>JAZHFQ010000105.1:0-5000000 GCA_038387885.1 Spodoptera picta
CTTTAATATTAGTGTTACATACGAGGTAAACTTTTGGATTGAAGCGTTCAAAGATCATAAATCACAGAAACATAAAACGAATAGAATAGAATAGAATAATTATTTATTTGCTCAGAATGCAGGTATTTACGGTAAGGTGATAACACTGTGGCGCACGCTGTTTGCTGAACTTGGTTGACGCGCGGCCGCGCGTCTCGATTAAAACACTAATAAGTTGCCCTTGTACATTCTACCAAAAATTAATCAAAAGAGTAGACTAAATAAGGCCAACTGTAACAAGTGTCATTTAAATGAAGAAAAATGGGATAGTTTTTTGTTAGCATGAGTCTCAAACTCTCTCTCGCCTTGTTCAAGGGATGATTTAAATCTTTACAAAAATGGTACGACGTAATAATATTAATAATATATTTTAATACTCTTTTGATGAAATGGTTAAGAAACTTTTTTATGATGCAATTGCTATAATTAATATATTTGTTTTACAATTTTCAGTTCATGTAAGCGTGAGTTGGCGGTCCACCAAGTCGATATGATGATGTGTGACTATGTGAATATAGTTGTCAGACAACGTAGCAGTAGCTAGCACTGTATATTATTTGGCGAACAACACGCGTGCCACGTTTGACCGAGGATTCGTTCTCGACAAGGTAAGATGCCACCACATAATTTTTAGTATGTGTGAAAATGTATGAGGTATCGTAGCAATTGCCGTTCCATAGTTACTGCCTTCCTCCATGGAGACCGGCCTGAGGTAATGTATGTATGTTTGTGAAAATCAAGAGGTCTTTCAATTATTTTCGCTCTTGTTTAAAGAAGAACAAACAAAAGCGACACTGTTGTGTAACATTCTTCATAAACAAATCTGCCACGGTATTGGTGGGAGTGAATTTGGTCCCTGTAACCAAAATATGTGTTAGAATCCATATTTAGGTTCCACGGACCAAATTTAATCTCAACCGAATTCATCATGTCATCGTTGGATTTCTGCATACTGCCTGCCTGCTACTATAAAATGGGAGGAGTCTGAAAATGAGAAACAATATCAATGCTGTGATAGAATTCAAGTACTGATAATGTTTGACTCATCTTTAGTCTCAACCAGAATTATTCGATTGGAGCGAACAACGAATATCACATATAAAAACTCTAAGTATTCTGTAAGTAAATAAAATGAAAATGTTGATGAGTCTGTTACAATTATAATACAAGGTGTAGTTTTGAAACCGTGACATTTCTCGGGGGCATATCACAGGTCACAGAAGTCATAAAGGTTTAATGCGAGAGAAAATTTCGTGCCAATAGTTAAAAATACGGCTATAATAAATCGTTTAAGTTCGACAGTATTTCAGAATAAGCGACAGCAATGTTTCTAATTGGAGTATTATGGAAATCAGAATAATATCAATTACGTACTTCAGTTTGTGTGTGTTAAACCGCGTTATAAAGCTAGTTACAAGACGGCAGCGTGTAGTTCGCACTTACGGATTTCCGTTACTTACAGAAAAATGAATAATATTTACCTACAATTTTTTTTATTGATTCGGACTCAGAATCGATGGCCGAGTTACCTCCTAGACAAACGACGCGGCTTTAAAACAATACCTTGTATATCTATAATACGGAAAGGTACGCACTGCTCACAGACGATGTGACTTGTTTTAGGTTAATAAAGAGTTGTTTTAAGGTAAAATATAGAAGGCTACTATCTATTTATAAGTTTAAAAACTATTATTATGTAGAACTCAATATTCAAGTAGAAAATTCAAATTTTTTTCGACGTATCATTTTTTATGATCATCTATTATTAGTGATTACAATATTTTCATATATTTTAAACAACATAAAATTTACATGTTTAGGTGAGTTTAGATGTAAATATTTAGGTTAATACACGAACTACTAATTATTCATTTGAGTTTTTAGTATTGTTGTCAATTGTTTCAGGTTATTACTGTCTAGGTGTTTGGTATTTATTTTATATCGTCATGACTTTCATTTTAGAAGGGTTTGCATTACATGCACCTTTGCGGTACAATTTACACCCACTTTTCACCAATTACACTATGGTTCTCGTGATACTGGTCTGATTTGGTCGTTTTTTCAAAAAGGTGAGATGGCAGTTTATTAATTTAAGTAGGTATAAATAAAATTGTGTGCTATCATAGAATATTTATCTTGTAAACTGTTATAGGAAAAACAAATGGGATCTACTTTTCTACAAACTAATCTGCTAAGATATTGGTGGGAGCGAAGCTGGTCCCTTTTTCTAAATTATGTTTTAACATCCATAATTTGGCACTACGGACCAACTTTAAACTCAACCAAATTCATCTTGGTTAGTCATCGTTGGATTTCTGCTGACTACGTGCCTGATATCGAGAGAGTATGAAAATGGTAAACAGTGCACAAACCTTTGTTAAAAATTAAGTTTGATAATATTCGAGTCACGTTTAGCCTCAACCAGAATTATTGTGACTGAATGAATTTTAAACCAGACTTCATGCCACACTCATTATATTGTTCAAAACGTAAACTTTTAGTTACGTTACTGAATGAAGTCTGTAGAACCATTACTTTATTTGTTATATTTGGTAAAAATCTAAGGTTCAATCTTAATTTTAAGCACTAGGTAAACTTTGTATCGAAGCGCTCAAAGATAATAAACCGCAACAAACCTGAGTGGAAACAAAAAATTGAAAAAATCAAAAGTGTAGTATAAATAAGGCAGACTGTAACAGAAGTGATATGACTATCATTTTTGGTTATCGTCCACTTAATCGTTCTCACCTTTTTTTTTCATTACCAAGTTTGTCTGTGGTAATTATATAATTGTTGTAAGTTGACGGAGAATGGGCACGGTTTAATTAATGCGTTATTCAAAATCAAGTGAAAATTAATACAATCATATTAAATTTTCAGCCAACATAGCTATTTATTGTTGCAACAAATAAAAATGTTATTTACGAAAGGACTCGTAAAGATTAGTCAATATTTGGACTGGATTTTACACAATAAAATCATAAAGTGAGTATACCAATAATGTATTTCATAAGAATAAAATATTATACTCTAGCTAAATCATTATATATTTCAGGCATGGCACAATCCTGCTGGGGTCGTGGGCGCGACCAGCTATATATGTACCTTGGCGCTCATAGCCTTGATACAGACCAAGAGTAGAAATGAATTAGTTTTTAGTCAGCAAAAGTCTCAAACTTTCTTTCGCCCCAGGGATGATTTACTATCTTTCCAAAAAAGGTACGATGTTTAATATAAATGATGATAGAAATGTTATACATATATATACATATTTCAGTATACTTTTGATAAATTCATCTTATTCAAGTGAACGATATTGACTGGACATAATTATAGGTCGTTTTAAATATCTGTTACGTATTCTGCCAAAACATTGCTAGGGAATAAAAAAATATGACAAATAACTAACTTATGGGATGGGAGTCCAAATAATTAAAAAAATACAATTTACAGTTCATGAAAATGTGAGTTGGTGGTCCACAAACTTGGTATGATGAAGATGTGGATATGAATGTCGGTCAACGTAGCAGTACCTAACACTGTATATCACGTGGCAGATGGTATCACAACACGCGTGCCACGTTTGATCGAGATTTCTTTCTCGATAAGGTAAGATGTCACCAAATAATTTTAGTATATGTGTATGTATGTGCAGGTTCGTGCTCTTTCTATTATTTTCAAGTACCAAAGAGGGAGACAAAAGTGAAGACGTGTAGCCTATTAACGCAATACATCTGCCAAGGTATCGGTGGGAGTGAAGTTGGTCCATGATTCCAAAATATGTTTATACGGAAATATTTTGGTGCCACGGACTAAATTTAATCTCAGCCAAATTCATCTGTTCACCGTTGGATAATACCGTTTGCTTACTGCCTGCCTGGTATTGTTAAATGGGAGATAAGTTAAATTTTACGAACACGTATTGTTGTTATATTATTACATATTTAATCTCAGTCAGAAACATTCGTAGGGATTAAAACTAACTATTACTTAAATAAAATTAAAATTAAATATTACTAAATGAAATATATACAACTAAAGATTAAAATTAATTATAGAAAAAAACAAAAACAACTATTTACATAAACTATTTATAAGGCATCGAAAAACTCGTCCGCATCGACGTCAGTGGGGAAAGTACCCAGAAGGCTGGCAGCATTGCCACATTGTATGGCAATGCTTAACCTCTGACCGAGAAAAAGACCAGCCCTCTGGTCACGAGATGTGTCGACCAGGCGTTTCGAAATGTATTTGAACAATTTAAGCGCACTCGGACCCCACGAACCTAACGTCTCAACCCCAAACGGCTCAAAGATATAACTACCAGCAAGGTTGTTATACTTGCGCCGCTTGAGGTTTTCTGCAGAGGCAGCAGCCGAACCAGCACAACTCGCCGTTACTGGAAGATGAGAAGGTGCAAGGGTGTCGACACAGGTTGCGTCCCACACCAAAGACTTTCCCAGCTTCCAGGGCATAATGGACATACCGTCGGGTCTCTTACCATCGTCGCGTGAATTTGATTAATTAATTAATTGATTAATTTGATCTTATGTAGACAGTAAAATATTTTTCTTGAACAAAATTTACATATTCCACAGCTCGTGTTATTTTAAACCAGTATAAGCTGTGACATCGTAAAAATAAAATTATATAGTGTCATAGAAAGTTACGTAATTGTTAAATTGTTATTCAAAAAAGATATAATCGTAGTCACTGGCCTTTTGGGGTACTGGGCGTACCCAGTACCCAGTGTAGTGTTATTTTGTTACAATGAAAATAACTTGTTAACTGCAAATTTAAAGCTATTATTGTAAATTCTGGCTAAAGCTAATTTATTAACTATTTCTAAATAGTTAAATACTATTGTTATACCGATACGTAACAGTTCGCACATTTTCTTCCTTGCTTTTCTGTTCCATAATATTTATTTTTCATCTACCCATTTTTTTCTTCTCTCATTTCATTTTATTTATAAACCCATTATTCATTTTTCATCACCTCATCGTAGTAAAAGGTGGTAGTTACTTATACTTGTAAAGAACACCATTTCAGTTGCTGTCTAGCAGTTAATGGTATATTTCTGTTTTTATTTTCTTAATTTCCACATTTTGAGCGTCATAGAAACCTACCCTATTAAAATTTTTTTTGCTAAACAAAAACGAATTAGTATACGAGGTGCTTATTAGAGGCGAGGAACATGCGTCTACGGTACTTAAACTCCGTAAACAAATCAATAAACTTACACCTATTATTCCTAACTACCCCTACCTCCTACTTGGAAACTAAACAGCTTTATTCTGGTTGTCACTTGTTGTTTTAGTAAGTATTGCTTACTATTTCCAATCAAGCGCGCTGCCGCTGAAATTGTTACTAAAATACTGGAGGACCATGTATTCTTAATACATGGCATTCCTTCCACGGTGAAACAAATGCTAGATAAATATATGTCCTAAAACTACGTACACACACTGGACCCGGGTATGTCCTAAAACTACGTACACATACTTGACCCGGGTATGTCCTAAAACTACGTACACACACTGGACCCGGGTATGTCCTAAAACTACGTACACACTCTGGACCCGGGTATGTCCTAAAACTACGTACACACACTGGACCCGGGTTGTCCTAAAACTACGACCAGAGACAAAGAACAGACGCTGAGGGATGGGCAGCTATTACTGGATCCGGGCACGTCCTTAAATTATACTTAATGTTTTTGGAACGAAATTATAATCTAATTAAAACTAATATCTGAACACTAAATTCTATAACTACCTACTACTACTACTACTATTACACAAAGCTATTCCTTTTCTATTTTCTACGTACCCCAATAGTGTATAATTATGATGATGGTCTAACCCACAAATTGTATTACATATATATATTAAATATACTATGACTATCGGCCCTACACCGATGTCCATAAATGAAACTAGATCATGGTTCTACCCCATAGATTCCTTCAGTTATGTACGCTAAAGGCCCTACACCTTTGGTATTCTACGGAGCGGTGCAACTCCTTAAATAAGCCGCTAAATAATAATAAGATCTAAGCTTTAATATTAGTGTTACATACGAGGTAAACTTGGATTGAAGCGTTCAAAGATCATAAATCACAGAAACATAAAACGAATAGAATAGAATAGAATAATTATTTATTTGCTCAGAATGCAGGTATTTACGGTAAGGTGATAACACTGTGGCGCACGCTGTTTGCTGAACTTGGTTGACGCGCGGCCGCGCGTCTCGATTAAAACACTAATAAGTTGCCCTTGTACATTCTACCAAAAATTAATCAAAAGAGTAGACTAAATAAGGCCAACTGTAACAAGTGTCATTTAAATGAAGAAAATGGGATAGTTTTTTGTTAGCATGAGTCTCAAACTCTCTCTCGCCTTGTTCAAGGGATGATTTAAATCTTTACAAAAATGGTACGACGTAATAATATTAATAATATATTTTAATACTCTTTTGATGAAATGGTTAAGAAACTTTTTTATGATGCAATTGCTATAATTAATATATTTGTTTTACAATTTTCAGTTCATGTAAGCGTGAGTTGGCGGTCCACCAAGTCGGTATGATGATGTGTGACTATGTGAATATAGTTGTCACCCAACGTAGCAGTAGCTAGCACTGTATATTATTTGGCGAACAACACGCGTGCCACGTTTGACCGAGGATTCGTTCTCGACAAGGTAAGATGCCACCACATAATTTTTAGTATGTGTGAAAATGTATGAGGTATCGTAGCAATTGCCGTTCCATAGTTACTGCCTTCCTCCATGGAGACCGGCCTGAGGTAATGTATGTATGTTTGTGAAAATCAAGAGGTCTTTCAATTATTTTCGCTCTTGTTTAAAGAAGAACAAACAAAAGCGACACTGTTGTGTAACATTCTTCATAAACAAATCTGCCACGGTATTGGTGGGAGTGAATTTGGTCCCTGTAACCAAAATATGTGTTAGAATCCATACTTAGGTTCCACGAACCAAATTTAATCTCAACCGAATTCATCTTGTCATCGTTGGATTTCTGCTTACTGCCTGCCTGCTACTATAAAATGGGAGGAGTCTGAAAATGAGAAACAATATCAATGCTGTGATAGAATTCAAGTACTGATAATGTTTGACTCATCTTTAGTCTCAACCAGAATTATTCGATTGGAGCGAACAACGAATATCACATATAAAAACTCTAAGTATTCTGTAAGTAAATAAAATGAAAATGTTGATGAGTCTGTTACAATTATAATACAAGGTGTAGTTTTGAAACCGTGACATTTCTCGGGGGCATATCACAGGTCACAGAAGTCATAAAGGTTTAATGCGAGAGAAAATTTCGTGCCAATAGTTAAAAATACGGCTATAATAAATCGTTTAAGTTCGACAGTATTTCAGAATAAGCGACAGCAATGTTTCTAATTGGAGTATTATGGAAATCAGAATAATATCAATTACGTACTTCAGTTTGTGTGTGTTAAACCGCGTTATAAAGCTAGTTACAAGACGGCAGCGTGTAGTTCGCACTTACGGATTTCCGTTACTTACAGAAAAATGAATAATATTTACCTACAATTTTTTTTATTGATTCGGACTCAGAATCGATGGCCGAGTTACCTCCTAGACAAACGACGCGGCTTTAAAACAATACCTTGTATATCTATAATACGGAAAGGTACGCACTGCTCACAGACGATGTGACTTGTTTTAGGTTAATAAAGAGTTGTTTTAAGGTAAAATATAGAAGGCTACTATCTATTTATAAGTTTAAAAACTATTATTATGTAGAACTCAATATTCAAGTAGAAAATTCAAATTTTTTTCGACGTATCATTTTTTATGATCATCTATTATTAGTGATTACAATATTTTCATATATTTTAAACAACATAAAATTTACATGTTTAGGTGAGTTTAGATGTAAATATTTAGGTTAATACACGAACTACTAATTATTCATTTGAGTTTTTAGTATTGTTGTCAATTGTTTCAGGTTATTACTGTCTAGGTGTTTGGTATTTATTTTATATCGTCATGACTTTCATTTTAGAAGGGTTTGCATTACATGCACCTTTGCGGTACAATTTACACCCACTTTTCACCAATTACACTATGGTTCTCGTGATACTGGTCTGATTTGGTCGTTTTTTCAAAAAGGTGAGATGGCAGTTTATTAATTTAAGTAGGTATAAATAAAATTGTGTGCTATCATAGAATATTTATCTTGTAAACTGTTATAGGAAAAACAAATGGGATCTACTTTTCTACAAACTAATCTGCTAAGATATTGGTGGGAGCGAAGCTGGTCCCTTTTTCTAAATTATGTTTTAACATCCATAATTTGGCACTACGGACCAACTTTAAACTCAACCAAATTCATCTTGGTTAGTCATCGTTGGATTTCTGCTGACTACGTGCCTGATATCGAGAGAGTATGAAAATGGTAAACAGTGCACAAACCTTTGTTAAAAATTAAGTTTGATAATATTCGAGTCACGTGGCTAAACGTTTGCGGTACAATTTACACCCACTTTTCACCAATTACACTATGGTTCTCGTGATACTGGTCTGATTTGGTCGTTTTTTCAAAAAGGTGAGATGGCAGTTTATTAATTTAAGTAGGTATAAATAAAATTGTGTGCTATCATAGAATATTTATCTTGTAAACTGTTATAGGGAAAACAAATGGGATCTACTTTTCTACAAACTAATCTGCTAAGATATTGGTGGGAGCGAAGCTGGTCCCTTTTTCTAAATTATGTTTTAACATCCATAATTTGGCACTACGGACCAACTTTAAACTCAACCAAATTCATCTTGGTTAGTCATCGTTGGATTTCTGCTGACTACGTGCCTGATATCGAGAGAGTATGAAAATGGTAAACAGTGCACAAACCTTTGTTAAAAATTAAGTTTGATAATATTCGAGTCACGTTTAGCCTCAACCAGAATTATTGTGACTGAATGAATTTTAAACCAGACTTCATGCCACACTCATTATATTGTTCAAAACGTAAACTTTTAGTTACGTTACTGAATGAAGTCTGTAGAACCATTACTTTATTTGTTATATTTGGTAAAAATCTAAGGTTCAATCTTAATTTTAAGCACTAGGTAAACTTTGTATCGAAGCGCTCAAAGATAATAAACCGCAACAAACCTGAGTGGAAACAAAAAATTGAAAAAATCAAAAGTGTAGTATAAATAAGGCAGACTGTAACAGAAGTGATATGACTATCATTTTTGGTTATCGTCCACTTAATCGTTCTCACCTTTTTTTTTCATTACCAAGTTTGTCTGTGGTAATTATATAATTGTTTTAAGTTGACGGAGAATGGGCACGGTTTAATTAATGCGTTATTCAAAATCAAGTGAAAATTAATACAATCATATTAAATTTTCAGCCAACATAGCTATTTATTGTTGCAACAAATAAAAATGTTATTTACGAAAGGACTCGTAAAGATTAGTCAATATTTGGACTGGATTTTACACAATAAAATCATAAAGTGAGTATACCAATAATGTATTTCATAAGAATAAAATATTATACTCTAGCTAAATCATTATATATTTCAGGCATGGCACAATCCTGCTGGGGTCGTGGGCGCGACCAGCTATATATGTACCTTGGCGCTCATAGCCTTGATACAGACCAAGAGTAGAAATGAATTAGTTTTTAGTCAGCAAAAGTCTCAAACTTTCTTTCGCCCCAGGGATGATTTACTATCTTTCCAAAAAAGGTACGATGTTTAATATAAATGATGATAGAAATGTTATACATATATATACATATTTCAGTATACTTTTGATAAATTCATCTTATTCAAGTGAACGATATTGACTGGACATAATTATAGGTCGTTTTAAATATCTGTTACGTATTCTGCCAAAACATTGCTAGGGAATAAAAAAATATGACAAATAACTAACTTATGGGATGGGAGTCCAAATAATTAAAAAAATACAATTTACAGTTCATGAAAATGTGAGTTGGTGGTCCACAAACTTGGTATGATGAAGATGTGGATATGAATGTCGGTCAACGTAGCAGTACCTAACACTGTATATCACGTGGCAGATGGTATCACAACACGCGTGCCACGTTTGATCGAGATTTCTTTCTCGATAAGGTAAGATGTCACCAAATAATTTTAGTATATGTGTATGTATGTGCAGGTTCGTGCTCTTTCTATTATTTTCAAGTACCAAAGAGGGAGACAAAAGTGAAGACGTGTAGCCTATTAACGCAATACATCTGCCAAGGTATCGGTGGGAGTGAAGTTGGTCCATGATTCCAAAATATGTTTATACGGAAATATTTTGGTGCCACGGACTAAATTTAATCTCAGCCAAATTCATCTGTTCACCGTTGGATAATACCGTTTGCTTACTGCCTGCCTGGTATTGTTAAATGGGAGATAAGTTAAATTTTACGAACACGTATTGTTGTTATATTATTACATATTTAATCTCAGTCAGAAACATTCGTAGGGATTAAAACTAACTATTACTTAAATAAAATTAAAATTAAATATTACTAAATGAAATATATACAACTAAAGATTAAAATTAATTATAGAAAAAAACAAAAACAACTATTTACATAAACTATTTATAAGGCATCGAAAAACTCGTCCGCATCGACGTCAGTGGGGAAAGTACCCAGAAGGCTGGCAGCATTGCCACATTGTATGGCAATGCTTAACCTCTGACCGAGAAAAAGACCAGCCCTCTGGTCACGAGATGTGTCGACCAGGCGTTTCGAAATGTATTTGAACAATTTAAGCGCACTCGGACCCCACGAACCTAACGTCTCAACCCCAAACGGCTCAAAGATATAACTACCAGCAAGGTTGTTATACTTGCGCCGCTTGAGGTTTTCTGCAGAGGCAGCAGCCGAACCAGCACAACTCGCCGTTACTGGAAGATGAGAAGGTGCAAGGGTGTCGACACAGGTTGCGTCCCACACCAAAGACTTTCCCAGCTTCCAGGGCATAATGGACATACCGTCGGGTCTCTTACCATCGTCGCGTGAATTTGATTAATTAACACGTTAAACGCCATGGCAGTCACCGGTGACCGACGTTAGCGGAGGATTTGCCTTCAATAGTTTTTTATTGGCAGCCAAAGCCTTAATTAATTGATTAATTTGATCTTATGTAGAAAGTAAAATATTTTTCTTGAACAAAATTTACATATTCCACAGCTCGTGTTATTTTAAACCAGTATAAGCTGTGACATCGTAAAAATAAAATTATATAGTGTCATAGAAAGTTACGTAATTGTTAAATTGTTATTCAAAAAAGATATAATCGTAGTCACTGGCCTTTTGGGGTACTGGGCGTACCCAGTACCCAGTGTAGTGTTATTTTGTTACAATGAAAATAACTTGTTAACTGCAAATTTAAAGCTATTATTGTAAATTCTGGCTAAAGCTAATTTATTAACTATTTCTAAATAGTTAAATACTATTGTTATACCGATACGTAACAGTTCGCACATTTTCTTCCTTGCTTTTCTGTTCCATAATATTTATTTTTCATCTACCCATTTTTTTCTTCTCTCATTTCATTTTATTTATAAACCCATTATTCATTTTTCATCACCTCATCGTAGTAAAAGGTGGTAGTTACTTATACTTGTAAAGAACACCATTTCAGTTGCTGTCTAGCAGTTAATGGTATATTTCTGTTTTTATTTTCTTAATTTCCACATTTTGAGCGTCATGGAAACCTACCCTATTAAAATTTTTTTTGCTAAACAAAAACGAATTAGTATACGAGGTGCTTATTAGAGGCGAGGAACATGCGTCTACGGTACTTAAACTCCGTAAACAAATCAATAAACTTACACCTATTATTCCTAACTACCCCTACCTCCTACTTGGAAACTAAACAGCTTTATTCTGGTTGTCACTTGTTGTTTTAGTAAGTATTGCTTACTATTTCCAATCAAGCGCGCTGCCGCTGAAATTGTTACTAAAATACTGGAGGACCATGTATTCTTAATACATGGCATTCCTTCCACGGTGAAACAAATGCTAGATAAATATATGTCCTAAAACTACGTACACACACTGGACCCGGGTATGTCCTAAAACTACGTACACATACTTGACCCGGGTATGTCCTAAAACTACGTACACACACTGGACCCGGGTATGTCCTAAAACTACGTACACACACTGGACCCGGGTATGTCCTAAAACTACGTACACACACTGGACCCGGGTATGTCCTAAAACTACGACCAGAGACAAAGAACAGACGCTGAGGGATGGGCAGCTATTACTGGATCCGGGCACGTCCTTAAATTATACTTAATGTTTTTGGAACGAAATTGTAATCTAATTAAAACTAATATCTGAACACTAAATTCTATAACTACCTACTACTACTACTACTATTACACAAAGCTATTCCTTTTCTATTTTCTACGTAGGTATTGGTCTACCCCAATAGTGTATAATTATGATGATGGTCTAACCCACAAATTGTATTACATATATATATTAAATATACTATGACTATCGGCCCTACACCGATTTCCATAAATGAAACTAGATCATGGTTCTACCCCATAGATTCCTTCAGTTATGTACGCTAAAGGCCCTACACCTTTGGTATTCTACGGAGCGGTGCAACTCCTTAAATAAGCCGCTAAATAATAATAAGATCTAAGCTTTAATATTAGTGTTACATACGAGGTAAACTTTTGGATTGAAGCGTTCAAAGATCATAAATCACAGAAACATAAAACGAATAGAATAGAATAGAATAATTATTTATTTGCTCAGAATGCAGGTATTTACGGTAAGGTGATAACACTGTGGCGCACGCTGTTTGCTGAACTTGGTTGACGCGCGGCCGCGCGTCTCGATTAAAACACTAATAAGTTGCCCTTGTACATTCTACCAAAAATTAATCAAAAGAGTAGACTAAATAAGGCCAACTGTAACAAGTGTCATTTAAATGAAGAAAAATGGGATAGTTTTTTGTTAGCATGAGTCTCAAACTCTCTCTCGCCTTGTTCAAGGGATGATTTAAATCTTTACAAAAATGGTACGACGTAATAATATTAATAATATATTTTAATACTCTTTTGATGAAATGGTTAAGAAACTTTTTTATGATGCAATTGCTATAATTAATATATTTGTTTTACAATTTTCAGTTCATGTAAGCGTGAGTTGGCGGTCCACCAAGTCGGTATGATGATGTGTGACTATGTGAATATAGTTGTCACCCAACGTAGCAGTAGCTAGCACTGTATATTATTTGGCGAACAACACGCGTGCCACGTTTGACCGAGGATTCGTTCTCGACAAGGTAAGATGCCACCACATAATTTTTAGTATGTGTGAAAATGTATGAGGTATCGTAGCAATTGCCGTTCCATAGTTACTGCCGTGCTCCATGGAGACCGGCCTGAGGTAATGTATGTATGTTTGTGAAAATCAAGAGGTCTTTCAATTATTTTCGCTCTTGTTTAAAGAAGAACAAACAAAAGCGACACTGTTGTGTAACATTCTTCATAAACAAATCTGCCACGGTATTGGTGGGAGTGAATTTGGTCCCTGTAACCAAAATATGTGTTAGAATCCATACTTAGGTTCCACGAACCAAATTTAATCTCAACCGAATTCATCTTGTCATCGTTGGATTTCTGCTTACTGCCTGCCTGCTACTATAAAATGGGAGGAGTCTGAAAATGAGAAACAATATCAATGCTGTGATAGAATTCAAGTACTGATAATGTTTGACTCATCTTTAGTCTCAACCAGAATTATTCGATTGGAGCGAACAACGAATATCACATATAAAAACTCTAAGTATTCTGTAAGTAAATAAAATGAAAATGTTGATGAGTCTGTTACAATTATAATACAAGGTGTAGTTTTGAAACCGTGACATTTCTCGGGGGCATATCACAGGTCACAGAAGTCATAAAGGTTTAATGCGAGAGAAAATTTCGTGCCAATAGTTAAAAATACGGCTATAATAAATCGTTTAAGTTCGACAGTATTTCAGAATAAGCGACAGCAATGTTTCTAATTGGAGTATTATGGAAATCAGAATAATATCAATTACGTGCTTCAGTTTGTGTGTGTTAAACCGCGTTATAAAGCTAGTTACAAGACGGCAGCGTGTAGTTCGCACTTACGGATTTCCGTTACTTACAGAAAAATGAATAATATTTACCTACAATTTTTTTTATTGATTCGGACTCAGAATCGATGGCCGAGTTACCTCCTAGACAAACGACGCGGCTTTAAAACAATACCTTGTATATCTATAATACGGAAAGGTACGCACTGCTCACAGACGATGTGACTTGTTTTAGGTTAATAAAGAGTTGTTTTAAGGTAAAATATAGAAGGCTACTATCTATTTATAAGTTTAAAAACTATTATTATGTAGAACTCAATATTCAAGTAGAAAATTCAAATTTTTTTCGACGTATCATTTTTTATGATCATCTATTATTAGTGATTACAATATTTTCATATATTTTAAACAACATAAAATTTACATGTTTAGGTGAGTTTAGATGTAAATATTTAGGTTAATACACGAACTACTAATTATTCATTTGAGTTTTTAGTATTGTTGTCAATTGTTTCAGGTTATTACTGTCTAGGTGTTTGGTATTTATTTTATATCGTCATGACTTTCATTTTAGAAGGGTTTGCATTACATGCACCTTTGCGGTACAATTTACACCCACTTTTCACCAATTACACTATGGTTCTCGTGATACTGGTCTGATTTGGTCGTTTTTTCAAAAAGGTGAGATGGCAGTTTATTAATTTAAGTAGGTATAAATAAAATTGTGTGCTATCATAGAATATTTATCTTGTAAACTGTTATAGGAAAAACAAATGGGATCTACTTTTCTACAAACTAATCTGCTAAGATATTGGTGGGAGCGAAGCTGGTCCCTTTTTCTAAATTATGTTTTAACATCCATAATTTGGCACTACGGACCAACTTTAAACTCAACCAAATTCATCTTGGTTAGTCATCGTTGGATTTCTGCTGACTACGTGCCTGATATCGAGAGAGTATGAAAATGGTA
Organism: Spodoptera picta; assembly: GCA_038387885.1. NCBI lineage: Eukaryota > Metazoa > Arthropoda > Insecta > Lepidoptera > Noctuidae > Spodoptera > Spodoptera picta. The sequence goes on from JAZHFQ010000105.1 coordinate 15,129, forward strand.
AACAGTGCACAAACCTTTGTTAAAAATTAAGTTTGATAATATTCGAGTCACGTTTAGCCTCAACCAGAATTATTGTGACTGAATGAATTTTAAACCAGACTTCATGCCACACTCATTATATTGTTCAAAACGTAAACTTTTAGTTACGTTACTGAATGAAGTCTGTAGAACCATTACTTTATTTGTTATATTTGGTAAAAATCTAAGGTTCAATCTTAATTTTAAGCACTAGGTAAACTTTGTATCGAAGCGCTCAAAGATAATAAACCGCAACAAACCTGAGTGGAAACAAAAAATTGAAAAAATCAAAAGTGTAGTATAAATAAGGCAGACTGTAACAGAAGTGATATGACTATCATTTTTGGTTATCGTCCACTTAATCGTTCTCACCTTTTTTTTTCATTACCAAGTTTGTCTGTGGTAATTATATAATTGTTTTAAGTTGACGGAGAATGGGCACGGTTTAATTAATGCGTTATTCAAAATCAAGTGAAAATTAATACAATCATATTAAATTTTCAGCCAACATAGCTATTTATTGTTGCAACAAATAAAAATGTTATTTACGAAAGGACTCGTAAAGATTAGTCAATATTTGGACTGGATTTTACACAATAAAATCATAAAGTGAGTATACCAATAATGTATTTCATAAGAATAAAATATTATACTCTAGCTAAATCATTATATATTTCAGGCATGGCACAATCCTGCTGGGGTCGTGGGCGCGACCAGCTATATATGTACCTTGGCGCTCATAGCCTTGATACAGACCAAGAGTAGAAATGAATTAGTTTTTAGTCAGCAAAAGTCTCAAACTTTCTTTCGCCCCAGGGATGATTTACTATCTTTCCAAAAAAGGTACGATGTTTAATATAAATGATGATAGAAATGTTATACATATATATACATATTTCAGTATACTTTTGATAAATTCATCTTATTCAAGTGAACGATATTGACTGGACATAATTATAGGTCGTTTTAAATATCTGTTACGTATTCTGCCAAAACATTGCTAGGGAATAAAAAAATATGACAAATAACTAACTTATGGGATGGGAGTCCTAATAATTAAAAAAATACAATTTACAGTTCATGAAAATGTGAGTTGGTGGTCCACAAACTTGGTATGATGAAGATGTGGATATGAATGTCGGTCAACGTAGCAGTACCTAACACTGTATATCACGTGGCAGATGGTATCACAACACGCGTGCCACGTTTGATCGAGATTTCTTTCTCGATAAGGTAAGATGTCACCAAATAATTTTAGTATATGTGTATGTATGTGCAGGTTCGTGCTCTTTCTATTATTTTCAAGTACCAAAGAGGGAGACAAAAGTGAAGACGTGTAGCCTATTAACGCAATACATCTGCCAAGGTATCGGTGGGAGTGAAGTTGGTCCATGATTCCAAAATATGTTTATACGGAAATATTTTGGTGCCACGGACTAAATTTAATCTCAGCCAAATTCATCTGTTCACCGTTGGATAATACCGTTTGCTTACTGCCTGCCTGGTATTGTTAAATGGGAGATAAGTTAAATTTTACGAACACGTATTGTTGTTATATTATTACATATTTAATCTCAGTCAGAAACATTCGTAGGGATTAAAACTAACTATTACTTAAATAAAATTAAAATTAAATATTACTAAATGAAATATATACAACTAAAGATTAAAATTAATTATAGAAAAAAACAAAAACAACTATTTACATAAACTATTTATAAGGCATCGAAAAACTCGTCCGCATCGACGTCAGTGGGGAAAGTACCCAGAAGGCTGGCAGCATTGCCACATTGTATGGCAATGCTTAACCTCTGACCGAGAAAAAGACCAGCCCTCTGGTCACGAGATGTGTCGACCAGGCGTTTCGAAATGTATTTGAACAATTTAAGCGCACTCGGACCCCACGAACCTAACGTCTCAACCCCAAACGGCTCAAAGATATAACTACCAGCAAGGTTGTTATACTTGCGCCGCTTGAGGTTTTCTGCAGAGGCAGCAGCCGAACCAGCACAACTCGCCGTTACTGGAAGATGAGAAGGTGCAAGGGTGTCGACACAGGTTGCGTCCCACACCAAAGACTTTCCCAGCTTCCAGGGCATAATGGACATACCGTCGGGTCTCTTACCATCGTCGCGTGAATTTGATTAATTAATTAATTGATTAATTTGATCTTATGTAGACAGTAAAATATTTTTCTTGAACAAAATTTACATATTCCACAGCTCGTGTTATTTTAAACCAGTATAAGCTGTGACATCGTAAAAATAAAATTATATAGTGTCATAGAAAGTTACGTAATTGTTAAATTGTTATTCAAAAAAGATATAATCGTAGTCACTGGCCTTTTGGGGTACTGGGCGTACCCAGTACCCAGTGTAGTGTTATTTTGTTACAATGAAAATAACTTGTTAACTGCAAATTTAAAGCTATTATTGTAAATTCTGGCTAAAGCTAATTTATTAACTATTTCTAAATAGTTAAATACTATTGTTATACCGATACGTAACAGTTCGCACATTTTCTTCCTTGCTTTTCTGTTCCATAATATTTATTTTTCATCTACCCATTTTTTTCTTCTCTCATTTCATTTTATTTATAAACCCATTATTCATTTTTCATCACCTCATCGTAGTAAAAGGTGGTAGTTACTTATACTTGTAAAGAACACCATTTCAGTTGCTGTCTAGCAGTTAATGGTATATTTCTGTTTTTATTTTCTTAATTTCCACATTTTGAGCGTCATGGAAACCTACCCTATTAAAATTTTTTTTGCTAAACAAAAACGAATTAGTATACGAGGTGCTTATTAGAGGCGAGGAACATGCGTCTACGGTACTTAAACTCCGTAAACAAATCAATAAACTTACACCTATTATTCCTAACTACCCCTACCTCCTACTTGGAAACTAAACAGCTTTATTCTGGTTGTCACTTGTTGTTTTAGTAAGTATTGCTTACTATTTCCAATCAAGCGCGCTGCCGCTGAAATTGTTACTAAAATACTGGAGGACCATGTATTCTTAATACATGGCATTCCTTCCACGGTGAAACAAATGCTAGATAAATATATGTCCTAAAACTACGTACACACACTGGACCCGGGTATGTCCTAAAACTACGTACACACTCTGGACCCGGGTATGTCCTAAAACTACGTACACACACTGGACCCGGGTATGTCCTAAAACTACGACCAGAGACAAAGAACAGACGCTGAGGGATGGGCAGCTATTACTGGATCCGGGCACGTCCTTAAATTATACTTAATGTTTTTGGAACGAAATTATAATCTAATTAAAACTAATATCTGAACACTAAATTCTATAACTACCTACTACTACTACTACTATTACACAAAGCTATTCCTTTTCTATTTTCTACGTAGGTATTGGTCTACCCCAATAGTGTATAATTATGATGATGGTCTAACCCACAAATTGTATTACATATATATATTAAATATACTATGACTATCGGCCCTACACCGATTTCCATAAATGAAACTAGATCATGGTTCTACCCCATAGATTCCTTCAGTTATGTACGCTAAAGGCCCTACACCTTTGGTATTCTACGGAGCGGTGCAACTCCTTAAATAAGCCGCTAAATAATAATAAGATCTAAGCTTTAATATTAGTGTTACATACGAGGTAAACTTTTGGATTGAAGCGTTCAAAGATCATAAATCACAGAAACATAAAACGAATAGAATAGAATAGAATAATTATTTATTTGCTCAGAATGCAGGTATTTACGGTAAGGTGATAACACTGTGGCGCACGCTGTTTGCTGAACTTGGTTGACGCGCGGCCGCGCGTCTCGATTAAAACACTAATAAGTTGCCCTTGTACATTCTACCAAAAATTAATCAAAAGAGTAGACTAAATAAGGCCAACTGTAACAAGTGTCATTTAAATGAAGAAAAATGGGATAGTTTTTTGTTAGCATGAGTCTCAAACTCTCTCTCGCCTTGTTCAAGGGATGATTTAAATCTTTACAAAAATGGTACGACGTAATAATATTAATAATATATTTTAATACTCTTTTGATGAAATGGTTAAGAAACTTTTTTATGATGCAATTGCTATAATTAATATATTTGTTTTACAATTTTCAGTTCATGTAAGCGTGAGTTGGCGGTCCACCAAGTCGGTATGATGATGTGTGACTATGTGAATATAGTTGTCACCCAACGTAGCAGTAGCTAGCACTGTATATTATTTGGCGAACAACACGCGTGCCACGTTTGACCGAGGATTCGTTCTCGACAAGGTAAGATGCCACCACATAATTTTTAGTATGTGTGAAAATGTATGAGGTGAATGTATGAGGTGGAAATGGAGACCGGCCTGAGGTAATGTATGTATGTTTGTGAAAATCAAGAGGTCTTTCAATTATTTTCGCTCTTGTTTAAAGAAGAACAAACAAAAGCGACACTGTTGTGTAACATTCTTCATAAACAAATCTGCCACGGTATTGGTGGGAGTGAATTTGGTCCCTGTAACCAAAATATGTGTTAGAATCCATACTTAGGTTCCACGAACCAAATTTAATCTCAACCGAATTCATCTTGTCATCGTTGGATTTCTGCTTACTGCCTGCCTGCTACTATAAAATGGGAGGAGTCTGAAAATGAGAAACAATATCAATGCTGTGATAGAATTCAAGTACTGATAATGTTTGACTCATCTTTAGTCTCAACCAGAATTATTCGATTGGAGCGAACAACGAATATCACATATAAAAACTCTAAGTATTCTGTAAGTAAATAAAATGAAAATGTTGATGAGTCTGTTACAATTATAATACAAGGTGTAGTTTTGAAACCGTGACATTTCTCGGGGGCATATCACAGGTCACAGAAGTCATAAAGGTTTAATGCGAGAGAAAATTTCGTGCCAATAGTTAAAAATACGGCTATAATAAATCGTTTAAGTTCGACAGTATTTCAGAATAAGCGACAGCAATGTTTCTAATTGGAGTATTATGGAAATCAGAATAATATCAATTACGTGCTTCAGTTTGTGTGTGTTAAACCGCGTTATAAAGCTAGTTACAAGACGGCAGCGTGTAGTTCGCACTTACGGATTTCCGTTACTTACAGAAAAATGAATAATATTTACCTACAATTTTTTTTATTGATTCGGACTCAGAATCGATGGCCGAGTTACCTCCTAGACAAACGACGCGGCTTTAAAACAATACCTTGTATATCTATAATACGGAAAGGTACGCACTGCTCACAGACGATGTGACTTGTTTTAGGTTAATAAAGAGTTGTTTTAAGGTAAAATATAGAAGGCTACTATCTATTTATAAGTTTAAAAACTATTATTATGTAGAACTCAATATTCAAGTAGAAAATTCAAATTTTTTTCGACGTATCATTTTTTATGATCATCTATTATTAGTGATTACAATATTTTCATATATTTTAAACAACATAAAATTTACATGTTTAGGTGAGTTTAGATGTAAATATTTAGGTTAATACACGAACTACTAATTATTCATTTGAGTTTTTAGTATTGTTGTCAATTGTTTCAGGTTATTACTGTCTAGGTGTTTGGTATTTATTTTATATCGTCATGACTTTCATTTTAGAAGGGTTTGCATTACATGCACCTTTGCGGTACAATTTACACCCACTTTTCACCAATTACACTATGGTTCTCGTGATACTGGTCTGATTTGGTCGTTTTTTCAAAAAGGTGAGATGGCAGTTTATTAATTTAAGTAGGTATAAATAAAATTGTGTGCTATCATAGAATATTTATCTTGTAAACTGTTATAGGAAAAACAAATGGGATCTACTTTTCTACAAACTAATCTGCTAAGATATTGGTGGGAGCGAAGCTGGTCCCTTTTTCTAAATTATGTTTTAACATCCATAATTTGGCACTACGGACCAACTTTAAACTCAACCAAATTCATCTTGGTTAGTCATCGTTGGATTTCTGCTGACTACGTGCCTGATATCGAGAGAGTATGAAAATGGTAAACAGTGCACAAACCTTTGTTAAAAATTAAGTTTGATAATATTCGAGTCACGTTTAGCCTCAACCAGAATTATTGTGACTGAATGAATTTTAAACCAGACTTCATGCCACACTCATTATATTGTTCAAAACGTAAACTTTTAGTTACGTTACTGAATGAAGTCTGTAGAACCATTACTTTATTTGTTATATTTGGTAAAAATCTAAGGTTCAATCTTAATTTTAAGCACTAGGTAAACTTTGTATCGAAGCGCTCAAAGATAATAAACCGCAACAAACCTGAGTGGAAACAAAAAATTGAAAAAATCAAAAGTGTAGTATAAATAAGGCAGACTGTAACAGAAGTGATATGACTATCATTTTTGGTTATCGTCCACTTAATCGTTCTCACCTTTTTTTTTCATTACCAAGTTTGTCTGTGGTAATTATATAATTGTTTTAAGTTGACGGAGAATGGGCACGGTTTAATTAATGCGTTATTCAAAATCAAGTGAAAATTAATACAATCATATTAAATTTTCAGCCAACATAGCTATTTATTGTTGCAACAAATAAAAATGTTATTTACGAAAGGACTCGTAAAGATTAGTCAATATTTGGACTGGATTTTACACAATAAAATCATAAAGTGAGTATACCAATAATGTATTTCATAAGAATAAAATATTATACTCTAGCTAAATCATTATATATTTCAGGCATGGCACAATCCTGCTGGGGTCGTGGGCGCGACCAGCTATATATGTACCTTGGCGCTCATAGCCTTGATACAGACCAAGAGTAGAAATGAATTAGTTTTTAGTCAGCAAAAGTCTCAAACTTTCTTTCGCCCCAGGGATGATTTACTATCTTTCCAAAAAAGGTACGATGTTTAATATAAATGATGATAGAAATGTTATACATATATATACATATTTCAGTATACTTTTGATAAATTCATCTTATTCAAGTGAACGATATTGACTGGACATAATTATAGGTCGTTTTAAATATCTGTTACGTATTCTGCCAAAACATTGCTAGGGAATAAAAAAATATGACAAATAACTAACTTATGGGATGGGAGTCCTAATAATTAAAAAAATACAATTTACAGTTCATGAAAATGTGAGTTGGTGGTCCACAAACTTGGTATGATGAAGATGTGGATATGAATGTCGGTCAACGTAGCAGTACCTAACACTGTATATCACGTGGCAGATGGTATCACAACACGCGTGCCACGTTTGATCGAGATTTCTTTCTCGATAAGGTAAGATGTCACCAAATAATTTTAGTATATGTGTATGTATGTGCAGGTTCGTGCTCTTTCTATTATTTTCAAGTACCAAAGAGGGAGACAAAAGTGAAGACGTGTAGCCTATTAACGCAATACATCTGCCAAGGTATCGGTGGGAGTGAAGTTGGTCCATGATTCCAAAATATGTTTATACGGAAATATTTTGGTGCCACGGACTAAATTTAATCTCAGCCAAATTCATCTGTTCACCGTTGGATAATACCGTTTGCTTACTGCCTGCCTGGTATTGTTAAATGGGAGATAAGTTAAATTTTACGAACACGTATTGTTGTTATATTATTACATATTTAATCTCAGTCAGAAACATTCGTAGGGATTAAAACTAACTATTACTTAAATAAAATTAAAATTAAATATTACTAAATGAAATATATACAACTAAAGATTAAAATTAATTATAGAAAAAAACAAAAACAACTATTTACATAAACTATTTATAAGGCATCGAAAAACTCGTCCGCATCGACGTCAGTGGGGAAAGTACCCAGAAGACCGAGAAAAAAGACCAGCCCTCTGGTCACGAGATGTGTCGACCAGGCGTTTCGAAATGTATTTGAACAATTTAAGCGCACTCGGACCCCACGAACCTAACGTCTCAACCCCAAACGGCTCAAAGATATAACTACCAGCAAGGTTGTTATACTTGCGCCGCTTGAGGTTTTCTGCAGAGGCAGCAGCCGAACCAGCACAACTCGCCGTTACTGGAAGATGAGAAGGTGCAAGGGTGTCGACACAGGTTGCGTCCCACACCAAAGACTTTCCCAGCTTCCAGGGCATAATGGACATACCGTCGGGTCTCTTACCATCGTCGCGTGAATTTGATTAATTAATTAATTGATTAATTTGATCTTATGTAGACAGTAAAATATTTTTCTTGAACAAAATTTACATATTCCACAGCTCGTGTTATTTTAAACCAGTATAAGCTGTGACATCGTAAAAATAAAATTATATAGTGTCATAGAAAGTTATGTAATTGTTAAATTGTTATTCAAAAAAGATATAGTAGTCGTAGTCACTGGCCTTTTGGGGTACTGGGCGTACCCAGTACCCAGTGTAGTGTTATTTTGTTACAATGAAAATAACTTGTTAACTGCAAATTTAAAGCTATTATTGTAAATTCTGGCTAAAGCTAATTTATTAACTATTTCTAAATAGTTAAATACTATTGTTATACCGATACGTAACAGTTCGCACATTTTCTTCCTTGCTTTTCTGTTCCATAATATTTATTTTTCATCTACCCATTTTTTTCTTCTCTCATTTCATTTTATTTATAAACCCATTATTCATTTTTCATCACCTCATCGTAGTAAAAGGTGGTAGTTACTTATACTTGTAAAGAACACCATTTCAGTTGCTGTCTAGCAGTTAATGGTATATTTCTGTTTTTATTTTCTTAATTTCCACATTTTGAGCGTCATGGAAACCTACCCTATTAAAATTTTTTTTGCTAAACAAAAACGAATTAGTATACGAGGTGCTTATTAGAGGCGAGGAACATGCGTCTACGGTACTTAAACTCCGTAAACAAATCAATAAACTTACACCTATTATTCCTAACTACCCCTACCTCCTACTTGGAAACTAAACAGCTTTATTCTGGTTGTCACTTGTTGTTTTAGTAAGTATTGCTTACTATTTCCAATCAAGCGCGCTGCCGCTGAAATTGTTACTAAAATACTGGAGGACCATGTATTCTTAATACATGGCATTCCTTCCACGGTGAAACAAATGCTAGATAAATATATGTCCTAAAACTACGTACACACACTGGACCCGGGTATGTCCTAAAACTACGTACACATACTTGACCCGGGTATGTCCTAAAACTACGTACACACACTGGACCCGGGTATGTCCTAAAACTACGTACACACTCTGGACCCGGGTATGTCCTAAAACTACGTACACACACTGGACCCGGGTATGTCCTAAAACTACGACCAGAGACAAAGAACAGACGCTGAGGGATGGGCAGCTATTACTGGATCCGGGCACGTCCTTAAATTATACTTAATGTTTTTGGAACGAAATTATAATCTAATTAAAACTAATATCTGAACACTAAATTCTATAACTACCTACTACTACTACTACTATTACACAAAGCTATTCCTTTTCTATTTTCTACGTAGGTATTGGTCTACCCCAATAGTGTATAATTATGATGATGGTCTAACCCACAAATTGTATTACATATATATATTAAATATACTATGACTATCGGCCCTACACCGATGTCCATAAATGAAACTAGATCATGGTTCTACCCCATAGATTCCTTCAGTTATGTACGCTAAAGGCCCTACACCTTTGGTATTCTACGGAGCGGTGCAACTCCTTAAATAAGCCGCTAAATAATAATAAGATCTAAGCTTTAATATTAGTGTTACATACGAGGTAAACTTTTGGATTGAAGCGTTCAAAGATCATAAATCACAGAAATATAAAACGAATAGAATAGAATAGAATAATTATTTATTTGCTCAGAATGCAGGTATTTACGGTAAGGTGATAACACTGTGGCGCACGCTGTTTGCTGAACTTGGTTGACGCGCGGCCGCGCGTCTCGATTAAAACACTAATAAGTTGCCCTTGTACATTCTACCAAAAATTAATCAAAAGAGTAGACTAAATAAGGCCAACTGTAACAAGTGTCATTTAAATGAAGAAAAATGGGATAGTTTTTTGTTAGCATGAGTCTCAAACTCTCTCTCGCCTTGTTCAAGGGATGATTTAAATCTTTACAAAAATGGTACGACGTAATAATATTAATAATATATTTTAATACTCTTTTGATGAAATGGTTAAGAAACTTTTTTATGATGCAATTGCTATAATTAATATATTTGTTTTACAATTTTCAGTTCATGTAAGCGTGAGTTGGCGGTCCACCAAGTCGGTATGATGATGTGTGACTATGTGAATATAGTTGTCACCCAACGTAGCAGTAGCTAGCACTGTATATTATTTGGCGAACAACACGCGTGCCACGTTTGACCGAGGATTCGTTCTCGACAAGGTAAGATGCCACCACATAATTTTTAGTATGTGTGAAAATGTATGAGGTATCGTAGCAATTGCCGTTCCATAGTTACTGCCTTCCTCCATGGAGACCGGCCTGAGGTAATGTATGTATGTTTGTGAAAATCAAGAGGTCTTTCAATTATTTTCGCTCTTGTTTAAAGAAGAACAAACAAAAGCGACACTGTTGTGTAACATTCTTCATAAACAAATCTGCCACGGTATTGGTGGGAGTGAATTTGGTCCCTGTAACCAAAATATGTGTTAGAATCCATACTTAGGTTCCACGAACCAAATTTAATCTCAACCGAATTCATCTTGTCATCGTTGGATTTCTGCTTACTGCCTGCCTGCTACTATAAAATGGGAGGAGTCTGAAAATGAGAAACAATATCAATGCTGTGATAGAATTCAAGTACTGATAATGTTTGACTCATCTTTAGTCTCAACCAGAATTATTCGATTGGAGCGAACAACGAATATCACATATAAAAACTCTAAGTATTCTGTAAGTAAATAAAATGAAAATGTTGATGAGTCTGTTACAATTATAATACAAGGTGTAGTTTTGAAACCGTGACATTTCTCGGGGGCATATCACAGGTCACAGAAGTCATAAAGGTTTAATGCGAGAGAAAATTTCGTGCCAATAGTTAAAAATACGGCTATAATAAATCGTTTAAGTTCGACAGTATTTCAGAATAAGCGACAGCAATGTTTCTAATTGGAGTATTATGGAAATCAGAATAATATCAATTACGTGCTTCAGTTTGTGTGTGTTAAACCGCGTTATAAAGCTAGTTACAAGACGGCAGCGTGTAGTTCGCACTTAAGGATTTCCGTTACTTACAGAAAAATGAATAATATTTACCTACAATTTTTTTTATTGATTCGGACTCAGAATCGATGGCCGAGTTACCTCCTAGACAAACGACGCGGCTTTAAAACAATACCTTGTATATCTATAATACGGAAAGGTACGCACTGCTCACAGACGATGTGACTTGTTTTAGGTTAATAAAGAGTTGTTTTAAGGTAAAATATAGAAGGCTACTATCTATTTATAAGTTTAAAAACTATTATTATGTAGAACTCAATATTCAAGTAGAAAATTCAAATTTTTTTCGACGTATCATTTTTTATGATCATCTATTATTAGTGATTACAATATTTTCATATATTTTAAACAACATAAAATTTACATGTTTAGGTGAGTTTAGATGTAAATATTTAGGTTAATACACGAACTACTAATTATTCATTTGAGTTTTTAGTATTGTTGTCAATTGTTTCAGGTTATTACTGTCTAGGTGTTTGGTATTTATTTTATATCGTCATGACTTTCATTTTAGAAGGGTTTGCATTACATGCACCTTTGCGGTACAATTTACACCCACTTTTCACCAATTACACTATGGTTCTCGTGATACTGGTCTGATTTGGTCGTTTTTTCAAAAAGGTGAGATGGCAGTTTATTAATTTAAGTAGGTATAAATAAAATTGTGTGCTATCATAGAATATTTATCTTGTAAACTGTTATAGGAAAAACAAATGGGATCTACTTTTCTACAAACTAATCTGCTAAGATATTGGTGGGAGCGAAGCTGGTCCCTTTTTCTAAATTATGTTTTAACATCCATAATTTGGCACTACGGACCAACTTTAAACTCAACCAAATTCATCTTGGTTAGTCATCGTTGGATTTCTGCTGACTACGTGCCTGATATCGAGAGAGTATGAAAATGGTAAACAGTGCACAAACCTTTGTTAAAAATTAAGTTTGATAATATTCGAGTCACGTTTAGCCTCAACCAGAATTATTGTGACTGAATGAATTTTAAACCAGACTTCATGCCACACTCATTATATTGTTCAAAACGTAAACTTTTAGTTACGTTACTGAATGAAGTCTGTAGAACCATTACTTTATTTGTTATATTTGGTAAAAATCTAAGGTTCAATCTTAATTTTAAGCACTAGGTAAACTTTGTATCGAAGCGCTCAAAGATAATAAACCGCAACAAACCTGAGTGGAAACAAAAAATTGAAAAAATCAAAAGTGTAGTATAAATAAGGCAGACTGTAACAGAAGTGATATGACTATCATTTTTGGTTATCGTCCACTTAATCGTTCTCACCTTTTTTTTCATTACCAAGTTTGTCTGTGGTAATTATATAATTGTTTTAAGTTGACGGAGAATGGGCACGGTTTAATTAATGCGTTATTCAAAATCAAGTGAAAATTAATACAATCATATTAAATTTTCAGCCAACATAGCTATTTATTGTTGCAACAAATAAAAATGTTATTTACGAAAGGACTCGTAAAGATTAGTCAATATTTGGACTGGATTTTACACAATAAAATCATAAAGTGAGTATACCAATAATGTATTTCATAAGAATAAAATATTATACTCTAGCTAAATCATTATATATTTCAGGCATGGCACAATCCTGCTGGGGTCGTGGGCGCGACCAGCTATATATGTACCTTGGCGCTCATAGCCTTGATACAGACCAAGAGTAGAAATGAATTAGTTTTTAGTCAGCAAAAGTCTCAAACTTTCTTTCGCCCCAGGGATGATTTACTATCTTTCCAAAAAAGGTACGATGTTTAATATAAATGATGATAGAAATGTTATACATATATATACATATTTCAGTATACTTTTGATAAATTCATCTTATTCAAGTGAACGATATTGACTGGACATAATTATAGGTCGTTTTAAATATCTGTTACGTATTCTGCCAAAACATTGCTAGGGAATAAAAAAATATGACAAATAACTAACTTATGGGATGGGAGTCCTAATAATTAAAAAAATACAATTTACAGTTCATGAAAATGTGAGTTGGTGGTCCACAAACTTGGTATGATGAAGATGTGGATATGAATGTCGGTCAACGTAGCAGTACCTAACACTGTATATCACGTGGCAGATGGTATCACAACACGCGTGCCACGTTTGATCGAGATTTCTTTCTCGATAAGGTAAGATGTCACCAAATAATTTTAGTATATGTGTATGTATGTGCAGGTTCGTGCTCTTTCTATTATTTTCAAGTACCAAAGAGGGAGACAAAAGTGAAGACGTGTAGCCTATTAACGCAATACATCTGCCAAGGTATCGGTGGGAGTGAAGTTGGTCCATGATTCCAAAATATGTTTATACGGAAATATTTTGGTGCCACGGACTAAATTTAATCTCAGCCAAATTCATCTGTTCACCGTTGGATAATACCGTTTGCTTACTGCCTGCCTGGTATTGTTAAATGGGAGATAAGTTAAATTTTACGAACACGTATTGTTGTTATATTATTACATATTTAATCTCAGTCAGAAACATTCGTAGGGATTAAAACTAACTATTACTTAAATAAAATTAAAATTAAATATTACTAAATGAAATATATACAACTAAAGATTAAAATTAATTATAGAAAAAAACAAAAACAACTATTTACATAAACTATTTATAAGGCATCGAAAAACTCGTCCGCATCGACGTCAGTGGGGAAAGTACCCAGAAGACCGAGAAAAAGACCAGCCCTCTGGTCACGAGATGTGTCGACCAGGCGTTTCGAAATGTATTTGAACAATTTAAGCGCACTCGGACCCCACGAACCTAACGTCTCAACCCCAAACGGCTCAAAGATATAACTACCAGCAAGGTTGTTATACTTGCGCCGCTTGAGGTTTTCTGCAGAGGCAGCAGCCGAACCAGCACAACTCGCCGTTACTGGAAGATGAGAAGGTGCAAGGGTGTCGACACAGGTTGCGTCCCACACCAAAGACTTTCCCAGCTTCCAGGGCATAATGGACATACCGTCGGGTCTCTTACCATCGTCGCGTGAATTTGATTAATTAATTAATTGATTAATTTGATCTTATGTAGACAGTAAAATATTTTTCTTGAACAAAATTTACATATTCCACAGCTCGTGTTATTTTAAACCAGTATAAGCTGTGACATCGTAAAAATAAAATTATATAGTGTCATAGAAAGTTATGTAATTGTTAAATTGTTATTCAAAAAAGATATAGTAGTCGTAGTCACTGGCCTTTTGGGGTACTGGGCGTACCCAGTACCCAGTGTAGTGTTATTTTGTTACAATGAAAATAACTTGTTAACTGCAAATTTAAAGCTATTATTGTAAATTCTGGCTAAAGCTAATTTATTAACTATTTCTAAATAGTTAAATACTATTGTTATACCGATACGTAACAGTTCGCACATTTTCTTCCTTGCTTTTCTGTTCCATAATATTTATTTTTCATCTACCCATTTTTTTCTTCTCTCATTTCATTTTATTTATAAACCCATTATTCATTTTTCATCACCTCATCGTAGTAAAAGGTGGTAGTTACTTATACTTGTAAAGAACACCATTTCAGTTGCTGTCTAGCAGTTAATGGTATATTTCTGTTTTTATTTTCTTAATTTCCACATTTTGAGCGTCATGGAAACCTACCCTATTAAAATTTTTTTTGCTAAACAAAAACGAATTAGTATACGAGGTGCTTATTAGAGGCGAGGAACATGCGTCTACGGTACTTAAACTCCGTAAACAAATCAATAAACTTACACCTATTATTCCTAACTACCCCTACCTCCTACTTGGAAACTAAACAGCTTTATTCTGGTTGTCACTTGTTGTTTTAGTAAGTATTGCTTACTATTTCCAATCAAGCGCGCTGCCGCTGAAATTGTTACTAAAATACTGGAGGACCATGTATTCTTAATACATGGCATTCCTTCCACGGTGAAACAAATGCTAGATAAATATATGTCCTAAAACTACGTACACACACTGGACCCGGGTATGTCCTAAAACTACGTACACATACTTGACCCGGGTATGTCCTAAAACTACGTACACACACTGGACCCGGGTATGTCCTAAAACTACGTACACACTCTGGACCCGGGTATGTCCTAAAACTACGTACACACACTGGACCCGGGTATGTCCTAAAACTACGACCAGAGACAAAGAACAGACGCTGAGGGATGGGCAGCTATTACTGGATCCGGGCACGTCCTTAAATTATACTTAATGTTTTTGGAACGAAATTATAATCTAATTAAAACTAATATCTGAACACTAAATTCTATAACTACCTACTACTACTACTACTATTACACAAAGCTATTCCTTTTCTATTTTCTACGTAGGTATTGGTCTACCCCAATAGTGTATAATTATGATGATGGTCTAACCCACAAATTGTATTACATATATATATTAAATATACTATGACTATCGGCCCTACACCGATGTCCATAAATGAAACTAGATCATGGTTCTACCCCATAGATTCCTTCAGTTATGTACGCTAAAGGCCCTACACCTTTGGTATTCTACGGAGCGGTGCAACTCCTTAAATAAGCCGCTAAATAATAATAAGATCTAAGCTTTAATATTAGTGTTACATACGAGGTAAACTTTTGGATTGAAGCGTTCAAAGATCATAAATCACAGAAATATAAAACGAATAGAATAGAATAGAATAATTATTTATTTGCTCAGAATGCAGGTATTTACGGTAAGGTGATAACACTGTGGCGCACGCTGTTTGCTGAACTTGGTTGACGCGCGGCCGCGCGTCTCGATTAAAACACTAATAAGTTGCCCTTGTACATTCTACCAAAAATTAATCAAAAGAGTAGACTAAATAAGGCCAACTGTAACAAGTGTCATTTAAATGAAGAAAAATGGGATAGTTTTTTGTTAGCATGAGTCTCAAACTCTCTCTCGCCTTGTTCAAGGGATGATTTAAATCTTTACAAAAATGGTACGACGTAATAATATTAATAATATATTTTAATACTCTTTTGATGAAATGGTTAAGAAACTTTTTTATGATGCAATTGCTATAATTAATATATTTGTTTTACAATTTTCAGTTCATGTAAGCGTGAGTTGGCGGTCCACCAAGTCGGTATGATGATGTGTGACTATGTGAATATAGTTGTCACCCAACGTAGCAGTAGCTAGCACTGTATATTATTTGGCGAACAACACGCGTGCCACGTTTGACCGAGGATTCGTTCTCGACAAGGTAAGATGCCACCACATAATTTTTAGTATGTGTGAAAATGTATGAGGTATCGTAGCAATTGCCGTTCCATAGTTACTGCCTTCCTCCATGGAGACCGGCCTGAGGTAATGTATGTATGTTTGTGAAAATCAAGAGGTCTTTCAATTATTTTCGCTCTTGTTTAAAGAAGAACAAACAAAAGCGACACTGTTGTGTAACATTCTTCATAAACAAATCTGCCACGGTATTGGTGGGAGTGAATTTGGTCCCTGTAACCAAAATATGTGTTAGAATCCATACTTAGGTTCCACGAACCAAATTTAATCTCAACCGAATTCATCTTGTCATCGTTGGATTTCTGCTTACTGCCTGCCTGCTACTATAAAATGGGAGGAGTCTGAAAATGAGAAACAATATCAATGCTGTGATAGAATTCAAGTACTGATAATGTTTGACTCATCTTTAGTCTCAACCAGAATTATTCGATTGGAGCGAACAACGAATATCACATATAAAAACTCTAAGTATTCTGTAAGTAAATAAAATGAAAATGTTGATGAGTCTGTTACAATTATAATACAAGGTGTAGTTTTGAAACCGTGACATTTCTCGGGGGCATATCACAGGTCACAGAAGTCATAAAGGTTTAATGCGAGAGAAAATTTCGTGCCAATAGTTAAAAATACGGCTATAATAAATCGTTTAAGTTCGACAGTATTTCAGAATAAGCGACAGCAATGTTTCTAATTGGAGTATTATGGAAATCAGAATAATATCAATTACGTGCTTCAGTTTGTGTGTGTTAAACCGCGTTATAAAGCTAGTTACAAGACGGCAGCGTGTAGTTCGCACTTAAGGATTTCCGTTACTTACAGAAAAATGAATAATATTTACCTACAATTTTTTTTATTGATTCGGACTCAGAATCGATGGCCGAGTTACCTCCTAGACAAACGACGCGGCTTTAAAACAATACCTTGTATATCTATAATACGGAAAGGTACGCACTGCTCACAGACGATGTGACTTGTTTTAGGTTAATAAAGAGTTGTTTTAAGGTAAAATATAGAAGGCTACTATCTATTTATAAGTTTAAAAACTATTATTATGTAGAACTCAATATTCAAGTAGAAAATTCAAATTTTTTTCGACGTATCATTTTTTATGATCATCTATTATTAGTGATTACAATATTTTCATATATTTTAAACAACATAAAATTTACATGTTTAGGTGAGTTTAGATGTAAATATTTAGGTTAATACACGAACTACTAATTATTCATTTGAGTTTTTAGTATTGTTGTCAATTGTTTCAGGTTATTACTGTCTAGGTGTTTGGTATTTATTTTATATCGTCATGACTTTCATTTTAGAAGGGTTTGCATTACATGCACCTTTGCGGTACAATTTACACCCACTTTTCACCAATTACACTATGGTTCTCGTGATACTGGTCTGATTTGGTCGTTTTTTCAAAAAGGTGAGATGGCAGTTTATTAATTTAAGTAGGTATAAATAAAATTGTGTGCTATCATAGAATATTTATCTTGTAAACTGTTATAGGGAAAACAAATGGGATCTACTTTTCTACAAACTAATCTGCTAAGATATTGGTGGGAGCGAAGCTGGTCCCTTTTTCTAAATTATGTTTTAACATCCATAATTTGGCACTACGGACCAACTTTAAACTCAACCAAATTCATCTTGGTTAGTCATCGTTGGATTTCTGCTGACTACGTGCCTGATATCGAGAGAGTATGAAAATGGTAAACAGTGCACAAACCTTTGTTAAAAATTAAGTTTGATAATATTCGAGTCACGTTTAGCCTCAACCAGAATTATTGTGACTGAATGAGTTTTAAACCAGACTTCATGCCACACTCATTATATTGTTCAAAACGTAAACTTTTAGTTACGTTACTGAATGAAGTCTGTAGAACCATTACTTTATTTGTTATATTTGGTAAAAATCTAAGGTTCAATCTTAATTTTAAGCACTAGGTAAACTTTGTATCGAAGCGCTCAAAGATAATAAACCGCAACAAACCTGAGTGGAAACAAAAAATTGAAAAAATCAAAAGTGTAGTATAAATAAAGCAGACTGTAACAGAAGTGATATGACTATCATTTTTGGTTATCGTCCACTTAATCGTTCTCACCTTTTTTTTTCATTACCAAGTTTGTCTGTGGTAATTATATAATTGTTTTAAGTTGACGGAGAATGGGCACGGTTTAATTAATGCGTTATTCAAAATCAAGTGAAAATTAATACAATCATATTAAATTTTCAGCCAACATAGCTATTTATTGTTGCAACAAATAAAAATGTTATTTACGAAAGGACTCGTAAAGATTAGTCAATATTTGGACTGGATTTTACACAATAAAATCATAAAGTGAGTATACCAATAATGTATTTCATAAGAATAAAATATTATACTCTAGCTAAATCATTATATATTTCAGGCATGGCACAATCCTGCTGGGGTCGTGGGCGCGACCAGCTATATATGTACCTTGGCGCTCATAGCCTTGATACAGACCAAGAGTAGAAATGAATTAGTTTTTAGTCAGCAAAAGTTTCAAACTTTCTTTCGCCCCAGGGATGATTTACTATCTTTCCAAAAAAGGTACGATGTTTAATATAAATGATGATAGAAATGTTATACATATATATACATATTTCAGTATACTTTTGATAAATTCATCTTATTCAAGTGAACGATATTGACTGGACATAATTATAGGTCGTTTTAAATATCTGTTACGTATTCTGCCAAAACATTGCTAGGGAATAAAAAAATATGACAAATAACTAACTTATGGGATGGGAGTCCAAATAATTAAAAAAATACAATTTACAGTTCATGAAAATGTGAGTTGGTGGTCCACAAACTTGGTATGATGAAGATGTGGATATGAATGTCGGTCAACGTAGCAGTACCTAACACTGTATATCACGTGGCAGATGGTATCACAACACGCGTGCCACGTTTGATCGAGATTTCTTTCTCGATAAGGTAAGATGTCACCAAATAATTTTAGTATATGTGTATGTATGTGCAGGTTCGTGCTCTTTCTATTATTTTCAAGTACCAAAGAGGGAGACAAAAGTGAAGACGTGTAGCCTATTAACGCAATACATCTGCCAAGGTATCGGTGGGAGTGAAGTTGGTCCATGATTCCAAAATATGTTTATACGGAAATATTTTGGTGCCACGGACTAAATTTAATCTCAGCCAAATTCATCTGTTCACCGTTGGATAATACCGTTTGCTTACTGCCTGCCTGGTATTGTTAAATGGGAGATAAGTTAAATTTTACGAACACGTATTGTTGTTATATTATTACATATTTAATCTCAGTCAGAAACATTCGTAGGGATTAAAACTAACTATTACTTAAATAAAATTAAAATTAAATATTACTAAATGAAATATATACAACTAAAGATTAAAATTAATTATAGAAAAAAACAAAAACAACTATTTACATAAACTATTTATAAGGCATCGAAAAACTCGTCCGCATCGACGTCAGTGGGGAAAGTACCCAGAAGGCTGGCAGCATTGCCACATTGTATGGCAATGCTTAACCTCTGACCGAGAAAAAGACCAGCCCTCTGGTCACGAGATGTGTCGACCAGGCGTTTCGAAATGTATTTGAACAATTTAAGCGCACTCGGACCCCACGAACCTAACGTCTCAACCCCAAACGGCTCAAAGATATAACTACCAGCAAGGTTGTTATACTTGCGCCGCTTGAGGTTTTCTGCAGAGGCAGCAGCCGAACCAGCACAACTCGCCGTTACTGGAAGATGAGAAGGTGCAAGGGTGTCGACACAGGTTGCGTCCCACACCAAAGACTTTCCCAGCTTCCAGGGCATAATGGACATACCGTCGGGTCTCTTACCATCGTCGCGTGAATTTGATTAATTAATTAATTGATTAATTTGATCTATGTAGACAGTAAAATATTTTTCTTGAACAAAATTTACATATTCCACAGCTCGTGTTATTTTAAACCAGTATAAGCTGTGACATCGTAAAAATAAAATTATATAGTGTCATAGAAAGTTATGTAATTGTTAAATTGTTATTCAAAAAAGATATAATCGTAGTCACTGGCCTTTTGGGGTACTGGGCGTACCCAGTACCCAGTGTAGTGTTATTTTGTTACAATGAAAATAACTTGTTAACTGCAAATTTAAAGCTATTATTGTAAATTCTGGCTAAAGCTAATTTATTAACTATTTCTAAATAGTTAAATACTATTGTTATACCGATACGTAACAGTTCGCACATTTTCTTCCTTGCTTTTCTGTTCCATAATATTTATTTTTCATCTACCCATTTTTTTCTTCTCTCATTTCATTTTATTTATAAACCCATTATTCATTTTTCATCACCTCATCGTAGTAAAAGGTGGTAGTTACTTATACTTGTAAAGAACACCATTTCAGTTGCTGTCTAGCAGTTAATGGTATATTTCTGTTTTTATTTTCTTAATTTCCACATTTTGAGCGTCATGGAAACCTACCCTATTAAATTGTTTTTTGCTAAACAAAAACGAATTAGTATACGAGGTGCTTATTAGAGGCGAGGAACATGCGTCTACGGTACTTAAACTCCGTAAACAAATCAATAAACTTACACCTATTATTCCTAACTACCCCTACCTCCTACTTGGAAACTAAACAGCTTTATTCTGGTTGTCACTTGTTGTTTTAGTAAGTATTGCTTACTATTTCCAATCAAGCGCGCTGCCGCTGAAATTGTTACTAAAATACTGGAGGACCATGTATTCTTAATACATGGCATTCCTTCCACGGTGAAACAAATGCTAGATAAATATATGTCCTAAAACTACATACACACACTGGACCCGGGTATGTCCTAAAACTACGTACACATACTTGACCCGGGTATGTCCTAAAACTACGTACACACACTGGACCCGGGTATGTCCTAAAACTACTTACACACTCTGGACCCGGGTATGTCCTAAAACTACGTACACACACTGGACCCGGGTATGTCCTAAAACTACGACCAGAGACAAAGAACAGACGCTGAGGGATGGGCAGCTATTACTGGATCCGGGCACGTCCTTAAATTATACTTAATGTTTTTGGAACGAAATTGTAATCTAATTAAAACTAATATCTGAACACTAAATTCTATAACTACCTACTACTACTACTACTATTACACAAAGCTATTCCTTTTCTATTTTCTACGTAGGTATTGGTCTAACCCAATAGTGTATAATTATGATGATGGTCTAACCCACAAATTGTATTACATATATATATTAAATATACTATGACTATCGGCCCTACACCGATGTCCATAAATGAAACTAGATCATGGTTCTACCCCATAGATTCCTTCAGTTATGTACGCTAAAGGCCCTACACCTTTGGTATTCTACGGAGCGGTGCAACTCCTTAAATAAGCCTTTGCAAGAGCGGTTGATTACTCTATAAATAAGCCTCAATCACAAACATAACTTATTATCTATTCTTCCTAAGTCTATTATTCTATCAATCAGTAGTTATGTGGAGATAGTAATCGCTCCAAGTCAGCTTAATTTTTTTTTCCACCCATAATTGAGCTTCAAATACCTGTGAAGATATTTCTGTAAAAAACATTTCTGATAGTGACACAACTTTGCAGAATTTATCTGATAGTGTTGAAGGTACTAAAGATGAATCTAGTGATGATTTCTACTCAGATGAAGGATCTTTATATGAACCAGAGATAAATATAGATCAAATAGAATTAACGTCAAATGTAACTACAAGATCTAAAGCAAGACTGTGTAAAATGCAAGGAAACACATATATGTGTACAGAAAAAGTTACAGGACAAGAAAATTTACCAAAAACGTATGATGAAGCAATATCTAATGAAAATGTGAATGCTGATAAATGGAAGCAATCTATTGAGGAAGAGTTACAGGCACATGCAAAGAATGAAACTTGGCAATTAATTAAGAAACCTGAAGGTGTGCGGGTAATTGGCTGCAAATGGGTCTTTAGAATAAAAGATGAGCCATCTGGTCCGCTCTATAAGTCAAGAAATGCGCCAAAGGATGTAGTCAAAAGCAAGGCATTGATTATAAAGAAATATATGCTCTAACAGTGAGGTATGATACAGTACGAATTTTACTTTCAGAGGCAGTACAACATAATTTGAATATTTTTCAGTTTGATGTCAAAACTGCATTCTTATATGGTGATGTCAAAGAAGATATTTATATGACACCACCTGAAGGTTTGGATACTGATTCTAATATGGTATGTAAACTCAAATGTTCTCTTTATGGTCTTAAACAAGCACCACGGTGTTGGAATCAAAAGTTTGACACCGCACTGAAGAAATTTGGTTTCAACAATAGTCATGCAGATAGGTGTTTGTACATTGGAAATGTAAACAACAATAAAGTCTATTTGTTATTATATGTTGACGATGGGCTAGTATTTTCAAAGTCAAAAGATGCATTAAATTCAGTAATGCATGAATTAAAGCATAACTTTGAAATAAAGCAGTGTGATCCAAAGAATTTTGTTGGATTACAAATTGAAAAATCTGAAGGTTTTATCTTTATTCACCAGTCAAAATATATTGAAAGACTATTGTATAAATTTAACATGCAAGATGCTAACTGCAATAATATTCCAGTAGATCCACATACTACACTGGAGAAGAGTACCGAGTCTGTGGATAAGAATATTCCGTACCGAGAGGCAGTTGGATCACTGATGCATTTGGCTGTGGTAAGCAGACCTGACATCATGTATGGAGTTAGTCTGGTGAGTCGATATCTCAATTGTTTTGATCACACTCATTGGAATGTTGTCAAGAAGATAATGAAATATTTAAAGGAAACCAAAGACTATGGTCTGTGTTATTCATCATCTCAGCAAAATGAAATTGAAGCTTTCAGTGATGCAGATTATGCTAAAGACACTACCGCTAAAAAGTCATTAACTGGGTATGTGTTCATTAAAAATGGAGCTGCCATAACATGGGCAACACAATTTCAGCACAGTGTTGCTTTATCCACAACAGAAGCGGAATTTATGGCTGCTTGTTCTGCGACAAAAGAAGCTTTGTGGATAAAAAGAATATTACGAGATATTGGTGAATTTAACCAGGATTCTATATGTTTAAATATTGATAATCAAAGTGCAATCTGTTTAATTAAAAATGTAGACTATCACAAACGTTGTAAGCACATTGATGTGAAGTTTAATTTCATTAAAGAAATGTATAATGAAAAACAAATAGATTTAAAATATGTTTGTACTAAGGAACAATATGCTGACATCTTTACTAAGGCTCTGCCTAGAGAGAAATATCAATATCTTAGGAATAAAATTGGTGTTTTGAATCTCAAGGGAAAGGGTTCAAATTTGGTGAGAGTGTAGAAATGAGAAAATTGAACCCTAGTTTATTGACTAAATAGTATGTATATGATAGAACCTTAGTTCATAGATAGACTTTTATATTATTGTCTATGATTCCGGTTACGTGTCTTCGAGTGTTTTTGTTTTATGTATTGGTCTGAATAAAACTACATTTCTAAAGTTAAAACTGTTTATCCTTATTAAAAATTAACACAAACAAGATCAAAACTATGTTAAAATTCAAGTTTTGATGATGTTTGACTCACCGTTACTCTCAACCTAAATTGATGGACTGGAACAAATAGCGAATATTATAGATTTAATAAAAACTTAAAAGTATTGTCAGTAATAAAATGTTGATTAGGTTGTCATAATTTTGCTATTTATCTAACAATAAAAAGGTACGCACCGTCCACCTACGATGTGACTTATTTGTGTCATATTAATAGGGAGTAGAATCAAGTATCGAAGAATCTTTATGTGTATCTATACAAATATCAAATTTTGCTATTTTATTTTGATTTTGATAAAATTCGTACATTTAACGATGAATATTGCATTATTGCAATCAATTTTCTTGTCCATTGAAATATTACATGATCTTGGCATTTATTAAAGGACGCAATTTTATTTTTGGGTCTTGTGTGGGGCTCCGAAGAATGGGGACCATGTTTGTGGGGTCCCCATTCTTTATCAACGTCTTGCTGTGTATGATCTTTCCGTACCGACAACCAATTTATACTAGTTTTGTTACTAACGAAGGTTGAACAATACTGGTACCAGAGAGCGGCCAAGGAAGAAGGTTGGCGATCCCACAAACTTGAGGTTAAGCTTTTACTAACTCCAAACACATATCCCCAAAAGAGAATTGCATTTTACAAATGGTCGGTCCTTAAATTGGAATATTTAAATGGACTATTCCAGGTTTGGGTATTTGCTACTAATTTTCAACAGTGTACGTTATCTCCACACATCGCCAGATATCTGACACTGTCCTAGTAGCTCAAAGGTTGTTGTTACCAGATATTCTAAATCTGAACACAACACTTTGGCTAATAGGCTGGTGGCACATCGACTGCAACAGGGAGACACCGAAGTAAGGTACTAAATACTGTGTTAATCTCAATCCATGTACACATTTATGATATTGCAGTATATTTTTGTATGTTTCATATCATTATATATATTATTACTAGCATATTCCCGCGTACTCGTCATACAAAGTTATATGTAAAAAAGAAAATTCTCAAAAATGTATGCAGCAAAATCCAAAATTTTATTAAAATAACTTATATATACCTAATAATGTGTGAGGGTTTAGGTTCGCTTGTGATTCTCATAAATATAATTCCTTAACGAGATTTTTGATCTTTTTCACAAGTAATAAAACAATAAAGTAATTAGTTATTCACGCGCCGCTGCCGTACAGAATTGTAAATTCTGCTGGCTAGTTCGCTAATGGTTTTGGTCAAAACGAGTAGCATATTTGCGACCGCTAACTTAATTATAGTTTACTAGCTTCTGGCAACGGCTTCGCCTGCATTCTTGTGAGATAAAAAAACTGCCTAAGTGTTATAACAGACCATAATCTACCTTTGTCCTAAATTTCATCCCGATCCCTTCTACCGTTTTAACGTGAAAGAGTAACAAATACATACACATATATCCTCATCAAGTTTCGCATTTACATACATTATTCATTAATTATTTTAATCGGCTCGTAGTATTTTTTGGACTTTCCCTTATGATCAAATCAAATAAATAAACTGGCAAGCTACTCCCAACTCCACCGGCTATCATAGACGAGAATCATTATAGTTTTTATGGACCCTTTCGTGCACGTAGTTTTTGAAAGTATAATGCTTATTACATTAACACATATTGTTAAATATGGTATTTTATTGAAATATGCGTACTCCGTAATCATTATAATAGCATAACACCAAGTTAACATGGACTAGAACAGCGTTAAACCGAGCAGAGTGGAAAGAGATGGAGGGGGCCTTTGCCAAAGCTGGGCAAACAGACGAAGTTGTCGATGTCAACGACTCACCAGAGTCACAATTGCAAACTATTTTAATGTAAATACTTTGTCTGATTAAAGGCTTATATTATTATTATTATTTAACACCAAGGTACCAAACACCAATTATATAACATTTTAGTGTTAAATAATTTTTACATTAGCAAAGAAAAGCAACTGTTAAGTTGCTCATGCCCCTCCATTGGAATCTAGAATTTAGTCGACAGGCAGACACGTTTTCTTTAATTTTTTCTGTCTGCCTAATACTGTAAAGTTTGAAACAGTAATTTTAGCAATCAATGTTAAATTCGTATTTTAGTAATTATTGACATACGTATACCAGAAATATTGGTAGAACAATTTATTTTGAGTAATATGAAGTATATCGTAACGTACGTAACAATTAACTTTGTTCGATATAATTGGCATAAAATTATTTGTTTTTAATTTCCCAGCGCTTGCCCGTTAAAAAGCAGTCAAGAACTCATTGGAGTATTGGGCATAACAGTGTGCGACTATGTGGTTGTTACTGTCAGCTTATCTGGCAACAGCCAACAGTGACTTAATTAATTGAGTTTTTTTATCAACTAGGTCATATATCATTTATTTATTGACTTACGTAGAACACTCCTAGATACATTTTGAGCTTCTATATAATTCCCTTCTAGTCCTTACAAGAAAAAAACGAGCACCTATGCAGCAGTTTCTATACCTAAACAAATCTGTCAATATATTGGTGAGAGTGAAACTGGTCCCCTTTACTAAATTATGTTTTGACCTCCATAATTTTGTACTACGGGCCAACTTTAATCTCAACCGAATTCATCTTGTCATCGTTGGATTTCTGCTTACTGCCTGGCTGGTACTGAGAGAGTCTGAAAATGGTAAACAATGCCGAAATTGCTTGTTACTTTTTGTGCATTAAAATATTTTGTAAGCCTAACAACAATGCAACATAAATAATATGTTATTTTAGTTAAAAATCTAAGTTTTAAAGTTAATTTTATACACTGCCCACCCGACTTTTTCCCACTTATGCATCATATCATATACCCGTGGTAAAACATGATTGTTTTAAAGTGATGGAGTTTCTACGTTATACATTATAGCAATATGTCATGACATGAGTTTTCTCTTTGGAATCTCTATGGAGTTATCCCTATGAAAAAATCTGTCAACGTATGGGGGGAGTGAAGTTGGTCTTTGACGCCATTGCATGTTTTTACATCCATGCTTTGGCACCACAGGCCAAGTTTAATCTCAACCAAATTTATCTGGGTTTTTACCGGTGGACTCTCTTTCTGCTTTATACTTTAAAATAGGTGAGATTGAAAATGTTCCTCTGATATTCTAGTAACACACAAGAAGATAAATAAAGCAAGTGAAATTGCCTTTGAAAAAATCTGTCAACGTATGGGGGGAGTGAAGTTGTTCTGCGATGCCATAGCATGTTTTACACCCATGCTTTGGCACCACAGGCCAAGTTTAATCTCAACCAAATTCATCTGGGTTTTTCACCGGTGGACTCTCTTTCTGCTTTATACTTTAAAATAGGTGAGATTGAAAATGTTCCTCTGATATTCTAGTAACACACAAGAAGATAAATAAAGCAAGTGAAATTGCCTTTGAAAAAATCTGTCAACGTATGGAGGGAGTGAAGTTGTTCTGCGATGCCATAGCATGTTTTACACCCATGCTTTGGCACCACAGGCCAAGTTTAATCTCAACCAAATTCATCTGGGTTTTTACCGGTGGACTCTCTTTCTGCTTTATATTTTAAAATAGGTGATATTGAAAATGTTCCTCTGATATTCTAGTAACACACAAGAAGATAAATAAAGCAAGTGAAATTGCCTTTGAAAAAATCTGTCAACGTATGGGGGGAGTGAAGTTGTTCTGCGATGCCATAGTATGTTTTACACCCATGCTTTGGCACCACAGGCCAAGTTTAATCTCAACCAAATTCATCTGGGTTTTTCACCGGTGGATTCTCTGCCTGTTTTAAACTTTTAAATGAGTGAGATTGTAAATGTTCCACTGATATTCTAGTACCATACTGAAATAATGTAAAACAAGTGAAATTGTCTCTGAAAAAATGTGTCAACGTATGGGGGGAGTGAAGTTGGTCTTTGACGCCATTGCATGTTTTTACATCCATGCTTTGGCACCACAGGCCAAGTTTAATCTTAACCAAATTCATCTGGGTTTTTCACTGGTGGATTCTCTGCCTGTTTTAAACTTTTAAATGAGTGAGATTGTAAATGTTCCACTGATATTCTAGTACCATACTGGAATAATGTAAAACAAGTGAAATTGTCTCTGACAAAATGTGTCAACGTATGGGGGAGTGAAGTTGGTCTTTGACGCCATTGCATGTTTTTACATCCATGCTTTGGCACCACAGGCCAAGTTTAATCTCAACCAAATTCATCTGGGTTTTTACCGGTGGACTCTCTTTCTGCTTTATACTTTAAAATAGGTGAGATTGAAAATGTTCCTCTGATATTCTAGTAACACACAAGAAGATAAATAAAGCAAGTGAAATTGCCTTTGAAAAAATCTGTCAACGTATGGGGGGAGTGAAGTTGTTCTGCGATGCCATAGCATGTTTTACACCCATGCTTTGGCACCACAGGCCAAGTTTAATCTCAACCAAATTCATCTGGGTTTTTACCGGTGGACTCTCTTTGTGCTTTATACTTTAAAATAGGTGAGATTGAAAATGTTCCTCTGATATTCTAGTAACACACAAGAAGATAAATAAAGCAAGTGAAATTGCCTTTGAAAAAATCTGTCAACGTATGGGGGAGTGAAGTTGTTCTGCGATGCCATAGCATGTTTTACACCCATGCTTTGGCACCACAGGCCAAGTTTAATCTCAACCGAATTCATCTGAGTTTTCACCGTTGGACTCTTTTCCTGCTTTGTAAGTATAAGTGCGAGTCTCATTGAAAATGTTTCTAAGATATTCTAGTAATATTCAAGAAAAAAAATAGAACAAGTTAAATTGTCTCATGAAAAAATGTGTCAACGTATGGGAGGGAGTGAAGTTGGTCTTTGACGCCACATCAAGTTTTTTCATCTATGCTTTGGCACCACAGGCCAAGTTTCATCTCAACCAAATTCATCTGGGTTTTTCACCGGTGGATTCTCTGCCTGTTTTAAACTTTTAAATGAGTGAGATTGTAAATGTTCCACTGATATTCTAGTACCATACTGAAATAATGTAAAACAAGTGAAATTGTCTCTGAAAAAATGTGTCAACGTATGGGGGAGTGAAGTTGGTCTTTGACGCCATTGCATGTTTTTACATCCATGCTTTGGCACCACAGGCCAAGTTTAATCTTAACCAAATTCATCTGGGTTTTTCACTGGTGGATTCTCTGCCTGTTTTAAACTTTTAAATGAGTGAGATTGTAAATGTTCCACTGATATTCTAGTACCATACTGGAATAATGTAAAACAAGTGAAATTGTCTCTGACAAAATGTGTCAACGTATGGGGGAGTGAAGTTGGTCTTTGACGCCATTGCATGTTTTTACATCCATGCTTTGGCACCACAGGCCAAGTTTAATCTCAACCAAATTCATCTGGGTTTTTACCGGTGGACTCTCTTTCTGCTTTATACTTTAAAATAGGTGAGATTGAAAATGTTCCTCTGATATTCTAGTAACACACAAGAAGATAAATAAAGCAAGTGAAATTGCCTTTGAAAAAATCTGTCAACGTATGGGGGGAGTGAAGTTGTTCTGCGATGCCATAGCATGTTTTACACCCATGCTTTGGCACCACAGGCCAAGTTTAATCTCAACCAAATTCATCTGGGTTTTTCACCGGTGGATTCTCTGCCTGTTTTAAACTTTTAAATGAGTGAGATTGTAAATGTTCCACTGATATTCTAGTACCATACTGGAATAATGTAAAACAAGTGAAATTGTCTCTGAAAAAATGTGTCAACGTATGGGGGGAGTGAAGTTGGTCTTTGACGCCATTGCATGTTTTTACATCCATGCTTTGGCACCACAGGCCAAGTTTAATCTCAACCAAATTCATCTGGGTTTTTACCGGTGGACTCTCTTTCTGCTTTATACTTTAAAATAGGTGAGATTGAAAATGTTCCTCTGATATTCTAGTAACACACAAGAAGATAAATAAAGCAAGTGAAATTGCCTTTGAAAAAATCTGTCAACGTATGGGGGGAGTGAAGTTGTTCTGCGATGCCATAGCATGTTTTACACCCATGCTTTGGCACCACAGGCCAAGTTTAATCTCAACCGAATTCATCTGAGTTTTCACCGTTGGACTCTTTTCCTGCTTTGTAAGTATAAGTGCGAGTCTCATTGAAAATGTTTCTAAGATATTCTAGTAATATTCAAGAAAAAAAATAGAACAAGTTAAATTGTCTCATGAAAAAATGTGTCAACGTATGGGAGGGAGTGACGTTGGTCTTTGACGCCACATCAAGTTTTTTCATCTATGCTTTGGCACCACAGGCCAAGTTTCATCTCAACCAAATTCATCTGGGTTTTTCACCGGTGGATTCTCTGCCTGTTTTAAACTTTTAAATGAGTGAGATTGTAAATGTTCCACTGATATTCTAGTACCATACTGAAATAATGTAAAACAAGTGAAATTGTCTCTGAAAAAATGTGTCAACGTATGGGGGGAGTGAAGTTGGTCTTTGACGCCATTGCATGTTTTTACATCCATGCTTTGGCACCACAGGCCAAGTTTAATCTTAACCAAATTCATCTGGGTTTTTCACTGGTGGATTCTCTGCCTGTTTTAAACTTTTAAATGAGTGAGATTGTAAATGTTCCACTGATATTCTAGTACCATACTGGAATAATGTAAAACAAGTGAAATTGTCTCTGACAAAATGTGTCAACGTATGGGGGGAGTGAAGTTGGTCTTTGACGCCATTGCATGTTTTTACATCCATGCTTTGGCACCACAGGCCAAGTTTAATCTCAACCAAATTCATCTGGGTTTTTACCAGTGGACTCTCTTTCTGCTTTATACTTTAAAATAGGTGAGATTGAAAATGTTCCTCTGATATTCTAGTAACACACAAGAAGATAAATAAAGCAAGTGAAATTGCCTTTGAAAAAATCTGTCAACGTATGGGGGGAGTGAAGTTGTTCTGCGATGCCATAGCATGTTTTACACCCATGCTTTGGCACCACAGGCCAAGTTTAATCTCAACCAAATTCATCTGGGTTTTTCACCGGTGGATTCTCTGCCTGTTTTAAACTTTTAAATGAGTGAGATTGTAAATGTTCCACTGATATTCTAGTATCGTACTGGAATAATGTAAAACAAGTGAAATTGTCTCTGAAAAAATGTGTCAACGTATGGGGGGAGTGAAGTTGGTCTTTGACGCCATTGCATGTTTTTACATCCATGCTTTGGCACCACAGGCCAAGTTTAATCTTAACCAAATTCATCTGGGTTTATCACCGGTGGATTCTCTGCCTGTTTTAAACTTTTAAATGAGTGAGATTGTAAATGTTCCACTGATATTCTAGTATCGTACTGGAATAATGTAAAACAAGTAAAATTGTCTCTGAAAAAATGTGTCAACGTATGGGGGGAGTGAAGTTGGTCTTTGACGCCATTGCATGTTTTTACATCCATGCTTTGGCACCACAGGCCAAGTTTAATCTCAACCAAATTCATCTGGGTTTTTACCGGTGGACTCTCTTTCTGCTTTATACTTTAAAATAGGTGAGATTGAAAATGTTCCTCTGATATTCTAGTAACACACAAGAAGATAAATAAAGCAAGTGAAATTGCCTTTGAAAAAATCTGTCAACGTATGGGGGAGTGAAGTTGTTCTGCGATGCCATAGCATGTTTTACACCCATGCTTTGGCACCACAGGCCAAGTTTAATCTCAACCGAATTCATCTGAGTTTTCACCGTTGGACTCTTTTCCTGCTTTGTAAGTATAAGTGCGAGTCTCATTGAAAATGTTTCTAAGATATTCTAGTAATATTCAAGAAAAAAAATAGAACAAGTTAAATTGTCTCATGAAAAAATGTGTCAACGTATGGGAGGGAGTGAAGTTGGTCTTTGACGCCACATCAAGTTTTTTCATCTATGCTTTGGCACCACAGGCCAAGTTTCATCTCAACCAAATTCATCTGGGTTTTTCACCGGTGGATTCTCTGCCTGTTTTAAACTTTTAAATGAGTGAGATTGTAAATGTTCCACTGATATTCTAGTACCATACTGAAATAATGTAAAACAAGTGAAATTGTCTCTGAAAAAATGTGTCAACGTATGGGGGGAGTGAAGTTGGTCTTTGACGCCATTGCATGTTTTTACATCCATGCTTTGGCACCACAGGCCAAGTTTAATCTTAACCAAATTCATCTGGGTTTTTCACTGGTGGATTCTCTGCCTGTTTTAAACTTTTAAATAAGTGAGATTGTAAATGTTCCACTGATATTCTAGTACCATACTGGAATAATGTAAAACAAGTGAAATTGTCTCTGACAAAATGTGTCAACGTATGGGGGGAGTGAAGTTGGTCTTTGACGCCATTGCATGTTTTTACATCCATGCTTTGGCACCACAGGCCAAGTTTAATCTCAACCAAATTCATCTGGGTTTTTACCGGTGGACTCTCTTTCTGCTTTATACTTTAAAATAGGTGAGATTGAAAATGTTCCTCTGATATTCTAGTAACACACAAGAAGATAAATAAAGCAAGTGAAATTGCCTTTGAAAAAATCTGTCAACGTATGGGGGGAGTGAAGTTGTTCTGCGATGCCATAGCATGTTTTACACCCATGCTTTGGCACCACAGGCCAAGTTTAATCTCAACCAAATTCATCTGGGTTTTTACCGGTGGACTCTCTTTGTGCTTTATACTTTAAAATAGGTGAGATTGAAAATGTTCCTCTGATATTCTAGTAACACACAAGAAGATAAATAAAGCAAGTGAAATTGCCTTTGAAAAAATCTGTCAACGTATGGGGGGAGTGAAGTTGTTCTGCGATGCCATAGCATGTTTTACACCCATGCTTTGGCACCACAGGCCAAGTTTAATCTCAACCGAATTCATCTGAGTTTTCACCGTTGGACTCTTTTCCTGCTTTGTAAGTATAAGTGCGAGTCTCATTGAAAATGTTTCTAAGATATTCTAGTAATATTCAAGAAAAAAAATAGAACAAGTTAAATTGTCTCATGAAAAAATGTGTCAACGTATGGGAGGGAGTGAAGTTGGTCTTTGACGCCACATCAAGTTTTTTCATCTATGCTTTGGCACCACAGGCCAAGTTTCATCTCAACCAAATTCATCTGGGTTTTTCACCGGTGGATTCTCTGCCTGTTTTAAACTTTTAAATGAGTGAGATTGTAAATGTTCCACTGATATTCTAGTACCATACTGAAATAATGTAAAACAAGTGAAATTGTCTCTGAAAAAATGTGTCAACGTATGGGGGGAGTGAAGTTGGTCTTTGACGCCATTGCATGTTTTTACATCCATGCTTTGGCACCACAGGCCAAGTTTAATCTTAACCAAATTCATCTGGGTTTTTCACTGGTGGATTCTCTGCCTGTTTTAAACTTTTAAATGAGTGAGATTGTAAATGTTCCACTGATATTCTAGTACCATACTGGAATAATGTAAAACAAGTGAAATTGTCTCTGACAAAATGTGTCAACGTATGGGGGAGTGAAGTTGGTCTTTGACGCCATTGCATGTTTTTACATCCATGCTTTGGCACCACAGGCCAAGTTTAATCTCAACCAAATTCATCTGGGTTTTTACCGGTGGACTCTCTTTCTGCTTTATACTTTAAAATAGGTGAGATTGAAAATGTTCCTCTGATATTCTAGTAACACACAAGAAGATAAATAAAGCAAGTGAAATTGCCTTTGAAAAAATCTGTCAACGTATGGGGGAGTGAAGTTGTTCTGCGATGCCATAGCATGTTTTACACCCATGCTTTGGCACCACAGGCCAAGTTTAATCTCAACCAAATTCATCTGGGTTTTTCACCGGTGGATTCTCTGCCTGTTTTAAACTTTTAAATGAGTGAGATTGTAAATGTTCCACTGATATTCTAGTACCATACTGGAATAATGTAAAACAAGTGAAATTGTCTCTGAAAAAATGTGTCAACGTATGGGGGGAGTGAAGTTGGTCTTTGACGCCATTGCATGTTTTTACATCCATGCTTTGGCACCACAGGCCAAGTTTAATCTCAACCAAATTCATCTGGGTTTTTACCGGTGGACTCTCTTTCTGCTTTATACTTTAAAATAGGTGAGATTGAAAATGTTCCTCTGATATTCTAGTAACACACAAGAAGATAAATAAAGCAAGTGAAATTGCCTTTGAAAAAATCTGTCAACGTATGGGGGGAGTGAAGTTGTTCTGCGATGCCATAGCATGTTTTACACCCATGCTTTGGCACCACAGGCCAAGTTTAATCTCAACCGAATTCATCTGAGTTTTCACCGTTGGACTCTTTTCCTGCTTTGTAAGTATAAGTGCGAGTCTCATTGAAAATGTTTCTAAGATATTCTAGTAATATTCAAGAAAAAAAATAGAACAAGTTAAATTGTCTCATGAAAAAATGTGTCAACGTATGGGAGGGAGTGACGTTGGTCTTTGACGCCACATCAAGTTTTTTCATCTATGCTTTGGCACCACAGGCCAAGTTTCATCTCAACCAAATTCATCTGGGTTTTTCACCGGTGGATTCTCTGCCTGTTTTAAACTTTTAAATGAGTGAGATTGTAAATGTTCCACTGATATTCTAGTACCATACTGAAATAATGTAAAACAAGTGAAATTGTCTCTGAAAAAATGTGTCAACGTATGGGGGAGTGAAGTTGGTCTTTGACGCCATTGCATGTTTTTACATCCATGCTTTGGCACCACAGGCCAAGTTTAATCTTAACCAAATTCATCTGGGTTTTTCACTGGTGGATTCTCTGCCTGTTTTAAACTTTTAAATGAGTGAGATTGTAAATGTTCCACTGATATTCTAGTACCATACTGGAATAATGTAAAACAAGTGAAATTGTCTCTGACAAAATGTGTCAACGTATGGGGGAGTGAAGTTGGTCTTTGACGCCATTGCATGTTTTTACATCCATGCTTTGGCACCACAGGCCAAGTTTAATCTCAACCAAATTCATCTGGGTTTTTACCAGTGGACTCTCTTTCTGCTTTATACTTTAAAATAGGTGAGATTGAAAATGTTCCTCTGATATTCTAGTAACACACAAGAAGATAAATAAAGCAAGTGAAATTGCCTTTGAAAAAATCTGTCAACGTATGGGGGGAGTGAAGTTGTTCTGCGATGCCATAGCATGTTTTACACCCATGCTTTGGCACCACAGGCCAAGTTTAATCTCAACCAAATTCATCTGGGTTTTTCACCGGTGGATTCTCTGCCTGTTTTAAACTTTTAAATGAGTGAGATTGTAAATGTTCCACTGATATTCTAGTATCGTACTGGAATAATGTAAAACAAGTGAAATTGTCTCTGAAAAAATGTGTCAACGTATGGGGGGAGTGAAGTTGGTCTTTGACGCCATTGCATGTTTTTACATCCATGCTTTGGCACCACAGGCCAAGTTTAATCTTAACCAAATTCATCTGGGTTTATCACCGGTGGATTCTCTGCCTGTTTTAAACTTTTAAATGAGTGAGATTGTAAATGTTCCACTGATATTCTAGTATCGTACTGGAATAATGTAAAACAAGTAAAATTGTCTCTGAAAAAATGTGTCAACGTATGGGGGGAGTGAAGTTGGTCTTTGACGCCATTGCATGTTTTTACATCCATGCTTTGGCACCACAGGCCAAGTTTAATCTCAACCAAATTCATCTGGGTTTTTACCGGTGGACTCTCTTTCTGCTTTATACTTTAAAATAGGTGAGATTGAAAATGTTCCTCTGATATTCTAGTAACACACAAGAAGATAAATAAAGCAAGTGAAATTGCCTTTGAAAAAATCTGTCAACGTATGGGGGGAGTGAAGTTGTTCTGCGATGCCATAGCATGTTTTACACCCATGCTTTGGCACCACAGGCCAAGTTTAATCTCAACCGAATTCATCTGAGTTTTCACCGTTGGACTCTTTTCCTGCTTTGTAAGTATAAGTGCGAGTCTCATTGAAAATGTTTCTAAGATATTCTAGTAATATTCAAGAAAAAAAATAGAACAAGTTAAATTGTCTCATGAAAAAATGTGTCAACGTATGGGAGGGAGTGAAGTTGGTCTTTGACGCCACATCAAGTTTTTTCATCTATGCTTTGGCACCACAGGCCAAGTTTCATCTCAACCAAATTCATCTGGGTTTTTCACCGGTGGATTCTCTGCCTGTTTTAAACTTTTAAATGAGTGAGATTGTAAATGTTCCACTGATATTCTAGTACCATACTGAAATAATGTAAAACAAGTGAAATTGTCTCTGAAAAAATGTGTCAACGTATGGGGGAGTGAAGTTGGTCTTTGACGCCATTGCATGTTTTTACATCCATGCTTTGGCACCACAGGCCAAGTTTAATCTTAACCAAATTCATCTGGGTTTTTCACTGGTGGATTCTCTGCCTGTTTTAAACTTTTAAATAAGTGAGATTGTAAATGTTCCACTGATATTCTAGTACCATACTGGAATAATGTAAAACAAGTGAAATTGTCTCTGACAAAATGTGTCAACGTATGGGGGGAGTGAAGTTGGTCTTTGACGCCATTGCATGTTTTTACATCCATGCTTTGGCACCACAGGCCAAGTTTAATCTCAACCAAATTCATCTGGGTTTTTACCGGTGGACTCTCTTTCTGCTTTATACTTTAAAATAGGTGAGATTGAAAATGTTCCTCTGATATTCTAGTAACACACAAGAAGATAAATAAAGCAAGTGAAATTGCCTTTGAAAAAATCTGTCAACGTATGGGGGAGTGAAGTTGTTCTGCGATGCCATAGCATGTTTTACACCCATGCTTTGGCACCACAGGCCAAGTTTAATCTCAACCGAATTCATCTGAGTTTTCACCGTTGGACTCTTTTCCTGCTTTGTAAGTATAAGTGCGAGTCTCATTGAAAATGTTTCTAAGATATTCTAGTAATATTCAAGAAAAAAAATAGAACAAGTTAAATTGTCTCATGAAAAAATGTGTCAACGTATGGGAGGGAGTGAAGTTGGTTTTTGACGCCACATCAAGTTTTTTCATCTATGCTTTGGCACCACAGGCCAAGTTTCATCTCAACCAAATTCATCTGGGTTTTTACCGGTGGACTCTCTTTCTGCTTTATATTTTAAAATAGGTGATATTGAAAATGTTCCTCTGATATTCTAGTAACACACAAGAAGATAAATAAAGCAAGTGAAATTGCCTTTGAAAAAATCTGTCAACGTATGGGGGGAGTGAAGTTGTTCTGCGATGCCATAGCATGTTTTACACCCATGCTTTGGCACCACAGGCCAAGTTTAATCTCAACCAAATTCATCTGGGTTTTTCACCGGTGGATTCTCTGCCTGTTTTAAACTTTTAAATGAGTGAGATTGTAAATGTTCCACTGATATTCTAGTACCATACTGGAATAATGTAAAACAAGTAAAATTGTCTCTGAAAAAATGTGTCAACGTATGGGGGGAGTGAAGTTGGTCTTTGACGCCATTGCATGTTTTTTCATCCATGCTTTGGCACCACAGGCCAAGTTTAATCTTAACTAAATTCATCTGGGTTTTTCACCGGTGGATTCTCTGCCTGTTTTAAACTTTTAAATGAGTGAGATTGTAAATGTTCCACTGATATTCTAGTACCATACTGGAATAATGTAAAACAAGTGAAATTGTCTCTGAAAAAATGTGTCAACGTATGGGGGGAGTGAAGTTGGTCTTTGACGCCATTGCATGTTTTTACATCCATGCTTTGGCACCACAGGCCAAGTTTAATCTTAACCAAATTCATCTGGGTTTTTCACTGGTGGATTCTCTGCCTGTTTTAAACTTTTAAATGAGTGAGATTGTAAATGTTCCACTGAT
This sequence comes from Spodoptera picta, assembly GCA_038387885.1. Taxonomy (NCBI): domain Eukaryota; kingdom Metazoa; phylum Arthropoda; class Insecta; order Lepidoptera; family Noctuidae; genus Spodoptera; species Spodoptera picta. Next base: position 52,982 of record JAZHFQ010000105.1, read on the forward strand.
ATTCTAGTACCATACTGGAATAATGTAAAACAAGTGAAATTGTCTCTGAAAAAATGTGTCAACGTATGGGAGGGAGTGAAGTTGGTCTTTGACGCCACATCAAGTTTTTTCATCTATGCTTTGGCACAACAGGCCAAGTTTCATCTCAACCAAATTCATCTGGGTTTTTACGGTGGACTCTCTTTCTGCTTTATATTTTAAAATAGGTGATATTGAAAATGTTCCTCTGATATTCTAGTAACACACAAGAAGATAAATAAAGCAAGTGAAATTGCCTTTGAAAAAATCTGTCAACGTATGGGGGGAGTGAAGTTGTTCTGCGATGCCATAGCATGTTTTACACCCATGCTTTGGCACCACAGGCCAAGTTTAATCTCAACCGAATTCATCTGAGTTTTCACCGTTGGACTCTTTTCCTGCTTTATAAGTATAAGTGCGAATCTCATTGAAAATGTTTCTAAGATATTCTAGTAATATACAAGAAAACGAAATAGAACAAGTTAAATTGTCTCTGAAAACATCTGTCAACGTATGGGGGGAGGAAGTTGTTCTTTGATTTCACAGCATGTTTTACATCCATGCTTTGGCACCACAGGCCAAGTTTAATCTCAACTGAATTAAAATGAGTTTTCACCGTTGGACTCTTTTCCTGCTTTATAAGTATAAGTGCGAATCTCATTGAAAATGTTTCTAAGATATTCTAGTAATATATAAGAAAAAAAATAGAACAAGTTAAATTGTCTCATGAAAAAATGTGTCAACGTATGGGAGGGAGTGAATTTGGTCTTTGACGCCATACTTTAAAATAGGGAAGATCGAAAATTTTTCTGTCGTATTCTAGAGGTGAAGAAGCAAGTCGACTCTATGAAAAACACTGTCAAAATATTGGTGAGAGTGAAGTTGGTCCCTGAAATCAAAGTGTATTTTGACATCCATACTTTGGTACCACGGGCCAAGTTTAATCTGAACCGAATTCATCTGAGTTTGTCACCGCTGGACATTTTGCCTGCCTTATACTTTAAAATGGGTAAGAATGAAAGTTCCACCTGGCATAACTTACAATATTTTTAAACAAAATATGAATTGATTTTTACCATACCTAAAATGTTGTTCTTGATGTTATCTATTTTTGTAAATGTTAAATTTTTATTGATTAAAATTTTTTATTTTTAGTTGCATGCAATTATCCGTATTACAGCATAGGTAATTAATATGTTATTTTATTGTATATTATTGTAATTTAACAGTACTATAAAACGTGAATAATAATTATTATCATTTCGTTGATATTAAAAGTAATAATAACATAATATCGAACCACGAGTCTAACGTACAAAGTAGGTACATGAAAATGTTGATAACAGCGTGTTCTTTCAAGAGAATAGAATCTTCAAAAATGTTACTAGAGTCATGTATTTACACGATTTCTTGTCATTATTTCAGGAAGCATGAAATACAACATCCGACGGGACTGCGAAAATAATTCCAGAATCACAATGAAGACCTCTGTGACTTATCGCTCAGTGTTTAAAGTGATGTAAGTATTTAAGTAAGTGTATATTATTTACCTCTAAATTCATCTTTACCACAGTTATATAATTTTTTATAACTCATTTCAAGAATTCTAATCAAATTTAAATTATATATATTTATATTTTTTTTAATTACATTTTATTCAAATTTATATTATATTTTATATATAATTTAAAGATTAGAATTCTTGTACATACATATAAACTTCCGGACACTTGAATCGAGCCACATTACATTCCCGGACCTAAAAGCCCATTACACAAAATATATGCAATATAACAAAAAAGATTTTATGCATTTTTAATGCTGGTATATTTCGTCGTCTTTCCCGTATGTATTCTTCCAAATTTGAATTTAAGATTTTAACTCGTCGAGTACCGGTTTTGCAGACACAATTATAGAACAATAGGTTGCGGTCACCGGTGACCGCTTGGTATTTGACAGTTTAAAATAAAGAACAAAAGCCGAGCTTGGTCACTGATTTGAAAAAAATAATGGCTGTAGAAAGTTCCTTGTGAAGCAATTTAGTTTTGATTTTGTTTGAATTTTCGCCTTTTTGTTAACCAAAGTTTAGTTTAGTTTTTTTTTCTTTAATTTGAATCGCTTTTGGTTATAAAATTATGGATACTTCACCTGAAGTAGCCGCACAAGCTGTAGCACTTCTTCAATCTGGGCTAAGTCAGCGAGATGTGAGTTCACATCTTGTCATAAGTCGTTCCGCTGTCCAAAGAGTGTGTCCATCGATACCTGGAGACTGGTGGCTTCGTTCGGCGAACAGAAGGACCTCGTTACCGGGTGACAACGGCGAGACAAGATCAATACATTGTCACTACCAGTTTACGCAATCGACGCCTTACCTCTGTTCAAAGACAAGAACAGCTCAGGGACTTTCACGGAGTGTCTGTAAGTGCTCGGACCGTTAGAAGGCGACTCAATGAACGTGGTTTAAAGCCCCATAAGCCAGCCAATGGACCCAAATTGACACGAGCAAACCGAATAGCCCGTTTAGAGTTTGCGCGCGAACATCTAAATTGGACTCGACATCAATGGAGCCAGGTTCTCTTCACAGATGAGTCCAAGATAATACTATACGGTAATGATGGAAGGAGTAAGGTGTACCGAAGAGAGAACGAGCGTTTCGCGCAATGTTGTATTGACAAAAGAGTGAGTTATGGTGGAGGATCATGGACTGTCTGCGGGGGAATCTCTATGGAAGGCAAAACTGAGCTAGAGGTAGTAACGGGACCACGACTGCCGCCCCTAGATGGCAATAGATACATTCGCCAATGTTTAGAGAACCACGTGATGCCATATGCTGGATTTATTGGCCAAGATTTCGTTTTAATGCATGATAATGCAAGGCCCCATACTACGGGAATCGTCAGGCAGTGCTTAAACTCACTGTTATGAGATGGCCAGCGCGAAGTCCTGATATGAATCCTATAGAGCATCTATGGGATGAGCTGAAGAGACGTGTTCGAGCTCATCATCCTGCCCCGCAAACCACGGAGGAGCTCAAAAATGTAATTTCCAAAACTGCATCAAAACATTTTCCTTCTACATAGATTTTTTACAGTACTCCAAACCAAAAAAATCAAGGTGGCTCGATTTGGGTGTCCGGAAGTGTCCAACTTAAAATATAACAAAATAAAAACTAAAATATTTACACCTTAAAGAAAGTAATAATAATAAAAATATAAAATTAATTATTTACACGATTAACCAAAAATCTATCCCCAGTACTCATAATTAAATCCAGCGATGCTTTTTAGTTTTTCACAAAACCAAACTTAAATATACAATTATCTTTTACAGGGTTAACTACTTACTTCGGGCTTCGGGTATTTACGAACCTTAAGAAGAAAAAGTCCTGAGTCGGTGACGTTTTATAAGTAGATGAAAAGTGCTCTGAACATAAGTGTGTTATTTAACTAGCTGATGCCCGCGGCTTCGCTCGGGTGGACTTTGTGATTAACCAACGAAATGTTAACCCCTATTTTCACCCTTGTCACCAAACCCCAAGCAAGTCATACTACTTGCTTACTTACAAACTTCGGCCCAATTGTGTAAAATTTCCGAACCTCCTAGAAAAAATATTTTATTTTACTTAACGTCGATAACCGAAATATAAAACATTGTTGATGTTCATTTATAAATGACGGACTTTCATACTTAGTATCGTCATCTATTTTGTTTGTAAAATGTTTTGTTCACAAATCACAAAAGAAAGAGAATACAATGTGGTTTGTATGAAATCGAAAGTAGTAATAACATTAGAAAGAAAATCACAAAAAGAGATTATTACAGTGATACTCGAACGCACACTATACGTATTTTAATCAGAGGCCTTAGTACGAGTTTGTTTTACGTTTAACCTAATCGTAACGAGTACGCGTTCGGCACTCTGATTGGCCGGCACCAATGAACCAACCAATCAGAACGCCGAACGCGTACTTTAAACTTAAATTAAAGTCGTACTAAGGCCTCTGGCACGTTAACGTTTAAACGTATAATGACATTTGAGTTAAATTGTCAGAGGTGGTGGCCTTAAATTGTCAACACTAAATTAGCTCCTTATAGATAATATAGTGTGTGAAGATATTTATAGTGAATGATTACCCAATACCAAGTATCTAAAACACTTTTTGTTAGTTTTTGGCGCAGCTTCGTCAGCGTAGAATTTTAATTTTAGGACAGTACTTTCTTTCTCATCCAATTTAAAATATAGCGCTATGTGTTGCCTAGACAAATAAGCTATACAAAAAATATAGTTTCCTTCTAGTCTGTTAGTTCTAAAGATTAGTATGTTGTGTACATGTACACACATACAAATAGAGTTTTTTATTTAATAAATGGACTCTATTGATTACCCTTAATTACCCTGATTTTAAAATTTTCTAAAACTTTGATTGTATAGACGCGTTATTTTTACTGTTTTATTATATGTATAGACTAATATTATAAAGAGGAAAGATTTGTAATGAATAGGCTCAAAAAGTACAAGGCCGATTTAAAAAAATCTTTGACCAATAGAATGCTACATTCTTCCAATTTGACATAGGCTACATTTCATTTAAAAAAAAATTAGGGATCCTTAGTAAAATTTGAACAATGTAACCGAAGGTGTAGAAAAATGAGTCTTAAAATGTATTTCGTCGAATGCGCTGCCGAAACTATTAGCGATAGAACAAAATAATGTGCAACAATATTGAAGAACATCATAATGTCTACAAAAAACTCCACGGTAGCATATGTCCAACTATTGTAGTTATGTCACTACAACAATCCAAATTTCCAAAAATAAATTAAAGCCGGGACGGGCTGCTAGTTATATATATAGATAAGTAGGAAGTGTGTAGTCTATAATTTCTAATTATACAAGATATCTGTTAAATCAAGTAACTTATACTGGTTACTTGTAGTACCATTTTTATAAAAAGCAAAATTTAAAAACCATAATGTTATTGATTCAGTCATACATACTTCGTAGCACTGTCCTACATAACTTTAACACTTCGTAGCGAAGGGCTACGCAGTAATTGTAGTTTCGTAGCACTGTTCTACGTCGTAGCCGTATGCTTCGTAATAATATACATAATTATGTACCTCTAGTTTATAAATTATATTTTGAAATGCATAATAACATACTCGAAACGAAGGTTACTAAGTATTAATTAATTATTGTGTGAAATAAATAGCAAAAATTAATCATGTCAATCCTACTATATTTATTATCCGTACTCATAAAGAAATATTTTCTAATTTATTTAATTGTAATTAACGGTAATATAGTGCATACTTTAATTGCACATGATCATAATTTTGTAAATCTTTTCCAAGAGTAAAATACATATTGAATAAATATTTGAGAAGTTTTTTAAGTAATGACCAACCAACCAAAATCTTTACGATCGAAAACATAAACAGAACTGGAATGCTATCGAGATGAAACATGTAAAAAAAAATTTTTCTCTTCCTTCCAAATGTAAGTAGTAACATTCCAGTAGGTATCTATTGAATAGACAGAAATATTACGGCAATTTATAATTTCATTACAAAATTAATACTTTTGGCCGTTTCTCAATCGAACTGAATTAATAATTCTGTAATGAATGAAAAAAAAATTGCTACTATTTTTTGAGAAATAATGTATCAGTTATAATTAGGAACTGATTGACAGAGACTATGAGACAGCACGGCGAGCTTGGCTACTCCGGCCGAGCTCGCTGAGCCGTCTGTATTGCGGACACTGTTCGCACATCAAGGGAACTACAGTCCACCGACAAAACACAAAGTAGTGGGGGAACCTATCTCCCTTTAAACGATCCCGTATCATGTTGAGTGTGTCTCAGAAACGAATTATATCTCGAACATATATGTAAATAGATGTAGCATCGTTTTTATTACTTTGTTACCTTATATCATCAAACGCAACTGTAAATATTGCGAGAAAAAAATATATTATTATGGTAATAAATTTTCTGTTTCAATACTTTTTTATGATAACTGCAATTATGGCCGAAATGGTGTAACGCCAATAAAACTTGCTATTAATTTGTGTTATTGTGTCTTTAGAACCACAAAGTTATGTTACAAGTCCTATGTACGTATTAGGTACACCCCCCGTTGGTAGAGGTCGTAGTGACTCACAATACGATCAGTGAAACGTGTGTGTTATATTGTATATGCATCTATGCATACTCCTTTGGGGGTTAAAAGAGAGTATCGTTATTTATATTTTAAGTTATAACAGTGATGTCACGATTTATGTTTACAGAGTATTCCATGAAATATATGTGATGAATATATATACTTATTAGTGTTTTGTATGTAGATAAATTTAATTTTGATAGATATTTACATAAAGAATGCTTGGAATATTTTTTTTTGTTTTCGACTTATGGAATTTGTGAGGCTAGATGTTAAGACCGCAAGATTAAACTGTAAATATTTCCAAATAAATCGAGTTTTTCTTTTTTCACGACATCCTTAGATCCGTAGAATTACACAAAATATACTAAGTACTTATGTGAGACAGTGTTTTCGTTTTTAATATAGATTATAAATGAGGTGAAAGACTAACGATGAGAAGGTCAAACGTCAATAAACAATAAATACTATAATATTTCTGATAGTATATTTAAACCCTATGTGTAATAATTTAACAAAACAATAATTACTCTGCAGTAGTAAATACATTTAACCTGTGTTATGTCGGAATGTGAATCTACGCGAGACACAATGTACTTTCTATTGTATCTCATGTCCGGCACTCCGGTTAATGATTACTTAAATTATTCCTTAATAACGGTTTTGTTACGTAAACAATTGTCAAGGACTGGGTTAAGCAACTATAAAATGACTCTCAAGAACAGCGGGTAATGTTTAAACGTTAAAAGTAACACTAACATTTTCAGGGTAATAAAGATAAGTAATGACACCTCAGACCTTTACCCAGGCTCACTCACTCATGTTCTCACCCAGGCTGGAGAAGTCATTCGATGATCTTCCCCCTTAAAAAATAAGACCTTTATTCGTTTCTATTTAGACTTTTAGGGACGCCTGTATAACATTGTTCATGATTTCATTTTAGAGGTATAATAAGTAAATTGTAATTATGTGAAACCGAGCAAATTATTTTAGGTTTTTATTTAGTGCCCACCATTTTTTCCTGTTTTTAATAAAACTATTGTTGTATAGAAAACTATTGAAACATGGAAAAATTAATGCCGTAAGCACCTATAACTTAATTTCAGATAAAAAGTGTGCAGTGTTATATTTCATTGTAGAGGTACATTGAAAGTAATAAAAGATTGTGAAGTATTTTATAATCATTTTATTGACGAGTTTTACACTTTTTTCTAATTTCTACGACTACGGTTTTTTCAACTTTCTACGACAACACATTACGTTTCTATTACAACACCTTTTAACTCAACTGATAATGACACCACAAGACAAAATTAGCCGTTTGTTGAATAAATATAAAGAAAATATCATATTTTTAATAAATGTAGTGACACGAACCAACAACGGTTTACCTACGTACATAAGGTATATACAAAACATAGCTGCTCATAAGCAAGAGTCACAGAGGGACTCTTGCTTATGAGCAGCGTATGCGGTTGCGGTGACGTCACGGCCTATAGATATTTACGTGAGTAAACCGTTATTTTTAGTTACAAATATCAATTAAAATATAGAATTATATTACGGTTACACATTTCAAGTAAGTACATAAAATGTTCACAAAACCTAACCTAAAATATTCACTAAAAGATAAAAAACATAGGTAATCATGGTAAGTACATATTAAAATTAAAGTAAACTTAAACTCTGCATAATTACATAATGGCTTCTACAGAATATAATTACATTAACAATTAACTTCATCAATAACAACATTTAGAGCAGTTGACATCTATTTTAAATAGCTTCAGAAAAAGAAAGTGCTTCGTACAAGAATAATTAGAAAACCAAATCTTCGTTGAAATTAATATAGGCATTTTTCACAATGATAATCAATGATCTTAGTAAGCTGCTTATATTTTGAACAAATATGCGTTCAATAAATCCATAATGGATAGTATTCCATTACAAATCATAACTAAAAATAAGAGAATTATTTTTTTATGTAATCTATTCTTGGGTCTTACCAAGTATAGAAGGTTGTTTTTAAGATGTGTTGTAAACTTCTGTGTGAAACTCAAAAGCCCCATTGTTATTTAGTAAGATTGATTGATAAATAAGTCTATATATGATGTCCTCTTCCTTTTGGGAAGAAGAAGATAAAAGGACTGTATTAGTTTAAAGCAGTATAGCGATTAACATTTCTATTAACTTTGATGTCAACATATTTACCAACTAAAAATGATACTATATATATAAGTAATATGAGTATAACTACTTTAATACTTAGCTTCAAAAACCTTGATAAAATCAGTCCTTTGGGCCTTCTATTATATGGACACATTAGATATAGTGCTATGTAAGTGAGAGAACCGAAAAATATCCGGCTTTCGAAGACTTGGTGCTCGTCGTACTCCTGCAGCCTCTGCCTCCTCAGAGCACCTGCTCTTCAGCTTTCGAGAACCACAAATATCACCAGCTCCTTCAACAAAAACACAATATTTAATTCTTTGTTCCTGAGAAATCGATACTTGCGTCACGAAGGCGTAAATTTACAATATCTGATCAGGGATGGCCGAAAGCTGGTTTTGTGCTATACCACTGCGGCTGGTAATTTTGACACTGATTTAAGTATACGATGACTTGAATCTCCAAAAATTAAATAATGTTTCGACTCACGAAGGCGCACAGATATGAATATCTGCGTGAGCCAAAAGATCAATACTGTCTGTAACAAAAAGTTACCATGAAAATAAATCTTACTTCAAGTTTTCGTATAAGTTATGATTATTTAAGATAAATCGAATTACATTTGATTTTATTTGAAACGGTACTATGACGATACAAATAAAGCGTTTTCTCAAATAAAATCATAAAAACCACGGTATGAAAATATGTTAGTAAAACCATTCAAGTATATTAGTAATAAATAACTTCCGTTTAAAAATATGTTAATCAGCAATAAATGACGTTTCCGCTTTTTTCTGTCATAAAAGTATTTACAAAATTTTCACTGAGTATCTTTCAAAATAATATATAACAGTATTTAGTCGATTATGACATTATTCGTAATCAATCTTTACTTGTTTCAACCATAGACGAAAAATTTCTTATTGTAAACAAGGCGACGACCAACCCTACGAATACTATTAAAAATAAAACAACCAATAAAGTTCTAGAGATGAGTATACACTGAACCAAAACAAGCCACGGTTTAGTATACGAAAACTGTATCTGTTTTTTTATTCATTTGCTAAAATCATTCTCTTTTATACACATTACGATCAACTACCCGTAAAACTATTACTATTCTGTCTAATAGTGAGTACTGAGCGAATTGTTTTAAAGACGGTAGTTGATACTACCGTCTTTAAAACAATAGAAGAAGAAGAAGAAGTGAAGAGACAATAGGTTTCATACAGTGATCTGTATGAAACCTATTGTCTCTTCACTTCTAAAGAATAAAATTGTTAAAAGACGACAAACTTATAATATTATAATATTTCAATGTACACACCTTATGACATTTTGTATATTCACAAAGCAATAATTTATATATTGAATATTTTTATATCAACATAACAACATCTCAACATTTCAATTTGCTATCCGATATCCTCATTAAGTTACGAAAATAAAGTATTCATAAACTTTTATACTTCTCTTCGTTTGCTTCATCGCTGTATCGTCTCAACACAAATTATCAAAATTAAATTGTTTACGTTAAAAATTATGTTAGGTTACCACGATCTCTGGCTAGACTGTATGCATCTTAACTTACTTTAAAGCGCTTGATTTATGTATGCGAGTCTTAACTGGACATGCGCGAAAAACCAATCGATATATCATTTGGAAAACGCTGAAAGACAAACTCTAACCAGAACTTATAATTTTAACCAGATTTACAACAACTTGCAAATATTTACAATGAATAAACTTAGACAAGGTCAGTACTTAGCATAAATTTCCGTAGCTAGATAGCCACGAACATGCGTTACAGACATTGTGAAAATTCGAGCAGCCATTGTGGAGCGGTACATAGAGGTAGATACGTAGTATTTGGATTTATATCTTCCGACTAACAGCTGCGCAATATGTGTGTCAACATGTCACGTGCATGGCGAATTATTACTATCCTTTAATACGCGAATGTCTTTTGTTAAAGGAAACACATCTAATAATTAATGACCTTACCCAGTGGTCCAATTATTTAGTTACATTACTACGTAACGATAAGTTTTTTAAGGGTAGGTGGACAGGGTCGCAAACGAGGAGCCACATCACCTGATAGTAAGCAATCTGCGCCGCACTTGGACACTGGCAACACCAGAAGAGTTGCAAATGCGTTGCTGGCCTTTGGAGATTTGGAGATTGGAGATTACATTTAGAGATTGGAATTAGGGGTTGGGGATTAGGAATAGGGTGAGAGTGGGCGGCATCTTATCGTGTCGCTTTATTTACTCCGTGAAATATAACGCAAGCGCGGTTTCATACTAGTTTTCTATGAGGTTATGATATCACTCCAATTGAGCCGGTAAATCTGTGCCAGAGCAGCTCTTCCAAGTGAATCATCATTATTTTCGTGCTTTCCAGATACGGAAGCAAAAGATAAGTTGAAGAAAAAGAAGAAAAAGAAACATAACGTAAACAAGCAAAAGAAGAACTCTGAGCCAGTAAATATATCGGCAGAGCTTGTGGCAGCCCTTAAAGGTCTTCGCCTTGACAGCAAGCCGAAGGCGAAGGTAAAGGCAAAGACAAAGAACAAGAAGAAATGTAAGAAATCCAAGCCAAAAGCTATGGTACAAGAGCAGGTCGCAAGTACATCAGACCAACCGATTTTACAAAAAGAACCTGAACACTGTGCGTGGAATTTAGATTGTAGTCACGTCACCACGTATCGTCCTCCTTCAATGTAAATGATTATGTTGTATCGCATTCTACGTGTTATGATCAATGTTATATTAGTTACATTTATCCATTTATGTGAATTTTTATATTTTGAACGTTTGGAATAGCTGTGTCAAATAGTTCGTAACGTCATCGTTGTTGTTAAGATATGAATGTTGTTCGTAATTGTTGTGGTTGTTGATATTTCGCTTTTGGAAAATTTTCTATCTACGAGTTGTTAATGAAAAGAAGTCGTCGCCTAATTTTTTTCTAAAGCTTTGTTAATGATATTTTATTTAAATTAAGAAACGGAATAATGAAACACACTCACCGGGTAAATTTAAATTCTATAAAAGAAAATGTTCATGCTGAAACAGACTTTCCTCAGATAGGCAATCATTTCAGGGATATTTAATTATTAATGAAGATAAAAGTATATTACGTTAATGAACATTTTCCCTGGAGTCGTAAAATTCCGACTGAGCTTGTTATTGTGGTTAAATACCTATGGAGGATGGGGCCTCTAATAACCCTTGAATCTAATGGTGTTTATATTATTAATTCTAGTACAAAATTGTGAAAAAGTCTATTATTGTCTCTTAAATAAATTTAAATAATATGGTTTAGTTTTATTCAAGATTTCCTTTTCCCACAGAATATTAGTAAAAGTTCTATAACACTCAGATTTTTCTCTAAATTAACAATATGAATATACATTTGAACTTGTGCTCCTGTCAATTTAAACTGAATAAATTGCTTAAAAATAGTGTAGTGATGGCCACACATACCTAGCTACATACAGGGTACTCGGTGCATCCCGTGCCAAATTGAAATGGTCGACTGAAGGGGTCATTTGCTATAAACACCCCTCATGATCTGTGGATTTTTTATCGGCGTTTTATTTCTTCTATCTCTTTCTTGCATACCTTAAATCGACTTGAGTTTTTAGGGAACAGAGAGTAAAGTTACTTGAGTAAAAGAAGATCCTTCGACTAGGCGAGGTAATTGTGTCTGATGGCTTAGCAATTATCCATTTTATCAACCATATCAATTTAGCACACGATTCACCAAACACCCTGTATATTTATTATAGCAAGGTATAGGAAGGAATATTATCACAAATTTTGAATACAAATTTCGGGGTGACCCCACAGCTACAGCTATAATAAAATATATTTCTGTAACGTCACCAAAATATATTTTGTACATTAATATATTTAAAACGATATTATCGCAGACCTAAAATGAATATTATGGTGTAGCTCCGTCTGTCCTGTAGCTAGCTGTCTTTGAATATATAGCTCGATATATTAATATTAATATACATTATAGCTTGGTCTGGGACGGCGTTTATTGTATATTTTGCATATTTTTGGTGTGTTCAGTTTTATTTTTTTTATTATTATTACTCTGCATACCAGTTTATCTCTATATCCCCAATAATTGCCTTGCTGGGAGTAAACGAGATATTAATTATACTATTCACTGCTCACCAATTAATATATTTTTTAAGTAAATATGTTATTCTTGAATGAACTATTGTTACTATCTTGTTTGTTACTAATATTTGCACAAAATCCTTTTATTTTTAACGAATTAGTGTTTCCGAACGCAAAACGTCTTGCCAAAACAACTGCTCCAAATCTGAATTAAGTATTTATTTAATGCCAAAATTAATTGACATCAGTAAATTAATAAACATAATATCGTAAAGCTAAATAACAGTGAAAGATAACATTGTAACTTTTTTATATAAACAATGAGACTATCCATTTTTACACGCAATTTTGTAAAACCTGGAACGCAACTAAAACGACTTCGTTACACCAACAAAATGAAGTACTAAATAATAAATAATTATGATAAGAAAGGTATTACAATTCTTATAGAACAGCCCATTATGTTTCTATTACAATGTGTAATAATAATACTAAATTTTATTAAATTTCAAGAGTACAGACAAAATCAGAAATAGTACAGATCACAACAATGTAGTCTACCACATTATCTTCCGTTCTCCGTTCTTGAACGGTCAAAAATATAATAACTCATAATTAACTAACGCAGTACTTATGTTTTTTTTAATAAGATTTACCTATAGTCTAGACATAGTCAAAATACGGAACGTTTGTTGCTTTATTGAGCATTCATAAGCACATAATTTCATAGTGGACTTTCTGGTCACTCGAATGAATATAGCCGCGAGTGTCAAAATTTATTTTCTTTACGACGTCTTATCTTTCGATAGTCATTTGTAAACGAATTATCTGGTACCTTAAAATAACAGAGAATATAATGATTTTCAATATGATATCATTATTGGAAAATAATTGATTGAAAACATAATAAATGTCAATGATGTTTTGATAATAATTTGGCGCCATCACAACCATAACCTATAAAATTCAGAAAAGAAAAATGCGAAAATATAAATATGTGGTGTGGTGGCATCAATGAAAAAATATGTTTGTGTTTTTCTTGTTTAATACTACTATGTGTGCTATAAATATTAAGCTAACATGAAAGAATAAAAGGTGAGGTTATGTTACGACCCAAAGAACTTATGTTTATTATTGAATATTCTGAATTGGTCGTTTCAGAATATGTTATTCTACATAATGGCAATGTACTTCAAAACGCTTACCGAAAAAATGAGTTTGTTGAAATAGCTTCATCGAACACATTTTAAATATTTATACAGTTTTCCAGGGCATCGACTTTGAATGTACTGGGGAGGGAAAAGGGGTGCTATTACCTACACTTTACAATATACTACGTTAATCATTTCTATTTAATAAACGAACCTATGACAATATGTTGCAGATGTATTACAGATGTGCAGTTGCAGGAAGCTCATTTATGGTTGTCTCAGTTACAACTAAGACAAGTTTATTACTGGTAGCTACAAAACTAGCTTGTAGCTCCAAATTAGCGCTGTGGTGGCGCAGCAGTGGATCCGTTTAGACGACCGTCAGGTAAGGTATCTAATAACCATTACCTAGTCACGTTGTTGAAAATCAAAAAAATCTATGCATAGGTATTTACCAAAGAAGAACACCAACACAAGCAAATTAGAACGACATATTTCTGATAACATTGCTCGTTTATTTAAATAGGTATGGAAAAAGCAGTTATTATTTCGAGTTGTTCACCAAGTTTTGGAAGAGGTTATTAATTAAACAACTTTGAAAATGTCTTCAGCTGGAACAGTCTTTTTTGCGAACAGCTTGAATAGGTACAAAGGCAGTATCAGTTTTTAGTTAATTATTCAATGATTGTGGATGGTTTTGAATTGGCTTAAAGAAAATAATCAGCACTACAGAAATATATAAATACTAAAATATATATACCTCTATATAAGTACTAGAACGTGTATTTTAATATTACAGATATATGCCGCACCTGACTCCCTTAAACGGCACTGAAAGACCCCACATCGATACGACCGCAACAATAGTTGGTTTCGAGATATTGGTAATAAAATTATTTTTTTTTAAAGAATCTTTTCATCAAGGGTTCACACATTTAAGTAAGTTAGTCGTGGAAATCAATATAATAGTATTGAGAATGAATATCTCAGACCTCATGAATTGGAAATAGATTTGATGTTTTTTTTATTTTTTTTATTTATTTATCTTTATATCACACAGGTAAGTATTTTATAATCTAAGCCCCACAAAACCGTTGCAATGGTTGCAACTGCGGGGTCGAGTCGCTAGACATTATAATTGGGGTGCGGTGCCAGAAGACCTCCCCGTGGTGCACCCTGGGTGCGGGCGACAGTCTCCCTAGCGGGGGTGATAGGGTTGGAGTGACTGTCGCCCGCAGCAGACTTCTGGACTGGGCGGGCGAACCCGATAGGGTTCTGGAGGCGGCGGGCTGTGTGCTCATGGCCCGCGCTTCCGTGGGGCGATTCTCCGCCTGTCTCTCTGATTAGCAGAGAGCGTGGCGGAGAGGCAAGGGCGGTGCTCGTTGTGCACTCACCCTGCCAGCGAGCAGCATCGGGACACAAGCTGTCCCCGATTGCAGCCGTCGATATCGTAATCTGTAAGGAGGTCACGGTCACGTTTTGTGACTCTGAACGGGACGAGGGTCTTGGCTTGGTCGCCCGGACCGCGAGGAAGATAACCTCTATAAAAAATTCCTCTAATACTAAGTTCTGGTGCGCGGCGAGAGTATGCATGGCTGAGGAGTAGTGTCAGTCGCGAGCGCACCCCCAGCTAGGGGACCAGTGGACCCTCTAGTTGGGAAACAAATTTTCACTTACCCAGGTACAGGGGGCACTGCCTGGGTGGACCGAATATTTCCCCCATACTCGTGGGAATTTTATGGAATTGAACACAAAAATAAAAAAAACCACACAACCGGAGGAGGAGAGTGCGGGTGAGCTTGGCTCACCTGCAGTAGCAGGAGAAGGGAGCCCAAGTGGCTCCGGGACTCGTGGTGGGGCGCTGGACTCGTCCAGCAGGCCCCACACACGGGAGTCCAGTCGGAGGGTGTCGGACTCAGAGTCCGACACAACATTAGCGGAGCGGCTGAGCGTGAGCTCGAAAGGCTCACGCCGCCGCGCGACGGGGACGTTCAAACGCCCCAGGCTGGAGGAGGACAGTTTGTCCCCGTCCTTCGGCGCTCAGGAGGCGCCTCCCCCCAAGGTCCCCACGGCAGCGCGGGGTAGGGGCGGCAAGGGCAGCGGTCGCCGGAAACCGGCACCAGCTGCCTGCGCGGAGTCAGCCGAGCAGCTGGCCGCGGAGGGCAGGGCTCTCTCGAGCGCTGCCCGTTCGGAGTCCTCTGCGGCCGAGATGTCCGGCGTGGAGATGTCGGAGGGCGAGCGCGGCTCTGAGAGCGAGAGCTGCTCCGGGGGCCTCCAACAGGCCATTACGGCGGAGCTCTACAAGATGGCGATGGGGAAATCCCAGCCGGTTAGGCTCCGCCTCCTCAGGGCGGCGGCGGCCACAATAACGGAGGCGGCCTTGGAGCAGTGTGCGGTGCCCACTGCGGGAAAGGTGCGCTCCGAGCTGGCCGAGATGCGGCGAGAGCTGGCGCGCTTGGCGGCCTCCAATGCGGCCCTGGAGGCCGAGCTGCGGACGGCCAGGGCCGAGCTCGCCGCTGCTCGCGGCAGTCGCCCACAGCCCCCGGCGGAGGCCGACGTAGTCGGACTGCTGCGGGCGGAGTTGGCTGCCTTCCAGCGACGTTTCGACGTGCTGGAGGGCAGGCTCTTGCGCCCCCCACTCGCGGCGAGTCAGGTCGCCCCCGCGGTCCCGCGGTCGTACGCGGCCGCTGCGGCCAAGCCTTCGACCTCGAGTCAGGCTGGCCGCAGCTCCCAACCGCCGGCAAGGGCGCGACCGGCTGCCCCAGCGAGGGCCTCGGCGCCCCCGCCGGCGCAGACCCCAGCTGCGCCGACGGCGCCAGCGCCCGCAGGGCGCAAGGAGAGGAGAGGCGCTCCAGCCCGGCAGGCTGGAGTTGCGGCAGCGGTGGTGGAACCCGCCCCGCGAGCGGAGGACGGCGGCGGGTGGCAAATCGCCGGCGAGGCGAGGAGAGTCGCCAGGGAGGGCCGGAAGCGCCGCAAGAAGGCGCAGCGGCAGCGACGGCAGCAGCAGCGCAGGGAGAAACGCGCTGCTGCCTTGCTCCTCGCCCCTAAGACCGCGGCTGTAGTGATTACGCTGCAGCCCGAGGCGGTCAATAGGGGCGTCACCTACGGCGACGTCCTCGCCAAATTGAAGGGGGCGGTATCTCCTGCGGAGTTCGGGGCGCCAGACGGGTTCGCGGTCAAGGTGACCGCTACCGGAGCCCGTCTTTTGGAGGTCCCCGGCGCGACCAGCGGCCCATCGGCCGACGCCCTGGTCGAGAGGCTTAGGGCGTGCCTCGGTGCGGACGAGGCCCGCGTGTCCAGGCCCACCAAATGCCTGGATGTCAGGATCTTGGGCCTGGACGACTCCGTAACGGAGACGGAGGTGGTGGCCGCTGTGGCCAGGACGGGAGGGTGCCCTGCTGACCAAATCAAGGCAGGCGCCATCCGCCCGGACAACTCGGGGCTGCGCACTGTTGTGGTCAGCTGCCCCGTCACAGCGGCCAAGAAGCTGAAGGAGGGCAAAAGGCTCTTGGTGGGATGGGTCTCGGCGCAGGTCAAGCTGCTCGAGACCCGGCCTCTGAGGTGCTACCGCTGTCACGTGGGGGAGCACGTGAGCGTCAAATGCACCTCGGAGGTGGACCGCAGCGACTGTTGCTTCCGCTGCGGTCGGCCCGGTCACAAGGCCGGCTCGTGCTCCGCCCCGCTGCACTGCAATGCATGTGCGGCGGCTGGCAAGCCGGCCAATCACCGGGTCGGGAGCAAAGGCTGCTCCCCTCCCGCCAAACCCAAGGGCAAAGGTAGGCCCTCCGCCGCCCCTGCCGTTTCCGCCGCCGCCGCCGCCACTGCCACCGCAGTCGCCGCTGCCGCCACTGAGGAGGTCGGAATGGACTGCCAATAATGGCCCCATTCCGCCTCCTCCAGGCGAACATCAACCACTGCGCCGCTGCTCAGGATCTCCTGCTCCAGAGCATGGCGCAGTGGTCGATCAATGTCGCCGTGGTCTCCGAGCCGTACTTTGTCCTGCCCAGGGATCACTGGGTGGCGGACCTGGACGGCTCGGTGACCATCATCTCGTCGGCCGCCGCCGGTACCCCGACTCTTGAGGCTGCTCAAAGAGGCCGGGGTTGTGTCGCAGCACGGTTCGGAGAGCTCGCTGTGGTGGGCGTGTACTTCTCTCCGAACCGAACTCTCGCCGAGTTCCACAACTCCTTGAGGGAGTTGGTCACCGTCGTCGTCGGGTTCCGTTCCCTCCCCGTGCTCGTCCTCGGGGACTTCAACGCCAAAAACTTGGCTTGGGGTTCCCGGTTCACCGACGTCCGGGGTAGGATGGTGGAAGACTGGGCCCTTGAGACGGGCCTAGTCGTCCTGAACCGGGGTTCTGTCCCCACGTGCGTGCGGATGCAGGGCGAGTCGGTGGTGGACATCTCGTTCGCCAGCCCTGCTCTGTCACCGCGTATTGTTGACTGGCGCGTCATGGAGGAGGTGGAGACGTACTCCGACCACCGGTATATCCGGTTCGACGTCTCCGCCGAGTCCGCAGACCCGCCGGTCAGACAGGCCCCATGTGGCCCGCGTTGGGCGCTGAAACAGCTGGACCGGGAGCTGCTCCTGGAAGCCGCCATCGTGCAGGCCTGGGTGATACCACCGGTCAGGCCTGCCGACATAGACGATGAGGCCAAGTGGCTCCAGGACGCCATGTCCAGGATCTGTGACGTGGCGATGCCCCGGATCCGGTCGAGGCAACAAAAGCGCCAGGAGTACTGGTGGTCGCAAGAGCTAGCAGCTCTACGCAAGGCGTGCACTGCCGCGCGACGCCAGTACACTAGGCACCGCAGGCGCCGCATCCGTCCTCCTAATGCGGAGGCGAGAGAGGCGGAGTTGTACGAGGGATACAGGGCGGCCAAGGCCCTCCTCAAGGTGGAGATATTGCGGGCCAAGGAGGAGGCCCGCCGAGAGATGCTGGGGACTCTGGACAGAGATCCGTGGGGACGCCCGTACCGGATGGTACGCGACAAGCTCCGCGCTTGGGCTCCCCCACTCACCCAGAGTCTCCGGCAAGAAGTCTTGGAGGAGGTGATTGGCACCCTGTTCCCTCGACTGTGGAGGGGGTTCACCCCTCCGTATATGACTCCGCCCCCTGCGGTGCCCGACGCGGGCTACAGCGACGACGACGACGACATCGTCCCAGAGGTGACCGAGGCAGAATTGAGAGCGGCGGTGCGCCGGATGGGCGCCAAGAACACCGCCCCAGGACCCGACGGCCTGCATGGCAAGGCATGGGTCCTGGCCTCAGAGGCTCTCGGGCCTCGATTGATTGGTCTCTACAGCGCATGTCTGGAGAGAGGCCAGTTCCCGCTTCTCTGGAAAGCGGGAAAACTGGTCCTCGTGCGGAAGACGGGGCGCCCTGCGGACTCTCCGTCCGCGTACCGGCCCATAGTGTTGCTCGACGAGGTGGGGAAAGTCTTCGAAAGAATCATTTCGAACCGCCTCGTCGCGCACCTGACGGACATTGGGCCGGACTTGTCGGACGGCCAGTTCGGCTTCCGCAGAGGGCGCTCCACGGTGGACGCCATCATGCGCGTTAGAGACCTCACGACGGGGACTGCAGTGTCCAGGGGTAAGGTCGTAGTGGCGGTGTCTCTGGACATCGCCAACGCCTTCAACTCCCTGCCCTGGAGCTGCATCTTGGAGGCACTCCGATATCATCGGGTGCCTACCTACCTCCGTCGTGTAATCGAGGCTTACCTGACGGACAGGTCCGTCAGCTACCCCGGTCACCGGGGCGAGTGGAACCGGCGAGAGATGTCACGCGGTGTTCCACAGGGTTCGGTTCTGGGGCCGCTCCTGTGGAACATCGGCTATGACTGGGTGCTGCGCACCGACCTCCCGAACGGCGTTAGCACAATATGCTACGCCGACGATACGCTGGTGCTAGCGCACGGGAGGTCACACCAGGCGGCGGCCGACTTAATGGCGACAGCGGTTGCGACAGTCGTTGAGAGAATCCGGCAGTTGGGACTCGAGGTGGCGCTCCACAAGTCCGAGGCCATGTGTTTTCATGGCCGCGGGAACGCGCCACCTCCGGGTGGGTCCCAAATAACGGCGGGAGGAGTTACCATCGACGTCGAGACGACGATGAAGTACCTAGGACTCGTCCTCGACAGTCGGTGGAACTTCATAGAACACTTCCGACGTTTGGCCCCAAAGTTGGAGAGGACGGGGGCTGCGTTTAAACGCATCCTCCCCAACCTCGGGGGCCAAACGCCTCCTGCCGGAGGTTATACGCCGGGGTCGTGCGGTCCATGGCCCTCTACGGCGCCCCTGTTTGGGCGCCAAACCTGTTGCGGCGTCCCGCTCGGACGCTGCTCATGGCACAGAGGGTCATGGCGATCCGAATGATCCGCGGATACCGCACGATCTCTGGGGAGTCGGCGAACCTCCTTGCCGGATTACCGCCGTGGGATCTGGAGGCGAAGGTGCTCGCGCGCGTGTACGGCATGCGCGCGGAGGCACGTCGCCGGGGTGAAACCCCGCTGCCGCGCCAAATAGGTGCGTGGCGGGATGAGCTCCGGCGCGATCTCATGGCGGAATGGCAGCAACGACTGTCGCAACCGAGGGCTGGGCTCGCTGCCATCGCAGCGGTAAGTCCCCTCTTTGAGGAGTGGCTTGAGAGACGCTACGGCGTCCTCACCTACCGCCTGACGCAGGTCCTCACCGGACATGGAAGTTTCGGGAGGTACCTGTGTCTGATGGGGCGGGAGGAAACGCCCGGGTGTCATCACTGCGAGGACCGCCCTGAGGACACGGTGGAACACACGGTGGGAGAATGCCCTTCGTGGGCTGAGCACCGCCGTGTCCTCAGGGAAGTGATCGGCGATGGCGACCTCTCGCGTCCGGGCCTAGTGCAGGCCATGATGCGGAGCCAGGGGGACTGGGATGCCGTCTCCTCCTTTTGCGAAGCAGTCATGCTAGCTAAGGAGGAGGCGGGACGCGTGAGGCAGCGAAGCGCTGCCTCCTCGCAACCCAGCCATCGTGAACGACACGCCGGGTGACGGGGATCGCGAGACGATCTCCGGCCACCGTAAGCGCGGGCCTGTGGACGGCGAGCATGGGTGGCTCCCCGTCCGACCAGAAACAGACCCGAGCGTACGGCGCGTCGCGTTCCGCGCGCGCCTCAAAGAGCCATCAGACCACCACAGATGGGGCCCAATACGGCCGATGCCGATTCGGAGTCGCGGAGAACCTAACGGGTAACCGGGGCTCCGGCTCGACGTGCAGGAGAAGGAACGGGGTGGTTTTTAGTCAGTAAGAGTCTGACACTCCCTCCCGCCTCACCCAGGCGGGAGAAGTCATTCGATGATTTTCCCCCCTTAAAAAAAAAAAAAAAAAAAGACATTATAATTAAATGTACTTATATTTAAATGTTATACAGGCGTTGAAACTGTTTCTGCGTTATTCATTATTCACATTTATTTGAAACTTATAGTGTATTAATGATTTTTATCACTATGATTTTACTTTTATTTTAGTCTCTGCCTACCGCCATGGGAGACAAGCGTGAGGTTATGTATGTATGTAGTCATTTTTATTTAAGAAATAACTATTGTGTTAGATGATACCGTAAACAATGTCTTGATACCGTAAATTATGTATTATACAGTACTAGTTGTTGCCAGCGACTTCGTCCGCGTAGATTAATGACTTCTGACAGAATTTATCAGAATAAATTCAGTGCCCAATTAAGATTTACCTATTGTGAAATGATTTATCGTAATTTCAATAAATTTAAAATCCCGTAGGGTTCTTACCAGTCCCGGCCCGATCACGTAAGTTTTGAGTAATAAAAACTTCGACTATTGTTGTACAGAATCTCTATGAAATAAGTTCAGTGGTTAAAAGATAGAGAGTCCTGGAGCATTGACGCATAGTTCCCGTTCCCGAGGGACTTCTGAGATAAAAACTATCATACGTTACTCAGGTCCCAAATCATCGTTTTACCGAATGTAATTCAAAAAGATTCAATGATTCTAGATTCAATTTTCATTCCCAATTTCACACCAACTATCATTCCCTATTTTATCCCCTTAGGGGTGGAATTCATCAAAATCCTTTCTAAGGAGATACCTATGTCATAGTAATTTTATGCATGCAAAGTCTCAGCCCGATCGGTTTAAAACTGGCAAAGTATCACACAAACTTTCACCCTCTATATTACCCACTTTGGGGTGGAAATGTTCAAAAACCTTTCTAAAGGGACATGTACGTCATAATATCTACCTGCACGCCGAATTTCAACCCGATCTGTGTAAAACTGACAAAGCCTCATACAAACTTTCATCCCCTACATTATCCCATTGGAGGTGGAAATGATCAAAATCCTTACTTGGAGATGCCTACGTCAAAATATCTATCGGCACGCCGAATTTCAACCAGATCGTTTTATAATTGACAAAGTTCCATACGAACTTTCACCCCCTATTTTACCCTCTTGGGAGTGAAAATGATCAAAATTCTTTCTTAGAAGATGCTTACG
Source organism: Spodoptera picta (assembly GCA_038387885.1). NCBI lineage: Eukaryota > Metazoa > Arthropoda > Insecta > Lepidoptera > Noctuidae > Spodoptera > Spodoptera picta. Next base: position 75,133 of record JAZHFQ010000105.1, read on the forward strand.
TTATAACATCTATCTGCATGCCAAATTTTAGCCCAATCTGTCCAGCAGTTTGGGCTGTGCGTTGATAGATTCTTTTCTTCTTTGTATCAATAAAAAAATCTACTTCAAAAGTCGATTTTTTTATTGATACAAAACAAAAGTTACAATTTCTGGAATTCCTTTGGTACCTACCTCTACTTATATAAAAACTTTGCACATCCTAAGAGACGTATGTACCAAGTTACATGGTTTTATCTCCAAAAATGACGAACACCCACATGCAACCCCCCCCACATGCAACCCCTATTTCCGCCCACGCTGGTGTAAATTTTAAAATGCTAGAACAAACGATTTTTTGTTTATTATTTAGTGCCTAAATATAAAATGTAAGGTATCTTCAAGAATGACGAACTTCATACAAACTTTCAACCCCTATTTCACAGGTCGAAATTTCAGAAACGCTAGAACAAATGTTTTATTATTTTTTATCAAGTGCTTAAACATAAAGTTAAAGTTAAAAATTATGAAATCCCATACAACTCCCCCCCCCTTTTAACCCCTTACAACCCCTTTTTCGCGATAAAAAGTAGCCTATGTTTTATCTCGGGGTCTAGAATATCTGTATACCAAATTTCATTCAAATCCGTTCAGTAGTTTTGGCGTGAAAGAGTAGCAGACAGACAGACAGACAGAGTTACTTTCGCATTTATAATATTATATAGTTAGGATAACCATTAATTTTGTATTGAATCTAAATTAAAAATATTAGTCAAAAAAAGTAACGCCAGATGTAGACTTTTAATGTTTACTATGTCACTTTTCAGAAATCCAGAAACCGTATCTCAAGCTGATTGATGTGAGAAAATGGAGACCACGAAAACGTAAGTATATAGATTCTATAAATTCTAATCATTATTATATTTATGTACACTTTACATCGCCATCGTGTTGAGTAAAATTGATTCATTACTAACATTCATTAATATTTTTCTTGTTATTGTCTCCCATTGGATTTATTTAGTGAAGAAGAAGAACACTAAGTACATTCAAAATTTTAATATTGCAGCGTTTAATGGTGGTCCACATCTGGGGTATGTGCCGCTCGCGAGCCATTTGCGGGCTGTCAGTGAGTTGCGCGCGTTCAGTCAGCAATGGTGCTCAAGTCATACAAGGTTCGTATAAGTAATAATCTTATTTATTTATTTATTTATTATTTATTTATGTTCACACATACAACATAAAGGACAAATACATGCGCGCATCTCGTGGGTGAATCGCAAGCGGATTGAGAGCTGCGCATTCGCGGAATATTCGCCAGATGTACCTCAAGCACCTTTAAAGGTTCGCGCGAATTTCAATTTAATTAAATATTGTATAAGTTTTTGTAGAACGTAGAAGTGCTTTTGGCGCCAGAGCACAATAAAGTATGTATTATGAGCATTTGGGGATAAAATTCACCTTACACTCTGTAAATAGTAATTTTTAGTTTTATTTAATTTAAAGATAAAGTGAATGAAAAATAATATGAAATGAACGACTTTGTTAAATTAATTGCCACACGTGATAGTAGAGCGCGGCGAATTATTAAACGGTTTTTTATCCTTTATAGGCCTTATGCTGATGTGATTGTGACACACACTTTAGTAACTTGACATAGACTCCTGGCCTCAGTCCCTCCTCCTCCCTCCTGGCCTCTCTGGTTCATCAGAAACAGCTTAGGCCAGGCCTAAGCTGTTTCTGATGAACCGCATTCAGGGGAGTTCGTGTTGGGCACCCACTTTTATGTCATATTCGTACCTTTATTTTTAAACATAAATGCTTACAATGAATTTTCAAAAGTGCATTTTTAATAATCCGGGCGAAGTTTTTATCTGCAACGTCTCAATTGGTATCGGAGGCTCCAATGAAAATAGAAATTAGTGATTAATAACTATGTCGGAAGTAACGAGATTTGTTACAATATATCTCTTCTAATACATTTCGCGAGCAAAACATCTAGTATAAAAACAAAGAAGACAAAATTTCGTATATTTTATGTACAACTTTTTTATAAAATCTTTAGTTTTGGAGTACCTATAAGTGCATCTTGAAAAAAAAATTCACCCTCACTCTTATGTTTTTCATCATCATCATCATATTTATAGGACGTCCACTGCTAAACATAGGCCTCCTCCAATGACTTTCAGATAGGCCGGTTGGAAGCGACCTGTATCCAGCGACTCCATGCGACCTTCATCAGGTCGTCTGTCCACCTTGCCACGTCCTACGCTGCGCGTGCCGGTACGTGGCCTCCATTCGAGAACCTTTCTGCCCCAGCGGCCGTCGGTTCTTCGCGCTATGTGCCTTGCTTATTGCCATTTCAACTTGCTAATCTACTGTGCTATGTTGGCGACCTTTGTTCGGTTGCGAATTGCCTCGTTTTTTATCGATATCGCAAAAAAACTTCGATGGTAACCCTTTTAATTGCGTGCTGAGCGACCTTGAGCTTCTTTATAAGGCCCACAGTGAGAGACCACGTTTCAGTTCCATAGATCATCACTGGTAAAACTCGGCGCACGTGCTAGGGTGCAAAATGGAAATCGAAAAGAGCGGATCAAATCTACAAAATTACCAATTTTCAAAACTCCCCTACTATTCAGACAACTCCCATATTTCCTCTTTAATGATCGACGAATATTATTTTCACTATACATTTAATAAATACTAAAAAGGGAATGCCAGAATGAATTTCCAAATAAATTGTTCGAAACGTAACGTAGTAACGTCCCTACATTACTTCTTAATGGTAATACCACATCCTTGTGGTGTATACCATTTTAGAACCCTTAATAAATGCGCCAACTTTGGTGAAATTTGCCACTACTAGCGCATTAATTAATTTTTAAATTAATTTTTTTTCAGGACAGTCACTTGAACTTGACTTAAAGAAAGGTGAAAAAATTATTAAGAATACTTGGTTCATCAAAAAATGTATTTTTGCCAAACTAAAGCAATTGGCTTAAAATTTATGATTTCATAACGTAACACTATTCAGGCTAACGTAAGCAGAAATTCAGACTAAAAAATAAAGAATTATAGCAATAAGAGTCAAAAGACTGGCACAGGAAGCACTTTTTCATGGATTACAAATAACTCATTGTATTTTAAAAAGTATATGACTTGGAATTGTTTAAATATTTTTCTGACCTGGTGCCATTTGATCGTCGAGTTCAGGGACACTCTGTATATTATATGTATTCAACCAAAGTTTAATGTAGTTAAAATCACATTAGACATTTTTTTATTTAAAGTATTACAATTAATTTTTCTTTATGTGTGCTGTGATTGGTTGCTTCATTGGCGCCGGCCAATCAGAGTGCCGAACGCATACTCGTTTCGAATACTTTAAACGTAAATCAAACTCGTACTAAGGCCTCAGTATAGTATACGAAAATTGTTTACGAGTTTAAAATTTGAATTATACTCTATTCCACACATAGAAAGACAAGTAAACATTGTAATAGTAATTTGAATACAATGGGCAATCATATCACACGCGGCGATTTGTTAGTAATCTACGATCGAAAACGATACCAAATTCGAAATTTGTAAACACCAACGGGTGGATATTAAGGGCAGCGCAGATTACTGTAATTATTTTATTGCTGGTTGTTATGGATAATATAATGACTGAATTAAACGTTATACACAAGGGCCGTGGTAAAAGCCTTTTATATAGTGGTTTTGAATATTACTAAAAAAGACAAATAAATTCGGGCTTTATAGAAGAGTTGTTACCAACAACCCATAAAAACTACTCAGGATCTTAGACTGTCCAGGTACTTACGGTATATTACCTTATTAATATTATAAATGCGAAAGTTTGGGAGTTACATATATTATTTGAGAGTTATATAAAATATTTTAAGGAGGAATACCAAGAAATTTCCACATAATCCTGATTGCAATAAAAGTTATTCAGAGATTTTTTCTTTAAAATTTCTTTGAAGTAATCGATACGTAACTGTGTAAAATAAATGTCCATGTTCACAACCGACCGCACAGCGCACTTGGCATCTAGTTAATTGCTCAACGTAAATATCCATCCCATTATACTAGATAACTAGAGAAACTGCAGAATTCATATTTTGGACAGTTGAATTGAACTACAGATGCAAGTGATATTTAATGTTCTCAAAATTATTGCTAAAATCACAAAAAAACATATTTCGTTAGAACATGACTGAAAGATTACAGATTTACTTTTAAACATACAAAATAATAAAAGATTTTTGAGAAGAAAATACATGTAGTAATAAATTTAGTATAATAAGTATTATAATAAAATAGACATGTTTTCACCTACCCGACATGTCATTGAAGGCTCGGCTTTTTAATTTACAGATACTGCTGCTGTCGCGGCATGTGAGCTGATAGAAAAAAGCAGTGGCATGTCATGATGACGTCTGATTGGTGCTGCCAAATTGTCGTGAGATGAGGGTTAACATAACTTATTTATTACCATCAAGTAAGTAATTTGCAAATCTTCTGAAGTATAATTAAGGCACAAGACACACGGCAAGCAGTGCACACGCCGCGGTAGGCAGTAAAGCGGATCTCACGTTGCATTAAGTTCTAATAAATACGTGGATACACCGCCCGACCGCGTGGTCGAGCGGTGGAGCATATATAGAACCAGCAAATAAGCGTGAATTTGTGAGACATTAAATTTATTTATTATTGTTGTACTTAACGTAAATTCATTACTATCGACTCTTATATTTATCTTTATATCTTCATTGTATTAAGTAGCTATCCAAGCCCAGCATGCCTATCACCAGAACAAAAAAAAGCACTCACATTTATAATAATTTAGACTTTATTGGTGTAGCGTTAACTCTTTCCATAATATCTGACCAGTGTTGAACTTAGCTGACCACTGTCTAGCTAATCAAAAATATGTGAGAGTTCTTATCGCATGCAGCAGATTCCTAGTTTCTGATACTATTCAGGAATAGTTATGTTCTCATGTAGGTAAAAACTAATATCTACAAGTCCAATACTCATGTTGAAATACCAGTACATCACGGTAAAACCACTCATAAGAAGGAAAAAATATGTTTTTAGTTGTTTCGAATTACATATAGTGAAAGGCTAGAACTCGTCCGTTTCTTACAGTTCCGTATCAGAACTGCAATCGATTCCAGAAAGTTCAAAAGTTTTATATTAACAATTTCAACATTTCAAATGATTATGAACGGCTAGAACTCATTCCCCACAGATACGCATTGGAACTTTGAACTCGTTTTTATTTCAAAAGATTCGTATTTAAACTCAATATTCAGAACTCGTTTCAATTCGAGAAGTTATATTAAAATGCCAGCAGATCACGGTGGTACAGCTCATAAGTAGGTAAAGACGTTTTTAGTCGTTTCCAATTATAGTGATATGTTTATGCAATTATTGCAATTACCTATGTCATCTGGTATCAATGATTATGCGATGGCCCTGTTTGAAAGGAAAAGATAAATTCTTGGTACGGCGTTTTTATAAGCCGTGCGTTGGAAAAGCTTGCCAAATCACGAATCTAAAAGACTTATCTTACTTCCAAGAATCGATTATAGTCATTGGGCTCAATATATGCAATGAGTCCGGACCAGATGATCAGCTGTTACCGACGCACCCAACGTCTCCATATCTTAAACAATAAAATCATAGGGCTAGAAACGATGAACTATGACGACGAAGCTACAGAGCAAAGCGTCCAAAAAGGCTGTCGGAATAATGTCGAGGTATCGAAATCAAATCTGGAACAAAATCTGCTCAACGAAAGCATGCACAAACCTGGCAGTTGAAATCGCTGATCAGTCGTCGGAAGGTGATATTATTAATGCATGCTAGAGTATAGATTTCGCTAAAAGATTGAAAAAACAACTCCTTTCATACTTACTTCGGTGCACCGCAATCATGATGCCTATTTTTGGAAGAGGCTCAGTAACCGCCCCCTCCCTTGCGGTTGAATTAGAATTTGCAGATATGAAAAACTGCGAGTTTAGGGGCGAAATTCCGATGCGCATAGATAGATTCGTAATGTAACATCTCGAGCAAATCGACGACAAAATAAAGGAGCGCTGCAAGACGACGAATGTTTTACAGGCCGAGACAAGTTATCAAAAGCCCTGGATAACACCGACTTCAATGAATCTTTAGAAGCTCAATCCACCTCTAAGGCTGAAGAGGCTAAAAAGCATTTAAGTTCGTCATCCTCATGACACATCCCAATCCGAATATCGAAACTATGCAAAATGCCAGTCAGAAATTATTTTTATTTTCATTGTACGATGGAAAAGTTTTTATTGTACAAATGTTTAAAAAATCCTAAACCTTGCATATTTTCCACCTACAGAAAAGTGCTAAGAAGCAAATCAACACTATACCTCTATATGAAAGTGTCAACAAATTCAAAGATGAAATGATGAAAGGTTGGACGCTTTAGGTTATAAATAATCATAGATATGTATAGTCACACCAAGTCAATAATCACACCTTGATAATTTATCCATGATACTTTTACTGCAAAATAATAAATTGCCTTTGCCATTAAGTAGGTCACAAATGCTCAATAATTTAAGATATCTAAAGGATCCTACGGATTAGAACGTACGGATTTTTTTGGAAATTCAAAGTAAGTTAGAACAATAATTGTACTTTCAATGTTAAACCTTACATAGAACAACAGAGGAAAGTAGAGGGAACCAGATCACGAGGCAGATGACCTATGCGCTGGAGTCTACAAGTCAAATCGGCAAAAGGAAATCCAGTGTCAGACTGCGCCAGACAATCCACAAACAGGGAGAGTTGGCGGGAGATCATGTGGAAAGCATTATTAGCCTCTAACACAAATATGGCCGCTTCTTCGTTACCACGACAGCCCTACCAAGAGCGAGACGACATAGAACAAAAGAAGAGTGCAATGTTAAACTGAGTGAAAGAGAATGAATTGCTTTTGTCGTAAAGCAAGTCGCAAATGCTCAATAATTTGCGGCGTAATGGACACTGAGAGTATTTCCTAGCTAGAGGACGATTTAGATAAATTATTGACATGCTATCACAACTGATGGCGTCGTATAAATAGTAATTAAAATACTAATAGTATTAAAATAGTAATTAAAATACCAAACTTAATCGACTGTTTGTATAAATTAAACAATTTACTACCGTAAGTCCCACCCGGATATATCAAAGAAGGTTTCCGTATGTTAAATCAGAATACTGTCGTGACATGCAAGTGCAACCTATTCTAACATTCTTAGTCTCAGTGGATGAAAAATTTTAAACGTATTTGGGTTGTTTGGTGTGAGAGTCACCGTAAGGCTAAGTTGTTAGAAGGGCGGCACTACAAATTGAATGCCTGTATGTGGTAAAATAAATATTATACATTTACTTGACGCTTTAAAACAGACTGTGCGGTTGACATTTATCACAAAAATTAGATGTTAAAGATGGCGAGCGTTTTTCAGGATCGAAAATTATGCTGAAGTCCGCAACTATTTTGTAGAAGACTGTTAAGTGGCCCTGGTTATAATAATAATAATAATAATAGAATAGAATCTGAAGTGCCGTATTATAAGTATCTGCCTGACCCAGTTCTTGAAAATGGAGATGTCACACTGTATTGGGATCGAACTATCATCACAGACAGGACAATTGTTGCAAACAAACCTGACATTGTGGTGATAGATCGACCAAGCCGTCGCACAATGATAGTTGATATAACAATCCCACATGACGAGAATCTTGTGAAAGCTGAAAAAGATAAAGCAAGTAAATATCTTGATTTAGCTCATGAGATTGTCGACATGTGGGATGTGGATTCAGCAGTCATTGTGCCGATAGTCGTATCTGCCAATGGCCTCATTGCTAAAAGCCTCGACCAACATCTGAGTAGGCTAGCGTTAGATGGTTGGGTCAAGGGCCTGATGCAGAAAGCAGTACTTCTGGACACGGCGCGTATTGTTCGGAAATTCCTTTCTCTGCAGCCCTGACCACCCGTAGCTTGGATTTCTCCCGTTACTGGTGGGCTACTGCTTTTTATATTTTTAAATGTTATTTTTTTTACATATAATGAAATATTTAAAAACATTTAAATCAAGTATAAAAATAAATAAAGGGAATAATAATAAAAATCGTTTATTTGTAAAAACAGATTACGGAACCTATAAATTTTGATTGCCATTAAATGGTTATGCCATTTTAATAATTATAACATTTCCCCACAACGAATTTAAACTAGTCCTCATAATAACAAATTACAGGCATGAAAACAGCTTTCTAATGACATACATACATCTGGTCGTTATTGGTCGGTAGGTACATTATCCATACATGTTTGCTCATCATTTTAGATTAAATTCCTGGGTATCCCGGACTGGTGACTTTTCAAATGATTCAGTGCAATGTATGTAAGTTGATAACTACATATATACATAATAATTACCATAAAGCTACGCCCACACAGATAAGTGGTTTACTTAGTACCTAAAGCGCTGCAACTCATCTAGCAAGTAGCAAACAAAACGATCTAGTACAGGGATGATAAACCATTAGTGGCACGCGTGCCATTGATGGCATGGAACTCAAATTTTTGGGCACGACAGTATCCATAAAACTAAAACATAATGATTATACCCCGGCAACGCATTTGTGATGTCTCAATTATTGCAGAAGCAGATGTACTTGGACTGCGGTGACAGCTTACAATCAGGCCAACTGTAAACTTTGCTGCTGCTGATTGATGTTAAGTAATAAAATGATTCATGGCACATCAAACGCAATACACATTTCTTTAAAGTAATTGATGTCACAGTGTAAGGTAAAGGTTCGCCATCCCTGGTTTAGTATGTCCATTTTCACAAACGACCTTACTGCGCACTTAGCGTCTAATTAGTTGTCGTGTATGTCAGTAAAAAATTCTAATCGGTCGGAGTGACGTATTTTAGAAAAATAATGACTATCCGCGCTTTATACTAGAGAAATTGCGCAGAATTCAGATGTTGTAATTGAACTACAGACGCAATTACAAGTGATATTTAACGTGCTCAAACTTATTGCTAAATATCATAAAGAAAGACAATTCGTTAGAACCTATCTGTAAGTAATGATCTACTTTTGAACATAGATAGGAATAAACTAAGACATTTTTGAGAGGAAAAGTATGTTGTAATAAAATATATAATATTTATTTTACGGAATACGCCAGTAAACACCTGATGGTAAGCAATCGATGTCGCCCATGAACACCCAGAACACCAGAGCCGTTAGAAGTCCGTTACCGGCCTTGTAAGGATTCACAGATTCGGGAGATTGGGGAAGAAGGGTTATTGGGCCTCCGGTAACCACACTCACACGATGAAATATAACGCAAGCGTTGTTTCACGTCCGTTTCTGTGAGGCCGTGGTATCACTCCGGTCGAGCCGGCTTAATATTACAATTAAATAGGCATGTTTGCCCCTACCCAACTAAAGTGTTATTGAAAGCTCGGCATTTTAATTTACAGATACTGCTCCTATCGCAGCTGATGAGCAGATAGAACAAAATGAGTGGCATGCCATGATAAAGTCCGGTTGGAATTGTCGTGAGATGAGGATTAACATCTTTCGTATTACCATCAAGTAAGTAATTTTTAAATCTTCTGAAGTATAATTCAAGCGATTAACACCGGCAACGCACACCGCCACGGTAGGCAGTGAAGTGGATTTCATGTCGTATTGACCTCTAATAAATCGGTAGATGCGTAACACACATAACATACGGACATACGCCACACGACAGCGCGGCGCGTTCGAGCATGCAGCTGATTCCTGAAATACCTGATACATTTTAGAATTAGGTTCGGCTTTTTTACCTTAAAAAAATGGTCCACCACCTTCCCGGCAGTAGATAATTTTATAGCAGATCTGAAATAAACATGAGTTCTTATCACATGCGAATGAGTTCAGTTCCCGATATTTTTCAGAAATAGTTTTGTTTACGTTCGTATAAAAACTAATATCTGGAACTCGATCCAAGTCCATTTATGTTGAAATGTCAGTAGATCACGTACCACAACATATTATACTTGAATTTGCTGCAAATGCCACGCATAGAATGATATGTTGCATATTGTTGAAAGAGCCATCGAAAGAAAGAAGAAAGAAAGAAAAACCATTTATTTTAGCGCAAAACACACATATCATAATTAAAAATCGAAAGGAGTCGATGTTATACTCCAATGCAGTATTGATGGCATTAGACCTTCGAGTCTAATGGGATTCGTTCCATTCAGGGAAAACAAGTAGGCAGTTGAGAGGAGCTCGTCGACTCAAAGTTGCACACTACCTCATCGATTGCCATAAAGATGCAGTTACATGGGATGGATACAGAAGATGGGACTCATAACAACTAGTGAAAAGTGGGTGTTACATTGTACTGTGGTAGAATGTGCACCTCTGCCTACCCCTTCGGGGATAAAAGGCGTGATGTTATGTATGTATGCAGTTACATCTCGGAGAAAAGAAGCTGACCAATGCGCAAGCTTGAACGATTATATGCAAATTGCTATGGTGCTATTGGAAATGAGGCACCGCCGCTACCATCAACGTTCATGCTCGTAGACGTATGTCATCTGGCATCAATGATTACGCGATGGCCCTGTTTGAAAGGAAAAGATAAATCGTTGGTACGGCGATTTTATAAGCGATGCGTTAGAGAAACTTGCCAAATCTCGAATCTAGAAGACTTATCTTTATTCCTAGAGTCGGTTCTCGTCGTTGTGCTAAGTAAATGCATTGGGTCGGGACCAGATGACAAGCTGTTACCGTCGGTTGATTGTTACTATTTCTTAAATGATAAAATCAAAGGGCTAGAAACGAAGAACTATGACGACGAAGCTACAAAGGAAGGCCACCAAGAAGGTGGTAGTAATTATGACGAGGTATCGGATTCAAATCCAAAACAAAATCTGGTCAACGAAGGAATGTAGAGGTACAAACCTGGCTAGGAATCATGGTGTGAAAGATTATACGACGCTGCAGTTGAAATCACTGAGTGCAAACTAATAAATAATTTGCTCTTGTTATGAAGCAGTTCAAAAATGCTCAATAATTTGAGACATCCCAATGAACCTACTTAGGATTCAAAGTATCGGATTTATTTGAAAATTCAAAGTAAGTCAAAATAATAACTACACTTAAAAATAAAATAAAATTACAATGATGATTGCCAAGCAACGGTTTTTAAACAACAAGATATTTATTTCTATCTAAATTATTTAAAAAATAATTTATTATTGAAATATCTATGATCGTAAAATAATAAAAATATATATCTAATCTACTCAATTGAAATAGGAGTTGAACCTTTTCCAATGAAATAATACGTAGCCGACAGAAAATTTTGAATAAACCCGACATTCGTGGGAAATTACGGCTGGTATTTATTTTTACTGAAAAATTGATCGTTTTTCACTAAAAGAATATCTACAAATCTATAAATCAAAAATAAAATCATCCCGGTGGTCACCGCAGCGTCGCGCGGTGGCGCGTCGACGGCGGCGCCGCGTCGCGTCACGCAGCTCGGCAGCGCCCGATGCAGTACTGGCCACGGGATTGCTTTATTGTTTTTTTTATGGTATAAAGTTTTGACGGATTTTGACGGCTGAGTGAATGTTTATAATAAAATAGTGTTTATTATAAAGTTTATTTTATAGTTATATTGTGTTAGTTTTAAGATTATTTTATATGCCTGGATGCAGCCCTGGATGGACTCTGGTAATCTTACCAGAGTCCTTAGTGGCTTTGGTTGCAAAGGGGGCTGCGAGGCTGCGGTACATGCCCTATCCACATTTTTAAACAATAACCAAAGTGAAGGTCGTCTTAAAGGTTGACATTTAAAACGCCTTTAACTCCGTAAGCTGGGACGCCTTGTTGACTTAAATACTAAAAGAAATCCCCAAAATTTACAGTTTTTTTTGGCAATGTTATAGAAACCCTTCAAAATTACTATATTAGGACAATTTAATAGAATCACCTGTTGGTTGTCAACAAGGAGACCCTCTTGGACCTGCGATTTTCAGTTTAGCCATAAATCCTATTATTCGTGAACTAAATTCAAAATTAATGTGTGATATTTAGACGACGGAACTCGAGGAGGTGACGTCGACATTGTTTTAAAAGATTTGACTGTATTAAAATAAAAACTGAGTTCTATTGGCCTTGACCTAAATTTATCAAAATGTGAATTATACATTCCTGACTCTACAGACAGACTAACGACTCTAGCAAAATTTAATCAAATAGCTCCAAATATCAAAATTATTAATAAGTACTCACTTCACCTCGTAGGTTCACCAATATTCGATAAATGTTTTCCTGAATTCATCGAAGACAAGATACAAAATTTCAATCACATTTCGGATAGATTACACAAAATCAACATTCGGCTTTCACCCTAATTCGGTACTGTTGTTTTGGACCAAAATTTACTTATATTCTCCGCGCTTCACATCTATGGAAACATTCACACATTTTAGAAAAAGTAGACAAAATTATCAGACACACATTGTCATCAACTTAATGTGGCTTTGGATGACCGAGCTTGGCAACAAGCTACTCTTTCCATTCGCATGGGAGGGCTCGGCGTTCGCAAAATTTTAAGTATTAGTTTACCAGCTTATCTGTCATCGGTCCACAGAACCTCTGAATTAGTCAGGAAAATTCTTTCTTCGTCACTGACCAGTTTTGAGGTGCCGTGTTTGACTGATGCAGAGCAAGCGTAGAAAATGGCTTGCCCACTTACGGATTTACCTGTTCACCTATCTTCTCAGAGACAGTGGGACGTGCCGCTGTGTTTATTCGTCAGTCTTTAATCAGTCTTTAGTCTTCTAATACTGCAGAGCGAGCTCGCTTATTGGCTGTGGGAGAATGGGAAGCAGGACTGTGGCTTCAAGCACTCCCTCATAGGTACTATGTTGGATGACATAACGTTCCGCCTAGCTGTACGCTTACGTTTAGGCGCTCCTTGTGTTTCTCCGCATTATTGTCACTGTGGAGAAAGAGTCGATGGCTTGGGACACCAAGGTCTTTCTTGTTGCAGGAGTGCAGGCCGCATAGCTCGCATCAATGACATCATTCGTTGTGCTCTTGCCTCAGCCGGTGTACCAGCCGTATTAGAACCTAAGGGTTTAGTACGTAATGACGGCAAAAGACCAGATGGTATGTCGTTGCTGCCTTGGAAGATGGGTAGGCCTTTGGTGTGGGACGCGACGGTGTAGACATACCCTTGCGCCATCACATCTTTCAAGTACCGCTGCATGCGTTGGTGCAGCTGCTTCCGCGGCAGAGGCCCTCAAACGGCGTAAATATTCAAATCTAGTGGGTAACTACTGTTTTGAGCTGTTTGGGGTCGAAACACTTGGGCCATGGGGTCCCAGTGCACACTCGGTTTTTAAAGATATCGCCCGTTGGCTTATCATCTCTACACGTGACCAGAGCTCACCCGGACCTCAGACCAGGCTTTTTCTTCGAACAGAAAATAAGCATTGCCATTCAACGTGGCAATGCTGCCTGTTTTCTGGGAACGTTCCGCTGTGATAGTGATTCGGACGAATAATTTAACGCCTAAATTAACTCATCGAGTACCGTCATTATAGACACAATTATAGAACAATAGGTTGCGGTCACCGGTGACTGCTTGGTGTTTGACAGTTTAAGGGTATAATTTTTGTTGTTTTCTTTTGTTACTTTCGTTTTATTTAATAGTTTAGTTGTAGTTAATTTTAAGTTGTAAATATTTATGTAACTACTCTTTTAGTAATAATATAAAAAAAAATTCGAGGTTGAACCTTACATTGCGCAACTATAAAACTGAGTGCAAAACAAAATATTTAAGACATTTGATAGATTATGACGAAACATTCTGCATATATTTTCATATGCCTAAATACTTACTTTATTACATTTTATTGTCGATTCGAAAAGATAATGGTAGCAGAAGAAAGGACAGTTTTTATACCACAAATCTCACAGAAACGGGAACAGTACGGATAAAAGTTCTAGACTGCGTGTCAGATAAATCTTGCCCCAGATTAAGGTGAAATTTATTAGAACTTTTTATAATCAATATCCTACGGCAACTAGACCTACCTGCGTAAAATTATAAGTATGTATTTTGAACCACGTAATCTAGGTATTACAATATCACAATATAGGAAAACTAAAGTACTAACTTGTGTGAAATTCATATAATACATAAAAATGGGCCAAAAAATCGAAATTCGAAGCCGAAGCCGCGAGCAAAAGCTGGTATTTCAAAAATAGACATGTTTGCACCTACCCAACAAAATTTGTCATCGAAGGCACGGCATTTTAATTTGCAGATACTGCTGCCGTCGCAGCATGTGAGCTAATAGAAAAAAAGGAGTGGCATGCCATGATGACGTCTGGTTGGTGCTGCCTAACTGTCGTGAGATGAGGATTAACAACTTTTTTATTACCATCAAGTAAGTAATTTGAAAATCTTCTGAAGTATAATTAAAGCGATTAACACCGGCAACGCACACCGCCGCGGTAGGCAGTGATGCGGATCCCATGTCGCATTGACCTCTAACAATCTAATAAATCCGTAGGTGCCGAACACACATACACCGCCCGACCGATCGGTCCAACGGTGAAACATAAAGAGGTATATATAGATATAGAACCAGAAAATGTAAGGATAACGTACTACGCCCCGTGACAATTAGGCAGGCTGGGAGAATATGTGTTTATGTGTTGTGTCCTCAGGGCGGTCCTCGCAGTGATGACCCCCGGGAGTTTCCTCTCACCCCATCAGACACAGTCAGTTACCTTCCGAAACTTCCATGTCCGGTGAGGACCTGCGTCAGGCGGTAGGTGAGGACGCCGTAGCGTCTCTCAAGCCAATCCTCAAAGAAGAGACTTACCGCTGCAATGGCAGCGAGCCCAGCCCTCGGTTGCGACAGTCGTTGCTGCCAGTCCACCCTGAGATCGTGCCGGAGCTCGTCCCGCCACGCACTTATCTGGCGCGGCAGTGGAGTTTCGCCCTGGCGCCGTAGAAAGTCATGGACCGCACGACCCCGGCGTATAACCTCCGGCAGGAGGCATTTGGCCCCACGAGGTAAGGGAGGATGTGCTTAAACGCAGCCCCCGTCCTCTCCAACTTTGGAGGCAAACGTCGGAAGTGCTCCACGAAGTTCCACCGACTGTCGAGGACGAGTCCCAGGTACTTCACCGCCGTCTCGACGCCGATGGTAACCCTTCGCGCCGTTATTTGGGACTCACCCGGAGGTGGCGCGTTCCCGCGGTCATGAAAACACATGCCCTCGGACTTGTGAAGCGCCGGCGTCGGCGTAGCATATCATGCTAACGCCGCTCAGAAGGTCGATGCGCAGCACCCAGTCATAGCCGATGTTCCACAGTAGCGGCCTCAAACCGAACCCTATGGAACACCGCGTGACATCTCTTGCCGGTTCCAGTCGCCCCGGTGACCGGGGTAACTGACGGACCTGTCCGTCAGGTAAGCCTCGATTACAGGAGACACAGGAGATCGACGGAGGTACGTAGGCACCCGATGATATCGGAGTGCCTCCAAGATGCAGCTCCAGGGCAGGGAGTTTATTATATGTGTATAGATATAGGTTTTGCGGCAAGAAGAGATTCATGCCTTACTTAAATTCATTACTATCTTCTCTTATATTTATGTTTACATCTTTATTGCATTAAATAGCTTTCCAAGCCCAGTCTGACATGCATGCTTTGCATGCCTTGGGGTCGTTGTCATTCCAGCGGTAAATCCCCTCTTTTGAGGAGTGACTTGAGAGAAGTTACGGCATCCTCACCTATCACCTGTCGCGGGTGCTTACCGGACACGGAAAGTTTCGGTAGTTTCCTGTTTCGGATTAGGCGGGAGGGAACGCCCGAGTGTCGTCACTGCGAGGACTCCCGGAGAACACGGTGGAGTATACGGTGGCGGTGTGCCCTGCGTGCCTGAGCACCGTAGTGTCCTCAGAGATGTGATCGGCGACGGCGAGCTCTTGCGTCCGGCTCTAGTTCAGACCATGGTACGGAGCGAGGGGGACTGGGATACCGCCTCCCCCATCTGCGCCCCGCCTATTTCTCAGCTACCATCTAAGGAATAGGCCGGGCGCATAAGGGAACGAACTTCCAGCCGTCGCGAGAGACACTCCAGGCGTCGGGGATCGCGGGATAGTCTGCGGTCACCGTAACCATAGGCCTGCAGACGGCGACCATGGTTGACTAGAGGCCCGACCAGAACCAGACCCGAGCATAAGGACCAGTCTAGATAGCACAGTAAATATGAGTGACCATATTCTATTTGTTAATGACCTATTTTACTCATCCTTCATTGGTGACTAAGTAATGTACAAGAAGAAACATTCTAAGAAAATTTCTGAATAAAACACTTCTAATTATTCTTCTAAGAAGAAAGAAGAAGTTCTAAGAAGAAAGAAGAAGTAGGCATTAAATTTCAGCAAACCCAAGAAGATGCTGACTACTTAATAGTCGACACTACGTATGAGAGAACCACAACAAAATCAATACACCGGTTAATCGTTGCAGGATAGAGATACATATTTAAAGAACATATCCACGTTTTGCACACAAACATCATCAATACATCGTTGGGATATTCTGAGTTTAAGAAGAAATTGAAGTTTTTAAACAGCTCAATAGGAGATATCCAAATGAATCTACGGATTGAAAGCTACGGATTTATTTAAAAATCTAAAGTAAGTTATTAATAATTATTACACTTTCAGTGTTGAATTTTACATAATGCAACTATAAAACTGAGTGCAAAACAGT
The DNA here is from genome assembly GCA_038387885.1 of Spodoptera picta. NCBI lineage: Eukaryota > Metazoa > Arthropoda > Insecta > Lepidoptera > Noctuidae > Spodoptera > Spodoptera picta. The sequence goes on from JAZHFQ010000105.1 coordinate 91,972, forward strand.
AAAAGCAAATCGCAAATGCTCAATTATTTGCGGTGTGTAAAGTTATAGACAAGTGATGACGATTGTAAATTTTACCATGGAGTATCAAGATCACTTAACCAAATTCGTGCAGTTGCGGTCTTTGAAAAGCAATCGAGCAGAATTTGTACCACTTAATAGACATTTTCACAACATTCGGAGCAACTAGCAAACTTATTGCACACACTTAATCACAAGGGTCAGTTGAAAGGGCCAACCAAGGCGTTGACAAGATGTTGTGTACGTGACTGTAATCAACAGGACTACGCAATGGTCGGATGAAATACGCTTTATTCAATTTATATTAACTCTCGCAGAAAACACCTGCTATATGCAGCTTCTTCAAAGAAGGATAGATAGAGAGAAAAAACAATAATCTGGAAAGGTAGACAAACGTAAATAAAGTTTCTACTGGATATATATGTACAAAGTTATGGTTAAGCAGGGTACGGCACGGCTCTGACAAAGCGTTATTTCGAATATTTCGAATTTTGCCTATCGCTAGCCGCCAGCGCATTTACGGCGCGTATAAACTCGCAAACTAGCGCTAACAGCGAGTTACAGACTGGAAGATGTTTAATAGACTATACCTCTAATGAAAATTTCTACATATAATTATATTTATATGTCTAAGCACTTATTTTATTTACATGTTACCGTTTACTCGGAAAGCTCTAACGAAGAAGAATACGAAATTCAAACAAGCGATAATAGCAGAACGAAAATTGACAGTAACATTAAGACAAATAACTATGCTTTCATTTAAATTCATATACACACATACATATACAGCCTGTAAGCAGCGTGCACCGAATTGAGCACGCAGATTTGTCGACGCTAGATTGCTAACTTGCCACCTGTGACAAACCCAGTGGATAGATGCGCCAGTAAATACATAGAAAGAAGAAGAGTTACTCGCTTGTGCATTACAGTTGAACAATTATAACCTCTTTAAGATTTCCTCCACTCCACATGTATACATGGTACAGAAATATATGAACAAGCACCTTTATTGTGAATGCAGTTGCTATGTTAAAGGGCAGCTTCTAGAATAGCAACTGCATTTACTATAATCGCCAGGGCTCTTCTAATGCTGATCGCTATACAGATTATAGAGTTTATGTCAATGTGCAATGTTTAATCTTCTGTCACTACGAAATTCAAAGTCAAAGACCAAATTAATCCACTTTTGAACTAATTTTGTTTCAGCACTTGTCACAGAGAGATCTGTATTGCTACTTTTAACGCTTGACTTTTAATCATAATATTATTGTTCCAAATTAAAAATAAAATAACTTTGTGGTAGACAAAAAGAATATGTTACTTACTATAAATATGTACCTGTTTATTTGCAAGCCACGACTAGAACATACCTGTAAAAAAACATTCTTGAGTTATTTATATGTCGTTATTTATTTAATATCAATACATATTAACAAGTTTATATACAGTATGATTACAATAACACTTATGATAAATATATCTATGTCAAGTAGAACTAATAATAAATATACTTTATACTAAGTACCGCCACAAACCAATTTAATTTTTTGTGATATTGAAATGTGAAACTTGTTAAAAATATCCTATTAATTATCGGGACCACATCACCCATGTAATTTTGTATAGCAAAAGATTTTTGTATGAGAGTGATAATAAAATGGCAATCATATTCGCAAATAATATTATGCAAAAATTACAAACCATTTATAATAAGAATGATGATATATTAGTCATTTTTTTTGTATGTCGTTACAGGTGGAGAATATGGGGCACCAGTTACTACGAAGCAAACATGAGCCACAAGGCAGTTTCTACGGGGAAGCGTCTTACGGATCATACATGTCATTAGAAATGATTGCACTGTCTTTATGATGATGATTAAGATATGGTCCCATGGAGTATGGAGTTCATGACCAATAAAATGTAGGTCGTTAGATAGGTATTTTCATTTTGAACAACTTTTATTAGGAAAGCAATCACTAATTAATTCTAAAGATCGTAAGGACACATAACTAACAACCGAACAGCCGAACAAAATTCGTACTGTAACAGTATTCCAATGGGTACTGCCGTACTGGAAATGATAAATGTCCGATTTAAAAGAAACTTTTGCGTCAAAAATATTTGAATTGAGCGTTACCTAGCATGTTCGTTGATTTCAGTTTTGCTATGGGTATTATAATCCGCTTCACCGTACCTATCGAAGACAACGATCACGTAGATTTTCGAAATCATATAATATATATACTTTGTATCTGTTATGGGTTTTTTAACGGGGAAAATCATCGAATGATTTTCAGTGTGAGTGTCAGACTCATACTGACTAAACCACCCCGTTCCGCCACCTTCCGCATCGGCATCAGCCCTATAGGCCTCCATCCGTAGTGGTCTGTTAGCTCTTTGACGACGGCGAGTCACCATGCGACTCTTTGGCGACGGCGAGTCACCATGCTCGCCGTCCACAGGCCTGTGCTTACGGTGGCCGGAGATCGTCCCGCGATTCCCGACGCCCGGAGTGTTCTTCGCTACGGCTAGGCTGTGAGTAGGCTTCGATGCCTCACGCGCCCCGCCTCCTTCTTAGCTAGCATGACCGCTTCGCAAAAGGAGGAGACGGCATCCTAGTCCTCTTCACTCTGCAGCATGGCCCGGACTAGGGCCGGACGCGAGAGGTCGCCGTTATCGATGACACCTCTGAGCGCACGGCGGTGCTCAGCCTACGCAGGGCACACCCCTACCGTGTGTTCTACCATGTCCTCGGTGCGGTTCTCGCACTGATGATACCCGGGCGATTCCTCCCCCCTATCTGACTCAGGTACCTCCCGAAGCTCCCATGTCCGGTGAAGACCTGTATCAGGCGGTAGATGGACTTACCGCTGCAATGGCAGCGAGCCCAATATGTTATTGGCTTTTGTGATTTTTTTATGTAGGGGGAAAATCATTCAATGACTTCTCACTTACTGAATAAAAACCACCCCGTTCCTACTCCTGTGCACTTCAAGCCGGAGCCCCGGCGACTCGTTAAGACCGACCGACCCAACCTTCCGCGGCAATATGTTATTGGCTAAGTGATTAATCGGGCATTATTTATAACGCCCGGCTGACATGAATAATGTCCTATAAGAGCGGGCAATGTGATTATAACCAATAAATTTATCATATTGCCCAGGCATAATGAATAATGCCCAGAGCCTATGGGAAGAGTGATGTAAAGCATGTTTAATAGTTTGGAAATGAATACTTAGAAAGACCGAGCATTACAGGTACTGAAATCAATTATCAGGAAGAGTAAATAAAAAATGTTTTATAGTTTAGTATCAATTTTTTAAATTTAAAAAATCATATTTCGGTTTTACTACGATTTAGAAACGACTTCCATTTAGTCTATAGTAGTTTCAATGCAGTTTCGGAAGTGTTTTCATGTAGGTAGATATTGCGAGTAAGCCACTTCCAAGCTGCAGCGAGCAATCATTTTCATTTAGATATAATACATCGGCGTGAGTAATTTAAATTATAAAACTAACATTCTAAATGGAACTAAATGAAAATGACATGTCCGATTATTCAACTTATAATTTACTCTAAAGTTAAAAGAGTCAAAGTAATCAGTCTCATGGGTTAAGATTAGATTATTTATGCATTATAAGCTATCTATCTTTGAAATTGAAACAAGTGAATTTATTTCTGCAAATACAAGGCAGCACTTTTACACGTCAATTTCATCAAGCGAACGATGAGGTCGAATAAAAATGATGAATCGAAAAATCTTAGCTATTAATCACATTGCCCGATCTGACTGGGCGTTATTCATACTGCCCGGCCATTTTGAATACTGCCCGTATTAATCACTTGGCCCATAACATATATGTCGTGGTGTCCCAGAGGTTTAAGACGCTTGCTTCTCATGCATGAGGGCGCAGGTTCATAACCTACCAACAGCAAGTACCAATATGACTTATTCCGAGCTATATGTCCTTTCTAAGCTTATTTAGATATCACTGACGAACGGTGAAGGAAAACATCGTGAGGAAACTTTGGGTTATAATTTGTAATTATAAGTTTCAAATCGCCAACCTGCATTGATCAAGCGTGGTGATTAATGCTAAAACCTTCTCCGTGTTAGAAGAGGCTTTTGGTCAATAGCTACTTATAGACCGTTGGTGTTGTGTGTAAGATAGAGCGATTAAGTAACTGCAGGGCAATTTCCAAATAATCGAAGCAAATCAAATAATTATGAAACTTACCAAGGCTTGGGGTATGAAATAGGTGTACTAGTGTTGCGTAGCTTTATAGAGGTATACGTATTTAGGATTAATTAACTACCAGGAAAATCCCCTCAACGGATAATTTATTTAACTCTAAATGTGAGATAAGATAAAGTAAATTCAAAACATGTGTATTACTTACTATTTTGTTAATTTTTAGTTTTGAGAATAAGCTATTTAAATAAGTATTTAAATAACTGATGATTTCTAGTAATCAATGTCTACGACAAATATATTGGGAATGACTACATCTATGAATTAGACTAGTCACTCGGCATACATAAGTTCATATATTAGTCACTCTATTACACCGTGTACAAAGAACTCATATTTTTAAGTCATTGTAAATCCTTTTACATTAAAACGGTTAAATGAACGAACATTGAGTTTTGTTAATTGGGTATTTTTTTAGGTCAAAAATAAATTATATTGATTTTTCAATGCAATTTCATCCATATATTTGACGATATACTTAATTTTCGACTTATTGTAGCAATTTTTTTAGAAATTATTTTGCTATTTGACTCGAAAATATGATGACGTCATAAGTTAGATATTGGTACAAAATTTGGTACAAAATTCATAAAACAATATAGTTTTTGACGTTTAGATAGAAGTATTGAATTTGATTAGTTTTAAATATTGTATTACGCTTATTTAGGTAGATACACTAAGTTTAATTTTTTTTTCGTCACTTTACAGATGGCATCCCTTGCAGCATTCTAGAGCTGCAAGTCACTCATCATCATTGGCGGCCTTCTTGTAAACCTTTCTTGCAAAGTACCTTATACTTTTATTCGAAAATAGAAACACTGTAACTATCTCTTGCATCAATGACAAGTTGCACCAAATTACACGTTAAGATATCTGTAGATGCCCATCTACAGATATCTTAACGTGTTTTGTAACTTTTATTAATACTATGAAAATATATATATACGAAAACAAACACAGACACTTTTATTTTACCAGAATAATTATAATATCTTGACTTTTAATCCCCAAAGGCAGGCATGCACAATACGCATAATACAATGTAACATTTCCCCCAGTTATGTTATGAATCCCATGTTATATGAAAATCTCGAAAATTTTAAACATTTCGATTTTAAAAATATGTTTACATGAAAGTTTGTAAACATAACATTATTTATAATCGTTGAAACGATACATAATTAATTATCTACTACACCGTGGTGTTAAATCAGTCATATTGTGAACCACACGTATAAAAGACAAATAATATTATTCACTAGGCTCTTTCCCAGCGTCCAAACCACTGAGAATTTTGAAAAGTAAAATCCAACTACGATTCAAGTACAATGTTAACTTAATGTACTGCGACATAAATAGACTTTCTATGTGACAATAATACCTAAAATTCAGAACAAATAGCTAGAAAATAATAAATAAATTAATGAATATTAATAGTCATGGAAGTCTATGCGTAATTTTCTTCTTAACAATTGTAGACCAGTAAAAGTGAGACTTCATTCATATTGATACAAATAAAATAAACAAAATTAAATTCATTTATGTGATTTTGTCTTTAAAATGGTCCTAAAAATTCTAATCACATTGATTGTGAGTGTGTCGACTCCGACTCTAAAAAATATCTGAGATTTGGCTGTAAACATGTACAAATAATATATTTTTACAAAGTAGTAAGCAAAAATGTCTAATTGTACAACATTGTTACAAAAATATGACGTATAACATATTTCATTGCAGAACATGTGAAAAACTACCCCTATGCTCGATAGATGGTGTTGCTCGATTTAAAAGCGAGCTATCGTTTGCTTCACTCGGTTTGGTTAGGGTCGACGGCGGCCGAGCGACAAGTTACTCCTCGTCAGTCTTACTAACTTACCTCTCAACAAAAAAGAGGTAAAATTTTTGTATAAGCCCATTCACGTGGGCTTAAGAAAACCGTGAAAATTTTACCATCGAAGTTTGATTATTTCGGTTGTATTAACTATGCAATACATGTTATAATAATTAATGTTTGAAATAAGTAGGTACAACATGTTGTAATGATTATTAATTTTATGATATTATTTATGGCAGCTGTACTTGTATTCTTTTATAAAACTGAACCCTATGGCATCTGATTTTTATCGTTGTAATTAATTTAATTTAAGGAAAAATTGTATTCGAGAAATCGAACATGACAGGTTCTTCAGATAAAACGATGTATAAAAATTTGAATTTATTCACATATACAAGGTTCAATGGTTAAAACTCAAAACAAAAAACGAAACATGTGCAAAAAATCTAATTTTGAAAGCATAAAATATTCATTAAATGTAGTTTTGAAGAAAATTATTATTATCCTTACACGCCGAAGTCTAAACTGTGTAGTTTTACCTCTATGTAAAAAAGATCTTTGTGATATAAATTATGTTGGTCATAATTGATAATGAATGATTCAATCATTATTTGTATAAAAATAAATGGACGAAATGTAAAAAAAAACAAAACAAATTAACAACAAAATGAATTATGATATGCATATATTTAACTTGAAATTATACAAATATATAAACTGTAGTGTATGTATTAATATATAACAAAGTAAAATTAGGATTTTTTAATCTTATTTTTATTAAACTGTCAAATACCAAGCGGTCACCGGTGACCGCAACCTATTGTTCTATAATTGTGTCTACAAAACCGGTACTCGACGAGTTAATATTGACTTTAAGACAATTTTTAGAAGTAAATGCAAAAAACTACCCCTATGCTCGATAGATGGTGTTGCTCGATTTAAAAGCGAGCTATCGTTTGCTTCACTCGGTTTAGTTAGGGTCGACGGCGGCCGAGCGACAAGTTACTTCCCGTCAGTCTTAATGACTTACCTCTAAACAAAAACGAGGTTAATTTTTGTATAAGCCCATTCACGTGGGCTTAAGAAATCCATGCAAACCGAAGATAAATTTTATTTTGGTCGTAAACAATATTCAACACATTCCCTTATCGCTAAATATTTGATATAGATATAGAGGTAAAAACCATCAGGTTGGCGGAAGAAATTAATTTGAGTCCATTTTATTTTTAATTTAATGAAACTTTCATAATTGTACTATGTCACAATCTTAATGCAATAAAAATCATTTTCATTCCGGTGAGACTTTGAATAGCCAATAGGCATAGAAACAACATAGAATATAATAAAATAGGAAAAATAAAAATGAAATAAAAAAATCCTATCTATTTCTAGTATACTTAAGTGTTCCATGTTCTTATCAATGATCAGAGGTTTAGGATGTTCGTGGATTCATCAGTTATTCAAGACAAAGAGTGTACTGTATATATACCTATATATGTTATGTTACATTATGTTTCATATTATTGTACTGCGTATATACATATATTATTATACCTATATTCACATTATGGTTCATATTTTATGTTTTTCGAAATCGCAGCATTCATCCACTGCTAACTTGGAACCAAATAATAACTGATTAAATTGTAGTATTATTGCTGTACTACTGTACTATTGCATTCGAATTCAAGTTAGAATATTTTAATATAGTATATTGACTTTGATATTGTAAGCAATATTGTTATATAAAAGCAAATGATGACGTACATTTTAAACAGTCGCGTGAAAAACTACCCCTATGCTCGATAGATGGTGTTGCCCGATTTAAAAGCGAGCTATCGTTTGCTTCACGCGGTTTGGTAAGGGTCGGCCGCGGCCGAGTGATACGTTACTCCTCGTCAGTCTTAATAACTTACCTCTCAACAGAAAAGAGGTAAAATTTTTGTATAAGCCCATTCACGTGGGCTTAAGAAATTCTTAAAAATAACGAAGGTATTTAACTTCAGTCGAAATAAGTATTCAATTCGTGTCTATCAAGCGAAATGAACATTTATCGTATCGACATCCACCAAACTAGGCCTCTCCCGGTGAATCTCAGATCGGCTTGTTGATCATAATTAACTGTATATAATTTTGAATCGTATGATATTACTCTTATAAATGTTATTGAATTGATACATATAATTTTAAGGGGATATATGGTAAAAGACCTCCACTGTTATCGATTCTTTAACATTGTCAAAGTGTTTGGTTACTTAATTATTAACAAATGACTGCTTCACTTTGAACTTGCAAATGGAATCAATGTATTCATTATAACGTTGCCTGTCCGACTAGCGCTGAGGTCATTCATTATACCTCAAACTCAAACTCAAACTCAAAAGCATTTATTTCAATTAAACCATAATTTGGTACTTTTGAAACGTCAACAAATATGAGATATATAATAGTCTGTCAGTCTGTCCGTCAGTGAAGCTAGGCGCTCGTTCCAAAATGGACTCCTCCATCCTCAATTCAATGGACCGCTTTTATTCACTAATAATACGTTTCTTTTATAGGGAACCCTTTCTGTATTCATGCACCTGGTGTCTACAGTCTGCATTATTTTAATTCCAGTTTTATCAAGGTCATTTTCCAGTTTTATTAAGATAACTTTAAGCATTTTGTATATCCCATACAAAACTACATACAAAAGAATGGTCGACTGTATTTTATTTTCGTATCCTACAGTTTATGTGACTACGACCACAAAAATATTATTAACTAAGTGAAATCATTCATTACAATATTCGGCATAACAATAGCACGTGGTTTTGACATAACAATAACTACTTTGACATTGACCATAGACCTAAGAGAAGTAAGAGTGAATGAAATGAGTTACTGATGTACCTCTATACCTCTATAGTTCCATTCGACTACACACAGATATTCCGAAACACAGTTTCAACATATAGATTGATTTAATAATTTAAACGTTTTTCATTTAATGAATAACAATCGGAGTAAAACAAAAGACAAACATTACATGTTCGCTTTTAATCACGCAGGTGCTTAATGTAGTATAATAATGACAGAAATGTACTGTATTATTATGGTACATAATATTTGCCATCTTAAATACCAGTGTCTCGAAAAAAAAATGTGTTCAATATTTTTACAAATATTAAAAAAGGTCAGATCATAGAAAAACTGTTTATCATTACATTCAATATTACGTTACACTTTTAGTCGAGTAATCATAGACACTCAACAGTTTAGATGATTGACCATAATGTTTAATTTTTCTATCGTGTGATTTGACGTCGGCGCGCGCCATTTATTGATTTTTCGCTGACCCTCGCAACCCACAGCCAAGAGCTGTGTGCTGGCTGAACCGAGCTGTGTGCGGTATGCAGCAAGCCGTGTGCTGGGTGCAGCGTCCTTCTGTAAAATGGAGGGTGCGAGGACAAGTAGAATAATGTTCACATAGCATGATAGGTAACATCTGGAGTTAAGTATGCTACATTTTAAGGTTGAATATATGTAAATCAACACTTAAAATTTAAATCTACAATGTATTACTAAAGCTGGAGACTTCATTTGTTTGAATGCACTTATCTCCAAAACTACTGGTTCGAATTAAAAAATTCGTACGTACGAAACTTCATTTAACGAGAAATACTATACAACATCACGCTACGACCTATAGGAGCTGAGTAGCGGAAAAATCACGCGTGAATAGCCAGTTATATTAATATTTATGCATCAGATGTGACCCATTAGTTACAGTTTAAAAAAATCTTATTAGGTCCATTTGTAAGAACCTACAATGAATTAAAAACTAAGAATCTGAACAACTACTAGTATTTTTTATTGTTTTGTCATAACATTTGGCAGTTATGCAAATAATTGCATGTACATAAGATTACCGTACAATATTATGATGAAATCGACCTGATCTGTTGATTGAATGAGAAGGTGGTTGATGGAAACTAGTACAGCTTGCTAGTAATTAGTAATAGTATATCGAGCTTATTGGATAGATTATTTCCTCCTGATGAAAGGCATATGTACGACTAAAAGCGTTTTACATTTTAAAATTAATAATTATAATGATTAAACTGCGTAAAATGGATAAAATCATGCCAGTGTCCGCCGCCGCTCAGCGAGGCACAGGTCACATTTAAACTTTATTCCGATTTCTTACAAAATACACGCCTGAAGGGGTGGCATAGAATTTCTGTGAATCATTTGTATTGGAAAAAAATATAATTTATCTCTGGTTAATTGAAACTAAACTAACTCAAAAACCCACCGATTTTCTAAATTTTTTTCACGTTCCCAGAGCCAAATATTTAACGTGTAACATGGCTAGCTTATATTTTCTGTTTATCCACGAGAATTGACCCTGAACGCACGCCGAAGATGCTGCATGCGGACCGGTAGAGTATATCTGACTAAGTAAATACCTATGTTTCTTGTGTCATGATTAATATATATGTCACCAGAAGATGAATATCCGATCGTTTATAAAGTTATGTTTATAGTCTCTATTTCACCCATTAACAAAAAAGAGTAAAAAGTTTCATTGTTCGATTGCACAAAAACCCACCGATATTTAAAATTCTTTCATATGCAGAACGCTAATTAGTCGAAGTGTAGGATAGCCGCATAATGTAACGGGAACCAAACCAAAATGCATGCTCAAAAAGTTGTGCAGCTTTGCTGATGCCCAGCCAACATATACGTTTTCTGCCAGCGAACACTAAAAATCCACTGGTTTCTTCATAATCTGTACAAAATTATCAGATGGAAAAGATACACTTATCATGAGGTAATTAATAATACACACTTCAACTACGAGCCATCTCTACAAAAGACAGACGTGTCATATCTTCACGGTTAGATTGAAGACCGCAGTTTAAAAACATTAGGTTTATCAGAGCACAGCTGGTTTCTATAAGTCGGCTCCGCGGCACCCGGGGAAAGAATAGGGGTTCTAACGAATGTATTCGACTCGAGTTAATTCTAATATTTCACATAATTATGAAATGTTTTTGTTTTGCTATGTTTAAAAGTTTTTTGGCAAATTTCTTATGTTTTAAAGCGGTCGCGCGCTGGTCATCGATTTTTCACTGCTTCGCGACCTACTAAGTTGAGTTCTAAATCTAAGTATTTTTATGTTTATATGTTTTTTATTATTTTGATTAAACGAAACAAATATTGTGTTATTATAATACTGTACTTTACAACTAAACATATTCAATACTTTTATCGCAATGTCAAAAATGATATTGTTCTATGAATTTTGTACTAAAAACTAAGTTATGACGTCATCATATTTTCGAGTCATAGCACACTTATTTCTGAAAAAAATGCTAGAATAAATCGATAATTAAGTATATCGTCAAATATATGAATGAAATTATAATTATTTTTGAATATTTTATTGTATTGAAAAATCAAAATAATTTATTTTTGACACAGGAAAATACCCAAGAACTATACCAAAAGCGAAATTATTTGAAATTTTCTTTAACTGTGTGTAATTTATGACATTGATTTACTTAACTTTGTTCATTTATCCAGCATTTGCACGCTTTAATTGAACTTGTTATTCTACGTGTTGGACTCACATTTACGTTAAGTTTTATATTACACTTCAAGAGTGACCGCCACAGAGATTGGGAAGCATGTGCGAGCATGTATTCATTATATGTCACTTTATAACAAATTTTGAAAATAATGATGTTTTTGAAATTGCCCCTTTAGCTTTATACTTAAAAAACCGAAAATGTTGAATATCTCAGAAACTAGCCACTTTCGGACTAGAGACATTAGGGCTAATTTTGTAGGAAATTAGTTGAATTATCACCTCCAGAGGGGAATACGTCGAGTTATAAGTCACCCTGTATTTTACATTAAGTTACATAAACTCGTATATGTAATAGTACTTTTTATACATATATTATTGGCTTTCGTTTATAATGTCAGGCTGAACGTATGTACTTATTTTGTTTTATTTCCTAACAATAGGTACGAAATAAAGGCGAAATACAAGTGCCCATTCATTTAACCATTTGACTGTGACAAATGGAGGCTTTGGTAATTTTGGTTTTGGCAGCACAAATTCAATCCAAACAACTACAAAAAAGCTTATTAACTTTCTTTGGACTTGTGCGGCGTGGAGGCGCGGCGCAGCGTGACGGCGGCGTGGCGCAGCGCCCTACGTCGCCGGCGCGTGACAAGCGGAAAATAATGGAGTGCGGCGTGGAGGCGTGGAACTCCGCGACAGCGCGGCGCAGCGTGACAACGCGGTGGCCCGCCGCCCTTGACCAATTTTTCTTTTTATAATTTTAATCATTTATTATTTTAATTAGTTAATTTAATTTTATTATTTTTAATACATTTTTGAGGGCTTTCGACCTATATGCATCCAAATGATGCAGCCGTTGAGTCTGGAAGTGCTCCTCAAAGTGCCCATCAACCTCTAGAGAGCCTCGATTTTTTAAAGGAGAACGTGGGTTAAGAAATACATTATGGAAAAAAAAATATAATAATAATAATTATTATTATTTGTACAATAAATAAATCTCGCGAACTAAACGCATGCTTGACACTGACATTTACATCACAGATGTCACATTCGCTTTAATTAATTTATCTTATATCAAAAAATGAATTGCTGTCCATTAATCTCGCTGAATCTCGAGAATAGCTGAACCGATTTTGGTTACTTTGGTTTTGAAATGGTCGTGGAAGTCCAGGGAAGGTACCGAAGGTGAGAAAACATTTATGGCATTACGAATTTTGCCGGATAAACTAACATATTTTTACAACAAAATATGCCATTGATCCCATTTTTTTGTTTTTGTATATGGATATTTATAATAGGCGCATTTTATTGACTAGCTTTCTACGAACTATAGAATTGTTGTGTGTATAAAAAGTAATACGTAGATGATTCTACGTGTTACATTAAGATAATGAAACAATTTAGTATATATTATATAGCCCTGACCGCAGGTAACTTGGATTTCTCCCGTTACTGGTGGGCTACTGCTTTTTTATTTTGATACATTTTTATTTCCATGATTAATGAATATTTAACAATGTATTAATATGGTATACAAAATACCTCTAAATACACAGAAATATTGTATTATACATACATCAAAAATAAAAATGAATGAAATGGGGTGTTGCTAATTACTAAACTCGAAAACAGTTAAACCGATTTACTTCATTCTTTCTATATTGCGTTTGTTAATATGTATTAGAAACACGTTATTAAGAAATATAAGTCTAAAGAAATAACCAGGAATGTCGAAAAATTGCACCTGGACTCGTCTTTGTTTAAAACAGTTAATCCGATTTACTTCATTCTTTCTATATTGCGTTTGTTAATATGTATTAGAAACACGTTATTAAGAAATATAAGTCTAAAGAAATAACCAGGAATGTCGAAAAATTGCACCTGGACTCGTCTTTGTTTGCAAAAACTATGTTAATGGAGTTAAGGTAAAATTGTTAAGAAATCGGAAAATATTCCTAAAATTAAAATAAAGAAAGTAAGTAGGTAAGCAAACACGTACAATACGTACATAACCATTTATTTTTGATGTTTATCGTACTAATAATTTGTAATGTGAACTGAATAATTTAGGTATTTGCTTCATACATAATTCGTATGAGTGAACAAACACGAATTACGTCAACGAATTAATAATTTGCAAAAAAAATTGTCAGGTGTGGGGTTCGAACCCACGCTCCCGATAGGGAACCAGAGCTTAAATCTGGCGCCTTAGACCACTCGGCCAACCTGACATGTCATGGAAGTTCAAATATGGATTCTCATTCATCACCAGAAGTGATAAAACTACGTAAATTAATAGTAGTACCTGGATCACCGAACTTTGATCAGTCTTTATTTTAGTATTCGATATTTTCTGAAATGAAACCTAGCTAGATCGGTTTAACGCCCCGGAAGCCTCTGAATACAAAATTTCAAGAAAATCGTTGTACCCGTTTCGGATCGTTAATACATATCCACACGAATTGCTTGTTTAAAGACATAGATTAAAAACAATTCTAGTTCTAGTTCCATTAAATTATTATACCTCTAATTTAAGTTATTATAATTTAAGTTAGAGAAAATATTCTTTTCTACAATTTCAAATGAATAAAACTGGTACAACGTCAATAAAACTTTATTCAATGTTGCACTTTAACTGGAACTTTTGATTGTTTTTGTTACTTTTGTTAAATACTTAATTTGGTTCACTGCCATCTAGAGATACGCATTTCATATATCAGGCTAAGGGCCTTGCATCGTAAATTCATCATTGCATATACAGAGGGCACTGTTACGAGGCACCCCGCATCTCTGCTCGAAGGATCCGGCAAAACAATCCGTCATTAAGCTGAGGTCTAGACTTCAGTCTGGACCTCACCTTAATCTAAATACTTAGGAGCTAAGGCACGAAAATACTAGAAGTTACATATTTTTTATTTATAGTTTTGTTTAAAAGATTTAACCGTCTGCGGCTGATGTGTAGTCCCACAGACACCGCGAAATACAAAATCACGTGTTATACCGTCATTTTTCAAATACGAGCATCACTGCTGCGAGTACCTTACTGTATAGTGCTCGCTATACTTTAATTCTACAAAAATATTTGCTGTTGAAATGGTGTCTAGTATAATATACACCTCAGTTGAATTGTAACAATTTAACCACGTCAGTTGCAGAGGGTTAAATTAATTGCTTTATTGCGATCATTTTCTAATCTTCTTCAAGTAATTTTGAAAGACAAAAGTACTGCTTCTGCTAAAACTAATGAAATCGTACAAACGTTTCGAGAAAGAAATAAACTAATAACGTATGTATTAAGTGTAAGTAGATATGTATATGTTATTAGCTTAAACCCTAACTCTATTAAAGCGGAGATAAGCAAAACGGTTCCGAGGAAGATAAATACGTTTTTCTATTAGTAATTTCATTTACATCGAAGCAAAATATGCAGTAATGAAGCGCTGGCAGTTTAAAACTTGGTGTTTTAAATTTAGGAAGAACACATCATTTTATATCAAAATATTAAATTCAATTAGATTAATCAGTTGGTTTATTTTTGTTGGCAATTCTTAACTTCTCATATCAATTTTAGTAGTTGCGTAGCGGTCTAAATTATATCATAATATTACGTAATACGACAACAATATTTAAATGAAATCAATTTAAGTAAAGCTTTATGAAATTTTAATTAGTTCAGGGTTTCATTTCATTGTAGTTTAAGTATTTTATTTTTAGTACAGTTAAATTTTTAATACTTTAATGTATGTGTATTAAATAAATAATTAATTGATTTTAACAAAAAAAAGTTGTGACTTTACTACGAAAAACATTTTTAAACTTCTAAAGCAAAAACTTCTCGGCTTTACCGTTTACATAATTTTATTGACAAAAACTATAATATATGATTTCTGTATGTTACGTACATTTTTCTATTGTACTATTACATTTTTTAGCACACAAACCTTGCTAAAGGACGTTATGCTCCTGGAATTGATTCTCAAAGACATTTTGCCTAAATTATTTACGGACCAATATGGGTAATTTTCAGGACAAGTAGAGGTTGAAACAATACAATACTTTATCATAGGTTTTTCGCAAGTACTTATTTAGAACATTGGTATGCTAATGGAATAAATCACAGGGTTTTTATTTGCATGTTGCGGTAATTATTCAATTCTATTTTTTTAATTTTCACATTTCTAATGCCAAATATTTACCGTGCAATATGGCTACACTATATATTTTCCGTTTTTTCACGAGAGTTGATCCTGAACGCACGCCGAATATGTGGGGCAAAAACCCACCGATTTGCTGAAAGCTAATTTGTCGAAGAGTAGGATAGCCTCATAATTTTTTCAGTCCTCTAACGAGAACTAAACTAAAATGCATGCCTAAAAAGTTGTGTAGCCTTGACGATGCCCAGCAAACATATAGTTTTGTGCCAACCAAAATTAAAAATACACTAGGTTACAACTTAATCAGGACAAAATTATTAGTTCTATGTTATTAAGATGCACTTATCGTGAGGTCATTAGTAATACATAGACGTTAACTACGAGCCATCTCTATAAAAGACGGATATGTCAATATTCATGGTTAGATTGAAGACCGCATTTTAAAAAGATCAGGTTTTTCAGAGAGCACTGCTGGTTTCTATTAGTCGGCTCCGGGACACCCGCAGGAAGAATAGACACAT
Source organism: Spodoptera picta (assembly GCA_038387885.1). Classification (NCBI taxonomy): domain Eukaryota; kingdom Metazoa; phylum Arthropoda; class Insecta; order Lepidoptera; family Noctuidae; genus Spodoptera; species Spodoptera picta. Next base: position 108,336 of record JAZHFQ010000105.1, read on the forward strand.
AACATCACGCCTTTAATTCCCGAAGGCATAAGCAGAGGTGTACATTATACAATGCCACTGCACAGTGTAACACCCACTTTTGACTATTTATGTTATGAGATTTATTTTTGTATAATTACGTTTAAAAATGCTTTACAATTTGTCCCATTGGAAGAATAAAGTGTTATAATCACATGTGTCAAAATTCATATTGTGGTAAATTCGTCATCCTTATAATGTGAACTATCGATTGATACTATTTTCATATATTTTTATCCATTAATTCAAAATATACAATGCTACAATAAAGTTTTATCCGCGGCGACTACGTAAAATAACTACGCATGATCACATACAACAATATTCTCCGCCTTGCTCTCGCGCAATTACCTGCGCGTGCCGTGTCACTTCATCCTAAGTAACGTTGTTCGACGAAGTAGCAGCGTGTGGTGTTTGTTACGATGAATACCCAAAACTTGATAAAATTTGTTGTATATAATGACTTGATACAATTTACACGACGTTTTAATAAATTCCCACAAAGACAGTATTTACAATCACATAAAACATTGTTTTACGAAATACCAAAGCTTACTTATTAGAACTTAAATCTGAACTAAATATTTAAATAATAACTTATATAACATTACGGTATCTAATAGCACTTGTCTTATTTTTCCCCCTATTTTTCCAGTTTCTTAATAATCTTAGTACATTTAAAATTGTACTACTAAATTTTTGTATTTTTTTCGTCCGCAAGTACGCATACAACAATATTCTACAAAAAAAATAATTAAAGTGAGTGCCGTATATGCAAATGACACTTTTTTTTACCAACGGTTTTATCATAAAACAATATTTGAAATCTTAAAATTGCTACTGTTCGGTGTAAACCCGAACACCTGCTTGCGAAGCAGTTTTCATGTATTGTATTAACATGAACATACGACACGTTAGTGTACTTGTCGATCGCGAACAGAACGGGTGCATTCATCATATAACATAAACATTAACATTTCTAACATTTTTTTAACATTAAACATTAACATTAAGAAAGTGCTCTGAACTTCTTATGAACAATAAACTTTTACGGTCACTTATGCGTTTGATATCTACCTACGACCTTACACCCCGTACAGCTACAAAATGGTTAAATTTAATTTAAAATATGAACAGCTTATTCAATAATCTATTAACAACTAAATGTACCATTTAGACTAGGTAGGTACAGCAAAAAAGTAACTAATATAAGTTTACATTGAAAATACCAATGGACATATACACAAGAGTACACGCCTCCCTTTTTTAAAATGTTTGCTTGCGTGCTCCGCTGTATTAGAAAAATCTAAATAGTTTATTTTTCAAACCCCCAGTTTAGAGCAAAAAAATATTAAACACGTGAAAAAGTGAGTGCGTACTACCACAGTAGACCACTCGAGCGCTCATCAAATTACATATATCTAAGTTATGTACATACATTTATTTTACTGATTTTTTTAAACTATTATGTTATCCATAAACTCCTTGTTACTTTTACAGAATCAAAGGAAAAACAATTATATCCAACATAATTTTATTATTACATTTTTGAATGATGATTTCTCAAACAATGAGGAAGCAGTAGGGAGCAAGGGCTCAATTGGTGAGTTTATGGTACCAGTGGAACAGACGACCTTTGAGCTGGAATTTGCATTAAGTAGGGAATATGAAATAAAGTACACTGCCAAGACGAAAAACAGATGTTTGAATCGGGATACACCAAAGAATTGCAATTTTACCTATAATATTATAACGAGCAAGCGACGCAATACGCGACAAAACTATAGTTAAAACTGCATGAGATAAGTACTGCAACAGCACTATCGTAGAAGACGATTACAGAGACCGTCACAAAAATTAAAGGAAGGCAATCGTAGAAGACATGATCACTAGCGTTTGTGACCATGTGAACTCATTTGCATCTATCCAATCAGATTATTTAAGAAAAAAAACGACAAAATGATATCTAGACGGTAGTATATTGTCCAAATGTACAAATTTCAACAGAGTTGCACTCAAATAGGTTCAGTATTTTAAGCGATAGATTGTCCCGGAATGTTATCGCTGAGTTCTTATCCCGTAGGATTTCCAAAATACAAAAATCATAAGTCCTTTCCAGTGCCAGTGAACCGTAAACTAAATTTCAATCAAGTACGATCAGTGGTTTAAAACATAGAGTCCTGAGATATAACACATATTCTAATTCTGGGACTTCCAGGTTATTACTTTGGTACTTAAAAGGGAGCCTGATTTGTACCGGTGAGACGCTACTAATAAATAACCTAAAGGAGACGGGCAAACTTTCATAGTAAATTTGATCACGACGGACTAAAAATTACTTTTGAAAAATGAAATACTACGGGTTTTCAAGAACTAATACTGCTGTTTAACTGCATTAGGATCAGGGATTTTCTAATTCAATTAACTGAATACGTTATTTTCATGGACTAACTTCTGCCCAAGGCTTTGCTCGTGCTCTTTTAAAGGATTGGGGATAGGTATCCAAAAGAAAAAAAAGCATTTGCTTTTACAGTTTCCTATTGGCAGTCAATATTTATGGTTGCTTTTTCACTAATAGGGTTACATTATCTAAATTTCCACATGATTCTCTTCTTTTTCTCATCAAGGGTGTAGTATGTAAGATTCCAACCATTCTTTTTCATTCCAATTGTAGTTTCGGATCCTAATCAATTCTAGCAAACAAAAAAATAAATCTTACCTCTTTAGTAGACTAGTAGTTAGTATATTGTGTGTGTTTTCGGAATATTTGATATACTTAATTGTTTTCTATGTTTGAGACTAATTATTGATTTTTTGATATTTTTTTATTATATTCACAATGGTGCCATAATTATTTATTGTGTTAATTGCAAAGTATCCAAAAAGACTGGCTTTAAATTTAATTGAGTTACTAATGTGGTATTATTTCATCTAATAGTACCTAAGAATAAATTCGTAATTTATGAAATAATGTTTGAGTATTGATTATTACTAATCATATTTTTATTATTAAACTAACTTTATATTATAATTATAGGTATAGGACTGATTTATTAATAAGAATAACCATGGAAAGAAATAAGTCAATAGTTAGTTTTAAGTGATCTATAATATTTTTTTCTTATGAATTGCCATGTATTTATTTTGTAGGAATTGTAAGAGCATTATTCTGTTTTTCTATCACCTATTATAATAATTTTATAATAGTTAAATGTATTCCTCAAAGTGTATGTAATCAGTTTGTATTTATTTTTAATTTAATCGTATATTGATTAATACATTGCCTAATAAATTGATTAAGAATACTCCAACGTTTTTAAATATGTAAAAATACCCAGTAATAATGATGTATTAAAAACCTATTCTACTTTCTTAGTATAACAATTTCATATAAAACACGGATACAACCACGAAAATTCGTAAAATAATGTTTGATATGCCGATGTATCGTGAATAGTTTCGTCGCATATTGTTTTATGTATTCTTAAGACACCTCTTTCAATATTTTTTTTGGCAAAAGAACGTTGTATGTGCACATGCGACCCATTATACATGGAAAGGCATAGTTTATAAAATAAATAATTATATTATCATAAACGGTACTAACTTCTGTGCATACTGTACAAATATTAAGTAGCTAGTATCATTTATAATATATTTATAAGCAGATATGTGCGCGAAATTTATAATCGCTCTACTGAAAAGTCGACAATTTGCAAATAGAACATTATTCTACTAATGGGACGAATTTTCTTGACGAATTTCTTATGTCTCAAAGCGGTCGCGCGCTGCTCATCGATTTTTCACTGCTCCCCGCAACCCGCTCCGCGACCTACATATTGTTTGTATTTATTATTTTTTCTTATTTTGTTTAAACGAAACAAATATCGACTTGGATTCTTAACTCTGAAAATGTTCAATTGTCCAGCATTGACACGCTTTAAAAAAACTATTTATTCTATTTGTCGGTTAAGCAGACTAAACATAAAAAAGCATAGATTTTACATTAGGTTACAAAACAAATAATTTTCGAAAACAATGTCGTACTGAACGTACTCGTACAACAATAGGTACGAATAGGTATTTTCATTCTTATATACATGTAACACAAATACAAGTGAATTAAATTATGTCACATAAAAATGTATTAATTACCACATTTTTATTTATATTTTTTATCTTCCTACTTCAAAGTTCAGCCGTGCGTTGGGTATCGATCTTTTACTGCCCGCCGCAACCCGTTTTACAGCTGACAGCCGGTATAATAAATATCGTGATAACTATTCACATATACCTAATACAATTATGTTCTCATAGGTTTCGTACCTTTTTGATTGAATTTAAAAAGCAAAGTAATATACTTAATTGAAGATATATTTTTAGGCAATATTTTTTTTCCCATGGCATGTAGTTAAGTAAGTAAGTTTAGTTATACATGATCATTTAATTTATCTTATCTTACTTATGTATAAAAATGCTTATATAAAATTGCTGTTCGTTAATCTCGCTAAAACTAGAGCAGCTGAACCGATTTTGGCTAATTTTGGTCTTGAAATGGTCGAGGACGACCAGGGAAGGTTTGAAAGTTAAAGGCCAAAATTTGGCGGGTCAGCTAGTAAATTTATACAACCAAATCTGCCATTGTTCTGGTGGTATCCACGCGCTGTAGAATTATTGTGTGTATAAAAAGTAACAGCTTGATGATTCTACATGTTACATTAAGATGAATGAAATAAATTAGCATATAGTACATAATTCTAACCGCCGGTAACTTGGATTTCTCCCGTTACTAGTGGGTTACTGCTTAAGGTAAGCAAATACGTACAATACGTACATAACTATTTATTTTTGATGTTTATCGTACTAATAATTTGTAATGTGAACTGAATATTTAAGGTATTTGCTTCATACATAATTTGTATGAGTGAACAAACACGAATTACGTCAACGAATAAATAATTTGCAAAAAATTTGTCAGGTGTGGGGTTCGAACCCACGCTCCCGATAGGGAACCAGAGCTTAAATCTGGCGCCTTAGACCACTCGGCCAACCTGACATGCCAAAGAAATTCAAATACGGATTCTCATTCATCACCAGAAGTGACAAAACTACGTTAATTAATATTAGTACCTGGATCACCGAACTTTGATCGGTCTTTATTTTAGTATTCGATATTTTCTGAAATGAAACCTAGCTAGATCGGTTTAACGCCCCGGAAGCCTCTGAATACAAAATTTCAAGAAAATCGTTGTACCCGTTTCTAAGATCGTTGATACGTATCTACACGAATTGCTTGTTTAAAGATATAGATTAAAAACAATAAATGTTACATTTTATAATAATTTAATGCAACCAGAACTAGTTCGAGAAAATATTATTTTCTACAATTTCAAATGAATAAAACTGGTACAACGTCAATAAAACTTTATTCAATGTTGCACTTTAACTGGAACTTTTGATTGTTTTTGTTACTTTTGTTAAATACTTAATTTGGTTCACTGCCATCTAGAGATACGCATTTCATATATCAGGCTAAGGGCCTTGCATCGTAAATTCATCATTGCATATACAGAGGGCACTAGTCCGAGGCACCCCGCATCTCTGCTCGAAGCATCCGGCAAAACTATGCGTCATTAAGCTGAGGTCTAGACTTCAGTCTGGACCTCACCTTAATCTAAAAACTTAGGAACTAAGGCATGACAATACTGGAAGTACATACCCTTTATTTATTTTTTGTTTAAAGGATTTCAATTACTTGCTTTATTGCGATCATTTTCTAATTTTCAAGTAATTTTGAAAGACAAAAGTATTGCTTCTGCTAAAACTAATGAAATCGTGCAAACTATATTTCGAGAAAGAAATAAACTAATAACGTATGTATTAAGTAGATATGTTATTAGCTTAAACCCTAACTCTATTAAAGCGGAGATAAGCAAAACGGTTACGAGGAAGATAAATACATTTTTCAGTTAGTACTTTCATTTACATCAAAGCAAAATACGCAGTAATGAAGCGCTGGCAGAACTGCGTTGCGTGGGATGGGTGGCGTGCTGTGTGCAACGTATATACCTCTAGCATACATACGATAACGTTTACGTTTAGAACTTGGTGTTTTACATTTAGATATAACAACAACATAACTTCAAGCCTTTTATCCCCGAAGGAGTAGGCAGAGGTGCACATTACGGCACTCAATGCCATACCACAATGTTCTATTATTATAAAATAATACCATTTTATCATAGGCTTTTAGCAAGTGCTTATTTGAAAAATTTGTATGCTTTAAGAATAAAACACAGGGTTTTTATTCGAATTCGACGCAAAAATTGAGTGGCGTTTGCAGATTTGAGCGTAAATATTCCATATGAGTGATATGTACGAAATAATGTGCAAAGTGTAGAGCAATTGGTATAAAATAGAGGTATATAAAAAAATACAGTTAGAAATTAGGCAATTATATCAGACTCATTGATTACTTTTGTTGTTATTACACACATTTATTGTTCTTATTGATTTTTTTTTAATTCTTTTCATGCATGCTATCTTTCCTCTTATGATGAAGCAGGTTGCAAATTCGAAATGGTTTTCACGTGGCACATTAGCTCAGTTGGATAGTATAGAGCGTCATGTAACGTAACGTGAAGGTGGTTGGCTCAAGTCCTGCATGTGCCGGCCATATATTTTGTTTTATTCTAAAAAATAAGTATGTAATTTCAGACGAAAATGAACAATTTTCTTTTTTATTGTTTACTAGCTTTTACCCGCGGCTTCGCTCGCGTCACAAAAGGATAAAAAGTAGCTTATATGACATATACCAATGCACACAGCGCCATCTATACCAATAATTCCCTCGAAAATATTAAATTTTTCTGATATAAAAAGTTCCCTATTATTTAATCCAGACTTCTAACTGTACATCTGCAAAAAATCAAAGTAATCGGTTTAGTAGTTACGGCGTGAAAGCGGAACAAACAAACAAACTCACTTTCCAATTTATAATATTAGTAAGGATGAAGTTATTTTTTTAGTTAGGTTGTATTACAAAATAAATGTCCATATAATGTCTCCAATAGCATAATATAATGTCTCGATTGATATTGTAAAAAGTGACATCTGGTTCGTATAATTTGCACAGCTTCAAATCCTGATGCGTATTTTAGTTTCTTGTCTCGCCGCCAATGCTCCCTTTTTGGTTTACAAGGGCGCTGCTATCGCAACGACCACAGAAAAGGACCAAACGATTACCAATTTCAAAATGATTTCTATAAGGCACATTAGCTCAGTTGGATGGCATAGACTCTATGCCATAGAGCATCGCGTATCGAGACACGAAGTTCGTAGCTTCGAGTCCTGCATGCGCTTTATTTTTATAAATTGTTGATTCTCTTATGTAAGCTGGTTTTACTTTTTTTGTATAATTTATGACACACATTTGTTAATATATACAGAGTATATTTTTTTTAAAGGGACAAGCCTGCCACAAGCTCCCAAAACCGCTACAACTCCTGTAAGCCAGGATCTACAGTAGATACAACCATGAATACACCGGAACACTGAAGTCCGGCACGTCCCAGGGACATGAATAACTGTCTTGGTGCCCGCAACGAAGTGAATCAGAATTGCCGTGGACAGTAAGAAATTGGGCAACACAGTGATCCACCTCCAACCATGTCTTCTCCAGCCGCTCATTTAAGAATGGGAAGAACTGATATAGGAGGCGGACCTTTAATAGAAGATTCCCACCTACACTGCCATTCAGTTACAAGCTCGCCCCAAACGTCCGTTAATGGCTTGAACAATCTAGCAATTTTATTTTGATCACGTTGTGCTAGATAAATTAGGTCTCGCATTATAGTTCATAGCAGCAGGTCGCTGCACCTCAAGATCGACCGGAAGCACGCCCGCGAGCATAGGTAGGGCCTCAATGCTAACCGTCCTATAAGCCTTACACAGGAAAGTCAAGGCTAGACGCTGGCCTTGGAGAACTTTTTGCCGTACCGCGCCTATTGTGGCCCTATCAGCCCAGACAGGTGCCCCGTAGCACACGCATCCCAGGTAGGTTGCTCCGTATACGATCCTGAGCGTAAGAAAAGAGAGAACCCAGGTGGCTTTTGATATTCGCGTTAGCGCATAGAAGTTATTGTTGGTTTTTTCACTAATTGCCTGTATATGTTTAATGAAAGAAGAGTTTTTTTAATCAAATTAAATGGGGAAAACCAAGGACTGAACAAGCATCGCCTTGGTCGACGACGGAAGGAAATTTTGTAACCGATACAAGGCTCGCAACGTCGCCGTGACTCGCTGACAGACACTAGTAACATGAGCACGCCAGGTTAAGTTGCCGTCGATGTGCAACCCAAGATTTTTGACATCACCACTAAATGGAATGACTACACCGTCAAACCGGACTGGCGGTACCGTTGCACAAAGTGCGGGAGCTACCTACTATTATCGCCTGGCACTTGCTCGGGTTGACATTAATGACAAATTTCCCAGACCAGTTAGATATGGCAGTCAAGTCTGCGTTCACCTTCGCAACTGCATCAGGTAAGTCCTTAATCTTGAATTGACAGTACAATTGCAGGTCGTCGGCATACAGATGGTACGCACACTGAAGTTCGGAAGTGATAAGGTTTATGAAGATGGAGAATAGAAGAGGAGAGAGAATTCCGCCTTGAGGAACCCCAGCTTCTAAATGGCACCAGTTCGACGAAGCCTTACCAACCTGGACCAATCGCTGACGTTCCTGAAGATAAGATGAAAACCAATCCAGTGCACCATCAGAGACCGAAAGATGGAATAGGATAGCTAGCAAAATGTCGTGATTGACCATGTTGAAGGCATTCGAAAAGTCCACCAAAACCAATACTGTGATCCTGGTGTCCTCCATTCCCGCCTTCACATCGCCAATCACTTTAAGGAGAGCGGTTACAGTACTGTGCCCGGGCTTGAATCCGGATTGCAATGAACTTATAAGCGAGTTACGGTATATACGGTATTGTAGACCGCAAGTTGCTTATGGACACAGGCCTCGAGCACCTTTGACAGGTGAAAAGAATTGATATAAGACGGAAGTGTGTGGGAAGAGTAGGATTGGTTATCTTAGGAAGAGGACAGACATAGGCTTTACGCCACAAGGATGGGAAGACTCTGGAGTACAGGGAATAGTCAACCATGTGAGTTATGGTTGGGAGGAGAAGATCGAGTATGCTTGTGACCATATACCGCGATATACCGTCACAACCCACCGCCCTGGATTTAATGGAGAGGATGATCTTTCGAATCTCTTCAGGCTGCACCGGTGTGAATCTGAAAGAAGCTAAAGAAGACGAACGCATCAGAGCGGAAATAAAAGATAAAGTTTGTTGTTTAGCAAGAGGATCCAATTTGGACACAGTGGAGAAATGTCGGTTCAGATCATTTAAACCAACAGAATTTGAGAGGTCAGTGTGTTGTGATTTGCCGATACCTAGAGTCCCGAGGAATTTCCAGATATCGGCAGGAGATGAAGAAGATATGTACCACCTGGTTACACCTATTTCGAGCGTTTTTATAGGCCGCTCAGTTCTCGACAGTGTGATCATTTTTGTGCTTTCGGAACGCGCGGTCTCTGCGCCACATTGCCATCTGTATGTGTCTGGTCATCCAAGGCGCGGGAGGCCGTTTTAATTTAATTTTCTTCACAGGAGCATGGCGGTCATAGACCTCAGTCAAAGTTTTGTAAAAACAGCTACCATGGTATCGACATCTGCAGCCTCCATCAGAGGCCCCCAATCAATACCTGATGCATCCTCGATAAGTTTTTCACTATCCATCTGTGCAAAACAACGCCTGAACAGAACCCTAGGCCTCACCCGCGCGAGTCAGTCAGAATCAGTCGCGGAAAACCTAACGGGTAACCGGGGCTCCGACTCGACGTGCAGGAGAAGGAACGGGGTGGTTTTTAGTCAGTAAGAGTCTGACACTCCCTCCCGCCTCACCCAGGCGGGAGCAGTAATAAGATGATTTTCCCCCCTTAAAAAAAATAAAAAAAAGGCCTCACCCTGGGTGGTTTCAGGATGTAGGACAGGAAGATCAGGTCATGGTGAGAGAATCCGAAAGCCTCATGTTGACCATGAGAAGAAACTAGTGAGGGATTGGACGTGACTATCAGATCGAGCCATGAGTCCTCAGAGTCCTCACCGACAGTGATGTGATGAGTGGGTTGGAAAGGTAGTAGATGAAGACAGGCTGACTTGATCAGATGCCGAAGCCTACAGGAACGAAAGGAGTTGTGGACAAGGAGATTGGTGTTAAAATCACCCATGATTACGTGATGTGCATACTCCGAACCCAGATATTCTAGTACTGATTGATGGTTTTGGCGCAGATCTAAAAGTACCATATCAATAAAAAAATCTGAAGAAAAGAGGTTAGAAGAAAGGAAAGAGAAATACACTGAAAAGGGAAGTAATGGTAATTTGTTATGACGGTGCTTAATATAATTTTGTAGAGGGTTCCTCACAATCAAAGGCAAATGGAAATAATAAAAATGACTGAACATACATGCTAACCCATGAACAATGCCCAGGCTGAAGTAAGGAAACCGGTAAACAAACTTCGACAAGAGACTGTAGCCACCGATGGTCTTATCGCAATATTGTATAAAAGTAAAATTAATAAATTAATTGATGAAAGGCTCAATTTTGATTGCAACCAACGCAACAAATAAAGCAATTTCCAAAAATAATAAGAATATTTGTAATGTTTCAAAAGTCTTGCTATAAAATTGCAAGAATTACGCTGAAATACACAACAAAAATAATCATGGAAATCTCAAATACTTGCCAAAACAAGATAAAAATTAATATATACAACTTAAAATATATATAAAAAAAAATTAAAACTAAAATATTTACACCTTTAAAAAATAATAATAATAAAAATAAATCATAAGGCATCAAAGAAAACATTTTCCTCATCGCTACCGTGAGGTAGGGTGCCCAAAAGACTGGCAGCATTGCCACGTTGAATGGCAGTGCTTAACCTTTGCCCAAGGTAGTAGCCAGCCCTTCGATCACCTGAAGTGTCAACCATCCTCCTTAAAATATCTTTGTAAAGAAGATGTGCACTTGGGCCCCACGGCCCTAAAGTTTTTGCCAAAATATAAATAAATTATTAGATAACATACTTGTAACGTCTTTGTATGTTCGTCTAACATACAAATTGTATTTTCTCTTGCACCCTATATCGAAAAGTTGTGATTTTAAGTTTACTTTTATTATGGTCGGTACTAATTGTGTAATTAACAATTATTAAGGTCCTCCCTTATTTGACCGCGTGATTCAGATAATGCTTGATTTACCCCCATGATAAATATAGCAATTTAAAAAAATAAAACTTGTAATGTTTCAACAGTCTTGCAAGTAAATTGCAAGAATTACGCTGACATAAGCAAAGAAAAAAAATTCGAAATCTGAAAAACTTGGCAAAATAAAAAAAACATTAATAGATAATATAATAGGAGAATACACTAGTGGTATTTTCTCTTGCACCCTGTATAGAAAAGTTGTGATTTTAGGTTTTAACTGTAGTTACTGTTTGTATGTGTGATTAACAATTATTAATATTCTTGTGGTCTTTTTCGATATCGTTTATTAAACGTCCCGTTTACCAAATATAACCCAGCACTAAGATTCTGAGTCATAGGAGCTCTTCGTGGTTAAATATATAAAATAATTTATGTTTATATTGACTTAGGTGGTCTGGCACTATGCCAGAAATGTCAGATGTTAAGTAAAAAATTGGTATTTATAGAATTGAATATATAACATCACGCCTTTTATCCCCGAAAGGGTAGGCAGAGGTGCACATTACGGCACTTAATGCCACTGTAATGGTGCACCCACTTTTCACTATTTATGTTATGAGTCCCATGTAATAGGGGGTGAGCCTATTGCCATATACCGGGCACAATTCCAGACTCCGTGCTACTACTGAGAAAAACCCAGTAATACTTTATACCATTGAAAATACTTTTAAATAATACTTTTGTATACAGTAATGGCATATTTCGTTTTTTAAGTGTTACTTAAATTAAAGAGCGCATGAGAGGATCGACGAGCTGAAATGAAGGCATGGACAAGAAACATTACTCGGATCAGACTTATCCAGAAATTTCCATTACTTTTTATAGATAAACAAACAGTCGACAATTGGTAGAGGTTTACCTCTACCAATTCTTACCACATACCATAGAGACCTTTAGGTCTCTTCTAGAAAAACGCTCGAAGTAGCCAGAACAACATAATTAAATAAGTATTCTTCTTTATTCAAGAATTGGCGTTTAATAAGTCAGTCTAACTTTCAAAAAAAATATGTAAACATTGTCAAAAACACTTCTTAGTTTAGATAAAAGTTACTCCTCGGCGGGGAATCGAACCCCGGTCACCCACGTGACAGGCGGGCATACTAACCACTATACTACCGAGGATATGATCTAAATCTTGAAATTGGGCTTCACTTGTTACAATATTTGATGGTAAATCCTAATTTACTCCTTAACAACGAGTTTACTCACACCAAAATTTGCTTCATTAGGTCGGAAAAAGTTTCTGGAATAGTTATGAGTATTTTCTTGCTATAATATCTTAATTTATGACATTAAAATATAATTTAATCCAGTTTTTACAACTACAATGCACCCTAGCGTTTGGCTAAGGAATCACAACCTCAGGTGTAAAACCACCATATGTGTGCTACCAAGGCACAAATTTAATTCGCAACATTCCCGATAGATGTCTCCATTTCACCACTGTTTTTCCTAATTACTATTATATTGTTGTGTTGTGTAAACTGTCAATATCAGAATCTGTAGTTTTTGTAAGTTATATTGCATAATTCCATATATTTGTAACAGCATACGATCTTCACACACCGCTCACTAATGTACACCACAATGTGATTGGAACCAATGTAGAATAAATTAATCAGATGTGACAGTTTACCTTCCATCGTTTATGCCTAAAAATGCGATTCACTCATAAGTTTATGAAGGAAAAGTAATAAGGTATTATAAATGCATAAAAATAAATAATGGAGAGTGAAATGACTGGTTCTAATCAGTTACCAGATTTTTCCGTTTCTCTGTAAACGAATAGAATCCACATACTTGATGCACGTTAGTTCAGTTGTAAACGTACTGGTTAATAAAATGGAATGAAGCAAATTATTGTCTAAAAAGAAGAGCACTGGTGTTCACCTGATTGTGATACCGATAACAAATTAAATATGACGGTGTAATAAGTGGGTCTAGTTTTACCCGTCTATCTGGCATAAAGAAGGTTATGACTATGAGTGCCCTTTGTGAGACGATAATGATATTCGACATTGATAAGAATAAACATTTGTCAAAAGAATTTCTACATGAAAATATTTTACATGAAAATATCTACGATTCCTGAGCCCGATCACAAGTTTTCACGTTGCCTGATACATTTCAAATTTTACAGTGGGGAAACGAGGGCCCGGTTACATGCCATAGGTTTTACCTTTCACATATACAGTTTGATCGAATGCAACTCCATCATATTACATTTGTGTGTAAACGTCAACAAAAAAAAAATATATATTAAAAGTGAAGCTATTTGCTCATTCCAAGGTGTAGATTCCTTTGGAGAAGAACGAGCAAGAAACTCCATAGGTTACTCTAATTCTAATTCACTAGTTACATAGTTTTGCTGTTTGGATTGTGCGAGAACAATGTAACACTAAAATCCAGTCAAAGTGATCAAAAAAGAAAATAACCTTAAGGACAATAATACAGTCTGGAGCTGACTAGTCCCAGTTGACGGCGCCCGTTCACGAACATGACACGTACACCAGCACCGCCCAACTCAACCATATTGTAGGGAATCGAGCGATCTACTGCACGCGCACCCGCCAATGAGACCTTTGAGTGAGCATGACAACTCCAAGCTGACACAAATGAATTCTACTAATATAATTTAATATTAAGTTAATTACAGGGCTCTCACATTTACCTCTACATTGGTTATACATATAAGTTAAACAATATACAATTTAGCAATATGGGACTGGGATGCCGTCTCCTCCTTCTGCGAAGCAGTCATGCTAGCTAAGGAGGAGGCGCGTGAGGGAACGAACCTCCTCACGACCCGGCCGTCGCGAGGGACACTCCGGGCGTCAGGGATCGCGAGACGATCTCCGGCCAACGTAAGCACGGGCCTGCGGACGGCGAGCATGGGTGACTCGCCGCCCGACCAAACCAGGCCCGAGCGTACGGCGCGTCGCTTTCCGCGCGCGCCTCAAGGAGCCATCAGACCACCACAGATGGGGCCTAACAGGGCTGATGCCGATACGGAGCCGCGGAAGACTTAACGGATTGCCGGGGCTCCGGCTCGAAGTGCAGGAGTAGGAACGGGGTGGTTTTTAGTCAGTAAGAGTCTGACACTCCCTCCTGCCTCACCCGGGCGGGAGAAGTCATTGGATTTCGTTCCCTCAAAAAAAAAAATGTCTAGTTTGATAGTGGTGTCTGTCAGACACTTACCAAATAACTGTGGGTTTTTCCTAACATACATGATGTTTTTATAAATAAATTGACATGGAACGGTCATAATGTTGATCCTTCTGAGAGATTCGCGACGGCCTAGATTGTAGATAGCTCTGACGGCGCGCTTTTGTAAGATAAAAATAGATTCAATGTCAGCAGCGTGTCCCCACAGCAAAATGCTATACGACATAATGCTATGAAAGTAACTGAAATACACTAGTCTTGCCGTGTCTATGTCAGTTAACTGTCGTATCTTCCAGACAGCATAAGCTGCAGAGCCCAATTGTCCCGCGTCGTCTACAGTAATTCCCAGGAAAGTTGTCTGTTTTACAAACTCTAATTTCTCACCATTCAATAATATGTCACATTCGTTGCTTTTAACATTTTATTTTATTTTTTATTGTTTAGTACTAAGTTATTTAATGTAAACCAATTTTGAACTTTCATATATAACATCAAAAAGAGTAAGTCAACTTCGATGACATAATAATATTAGTATCGATTGCTCCTCCTTCCGTGTGTCCTGTCTGTTGTACATATTAACAATCTGTGCCACTCAACAAGATGGCCGACATTGAAATCCTACCGAGTACTTTAGGGGTATGAGGCTGGGATACCAATTTACGAAACTCCTCAATAAAAGGTACGTACCTATAGAAAGTGGGGACTTTCCAGATGAATTTGTTTTATTAAGTTTACTTTATTTTTTATAAGTTGAAGTTTCATTAAATCTGATTTTATTGGGTGAACTTGTAATAAACTGCACAATTAAATCTACGAATGTGTCTGTCGTTCATGCAACCGTAAACTGTTTATTAGTAAACATGTCCATTTTGGTCTCATTAGCTAGGACTATTTCTCTTGATTTTAATATACCTCTAATAAAATACGTGAAACAGATTTATTTGCTGTGTTTATTAATTTTTCGAGGACCCAGCGCTTTCAAACTGGTCACCCTTTTGGTTCTATAAATGGCTGGCCAACCCTTGCTGTATTTTTCTCCTTGTCGCTCTTATGTGAATTCCCATAAAGTAAAATAGAAATTTGAAAATTGAATTTAAACACTAATCTTAACAATGATTGCCATGTTAGACCAGTAAAATGATTCTTTGCTAACTATTTAATCATTATATCATTTCACTTTTTGTCAAACACTTTCTATAACGCTGGAAAAACACAAAAACCTGCATCGCACATGCGAAGTTATCCTGCGACTCTGATACGATAGCAAATTTCATCACCTTCTCTCGGAGGGTCCGTGGCTACTCTGGAAACTGATGGAATGTCATATGACAAATCCACAGAAAGTATCGAAGGACGCCAAGATCAAGAAACTTGTGATTTACCTTACTGGTGAGTCATACACACCACAGAAATAGCCAATTTGACCCTCCTTTTTATTTTTTTGCTTTAAACAATGAATAACAATGTGTGAATACAGCTTTTTGTAGATTTTCAAGCCTTTTTTTTTCAAATTTTCTTCGTTATTTACTGGAAAAACGCTAAATTTAGATCTCTGTTAACTGTTGCTCTTATCTAATCAGTAATGAAAGCTAAAGAAGTATATGTTAGGTTCATGATAAATGGCTATCTTTATATATATAATTCTTCTGTGAGTATGTATGTCACTGAACTTCTCTCAATCGACTGGACCGATTTTGATGAAATTTTTTGTGTGTATTCAAGGGTATCTGGGAATGGTTTGGATTCACAAATTAGCCCGGCAGATGACGCTGCAGTCGATGTTAAGGTTAAATAATGATTTTTTGTTTATACATTCAAGTGGATATGAAGGACAACGTCTGATGGGTCCGCTAGTATTAATTTATTTTATACTAGCGACCCGCCCCGGCTTCGCACGGGTGCAATATGCATGTATTATACATACAAACCTTCCTTAAGAATCACTCTATCTATTAAAAAACCGCATCAAAATCCGTTGCGTAGTTTTAAAGATCTAAGCATACATACGGACATACAGCTAAAGCGACTTTGTTTTATACTATGTATTGATTACGTCTTGCTTGCCCCATCGAACTAGAGTGTTAAAATTCACAACACAAAAATATAATTAAATATTTTTCCTGTAAAGGACATTAATTTCAAGGGGTATTTTTTACCAAAAGAATTGTTAGAATAATCCAGTAGGGTTTTGTTGGGTCACTAGAACCACATGATGTTTATAAATATTACCGGAATAACTGTATTATCATAAAACACAAAATTTAGAAGCAAAAATAACACGAGTTTATAGTCCTTTTAAAAGACGCAATTAACACTTAACCACGTGTATCATTGTCGGATGTCCCATGTGATAATATTCGTTTTTTGTCTTTACCACCACCTGTTTTACATTCGCGGTTGGCAAAATAAGGCTTCTGCTGCAGACAAAACATCATACGAACCAACCGAATTACTAGGATACCAGTATCTAACAAGAGATTGCATGCGAATGTGACACTAAGTGAGTTTTCACCGACAGCACGTGGTTTTGTAAATAGAGCGCCTGCACAAAGTATATTTATTCATGTTTTCCTCAGGTCATTTTCCTGAATTTGCTGTTATCATCGAGATAAGAACCCTCTTTGAAGAGTGGCTAAAGAGACACGACGGCCTCCTCACCTTCTACCTGACGCAGGTGCTCAAGGGTTTCAGAAGGTGCCAATTTCGGATGCAGTGGGAGGAAATGCCCGGATATCGTTACTGCAAGGACCACTTGGAGTACAATTGGTTGAGCATACGGTGAAGGTGTGCTCTGCTTGAACTGAGCACCGCGGCGTCCACAAGGATGCGGTTAGAAGCGGCGACGAGCTTAAAACAACATTTTTAATACAAAATAGTTTTTTTTTTTCTGTTTGTAAGTGACCATATACTACGTCCACCAACCAACCAAACCCATAATTTTCTAGGACAGCAGAGCATTACAAGATATTGTTTATTATTAAGTATCGTATTGTTATGAAAATGACTGCCTCGTTGACCGAATGATCGCAAGTGCGAGTGACGAGCAAGGGGGTCGGGTTCGATTCTCGGGACGGGCAAAATATTACTGGGTTTTTAAAAAATTCTTAGTAGTAGCACATAGTGGGTGTTATGTGCATCTCTGGCTAAACCGCGCGATGTTAGGTTATGTCACATTAGTGTGGCTGAAGTCCGTGGTTTTATGATCAGTGTCAATCACATGCGTGAACCCCCATTGCATGTATGTTTATCATAAAGAGTATTAAAGGAAGAATTGGTAGGTATAAAATTTTATATAATTTGGAGTTCTGACACCTGTTTGAGCACTAAACCTATATATTTTGAATAAATAAAGCGTATAAGTCTGTTATTTCTACATAAAAGACCTATTATTATCTGTATACCTCTAATGACTAATACATTTTAGATGCAAGCGACAACTACCCGTAATAATCAAGGACTACATTTATGTTCAACAAAGATCAGAAATGAAAAAGGCCATAGCACTGCTTGTAACAACTCATAAAACAACAGCCAGGATGGTAATACTAGTAATGTGATATAATATAAGTTATCGTGTCAATATACATCGACGCGATAATATATTACTGATAGACTGTGCTTAAAGAAATAGTACCAAGATTTAGTTGAACCCGGGTCAAGAAATAAGAGTTGTCAAAAAAAATGGTGATAATACTCAGTGGCAAGATGACTAATGTCATCCTACAAAAAGAAACAAGTTTTCCTTGGCTTCATTGAAAATAAGAATGTTAATGTAACTGATAGGAAAATAAAAGACAAAATTCCTTTGCAAAGACAAAAAGACAATGTACGATTTTTTAATTTACTACGCTACGTCATTTTTGCGACTTACAAACTGTTAAATTAATATCTCCAGATTATAAAAGATTTTCTTCTGACACAACTAACTATGTATAACTATTTATGTCCTACAACATCACCATAAAACTAGTGTGACAAAAGAAAATTCTATTGTATATGGTTTTCCTTTCAGATAAATTAATCGCTTTGACAGTTATCTAATGGTTTAATAAAGGATTGAAAACCCAACTTTTAAGGACGGTTTTGTAATCATCAGTGAATTCTTAACTGTACAATAAAATTAACTTTTTATATTTGATAATATATTTCTTTAAATTTAATAATATGGAAGAATTGTCGAATTAGCAAATTTATTTACAAAGTTTTGTTATATCTCCCTCCAATCCATGTTTATTAATGACTTACAAGTAAAATTAAACGCCACGTGGTCTTGTTAGTAAACAAATGTTGAAAAAAATGCAGACTCTCAGGCCAGAACTACTAGGACTACATAAGCGAATAAAGTTGTTGTTATTGTTTGAGATGCGGCGCAGTTGCGTGCGGATAGGAAGAATCAAATTCATGACCAATAATGTAAAATATCACGCCTTTTATTCCCCGAAAAATTAAGTAAAGCTGCATCTATAACGTCTACTTTGCACGACTGTTTGTTTTTATTTATTTCTTGGGACATAAAATAGAAAGATCAAATTAATAACAATAAAAATATGTGTGAATAAACATTGCTCATGCCATGGTCCGCGGATACAAATTTCAATAAGTCAAGTAGGGTAGCTGTATTTGATTTTGCGTTGTCTGATCACACTGCTCAGCTCTTACAATGTCCAGTCTATAAAGTCTTTGCGGGAAAATGTTGGTATATTACTCGGCGAGATTATGACAAAGAAAATATTAATAAGTTAAAGGAATGTTTAAGTAATATATCCTTTTCAGAAATTTATGACATGACTGACCCAAATGAAGCTTACAATGCTTTTATTGACACTTTTAAATTAATGTATGACTTATGTTTCCCAACTATAATAAATAAACAAAGTACTGCTAAAACACCTAAATGGCTTTCCCGTGGTGTTAAACTATGTAGTAGGAAGAAAAGATCTCTTTTATGGCAACTCAGACTAAACCCCAATCAAGTAAATAAATTGACTTATCTGAACTACTCCAAATTGTATAAGAAAATTATTAATCTTACACAACAGGCTCAAAATAATTACAAGATACACCAATCAGATAATAAATCTAAAACTACTTGGCAAATCATAAACCAAACAAAACATAATATCCCTAAACAATACATATATTCCATTAAGGTTGATGACCAAACTACAATCACTAATCCGATAGATATTTCTAATGCTTTTAATAATTATTTTATTGATAAAATTCAACCTAATCTCAATATTTTTAACAAACCAAAACCACACGGTATATGTATCCAACAAAATTCGATGTTCCTTGCTCCAAGTGTACCGTGTGATATACTAAAAATTATTAATTCACTGAAGAACACAAACAGTGTAGGTTACGACGGTATCTCAACAAAGATACTTAAAATAGTAGCCCCTAACATATGTAGGCACCTTAGTCATATTTTGAATCTTAGCATTTGCGCCGGTATTTATCCAGATGCATTAAAAATTTCCATAATAAAGCCACTATTTAAAAAGGAAAACAGGGAACTCATGGAATTCTATAGGCCTATTGCACTTATTCCGATTATATCGAAAATATTTGAAAAGTACATATATAAAGAGACTTATAAATACTTAGAAAAAAACAAGTTATTGTGCTACGAACAGAAAGGATTTAGACAAGGTAAATCAATAAACATGGCTATATATGATTTTATAAAAGGGGTTATTACAAAAGTAGAAAAGCGTAAACCAGTCTGTGCCATATACTGTGACTTGACCCAAGCTTTCGACTATGTACACTTTAATACTCTCTTGGGCAAACTTGAAGCCTATGGAATCAGAGGTAACGTTCTTAAACTAATAGAATCTTATTTACGTAATAAGAAACAAAAGACGGAAATCCAAAGAATGAATAGCAGCTATCACGAAAAAACTTCATTCATCAGAACGTGAAGTCAGATATGGGGTACCACAAGGCAGCGTTCTGGGGCCATTACTCTTTATATTATATATAAATGACCTCCCGAAACACATTCAGCAACCCTTGACTTTGTTTGCCGATGATAGTACCATAACTGTACCGTGTAATGATCCAAAATTATATGAAAACGAAATTAATGATTCTCTAGCTTCGTTTATAACATGGCTAAATGACAATAACCTAAAAATTAACATCACAAAAACAAAAGTTATGCATGCAGAAATAGTAGACAGAACGGGTCATCTGCCAGCCCTTTAGGTCCCTTAACAATCCTCATACCCTGTGGATATTCCTATATCGACGTTTTATTAAAAATACTAGCTGACCCAGCAAACTTCAGATCACGTCAATTTTTATTTCTAATCTTTTGAACCATCCTTAGACTTCCATTTCAGGGGTGCGGTGCCAGATTTCCCCGTGGTGCACCCTGGGTGCGGGCGACAGTCTCCCTAGCGGGGGTGATAGGGTTGGAGTGACTGTCGCCCGCAGCAGACTTCTGGACTGGGCGGGCGAACCCGATAGGGTTCTGGAGGCGGCGGGCTGTGTGCTCAAAGCCCGCGCTTCTGTGGGGCGTTTCTCCGCCTGTCTCTCTGAACTTAGCAGAGAGCGTGGCGGAGAGGCAAGGGCGGTGCTCGTTGTGCACTCACCCTGCCAGCGAGCAGCATCGGGACACAAGCTGTCCCCGATTGCAGCCGTCGATATCGTAATCCGTAACGAGGTCACGGTCATGTTTTGTGACTCTGAACGGGACGAGGGTCTTGGCTTGGTCGCCCGGACCGCGAGGAAGATAACCTCTATAAAAAATTCCTCCAATACTAAGTTCTGGTGCGCGGCGAGAGTATGCATGGCTGAGGAGTAGTGTCAGTCGTGAGCGCACCCCCAGCTAGGGGACCAGTGGACCCTCTAGTTGGGAAACAAATTTTCACTTACCCAGGTACAGGGGGCACTGCCTGGGTGGACCGATTATTTCCCCCATACTCGTGGGAATTGTATGGAGAAATTTAAAAACACACACAAACCACATTTGACGGAGGAGGAGAGTGCGGGTGAGCTCGGCTCACCTGCAGAGGCGGTAGAGGGGAGCCCTAGTGGCTCCGGGACTCGTGGTGAGGCGCTGGACTCGTCCAGCAGGCCCCACACACGGGAGTCAAGTCGGAGGGGGTCGGACTCTGAGTCCGACACATCGCTGGCGGAGCGATTGAGCGTGAGCTCAAAGAGCTCACGCCGTCGCGTGACGGGGACGTGTAAGCGTCCCAGGCTGGAGGAGGACTTTCCATCCCCGTCCTCTGGCGCGCAGGAGGCGCTTCCCCCTAAGGTCCCCACGGCGGCGCGGGGTAGGGGCGGCAAGGGCAGCGGTCGCCGGAAACCGGCCCCAGCTGCCTGCGCGGAGTTCGCCGAGCAGCTGGCTGCGGAGGGCAGGGCTCTTTCGAGCGCTGCCCGCTCAGAGTCCTCCGCGGCGGAAATGTCCGGCGTCGATATGTCGGAGGGCGAGCGCGGTTCCGGGAGCGAGGGCGATCCCGGGGGCTTCCTCCAAGTCATCATGGAGGAGCACCGCAGGCTGGCTATGACCAAATACCAGCCTACCAGGACCGCCCTCCTCAAAACAGCAGAGGCCACCATAATGAAGGTGGCCTTGCAACGGTGTGGTGTGCCCACCGCTGAGGGAGTGCACCAGGAGCTGGTGGAGATGCGGCGGGAGATGGTGCGCTTGGCGGCCTCCAATGCGGCTCTGGAGGCCGAGCTGCGGACGGCCAGAGCTGAGCTCGCCGCCGCTCGTGACTATCGCTCCCACCCCCCGGCGGAGTCCGACGTCGTCGGACTATTGCGGCGCGAAATGGCTGCCTTCCAGCAGCGTTTCGACGCTCTGGAGGGTCGTCTTCTTCGCCCCCCGCTCGCAGTGAGTCAGGACGCCCCTGCGACCCCGCGCTCGTACGCGGCCGCTGCGGCCAAACCTTCGACCTCGGGTCAGGCTAGCCGCAGCACCCAACCGCCGGCAAAGGCGCGACCGGCTGCCCCAGCGAAGGCCTCGGCGCCCCCGCCAACGCAGACCCCAGCTGCGCCGACGGCGCCTGCGCCCGCGGGGCGCAAAAAGAGGAGAGGCACTCCAGCCCGGCAGGCTGGAGTTGCGGCGGCGGTGGTGGAACCCGCCCCGCGAGCGGAGGATGGCGGCGGGTGGCAAATCGCCGGCGAGGCGAGGAGAGTCGTCAGGGAGGGCCGGAAGCGCCGCAAGAAGGCGCAGCGGCAGCGACGGCAGCAGCAGCGCAGGGAGAAACGCGCTGCTGCCTTGCTCCTCGCCCCTAAGACCGCGGCTGTAGTGATTACGCTGCAGCCCGAGGCGGTCAATAGGGGCGTTACTTACGGCGACGTCCTCGCCAAATTGAAGGGGGCGGTAACTCCAGCGGAGTTCGGGGCCCCGGACGGGTTCGCGGTCAAGGTGACCGCTACCGGAGCCCGTCTTTTGGAGGTCCCCGGCGCGGCCAGTGGCCCATCGGCCGACGCCCTGGCCGAGAGGCTTAGGGCGTGCCTCGGCGCGGACGAGACCCGCGTGTCCAGGCCCACCAAATGCCTGGATGTCAGGATTTTGGGCCTGGACGACTCCGTAATGGAGAAGGAGGTGGTGGCCGCTGTAGCCAGGACGGGAGAGTGCCCTGCTGACCAAGTCAGGGCGGGCGCCATCCGTCCGGACAACTCGGGGCTGCGCACGGTGGTCGTGAGCTGCCCCGTCACAGCGGCCAAAAAGTTGAAGGAGGGCAAAAGGCTCTTGGTGGGATGGGTCTCGGCGCAGGTCAAACTGCTCGAGACCCGGCCTCTGAGGTGCTATCGCTGCCACGTGGGCGAGCACGTGAGCGCCAAATGCACCTCGGAGGTGGACCGCAGCGACTGTTGCTTCCGCTGCGGTCGGCCCGGTCACAAGGCCGGCTCGTGCTCTGCCCCGCTGCACTGCAATGCATGTGCGGCGGCCGGCAAGCCGGCCAATCACCGGGTCGGGAGCAAAGGCTGCTCCCCTCCCGCAAAACCCAAGGGCAAAGGTAGGCCCTCCGCCACCCCTGCCGTTTCCGCCGCCGCCGCCGCCACTGCCACCGCAGTCGCCGCTGCCGCCTCTGAGGAGATCGGAATGGACTGCCAATAATGGCTCCATTCCGCCTCCTCCAGGCGAATATCAACCACTGCGCCGCTGCTCAGGATCTCCTGCTCCAGAGCATGGCGCAGTGGTCGATCAACGTCGCCGTGGTCTCCGAGCCGTATTTTGTCCTGCCCAGGGATCACTGGGTGGCGGACCTGGACGGCTCGGTGACCATCATCTCGTCGGCCGCCGCCGGTACCCCGACTCTTGAGGCTGCTCAAAGAGGTCGGGGTTGTGTCGCAGCACGGTTCGGAGAGCTCGCTGTGGTGGGCGTGTACTTCTCTCCGAACCGATCTCTCGCCGAGTTCCACAACTCCTTGAGGGAGTTGGTCACTGTCATCGTCGGGTTCCGTTCCCTCCCCGTGCTCGTCCTCGGGGACTTCAATGCCAAAAACTTGGCTTGGGGTTCCCGGTTCACCGACGTCCGAGGTAGGATGGTGGAAGACTGGGCCCTTGAGACAGGCCTAGTCGTCCTGAACCGGGGTTCTGTCCCCACGTGCGTGCGGATGCAGGGCGAGTCGGTGGTGAACATTTCGTTCGCCAGCCCTGTTGGGCGCTGAAACAGCTGAACCGGGAGCTGCTCCTGGAAGCCGCCATCGTGCAGGCCTGGGTGATACCACCGGTCAGGCCTGCCGACATTGACGATGAGGCCAAGTGGCTCCAGGACGCCATGTCCAGGATCTGTGACGTGGCGATGCCCCGGATCCGGTCGAGGCAACAAAAGCGCCAGGTGTACTGGTGGTCGCAAGAGCTAGCGGCTCTACGCAAGGCGTGCACTGCTGCGCGACGCCAGTACACTAGGCACTGCAGGTGCCGCATCCGTCCTCCGAATGCGGAGGCGAGAGAGGCGGAGTTGTACGAGAGATACAGGGCGGCCAAGGCCCTCCTCAAGGTGGAGATATTGCGGGCCAAGGAGGAGGCCCGCCGAGAGATGCTGGGGACTCTGGACAGAGATCCGTGGGGACGCCCGTACCGAATTGTACGCGACAAGCTCCGCGCTTGGACTCCCCCGCTCACCTTTCCGGCCAGAAGTCTTGGAGGAGGTGATTGGCGCCCTGTTCCCCCGACTGCGGAGGGGCTTCACCCCTCCGTATATGATTCCGCCCCCTGCGGTGCCCGACGCGGGCTATAGCGACGACGACGACAACATCGTCCCAGAGGTGACCGAGGCAGAACTGAGAGCGGCGGTGCGCCGGATGGGCGCCAAGAACACCGCCCCAGGACACGACGGCTTGCATGGCAAAGCATGGGTCCTGGCCTCTGAGGCTCTCGGGCCTCGATTAATCGGTTTCTACAGCGCATGCTTGGAGAGGGGCCAGTTCCCGCTTCTCTGGAAAGCGGGAAAACTGGTCCTCGTGCGGAAGACGGGGCGCCCTGCGGACTCTCCGTCCGCATACCGGCCCATAGTGCTGACACTGCCTTCCGCCTCACCCAGGCGGGAGCAGTCATTCGATGATTTTCGCCCCATAAAAAAAAAGACTTCTATTTCAGGAACAAAATTAGCCAAATCGGTTCAGCCATTCTTGACTTTTAGAGATACTAATGATCGAAAATTCTTTTTTTATGTCCGTTACTTCACAAAGACTAAGTAAACGTCGATGACACAATAATATTATTAATGTAACTTAATTGATTCTGATGATATTTGTTACACAGGATTGCAATTCCCTTGGAGAACACTAATTAAACAATCCAATATTTGCCACCAGTCTTTATTATACGCGGACAAATTCGCGGGGAACAGCTAGTATAGATTACTTCACAAAGACTACGTAAACTTCGATGATATATAATAATATTAGTATCGATTGCTTTTCCTTCCGTGTGTCCTGTCTGTTGTACATATTAACAATCTGTGCCACTCAACAAGATGGCCGACATTTTTGGAGTTTGGGGGTATGAGGCTGGGATACCAGTTTACGAAACTCCTTATTAAAAGGTATTAGAAAGAGGGGGACTTTCCAGATGAGTTTACTTTATTTTTTATTAGTTTAGTTTTTATTAGGTTTCATTAGATCTGATTTTATTATGTTGCCTTGTAATAAACTGCACAATATAATCTACCAATGTGTCTATCGTTGCTGCAACCTTGAACTGTCTACTAGTATAATATTGGGCTATTTCTTCTGATTTTAATATGATAAAATTCGTGAACAAATGTATTCGCGATGTTTAAAAACAATTCGAAGAACCCAGCGCTTTTAAACTGGTCACCCTTTTGGTTTGACAAAGGTCTGGTCGTCCCTTGCTTGCTTGTATTTTTCTCCTTGTCGCTCTTATGTGAATTCCCATAAAGTAAAATTGAAATTTGAAAATAGAATTTTAACACTAATCTTGACAATTATTGCCATATTAGACCAGTAAAATGATTCTTCGCTAACTATTTAATCATTATATCATTTCGCTTTTTGTTAAATACTTTCTATAACGCTGGAAAAACACAAAAACCTGCATCGCGCATGCGAAGTTGTCCTGGGACTCCGATACGATAGCAAATTTCATCACCTTCTCTCGGAGGGTCCGTGGCTACTCTGGAAACTGATGGAATGTCGTATGACTCCACGGTTAATTCTGAAGTGAACGTAAAGAAACTTGTGATTTACCTTACTGGTGAATCATACACACCACAGAAGTAGCCAATTTGACCTTCCCTTTTATTTTTTTGCTTTAAACAATGAATAAAATAATATGTGAAAACAGCTTTTTGTAGTTTTTCAAGCCTTTTTGTCTAATTTTCTTGGTAATTTACTGGAAAAAGGCTAAATTTAGATCAGTGTTAACTGTTACTCTTATCAAAATATATATCGAATATATCGAGTATATCGAGAGAGTAGAGTATCTAATCAGTGATGAAAGCTAAAGAAGTTTATGTGACGTTCATAGTAAATGGCTGTATTAATTTATTTTTTATTACGTCTTGCTTACCCCATCGAACAAGAGTGTTATTATTTTGTGTCTGTTCAAAATTCACAACACAAAAATATAAATATTTTTCCTATAAAGGACATTAATTTCAAGGAGTAATGTTTAACCAAAAGCATTCAACAAGTCTGTCATGTTAAAAAATTCCAGTAGGTTTTTGTAGAGTCACTTCAACCACAGGATGTTGATAAATATTACCGGAATAAATTTATTATTATAGAACACAACATTTAGTAGCAAAAATTTAGTAGCAAAAAAATAAGAGTTTGTAGTCCTTTTAAATGACGCAATTGATACTCAACCACGTGTATCATTGTTGGATGACCCAAGTGATAACATTCGTTTTTTTGTCTTTACCACCACCTGTTTCACATTCGCGGTTGGCAAAATAAGGCTTCCGCTTCAGAAAAAGCATCATACGAACCAACCGAATTACTAGGATACCAGTATCTTACAAGAGATTGCTCTATGCAAATGTGACACTAAGTGAGTTTTCACCGCCAGCACGTGGTTTTGTAAATAGAGCGCCTGCGTAAAGTTTACTTATTGATGTTTACCTAACGTCATTTTTTAGAGTTTGCTCTTATCATCGAGGTGAGAACCCTCTTTGAAGAGTGGCTAAAAAGACGCAACGGTCACCTTCTACCTGACGCAGGTGCTCAAGGGCACGGTTTCAGAAGGTGCCAGTTTCGGATTCAATGGGAGGAAACGCCTGGATATCGTCATTGCAAGGACCACTCGAAGTACAATTGGTTGAGCATAAGGTGAATGTGTGCTCTGCTTGGACTTCAATTCATTTATGAAAATATTATGTATGTTAGGAAAAACCTACATTTATTTAGTAAAGTGTCTGACAGATAATTATCAAACTAGACATAAGAATAGATTAAGTCCGTCATTTTTTTAAAAGACCTATTATTATCTGTACATTTCTTTTCCTTATTGAGGGGTGGTACCGCCGTCCGTGAGTCACTGCAGGGTGCTACCTGAAAATCAGCGTTGGGCAGGAATGCTCAACTACATGCTGAGGTGGAAGCCCTTTTGGCATGTGCACACGCACTACAATATTGCATTGTATTATATTATTTATATTATGTTGTTTTTTTTGTGTATCAAGTTCTTTATATCAAAAATTTAGTTTAATTGTTTCGTATTGTATGTACATTATTTTCTTATATTTTGATGATTTTTGTTATTTTCTTTACGCTTTTATGTTTGCTATTAATAATATGTATTTATGTAAGTATCTGTATTTTTTTTTTCATAATCTTTGTTTGTGTGCCATTTGTCAATTAAATGCTTTTTCTTTCTTTCTTTCTTACAATGACTAATACATTTTAGATGCAAGCGACAACTACCCGTAATAATCAAGGACTACATTTATGGTCAACAAAGATCAGAAATAAAAAAGGCCATAGCACTGCTTCTAACAACTCATATGCATTTTATGGACACCTAGTACCTCAAATAGTCCGTAGTCTGAACAGATCAATAACTAAACCAGAGCACGCCCCCTCTCTCCCTCCTCTCCTATGGTTAGCATTGGTTGTCGACATCTGTAACCATAATAGTTTTCCGGATTTTAATAATTTGTTTAAACAACAGCCAGGATGGTAATACTATTGATGTGATATAATATAAGTTATCGTGTTAATATACATCAACGCGATAATATATTTCCTTTTCTCTGATAGACTGTGCTTAAAGAAATAGTACCACGATGTAGTTGAACCCGGGTCAAGAAATAAGAGTTGTTAAAGAAAATGGTGATAATACTCAGTAGCAAGATGACTAATGTCATCCTACAAAAAGAAACAAGTTTTCCTTGGCTTCATTGAAAATAAGAATGTTAATTTAACTGACAGGAAAATAAAAGACAAAATTCCTTTGCAAAAACAAAAAGACAATGCACGATAACGTTTTTTTTTTTAATTTACTACGCTACGTCATTTTTGCGACTTACAAACTGTAAAATTAATATCTCCAGATTATAAATGATTTTCTTCTGACACAACTAACTATGTTAACTATTTATGTCCTACAACATCACCATAAAACTAGTTTGACAAAAGAAAATTCTATTGTATATGGTTTTCCTTTCAGATAAATTAATAAACACGATATTATATTATAAAAATAACTTTAATAAAAAATGAACCATTCAATAAAAATGTAAACGAACATAGTTTTACGAATCATTTCAATTCAAAAATTGACATTAGTTTTTAAATTAAAATGTAAGGCGATGTCTGATAAAACGAAATCATACGTTTCGTTCTAAATAAAACAACTGTCAGTCAGTCATTAATATCACTTACTAGTAAAATTAAACGCCACGTGGTCTTGTTAGTAAACAAATGTTGAAAAAAATACAGACTCTCAGGCCAGAACTACTAGGGCTACATAAGCGAATAAAGTTGTTGTTATTGTTTGAGATGCGGCACAGTTGCGTGCGGATAGGAAGAATCAAATTCATGACCAATAATGTAAAATATCACGCCTTTTATTCCCCGAAAAATTAAGTAAAGCTGCATCTATAATGTCTACTTTGCACGACTGTTTGTTTTTATTTATTTCTTGGGTCTTAAAATAGAAAGATCAAATTAATAACACAATAAAAATATATGTGAATAAACATTGCTCATGCCATGGTCCGCGGATACAATAAAAGACCAGATAAAAATCAATAAAAGACCATGAACACATTAGTATGGAAATTGGACACTAACCGGACTTGCAAAATTGAGGGTTAATCTGCGAAGGGTTACACAGAGATGTACAATTAATTATAAGTGTTGGAACAAAAACTCTTTTGCGCCACCTCATTCATGAAGTTTATTATTATAATATTTTTTATGTTCCAAATTTGATTTTTTTTTTCTTTATCTTTTGTTTTTTCTTCCAATTGCATACATGCGTTCTATCCGTCAACAAATCTTTATTTTATTCTCTTTATAACATCTTATATAAAACCCTTGGAATTATTATTATTACGCCTAGACTCTCAAACATTTGGTCCTTCGAGCCGGATATTTCAATATCTACGTAACTGGCGAACATTATTGAAGAGTTCCCAAGGAAATAATTTCAAGAACTGAAGAACAATTGTTGATGCTGACTACTTCAGGTTTTCGCAATGCCAGACGATCAGAGTACACTACTCATCAAGAGAAGGGCGAGTTATAAAGGAAGAATAACGGTATTTACCAACTTTTTTAATTCTTTAAAACTTTCTTGTCTTAATCCTTCTGACGTCGGCGAATTGCAGATTCGAGTAAATGCACTGGAATCATTATACGCTAAATATGTAATAATTCGCACAAATTCGTTAAATTACCGACAATTCAATTGCCCAAATTTAATGGTTCGTATGTGAATTGGTTGGAATTTCATGATACTTTTGTAAGTCTTATTCACTCTAATGAGGACATGAACAACATCAATAAATTTCATTATTTGAGATCGTCTCTTGAAGGTTCAGCTGCCGTGGTGATCAATTCCATTCAGTTTTCAGCTGCTAACTATACAGTAGCATGGAATTTACTTTGTGATCGGTTTGACAACAAACATTTATTAACACAACACCATATTTCAGCATTATTTAATATTGAATCTATCAACAAGGAATCTTCTATTAATTTAAAAGCGTTAATTGACCAAATTAATAAAAACTTACGTGCCTTAGAGTCTCTAGGTGAGCCCATTGATCAATGGGATACTTTACTTATTTACGTGATGACTCATAAGTTAGATAATAAAACTTATCGTGAATGAAAAGAGTATAAGGGTCGCTTAGACAAGGACTGTAAAATTAAATTTAATATGTTCATCACATTTATTAAAAATCGCGCAGAATTAATTGAAACATTAGAAATGTCAAATTCATTATCTAATAAATATACACATCAAAATATGTAGTGTAAAATCTAATAAAGTCAGAACAATGATGGTATATGATTTTAAACCAAAAAACCATACAAATAGTTCAAGTAATGATAGTGAGCATAAATCTAATTACGGTTGCGTCCATTGTGGTGGTGACCATAAGTTAAACAGTTGCTCTCAATTTCTTTCATTGAGTAATCAGTCACGATTGCAATTATTACCTAAGTTTAAAATATGTTACAATTGTTTATGTACAGGACATTATGCTAATACCTGCAAAAAGCCAGGTTGCAAAATATGTCGGCGTAAACATAACACTCTAGTGCATGTTACTGATCACTTGGCAAAGTCTGAAAATAATCCTTAAACATCAGGAAATAACACTAATTTAAACAGTCTGTCAACTCCGTTAGGTAATACGAACGTATCATTGTCTGCGAGCGTGGAGTGCGATGACGTGCTGTTATCTACGGTCTTAATAAAAGTATCAGGTAAGAATGGCCAACAACACATTATTCGAGCCGTACTTGATAGTGGCAGCACATCGTGCCTTATGTCTGAGAGATTATACCGTAGACTTGAGTTACCTGCCAAGACTGTAAATAATTCAGTTTTAGGAGTTAATAATGCACTGTCTCAGATTAATAAAATGTGTCCAGTGTCAATTAAGTCTTTAGACGACAGTTTTTCATATAACTGTTTTATTTTGCCATCGATTTCCAATGAGATACCGAGTAAACGTATAGATTTATCAAAGTTAAATATCCCGTCTAACATATCTCTAGCTGATCCTAAATTCCATTTACCAGCACCAGTAGACATGTTATTAGGTGTTGATATCTTTTGGGATTTGTTAGGGTCCCAAAAAATTAAGTTAGGAGACGGGCAGCCTATTCTTTGCGAGACTAAGTTAGGATGGTTGGTCTCAGGTCCATTTAAAATTAGTAATGCATTGCGCTTCGACACATCTAAAGTGTTAAACTGTAATTTTGCCAAGACTGAGTAAGATAATAATAACGAATTAAATAATTGTATACCTCTAGAGCATCAACTTACCAGGTTTTGGCAGTTAGAAGAAGTTAGTACGACATCAGTGTACTCTCAGGAGGAAAAGTTATGCGAAGAACACTTCATTAAAAATACTACACGTTTGGAGAACGGACAATTTTGTGTTCGAATTCCACTGAAGTGTTCTTCTGGTTTGTTAGGTGAATCATTCTCAAGGGCTAAGCATTGCTTTGTTTCTTTAGAACGTCGACTAAAAAGCCAACCTTTACTGTCTAGTATGTATAAAGAATTTATGTCAGACTATGAATCTTTAGAACATATGTCGAAATGTAAAAATATTAATATGTCTGCTCATTATATTCCTCATCATGGAGTTTTACGTGATAGTAGTCTTACTACTAAATTACGAGTGGTTTTTAATGCCAGTAGCACCACTACGTCAGGGATTTCTTTTAATGGTATACAAATGACTGGGCCAGTAGTGCAAGATGATATATTATCAATACTTTTGCGATTTAGACAACATAAATATATTATTGCTGGCGACGTAGAGAAAATGTACCGGCAGTTGGTTGTTCATCCACATGATCGATACCTTCAACATATCGTCTGGCGTGATAACCCGTCAACTCCGTTGCAAACGTATCAATTAAACACCGTGACTTACGGCACGGCCAGCGCTCCCTTCCTTGCAACAAGGTGCCTAAAACAATTAGGATTAGACTGCGCTGATAAAAAATCTGCTGCGGTTATTATTCATGACTTTTACGTAGACGATTTACTAACACGAGGAGATGATTTAGATGAAGTTAAAAATTTGCGTCGAAAGGTGACTTCTATTCTTGCTTCAGCTAGAATGAACCTTAGAAAATGGAAGTCAAATGACATACGTTTAATGAATGATTCAGACTTTCCTCAATCTTCACTGGACCTGAATATTGGCGGACTGGAGTGGGGAAAAACTTTAGGTATAGGATGGCAATCGTAATCTGATCAGATTTATTTTTCCATTAATGAACCTA
Source organism: Spodoptera picta (assembly GCA_038387885.1). Taxonomy (NCBI): domain Eukaryota; kingdom Metazoa; phylum Arthropoda; class Insecta; order Lepidoptera; family Noctuidae; genus Spodoptera; species Spodoptera picta. Next base: position 140,785 of record JAZHFQ010000105.1, read on the forward strand.
TTACTAGTAAAAATACGAAGCGTGATATGCTTTCGATAATATCGCAAGTGTTTGATCCGTTAGGTCTTTTATCTCCATGTATTATAGTGGTGAAGATATTAGTTCAAAAATTATGGTTATATAAACTATCGTGGGATGAACAACTATCGCCTGACATCAGTAAGATTTGGAATGAATTAATAATGAATTTACCAACGTTAAATAACATATTAGTTCCGCGACGTGTTTTAATCGATTCATGTAAATCTCTAGAATTTCACATATTTACTGATGTTCCTGTACGAGCATATGGAGCATGTTTATATGTACGTAGTATCAACCATGAAAATCAGGTTTTGATACGTTTATTAATAGCTAAAAGTCGTGTTGCCCCCTTGAAACACACTACTATTCCTAAACTTGAGCTTTGTGGTGCTCTAGTTGGGGTTAGAATTTATGAAAAAGTAGTTGCTAGTTTACGATTACCTGTGACGCCACGTACATTTTTTTGGACAGATTCCACTATCGTTCTTGGATGGTTAAAAATGTTGCCAATTAAACTGCAACCTTTTGTTCGCAACCGTGTAGCCGAAATATTAGAAAAGACTCCTAGGTCTGAGTGGAGACACATTCCTACTCATTTAAACCCTGCTGATTATGTTTCTCGAGGAGTAGATATTAAATCATTGCCTTCTTTGGAGGAATGGTGGTCCGGTCCAGGTTACTTAAAGACTGACATGTCATGCTGGCCTTCGGAATTTGCATATTGTCCTGATGATAAATTGCCAGAAGTAAATCCTGATGTTATCTTACATGGTATAATTAAGGAGAATGTGTGTAACGAATTTATACATTTTACACGTTTTTCAAATGATTCGAGGCTTCAACGCACAGTAGCTTATGTTTTACGGTTCATTGCTGCTTGTAAAAAGCAATCTGTATATGGTCCATTTACTAAATATTAAGTCTTTAAATGTAATTATTAGAACCTCTCAAAATGAGTCCTTTAGTGAATATGATACCTTACTTCATAATAAACAACTGCCGAAGAAAAGTGCATTGTTAAAATTTAATATATATTTAGATGAAGAAAAGGTAATGCGTATTAACGGTAGATTACAAAACTCTGACTTGTCATATGCTAAGAGATGCCCAATTCTTTTAAAATCTAATCATCCTTTCACGAAATTGTTATTTGAATATGAACATAAAAGGATATTTCACGCTGGACCTCAGTTACTGTTAGCATCCATAAGGGATACATATTAGCCAATAAGAGGTCGCAACTTAGCTAAGTCGTGTTACAATAAATGTGTGCGTTGTAGACGTCTTAAAGGTCAAACCGTAACACCGATCATCGGCAATCTGCCACGGCAGCGACTTCAAGCTGGAGGTTATCCATTTGAAAATAGGTATTGGTTTAGATTACGCAGGTCCATTAACAATTATTCTGATAATGGCACTTCGTTTGTTGGAGCATATAATGATTTATCTAAATTTTTAAAATCTAATTGTGATTCGCTGAGTGAGGAAATGGCTAAGGAAGGAATTAATTTTAACTTCATACCAGCATACTCTCCTCATTTCGCTGGCCTTGCGGAAGCTGGGGTTAAGTCTACTAAGCATCACTTAGTCAGAGTATTGGGCCTCTGTAATTTAACTTACGAAGAACTCTATACTACGTTGGTCCAAATAGAAGCAATTTTGAACTCAAGACCTCTGACACCACTATCATCGGACCCTGAGGATTTGATTCCATTAACACCTGGACATTTTTTAATTGGACGTCCTCTAACATCCATGCCAACGCCTGATTACCGTAATTACTCCACCAGTTCATTATCACGATTCCATAGAGTAGAACAACTCCGACAACATTTTTGGAGTACCTCTAGATGGAGTAAGGAATATATTTCAGAACTACAACTCAGAACAAAATGGCGTACATGTAAAGGTCAGATAAAATTGAACTCAATTGTACTTCTTAAAGAAGACAACATGCCGCCTCTGAAGTGGAAATTGGGTCGGATCATAGCGACTTATCCAGGAACAGATGGGATAATACGAGTAGCGGACGTCAAGACTTCGAGTGGTATTGTTCGCAGATGTTTTAGCAAGATTTGCCCATTACCCATCTACTCTGCAGATGACGAAGATCTGTCTGGTTGAAAGACAGGCTTTCAACGCCCGGGGGTATGTTGGAGCAAAAACTCTTTTGCGCCACCTCATTCATGAAGTTTATTATTATAATATTTTTTATGTTCCAAATTTGATATATTTTTTCTTTATCTTTTGTTTTTTCTTCCAATTGCATACATGCGTTCTATCCGTCAAAAAATCTTTATTTTATTCTCTTTATAACATCTTATATATAACCCTTGAAATTATTATTATTACGCCTGGACTCTCAAACAATAAGAAACACAATTTGAGTTTTATATCACTACACTCACCTGTCTAACAGCGACAATTGGCAAAATAAGGCTTCTGTTTCAGACGAACCGTTATACAAACTAACCCGTCTACGAGGGTAGCAGAGCTTTATAGGAGATTGCGCAACCTGACTGCAGCGTCAACTACGCACGTGGTTTTGTGGCTAGAGCGCCTGCGTGAACCAAAGTAAACAATTTAATTACTCGCGGTGGTCATTCAAATCCATTCTTTAAAGTACCGACAGTTTTTTTAACAACAATTGTACAAAGTAATATACTTATACAATCCCAAGTAGACACTTTTTCATACAGACATTGGTGAGATTAGTATGTACCTTCGTATGTATGTATTACTTATTAAACTGTCAAACACCGCGAGGACACTGGTAACCGCAACCTATTGTTCTTTAATTGTGTCTATAATGACCGTACTCAAAGGGTTAAATCGTTGACTAACTAGAAAAACTTAAGAAAAACACCTAGGCATATTAGACGGATGTATGTAAAATGGGTGTCCCATTCGCTAACAGTAGGACAAAAACATATTCAAGAGCGATTTTCTCAGCAATATTATAACGTGGTTTCATGACGGTAATCCTAAAAACAAACTAAATCGACAACAGATAAAAAGTGATGCCTTCACAGTCGATCCGTGGATTAGACATCGCAACATAAAATGACAGACAGAGAGCGCTGCTCACAAGCCTTGCTGCTAGAAATTGCTACAGAATATAGCAATTATCTGTATCCCTGGTTCACGTAGTTCTACTGCACTAGAGTAGAGCTACCATGACCAGAACTTCTTGAGCTCTATCGAAAGCTCAACATTTTCTGGTCGATACCAGAGTGAGACCTCTGTGAGGCACTACTCAGAGCAGTTAACCTTCCTATACTCGCGCGTTGGTCTGTGAGACCGACGAAACACATTTTCGTAATTATTTTTATGCAGGTAAATCCTAAGAAGTTGAGTTCCTTGCTAGCTGCCGGATTTCTGGCTAACTTCGTTTTAGTGCACGCCGCGCGTTCGGGCGAAACACACGTGTTGTAGCACTCGTCACCAATCGGTCCACGAGACCGACGCGAGTATAGGTGTAACTTTTTGTGTAAGTATTAATATAATTTATTTCGTGCATTTGTATATTTTTTACGGACTTTGATTACTTTATAAAGTATATATAGTAAAATATATGTATGTATGTTGCTCTATATTATATTTTGAACAATTTTATCATTCTTTTTTAGGTTTTAATTCATATCAAAATGGACGATGATCACATCAGATTGTTGCTGGAAGAATTAAGTTCTAGCTCAAGCTATGAAGACGAAAATGACAGTGAGGTGGAAGATAACGTGGAGGTACAAGAAGAGACATACGATACCGAGCAAGACGATGACAATGACGAGATATCTGAGGAAGAACATAATGAACGATCCCATGATTTTTACTTAGGAAAAGATGGACAGACAAGGTGGAATAAATCTCCTGCCTCAAACCCAACTAGGCGACGTGCTAGAAATATAGTTACTCAACTTCCAGGCGCTAGAGGAGAAGCTAGAAATTTGAAGGAACCAGGTGAGCTGTGGCGGCTTTTTTTTTCGGAGGGCACTATAAGCCTGATAGTAAAGTACACTAATGAACAAATTAATCGCATGAAGCATAATTTCACAAGAGAGAGAGACTGCGCCGATACAGACAATATTGAAATTGAAGCTTTTTTAGGCCTTTTACTATTTGCTGGAGTCAGAAGGAACGCTCGTCTAAATGCCAAAGATTTTTTCAGAACTGACGGATCATCACCGGAGATATTTCGTTTGACTATGGGATTATCCAGGTTCTTTCTATTGATGCGTTGTCTCAGATTTGACAGTAAAGATACACGAGAAGAGAGAATACAACTGGATAAACTGGCACCTATTAGAGAGTTGTTTGATATAGTTGTGGGAACGTTCAAAAAATATTACAGCGTGTCTCAGTATGTTACAATTGACGAGAAGTTAGAGGCTTTTAGAGGACGTTGTAACTTTCGCCAGTACATTCCATCAAAACCCAACAAATATGGAATCAAAATTTATGCGTTGACAGATGCCAAAATGTTTTATACCCATACAATGGAAGTTTATGTTGGGAAGCAACCAGACGGTCCATACCAAGTTGATAACTCCGCTTTGGCTTTGGTTTTGCGATTGAGTGAAAATATTCACAATACTGGGCGTAATATCACATGTGATAACTTCTTCACTAGTATTCCATTGATAGATAAGCTTGAGTCTCAATACAAATTGACAGTTATTGGGACAATTCGTAAAAACAAACGAGAATTGCCTAAAAATTTCACGGAAATACGAGGAAGAGCCGAAAAATCTAGTTTATTCGGGCACCGAGGCAATTGCAGTCTTGTATCCTATGTACCAAAAAAAGGCAAAAATGTCCTTCTCGTATCCAGCATGCACGATGATGCCCAGATCAATGAAGATACAGGTAAACCGGAAATTATAATGGACTACAATAGAACCAAAGGTGGAGTAGATAGCGTAGACAAAATGTGTGAGACTTACAACGTCGCACGTGGGACAAATAGATGGCCAATGGTGATATTTTACAGCGTAATGAATGTAGCGGGTATAAATACGTTTATAATATACCTGCAGAATAACCCTAACAAGAAAATTAGCCGTCGAGTCTTCCTTGAAGCCTTAGCATACGATTTGATCAATCCGCAACTTAGACGACGGGCTCTCATTTCATCCTTGCCGAGAAGCATAAGACTCAGGCTCACCGATATATGCAAATTAGATGGACCCGAGTCTGCAGCAACATCTAACAATAATAAAGTAGGTCGTTGTGGATACTGCTCTTCAAAAAAAAACCGCAAGACACGTTACAACTGTGCCACCTGCAAAAAATACTTTTGTTTGGAGCATGCTGTAACCGTATGCCCTGATTGCTATGGTGAGGCTCAAAATTAAGTCAAACATACATAAATATGTTTATTGATATGTTTGTTGTTATTAATAAGAAGTTTAATTTGTTTTTAAAAAGAAGTTCAGATTTTATTTTAATTTTTTAGTACTCAAGAAAATAATCTCAAATTTTAAGACTGATTTGTGATAAAACTATAAGTCGGTAAAATAATTAATAAAATAACTTTTAGTTATACTGTTTTGTTTCATTACATCCTAAACTTTAAAATAACAGTAATAGTTTATGTGTTTCTTGTTAAAAAAATATGTTGTAGGGGTACAAACTATCGGTCTGTGACACCGTGCGCGAGTATAGGTGTTACAAAAATTGGCGCGAGTATAGGAAGGTTAAATATGCCAAAAACATAATTCACCAGTTGCTTTTTTATTTTGTACAGTAATCATAGCAAATCGCGAATCGTTTTAAGAGTGGTGAGCATGATCTCAGAATTGGCAAAAAAGAAGTTTTATAAGTTTTATCCTACAACGGCTCACATATTGAGAATAAATCAAATTACCGAGTTAAAGATTTCAGCCAATATTATTTGTGTTTCTGGGTACTTTCCCTACTGACGTCGATGCAGACAAATTTTAAATGTTTTGTGTAAATAGTTATTTTTAGTATTTTTATCTTAAGTTGTGTAAATTTAGTAATAGTATTTATTTTATTTAAGTTTAAATTATTTGTAAATAAGAGATTAAATACTTTACCACACAAGAAATGTTTCTTTAAACTGTCGATCACCAAGCGGTCACCGGTGACCGCAACCTATTGTTCTATAATTGTGTCTACAAAACCGGTACTCGACGAGTTAAATCGTGTACCATCGGCGATAAAGTTTGTTTTTATCACTACAGCCACCTGTTTATCAGCAGCAGTTGGCAAAATAAGGCTTTTGTTTCAGGCCGAGCATAACTAGAACCATCCGGGACACTAGGATAGCAGAATTTACCAGAAATCGTTTGTTGTAAATGTAACACGCGTAAGCATAATCGCATCGTCAAATAAACACGTGGTTTTGTGATAAGAACACATGCGTGAACTGAAGTTACTGTTTGCTTTTTTGTGTATGTCATAAAATTTTATTTCCATAATATGTTACATATGTCTTTGTATTGTTCCACCTAAAAGTAGGCTCTTGCAGCACACGTACGACTAATACACATTTGCGAAACACGTGCCGGGGTGCTGATGGTAGTGTAAAATAAAATATTCGTCGTACATATGCAGTAAGATTCTTAGAATAAGAAACCATCTGTTTTTCATCCGCGGCTGGCAAAATAAGGCTTCCGTTTCAGGCGGAGTGTCATACGAACCAACAAGTTTACTAGGAAGGCAGAGTTTAACAGAGATTACACTATGTGATTGTTCCGGCAACTAAGCACGTGGTTTGCCTTGTTATTCATAGCTTCTGTCGAATTCTCCAATAATCTGTATGATGAACCAGGGTTCATCTAGTTCTACTGTACTGGGAAAACAGCAATGCGGAAAAGCTTCCATTACCAGAACATGATGGACATGAAAACAAACAATTTGACAACAAACAACAATTGGCAAAATAAGGCTTCCGTTTCAGGCGGAGCAGTATATGAAACAACCTGCATACTAGGGTGGCAGTGCTTAACAAAGATTGCTTATGCGAATGTGATACTAAGTCAACTAAGCACGTGGTTTTGTGACGAGAGCTCTTGCGTAAACACTTTCATGGCTCAGGCAGGTCTTCTTTGTATGCATGCATGGATTTTTAAATAAATCAATATAAATTAATTGTCCTCAGCCAGAACTACCGAGAGAACACAAACAAAATAACGTTACTGAGTAATAGTTCAAAATACGGCGCTATCCTTAGTAACTCTACTGCATGTTGTGTGCTGTAACCTACAGCAGACAAAATAACATCCGACTATGTATACAGGATATTTGGGGCATCGGGTGCCAAAATGAAATAGTAGACAGAACGGGTCATCTGCCAGCCCTTTAGGCCCCTTAACACTCCTCATACCCTGTGGATATTCCTATATCGACGTTTTATTAAAAATACTAGCTGACCCAGCAAACTTCAGATCACGTCGTTTTTTATTTCTAATCGTTTGAACCATCCTTAGACTTCCATTTCAGGAACAAAATTAGCCAAATCGGTTCAGCCATTCTAATAATAATAATAATAATAAATCTTTATTGTCGCAAAAGTTATACAGTTCTTTGGGTGACTTATATCTAGACACAGGTTTAAAATGTAATGTGCTATAGGTACTGATGCTGTCTCCCAAACTAAGCGAAAGCTTGTATTTTGGGTGGCAGTGTTCAGTCATTTAATGAGGCTCAATGATTACTATTTAATATTTATGCATGCGGGTGAACGTTGTCGCTGGAGATTCAAGAGAAAATAATAAAAAATAATTAATAATTAAAAAGATAATAATGCATATACATGTACATATTACTAATGTGAACCGTGGATTGTTGAGTGATAATGAGTATAAGTGAGTGTGTGTAGTGTGGGTGTAAGTGTGTAGGGATGAGTGGGATTTTGTGTTTGTGTTGTATGGAAGTGTGGTGTTATGTAGGTAATGGTGACGTGTGTTTGTATGTGAGGGTTATTCTATGCGATGTATGTCAGTAATTCTTCCGTTTTTTTATAGTCTTTATTTTGGAGCCAGTTAGTCAGGCTGGTTTTAAGTTTGTGTCTGCTTAGTCCAGCGATATTCAGTTTCTTGTGGATGTCGTTGTATAATTTAATGCTCATATTTTTAAATTGTCTTCTGGCAAAGGAGGTCTTACAGAGAGTGCGTGGGCATACAGACTTCCCGCTACGTTTGCCTGGATCGGGACGGGGGATGCTTCGGTGTCTTCTCATGGTGGACTTGAGCACAAAGAGTTGTCGAACTGTTAAGACCCTGCAGTCTCAATAAAGTTTTTCGGTGGAGTATCTATAAGGCTTTTTGGTCATTACTTTGAGCACAGCTCTCTGTGCTCTTTCCAGACTGAGAAGGAGCGTCTTGCCAGCGCCACCCCAAACTGAAATGCAATACTGAATAATGGACTGACAAAGGGCTAGATAGATGAGTTTTAGTTTCTCAAATGGAACACAGTCTCTGAGTGTTTTAAATATATGTATAAGTCTCCTCACTCTGGAGGTGACTGTGTCTATCTGCTTGTCCCACCTCAGTCCACCATCAATATATACACCTAGGTACTTGACATGCTCGGCTCGTTCGATTTGTTGGCATGTACAGACTTCCCGAAGAGAGCAATTATGGGCTATGATAGAGAAGTTTTGTGGTGGGGAATTAGTTTTCCTGATCGAGAAGGCAACATAGTGTGTTTTGGAGAGGTTTAACGTCAGCAGGTTGTTTGAAAGCCAGTTCATGATTTTAGATAGGGAATATTCGGCTATCTCCTTTACGGCATTCCAGTTCGGACCCCAGACGAAAATTGCTGTATCGTCTGCATACGTAAAGATGTTAGTGTTTGGAAGAGAGATTCGACAGAGATCATTTATGTAGAGTTGAAAAATGGTTGGGCTTAAAATACTCCCCTGTGGAACACCGTACGACACTGTAACCTCATCGCTATTCATACTACCTATTTTAACTTGTTGTTTTCTATTGGATAAGTAGTCCTTAAGTATATTGAATGCATTACCTCGTATGCCTAGTTTTTCCAACTTGGCAAGGAGGATGGGAACAGAGACCGTGTCAAATGCTTTAGAGAGATCCAGGAAGATACATAAGCATTTGTTTTTAGTGTCTAAGTTTTTAGCAATTTCTGTTGTCAAGTCAATTACGGCATCCTCGGTAGAGTAACCAGAGCGAAAACCGTATTGATTCTCAGCTAATATTTTAAATTTCTCCAAAAATCCCTTGAGTGACTGATTTAGAATTTTCTCAAGAATTTTCGAGATGCAGGAAAGAACCGCAATAGGGCGATAATTGTTGACACAGCCTCTGTCCCCATTTTTGTAAATCGGGTGTACTATCGCTTTTTTGAGCATTTCTGGAAAAACTCCTGAGCTTATTGCGAGGTTACAAATATGGGTGAGGGGAGGTATTAGGGTGTGACGACAAAATTTTATTATTTGTGATGAGATCCCGTCCCATCCCGTGGCACAATCAGAGCGTAGTTGCATTATTATGAGTTCAATATCCGACTCTTCTACTTCTAAAAGAGCTATTGAATTAGTCGGGCTATTTAGAGAGGCCAGATTTTTAGGACTTAGTGTTTCTGGATTGTTGCTTTGGGCGGGTGTGGAGGCGAGTATTTTGTCTGCCAGGTTTTTTCCTATGCTAGCAAAAAAACCGCAAACGTGATTCACAGATGTTTTGGGGTCATTGTGTGATTGAAGGAGTTCTGTGGCATTAACTTTAACCTTTTGAGTGTTTGTTATATTTTTAATTGCTGTCCAGAGGGCTTTTGCATCATTACCAGCTTTGTCAATTAGGCTTTTTTCGTAAGTAGTCTTTAGTTTACGTAGAAGGCTGTTGCAAAAGTTTCTGTACTGCGTGTAGATTAATTTAGTGGTCATGTTGTCTGGTGATTTTTTGGCTTTGCTATGCAGTCTATCTCGATGCTTCATGCAACGGAGTAATCCTGGTGATATCCACGGCTTTAAGATTCTGCATTTTCTAGTTACTGTGACGGTTTTAGTATTATCCCGTATGACATTTGAGATGGTAGTTATAAGTGTGTTGGTAGCTAGGTTTGCATCATTAGTTTTAAACACGTTTGTAAAATCGGCGCTCTCTAGATCTGTTTTTATTTTGTCGTAGTTTAAAAGAGTTTTAGTTGTATCCGGTTTACGGGAAGAGGTATTTGTTTCTATGGATAGGATTATTGGCAAATGATCTGTTACGAGGGATTCAAGTACTAGAGTTTTAGCGAACAAATTAGGTTTTGTGAGAAAATGGTCTAGGCAAGTTGTTTTTCTCGTGGGGAAGGTGTGGGTTGGGAAAAGTCCGTGGGTCGCATTGAAGGTCAAATATTCATCACGTAGGGGGTCGGAGCTGTTAGTACATATGTCAATGTTAATGTCGCCAACTACGACTATATCGGTGGGTAGGCTGTCGTACACTTCGGATAGGCTACTTACGAAGTTGTTGAAGTTTTCTCGGGTCTTTAGAGAAGGTGAACGATATACAGCCACGATTGAAATCTTTTGTTCTATTTGACAAATCAAACAACTTGCGTCTTTAAAAGTTGGTTCGCGTATTTTACATGACAGGTTTGTTTTAGCGTAGATAACGACACCGTCATTCTGATTGAGCGCGGAGTTTGTGGAGTAAGCAGTGTACCCCTCTAAAGTAGGTAAGTTAGCTATTCCGCGTAGCCAACATTCTGTCAGAATAACGACGTCGAATGTTAAATCGGTCATTCTAGACTTTTAGAGATACTAATGATCGAAAATTATTTTTTTATGTACACAAAACACCGCTAATTAGTTACTAGCGCCACACATCGACACTACTATTTTTTACACAGTGAACATGTGTGGGTAATTTCATATTACTGTGTATAAAAATATTCGTCCACCACATTCACATTGGTATTTTCATTCTTGTGTCGGTATATGTATTTTTATAATTTAATTCACGGGTAAGGTTAAAACTATTTACAATCATTGATATGACCCGACATATTGACGGGTATTAATGTAGTGTTCGTGGTCGACTGGTTAATGAGCACGCTTTTATCGTCTTTCAATGATCAATGATGATGTGAGTTCTATTCCAGCTGAAAGATTCTTTTTTTTATTTTACTATGTAGTTTTTCTTATTTTTTTTTTTGTTTTTTGAATTATTTAATCGGGCTATAAAAGAAGCAGATAAGTCGGTAAATAAAACAATACTATCTTATATTACAATTAATTTATTTATTATACAAATAAGTGGTTTTATATTCAATATTTATAATAATTAATTATCATACCACAGTTAAGTTCTTAAAGTTCTTTAAATAATAATTAATCAATATGCCAATAAACCTTATAGTCGAATTGGGAAATATCATGCAATAAAGTATATACTTTTAAAATTAACATAAGAAGATTTAGAAAAATAGGATAGAAAAAAAAGAAAAGATTAAAACATTGTTTCAAATTTTAAATATTTGATTAATGAATTCTAGAAACAACTTGTGAATACTGGAATCGATCCGGCGGCACTTTACTGGAGGTGATAACCATTACGCCAAACGCGCTGTGAATGAGATCATCGAAATATTGTATACCATTCAGTAACATAAAAATACGATGAGAAAACACTATATTTATATGGGTATTGTATGGCTCGATTACTCATTATTTGATTTCGATTTATTCCAAGTTTGTTATAAGTTATTTTTATCTTTACCCTCGTTTTTATTTAAACTTAATTACTAAATAATTACGTATACCGACACAAAAATGATATTTAAATACCAAGATGTGTGTGATAGACGAATGTTTCTATACATATCTATTAATATGAAATTACCCACACATGTATATTGTGTAGTCATACTAGTGTCGATGTGTAGCGCTGCGAACTAATTAACGGTGTTTTGTGTACGTTACTTCACAAAGACTAAGTAAACGTCGATGACACAATAATATTATTAATGTAACTAAATTGATTCTGATGATATTTGTTACACAGAATTGCAATTACCTTTGAGAACACTAATTAAGCAATCCAATATTAGCCACCAGTCTTTATTATACGCGGACAAATTCGCGGGGAACAGCTAGTATAGATTACTTCACAAAGACTACGTAAACTTCGATGATATATAATAATATTAGTATCGATTGCTTTTCCTTCCGTGTGTCCTGTCTGTTGTACATATTAACAATCTGTGCCACTCAACAAGATGGCCGACATTTTTGGAGTTTGGGGGTATGAGGCTGGGATACCAGTTTACGAAACTCCTTATTAAATGGTATTAGAAAGAAGGGGACTTTCCAGATGAGTTTACTTTATTTTTTATTAGTTTAGTTTTTATTAGGTTCCATTAGATCTGATTTTATTATGTCGCCTTGTAATAAACTGCACAATTTAATCTACCAATGTGTCTGTCGTTGCTGCAACCTTGAACTGTCTACTAGTAAACATGTCCAGTTTGGTATCATTAGCTAGGGCTATTTCTTCTGATTTTAATATGATAAAATTCGAGAACAAATGTATTCGCGATGTTAAAAAAAAATTCGAGGAACCCAGCGCTTTTAAACTGGTCACCCTTTTGGTTTGACAAAGGTCTGGTCGTCCCTTGCTTGCTTGTATTTTTCTCCTTGTCGCTCTTATGTGAATTCCCATAAAGTAAAATTGAAATTTGAAAATAGAATTTAAACACTAATCTTGACAATTATTGCCACGTTAGACCAGTAAAATGATTCTTCGCTAACTATTTAATCATTATATCATTTCACTTTTTGTTAAATACTTTCTATAACGCTGGAAAAACACAAAAACCTGCATCGCGCATGCGAAGTTTTCCTGCGACTCCGATACGATAGCAAATTTCATCACCTTCTCTCGGAGGGTCCGTGGCTACTCTGGAAACTAATGGAATGTCGTATGACTCCACGGTTAATTCTGAAGTGATCACCGTTAAGAAACTTGTGATTTACCTTACTGGTGAATCATACACACCACAGAAGTAGCCAATTTGACCTTCCCTTTTATTTTTTTAGCTTTCAAAAATGAATAAAATAATATGAGAAAACAGCTTTTTGTAGCTTTTTGTCTTGTGCTTGTTTTTGTAGTTTTTCAAGCCTTTTTTTATCTAATTTTCTTGGTAATTTACTGGAAAAAGGCTAAATTTAGATCAGTGATGAAAGCTGAAGAAGTTTATGTGAGGTTCATAGTAAATGGCGGTAGTAATTTATTTTTTATTACGTCTTGCTTACCCCATCGAACAACACAAAAATAAAATGAAATATTTTAAATAATAGACATAAAAGGACATTAATTTCAAGGGGTATTTTTTACCAAAAGCATTCAACACGTCTGTCATTTTAGTCAGGTTTTTGTAGGGTCACTACAACCACATGATGTTGATAAATATTACCGGAATAAATGTATTATCATAGCACACAAATTTAAAAGCTAAAATAACAAGAGTTTATAGACCTTTTATATGACGCAATTGACACTTCACCAGGTGTATCATTGTTGGATGACCCATGTGATAACATTCGTTTTTTTGTCTTTAACACCACCTGTTTCACATTCGCGGTTGGCAAAATAAGGCTTGCCGCAAAGACATCAAAAACGCACACGTCACATGAAACTGCTGAGTAGAAAGCTCACAAAGATACAAGTTTAACATTACAACCACATGTTTAACTATGGCAATTGGCAAAATAAGGCTTCCGTTTCAGGCGAAGCTGTATACAAACCAGCCAGGTTACTAGGACTGCAAAGCTTAACACAGATTGCTGTATGTGAATGTACTCTAAGCATGTGGTTCTGTGACGAAATCGCAGGCCTTACTTCTATTAGATAACTAACTAGCTTTTGCCCGCAACTTCGTCCGCACATCAATAACATAAACAGAATTTAGGTGTTTTGACATGCCCCATTTTCCATTCCATTAATATCATAATATTAAAGTTCAACAAATCAGTGCGTTAGTTTTCCTTTACTGTGAGAATGAAGTTTCCAGTTTAAAAGCCATTTAAGTCCCTTCTACGTCCCAAATGATCAATGAACGAAATTTCATTGTGCGGAATATCTCTTATTTTATTCTTCATTTTTATTCTTTCCAGCAGTTGGCAGAGCAGAAGTGCATATGTAAGTTCCAGTTTTCATCAGTTATGTTATGCTTATGAAGCTCATCTAGGTTAAGGGGAAGAGAGTATTATAATACAATGTAACAAAAAGCTAATACTAATAAAGTGGTACCAAAATACTGCATTGGCAAAATAAGGCTTAGGTTTCAGACGAACCGTTATAGAAACCAACCCGATTACGAGGGTAGCAGAGCTTCATAAGAGATCGCGCAACGACTACGCACGTGGTTTTGTGGTCAGAGCGCCTGCGTGAACTAAAGTAAACAGTTTACTTATTCGTGGTGGTCAATCAAATCTATTTTTAAAGTCTACTGTATTGACACTTTTATAAACTACAATTGTATAAGTAATTTCTAATGTAACCGCAAGCGTAAAAAAATCTCTAGGCATATTAGACGAATGAGATGTAATGGGTGTCGCATATGCGAACAGAACAACAAAAATCTTCTTACCAATATTCAGGGCATTTTAGGAATTAAACGACTTAGGTTCATCACTGTGATCATAAATGTAAACAACAGAATATATGACAATGCCAGATCCTGACCCAGTCATACTAACATTTACAAAAAAAGTAAATTGATGAAAATAATCTTGTCGAATAAGGAATCTTTTCACAATAAATCTTTTTATTTTTAAACTTGCGGTTTACAATTTATTTAAAAAAGAAGTTCAATCCCGGAAATACTTTTTTGCAATGCGTATTCCATATTGTTTAATGACTATTTGCGTTACATCATACGCATCGCTTGTACGAAACTATGAAAATAAAAAAATAAGTAATTGTAAAAAAGATATCATTATACATAAAATATTATATCAAAAGTAGAGGTATAGTTATGTATAACATTTATTTATTTATTAATAATTACAGATGAAATCACAAAAATAGAAAACAAACGATTACTATCATTAGTTATGATTTTTTTTGTGTAACGAAACGTTATGAAGCGCTCGTCAGCTGTTAGCGTCGGTATCAATGTTATCTTTCATTCGCTCTCTGCATTTCCGTTGTTTTCGCGTTATGTATCATTATTGTTTTGTGTTCTAAACAAAAACCGCAAGTTTTACAGGTTTCAGGACAAATGTTTAGGTATCTGTAATTAATACACAACACGATGCTGAATACTGCATACTTGTACATGACTTCTAATATAGTGGGTCAAAGATGTACTGAGCACCTGGCATTGTCTTTTGTATCTCCACACTGTAGATTAGATATCGCCAATATTATTATTTTGAGAGGAAAGATGATCTCTGTATCCAATAAGTTGTTGTTAATGAAAAGCAGGGAAAGACTGAAAACGACAAACAATAAGATTGATAAAAACAAATATCTAGAGGTAGGATAAAAGCCACCTCAAAAATTGTCTATTTACAATCAAGCTTTACTGAAAACTAAAATTTCTTATATAGTTTCCGAGGCAGAAATACATGAAATGCAGTAGCAGAACTACTACTACATTAAAACACGTGCTTGCCTATCTGGCTGCAATACAGGTTTAGGTTTCTTTAACTGCAACACAGAGATGTACAAACCTAAACTTCAAATAAAGATGCTGACTGATTAACACAGTAACCGCCTATTTCAGTCGCAGTTGGCAAAATAAGGCTTCCGTTTCAGGCGGAGCGGTATACAAACCAGACAGGTTACTAGGATTGTAGAGCTTAACAAGATATTGCTGTTTTGCGAATGTGACGCGCGCGTTAGCAGTATTCCATCGCTAACTAAGCACGTTGTTTTGTGATCAGAGCGTATGAGTCAACTGAAATTGTTGTTAACTTACATTCTCCTTTAAAACAATAATAGAAATATGTCAAGATAGGTTCTTCCTATACAGTCATTAATTAATTTTATAAAGCTAATTAAAAATATAAGAATTAACACTGTCATTCCGTATTTAAAAATTAAACGGGAAAAAATGAATGGGTTTGCACCCAAAAACTACAATAACCTGCTTCAATTAAAGTGTATAAAACTTTTTGTAAAGGCCGATCTTTTTTTTAACCAATTCGATCCTGAAAGTTCAGGTTTAAAAGGTTGTCTTTAAGCTCGACAAACGTACGGTGCGTAAGCAGTCCTAATTTATGTAAAGCGCTGCTGCAGTCATGTTTGTCATGTTTGTTATCTTGCACTACAATCATCTGTCTAACCGCGGCAATTGGCAAAATAAGGCTTCCGTTTCAGGCGGAGTGCCATACGATCCAGACAGGATACTAGGAAGGCAGACCTCAACAGAGATGGTTTTATGCAAATGTGACACAAGTCATCTGAGCACGTGGTCTTGTGACGAGTGCGCGTGCGTGAACTCACGGTTCACGCAGGTCTAACTTGTGTGTTTGTGTTAATTAGCTTAAGATCCCGCTTTAAACGATCTTCACTGAGATGCAATATGTCAATAATTGTACTGCATATGGGTTTCTTAGTAAATTTCAGTCCAAGATATAATTTAGTAATAATTGAAAAAAGATGACTGCCTCGTTGGCCGAGTGGTCGCAAGTGCAAATTCCGGGCAAGGGGTCTCGGGTTCGATTCCCGAGTCGGAAAAAATATTAGTGGGTTTTTAAAAAAACTCAGCAGTATCACGGAATCTGTAAATGTGCACGGTATATGGCAATAGGCTCAGCCCCCTATTACATGGGACTCATAACATAAATAGTGAAAAGTGGGTGTTACTTCTGTGTGCACCTCTGCCTACCCCTTCGGGGATAAAAGGCGTGATGTTATGTTATGTTGAAAAAAGATTTATTTTAATATTTCAACGGTTTGACTATTAAACAAATTCCAATCCCATCGAAAGTATGAAGCCCATAGAATATGGAAACGTTTGGTTTCACATTCCTGGTATCTTCGTGAGTTGGAAGCTCACGAAGATACCAGTTTAACACAGCAACCACCTGTTTGACAGTCGCAGTTGGCAAAATAAGGCTTCCGTTTCAGGCGGAGCGGTATACAAACCAGCCAGGTTACTAGGATTGTAGAGCTTAACAAGAGATTGCTGTTTTGCGAATGTGACGCGCGCGTTAGCAGTATTCCATCGCTAACTAAGCACGTTGTTTTGTGATCAGAGCGCATGAGTCAACTGAAATTGCTATATACTTACATTCTTCTTTAAAACAATAAAAAATAGCAATATATCAAGATAGGTTCTTCTTAAACCAATGGGCTATCCTTGCCGTAAATATGGTTTTCAATTCGAACCAGTACCGCTTTAAACTGTCTTTAATTTCTTAAGGCTAAGTTAAATATAAGAATTAACACTGTCATTCTGTATTTAAAAAATTAACGCAAACCCAAAAAAAATATGTAAGAGAAATTCGATACGGAGCCGGGGAGAACCTTAGGGGTTACCGGGGCTCCATCTCCGTCTCTATCGAAGTGCAGGAGTAGGAACGGGGTGGATTTTGGTCAATAAGAGTCTAACACTCCCTTCCGCCTCACCCAGGAGGGAAAAGTCATTCGATAATTCACCCCCTTTAAAAAACCCAAAAAATACAATAACTTGCCTCGACTAAAGTGTATAAAACTCAAATGTATAAGTATAAAAAAGCACTGAACATAAACAATATAAAATTGTCCAAGTAGATTATAAATTGAAAAAAAAAAGAAAAATAAGTTTAGGTACCTATCTAATAATGTGGCCACTCGTATCACATACAGTCATATACTACAAGCACCTGTCTAACCGCAGCATTTGGCAAAATAAGGCTTCCGTTTCAGGCGGATCGGTATAAAAACCAGCCAGGATACTAGGATTGTAGACCTTAACAAGAGGTTGCTGTTTTGCGAATGTGACACGCGTTAGCGGAATTGCATCGTCACATAAGCACGTGGTTTTGTGATCGGAGCGCATGCGTGAACTGAACTTACTGTTTCAAACTCAAACTCAAAAGCATTTATTTCAATTAAACCATAATTTGGTACTTTTGAAACGTCAACAAATATGAGATATGTAATAGTCTGTCAGTCTGTCCGTCAGTGAAGCTAGGCGCTCGTTCCAAAATGTCGATTCGAGTGGAGAAGAACGAGCAAGAAACTCCATTCGTTACTCTTTTAAAAAAAGTCTGTTTTACATTGCTCTGATACATATTCCAATATTGTACACACATGTGAGAATAATGTAAAGACATACCTGACGCAACATACAAATAACAGAACATACTAAAATATAAAAAAAAAACAACACCAAGAGAAAACAAATATCTTAAGTCTGACATGGTCCTCACATATGTATACTGACAATCCATATAAAATAGTGACAGTGCCCTCCACTGTTCAGATGTTTATCGTTTTAAACAATTCTCTTAGCGATTCGCAACGGCGTAAACTTGATTGTGTGTGTCACAAAAAATGTTTGCATAATATGTTACTTGTGTATAATCCAGGAATCCCATTGCATCCTACTTCTTCAAAGTTTTTGTAAAGGTCGCTCCTTTTTCTGACCAATTTCAGGGATTAGCTGACTTACGTTTATCTCAATGATCCTCAAAGCTCAGGTTTAAAAGTCGTTTTTACGCTCGACAAACGTTCTGATCGTCTCAAGTTATGTAGAGCTGCAGTCATGTTTGTTATCTACTAGCACTACAATCGTGGGGTCGTGCGGTCCATGGCCCTCTACGGCGCCCCTGTTTGGGCGCCACCCCTGTTGCGGCGTCCCGCTCGGACGCTGCTCATGGCACAGAGGGTCATGGCGATCCGAATGATCCGCGGATACCGCACGATCTCTGGGGAGTCGGCGAACCTCCTTGCCGGATTACCGCCGTGGGATCTGGAGGCGAAGGTAACGTCGCCGGGGCGAAACCCCGCTGCCGCGCCAGATAGGTGCGTGGCGGGATGAGCTCCGGCGCGATCTCATGGCGGAATGGCAGCAACGACTGTCGCAACCGAGGGCTGGGCTCGCTGCCATCGCAGCGGTAAGTCCCCTCTTTGAGGAGTGGCTTGAGAGACGCTACGGCGTCCTCACCTACCGCCTGACGCATGTCCTCACCGGACATGGAAGTTTCGGGAGGTACCTGTGTCTGATGGGGCGGGAGGAAACGCCCGGGTGTCATCACTGCGAGGACCGCCCTGAGGACACGGTGGAACACACGGTGGGAGAATGCCCTTCGTGGGCTGAGCACCGCCGTGTCCTCAGGGAAGTGGTCGGCGATGGCGACCTCTCGCGTCCGGGCCTAGTGCAGGCCATGATGCGGAGCGAGGGGGATTGGGATGCCGTCTCCTCCTTTTGCGAAGCAGTCATGCTAGCTAAGGAGGAGGCGGGACGCGTGAGGCAGCGAAGCGCTGCCTCCTCGCAACCCAGCCATCGCGAAGGACACACCGGGCGTCGGGGATCGCGGGACGATCTCCGGCTACCGTAAGCGCAGGCCTGCGGACGGCGAGCATGGGTGGCTCCCCGTCCGACCAGAAACAGACCCGAGCGTACGGCGCGTCGCGTTCCGCGCGCGCCTCAAAGAGCCATCAGACCACCACAGATGGGGCCCAATAGGGCCGATGCCGATTCGGAGTCGCGGAGAACCTAACGGGTAACCGGGGCTCCGGCTCGACGTGCAGGAGAAGGAACGGGGTGGTTTTTAGTCAGTAAGAGTCTGACACTCCCTCCCGCCTCACCCAGACGGGAGCAGTCATTCGATGATTTTCCCCCCTTAAAAAAAAAGCACTACAATCGTCTGTCTAACCGCGGCAATTGGCAAAATAAGGCCTCCGTTTCAGGCGGAGCGCCATACAAACCAGCCAGGATACTAGGAAGGTAGAGCTTAACAGAGATGGCTTTCTGCAAATGTGATACAAGTCAACTAAGCACGTGGTCTTGTGACGAGTGCGTTTATCACATTACAGGTCTTACTTGTGTGTTTATCACAGATAGTTATGGAATGAATTTGTGAACAAATCATTCAAAGTCCTAAATACAAATCAGCCTGTATAAAAATTTCACTGCTCTTATTCTTTAAAGCGGTTGGCAGAGCAGAGTGCATATAAAGTTCATTTTTTATATTGTGCTTATGAAGCTCATGTCAGGTAAAGGGGAAGAGAGCATTATAACACAGTGTAACAAAAAATTCATACTAACGAAGTGGTACCAAAATATTGGCTTGGCAAAATAAGGCTTCTGTTTCAGACAAACCGTTACACAAACCAACCCGTTTACTAGGGTACCACAGCTTCATAAGACATCGCGCAACGTGACTGCAGCGTCAACTACCCACGTGGTTTTGTGGCCAGAGCGCCTGCGTGAATAAAAGTAAACAGTTTAAATATTCGTCGTGGTCAATCAAATCTATCTTTAAAGTCTACAGTATTGACACTTTTATAAACGACAATTTTACAAGTAATTTCTTATGTAACCGCAAGCGTAAAAGAATCTCTAGGCATATTAGACGAATGTAGTGTTAAATGGGTATTGCATTCGCTAACAGAACAACAAAAATCTTCTAACCAATATTCAGGGTATTTTAGAGATTAAATGACTTGGGTTCATCATTGTGATCATAAAAGTAAACAACAGAATAAAATTATTATCTGTACACTCGATCTGTAGATTAGACATCACCAATATTATCAAGTTTTCTACCAATATTATTAAATTGAATATAAACAGAGGAAAGATACTACTATGTGTCCAATCAGTTGTTGTTGATGAAATGCTGGAGAAACCTGAAAACGACAAATAATGAGATTGATAAAAAAATTATACGATAAAAGCTACTACAAAAATTGTCCACGTCGTCACCGTCGAACAATCAATCTGTACTGAAAAATAATTATGTAATCTAGTTTCCGAGGCAGAAATACATGAAATGTAGCAGCAGAACTACTACTAACTACATTTAAACACGTGCTTGCCTATGTGGCTGCAATGCAGGGTAAGGTTTAACTACTTTAACTACAACACAGAGATGTACAAAACCTAAACTTCAAATAAAGATGCTGAGTCGGAGCCACACAAAGATACCAGACTAAAACAGTAACCACTTGTTTGATAGTTGCAGTTGGCAAAATAAGGCTTCCGTTTCAGGCGGAGCGGTATACAAACCAGCCAGGCTACTAGGATTGTAGAGCTTATCAAGAGATTGCCGTTTTGCGAATGTGACGCGCGCGTTAACGGAATCGCATCATAAACAGAACACGTTGCTTTGTGATCAGACCGCATGAGTCTACTGAAACTGTTACTTTCTTACATTAAAAACAATAAAAACAATAGCAATATATCAAGGTTCTTCCGATCCCAATGGACTATCCTCGTCATAAATATGGTTTTCAATTCGAATAATAACGCTTTAAACAGTGTTTTTTATAAAGCTAAGAAAAATTATAACAATTAACACTGTCATTCCATATTAAAAAAAATAAACGCAAACCCAAAAAATACAATAACTTGCCTCGACTAAAGTGTATAAAACTCAAATGTTTAAATATAAAAAAACACTAAATATGTACAATATAAAATTGTCTAGGTAGATTATAAATTGAAAAATAAGTTTAGGTACCTAATAATGTGGCCAGTTGTATCACATACAGTCATATTTGTTACCTTGCACTACAATTACCTGTCTAACCGCGGCAATTGGCAAAATAAGGCTTCCATTTCAGGCGGAACGCCATACGAACCAGCCAGGATACTAGAAAGGCAGAGCTCAACAGAGATGGCTTTATATAAATGAGACACAAGTCAAATAAGCACGTGGTCTTGTGACGAGTGCGCGTGCGTGAACTCATTGTTCACGCCAAGTCTTACTTGTGTGTTTATCACAGATAGTTATGGAATGAATTTGTGAACAAGTCGTTCAAGGTCTTAAAGTGTTATACCTATTTTGCACAAGTAATATGAGATCAATAGAGACTTTCTTCGGACCTTCGATTGATATGATTTTAGTTATTACATATTATTTTTTAAGAAAAAATATTGAATTGAACTACATAATCAGACAAAATAGAAAAAGAACCAATCGGACCAGGATTGAACTCGAATGTCCCGTTCAGAAGGAGCCTGGTTCCTCGATTAAGCTATTTTAACTTAACTTACGCAATCTAATAATATTATAGGATGATTTTATTTAATGAGAACACGTATAGAAAAAAAATGAAACCTAGCTAGATCGATATATCAGCCCAGAAACCCCCTGAATACAATATTTCAATGAAATCGATGGAGCCGTTGCCGAGGTCGTTGATATATATACAAGAATTGTTCGTTTAAAGGATTAAATAAAACGATAAAAGTGTGTCGGACACGAACACATTGTTATTCATAACTATATTTTATTATCGATAGCTAGTATCTTGTTTCGACATATTAA
Source organism: Spodoptera picta (assembly GCA_038387885.1). Taxonomy (NCBI): domain Eukaryota; kingdom Metazoa; phylum Arthropoda; class Insecta; order Lepidoptera; family Noctuidae; genus Spodoptera; species Spodoptera picta. The sequence continues at coordinate 163,220 of JAZHFQ010000105.1, forward strand.
AAGTGACTTTGTTTTGTAAAGTATAGCTACATAATACAACTTACATATAAATTCCCCAACATCTACGCATTTCATGAACACCTAGTGCTCCAAATAGTCCGTAGTCTGGACGGATCAATAACTAGACCTGAGCACGTGACCTCACCAACCCGAGGGTAATGACTGGAAAAGAATGTGAAACCTAACGTTTCCATATTCTATGGGCTTCATACTTTCGATGGGATTGGAATTTGTTTAATAGTCAAACCGTTGAAATATTTAAAAAAATCTTTTTCAACATAACATTACATCATGCCTTTTATCCCCTAAGGGGTAGGCAGAGGTGCACACGGAAGTAACACCCACTTTTCACTATTTATGTTATGAGTCCCATGTAATAGCCTGCCTAGCCTGAGCCTATTGCCATATACCGGGCACAATTCCAGGCTCCGTGATACTGCCGAGTTTTTTTAAAAACCCAGTAATACTTTTCCCGACCCGGGAATCGAACCCGAGACCCCTTGCCCGGAAGTCGCACTTGCGACCACTCGGCCAACGAGGCAGTCATCTTTTTTCAATTATTACTAAATTATATCTTGGACTGAAATTTACTAAGAAACCCATATGCAGTACAATGATTGACATATTGCATCTCAGTGAAGATCGTTTAAAGCGGGATCTTAAGCTAATGGAATTCGTTGATGCAAATATGTAGTTCACACTTTCTCTGCATAGTTTTATGGAATTGTGACTCTACGAATATCGATATGTAAATTATTTGTAGCGCTCTAAGAACCATGTGGCTTTGTTTGTAGAACCTATGTGAAGTCGTCAGAACTAGTAGGACTACATGAACGAGAAAAACGTTATGTAGTTACAGTTCAAAATACGGCGCGATGTCTAGTAGCATGTCGTGATGGGTTCCAGCAGGGAAACTAACATCCGATTATGTATATAATCATTGCTTTTATTTTTCGAAAGAGTTAGCAAAGCAGAGATACAATTACAAACCCATTTTTTATCAGTTATGTTATGCTTGTAATTCTCGTGAAAGTAAAAAGAGAGAATATTACATAGATGTAACAAAAAATGGACACTAACAAAGTAGTACCGAAATACTGGCATGGCAAAATAAGGCTTCTGTTTCAGACGAACCGTTAAACAAACCAACTCGTTTACTAGGGTAGCTGAGCTTCATAAGAGTTTGCGCAACGTAACTGCAGCGTCAACTACCCACGTGGTTTTGTGGCCAGAGCGCCTGCGTGAACAAAAGTTAACTACTGTTCAGTTATTCGTGGTGGTCAATCAAATCTATCTTTAAAGTCTACAAGCACTGACAGTTTTATAAACTAAAAATTGTACCAATAATTCCTTATGTAACCGCACGCGTAAAATAATCTCTAGGCATATTAGACGAAAGTGGTGTAAAATTGGTGTCGCATTCGCTTACAGAACAACAAAAATCTTCTTACCCTGAATATTTCAGGGTATTTTAGGAATTAAATCAGAATTACATGAAATGCAGTAGCAGCACTGCTATTGCAATAATCTACCTGCCTGCCCTCCTGGCTGCAACACATGTTTAGGTTTCTTTAACTACAACACAGAGATGTACAAAACGCAAACTTCAAATGAACGAAGATACCAGTTTAACACAGCAACCACCTGTTTGACAGTCGCAGTTGGCAAAATAAGGTTTCCGTTTCAGGCGGAGCGGTATACAAACCAGCCAGGTTACTAGGATTGTAGAGCTTTACAAGAGATTGCTGTTTTGCGAATGTGACGCGCACGTTAGCAGTATTCCATCGCCAACTAAACACTTGTCTTGTGCTAAATAACTTGGAGAAGTGGGGGAATTAAGCAGAGAGTATAAAGTGGTTAGCGCCCGTTGTTCCCTGCGTTGACGTATGGGCAACCACTTTAGTTGCAATCGGTATGCAGAAACATGGTCGATTTACCCCTTAAAAACCCAAAAAAGTGCCTCGACTAAAGTGTATAAAACTCAAATGTTTAAATATAAAAAAGCACTAAATATATACAATATAAAATTGTCTAAGTAGATTATAAATTGAAAAATAAGTTTAGGTATCTAATAATGTGGCCAGTATCACATACAGTCATATTTGTTATCTTCCACTACAATCACCTGTCTAAGCGCAGCATTTGGCAAAATAAGGCTTCCGTTTCAGGCGGAGCGGTATAAAAACCAGCCAGGATACTAGGATTGTAGACCTTAACAAGAGGTTGCTGTTTTGCGAATGTGACACGCGTTAGCGGAATTGCATCGTCACATAAGCACGTGGTTTTGTGATCGGAGCGCATGCGTGAACTGAACTTACTGTTTACTTGATTGTGTTTGTCACAAAAATATTTGCATAATATTGCACCTACTACTATGCAATTTTTGTCAAAACTTAACTGATTATGTAAGAATACTCCAAATTATTACATATTTTTTAAGAAAAAGTATTGAATAGCACTAAATAAACAAAATAGAAAAAGAACCAATCGGACCGAGGATTGAACTCGAACGTCCTGCGCAGAAGGTGGTTTCTCGACTAAGCCATTTTATCTTCATGTAAAATGGTGAAATTAAGTTTCACAATCTAATAATATTATAGGATGACTAGCTACTTCCGCGCGGTTTCACATGGTCTGCTCTGCTCCTATTGGTCGTGTGCGCTATCCGACACAAAAAGAATTGTGCAAATCAGACTTGTAGTTACGGATATTAACGCGTTCAATCAAACAAACAAAAAAGCAAACTCTCCCGCTTTATATAATATAGTATAAGTTTTTATTTAATAAGTACATTTCTTATCAAAATAAAAAAATAAGAACACGTATAATAGAGCATAATTTCGTAATAAATAAATCTAGCTAAATCAAGTTATCGGCCCAGTAACCCCCTGAATACAAAATTTCAACAAAATCGAGGGAACCGTTGCAAATGTCATTGATGATTATACATGATTTGTTCGTTTAAAGGATTAAATAAAACGATAAAATGTGTCGCACACGACCACTTTGTTTTCCATTACTAGGTATAAGGTGAATGTAGTTTATTATCGATAGTTAGTATCTTATTTCCATATCTTACATTGATTGAATTAAAAGTGTCTTTGTTTTGTAAAGTATAGCTACATAATACCAGTTACATTAAAATTCCACATAATGGAGTAAGAAAAACACTGCTTTCTGCAACATCTACCCATTTTATGAACACCTAGTGGTCCAAATAGTTAGTCCGTAGTCTGGGCGGATCAATATTAGACCTGAACACGTGATCTCACGCTACTGTGGTTAGCAGTGATAGTGGAAACTTACTTCTACAACAAACTTTGACGGTTTAAATACTACCACAGATATATTTGAAACGGAACGGAACGTTCGAAACATCGCTACAGCTGCGATATAAAAATTAGTTATTTAACGGATTTAATGTGTATCAGTGACCAATATACGTATAAACTCGATCATTATTCAGTAAATAATCAGTTGCAGTGTTATCTCCGTGTGACGATCTATATATAGCGCTTAAAATCAAAAACAAAAATAAGCAAGACAGTATCCTGCTAGGTGACTATTCAGTGATATAGAAAGTGTAAAATCCAAAATAAACAATAAAGGTGCCACAGTCTAAGAATATAATCATTTCAACATATAATTAATCGTAAGTTAGCTAAACTACAAACTATTTAATGAAATCAACAAAAAATTAAATTAATTTTACGAATATTGCGGGTAAAATATAAAACAAATCAGCTGCTGCATCGACAAAGTCACCACCAATGAGCCAATCACCGCAAAAGAAAAGTGAATGACAACTAAAAATTCCGTTCGGAAACATCACATAATTTTTTTTTAATACTTTGAATACAAGCATTTTGAGACAACGTTCCATTACACGAAGAAAAATTATCAATTTATTTAATTTATTTATTACCAAGTAGTTAACGACTCGGGATTGGAAAGATGAATGAAGAACATAATAATATAACCCTCAGAAGACGAATATCGTTTGCTGGTAGAAGTGTATCAATGCAAAATCTTTCTGATACTCATATATTAGAGGTAGATTCAACAATGACTAGTCTGCCTAACACCTCTATAGACAGTCAAAATTCTTGTTGCGAACAACTACAGGTTAAAGTGGATCAACTTACATCTCAATTAATGTCAGCAAATAATGAAATAGACGAACTAAATATAGAAAATAAAAATGTATAAACTGATATCCAAAAATATCTTAAAATAATAGAAGCACTTAAGAAACTAGATTATACTGACAAATCCGTAACTTCTGCCAGAAAAAATAAACGACACAAAATATACGACAGCAACAGGCTGCAAACGGACTCTTTGGGAGAACATTCTCTTTCAGTACTTAAAGCAGCGACAAATAATGAAACCAATAACCATAACAAAGGAGATCAAGGTCGGAACATGATTGAAGATGAAGATGACTCGCAAGCAAACGACAACGTTGGTAAAAATAACACAAAATCGAAAATAATCGTAAATACCAACAATAAACCTAAAAGGGTTGTTGTACTTGCTGACCAGCAAGGGAAATTGGTTCAAAATGTATTACAAGAGCTTCTAGGGTCAAAGTTTTGTGTTATGTCAATCTGGAAGACTAATGCTAAAAGTAAGGATATTCTGAATAGTATGGAAATCAAGAATTTAACTACAGAGGACTACATAATTGTATCGACATGTATCAACGACACTAACCCTCTCGAATACCAACTTAATATAAATAACTTCTTTAGCAATACTACTCATACCAATGTAATAATATCAGAAATACCATATAACTTTAGTTTAAACGAAAACAAATTAAATTATCTTCTGAGACATGCTTGCTCTATGCACAGAAATGTAACATTTATTGACATGAATTACAGTAGATTTGTTCCTTCAAAATTTTATTTTCCATGTAGCTTATGTAAATATATATTAAAAGAAATCCTGCACCTTGAATATAAATCAAATTTCATAAACTATAAACCTTTAAACTACAAGATAATATCAACTGTATTACACAAAGACATATCTACACAGACAGAATCAATAGGGGACCTAGTACAAAACAAAAATGATGATAACTTAAGTAATTATATTCCAGTAACTCGTGAACAAAACATATACGGTAGCAGTAATGAGGAAAATACCCAAGCTATATCTGATTCTCGCGCAAATGAAGAACATAGTAATTTTTTTCGTTTATAGACATTTGTTTGTCTTACATCAAAATATAAATGGACTTATTGCAAAATCAGACCTACTCAATGTTCACCTAAATGAGAATATGCTTTGTAAAGGAATAGGAAATATTGAAGTATTGTGCATAACTGAGCATAACATGAAGAAGGATGATAGTGCACAACTGCATGTACTGAATTATACGTTAGCTACATATTCATCAAGAGACACTAGGAATGGGGGCACATGTATACTAGTGAGAGGTTTGCACGAATACAAGATTCTTGATGTTAGTGAATATTGTATTAATAACGTTATTGAATGCTGTGCAATCGAATTAACAATGAATGACTTGATAATTGTCTGCATGTATAGACCGCCTCAACAAAATAAAGATAAAACATCGATTTTCCTTTATAAACTAGATCTTTTACTGGTAATGTGTACACGCAACGCTTGTAAGAAAGTACTACTCTGCGGCGATTTTAATATAAATATTCTACTGGATACAAAACTATCAACTGAACTCAGGAACCTCCTCTCAAATTATACCCTTAAACAAAGTATTAACCAACCCACGAGGATAGCAAGTGGAACCTGTATAGACAATATCTATCACAATGTTAAAGGAGGTTGCGGATGAGTATTAGAATTAGCATTGTCCGACCACACAGCTCAAATTTTTAAATGTCCCGTACAAAAAACATGTATCCTAAAACATTGGTTTGTTTTTAAACGTAATTATGATACTGAAAATATGAACAAGTTTATTCAGGCAATCAAACAACTTAGCTTTTGTGAAGTTTATGAGAGTACTGATCCAGATAAAGCATTTAACTTGTTTCATGATCAGTTCAAACTTTTTCATGATCTGTGTTTCCCAATAATTAAAAAGAAAATGACTACTCGAAAATCTCATAACTGGATCAGTAAAGGAATAAAAAAATGTCGTTCTCGTAAAAGAGAAATGTTATGGAAATACAGACGGTACCCTACTAAGACACATAAAAACTTACTAAAGCAGTACTCAGCACGACTAAAAAGAATAATTCAACTGACACAATTAGCAAAAAATAATTTTTATATTCATAATTCTGACAATAAAGCCAAAGCGACTTGGAAACTAATTAATGCGAGTAAAACGGAATTCCCGACTGACGGACTGATAACGAAAATATGTGAAGGTAATAGAGATATATGTGACCCTAAAGAAATTGCTTCAGCACTAAATAATTACTTTATAGACTCAATTAAATCAGAGAATACTGGTAACAATAAATTAAATCCTCTCACATATATCACCAATTATAAAAAATCCTTATTTATGAAACCAACAGATCCGCTACAAGTACTTAACATAATAAAATCATTAAAAAACACAAACAGCGCCGGGTATGACGAAATAACAACCAAAACAATAAAAATAGTATCACACTTAATTGCACCGGTAGTAAGTTTCATTATACCTCTAAATCTATGTATTGAAAATGGTCAGGTTCCATGTAGATTGAAAGTGTCTCTGATTAGGCCTTTACATAAGAAAGACGATAAAACGGTACCTGGGAATTATCGACCCGTTGCTTTAATTCCTGTAATGTCTAAAATCATAGAAAAAGTGATTTTTAACTCCATCTACTCGTTCTTTGAAAGTAATGACATTTTTTGTCAAGAACAATACGGATTTCGAAAAAATAAGTCGATAAATAAGGCAATATTTCAGGTGATAACGAAACTTATTAACAATATTGATCGTAGAACACCGATATCATTGGTTTTGATGGACATGTCAAAAGCATTTGACTATGTAGACCATGACATATTATTGGGAAAACTAGAAAGACATGGTATTAGAGGTAATGTTTTAAACCTAATAAAAACGTATTTGGGCAATCAGACACAAGTTACTGTCATAAATAAAATATCTACTAATTCAAAAATTGAGCAAACGTTTAGGTCATCATTTAGACAAACAATCCGTGGTGTGCCCCAGGGAAGCGTACTTGGGCCTCTGTTATTCCTTGTGTATATTAATGACCTGCCCAAATGCACAGAACATCAATCAATTTTATTCGCAGATGACAGTACACTAATAATACAATGTAAAAATGTAAACACCTATCAAGATGAAATAAATTTATTAGCAAAGCAATTCGATTAGCAAAGTTATAGACTGGTTAAGAATGAATAGATTGAAAATTAACTTGGACAATTAACTTGAAAAAACAAAATTAATGAGATTCTTTCAGAAAACTAACGGTGACATGAACTTGGATATAATATATGCGAGCCAACGAATATACGAAACAAATAATGCTAAGTTTTTGGGCTTAAATTTGGATAGTCAATTGACATGGAAATATCATATAAACGTGGTATCAAAACGAATTAACAAATATGCCTATGCACTCCACAACTTGTCAAAAAAAGTGAGTGAAACAGTTGTATTGGTAGCATATAATGCAAATGTAGCGTCTGTTCTGCGTTTTGGAGTTATATATTGGGGTAATTCTACTGATAAACCTATTCTATTTAAAGCTCAAAAAAAGTGTATCCGAGCCATGTATAAATTGAAACAGACAGAAAGCTGTAAACCCTACTTTAACAAAAACAAAATACTAACTTTCCCATGCATGTACATTTACGAAGTAGCTTTATTCGTGAAAACAAACTTAAATTTGTTTGAGGTATTACAATCTAAACGTCGTGCCCACGAAATATGCGCCTATCCACATAAAACAGCTTTGTGTAGTAAAAGTCGTCTAGGTATGGCTCCAAGAATTTATAATAAAATTCCTAAACCTATTAGACAGGTAAACGATTTGCATATATTTAAAAAAAAACTAAGGCAATTTCTTAGCGACAAGACATACTACTCGGTCACTGAATACTTGGAAGATAGGATTTGAGGTGAATTGATTATGCTGTGTGTGTATCTACTGGGACAAATGTAATGATAATAGATAATTGGATTGTTATGATAATGAAAATATTATTTATTTAATTTATTGACATATGATAATGATTGTAATAAAGTAATAATGATAAATGTAATATAATAATATTGATAGTGCATTTTTAACTGCACTTGCACAGACCCTATATTTTGATTTAATTTAATGACAAGTCTGATTATTGAAATCTTTGTATAATTAATAAATGGTAAATTAATTTAATATATTTGTACGCCGTTGGTGGCAAGACATAGCTGGTCAATGTAAAGTTTGTAACATCTTTTGTAACCTGTGTTCTACAAATAATTTGAATTTGAATTTCTAAAACGATAAAATGTGTGTCGGACACGAACACTTTGTTATTCATTACTATATGGTGTATGTATTTTATTATCGATATCGTAATTATAAAATGTCTGTGTTTTGTATTTGTAAAGTATAGCTACATAATACAACTTACATTTTATGTGTGGGACAACCATGTTTCTGCATGAATAGTCCGGCTCGACTGAAGTGATACCACCACGGCCTCACAGAAGACCGACGTGAAACAACGATCTTGTTTCGTCGTGTGAACCTCAGTCACATGACAAAACACAACCCAAGCGTTACCAGGTACCGGAGGCCCAATTACGTTTCCATATTCTTCCATATTCCATATGGGCTTCATACTTTCGATGGGAATGGAATTTGTTTAATAGTCAAATCGTTGAAATATAGAAATAAAAATCTTTTTTAAATAATAATATGATCATATGGGCGGCTTAGTAAGCAAAACAATTATTGACCTATTGCGTCTCTGTAAAGATCGTTTAAAGCGCGGTCTTAGGCTAATTGAATTCGTTGATGCAAATATGTAGTTCAAACTTTCTCTGCATAATATTATGGAATAGTGACTCTATGAGTCTGGATATGTAAATTATTTGTAGCGTTCTAAGAACCACGTGGCTTTGTTTGTACAACCTATGTGAAATCTGAACTACTAGGACAACATGAACGAGAAAAAAGTTACGTAGTTACAGTTCAATATATTGGTATGACAAAATAAGGCTTCTGTTTCAGACAAACCGTTAAACAAACCAACTCGTTTACTAGGGTAGCTGAGCTTTATAAGAGTTTGTGCAACTTGACTGCAGCGTCAACAACGCACGTGGTTACGTGGCCAAAGCGCCTGCGTGAACAAAAGTTAACTGCTGTTTAGTTATTCATGGTGGTCAATCAAATCTATCAGGAAAGTCTACAGTACCGACACTTATTTATATCATAATAATATTCTAGAACATGTTTATTGAATTAGAATGACTTTTATAATTTTCCCAAAAAATGTCGTATACCCGTCTTTTTTTCAAAATATTATAGCCTTGTCATGGTCAGCTAGTAATGAAGTAAAATTAACAATTTAAATTCAGGCACTTATATAGACCACTTGCCAATTTTTGTTTTCAAGTCTTTTTAATGTAGCGGTACAATTCAACTTCATCAAGTTACATGCAATCGTCAGTTTTAATCTGTCTACAAAAGTTTTTTCAATAAAGACCATTCTTTATAAGATTTCTTATCTTAACCTTAGGTATCATTGGCGAACGGCTAAAATGGCTTCGTTTTTATTTATCACTACAACTGCCTGTGTTTTGCTACCGGTATTTGGCAAAATAAGGTTTCTATTTCAGACAAACCGTTATACAAACCAACCCTTTTACGAGGATAACAGAGCTTCATAAGAGATTGTGCAAGGTCACTGCAGCATCAACTATGCACGTGGTTTTGTGGCCGGAGCGGCTGCGTGAATAAAAGTCAACTATTTATTACGACTATGTTGGTTACGAAAAATATGTAATTCTACACTACTTAACTATCGCTACCCGGCACGTGTTTTCGTAATCACAACTAGCCTTGCAGCAACAAATTACTTCAGTCGAATCCTTTAATTATCTGTATCCTTGGTTCATAAATTCTACTGTACTAGGAGAAAAGCAATGCAGAAGAGCTTCCTAGACCAGAACATTTTGAACTCTCAATTCTCTCGGTGTGGCGCTAGTCATATTGGTTGACAAATATCAAACACATAATTCACCAGTTGATTTTTAATTTTTATAGCAATCACATCACGAGTCTTATTAAGAGTGATCTTATTAAGAACTGGCACGGTTCTCACACATAATCTGTTATACATATTGTCTGGACTTTAAAAGAGACAGACCTCTGAGTTTGTTTCGGCATTTTTTCTCAGAGTAGTCAGTTAGGAAATGTCGACCTCATTGTTCGCTTGATAAAATTGACGTGTAAAAGTGCTGCCTTGTAGCCTATTTGCAGAAATAAATTCACTTGTTTCACTAGTGGTATGTATGATATTTATATTGATCAATTATTTAATATAAACAAGACTTTTTTTAAGATTTTTCCCAAAAACCAGTTTATTTTTTTTGTCTCATATATTTCTGAATTTAGTTGGAAACCTATATATATAGATTTGTTTAGTTTTATTACATTCTTAATACATATAATATTAAATTATAAAATATCATGAATATTGAGGTTCATAAAATACATACATAACATGACGCCTTTTTATCCCCGAAGGGGTAGGCAGAGGTGCACATTACGGCACTTAATGCCACTGTATAATGTAACACCCACTTTTCACTATTTTATGTTGGCAAAATAAGGCTTTCGTATCAGGCGGAGCGCCATACGATTCAGCCAGAATACTAGGACGGCACAGTTTAACAGAGATTCTTTTATGCGAATCAACTCAACGAAGCTCGTGGTCTTGTGACGAGTGCGCGTGCGTGAACCCATGGTTGACGCAGGTTTAACTTGTAGATAATTATGGAGTGGATTTGTAAACAAATCATTCAAGGTGTTTAATTGTTATACCTATTTAGCACAAGTAATATGAGAGATCAATGGAGAAACAACATTTCGTCGGACCTTTACTTAGTACCTGGGTGATGATTTTTGATAGTACCTACAAAATTTTTAGGAAAAAAAGAAAGTAAATAGAACAAAACAGACAAGAGGGTGCCCGAATTTTTGACTAAGCAATTTTAACTTTATAGACAATGTCGAAATTTAGTTGTCGCATTCTAATAACATTTTAGGATGTTTTTATTTAATAGGAATACATATAGAACAACATTTCGTGAAAATGAAACCTAGCTAGATCAATTTATCGCTTTCGAAACTCCCTGAACACAAAATTTCAATAAAATCGATGAAGCCATTTCCGAGGTCATTGTTATAATATACAAGAATTGTTCGTTTCAAGGATTAAATAAAATGATAAAGTGTGTGACGTACACGAACATTTTGTTTTTCGTTACTATAATTATGGTAAATATATTTTATTATCGATAGTTATATATTATATTTTATATATCTTATACGTATTAAGTAAAAGTGACATTATTTTGTAAAATAATCGCTACATACATAATTGTATTACATAAGTTGTAACTTAAGTTAAACTTCCGCATAATGGAGAAAGAATACACTGCTTTCCCCAACATCTACGCATTTCCTGAACACCTAGTGCTGTAAATAGTCTTAGTCTGGACGGATCAATAACTAGACCTGAGCACGTGACTTCACACTACTGTGGTTAGCGGTGATAGTGGAATCTTACTACTACAACAAACTTAAGTGTTTGAATACTACCTTAATAATATTTCTTATAACATAACATTACATTACATTACTTAAAGGGTAAACGAATATAATACAAATGTAACAAAATGATATCGGCTTGGCAAAATAAGGCTTTGGTTTCAGACTAACCGTTATACAAACCAACACATTTACTAGGGTAGCAGAGCTACATAAGAGATTGTGCAACGTGACTGCAGCAACGCACGTGGTTTTGTGGCCAGAGCGCCTGCGTGAACTAAAGTAAACAGTTTACTTGTTCGTGGTGGTCATTCAAATCTATCAAAGTACTGACTAACTAGAAAAACTAGGCATACTAGACAGATGTGTGTAAAATGGGCGTCGCATTCGCTAGTAGTAATTCAAATGTTAGTTTCTGATTGAATGACTGGTATGAACCACTGGGATCCCAAATGTGTATAAACCACAGATTGAAATTATTGGTGTCTTCCACACACGATCTGTTGATTGGACATCGCAGGACAAACGGAGAGCTGCTGCTGCTCCGTCTCTGATTATTTTTTGTTCAATCTATAAATAGAGGTTCTTACAGCACACGTACGACGAATATGTAATGTAAAGTGCCGTCACCACCTGGCACGTGTTTCCGTGATCATAACAAGTCTTGCTGTTAGAAATGCTTCATCAATTATATGTATCGTTGGTTCACCTAGTTCTACTGTACTGGAACAACAGCAATGCAGAGGATCTTCAATAACCAGGACATGTTGAACTCTCAATTTGCTCTATATGGCGCTAGTCAAAGTGGTTGCCACATGCCGAAACGTAATAATTATCCTGAATTTTTAATATCATTAGTCATTTTGATACCTCTAAACAGTTTGTACACATCGCCTTGTTAAGTGGTGTACAAACTCTTCTGTTACTTAGATAAGGCTCTTAATTGACTTTTTAATACTTTGACTAGCACCACACCGAGAGAATTGAGAGTTCAACACATGTTCTGGCCATGGAAGATGTTCTGGTCATGGAAGGTGTTCTGCGTTGCAAAAGTAGTAAAATAAGAAGTAAGTCATTATGAATAATCTAAAGCAGTGAATATCTTCATCGTTAACGAGAGTTATGGTCTCAGAAAGACTCTCAGCAATGACGCATTGAAAAACAATGCGATTATTTCTACTAGCCTTTTGGTTACAGAAAGTAATATAACCATCTCTTTACTACACATTTATTAACTGTCTACTAGGATTGTATCAAATATTTTTTCTCATTTGCAATTTAAAAAGTATTGTGGTATTCCATTTCAATGACCAACACAATTATTTGTGTTGTTTTACACAATTAATGTCAACTTTGTTCACGCAGGCGCACTGTTTACAAAACCACGTGCTCAGATGACGCTGCAGTAACGTTGCTCATGCCCGAATACTGAAATCTTTGTTAAATATAGCCCTCAGTTAATCGCAACTCAAATTTAAGCACGCCTCAAATATAACTGGTATACTGAAACGTCCATCAATTAGTATTAAGGTGTACTTAGGTAAGCAGCCGTTAAATGTTTGCTCTATGACAACATTCTGTACAATAATAATAATAATAATAATAAATAATAAATTTTATTGAATCAAGAAAGAGTTTACACAATTTTGTTTTACATAATGTCTATCGTATAACTTACATAATATTTGTATCATGAAAACAATTTTAGCATCTGTTACTGAAATAGGTCTTAAGCCTGTGCTTCAGCTCGCAGCGCTTCAATCCTCGGAGCAAGTTTGTAAATTATAAAAACTAAATCTGGGTATACAAACATTTAAACGTAAGAAATAACATGCTTAACAATAAAGTAAATTGTGAACTATAGTGAGTAAAAGTCCTCTGTATGAATAAAGTGAAAAATGAGTGTATGTGTGTCAGAGGGTGAGTAATTATGACAATTGAGTCTACATTGCTGTTGTATATGATTATGTGATTTCTACATTTATCACAGGTGAATATATAAACTAAGAGAATCTATTTAAGTACAGTAAGTATATTCACAGAGCATGTAATTATATTATTATTATTATTATATTATGAGTATATCCTCAGTCTGATCATAAGACAGTTTCAAGAGCCAGCTAGAAAGTGCTTTTTTTACTGAAGCCTTCTTCAAAACAATAAGCATGTTCTCGATTACAAAACATTTTTTTAATTTACGTATTCGTTTCACGCAGGCTGATTTGATCAAATAACTAAATCCGATAATTATTTATGTACTAAAATTTAATGAATTCGAAGTCTTATTCATATTTTATTAATGTATACACAACTAAAATATTTTTAAATACCTACACATAATTATAATATGTAAATGCAAAATATATTATTTGACTAGATTGTCGTGTAGCGAAACGTTAAGTCAATTGACATTATTGACATTAACATATCAAAGCGCGAAATTCAATTGTAATATAATTTTTCCAACGCGTTAGTAAAATTTTATTATACCTATTGGATAACTATGGCAGAAAAAAAGAAAAGTGGGTTCAATTACACGACCGCCGAAAAAGATATTCTTTTAGAGCTGATCAAGAAGTAAGTATACAATGAATTTTAATAAATTACATAATGGAACTGTAATCTGATCTATTGCTAATAGCTTTTTGCTATATTTGCAGATATAATGATATTATTGAAAACAAAACGACCAGCGCTCATATGATACAAAAAAGAAAGATGCTTGGGATGCTGTGTGCCAGCAATATAATGCTGTAGCAGTGAGTGGCATATTGCCAAAGCAAATGTAATGACTGCTTCTTCTTGTTGAATTTAGTGTATATTTTAATGTTTACTTATTTATTTCTGTTTAATAAAATACTTTTCGTTCAGTTTTATGAGAAAACCAATCCACTTCTAGAAAAGAAAGCATCATTAGATAAGGTTGGTTTAGATTATATGTTAATAGTTTGATTGTGTTCATAAATGTTAATACTAATTTTTCTTCATCATTTTTATAGAAAAAAATTAATTACACTGGTGTTGGATCTTATAAAAGCACTCTCACGGAACACGAAGCTCAGATTTTAGCCTTGTCTGCACCTTGCTGCAATATATTTTGATGATGATGAAGTAAACGGCAATGAAAATGAAACTGAAATTGCATCATCATGCAACAATATAATCATTATTGGTGAGATATTCCTAAACTTAATTATTTCCATCGTAATTCCTATTCATATTCCCAGCACAAGGATTGTTTTACACACTTTTTTTAAAGAATAGGAGACAAACGAGCAGACGGATCACCTAATGTTAAGCGATGAGCGCCCCCCATGGACACCCGCAACACCAGAGGAGCCACAGGTGCTTTGCCGGCCTTTTAAAAAGAAATAAACTCTTTTTTTGAAGGTTTAAAGGTATCAGTTCGGAAATACCGCCGACGACATATCATTCCACAGTTTTGTTGTGCGAGGCAGAAAGCTACGTGGGAAGCACTCAGTTGTGGCCTGCCAACCATCTATATGATGGGGATACATATGTTGTCGTAAGGGTCGATGGCGAAAAGATGCAGCAGGTTTCAGTAAAGACGGCGCCCCAGCCGCCACCGTAAGTGCGGGTCTGCAGACGGTGAGCAAGGGTGGCTCGCCGCCAGACCAGACCCTGTGCCAGAACCAGACCCTGTGCGTACGGCGCATCGCATTCCGCGCGCGCCTCAAAGAGCCATCAGACTACCACAGATGGGGCCCAGTAGGGCTGATACCCGATACGGAGCCGCGGAAGACCTAACGGGTTGTCGGGGCTCTGGCTCGAGGAGCAGGAGTAGGAACGGGGTGATTTTTAATCAGTAAGAGTCTGACACTCCCTCTCGCCTCACCCAGGCGGGAGAATTCATTGGATGATTTTCCCCCTCAAAAAAAAAGGCATGAGTTGTACTTTTCATTGTTTTACTTTTCTTCATTTATTAGATGATCACCACGCAACTACAGCCGACTACCTCTATAGTGTAGTAAGCAGATTCCGTACAGAATCACCTGATATTCCTGGTAATCTACTTAATATTATTTAAATTGAAATATAAAAATTATGCAATATTATATTCATATTAAGTTTATTTTATTTACTAGATGGAAAAGAAGCGTCAGTTGCTGATAAATGCATAGGTGAAACTAACAGGCCACAAACATCATCTAAAACTGGTAATAAACTGTTTACAATTCTTTAATCCCAATGATGATATAGTATTTCAAAAATATGTAATTGTGTTATTTAGCGTCATCCTCGCTAATTATACTAGTAGTAGTCACTAATCTGGGCACGCTGTCACAATATTTAAAGATTTATTCATAAAAAAATATTTATACTCTAAAACGTTTTCAACTGCAATCCTAAAGCTTTCACGAGAGGTCAGCCGTGGATCATTTAAATTACCTTGCAGTTTGAAACTTAAAATCAGTTCGCTTTACCTCAGAAGAACACGAAGCCCATTCTAGTTGGAGCTGCACACGATGGCATGGCACCAAAGTCGATCAACATGAGTTGGAAACTACTCTTATAGTCTCACTCCAGTCAGTAAATATACTCGAGAACGATTGCTACCTATTTTTATAGGAAATGAGACATTTCCTTAGCTAGCTGTTCCATAGTGTTGCATGTTGAACAAAGCCATTCTTGTGAAATGATTACACTTATTTTCCCTCTTCATAATTATTATAACCTAATTCCTCCCAATGTTTTAAATAAATGAGGAGGGGAGGAGGCTCCACTGAATAAAGATGGGATTGAGTGAGACTATAGGATTGTGAATACCAAATGATCCTAGGAGCAGTTACAGTTCACATATTTTGTGAACATGTACATAAATTAACCATTAAAATTTGTAAATGTTATATTATTGTGACAGCGTTCCCAGATTAGTGCCTACTACTAGTATAATTAGCGAGGATGACGCTATCTTCACAATTGAGGATCGGACGTCATAGGTAAGTTAGTTCGATATATTTAATTATAATAATTATATTGTTAGGAGCATAGACAAAAAGAAACGAAACGTCATCACGAAGCGGGAAAATATAATCTGTGGTTCGAAGAATGAAAATGTCAAGATGGCGGGAACTCGGAAATTTGAGACGGCCTATTTGGTGTTGAGGGAATTTTATTCTATTTGAAAGTCAATTTGCCTATTTATGTGTTGTTGTTGTTGTTTTTCTTTCCAATTAATAGTTATGGTTTAGCTAGTTCTGAATTTGTAATTTGATTTCGATGTTAACAATATAAGGTGAATTGTAATGGTGGTATTCTTTAATTTTCCTGCCTCCTGAGTTTCTAAAATCCAATGTGGTTTAAAACCAATATGTTCCTAATATCAAAGAGTAAGGTGAACTCTATGACAGTTTTTAAGTTTCTAATAATATAATATTATTTTTCAGGGGCAAGACCGTAACAAAATAATATTAAACAACAATATTTTAGAAACAAATTAAGAAACGCTAAGCTGGAACATAAATATTTAATTAATCTCAACAAAATGGCAGTAAATAAGTACAAAATAGAGATGCAAATATTAAAATTAAAGTTAAATAAAATGAAGGCACCAGTCACATGAACTAGAAGATAAAAATAAATTTAAAATGTAATGACTGAATTCATTTTTAACCGACATCTCAAAAAGGACAAGGTTACTTATCAATTCGTCTATATGTTTTTTTTGTGTTTTTATCCGATTACTCCGGCGTTTATGTTTATGTGCACCCCTTCGGGGATAAAAGGCGTGATTTTATGTTATTTAAAACTACTACAATTTGAGTCAAGAGACAGTCGAGGGAACTCCTCAAAGATTTGCAGCAATGTCCCTATGTTTTGGCTTAAATTATTTGTATTGAGGAGATCTTAACAACTAAATAGGGTGTGATTGTCATTAGGGGCCTGATGATGAAGTAGTATGATAGCTAAGGAGAGGTTCCTTAGCTATCTTTTTATCTGATCTTATTTTTCTGATTTTTTATCTGTTTTATCTGAACTTAATATAAGGAATCTTTTAAGGTAAATAATATTTTGTTTGAAACTTGTGGTAACGTATCGATTTCTAACCTATCGGTGTATGAATAATAATAAGTTATTTTTTGCTATTATATTTTCACCTTTTATTTGTTTTTTGTTTAATTTGAATTCATTTATGTATTACGAATAAAATATATTCATGTCTTGTCACTGCCTATTACTGTTATAGGTATAGTTGATTGCACGGTTAGTGTGGTGGCTGGGCAACTGGCTGCCGCGCAACGTATCGCGGGTTGGATTCCCGCACGGAATCACACTTTGTGTGATCCACAGACTGTTGTTCCGGGTCTGGGTGTCATGTGTATGTGAACTTGTATGTTTGTAAACGCACCCACGACACAGGAGAAAATCCTAGTGTGGGGACAACGTATATAAAAGGAAAAAGAAAAAAAAAGAGTAAAATAAATAAAACTATTTTATTACGGTTTGTTTCTTAATTCTTTATTTTTACAATTTATTTATTTTTAACAGCTTACATAAGTCACGAATATGTCATCATCATCATCATCAACAGCCTATAAATGCCCACTGCTGAGCAAAGCCTCTTCTCACACGTGTCATAAGACACGAATATGTATACAAACTAAATTAAAAAGGAACTTATAGAATAAAAAGAGACCTTGAAATAAACTAAAATTAACTATCTTCTCTTTCCGATAATGAAAGTCGTCCAATACGACACAATAGAGTAAAATTAAATGCATTCGAAGTATATGACGATGTGGAATTTCGTGCACGCTTTCGTGTTTCTAAAGAGACAGTTTTATACTTGAATTCGGTATTTGGAAGCAGCATCAAGCCTTTCACAAAGCGAAACCGAGCGCTACAGCCAATAGACCAAATCCTGATTACCTTAAGATTTTACGCGACAGGCAGTTACCAACGCGTAATAGGAGACATTTTTCATGTCGAACAACCAACTGTTCACCGGGTTGTGCACAAGGTAACGGCCAAATATGGCAGCTTGAAATCTTTATTCATTTATGCCAATATCTGAAAAGTTTGTGGACGTCGCAAATGAATTTTATGCTATCGCCGGATTTTCCAGAGTAATTAGGGCTATGAAGTACACCCATATTATAATTAATTCACCTCTATTTTCTGTAATACCAAATCAGGGTGAAAGCCGAACGCGTGTTAATTTTGGGTAGCCTATCCCAAATGCGATTGAAATTTTGAATTTTATCCTCAATGAATGTAGGAATCATGGAATCATGATTAATAGAATTTACGGCTAAACTGAAAATGGTAGGTCCAAAAAGGTCTGAATGTTGACATCAGATAGCCGACTCTATTAAATTGTCCACACAAAGTAATTATGAAGGGTTTCGATAACATTTCCAAAGAAAATTTAACATTTTGGGAATATGTTTTTGTATTTACACATTTTATTATGATTGAAAATGTGTATTTATTAACATAGTCCTAACTATAAAATTTTGATTGGTCTCTAGACCTATGGGTTGTGTGATTGAACTCTCCTCAACCTCAACCATAGGGAAGGAGGCATTTTCAATAAGCTCGTCTTGTCTAATCAAAGTAATATTATGCAGCACTGCACATGCTACAATCACAGGAGGTATATTATCAATTTTTAGTCCCATGCCATACTGCAAACAAGGAAATCTTCTTTTGAGCACTCCCAAAGAGTCTTTCTACTGGGTTTCGCGTGGCTATTTGGCTTCTGTTATAGGATTCCTCAGCAGGTGTGCGGGTTTGTAATAACGGGGTCAATAGATAGCGGCGACATGGATAGCCACTATTACCTACAATAGTGAAGTTTCTAAAATCACCCCTTTCGAATTCGTCACACAATGGAGAGTCGTTAAATATAGTGCTATCATGTACTGAACCTGGCCATCTTGCAATCACATTTCTTATTTTCAGATTTGCGTCACACACCATTTGTACATTTAAAGAAAAATAGCCTTTTCGGTTTCTATACATTTCTGATGTTGATCCTCCTGAAAATCAGTTATAACATAATGAATTGCTATTGTATGGAAATAAACGTTTTAGTATAGCTACTTAAACGTTTATTTCCTATTTTATAGGTAGCCTTATTAAAGGCAATTCATTGAAAACATATACATTATTAATATTTACCTGGTGAATTAATTTTTATATGGGTGCAGTCAACAGCTCCAATTACTCTGGGAAATCCTGCGATTGCATAAAATCCATTTTCAGGGGTTGGCATCAACACTCTTCAGGGCCGTTGGCCGTTACTCTGTGCACAACCCGGTGAACAGTTGGTTGTTCGACATGAAAAATGTCTCCTATTACGCGTTGGTAACTGCCTGTCGCGTAAAATCTTAAGGTAATCAGGATTTGGTCTATTGGCTGTAGCGCTCGGTTTCGCTTTGTGAAAGGCTTGATGCTGCTTCCAAATACCGAATTCAAGTATAAAACTGTCTCTTTAGAAACACGAAAGCGTGCACGAAATTCCACATCGTCATATACTTCGAATGCATTTAATTTTGCTCTATTGTGTCGTATTAGACGACTTTCATTATCGGAAAGAGAAGATAACGACGATAGAGACATATTATACCTACTAATTTATAATTTATCAAAACAAATTGTATGCACGAGATACTTCTAAGCTTTTGACACTCGAATACTCGGACGTCTGTCAAATACAGCTCTCAACTCATCGCAACTCAAATTTAATACATACATACATAACTTCACGCCTGTCTCCCATGGAGGTAGGCAGAGACTAAGAAACGCCAATTACTACGATTCTTACATACCTCTTTCGCTTCATTAACAGTCATCAATCTTTTCATGCATGATCGTCGGTTAAGGGTACTTTTAATTTGGCCCTTCTTTAATATATCGCCAATCTGGTCACTATATGTTCGTCTAGGGCGCCCTCTACCGACGGCCCCATTCATATCCGCTCTGTATACTTCCTTCGTTACTCTACTTTCATCCATCCTTTCTACATGTCCAAACCAGCGTAACATTCCCTTTTCAATCCTTGTCACTACATCATCTTTCAATCCACACCTTTCTCTAATAACACTATTTTTCACTCGATCACTCAATTTTAGTCCACACATACTTCTTAGGGCTCTCATTTCCACCGCATTAATCCTGCTTTCATGCTTCTTCTGCCACACCCATGATTCACTACCATACATAAGCGTTGGTGTCAATATACACTGCATTACAGCAAGTCGAGCTTTGCTGGATATTATTTTACTCGACATGACAGAGTGTAAAGCACCATTAACACTATTTCCCGCTTTCACTCTCCTTTCAATATCCCCGTCACACTTTCCATCTCTCGTAAATAGTGATCCCAGATACACAAATTCATTAACTTGTTCCAATTTTTCATCACCTATCATTACCTGACATTCTGTTATCACCTCATTTCTTTCTATCACCAACACTTTCGTCTTGTTCACATTTACTTTCATACCTTTCCTTTCAAATGCATCATTCATAGCAGTGATCATTTGTTGTAATTCTTGGGCCGACGAGGCAACAAGCACCTGGTCGTCGGCATACAACAATGTTTTAATCACTGTGTCATTCATCCTTAATCCAGACTCTCCTACTTTCAGGTCGTTCAAACAGCTGTCCATAAATAGGTTGAACAGCCAAGGAGATGCTACACAGCCTTGCCTAACACCTCGATTAATGTTAAACCACTCTGTGTAGTCCCCATTTATTCTGACACAGGCACTCGAGTCCTTATATAAGGATTTAAGTGCCCGAATCAGGTGGCCATCCACCCCATACACGGACAGAGTTGACCACAATTCATCCCTCACCACTCTGTCATAAGCCTTTTCTAGGTCTATAAAGGCACAAAATACCTTTTGGTGCTTTGATAACACTTTCTGAAATGCACCGTAACGAAAAGACTTGATCCGTACACCCCATTCCCTTTCGAAATCCCGCTTGCACATCCCAGATTTTACGCTCAGTTACATCCATCACTCTTTCGATCAATACCTTGGCATACAACTTTCCTACTACGCTTAGGAGGCTTATACCGCGACAATTTTTGTACTCCACTCAAATTTAAGCACGCCTCAAATATAACTGGTATACTGAAACGTCCATCAATTTATAATAAGGTCTACTCAGGTAAGCAGCTGTTAAATGTTTGCTTTATGGCAACATTCTATAGTATGCATTTCATAAGCATATTCTCGATTACAAAATAAATTGTGTTTCTTTACGTATTCGTTTCATGCAGCATGATTCGATTAAATAACCAATTCCATAATAATTTATTTACTAAAATTTTATAAATTATGTGAATTTCACTGTAATAATTTTTACTATATTCTATTAATAATTTTATTAAAATATCTAAGAATAACATTTTAAGTACCTAGGTACACTCAATTATAATATTAAAATTAAAAATAAATAATTACCATTAGATTGTCGTGTAGTGAAACGTGTAAGTCATACAGACGTTATTGACATTTATTGAAACACGAATATTCTTCGGCGTCAGATAGTTCATAATACAATTTTAATGTTATTATGGAAGAAAAATCGTGATTAAGAAGTAAGTATGTAATAAAACTTAATACATATACCTATATATTAATACATATTAAGTTATATACATAGATCAGATTACAGTTCTATGCACCTACATAGAACTGTGATCTGATCTATTGTTAATTTATGTGTTTCTTGCTATTTTTGCAGGTGTAGTGATATTACAGAGAACCAAGAGACCAACGCCCATATGAAAAAAAAGAAAGATGCTTGGGATTCTATGTGTCAGCACTATAATCATGATGTAGCTGTCCATGTTATAGTTATAATAATAAAACTATTTTACTATGATTGAAAATGTCCATTTATTATCATAGTCCTAATACAAATATACAAAGTTTAGATTGCTATCCAGACCTATGGGTTGTGCAATCTTCATCAAGCTCGTCTTACTTTAATCGTCATCATTAGTCTGTTCTCGTCCAGTGCTGGATATCCTGTGCCTCTCCAATGGCATGCCACTGAGGTCAATTATTAACTCTACTCATCCAATTGCAGCCAGCCACTTATTATTATTATCATTTATTTAATTCAGGCAGGCAGCTGAAACAACTGATACATGCCGTATTTTTCTATTAGTAGTTAAATTCTCTCCACCCCTACACTATATACATCTGTCTAGACGCGTTCTCCACTTCAGTACACGTCTACCCCAAATGGTCATTACTGCCATTTCAGCTTGATAATCCTTTGTGCTACGATGATATCTTCAGTTTTCTATCGGATCACCTCGTTACGGATCCCACACTTCAGAGAGACTCTTAACATTGTCCTCTAATACCGAGTTCAAGCACTAAACTGTTTCTTTGGAAACACAGAAGTTTACACGAAATTCCACATCACTATAATTATTGTTCAAATAATGGCATGTATGATGTATGTAGTATGCAGCACCGACCTCCCGCCCGCAGATATGTGCTCATGCAGCAGAGATGCGACACAAAACACACACGATACGCAATAAACCACTCTAACCTAACTCGATATGTTTTTCGCTCTACCGCGGCCGCGGGAGCCGCAGAGTCAACAACTCCTGAGGATACTCCGTGCTTCGTTCATTCAGTTCTTCAGCGGAATAAAATATATGTATAAATATTCCCATTTGCCAGTTGTTCAAATGCGTTCAATTTCAGTTCATTGTGTCGTGTTGGACGACTTTCACCAGCCAAAAGAGAAGATAGCGTTGATAGAGACATTTTAAACACACGAATTTATACATAAATTATAATTTCTACAACGTTCAAAGCGTTTAGGAGGCCTTCAGACCACTCTTACATTTGAGTGGACTTTTGACAATATATTGACACATATTTAAAATAAGTATCGTTTCAGTATAAGGTTTTTTCATTTAACTGGACCATTGAGCACGACTTAAATGTAACAGGCCTTCAAAAGAATAACTGACAATGCATGATACAAAACTAGAATTTCAGGGCTGCTCAATCATTTAAGTAAGTATTCCAGTACATTTGAGGTGACTTTTGACAATAGATTGTACTTAAAATAAGTATCGTTTCAGTATACGGTTTTTTCATTTAAGTGGACTTTTGAGCACGACTTAAATTTAACAGACCATTAAAAAGATAACAGACGTTTGAGTATACCAAACTAGAATTTGAGGGCTGCTTAATGATTTAAGCAGCCGTTAAATATTTAACAATCGTTTCAGTATTCGGGTATCAGTCTCTTATTAAGCTTTGCTATCCTAGTAACCCGGTTATTTTATTATTATGGTTCGCCTGAAACAGAAGCCTTATTTTGCCAACTGCTACAGTTAAAGGGGTTGATGTAATGATTGACAACAAAACCTTATGGCCGATGGTACACGAACTGAATAAATGTTAATTTATACATTAAGGGCTACTTTTTTGTATTAATTAACAGTAAATACTAATAATATTCGCTGAAATTTTTCACTTCGATAGGTAATTTTAAATATTCTCTGTATGTAAATGATTGTAAGAGAAAACTTTTTTATTGCCAAATCTCTAATTTTTGGACCACACTCACCGGTGAAAGATCATATGCACCACTCTTATGAGGACACGTGATGTGATCGCTATAAAAAAATACTAGTGTATGATATTTTCAGCATTTATGTCAAGTTGTCTGATTAGTGCCACGCAGATGCAATTCTCTCGTACCGACCAGAACATGTTGAGTGGTAGAACGTCATCAGTTTCCAAATTGGCATAATCGGTTTTTGAAAATTTACCGTGGCAAGACATAGGTGTAATATTCAGCCCAATTTTTGAAATGTTCTTGTAGCACATTTTATGGCAGATTTCAACCGGGCGGGCTCTGAATGTATATTGATAAATAAATAAACTACAAATTGAAACGACTTTTTTGTGCCTGTATAAGCCTGTATTAAAAAGTCAATTAAGAGCCTTATCTAAGTAACAGAAAAGTTGTGTGTTGTTGTGCACAAACTGTACGCATTGTTATGGTCAAACTTTAGTTTTTCTCGACATCTTAGGAATGTCAGTAATTTAGTGAAACCACGGGTCTAAGCAAAGTGAGTTTTATTTCATTGATTCGGTTCAATATTCGCGTCGTCTTGTAAGAATTTGCGAACTATTCTTTATTATTTATTTATTACCTATTATTTATGTTATTTTTAGCCGTCCATTTCACTGCAGTTGAGACAGAACAAAAATAAATTTCCCTAGTTGATTTTTACTTTTTATAGCATTCATCACGCACGAATGATGTTCATCAAAAATACACTTATAATGAGATAACATTTTTAAACACGGAGTCAGTTTAGGGATATTTTTTAGGTTAGTTTAATTTGAAAATGTAGACTGGTTAAATCAATAAAATTTAGTAACTTTATAATTTTTTTGTATTAGATAATTACAACCACCCTTTAATTAATAGCGGCAGTTGGCAAAATAAGGCTTGCATTTCAGGCAGATCGGTATACGAACCAACCAGGATACTAGGGTAGCAGAGCTTAAAAGAGTTTACTTTATGCCGAATATGACACGACTGAACTAAGCACGTGGGTTTGTGACGAGAGCGCCTGCGTGACCCAATCATCTCATGATTGGGGTTCATGAAGGACTTGCATATGTATGCTTACCATAGATAATTATGGAATAAATTTGTAAACAATAAATAATAAACACATAAACACCTACACAGACTTTTCTATTCCCAGTTAATCGATATCTGTATTATAAAAAGCGGAAGACTTTGTTTGTTTGACCGCGATAATCTCCGAAACTCCATAGTTTCAGAGATTTTATAGGATCGTATGACGTAGCTAAGTATCTTTTATACGTTTCATTTAAGTATTATTTTCTTATATGACAACACAAACTCTCTTAACAGTTTGTACACCGTTATGTTAAGTGGTGTCCATGGTACTTCAAGTTGATTTCATATTTAAGAAAGGTTCTTAATTGACTTTATAAAAATGATTTTCACAAAACTCTCGTTTCAACTTTTATTTCATTCTCCTATCTATCAAAAAGCACACAGTCGTCGATAGTATTAATAAAACATAATATTCTAGTAGTAGATCGCTTGACGACGGAATGGCGGCATCATGCTTTCGTCACACCTGTACCAGGGTAGAATAACTTTAAAGCAAGTGGAATAGCGGCAGATTGGTTACAAGGTCAATACAACTTTTAGGAAACTATTTTGTATTATGTTAAGATTTGTTGCCAGCGTAGTATAACATATACGTAGAAGTACGTAGTGAAACAAATTACAATATTTTGTTTATTTTATTAGAGCATAGCCATGTTATAAAAAATCCAGTAACCTGATAGAATAGACTTCATAGCTGAAAAGCAACAACTCGGCTGGATTCTACACTTATGTTATGCAACTGGAAACTTAAAATTAAAATCTTTTAAAAGTATATATAACTGATTATATTATTATGAGAATTGTTTACAGAGGCAGTTGGCAAAATAAGGCTTCCGTTTCAGGCGGAGAGGTATAAAAACCAGTCAGGTTACTAGGATAGCAAACCTTCACAGAGATTGCTGTATTGCGATTGTGACACGCATTAGCCGGGTTGTGTGCAGCGCTATCTGAGCACGTGGTTTTGCGATCTGAGCGCATGCGTTAATTTATGGTACAGTTTACTACATTGTGTTTGTAATAAAATTGAATTCCTAAAATTAAATTATTAAAGTTTTGTTTTTACGCTCAACGAGCGAACTGGTCGTCGCAGTTAACAATAGCAGACAGAGAGCGCTGTTGCTTGGTCTTTGTTTATTGTTGAATCCATAAGTAGCTCTCGATAGTACACACCACAAATATTTATTCTAGGCTGCCGTCACCATTGGCCACCCGTTTCCGTGATATCAACAAGCATTGCTGCTGAAAATGCGTCAGTAGAATTTTTCAATTAATTTTTCAATTTCAATCTTGAGCTCTATTGAAAGCTTAACATGTTCTGATCGGTACGAGAGAATTGTCTCTCTGTGTGGTCCCAATCAGACAGTTTGACATAAATGCCGAAAACATTATTTACTAGTATTTTTTATAGCAATTACATCACGAATGCTTTTAAGAGTGGTGCGCCTGATCTTTGACTGGGCGGTGAAAAATTTACATATTTCGCAATAAAAAAGTTTTCTTCTACAATCATTTACATAGAGATAATAGTTCAAATTACCGAAGTTAAAGATTTCAGCGAATATTATTTGTATTTTTGCTGTTAATTACAACAAAAAGTAGCCCGTAATGTACAAATTAAGATTTATCCAGGTCGTGTACCATCGGACATAAGGTTTTATTTTCAATCACTGCATCCACCTGTATAACAGTTGCAGTTGGCAAAATAAGGCTTCCATTTCAGACGGGGCATAACACCAACGAACCGAGTTATTAGGATGGCAGAGCTTAACAAGAGACAGCGCAACGTGCATGCAGCGTTGATAACTGAGCACGTGGTTTCGCGAACAGTGCGCTTGCGTGATTTAAATCGAATTCGTAAAAACCCAGTTTTTCCCTTGTTCTTGGAGGGTACAGTACTGAAACTTTTTAAATTGAACTTGAGTAAATATTTTATAATATCCTAGTGGACCGCTTATAAAAAAGTATATTGTAAAGAGATTGTTATTACTTTTCGTAACCAAAACGCCTTAAGCAAAGAATAAGCATTGCCTTTGTGTGTGATGTAATCTCCACTAAACCGTGGATTCATCGCCGGATAACTCACGTGACCTTTGTTTTCGATCATTACAACCTATTTAACATTCGCGACTGCGTTTTACAAACCAATCGGGTTAGAACGCAAAAAATAAGAAGAGATTTGTTTTTGGAATGTGATGTACACAGTGTACCGTTGGTATAGCGCGTGCTGACACATGCATTTCTCTCAGTTCCAACAAGTAGAGATCAGCAATGCAGAAAAAAAATCATGACAAGTACACGTAGCTCTCAATTCTCAGTGTGGTGCTAGTCAGAATGGTTGCCTTATGCCAGAACACAGTACAAATGTTTTTTTTTTTAAATCGCAATGTCATCACAAAGCCTCTTAACAGTTTGTACGATCCAGTTGATTTTATATTTAAGAAATTCTTTCTGAATAGTGTCAAGGCACTGGCCTATGACACTATTCCAAGCGGAAGTGTTACAGAGGGAGGATGAGTTGAATGATCGCGCAATCCGCGACATTGTGCCCGACGACTGTTCCACTTTCGGTTGGAGTACGGACAGAACAGATTTTCACGGAAAACGTGAGTAGTTTAATGGTGTATCTGGATCTACTTTTGTCGTGGCAGGACAGACTCGACTCATTGACATATTTGACAAGATGTTCGACGTTACTTTTATTGACCAACTTTGTATGGAGACCAACAGGTACGCAGAACTGACAATTGTTTTGTTGCGAGAGAAAAACAAAGTAAGTAATCATTCTCGTTTTCACTGTTGGTACAAGTAGGGACGACATAGTGGAGTTTTTAGCAATACTAGTTTTGCAAGGCCTCTACTCCTTACCGGAGGAAGAGGCCTATTTTAAATTCAACAGTTTTGAGACTGCAGCATTTTGCCTAAATCATGTCATGCAAGCGGTTTTTATTGCTAAAAACCTTTCTCCATTTCGTCGACAACCAGACTTACATGGACACGACTAGATTTTGCAAAATTCGACCAGTGACTGACTATTGTGACAACAAGTTTACCCAGCTTACACATGCCTTCAGAAGAAATAGCCATAGATGAATCGCTTTTGAAGTGGTAATTTTGCACAAGAAAATCGTCAAGTGCACAAGTCGGAGTGAAACAATAAGAGCATAGGAAGAGTTGATAGGAAGGATCAATTCTTATCAGCTCATCCGATGGAACGTGTCAAGATCAAGGTTTGGTACAAGAAACATTTCCGCCGAATGTATGTACAAAGTCGCCATATTCAACTGCTTTGTGACATCGTCAGTTTCGCACTAAATTGGCCGAATCTTACTCAGACGACATAGATAAATTGACTTGACGACTGAATGCATTTGAACTTAAAAACAAGCACGACTACACAGGTAAAGACGACGACAGGTCAACGTAACCTTCACTACAGGACGCAAGCCAGACCGACTGTTGAAGCCAACCTTTTCCCCATTCGTACGAGGTGGAAATACACCTGTTGCTGGTTGTGCCCAAAAAAATCCAAACAATATGGAAATGCCAGAAGTGCGACGTAAATCTATGTATTGACGGTTGTTTTAAAGCATACCACAAATAAACTTTTTACATTTAGAGGTATTTACATTTTTATTCATTTTTTATTAATAATTATGTTTACCAATTTGCCTTTCATTTAAATATAATTATTCTAACCAATAAAATAGCAACCTATTCCTCAAACAAAATAAATCGTGCACGGACCCTTAGATGGTCGGCCATTTAGCCGCGATTTCGTCATCAGAGGCGATACCAAATTCATACCGGAATGAGTAGTTTGTTATGATTCATTATGTTATACTGTTACGAAATATTTCGTAAAAACTTGTAATAAATAAAAATTATACTTAAATACCATTATTCTAAAGATAAACTTTTTCGTACTGTTTACGATAAGTATGACTATTTAATTTTATAGAGTCAGAGTGACTATTTTATAACTGAGCAAGAGTTGGAAAGGGAATTGTTGCAATGATGTATCAAAATAATAAAAGTATTTGTTTGTGTTATGCTACTTGTTATACCATCTCTGTTGAAACGTAGAGACTTACATTTGTAATGTTTGTTTATGGTATATTAAAAAATATAATTGTCTATATATATTTTAAAAAGATGGAATAATGTTTAGTCTGTTTGCTACATTCACGTGTTTTGCTTATAGGAATAATAAATTTCCACAAGAATTATTTCTAACTATTATAATTCATACTTAACGAGTTTTATCGCCAGATTTTTTGTTTTCGTTTAGTTCAACCATGTGTTTCACATTTGTGTCTGACAAAATAAGGCTTCTATTTCAGGCGGGTCGTTATTCGAAGTCACCGGGTTACTAGGATAGCAGAGTTTAATAAGAGATTGCGCTATGTGACTGTAGCACGTGGTTTTGTGGCCAGAGCGCCTGCGTGAACAAATATAAGAGTTTACTAGCACAATGGACGTTTCATAAAGATCCGGCACAGTAGATTTTGAAGATAAAGTACTCGTAAAATCTAAATTTTAATAATTTTATTTTAATGACTCCACAAATAAGTCAACAGTTATATTATTTAAGTGGATACTTTTTAAAAAGAAGTAAGGAGCAGATATAGTAAAGATATTGGAAACAGTAACAATTTATTTTATAAATATATAAACACTAGCTGACCCGGCGAACTTCGTACTGCCTTAGCGTAGCTTTGATGCATTATTTTATTTTGTATAGTTGACCTATGTTAGGTATGTGTACCTATTCAATTTAGACTGGATTCTATAATATATTCCATATAAAAATGATTCCCTATTTCCCTGGTCCCGCCATACCTGAGAAGGACTTTACTAATTTCATTAAATAAAAATCAAAATATATATTATCATGTACGTCTGGTTGGTAGCATTGTTAAAAACGAAAATCCAACTGAAAATAAAAAGCTCTTATATATTTTCTGTATAACCATGTATACTAAATTGCAATATTATGTAGTCACCAAAAGTTACCAAAAATCGATATGAAGCTGTCAACTTACCGTAATTAACAAACGAAAAACTTGTTGGTCTTTAAAACAAAACAAACTTTATCAAAAACTTATTATGTATTATTGTTACTGCGGTTATGGATGTGATGCCACAGATTACCACAGATTTTTTTTTAAATTGGCTTAGCTGTTCTGCCATTCGTGTCGAATTAGGGAAACAGATGCTACCACAGATTACTAAATAGGTTATGCGAAATTTGTATAGGTTTACTATTCCGTGGCGAATTATTTTTAAAAATTAATAAATTAGTGCAATAGAATTTATTTAAGTAACCACGATTTCGAACAAACTTAATTAAGTAACCACGTTTCCGGACAAACGATGCTCTTTCAATATAGTCTATGGCTGTGAATGACGTTGACATTCGTTACGCGCGTTTTTTAAAATATGCAAAATTAAATGTGTATTTTTCACATAACATAACATGTGAAACATACACATGTAATTTTGCAAATTTAAAAAAAAAATAATTAAATGTGTATGTTTCAATATTTCTGAAAGATTCTCTTAATATTTTTTCCGTAAGAACCATCGTTGGACTTGCACAGACATTTAAAAAAAGAATTAAAAAATCGGTTCAGCCGTTCACACGTGATAACGCGAAACAGGTTTTAGTTTTATATAATTATAGAGGTATAGATGACCGTAATAACATGTAACATTATTTCATGTTATTACGTTCTACGATATTGCATTTACAATTTGTTCCTGCTTAATACGTTAAAATACGTAAATATTTTGATTTTATTTACAACGCAAATACTTCTACTATTTCTGCACTATTTTTTGGTCTTGTATGGTAAGGGGTTTTGTGCTAACTGTCACATGATCGTGCTTGTAAACAGCGTAAACAACACAAACTATCTCCAGCCAAAACTACTAGGGCAACATAAACGAGAAAGTTGTGTAGTTACAGTTTAAAATACGGCGTGATCAATGGTAAGTATCGTGAATATAGTTAAGACTCAACTGCAACCCGTAGACTAAAAGTGGCTTTGCATGCTACCACAACGAGAACACTTTACGATAACGAGTAACAACGGCATTGTGAGGACAGTGTCAAACAGTTTCAGCACCTAATCCTAAACTTTCTCTGAAATCTCCCAGTTTCGTCCCATACGACAATATAGAATAAATTAGTCACATAGTTATTTCAAGTTTTGGGAAGTATTACTTAGTGTGATTATTAGTCAAGTAAGTATTATTTGTTTAAATATAATTATTGTTCATATTTAGTTTATGGGAGGATGTGGTTTGATGCGCGAGCCTAGCTAGCCTAGATAGCTAACCGAATGAAATTCTATCGTAACCACACCAGGATCACCGGGTTGTTTTTACCTCTATATTGCTAATTCCTTAGATTGAGAGGCAGAGATGAAGGTATAGATGAGTAGTGCGTTTAAACTGAGGTCACGTAGGAAAAAATCTGAAATGAGTTTAGCTCCTAATTTTGTGTAGCTATTACATACAATATTGTATGTTGTAAGAATTTGTTTTCAGTCACTTGATTCCTGTGTTGAAATTTTATTTCAATCATTTCCTGAATTTCTTGTAAAATATCATTCACGAATATGTGATCTGCATATACATACTTTTATTTCGTCAATCATATTTGTGCTAACTTGTCACAATTACTTAATTTGTTTTTTTAACCTGCCGCTTATTGTTTCGGTGACCTATGGCGGTTTCGTCATTTCGGTGACGGCGATATATCGTTCCTTTCCGGGATCAATTCGCTTCTCGGTTTGTTAGCTATGAACTAATATTTATTATCGTAATTTCAATTTATAGAGAATATTCAATTCAATTTATGATTTTCGTTGTAAATAATATACTGTTTTTCTATACAAACTTTGCCCTCGTTCATATAAAGAACACACACACCTCAAGTTTCAAGTCTCTGCGATTAGCTATTTACCTTATGGGTTGATCCATTGGTCACTCATTCAGATATTCTTTCTAACAAATCACTCCCTACCTTGTAAGAACATCAGGAACTAGCGTAGTAGCAGACACCATGTTTTGTTGTTATGTGTGTCTGTCAGAAGTATCTGGAAAATAAGAAAAATCTTGCTTAATTGTCGTGTGGTTTTCTTGAGAAAACTTACAATAGAAAAGTTGACCAAGTTTTCGATAAGTTTTTTCCGTTAGTATGAATTTATTACTATAGTCAATTTAGAAGTTTAAGAAGCTTTAACAACGACACAACAAAAACACGTACGAAAACAACGTAAAACGATATGTTATATTTATATTTGTATCTTAATTGTCGTGTGGTTTTCTCAAGAAAACTTACAATAGAAAAGTTGACCAAGTTTTCGATAAGTTTTTCCGTTAGTATGAATTTATTACTATAGTAAATTTAAAAGTTAAAGAACCTTTAACAACGACAAGAAAAACACGTACGAAAACAACGTAAAACGATATGTTATATTTAGAGGTATATTTGTATCTTATACCTAAAATAATACATTTACCCTGAAAAAACTACTAAAAATTTTACAATTGAACTCACTAAAAAAAAAATAAAAAATAAATCAATAAACAGAAAAGCGTAGTGGTGTACAAAATTACAGAATATAGATATTTAAAACGAAACACCCCTAAAATATTCAACTCAATTACTGCGCTTAGGTCGTAAGTGAACCAATGAGGCAGTCCCAGATTATCTACTAAAGCTGATACGCAAAAGGAGCTTAAATTTTAGGTCAAACTACAGCGGTAATCAAACGATTTTTGGAGCGATTTAATGGAGAAAAATTGCGTGTGCATTCACTGTCAGAGCTAGACGGGTACTGACGTATCGCTGTGGTGATGACCGAGCGGTAGCGATTTCTACGCAGCGTAGTGTGTGCGACGCACGGAAGCTACTCGCTGGATATACCATTACATTTTCACACTTAAATGGTCTTAAATTCTGACTTTGGTATTCCTCATTTGATTTGTTAGCAAATGTGACATTATCAAACAAACAACCGGCAAATCACACCACCAGCGGGGAGATTGGCCACATATATGCTACACTTCGAAGGAGTCCACTTTCCAAAGCCAGCCTTGTATAGTGTAAGGTGTAAGTGTAATAAGTATACTAAAAAGGTTGTCTGTACAGAACGTTAACGGCCTGTGATATATGACTACTTCTTAATCTCCACACTTGACAAACGAGATTGAGATCGAGTTCAGCAGGTCCAGGTAATTCAGAAAGAGATAGCTGCCCGATCTATGTTAAATATGTAGATTCTAAGTCGCGGCACTCTTTCCGCGAGCATCGAGCCGAGAAGTAATAATATTCTACTTTATATGCTGAAAATTGCTTCTCACAAATTCCTCAATTACATGTATTCCTGGTTTACAAACTTCAGTCGTACTAGGAAAACAGAAAGGCAGAAGAGTTTGTTCCACCAGCCACGACCAGAACGTGTAGACCTCTCGACTCACTAGGTGCTGCGCTAGTGAGACCAGTTGACACATGTCAACGACATTTCATTCACCAGATATTTTCTTAACTTTTTGTTTTTGACGCATATACCCGGTAACAAAATATATAAAAACAATAAATACGTGAGCTATATTATAAATATAGCGAGAACTGTTACAAAATTCCTTAATTATTTGTACATTTCTATTTATTCCGCAGTAATGCGTCCAGCAATAAGCTTACGTAAAATGGAACGCCTTCAATAGTTTCTCAATATGCCGTCATTTCGAGGGTCTTGTCCAAGTGTGTCAATGTGTGCTGTCAAATTCTGAAATTCACGCAACAGTAGAAAGTAAAGGAAATATAGAGCGTCCCTTACACAACAGAGATGTGCAGGGGAAAGGTGAAATAGCGAATGTACATCAGTATCGTCTATCAAATCTCGACTTCAAATACAAGCCATGATAGTAGTGTGCGTTACTTTTGATTTATGTCTCTATCTACTAAACACTCTCTCTTTCCCACTTATATTTGAAGCCATCAATGACGTAGTACGTTGCCTGATCGATTATCACGTATGCGTTACGGAAGCGTGACATAAACAAGATTTTTCTGTATTAATTAATAACAGGCACATTTGTATTTTAAGGTGTCAGATGAAACTGATTAATTGAGATAACAATGTGAGTAGATGCCTCCATTATCTGAAACATCTTTATCACTATTTATTCTCGTCATTTTTATTAATATTATCTAAACTCAAATACTTACTTTCAGGTTGAAACCTTAAAGAACGCACATTATTAAATTTCATATAGAACAAGGAGATGGACGGTTCAGAATGACGTTGAACTCTATGAATACCAGGCGCACAGCAGTGTTCCATACAATATTACTTGATTTAAAAATCAATCGAATGTTGAACTCTTGGCATTGAATGTTCATATGTTTTTATCGTACTTTGCGTAGGGGTTTAGCTGCCGTAGATTTATGTCAAAATATTTTTGTGAGACGGGTTTGATTTCTACTAATTCTCTCTCTAGACGGCTCTAATTCTAAGCTACCTAACACAACTTTCTTTATGTAAGTAGGTTATTTTGTGCGGATTACACACACAAGCTTGTTTGCAGCTTGCTACAAACAATAGCATTAAATAGTAATATGACCTTAATCGTATAAACACTGCCAAAATCACAACATCTATGAAATTAAAGTAAAGAATGTTTCACAGGTTGTAAGACCTGGAAGTATGGATCGAATAAATGAATAGATATGAATGAATAGGGGGTCTAGAAGTCCATTCCTGGAAACTAAAGTTAAATTCGTAGTAGCTAAAATAAGTATAAACCATCTGAAATTAAGTAATTTGCTAATTTGCGACGGTTTCGTAAACAAAATTGTTCGACGGTTTCGTAAACTCCTATACTAATGAGAATATCGTGGAGATGCATATCTCCGAATACTCTGTAAAGTATATTTGTATTATAATTGAATCTTGCCTCTATTAAAGTGAATGCTGCTATTATGAACTCAGTTGTGATCACAGAATATATTATATGTTCTGTGGTTGTGATATATGTATCTTATAGGTTCTGATCATTAAAAAGAAGTTTGCAATCATGGTAAACGCTCAACTCGAAAGTAAATAGGACGACCCACGCAATCTCTGTTTGCAATCACTACAACCACCTGTTTGACAGCGACAGTTGGCAAAATAAGGCTTCCGTTTCAGACAGATTGGTATAAAAACCAGCCAGGTGACTAGGATTGTAGAGCTTAACAAGAGATTGCTCTATGCCAATGTGACAAAAGCAAGCGAGTTTGCACCGTCTCGACTTGGCACGTGGTTTTGTGATCAGAGCGCTTGCGTGAACTAAAGTTTACTTGTTTGCGATGACTTTATGCCATTAATAATTTATTCCCAAATTTCTGTTTTGATTTATCTTTCGGAACTAAACTGATGGAAACTAAATTTCAACTAATATTGAAATAAAAAAGCCGCTGCTACTATTGTTTTTCAATAAACTACGCCAGTTTCACTATTGATCACTTCTACCATGTGACATTTATGCCCACGTCATTAAATTTTCATTGCAAAATAAAAACTTACCCCACATTTTATTAAGAACCCAACATTTTATTGGAATATGTTGTAATATATACACATAAAAATATAAATATAATTCAATGACTATAATCTATCAACGCACAGCCCAAACCGCTGGACGGATCGGGCTGAAATTTGGCATGCAGGTAAATGTTATGACGTAAGCAGCCCCTAAGAAAGAACTTTGATCATTTCCACCCCCAATAAGGTAAAATAGGGGATAAAAGTTTGTCTGAAACCTTGGCGGTTTTACACCGATCGGGTTGAAATTCGGAATGCAGGTAAATATTATGACGTCGGCATCGGATTTTGATCATTTTGGGGATAGAATGGGGGATGAAAGTTTGTATGAAACTTAGTCAGTTTTAAGCCGATCGGCCTGAGACTTTGCATGCATAAAGCTACTATAACAAAGGTATCTCTCAAGAAAGGATTTTGATAAATTCCACCCCTAAGGAGATAAAATAGGAGATGAGAGTTTGTATAAATCTTCTTAGCCACTGAATCTATTCAATCTAGAATCATTAAATCTTTTTGAGTTACATTCGGTAAAACGGTAATTTGAGACCTGGGAAACGATGTATGATAGTTTTCTTATCACAGAAGTCCCATGGGAACGGGAATTATACGTTAAAGCCCCGGGACTCTCTATCTCTTAACCACTGAATTTATTTGATATTTTGATGGAATAATTTTTATCACTCAAAACTTACGGGAACTAGTACTGCACCGGTAAAATCACTGCGGGATTATTGATTTTTTTTAAAACCACTATAAATTTATTTGACAGTAAATCTCACTTAGGCTCTGAATGGATTCTGACGAATTCTGCCAGCAGTCATTATTCTACGCTGACGAAGTCGCGGGCAACAGCTAGTCTATACATATAAAAGAAAGACGGGTTTGTTCCAACACTTATGTTTCGAAATTGGCTAGACAAATTTTCATGGTTTTTGGTTCGTTGGATTTGTCCCCGCCCGGAATAGCAGAACACATCTAAAAATCATGAAAAATAATTACAAAAGATGAATCGTTTTCTCTTAAAGTTACTTTGTTGCGTACCTGTCAAACATTTGTTGTCCATCCTGTCAAATACTATAATTAATGGTTGACTTGCCTTCAGAAATATGATTAACATTTACGCATGCGTTCGTACATTTATTAGTAGTCTATGTTCTAAACTATTGTATTTCTGATAACAATTTCTAAGATATAATTTAAAGAGTATCGAAAACGTAAGTCTTTTTTCGAAGATTACTAATTACAAAAGTTAAAAATTGCACTGCACCAAAGTAATAGTCTATGATCTAAACTGATGTACAGCCTGAACAGAAATTTAATAATCCTTTGGACGTCGCTTTCGTGTTTTAACTGTCAATCTTCTATCAAAATGTATGACGAAAATTAGTTTCAAAAATTCCGCAATATCATGAGAATTTTTTATTATTCTGACCAGTCTTTTATTTTATAGGTTAACGAAAACGTAGATGTCTTTTATGTTGTTTATAAGATTTAT
The DNA here is from genome assembly GCA_038387885.1 of Spodoptera picta. Taxonomy (NCBI): domain Eukaryota; kingdom Metazoa; phylum Arthropoda; class Insecta; order Lepidoptera; family Noctuidae; genus Spodoptera; species Spodoptera picta. The sequence goes on from JAZHFQ010000105.1 coordinate 200,737, forward strand.
TACAAAGGTTAAAAAGTGCACTATCCAAAGTAGAGAATTTTTTATTATTCTGACCAGTCTTTTATTTTATAGGTTAACGAAAACGTAGATGTCTTTTATGTTGTTTATAAGATTTATTACAAAGGTTAAAAAGTGCACTATCCAAAGTAGTACTCTATGATCTAAACTGTTGCCTGTTTCAAAAGTTCAGGTACTCTTTAAATTTGTTTGCAAAGAGTAAATTTGTTTGTTTCGAAAGATGAAGTTCTTATTCCAAGGATTCCGATGATCCCAACGGATATGTCCTTTGAATTTAAACGAATTCAATTCCCGATTCGTTTTGCCTTCACCATGACGATTAACAAATCACAGGGCCAATCATTTGTGGCCTCAATTTAGAAAATGCATGTTTTTCTCATGGTTAATTGTACGTGGCATGTTCACGTGTCGGTAAACCATCCGCTTTATTTGTTCTTGCGCCTGACAAAAAAACAAAGAACGTCGTTTACCACAAAGTGCTTGAATGAACAGAGTTAATACGAGTGCATCACATGCTACACAACATACTTAAATTGAATAAAAAAATCTGACACGTGTTTGAAGTACTTCATTTTTAAATGCATTCTCTTTCTGTATATATTGTTCATAATAATAAAATACTTTTATATGTCTATCTATGTTCATATTTATATTGTATCATTGTATTACGTTCATCAAAGTTTGAATTAGTTCAGCTAAAAGGTAACACGGCATTAATTGACTATTAGGCTGTACAAAGTTCGCCGGGTCAGCTAGTGAATAATACGAGTTTATAATGTTTTTCAGTAATATAATACAAACGAATTTGTTTCTATGATATTCCAAATAACAGCAATTTATTATTATTGTATTATTAATACAAACACGTAACGACTCGCGCCGGGATCTTTGTTTTCACAGAAACCTGACTAAATAAAGCTTTCGTTTCAGACAGAGGGTTCACCATCTAGCTTACTAGGATAGCAGAATTGTACAAGCGGCTATTTGAATATAACAAACAGACATACCAATCTTATTTATCTGTATAGATTGTTTATTCTTCACGAACACGTGTATGCACCCTTGTCATACAATTATATTTTCTCGGTTATCCTTTAATAAATTATGCTATACTCAATTGAGGGTCAATTAATGATATTATTCTGTTTGGAGTTACCAGCGCACCCTAACGTCATTCACGTGAGCTATATAGTCTGCCACAACGTTTGAACACTCAGATTTTGTTTATAACATTGTGCGTGTGTTTCGCCGACCCCTCGCTAGATGTCTTCATATAATTAGTATTTCATCCCTCCCCGAGAGATACATTGTAGATAATATCCTTATTAAAATCGTCTACTTAAATAAGAGTCACCGTTATTTATCAAAGCGTTTATTATTTTCTCCACCTTTAATTACCACAATTTTTTGTCGACGTAGGACGAAAGTAGTCACCAATTTCGAACTGTTCCTGCGGAGCACATTAGCTTAGTTGGATAGAGCATCGCATCCGGGGTTGAGACGCGAAGGTCGTAGGTTCAAATCCTGCATGTGCTCGTAATTTTTTTGTAGTTATTTTTGAGAAATATGGTAAATATTTATTTAGCCCTCACAATTTTCTGGCGAACAGCAACAGAGATCATTTTCTGGTACATATTGTAAATGATTAAGTTAAAAATATGTTTGTTAAGTTATTCTAAATTATGCATGTGGGAGATTAGTAGTATTCTAATATTTTAATTGTAAAACTATATTCCTAAATATTTTTATGTCGTACTTTCTCTGGCATCGCCCAATTTTAGACAAGAGCCATCTGGTTTATTTGGTTCGCATTGCTTTAATTTCAAAGCGTACATACGCATTGTTGAGCAAAACGACAGCAATCACCAAGTTGACAAACGTTCCGACTGTAATCAAGTTAGATTTATGTCGTAAAGTACACATAGGTAATTTAGTGCAGTACGCAAAAAAGATCAGCAGTTGAGATTATTACAATTTTCAAAGTACGGGTGAATTTACATAATTGTTGAATGAAGAAAAATTATAGAACGAATATGTAGCGAAATCTGTTAGGACCCTTTGGGAACTGAACACACTTCGGTATTGTCACACCAGAGGGCTGTAGATTGAATTCATAAAAACTTTTTACTCTGGAAACTGATGAATTGTCATGTGACATAAATCCACGGTAAACTTAGAAGATAACCAATGTCAAAAAACGCAAAATTTACCTCACTGGTAAATCATATCACCACAGTAGTAGCCAATTTGACCCATTTTTGCATTTTTTTTTCAAGTTTTCAATAAAAATATGTCAAAACCACTTTTTGTCACTTTTTAAGCTTTTTATATCTATTCTTCTTGGTTATTTTAGGTAATCGCTAAACATAGTTCACCATTACGTAATATTATAATCTGTATTTTAATATTACAATTTTTATGCGCATGACCGATTTTATCTAAATTACGTGTAACATTAGTGTATGCAGCGTACAGAATCGTACAACCACATTTTTATTTATTATTCTCGATATAGGGTTTCTATTTTAGAACATTTAGCGATATAATCGACAAACCAAGACTAACCAAAACGAAGTCGGTATTATTTATACATCTTGTCGCCTAATTTTACGAATAGAAAATTAAAACACTGCAACGGTACACTAAAGCGGGGTCGGCGGTGCTTAGCGTCTATGTAAGTTATATACATACATATAAGTTCATTATACATTTACGTACAGCAGTTATCGATCAAAATCTGGGGTTCTGAATGTATGTGTATCTTAGGGAAGACATGACGTCGATAATATCGATAGATTTTTTATCAAGAACTTGATTTCGCTGTGCCACACAGCGAAATTAGAAATTGTCCATATTAATAATTTTATTAGATTTGGGCTTCGTTCGCGTGATGTAGGAAAAAGGTAGCATAATTATGTTGTATTCAAATGTCCTGATTATTTCAAACTCAAAAATCGTCCTCCAGGCTCTATCAATTAAAAAAAAAAAAAAAAAGGCTCTATCAATTCGCCTGTTCGGAGATCCTTTTGATAGGGAAGTTTCTTCACTGTTCTTTAAATTGGGGACCCCGACATGATTGGAAGCAACCTTCATTTTATATTGTTGTATAAAACTCTATATATATAAAGGGTCTTTCAAATAGAACGGGTCGATGTTAATAATCTGTGGTGGCCATTTTGTTTTGGCGGCATCTGTCAAATCTGATTTTCCTTATTCAGCTGCTGATGCCAAATCACCATGGCAAGTTTCACGGTTGAGCAGCATGTGCAAATGATAAAACTTTATTATCAAATTTTATCATTAACTTTATTGCAAACGTTGCGAGCATTGCGCCCATTTTACGGCAGACGCGGTAGGACTACCGCGTTCAAAGTCTAAGTGAGCGCTACAGATCAATAATAAACAATTTTTTTGGCTTAAATTTAACAATATGGACGTAAACGACATGTGGTTCCAGCAAGATTGCGCTACTTGGCACACAGCGAACGACACAATCGACATTCTGCATGAACGGTTTGAAGGTAGCGTTAGCTCTCGCAGAGGTGACGTGAATTGGCCACCAAGATCGTGTGATTTGACTCCGCTAGACTTTTTCTTGGGGGGTTTCTGAAGTCGCAAGTCTATGCCAATAAACCACATTCCACCGTTGTCCTGAAAGCCAACATAACGCAGGCCATCGCTCAGATTCAGCCGGATCTATGCAGCAGAGTTATGGAAAATTGGACCTCTCAGATTCGTGCCGCCATACGAAGCCGCGGCGGACATTTAAACGATGTCATATTCCATCCAAAATGGCATAAATGGACCTTTCAAATAAAAAATAAATTTGGTTAATATCTTACACATATCTTGTTTTATTCAATTTTAACATCGACCCGTCCTTGTTGAAAGACCCTTTATATATAAGGTTGTGATAAGGATAATGGTTAGTACCGTTATCCTTATCACAATCTTCCTCATCTATCACTCCGCTGAGTGGTAATTAAGTCACAGCCAACCTAGTGCCTCCTCGGCCTCATCAGCGTCTAGGCACAGCACTTCTAACTTCCGTAAACGCACACACTATTACGCATTTAATCTCGCAGTGTTTATTCCCCATACATAAAATGGATGATGGATGAAGAAAATCCCATCCCAACTATTAGGCAGAGTTCACCAACCACGACCACCCCGCCTAGTTGAAGGATCCTCCTTTTCTTAGAGAACTTTACTCCTAACAACAAAACGACATATGGGTCATACACAATATTGAAACTCAAAAATAAAAAAAAAATAAAAGTCAGTTATCGATTTCAATTGTGGTATTTATTTAAAAGTAATAATAAACAAAGCCTTACAAAAATATCACAATAAGTCAGTCTTCATTAATTTTGACAAAAATCAATTTTTTTTATATTCTACGTCTACAGGTGAGATCACATAGTCTACAGAAAATAACAAAAATATACTTTAATTAAATATCTCTTACAAAACAATCACGTCAAATTAGACTTCCATAACAATCATTGATACTTATTTTTCTCTTAATCATAATCATTCATAATATACGCGAAACAATCAACAAAGGAACTATAAAAAAATAATAAAAAAATGACCACATAAAAGACATATCCTTCTGTAGAAGAAATATTAAAATATGGCCTCATCAAAGTCAAAGTCAAAAGTCAAAATCATTTATTTCAATTAGGCCAGAATGGCACTTTTGAACGTCAAAATAAAATTAATATTAAAAGTGAAGCTATTTGCTCATTCCAAGGTGTAGATTCCTATGGAGAAGAACGAGCAAGAAACTCCAGAGGTTACTCTTTTTCAATCAGGTTCACAATACAATTTACTAGTTACATAGTTTTGCTGTTTGGATTGTGCGAGAACAATGTAACACCAAAATCCAGTCAAAGTGATCAAGAAAGAAAATAACCTTAAGAACAATAATACAGTCTGGAGCTGACCAGTCCCAGTTGACGGCGCCCGTTCACGAACATGACACGTACACCAGCACCGCCCAACTCAACCATATTGTAGGGAATCGAGCGATCCACTGCACGCGCCACCGCCAATGAGACCTTTGAGTGAGCATGACAACTCCAAGCTGACACAAATGACTTCTATTAATCTAATTTAATATTAAGTTAATTACAGGGCTCTCACATTTACATTGGTTATATAATTTAAAAAAAATATACAATTTAGCAATATAGCTGTATTATTTACGATTTCATTAAAACAACAGTGTTTTTAGTTATCCTGTGGAGCCGGACTAGCCTGCATCCAAGCATTTTTATCCTCTATATATTCATTAAGTTTGTAATATGCTTGTCTACATAAAGTTTTCTTTATACATAATTTAAATTTGGATTCATTTAGTTGTTGTACATCGCCTGGTATCTTATTATAACATTTAACACAGAATCCCATGAACGATTTACTTACTTTCGCTAATCTCGAAATTGGCTGACTTAATCTATTCCCATGTCTAGTTTGATAGTGGTGTCTGTCAGACACTTTACCAAATAACTGTAGGTTTTTCCTAACATACATGATGTTTTCATAGATAAATTGACATGGAACGGTCATAATGTTGATCTCCTTAAACCTTTCTCTGAGAGATTCGCGACGACCTAGATTGTAGATAGCTCTGACGGCGCGCTTTTGTAAGATAAAAATAGATTCAATGTCAGCAGCGTGTCCCCACAGCAAAATGCCATACGACATAATGCTATGAAAGTAACTGAAATACACCAGTCTTGCCGTGTCAATGTCAGTTAACTGTCGTATCTTCCAGACAGCATAAGCTGCAGAGCTCAATCGTCCCGCTAATGATATAATGTGAGGACCCCATTGCAATTTGTCGTCTACAGTAATTCCCAGGAAAGTTGTCTCTTTTACAAACTCTAATTTCTCACCATTCAATAATATGTCACATTCGTTGCTTTTAACATTTGGCAAAACAAATCTAATACATTTTGTCTTTTTATTGTTTAGTACTAAGTTATTTAATGTAAACCAATTTTGAACTTGCATTAGGGCATTATTTACGTCGTCATAACTATTTGTGCGTCTATTAATTTTAAAAACTAATGAAGTGTCATCAGCAAATAATACCATCTGCGGTTCATTTTTAAATAAATGGGGCAAGTCATTTATGTACGCTAAAAATAAGAATGGACCTAGTATCGAGCCCTGCGGTACACCCATAGATATGCTAGCACCCTGTGAATTTACTTTATTTACTTGTACTTTAAGTTGCCTATCCTGAAGGTATGACTTCAACAGATTTAGCGACGTCCCCCGAATGCCATAGTGTTTCAGCTTCAGCAATAGCGTCTCATGTTCAACACAGTCGAATGCCTTCGATAGATCACAAAATATGCCGATGGCATCCCGTGCTTCTTCCCAAGAGGCGAACACCCGCTTAATTAGAGCTACTCCCGCGTCAGTAGTGCAGCGACCTTTGGTGAATCCGTATTGTTGATCATGAAAGATAGAATTCATGTTAAAGTGACGCAACATCTGAGAAAGCATCAGCCTTTCAAACACTTTGCTGAGCGCTGGTAAAATAGAGACCGGCCTATAGTTATTGGGTTCTGCACTATCACCGGATTTAAACAATTTAAACAATCATCGGAATCATCCCATATTTTAGGAATCGGTCGCGTATTTGGGGGAAATGTTTCCATTGATTAATCAGAGTCTTCTGATTCTACGATTTGATGAGCTCTTTTGGTAGGTCTAACATTTTGTGTAAGAGCGTCAGTTGTGTCCTCTGGTGTCAACCTATCACTAAATCCAGGTGAAATTGACACAGTCGGAGTCTCTGGTGTCGGGGTATCTGGAGATTCGGGGATATTTGGAGCTTCTGGAGTATTTGGAGCTTCTGGGGTTTTAGGAGCTTCGACGATATTTAGATCAGGTTCATAGTAAATATTAATTTGCCCAAGTTCATAATGTGGACATTTAACATGTGTGCCACAAATTAAGAAACTCAAACGTCTAGCATGTATAACATTAGGCTTCCTAATACTCCAAGCTAGTTGATGGATTTCATGTGTACCCTTAAACGGCCTTAAAATACTTTTATCCAAAATTTGTTGTATTTCGGGAATAAGTAATTCGTTAATTCGATAAACTTCAATTCGTTTACTGTTTGTAAACAAACAAGACATCAATCCTTCCAAATTTTGAACATCGTTGCCTCTTGCAACATAAGCATCACAGGTGCGTTTAATGCACACACCGTGTGCATTAAACGCACCTGTGACCGTGTGCATGCACCTGCCTACACCGTCAGGTGCACCCTTGCCATGACCTCTTTCACTATAATGCCACGTGATTGTGTGTACATCATACTCCTTACTAATATAGGTAGCAATTAAGTTGAACATGGACTTATTTCGATACTGAGTGGAGTGATGGTCCATCACTTAAAATATCTAAGTGTTTTAAATTGGGAGACAGCTCCTTTATTCTCGTTGTCAAAGCTTGCAAGTGAACACAGATTAAGATAGGGTCATGTCTAAGATTTTCTGAGGCTGTATAAAATGATGTTGTTTTTATAAAATTATCTGGTGATTCTGATTGAGTACTATAATAAACAGATGTATGTAGAGATAGTTGGGGTTTTGAACCACCGAAATGAGCTGATTGAACTTCTTCACTATACTTGCAATTGTAATTTTCTGAGAAATCAATGTGTAATAGGCCATCTTCTGGAGAAATATGTTCCTTCAAATACTGGATAGTTCTCATTTGATGATCATAATTGCAACATGTTTCATAAATACAGGCAAATCTGAATTTAGCTTATTAAATAGATTAATTTTCGTTGTTTGGACCTTTTCTTTAATAGTTTTTTTACATTGCCTGGGTGTGTTTTTAATGACAACAGTGAAATCTTTAGTGGTCCATCGTTCATATGTAATGGTGTCATCATCATCAAAATTATTAGCTTGAATTTATTTTTCTTTACATTTGGGACACGTGCGTTCTAAACAAGGGACATTTAAAATATTGTTGCAACATAGAGATTTGATAAGTTCAGTAGCAGATATAAAAGAAATTATTTTAGCATGACGAAGTGCTTGAACAAGAAAGTTCGTATTTGAATGTACTACACATAAACAAGTATTCCTAGCTTCAACTTTTGGGAACATAACCCAAAACGGTCGAAATCTGCGAAACGTTTCGTAAGATATTTGTATTCCAGTTTTCTTCATAAAAGTCTTATGTAAATTCAAAAGAGAATCATTTTAAAACGTATTTGCTTTTTGATTTTTCTACGCGTAATTGTGTCTTTCTTTCCTGATGTAGATCTACTATTTTGATCTTCCAACAAAAAGTCATGAACAGCTTTTCTTGTCTCTTGGGCTGACTTGGTAGTTATTTGATTGACTCTTTCTAACACTTCGCATTCTATATTTTGATAATTTGGCCTCCAACTCGCATATTCTTTTTTTCAGAAAAATATTTTCAGTCTTAAGTAGTCGTCTGTTACGTTTTGCTACTGCCCTACCACTGTGGGCACGTGATCGTGTAGGAGTGGAGCGTGGAGTATTCATTTCTGCAAATTCCTGTATAGCCTTGTTTTTTTTTCCTTTTCGCGTTTCTTCTTTGCTTTCTCTCTCCATAGTTTTCGCATTTGTCTTTGTTCTGTAGGAGTTAAGTCTTTAATGGTTTTTATAAGCCCTTGTTCTTTTTCTTCTGGTATCTTTCTTTATCCTTTCTTCTTCTTTCTTCAAGATCTGCCTCAGTCATTGTAGCCCGAGCGCGGCGTATGCTTAATTTTTTCTGTTCACGCCTTCGTAATTTTTTTCCTCTTCACTTAATTGAGATGTAGATCTACTTCTTCGCGGCATCCTAAACGAAAAGAAATTAGGTGTCAAACAAGTTTCCTAAGTACGACACTGATGCAAAAATACCTAAATACAATAAAAAAATCACTGTCAGTGTCAAAATGTAATAAAAGTAGAATCCTATCATTTGAACAAATAAGATCGCTGAATATAAAAAATCAACCATTTGTATGTCACTCCTGTAGACATTGACTCTTCTGTAGACAATTGAATCTACAGGAAAGATTTCTACAGGAGAGAAATACACATAGTTAAACTGTCAAATACCAAGCGGTCACCGGTGACCGCAACCTATTGTTCTATAATTGTGTCTACAAAACCGGTACTCGACGAGTTAATTAAATATAGCGGGCTAATTTTTGAGGTTAGAAATCCAACAAACGAGCGTTTCCATAACACTCCCTAAAATATACATGGCCGCTATAATCAATTTTTTTTAATCATTGTACTTACTTTTTAACACGTCACCAAGGAAAGACGCACTGAGGTTTGACAAAAACTTGTGTTATTGATTTAAAATATGTTTTTCTAATAATTTGCACACGCTCTTGTAAAACTTTGAATATGTCACTGTCAGATACAACAATTGTGCCAACTTAAAAAATATAAACTAAAATACGTTCCTTTAAATGCAGATTTTTGACCTTTTTTATGCGTCTACAGGAAGGGACCAAGAAATTGAGAACATATGTTTATTGATTTTATTTCACTAATAAACACAGTGAATATTATGATAAATATTTTAATATAAACTTAAGTATATGTTGGAAATTGTACCAAGAAGACCTATGGAAAAACTGAATGTTGAATATTTTTAATTGACACTTAAAGTCCCGTTCTCAGCATCCGAACAGTCTACAGGAGGGGACTTTTTTCATTTAGCATTAAATAAAAATAATGAAATCATAACAAAAACACTATTATCTTTGCTTAGAATAATCCATTAATAATCAATCTAAGAAAATAATTAATTCAAGCGAGGAAATTTTGAACCAAAACGATTTTATAACAAGCGAACACTTTATTTTCATGTTTTGTGTATGACCCATATGAGAGAAGTCAGATGATGCGCATAGACGGTCGATGACACAAATCTTATGCAAATCCAATTGCTGCACATGTGTGAACTTGAGATGCGAATGTGCGTCGCCAGCGTAGCGTAGTGTGCACACTACGTAACGTAATAACAAATCCGTTTCATCGTTTTAAAGATCTTCGAATCTCGACACATTTTGAATGGAGCTTATGTCCAAATTCTATCTCTTATATGTAAGTAAATCTATAAATGGTTAGCATACATAGAGACAGACACAGACAGTGGTACTCGTATAACTGAGTATTACATATTACTGATTTGATACAAATTTTTAACTGAGTGGTTTTCAACACCATTACTAGAAAAGAACAGTGGGCAAAACACACCCAACTCCGCCACAGTTCAGACGACTCTTGTTTGAAAGGGTTTGTAAAGATATTAACCTTGTTTTTTAAGAGTATCTAGAGAACCCCGAAACAGAACTTCATGTCATCAGAATTTGATTAGTTTCGGCACAATAAACAATGGCTGTAAAACTTTTCAAACAAAGTTAGTTACAGCTGTGCCCATAATTTTTTTCCTACCATCCTTTTAATACTTTATCGATAACACTGTTATATCTACACTGTACATCCCTACAATACAGACGCAGCCGCGCACTCGTCTAACCAGTCTCGTTACGTACTAGTCGCGATACAGACGTGTTTGGCAAAATTATTCCCAGTATTGATTATTCTTTCAATAAGGAAGGTAATAGGATAAGTGCTAAGGCCACGGAGTACGGCGAAGGTGGAAGCATATACAGGTAATGTATTGGTTTTACGCTAATAATGTAAGAGTAAAATAAAAAAAATATTCGAAGGTGATATTAATAATTTTATTGGTCGAATGAATGAGGACAACGTTGTAGTATCTTCAGTAAGAGGAGTTTAATGTCTGCATTAACAGGAGAATGCGGAGAATGAGGACCTATTAGAATATTTTTTTTAATCATTGCCCCTCACTAGGGTTTTCTTCTGTGTCGTGAGTATGATTACAAAAATACAAGTTCACATATACAAGACACCTAGACCAGGAACAACCATTTGTAGATCACACGGAGCGCCGTGTGGGAATCGCGGTTGCCCAGCCACCTCACCAACCGGCCCGTCAGTGTTTGAGAAAGGTAATGGCGATGATTTATAATAAATTGTATTATTATTACAGTTGGCGTTGTCCGTCACCAAGATGTCACCACAGCACCACCTGCGTGTGGCCACTGCAGCGACGGCCCGGTGTAGCGATGATACCACATGTATGTATTACTTTTGCTGCTAAAATATAAATGTTACGAAACTATTTAAAATGCACCTATTATCCGTCCGGCGTCCAATTTTTCGCAAGTTCAAAGTAACAATTAGAAACAGTAATATAACCGAGTGAAATACTATATTATTATATAGTATAGATTAAGACACAATATGTAGTTTTGTTGATTAGAATGAATTTGAAGACAACTGTTCGATGTTACGAAAATTATTGTTAAAAATTAAATGCACATTAGTACTATAGTAGTTTGACCTAGTTAACTACCAAATTGTCGGATGAGTTAAGAAAATGAAAAATTTTATTATTGTTTTCAGTTACTGTGATGGAAGTTGTCTATGGTCCACAGATAATATTAGATATTAAGTATTCTATCATTTCAGCAAAATAATAAGTCTGTGGACCATGGACAAGAGTTCATTTTTCATTTTTAGCTTATATTTTTATTTTTAATTATGTTATGTGTGTTCTGCGCAAAAATAAATGGTTTTTCTTTCTTTCTTCTTTTCAGTTTGGTTGGACGACGCTAGACTGCGATCAAACCGGCATCGGCAGTACCAAATCGAGTGGAGTTACAATAACACTAATTAATTGTAGATTATTTAAAGCGTTTCTTACTGGTCGTTTCGATCGGTCGTTCGAAAATTAATTAAATAAATTGAAAACTAACCAAAGTCGTTTATTTTTGCATTTTTTATGGAATACCCTAAACGAGTAGGCAGATTACCTGATGGTAAGCAATCGCATTGTTTGGGATTAAACGATTGGGGAGGTTGGGTTGGGGGGGTGGGGTAATTAGGCGTACTGTGGTGTTGGTTGTGTTTGCTGTGGTGTCGCGCTGCTACTCAAATCAGTCGCCGCGTCGCGGGTCGCGAAATGCTACTCTTGAATATGAGCCTCTAGTATGGCCTGAAACCAGTAGAGTTCATCGTCAAATTATTTTGTGAATAAGCCGAAAATATAATAATCTATTATTTGAAATGGAACAATTGAAAAATTAACATGGTTAACGAAAATAAGCGTCTCTTTTAAGTCAATCTATATTATTAACAGAAAATATCCAAACACATAAAGATAGATGGCAAAATTAAATTAACTCAATGAGTTGAATTTATTAACGAACAATTAATAATAATAAATATAATTATTATTAATATAATTATTATTAATTGTAATTTTATATAATATAAGCGTCACCTAACTAGCAATGTTGATTCCCCCTGTGCTTGGTAAGCGATTTAGAGTGATCTTCTGAACTTTTCTCTAGGAACTATAAAACACGGTACGGTTCAACGTTGACAAGTCATCTACTAGATGCCAGTCATAGTTACAGTCATGTTTTTTCATCCGAAAATACTACATTTGTAAAATTATAATTCAAAAATCTTTGCGCAAATTCGAGTCTTTACAATTTGTGTCTTGCTGTTAACATGAGTTTTTTGGCTGGTACTCGGTGATGAATACCTGCTTCGTGCAGTCGGCGCCTTACTGTATTAAGGGACAAGTTATTATTGATGGCTATGTCATCAGTACGAGTGAAACCCGGACCTCAAACCCATAGAAAATTTGTGGGCTCTTATGGTGCAAGCATGGGATCGCGATACACTCCGCACTCGACAAAATATAATAACTCATGCAACAGAAACTTGGGAGAGATTTAGAGGCCAAAATATTTGTCAAAATATGGTAGGTAATATGCGCGAACGTCTCCAGGCAATAACAGAAGCGAATGGAGGCCATACCCGCTATTAATTATTATTTTTAAATATATTTTTTGATTTTGCGTTAAGATTTATGTATATTACCTCTAGAATATCTAAAATATTTTCATTTGAATTTTTGATTGTGCTATTAATAAATAAATGATTACATTTGTAATTATACTTTTATTCAGTACCAAACACTTTGTTCTATAATAACAATATCAGCAGTTTCTATATTTACTAGTAGTTAGTTTAGTCAGGTGAAATTAGCTCTTTAATAAAATATAATTGCTTTGTAAATAAGTATTGAAATAGATACTAACGTGTTAACATACATTATTAAGTCAAGCAAGCACTGTCCCAAAAGTAGCTGAACAACATAAGCATCAAAAGTATATTAACACACGGCAACATTAAAAATATACTTTGTTAACCTAATCTTGTCTTTGCTGTTGTTTAGTGACTTTTGATATAACAATATCAGCAGTTTCTATATTTAGTAGTAGTTAGTTTAGTCAGGTGAAATTATGTTTAGTGACTTTGATACAATGCTGTTCAGCGACATTTGGATTGATGGTGTACAGCGACATCTGGAATACTAGTGCACATGTACTTTTGAAATACTCGTGTCTAACGATTTTTGTAAATTTCTGGTGTACAGGCAGATTTTTGTATTTTGTTTCCTACTTGCGACTATAACTTGTGGCATTTTATTGTGAACAAGTGTTTTGTTATGTTGATTCTGTTCATTGACTTTTGGTACTGACTGTACCTTATATATACCTACGCGTAAACGCATGTCGTCACATGTGTCACGCAGATACCATGCAAAAACGTAAGTATGGGAGATCAAAACTTCGGTCGACTGCGAGAATTAATGGGCCGGCCCCACCGGAGTGATATCACGGCCTCACGGAAAACCTCCGTGAAACATCGCTTGCGTTGTGTTTCGTCGCGTGAGTGTGGTTCTCGGAGGCCCCGGAGAAGTTTGCAATCATGGTAAACGTCCAATTCAAAAGTAAATAGGATCACCCACGTAATCTTTGTTTTCAATCACTACAACCACCTGTTTGATTGTGGCAATTAGCGGCGGAGCGATATAGAAACCAGCCAGGTTACTAGGATTGTAGAGCTTAACATCACAAGAGATTGCTCTATGCCAATGTGACAAAAGCAAGCGAGTTTGCACCGTCTCGACTTAGGACGTGGTTTTATGATCAGAGCGCTTGCGTAAATTAAAGTTTACTTATTTGTATTGATTTTCTGTCATTGAAATTCTAATCATTACGTTCTGTTTATTTTCGGCAGTGCCCCAGCCAAGAACCAATTCACCTAATTTTCAGGCCCCTATTTGAGAACCTCTAGCCTTTTACCTAGAACGCAGAAATTTTTGTCAGCCAGTAAGCTATAATCACATACTTGAAATCCTAAATTTCAAGCCAGTTCCTTTAGGTTTCTTTTCCTTTAAGGTCATTTAGTTTCAAAGTTAAGCGAAAGCAAAGTTCTGCGTTTATGACACTCATTCACTCACTCACTCATGATTGTCAAAATAGAACTAGTACTTCCAACCTCAGACAGCTAAAATTTGGTACAGAGTTAGGGATTATGGCCACATAAAGGGAAAGCTATAAAAACTAGGATAATTGGAGATCTGGATTAGATGGAAATTGATCTGATTGATGATCTTGATTAGATTAAATAAATATATTACACTAAAATATTTAATATCACTAAAAAATTTGTCTAAATATAATAATGCATTGGACTAAGATAAAAAGAATCATAGTAAGAGTGACAACTCAATTAGACAGAGATATACTGTCTAACCGATTGATACTTCTGCCCTCGCATACCAGTGGAGGAAGGTAAATGGTACAATGTTTGAGGAAATTACCAGAAGATACTGTTTGTTTAATACCGACTAGAAATATGTGCATGCAGTTAAATAATGTGAAAAGCGATTCCGCACCCCGAGATAAAGTTACTTGCTAAAGATTCCTTGGATTGTTTAAAATGTGTGTTAACGAAAGCCCGGGCGTGTATATAAAAATATGAAGATGGTGCGTCGATGTACTGCTGGACTGGAATAAACTATAATCATTAAAGAGGGAGCCTAAAGTAATAGTTAGGAGAAATATTGGTGTTAGTTTAGGTTTAGTAAATGGGTCTATAGGCATTGTACAAAAAGTGAGGTGGGACCCGGAAGACCAAACAAAGCCTAAACAATTGGTACCTAGTAAATTTCGCTAGTAATCTGTATCACGAATTATTGCCTATTGAGTCAAAGTTTGAGATCATACCCCGGGCATACGTGTATAGAGAATAATTTCCAATCTGTGTGGCGTATGCCCTAACAATTCACAAGAGCCAAGGTCTAAGTCTAAAAAATGCCCTCGACACTGGCGCCTCCATATTCTCTTGTGGCCAAGCCTACGTGGCGCTTTCACGAGTAACCAATATTTATGGAGTGTACCCCATAAATGTTAACTTCAAGAGTATAAAAGCTCAAGCTTCAGCGATCACCGAATATAACCGGCGTAGGCGTAAATACCGCACCGGTTTTCTAGAAATTAAACCGTAACGCGAATGGGTGATACGAACTGTTGCTACTGTACAAGAATCAGAACCGGAAAAAAAAAGAAAAGAAATATTTGTAATAACAAAAAAAACTACTCCTAAAAAGAAAAAAAGTGTCAAATAAAAAATCTAATAAAATAAATGAGTAAGAGACCCGACGGTATGTCCATTATGCCCTGGAAGCTGGGAAAGTCTTTGGTGTGGGACGCAACCTGTGTCGACACCCTTGCACCTTCTCATCTTCCAGTAACGGCGAGTTGTGCAGGTTCCTTATTGCGATTTTGTTATTATTGTAGTATAAGAGCTAGCAACGTTTGGAGAACAGGTTACTAGGATAGCAGAAAGTTACAAGAGATAAAACAAACTTTTGGAATCATGGCAGAGTCGATACAACACCGCACCGTGGTATCGCAAATAGTAAACCAAAATATTCGTCTCATTTTATGTACATTTATATTATTAGCAAACTAGAACCAAACACATGAAGATTGATGGAATAATTAAAGGTAGTGAATTAAATTTATCAACTAACAATTTAAGTACGTATCGTCCAGTCCAATATTTTGTGGTCTAATAATTGTGGAGTACAATTATTAGACCACAAAATATTGATAACAGTAATGTCATTATAACTATGGACCGATTTTTCATTCATCTGTTAATTCTTAACTGTGGAATAAAATTTACTGTTGAGAGTTCTAAGTATGGAAAATTAAACATTTCGAAACGCCTGGTCGACACATCTTGTGACCAGAGGGCTGGTCTTTTTCTCGGTCAGAGGTTAAGCATTGCCATACAACATGGCAATGCTGCCAGCCTTCTGGGTACTTTCCCCACTGACGTCGATGCGGACGAGTTTTTCGATGCCTTATAAATAGTTTATTTTTCCTATAATTAATTTTAATCATAAGTTGTATATATTTAAATTAGTAATATTTAGTTTTAATTTTATTTATGCAATAGTTGTTAATAAAGTATGGAAGAATTGTCAAATATTGAAAATTATTTCTTATTTAAAATTTGTAAAAAGATGATTACATTTTAATTTGAAATATATTAACTACTAAAACATGCAGCATTCCTCAATAAATAAAAAATAATAAACCTCCTTTCGTCGTCTCATTGTCTGGCCTCAATGATATTTATAAACAGGATAATAATATGAATTTGCCTAGTAACATTGTTTTGTACACGTGGTCCTGTTTGCAAACATTGTAAGAACCGTAACGACAAATAACTAAGCTTATAACTACTAGGGTGATATAAATGAAAATATATCTCAATTCCATTGCGTGCGGGTCTCATACGGTAAAATTATTAACGATTTATCTAAATCGGGTTTCACATGAGTTTACTCTTCAACGTCTTATACCTCTATAATAAACACTTTACAATATCAAATGGTTGTCTGTGATGGAAATCTAGACTTTCCATTTATATGTTTTTTTTTTATATTATCATAATTTATATAACTACATAAATATTTACAACTTAAAATTAACTACAACTAAACTATTAAATAAAAAGAAAGTAAAAGAAAACAACAAAAATGTCTGTGATTGACTTCTTGTTTAATTCTTTGAATATTTAAGTTTGTTCATTCTGCATGCACACGTGTCCTACAAATCAAAATTTTCAAGTTTATCAACATTAATAAATTATCGTACACTCAATTACAGCGCACCCCATTGTTATCCATGCGAATTACATCGTCCGGCACAACGTTTTATAGCTCAGATTTTGTTTACTATATTGTGTATGTTTTTCGCCAGCCCCTCGCTAGATGTCATCATATAACAGGTATTTTGTCACTACGTCTAGAGACAATATGGAAATTTAATCGTCTAATTAAATATTAATAAATATTATTTATCAAAGTTTTTATTGTTTTCTCCATCTTTATTTCCTATTTGTCCTCCTCCTGCAGGACGAAAGTAGTCACCAATTACGAGCTGTTCCTGCTGTTGGATAGAGCATCGCATCCGGGGTTGAGACCGGAAGGTACGTAGGTTCAAATTTTGCAATTGTCCGTAATTTTTTTGTTATTCTTTTTGAGAAATATCGTAAATATTTATTTAGCCCTCACAATTTTCTGGCGAACAGCAACAGAGAACATTTTCTGGCACATATTGTAAATGATTAAGTTAAAAATATTATGCATGCAGGAGATTAGTAGTATTCTAATAATTTAACTCGTCGAGTACCGTCATTATAGACACAATTATAGAACAATAGGTTGCGCTCACCGGTGACCGCTTGGTGTTTGACAGTTTAAATTGTAGAACTAATTTTCTAAATATTTTTATGTCATAATTTCTCTGGCATCGCCCTATTTAAGAGCCATCTGGTTTATTTGGTTCGTATTGCTTTACTTTCAAAGCGCACATACGCATTGTTGAGCAAAACAACGAAAGCAATCACCAAGTTGACAACAGTTTCCGACTGTAATATAAAAATTTAAAAACAATGTACACTTGTGACTTTTCTACAATTTTATTATATATATGTATAGATGTATAGATAATAGATATAAAACTGCTGTCACAAATAATAAACAATCGACAGCCCCAGTTGTCAGCATAAAGGTATGTCATGAGTAATGTGACGTAG
Source organism: Spodoptera picta (assembly GCA_038387885.1). Lineage (NCBI taxonomy): Eukaryota > Metazoa > Arthropoda > Insecta > Lepidoptera > Noctuidae > Spodoptera > Spodoptera picta. The sequence continues at coordinate 218,835 of JAZHFQ010000105.1, forward strand.
CACGAGTTTAGCCACGCCGTAACACGCGTCTAGCTACGACGTAGCACGCGTCTGGCTATGACGTAGCACGCGTCTAGCTACGACGTAGCACGCGTCAAGCTACGACGTAGCACGCGTCAAGCTACGACGTAGCACGCATCTAGCTACGATGTAGCACGGTTCTAGCTACGACGTACCAGAATTGATAGCACATTGATTCGAACGCCGGTCAAACGCGTAACAGGCGGCCATACTAACGACTACACTACCGAGGATGTGATAGAAAATCTAAAATTGGGCTTCTAAATCGTCGATGTAGAGCAAAAACTGTCAAATAATTATTTGACAGTTAATTGATGTTTCTTAATATTCAAGAGTAATATTTAGTATTAATATACAAGATATACAAGTGATAATATATAAATTGGAGACCATCCTATACACTATAGATGCCATAAAGTTATTTGACATGATTTGATTTGATTTGATTTGATTTGGTTCACTCACAATTCCACTGTACTGGGAGAACAGCAATGTAGAAGAGCTTCCATGACCAGAACATGTTGAGCTCTATTGAAAGTTCAACATGTTCTGGTCGGTATTAAAGTATCGTAATTTCTTATACTAATCACATCACGAATCTTCTTAAGAGTAGGGTGAATGATCTACAAGGCAATAAATAAGCTTTCTTCGACAATAATTTTCATGCACGAACTACCAAAGTAGAAAAGTTTTAACGAATATTTTTTGTATTTGCTGTCAGTTAATACAAAAAGTGACTTTCTTTACTTCTACCATTTCTTTACTTCGTGTACGACGGGCAATAAGGTTTTGTTTTCAATCACTTTATACGACTGTAGTATGACAGTGACAATTGGCAAAATAAGGCTTCCGTTTCAGGCGGAGCGCCATATGAACCAGCCAGGATACTAGGAAGGCAGAGCTCAACAGAGATTGCTTTACGAAAATGTGATACACAAGTCAACCACCAACCACGTGGTCTCGTGATGAGAGCGCTTGCGTGAATCCGTGCTTCACGCAGATCTTGCTTGTATGTTTATCACAGATAATTATGTAATGGATTTGTAAACTAATCATTCATGGTGTTTAAGAGTTATATCTATTTTACACAAGTTCTATGGATAATCAACCTTTCGTCGAATCTTTGTTCAGTAGAAATAAAGACAAAATATATAATAAAATAGAACAAAATAGATACAGGAAAAATAAAAGAAACAATCGAACCGAGGATTAAACCCGAACGTCGTGCGTAGATGGTGCCCGATTTCTTGACTAACCAATTTTAACTTCATATGCAGTGGTTAAATTTAGTTTCGCATTCTAATAACATTATAGAGGTAGATGGATTTTATTTAACGAGGACACGGATTGAACGCCATTCTCTTAAAATGAAACCTAACTAGATCGATTTATCGTCACCGAAACCCCATGAATACAAAACTTGAAGAAAATCGATGGAGCCGTTTCCGGGATCGAATACAAACACTGCTTTTCATTACTTTGCTTACGTGTCTAAATACTACCGCAGTTTTACAGGGCGCCTTTGAAGTCGACAATCAAATGGCAATAGATGATTACCAAAGTTCCTACAGTTAACAGAAAAATATAAAAAAATTACCTAATTATGATTTTTTGTATTAAAACGATTACAATAATATATTACAGTAACTGTTATAGAGGTATATTGATGAATTTGCTGCAAATGTAGTTCAGACTATCTCTGCATAATTTTATCGAATTGTGTAGAAAGCGGCTTTGTTTGCAGAAACTATCTGAAGTCAGAACTACTACGACCACATTGAACGAGAAAAAATTACGCAGTAACAATTTAAAATACGTCGCGATCTCTATTAGCATGTTATGAGTGGTTCCAGCAGACAAACTTACATCCGACTATATGACTTTACTGCTTTTATTCTTCGAAAGAGTTGGCACAGCTCAACAGTTTCACGTATAATACAAATATAACAAAAACTGGACACCAAAAAAGTGGTACCAAAATACTGGCTTGGCAAAATAAGGCTTTGGTTTCAGACGAACCGTTATAGAAACCGACCCATTTACGAGGGTAGCAGAGCTTCATAAGAGATTGTGCAACGTGACTGCAGCGTCAACCACGCACGTGGTTTGGTGGCCAGAGCGCCTGCGTGAACAAAAGTAAACAGTTTACTTGTTCGTAGTGGACATTCAAATCTATTTTCAAAGTAAACAGCAAATTGCCGACACTTTTTTGAAATATAATTTTATTACAGTAATCTCTTATCCCATCCCAAGTGTACACTTTTTTAATTAAGACGTTGGTGAAATTAGTAATACAGTATGTATGTATGTATTTTTTTTTTTTTTTTTAAGGGGGGAAAATCATCGAATGACTTCTCCCGCCTGGGTGAGGCGGGAGGGAGTGTCAGACTCTTACTGACTAAAAACCACCCCGTTCCTTCTCCTGCACGTCGAGCCGGAGCCCCGGTTACCCGTTAGGTTCTCCGCGACTCCGAATCGGCATCGGCCCTATTGGGCCCCATCTGTGGTGGTCTGATGGCTCTTTGAGGCGCGCGCGGAACGCGACGCGCCGTACGCTCGGGTCTGTTTCTGGTCGGACGGGGAGCCACCCATGCTCGCCGTCCGCAGGCCCGCGCTTACGGTGGCCGGAGATCGTCCCGCGATCCCCGACGCCCGGTGTGTCCTTCGCGATGGCTGGGTTGCGAGGAGGCAGCGCTTCGCTGCCTCACGCGTCCCGCCTCCTCCTTAGCTAGCATGACTGCTTCGCAAAAGGAGGAGACGGCATCCCAGTCCCCCTCGCTCCGCATCATGGCCTGCACTAGGCCCGGACGCGAGAGGTCGCCATCGCCGATCACTTCCCTGAGGACACGGCGGTGCTCAGCCCACGAAGGGCATTCTCCCACCGTGTGTTCCACCGTGTCCTCAGGGCGATGTATGTATGTATAATTAATTACTAAAACGTTGGCTAACAAAAAAAACTTGAGACGAATATGTGTAAAACGGGTGTCGCATTCGCTAACAGAATAATAAAAACATATTCAAATGCGATTTTCCCACTAATATTCAGAGCGTCTTAGAGTTTGAATGACTTTGGTTCTTCACTGTGATCCCAAATATTATTAACCAGAGAATAAAAAAAATAGTGTTTCCACACACGATCTGTGGAGTGGACATCGCAGGAAAAATTACAAACAGGGAGCGCTGCTGCTGCTCTGTTCAATCTTTAAGTAGGTTTTTATAGCCCACGTATCACACGGGGCGTGTTGTCAATGCCTTGCTGCTTAAAATGCTTCAGTCGAATTCTTCAATTATCTGTATACCTGGTTCACCTAGTTCTATTGTACTAGAAGAACAGCAATGCAGAAGAGCTTCCGTGACCAGAACATGTTGAACTCTCAATTTTATCGATGTCGTGCTAGCCAGAGTGGTTGTCATATGACAAAACATAATACATCCTGAAATTTGAAAAGCAATATCATTAGTCATTTCGACACCTCTTAGCAGTTTGTACATACCGCCTTGTTTAGTGGTGATCAAACTCTTCATTGACTTTTCAAAACAGGTTTTCATAAAACACTCGTTTCAACTTATTTATTTATCAAAATACATTTAGAGCCCGCCCGGTTGAAATCTTGCATTAAATGCTACAAGAGCATAGTACCAATAACTAGGCTGGATATTGGTACTATGCTGCACTATAAAATTTAAAAAACCAATTATGCCAATTTGGGAACTGCTACTAAAGATTTTTTTAATAGCGTCAGTTGGCATAACAAGGTTTTCGTTTCAGGCAGAGTGTTATACAAACCAGCCAGGTTACTAGGGTTTTTTTAATTCATCGAATCCCTTCTCACGCAAGGAAAGCCACTGGGCCACTGTGTTCCACCGTGTCCTCAGGGCGATCGTCGCAGTAATGACACCCGTGCGTTCCCTCCCGCCCTATCAGACACAGGTAGCAGGGTAGCAGACTTTCATAGTGATTTCTGTATGGCGGAATGGCAGTGTCAACTCCGCACGTGGTTTTGTGATCAGAACGCATGCGTGAACTGAAGTTAGTGTTTACCAATTCGTGTCGGTAATAAAAATTGAATTCTTAAAGTGACCTTTATGTTACCAATACAGAAATATTTGAGGGATATCAGTGCATATCGCATTTACAAAGTTTTAGTAAAGATTACTAATTTGTTAGTAATTTGAGGGATACATGACTAGGATTTATCAGTATGATCATGTATCCAAAATACAGATTTCAGCAAATATTATTTGTATTTGCTATTCTTTTTCATATGGTGCCACTTCATTCCTGAAAGTTGGTTGTCAGCCTTTCTCTAAGCTTATTTATTGCTCAGCCTCGACTTTTTCCTTCGCCCGGCACTTTCCTTTCTCTTCCTTTCCATTTTTCTCATCATTATAAGATGAAGCAGCATGTATCAGTCATGTCAGGACGTGAACGAAATATTCTATATTGCGCTTTTTGATGGTTTATTTCATTTTGCGTGGCATGTGGACGCACTGGAGCATGATATCGTTCCTGATCTATTGTGTATTTGCTGTTAGTCAACACAAAAAAGTAGCCCGTAATGTATAAATTAAAATTTATTTAGTTCGTGTACCATCGCCATAATGTATTTTCAATCACTACATCTACCTGTTTAACTGTAGCAGTTGGCAAATTAAGGTCTCCGTTTCAGACGGAGCATAATAAGAACCAAATATGAACCAACCGGGTTACTAGGAGAGCAGAACTTTATAAGAAACAGCTCAACAGAACTGCAGCGTTATATGAGCATGTGGTTTTGTGAACAGTGCGCCTGCGTGAACAAAGTTGACTATTTACTTATTTGTGTTGGCCATTCAAGTTGAATTCCTAAAATTATTTTTCATACAATAAAACGTCCCAACTCATGAGGTGGGACGTTTTATATACAAAAATAAAAACCATAGTACATGTTCAATATTTTTTCATTATCTAACTGACGGATTAAATAGACTTCTAATTTTCATACCCTATCAAGTACCCTATTATGTATGCTGCAAAATATTATTTTTGCCATACATACCAAACAATAATTGCCTCATTGGCCGAGCCGTCGCAAGGGCGCCTGCCGGTTAAGGGGTCCCGAGTTCAATTCTCGGGTCGGACAAAATATTACTGGCTTTTTTTAAATCTCAGTAGGGGCACGGAGTCTGGATAATGTGCCCGGTATATGGCAATAGGTTTACCCCTATTACAAGGGGACTCATAACATAAATAGTGAAAGGTGGGTGTAATATTGTACAGTGGCATTCAGTGTCGTAATGCCTCTGCCTACCCCTTCGGGGATAAAAGGCGTGATGTTATGTTATGATAAGTATTTTTATCAAATCTTTGAGTATCAAACTAATACACGGGTACTTATTCGATACGAATATTTTTCTTTTATCTAATATTATAGTAAGTGTGAAGTAAAGCTCTATGTACAATATAACTTGCATGAAAATTCCACATGGTCAAGAAAAAGATAGTACTGCTTTCTCCGACATCTATGCATTTCATGTACACCTAGTGCTCCAAATATTCCGTAATCTGGACGGATCAATAACTAGACTTGAGCACGTGACCTCACGCTACTGTGGTTAGGAGGAGTCATAGTGGAAACTTACTACTATAAAATTTAACTTATGTATTTCGTGTATATTTCTTGTTACTAAACTAATTACAATTTGAAAGTATTAAAATGTAAATTATCTACACAGTTATATTAATATGTAGTTCAAACTTACTCTGTATAAATTGAACGAATTGTGTGGAAAGAGAATCAAAGTCAAAGTCAAAGTCAAAATCATTTATTTCAATTAGGCCAGAATGGCACTTTTGAACATCAAAAAAAAAATTTGAAAGTGTTCGTGTGAATCGATATGTTATTTATTTGTAGTTCTCTAAGAACCACGTGGTTTTGTTTGCAGTGTAGAAAATAGAAACTATCTCACGCCAGAACTACTAGGACAACATAAACGAGGAAAGGTCACGAAGTTACAGTTTAAAATACGGCGCGCTCCTCAGTAACACTACTCCATGTTGAAAAACTAACATCTATCTATATAGAGGTACGTAAACGAAGTGTGTGACACTTCATTCAGCATGCAGTTTTCATTTAACGCGTAATAACTTTTACGTAAAACTTCAGACGGTGCTCTGACATTGACGTTAGATAATAGAGAGAAAGATCCGAGAAAACAAGGGAGAATAAAAGTAATAAAATAACTTTTAACAAAAAAAAACCGACTTCAAAAGTAAATAAAAAATAAAAAAGTAAATAAAAAACCAAAAAGCAAAAAATAACTTACTAAATATGCAATTTATAATACTTTTAAATTACTACTTACTATGTAATTAATAAAAAAACTATTATTTTCTTAACTAACTAGTCTAACTACTGCTTGGTTTGAAGTCGGTGCCAAGCGTGATGAATTAAACTAACTTATATACCTCTAAATACAAAATTTTTTCACAATTTTAAGTGATGGGTTGACCAAGCAAGGATGCTTCTCGAATGAGAAAACGTCGATTCCTTGAAACGAAAGATGATAGATGGAAACGATTAGACAAAATAAAAATACATGCTAATAAGAAGAAAGAAAATGAAACACTAAAGGAACGTAAAAAGAGATTGTCGGCTATGAGAGCTTATGTATCAAAAAGACTAACGACCGAAAGTCAAGAAGATCGTACTCACCGGCTCAGTTTGATCCATGAACGCTTATCGAACGAAACCGAAGAAGCCCGTGCTCACCGGTTCAGTTTGATCCATGAGCGCTTATCAAATGAGACCGAAGAAGCCCGTACTCACCGGCTCAGTTTGATCCATGAGCACTTATCAAACGAGACCGAAGAAGCCCGTGCTCACCGACTCAATTTGATCCATGAGCGCTTATCAAACGAGACTGATGAAGCCCGTGCTCACCGACTCAGTTTGATCCATGAGCGCTTATCAAACGAGACCGATGAAGCCCGTGCTCACCGACTCCGTTTGATCCATGAGCGCTTATCAAACGAGACCGACGAAGCCCGTGCTCACCGACTCCGTTTGATTCAAGAGCGACGATCAAATAAATCTGCTACACAACAATCTCAACGATTAAGTTACTTACGTAACAGTTCCGCACTAAGGGTACTTAATGAACTTCCAGAAGAAAGGGCCAGTCGATTGACTGTTCTAAGACAAGTATCAAGTCGCTTGAGAAATACTCGTATATCCTTAAATATAAACTGCTATAAACTAGTTTATAGTTTACTAAAGAACTCAGGGCTAATTTTGTAGGAAATTGGTTGTATTATCACCTCCCGAGAGGAATACGTCGATTTACAAGTCGCCCTATATATAGACTATCAAAATGCACTCAGGCATAACAAGCTAAGTTTAAAAAATAACAAAATAGACGTCGATCCTATAAATGAAACAAATATCATATTATTCTAGTAGCAGATCGCTTGACGGCAGAATGGCGGCATCATGCTTTGGTCAAACCTATATATACCAGGGTAGAATAACTTTAAAGGAAGTGAAATAGCGGCAAATTGTTTACAAGATCAATGTAAGTTTTAGGAAACTACCTTAGATTTTGTTAACATTTATTGCAAGCATAGTTCTTAATATATAGAAGGTTGTATTGAAACAAACTAAAATATTTTTGTTTATTTTATTAGAGCATAGCCATGTTACAAAACAATTCAGTACCTGATAGAATAGACTTCATAACTGAATAGCAATATCTCGGCTGAATTCTGCACTTATTGTATATTACTGAAAACTAAAAATTCAAAAACCGATTATATTATTTTGAGAACTGTTTGACAGCGGTAGTTGACAAAACAAGGCTTCCGTTTCAGACGAAGCGGTATAAAAATCAGCCAGGTTACTAGGATAGCAAACCTTTACAGAGATTGCCTGTTTTGCTAATGTACCACGCGTTAGCAGCGTTGTGTGCAGCGCTTACTAAGCACGTGGTTTTGCGATTTAAGCGCATGCGTAAATTTATGGTACTGTTTACTTTATTGTTTCTGTAGTAAAATTAAATTCCTAAAATGCCCTTTATTTTATCAATACACACATATATTTGAGGGACCCCAGTGCAATCTTCTCTTGCAAAGTTTTAGTAAAGTTTGCTACTTTTGTTGATTGATTTTAGGGATAAAAGATTTGAATTTATCACTATGATCGTGTATCATAAGCATAACCTAAAAAGTTGTGTCTCTACGCTCAACAAGCGGATTAGTCGTCGCAATTCGCAATTTACAATGACAGGCAGAGAGCGGTGCTGTTAGGTATCGCAGAATCTTAAATTAGGGTAGCAGATGGTTACGATAGATCGATCTAGGTGAATGTGACATTTACAAGTAAAATAAATTAAAGAGTTTAATGGTAAAAGTGTATACGTTAACTCAAGTTATTTGTGTCATTTATTTGTACCTAAACTAAGTTAGTACCAGGATCCGAGCAGGAGTTGAAAGGGGAATACTAAATTTCCACAAGAATTATTTCTAACTTATAAAATTCACACTTAACGTGTATTATCACCAGATTTTGTTTTTGTTTAAGTTTCACATTTATGGCTGGCAAAATAAGGCTTCTATTTCAGGCAGGCCGTTATTCGAACCAACCGGGTTACTAGGATAGCATAGCTTAATAAGAGATTGTGCTATGTGACTGTAGCGTCAACTGAGCACGTGGTTTTGTGGTCAGAGCGCCTGCGTGAACAAATATAAGAGTTTACTCGCACAATGGACGAGAGTACTCGTAAAATATACATTTTAGGAATTTAATTTGAATAACCTACACAAATAAGTCAACAATTATATAAATCAAGCAGATACTTTTTAAACAGCAGATACAAAAGAAGTAAAGATATTGGAGACAACAATATATTTGTTAATAAATTGACGGTCAAGCACGTTAAACACCATGAGGGTATCGGTGACCGGCGTTAGCGGAGGATTTACCTTCAACAGTTTTTTATTGGCAGTCAAAGTCTTAAGTATATACGTTCGTTATTTGATGTATATTTCATGTTATTTATTTACAATTTGTTACTGCTTTATACGTTAAAATACGTAAACATTTTGCTTTTAGTAACAACGCAAAACGTCAAACTTTTTCTGCAACATTGTTTGGTCTTGTGTGGAAAGAGGTTTTCTGCAAACCGCCAAATGATCTCGTGTTTGTAAACACAAACTATCTCCAGCCAAACCTACTAGGGCAACATAAACGACAAAAGTAACGTAGTTAAAGTTTAAAATACGGCGCGATCCGTGGTAAGTATCGCGAATATAGTTAATTCAAATTGCATCGTTGAACATAACGATTCCGGATGGAACGGGTCCAATTCGCTTCTCGGTTCGTTAGCTATGAACTACTGTTTGTTTTAGTAATTTAGATTTTTAGGGAATATTCATAATAATGAAACAGTTTAACCGAATCTTATAACCTTGAGTCAAAATTATAACCTCATTTAACACTCAGTCAATTGAATTATTTCGACTACTTGAATGAAAACCAATTTTATATGACGGAGTCCACCAGGATAAGCAATTGAAACGGTTTCTGAAGGTCACTTATGCCCACTATATGATTTAAATAATATAAATAATATACTTAAGTTTTTCTAAACAAACTTTGCCCTCGTTCATATAAAGAACACACCTCTAAGTTTCAATTCTCTGCGATTAGCTATTTATGTTATGGGTTGATCCATCGGTCACGTAAATAACGAAATAACTAACCGTGTTTATATCAACGGGCTTCACCCGGACCGTCCTCTACATGTGTGTCTGTCAGAAGTACCTGGAAAATAAGAAAAATATTGCTCAAATGTCATGTGGTTTTCTTGAGGAAAGCTTACAATAGAAAAGTTGACCAAGTTTTCGATAAGTTTTTGCAATGTGGACGGAGAATTGTTGTTGCAATAAATAACTATAATTAAGTGTCTTATTAACTAACTTACACTACTTAATTATAGGGCGAGGTGTCACACACACTTTTTTTTGGAAATAGTTCCTAATATTTTTGTATAATTCGCATTGTTGACAATTGTTACATTGTATTTATTAAAATTATATTATCAATTTATCCCTCTTACATATTTATTCTTATTATTATTATTTAATCATTTTCCTTTGCCCTAAACCTTTTTGTCTTTTATAAGTAGGTACACATAATATATTTTATTTGAAACTATTCACTATCATCGTGACGTATCGCTGTAGCGATATCCACGTAGCGTAAAGTGACCCACGGAAGCTACTCGCTGTATATATAGCATTACGTTTTCATACTCAAATGGTCTTAAATCCCGACTTCGGTGTTACAGCGACATGTGACAGCGTCAAAAAGGAGATATTGGAAAAATTATAAATAATGCAACGATAGCCCCAACAACTAGCAAACCACACCATCAGCGGGGAGATTGGCCACATATGTATATACCACACTTCGAAGGAGTTCACATTCCGAAGCCAGCCTTGTATAGTGTAAAATGTAAGTGTAATAAGTATACCAAAAAGGTTGTCAGCACAGAACGTTAACGGCCAGTGATATATGAATACTCCTTAATCTCCAGAAATGACAGACGAGATAGAGATCACAATTCAGAAGGTTCAAATAAATCAGAGTGAGATCAGCTGCCCGATCTATGTTAAACGTGTAGATTCTAAGTCGTGGCACTCTTTCCGCGTGAGTCGGGCCGAGACGTAATAATATTCTATTTACTTTATGTGCTGAAAATTGATTCACACGAATTCCTCATTTATATGTATTCCTGGTTTACAAACTTCAGTCGTACTAGGAAAACAGAAAGGCAAAAGAGTATGTTCCACCAAACACGACCAGAACGTGTAGACCTCTCGACTCACTAGGTGCTGCGCTAGTGAGACCGGTTGACACATGTCAACGACATTTAATACACCAGACTATTTATTATTATTTTTTTTTATGCATGTATCCGGTAATAAATTATATAAAAAGAATAGATACCTGTGCTATACTATAAATACAGCGATAATTGTAAAAAAAATCCTTAATTTTTTGTACATTTCTATTTATTCCGCAGTAATGCGTCCAGCAATAAGCTTACGTAAAATGGAACGCCTTAAATAGTTCCTCGATACGCCGTCATTTCAAGGGTCTTGTCAGAGTGTGTCAATGTGTGCTGTCAAATTCTGAAATTCACGCAATGGTAGAAAGTGAAGGAAATATAGAGCGTCTCTTACACAACAGAGGCGTGCAGGGGAAAGGTGAAATAGCGAATGTACATCAGTATCGTCTATCAAGTCTAGACTTCAAATACAAGCCATGATAGTAGTGTGCGTTACTTTTGATTTATGTCTCTATCTACTAAACGCTTTCTCTTTCCCACATATATTTGAAGCCATCAATGACGTAGTACTTTGCCTGATCGATTTTCACATATGCGTTACGGAAGCGTGACATTAACAAGATTTTTCTGTATTATTAACAGGCACATTTAATTTGTATTTTAAGGTGTCAGATGAAACTGATAAATTGAGATAACAATGTGAGTACATGCCTCATTAAAATTTATTCTCGTCATTTTTATTAATAATATCTAAACTTAAATATTAATATAATATATAAATATAATAAATATTAATATTTATATTAATTTCAGATTGAACCTTAACGAACGCACATTAAAAATATTTATATAGAACAAGGGACATGAACGGTTCAGAATGACGTCACGTAACACTGACGTTGAACCCTTTGAATACCAGGCGCACAGCAGTGTTCCGTCCAATAATACTTGATTTTATTATTATTATTTTTTATTTATTTATTTATTCATTTATTTCAGGCAACTGTGGCCCATATAAAATATAATACACAAATAAAAATACCTCTACAATACAAAAATAACAAATACCAAAAAAATTAAAACATCAATAAACTAATAGAGGTAGATATACAATAACAAAACTCATAATTTTAATTATTGCACACGAAGAGACGGCGTCGTGTTTCGCTGACTGGTATCACGTAGTCGGCCACGGAAACGCCGATACACGATACCCTTCGGCCAAAACTGTTCCTTGAGAAAGGTTTCAAGGTAATGTGTTGGAACCCGCACCACAAACGACTTGAAGTTAGTATTGTGGCGCGACTCCAACTTCTCGACTCTCAAGGTCCAGTTCGTCTTCACTCGCAAATACTCCACGACATCCTCTGCCTTCGTGGAGTAATGCAGTCGGGACACAGCGTCGTGGGTGTCGCTGGACGCAGCAGCATATTGGGTCCTGTCAGCGCGGTACCGCACTGGTTGCGGCAAAGAGCTTCTTCTTCCTTTCTACCTTAATGAAGCCCTCATTGTCACGCTTGTCCTTTTTCAGACTAGGCTGGTTTGCTTGACCCCGTTTTATATTGGCCACTTGCTTTTTCTGCGACGATTCAGTTTGGATAGGATATTTTAAAATCAATAGAATGTTGATCTCTTGGGATTGAATGTTGATGTGTTTTATCGTACTTTGCGTAGGTATTTCATTTAACTGCCGTAGTAGTAGAGTGCCGTAAGGCATAAAAATGGCCAAACCTCGGAATCCAGGGCCAGTCAATGAATCTGTAGAGGTATATCAAGTATGAGGCTGCATTATTAAAAACTCAAATAAAAAAGTAAAAAAAAAAAGAATTGTCCGATCTCGATTTACAACAATTTTTTTTTTCGATTTACTGAAAAATGAGAGACGGAAGGGGGAAAAAGTGTTTATAGTGAAAAATTTAATTTTATTTGTAATAAATTATATGTGCAGAGTAACTCCAATGTCAATTTATTAGATTACCGTAAAAAATGAATTACAAAAAAAAATCATTAACTATACACATTGTTACATCATTGTACATTATTGTCGTCGTCGTCGATCTCGTTGATATAGATTGTAGGTGAAGGATTAGTGCAGCTGTCACCATTGCATTCTAAGCAAGCTGCAGTGCAGTTTAATCCACTTTTCCTGCACCCACAAGATACTCCACATCCTGTTTTGCATGAGCAAAAAATAGTTTTTAATAAAGATTCTGGAGCTGGCCGTTGCGTCATTGTTTGCGGTGTCAATATTCCCGCATTCATATTTCCAACCCCATTCTTCTGGTAATATTTCTCTTTCAAACCATGTTCGAACTTGCAAAAATACTCTATTAAAGTGTTCAAATGCGCCATCTGCAGTGGGTGGTAATGATGGCAATTTAACGCAGGTATTTTTAGCAGTTGCTTTTAAAAAAGAGTTATATCTTAATGCATTAAGATCTTTTATTTTCTGGGGGGCACCGTATAAAGCAAGAGTGCATGTAACACCAAGCCTTAAAAATGTCATCAGTATTTTCACATTCATTTTTGAATGCAGATGCAGATTTTAATGATGATAATATGCCTCTAGTGACTTTTATAATAGCTCCTAGTTCAGAGCTTAATTCAGAACTAGATTCGGTTTTATCACAAATGAGGCCATCATTGCTTGTACTATCAATACTGGATGGTTCACCCATTGTGACACGTGGCTGCAACAACAAATATTAGTAATATTAATAACTAACTTTTATATCATAATTAATGATTTATATTATTAAATTCTACTATTATATTCTAACTTTTAACATTGATTTATTACAAAATATTCATAACCGTTTTCAAAAGCATGTAATATAAATGAAAAACAAATACTTACAATCTATGCCACTATTTTCAAAGTTTTGAAAACTCAGTAATGTTCAGTAATCAACTTTATCACACTCACTGCACAATAATATAAACATTAATTTTTAATAAACAAAAATCTGAAATAAATAATTTTCGGAACGAAAACAACAGCTACGTATTAAGTCTAGCAAGTTACAACGTGTACTATCCTGTGAGGGCCCGCCGTGAACAATACCGAACAGCTGCTGTTCCCCTCTTTTCTCCAACTAACTTACCCGACCTTCATCGGTATACCTGCAGACCCTAAAGATCCAATATCAAGTTTTCAAGTTTGTAATAGTTGTTCTTTTTAAAATATGACTTTTGACTAATATAAATCAATGAAAACTCCAAAAAATAAATATTTGTTTATAACAATAAAAAAAATTGAGAGCGCGAAAAAAAATTTTTTTAACATTTTTCTATATACTATTAAAAACATATTTTCAAGGTTTATATTAAGATTCATTGACTGGCCCTGGATTCCGAGGTATAAACCTTACGGCACTCCACTATAGATTTAATGTCAAAATACATTTGTGAGACGGGTTTGATTGCAACTACTTCTCTCTCTAGACGGCTTTAATTCTAAGCTTACGCTAATACGCCTTTTTTACATTTGTAGGTACTTTTGTGCACATTTCATATACACGAGCTGGTTTGCAGGTCGCTACGAACCACAGCATTAAATAGTAACATGATCTTAACCGCATAAGCACTGCAAAAATCACAACATCTATGAAATTAAAGTAAAGAATGTTTTACAAGTTTTAGGACCTGGAAGTATGGATCGAATCAATGAATAGATATGAATGAATAGGGGTCTAGAAGTCCATTGATCGATTCCTGGAAACTTAAGTTAAATTCGTAGTAGCCAATATAAACAATATAAACCATTTGAAATTAAGTAATTTGCTAATTTGCGACGGTTTCGTAAACAAAATTCCCTAACTCCTATACTAATGAGAATATCCTGGAGATGCATATCTCGGAATACTCTGTAAAGTATATTTGTATTTTATGAATTGAATCTTGCCTCTATTAAAGTGAAAACTGAGTTCGTAATAGCAATTACGAACTCAGTTGTGATATATGTATCTTATAGTTGTATTGAATATTCTTAACCAATACCAATGCCAACGCAGTTGACTGAAATAACATAGCAACTGATTAGAGATCGGACTGAAGCGCATTGCTGACGTTCATGTATACTAGGTAACCAAAAACGGCAAAGTGATGATATTAAAGCAGTTTATAAGAGGTAGCTGCAATAACAGTAATATCGTGCGTAGTTTCAAACTTTTATTTATCCCATTTCAATTACACTTTTGAGTATTCAAATAATTTATCCTTCAATATAAGCTATATGTATAAATACCTGCAATATTATTAAGACAAGGGTTATCTTAGATGGCCCACGGGTTTTCAATCACTACAACCACTGTTTGACAGCGACAGTTGGCAAAATAAGGCTTCCGTTTCAGACAGAGCGATATAGAAACCAGCCAGGTTACTAGGATTGTAGAGCTTAACAAGAGAATGCTTTATGCCAATGTGACAAAAGCGAGTTTGTACCGTTTTAACTTGGCACGTGGTTTTGTGATCACAGCGCTTGCGTGAACTAAAGTTTACTTATTTGCGTTGACTTTAATATCATAAGATATTAAATTTTTTTTCTCAGACTTCTGTTTTGATTTACCTTTTGAACTGTTGGGAACTTTTCAACTAATATTGAAATAAAGAAACCGCTGCTACTATTGTGTCTGAATAAACTACGCCAGTTTCACTATTGATCAGTTCGACCATGTGTCATTTATGCTCACGTCGTTAAATTTTCATTGCGAAATAAAAAAAAAAATACAATTTATACAATGATTTATACATTAAAATTTTACAATATACAATATTTGGATTATGTTGTAATTTATACAAATGAATAATACGAATTTATAGTGTTTCTCAGTGATATAATACAAACACTTAATGACTCGCGTCGGGATCGTTGTTTTCACAACACAACCACCTGTTTCTCATTCGCGACTGGCAAAATAAGGCTTTCGTGTCAGACAGAGGGTTTCACGAACCAACTAAGTTACTAGGATAGCAGAATTGTACAAGAGATTGTCTGCTCTGGAAACGTGGCAAAAAAATTTCAGCGTCGGTACAATACCGTACCGTGGTATCGTGAGTAGTAAACCAAAATATCCGTCCTAGTTTGTGTAAATGTATATTATTAGCAAAAAAATATCCAGACACATAAAGATTGATGGTAAAATTAAACACTACGTAATGATTAACTCAATGAGTTGAATTTATCAGCTAACATTTAAAACAATGTCCAGCCACCCAAAAATTTTAAAACATAACATAATTATAAAAACAATTTCATTTTAACTAAAACATACATAATAAATTATACATGTAAAACTACTAAAATTCCTTAAGCATGCAAAATTCCTTTTTATAAAATAAATAGTAAATCCTTTCCCTACGTCTTCTGCTTGTCTGGCCTCGACGAGATTTATAAACAGGATATTAATATGAATTTACATAGAAACGAACATTGTTTTGTACACGTGTGTTTGCAAACATTGTAAGAATCGCACCATTGAACTATCAAAGCTTGTAACTACTAGGGTGATATAAATGAAAACAGGTCTCAATTCCGTTGCGTGCGGGTAAAATTATTAACGATTTATCTAAATCGAGTTTTACATGAGTTTACTCTTCAACGTCTAATAAAATAATAACTTTTTAGTACCTAAAAGTTTGTCAACTTTTTGTTCAATTTTTATTTTTAAAACTATCCCCGCGACTTCTTCCGCGTGCAATATGAATTTTAAGACAGACCTATATTCTTTATTTTGCTTCAATGTACAAAAATAAAATTAGCCTATGTTACTTGTTTGTACATCAGCTACCAATGAAAGTCCCGTCAAAATCAGTCCAGCCATTCCAGTAACTAGCCAGTACAAACAGACAGACAAAAATTATAAAAAAAATTATACATATATATGTCGGAAAAAGCGGCTATTTGAATATAACAAACAGAATCTTATTTATCTGTATAGATTGTTTATTCTACACGAAGTCGTGTACGTGCCATTGTCATACAATTACATTTTCTCGGTTGTCCTTTAATAAATTATGCTATACTCAATTGAGGGTCAATTAATGATATTATTCTGTTTGGAGTTACCAGCGCACCCTAACGTCATTCACGTGAGCTATATCGTCTGCCACAACGTTTGAACACTCAGATTTTGTTTATAAAATTGTGCGTGTGTTTCGCCGACCCCTCGCTAGATGTCCTCATATAATTAGTATTTCATCCCTCCCCGAGAGATACATTGTAGATAATATCCTTATTAAAATCGTTTACTTAAATAAGAGTCACTGTTATTTATCAAAGCGTTTATTATTTTCTCCATCTTTATTTACCTACCACAATTTTTTGTCCACGTAAGACGAAAGTAGTCACCAATTTCGAGCTGTTCCTGCGGAGCACATTAGCTTAGTTGGATAGAGCATCGCATCCGGGGTTGACACGCGAAGGTCGTAGATTCAAATCCTGCATGTGCTCGTAATTTTTTTGTAGTAATTTGAGAAATATGGTAAATATTTATTAAGCCCTCACAATTTTCTGGCGAACAGCAACAGAGATCATTTTCTGGTACATATTGTAAATGATTAAGTAAAAAATATTTATGTTAAGTTATTCAAAACTATGCATCTGGGAGATTAGTAGTATTCTAATATTTTAATTGTAAAACTATATTCGGAAATATTTTATGTCGTACTTTCTCTGGCATCGCCCATTTTTAGACAAGAGCCATCTGGTTTATTAGGGTCGCATTGCTTTAATTTCAAAGTCGCCACAGGGCCCGATGATGTACTAGTTAAATTGTAACCTGTTGCCACATACTCAACGCAGCTCAAAATCTGGTTAACAGATGGACATTGAGTTTTGTTCTATAGCTATGATAATGAACCGAATTATACCACTTTACAATGCAATAACACCCACTACTCACCATATAGAGGTATGTTATGCCTGCCATGTAATAGGGGATGAGCCTATTACATGGGAATCGAGCTCGAGACCCCTTGCCCAGCTGTCGCACATGCGACCACTCGGCCAACAAGGCAGTAATATTGGTTTTTTAGAAGTACTATTTCAAAAATGTTATTTTACAAACCTTTAAGCAACATTTTTTAAATAAGACAAAATATGTATGTACAGAAAATCAATGTAATATTTTCTTCATTAATACTCTATGGTTAATTCTCATTTTTGAATTGGCCGGTTTATCTTAAATAATATACCTCTAAAGAGGATAATATAAAGAGATGTCACTGCCATTGTGACGTGTGTGTTTTTGTAGAAAAATTAATGTCGTATTGTTAAGTTTTATATTTTAGTTTAGAGAGTTAATTTTCCCATAAAAGAAATAATAATACCTGAAATAAAGGCTTAAAATGTTGTTTTTTTGTTTTTACAGGTGAGTTACTTTGTTTATTAGTGGTATTTACCTAAGTTAAAGTACATTGTACGCAATAAGTTATA
Organism: Spodoptera picta; assembly: GCA_038387885.1. NCBI lineage: Eukaryota > Metazoa > Arthropoda > Insecta > Lepidoptera > Noctuidae > Spodoptera > Spodoptera picta. The sequence goes on from JAZHFQ010000105.1 coordinate 237,121, forward strand.
AATAAACAATTTTTGTCTTTACAGAAAGATGCAATTTTGGTTTTATTTCATTTAAAGCGCAATATTATTATATGTATATAAGCGTCCCTAACATAGTGAGCTTGATCCCACTTGTGCTTGGTAAATGAGCACACCAATTATATTCTATAGTCTATTCTTGACTTTTCTGTGAAACTATTGAACAAATAAATAAAGTGTTAAATATTGTCAAAATTAAAAAGTAATTTCATACATTATGTACATTGATCTTTCTCTTTAGATATACTTAATAAAAATAGACAAAAATGGTTACAAAATCATAAAACACGACTTTAACATATACCTTTCCTTGTTTGTGGAAAAAGAAATTACAAAAGGGGGGGTCAAATCGGCTACTACTGTCGTTCTTGCGACAAGACCCATAAGTACCGTGGATACAATCCATCGGATTCCAGAGTAGCCACGGACCCCCGAGAGACATAGTTGAAATTTGCTATCGTATCGGAGCCGCAGGAAAACTTAGTTTGCGCGATGCAGGTTTTATGCTTTCACACCGCTGTAGGATGATTATAACAAAATATGAAATAAAAGAATGATAGACTATTAAACCAAGAATCCTGTGACTAATTTTAGTGGATATTTATTTTTAAATTCTAATTTTAACTTGAATCTTTACGTTACGAGAAATCGCACATGTGTGACAAGGATATAAGTATGGTGGTCAGCTCAAAAGCGCCATTTCCAAGAATTATTTTAATAAAACACAACAGATGAATATATTTCTATATAAATATAAATGGAACTATTTCCTGATTATTCCTATTAGTAGATGAATCTACAATTTTTATTCTTTCACAGGAACCTTCCCAGACAATAATAAAACCAAAAAATAAAACTGATCAATTTGATGCAGTCATCGTAGTTACGTATGGACATATTTCATGCAAATATTAGAGATCCATGTCTGTAAACGTCATGTTTGTCCATCTGTTCTTATTAACTTCTGTTGTCCTCTATTTTGGAGGACAACTATCTATGAGATCATTTTATTTACTCGTTATTGGGGAGTTTTACTTAAATGGTATCCCAATACCTCTATAATTAACCCTCACTAGCAAGGATACAACAGTCGGCCATCTTGTTGAGGGGCACAGATTATTTACAACAGACACGACTTACGAAAGACAAGGTACTGGCTACTAAAATTACGGTTTGTCTAATTTTTGTAAGGCACTAATGATCACATCGACGTTTTAATCATTGGTAACTATATCTAATTCGTATTTGTTTTAATTTCAAAGAGAAATCTGTTTATCTTCCATTATACTCAATTTTGTCTTTAAAACCCAAAAAACTGCTGTAAAAGATAATAAACAATCGACAGTCCCAGTTGTCAGCACATAGTTACGTCCTCATCATGAGTACCCGCTCGTCCACTAAAGGAGTTTGGTTTCGAGCCTTCGCTACAAAATAGGAGTTTGCCGCTAAACAAACGAGTTGGAGATTTCAGTTTTAAAAGAATTCAGTTTATCAGAGAACGCTTCTGCTCGGTTTCTGTGTATTTTGCACTTAGGTATGTTTGAAATTAATCACGCTATGACAATTAGCTCCTTTTCCTGTGAAGTATCAACACTATCAAGTAAACTGAACCCGTTCAAACGGTCAATTTATGAACGTTAAAACCTATAAATACCTACGCATAATATTATTCATAATCATTATGCATATCAATGTCGTGTCTTCGTTTTATAAAATGTGATCTATGATGGCGCATTGTCGGGTGTGTTTGTGTGTGTTTACCAGGTTTGTAGGGGTTGTTCGGTGGGGTTACCAATATGAAAGTAAGATAAAGAAGCATAACGGTTTTTATGTTTCATTCTGATGATGATATACTGATGTACTGATGACTGATGTACTGATGTATCAGATGAATAATATGCTTAAAATAAATACCTCTCAATAATAAATAACTGAATAAATAAATAAATTGCTTAAATGTACATGTTTTCAGATACCACACTTTTATAATATATTTTAATTTATTATGTTTGACTATTAATTCATTTTCTTTAAACGAATTGTTACTTTTTCGGAATCTATTTTCTCCTTCTTTTTTCCAATATCAGATCGCCTGTAAAATATTTTTAGATTAACTATGTATTTAAGTTGTGATGTAGTCTATATTTAACTTACATAATTAAACCGTTTTGGTTACCTTTTTGAACTAAAGTAACAAATTTTTTTATGTATGGGTCATAGTTTATGGGCACTTCCTAAGTAGGCTTACAAAATCGATAAAATTTATTAATACGTACAGAATTTTAGGCAGACAATTAATGCGTTATTTTGCATTATTATTCGTAACAAAAGTCAAAAAAGTCAAAATCATTTATTTCAATTAGACCAGGAAGGCACACTTTTGAACGTCAAAACAAAATATTTAAATATTAAATAATAAGAAAAATGTCAGTCTGTAGGTCAGTCCTCTAGTGAAGCTATTTGCTCGTTCCAAAGTGTAGATTCCTCTGGAGAAAAACGAGCAAGAAACTCCATAGGTTACTCTTTTTCATAGGAGGAGAGCTGGCGAGAATTTTTGGGTAGGTATATGAGGTAAGCTGAAAACTTGTCCTGTACCTCTCCTATTATATCCCAACACGAACTGCAAACCTGGCTGGCTGAAAAACAAAAAAGTAGCGGGGCTAAACCTACCCTCAATTTTTTTAAATATTTTTTTTATCCAAAGATATACCTACTTGAGGCAATTTGCAATTTTTATAGGTAGTTTAATATTTCGGGATATAAAATAAAATAAGCCAGACGCTTCAGCCGGAGTTTTAACATTGCCAGACGCGTTCAAAAATATTTTGCAAAAAAATATAAAAAATTTATTTGAGGCAACTTGAAATTTTAATACAGTATTATTTAACTAAAAAATAAGACTCTCAAAAAGACATCATTTCGGTGGAACTTTCTACCTGCCAGGTGATCTAACAAATTTTGTATGGGTGCAAGTGCGAAGAGCTATAGACAAACTGTAGAGTGAGAGAGAATAAAATTTTGTGTTATCCAGTAACCCCTCTTCCGATGTCAATGTGCCGGGTCCATGGAAATTTATATCAAACCGATAAATCTGCAATTGTTAAATGCTTAGAAAAACAACAAAAATACACCGATGCACCAAGTACCTTAGATGTAGTTATTGTTGATGGATTTTTTTTTGTTGCATAAAATGCACGATATCTTTATGTGCAAGTTTACCTGGTTTTCATGCATTAATAGGATGCGATTATAATCCATCATTTTTCCAAAAAGGAAAAATAAGGCCATATAAAATATTGATAAAAAATCGAAATTATCAAAAAGCTTTAACAGATCTTGAGTTGCACATATTTTTGGATCACGTGAAGAAATTTTGCCAATTTTGGAAGCATTTATTTGTGAAATTGATGGATATAAAAATATATCAAGTATAAGTGCAGCGCGGTTTCAAAAATTTTGTGCATCTTACAAAGCTAACACTGAAGATGAGCCATTCAAAAAAACTTTAAAAAATTGTGATCCCTCTACTTTCATCATCATCATCATCATCAACAGCCTATAAATGCCCACTGCTGAGCAAAGCCTCTTCTCACACGGAGAAGGTTAGAGCGTTAATCACCACGCTTGCTCAATGCGGGTTGGCGATTTCAAACTTATAATTAGAAATTATAAGTCCAGGTTTCCTCACGATGTTTTTCCTTCACCGTTTGTCAGTGGTGTCTAAATAATCTTAGAAAGTACATATAACTCGGAAAAAGTCACATTGGTACTTGCCGTTGGTAGGTTTCGAACCCGCACCCTCATGCATGAGAAGTGGGCGTCTTAACCTCCGGGCCACCACGACTGACCCTCTACTTTACATCTGTGCAAAGCTGAATTACAATAACATCTTTTAAGAACGAGTATTTGGAGAAATGCATATTTGCGATTCCCCAGCAGTTTGACACCGAATAGAAACGAATGGACACTTCATGAAGATACGCTACATTTCCACTGGTTCGACGAAGATTGTATGCCGCAATCAGTATTCGACGCTATTGTTCATGAAAACAATAAACAAAAAAAGAATACTGGAAATGATACTACAGGTGCGTATATATAGTTTAATTTCTATTTCTATTTCTGCTGCATTTTAATTTCTATGATTTATTTAATCAATCTATATATATTACTTTTCGCAGATAATGCAGAGGTATCCGAAGTAGACACAGATTAATCTGAAGTTGATTCTGATAGCTCTGATGAAGGAGCATCTACAGAAGAAGAATGACAATTTCTTTTTGATATAACAGGGAATTAATTACATTGATATTTGTACACTCATAATAATTCTGCAGCTGTAGTATTAGTATATAATTTTTCTATTTCAATAAATCTGATTTTGTAATTTTATATTTTTGTATTCATTACTTTATAAGATCACCTAGCAGATATTTAGAAACCCAAGTGCTTAAACTACCAAGTAATATACTTTATTAATTATCTCTTCAACAATATCATTAAAAATAAGTTTGCAATCATGAGAAACGCCGAATTCGAAAGTAAATAGGACGACCCACGTAATATTTGTTTTCAATCATTACAACCACCTGTTTGACGGCGGCAGTTGGCAAAATAAGGCTTCCGTTTCAGGCGGAGCGGTATACAAACCAGCCAGGTTACTAGGATTGTAGAGCTCAACAAGAGATTGCTCTATGCCAATGTGAAAAACGCAAGCGAGTTTGTACTGTGGCGTAGTATGTTAGTACTTGTAATCATGTATGCAACCAATATATAACCCGTGTATTACCAGAAATAAAGGCAGTTCTGCATTGTACTTTGTGATGTTTCAATCAATCTGACACCCGTCCTTATATGGCGACCCTGCCACTAAACAGGGCTTGTATCATGTACGCGATCACACTAGAATTCGCTCCGCGCGGCGGTTGTTTAGTAAAAAACTTTATTACAAGTGGCTTTTCAGCATGTGCAACTCAAAAGTAAATAATGAAGAGATATTTATCAATCAAGTTAGCGCTGCCAAAAATTCTGCGACGGTGCAGGAATTCAAATTTCATTTGTCGGCGATCAGTATTGCAGCAATAATCATTTGCACAATTTTGTTGCTCGGCACTCTCTACTTCATGTTTAAAATTTATAAGAGATGTCATGAGTCCTGGATGCGACAGCAGATTACGAGACATATCTTGAGGCGATCGTCGGAGCGATCCAGAAGGTACCGCGGCGCTGCTTGTAGCTTGTCTGCAAGCGAGGAATGTCGGGTACATACTTCCAACAAGGGGTCCTAACAACACGCGGAAGTACGATAAATTCGACGATTCGACTAGCTTTGTGAATAATATGTCCTAATAAGTGTGTGCAAAGTGCATTCCAGTAAGTGTGTGAAAGTGCGCCAATTCTAATTTGAACAATGCGCGTCGACCTTCGTGAACTAGATATGTGAACTATATACCTCTAATATATATAAGTAATGTATGAGGAGTTACTGCAACTATACAATGACCTTGGTAAGATAAGAATATATTTAATAAAAATTGGACCACTTAGACGAAAAGGTGAGATTGTTTTGAAAAAATTAAAAGAGGCCGATCATTTACTGTTTATTTTTAATGAAAGCTTAGAACGGTTAAAATTGTTAATAACTGGATTAGAAGACGAGGAGCTTCATAAATTTGATAAATTAAACAAAGATTTTCTTAGTTTGTATGACAATATTTTAGATTTATGCAGTAATTCCTCATCGGCTAAAGAGTCGACATTAGAGTTAAAAATGGCAAAATTTGATTTAAAAATCGCGTTAGGTTTATTACCAGTTTTAAACGACGATTATACTAATACAAAACAACTTATTGACGGAATAGAATACTATCAAACTGAACTAGATTCGGAAGGACAAACTAAATTAATCAATTTTGTTTTAAAAAGCAGACTGTCGCAATCTGCAAAACTTAAACTTAATACAAAATATGACAGCGTTAATGAGTTAATCAAGGCTATGAAAACAAGCCTGTTGCCCAAAAAATCAGCAACAGCCCTGCAACAGAGATTGTTTAATTTAAAACAAAATGATCTTTCTATTGATGAGTATGGTAAGCAGATAACTGATTTATTTGTTGATTTGACGATTTCCCAATCCGAAGGCAATGATAGTAACTTCGGTATATTGAAGCCTATAAACGAGAAATCAGCCATAAAAAGTTTTGCCAATGGGTTGAGAAACCGCCGACTAAGCACTATTATAACAGCACGGCAATTTACATCTTTAAGTGAAGCTATACAATCAGCTATCGACGAGGATGTTTCTACAATGGCTACTTCAGGTGATATGTTATTTATGCGGCGTAATAACAGCTCCCAACAATATAGGAATTACAGAGGTAACTCGTGGTCACGAGGGCGAGGACAAACACCTCCACCGGTGGACCAGAGGGGTGATCGGACATGGCCAACAACTCGCGGGGGATGGCGATCCCGCGGCCGTGGTTCATCGAACCGTGGAGCTAGAGGTAGGATTTTCTTGAACCATGCTAATAATCAGGAATCACAGCATATGCATATTTTGACAGACACAAATCCACCAGAAAACCAGTTAGAAAGTAATAATAATGACAATGTAGAACAGTTTTTTCGTGAATAAAAATGTTATGATGTCATGTAATAGCATATATCATATTTCATTAAACTCTAAACATCTTTCTTATACATGGCTCGTCGACACGGGTGCCTCCTTATCGGCTATAAAACATAAACATGTTTGTGAGTTGAATATTCCAATCCAAAAAGGAAATCTCGTTGTCAGCGGTATTGGTGGAAAAATTGAAGCGATCGGTTTTGTTTATCTTGAATTAAGAGCCGATGATCAAATTCTAAATCATAAATTCTACGTATTTGAATCATTACCCTGTAAGGCCAGTGGCATTTTAGGTCAAGATTTTTTGAGCAAATATTGTTCAATTATTAACTTTAAAAATAATTCCTTAAAAATATATAATAATAATAAAGAAATTAATTTGCAGATTACTTTACAAAAGGATACCCTAACTATACCGGCTAGGTCCGAAAGTATTCATTACATTACTACTTCGTTTGTAGAGGATTCTGTAGTCTGCGCGGAGGAAATAGAAAAAGGGATATTTTTAGCAAGTACATTGGGAACTCCCGTAAATGGAAAACTCCCAATTAGAATCTTGAATACCACTGAGAATGATTTTTATTTACAAGATTATAACCCAAAAATACATCTAGCAAGTGAATACAATATCTGCAGTTATGACAAGCATGTTACTAGGTCCGAACGAGTCAAAACACTTCTACGTTTATTAAATTTAGATCATTTAAATAAAGAAGAAAAGAGTAGTATTATAAACATTTGTGCAAAATATAATGACACTTTTTATCTTGAAGGAGATCGGCTCACCACGACAAATACATACAAGCATTCGATAACTATAAAACCCGGTACTCGACCAATATACAGCAAACCATATAGGCTCCCACATTCCCAAAAGGGGGAAATACAGAAACAAATTGACCACATGCTCGAACAAGGTATAATTGAACCTTGTAATAGCGAATGGTCTAGTCCCGTTCTTTTAGTTCCAAAGAAATCAAATGGAGACAAAAAATGGCGTCTAGTCATTGATTATCGAAAGTTAAATAACTGCATACAAAATGATAAATTCCCTTTGCCGAATATTCATGAAATATTAGACTCACTTTCCGGTTGCATTTATTTTTCACACTTAGATTTAAGTCAAGGGTTTTATAATGTGGAGCTCGAGCCCCACAGTAGAAAATATACAGCTTTTCATTCAGGCCAATTTCAAATGACAAGAATGCCAATGGGTCTTAAGACAAGCCCTAACTCGTTTGCTCGAATGATGACCATGGCAATGGCAGGCCTTAATTTCGAAAAATGTTTATGTTATCAAGACGATTTAATTGTAATGGGCAGGAATTTAGTAGACCACAACAAAAACTTGATAGAAGTTTTAGACAGATTACGCAGTGTCAATTTAAAATTAAATCCGATGAAATGCGAGTTTCTTAAGAAGGAAATGCTATATTTAGGACACGTCGTGACAGACAGCGGTGTGCTACCCGATCCTGAAAAGATTAGCGCTATACAAAAATATCCAATTCCCAAAAATACAGAAGAAGTGAAGCGTTTTGTAGCCTTAGCAAATTATTATCGCAAATTTATTCCTAATTTTGCAGCAATTGCAAATAGTTTAAATATTCTGTGTAGGAAAAACGTTCAATTCATTTGGAACAGTGACGCACAAAAATCCTTTGAAATGCTTAAGAAATATATGTCTGAACCTCCGGTTCTACAATACCCAGATTTATCAGATAAAAATCAGTTTATTGTACAAACCGACGCGTCAGGTTACGCATTAGGGGCAGTATTATCTAATACCGATGGTCGGCCAGTCGCTTACGCCAGTAGGAGTCTGAACAAAGCTGAACGGAATTACCCGACTATAGAAAAGGAACTCCTAGCTATAGTTTGGGCCGTGAAACATTTTAGACCCTATTTGTACGGCCGTTGCTTCAAAATACTTACCGACCACAAACCATTAATATACTTATTTAGTTTAAAAGAGCCCTCAAGTAGATTACTCAAATTTCGATTATGTTTAGAAGAGTACGACTATTTAATTGAATATGTCAAAGGTCAACAAAATACAGCCGCCGATGCTTTATCTCGCATTTCATTATCTTCGAAGGATTTAAAGAACATGCACGAGTGTATATTTGTAATGACACGGGCACAAAGAAAACAGTTAGGAGTAACTTCTCAAGTTCCCGAAGTTACCGGAGAAACCTGTATCTCGGGACAACCAAGAATTGCAGAAATAATTAATAGACCTAATAATGCAGTGGAACTGCAATTTGTTGACCAAGCGTACCTAAACAGGTTACACGGAATAAATAGAATAACCAATGAAAATAATACATTTTCTTATGATCGTCAAAACATGATACTGTATATAAATCCATTTGCTCGATCACATCTGACGCCAGCCGCATTTGTGAGAGCGATACGTGATTTTTGCAATATTAATAATATAAATGAAATATATTTTTTGAAAAATAAATACAATAGCATATTTATAAAAAAAATTACTAATGAAATTAAAAAATACACTAAATGGGAAGGGCCACGGTTATGTATTTTAAATGATATAGAAAGAGTAGATAACTTAGAAGATAGACGAGTAATTTTGAATGACTTTCACATATTACCGACAAGTGGCCATGCGGGAATAAGAAGAATGTTCAATAACATTAAAAAATATTATTTTTGGCCGGGTCTAGAAAGGGACGTTAATAACTTCGTCAAAAAATGCACTAGTTGTCAAAAACAAAAATATACTATTATGACAAAAGAGCCCATGGTTATTACTACAACTGCCCAATCAACATTTGAAAAAATCTTTTTGGACATAGTAGGTCCACTTGATAGAGACAACGATAATTACACATATATTTTAACACTCCAGTGTGAATTGTCAAAATATGTATGTGCCTTTCCACTAATAAATAAAACGTCGGCTGAAGTAGCTCGTGTATTCGTCAATAACTTCATTCTCCAACATGGAATACCGCGGGAAATTGCTACTGACAGAGGTACAGAGTTCATATCAGAAACATTCAAAAAGGTATGTAGCATTCTTAATATTAGTAAATTGAACTCGACAGCTTACCACCATCAAAGCATTGGCGCTTTAGAAAATTCCCACAAATCGCTAGGGGCCTTTTTAAGAATACACGTCAACGACAGACCAAACTCTTGGAGCTCATGGTTACCCTTTTGGGCCTTTGCATACAATACCACTGTACATTCGTCGACGAAATTCACCCCGTTCGAACTCGTATACGGAAAGAAATGTAACTTACCAAGTAATATCGTAAGAACAGTAGAACCACTCTACAATTATGACAATTATCCCTCGGAGCTTAAATATCGATTACAGGTTTCACAGACAGAAGCACGGAAAAACTTGATTAATTCGAAATTAATACGAAAAAACAAATATGATAAATACGTTAAACCTATAAAATATAAGAAAAATGACAAAATTTTGATTAAAAATGAAACTGGTAATAAACTATCAAACCTTTACACTGGCCCATATACTGTTATAAGAGATTTATCACCTAATGTAGAAGTAAACATAAATGGCAAAAGTGATGTAATTCATAAAAATAGAACGAAGTTGTACTTCTCATAATTATGCATAGTAACAATGGCAAAGTTTACTGATTATGTCATCAACATTACGATTGTGGCCTGTAAGATGAGATGAATTCTATAGCTGTACGGATAGGTTATACCAACTACTAAATTGTAATGTACTTATTGTTTATAAACATTACTAATTAATGGAACATCTGCTGCATGTAATCTTAGATGTAAGAATAATATTAAGTACTATGTTATCAGTGAAATATTTTCAAAACCACATTTTATATGTTGTTGAACTATTATTCATTATAGGATTATATTTAACCAAATATATTATAGGTAAATATATTATTACAAAAAAAAAATTTAGCATATAGACATATTTTTTTTTAATTGCCTTGGGAGGTGTGGCGTAGTATGTTAGTACTTGTAATCATGTATGCAACCAATATATAACCCGTGTATTACCAGAAATAAAGGCAGTTCTGCATTGTACTTTGTGATGTTTCAATCAATCTGACACCCGTCCTTATAGTACCGTCTCAACTTGGCACGTGGTTTTGTAACCAGAGCGCTTGCGTGAACTAAGTTGTGGTGATTTTTCCATTGAAATTTTATTCTCAAAGTTCTGTTTTGGTTAATCCTTCTGAACTAAACCGATGGAAACTAAAATTCAATTAATATTGAAATAAAACAACCGCTGCTACTATAATTTATGAATAATTACGCCAGTTTTACGGATCACGGAACACGTTCATCAAAAATACACTTTTAATAATTATAATATTAAATTCAGGTACCTTTGTCACATACTGCCGTCAGATATGAAAGACGACGTGGACATAGACAGGCAACGCAGAGCATTGTAAATCTCCTGGCAATATGATAGCCAGGAGATTTTACAAAGATATTGCCGGGACGAAGATACATCTGTTAAAAACATACTGTCAGAATTTCTACATGTGCTAACTCTGAACTTGTTACACGAGGAGGTCTCTGGATAGTATTTTGATATGGACCGTCGATGGGGCTCGCCCCGCACTATAGCGCGTCGGGCATGTTCACAGATGCGAGGCTGGACACGTTTAATGCTATCCAGAGAAAGCAAATCGCTGGTTTTTGCCTAGGGTTGGCGGATGTAAAAACAGTATCATCATGGAGATGTCTGATCGTTTATATGCTACTTGTATATATAAAAAATGGACACAAATTGCATCGAACACATATTGTTAACATTAATAGGGAAGTTTGATTAGTTTATGTTGTTATTTCCTTCTAATTTTCTTTCGGTTCATATTTATATTAATATTTTTTATTAAGTATGTTCTGTTTATTTTGTTATTTTTTATATCAATTATCAAATTTTTTACAAGATATGGAATGTAAAATTATGAAATAATGAGCAAAAAGAAAACACTTCTAAACACGGAATTAATTCAGAGAAAAATTTTACAATTTTCAGGTAAGTTTCATTTGAACATGTTACAGACTAAGAAATTAAATTTATTAATTACGTTACTTTTTGTTTTAGTTCATTACAACCACCTGTTTAACAGTGGCAGTTGGCAAAATAAGGCTTGCATTTCAGGGAGAACGGCATACGAACCAGCCTGGATACTAGGGTAGCAGAGCTTAATAGACATTGCTTTAAGCGAATTTGACACGAGTCAACCAAGCACGTGGCTTTGTGACGAGAGCGCCTGCGTGACCTCAATCATCCCATGATTGGGTTTGCATATGTATGGTCATCATAGAGAATTTGAGAACTAATTTGTAAATAATAAATATAATGTAACTAATTTGAGTTCATCATCCACGGTTTGAGTATTATAACTATTTTGCATATGATGTCTACGTCAACGTCAACGCCTACACTATTTTTTCTATTCCCTGAATAAATAATCAAACTAGTTAATGTTATACTGTTATATAATAAAATAATAATAAAATGAGATTTATTTCTGCAAAAGTATTATATCATTGCATTTCATAAAGCAGAAAAGTCAGTTCGTTTATTTGAACGCGCTAACCTCCGAAACTACTGGTCCGGTTTGAAAAAAAACCTTTATTTTGGTTTAATCGAGGAAGGCTATATGTTATAAAACATTACGCTACGATCAATAGCAGATCGTGAAGACGTAGCTAGTACTAAATAAAACATTAGAAATCAATAAAGTGATTAATTCTAGAGAATTAAAGTTCTCGGACTAAAACATAAGTTTCCAATTTTTTTATTGTTCGTCTATTAGATTATCTTAAAAGATATAGAGGTAATATTTTAAGATAATCGTATTTTTCACGTATTTTCTTACAAAGTTGACTAATTTCGACGTTATATTGGTTTGAAACATCGTGTAATGTCACGAGTTGGGGCGTTTTATAGGATCGTATGACATAGTTACCTCCCACTCCTTTATCTATGTATCTTTTATACGTTTTATCTAAGTACGGTTATTATATATATGAAAAAAATACATGTTTAATATTTATCTGACGGATTAATTAAATTTCTAATTTTCATACCCTATCAACTACCCAATTATGTATGCTGCAAATTTTTAGATTTTTGTATTTTTACCGTACATGCCATACAATAACTGCCTCAGTAGCTGAGTTGTCGCAAGTGCGCCTGCCATGTAAGGGGTCTGGGGTTCAGTTCCCGGGTCGGGCAAATTATTACTGGCTTTTCTTAATCTCAGTAGGAGCACGAAGTCTGGATAATGTGCCCGGTATATGGCAATAGGCTTACCCCCTAATACATGGCACTCATAACATAAATAGTGAAAAGTGGTTGTTACATTGTACACTGGCATTACATGCCGTAATATGCACCTCTGCCTACCCTTTCGGGGATTAAAGGCGTGATGTTATGATAATACATATTAAGTATTTTACTAAATCTGTCAGTGTCACACTACTAAACGGATACTTATCCGATGTGAATACTTTTCCTCTAACTAATATAGTAAGTGTAAAGTTAAGCTATATAATACAAATTGCATGCATATTCCACATAGTTAAGAAAAAGAAAATACTGCTTTCTCCAACATCTATGCATTTCATGAACACCTAGTGCTCCAAATAGTCCGTAGTCTGGACGGATCAATACTAGACCTGAGCACGTGACCTCACGCTACTGTGGTTAGCAGTGATAGTGGAAACTTACTACTACAACCGACTTAAGAGTTTAAATATTACCACAGTTATAATATAACGTAATCTAAGTTATAGTTTCAATGTACAATGTCGTCTAACTATAAAATTTAACTTACATTTTACGTGTATATTTCTTGTTACTAACCTAATTACAATTTGAAAGTATTAAAATGTAAATCATCTACAAAGTTACATTAAATGCATATATGTGTGTAGCTCAAACTTTCTCAGCATAAATTGAAGAAATTGTGTGTAAAGAGAATCGATATTATTATGTTAATTATTTATAGATAGCGCTCTAAGAACCACGTGGCTTTGTTTGCAGTGTAGAAAATAGAAACTATCTCGAGCCAGAACTACTAGGACAACATAAACGAGGAAAGGTCACGAAGTTACAGTTTAAAATACGGCGCGCTCCTCAGTAACACTACTCCATGTTGAAAAACTAACATATAACTATGTACATATTTTTTTTATTTTTTTATTTATTTTACTTTACCCAGCAATATCCTTACAGACTTATCCAAATCGATATTGAGGCCTCTTATATCTAAATTACAAACTAAATTTTTAACTAACTAACCATAACAAATGCTAACTAACCATAACAAATGCTACGAAGTGCCACTTTAGTGAATTCACTTTAGTGAGTGCAATAAAACATATCAACGTCTTCAGCTATGAGGTTGAGCGTGCGCAGTGCGCGCGTCAGAGGCGCGTCGCTGAGTAACTTAGTGCGCGCTCGCTGCACCGCCAGTAGGCGCGGTCGTCGCCGACGCGTCGCATACTCGTCCGGTACACACAACCCTACCCTGGCCAAAATATATGTAAACGAAGTGTGTGACACTTCATTCAGCATGCAGTTTTCATTTAACGCGTACGTGAAACTTCAGAGGTGACTCTGATATTGACGTGACGATGACGTGAAAACAAGGGAGAATAAAAGTAAAAAAAGAAATATACCTCTACGTATATTTAATTAATACGAACTGGTGAAGCAATATCTTCAAATGTTATTTTATAAAGGTTTGAAATTGTTCCACGTAACTTTTGTTCTTGTGGTTCAGCCTGTTAATTCAGGTAATGATAGTATACATACTCCATGTGTCTTTGATAATGAAAAACTCTTAATCTGCCAGTTTGCATGGTGGTGTTGAATGTTCTGAAGGGTACAAATAGAACCCTTCAAAATGCCTCCACACTTGCAAATCAAGCTGGAATGGGCAGCTATTAAAATGCAGTTCGTTTAGCATGCTATTGACATATCTTCCCTTAATCTGATGTAACTGACTTTATTTATTCAGATTTTTTTATTTTTTAGTCCTCCCTTCTAATCAGATCGTACATATGGTGGGTATATTTAGCATAACACTAGGTTTTCCCCATATGTTAATCTAACGCGCTGGAGTACCTAACTGCCAAAATCCCTTCATGGGCTCCCCACTGGGTACTACAAGTACATGTTGAGCTCTCAATTCTCAGTCAGAGTGGTTTAAGCACTCAGGGTCTGCCTAGTTGGAAGATCCATTAAATGAGTTATGCTATCATTGAATAATTTTGATGAATTTTTACTTAGCCGCATGACATGCTAAGTTTAAACTTAAAAAAATGGAGGTCGATAGTATTACTAAAACAAACATCATACTCTCTCATAAATTCTAGTAGCAGATCGCTTGACGGTGGAATGGCGGAATCATGCTTTAGTCACACCTGTACCAGAGTAGAATAACTTTAAAGCAAGTGAAATAGGGGCAGATTGTTTATAAAGTCAATTAATAGGAAACTATTTTGTATTACATTAAGATTTTTATAATAATACACAAGTATGTATTTAAACAAACCAAATATTTTAAAATATTTTGTTTACATTATTAGAGCATAGCCATGTTATAAAAAAATATCAATATCCTGATAAAATAGACTTCATAGCTGAATAGCAATAACTTGGCTGAATTCTACACATATTTTATACCACTGGAAACATAAAATTAAAAAACCGATATTGTGTATAAGAATCGTTTGACAGCGGCAGTTGGCAAAATAAGGCTTCCGTTTCAGGCGGAGCGGTATAAAAATCAGCCAGGTTACTAGGATAGCAAACCGTCACTGGAGATTGCTGTATTGTGAATGTGCCACGCGTTAGCGGCGTTGTGTGCAGCGCTTACTAAGCACGTGGTTTTGCGATCTGAGCGCATGCGTAAATTTATTGCACTGTTTACATCATTGTTTCTGTAGTAAAATTGAATTCTTAAAATGACGTTTTTTTTATCAATACACAGATTTGAGAGGCTCGCAGTGCGTGCTCCTTTGGAAAAGTTTTGGTAAAGATTGCTACTTTTGTTGATTGATTTTAGGGATTTGAAAATTCAAATTATGCTTATGATACAGGATCATAGTGATATTTATCACTATGATCCTGTATCATAAGCATAGCCAAAAAAGTTGTGTCTCTACGCTCAACAAGCGGATTAGTCGTCGCAATTTGCAATTTACAGCGATAGACAGAGACCGGTGCTGTTAGGTCTCTGTGAATTGTTCAGTCTATAAGTAGGCACTCGCAGTGAAATACAGTGCAACGTCTTGTTGACGGCACTGTACCTCTAGAATACACTTCTGGGCACATCTATTGGCCTACCTTAGAGTTTAGTTTTCGATGGCCCCTAGCGAAATATTATTGCTAGATTGAACAAAAACTGTTGATGCAGTTTTAAAACATTTTACCATCTTTTTCGATCGTATTGTTTTAAATTTTAATTCAGAATACAGTTGAATAAGTGCCACAGCTTGGGCGGCGACTTTAGGTGAGTATCCATAGATTATTGATAGAACCTCACCTTAAAGTTAAGAATAAGTAATGTTTGTTTCAAAACCAAAGATATCGATCACGTTTTCCAGAATTAAATCCAAGTAAACCAATAATTTTCTTAGTATTATATATTGTAGAGGTATATATTGTTTGATATCAACAAACAGGCTCCAAATTGTCTTATTGTTTCTTTAAATTCTGTGTTCGAAATTAAATAAAAGGCTATTTAATGAAAATGTGAATGTGCCAGGTTCAAAACTGCATAAAAACTTTTTGCTCGCCCTAATATAAAATTCTAGCTAGGACCAAACGAAACTGATAATTAATACAAGGTGGGCCAATAGATGTGTCCAGAAGTGTATAACGGCCGGCAATATAACGGACGGCATGTAGAATATAATATCACGGAAACGGGTGAGGAGTGTTCCTATTCGTGATTACGAGAAGCCTAAAAATGCTTCAGTCGAATTCTTCAACTATCTGCATCGCTGGTTTCGATACTTCTACTATCCTATACAGCAATTCGCTGTTCGCGCAGAAGAGCTCCCATGACAGAACACCTAGAGCAGCTAAAGTGTGTGTATTAAGTGTGTTGAAAGGTGCGGGTATAATGTGTTTTATACCGGGAGCCGGTGTTTCAACAGATAAAACGTACGTACAGATGATACAGAAATGGTCCAAATTTGTTTTTGCTGATAGTTAATACAAAAAAGTAGCCCATAATATATAAATTAAAATTTCTTCAGTTCGTGTACCACCAGTCATTTTCATTTAACCGAGTTAAATTAGAATAACAGAACGTTACGATAGATCGATCTATGTGAATGTGTCAAAATTAAAGAGATTAATGATAAATGCGTATACATTAACTAAAGTTTGCGTCATCTATTTGTCTATTTCATAACAATTTTTCTAAACTATTATTTATTAAGTTAGGACCAGGACTCGAGTAGGATTTGAAACGGGAATAATTAATTTCCACAAGAATTACTCCACTTCTAACTAACACAACCATCTGTTTCACATTTGTGGCTGGCAAAATAAGGCTTCTATTTCAGACAGGCCGTTATTCGAACCAACCGGGTTACTAGGATAGCATAGTTTAATAAGAGATTGCGCTATGTGACTGTAACGTCAACTGAGCACGTGGTTTTGTGGTCAGAGCGCCTGCGTGAACAAATATAATATAAAGATTTGGCACAGAAGATTTTGAAAGTTTACTCTACCTTCTCGTAAAGACTAAATTTTAGGAATTTAATTTGAATAACCTACACAAAAAGTTAACAGTTATACAATTCAAGTAGATACTTTCTTAAAGAAATAAAAAGCAGATACCGTAATAATATTGGCAGCAACATATTTTTGTTAATAAATTGACGGTCAACCATTAAGTAGGTATTATATACGTTCGTTATTTGATGTATTTCATGTTTTTATTCACAATTTGTTTCTGCTCAATATGTTAAAATACGTAAATATTTTGATTTTAGTAACAACGCAAATACGTCAAATTTTTTTTGCAACATTGTTTTGTCGTATACGGAAATAGGTTTTGTGATAACTGCCAAATGATCGTGTTTGTAAACAGTGTAAACAACACAAACTATCTCCAGCCAAAACTACTAGGGCAACATAAACGACAAAAGTTACGTAGTTACAGTTTAAAATACCTATATGCCTCAACAGGTCAAACTACAGCGGTAATGAAACGATTTTTGGAGCGATTTAATGGGGAAAAATTGCGTGTGCATTCACTGTCAGAGCTAGACGGGTACTGACGTATCGCTGTGCTGATGACCGAGCGGTAGCAATTTCCACGCAGCGTAGTGTGTGGGACGCACGGAAGCTACTCGCTGTATACAGGTTGGAATTTTGTACTACCACCTGAAGGGGAAGTACTCTTAATACTTAAGATAGAACATTTGACTCAAAGATAACTTTCCTTTATTTTTGAAAATTAAGAAAACTGCAATCAAACATTTTTAAAACTCGCTTGCCACACACGGTAATCGAGCCGACTCAAATCTGTAGAACTCGCACCTATAGATTTATTGTATCGATTGTTAGGGTTAATAAGGATGAAATCTCTCTAACAAACTTCATAAATTTAATGAAAGGAATACAATGAACGATCGATGCAATTAAAGTACAGGGTGCAAACTTTGACAGATTTTAGCCGGTTCGGTTATCGTGTATGGTACGCTAATTTTTAAAAATCTTTGAATGTAGATTTGTTTCTTTTCAAAAATAAATGAATGTTTTCATTCAGAAATATTTTCTATTTTAAGTATTAAGAGTACTTTCCCTTCAGGTGGCATTACAAAATTTCACCCTGTATATAGTATTACATTTTCATACTCGAGTGGTCTTAACTTCTGACTTCGGTGTTTCTCATTTGGTTTGTTAGCAAATGTGACAGCATCAACCAGAAAATATTGGAAAAATGCAAAGAATGCAACGAAAGCCCTAACAACCAGCAAATCACACCACAAGCGGGGAGATCATCGCGCTAACTATCCACTGTGTACTAGTAAGCAAGTATATATATATTTATATATTATGTATGTAGGCATATTGTACTCATGTGTAGACATTAGTTTTTTTTGTTTTTTTTTTAATCTCATTTACATATTGTAAGGGATTTTTGTACACATTTTGTGACGATGTCAATCCCATCGTGCTTCTACATAACGAATGTATTTACAACTTAAACAAAATAACTTAGTCTACTTATCTATCTAATATAAAGGAATATATAATTTTCGCAGCCTCAGATGTAGGCTTACCTAAAATACCATTAAACATTCCAACATCCATTGCTGACAGTTTCATGGAGTTGAGAAGTGTATTTCTTTTATTTGTATGTCGGACACATTCCACCAACACATGCTGCACGTCTTCTATTCTGCCATATATCTCACAATTAGGGGAGTCTGATTTTCGCATGAGGTGAGCAAAGTGGTTTAGTGGAATGTGTCCTGACCGTAATCGAAGTGCAGCAACAATTTGTCTTCTATTCAATTTTGACCCGGTAAACCAAGGTATATGAGGAGGCTCACATTGTATACTTTTATACCAAATCCCTTTTGTTTTCGATCTTTCGTTGAAATGTTCCTTCCAAAATGAGTTGTTTAATTTTCTAAATTTGCTTAAAATTTCCGTATAGCCTGGCAATAAATCCCGTATTTGTGTACCGCCCTGAATTGCATTTTTAGCTAGTCTGGTCAGCCTCCTCATTAGTATACATTATAGTTAAATTTATTTATGTATGTATATCTTCGAAATATGTAAGTTTATTTTTCATTGTTAAATAAAATCACTGCTTGCCTCTTGCACCTACCATTTACTCTTCTCTGCATCACCCAAAGGTCAGACTGGTAGAAAATGCCTGCGGCATTAAGTCCACCTTTTTGTACATATTGTGCATGAAGCATATTAAATAAATAAATAAAATTGGCCACATATATACCACACTCCGAAGGAGTTCACATTCCAAAGCCAGCTTTGTACAGTGTAAGTGTAATAAGTATACCAAAAAGGTTGTCACCACAGAACGTTAACGGTCTGTGACCATTTCTCAATCTCCACACTTGACAGACGAGATTGAGATCGTAGTTCAGGTAAATCAGAGAGAGAGATCAGCTGCCCGATCTATGTTACTATGTTAAATGTGTAAAATCTAAGTCGCGGCCGGGAAGTAATAATATTCTACTTTTTATACAGAAAATTGCTTCACACAAATTCCTCAATTACATGTATTCCTGGTTTACAAACTTCAGTCGTACTAGGAAAACAGAAAGGCAGAAGAGTTTGTTCCACCAAACACGACCAGAACGTGTAGACCTCTCGACTCACTAGGTGCTGCGCTAGTGAGACCGGTTGACACATGTCAACGACATTTCATTCACCAGATATTTTCTTAACTTTTTGTTTTTGACGCATATACCCGGTAACAAAATATATAAAAACAATAAATACGTGAGCTATATTATAAATATAGCGAGAACTGTTACAAAATTCCTTAATTATTTGTACATTTCTATTTATTCCGCAGTAATGCGTCCAGCAATAAGCTTACGTAAAATGGAACGCCTTCAATAGTTCCTCAATATGCCGTCATTTTGAGGGTCTTGTCCAAGTGTGTCAATGTGTGCTGTCAAATACTGAAATTCACGCAACAGTAGAAAGTGAAGGAAATATAGAGCGTCCCTTACACAACAGCGACGTGCAGGGGAAAGGTGAAATAGCGAATGTTCATCAGTATCGTCCATCAAGTCTAGACTTCAAATACATGCCATGATAGTAGTGTGCGTTACTTTTGATTTATGTCTCTATCTACTAAACACTTTCTCTTTCCCACTTATATTTGAAGCCATCAATGACGTAGTACTTTGCGTGATCGATTTTTTACGCATATGTTACGGAAGCGTGACAAACAAGATTTTTCCGTATTAATAGCAGTCACATTTTTATTTTAAGAACATTTGTGCAATGTTTTTATGGTGTCAGATAAAAACGGATAAATTGAGATAACAATGTGAGTAGATGCGTCCGTTATCTCAAACATCTTTATCACTATTTATTCTCGTCAATTTTATTAATATTATCTAAACTCAAATACTTACTTTCAGATTGAACCTTAAAGAACTCACATTATTAAATTTCATATAGAACAAGGACATAGATGGTTCAGAATGACCTACGTCCCGTTTGCAAACAGTGTAAGAACCGCACCGACAAACTATCAAAGCGTGTAACTACTAGGGAGATATAACTGAAAATATGTATTTATTGAGACCTCTTAATTACTTTTCTTGCGGCTCTCATGCGGCAAAATTATTAACGATTTTATACTTCAGCGTCTCGTAAAATAAAATCTTTTGAAAAATATCTAAAAGTTTGTCAAATTTTTGCTTAAAAATGGCTGTTACTCGCAACTTCTTCCGCGTGGAATATAAATTTTAATAAGACACAATTATTTTTTGTGAGCCATTTTCATGTTATATTATGTTACTTGTTAGAATATCAATAAAGTTTTGTACCGGCGTTGTTTTGCGCGAATGGACATCGCCAAGCTTCAGATTGACGCCTCCTTGATCGACTGGGAGCCTCTGATGGAAGCAACTACGGTTGATGACAAGATCGAGGTCTTCAACACTCTGGTAACCAAGCTGTACGACTGCCATGCTCCCTTTAAAAAGACAAGGATTAAGCGACCACCCGCTCCGTGGATGACGTCTGGTATCAGAATGGCTATGCGACGCCGGGACCGTGCGTTCCGCAAACATCGTAGGGATTGTATGGACGAAAACTGGGCTGCTTTTAAAACAGCGAGAAATAGATGCAACCAGATGGTACGTGACGCTAAACGCCGCCATATTCTCGAAAACATATCTTCTTCTTCTTCTCCTGCCGATACCTGGAAATTCCTTGGAACTCTGGGTATCGGTAAAACGCAATATCCAGACCTTCCTAACACAATTGACTTAGACGATCTAAACAACCATTTCTCCACTGTCCCTGTCATGGATCGTCAAGTCAAACAACATACGTTATCTTTCATTGCTGGTCTGGAGCGTCCTAAGATTTCTAGTACTTTTTGCTTCGTATCGGTTCAGTTGGTGGAGGTCGAAAGATGATCCTGTGCATTAAATCCAAAGCGGTAGGATGTGATAATATATCTCGTCGTCACATGATCACAACTATACTGGATCACATTCTACCAGCAATAACCCATATTGTTAATTTCTCCCTTTTTTCAGGAACCTTTCCATCCTTGTGGCGTAAGGCCTTTGTTCGTCCTCTCCCGAAAATCTCTAATTCTTCTCTCCCCACTCATTTCCGTCCCATATCCATACTTCCTTTCCTTTCCAAAGTGCTTGAGGCCTGTGTACACAAACAGCTGTCCAACTTCGTTTACCGGAATTCTCTCATTAGTCCTCTCCAATCCGGGTTCAGACCAGGTCACAGCACTACGTCTGCTGTCCTTAAGGTGACTGGCGATATTAGAACTGGCCTCGAGAACACCATGGTTACAATTCTGGTTTTAGTTGATTTCTCGAATGCCTTCAATATGGTCCGTCACGACATCCTTCTAGCCGTCCTA
Organism: Spodoptera picta; assembly: GCA_038387885.1. Classification (NCBI taxonomy): domain Eukaryota; kingdom Metazoa; phylum Arthropoda; class Insecta; order Lepidoptera; family Noctuidae; genus Spodoptera; species Spodoptera picta. Next base: position 259,399 of record JAZHFQ010000105.1, read on the forward strand.
TCCCATCTTACGATTTCTGACAAAACACTGAACTGGTTCTCTTCTTATCTTTAGGGGCGTCAGCAGTCGGTCAGGGTTGGTGATGGTTCATCTACTTGGCGCGAACTAGGTGCTGGCGTTCCTCAAGGCGGTATACTATCTCCTCTTTTATTTTCTATCTTTATTAATTTTATAACTTCCGAACTTCAGTGTGCGTACCATCTGTACGCTGATGACTTGCAGCTATATCGTCAGGCTGGTGTTGATGGGCTGTCTGATGCGATCTCGGAGATGAACGGTGACCTGGCGGCCGTTAAGAACTGGGCCGATAGGTTCGGCATAGCAGTTAATCCTGCAAAATGCCAGGCCATTCTTATAGGTGGCTCCCGCACGCTGAATGGTGTTGACATGGCGACCTTGCCGGCCGTGGTCTTCGATGGTGCGGTAATCCCGTTTAGTAGTGAGGTGAAAAACTTGGGCCTGCACATGGATAAGAGTCTGAAGTGGCATGCTCAGGTCACCAGCGTATGCAAAAAGGTTACTGGATCTTTGCGGGCTCTGTATCGAGCTAAGAACTTACTTCCTCCTACTACGAAGGCTATGTTGGTGCAGGCTTTGGTTCTCCCTATTATTGATTATGCTGATGTGTGCTACTACGACCTGAATGCAGATCTCCTCAACAAACTTGACCGACTTCTGAATAACTGCATTCGATTCGTTTTCAACCTGCGTAAATATGATCATATTTCTGCACATCGGATGCAACTAAAGTGGCTGCTCATACGCCAGCGCAGGGAGCAAAGGACGCTAACCACTCTATTCTCCTTTCTTTGTTCACCTTCTTTGCATCTCTCCCCTTATTTTCAATATCTATGCGCAAACCACAGCAAAAACCTTCGTTCTTCTCATAACCGTCTTCTTCAATGTCCCACTCATCGCACTGACTTCTTTCATTCTTCCTTTTTCGTACAGGTAATTTTGCTGTGGAATGTGCTCCCCCTGGATGTCAGGATGGTGTCGACTCGTCTATCATTTAAGCAGAAAGTGCGTGAACTTCTCTTGGAGAGGGTGGCTGAATCATCACGCTAATTACTCACAGTCTATATTTATGTATGTATGTATGTATGTATTTATGTATGTACCTCTATGTATATATGTATATGTGTATGAATGCATGCATGTGTATTGTGTTGTACTCGTGTGTAGGTATATAGAGGTACATTATAATTATGTTTAAGTATTTATGTTTATCTCTGAAATATGTAAGTGTATCTATTTTATTTGCTCTATTAAATAATTGCTTGCTTCTTGCTCACACCATTAACTCTTCTCTGCATCACCCAAAGGTCAGACTGGGAGAGAATGCCTACAGCATTAAATCCACCTTGTGTACATTTTGTGCATGAAGCTTTAAAAAAATAAATAAATAAATATCAGCTATCTGCCAATAAAAGTCTCGTCAAAATCGGTTTCAGACAGACAGACAAAAATTATAAAAAATGTTATTTTGGTATGTGTATTGTGTATTTATAAATGCATGTAGGAAAAAGCGGATATTTTAATAGATACCCCAATACCAATATCAATACCATACCAATCTTATTTATCTGTATAGATTGTTATTTCTTCGCGAACTCGTGTGCGTGCCCTTGTCATACAATTACATTTTCTCGGTTTTTAACTTTAATAAATTATGCTATACTCCATTGAGGAATAATTAATGATTTTAGTCTGTTTGGAGTTACTAGCGCACCCTAACGTTATTCATGTAAGCTACATCGTCCGGCACAACGTTTGAACACTTAGATATTGTTTACTATATTGTGCAAGTATTTCGCCAAGCCCTCGGTAGATGTCATTGTGTAATAGACATTTCATCACTACGCCGAGGGACAAATTGTAGATTTAATCCTTATTAAATCATCTACTTAAGTGAATGTCATTTTTCAAAGTGTTTATCATTTTCTCCATCTTTATTTGCCACAAAGTTTTGTCCACGTAGGACGAAAGTGGTCACCGATTTTGAGCTGTTCCTGCGGAGCACATTAGCTTAGTTGGATAGAGCATCGCCTCCGGGGTTGAGACGCGAAGGTTCAAATCCTGCATGTGCTTATAATTTTTTTGTAGTTCTTTTTGAGATTTAAGGTAAAATTTATTTAGCCCTCACAATTTTCTGACGTACAGCAACAGAGATCATTTTCTGGTACATATTGTAAATAATTAAGTTAAAAATATTTTTGTTAAGTTATTCTAAATTATGCATGCGGAAGATTAGTAGTATTCTAATATTTTATTTGTAGAACTATATTCCTAAATATTTTCATTTTATACTTTCTCTGACATCGCCCTATTTTAGACAAGAGCCATCTGGTTTATTTGGTTCGCATTGCTTTACTTTCAAAGCACACATACGCATTGTTGAGCAAAACAACGAATGCAATCACAATGTTGACAAATGTTCCGACTGTAATCAAGTTAGATTAATGTGATAAAGTGCACATAGGTAATTTAGTGCAGTACGCGAAAAAGATCAGCAGTTGAGATTATTACAATTTTCAAAGTACGGGTGCATTACAGAATTGTTGAATGAAGAAAAATTATGGAACAATTAGGTAGCGAAATCTGTTAGGACCCTTTGGGAACTGAACACACTTCGGTATTGTCACACCAGAGGGCTGTAAATTGGATTCATAAAAACTTTTTAAAACATTTATGAATATTGATTTCCTAAACGTTGCGTATCTTAAAATGTTTCAACTTTTAGTACATTCATCAACAATGAATATTCCCGTGTAAAGCCGACAGAGGCCGTTATACACTAAACAGACTTATTTATTGTGTGTTAAATATATTTCGAGGGGACCACTGCTTTCAAAGTGGTCACCCATTTCGTTCGAGAAATCTGATTGGATGCCGCTCCCGCTGATTTTTGATCCTTGTCGCTCCAATGTGTGTTACAAACAGGTAAAGTTGAAACTTAAAAAATCTATCTAAACACTTATATTGACAACTAGCTTCTGCCGGCGACTTCGTACGCGCAGTCCTGTTTTCTCCCGTTCCCGTGGGATTTTCAGGACTTTTCCTATCGTAAGAACTTTCTCCTGACAATAACAAACACAACAAAAAATAGATCAGCCAAATCGGTCTAGCCGTTCTCAAGTTATGGCGTGACAACGGGAAACGGGTTTCATTTTATATATATACCTCTAGATTATGAAAATGTTAAATCAGCTATATGATTCTTAGCTAACATTTAATTATTTTGCAATTTCACTGATTGTTGAAGATTTTCTACAACGCTGGAAAAGCACAAAAACCTGCACTGCGCTATGAAGTTTTCCTGCGACTTCGATAGCAGAGCAAATATCAACACCTTCTCTCGGAGGGTCTGTGACTATTCTGGAATCTGATGAAATGTCATATGACATAAATCCACAGTAAACTAAGAAGATTACCAAAGTCAAGAAACGCGTGAATAACCTCACTGGTGAATTATACACACCACAGTAGTAGCCACTTTGACCCTTTTCTTTATTACATTTTAAGCCTTTTATACCTCTATATATTTTTCTTGGTTATTTTAGATAAATGCTAAACACAGTTCACCATTACGTAAGCGGCGCTTCTATTCAACCAGATGTGATAAAAGTTTTCAGATTTTGCTTGTGTAATTATGTATTTTATAATCTGTATTTTAATATTACAATTTTTTAAATCGTTTGCAGTATTAACACGCGGCGCATGATCGATTTTATCTAAATTACTTGTAACATTAGCGTATGGTCTTTGTAATGTTTGTACTATAACCACTTTTTTATTTTCTTTCGCGATATAGGGTTTCTATTTTAGAACATTTAGCGATATAATCGACAAACCAAGACTAACCAAAACGAAATCGGTAATATTTATATAGTAAACAAGTTGTCGCCTAAACTTACGAAATGAAAATTAAAACACTGCAACGGTACACTTAAGTGGGGTTGGCGGTGCTTAGCGTCTATGTAAGTTATATTTTATTTTATTTTATTTTTTATTTATTTCTTTATTTCAGGCAACTGTGGCCCATATAAAATATAATACACAAATAAAAATACAATACAAAAAATAACAAATACCAAAAAAAATTAAAACATCAATAAACTAATAGATATACAATAACAAAACTCATAATTTTAATTATTGCACACGAAGAGACGGCGTCGTGTTTCGCTGACTGGTATCACGTAGCCGGCCACGGAAACGCCGATACACGATACCCTTCGGCCAAAACTGTTCCTTGAGAAAGGTTTCAAGGTAATGTGTTGGAACCCGCACCACAAACGACTTGAAGTTAGTATTGTGGCGCGACTCCAACTTCTCGACTCTCAAGGTCCAGTTCGTCTTCACTCGCAAATACTCCACGACATCCTCTGCCTTCGTGGAGTGATGCAGTCGGGACACGTACAGCAGCGTCGTGGGTGTCGCTGGACGCAGCAGCATATTGGGTCCTGCCAGCGCGGTACCGCACTGGTTGCGGCAAAGAGGCTTCTTCTTCCTTTCTATCTTAATGAAGCCCTCATTGTCACGCTTGTCCTTTTTCAGACTAGGCTGGTTTGCTTGACCCCGTTTTATATTGGCCGCTTGCTTTTTTTGCGACGATTCAGTTTGGATAGCGGCAACGATATCTGCATAGGCACGTTTAGGGGTCAACGTACCTACACAAGCCTGTACTTGCACCGGTGTAGAAGCGCAGGCGGCGGTGGCGCGTGATGCTACGCTTGCAGTTTTAATGGGTGACGCACTCGCCACCGTCGAACTGCTGATCGCAGCGTTTTCCTTTCCATGTCGTGTGTTCATATTGGAGGCGTCAGGTGACCCAGTTACCGAAACAGCGCTGCGTAACAGCACTACCTCGGCACGTAAGTCACATATGGTGTTATTTGATACCTCCAATTTTGACTGCAGCTCGGCCAGGTTAACTTTGAGGGATGTAATGTCCTTAAGAAGCCTGGTTACGTCGACGTGGTCAAACGTGATGGGCGGCAGTTTATGCAGGTCCTTCACCACGAAATCAGGCACGTCATCCGGGTCAGTATCCTTCATCAGGATGATTATATCCTATATATATATACATACATATAAGTTCATTATACATTTACGTACAGAAGATATCGATCAAAATCTGTCTGGGTTTTGAATGTGTGTGGGTGTACCTTAGGGAAGCCATCACGTCGATAATATCGATAGATTTTGTGTCCAAGAACTTGAGAGGTACAGCCAAATTAGAAATTGTCCATCTTAATAATTTTATTAAATTTGCGCCCGCAGCTTTGTTCGTGTGATGTAAGAAAAAGGTAGCATAATTGTATTGTATTAAAATGTCTTGATTATTTCAAACTCGAAAATCGTCCTCTAGGCTCTATCACTTCGCCTGTTCGGAGATCCTTTTAATAGGGAATTTTATTCGCTGTTCTTTAAACTGGAGACCCCGATGTGATTGGAAGCAACCTTGATTTTACAGAGTTCATTAGTACCGTTATCCTTATCACAATCTTCCTCATCTATCACTCCGCTGAGTAGTAATTAAGTCACAGCGGAGAACCTAACGGGTTACCGGGGCTCTGGCTAGACGTGCAGGAGAAGGACCGGGGTGGTTTTTAGTCAGTAAGAGTTTGACACTCCCTCCCGCCTCACCCAGGCGGGAGCAGTGATTCGATGATTTTCCCTCCTTAAAAAAAACCAGCTTCCTCGGCCTTATCAGCGTCTGGGCACAGCACTTCTAACTTCCGTAAATGCACACGCCATTACGCACCTAAGCTCGAAGTGCTTATTCCCCACACATAACATGGATAATGGATAAAGAAAATCCCAACAAAAAACTTCTGGGTAGAAAGTCCACCAGCCACGATCACCTTGCCTAGTTGGAGGATCCTCTTTATCTTAGACAACTTTACTCCTGACAACAAAACGACATTTGAGAGATGTTCGATAACGCGCATAGATGGTCGATGACACAAATCTTATATTGCTGCACATGTGTGAAGTTTAGATAAGAATGTGCGTTGCGTCGCCATATTGAGGTTTCAACGAGACGGAGGCACACTATGTAACGTAGTCACAATCCGTTTTATCGTTTCCAAGATCATCCAAAATTTATTATACATAAGACTAAAACTCGAACGGAGCTTATTTCCAAATTCTATCTTTTATATGTAGCAGTGGTACTCGTATAACTGAGTATTACATGTTACTGATTTGATACAGACTTGTAACTCAGTGGTTTTCAAGACCATTACTAGAAAAGGACAGTGGGCATAACACACCCAACTCCGCCACAGTTCAGACGACTCTTGTTTGAAAGGTATTGGTTTGTAAGAAAATTAACCTTGTTTTTTATGAGTATCTAGATAACCTCGAAACCGAATTTCATGAGCATCAGCACAGAGAACCATGGCTATGATACCTTCCAAACGGAAGTAGTCAGACGAGACGGACGTGGGTGCGCCGCCCATACATGTAACAAACTTACAGTTCAACCTAACAAAAAGATGTTAATATACGGGGTTCTCTTATTCTCGGGGTATCCCGGGACAGAATTTGATGAGCTTCGGTACAATAAACCATGGCAAACTTTTCAAACAAAGTAAGTCAGAGCTCTGCCCATACATTTTTCCCACCATCCTTTTAACAGTTTATCGATAACACTGTTATATCTACACTGTACATCCCTACCATACAGACGCTGCCGCGTGCTCGTCTAACCAGTCTCGTTACGTACTAGTCGCGATACAGACGTCTTTGGCAAAATTATTCCCAGTATTGATTATTCTTTGAATAGGACGATAATAAGATAAGTGCTAAGGTCACGGAGTGCGGCGAAGGTGGAAGCTTATACAGGTTATGTATTAGTTATACGCTTGTGATGTATGAGTAAAATAAAAATATTATTCGAAGATGATATTAATAATTTTATTGGTTGAGTGAATGAGGATAACGTTGTGGTATTTTCAGTAAGAGAACATTAATGTCTGCATTTACAGGAGAATGCGGAGAATGAGTATCTATGTATTAGAATATTTTTTTAATCGTTGCCCCAAACTAGGACATTCCTTCTGTGTCGTGAGTGCGATTACAAACATACAAGTTCACATATCCAAGACACCTAGACCAGGAACAACCGTTTGTGGATCACACAAAGAATTGCTCCGTGTGGGAATCGAACCCGCGATACGTTGCGCGGCAGCCAGTTGCCTAACCAACACACCAACCGGCTCATCACAGTGTTTGAGAAAGGTAATGGCGATGATTTATAATAAATTGTATTTTTTTTACAGTTGGCGTGGTCCGCCACCAAGATGTCACCACATTACCACCTACATTTGACCACTACAGCGACGGCCCGGTGTAGCGATGATAACACATGTATGCATTACTTTTGCTTCTAAAAATATAAATGTTACGAAACTATTTAAAATGCACCTATTATCCCTCCGACGCCCAATTTTTCGCAAGTTCAAAGTAACAATTGGAAACGGTGATGTAACCGAGTGAAATAGTAAATATAGAGGTAGATACAGACACATGTATTTTTGGTAGTTATTATGAATTTGAAGGCACCTTTTTGATGTAACGGAAATTATAGTTAACATTTAAATGCACATTATTATTATAGTAGTGTGACCTATTTGACTATGCTTTCAGTTGCTGTGATGGCAGTTTGGTTGGACGATTCTAGACTGCGAACTAACCGGCTTCGGAAGTACCAAATCGAGTGGAGTTATAATAACACTAATTAATTGTAGATTATTTAAAGCGTTTCTTAATAGCTGTTACTGGTCGCAAAATTAATTAAATAAATTGGAAACTAACAAAAGTCGTTTATTTATTGCAATTTTTATGGAACACCGTAAACGAATAGGCGGATTACGTTACATTACATTACAAACGTTGTGTCACGTTAGTTTTCTGTGAGGCCGTGGTATAACTACGGTCGAGGCGGCCCATTCGTGCCGAAGGGCTCTCTCAGATTTATAAGTCAAAATTTCACACAGTTCTTACATTAACAAGCAACTTCTGAAAAGCTTGTCAAATGAATAGTGAAAATAGACACAAAGTCAGTCAGTTGCACGAGTCCGGTGAAGGTTATACAGGTAATGTATTGATTACAGTACACAGCAGTATTCGTAGATGACATTAATAATTTTATTGAATGAGTGAATGACGTCAAAAAAAACGGGAAGTATTAATAGGAAAGAAAGTTGTGTGTATCTTCGGTAAGATTTTGGCAGAGGTCAGGCATGGAAAATGAAAAATGACCTACTGGTATGATAGGACATAATTATGTAGGGGAAGCCAGTGTTTGAGAAAGTTAATGATGATGATCAATATAAATATAAAATTTATATTTTACATTTGGCGTTGTTATAATTATTACATACTCAACGCAACTGCAAAATCTAGGTAACAGATGGAGTTTTGTTCAAAAGCTATGATAATAAACCGAATTAGGCTCTACTTATTGTATTATTATTAATGTTGCCAATAATATTTTAAATATTATATTTTTGTTTTTTAGACTTGTAAATAAATATATGAACAAAATAAAATAATAATATAAGCGTCACTAACGTAGTAGCTTGATCCCGCTTGTGTTTGGTAAGCGAACACACCGATTGAGAGTGATCTATTCCTAGCTTTTCTGTGGAAACTATTGAACAATACTCAATAAAAAGGGTTGAATATTAATATTATTAGTTATTTCATACATTATAGAGGTATATATATATAGACCTTTCTCTAGATATACTTAATAAAGATAAGTAGATTTTAAGTATGGGAGAGCCATGCTTCGGCACGAATGGGCCGGCTCGACCGGAGTGATACCACGGCCTCACAGAAAACCGACGTGAAGCAACGCTTGCGTTGTTTCGTCGTGTGAGTGAGGTTACCGGAGACCCAATTATCCTTCCCTTCCCCAATCTCCCCAATTCCTGAATCCCCAACGATCCTCAAACTCCTAATCTCCAAAAGGCCGGTAACGCACTTGTAACGCCTCTGGTGTTCCAGGTGTCAATGGGCGACGCCGATTGCTTACCATCAGGTGATCCGTCTGCTCGTTTACCGGCTTATGCCATAAAAAAAAACGGTTACAAAATCATAAAACATGACTTTTAAATGTTTTTACTTGTTTGTTAAAAATAAATAACAAAGGGGGGGGGGTCAACTCGGCTACTACTGTCGTTCTTGCGACAAGATTCATAAGAACCGCGTGGATATGATCCGTCGGCTTCCAGAGTAGCCACTGACCCGCGAGAGAAGCTGTTAAAATTTGCTATCCTATCGGAGCCGCAGGAAAACTTAGCTTCCGCGATGCAGATTTTTATGCTTTAACTCCTCTGTAGGATGATTGTAACAAAATGTAAAATATAATAATAATAGATTATTGAACCAAGAATCCTCTGGCTGATTTTGTAGTTTCGTAAAAGTTATTGTTAATTTTTAATACCTCTATAAAAATTTAATTTTAAGCTTTTCGTTACGGGAAATCGCACAAGTGTGACAAGGATTGAAATATAATATATCAACTTAAAAGCTAATAATATTAACTTAAATTTTTGTAAGGCATTAATAATCACATTTTCGTTTCAAACATTGGTAACCATCGCTGATTTGTTTTTTGATTTAATTTCAAAGAGAAATTTGTTTATCTTCAAATATACTCAATTTTGCCTTTAAAGCTAAAAAACTGCTGTCAAAGATAATAAGCAATTTACGGTCCCAGTTGTCAGCACATACATAGTCATAGTCATACGTCATCATCAGGAGTACCCACCCGCTCGTCCACTATATGAGTTTGCTTTCGAGCCTTCGCTACAAAATAGGAGTTTGCCACTAAACATATGAGTTGGAGATTGCAGTTTTAAAAGAATTCAAGTTATCAGAGAACGCTGCTGCTCGGTTTCTGAGGTATGTGTGAAATTAATCACGATATTACAATTAGTTTCTTTTTCTATCTAGTATTAGAACTATCAAGTAAACTTAACCTGTTCAAACGGTCAATTTTTAACGACTAAGTCTATAAATACCTATGGAATAAACACAATTATTATTCATTATTTAAAATCTTTATGCGTAGCAATGTCATGTCGTGTCTTCGTTTTATGAATTGTGATCTATGATGGCAGATCGTCAGGTGCTGATGTGTGTGTTTACCAATTTTGTGGGGGTTGTTTGGTGGGGTCATCAACATGAGAGTAAGATTAAGAAGCATTACGATTTTTTTTGTTTCATTCATCAGTACTGATATACTGATGTATCAGATGAACTATATGCTTCAAATAAACTAGTATGCTTACTTACTCGTATAAACAAATTCTTGTACCGCGTAGTTAGGACTCATTGCTAGTTACGACGTCCCACCAGTCTGGTTACGACATAGCATGAGTCTAGCTACAACGTAGCACTGATGTAGGTACAACGTAGCACGCGTCTAGCTAAAACGTAGCACTCGTCTGGCTACGACGTAGCAGAATTGCTAGCACAATCTATTACATTCTTTGACATTAGGAAATCATCATGAAGTATTCAATGTAGCAAATGTATTTTACACTTAGCGCCTCCTTATTAAACTGTCAAATACCAAGCGGTCACCGGTGACCGCAACCTATTGTTCTATAATTGTGTCTGCAAAACCGGTACTCGACGAGTTAATACCTGATAAACTTATGTGACAGATAGTTCATACAACTTACGTTCTTAATTAAATATGATGTGATAGATAGCAGCTATCCAGATATTGTAAAACAGGCCCTTAATGTAGACACAGACACAGTAAAGTGTGAGTGTATGTTATATGTATATGTTTTTTTTTAAATAAACTTTCAAAAAATATTCTATTAATATACATACTTTGACTCAAGTATTCGTAAGGGTTTACTTTGTAAACCTCCGTAAAAATATTATTTCCAAAACCTACATATTACAGAGCCTAGTTTTGCATGTGGTATAAAATGCAACTAAGACTTAATTACAGTAAATAACGCAAAATCTAAATCCTTAAAAAAATTATACATGTATATTTTTGCGTTTTGTTGGTAAATTGAAGTGTCACGCAATATAACAACAAAAAAAATAAAAGAACATTCAAAAAAAGCTTTTAGATAATTTAAAAAAATTCTCCTCGGCGGGGAATCGAACCCCGGTCCTCCGCGTGACAGGCGGCCATACTAACCACTATATTACCGAGGATGTGATCGAAAATCTGAAATTGGGCTTCTTACTCGTCAACGTAGAGCAGAAAACATCAAATTACTGTTAAATAATTCATTTCCAAGCATTTAATTTGGTTCCACCGATCGCAAAAGATATCCTGCCTGCATGTTTATACATAACTAAGTCAGTACATGCTAAGATTTGATATAAATATGCAATTTATTCTGTTTAGTGCCACTACAACGCCTCTCTGCGCCAGTCTTGCGAATCATTCAGTCCGGTGCCATACATGGGCGTACTACTTCGACTACCTATCTGCTAGATGTCAGTTACTGCGAACTTCTAAACATTTTTAAATGCACGCAATTTTAATGCATAAAATAATTCAGAATTTTTAAATAATGTCTTAAACCTTTGTTGTCATTTAAAATATATTATTATATAATTTATAATATCTACATTCTTAAATTATCCTTAGGTATGTTGTCATACTCGAGACGCCGGATGTCTCTTTAAGCACGTTATCTTTCTATATGTGTTCGATGCACCCATACTCAATATTTTTTTCTTAATTGTGGAAAAGCTATTTGGACTAGAATTGTAATATATTAAGAAAAATGTGAAAAAATAACATTCATGATATTATTACAATCTGGTTATGTGGTTAGTTGAAAAAATCTTAATTTTTTTCAACTATATTTGACATTTGACCTTGGCAGGGCAAAAACATCTATTACAAATCTCTGTTACAATAGTATTGTTATCATCGAGGGTATCAAGAAGCTTGTAATTAAATTAGTTGTATCATAGCAAATTAGATTTTTCAACATTTTAAGGTAGCCAGGTGGCTTTTTACATAATTGCAATACAACATTTTAGGTAGTTTTGGCTAGTTTGAAATGTTTAGAAACCTAAGTGCTTAACCTACACGTATTATACCTTACTATCTATCTCCTCAACACAGTTACTACAAAGAAGTTTGCGAACATGGTAAAAGCTCAAGTCGAAAACAAAGAGGACGACCCGCGTAATCTTTGTTTTCAATCCTATATATCCTACAACCACCTGTTTCACAGTGGCAGTTGGCAAAATGAGGCTTCCGTTTTAGAAGGTGCGATATACAAACGAGCAAAGTTACTAGAATTGTAGAACTTAACAAGAGATAGTTCTAAGCCAATAAGACAAAAGTAAGCGACACATCCTTCTGTATTAAACTGATGCTAATAAAATTTTTGACTAATATTATTATAAAAGTAGTAATTAAATACATTTTGGAATATTATTCTACTAAAATAGAAGTACTTACCTAAGTAGGTCCCTACGTCCTCTGATTGTCTGGCCTCAACGAGATTTATCAATCAACAGGATAAATCTCGTTGTTATAATATGAATTACGCAGGAACATTGTTTTGGGCTCGAACAGATCTCATACAATAAAATTATTAACGATATCTCTGAATCGGATTACACATAAAATACTTCAAAGTCTCGTAACATAAACACTATACCTCTAATATCTAAAATTTTGTCCACTTTTTTTATTAATTATATGTATGAAATTATTTTATTTCCACTGACTCGTCTCCGTGCCGTTGTCATACAATTACATTTTCTTGTTTGTCAACTTTAATAAACTTCATATACTCAATTGAAATGATTTTTCAGATGTTTTGGTTACTACAGCGCACCCCAGCGTTATTCATGGGAGTTACATCGTCCGGCACAACATTTTATCCCTCACATTTTGTTTATTGTATTGGGCATGTGTTTCGCCAACTCCCTGATAGATGCCATCATATAATAGGCATTTCATCACTATGCCGAAGGGTAATTGCAGATTCAATATTTATTAAAATCGTCTACTTAATGTTAGTTACAGTTATTTGTTAAAGTGTTTCATTGTTGATGTCCCCCATCTTTTTTCCCCTATCTTTTTTGTTCTCGCAGGACGAAAGTGGTCACCAATTTCGAGTTGTGTCTGTGGGGCACATTAGCTTAGTTGGATAGAGCATCGCATCCGGGGTTGAGACGCGAAGGTCGTAGGTTCAAATCCTGCATGTGCTCGTAATTTTTTTTAATGATCTTTTTGAGAAATATGGTAAATGTTTATTTAAGCCTCACAATTTTCTGGCTTTCAGAAACTGAGATCATTTTCAGGTACATATTGCGAATGATTAAGTGAAAAGTATGCGTGCAGGAGATTAGGAGTATTCTAATATTTTGATTGTAGAACAATATTCCTAATTTTTTTATGTCATGCTTTCTCTGGCGCCGCTCTAAAAGAGCCATCTGGTTTATTTGGTTCGCATTGCTTCACTTTCAAAGAAGTGCTGTTGAGCAAAACATCGAAAGTAATCACCAAGTTGACAAACATTTCGAATTGTAATCAAGTTAGTTTTATGTGGTTAAATACACATAGATAATGTAGTGCAGTACGCAAAAAAGATCAGTAGTTGAGATTAATATACCATTCTAAATACGGTGTGCATTACAGAATTGTTGAATTCTGTAAGGTCTCTTTGGGAACTGAACATATTTTGTTATTGTCACACCAGAGGGCTGTAACATATTATAACATGTACACTTATTGAATTTATAGGAATTTCATAATTCTATGATTATATAATATTCTATTAAACTTGACTCAATTGACTTGACTTGACTTGGGCAATTCGGAAAGATATAGCCTAGGAAAAACATACCATGTGAAACTAAGTTGTTTCTTGTTACATTCATTTATTTACTCTAGCAAAGAAGAAACATGAAAATGACAATGATAAAACCTTAAATACAAAAATTCGTCCCAATTTCCACTTAAAAGATATTATGTGACAGTGTTGAGTATAGTAAACTCTATTTAGAAAAATTTTCTTTCTCAGATATGGACAGTCCGAAAATAGTACCTCACACTGTAGGAAAGAATTTTATTTGTCGTTAAGGATTATCTCAATTATCCGAAAAAAATATCACTTGAACAATTTATCTATGCTTCTGCTACGCAGAATGCCCAGTGCTACGCCGTAGCAATAGAACGGTATAATATCGCTCTTCGTTTGCGTTATAATACACTAACCGGTAAGTTGTATATGTCAACTATTATTATAATTATGCAGACTATTATTATGATTAAAATTTTAATTTGCTTCTCTTTAAATTTAAATGTGGCGCACTACCATTATTTCCTACCATCTATTGTAACATACCTACATAGACGAAATAAATAATATTTGTATTATATAATTTAATAATCGCAATTTTTAATGTCATCATTAATACCATCAAGCGAATTTATTGCTTGCTTTTTTTGTTACTCATTATAAAGAAAAACGATTAAGAGACAACAAAAAGAACTAATCTGTATTAAAACGCATACAAATTACAAGAATAGTATTGTGGAAACCCTGAAGTGTTAGTAATCAAGCTGATAACTTGATTGAGACTATTACACAGTTAAGACAAATTTGCCAACTTAAATAGAAGTTTCTGAGTGAAAGGGAAAAGAATAAAAATGTGCAGCGACCCTGCCAGGACTTGAACCTGGAATCTTCTGATCCGCAATCAGACGCGTTATCCATTCTGCCACAGGGCCCGATGACATGCGAGGTACAAATGGTTACCTGTTTCCACGTACTCAACGCAACTCAAAATCTGGTTTACTGTGGACATTTAGTTTTGTTGTATAGCTATGATAATGAACCGAATTATGCAGTACTTATTGTATTATTATTATTAATGTTGCCAATAATATTTTAAATATGATATTTTTGTTTTTCAGACTATAAAAAACATTTTTTAAATAAAATAAAATAATAAGATAATCGTTACGTTAGTAGTGAACTTGATCCTACTTGTGCTTGGTAAGGGAGCACACCGATAAAGAGTTATCTATCTATTCTTGGCTTATCTGTAGAAAATACATAAAAGAGATATAGAAGAACCGCAGAAAAACTAGGCTCGCACGATGTAGGCTTTTATGCTTCAATTGCTCTGTAGGATGATTGTAACAAAATGTAAAATAAAATAATGATATATTACTGAACCAAGTCCTCTGGCTGATTTTGTAGTTTCGTAAACATTATTATTAAATTTTAATATCAAATTTTAATTTTAAGCTTTTCGTTACGGGAAATCGCTCAAGTGTGACAAGGATAGAAATATAATATATCAACTTAAAA
This sequence comes from Spodoptera picta, assembly GCA_038387885.1. Classification (NCBI taxonomy): domain Eukaryota; kingdom Metazoa; phylum Arthropoda; class Insecta; order Lepidoptera; family Noctuidae; genus Spodoptera; species Spodoptera picta. The sequence goes on from JAZHFQ010000105.1 coordinate 274,743, forward strand.
GAGTTATTTTCAAGAAATATTGCACTTAGGTATTTCCCGAGCGTACAGCACGTTGCGTTTCGCGCGCGCTTCAACGAGCCACCAGACGCCAGATGCCGATACGAAGCCGCGGAGAACTTAACGGGTTACCGGGGGCTCCGGTTCGAAGTGCAGGAGTAGGAATGTGGTGGTTTTTAGTCAGTAAGAGTCTGAATATCTTTCAATGATTTTCCCCCCTTAAAAAAGGCATGTTTTTGATCATTCACGCTATTGCAATTAGCTTCTTTTCTTATCAAATATCAAAACCATCAAGTAAACTTAAGCCGTTCAAACGGTCAATATTTAAACAACAAAATCTATAAATACCCATGGAGTTTTATACACACAATTATTATTCATTATTCAAAATCATTAATCGTATCAATGTCGTGTCGTGTCGTCATTTTGTGAAATATGTTATATGATCTATGATGGCGTTTTGCCGGGTGCTGATGTATGTTTTACCAGAGTAATGTAGAGGTTGTTTGGTGGAGTCATCAACCTGAGGGTTAGATAAAGAAGCACAACGGTTCTTTTTTTTTATATTCACATCACATTTAATAATAATACATATGATTCTTAAAATAAACTTATACCTCTATACTTACTCTCTTGTATGAACAAATTCTTGTACCGCGTAACTAGACTCATTGCGAGTTTCAACGTCTTACCAGTCTTGCTACGACATTGCACGAGTTTGACTACGATGTAGCACGCTTCTGGCTACGACGTAGCACATGTCTAACTACGACGTAGCACGCGTCTAGCTACGAGGTAGCAGAATTGTTAGCACAACCTTTTACATTCTTATACATAAGGAAATCATCATGAAGTGTTTATTGTAGTATGTAAAGTATAAGTGTATACATACATACATACATAACTTCACGCCTGTCTCCCATGGGGGTAGGCAGAGACTAAGGAACGCCAATTACTACGATTCTTACATACCTCTTTCGCTTCATTAACAGTCATCAATCTTTTCATGCATGCTCGTCGGTTAAGGGTACTTTTAATTTGGCCCTTCTTTAATATATCGCCAATCTGGTCACTATATGTCCGTCTAGGGCGCCCTCTACCGACGGCCCCATTCATATCCGCTCTGTATACTTCCTTCGTTACTCTACTTTCATCCATCCTTTCTACATGTCCAAACCAGCGTAACATTCCCTTTTCAATCCTTGTCACTACATCATCTTTCAATCCACACCTTTCTCTAATAACACTATTATTCACTCGATCACTCAATTTTAGTCCACACATACTTCTTAGGGCTCTCATTTCCACCGCATTAATCCTGCTTTCATGCTTCTTCTGCCACACCCATGATTCACTACCATACATAAGCGTTGGTGTCAATACACACTGCATTACAGCAAGTCGAGCTTTGCTGGATATTATTTTACTCGACATGACAGAGTGTAAAGCACCATTAACACTATTTCCCGCTTTCACTCTCCTTTCAATATCCCCGTCACACTTTCCATCTCTCGTAAATAGTGATCCCAGATACACAAATTCATTCACTTGTTCCAATTTTTCATCACCTATCATTACCTGACATTCTGTTATCACCTCATTTCTTTCTATCACCAACACTTTCGTCTTGTTCACATTTACTTTCATACCTTTCCTTTCAAATGCATCATTCATAGCAGTGATCATTTGTTGTAATTCTTGGGCCGACGAGGCAACAAGCACCTGGTCGTCGGCATACAACAATGTTTTAATCACTGTGTCATTCATCCTTAATCCAGACTCTCCTACTTTCAGGTCGTTCAAACAGCTGTCCATAAATAGGTTGAACAGCCAAGGAGATGCTACACAGCCTTGCCTAACACCTCGATTAATGTTAAACCACTCTGTGTAGTCCCCATTTATTCTGACACAGGCACTCGAGTCCTTATATAAGGATTTAAGTGCCCGAATCAGGTGGCAATCCACCCCATACACGGACAGAGTTGACCACAATTCATCCCTCACCACTCTGTCATAAGCCTTTTCTAGGTCTATAAAGGCACAAAATACCTTTTGGTGCTTTGATAACACTTTCTCTGAAATGCACCGTAACGAAAAGACTTGATCCGTACACCCCATTCCCTTTCGAAATCCCGCTTGGACATCCCAGATTTTACGCTCAGTTACATCCATCACTCTTTCGATCAATACCTTGGCATACAACTTTCCTACTACGCTTAGGAGGCTTATACCGCGATAATTTTTGCACTCCTGCTGTGATCCTTTTCCTTTATACAGTGGCACAATTACGGCCTTGGCCCAGTCTCCAGGGACACGACCGCATCGCCAACACTTATTAAAAAGTAGATACAGCAGGCTTGCAATTATACCTCCACCCTCTGTTAGCATTTCAGTAGTTATCCTATCACATCCCGCTGCTTTACCTACTTTCAAACTCTTAATGGCACTCACAATTTCATCCATATTTATTTCTCCCACATTAGCACTTTCATTTTCATCGTTTACTTCCTCTTCTTTCAAATCACTCCTTTCAAATAAATTCTCGAAGTATTCCTTCCACTGCTTTAAAACATCCTTACTTTCTCCAATGACACTCCCATTTATATCCCTTATCGTACTTACTTTCGAGTCCCCCACTTTGCCTCTGGCCTTTCTTACTAAATGCCAGAATAGTTTAGCGTTGGCTCGAAAGTTCCGCGAAAAATTCCTTTCAAACTTTTCCTTGCATTCATTTTTCTTCTTGTTAACTATCGCTTTTGCTCTCTTTTTGAGACTACCGTACTTTTCTTTCATACTTTCTAGCACTCTTCTATTTGCCTTTGAGGCTAATAAGTCAAGCCATGCTTTCTTCTTTTGCTCTATCACCTCTTTTACTTCATCATCCCACCATTCATTCCTCTTGCTTCCAGTGTTATTTTTCTTGCTTACCCCACATACTTGAGTAGCTACTGCGATCACTCCATCTTTAAATTCCTTCCAAAATTCTTCTTAAGTGTATATATATATATATATATGTTTATACTTTTTAAATATAGGGACAAGCCCTCCACAACCTACCAAAACCGCTGCAACTCCTGTAAGCCAGGATCTACAGTAGATAAAACCATGAAAAAACCGGAACACTGAAGTCCGGCGCGTCCCAGGGACATGATTAACTGTCTTGGTTCCCGCAACGAAGTGAATCAGAAGATATTATATGAGTCGAAGAAAAAAAACGATACTTTCCACTTCCCTCGGTGAATTACTGCAGAAGACAGCGTGAGTTAAGCCTGAAGGCACAAAGAAAAGAGACTGTACAACTGGGTGAAGTCCAGTCGCTTTAAGTAATATTAAAAAAAATACTCTTTTAATATACTTTGACTCAGATATTCGTAAGGGTTTACTTTACTCTGTAAAAATATTATTTCCAACACCTACATATTACAGAGTCTAGTTTTGCACGTGGTATTAAAATACATATAATTAAGACTTAATTACAGTAAATAACGCATAATTTAAATCCTTAAAAAATACTACATATTTTTCCGTTTTGTTGGTATATTGAAGTGTCACGCAATATAACAACAAATTAAATAAAAAGAACTTTCAAAAAAAGCCTTCAGATAATTTAAAAAATTCTCCTCGGCGGGGAATCGAACCCCGGTCCTCCGCGTGACAGGCGGCCATACTAACCACTATACTACCGAGGATGTGATCGGAAATCTGAAATTGGGCTTCTTATTCGTCAACGTAGAACAGAAAACATCAAATTATTGTTAAATAATTCATTTCCAAGCACTTAATTTGGTTCCACCGATCGCAAAAGATATCCTGCCTGCATGTTTATACATAGCTAAGTCAGTACATGCTAAGATTTGATGTAAATCTGCAAATTATTTTGTTTAGTGCTACTACAACGCCTCTATACGCCAGTCTTGCGAATCAACCAGTCCGATGCCATGCAGGGGCGGTACTACTTCGATTACCTATCTGCTAGATGTCAGTTACTACGAAGTTCTAAACATATATAAATGGACGCCTTCAAAATTTTTAAATAATGTATTAAACCTTTTGTTCTCTTTTAAAATAATACTCGATATTATTTTCTTAATAGTGGAAAAGCTATTTGGATTTTTCTTAATAGTGGAAAAGCTATTTAGATTTGTATTTTAATATATTAAGATTATTTAAAGTAACATTCATGAAATTAAAGCAATCTGGTTATGCGGTTAGGTGAAAAACAAAAGAATATTTGACATTTGACCTTTTCGCAGTATTTTCCAACGAAAACAGAAAAAAGGCTTAAAGATTATAAAAAGTGTTCTTAAAACATTTTTGTTAGATTTGTAGAAAGGACAAACGAATTGGCTAGTAGTGTGGTGTGCGTGATCCGCGAGTTTTAAATAAGACCTCCGGGGTTATTATGACGTCCTAAAGTAAGAATGGTTCCATTGAGGAAAAGAAACAGAGCTATACAAGTCGTCGTCTGGAAAGTAGCCGTAGGGACGTTCCTTCGGATACCTGAGTATCCATGGATTCAAATGAGAGACTATGTACTATCCTTTCTAAGTCACCAGACAACGTTCAATTGTGCGAGGCGGGTTGTTATGTCCATCTTTGTATTTTTCTGTTACAAAAATTTAAATAGTATAATCATTTAATATTTAAGTAGAATCTTCTGGCAATATGTTTATTTTGTTTTATTATATATATCATCACCGGTATTGTTTGTTTTGGCCGCATCCGCACGCAATATTTAAAGGCAAAGGACGCTACTGACGCCTTTATGAAAAAGACGGAAGCGATCACCAATTTCAAAGCCCTTTTCACAGGCACATTAGCTCAGTTGGATGGAATAGAGCGTCGCTTGACGAGAGCGAAGGTCGCGGGTTCAAGTCCTGCATGTACCGGCTTCTTATTTTTACTTCGTAAATAAGGCACATAGAGTTCCAGTAAATGGTATTTAATTTAGTGTATTCTATGATACTTATTGAAAAGTTAAAATTTTCTACATATTAATTTTTATGATTATATATATTTTTTGTTTTAATAAAAACAAAAAGCGTGATAATTTATAAATAATTTAGGTATGTCGTAAAAATAAAGAAATGTTAACCCTACCCATTAAACCGTAAAAATAATTAAGTACCTAGTTATTATTGTTTGTCAGCTTATTTAAAATCTATGCCATCTAGTTTTCATTACTAACATTACTTATCACAACAACTGCACAAGTGCACATTTTAGTTCCCTGTCTAGTCGCAATCCGTTCAAATATTTCAAAGACAAAAGGCGCTGACGTCATTTTATCAATAAAGACGTGATGGAACATGTCGCAAATTTAAAAGCACGTAGAGGTTATATGTGCGCCCCCGAGTTGGCCCCAGTTCTAACACGTCTTTTTCGGCTCTCTTATTCCTCAGGCGTAGTTCCGACGTCCTGGAAGACAGCTTTAGTCCACCCAATCCCTAAAAAAGGTGATCGATCTAACCCGTCTAACTACAGACCGATAGCCATAACTTCCCTCTTCTCGAAAATAATGGAGTCCATTATTAACTGCCAGCTCCTGCGTTACTTAGAGGATCATCAGCTGCTCAGTGACCAGCAATACGGTTTTCGTAAAGGTCGGTCTGCTGGTGATCTCCTTGTTTACCTAACGCATCGGTGGGCACAGGCGATCGAGTCTAAGAGGGAAGCGTTGGCAGTAAGTTTAGATGTGGCGAAGGCCTTCGATCGGGTTTGGCATAGAGCGCTACTTTCGAAGCTTCCTTCCTACAGACTTCCCTAGAAATTATGCAAATGGGTCTCCTACTTCCTTGCAGACAGAAGCATTAAAGTCGTCGTCGACGGTGAATGCTCTGACTTGATGTCTGTAAATGCAGGTGTCCCTCAAGGCTGCGTGCTATCGCCTACATTGTTCCTCCTCCTTATCAATGACATGCTGCAAATCAGCGGCATTCATTGTTATGCGGATGACAGCACAGGCGATGCCTACTACACCGGCCGCGCTAACATTTCTCGGGAAAAGGTCATAGAGAGCCGAAACAGACTCGTGTCTGAAATCGAGACCTCTTTAGGGAGAATCTCTGATTGGGGTGGACTTAATTTGGTCCAATTTAACCCCACAAAGACACAAGTCTGCGTGTTTACCGATAAGAAACTGCCGTTGGTCGTCTCTCCTCAGTTTCAAAGCACCCCCCTAACTGCCTCAGCCGGTATTGGAATACTTGGTGTCAACATTTCGAGCGACGTCCAGTTTTGCGGTCATTTAGAGGATAAGGCCAAATTAGCCTCGAGGAAGCTTGGTGTGCTCAATAGATCGAGGCAGTATTTCACCCCGACCCACCGCCTGCTTCTATATAAGGCACAGGTGCGGCCCCACATGGAATACTGTTCTCGTCTTTGGGCGGGGGCACCCCAGTACCAGTTCTTCCTCTGGACCGCATTCAGCGGCGTGCCGTTCGGATTGTTGGATGTCCGGATGTTTCAAACCGGCTCGATACTTTGGCAATGCGTAGAGATGTAGCTTCATTGTGCATTTTCTACCGCTTATTCCACGGGGAGTGCTCTGAGGAATTGTTTGACCTGATACCTGCCGCATCTTTTCGCCATCGACCCTCACGACAGCATATGCATCCCCATCATATAGATGGTTGGCAGGCCACAACTGTGCGGTTCTCACGTAGCTTCCTGCCTCGCACAGCAAAACTGTGGAATGATCTGTCGTCGGCGGTATTTCCGAACCGATACGACCTTCAAACCTTCAAGAGAAGAGCGTACTCCTTTTTAAAGGGCCGGCAACGCACCTGTGACTCTTCTGGTGTTGCGGGTGTCCATGGGCGGCGCTGATCGCTTACCATCAGGTGATCCGTCTGCTCGTTTGCCTCCTATTGCATAAAAAAAAAGAAGCTAAATTAATTTCCAGTTCGTAGTTTACTACTTTTATAAATCGATGTAGGAGCGTTACTATTAAAAAACAAATGAAGAAACAACCAAAGTCATCTACTATGTCAAACGAAAATCCTTTAGTAAATCTCGCGCGAAATGTAGCTAATATTTGTAACGACATTAATCTCTAGTCTAGTCACCTATCAATATATTGTCTAAAATTGTACGGGAGACAACACCTGTGGTATTAATTGAATTTGTCTAAATATGTTGGATAATCTTGCACAAAATTTAACTTCCTGCGTTCTAAATGTAGAAACAGGAAGGCATTTTCAAATCATTTAATATCGGGCCCTGTAGCTTAATGGATAGCGCGTCTGATTGCGGATCGGAAGGTTCCGGGTTCGAGTCCTGGCAGGGTCGAAATTATTTTTTAACAACTAATAATTGTTATTATTATTAAAGCAAGGCTAAACATCAATTCAAGTTAGTTAGACAGATGCCTTACCAGCTAAAATATCCGGAACTCACAATGAGGCCTTTTAATCATAATTATTAGTTTTCAAAGACTAATGGTTCTCTCAATAATAAGGGCATGACAAATATATTCAAAAATATAAAAATGTACATAAATCTGGAACATAAATATTATAACAATGATAGTATAGTAGCATCTGAAATTAAATCTGTTTCTCAGAAGCTTTTTCGTACATAAATATATTACCATTTTCCATCAAAATATTGCAGGCTTAAGAAGCAAGTCAGATGCACTAACAATCTGCTTACAAGAAATTTTGGATAACAAAACTGATGTAGATGTTATCTGTCTTACTGAACATTTTATTATGTCAGGCCACGAGGATATCTGCATGATATCCTCGTGGCCGAAGTAATTCTTGCAGAGGAGGATCGTGTATTTTTGTAAGAAAAGGTTACCGTTGGAAAGTTGTTCCGAAATTGGAGTCGCACACAGAGTGCTTAACTTTTGAATGTTCTGCGGTAGAAATGTTAGACCATAAAATTATTATTATATGTCTGTATAGAGTTCCTTCTGCTAGTAACCTAAATAATTTCCTAACAAGATTAGAAAAGTTGCTCCAATATGTTAACAAAACTTATAACAAGTATAATGTAGTATTAGCTGGACATTTTAACATAAATATTTTAAAAGAAAACAACATTACATCGGAATTTAAATGTTTACTTTTATCTTATAATTTAAAACTTGCAATAGCTGAGCCAACCAGAATAATCAGCAATACATGTATTGACAATTTTGCTCACAACTATCGCAACAAGTGTAAAGCGGAAGTAATTGACTTCGGTCTATCAGATCACACAGCTCAGATATTGAAGTGCCAAGTCCAAAAAGTGTGCCTGATTAATTGCTGGAAAATTAAGCGTAGTGATTATAGAGGTAGTGAGGAAAATCTTAAAAAGTTTGATGCTTGTATAGATAAACTGTCTTTCTCAGAGATGTATGCGGCTGTTGATCCAAATGTGGCTTATAATAACTTCATTGACTTATTTAAACTATTCTATGATCTTTGCTTCCCGTTCAGACGTATCACGATACACATGCACCGTAAAGTACCTATAAATGCAGTATAAATCATACATGACCACTAGACAAAATTCTATGTTTATGAAACCATGTCTACCAAATGACGTCTTACGAGTTATTAGAAACTTAAAAACAACAAATAGTGTAGGTAACGATGGTATTTGTACTAAAGTTCTGAAATATACAGCCACGAATATTTCTCCGCATTTCAGCTACCTCATAAATTTATGTATTGAAGCAGGGATATACCCTGACCAATTAAAAACTTCTATTATTAAATTAATTTTCAAGAAAGATAATAGAGAATATCTAGAAAACTATAGACCCATTGCTTTAATTTCAGTTATATCAAAGATATTTGAGAAACACATATGTAAAGAACTCAACAACTATTTGGAATGTAAAAATATTTTGGCAAACGAACAAAAGGGATTCAGACACAATAAAACTATTAACATGGCAATATATGATTTTCTGAAAATAGTTATGGCTGATGTCGTCAATAGAATACCTGTATGCTCAATCTTTATGGATATGACGCAGGCTTTTGACTACGTTGACCATGTGAGTCGGGAAACTTTATCATTACGGAATAGGAGGTAATATTTTGAACTTAATCGAATCGTATCTTAAAGGACGTAATCAATACACTGAATTGACTACAATTAATATTTTGACAAAAAAAGAAGAAACGTTTCGATCATGTAAACGAAAACTGAAATACGGTGCCCCCAAGGTAGCGTTCTGGGTCCAACACTATTTATACTGTACATTAATGACTTGCCTAATGCCACTCACAATCCAATAGCTCTGTTTGCGGATGATAGTACAGTTACAGTAAAATGCACAAATAAAATCAACTATGAACATGATATAAATAACACCTTGAGTTCTATCATGAACTGGCTTAATGTCAATAATCTAAAAGCAAACTTAACTAAAACGCAATTAATGCATTTCAAGCAACGCTTACCTTCACCGAACAATTTGAATGTAAATTATAACGCACAAGCCATTAATGAAACAAATAGTACAAAATTTCTCGGTTTGCATATTGATGATAAAATTTCTTGGAAACAGCATACTGAACAACTATGCAAACGTATGAGTAAATCAGCTTATGTCCTACATGAACTCGCACATAAAATTAATTGCAATATAATCGCTTATCATGGGCTGGTAGCATCTATTCTTAGGTATGGCATAATATTTTGGGGGAATTCGACCAACAAAATCCTTGTCTTTAGGGCACAGAAAAGGTGCGTCCGGGCTATGTTTGGTTTGAAGGCAACTGACAGCTGTATACCTTTCTTCAAAAGACACAATCTTATGACCTTACCATCACTATACATTTATGAAACCGCGGTGTTTGTAAGGCAAAATCCACAAAGGGATGAAAGTCGTCTATGTATACCCAGAACGAATACCGCATTAATGCATAAAAGTATCTTTCGTATGGCTCCAGCTATCTATAATAAATTACCAAAAGAGCTAAAACAAGCTAATGTTAATTCTTTTAAAAAATCTTTAAAACAATTACTGTGTCAAAAATGTTATTATAGTGTCTCAGATTTTTTAATGGATAAATTTTGATTTTGCTTATTTGTTGACTTATGTATAGCTATAACGTATTGACTACAATAATCCATTAATTACCTACTTATTGACATCAATTTATTACAATTTATTAAGCATTAAGTCTTCCTCATCTGACTTTTTGACTAACACTATTGACATGTAATTTATTAAAACACGACAAAATCATTTTACTTATCTAACTAATTAATGGACTTACTGATTTAAACTCTTATACGAGTATTTGTATGCCTAAAATAGGCTGATCATAGCGCACTTTAATCTAAAAATGACCAACCAAATGTACCTATGTATCACAAATAAATGTTTCATACAAACAAAAAATCATTTCAATAATAAATAAACACATTGTGATTCATTCTGACTCTACGACTCAGGACATAGCGATTCATTTTTATTGTAAGGATATTATTTTAATATTAGCGTAAATTCTAATTTTGTGAACAGTTTAAAGCTTCGCCAAAAATGTGATTATAAATAAAGTTTATGGCTTTCAGTTTTAATATTTAATAAAAAATATTATGTTTTATCCTAGATCATTGAATTCATCCATGTCTGTGATGTTACCTTATTAATGCCACAAAAAAAACTAACAGTCATAAAGAACTGTGTTATGGCAAAGAATCATGTGATAAGTTTTCTCTCGGAGGTTGATTTATTAACCTGTACATTTCTATATATTCCGCCCGAGAAAGTAAATAATGTAACCTACACAATTTGTATCATGGCGTCGAGAAAAAAAATCAATACTTTTAACAATGAATTAGAGACTCGCGTTTCATACACATTCTAATGTTTTAGGTAGTCTATATAAAGATTTAAAATGCTTAAGACCGGTACTTAGCACAATTTACGGTTGTACTAATAATTTAGATTTTACCAAAAATAAATAGATGTAACAATAAACCAGATTCCGTCGGAGAAAATCAAGTGAGATCCTATCGAAATCAAATAAATTACTTAGGTAGGCCTAGGTCTAGCTCTCGGTAATGGTTGAAAAATGCAACATATCAAATAACTAATTTCTGATGTAATTAGTATAAACGTAAAATTCAACTCGAAGAGTCTCTCCCTCTCCATAAAGTGGATCAGCCGCTGGCCCCGACGGTTTCGCTGCCCATACCCAAATGGCCCCATTCTCAGCTTTTCGCCGTTTTGTGTGCCCACCTTCGTGTTGAAATCCCCCATGACAACGGTGAAGTGAGCTTCGGAGGTGTGTATGGCTTGGGAAATTTCTTCATACAGAGCCTCTACTTCATCATCGCAGTGTGTCGAGGTCGGCGCATATACCTGTATGACCTTCAGCGAATACCGGTGTGATATTGTGAGTATAAGGTACGCTACCCTGCTCGACACACTGTCAACTTTACTCACGTTGTTGACGAGGGACTTGCGGACGAGAAATCCGACACCATCCTGGGATTTTTGATCTCCTTCCCGGCGGAAGAATGACAAGTAGCACTTAATATGAAGCCAAAAAACAACAAAAGTGCGAAAACTTTCCAAATTTTTTTTATTGAGCAATGATAAAAACGGTTTTGTCAGCACATGTGGTATTGTGCAAACGAGCACCATCGTACCACCAATGCATCACTGCATTGGATTAGCTTTGCATCGGAGATAAGGCCATTAAAGTACTAAAACAACATAATACTTTCATAAAAATAGAAATATGCAACTCACATTGTCAAAAACAACAATATTTCTTTCCTATAATCCCAAGAACAACATTCATAAAATTTTTAAAAGTGTCTATAAATTCAATAAGTTTAAAAAAATTGCAAGGTCAAAGTAAACAACAGTATGTAGTAAGGGAATCCCTCATTTCGCCCGTAATATCACAGGCGTATTAGCTCAGTGGTAGAGCGCCTGGACTGGCCGAGAGTCCAGGAAGTCGTTGGTTCGAATCATTCATGCGCAATTTTTACTTTTTGAAAATACCCTTTCTTTATTATTTTTAAGTCGTTGTTCTTTATTTTATATATTTCGTCTAATAACGATATTACTAGTGGTATTTATTGTGTAACAGTACAAACAGGATAGGCCTCCTAGCTTACAGCCCTCTGGCGCGGCATTACCTAAATATGTTCAGTTTCTAAAGAGTACCAACGAAGCTCGCTTCGTACTCGTTCAATAATTTGATGTCAGTCCCGTATTATTTTTTAATACACTCTTTATTTAGGACGCTTTTTTGGTGTATTATAAGGCAAAGCGGAATACAAAACAAGAGTAGTGCTAAATCGTACCTTCTTAACTACTTGTTACCTTCAAAAGAGTCATGTCAATTTGGTCTGATTTTCAACAATCGAGATTACACTGTCTAGGTGCCTGTACATATTTGTATTTAAACATCCTATGAATTTATTTTTCGTTGATCGGTAAAATTACAGTATTAAAATTACTGCTTCCTGTCGACCTTTTGATAACACGATGACAATAGCACCCTTTTACTTGAAACTATGGATCACAGCTGCGGCTATACAAAGCGTGAATGCGCTTTCAAACTAAATCAATGCAATTCATATAAACCAGATGGCACTTGTTTAAAATAGGGTGAAACCGTTTGTATGTATAATGTATATCATAAAACATTGGAAGAAGAATGAATGTTGCAGAATAAGAACATTGTAATACGAAATAGGTAAATAGGTAAATTCGGCGACCTTTAATTTAAAAATTCAGATATAGAAAATACAGCAAATTAAGTTTAATCACGCATTCTTCTCGTCTTACCGTGATCTTACTTACTATAAATCAAAAAATTATAAAATTTAAATAAATATGCAGTATATTTCTCAAAAAGAACTATAAAATAATTACGAGCACATACAGTATGCACCTACGACCTTCGCATCTCAACCCCGATGCGATGCTCTATTCAACTAAGCTAATGTGCTCTGTAGAAACAGCTCGGAATTGGTGATCCTTTTCGTCCTGTGGAGATAAACTACTTGAAGCAAGTATAATCAATACAAATACATTTAAATTAATTATGATAGAAATCATTTTTAGTCGTATGTACGTATCGGTATAGGGGGACATCTACTTTAAATAAAATGCCACCTATTTCTATGCATTGCATAATTACTTTTACTCGCCTGAAAAGTGCTGCTCTAATACATGTTTCAGAAATTATGAAAACTTTTCAGTATTTGGTTTATAATGCGACTATCGGTACAAAAAAGCTATTGTACTGACAGTCGCAGATAGACAGTTGAAGAATTCCTAATAGAAGAAGTTTAGTTACCTACTTTAAAATCATGTCACACATCACATCAACAGTCAATAAGTGCCTACTACAGAGTAAAAGCCTTTTCTCACACGGAGAAGATTTGAGCATTAATCCTGAGATCTGCTCAAGGTAGACTTAGATAGTCCAGCTTTCTCTACGATATGTTCCTATACCTTCACAATGCTGATATGAAGCTAGGTTGTAATATTTTCATATTAATTCATCGATGTTTGTTGGTATTAGGGATTTATTTCACAGTATGTGCATATTGCGATCTTACTATTAGTGGTAGGTGTCAGTTTAATGGTTTGGCAGCAGTTACAGAGGAACTAAAAGGCTCGACTCGACGCAGAACGTACCAAAACCAGCAGAAATAACAGTATTGTATTCCAAAAATATGACAGACGCGCAATAAACGTCAAATAAGGATAATAATATTGATAAAGATCGACTTTTTTCTATTTCCATAAACCAGCCAGTGGTATTTCACAAATACAACATGGTGCTGATGCCGCCGTTTACAGTGAATGTTGTTACTTTATAATAATAGATTGAACAATCAATACAAAAAATAGAAAACAATAAAAACATTAACATTTAGGGAACAGAGTGTAAAGTTCTCTAAGATCGAAAAAGGAGGATCGTTCATCGATAGTCTATGTGCGTGAACTGCCATGCTGTCATTTGACATGTGTCGCCACAGACATGCCTCGTATTAACAGTGGGTAGTAAAAATGGCGTACTTAGTAATTTTATGTTTCCGACGTTATAAGTACGCCATTTTCAAAAAACTATCCCAATGTAAATATCATTCAAAGTCTTTTTAAAAATATATTTTTATTTTAGATATTTCATGCCGTTAGAGATTTTACGACACAAGTAATTTGAAAATTGTGGTCAATAGAAAAATGGAAATCGGAAAGCATATCAAAATATTCAACAAAATTGCGAATTTTCAACACCCCCGGAAAAGTTTTGAGGTAACCTCCAATGTTTTCGCTGAAGTTCATAATTGAACTATGCCATAAAACGTTGAACATAAATATTAATTTTCTTTAAACTACATGTAAACAAAGTGCGTGACACTTCATTTAGTTTGTAAACTTTTTGGTTTGTCAAATAGCTAATCTATGGAGTAAGCTGTCATATTGAATGACAGTGAAAAATATGAAAAGTAAAATGGTTAATTGTTATGTACAAGTAAGATTGATTTTTAATGTAATTATAATTATTAATAAGAAATGGTGAAACAATAGCTTTAAATGTTGTTTCTCTTTTCAGGTAAAATTAGTGTATAGTTATTAGTAAATAATGTTTTGTAAATGTTTTAAAATTAAATTTTGTAAATAGGTAATAAAATAAAATTGTCTCTTTTCAGAGCAACTAAACATTGGTTATATAGTTTTACTGTTCAACATCGTCTAAGGACAATATAATAAATAATATCCTATTATAAAACAACATTTCTACAGCTGGTTACCTGGAATAATGGAAAAATATAAATTTGAGTTCATGGTAAAAGCCAGTGATGATGTAAAAACAAATATAATTTGTGTAACGACAGTTACGGATTCAGATGGCCGAACCTTTGCGATCCCAGATAAGTTACAACCTGCAAAATTACATACTGGAATAGTAGAAACACACATCTTTCAGAAAGTTAAGGCAACTTTGCAAAAACGACACGAGAAACGACAAGTGTGGATATCCATGAATCCGGAGATGAAGGTGGTTTATTGTGATGAAGAAGGAAATAAACAATTTATGGGATACTTATTGAAGGAACAAACAAAACCACAAACTTCTACAGCAGGAATTTCGGAAGCATCTCTAACTAGAATCATGGAAAACTTCGCAGACATAAAGAAAGAATCATGGAAAACTTCGCAGACATAAAGAAAGATTCATCAAAATCTTTTAATATGGCAAAAATGGTAGAAAAATTTGTTATACAAAAATTCAATAGCAAGATTACTAATGTGACCCAGTGGATGACTACCTTCGAAAAAGAATGTGTCCGTGTAGGAATAGAAGAAGATGTCAAGAAAATAGAAATTTTTAGGTTATTTATAGAAGGTTCTTGTTTAGATTGGTATAGTTCCATGCTTATAAAGCATACTATAAATTCAGAATGCGCAGTGTGGAAGAAAAACTTTTGTGAAACTTATGCTGATAAGGGTTGGTCACCAATCAGGTATGCAATGTTATTTAAATACAGACAGGGCTCATTACTGGAATATGCGTTAAAGAAAGAGAGACTACTTTTAGAAATAAATAAGTCCATAGATAAACCTACTTTGATTGATTTGATTGCCACTGGACTACCGAATTTTATAGTAGATAAAATTGATAGGAATAGTTTAAAGGAAACTGAAGACTTATTCCAAAATTTAAGAAGGTTAGAGCACATGGTAAAAAAGTCGTTTGATAAAAAAATAGAATCTTCCGAAAGTAAAATTAAAGAGAAAAATGTAAAACCCTTGGTTAATCCGTGTATAATATGTGAAAAAGAGAATAAAGGTATACGTTATCACCCTGAATCTCAATGTTGGTTCAAAAATAATGATAGGCCAAAAAAGGATCAAATGAGGAGTGTTAACAATTCAGAATTAGAGTTAGAATTAAATGAAATTGATCCAAAAAACTAATAGTACCGCCATTAATAAAAATTAAATTACTTATAAATGACACTTTGGAAATATCAGGAATCTATGATTCAGGATCTAATGTGTCCTTAATAAATTCAAGATTATTGTCTTTAAAAAAAATACATACTAATGACAATAATGACAATAATGCAGGCTTAAAAACGATTAATGGCGTAAAAAAATCGATAGGGATGGTAACTTTAAAAATTAAAATTTTCGAAATTGAAAAACATGTTAATATTTTTGTTATAGAGGTAGATGAAGACAACTTCGATTATGATTTCTTAGTTGGGTTACACAAATTTCATTTAACTCAAAATGAGAATTTAAACATCATCCAAAATGTCCTAATCAATAATAATAGAGACTACTTAGAAAATAATAAAAAACAACCTATAAACACTAAAGAAATTCCTGGCAGTACAGGTAGTGAAATAGGAAATAAACAAGATATATATTGTAAAAAAAAGGTGTGGATAACAAAGAAAAATAAAAGAGAAACTATTGTTCATGAGTTTAGTATAAACTTTAATGAAAATATTATAGTCGGAAATTTTAATATTTCAGTAAATAAATTAAACCCACAGGAAAAATCTGAAATTGATAAATTGATATCCAAATATAATTCAGTTTTCGCTAAAGACAAATATGATATAGGGACTGTTAAAGGCTACGAAGCCCGTATTGATTTGTTGATAGATAAATACTGTAGTAAAAGACCGTATAGATGCTCTATTGAGGATATGAAAGAAATCGAGCAACAAATATCAAAATTATTACAAAATAATTTAATCGAGGAATCATATAGTCCTTTTGCCGCTCCTGTAACACTAGCATTAAAAAAAGAAGATGGAAGGAGATCAAGGCTTTGTATAGATTTTCGCGAATTAAATAAAATCGTAGTCCCCCAATCGCAACCATTTCCGTTAATCGAGGATTTGATGGTTAAAACAAGAAAATGTAAATTTTTTTCAACATTTGATGTAAACTCTGCGTTCTGGTCTATACCACTTAGAATTGAAGATAGACACAAAACGGCATTTGTTACTCAAGAAGCACACTTTCAATGGACTTGTTTACCTTTTGGCTTAAAAACTTCTCCCGCTATTTTTCAGAGAATACTGAGTAGCATAATAAGAAAGCATAAATTGTCAAACTTTACTGTCAATTACATTGACGATATTTTAGTATTTTCTGAAACATTCGAAGAACATATTAAGCATGTGTCTTTGTTATTGGAAGCAATTTTAAAAGAAGGTTTCAAATTAAAATTTACAAAATGTAACTTTGCGCAGGACTCTGTAAAATATCTAGGGCATATAATAAAAAACAATACAGTTACTCCATTGAAAGATAATTTGATTGCCATAAAAGAATTCCCTATTCCAAGAACACAAAAAAATGTCCGCCAATTTTTGGGAAAAATTAATTTCTATGGAAAATATGTCCCAAATATTTCAATTATATTGGATCCTATACATAATTTGTTAAGAAAAGGAGAAAAATTCGTTTGGTCTGATAAATGTCAAAAATCCTTTGATACTATAAAAAAACTACTTTGCTCAAAACCAATTCTAGCTATCTTTGATCCAGACTTTCCAATACACATTTATACAGATGCTAGCATTCAAGGTATAGGCAAGGTATAGGTATAAGTGCTAACTACACTTAGAAAGAAAGTGTATCCTAAAAATAAGCTGTTATAACTTCTGTCTAATGCTATTGTGAATACACTACAGATAATGAGAGGAGGATTATATACCTCTAAGGTGTAACAAAAATAGTGCACAATATTTTAGTAGGTCAATTAGTATGTGATAAACATCATTTTTTATGAAAATATTTTATAAAAACTTATCAATTATTTTTAATAATTCAATTATTCATTTATTATTTTCATTGCTTTTTATGCCATCCTGCAATATGTAGAGGTACCTATTCCTATGTACCTATTCGAAAAGCTCGGTCGTTGACCCGTAAGATAAACGTCCGCGCGCATTCATATGGCTGGCGTTATGCGTAAAAACACAACAACAATTTTGCAAATGTGATGCTAAATTTAATTAAACTGTCAAATACCAAGCGGTCACCGGTGACCGCAACCTATTGTTCTATAATTGTGTCTGCAAAACCGGTACTCGACGAGTTAAACATGTTGTTATTGACATTTTTTTTAGGTAAACATAATCCTTATCATGTACTATATCACCTGTTAAAATATTGTGCACTATTTTTGTTAGACCTTATATTGTACAGTTTAGAATTAATGTTTCTAGCAGGTGCCATCTATTAGATATGATTTGCATGCCTTCGTTTCCATTGACCCTTCTAGTTCGTTGTCTGGCCGTCACATTTCAAAATTCAAGGTCAAAAAGGGCGCTACTGTCGCATCCATGTTATCAAAAGGACGAAAGCGATCGCTAAATTCGAAGTGATTTTCACAGGCACATTAGCTCAGTTGGATGGGTTAGAGCGTCGCGTATCGAGACGCGAAGGTCGTGGGTTCGAGTCCTGCATGTGCCGAAAACCTTTTTTGCTAAGCTTTCTAACAAAACATACATAATGTTTTAATTTTATATTTTAAATCTTCTTTAAAAGATTTTTAGTTCTAAATTTAATAATCGTTTCATACAATTTTACAATAGGCAGTGCAATTCATGTTTAAGATACCAGAAATGGAATAAATTTATATTAGTTCTGAAGATGTGTGCAAGGCAACTTATCCGTTGGCTAACTAGAAAGCTCCAGGCCCTGATGAGTTGCATAATCTCTGGATAAAATGGTTTATTATTTTCGAATAGTCGCTTGATATTCCAGTCAGTTATGGTGTCTGGATGCCCCAATTCTTTACGATCGCTCACCCCAACTCAAAATTTTCGGCCTACTACGTGCCTCCCGACGATTTATAAACTTTTTAAATCATCACTTATAAACTCATGTATGATCTTTTTACATCACCATTTATAAACTTTTTACATTCGTGGTACTAAGGAGCTTTCAACAGAGTCGTAGACCTCACAAAAATTTATCCATGTGCTAGATTACAAGAACGCCAATGTCGTGCCATATAAATCTTTCATGAGGTTACTGGAGCTTACTGGAGTTGTACAAAGTAGGTACAGCTCTGCTTGTCTTGCTGATGTCATATATGAGATAATGTACAACACTCCTTCGCTATCCAGTATGAGGACAGATCTGTGTCTACGATGAATCATTTAAGATAGTACGTTGTATATTCTAGAGCGATAGCTTGAGCCCATTGTGGTTTTGCTTTACCCTGTATTATCTAAGCAATTTGCTAGAGACCTCAGGACTGGAATATCGGTTAAGAAGAAGGGGACAAATTGTATCCTACCTATTTAACATAGATGACTTAAAGTTCTTTGCACCCAACAATTCGCATCTAATGAGATGAAATACTAAACTCTGATCGCACAAACTAAGGCTTCAATCAAAACCTATAAGTACTTGTGTTTGTCAGAAGCGTTAGGCATCGATGTAGCAGTCATAAAGTAATTGTTGCGAGTAATTGTTTCTTTGGCTCCCTTAAGAAAATTCTTAACAGTATTTTATCAGTTGGTAAAAAGGTGCGCACCTACACATCGATTAGGTCATGCCATTACTAATGTACTCCTTTGGCATACTCATGTAGTGTCAAACGATATTGAACACCCTGAATAAAACGCCTGTTCCATGCTAAATATTAGACGCACCCAAGATTATCGGTAATGAAGCTGTAAATTCTACGTTGATGTGAGGGGCGAGATTTTTTAAATGTCAATACCCTCCACAACAGTGTAGTGTGAAGTCTCCGAAAGTATTTTTTTTAATGGGGTTGCATCGGTATTTTGTCGCAGTGTACAAAAGACTTACTTCGCATTCCTTGGCTAACGAGGACTAGATTTACTTCATATTCTAATTATACAAACTGAAAATACTTAAATATTCAAGCATTAGATATATATTATAAGCAAGTAACGAGAATCATTTGCGAGAATAAAACAAACGCCTCTTATTTGAAGTCAACAATAAGAAGTCGTCTTTAACCACATTTTGACATCTGTACTTTTTTATACTAGTAATATAAAAATTACAATTTCATTACGAAATTCGTTCCACTCGCTCGTTTATTTTAAAAATGTACGTGCGCCATCTAGTTCGTACAGTATGTATTACTTAGTGGAATAATGCTGCACATTTGTGTTCCCTGTCTAGCCCCAACTGAAATATTATTTCAAGGACGAAGGGCGCTCTTCGGCATGGGGTGGAACGGATCGTAAATTTGAACCCGATAGTCACATTTCGCCTTGGCTCGTGTGTTGAAACCAGGATTTACAGACTAGTCAAAGTGGAATGTTTGTAGGATCGAAATTTACTCTTGTAGAGATAAGTTTCGGTGTAACTTTTTGACAGTTTTTATAATCCAAAATCCCTTTTTATAAATTATACATCATTTAATAAACAAAATCAGGTAGTATTTTCTCACATGAACATGGATATAACGAAATGTGCAGACGAAACTATAACTAAGAAACGCAGCCCTACGCAGTGTAGCCATGTTTTGTTAGATACATTAAAATATTTTTTTCTTACAATATAATGTTTTTATTTCGTCATTGTTTCATTGTAATGTTACAACCCATCAATCAATATTTTTTTTTAAATTTACCTTAGTTTTTACAATATTTTATTCATCTGTGTAATTAAGAATATTAAAAAAGAGCAAATATTAATATTTATTTACACAAAAAGAAAAGAACCAGGTTTAATGTTGTTCTAACAAAAATTAACTAAAAAAGCACATACAAATGCCAGCAACACAGCTGGATAGAACATAGAGCTGAGCTATACTGGCTTGTGAAAACTTCTTCGAAATTTGCCATAACTTCCGTTCCTTCATGTTATTGGTCGGCGATGTTACAAAGTTCAAATTAAGAAGCGGGCAGACACAGAACTAAAAGGTGCATTAAGGTTTTAAGTGACGCGAATCGCATGGACCAGATGGCACCTTTTGAATAAATTGTAATTCGGTTCAACTTGCTTTGGTTAGTTAAATATTATAAAGTGACATAATAAGAATAAAATATAGTCAATCAGTAAAAAAATTAATAATAATTTCTAACTTAGTCTTTAGTAAAAGAGAAAAAAAACTCCGAAAAAAATATAATAGCAAAAAGGGTGGCCAGCACATGTAGGACTTGAACCTACGACCTTCGTGTCTCGATACACGACGCTCTATTCCATCCAACTGAGCTAATGTGCCATGTACAAGTTACATCCAAATTCGCGACCGCTTTCGTCACAGTACCAAAAGCGCATGCGTGATATACTAGAATGCTATTTAAGATTTACGTATATAGGACAGTTAAATTTCAGGTCTCCCTTTTAAAAAATCATTCATATGATGCGGTAGGTACGTGCACAATTATGTCAATTACAAACAATGATAACTTACAAGGAATTCACGCTTTATGTCTATACATAAACATAAACTAACATTAAGCCCTTCATTGCCTGAATGTAACGGTAATAAAAATCAACGGAATACTCAACATATCAAAATTCAGATACTTGAGCCCATTCAAGAAGTCGGATAATTAATAGATATAGTTAATTCGGATAATTAATAGCTTTTTAAAATAATATTATAGTCATGATGATAGTAGTGCGTGTGTACGACAACGATTATTCAGATGTGCTTATTTAAGAATATAGTTGTTCAATGCTATGCTAAATGTCTTAGGTAATTCACTTATTAAAAATCAAATTTTCATGAAGTGGAAAGTTGAGAGAAATAACAATACCACGAAAATCTATCAAGCAATTAATGCAACGTTTTCTTTGACTTGCTTGTTAGTCTTAAATGTAAAATGATTTACTTATTTATAAATTGTAAATTTGAGCAACATGTTCATAAATCTTTATGGTTCGAAAAGTGACATCTGGTTCAAATGATATGCATCACTTTTATTGCACCTGTATGATTTAGTTCCATATCTGGCCGCAATTGCAAACAATATAATTCAAGGACGAAGGGCGCTGACGTCACGGTGCATACGAAAACAATGGAACAATCCCTAATTTTAAAGTTTAAATGATATTTATTATTAATTTATAATTATAAATAATTATTGCATAATTATGCAAAATTGAATAATAGTTTACATCTTAGTCTTCTGAATATTTTAGCAGCAAAATAGCAAAAAAGGGTGGACAGCACATGCAGAACTTGAACCTACGACCTTCGTGTCTCGATACACGACACTGAGCTAATGTGCCATGTACAAGTTGCTGCCAAATCTGTGACTGCTACCATCACAGTGCCAAAAGCGCATGCGTGAGGTGCTACAATAAGAGATAAGAAAAAGCATCATTGCTTTTATTCCCGAAGAGATAGGCAGAATTGCACATTACTACACTTAATGCCACTGTATAATGTAAAACCGACTTTTCACTATATAAGTTGTGAGTCCTATGTAGCAGTCCTCAGCAGTCACATTCGCGAACTCTAGACCAACGAGGCAGATACGAAAAAAAAGAATAGGTAATATTTAGGTACCCGTAGTTAATTTTCTAATGTCAAGGTCGGTCTTCATCGATGATTACAAATGAGCAAATAGGAGTGTCGTAAAAATGTTCGTAGCTATGATAAGTTAAAATATCAACAAAATCAAAGAACTAGTGGATTTTGTACAAAAAACACGTAGTTTCTCTTTAATATAAATTATACGGTTTAAAACATTTATAAACATAGACCTGTACTTGAAATTTTATATTAAATTTTAATTTGTTTAGTTCTTCAGGTAACCTCAGTTTCATTATTAGGCATGTCATCTAGCTCGGATTGCTTGCACTACGTACAAAAGTAATGCAGATTTTAGTCCTACGTATGGCCGTAGGTGAATCAACATCACTCAAATCATGGGACATAAAGACATGGACTGGAATTAGAAATTAAAAAAATTATTATTAAATTGGAAGTTTGAATTAGGTACAGGAAAATGCACGTTTATCTTTGTTCAATACAGATGCAGTGTCCTTTATGCGAACAAAGTTTAGCGTTATTTTTACCTGTGTTAATTATAAACCTAGTTGAAATGAGACCACATAACTCTATGTCGATGATTAACTGCCACGATAAATTAAGCTAAGATAAGTGGCAGGTTACACGATATTTTGGTTTTCACCAACCTAAACGTGACACCTAACAGTAAGTTAAGGGTTAGTTAAGATGCTACGTCACGCTAAGTAACTTTTAATTAAGAAATGGTTGGGGGATGGTAGGGAAAACAGCTTTTTTTAGTTATTTTACTTCATTGTGTTAGGTATGTTGATATTATGCTAACCTCAGTCGCGCGCTATGTGCTTCTATTGTAGCTTAATATTGATCCAACTCACAATGCATTTATTTAGGCTAACCCAACATTGCAGTACAAAGATAACAAAAGACAAAACGATAGGATAAATGAGAAAACCTCGTCTAGTTAACCGTATAAGCCTTTAAAATTTCTCCTTCTTAATTGCAAGAGATAATAAAGCAATTTGTATTTGAATAGTTCACTAAAATTCTGTGAAATTTCTGAGAATTTATGAGTAATATTACGCGCAATTTTAACTATACTCTTAGAATAAAAATATAGATTATTTAATAATATTTAAATTTCATTCCTTATAATTAAAATTCATTTGCTGAAAAAAGTTGCCCTTAACTTTTTATTTTTATCATTTAGTTTTTGATGAATGCCTCTTACCTTCATCTCCAGACTTTTTGGCAGTCCCAGCGAGGGTGAATTAGTGGAGCATTGACAACTGCCTGATTCGAAACCTAAAGGAAAAACCAGAGTGCTAAAATTATAATAATAATAATAAATAAGCTTTATTGTACACCAAGCAAGTAATTACACATATTCGGAAATTATAAAGAATAAGGAGGGTACAAGGGCGGCCTTATCGCTAAAAGCGATATCTACCAGGCAACCTTTAAATTATGTAAATAATAACGGCATCTGATACAGAGCTTAGATAGTTGGTTCAGGGCCTGCTCCACAAGGAAACTTTTGTGATATTTTTATAATTGATACAAATAGCAGGTATAAGGGAAAAACGTATAAATCATACAAATAAATCTTTAGGGAATAGAATGTTTAATTCTCCTATGGCAAATAACTTCACCTTCTTAATGATCAAGTTCTTTCTTTACTAGTTAATTTACAAAAAAAGTAAATATCATATCTAAGCGTATAAAATATCCTTATGACAATTTGGAGCACTTTCGTCAGTTTGGTTGCGCAGAATTTTTTGAGTTAAAATCCTTAAAATGAGCGTTTAAAATCCTTGTCACAGTTTCCTTAGGTTGGTATGAGGTAAAACATTCTATACCGATAAAGATGGGTTTATTTTTATTTATCATCTAGACACATATTAGTTTTGTTCAACATTAACTCTGGCAAAGCATACACAAAATATATATACAGTCAAATTTTCATAAATAGTTCCTACATATGGCATAGCATGTAGACTACACATAGCATAATACTACACTAAGCAGAATTTTATAACCTATGTTCAAAATTAAATTGACAAAAATCAAATGCAAGAGGGCACGACGCACAAAGATAATGTCATGAGCTAAACAGTATTAACGCCCTAAAATAAACACATCACAGTATATATATTTTTTTCAAAATTGATTGTATTACTATCGCCTGGACAAATAAGTTGTACTTAAATATTACGTTATCGGTCGGTTTAAAAATTCAGTATTTACCTCTATAGTGACTGTAATATTTTTGACAACGTTAAGTTTTTAACATAAAATAACTTATAAAAGTGACGCTAGCAAACAGTTACATTTGTAACATGAAAACAATCGACTTTAGGGCCAAAACACATAACGGCATTGCGGGGCCGCGCCGCCAGAATTGATAGTAGCGTCACTGCCGATTTAACAGACGCGGCGGCGCCGCAACGCACCGCTCAGTCCAGCATAGCAGAGTGATGTCTTCTTAATAACAAATAAGCAATAAGTCTTTCACGATGGTCCATGGCAGAGACACGTCTATCCACAATAAAAAATCACGACGAACTGATTACCCTACCGGACGACAACAAACGCACTTTTTCACGACGCCGCAACGCAAACTGCCGATTTTAGCGTTGCGGCTACGCAACGCGGTTATGTGTTTCGACCCTCATGTCATACCCTTGGTCATACCAATTTACTTTATGGTGTGGCGTATAATAGTTAATAAGATAAGAGGTCAAGTCTGATATTTGTCATTCTATGTACTGCTACAACTTTTTATTAACGTCTTGGAACGTTCACGTAAAAAGTGAAAAAAAAATCGAATTCATTTATTGCTCCGTTATGTTTCATAAAGAATATCATTTATCGAAAATTTTATGAAAGCCTTCATGCTACAACATTGTCTTTGATTTTGGATTGTGACACATGTGTCAGATAAGAAAAAATGTGTATAGTAAAAAAACATTGTTCAAATTGATAAATAACTTGTTATTGAGGATTTAATTTTTGTTATTTAAGTCAAATAATATAAAAAGGATCGACAGGCTGAAGCATAGACATGTAATTGTCGATTCTCTGTTGGTATAGTTTAGTATTTCGATATTAGGTACTTAGTATTTTATTAGGTGTTTTGATAGGTGATGAAAAATTGGAACAAGTGAATGAATTTGTGTATCTGGGATCACTATTTACGAGAGATGGAAAGTGTGACGGGGTGAATGGTGCTTTTTTGTCGAGTAAAATAATATCCAGCAAAGCTCGACTTGCTGTAATGCAGTGTGTATTAACACCAAAGCTTCGACTTGCTGTAATGCAGTGTGTATTAACACCAAAGCTTATGTATGGTAGTGAATCAATAGTGAATCTCATATATTTTGGTTTAATATAACATAACATATAATAATGTGGACATTTAAAAAAACGTTTTGTCTGGATATCATTGATTTGTCAATCCTTTACGCATTCTCATGACATTTCAAAACATCTTGACACATTGTTATATTTTCTGATCCGATCATTACAAACTCTAATAATTTAAACTGAATTAGACTTAGAAATCGGTCATAAACAGTAACCGATCTTATTTAGCTCTCACTAAATCTCAGCAATCAGAGTTGACCCTTTTGATTATGTGATGTGATGTGACAAAGACAATGTGATAATATGATGTATGTAAATGAAATATATAATTACATGCACAGATTTTATGTGTAGTTTGTGTTTATGTTAGATGTATCAAGTTGAAATATATATATCATATGTTGAAATAGACAGTTTAAATAAAAACATCGGGTTCAATTTTAGCTGATATGCAACTCTACATTTGGAATTAAATGATATAGAAGTAGATAAGAAATTCCAAGTCAAAATAAAGTTACTACTTAAAGCTGATCTAATAAACATAAATGGAATGAATGTATATTTATTGCCTACATACATAAATATGTATTAAATAATAATATTGATAAATATGTCCATAACTAGTGAAAACTATTATATACTTCTATTACGCTTAATTCATGCTCAACATCAAACAATCTTCATATGTTTATCGTCCAGAAAGTAAACCACATTGTCAACCAAGAACACATAGGTACAGATTAAAAAAAACGTCTGTTGATTAATATTTTTGTTCATAACAATTATTGTACATAACAACATCATGCAACTGGTTTTTTTACGGAAATGAGAATAAAATAAATACAACACTGCATTAAGTGCGCTCTAAATATTTAAAGATTTTGCATTTCGTACGATTATATTTCGACTGGAATGCATTTGCCCAGAATTATATGCGCAAAGCTATTGAGCAATGAGTATCTAATCATATTTACATTGCGAAGCAAATGAGTTGATTTGCTTACCATCATAACTTCCATTAATGATCTCACCTAAAGGCATAAATACTTACGTAGCGTGGATACTAATGATCACCTTTATCAGCAATTCTCCAAAAGTCACACTAATAGGTATATAATTTCAGTTATCAAATTCACGTGTAGTAGTTTTGAATTTTAATTAGATGCTCAGTGTTATGTTTTTCAAACCAACAATTGTAACAGAAGTATTTACATCAAGAGACTTCAGAAGTGTGTATTATTTATATAATTATCAAAATGATAGTATTATAATCCGATTGACTCTAGGTATACATTTATATCAATTGAACGTGTATGCTGAAAGAAGCACAAGTAGGCAAGCCAGTACAATGACTGCTGTGTACTCAGCCACTTTGAAGCTCTAATCATAGGTGTGAACAGGCGATTAAATTCACCCAGAGTCAACAGCAGCGTTTTATAAGACGTTATGTTAGGTTTGAAATATGCAACTGTATACAAATGTATGGAGATCGGCCCCACTCGTCAAAAGCAACATGTGATGCCTTTGTATAGGAACGATATCAGATTAGAATCATATAGTATAAGTATATAAGTTCATTGTTAAATAATATCACCCATACGAGTCGATATCGAAGGGTAACTTTTGCATGCCGAGGTCAGTTTTTTAATTGATGGCAGTTGATTATCGAACTGTCTTTCTAAGTGTTAGTAGAAGTAATAGGGATGTAAATAATGACTTCTGGAATCATGTTTGTCTTGTATGTAAGCTAGTTTTAGGTAGTTACTTAACTACCGATATAGTTCGAATAACATCAATTTATGCTATTTCGCTAATCCCACAGCAAAATTCAACAAACAATTAATATAGGATATTTAAATAATGTCGACATGTGCACATCAGCTAGGTTTGGTTTGTTGGTCTGGGTTTTTATATGGAATTTGCCCCTTGTCCTTTCCATGATTGCCGTAGCACAACCATGATAAAAATGAATGACGTCCCTATGGTAGTGGGGCAGATTGGAATGAATTTATTTTTCTTTTTGTACCTTTAGTAGGGGCATAAAAAGCATGCAAACTAAAAGGATGATAAATTGAAAGGCAGGGCTAGCTACAATTTTTTTATTATTAGACTAACAATAATATAATATTAATTGGAATATCGTAATATAAATTAGCGCTATGTAGCGTTAGTTTATTATACTGTTTTAACACCACTGTATTCTTAAAAATATGTAATTATGTTAACTCATGGTTCAGTCTATTCAATACTGCACTGCGGATCGCAATGTTGATGTGAAAACAGTGTTGCACTCAGCATGAACCTTATGAGACAATGCATTCGCAAAGGCTGTGTTTACAAATTTACATAAATAATAAAGATCTTCTTTATGGTTGATATACAACGTCCAGTATTTATCAAAATCGCTTTTGCAGTCTAAATAAAAAGGTTTATACAGTCATTATATTACAATAAATAGGTATCTATGCAGGTCTCTATTAGCCTCTAATCGTATATTTTACCTTTTAGAGACTTCAAAGAAGTTAAAAACATTATACAACTTAACCTAGGAGTGCCACGTTCCGTATTGAAATTTATTGTCACATATCGTCAGATTTACACAATTTACGTCACTTTGTAAATTACATTTTGCAGAAAGACGTTTTTATGTCAATTCCACAGACACAAACCATGCATTCGGCGATAAAAATAAAATTAAAAACTTATACCAATCTCAAAACTTGTAGACGTGCGATCACCACAGCGACTATACTATGACTGAAGGCCACTAAATGCTCCTGACAACTCATACATTTCCTATCCCGCTCTAACACTTTTGAAGTCGTATCATTTATTCAGTCTACACATACAAGGGTGGGTGATGTCACAAAAAAGATAGAACGATTGTTAGTTATATTTTCTTTTTACTTTCAATAAGTGAATTATAAACAGATATCGTGAAACGTAAACCCCATTTACATTAACTCGATTTTGCATTTATACGTATGTTGATAATTCTTATGATGACCGTATTTTTAAATTTTTTGCAGTCTAGTACGTGTCTAAATTTTTCCACCAATGAACACTATTTAAGCATCATTAACGTATGCCCTAGACGAAAACTGAAGAGTGCATAATTATTTACGATCCGAGTAAAAGTTCTCATCATCAACAGCCTATAAATGCCCACTGCTGAGCAAAGCCTCTTCTCACACGGAGAAGGTTAGAGCGTTAATCACCACGCTTGCTCAATGCGGGTTGGCGATTTCAAACTTATAATTAGAAATTATAAGTCCAGGTTTCCTCACGATGTTTTTCCTTCACCATTTGTCAGTGGTGTCTAAATAATCTTAGAAAGTACATATAACTCGGAAAAAGTCACATTGGTACTTGCCGTTGGTAGGTTTCGAACCCGCACCCTCATGCATGAGAAGTGGGCGTCTTAACCTCCGGGCCACCACGACTGTAAAAGTTCTAAGAAACACTTAAGCTATGATAAAAATAGTCTGCAGTATGGTTACGTAACTCTGGCTTAAATACTATTGATCCGTTTTTAACCAGGAGAAACATGTTCAAAATCTCAGTAGCCTACCAGGGGGAGAGACTTGATAAGAAGGTGAGTTATTAATTCCCTTAGAAAACCCAAAGTGAACAATGGCGCAAGCTTGCCCAACATTGGTATATTTATATAAATTCAAATAAAGGCGGTGGCCATAACTTTATAATATTGTAATAGTTATTTAAAATCAATCACACCGTGCTTACGGATCGTGTTGTTTTCAATAATTATTTTGATCGCGCTAGTTTGTTGGAGCATCAGTTGAGCTAGTCAATGATGATGAATAAAATAAAGAACAACAGTAATTAATAGGATTTACACCGTTCAATGTTAAAATGTGCTTTTCAGTTTGAATTCCTTTTATTTCTTTCCTTTGTATTTACAATGTACCCAAAACCCTCTTCATAACAATATAATCTCTAGATAGAAATGACCTTTATTCCACTTATAACAACTTTAGACAAAACTTATATAGGTAAATTATTTCAAAGTAAGCAAATATCAATAAAGTTATGCCTTTCCTCTTAAGCTGTTGTTATGTAAATCCATTCTTTAACATGTTTCTTCTACTCAGCAGCTATAGCCAAATGCCATTTAGCGCTTGTCCACTTGTAGAGTAGAAAACCAAATTATATGGAATTGACATACATTTTGACACTTGTCAATGTCATCCCCATACATTTAGTTTTCTACTCTCTGTGTAGACAAGCGCTAAAGTGGCGTTTAGCTAAAGGCCCTGGTTCATCTTCACTATTCGTAGCGGTCGACTCTACGGCATATGCCTGTACGAGTAGATGGTTATGGTGGTATAACCATTATGAGCATTATATCCTATAAGAATATCCTATCCTATATATGGAGGTAATGAAATGAATATACCCTCCTCTTAGAGGATTATAATTATTATATTTAAAAATATACTTACCCTAAGTTAATCAAGATATGCATTTATTGAGACTGCAAAAACACTATGCGAGTTATTTTTTTTTATAAAACTACTAAAGACAGATGAGGTTGGCATAGTTCTGACAGACCAATATCCGAGCGTCAATTTGAGAGAAATTTGCAGGATAATAACAATGAATATATAATTGTAAAACGGTTTGAGTCATCAAACCTTTAGCAAACAGTACAATGAGAGACGAAATCAAACTATAGTAAATAAAAAAGATACAAAATAAATGGATTAAATAATAAGAGAACGTGGACAACAGTAGTTAGTAACCGAACACTCTGTTACAGGTTTCGCACCAAAATATGTACTAGTTAGTTAGTACCAACTAGGTATGTCAGTAGAATACTGAAAAGGACATTACCGATTGCTGATAGAAATGCATTGGAACAATACAATAAAATCCTATAAGTACAACAAGGAAGTATGTGATAGAAATAGAAATATGCTAAAGCTAAGATAAGAGATTATTGTGTATTTTTATGTATTATGTAGAAAACAGAAATAGATTGAATAAAAAACAAAAATATCTAACTCCCATTTGTAGGATTGAGACTGGTAATATTTAAACAGAGTTAATACAATGAAGGAATAGAAACAGAAAAAAACTTAGAGCTTAAGATATTTGGAATTTTCCTATTAAGGAGAGCTGTACCTCGTACCTGTACATGTAGATGTAAGGAAATGATATTTCAAGTCTTTCGTGGAACACGTTTGTGTGCAAATGACTTTAAAATATTATTTTATAAAGAAATTATTGGAACGATTGTTATGATTTGTTTATAAAGGAAGACTATAATAGAGGATAAATTAGAACCTTAACTGTCGTTTCTTTTGAAATTTCAAATAAGAGTCGGTTTTACTGTTATTACTGGTTATTTAAATGTTCTCGTTTTGTACACACAGGAAAAAGTATACGCGCGAAAATTAAAAATATAACGTAATTTGATTGAACTATGACTTTAATGGATCCACTTTTCATTCATGTAGTTAATGGTTTTACCAAAAAAAATGTCAAACAATAGTGATAAACATTTAGGCGAAGATATCCAAGTAGATCCAGATATATGTTATATAAATCGAAAAGGTGACACGGTATTAATGTGTAGGGCATTTCAGTATTATAAAGTAAAAACTTTTAAGAACAAAGTGGTGCTATGACGTTGTTCACAATATAAAAAAGAAAAATGCAACGGAAATATTATCATGCAGCTAAAATAACACTTATTTTCGATAAAAAGTTTAGATCACCTATTTTAATAAAAAAACTGCCTTCCCATTTCATGTACCTAGTTTAAACCTTGAGTCATGTTTTCAGTCAGCAAAAGTGGTATGACTCCTTTTTTTTTACGTGTGGAAATCCTCGTGGATACCCTTTGTCCAGACAATGAGCGTCAGACAGCAGGTTATGTCGGACTCATACCGACTAAAACCACACAGTCAATTCCAAAAAACAATAAGAGAGGGAATGAACTCACCTGCGACACTCAAATTATGTTACTACCACCTATTTTTTCAGAGTTAAATTCAACGGCGATTCCTACCGCGCCGCCTTTGTCTCCGCGTTGGGTCTATCCTTTCTCGATCTCTCTTTGCAGTTTCCTTCTGAAACATAACAGTTTCACAGAAGGTGACTACGGCCTGCCAAGCTGTTGGATCTGCTAACATAGCTGAGATTACAGTCGGTAAGCAAAGGTTGTGGCCGATTATTTCGACCAGAACACGTCGCTCACCGAGCCATTCAGGACAATCCTCAAGCGTGTGTTGAGCGGTGTCTCGATCATCTCCACAATGATGACATCTGGGTGTGGCTTCACGACCTATTCTATTCAGATACTCACCAAAGCACCCGTGGCCGGTAAGAATCTGAGTAAGCCGATATGTTATGCGGTCACTCCTCCTGAACCATGCTTCAAAGTTTGGTAAGATAGCTTCAACCACTCGTTTATGACCAAATTGAACCTCCAACCGCTCACGCCATTTCTGAAGAGCACTATTCCGTTCTTGTCGCCTCAGTAGTTCAAGAGCTCTCGGAGGAAAATTCTCTCCAGTATGACGTATCTCGCGAATTTGATGATAAACTTTTGCATCCATTTCTGCCAAAATGTCTAGAGGTGGAAAACGTGCAAGGAGTGTAGCTGCCTCAAAAGAAATGGTCCTATATCCTCGAACAATTGTAATAGCTACTTTACGTTGAAGGCTATTAAATTTAAGTCTACAACGACGTACTTTCGACAGTCGGTGTGACCACACTGGCGCTCCGTACAAGGCAATTGACCGCACAACGCCTGCATATAATCGACGGACTTCCTCTCGAAGTCCTCCTAGATTAGGCAGTAAGCCGTGCAATGCACCTACCACTCTATCAATCCGGGGAACAAGGCGGTTGAAGTGCTCTTCAAATCCCCAGCGACTGTCTAAGTTTAAGCCAAGGTATTTCATGTATTGACCAACCTGAACCTGTGTATTATCAATACAAACAGAAAAACTGGGAGCTTCTCGACCTCGCGGCAGTTTATGAAACCACAGAGCTTCTGTCTTATGAGGTGCGATTTCTAGACCTAAGTCACAAATAGCAGACACTACAGTAGCCACTCCCAATTCCGCCAGTTGAACAGTATTCATATGTATTTCCAGCTGCCAATAATAACGTGTCATCCGCGTAACATACCACACCGACGCCAGTAGGAAGATCTACACGCAATACCGCATCGTATGCCAAGTTCCATAAGAGAGGTCCAAGTACAGATCCTTGTGGCACGCCACAATTCACTTCTCTATATTACTATAGAAATAAAGTTTACACTTTCCCATCTCGTCCTACATAACGGATTCGCCTATCACAAAGATAAGCCCCGATTATCCTTTGTAAGTAGATAGGAAAACGATGGTATACAAGAGCGCTTCTGATTGCCTGCCAGGGCAACGAATTAAAGGCATTAACAATGTCAAGACTTATTGCTAACGCCATCCCACCATGAAGCACCGCCTGCTCTGTCAACATACGAACCCGCAAAATTGCGTCAATGGTAGACCGCTGTTGTCTGAAGCCGAATTGATTTTCAAAAAGATCTGGACCAGCGCTCGATAAATGCTCGTTGAGGCGAACTGGTATTATTCTCTCGAAAAGTTTAGAGACTTCGTCAAGTAAGCTTATTGGACGGTATGCAGAAGGAGAATCAGCATCTCTACCAGCCTTCCTCAATAGCACTAATCCAGCTTCCTTCCACTTTGATGAAAAGATGGCATATTTCAAACAACTAGTGTAAAGTCGCCTCAGCCTATCTCCAAAAACTTTTATCGTAATAACCCATACTCGACCGGGGATACCATCAAGGCCAGGCGCAGTATTACGATTTTTTAAGCGACTTGCAGTCCTGCTCAATTCTCCTTCAGTCACCTCCAAATTATCATTCCAACCTAGGTCCGTATGCAAAGTTGGTTGAACACCCTGAACATCTGGAAAGAGACAAGAAATGACTCGATTCAGAAATTCGGCATTCAAGGTTTCCGTTAGAGGCGGTACCCAAGGACGCAATTTTCTCATAACCACTTTGTATGGTCTCCCCCAAGGATCCCTGTACAGATCCTTCACTCTCTCCAAGATTGAGATTTGGCGTTTGAGATCGCATTTTGTAGTGCTTTTGTAGCGATACGGTAGTCGGCATAAGCTGTAGCAATTTCCTCGACTGTTGCACTGCGCCTTCTTCTGCTACGAGTATATCGACGTCGCGACCTTAAACAACTCACTCGAAGCTGCGCAATTTCTTCCGACCACCAGTACACTGAACGGAAACTTGCATGTTTGCTGCGAGGCATTGAAGCGTCACATGTCGTCGTCATCGTTTCTTTTAGGCAGTTAGCTTCCGTTTCTGGATCTGGTAGATTTCCTCCAGCACGCGAGTATCGGGAGTCATACTGCCATGCCTCTACATGAGCTGCTGCAATGAGCAGGTCCTTGTTAAGTTTTTTAAGGGACCAACGAGGTGAATGTACGCGTACTAGACTTTGCCTGCGTTGAGAAGTACGAACTGTCACATCAAAGACAATATGGCGGTGATCCGACAAGGTAATGATGTCTTCCGCAACATGCCAATTTGCCACCATTCGACATGCAGAGGCAGTTGCCCAAGACAGATCAACAACTGATTCTCCTTGCCATCGAACGCATGTCGGAACGGACCCTTGGTTTAACAGCCGCAAATCGAGTCCGGCTGCCCAGTCTTGTAAATGTATACCTCTAGGTCCATCTCTTCTATTACCCCAAAGTCTTGAGTGGGCATTAAAGTCACCCAAAATGAGTACTGGTCGAGGAAGACAACGACTACGTATACAGTGCGCTATACTGTCTAGATATCGTTCATAATCCGAAATAGGAACATTGGTAGAAACGTAACATCCCACCACTGCCAAAGATCCCCATTCGACTACAACGTAGCCTGGACCATTACAGACAGAAACACAAGGTGGATCACCTGTTCCACCATAAATGGAGACTGAGCCAGAAGTATCCCTAAACCAGCGTGGGTGATCTGGGGCATTATATGGCTCTGCTACAACGGCTATAGCAACCGACCGCTCCGCAACTGTTTGTAGAAACAAATTTTGTGCGTTGCGGCAGTGGTTTAGGTTGCACTAAAGAACTTTTAAGGGTTGGAATGTGACGTTTCCATAGCCTCCGGTAAATTACTGTCAATAACAGACGTTTTTTGTGATCGATTTAATAAGTTTAAAGAACGACTGTTTGTCCTTTTTTCCTTGCTCAGTGAACACTTTTTGGTGCCCATTCTATGATCAGCTTGGTGTCCTAAATCTGCACAAATTGGACATCGGTATGTTTCCACTGTGCATTCATTTGCTTTATGACCACGTCCGGCGCAAGCATAGCATTTATCACTTCTGTCCACAGTGCCGGAACACTGACGACGTACATGTCCAAATTCCGACACCGATAACATTGCAGAGGTCGTGGCTCTAGAAATTGAATTCTCATTGATGCCCAACCAATACGATTTTTTTTATTGGTTGACAGCTTTTTC
The DNA here is from genome assembly GCA_038387885.1 of Spodoptera picta. Classification (NCBI taxonomy): domain Eukaryota; kingdom Metazoa; phylum Arthropoda; class Insecta; order Lepidoptera; family Noctuidae; genus Spodoptera; species Spodoptera picta. The sequence continues at coordinate 310,062 of JAZHFQ010000105.1, forward strand.
ACCATTGCTAAAGGACAACGGATCCAAACCCTTCCCAACGAATGCAGCTGACGTCGAATTGCACCTACTTTGACGTCGTCAGGAGAACAACCCCTGGCTTCCGCAATAGCAGTTGCCACATCCATAGGAGAGACCGACTCATCCACATCTAAAATTATTATGTCACCCATTTTACATGGCCGTGTGATGCGCACATCAATATTAGCTAAGACTTCCTGCATTCGAGTTGCCAGTTTGTCTGCTTTAGCATTGCAGTCGGCACCTGAGATTTCCAGCAGCATTCCTCCCGTCATTCCAATTCTTTGCCGTTTCCGTAAGACTTTCGATACCAAACTCCGAAAGTTTAATACGTTGTCTTGCTTCAAACATGGCTTCTGCATATGTGGCAGAAGACCCCTCCGGAATTGTAATTGCGATAGCCGCTGTTGTAGGAACCTTGTGCAAAACAATGGTTCTTCCTTTTTTCTGTGCCGCAGAGGAAGCAACCTGAGCTTCGGGCTGCGTCTTCCTTTGCATCATATCATTATTGATCGCGTGAGATCCTCGACGAACGTTGATGACATACCTTGGCAACTACTACTATTGTGTTGATTCAGAAGTTTTTCTACACTTGCAGATAGATTGACAATTTGTGAACGAAGGTCTGCATTATCGCTCACTAACTTTTCCACTATCCTACCATCCACAGAATTTGGATTAACCCTCTCTGTTGTCGTTTCTTTACTCTGGTCGTTCTTAACTTGAGTTTTTGTTCGTTTTCGTGTACGTGCTGAAACTGCAGACTGCTGGGAGACAAGAGACATCTGAGAGCAGTCTGACTCACCGCTTTCGCTTACTAACGTGCTTGGCCGCTTAAAACGCGACCGCGTAACTCTTTCAATAGGCATAGAATGCGTTTCTGCAGCACTCTGCACTTGCAGTTTTATATTATGTGATGAGCCACTTTGACTCTTTGCGTTTTTATATATTTTGCATATTTTTTGTATTTTTTTTTCCCAATTTTTATGTAGATCGCGAGACCTGAAGTATCTCACGACCTATTTACCCTCTCCGATCTTATAGCCACAATGCTGCAAGATCTTTAGACCGCAAGGTGTGAAGCATCTCGCGGCTTACTCCTCCTCACTCCTCCATACTGTACTTTGCGATCGCAAATCACATATGGAAGAGCCCTCGGGGCCGACCCTTCGCCCCGGCAGAAATTAGCTCCAAGAGGAGTCTCTCCTATCCCAGTTGGACATGCGATAGGAGAGACTCCTGCCCGTACCCAGGGTGCACCAGCCAGCACTGCTCTTCCCCCCGGACGTATCCATAAGGGAATAGCAGCCACCAGCGACGGGGAGGTTTTCTGCACGCACCCCAAATATAAAGAATTGTTTCGTAATCCGTAAGACAGCCATGAATAAAATAGACAGTTCATATTATGCCTTTAACCTTTAAGTCCTGACGTGGTTTACTCATACCATAAACGGTGACGTGACGTATGTCAAACACCTTAATAATTAATCGAAATGGATTATATTTATTTACTGATTTGCACAATATTTACTTGTATTCTGATCGGTCTATTATAATTCTATTAAGGAAGTGCAAAAAATACAACGTTCTCGGATGAAATCAGCGGTTTCTGATTCAAATTCTATAAACTTAAAATATAAATATTTCGCATAACTTAAAAAAATATAAGTTACAATCTCAGCTACAATACAATTATTTGGACGTTTTTTTGGAAAATTCTTATATTCGTGAAAACGCCGTCTATGAGACACCCACGTCAGTAGTTAAAGGTTAACTTAAATTCTTTATTTGCAACTTGTAATTCACTTGGAGAAATGGTGTTCAACAAAGCTCTCAGCCTCAATCAGTTAGAGAGAATGAGTGGGAAAATAATAGAGGAGAATGGAGACTGGTTTAAAGTAAGGATAGTGGAAAGCCTCTTAATGTCATGGGTCGGAAACACAAGGGATGAAGGATTGTTGTCAATGCTTAGAAAACTCTTTATGGCTCTAATGGGTTATGACCGAAAGACCCCTATACTCAACTAAAACCAATTGGGATTTGCAGAAAAAATAAATGAGTGTGTCATCGACAATCCATTGGGAATGTATTTCTTAAATTCCTTTCTCTTTGTAATTAGAATTCATCTTTCCATGAATCAATGAAATTGATTGTTTGACTTCACATTACTTGAATGATGGGTTTCTATGCTAAGGTTAAGTATAAGGATCTTGTTATTACTGAGTGGTATGACTCCTACCAGCCTTCTTTGTTTTTTATCTTTAAGATGTTTTGACTTTTTGGATCTCTAAATTTAATATGTAACCAGTCTTATATTCAATATTTAGATGGTGTTTTATGTATAAAAATGGTATTCCTAGAAAATGCGGTAAGGAAATAAATAATTATTTATTTAATTGTTGCAGGACAATACCATCGTAAAACAAAAACAACACGTATGTACACAACATTTGGCCAAAAATATTGTTGATAAAGAGTTCTTAAAATTAAGAGAAAATGTAATAAAGAAATATCAGTTGGACTCTCTTTGGAAAAGTTACGTAATTAGTCAGTGCATAGGTACTGTTTACCGAAGTAGATTGGTTTGTCTTTTCAAAAATTTCATAGGCAGAAGACCTATTTCTATTTTTGTTTTACTTAAGTTAGTGAATACTTGAAATTTTTATTTTCACGTTTCTACTTCGATAAAGTACAAGTCTTGTTTTTCCGATATTCGCAGAAGATTATTACTTCTTTGTTGTTTTTTTTTTTACAAACCTTACCTACCTAGGTGGACCATGGCCTATTGACATTTTTGATTTGCATATTACTCATAACTAAGTTGAACCACCGGCAATAAAAAGTGCCCATGGTACACCCAGGTGTATTATGCAAGTGGACCACGACCGATGAGCGCTTAAAAATACTATTTCACTTACCCGTTGAAATCCACCCCCTAAATTTGGTCATACAAAAATAGTCTTTAAACATTAGAAAAAAGGTCTATAATGTAATGTAATATTAGTGGAAAGCGGTCACCGGTGACCGCTTGGAGATTTATGGGTTAACAAGTGCGCTATCGCGAATTTACATTTAAAATGAACCGAAGACAGGGCCAAATTGCACGTAGCCAGTTTTTATAGAACCTGGTGCAGAGACAGTGTGTTAAAAAAATTACTTAGGAAAAGATTAGGTTAACTTCATTATACTACCATTTTTTTTGTTTGTACAATTGTTAGGAGCTCCTAAGAAAACACTATTTTCATTAGATGCCATTAGCAAGCTATAAAAACGTAAAAATCATTAATAAGGACATGCCAACCTATATTAAACACGAATTACAACCACTCACTCCAAAAAGTACCCTTATGCTCGATAGATTATATTATTTAAAAGCGAGCTATGGTTTCGTTACCGCGATTTCATTAGAGTAGCCGGCGCTCGACGTGCTTTATACTCAATTTTCTATTCCTTTGAAATTTTTGTAAAGTCCATTCATTAAAGTGGACTTAAGAAAGCCTTAAAACACTGAACAAAGAATTATGCGTTCCTATTGCTGAATCGAATGATGATATTGCTTTTTTGGTTTTATTCATTGTAATGACGCACATACGTGTATTCGAAAAGCTATTCTAAAGTAAAAATTTGACACCAAGACAAAATTTTAATAAAAAATTAAAGAACGGATGGAAAACGGATCGCATATCATCTAATGTTTATACATCTACAGTCTTATAGATAAAAATCTCCTATTCCAAACTTAATCACAGGTTAGTGTTGGACTAGTAATTTCCGGACTAACAAAGTATTAACTTCCGAATTGCATCCCTCTTAATAAAAATGGAATAACCTCGTAGTAACAATACCATCCTTAAACTCGGTTTAATGCGTTTATTATGGTAACCCAGAAATTTTAAAAGTCAGACGTCCGAGAATAATGTATAAAATCCTATGAAACCTATGAAATCACTGCTTTATTGACAGATGTATGTTAACTTGACATCTTAACAAGTCGCTTTCGCTGTCCGTTTTGTATAAATACGAAATATTATTAATTTCTTTAAATAAATATATATTAAGTCAATTTTTGATAAACAAAAAATGAGTGAAATGCACAGCCGCTCTATTAACTGGAACGAAGAAGAAAAGCTTAATACTCCCGATGCCTGTTAATTATTGCGTAAAGAAAAAAGTCGCTTTAAAATGTGTATATTTTTTTATAGAAGTACTTTTAGCAATTATTTAGTTCGGCTCTTAAAGATTATTTTAAAATCATTGAAAATAAATCGTTAAGCATAAACACCAACACAATTAAGATGAAAGAGCGGGAGGAAAATACAAAGTAACCTTTTTTTCAGCTTTTTTTTATTTTATTCTATTTGTTCTGATCAAATGACAATGCCAGATCCTGACCCAATCATAATATCATTTACAAAAAAAGTAAATTGATGAAAATAATTTGGACGAATAAGGAACCTTTTCACAATAAATCTTTTTATTTTTAAACTTGCGGTTTGCAATCTAATAAAAAAAGAAGTTCAATCCCGGAAATACTTTTTTGCAATGCGTCTTCTATATTGTCTAATGACTATTGGCGTTACATTATGCGCATCGCTTGTACGAAACTATGAAAATAAAAAAGTAAGTAACTGTAAAAAAGATATTATTATACATAAAATATTATATCAAGCGTATAATTCTGAATAACATTTAATTATTTATTAATAATTACAGATGAAATTGCAAACAATCACGAAAAAAAAACCGATTACTATCATTAGTTATGATTTTTTTGTGTAACGAAACGTTTTGAACCGCTTGTCAGCTGTCAGTCGAGTTTCCGTTGTTTTCGCGTCATGTTTTGATTATTGTTTTGTGTTTTAAACAAAAACCGCAAGTTTTACAGGTTTCAGGACAAATGTTTAGGGTATCGGTAATTAATACACTATACGATGCTGAATACTGCATACTTGTACATGACTTCTTATATAATGGGTCAAAGATGTACTGAGCACCTGGCATTGTCCTTTGTTCAGAAATAATAAGGTCAAGCATGCGGCTGAGCATGTGGGCAGTGTACCAGCAGTCATATGTTATGTTATCCTATAGTATCTGAATCACATAATGCTTTACAGTTATTTGGCTAAACATATCTACAATATATCATATTTACATTCATTTTATGTTTAATGAGCTGAATAAGAGACGTGTTAACACATGTCAAGTCAGTTGAAAATTCAGCAGAAAGCCATAAAAATCAAAGCTCGAAAAAAAGAATCTAAACTCGAAAAAAAGAATCTAATACAACAAGCAACTTGGATTGATATTTACCTCTCCACGGGCCCATGTTCTGATTGGACTCAAAACTTTCAAATAGTATGGTATAAAGCCACCTCTTGCGTTACCAACTAGACTAGTTTTACAACGTCTATAATAAAAACTGCAGTAGCCCGATTAAATTGGTATTTTAATTTCTCTTGTTCTTTAAATTCCTCGATTGGATTAATACGTATTTTATAAAAATATACACACCCTTTAATCGAAGTCGATTTTTAACCTCTTCGACTGTAATTCATCTCTCAATAACTTAGATATTGAAAAAATAATCTCTATCCCTTTTTATCACGTTTTTACACTGGTATTTTAACTAAATTTTACATAATTATAATATCATGCTATGCGTTTTTACGGAAAAATCTAAATCATACTAATATTATAAATGAGACAGTGTATGTGTCTGTTTGTTTCTCCGTCCTTGACGATAAATTGTCGTATTTCTTTAAGTGGTACCGTAAAATGGGGTGAAACAGAATCATGTAGTCAAATTTGTTCACGTTCATTTTCTGGCTTTAAAACTTAGTTTATCTGTGGTCAGGTAATTGACTTGAATAAAGAAGGTTTTGATTTTTTATAAAATGGACACACGATTCATAGACAAAGTAGAATGGAAGAAAAAAGTTAAAAAAACCCACTTCAAAACACTCGTATTTTGGTTCCGCGTAATTTCGTTTTTTTTGGTTTCTTTGTTTTTTCGGCGATATAACCCGGTTTTAAGCAAACCTTGTCTCTTGAGTTATTGTAAAAACGCACAGGTGAGTGAATTTGTGTATTATTTTCCTGCATAATTGAAGAAAAACAATGGGGGCAACAGAATCACTTGTGGGGCTAACAGACTTAAGAATTGGGTGTATACAGGGTCAAGCAAGGGGACGAAGGGGTTTTTTTACGGAAATAATTTTCCGGAAATGATAGGTGAACAATTTTCAAATTTAATTCGGCTACGCAATGTTTGCATTAAGTTCGTCTATGTACTTTATGTTGCACGAAGATTAAATCTTCTATCTATATACATCTATCTATACATATATAATTCAAAGGTGATTGACTGACTGACTGACTGACATAGTGATCTATCAACGCACAGCCCAAACCGCTTGACAGATTGGACTAAAATTTGGCATACAGATAGATGTTATGACGTAGGCATCCGCTAAGAAAGGATTTTGATAGTTTCCACCCCCAAGTGGGTAAAATAGGGGATGAAAGTTTGTATGAGGCTTTGTCAGTTTTAAACCGATCAGGTTGAAATTTGGCATGCAGACAGATGTTATGACGTAAGCATCTTCTAAGAAAGAATTTTGATCATTTTCACTCCCAAGAGGGGTAATCCTAATAGGGGGTGAAAGTTCGTATCGAACTTTGTCAATTATAAAACGATCTGGTTGGAATTCGGCGTGCCGATAGATATTTTGACTTAAACATCCTCTAAGAAAGGATTTGGTCATTTCCACCCCCCAAGGGGGTGAAATAGGGGTGAAAGTTTGTATGAAACTTTGTCAGTTTTACACCGATGGGGATGAAATTCGGCATGAAAGTAAAGAAAGAAAGAAAGAAAGAAAGAAAAGTAATTTATTCGCCACCGACATGGACCACCGAATAACACACAAAATAATAACAAAATAACATTGAAAAACCAAAAAAAAAATAAAATAAAATAAAAAACAATAAGAACAAAACAATAATAACATACAAAAAACAGCAGTAAAAAATAAAACAACAATGAAGGCAAAAAACATAAAAAAGCAAAATAAAAAAAGAAATAAAAAACAGGGTCAAACTTTGTCAGTTTTAAATCGATCGAGTTGAAAGGAGAATGCCCATGGACAATACTCTTGATAAATTACTTGTGTCTCAAAATCTCTAACGGCATGAAATATCACAATAAAAATATATTTTTACAAAGACTTAGAATGATATTTACATTGGGAAAGTTTTTTGAAAAATAATTAGTATTTTTATGTTTTCGACGTTATAGTACGCCATTTCTACCACCGGCTGTCAATAGTAGGTATGTCTGTGACGACAAATGTCAAATGACAGCGTGGAGGTTCACGCACTTCAGACTACCGATGAACGATCCTTCTTTTTCGATCTTAGGGAATTTTACTCTCTGTTTGCTAAATGTCCATTTTTCCTATTGTATTGATTGTTCAATCTATTATTGTAAAGTAACAACATTCAAGTTCTAATTCGCATGTTGTTGCTGACTGTAAACGGCGGCATCAGCACTAAGTTGTACTTATTTGTGAAATACCACTGGCTGGTTTACGGAAATAGAAAAAAAATCGGTCTTTCATCAATATGAGTAGAACCGTATTTGACGTTTTTGCGCGTCTGTCATATTTTTGCAATACAATACTAAAATTTCTGCTGATTTTGGTATGTTGTGCGTCGAGTCGAGCCTTTTAATTCCTCCGTAATTGCTGTCAATCCATTGAAAATAAACATACTTTTAACGCCGCTGCACCGTGTGTGTTGTTTATTACTAATAGCTGGACTTTGTGAGTTATGATCATGGCGAGTGCGACTGTGATGTAATGTCTTAACTGCTCATAAGAATAGAAATTATAATAAGAAATAAGAAATAATAATTCTTTTATTTATTGTATTTTTTTTGTGTTTTCCTTCCCTCTGTATTTATAAAGGCCATTTCATTTTTCATGATTTGAGTATGACCTTTTTTTTTGAGGGGGGAAAGTCATCCAATGTCTTCTTCCGCCCGGGTGAGGCGGGAGGGAGGGTCAGACTCTTACTGACTAAAAACCACCCCGTTCCTACTCCTGCACTTCGGAGGCAGATAAAGTGAACACTGTAACGTCTCAACATGTTTTGCCACAATTGGCGTACAAAATAATTATAAAATTTATAAAACTATTAAAGAGGCAACTAAAGTTAATACATATGAAACAATGAACCTATAAATTATCATTTAAAAAATCCTTAATATGATAATAACAATGCTTAACAAGTAAATTTTTGAGTCCTTTTTTGAATAAATTATTATTATTTAATTTTTTCAAATTATGCGGATTTATTATATATTATAGGTGCCATACAAAACACACTTTTACGGAGAAGTTAGCCGATATATTTTGAGAACGGTTCGAATCAAATCAGTCAGGAATGATTCATACTACCACCTCTTCAAGGATATAAGTCGACTGAACCTGTAACCCTGTAAATGTGTATGATTTTCCAAGGTTAGAGTTAGAAGAACTTAGTTTATTATCGTTAGGATCTTATCAAATAAAACAAGCCGTTCATATTATGGTGAGCACATACGAAGTGGAGAACACTATGCTATCGATGTAGAGAGCGAAAGAGCAACAGTAACTTATGGAAACAATTTGCAGTAAATTATAAACATTTTCAAACAACTGTAAAAATGTAACCCATTGAAAACAAAAAAAAAATAGTGTGATAATAGAAAATTATAAATATCATGAGGATAACTTTGTAACAAGACATGTTATTGTTTGGAGACAGCTATAAGATAAGACCAAACGGCTAAGTTAATAGAAAATACTTGACCACAATTAGATAATAGAGCACAGATAAAGGTAAATATCGAGTTGTGTCGTTGTACTTTTTTATCAGAATATTATACATAAAATATAAAATAAGTATGTGATTACTTAAAATTTGTACAATATTTATAATATATTTAAAATACTATGGCAAGATTAGTAGAAATACAATTTCAAAGGATTAAATGGTGAGACATTCAATGACTATATGCAACCAGACAATGAAGACGCAGAATTATGTTCTACCAAACAATTTCAAAAACATAGGTATAATTAAGATTTCAAATTGCTTTCATAGTAAAACACTTTATATCTTTTCTTATAGAGAGACCCAGTTTAGTTTGATGGACAGAGTTTTCAAAATCATTTAAATAAACTATATTTTTAATTGAGTCTACTGCAAATGGAATAGAAAGTATACCAAATTATGTATATTATTGTATGGGCCTATAAGGCTGCCGCACAGTTGGAAGCTGTGCGCATATTGCAATTACTTTAAAACATTAAAAAGGAATGGATTCAACCGCATGCAAGTTTTTAAACGATGTCACGATTGATAATGATGAAAAAGATTATGTTGAATAAATGTGATTATTTTAGAGGTAATGTTATTGCCTTGACTTACTTATTCAACTTTCTAAATAGATTACCGAAAGGTTTTTCTAGTTGTTCTCAAATCCACAACACGTCGCCGTGTATAATGGATTTATCCAAAAATATAACCACAATTCATGCCCGACGTACATTCCAGAGAAGTGTACGCACTTAAGCCATTGCTGCCATCCACCCTAACTAAACCGAGTGAAGCAAACGATAGCTCGCTTTTAAATCGAGCAACACCATCTATCGAGCATGGGGGTAGTTTTTGAACTGGTTTTACAAAAACTGGATTATTTAATAATAAGCAATGACGGACGAATATTGTGCCTGTATATCCTAATAGATATACGTTCTTTAAATAAAAATTCAAACTTCACAACTATTCAGAAATCTACTGACCTGTATTTCCCGTTTATGTAGCCAACACAAACTTGGACATTTTACAACGCTTCCAATCAAAAATGCTTCGAATGATTGCAAATGCCCCATGGTATATAAGTAATACCCAATTACACCGAGACTTAAAAATAAGACCAGTTAAGGAGGAAGTCATAAGCAAACTGAAGTCGTATTCTCGTCGCATAAGGAGTCACCCCAACGAGCTTGCTAGTGAGCTATGAAGTCTGCCAGCACCTTTAAGCGCATCAAAAGGAGAGCTCCACAGGACCTACTCCTGTCTCAGCAAAAACATCCAACTTGAGGGATGCAAAAATTGAAGACGGGTACACCACTGGGCGTTCTCCGTACATGTATACATGAACCTCTTAACCACCAGTTAAATGCCCAACTGGGCAGATTGCAGGGAAATAAGGAGATAAAAAAAAAATATTTACGTTTGACATTTGGATACGCAAGGTAAAATAACAAAGTCTATGTTGGAAACTTTATTTCAATGTTATCATCAATCAGATAGATGTAGGTTTGGAATAAATTTCCTTATTATTTTATACTTCACAAGAAACAAAGCAATGTGTATACCGAAACTGAAGTGGGGGCAATAGCTTAATAGTCGCCTCCGGCGGCGACTGGGAATTTTTAATTCCCATTTGCCTCCGGTGGCAATCCTTGCGGGGGCGACAGGGAATAAACGGTATTTCCAACGTTAAATTTTAATTACTAGCCGATCGAGCTCCATACCCAAACTCAAATAATGACAACATAATAATAATTATTATTGTTCGTTGTTTTTGGTACAAGCCCACAATAAATTCCCAAACACCTTTTCCTTTAACTGCCACAATTATTTCAAGATAAAAATTAGTCGACTAGACTGCTCAAATGAATGATTCATTATGACAAAATTACACAGCCAATTAAAAGAAACGACAAAAAGTAGTCAAATCGGACAAACCTCCAGCCAATATCGACACAAACGAACAGCAATTATTTTTTTATAGAATTATGTATAATTAAACATATAAATTTACATATAAGTATAAATATAGATACTGAACCAACATACAATATATTTAACCACAACAACACGTAATCGACTTGGTAGGTACATCGGTTATTGTACTCACAAAATTAACTTTTGATAGAATTAATCAAAATATTAATCAAAATATAATATTTTCTTTTTCTTAAAATAGATAGATAAGATATATTACGTAAATATGTTGTTACTTTATTGTACTCTGGCTCTATATTCATGACATGGCCAATAATTAAACTCCATCTGCATTAGGAACTTGATCGGGCTCGAAAGATTGAAGAAGTCATTGGATGATTTCCCCCCCTCAAAAAAATGGACCGTAAGATTTTTAGTGCAAAGAATTCTATCAATCGAAGAATAACTATTTAACTTATTTATCTATACAACCATTTTATGTAGAATAAAATGATGTTTAAAACCATACATATTACAACACACTCGTGTGTGTGGTTTGGGAGGGGTTGTTAGTACTTGCTTTAGTTCCGTGTCTGGCCGCAGCTGCATCCATTATATCTCAAGGACATAAGGGCGCTGATGTAGCTGGCTGCACTGAAAGGACGAAAGAGGTCGCAAATTTCGACAGGGATAGTACCTGGCACATTAGCTCAGTTGGATGGTGTAGAGCGTCGCGTACATGGTTGAAACGCGAAGGTCGCAGGTTCAAGTCCTGCATGTGCTGGCCCCCTTTTGCTTCAAATTTTAACATTTTGATTGTTACGACAGGAATTTTGTTAAACACTATAACCGTAGTTTTGTTTTAACGCAAAATTACAAAAGACCTTTAGATGGAATCGAAATCTCTTTTGAATGATTTTAGTTTTATTTTAAATGATAAAGTATGTACATAAATGTTTTGATAAAATAACTCAAACATAACTCAAAATATTGATTTATATTAACTTTGTAATGCAATCTCAATAATTTGGAACGATACTTTAGCCATCACTGAGAATTATGTTTTGTAAAAATATAAGTACTATCAATTTTGGTGCTCGGAACCTTACCAGCAATGAAAGATAAAGTATGTTGTTTGACTTGACGATCCATGACAGGGACAGTGGAGAAATGGTTGTTTAGATCGTCTAAGTCAATTGTGTTAGGAAGGTCTGGATATTGCGTTTTACCGATACCCAGAGTTCCAAGGAATTTCCAGATATCGGCAGGAGAAGAAGAAGAAGATATGTTTTCGAGAATATGGCGGCGTTTAGCGTCACGTACCATCTGGTTGCATCTATTTCTCGCTGTTTTAAAAGCAGCCCAGTTTTCGTCCGTACGATCCCTACGATGTTTGCGGAACGCACGGTCCCGGCGTCGCATAGCCATTCTGATACCAGACGTCATCCACGGAGCGGGTGGTCGCTTAATCCTTGTCTTTTTAAAGGGAGCATGGCAGCATAATGAACCAACATTATCTACTAATCAGATTAAGCAATTAATTTATTATACACGTACGAATATGTTATGCTGTACAAAATAAACATATAACTAAAATTTTCAAATTATCTTTCTTAATGTTTTATACCTCTAGAACATTAATTTGTGCCCTTGACTTTTTTACATTACCCTCATATTAAGACAACGCCATCTATCGAACTTTATCCTAACTGTTTGTGGTGGAAATGGCACAAGTCCCTATGAAGTACAATAAAGTCCCAATAGAGGGCAATTTTATTAAAATTAGTCCAAACATGTGTATTTTAGATTTTGCTGAAAAATCGTAAGTTTTATTTTCGTGATATTATTATATGTGATTATGCGCAATTCTACTTTTTTATTATATTTTGCCAAATCAAAGTAAATGTTAAATGATAAATAATAATGAATGAGGTCTTCAGCATTTTCGTGTCTGTATATCAATTTTTTTAAGTGGGTATTTGTGTGTTCAGGGGCAATGATTACTTCACGAATTCAACCATCACAAGGTTGTGTTGGTTGAATTCTTATCGAGGGAGGTTAGCTTTGTGTGGCTTGCAAGAGCAAGAGCAAAGCTAAGTTACTTTGGCTTAGTTATGCTATGGCTATGCGAAAGACGGAGACCGCAAACTATGTGAGCTAATGAATAATTATATTAGCTGTGTCGGCTTGGTCTGCAACCAGCTTTAAGGTACCCTGACTTCCTGAGGGCAGACTCAGGTTCAAAAAGTATCCATCGATTGGAAAGGATGTGGTTTGTTAGCAGTAGTACATGTATGTACATATATGTACATATATATACGTATGTACATATATGCATACACGCACGCTTTTACCCATGTTCCATGGAGAACCAAAACTGTTTTAAATGGCTAGTTTATATTGAGAAGTAAAAAGCTATTAGCGATTAGAGTATATTGATTCGGTAAGTTATTGTGTAATTTTGACGAAGTGGATATTCTAACGGAACGTAGCCTAAAATACAAAATGATAATAATAATTTCTCAAGTATACGATAGATGTTTTCCATACTATGTAAAAAGTATTTTTACGCTATATTCGTTAGAGGTACTATAACTAATTAAGTTGAGTGAGCAAAAAGTAATCAATACGATTTGTTTACAAATGTACACAACATGATATCATTATTCCACAAACACATTACAATAGCCACTATCACGACACTAATTTATTAAAATCGATGGATGACTGATGATGCGTAATGGACATTATGATGAAGAGCTCAAAAACCACATTCGTTAGGGACAGTTAAATAATAAAAATATTAGACACACCTTCTCAATACAGCAGATAGATTTTTGGTTTAGATAACGCGCATTAAAGATAAGGTAGAAAGCACTGAAATGAGACAGTGATAACTATTTCATTTAAACTGTCAAATACCAAGCGGTCACCGGTGACCGCAACCTATTGTTCTATAATTGTGTCTGCAAAACCGGTACTCGACGAGTTAATGTATTGTGTGTCCAGTACTTTTTATTATTGTAACTGTTAAGTAGAAAAATATTTTAGTTACCATCCTTTACGAAAGTATTTTATCTTTACCTGCATCGTGTTGAGCTCTTTGCCAGCAGGTTAGAAATGCAGGCTGATTGCTCCCTGAAAAAGTAAGTAGGGACTTGTAATTGAAAATTTTAAGGAACTTATTGACGATACATAGTAGAACATTCGCTTGTAGCGGGAAATATATTACATTTGGATGCTTGAGATTTGTCGCCAAAAATAGTATTGGCGACGAACCTCATTGGCATTTAGAAAATTAGTAATTGGGATGATGACATGAATATTAAAAATATTATTAGTCCGTAAGTAAGGTAATGAAAAAACACGTATTTTTTATTTTTTTGTATAAAAAGATTCGGTGTCGGGGCGAAAACGTCATTTTTATGTATAAAATGTACATAGAAGTGACGTCACGCGACATTTCAAATCAATATACCGTCGAAAGTATTCGTTTCTGTAACAAAATAAAAAATACGTGTCTAATGACTTAAAATAATCAACCAGAAGGACATTAAAATAATAATTAATCTACCCTATTGGCTTGTTTAAACTCAAAATCTAACTGAGCCGAGTGAACTAATACTTATTATTATAAATCGTTGTTTCCTAGCAAAACACGGATTGTAGAAACCTTCGTACAAGTAAGCCGCGAATTGTACAAGTCGATCAATGGGTTTACTATCATCTCATCTCATTGACTCCGGTGGCAGAACGGCATAGCAACAATTTTAAAGTACCAGGATGTCATGTATTCGTAAGAGATGAATTATTGAGTACTGCGAACTGCGATATCAATGTTGACATTTGAGTGATATGAGCATCAAAATAGTTATATATAGAGGTATAAATAGTTCAAGATATTACAATCAGTCATAATACGTATATATTACGTATTTACTTCGTACGTTTAATTTTATCCAAAATTTCATGAAGGTAGCTCAAACGGTTGTAAAGATATGAAGAAAGTTCGTCGTATCCAAAGTTCGCAAATTTTAGTATTGACTGACTGACATATAGTAGCAAATTCTAACCTACTTCCAGATGACCTAGAACCTTGAAATTTGGAATACAGTTCGGTTATTGTGTGTAACCAAAGGGAAAAATCCAAAAATAACAAAAAGTTAATAAATAAGGGTTGTCTCGATACAAACGTACTTTTCCACTATAATTGTTCATAGGAAATTGAACCGTGTTTACATTACTAAAGACACATAGTCGCTTCTAACCTACTTCCAGATGTCCTAGAACTTTGAAATTTGGAATACAGCTCTGTTATTGTATGTAACCAAAGGGAAAAATCCAAAAATAACAAAAAGTTAATAAATAAGGGTTGTCTCCATACAAACGTACTTTTCCACTATAATTGTTCATATCATAGTAAATTGAACCGTGTTTACATTACTATAAGACACATAGTCGCTTCTAACCTACTTCCAGATGTCCTAGAACTTTGAAATTTGGAATACAGCTCTGTTATTGTGTGTAACCAATGGGAAAAATCCAAAAGTAACAAACGTGGTGTTCCCATACAAACGTTATTTTCTACTGTTATTGTTCATAGGAAATTGAACCGTGTTTTCATAGGACTAAGACACATAGTCGCTTATACAAAAGAAAAATATTGTTTTTATTTTGTCAAGAAATACGTATAATTATACTATCCTTAATAACCATGGTAATCCAGTCCCAATCTCCAATCCCCAATCCCCAATCTCCAATCCGTTCGGCAATGTATTTGTAACATTTCTGTTCTGGTGTTTACAAATAAGAAGTAGGTATCTTAGTTACGTTGCAATATTTTTATTTATAGGAAATTGAACCATGAAAACATAGTTATAAGAATCATAATCGCCTATAACAATACATAGGGTGACCAGAGGCCCAATATCCTATCTCGAATTCCTAAAAGTTCGACAACGCCCTTGTCTCTCTGGGGTTACGGGTTTTATAGGTACAAAAATCTTATAATACCTAACGCGCTTTGTACGCTCTAAACAAGCGGCCAAAGCGTGCGGCGAGCGGCGTGCAGCGTGGCGAGGCGCGGCGCTGAACCTACCTAACCTACAACGCTCTGACGAATGGTACACAATTACATAATTATAAGCGATAGCGATTTGATTATAAATTTCGTGGGTCTGTTGGTTTATTAATTAATACCTGCATGTTAGTTATTTTATTCTCAAGGTTCACTTTTGTGATTTCTTTCGAAAATAAGAAATAATAATAATAATATTTTAACAAATTAATTTATTACTGTGCCAATGCGTATGTCAAGGCAATATTATAGCGATGCTTATTGTTACCGTTATAATAATATCTAATATATTTTATTATGTGCATTATAATTATGTGTGGACTAATAAAATTTAATAAAAATGAGTCGTACAGTAAAATTAATGGTGGATGATACAATTGTGTTACATCGTATTATGCCAATGCCCCCTGATGGGAGCTGCTTATTCCATTCACTTGGATTTTCTTTGTATAATTCGACTAATACACAGCAAGCTAAAATGTTACGAGCGACTATAGTCGAACATGTATGTCTGAACTGGGAAAATTTACGTATCTATACCTGCTCGGAAAGTGGCGATCCTTTCGGATCGGAGGAAGAGTATAGAGCAAGCATGCTTCAATCGACCACTTATGGAGCGGTTTCTGAATTAATGGCCGCAGGAGTTTTATATCGTATTAAAATTGAGGTTTATCAGGAAAGAAAACTACACAACGCAAACGCAAGAAAAGAGATTAAATCTCGATACCTGTTTAGTTTTCTGTTCAAAAAGTAATGATATCCCACCAAAAACATAAATGTAAAAAAGGGGAGCCAAGTTCAGCCCAAATATTATGTATTGACGTGGGCTTCGCCGAAAAAAGAATGAAGATCTAAATGAGTGCCAAGTTCTATGCAAAATTTAAATAGAGGTATGTATCTATAGGAACAAAATAACGTTATGAACGAGAATCAAACAATATTTCTTTGCTTTATTGGATACCTATAATAATTGCTGTTATCTAAAAATGTGAGATCTTAAAGTAGGTTAGATTTGACTTGGCTAGTTTTTATCAGTATAAAAATATTAATATTCGGCGAAGCCCACGTCAAAGCATAATATTTGGGCTGAACTTGGCTCCCCTTTTTTACATTTATGTTTTTGGTGGGATATATTTTACTTCGAGTCATGGTATTCTGAGGTTTTTACGCAGACTAATATTTACAAAGCCGCAGAGTAGAATGGTAGCAACTTTTTGTAACGAAACTGCACATAACAATATGCGTTATATCAACTGCATAAAACACAAATAAAAAAATGGATATGCGTCGTCCGCGGAATCCTCGCGCTTTCTCGAGAAATTCCTGGTGTTTAATTTGTGAGTTTATATAGTTGGTATAAGGTTCATTATGTATAGAAAAGTCGCTTCTATTGCATTGCGCAGCGGCGTTAATCGAGCCTTAACGTAGATGTAAGGTTTCGGGATCAATTATAGAGTTGGAACAACTTAGTAGAGTGTACTAATATATTGGTACTCCAGTAAAAGAAAGGCAAATCACATTTAAGCTTTATACATAATATATTTCGCTGAGCTATAGCATAAAGTACAAGATATCAATAAAACACAGTGTAATCTTAATAATTTTATTTTTACTTAGCATTAGACAGTTCTCGTTAGTAAACATTATTACTATATTAGTAGGTTATTACGAAAAGCAATTCCTTGTAGGTACATTCAGTTATTTGATATTTTACCGTAGCCACAAGATTTACAATTAGGTACCATAGTAAGCCAATCACAAAGTACATTATCAGCGCATTTACATACATTAGTGCGGTATTAAATAGTGAATTGGGTTACTAACAAAATAAATATTACATGTACATAGCAGTCTCCAAAAGCAATTGCAATATGCACAAAAAAAATAAATTAGTATTATTATTCGCCAAAGTAGGGTAAAGGTAAAAACATACTAATATACAGTTAGTACAGTTTAAAAAATGTTAGTAATTTATTTACACTTTACAGTGCAGTTTTTGCTTGTGTACATAGTCCATACATTTGCAGAGGAATGACACAAAAGTATTCACAATCCTTTGTTTACCTTTACAGTAGAGGAATGAACAAACACTATTCTTATTAATATAAACTGCGAATGCCGATGCACTGCACAAGGCACGGCCTCGTGCAAAATACCACAGATCATATAATTATTAATTACACTGACGAGGATGGCACTTTCTATAAACTTCACCATATAACATATTCTTCCAGTAGAAACAAGAACACACAATTATTTCATGTTTAAAACTACACAACAAACTTATTTTAAAGTAAAAAACTAAAGTACGTGCGAGTCGTCCAACCACTGAGTTCTTACTAAAGGCTGAATTGTAAACAATACGTGACGTGACACAAGCAACGCTCCGATTCTTCCTTCCCGCTCTCGCTGCAGTTCACCCAGTATTCCTTATTCATTTTGAACGTGTTAAAATTATCTTCGTCTTTCATCCAGTTTTGTACTTTCTTGTATTGCATCATTCCTTGTAATTCTAGTTATAATACTGAAAACTTGGGCACTCGTGAATACTTGTCACTTGTAAGCTTTGTTTACGTACACGAAACATAAAATGTATACCAAATTAATAATTTTTACGATGTTTCTAATTTAAAGCATTGAATTCTAATATTTATTCAAGTTATTGAATCCAAAAACGAGATAAAATGAATCCGTTACGACCACCCCCTCTCTATGCTATAACCCTCGGCACCCAAAATATGAGGGCTGTTAGGTTATTGACCTCAGTGCAACTTGGACAAATTTTGAACTAACGAACGAAAAATACGAAAATGAATACGTCTATTTGAGAGATTTAATATATTTAAATGTTTTGTAAAAAGATACTTATAATATAAAACTGAAGATTTGGTTTGTTGAAATGCACTAATCTCCGGAACTACTTTTTCGATTTGAACAATTCTTTTTGTGTTGGATAGTCGATAAATGGATATAGGTTATAAACACTATGCTACTGTCTATAACAGTCGAGCAGCGGGTGAAACCGCGCGGCAGTAAGTAGTTTGGAATGAATTAATCTGTAAATTAATCTTATACTACCTCTAGTTATCTTTTAGTGATTCTTGTATTTTCATTACTTTCGAAGTTTTAATTAGACTGGATGCTAGAAAACTCCAAGCTATGAGAAACTTTGTCGTATTACTGTGTACTCTAACTTTATAATGAGACTGAGAGCTTGAGAATTGTTAATGTCCGATTTTCCCTTTGTGTGAAATTATCATATTCATCAACAATTTTTGGTTTTGTACAGTCACTTGTATTTTGTTCTATATCACACTGTAATTATTACAGTAACTGTAATTATTACAGTGTGATATAGATAGAAATCCGGAATTTAAAAAAGTATTCAATATTTGTATCTTGATAAGCGTGTTTAATATTATATATCAATATTATATGGCAGGTGTATCTGTTTCTGAACTAATATGTTAGATTTTATAATTTCAAGTACTTTTAATCAGTTTACATCCATTTTTAGGTTCACGCGTAAGTACCATG
Organism: Spodoptera picta; assembly: GCA_038387885.1. Taxonomy (NCBI): domain Eukaryota; kingdom Metazoa; phylum Arthropoda; class Insecta; order Lepidoptera; family Noctuidae; genus Spodoptera; species Spodoptera picta. The sequence goes on from JAZHFQ010000105.1 coordinate 329,470, forward strand.
TCAAATAACACTAGAGCTGTCAATTACAATGGTAAAGGATATTTTAAACCTTATCATGGCCCTAAAATTTTCTTACACACATGCGCAGTAACCCGCAGGACGCTCGGCCTCAACCGTAACCATGGCAACGCAACGCTTACCAGTTACTAGCACGGCATAAATGTGGAGGAGTTCAGTTCGGAAACATTGAAAGTGATTATTTAGTTGCTGTTCGCTCTCTTAATTCTCCTGTAATTTAGTAGCCTAGTTTAATTTGAATTATGAAAATGTGCGAAGAATTATGATATTGAGGTGAGTATAACACAGGGCAGTTGATTTATAACTGATAAGGGCGTATTACGTAAGATACATAGAAAAATGTAAAAAAAATATCGAATTCCATACTGTTGACTACTTCGTAAACCCATGTTCTCTTCTTCTATTCACTATTTAATTATTATTACTATAATATTATTACTATAATATTATTACTATAATAAAATGATAATTCACTTCTATCGTGACCTTTTTAGCACACTATTTGAAAAGAAACCTTTCTTTGAAATTCTAATTTACTAGGTCACCAGAATAAGAGAAGAGAATTTCTATATTACTGTTGTTTTATACAGCCCACCTGTTGCACGTTGAATTTATTTTATTTCTTTGTGGAGCGGAGTTTTACCTACATCTCGCTCTCACTCCCTTTACTGGTTTTACGTGTGATTAAAAAGGATATAATTTTAAAATTGATAAAATACGAGTTAAAACTATAGGTATAATTTTTTTACAATAGAAAAGCTATGGAAAATTATGCAAGCTCCACAAGGCGCTTGGTATACTGACCTATACCAACAATTTATTGATAAACAGAACTATTTAAAGCACGATGTCCAACACGCGTATTATGCTTATAAGTCTGTTATTTTACATCTTTTCTTTAGGCTTGGCAGGCAAGATGAAGGTTGAAATTTTAAAAGTTTCAAGTTTTATTGTATCCAACAGACCCTAAAACAATGAAAAATGCTAAAGAGCACACTGTGACAGACGACGGCAAGTTTAAACATATTCTTTCTGGTTCTTAAAATCTTTTACCATAAATAAATAACATACCATTGACGCGTTTATTTTGAATGAGCATATTCCTATTTGTATTATTGGGCCTAAACCAAATCAAACTACAGAAACAGGCCCAGTGCGCATGACTGAAAAACAAGCTTCTCATTTAGTTTAGTCGGCGTACAGCTAGGACCTCGGCTGGTAGCCCGCGCTATCACTAAGCACAACTGCCCCGTCTTCCATTTTAGAGAGATAGGACATCATTTTATTTTTATATTTTGCATATTTTTACACACTGTTGGCATGCAAAATATGCATGAGTTCGTGATATAAAGGTAAAATGTTTTCTAAATTATTGATTGTTATGTTATAATATATCTGTTGTATAAACAAACCTTATTCACATAAACACGCATTCCTGTCATCAAATCCAACCCACACGAAATTTTATACGCATGCGCTTTGTGGATAGAACCCACAATGTTTCGTTTCTATTTACATTGTAAATTATGCAGGATAACTTTATTATTTGGAATAAGTCGTGTTGAATGTGAATAATATATGTTTAAATTGTTTTTTAATTGTTGTCTAATGCTTAGATTGTTAAAGAAACTGGAACGCCATCTATATTATTCTTGTATGACGCACGTGAATTTTAGTGTGAAAAGGAGTAATTGAGAAACATCGGAGGTATTTTGCGCTCGATAGATGGCGTTGGTGTTGAAAAAACATTTTCCTACATTATCTATTATGCGCATTATGTTGCATGTTTGTCTCTAAAACTGGTAGGTGGTGCTGGATTCAGTTTCTGGAATGGTCGGACAGGATTCGGTTTTAATTAGTAGGCAGGTAACTGTCATTCAATCGATTTAATGTGGACAATATGGTTTAGAATGGTCTTTATAAAGTTTGTTAACTATTTTTCACCTACACACGTTGCTCAAATAAATTAACATTTTTTCTTTGTCTGCATTCCTCTATGTAAATGTAAATGAAAATAAATTACTTGACAAGGGAGTGTTTTGTTTTGTTGCTAGCATACTTAGAATAGATAATCCCCTACTAAAAAGCATTTAACAGGTTTTTTTTTAAAAAAACTAACTTGTATTATTTTTGAAAAGAATTGGAACGCATTATTGTTATCATTAGGAATACAAAGACAGGAGTCAATAAATGCAATTGTCCTTTAACACTAACACCAATTTCTAGTACAACGAGAAATTTACACAGAGCTGTGTTCGCTTTTCTAGAGATGGCGCTAGCTGGGATGGTACCTCAACTGATATACATACATAGATATAGGTGTGAATAAGCTCTGCTTAGTTCACCGCCCCTTTCACAGAAGTGTCATGAAGCGGTTCAATGGCCTAGTTATGTTTCAGTGAAGTTCCAGCATCGAACTTTGCTTATGTGTCGCAGTCTGTTCTATTAGTCTGCGGTATAGAAGATAGTATGAACGAAAGGTTGCTAGAATTTGTTGAGCTTTGTTACTGCTTAATATCGATAAATATTTTATAATTATAATGAATGACAAAATTACCTCCTTACCAAGGCAATTACTAATCTGTAAACGCAACATTGCTTGGACACTTGTAAGGTTTGTTTAATACGATTTCCCTCGTGCATGTAAAATGTGTTGGCGCAATAAGGTACAGGCGAGCAGCCATGCGACACGGGCAAAACTGTTCAGCGTGATCAATTTGCGAGATTGAGGCCAACATAATTAGCTCTTCTCCTTTTATATTAGTTCAACGAGATATAAGGGAGTAAATTGAACTAGTCGACGATCGGAAAGTTGTTTACTACAGCAATATATTTTAAACTAGTGAACATCTACTGTAATATTGGGAAACTTTTCTAATATCAATATTGTAATCCCGGCCCGGCTTGGATATTGATATGAGAAGTATCGAGGAATTTGCACAGCTTACTTGATAATATTCGATGAAGTAGTTATGAGATGGTTAACCTACTAATGTTTAGCTGTTACTAGACTCTCGAGTGAACCATTCCAGTTTCGCACGTTCCTTACTCGTGCTACGCATTGCGCTATTTTGCACCTGTTCGAATATACAAATGATATAACATTTAAAATTTTATTAGTTTACTAATAGACTCATTTTACATATCAGAAAATGTAACGTAATGACCACGTAACAGTTAAAAAAAATCAGAAAAATTTTGTACAATTTTTATGCGATGTAAAAAAGAATATAATTATGTACAAATTAATTTCCTAATTCTCGATTAGGTCAATTGGATGGTAAAACCACAGTAGATTTAGGCCTCGGTTGAGTGACGTAATCCTCGGAAAGTATCGATTTGTTTAGTAAGTACGAGAGGGAGGGAGGGGATTCCCTCACTCTTAACGTGTGACAGAGATAAAAATAGCGAGGGTGAACCTTTTGGGTTAAATTTCGGGTACCGCGAACTTTCTGGCTCGATCAATTGTTGCAAGAAAGTAAAAGAATTTTGAAAACTATTTGGTTGATTTTAAACCTAGTTTTCTAGTCCAATCCATACCTATGTGTAATATTTCGATCACAATTTGTTAAGGAAAATATTTAAAACTCCTATTAAAAAAAGTAATTTTTTTACCATGAAATAAATGAACCTATGTAATTCCGAAATTTAAAACAAATAATTAAGTTTACAATTATCGCATAATCAATAGCGTTCATTGTAGAGAATCTATTTAAAAATATTGTTTTCAACTCGAAGCTAAAAATAACAATCTCATTTTAAAAATATAAAACTGGTATTTAAAGAATCGAACCCAGCTAAAACTAGAGACGCTGGAATATTAAACCACATACCGAAGCTTATAAGGGTGATTTTCTTACGTAGCTTTTAGCCGCATTATTTGAGGCTGGGCCGTTTTAATCTGGTTTCGACAGAACGGGGCCAACTTGCACGAAACCTGTAAAAAAGAGTTATACACATTTTAGAAATGATGACAAAATCTTTGCAACGTACTCTAGGATCTTTATGAAGATATCTGGAATTTTGTTACTTTTGGTAGTTAGTTAAAAATAACTAAACGTGTTTTTAGCTATGTTCCTTAGCCCTAGGTACCTAAAGTAATTGATTTTATAAATTGCAAACTATGCCGTGTTGCGTGGTTGATGCCACTTTCCATACAATAAACATGCTAATGTAGGCAAAAGCCAACGCCCAGTCCACAGTTTGTTCTCGGGAATTTCTGTCGTTACGTAAAGGTTCACGTGGAAAATTGCACGCTTTTTAATCCAGCCGGTTGGATAAAGTAGCATGTCTAACTGTAATAAATAAATTGCACAAATGGCTTAATGAACAAAACTACTATTCTATAAGTGATTTCATGCAGAGGAAATTAACCTCACGCCTAGGATGTTAATTTTATAACTTTTCCTGATTTTGCATGCTATATAAATATTAGCAAAACATGTTGTACTTCAAACATATTTTTGTAACACCTATTTTATACCATGTTTTAAGCAAATAAATATATTATTATTATGTATGTCTTTACCATTCACGGGACCACAGGGTCCCGGTCATTTGGGAGGCGTACGAGGGGCCGAAGCCAACTGCGCAGAGGCCCTTTAGACAACTTTAATCTAAATGTAATGGAGACACAAACCGGCGACTATCCCTGTATGCACTATGGAAATGCACCCAAGGCCAGTCCCCGGTTAGTGTAGGACTATTGTGAATAATGGAAAAAAAAGGTAGGGCTATGGATGGGTTACTGTGGATTGGTAAATTGGGAACTATGGATGACTATGGCACCTGCCGAAACAATGTAATTTTTACTCGTAAAAATGGCAGGCTGAGACTCGCCAACTCACCGACCGGGCCCCGGGAATGGTTGCTAGATATAGCAATATAGGGGCAATGAGAATGTGAATGGCTGAAGGGTTAAGAAACTACCACCGCTTTCTACTCAGATCATCTGCTCCAGCCGAAGCCTCCTGCATCCCTGGCCCACTCGCGACTTACGAATAGTTTCTTACCCTCCGAGCAGGATCACTATTATTATTATTATGTATGTCTTTACCATTCACGGGACCACAGGGTCCCGGTCATTTGGGAGGCGTACGAGGGGCCGAAGCCAACTGCGCAGAGGCCCTTTAGACAACTTTAATCTAAATGTAATGGAGACACAAACCGGCGACTATCCCTGTATGCACTATGGAAATGCACCCAAGGACAGTCCCCGGTTAGTGTAAGACTATTGTGAATAATGGAAAAAAAATGGTATGGCTATGGATGGGTTGCTGTGGACTGGTAAATTGGGAACTATGGATGACTATGGCACCTGCCTATTATTATTATTATTATACTAGCACATACGAAATGTACTTGCATGTCATAATGTTTTCATAAAGCTGACTAGGATGAAAAAATTTTTTTGTGCTTATATCTGAATTTTAAGGTATAAACTAATGTTATTAACTTTTGCCGTGCAATTGAGAATGTTTCACCAGTGTTGGCCTTTTTTCAGATACAAAGGTACCGTGCTCCATCTAACGCAGCGGCGGGATTCGTGGCGCCGACTGCAGTTTTCATTAAAAGTCAGCGACACTTTGCCACAGTGGCAAAGCTCACTGACCTGAACAAATAGTGTTAGGGTAAAAAATACCCTTTACTTTACTTTCCTCTACGGTTTAACAAATTTACTTATTTCATTTAGAAATGGTATATTGTTTTTTTAGTTTTAATCACTGTAACAACTCAGATCTGCTAACATCATCAGATTGTGCAGCATAATGGTTTATAACCTTGGATGTCATATCTACAAACGAACTCCCCTGGTAACACATTATGTAACAATACCCTGTCCTGTACAGTATCATTCAGCTATCCCACAGTAGCTACAGTAATTTAAAACATTCTATACTAGTAGGTATTGCGATAGCATATTTTTCCTAAGAAAATAATTACTATACATATTTTATACGTGGCGTGAAGTCACGTTTATTAGAATATTTTATCATTCATTAATGTTAGAATACTTTTAGGTCAAATAAGAGTGAAACAATACAAAGCCATTAGTGGCAGAGCCTTCGTAATTTACACCAAAGATATTAACGTTCATTGCGCCAAAAATATTAAAGTCAAATGCTTGCAGTAGTGGAAAATCCGCAATACAACACCGTTTTCTCTCTCAAACCAATTCCGACAGTAACCGCATTGGCATAAAGCCTAAAATAAATAAACGCGCTCTGTGTCGGTGCTTTGATACTGTCATGAACAGTTTGTTCAAATTCAATTCAATTTCAACGTATCCAATGTTGATAATTGCACGCCAGTACCTTTATTGGGTTACTGAACGGCAATCTAAAGCGAGTGTAAATTTTAACAAACTAAAAGATAAACTACTTATAAGTAAAAGCAATACGCAAAATAAACATCGCAGTACAGTACTTTAAATGAATTTTAAATATTCGTAGCATTTATGTAACATTGATTTCAGGGCGCCGCCTACATGGAGTACGTCGACGTAACCTTGACTGTCTGAAAGTACACTACACAGCCACGCTTCTATTGCGTTATGTACGTCTAGTACACCCAAACAAGCGCTCGATAATAAACTTGAAACGGAAGTTCTCATAGGAATTATTCGTTCCCATTGGAAATAGTAAGGTGTACGTACATACATATATACATGCTCTATGTAACATGTACATAAATTAATTAAAATGTTAGCCATAATATCCACTATTAATATTTATAATATTCGTTGGCTCTCAATAGCGCAAACAAAGTCAACTTTGAGTTAGTTTAAAAATAATTATTTACATCACTATTTGGTATAGCTTCAGAACTTTAAATTTCTTGGAAGACTTTAAGCACAATGCACATGCACATTACTTTGAATTTTAAAGAAAAGTTAAGTAGCATAAAATGGATACCTACTATGGACATGCATTAACTTAAAATGCATACCTAACTAATATTAGTGACCTATCTCAAAGTAAATAGAACCGCAATGCTGACAAAGGCGTCGCCACTAGGAATTATGGATTTAATACAAATAAGGGTTGAAGTGGTTCAGGGCCTACTACTGTATATCGTATCCATCCTTTATTAATTTATGTGAGTCATGAAAGTAATCAAACATCTGTTCTTTTATATTCAATTTGTCGTTACTTTTGGAAAATAAATAAAAGATAACGAAATTTTCTAAAATAAAAATGTTGCAATAACATTATTTACTATAAAAGCGCAAACCTTTGAAATAATCCGCATTGTCTAAGCCCGCATCTCTACTAGGATAACATGCCAAATGAGTACAAAAGTATACTAACATGATATTTTTATATTATATAAAAAGTTTGAGGAGGCCTTTTTCCAGCAGTGGACGTCATCCGGCTGTTGATGATGATGATATTATATAAAAATATCAGACCTAACAATTTTAGACTTTATGCCTAAAGTATTAAGAACTCACTTCATTGATATAAAATGCCGATGTCGCTACTGACGATAGCTGATAAGCAGTTTATTATTTATAAAACTGAAATATATGATCAGTAATTTTAGAAAACAATTTGATGGAAATAATGTCTAATATTTTTTTAAAGGCTCTACAATTATATTCTGGTGTACTTCGCCGTATCACTACGCTATCAGTCGTGGCTCGTACATAGGTGCGTTCGTGTCGAGTTACGTCAGACTTATAATAATGCAAAATATTATAACACCTTTCAATACTTTTCTAAGTAATGCTAAGTAGTGCTTACGTACCGTTTCATAAATGAATATAAATAAAATCCGGTGTCTATATTTTACACATACCAAATACCAAATTTAAATTAATTATTTATATAAGATTGAATACGCTTTATGACACTGTAAAAATAAACACTAGATAAAATTTTGAAAAATTAAAAACTACACATTACGCACTACCGCCACAACTCTCCATGGAAACGTATCCATGAAGTATTTGTTCCATCTTATTCGAACTGAAAATACGTGTACTCACAACGCTGTCTCTAACTTTTCTGAAACCAGCCATAGTGAGCACACTCGGCGCAGTGTAGCATGGTTCGCAGTTCAGTGGGGTACACGAGTCATCACTTCTCCTCCAACGATCATTGCCGAAAGCGGTCGTTTTCGATAAGAACGCAACTACAAGCAGTCTCCTGTAGTCGTCTTCCTTATCGCTCCTTTATAATCCTCGAAATAAGTTCTCAACGATGCGGACCTCCCGTGCTATTTATTGTATAGATGATGAGAACAGGGAAATACACGTGTACACAATATTACATCAGATGAGGTCAATGTCCCCTTAATTCACGACCCCGATGCAAAGATTTCCCTCGCAAAGTGAAGGGAAGGAACCCCACAAATACGTACCTGCTATGGGTCGGAGGAGTTGTGATTCTAACGAATACTGCGGCGCAGCGTGCTCTAGTTGCAGACAGTGTGTCTTACTTGGCATTAATGAGTTTTTCTTTCTTGGCCCGATAGCATCTACATCCGGTCAGCTGTAACTCTGTTGTTAAGCTTACTGATGAGAGTATTGCAAAACATTTTTAGATAAATACTTTTTGTATTATATCTATTCTCTTTTATCGGAGGTTCGTACGGCGTAAATGTGTCTGTGAAATAACAACAGTTAAATGAACATAATGTTTGCATTTCCTTGATATACAATATTATGTTTTTCTATGGAACGACACATATCCTCGATTAGAAATTGTTTAAATTGTTTCAATGCGCCAGTATACAAAGTAATATAATAAGAGCAACCCGCTGGGCAAGCATTATTATACGACGCAGTGTGAACGTCCTCTCGCTTCCCGACCGCATCGGGTGGCCGGCCGCCAGCACATTTTTGGTGGAATGTATTTTGAATTATACAGTATTTATTTCCATCCAACGCGGTCCCACACTTTTGTTCCATGGAGTAGAAATTATTCATTAGCGAAAATTATTCATAAACAACTTATACCTTTTTATGTAATCTGTAATAGATAAAACGATTTATTTTGTGCGTACTACGTAGTGTAGGTACAAACATACACAGTAGTAGTCTTTAAGGCTTGTTGAATATTGAGATCTACTAGCCTCTGATTGGTGGAGTAGGGGAAAGCGTGACCGCCGGAAATTGTACTGCAGTTTCCTTGTCTGCAAAAGAACTTGGGACAGATTTTAGTAAGAAAATAATAGGTGCTGTTCTTATTATTATGAACTATTCTAGTCCACTGCCTACAATGTTTCTTCCGTGGTGGATGAATTTCTATTTTCTAAACATAAACTTTAACATATGTATATCTACATAGCACCCAAACCTTGAATAAATATCTATATGTCAAGTCAAGGAAAAAAATGTTGAGTTCGCAAAACTTTTCTGTGGTATTTAATATTATAACTTACGTATGACAACAATCTCAACCCTCGGTTACACTAGACTGTTATGACTACCGGACGAAAAATGATTGTTACCCACCATATCCACCCTTACCGGGAAAAGAAAGGTAATTGTAGGGGACAATAGGTGTGATATTATAAAATATGGTGTTATTGTTTTGATGTTACGATACGAAAACATTCATCTACCTATACGGTGTTAGCTTACACAAGAACGTTCAACATTTATCGTCAAAGTCGTTTTTAGTTTGCGCAAATAACAGTTATTATTTTTTGTGTCATAGTTTATTGGAATGATACGAGATCAAAAACTAGCGCAAACTGTCAAGTCTACTATATGCAAGGGACACTTGCATAAAATTTTAGATTAGTTGTGCACTTTCAGGAGTTTTCTTTTTGTAGGGATGTTATGATATCACATGACATAAAATGAATTAAAACTTAATAGCTGGGTTGGAGCGGTACTGCTTCTTCAAATGACTATTGTGTAAATTATTTTTATAAGTTCTTCACTTACAATTTAATCTCGTAAAATTTTAACAAACTAAATAAAATTCCAACTAAAAGTGGTACCTACCCGTATTCGATAGCTTATCGAAAAAAACGAAACGACTATTTACTTTTGATTTAAAAGGTTTACAACTATCGATCAATCGCTCCATTTGTATTCCAGTGTATTAATGAATGGCAAGTAATTATACCTCTACACAATCGATCGGCGACTACAATTTTCTAGTTAATGGACATTGCATGCTAGCGGCCTACTTTCTTTCTAGTATATTGACTTTGTAGTTTAATTGTATATCTAACAAAAAGCAAACAAAACTAAAGAGTTTTATTGATTTAGTATTTTGAGTTATATATAAGTACAGGCAGGCAAGCATGCATTATTTAAGTAATGAAACAAACATTCAAGTTTAGATAACATCAGGCCTGGAACAATAACAATGAATCATACAAAGATTTGCTCCATGAGGGAGTCAAAACCCGCTCGAATTCCGATCGAAACTCCTCCTGAACGTTTTTCAGTTATATATTAATGCTAGAATCAGAAAATGTTGTCAAGCATCATCAAATCATATCAATAGTCCGTGAAAGTCCATACCTAGACTATGCACCTGACAGTCTTTGCGGAAGAGAGATTTTCTATAATCTCTGCGATTGACAGGCAGTGCGGAGACCGCAGTTTAAAAAGATCAGTCAACTTTTAAGGAGTGTGGAATATAACATACAAACATGTTTTTACTACACTACTAGATGCAGAAGTTTGGTTCATAGAAATCTCTATTCTCAAACTGCACGTTTTGTCGAAAATCTCGTTCCATAAAAAGCACTGTTGATGGATAATTCTGTTCATAGATAGCATTTTTCACATAAACATCGTCCATAGAAACAGCTTTTTTCGGAAACCTTGATTCACGGAAAGCAGAAGTAACTATGAATATCTATAGTTAATTCGGACGAAGTCGCAGAAGCTAATTTGAAATATTTTTGGAACAATCTGTGATTTTCTTTTCATTCATGTATTCTCCATCAAAACTTTATGCGACGAACCAAAGAAAAATGCGAGATGTACGCGGAGTAGTAGTAAAAGTTGTGGTACTACCGTCAAAACCTTATTTATTGGTACAGAACATTTGATTATATTAGTAAAAACAACGCACATGGTTATTTTCCAGATCTAGAGAAGCAGATACAAGTGGTATATCTTTAAAAAAAAATTTAGCTATGACTTTCAAGGATTCTCCGTCACAAATAATAAACTGCATTCAGGACGTACCAAGTAACAGTGCTGCCCAATTTGCAAATAGCAGCAGCACGAATGATTGTTCACCGTAATAAGAACAAAGTACAACTGAAAATATCTTTTCATTTAATTTTGACATACCGAGCTATCTAAGGTTAAAAAATTGGAGATGAGCAATTTTTTATCAGACTCCTCAAAATATTTTAACAGATTTTGAAATAGCAATTGTCAATAGCGTAAAGAAACCATTTCCAGAATGTACACAGACTATGTTAATTCCACCTTACCAGAGCATTTGGCGTCATGAAAAGGCCGAGGGTTTAGCCAAGAGGCAAAGAAATGATTTTATATTTGCACATAAACTAATGTATTTGTTTTGGCACTTCTAAATCCTAGCGAAATACCTGAAAGTTTTCATGTTGACAATGACGAAATAGTACCGGATGAAGCCACAGTACTAGCACAGTGGTTTGATAAAAAAAAATAATAATAAAAAGTTATACTTTGGCATATAATACGAAAATAAATAGAAATTCCCACCTGCTATGTGGGTCAGTGTTTAATGATACATGCGATATTTCTAAGACACAAAACCTTTAGAATTTTGGCATGAACAGTGGACCACGCTTCTTAGCCGGAAAACATGAAATGTTTTTAAAACTATCCAGTAATTTATTAAAGAAGTGAAGTATACAGATTGTGAAATCGGGTGTATCAATGCGTCGGGGCCCATGCCGAAGAGCCGTCGGGCTTGATAAGTACATTATGAAAAATTATTGAAAACTTATTTGTCACAAAGGACTAAAATGGAACTTACCTTTTTCGAGGGCGGATTACCAGAACTTTGGCACCTAAACATTTATTATTTTTAAATAACCTTAATTTTTACAAACTTCTATTTAACTTGCAATGTATGTATTTAATATCTGGGCAGTCCGAAGTATTTATGCTTAGGCCGGGTTTCCAATGACGCGGAGCGGGGCGGAGAGAAGCTTAGCGGTGAACGAATTGACTAATCAAATAACATAACTTCACGCCTTTTACCCCCAAAGGGGTAGGCAGAACTGCACATTAAGCCACTTAAGACCACTGTACAATGGAACATCCACTTTTCACTATTTATTTTGGGAGTCCCAAGTAATAGGGGGTGAGCCTATTGTCATATACCGGGCACAATTCCAGACTCCGTGCTACTACTGAAGTTGAAAGAAAAACCAGTAATACTTTTCCCGATATCATCGAGAATCAAACCCGATACCCGCACCAATAGTCGCACTTGCGACCACTCAGCCAACGAGGCAGTCTTACAAAGAAATATTAGTTAAAACTTATATTATATTTTATAATAAACGTTGAATTAGTTTCCAAAATACACTACAGTACCTTAGTATCAATCACACAATAGTAGTACTTGACCAATCACTACATTCGAAATTTCAGAGCCAAGTAAATATTCATAATAAAAACACAGCGAGCCGATGTGGTGCGAAAGACAACGAGTATTGGGAAGCAGAGCGGAAGGCAGCGGGACGGTACTGTGCGGAGGACAGCGGGGTAGTGCTGTGCGGAGGACACAGGGGCGCAACAGTCAATGCTACTAGTTCATTGCAGTAGACATCTGATTAGTTATCTTCGTCTTCAACTAGAGAAAGCTATAAAATGGTGTTTTTTTTTTCTTTTTGAACGACAACATGACGTACATCTTTCTGAAAGATTGAGAGTAACCAAAACAAACAACAGTAAACTTATAAACGGACAAATACATAGAATACTTATGGAACGAGATATCTACGAAAAGTATTTTTACCAACAATGTATTCGACAAAATGTGCTTTCTGAGAATAGAGATTTCTATGAGCCATGCCTTCTATCTGTAGTCTGTAGTTTTGTTCTGTCAGTAGTGTCGTACAAACGTTTTTCTATACTACGTTTACGTTATACACTCACTTTTAAGACACCTGCAGGAAGAGTTGGGGTTGTCATGTATTCTATTTTGTCGGCATCATCACATTCCTGGCACCCATTAATCTATTAAGAACTAATTTAGTAATCCTAGATTACATGCGAGACGAGCACGGCACAGCGTATCGACTTTGCTTACACTAGTCAAGCAGGAGCTCTTATGTCGTATTTGCAGTACTGTATAGTAAATTAGTACAGTATTTTAATAACTGAAATGCTAGCGTAATGAGCATTGGTTGTTGAAAAATATACTCTCTGAACTCAAAAATATTTTAAAATATTAAAACAACGAGCTTTTACACAATATCCTGCCTGAAAAAAATAGTTTTTTTTTAATTTTATATAAAAAGAAAGAAAACACATTATTTAGCGCCTGCTCCGGTGCAGCATAAATAGAGGTAAAAAGCCATATAGTATATACTTGATCGCCTAATAATTTATAGCATTGAAATATGAAACAATAAAAAAAAAAACACATTTTATCATCATCAGCTTGTAACCGTGACATTTTAAAACTTGAATAAGTCGTACATACTTACTCAAGAGAAACGTACAAATACAAATTGCGGGAAAGTGCGTAATCGTTCGTAACTTTCAAGGAGACTTTCATCAAAGTACTTACCCAAAATCACCATTACAATGTAAAATTTTCGTTACATACAACTTCTTTATTAACAAATTATAGTCACTATTATTATGAATAAACAACAATCAATCAAATTAATATCTTATTCCTTTTCCAAGCAATGAAACAATTTTATTGGCGACATTATTTGTAGCAGTCACTTTTTTTCATGTTTAAGTCTATGCCCATATTTTTTTTATTGTTTTTTATTAAGTGCCTGTAACAAGGACATTGAAAGAGGTTTTCAACGTCGTTGGCCCGTAAAAAGTGCCATAGATTTTTTTATAAATTATTTTTTATTTTATTAATTTAAATATTTAGGTCTTTTTGTAGATACTTTTTTACCAGTATTCATTATCCTACTTTAAAAAAATGTATTTAAATTAATATTTATACATAGATTAGTTTATACTACTTTTATTCCTGATTATAATATAACTCTTTGTGTGATCCACGAATTGTTATTTCTGTAAACGCACCCACGACACAGGAGAAAATCCTAGTGTGGGGCAAAGACTAAAAATTAAAAAATATATAAACTAGCTGAACCCGACATACTTCGTACCGCCTAAAAATATTTTCTCACCTTTTAAACCTTTCCTGGACTTCCACAAACATTTCAAGACCAAAATTGGCAGACTGCACGGTTGGTGCGGTGGCTGGGCTGGCTGCCGACCAACCTGTCGGGGGTTCGATTCCCGCACGGAACAACTCTTTGCGTGATACGCAGATTGTTGTTCCGGGTTTTGATGTGTTGTGTATGTAAACTTGTATGTTTGTAAACGCACCCATGACACAAGCGAAAATTCTAGTGTAGGACAACGAACAGAAATAGATTTATCCTTATATACCTCTAGATAATTATATTATGACTATGGGAACGTGATCCTCTTCTTCCTTGACGGTCTCATCGGACGGACGGAAGAATTGCTAAATATTAAAATGGGACCCTAATGGTCCCATTTTCACCATGTCTGATTATGGAATCTTACGAAAATCGAGGACACCTTTCAAAAATTGTTGAAGCCAGTAATGCGTCTGTTATTTTTTTCAATAAATATCTTTAAGCACTAAAATTTCATAAAAGTCTCGAGTCGATCTGATAACACAGCCATCGAGGGAACTCCTCACAGCCTCAGCCTCACCCCTCTACAGTAAACCCCTTGTGTTTGGATTAATGTTAATTAATTTGTTACGATTACAACTTTACATTTTGATGGAATGATGTAATGGGACCGTCCTTAGGTGCAATTGTTAAGGGAACTTTAACGGTTTGCAATAACTACCTTATTGTGTTTGGGCTTGATTAATTTGTAATGATGAGAACTTTGCACCGTCGTCAATAATAAAAATAAAATTTTGCACCGACTTTAAAAAGGCAAAACTTACTATTATTACAGTACAGATGAGGTTTTTTTAAATCATCGAAAGACTTCTCCTGTCTAGGCGAGGCGTGAGGGAGTGTAATACTATAGGGTTTCCCACCCACTGACAGGTTAGAAGTTGGTGCCACAAACTCCAAGTAGTCATGCTGATGACTGCTTCGCAGAACTTTGCGCCATGCTATGCCTGCCCAGAACTTTGAAAACAAGGATCAAAGAGTATAATAAGTATAGGGGACAAGGATGTCCGCAGTCTGTCTGATATCATCGTCCCATCTTTTTTATTGTCTGTAATTAATGTCATGTCATGCTCAAGTCAAGGTTTCTTTTTAGTATTACTATACTCTATGAGTCAAGGTCGTTGAAAAACAGTTTATTTTTTTCAACGGTTCGAGTAGCGATTTTTCGTTCTCTTCTTATCCACATACAAGTATATATCTATAGATCTTTCTATATGTCTTTTCCTTTTTAAATATTCGATCTCGTTCTTAAGTCACACATTTTTTCATCCATTCGATCCATAGGTAATGTTTTTCGTAAAAGATTATTATCGAATAATAACAAATTGAAATTGGTCATACATAGTATCTAACAGAATTGTGTGTGTGAAACGGAAAGTAAATGCGTATTGGTGGTACTCATAACATATCAGTGATTGGTGGGGAGTTTATGATGGCAACAATGTTAATGTCGATGTCAACTTAACCGTCTGACAGATTCGATATTAAAGTATATCGGCTTTCAAGTTGATGAGCTATCGTTCGATGCAAATTGAACAATGATGGAAATTCTAACCTCTATAAGTGGGTGTATTTTTGAGTTTTACTTCATTCGGTGGTATCTTGAAAATATTCCAGGATTATGTCTTCTATATCTTTCGGTGTTATTTTCTGTTGTTTGTAGCTTTACAGTGCCCAAAGTGTACTCGAATCTATTTTTATTCAGTGTTTTTATCGTCGCACATACTTGTTTACACTTCTTCTATACCTTTGCCGCTTGAGTTTCTTGGCAGCAGTCGTAGTAGTAACGGCTTAACTTGCTGAGCTTGGAAGATGGGATGGCGCAAGAGTATTAACGCAAGTGGCTTCCCGTTATGAAGGGAATTATGACACACCGTCAGGTCTCTTGCCATCGTCGCATGCCAAGCCATTAGGGTGCGGTTTCACAGTAACGGAGTGGAGCGGGGATGACCTGTAAAAAGAGGTATGTGCTTTGCCTATTCGCGTTGCCTAGCGCCTGGTGCGTGAAGCGTGAGTTCTCTGCACCGTGTCTTTCCTCTCTCGGCGCTACTCTAATCTAGCCTGTTTTTTCGATATTACGATTCCGCTCTTCTGCGCTCCGCTTCAGTGGAACCGCAACCTTAGGTTCCAATGCATAGTTCATTGGAGCTTAAGGCTACACAAACGTTTAGACAGCCGCCGACTGTGAGCGCGCATTGCGTAGTTTATAGCTATTCCATATATATTAAAAAAATTTCGTTTAGACCGAACCAACTATATGCTAATATATAGACCGTTGTCGCTGACTCTCGGTGGCCGTTTTATTATTGTACTACTCGTCTATTCAGGCGGACACGGATTGACTACGTTGCCGAACGTAGAAACGTATTAAATTGCTTATTCTTTTGTTCACACATGTAACGCATTGTACGCTATAGCGTATTGTTGGCTTGGTGAGAATGTGTACTGCAGTCTCAATTACACTGGGGCAGACAGTGAGCATACTCACAGTCGGCAGCGAACAATACGTTTGGTGTTTAACGATAACTAAGGTAGCTGGCACGCCGACGGAGACAAGAGCTTAACGAAAAATGTTATAAATGCTTATGTGTCGAGCAAAACGACCCGCACTACGGCTGCATGACAGGCCGTTGCATCCAAGGCTGTTAATTTTTTCACCACAACGACAACGATGAGGTGAGAAGAAGGGAGCTCCAATTTGGTTACAAATTGAAGCACGGAATGTCATATCATTCAAAAAATTACCTATGGCAATGCAAGAACCTATAGCTCCGACTCCCATTCAATCACAGCCAACGGGAGAGCTTGCTCTGCAGTAGAGCAACAGGATTTCAAGAGATTTAGGCTCACTTAACTGCAGACCGGCTCTTCCCATTCTCTCTGTAAGAATGATTTGACGGCAGGGTCAATATTCGGGCAAGCAACTATCTAAGCATTCACAGCTTCCGTTAACCTACATTAAAATTAAACATTGTATGAGTAAGAGTTTCCTGGACAATTCTTCAGTACCATGGACAGAAAATATAAAAGCCGGAAGGTTTAGGGCAACTCTCTGCGTAACCGACACTTACACTGACACTTATTCGGACGATGAGACCACCCATGCGAACAGGGAACAGGCAGAGAACTGTCCAAGCTCGGTTGTCGAGAGCCACATTCAAAATTAAGGATAGTGTTCGTGTAATAATTTATTTAATAATTTAATTTTTTTCCAGAAGATGGGTTAAACAGAGTTAGTACATAAAGGAGAGTACGAAATAAAAATGAACATAGTCTGGGCCCACCTATCAATAGCAACATGTGATATAGGTACCGCTGGATAAGGCTTTTTAAATGGCACTAACGTTGTATGCCTACGGTCAAATTTTAGTGTATACGACGCGGACATGGCACCGCCGAAGCATCGTCACTCCGCCACTGCCATGTCCGCTTGATTTCTTTGCACATTACCATTTTTGCCTCGATTTTATACAATATTTGAATCGAGGCAACCGCATACCTATTGAGAGGTGAGCCCAACATTACTTATTGTCCTTTGGGACCAAAAGTAACAAAATCGAATAATGGGTTAGGACGAATGTATTCTAAATTTCATATAGTCTTCATTTTAAATTCTAAATTATTAAACATTTCAATAATTAAATTTAATGCATTCCATAGTGTTATTAATAAAAAAAGTTGTTTATAATTTTAACCAAAAAGTATTTAGGTATTAAACTTTGGTCGATTTTTGGTAATTCTAAATTTAAACTCGAAAAGCGTTTGTCTTTTGTAACTTTCGTTGTATTTTTAATATGTCATGAAGTGAAAGTGATGAAAAATTATTTTGAAATAATATTATAAATTATTATTTTTTATGATTTTCTACCTTTGGTTTTATTAATTGACATGGGGTTAGTTTTATTATCAACATGAAAAATCACTGCTGAATAATATTATCTACTTTTTTGCTTGGGGGTTCAAAATTTGTGTTGTATTGAATTCTGGAGACATAACTGTCTCATTTGGAAGTAAGGAAGTATTAAGGAAATCTGATGGCAGGTAAAGGAGACGCGCCGAAGCCTAAGCGCGAAACAAGCGCATTTGTGAAAGATTTTCTAGCGGGAGGTATATCAGCTGCCGTGTCTAAGACTGCTGTGGCTCCGATTGAGCGAGTAAAAATCCTATTGCAAGTACAGGATGTCCACAAACACCTTAAAAAGGACAAGAAATATAAAGGTTTGTCATAACCAGTCACTCATTTCTAAAACTGTGTCATTTTTTTAAACTGAAAATAGACTGGTTGACTTTTGAAAATTATGTGGATAGTAGAATGAAATTTATCTAGTGTTTCTTTTAATTTTTAACAAAAACATTTCTAATTACGACTACAATATACAAACATATCATATCTAACAAATATAATTTATTATTTATTTAAATTCTATTTACCCTAAAATTATAAAACAACTGTATTACACTTAATTTGTCTACAGTCCATTCGTTCAGGTAGTTAACTAAATATAAACAGTCTTTGTTCAACGTTTAACTTCTTTACATAAAAAATGTGATGAAAGGTGAAAACAATGCAAACCGGAACGCAATTTTCAACACAATTTCTTAGTCTATTAAGCTCAAAAATAAAGATATAAATTATGTTCAAGTAATTTTTCAAACGACTTCATTATTTTACCTATTTTCTAATAAAAGTTGTGTCAAGATTGTTTATCTTTATACAACGACTTAAACCGATGGACTAGGGTTGCTATACATAAAATAAAATACATTGATCAATAATGCACTTTTTTCTTCCAGGTATTATCGATGTCTTAGTTAGAGTACCCAGGGAGCAAGGATTTTTCTCTTTGTGGCGCGGCAACTTCGCAAATGTTATACGGTATTTTCCAACACAAGCGCTAAATTTCGCTTTCAAGGATAGATACAAGACTCTTTTCCTTGGTGGTGTCAATAAGAATACAAACTTCTGGAAATATTTTGCTGGAAATTTGGCGTCAGGTGGAGCCGCGGGTGCGACATCTATGTGTTTTGTGTACCCTCTAGATTTTGGACGAACTAGGTAAGCAACCTTTATAAATACATGTATACATATTTTTACCAAGCTCTTTCACTTATTTTTGATATACATATAAATATGATTATTATAGGTCTATACGACTTGTAATTCGTTTTCTATATAACATTATACCTATCAGCTCCTAGTTCTGACATAATTTACTTGATTCTTTAATTTGTTGATTCGTTGCGAGATTTTACATCGACCCTACTTCTTTACTAAATCATATCATATGAACAGATTTTAATATTAAGTATTTGTACCACAGATTAGCTGCAGATATCGGTAAAGGAAAAAAGAAACGCGAGTTCAATGGACTTATTGACTGCCTGCTCAAGACTATTAAGTCAGATGGACCATTGGGCTGGTACCGTGGATTTGTTGTGTCTGTACAGGGAATTATAATATATCGTGCGACGTACTTCGGATTCTTCGACACGGCAAAAGCATTTTTCCCTGATCCAAACAACACTCCGCTGTTATTAACTTGGTTCATAGCTCAGGTTATTTTCTTTTAATAATTATTTTACATCATTACATTCTAAATTCATTGATATCATTTATTTTTGTTGTAATACTGTTACTATGAATTTATTTTTGTAGATCGAATATTAAACAATATATGTTAGGTATTGGTCACTTTAGTTATAGGTTTTCAGACTCATAACCGTAGCATGACGTCGTGGAGTCGTGATCCATATGACACGACACGATAAGCTTCTGTTTCGTCACAATACTCTGCGCCACACTAATGTATTTCTGTCATTATTAACATTTTTTCTATATGCTGCAGTCTGTCACTACATTTGCGGGGATCTGTTCTTACCCTCTGGACACGGTGCGACGGCGAATGATGATGCAGTCCGGTATACCACCAGAACAGCGTCAATATAAGAGTACTGCACATTGCTGGGCAGTAATATTGAAAAAAGAAGGATTCCGGGCATTCTTCAAAGGTGCTTTCTCTAACGTGCTAAGAGGAACCGGTGGAGCATTTGTCCTTGTATTATACGACTATATCAAGAAGTTATTGTGAACTGCACCAGTCGGTGCAGCATTATAACAGTAGTAATATTACTCTACTGCCAAGTTAATAACTCGGCCCAGAAAACGAGTTTCTACGCGGATATTGTATTGTTCGTTCTATATTGTCTACTTTTGTGATTTTTAAAATACTGTTGTGGTGACTCGTTTGTAATACAGGTTTTGGTTTCAAATGTTTTATTATTTAGTTTCTTACTTTTCTTTAATAATATGCCGAATTTTCTAGCCAGAGAATTCATTTGATTTATTTCATTCTGCATCAGTGTTCAAGGAGACGTAGTTTCGTAAACAAATCTAGGCAGATAAGCAAATCATACTCAATTAATAGCGGTAATTGTTTAATAAACTTGCATTTGATTCATTTAATATCACACAAAAGGGCTACTCCCCTCAGAGTCCAGTGTCTCGGATTACTATCAGTTTCAAAATCTATAGAACCCACGTATTTCGCGTCGGTTCTTTGTGGTTTTCTATAAATGGGACATTCGTAGAGTCTGGGATCCTTGCCTGCTGTTGTATTGATGGCAAAAATATAAATCACAGGCATCTGCTCGTATAAAACTTTGGGCTTGGACTCAATCAATTTTCCAGTTTTTCTGTCTAAAGATGCTCCTGAAATAAATAACACAACATTATAAATATATCAATTTACTCGATAATTTCAATCTTTTTCAACACAGGGATAAAACCAAACAGTCATTCACTTGCAACTACTTTACATAATACCTTCTAAAAATAGTCCATAGACATAAACACCTTCCGCTGGCCCTTCATGTACGTCTTCTCTATTTAGTTTAGTGATATGGTTCTGAAGAACTACAGAATCAAGAGCCCAGCCTTTATGACTACGTGTCACCTCCTGAAATCATTACGGTAAAGCGGAGTGAATAGATACTAAAAGCATTCCTAATACCCATTCAGCCGTTTTCTGTCTCGATTCATCTCTCAATTAATATTCACACCGTTTTACAAATTACCATAAAACAAAACCTATTGTAAGACGTGTATGTGAATAGACGGACCAAAGAAGCAAAGGGAAGGTCAAGGACGTTGAACAAAAAGGACACATAAATAAACCACTGACATTGTTATCTCACTCATTTTTAAGTGATATTCCGTCCGCTTTATTTCAACATCCTTGGGGAAAGTAGTTAGTAGAAATCACAAAAATACGTCGAGTTGTAATTATTTTGATGCAGCAAAATTTTTCATTAATTGTTATATTCGTCATACATACATAGATATAACAAGTTTATTGTCAGACATCGTGCATTACATATATTATTGTGTCATAAGCATGAAATCGCCGTTCATGCAGATTCAGGCAAAAGGTACGGTTAACGGCTGTAATTAATTACCTATCGATCGACCCACCGATCCTTATCCACAGATTTTGGATTGAAATAGATAATAAATTAAGGCCGTTAGTAACTTGTCATCTGAATCGCCTATCAATCTCCAAACTATTCGACAATACACTAATTTATATGAAAATATATATTTCTAATACATGAACGGTTACCTGTCTCATTGCTGTAAGGAAGCCCTGAGGATTGAAGAATCCCGTCATCCAAAATGCTGAAGGTCTTCCATTTCGAAGCCAAGTTCTGTACTGCTGTTCTCGTTCCAGCAATTCTGTGTACCAGAAACCGAGTGTTGCTGACTCCCAAGACACCTGTAAATTGGATGAAGGAAGTGTAATTAAGGTTTTACACGTTCTTTCTCCAATCGCCATCAATTGAAAGATGTCCTATATCTTTTAAAATATTATAACTATAACATGTAATAATAGTTAATAAACATGATTATTATACAAATGGTATGAGTACCTATACTCATTGACTTAGAATAGAACTCACCTTCAGCCATTTTTGTGGGATACGAGCATCGTACATAGCATCTAAAGATTCTCTCAACCCTTGACTCATTACGATAGTACCATCTATAGCTAATTTCAAATCACACAATGTTGAACTGACAGTCTTCACAACCTTTTGTATTCTGTCAATTTCTTGCCTGAAAATATTGAAATTGATGATTGTATTATTATTTTGACTAAGTTATTCGTTAATTTAAGTACATAAGTGAAATGATAAATATCACCTCAAAAAAATATTCATAGGGAGAAATGCGCCCATCTTTTGAAGTGCTTCTCTGACTTCAAAGCTAACGTATTGTTTTGGTAACTTTTCTAACATATCTTCAGCCAAACGGTACACGATGCTTTCTCTGGTCTCTCCGCCTTGACTTCCACCTTCTTTTGGTTGTACACTTAAGATGGTATCCAAAATATCTTTAGCACTATTTATCTGATATGTGATATCGGCATTGCCATGCAGACCAAATACTTCAGGTGTGTCAGTGAGGGGTAGCTGGTTGATATAATCTACATATCCTTGAATATTCCTTGTAGTAGGTACTTTATAACCTTTGTAAAATTCGAAACCAGGACGTAACAAAACGTCACAAAACCACACGTTAGTGAATGTAGTTAATAGGCGTTTATCGAAGTCGTCAGTAACTCGACCACCATACATGACCTCTCCGAGCATGTAGCATATTGTGGGCCATGATATACCTTTTTTAGGATCAATTTCATCTAAATGATTTTGGACAAATTGTACACTAGAAGCATAATCAGATTGATTGAATTCGTACGGAATGTTCCAGCCCAAAGGACCAAACTTCCTTCGTTCTTGTACAATAGTGTGTAAAAAGGCTACAGCGTAAAGAAGTGGTGGCCACTGTGACAATGAAGAATAATCTAGAGAATCTTGTGTTATATTCTGATATGTCCTTTTCATACTAGCTCTGATCCCTTGAGGAGGTTCGTTAGTGAACTTTATAGCCATTTGTAGTAGGCCTATCGGAAATTCAGTATGAACTTCTGTCGTAAGCCAAAGCCTAAACGATTCTTGAATATGCTCAGTTTCAATAAGTGCATCCATAGCTTCAACGCAGAACGGAAGTGACAGGTGTATATTCTGTAGCAGTACCCAACCTCCTTCGTTCATCGAATCAGAGATCATTTGCCTCGCCACTATTTCTTGACCTTGTCCCATAGATACAGATTTCAATACTGTAGAAAATACGTATTAATTGTATAGTTGAATAACGTATAAACGGAACGTGTAAGGTATATAATAGTTCTATGTATATATGATATAGCTTTCGTGAAACATATATTAATTTTAAATCTTTAACATACTAACAACAACAACTTATGTTTTCGGCTAACTCACGTAACTCGACTGGTTTCAAGCCATACTAGAGGATCGTATTCATGAGCAGCATATCACGACACACTACGCGGCGACTGTCTAACTGCTACATGTAGACGAGTTGAAACTAGTCGGGTTTGTCGTCAAATAGGTAACTATGTATTATATTTTATATTTTGTTAAATAGGTTACGTGAATTAGCCGAAAATATAATAGTTAATTTAGTTCTAGATTTATTTAAAATATAGATAGAACTATAAATACATTCATTTTGTAGCTTTATCAACGTACCGATTTCTTTAGCTTTCGCTAGAGCTGCTATTTGCGCTGATGGATCAGATCCTATAGACAAAATACATATAAGTGGTGTTCGTGGTTCTGATTCCTCCCAGGTGGTTTCTAAGTTGAGAATACATCCTTCACCATATTCAGGCCCCAGGGAATCTGAAACGATTTTATAATTTAAAAATTAATTTAATATCTCGTATAGATGTTATCTCTCACGAGCGCGGGTGCGCCATGCTTGTGTGGGTAAATGTACACGCACATTGTCTTTGTTTGCGTACGCTCGGAAACTCCCAGTTTTGCGGCATGCCAATGAATGAGTTTACTGCGAGTTACGCACACAAGCGCGCGAGACTATACGCACTACAACTACAACTATGGCTCACCCGCGGTCGTGAGATAAAAGAACTATACTTCCGACGTACTACTTACGTCTCTAACAAATATTGTTAAATACTTACCAACAATATACTTTCTTGCTTGTGATAAGGTTCTATCAGGACTCCAAGACCTTATAAGTAACAGTTTTCTGAATACATCAAGACTTTCTTGATAACCACTAGGAAAAGGTTCTTCTTCAGGCTTTGCCTTTTCATACCACACTCGCCATTCTTTCTCATTGGATGTTATCTAAATACAAATTACTATGTTTAATAAAGAGTTTTTGCAGGAGTTCTGAACTACCTAATTACATAAAATAGTACTCACCCTAGTAAGGACATCATTAAAAGTTTTTAATTTACTAATTTCAACAAGATTCAACCAAGTGATATCAAGGATCCACCTAAAAGGTTTAGGAGTGACAGCGTTTAAGTCTAACGATGCTCCACCTTTGATGAATGCCATAAATTCATCATGAGATATCAAACCACGTTGACAATCAATTTTCATCCCCAACATTAAAGTAAATAAGGCCTTATGTCTTTCGTATAAACTGCGCAGTGTAAACGCCCATACTTCATGCGTCAAGTATTTAAGTATAATATTTATTCGTTCTTCAGTAACATTACTTTTTGTGGACTTAGTGATAGAGTTGTCAAATATGTTTAAAAATTGTTTCAACGAATTCTGGTACATCAGATTTACATTACTCATTTCAACGATTAAAAAGTATAGGATAGACCCTCTGGCTGCCACTGCTCTGAACTCTTCTCGAGCTTTAACAATTTTTTTCTCTGTTACTTCTGCTACTTTGAGTTTTTCATTTACTTCTTCGGCTGTCGTTTTGGTAATTTGTAATACTTGAATTAAAGCTTCATCGTCTACTAATGAACCTTCAGATGAAGTTAATCGACAGAGTAAATTGCTTTCTAGTTCTTTCATACTCCTTTGGTTTTTCATAACAGACTCGAATAAGGCAACTCTTTCTTCCTCTAAATCAGACTTCTCCATTAATATTACTCTACCGAGCAGCTGATCTTCTAAGCCCTGCATAGTTACAGTAAAATCAATTATAGATGTTTTAGCACTTATTTCAGGTGAATAAGCAGGATTAGGAAGTTTAGTTGTTATGTACAGCATAAATCCTGGCATTACGTCACATTCTTTATCACCAACAATTACCTTTTCAATGGAACCCGATTTAATAAAATTCTTTTCTAAAACATTATCGATAACTGGATCTAATTCCACAGCAACGTCTTCTATCAGAAGAGGTCGTCCAAGGGATAAACTATCTTCCAAATGAGTTCTGAAGTATTTGTGATTCAGAGATGTAATCTGAAGTTCATTTGAACTTTCTTTATTTTTGATCCAATTCTTGCCTTGACTTTGAGGATCGACTAACAGTGGATATGAACTTGACTTTGTTACAATTAAAGCATTCTGAACTGACAACTCATCATTTGGTAGACCTTGTAGAGTCCATTCTGATATAGTAGCACTTTCCACTAACATATTGGTTATATTCAAATCTTGGGTGACAGGTATTTGTTTACTAGTTAGTATTCCCATCCACGTACTAAGTAAACTATTTCTGAATTCCTGGTTGTAAGGTCCACAATATGACAAAAATCCTGTTGCTAAAACCACATCACCCACAAGTCTACCAAGTTGTTCTTTAAAATCTTTACTTTGTTGAGTCCATCTTATCTTTTCACCACCTAAACCGTTTATGAGGGCTGTAGCAGCTGTCATTTTTCGTAAGCATACATTAGCTGCATCTGTTAATTGCTGTTTTTCAGAAACTGCTGATTCATATTGTTCTTTAACTTTTCTTAAAGACATTTCTCGTTCTTCCAATTGCCTTTCAGCCGATGCTAAGTCATCCATGGCTACCTGTTATATAAAATTAGATATTAATTGACTGCCTCATTAGCCGAGTGGTCGCAAGATCGACTACCAGGCAAGGGATTACTGGGATTTTTGAAAGATTTCCGTATAGTAGCACAGAGTCTGCATTGTGCCCGGTATATGGCAAGGGATTACTGGGATTTTTGAAAGATTTCCGTATAGTAGCACAGAGTCTGCATTGTGCCCGGTATATGGCAATAGACTCACCCCCTATTGCATGGGGCTCATAATATAAATAGTGCCGTAGTAATAATTGCCGTAATGTTCACATCTGCATATCCCTTTGCGCCATAATAGGCGTGATATTATTATTATTATTTGTTACAAACAATATTACATCACTTAGTTACCTTTAACCTCGCTTCTTGCAACAACAGATTTGCTTTCAAAGGTAAAACTTCCTTATTAACGCTATGGAAGAAAGCCATAGCTTTGGTCCATGATAATAAACCCGCAACATCACCACAAACTCGTTTCGCTGTGTCCATATTGTAATCTTCCATTTCAAAATAAGGCGTTAAGTGTTCCACCATTTCATTATTTATAATGTCTTTAGGATAATTCTGCAGTTGTAATAAAAATGTAGTACTGGCCATCATCTACAAGCAACATTAAAATATTACTTGTATTACTTGTGAAAATATAAGATAGTGAGTTTAACATTCACTATACATTAATTAGAAATTAAATATTATACTTTACCTTTAGAGATTCAGCCCAAGACGGTTTAGGACAAGGTGCAGCTGTGTCGGATATAACAGGATGCAGTCTTCGTTGAAATAAAATAAGTACACAGTCCATAATTCTCATAATGAGATGTGGAGGCCTACCCAACTTTCGGACTGTAGCTATGTGAGCCGGTTTTATAGTATTCAAGGCGGCTTCAGCTTCTTCCAAAGCCGGTTTTGCAGCTTCTAACTTTATTTCAGCTTTTTCTTTTTCCTCAGCAATATACGCGACTAATGCTTCTGCTTTTTCTTTTACAATTTGCACTTGATTTTTAACAATTTCAGCTTGCATTGCTCTATCTGTTACTTCAGCCAATACACGGCCTGCTTTTTCTGAAGCTAAAGCTAAATCTTGCTCCATTACAGCCAAATCTTTTTTTAAAACTTCCACTGATATGGATGCTTCTCGTAGTTTTTCTAAGCCAGTGTCCATTCTCAGAGCACCATCGCCTAATTCTTTCTGCTTCATCTGGTAAATTGTTTTATATCCCCCGATAAAATTGAGGTATGATTTAGGCGTGACATGAGAAGAACGTCTAAACCTTTGATAATATTCTACTGAGACCTGGGATACCACATCTTGTATTGTTCCCAAAACAGTTACAAGTTCTTTTTTAACTTCTTTTGTACATTCGATTTCAAATTCTGCCAAAAAGTGATCAGCTACTGAAACCAACGCATCTTTAGGCCAAGGTTGAAACCAATCTATTGTACATCCAGAAATAAGGGCAGGGAAACGCATAGCACGGTATCTGAATGCTTCACTGACCTGAAAATTATGTTAATCAGAACTTTAATAATCTTATTATTAAAAACTTACAATGGCATCTAAAAATAATAATTGAAAGACGGAACATACCTACACGTCATAGATATTATTTCGAGTTAAATTTGGTGAAAAGTTATGTACGCAATTTAAAGTAGGTCACGTTCAAAACGCTGAACTTTGAATGCGACCTATATTTTGTGGTACATTGACAGGTGAGGCAATGAGGTTAACGATTCTAATAACTAGTGCTTTACTTACCGGCGAGAAACACAATACAACATGAAGATTTTGACAAGTTCTGTTCAAAAAATATTCCATCACAAGTTCGTTAGTTAACGTTCGCTTCTGATTTTCACGTTTCATGATTGGTGTTAACTCAGAAATAATTTCTTGTTGCTCGTCTTTAGTAAATAAATTTGATATTACGCCAGAAGAAAGAATGTTATTCAAATATTCCAAAAACCCTTCCTCTTTAATATCTAAATCTGTGAATATGAATGTAGTACCTTTTCCTTGAACACCACATGATCTATAAAGTAGCTTCAGATCTTCAAGAAAGTTGCTAACATTATAAGACCTAGTCAATGCTATTTGGAATGAACGATATCCGGCTATAAATGTAGATAACTTGGTCAACGATTGCTTTCCAGAGCCACCGACGCCTACTAGCATTACATTTCCTCTTGGATGTCTTATAACTCGGGATATTTTTACTAAATGAAGCATAGCATCAGGGAAGAATACTAGGTCCATGCCTGATCCCCGTACCATTTCATTGAACTGAGCAAGAAACATGTCTAAACGTTCGCGGAGTTCGGCATAGTCAAACACAGGCTCATATACTTTAGGCAACTCCATATCGGTATCTTCGCCTTCTTCGCCAGTAGGTTCCGGAGCATCCCTGCAAAGCAGAAAATCATATTCATATTACTGCCCAAACCAAAGTATGAGTTATTAATTTGTGAACTCGCAGACCAATCTAGAAATAAACTAGAGTCAAAAGACGCTGTCAGTTAAATCACTTGCATAAATGTAGACTAGTTTTATAAGTACGACTCTGAAATGAATAGCTTTTCCAATTACTATGTCGTATGTACTACATAATTGTATTTGTACGCAGGTTGCGTAAAAATACGAGTGACGTACAATTTCACTGATTTTAACACCATCGTAATTCTAACTGAATGAAAGTAAAACTGATGGGAGGAGGGAAATTCCTAGAATTTTGTTCACGCTACGAATTTCCGCGAAGAGCTCCAATTCCCCAGTTTCACTTTTGTTGATACATTATATACATTTTATAAATTATACATAACTGTGTATTGATTTGATAACATTGCATGATAGATACTCAACTTCATACAAAGCACCATCTACCCAGATTAGGATAATCAGAGCCGCTTTTTCACTGAACAATAAGCAAAAACGAGAAGTCTACCACAGTCGGCTAAAGTAGTACTTCCAGTTTCAAAACAGATGGCACTGCCGACGATGAGGCATTGTTGGACACATAAGTAATAACTTATATCTTAAAAAATAATTCAAATATAAACTATTACTGATTAGTGACTACTGGATGCCAAATCAAACAGTTTGTAGAGTAGTAGCAGCCATGCAAATCAACAAATTATGAGTTAAGCCACTTTAGACGAAATGGTTTATAGATGGGTGACCATACTTTTAAAATATCGTGAACTAAACGACATGTAAGGCCTTAGGCATGGTTATTTTTGAAAATGTTATGGTAATTTTTAATTAGAAAATTCTGATTTTTTGGGATCTTAAATGTAAATGAAGTGAAATTGGTATGTATGACAAAGTCTAGTTATTACGACTGCATAGTTGGTGCGGTGGCTGGGCAACTGGCTACCGTGTAACATGTAAAGAGTTTGATTCCCGCAAAGAGCAATTCATTATATGTTCCACAAATATATTCTAGTGTGTGTACTAGGGAGACGGAATATGCAAAAAAGAGTGTTACTCCCCCTACACTAAAATTATCTCAACAGGTCAATGCTCAGAGCGTATAAAATCACAGTCCTTTTAGTTCTAAAAGGCAACACCAATGGGGCGTGGTTCCAGGAAACGTCTAAAACTACCTTTTCATTGCTAGGCACAAATATTACAAGACAACACATCTATTTCGTCACCATAGAAAGTTGTACCCAGTCAGGGGGCGTGGTTTTTGAAACAAAGTTGTCCTCTCAAACATCCTGTGTACCAGGAAAACATACCGCTAAAGAAGCATTTTGCCCGTCAATGGACGAATAATGTACGATTGTGGGCGGAGTTCTGGACTTGGGTCAAGAGTGTGTTGGTTCTAAAATATCGTAAGTAAGATAGAACGTAGACAATAGTAAGATTATGTCGATTTATGATGCTTGATCAAGTTGATCTACTCAATATGTAAATCATGTATATGTACTGAAAAACAATATTCCATTGAAGTTTTGCCGCGCTAAAAGTTGTCACAGAGGGCTCTGGCGGGAAATAAATAAAATATCCAATATATTTTAGTTACTTCCCGCTAGCGCCCTCTGTAATAAATAATATGCAATAGAAAATTTACTATGCAGTGTAAATGTTTGTAACAATTTAATATATCAACAATTTAAAACATAAAAATTATAATGAAATTAATAACTATTTTTATTTAAAAACAAGGCGTAGGTAAACAAAGCAAATGTTAACAAAACAACAAACCACGTGTTCGGTACACGTGGACTGCAGTCCAATGCGCTTGCGTGAAAATATTAACTCGGCGCGATTTCGACTCTAAATACCAGAAGCACATGACGCTTCAACGATTCGTGTTGTAAAAACAGCTACAAGTGAAACGTAGGATATCAAACTTCAGTAGTTCACCAATTTGAAGCGTAACACATATAGCTTTTAGGTTTACTTTTACTAACAACGTAAGTGTACTTATTCATGGGGCGCTTTAATTCATTTCTTCCAAAGCCAACTGGGACTAGGAGAATTTACAGTAATTTAAGTAATTTTCTTCAAAAATGATAGAATTGGCATAGCAGGTAAATAAAAGTTGGTATAATTGGAATTCACGAATATATTTTGGTAACTTTTATCCTGAATTTTTGTGTAGTTACAGCGTAAATGAAACCAGCGTAGTTGTTGCCGGCATTAGACACGAATACGCCAACGCAATTGAGTTGCGGGAGTTAAAATGCTTTTCTCAGTAACAAAGTTTAGTTACTTTGTGAATTGCGAACATAAGCAACTGTGCATATGTTAGCAAGTCTCGGTTACTTTCTTTTTAGGATCGCATGCTTCTATTATATTTACTTCTATTATATCTACCTACCTAATAATTATTTAACTTATCCTTATATGGAGAACAGCGCTTTTCTGTAGGCAAAATGAGACATTAAAATATTTGAACTATAATCAAATTCGAATGCAAAAATTGAAGAGAAAATTATCTTTGTTGTACATGTAAATGTTAGTTTTCTAAAGTTATTTAGATTCATAAAGAACTGTGGTAAAGTCTAGCGACTTTAGGAGTTTTCTTGCGTAGGAGTAGCCTCCATACAAAAGAAAATGTTTATTAACATGTCACATTTTTGAAAGTATTTAAACAATATAAAAATAAGGTCTAATGAATAATACCATTTATTTAAACTTTATTTTAATGTCGGCTGTTTAGCAGAGCGGCAATACATGGCACCATTGAAGATTTGTACCTTCCATCACCAGCCCAGCGTCATAGGACGATACTCGACTACATTATGTAAACTATGTCAGAATATATTAGAACATTGTTTGTACCAGTAATATTGTGAAGGTTTTACTCGATTTTTCTGTGATTCCATTTTCATCATCACATCTTGACTCGGTGCCTATGGAACAGGCAGGACGGTATATTTTTAAAGGGGAGCGGAGAGACAAATACAAACAATCGAATAATAGGGCTTTCCTCCTTTATATGAGTCTGTTGAAGATACTTTAGTCAATATTTAACAGAGCTGAACGATTAAAATATACTACAAGATTAAGATGAAATTACAGTTAGCATAAAAATTCTCATATTACGTAACTATTTATTTTCTTTGCGGATTCAATCAATGCATATTCGCAGAGAAGAGAATATGGAAGTCCTATTGAATAATACACTTGAACGGGGAAAATCATGGTTTGTGGAAAGAGCAATTAAGAGAAGAGATTTATTGTTTTCTATGATTGGTAATACAAGAGATGAGGGATATTTTGCATGCTTGAGAAAAGTGTTTCTTGTCGTGTTGACATGGAGAAAAGAAAAAGCAGCTGCTAGTCTGGACATAGAGACTTTCTGCAAAAAGGCTAATGATTGTTTGATTGATAATCCTATATCTATGTATTTTCACAGAACTCTATTGCATATATTAACAATCTACAAAAATAGAGGTGCACGCATGCGAGGCGCCGAGTAACATTCTGTGTTTTTATTTGGGTTTCACTAAATAAACGATTTTAGCTATTGTATTTTTATTTAGTTACAGATCTGATCCTAATGATTGCTAATCCTGGACAATCTACTCAAGCTAGGTTCTCGGATATTTAGTATTCAGTTAGCTACTACCTCTTTTAGTGTCATGCCGCACAGGTGTTCCTGGCAAGAGTCCCAGAACGCCCGCTGTGATCACTTAACCCTACCTCTATTGGTACTAAATATCCACTAAATTGGTACTAAATAGGTAATTTATGTTGTATATTTGTAATTTCGAATCTAATGGTTAATGGCTTATGGTTGTCAGCATTCTTATCTATTCTTGTTAATGTTGATGAAAATCTCAATTGGAAAAGATCCCCATATTTGTAGCACTTTAAAACCTGTATCATGTGAAAGGCAAGCCAGGCATTAAGTTATCTTTTTTAATTTGTATAACAGAAAAACTAAAACGGTGTCCCAAAAAAGTTACAGCTACGCAGATGGCAGAAACTACAAAGTCAGGCTGATAATAGACCTTTATAGGCTTTCCTAGCATCCATCCTATTTATCGGTCTTATAAACGCACTGGTTAAGCCTGATCCGTGCCTGACTTTATTCCAAAATATCTCCACTTACTGCAATGCAATAACAAACGTATCATAAGGTCCTTTGTAGGTTTTGCTGCTGCATCAAAATCGGATCAATAACATAACCTGCAGTTACCAAGAGATCATGAAGCTGGGGTGGTGTGTTTGGGAGTTTCATGATTCTTCAATTAGTTTTCGATTTTATGGATTTGTAATAAAGTCGACAATCTACTGAAGAAATTTGACAAGATGTTGTAGCTTGATGTGCTAGAAATTCTGCAGCTTCTGTGCATGAATCAGATCAATAACCGTGCCGTCAGTTACCAAGACACCATAAAGATGTAAGGGTGTATTTGTACTGACGTCAGACATATTGCAAATATAATTTTATCTAATACAAACAGTATCAGCGTCACAGTTATCGATCGGCTTCGTGGAGCCGTTGCTGCAATGTGCAAAACCAAATCAATATCCACGTTCCTTTTACCAAGAAACCATAAAACTCTACAGTTGTAGCTAGCATAACGTCCTTTATAATGTTGATACCACCAAGAAAGGGGATGGCTTTTGATCGTTATTTTTATTTTCTACAAATAAGAAAGCATACGGAACAGGAAGGTTGAATTACCTTACAATTTGCGCACTGCAAAACCTTTGCAGTTAGTTCCGGTTTGTGGTGATAAACATTAACATTTTACAATTTCCGACGATTTTTAGTTTTTATTATTTTGGTACAAAATAGTTACTATAGACATTTGACATATTATTATTACTATTGATCTACAAAAATACTGATATAGATTAGTGGTTTGGTTTATTGGTTTATGTGTTATAAATTTATGATATTGATTGTATGATACTGAGCTGAAGTGTTTAATTAAGATTTATTTTATTAATGTATTGAAATACAATTATAAAAATAATTCTTAATTAAGTGCAATGCTGCGCGTTACATCTTACATGGAGTAAGTTACTCTTCCAATAGGGTAGTTGCCTAAATATTTTTAATGTCCGTCTGGTAGATTAATTCAAAACATTAGACACGTATTTTTTTTCTCACAAAATTAAATACTTTCGACGATATATTAATCTGAAATATCGTTAGACATCACTATGCGCTACATTTTGTAGAGCATAGTGACGTAACGACCTCCGGACGACTCTTAAACTTAACTACATTTTATCTAAGCGTTGTAACTTTATACAAGAAAATAAAAAATACGTGTCAGTCACACAACATTAACTATAATAATAATGAAATCGGAATACGAAACCTTAGAGTTGCCACGACTTTGTTATATTTCATTACTTTTTAGAGCTCCATCGAGCTGCTAGTTTATCTCTAAAGCATTGGCTAGTTTTTTCAGAATGTTTTTGGTGGGATTACTAATTACTTCTGAGGACTAAAAGTAAGTTATTTAAAAATATGACCGACAAACATAAAAAATTGAAAAACAACCGTTCAGTAATTTTTCCTATTTCATAGAACATTAACGGAGTTCATTATTTTAGTTTCATATACATGTTTGCTGGGTTTTTAAATAGCGCCTAGTTAAGTAAAATATCAGTAGTTAATGCTTAAGATTATAAACCAAGCTGACAAGGTGCTACGTTCAGTGGAATTCAAATCAATACCCAATGCCTACTGTTACCAAGAGATCATGAAATTGTGAGGGTGCAGCTGGGATCAGAAGTATGGGATTACTTGTAAATTTATGTATGTATGTACATACATACATATGTAAGTAATGAATAGTTTCCGATCGTTATTCGTAGTATCAGTTACTAAGAAACCATAAGGACGAAGAACCGAGCATTAAAATCTGATTTCGCACAATGATGTCCACGTGTAGTTGTGGTAGTAAACAATTTCACTTTCCGTGTAGCACAGCACCGAAAGCGAAAGTTTTCACCAACCCTGAGTCTGGTTTTGAATTCACAGAACAAATACAACAACGCCACGTGATTTATGTTGGCGCATGCGTGTAGTTAGAGTGTTCAACACAAAAATCCTATTTTTACTTATTTTGATGGGCACAAAACATTACTTACCTCATAAAATCTACGAAAACAGGTTCTTTATCGAGCATCATCTTCTTATATTCTGTACCGAGCACCTCTTCAGTGATATCATACATAGCTTTGTTGAACCACTCCTTGTCCTTTTCATGCGTGAATCGGTCGGAAAATACTCTCGAAAATTCGTGTTTCCACAAAAGCATCAAACATTTTTCCGACTCTATCACCGTAGGTAGTGTCCCCACCATACCTTGCCATACTCTAGAGAGGTCTCTCAAAGAGAACACATAGTGAAACTTGGCAGGTGTAGGCAACAAGTTAGCTCTAGTCCTCGCCCAGAGTTCTCTTGTCAAAGGTATAACTTTCTTTATCAGTGATCTGACTTCGGCAGTAAAGCCTCGTTTTGCGTTATAATGACCTTCACCAATGACTTTGAAGATTTTATCAATTGAATCATTGTTTGGCAATGGACAGTTGAATATAGAAAATTGTCGTTTCAATCGAGCTGGGATGTCGTTTCTTCCACCACCTGGAAAAAAACAAATATTAAATTAGTAACAAAAAAAATAAGCAAAAAAAATTAGTCTCTATCTATGTTTGACATACCGGGTTGACCCATAGCAGCAAGAAACAGTATATCTATAACAGTAGTGAAGTCGCCAGGTTTCTCAAGACTATAAAAACCATTCATACTCATAGTCTGCCTTACAATTTCATTTGTTATTTGATCACCCCATTCATTTATCTGAGGTAAGTTTATGTCATCTATAAAAACCAACATTTTTTTTCCACCGGGCGGCCCAAATGTCATGCCACTGCGTTTTTCAACATAGCTTTCTATAGTTTTTTGGAACTGATAAGGGCTTGTTGCTGATGAAAAGTTAAAAGAGCGTCCAATAAATTGTTCTGGGTTGCAATTCTTCATATACGCCTTCATCATCACAGTTTTAGCAGAACCTTGCTCTCCTAATAAAAGCACTGCCTTTCCTTGTTTAGCGATACAGTGAATTAAGTAATTAATTCTAACATTATCGACGATTGGAACAAGTATGCTAGCGTAATCAGGTGTTGCTGTATCAGGATACTGGTAATGCATCATCAAATCATCCCACAATTCCCACTTACCAGGATGTTTAACATAAAAATCAAACGCAATACATGGTTTATTGTTTGGATGTTTCGGGAAGTCTAAAGTTTCACTAAACTTTTTTCGTAAGTAACCATCAAATCGTGTTCTATCTTCCGTTTCTAATAGTGATCCAAATCCCCAAATGAGACTAAACACATATACTTTATGAAGGTGTTCGGGGGTGAATAATATGATTTCCTCGCCTTTATCTTTTTCTTCCTCGTCCTCGTCACCATTAAGCGACTTATTGCCTGAGGGGTCTTCAGATTCAACTATTTGTGGAGGTACTAATCCTTCTAAAAGGTTCAATATTTGTGCTATAATATTACTCTGAAGCACGCGCATGCTAAATGTCAGGTTTTGTGTGCACCATGTGTATGTGATCGGGAATGTCTCTTCAAAGAGTGGAGTGTAAACTTCATTCTCTCGGGGCGACCTAGTCTTGAGCCAAGCTCGTAGCACTGGAAATAAGAAATTATTGTAATAAGCCCATGAGTTTTGATCACGGCTATCAGCTGTATCTACACATACAATAAATAAAATAATATATTTTATTGAGAGAGAGACTGCCTCGTTGGCCGAGTGGTCGTAAGTGCGATTGCCGGGCAAGGGGTCTCGGGTTCGATTCCCGGGTCGGGCAAAATATTACTGGGTTTTTAAATATTCTCAGTAGTAGCACGGAGTCTGGAATTGTGCCCGGTGTATGGCAATAGGCTCACTCCCTATTACATGGGACTCATAAAATAAATAGTGAAAAATGGGTGTTACATTGTACAGTGGTATAATGTGCACCTCTGCCTACCCCTTCGGGGATAAAAGGCGTGATGTTATGATGTTATGTATATTTTATTACCTGGGTCCCAAGTTAATCCTGAAGAACTCATGTACACCATGCCATTTCTAGAGACGGTAGCAGGAGAGGCGTTGTCAATATTTTCAGGTTCAAATATAATTTTTGAAGTTGGTGACATAGTCAGACGGTCCCCGTTCGCCAAAGTTAAAGTTTTGTTGTCATCAAGAACCGAGTTCAGATTTTCAATCCATATACTGTCAACCGGACCGTCTAGCACCAACCAAATATGTTCTCCGGTACGAATCTTGAGTGTTTTTCGCCAAAGAGCTGAGAAAATTCCATCAGTCCAGTCATTTGTAGCGACATCTAACCGACCAAACATCTGCGCAGCTGTTATGGCTTTTGGGTTCATCCGCATTTCTCTGTGGATTAAAAGTACAGTCTATTTAGAATAAAAACTTTTATACATGAATAAATACACAAGTCAATTTCATTGCCCCCTACATATTTCTTTATCTAAAATAACGTTGCTGAAAATCACCATCATCACTTATCACCTAACACAAATAATGCTCGTAGCCAACTTTTTTGTGTCATTTTAATTTTATAACTTAAAAACTTGCGTAACTTATAAACATAAACATTTGTTTCAGCAAGCGTGCGGACAGCTTCATGAATCATAGCGTACTGAAAGGGACGCAATGATAGCCTCATTCATAGACTTATAAATAAAATATTGGTGTCGGAGCGTCCATTCATAAATTTTCTGCTACT
Source organism: Spodoptera picta (assembly GCA_038387885.1). Classification (NCBI taxonomy): domain Eukaryota; kingdom Metazoa; phylum Arthropoda; class Insecta; order Lepidoptera; family Noctuidae; genus Spodoptera; species Spodoptera picta. The sequence continues at coordinate 366,945 of JAZHFQ010000105.1, forward strand.
AATGTATGTCTAAACACAAACAGAACACTATTGACATCCTGCTCTCTCCAACAGTATCAAATGGATTTTATATGACCTTAAATGCAAGTGTGTTGAAACTTCTACTAGTGTGTGTGGCTTCGTCTAGACTGAAAAGGTTTTAACATCCTAGACTTTCTTACTTCCTAGTAGCGTGCATTCTCATAGTGCATTTCCACTGCGCTAAATAGTCTAGACGTAGCGCGTCTCTACCGAAATGCATTTTTTGAAGTAAAGCTAATTGATTATGCTCATTTTGGTATATATTTTATATATGTTTTCCTAATGCAGACCTACGTTTCTGTGATAATTAACTTGTAACATAAAAAAAATATATGTTAACCCAAAATAAGGGGAAAATGGATAAATTATTAAATACCGCCATCTGTCATCGCTTTTGCGAATTAACATAGACGTTAGCAATATAATCAACAACCTTGGATCTTGCCTTTCATATCGACCAAGTGTTAGTAGTGCTATCTCTGTGACATAGATGGCACTAGTTCCCCACTAATATTCTTTTGTAGTAACACTTTCTGACAGTAGGGGTCTCACAGATCGTAATCTGGAACAATCTAGAGATTTCTTCGGATCAGGAAGTGGATCGTGCAAAATATTACCAAATATGGTTATGATTAGTGCTTCGATCAGTAGTGGAATCGAAAGTTAGGGGGTATAAATGTAGGAGTTTTGTAGAAACCGTCCTTTTTCGAAATCGATATCTACAACAAAGAAGATCAGACTGAAGAAGTGCTGTGTCTTATAATTTTATTAAAAAGTTGTCGTGCAGGTCCAGTGAAAGACCTGAATTAATTAATATTTGTGTGTATTTCGTCCCAGATTCTGGGTAAGTTTCTAAAACAAAATATTAAATAGATATTCGTTTCTTCGCGATGAGAATATACTTAGGTTATATTGTGTCCTTACGATGTACCCATTGTTATAGGTTCTTTATATCAGGAGAAAACTCTTTGTATCAGGAGAAAGTTTATCCATGTCTACCCCATTGTAGCCAAACAATTGATTTATCGTTTTGCCCATGAAGTCAAACTGGAGCATCATAATACGGCTTCAGATACTCATGCCTTCATGAGTTTTATTCGATGTCACCGGATGAAGGCAGATCCTTACAGCCGTACACCAGATCCTCTGTTGTAGTGCTGGCACGCCGGAAATCTGTCTCATAAGTTAAGTAACATAGCTTATTAAGTGTATGTTCTTATAAGGGTATTGACAAACATCCTGCGAAGGTGATATGTTTGTTACAGATTAGCTATTTTTGCTGTCTTTAATCCAAATCCATAGTAGAATTTTGCCATTCATGTATATTTGGAATTTTTGATACATATGTGTAATTACCCACTTCCTTCCAGATAAATTTGTATTTAAATTAACAAAAATAAGTGGGTAATGTGTAATAATTGTTATATATCTAAAGGTGCATGATTTGATGATCAGCTGATCATCGTCTGAATGTATGTTATTTGTACCGCTATTTGGCTATATTGTTGGTAATTTAATTACATGAATAAGCGTGTGTTAAATTAAGAATAATCTAGTAAATTTATACTGTATAACTTTGTGTCGTTTAAATTTATTTATACCCCACGGAGAGAATCATGGCGCCCTGGGATTACAAATGATAAAATTTACTTATGAGTTTCTTGTTCTGCCCTGACACTTAGTTCGGTGGTAGCTGAAATAAAAGGTTACAAACTTTAGATGAAAAATGAATAAATAAAAATTCCTGTCAACTTTTGGTATATATTTTATATATGTTTTCCTAATGCAGACCTACGTTTCTGTGATAATTAACTTTAGATGAAAAATGAATAAATAAAAATTCCTGTCAACCAACTGTCTCTATAATCATCTTGTGTAGGTATACCAACTGTACAATATAACAACAATCAACAGGATGTAATTAACGTGTTTTAAATGTGAAAATGTACTATAAGTGAATTTTAATTATCGACGTTACTGGTAGAAAGTTTAAGATATCATGTCATACTACAAAAAATGCTTAACCAAATGTATAAGGAGTAAGTATTTAAGTATCAGGGAGTATCTGTAGAGCAGTACCTACATAACCATTCCATCGGTTGCGCTGAACCTAATAAAAAAGCTAAACTGTGTTGGTTATAGTATTTACCTCGGTTTATTATATTTAAGTGTGGGAGAGCCATGCTTCAGCACGAATGGGCCGGCTCGACCGGAGTGATACCACGGCCTCACAGAAAACCAACGTGAAGCAACGCTTGCGTTGTGTTTCATCGTGTGAGTGAGGTTACCGGAGGCGCAATTATCCTCCCCTTCCCCAATCTGCCCAATTCCTGAATTCCCAAAGATCCTCAAACTCCTAATCCCCAAAACTTGCGTAACTTATAAACATAAACATTTGTTTCAGCAAGCGTGCGGACAGCTTCATGAATCATAGCGTACTGAAAGGGACGCAATGATAGCCTCATTCATTGGACTTATAAATAAAATATTGGTGTCGGAGCATCCATTCATAAATTTTCTGCTACTAATGTATGTCAAACACAAACAGAACACTATTGACATCCTGCTCTCTCCAACGGTATCAAATGGATTTTATATGACCTTAAATGCAAGTGTGTTGAAACTTCTACTAGTGTGTGTGGCTTCGTCTAGACTGAAAAGGTTTTAACATCCTAGACTTTCTTACTTCCTAGTAGCGTGCATTCTCAAAGTGCATTTCTACTGCGCTAAATAGTCAAGACGTAGCGCGTCTCTACCGAAATGCATTTTTTGAAGTAAAGCTAATTTATTATGCTCATTTTGGTATATATTTTATATATGTTTTCCTAATGCAGACCTACGTTTCTGTGATAATTAACTTTAGATGAAAAATGAATAAATAAAAATTCCTGTCAACTTTTGGTATATATTTTATATATGTTTTCCTAATGCAGACCTACGTTTCTGTGATAATTAACTTTAGATGAAAAATGAATAAATAAAAATTCCTGTCAACCAACTGTCTCTATAATCATCTTGTGTAGGTATACCAACTGTACAATATAACAACAATCAACAGGATGTAATTAAAGTGTTTTAAATGTGAAAATGTACTATAAGTGAATTTTAATTATCGACGTTACTGGTAGAAAGTTTAAGATATCATGTCATACTACAAAAAATGCTTAACCAAATGTATAAGGAGTAAGTATTTAAGTATCAGGGAGTATCTGTAGAGCAGTACCTACATAACCATTCCATCGGTTGCGCTGAACCTAATAAAAAAGCTAAACTGTGTTGGTTATAGTATTTACCTCGGTTTATTATATTTAAGTGTGGGAGAGCCATGCTTCAGCACGAATGGGCCGGCTCGACCGGAGTGATACCACGGCCTCACAGAAAACCAACGTGAAGCAACGCTTGCGTTGTGTTTCATCGTGTGAGTGAGGTTACCGGAGGCGCAATTATCCTCCCCTTCCCCAATCTTCCCAATTCCTGAATTCCCAAAGATCCTCAAACTCCTAATCCCCAAAAGGCCGGTAACGCACTTGTAACACCTCTGGTGTCCATGGGTGACGCCGATTGCTTACCATCAGGTGATCCGTCTGCTCGTTTACCGGCTTATGCCATAAAAAACCTAGTTTCAAGTAATAGAATAAACATAATAAAATATTCTATATTTTATTATAAATTTATGGCAAATTCACATATCAAGTATTGAGACCGACTTAATGATACTTGGAAGAAGTCATTATATAAAAAATGTTATATGTCAACGAAACAGGTCCATAATAAACAACTTAAGTAATGAGAAAATATTACTATTGATAACCAAACTATTGACATTGAGCTTTTGATAGTGCTACTTGCTTTTTTTTCTTAACTCACGTCAGTTGAATGCAACAAGGAATTACTGCGCGATTGTATTAGTTCATGCATAAATGCATTCGAGACCAGGATATCATCATCCAGTAAGAGCTAAATGGAACTCTGCATTTAGACGACCAATATTACCCAAATAATAAACATTTACAGGCTGGTTATAACAAAAATTGATGGTTTAGTAGCATATCTGTCTCTCTATAATAATATATGTATTCAAGTAATAAACACAACTTTTAAGTACAGTTACTTTACAATAACCCGTAAATGCAAAGCGACATGAAAGTTAGACAACAGAAAAAGTGCAGATGAATTGCAGTCTTACATCATCGTAATACAGTTTACAATTGTATGTAAGTAGATCTAAGGTGTTTGGAAACTGTGGTTAGTAAATATTGAATTATACCTCTACATAAATTATAATTATATCAGACTTGGTTATTATTTTTGTGACAAAGTATTGTAAACTGTCCATTCTGTTTTTTTTTTTAAATTAATTCTGCAGATTTCAAAACAATTCTGGTAGGTGCAGCAAACTGTTTAGGTGCGCTGAGAACTACAGTGAAATATTGATTTCTTTTTTTTGTATTCAATATCTTAGGAAAACTCCTATCGTCATCAACAGCCAGCCGTCACTGATTGCCTATGGGCCTCTTTTGCAAGAGGGGATTGCCATTACCTTCACGTTTAGGGAGCGGTTTTGAGATCGCAGTTCAAAAGGATCAAGGTAAAGACGCGAAGATAACGCAGCTCATTTCTAGTCTTTGTTAAATTTGTCGTCCCCATGTCGTCTTATACGACACCCACAGCAAAACTAGGTATGGTCACAAAAGCATTCTACTTAGTTGGCCTGTCACAATGTGCAGTACGTATACTTACATACAATATCTATGAAGTTAAATGTTTCATTTCTTTACAGCCGACAATGGCAAACAATTATGTAGTCATGAATTTAAATCATTTTGTATGGAACAGGGAATTAGTCTTTTCAATACAATCCCTTACTGGCCACAACAAAACTGAGAGGTAGAGAGACAAAATAGGGATATCCTCAAACGGCTTAGAATCAGTCAATGCGAAAAATCAGACTGGAAAAATGATTTATTAAAATATCTTATGATGTATAACAGCACACCTCATCCTTCCACAGGAAAATCTCCTTCAGAGCTCTTCTATGGAAGGCAATTTAGAGACAAATTACCCTTTTTAGCTGACCTCGAAAGTAACTACAATGATTCCGAAGTTAGAGATCATGATCAAGAAAAAAAGGAACTCGGAAAGGTAAATGAAGACAAGAGAAGACGAGCTGTAGATAAAGATTTAGAAGTTGGAGAAAAGGTATATGTGAAACACTTGGTAAAAGACAACAAATTAGCTTCTGAATTTAATCCAACACCTCATACTGTTATTAACACTGGAGGAAGCGATGTACATATTAGGAATGATGATACTGGTCAGGAGTACAGACGAAACATTGTACATCTAAAAAAAGTAGAAGGCCAATGGAAAGTCATTGGTAGTGAAGAAAAATCGCAATCCTCAGATAATGATGTTTAGTTAGGTTTAATTCAAAATTAAGATTTAGATTTAGATTTACAATTTAGATTTATATCAAATCAGATTAATTATAAAAGACAGTGTGCTGCTGGGGAGTTTGTTGCGCCGTTTCTTCTCCACAGCAAAAGCACTAGGAAGCGGTAGTAATTATAAATATAGTTCTAATTTTAAATTAAAATAAAAAGGAAGAGATGTGATATATAAACAATAAATGTAGTCACAGGTCAACGGTGTCGCACCACACACTTCCCATCTGTTAGAAGTGGCGGACGAACGTTCCCTTGAGCGGTGCACTACTTACTATAAACAAGGTTGTTTTATTATAAATTTCCATATTCAAATCAGTGAACACCACATTATTTCATGACGACCTAGCGACTTTCATAGCGCATGGATGGATCAATAGTACCCTTAAAGCACGTGGGACGCCACTAGGATTACCATGGCAACGATGCATTTTACGCCTGCGATCTAGAGCCCTACCATTATATAAAATGTAATACTACAAACACATGTACATTTATATATCATCATGCTTGTTGACCTTTGGGGTAAGATGAGATGACGAAAAGCGAAAAGATATGATTCTGATAAACCTCTTTTGCTTCGTCGACATTCTATATTAATACCATCTATTGAAGTTTTTTCTTTAAGAACAATTACAAATAAGCACAGCAGCGCAACAGCATTACAGTTGTAGTAAATCTAAATAAGATTTACTTTTTATTAAAATGTACTTTCTGAGAAAGTGTTTGACATAATGAATCTATACATATATGTCTTAATATAAATCGTCTTGTCGCGGAGAACCTAACGGGTAACCGGGGCTCCGGCTCGACGTGCAGGACAAGGAACGGGGTGGTTTTTAGTCAGTAACAGTCTGACACTCCCTCCCGCCTCACCCAGACGGGAGCAGTCATACGATGAATTTCCCCCCATAAAAAAAGATATACATCGTCTGTTTTTTTTTTGACTGCCTCGTTGGCCGAGTGGTCGCAAGTGCGACTGCCGGGCAAGGGGTCTCGGGTTTGATTCTCAGGTCGGGCAAAGAATTACTGGGATTTTAAAAATCTCAGTAGTAGCACAGAGTCTGGAAATGTGCCCGGTATATGGCAATAAGCTTACTTATAGGCCCAATAAAATTGAACCCTAGTTTATTGACTAAATAGTATGTATATGATAGAACCTTAGTTCATAGATAGACCTTTATATTATTGTCTATGATTCCGGTTACGTGTTTTCGAGTGTTTTTGTTTTTATGTATTGGTCTGAATGAAACTACATTTCTAAAGTTAAAACTGTTTATCCTTATTAAAATTTACAGCCCCTTATTACATGGGACTCATAACACAAATAGTGAAAAAGTAGGTGTTACATTGAACAGTGGTATTAAGTGCCGAAATGTGCACCTCTGCCTACCGCTTCGGGAACAAAAGGCGTGATGTTACGATGTGATATTTTTTTTATAGGTGGAAATTCATCCAATGCCTTATCCCGCCTTAAGTAAGGCGAGATGGAGTGTCAGTCTCCTAGTAACTTTAAAACACCACGTCCTTACTTCTGCACTTTGAGCGTTCGTCCGCGGTTCCGTATAGGCATCAGCCCTACTGGGCTTCATCTGTGGTGGTGTGATGGCTCTTTTAAGCCAGCGCGACCGCGACGCGCCGTACGCTCGCATCCGTTTCTGGTTGAAGCCATGGTGCGGAGCTTTGGAGACTGGGATGCCGTCTGCTCAGTCTGCGAAGCAATCATTCTAGCCAAGGAGTAGGTAGGGCGCGTGATGGAACGAACTTCCTTACGACTCAGACGTCGCGGGAGACACTTCGGGCGTCGGAAATCGCCCGACGATCTCCGACCACCGCAAGTGCGGGTCTGCGGAGCAAGGGTAGCTCGCCGCCCGACCACTACCAGGCGTGCATAAGGCGCGTCGCGTTCCGCGCTCGCCTTAATAAACCATCAGACCACTACAGAGCCCAGTATGGCTGATGCCTGATACTGAGCCGCGGAAAACCTAACGGGTTGCCGGGGCTCCGGCTTGAAGAGCAGGAGTAGGAACAGGGTGGTTTTTAATCAGTAAGATTCTGACCCTTCCTCTCACCTAACCCAAGACGGGAAAAGAAATTGGATGATTTATGACCCTAAAAAAAAAACTACTGACGAAACGTTACGTTGGTCATGACAAATATAATTATCATTATGCTTATCTTCCATTAAAGTGTGCAGAGACAATAGAAAATTACTTACTATTCTAGCAGACCACTGTTGGTTCATCTGTATTCATGAATGCATTCATGAAGTTAAGATTATTCAGAATTCTACATACACTACGAGTCTTCCTTAACGAGTACCTATACCACGGATTATTTTTTGAGTATACATCGTAGTCTTTTTTATATTACCTCTACATTTCTTTTTCTCCACGGATTCTTGTCCGTGCCCTTGTCATTCAATTACATTTTCTTTTATTTTATTGTCCAAATTAATTGTTACAAAAATCTTACGTGCTACTTTTTTTTTCACGAAGAACGTTGTGTCTACTATCTATATAGAGGTATACACAATACATGTTTTATTACATTAACATTAACCTTACTGGATCGGCCCACCGCGCGATGACCGACCTGCTCCAGCAAAAGGAGCCCGTTCGCGAGCATGATGTGAGGGCCAGCAGTCGGTCCAACCAACCATTTCGTAGGGAACGCAGCGACCCAGCCCACAGAACCACCGACTGTAGAACATTTAAGAATGCATGACGTCTCTGCTCACGCGGCAGTAAGCCGATCTCAGTAGTGCCAATGGATTTTGTCGGTCAATTTGATAAAATTATATTACGTTACATTATATTTAACTACATTATAACATTATTAAATACACACAAATATATACATATCATAAGATCACGCCTTTTATCCCCGAAGGGGTAGGCAGAGGTGCACACAGAAGTAACACCCACTTTTCACTATTTATATTATGAGTCCCATGTAATAGGGGGTGAGCCTATTGCCATATACCGGGCACAATTCCAGACTCCGTGCTACTACTGAGAATTTTTTAAAAACCCAGTAATACTTTGCCCGACCCGGGAATCGAACCCGAGACCCCTTGCGCGGCAGTCGCACTCGCGACCACTCGGCCAACGAGGCAGTCTATACAGTATATACATACATATACTATTGTCACGTTTGCATCACAATTCAAGCTTACAGCGAGCCCTCCCCACCCAAAAGAGCGCCCACTACCGCCATGTCCCTATTCGTGATACCACCGCCCTTGTAGTCTTACTTCACACATACCTGCACATTTATCAACAGCTCTCAGCAGCCAGATAGCCTGTTTGCTAATAAACTTTGACGTGTTCTATAGAGAAGATGGTTCTAATAGTAGAATGTTTTATTAAGCTCTACTGACACTTGTCCTGGGTTCGAGAACACAAGTTTAAAGGTTCTAGTTATCAGAGAGTGCTGCTGCTCGGCCTCGGTTTAATGTGCAGTCCTTAGTCGGCTCTTGCGATTCCCGTTAGAAGAGTTGAGACAGCAACAATGTACTCTACCCTTTTTTGAGTCGCGGAAAACCTAACGGGTAACCGGGGCTCCGGCTCGAAGTGCAGGAGAAGGAACGGGGTGGTTTTTAGTCAGTAAGAGTCTGACACTCCCTCCCGCCTCACCCAGGCGGGAGCAGTCATTCGATGATTTCCCCCCTTAAAAAAAACCCTTTTTTTGAAGGCTGAACATCCAATGACTTCTTCCACTATGGGTGAAGCGAGAGGGAGTGGCAGACTCTTACTGGTAAAAACTACTCCATTCCTAGTCCTGCTCTTCGCGTAGGAGTTATGGCAACACGTTAAGTTTTCCGCGGCAATGTACTCTACCTCTACTTTACCATTTAAAATAATCACCTCCTTAAACAAAAGTCGTTTGTACTAGCTTCACATATTACATTACATTAAACAAGTTATATCATTATAACCGCTCGCTCTGTGTGGACACTTAGGTATTCTTCTTTCCCGTTTTTACCAACACTCCTGTTCCTGGTTACCTCTTAGTGCTTCATGAAAACCTAGTACTGCAAATTTCATAGTAGCTGTTTGGATCAATACTATCTGCAGAGCACGTGGACCAATATTTGGTTGCTTGATACGATGCAGACAGAGTGTCTGCAAGTTCAAGGTCTATAGCCAGGCCATTATCAATACGCAGTTACTACGTCAGTATATTGCAACCCTACATCTTTATGAAATCCTAGTATTGGAAATTCTGTAACGTCTGTATGGATCAATAACTATGCCCAGACCACGTGGTAAGCCTTTTTTTTTTTTTTTTTTGAGGGGGGAAAATCATCCAATGACTTCTCCCACCCGGGTGAGGCGGGAGGGAGTGTCAGACTCTTACTGACTAAAAACCACCCCGTTCCTACTCCTGCACTTCGAGCCGGAGCCCCGGCAACCCGTTAAGTCTTCCGCGGCTCCGTATCGGCGTCAGCCCTGTTAGGCCCCATCTGTGGTGGTCTGATGGCTCCTTGAGGCGCGCGCGGAACGCGACGCGCCGTACGCTCGGGCCTGGTTCTGGTCGGGCGGCGAGTCACCCGTGCTCGCCGTCCGCAGGCCCGTGCTTACGGTGGCTGGAAATCGTCTCGCGATCCCCGACGCCCGGAGTGTCTCTCGCGACGGCCGGGTCGTGAGGAGGTTCGTTCCCTCACGCGCTCCGCCTCCTCCTTAGCTAGCATGACTGCTTCGCAGAAGGAGGAGACGGCATCCCAGTGCCCCTCGCTCCGTACCATGGTCTGAACCAGAGCCGGACGCGAGAGGTCGCCGTCGCCGATCACATTCCTGAGGACACGGCGGTGCTCAGTCCACGCAGGACACACCGCCACCGTATGCTCCACCGTGTCCTCCGGGCGATCCTCGCAGTGATGACACCCGGGCGTTTCCTCCCGCCCAATCCGAAACAGGAACCTACCGAAACTTCCGTGTCCGGTAAGCACCTGCGTCAGGCGGTAGGTGAGGACGCCGTAGCGTCTCTCAAGCCACTCCTCAAAGAGGGGACTTACCGCTGCAATGACAGCGAGCCCAGCCTTCGGTTGCGACAGTCGTTGCTGCCATTCCGCCATGAGATCACGCCGGAGCTCATCCCGCCACGCATTAATCTGGCGCGGCAGCGGAGATTCGCCCCGGCGACGTGCCTCCGCGCGCAAACAAAACACGCGCGCGAGCACCTTCGCTTCCAGATCCCACGGCGGTACTCCGGCAAGGAGGTTCGCCGCCTCCCCGGAGATCGTGCGATATCCGCGTATCAATCGGATCGCCATGACCCTCTGTGATGTAAGCAGCGCCCGAGCGGGCCGCCGCATCAGGTTCGGCGCCCACACAGGGGCGCCGTAGAGGGCCATGGACCGCACGACCCCGGCGTATAACCTCCGGCAGGAGGCGTTTGGCCCCCCGAGGTTGGGTAGGAGGCGCTTAAGCGCCGCCCCCGTCCTTTCCAACTTAGGAGCCAAACGTCGGAAATGCTCCACGAAGTTCCACCGACTGTCGAGGACGAGTCCTAGGTACTTCATCGTCGTCTCGACGCCGATGGTAACTCCTCCCGCCGTTAATTGAGACTCACCCGGAGGTGGCGCGTTCCCGCGGCCATAAAAACACATGGCCTCGGACTTGTGGAGCGCCACCTCGAGTCCCAGTTGCCGGATTCTTTCAACGACTGTCGTAACCGCTCTCGCCGTTAAATTAGCCGCCGCCTGATGCGACCTCCCTTGAGCTACCACCAGTGTGTCGTCAGCGTAACAGACCACGCTGACGTTGTTCGGGAGGTCGGTGCGCAGCACCCAGTCATAGCCGATGTTCCACAGGAGCGGCCCCAAAACCGAACCCTGTGGAACACCGCGCGACGTCTCTCGTCGGTTCCACTCACCTCGGTGACCGGGGTAAATGACGGACCGTTCCGTCAGGTATGCCTCGATTACACGACGGAGATAGGTGGGCACCCGATGATATCGAAGAGCCTCCAAAATGCAGCTCCAGGGCAGGGAGTTAAAGGCATTGGCGATGTCCAAGGACACCGCCACTACGACCTTACCCCTGGACACTGCAGTCCCCGTCGTGAGGTCTCTTACACGCATGATGGCGTCCACCGTGGAACGCCCTCTGCGGAAGCCGAACTGGCCGTCCGACAGGTCCGGCCCAACATCCGACAGGTGCGCGACGAGGCGGTTCGAAATGATCCTTTCGAAAACTTTTCCCACCTCGTCGAGCAACACGATGGGCCGGTACGCAGACGGAGAGTCCGCAGGGCGCCCCGGCTTCTTCACTAAGACCAATTTACCCGCCTTCCACAATTGCGGGAACTGGCCTCTCTCCAAGCATGCGCTGTAGAGACCAATTAATCGAGGCTCGAGAGCCTCCGAGGCCAGGACCCACGCCTTGCCGTGCAGTCCGTCGGGTCCCGGGGCGGTGTTCTTGGCGCCCATCCGGCGCACCGCCGCTCTCAACTCGGCCTCGGTCACCTCCGAAACTGTGTCGCCGTCGTCTTCGCTGTGGCCCGCATAGGGCACCGCAGGGGGCGGAGTCATGGACGGAGGGGTGAAACCCCTCTGTAGTCGGGGGAACAAGGCGCCGACCACCTCCTCCACTACCTCTGGCCGGAGACTCTGAGTCAGCGGGGGAGCCCATGTGCGGAGCTTATCCCGCACCATCCGATAGGGGCGTCCCCACGGGTCTCTGTTCAGTGTCTCCAAGAACTCCTGGAGGGCATTCTCTTTGGCCCGCCGTATCTCCGCTTTGAGGGCGGCCTTCGCCGCCTTGTACCCCTCGTACAACTCCGCCTCTCTGACCTCTGCGTCCTGAGAACGGATACGAAGCCTGCGGTGCCTGGTGTACCGGCGTCGCGCAGCAGTGCATGCACTGCGTAGAGCAGCCAGCTCTTGCGACCACCAGTACGTCTGGCGCTTGCGCTGACCTGGCCGGACCCGGGGCATCGCCACGTCACAGATTCTGGACATGGCGTCCTGGAGCCACCTCGCCTCCTCGTCGATGTCGGCAGGCCTGTGCGGTGGTATCACCCAGGCCTGCACGATTGCGGCTTCCAGGAATAGCTCCCGGTCCAGCTGTCTCAGCGCCCAACGCGGGCCACATGGGGCCTGTCTGACCGGCGGGTCCGCGGACTCGGTGGAGACGTTAAACCGGATATACCGGTGGTCGGAGTACGTTTCCACCTCCTCCATGACACGCCAGTCAACGACACGCGGTGATAGAGCAGGGCTAGCGAACGAAATGTCCACCACCGACTCGCCCTGCATCCGCACGCACGTGGGGACAGAACCCCGGTTCAGGACGACTAGGCCTGCCTCAAGGGCCCAGTCTTCCACCATCCTACCCCGAACATCAGTAAACCGGGAACCCCAAGCCAAGTTTTTGGCATTGAAGTCCCCGAGGACTAGCACGGGGAGGGAACGGAACCCGACAACGACGGCGACCAACTCCCTCAGGGAGTTGTGGAACTCGGCGAGAGTTCGGTTCGGAGAGAAATACACGCCCACCACAGCGATCTCTCCGAACCGTGCTGCGACACAACCCCGGCCTCTCTGAACGGCCTCGAGAGTCGGGGTACCGGCGGCGGCTGACGAGATGATGGTCACCGTGCCGTCCAAGTCCGCCACCCAGTGATCCCTGGGCGGGACAAAATACGGCTCGGAGACCGCAGCGACATTTATTGACCACTGCGCCATGCTCTGAAGCAGGAGATCCTGAGCGGCGGCGCAGTGGTTGATGTTCGCCTGAAGGAGGCGGAATGGAGCTATTATTGGCAATCCATCCCAGCCTCCTCCCTGACGGCATTACAGCCAGTGGTGGCCGCGGCGACGGCATTAGTGGCGACTGCAGCGGCGGGGGCGGGACTGACGGGGGCAGCGGAGTGCCTACCCTTGCCCCTGGATTTGGCAGGAGGGGAACAGGCCTTGCTCCCGACCCGGTGATTGGCCGGCTTACCAACCGCCGCACATGCGTGACAGTGTAGCGGGGCAGAGCACGAGCCGGCTCTGTGACCGGGCTGACCGCAACGGAAGCAGCAGTCACTGCGGTCCACCTCCGAGGTGCACCTAGCGCTCACGTGGTCACCTACGTGGCAGCGGAAACACCTTATAGGTCGGACCTCGAGCAGTTTGACCTGCGCCGAGACCCAGCCTACCAGGAGCCTTCGACCCTCCTTTATTTTCTTGGCCGCTGAGACGGGGCAGCTCACTACAACCGTTCGCAACCCCGAATTATCTGGACGGATGGTGCCGGTCTTAACCTGCTCTGCAGGGCACTCACCCGTCCTGGCCACAGCGGCCACAACCTCCTCCTCCGTCACGGAGTCGTCCAGGCCCACCACGTGGTAAGCCTGCTGCTGCGTTACCTTGACTGCAGTGCATTTAGTGTAGGTCTAAGTGAACAAAACAAAACAATGTAACCGAATAGTGTTAATACAAATATCTACACCTCAACGGCCTTACAGTGTGTAGTCAATTAGTGCACTGTAAGCCGTAATTAGCTAACATAACAGCACTGTAGGTACATGAGTGCTAAGCCGTTAAATTAATTCAAGTCAAGTGTCTATGTGATCACTAATAATAATAATACATAAGAAAATTATACTATCAAAATTTGAATGCAGGTTAGAAAACTAAATACGCTTATTATTTAGCTTTCTCCAATCTAATCTCTTAAAATGTAAAAAAGGTGCGCGCTTGCGTAGTGCACAGGAGATTGTACACAAGTTTCTGTTAAGTAGCAGGAACTGATGCCAGATGCTCTTAGCTCTCATGAAAACCTAGTACTGCAAATTCTGTTAAGTTCTAGATGGATCCAAACTTCCTTCTGTGCACGTGGTGTGCAACAGTTGCGTGTCCTTGACAACGATACAACAGGCTTCAAATGAAATACCAACTAAAATTATTTTCCTATTTTTATAAATGCATTTAATAAAAAATATTTTAAGAAGCTGAAGAATATTACTTAAATGTAGAAAGAGATAATACTTGTTATTTTAATTAACTACAGTAGTCAGGCAGAGCCCAGTATGAGGGAGTATGATGCGCTTGCGTGAACGAACGTACGTACGTAAGTACGTACTAAGAGCTAAAACAAATTGTTGCATTTATACCTGCAATAACAAAAGTCAGATGATGAAAATCATAGATCTAATCTATGTTAATGAACCTTCTGAAATGTACATATGTACGCACATAACATTAGAACAACAGTACCAATTTGATAGTGAAACAAGTGAAACAAGTGAATTTATTTCTGCAAATAGGCTACAAGGCAGCACTTTTACACGTCAATTTTATCAAGCGAACGATGAGGTCGACATTTCCTAACTGACTACTCTGAGAAGAAATGCCGAAACAAACTCAGAGGTCTGTCTCTTTTAAAGTCCAGACAATATGTTTATCAGATTATGTGTGAGAACCGTGCCAGTTCTTTCTGTAGTGGCCTTTTGAGGTAAGAACCACAACAGTTTGAGCGGACCCGTTCTGAAGGCAGTACGCATGTGTCGGCTTACAGTCAGCTCAATTAACAGATGAGGCTGACTGATTCGACGAACAATACCAACCTAAAGAACATTTGCGTGGGTCGCACAAATACTCAAACTGTCAGAAAATGGGTAATTAGAAAAGAAATGGTGAGGCAAAGTCTCGCACGGTCTTAGCACTAACAATTGTAAAATAAAAAGTAAATGTCAAGTTAGAACAACATATGAAAAACAATGTCACATTAAAACAATAATGTTACTTCTAGTTCTTTCTTATGTGTGAATTGTCAGATGGCTTGTATGGAAAAAAATGTAATCAGATGCGAGTATAAAGCTGCACAGATAGTAGGTAACTAAAAAATTGGTACTGGTAAAAAAACAATGCCAGATATTAAATTACTTTTGTCATTAACTGGAGAAATGAACCTAGAATCTTAGTCCGAACTAAGGTCGTACTCGTAGTTTTCCAACGAATCAAATTGTAAGCAGTAATGAGTACCAAATCAATTATTATGTACTCGGCTTACTCACGTAATAATTTAACGAGGAACTCTGTACTGGCAGTCAGTAAAAGTGCGACAGTCGCCGCGTCGCACGTCGCGAAATGCAGCTCATGAATATGAGCCTCTAGCATGGCTTGAAACTAGTCCAGTTCCTTGTCAAATTATTTCGTGAGTAAGCCGAAAACATAATAATGTTGATGATCACTATGGAGTCATCTAAGAGTTTACCAGAATCTCCTTACTTGGATGGAAATCATAGTTTATAAGGTTCAAGTTCACAATATAGAGGGTTGCTGCGTCGTTGCATGTGGCTGACTCTGATGAATAAATATAATTTAATTATGTGTGACCTTTTGTCGGTTGAAGTCGTTTCTGAGTACACTCGTGGGAACGTTTGGTTGATAAATGTATTTTGTTCTACTATCACCATAATAGTTGATTGATACATTTAAATTAAAAAATAATATTTGTATTATGTAGTTGCTGTTTTCAAATTTAGAACTGGAAACACAGCAACTGCATTAAAGATTTGTAATTGTATATTAAACATTTTACTAACATTACCAATCTTTTTTTTTATTTTCCTTATTAATTTCGTTTCTTATTAAGCAGGCGCTTACTAATCAAGGTATGCGCCAGAGCAACACCGATTCTTCTGCTATCAAAATAACGAAACGGTGTTAGCAAAATTTTGAACACCCACCTGTTGGCGGTACACAATTTCAGGTAGGTAGCGTTGCAACATTACATATGTACCTTTTTACACTGCTATCCTTTGGTACAGGAGAGAGTGTGAAATTCTTAGCTCCTAATGAATCTGACATATGAGAAAACACTAATAATGTTACAAACATATCCCGAATCCTAGATGAATCCTAAACGCAGAATATATCAATTCAGTCTCAGCTTTTTTCTATGTCTGCTTCCTGTATTTTTCATTTGCGGTAAGTATTAATATTAAAGTGACTCGTATCATTATTCTAGTTACTGTACCTACAAGTTTTTCACAACGCTAACCCACAGCGTTGGTGTCACGTGGGTACCAAGATTGCTCAGTGCGCATGCGTGAACTATTCGAAGTCCGCTAATATACGTTGGAAAATACTAGGAGCCCATGAATACTACGAGGTGGTCTCGTGATATCAAAATGACACTACGTCTGCTTGATTGCTGAGCGAAATTCTTCTTTATTTCACAGGATTTAAGTTCACTTCTGTTTACCTACTGTAAGCACATTGTGAATTGTGGTATATGTTACATTTCGTACTGTCTTCAATAAAGCGAATTTATGACAATGAAAGGCAGTTTTCTAAGAGTCTTTATGTGAATTATGACAAATTATGACATAGGAATGAAAAAATATTAAAATAGTAACATATTTCAAAGTTTATTTTCTGATGACGATGTGTAATTGCTTGTATAATAGTAAGTTAAATCGACGCCGGTCAATCGACATAACAGTTTTGTCGCTTCTACGTCAATTCGTATCCGAATTAATTTAAATATACAATGTACGACATAAATTGTAGGTAGGTACTATGAAAGAACAATGTATTCCAATTGTTACAGTCACAATTTATTGTTTATGTCTTTAAAGAAACACGTTATACTACCAGATCTATAATGACAGTGTTTCTAATTGATTAATATACTAATTTATAATTATAAATAAAAACTGTGCCTTCTAATAAATATTGGTTAATGAGTTTGTTGACCATAGACACAACACTGTAACTATGGAAACGAACTTATTAAATCTGTGTCTGTGGTATACTAAGTAGGGCAGACTAGCAGAGTATTGATCAATAAGGAGCTAAAAAATTCACAGTACCAGGTTAGCAGTAAATACTAAGAGAACTAAGGAATGGGATGAAACTAACTGTTCTCTTTTTCACAAGGTCATAATGAAAGAGACAGATTCATAAGTTATTATACCAGTTAATACGGTTCTTTGTGTTTGAATACGTTGGTCGTGGTAGTTATTTACCTCTAATTTCAGAAGATAAACTTTTATAATGATAGATAAAGTGATTCAAATGCTATTTCTAGACGTAATATAAGTTCAATTTAGCACTTATGTTGACATACACATTTGAAATAAGACGTCAATTTATTACTTTACAGTTTATACTCATCCTCATAAGTCTATTAGGTTAATAAACAGGAAAGTTTTTCTTATTAATATCTGAAGATAAGAAAATATATTTTACTCTTATATGACTGGATGTAGCTAACTATGCATTATTATCCATAGAACCTCAAAAAGTTGAAACTAAGTAACTAAATTTTAATGATAAAAAAGAATGTAATTTTCAAGTTACCTATAAAAATAGTTTTTATGTTTGTTTGATTAAATCTTTTTGTTCTTGTTTGAGTACAGAGTCAGGTCCACATGAGACTAGGTCACATAAGATTAGTCCATATTACTAAAAACCAGCTAAATAAAATTAATAATTGAACATACTGTTTAAGGAAAGTTTTCCTTAACACGTGTGATATAAAAGCCTAGTTTACAAAAACTAGTCGAGTTCATCGTCAAACAGTTACGTCATTAACCTGAAAACATAATAAATAATAAAAAAGTAGTTAGCAAATTTTTAATTTGCCGCTGCGGAATGTGCAAACTTTATCGAAAAGTTTGTTCTGAGCTACTAGGAGCTCATGTCCTACATGGAGTTAAATAATTTCGAATATTCGTGACGCAAGTTTCGATGTATCGTAAGTTATTACTACGTTGACAAAATAAGTCATTTTTATACATAATACGTACACAACCTAGCGCCTGACATCTATGGGGGGGTAGGCAGAAACTATGGAACGTCAACTGTCATTTTTATAGTATTTTGTAAAGCAAATGAATTACCTGTGCGGATTCTCAATTTCAGTGAGAGCGCTCATGAGAGTCTGTATGCAAGTTGTCTTACCGGCGCCCGGAGGCCCCAGTGTCATTATACCATGACGGACGCGCTGAGTCTCGTACAGCTGAAATATGCATTATGTTGCTTTAAGTAATTATATTGCCTTTTTTACTTGAAAATGTATTTTTGCATATTCGTAATTACGATTTTATCTAATAATATAATTAAAAAACATCACTTCAGATTAAAACCTAACATTTCATTCTAAATAGATGACTCTAAAGCAAGCGCAAGCAACCTTTTAAGGCCTTGCCGCTTAATAATAAGCTACAAAATTATATTGAATTATTGGAATGTTATGGTACCTGAATAATCTTCAACAACCAAGGTGGATGAGAGATGAGGCCAAGTAAGTCAACTTGCTTCTTAATTGCTTCCTCCAAGTCATTATACGTAGTTTTCTCTAGAGCTTGATTCGGGAACAAGTCTGCTACCAAAGATATGAAAAGAGGTTCATCTTCATCTATCAGCTTGGAAAGATTCATATCTCGAAGAACTCTCATGACAATAGTACTCTCGTTGTCCTTATTATTGACTCGCTTCACTGCACCGAGGGTTCGAAGTACGGAGAGAATGTTACGGAGACCGAAATCATAATGTACCTGAAAAAATTAGTTTTTTAAATAAATAAATAAATAAACAAATAACGTTTATCCTTTACACTATTAAAAAGGAAAATACCACTCTAATATTATAAATGTGAAAGTTTCGTTGTTTGGATGTTTGTCCGTCAATCACACTGAAAGTACTGAACCGATTTTGATGAAATTTGGTATACGGGCAGGGCATGGGCTGACTTAGATGATAAAATACTTTTATGCCGATTAAACCCCATTCGGATAAAACAGGAATACGCGGGGAAAGCTGCGGTTAAAAGCCAATCATTATATTTTTCTAGACAAGTTTACAGATTTGACTGTTATGGCGGGGCGCGTGAGGGAACGAACCTCCTCACCCCCCATCTGTCGCGGGAGACACTCCGGGCGTCTGAGGTCGCGCGGCGATCTCCAGCCACCGCAAGTGCGGGCCTGCGGACGGCGAGCAAGGATAGCTCGCCGCCCGCCCAGAACCAGACCCGTGTGTACAGCGCGTCGCGTTCCGCGCGCGCCTCAAAAAGGCGCACACACAGCAGACCGCCACAGATCCCACATCTGTGGTGGTCTCAGTCCCTCTCGGTCTCGGTCCGAGTAGGGCTGATGACCGATAGGGAGCCCCGGAAGGTCTAACGGGTTGCCGGGGCTCCGACTCGAAGAGCAGGAGTAGGAACGGGTGGTTTTTAGTCATTGAGAGTCTGACACTCCCTCTATCGCTTAACCCAAGGCGGGAGAAGTAATTGGATGACTTCCCACACTCATAAAAAAGTGGCCGTCTGTTACTTCACCGTTTATAAGGATGATTTCAGGTTGATATCGCATACGGGTTGTAATAAACTATAATGTATAAGGATACGTCCTAACGTATCTATTACCTATAACGGTTTGGCCCGTAACGCACGCGATCCGTCTGCTTTTTCCACAAAAAAGATACGGTAACTTCATAACTATATATCGCATACACATAGTCCGTGTTCCATATTACACTGACTAGGATAGCATACGTAGTAAACAGGTGAAGTTTCCTCCTGAATACATACACAGTCACACATCGTCGCTTTACGTGTGAGTAGCTCAACTCAACATATCAAACAATTCTATGAGCCTTTTGTATGTCTGTTAAATATATGTAATCGCAAAGCAATCGGTGTCGCTCTTGAAACATCGGAGGCATTACAAGTGCTTTACCGCCCGGCCTTTTCGGAATTAGGAATATGAGGATTGTTGGAGATTTAGTAGGGATTGGGAAGATTGGGAAGGGAGGGTGGTAGTTGGCCCTCTGGTAACCTCACTAACACGACCAAATACAACGCAAGAGTCGGTCACATCACGTCGGTTGTTTGTGAGGCAGTGGTATCATTCTGGTCGAACCGTCACATTCATGCCGAAGCACGGCTCTCTCATACTTAGCATGTATTCGTATTCATCTAGTTAATTTAAGTAAATATTCTTCGCGTAGAGCAATATTAACATGCATAGGTAACATAATTATTTTATTTTTAACATTAACCGAATATTACACGCACCTGTTTCGTTAATTGTTCTTCACACAGCTTGTAAAGTGTATAGAATTTTCTGGCTAAAGTGATGTTTTCTAAGAAGCCACAAGACGCTAGCTTCACTCTGATGATAATCTGCCTATCAGGTACCATCATAGCTACTGTACGGAATTGAATTTTTAAGTTTTCAGGTAGCTCTTTGCGTCCAGCGTATCCAGGATTCTATAGAAAAACAAAATTCCTTTAAGTAAAATATATAGATATTACGCTACACCCATTTTCCACCCGTTATGGTTCGAGTGTAGCCAATTGGACTCAATTTCAGACACAGCATTATGCCTACATACTAAAAACTTCATAACCAAGAAACCTGGTCACACTTTGCTCATTCCTAGAACCATAAGTTTTTACCCAGTAATCGCGCTTGTGATTCATGATTCACCCAATCGTTTAACTAGAGGCAGAACACTTCAATTGATCTGAATAATTAACTATCAACTATTCAAAATGCAAAGAAATGTGTAAGTGTGTGAGCAATTAAGGTGTACCATAGTGATGAATATTCCAAACTCGGGGCACATTTCCGAAGTATCGCCGTCGGTAAAAACGAAAGACTTTTTCTTTTCTTTTTTAGCAGAAAGCACTACTGCAACCTGCTGTGCAGCAACCGAAAGTACTGGCAGCTCAATTCGGTTGAACTCGTCGAAACAGCCCCAGGACCCTGATTGAGCCAGACCTTTGTAGATACGCCCCAAACCCCTGGAATTCATAATGTTATTTGCATTATAAGAAAACTTGGCTTGACTAGATATGTAAGTGTAGTTAATTATTATTTTGGTAAAATGTTGCACTTGTTGGTTAGATGTCTGAACTACCGGTGAAGAATTTTTTATTTTATGTACAAAATATGTATATTCATTCTAAGTCTCTTGTAATCCAATTAAACAGTTAATTGAAATACAATAAATTATAACTATCTGTCCCACATTGCATTATGTTAACTATAGCTACTGTAACACTGTATGTCAACTATTACATGTATATATCGAGCAATACTATATTGCAGATATCATAGATCATTTTGCTAGATCAGCTGATAGCTTGGACTGTGAGCTAAGCCCCAGCTATCAGCCGACTGGCGAACAATCTGAGTGAACCGCCGACGTCGATCCATAATTGGTACCTACACGTTTTTCTTTGTAGTAATCTGCTCTGTACAACGTTACAGCTGTGTGCGTGAACGTCTACTACATCTCAATATTAGATACTGATATTTTGCGAACAAATCAACGTTCTGCAGATACACAGAACTATTTCAATTTTTTTTATTCTTAGTAATAGTTTTAATAAGGTTAATTATTGTCTGCGTAAAGTAATTGATAAAACAAGGCAATTTTACTGCCAGGCTATGCCGCTATGCTGACTGCACGGCTGCCGCGCAAGGTTTAGCTAATTCGATTTCCCAACGGAAAAGCTCACATACACTCAACAACTGTTTGTTATTATATTTATGTATGAAATATTAGTATAATAAAACTGTGATCCACAAATTGTTGTTTTGGGTCTGGGTGTGATGTGCATATGAATTTATAAGTTTGTAAACTTACTAGTCTGGTTCTACGTTTAAACAAAAAAATAACTAACCTGTAATCCATCTGATCGGAACAGTTGAAAACTACGACGTACTTGGCTAGAGTCTTGCCCATGTCCTTGACAGTCTCCGTCTTACCGGTACCGGCGGGCCCACAGGGAGCTCCCCCCATACTCATAGCTAGTGCTTGAGCGAGCGTGATGTAGCACCTGAAAAACAAAGATGTTTCTGTTAAATCTTATATATAAACATAATACACTTTTCATCCCCGATGCTGTAGGCAGGCACACTAATGGCAAATATAAGACCTGCTGTGCTTAATGTGTAAACATTGCCATATACGGGGCCTACAATGGGCATTGGGCACGTATTTAAGATTTGTGTTGCTTCTGAGAATGCCACCACACTTTGGGGTCGACCTTGAAAATCCCGATTCGAGCATATCAGAAAATAATATTGCTTGATATTGCAAAACATTATCCATGGAAAAATCAAACCTGTTGTAGAGTAGTGATCCGACAGATAACCAAAGTTGTCGATATAGCCCAAAAGATTAGTAAGCTGGAGTGGCAATGTGGCGGCAACTTTTGTCTATAAATTGTAAACCGCTGAGGAAGACGTGTTGTAGATTGGAGACCAGATCTAGGCGAACCCAAGAAGAACCTAACCTAAGCAAAGAAGGCGCCCTAAGGACGCCCTCCAGCTAAGTGGAGGTGGACAATATCCGCTTTGATGACAAGAGGTGAAGATCGAGCTCTGTGGCGTGCTATTGAAGAGGCGTGTGTCCAGTAGTCGACGAATACAGGCTGATGATGATGTAGAGCAGTTGTTGGTTGGGAATTTAGATTAATATATGATAGCAAGCAAACTTACTTTTGATCATAAGAATCGAAAGTTCACCTTAAGTGTTGGGAATTAACATCTATGCGAAATATTTATGAGAATTTTAGAAAACAATAAAATTAAATTACTTTCAATATAATAAATACAGTATACCTGTCTGTTAGAGGCGTAATCACAAGCCTATCTGTGCAACCCAAGTATTCATTTTGGTAAGTAAACGTAACATCAGTGACTGATATCCAAGTTTTATCAGCATCCTCCTTAAAGTAGAACCTGCATTGTTTCAGCCATTCGAAGTCGTTAGCCGAGCGCACGTTCAGACGACACTGGAAAATTTAATTGAATAAATAGTATACCTTTATTATGATATAATTGAATAATAAATATTATATTAGTCATTTTAAAATACTTAAAACCGTATCTGCAGTATCACCAAAAAGCTTGTCACATTATTTCAAAGCAAATCAATATCGGCAGCAGCAAATACCATAGGAACATAAATGATATGGTGCATTTCCTGTGACGTAGTATCTAACCAATACACATTGGTTCTTATCATCCAGTTCCAGAGCGCTCAGATCAATAACTATGGAGGGAACCACTAGGAGAATATAAGCAGAAAGGAGCATAAGGGTTGCTCGTTTACGGACCTAACTGTAGCTCCGTTAAAATTGTTGACTTGTCAGTACCGACTGATAAGTCAACAATTTTAACTTAACAGACAGATATACAGGATGACTCGACGTATTTATTTAATTTTATTTTTTATCAGTTATCAATGCATCAATGAACAATATTTACTAATAGATACAGAGATATCATTCGTTTTAAAATGGCAAGTAAATTCGTATAAAATTTTGTTTTGAGTTAGTAATTTGTTTAACAGAAAACTAGATTTATTTAATAAAAATGGTAATACTTTAAGTACAAACTATTAGTCGATACTTCTTGATTTATTAGTTAGCCAGCTGGTAATGAAACGAAGATACTTGATAAGGTTTACGATTATGAACTGAAAATAGGAGAATAGATATAGCTAGAAGTGGGGGAATTTAGAAGAGAGAATAAAGTGGTTAGCGCCTGTTGTCCTCTGCACTGACGTATCGTTTGGGTAACCACTTTAGTTGCAATCGATATGCAGAAACATGGTCATATTTACGCAGTTCAAAAACTAATCGAATGCAGTTATTTGGAAGCCGGTCAAGTTTATACATCTGAATACAGGCCGTAGTAACACACCAGCATAATCAATTATGGGAAAAACCAAGGCCTAAACAATCATTGCCTTGGTTGACGACAGACGGAAGAAGTTTCTCAACTGATAAAGGGCCCGCAAAAGTCTCCGTGACCCGCTAGTGATGGACATTAGTGGCATGAGAAATGACTGGCTAAATGACTGGTTAAATTGCTGTCACTTTGAAAAGATTTTTCACATCACCGCTTTATGGAATAATCGCACCGTCAAACCGGACTGTCGTTGCAGTGTCAACCTTTTTTTTAGGCTTATGCCGGTAAACGAGCAGACGGATCACCTGATAGTAAGCAATCGGCGTCGTCCATGGACAACGGGAACACCAGAGGCGTTACAAGTGCGTTACCGGCCTTTTGGAGATTAGCAGTTTATCTCCGGCCACCGTAAGCGCGGGCCTGCGGACGGCGAGCATGGGTGGCTCCCCGTCCGACCAGAAACAGACCCGAGCGTACGGCGCGTCGCGTTCCGCGCGCGCCTCAAAGAGCCATCAGACCACCACAGATGGGGCCCAATACGGCCGATGCCGATTCGGAGTCGCGGAGAACCTAACGGGTAACCGGGGCTCCGGCTCGACGTGCAGGAGAAGGAACGGGGTGGTTTTTAGTCAGTAAGAGTCTGACACTCCCTCCCGCCTCACCCAGGCGGGAGAAGTCATTCGATGATTTTCCCCCCTTAAAAAAAGGATTGTTGGGGGTTCAGGGATTGGGGAGATTGGGGAAGGGGGGAGGGAGCTGGGTCTAACACGAAGTTATACATTTATGTCGAACTGAGATTAGTTCGGCGCGGCGGCCATGTCCGCGTTCACGTTCAGTTGCATCAGGTAAGTTCTCAATCTTGAAATGACAGTGTAACTGCAGGTAGTCGCCGTATAGGTAATAAGCACACTGCAGTTCGGAAGGAATTGTTTGTCTATTATATTATTGTTCGTTCAAAAGGTTTGTATCACATAACTATGTATATTTATTAATCTGTAGTCCATTCATTTCATTCTACCTTCTACGTATTAACTTTAGTGTCAAATATAATTTCGAAACAACCGCACGTCTTTCATTGGAGAATTATCACAAGCAAATTGCAACCTTATCCAACCAACATATGGTCCATAATCGAACCGGATACCAGCTCAGATATATGGAGGACTACATTTTGTGAGAATGACACATAATGTCATTGTAAAAATCGAAAAGAAAAGATTAGATATTTATTACAGTTAAACATAATAACTACATTCAATTCATTGCTTTGTGAAGATTTACGTTTTACGAAACAACAATGGCTACAGAAGTGGATAAAGCATGCAACATTGTGGAAGATATTGCTCGTACTTTGCAGAAGACCCATATCAATTTAAAGAAGAGCCCAAAGACCAGATTAACCCGCACTTACGTCGAAGCTCGTCTGAAATGTGTAGAAGACTATTGGATTGACTATAAGCAAGCTCATGGCGAAATAATACGTAACGTACAACGGGAGAAACGGAACCTTATACCGTATTTAGCAAATGAAGAATATTATGAACATGAGGAGATGTACATTAGCTTGATTACGGACTTGAAGGAACTTTTAGTGACACAGACAGTTAGTAATAGTGCTTCTTTGCCAATACCCAGCGAATCTCAACCGACAAAAGTAATTTTACCAAAAATACAACTACCTACGTACAGTGGACAATATGAAGAGTGGTTATCATTCCATGATTTATTTTATACACTTGTGCATAATAATGCGTCATTAAATAATGTACAAAAATTGCATTATTTGAAAACAAGCCTGTCTGGTGAAGCTGCTTCGATATTAAAGCATATACAGGTGACAGATTCGAATTATGAGCAAGCATGGAACATTTTAAAAGCAAGGTATGGCAATATTCGAATTATCATAAATGCAGTGATGAAAAGGTTCTTTTCTCAAAAGAAAATGACTGTTAACAGTTCAAGTCTTATCAAAAATTTGCTAGATACAACGTTCGAATGTTTAGATCAACTCAAAACTTTGAAGGTGAATATTGAAAACTGGGATCCTCTTATAATCTTCGTGGTAGTACAAAAACTAGACTGTGAAACGCACAAAGACTGGGAAGAGCATGTAAGTAGCAATTGTCAAGATTCTGAAACTCTACCGTCGTTGGATATGTTTCGCAAGTTCTTGGAAAGCCGATTTAGAACGTTGGAACTCACAGAACCAACAAAACAAAAGTCGAGTCCTGTTCAAGTGCGAGAGAAGACATTTCATGTAACTACTAATGTTGAAAACACTAAGCAATGTAAAATATGCAAAGAAAGTCATACACTTAGCCATTGCAAAGAATTTGGAAAACAATCACCTACGGAAAGATGTGAGTTCATCAAAACGAACAACCTGTGCTTCAATTGCCTTGCACCTGGACACTCTGTAAGGTATTGTCGTATACCAACATGTTGTAGAATATGCAAAAGACGTCATCATTCACTTCTACATGAAAATAAGGAGGTTCAACGTGACACAACGGGCAATACTAAGAAAGAAACAAAACAATCCGAAGTGACACTACATACAAACGTGGAGAAGAGTGAAGAACAAGACGTAACAATGATGACATCACACGTTTTAACAACACAAAGCACATCATTATTAGCGACCGCAATCGTACGAGTAAGAAGTCAAAACAATCACACAATGATATTACGTGCTTTAATAGACCAAGGCTCACAAGCGAGCTTCATAAGTGAACGCGCTGCACAACAACTCATGGCAACCCGGTATCCTATCATGGGTACAGTTGTCGGTGTGGGATCAACGAAAGAAGAACTCAAGCAAGTAGTTCAAATCAGCGTCGAATCAAGGTGTGAAGATTTCAACATGGAAATCCGAACATATGTTCTATCGAAACCATTGACTACTAAGTTACCATCCCGCACTATCAACACTAACAATTGGCCTCATCTAGAAGGACTAGTCCTGGCTGATCCAAGCTACTACCAGCCAGGTTCTATCGATTTGCTTCTGGGTGTCGATGTGTATGCACAAATTGTACAAGATCAAATAATCAAGGGTCCGCCAGGGTCACCGTGTGCTCATAAAACAAACCTCGGCTGGATTTTGTTCGGAAGAGTAGAAGAGACCACACAGCAAGCTGAAGCTTTTCTTGTTATGCATCATCAGATTTTAGGAGAAGATTTACTAAAACTATTTTGGGAAATAGAACCAGAGTCGAAGAGGAAATATACAAAGGAAGAAAAGCAATGCGAAAGTTACTACGAGGAGACTTATACAAGAAACAGCAGAGGACAATACGTCGTGAAACTCCCATTCCGAACCAATAAACCTGTAATACCGGAAGCGACAAGAGAAATTGCAATGAAACGCTTGATTCAGCAAGAAAGAAGACTAGAAAAAACACCTGAATTAAGGGAAGAGTACGACAAGGTATTATATGAATACTTAGCAATGGGACACATGGAACAAGTTCCAGAACAGGAAATGAATAATCAATGCATTTACCTACCACATCACGCTGTAGTTCGAACAGACAAAGAGACAACAAAACTCAGAGTTGTTTTTGATGCGTCGTGTAAAGGCAACAACGGCGTATCGCTGAATGATGAGCTCTTGGTTGGTCCAGTGCTGCAAGAAGATATGTGAAGTGTGATTATGAGGTGGCGCATGCATCAAATCTGTTTCTTAAGTGACATCACAAAAATGTACAGGATGGTGCTTCTGGACAGATATGATACAGATTACCACAGAGTGCTGTGGAGAGGCAAAGTTAATAACCACAATGAACCAAATTGCCAGCTACCTGAAATCAAAGATTACAGATTAAAAACGGTCACGTTCGGTACAGCATCTGCACCTTACCTAGCTACTAAAACTTTGATGAAACTCGCAGAAGAAGAAGGTGAACACTATCCTGAAGCTGCCAAAATTATTCATGAAGACTTCTACGTCGACGATTTGATGTCGGGCTGCGACACAACAGAACAAGCAATTCATGTTAGTAAGCAAATTACAACAATTCTGGAAAAAGGAGGGTTCAAATTACACAAATGGGCGTCCAATGACGCGAAGTTTCTCAAGTCCATGGACGCTAACAAGGTCACAACAAAGGCCAATCGAGACCTTAAACTAGACGGCACCATCAAAGCTCTTGGTATTGCATGGAACCTTAGAGAAGACGAATTTCATTACCAATTACAACTGGAACCTATATCATCAAACGTTACAAAGAGAACCATTCTATCTGATTTACAGAAGTTGTTTGATCCACTGGGGTGGATAGCTCCAGTCATCATAACAGCAAAAATCTTAGTACAAAAACTATGGCTTGAAGGAGTTGGATGGGATCAAGAAATCAGTGATAAACTGAAGCAAGAATGGAAGTTCATAAGAAGAGATTTAGAAAATGTTAAGGAAATAAGTATAAGACGTTGGGTGAATACTCTCAGCACTAAAAGAGATCGAATTACGCTGCATGGATTCTGTGATGCGTCGGAAAGAGCATATGCAGCTGTGGTATACTGTCGAGTACAAACTGAGGATGATGAGATAAAGATAAATCTTGTCGCATCAAGAACAAAAGTAGCTCCAATCAAGACAGTTTCACTACCACGCTTAGAGCTGTGTGGAGCAACATTATTATCTAAATTATTAGTCCAAGTGAGCCAAGCTATGAGAATTCCTGCAGATAACGTATTTGCATGGACTGACTCTACTATAGTCCTAGCGTGGCTTCGTGGAGAACCAAACCGATGGAAACCATTTGTTGCTAACCGTGTGGTGGAAATACTACAACAAACAAGCAGTACTCATTGGTACCATGTGCAATCAGCGCACAATCCAGCAGATATTGCTTCACGGGGATCATCAATATCAGAACTACAAGAGAAGACATTATGGTGGGATGGACCTACCTGGCTTAAGAATGAACCTATTGAATTTACAAGACCCACGATAGCAAACATAGAATTAGAAAGAAAGAAAACCATACAGTCCTACGTAAACGCAACAGTAGAGGAAAAGTATATTAAATTTGAAGAATACGAGTCACTTACCAAGCTATTACGAATAATAGTGTATTGTAGAAGATTTTTAAATATGAAGAGAGATTCAAAAAGACTGGGTCATGAAATGACAACTGAAGAACTACAAAGAGCTACCGAAATTTGCGTGAAGAGAGTTCAAGAAGAAGAATTTCATGATGAAATAAGAAGGTTAAAAGAAAATAAGAATGTAAAAAGCACAAGCCTTGTGAAGATACTAAACCCATTTTTGGATAAACAAGATATCCTCAGGGTGGGCGGAAGATTAAGAAACGCAGACGCCAACGAGAATCTAAAACATCCTGTGATACTAGGCAAAAGAAACAGTTTCATATCATTGGTTGTGGCGGATGCACACCTCAAAACAATGCATGGTGGTATAAATATGATGATTACTTACCTGATGAGTAAATACTGGATTGTTGGCTGCAAGAGTCTGGTGAAGAAATATATACATAGTTGTCTTACCTGTGCGCGCCAACGAGCTGCTAGTAGACACCAGTTGATGGGCGACTTACCTGAACCTCGCGTGACTCCAGCGCGTCCTTTCGCTCGAAGTGGAGTGGATTTTGCTGGCCCTGTTTATGTATTAAACTCTAAAGGAAGAGGAGCAAAAACCAACAAGGCATACATTTGCATTTTTATCTGCATGGCTGTAAAGGCTATACATCTAGAACTAGTCAGTGACTTGACATCCGATGCATTCATCGCAGCTTTCAAACGCTTTGTAGCCAGAAGAGGAAGATGTACTGAAATCTGGAGTGACAACGGCACCAACTTCGTGGGATCCAACAAGGAATTGCATGCGATGTGGCAACAAGCAGGTCATGAAGTACCCGGCCTTTTAGTTGATCAACTGGCAAACGATGGCACACAGTGGCAATTCACACCGCCATATAGTCCTAACTTTGGAGGGCTTTGGGAAGCTGGAGTCAAGTCTGTCAAACAGCACTTAAGAAAGGTACTAACTAAGAACTTGACATTTGAAGAATTCACCACAATACTCACACAAATCGAGGCTTGTCTCAACTCCCGGCCTCTGACACCTATATCTACAGATGTTGATGTCATCGAGGACATCCAAGTCCTTACACCCGGTCATTTCCTCGTCGGAGAAGCTCTTATTACTGTACCTGACCGTGACTATACCTCTGCTAGTATTAATTTGATATCAAGATGGCAACATGCTCAACGATTGGTTCAGGCATTTTGGAAACGTTGGCAAACTGAATACCTATCACGACTGAACCAAAGACCTAAGTGGCTGAAGAGAACACTAGAATTTGAAGTTGGTCACATTGTTTTATTAAAAAATGAAAACATGCCTCCTAGCAAGTGGGCATTGGCACGTATAATGGAAAAACACCCTGGACAGGATGGAATAACACGAGTTTATACTGTACGATACAATGGCAAAGTAACTCGAAGATCAATTTCAAACTTATGTTACTTACCAATTTATACTAAAGACCAATAAATAAATAATATTTGTTTGTAAGTTCATATAACATAATTTAAGTCATATCGTCCTGCCGCTATGTAACTTTAGAAGTTTGTTAATAGAATTCTCTAATTCAATGGTTATGTTTGTGTTAATTGTGTAAGTTATTTTAGTATTTTTTAAACTGTCAAACACCAAGCGGTCACCGGTGACCGCAACCTATTGTTCTATAATTGTGTCTACAAAACCGGTACTCGACGAGGGTCTTAAAGCCCTTTGGTGGGCGGTATGTTCGTTCAAAAGGTTTGTATCACATAACTATGTATATTTATTAATCTGTAGTCCATTCATTTCATTCTACCTTCTACGTATTAACTTTAGTGTCAAATATAATTTCGAAACAACCGCACGTCTTTCATTGGAGAATCATCACAAGCAAATTGCAACCTTATCCAACCAACAATTATATATTTTGAAATATTATCATACAAAAAATAAGAATTTAATAATTAATCTACATATGTACCTACTCATAATCAACTAGGTTGTAGAGGTTGTAGTAGATACCAAAAATCAATATGCCTACATAATAATACTTTTTTAAACAATAATTCTTCATTTTATGTCTCCAGATCAAATCAATATCGATAGTTTAATAATCTGGTATTTGGATACCAGAGGAGCAGAATTTGCATGATGGTTTTCCCGTGCTGCAGTGTGGTCATCAATACTATCCTTACATAATATGTTAATAGGTCCATACGGACATCGGTTCAATAATTTTGGAGCACTAGGAGAATATAAGCAAGAAAAAGCATGACAGTCATTCGACACTAGAAAATTTCATTAGTTTCACGGTT
Source organism: Spodoptera picta (assembly GCA_038387885.1). Lineage (NCBI taxonomy): Eukaryota > Metazoa > Arthropoda > Insecta > Lepidoptera > Noctuidae > Spodoptera > Spodoptera picta. Next base: position 398,408 of record JAZHFQ010000105.1, read on the forward strand.
ACCCGTTCTTATACTCTTTGTAATTATATCATGTTTTTTTTATAACTAAATATTTCGAAATATACAAAAATGGTTAAATGAATAAAGTGATCACTGATCAGTTCAATTTAATATTTATAATGTAGTTATTTTGATACTGCAGAAATTGATTTTGTTAAAGGCGCATGTTAGGATAGGTTATTCTTTTTAGAGCAAAATCAATGGCTGTACCATTGCACAACGTAACGTTGTATCGTTCCAATACCAGATCAATACTAATAGTTTCATATACTAGAATTCACCAATCAATAAATAACGGAGTTAATGACTGGGAGAATATAAACAGAAGATGGTATCAGAACCTACAGTGCTTACTTTCAGACCTCACATCGCTTTCAAATCAAATCGATATGAATAATTCTATATACTAGAAAAGCAGAAATGCTATGGTGCTTTACCTGTGACGTAGTATTTACACTAACATAGGGCCAGCTGTTCCAAGACCGGCGGATCAATATTTATGAAGGGAATAACCAGGAGAAGATAAGTTGGAAGTATTACGATACTAAAAAATTAAGAAGACCAGTCTTCACTAAGTTGTTTCTTCGATTACTAGCAATTTGCGTGCATTATGTCACTAAGGATAGGATTAATGAAATGCTTTAGCAGTATATTTTGGACAAAAAAGACCAAGGAGACTGGTGCAAAAAGAAGTTTAAGTGGTTTTCATATATTTTAATACACTCATTTAATTTAAATCTTCCTGAAACCACTATAACCCAAATAAAATTATATCCTGATGCTACGGAGACACCTCTCAGAACGCACCGCTCCAAAGGGAAATCAATAACTATACAGCTCCGGACACTAGAAGAACAGAAATGGCACAGTAGATTCTACGTGACGTAGCATTTTCACCAACATGGGTTCCATATAAGACAACTAACTGCAACACGGGCGGATTGATGACAGATCAATATTTATGGGACCAATGACTAGGACAGTATTAGCTGGAAGAAGTGTACTATGGAGAAATACTTTTCAAAGTCGAATCAATACCTATAGCTCGGGATACCAGAAGAGCAGAAATGCCAGGATGCACTTCCCGTGACGTAGCAATTGTATTCCAACCCAGGTATAATAAGTTTCGCATAGCACAACTATTTCCAGCATCTGGCAGATTGCCAGCAGATCAATATTTATGGAGGCAAACACTAGGAGAATATTAAAAGAAGAAGTATCCTGTAAACCTTCTTATTTGACACAGAGCTCTAATAAGTTTCTGATAAATATGCTGGAAAAGTGGTTAAAATAATAAACACGAATAAGTTTTATTTTTTTATCGAGACGCGCGGCCTCGCGTCTGCCAAGTTCAGCAAACAGCGTGCGCAACAGTGTATCTTTACACGAACCACTTCGTGCCACTTTTGACCCCTCTATAACACAAAAACTATTTAACGTAAACACATAAAACTTCGTACGTTTAATTTTATCCGTAAGGACATGTAGAATCCAAAATTTCATGAAGGTAGCTCAAACGGTTGTAAAGATATGAAGGTCCAAAGTTCGCAAATTTTAGTATTGACTGACTGACATATAGTAGCAAATTCTAACCTACTTCCAGATGTCCTAGAACTTTGAAATTTGGTATACACTTCGGTTATTGTATGTAACCAAAGGGAAAAATCCAAAAATAACAAAAAGTTAATAAATAGGGGTTGTCTCCATACAAACGTACTTTTTCACTATAATTGTTCATAGTAAATTGAACCGTGTTTAAATTACTACAAGACACATAGTCGCTTCTAACCTACTTCCAGATGTCCTAGAACTTTGAAATTTGGAATACAGCTCTGTTATTGTGTGTAACCAATGGGAAAATCCAAAAGTAACAAAAAGTTCATAAATAAGTGGTGTTCCCATACAAATGTTATTTTCTACTGTTATTGTTCATAGGAAATTGAACCGTGTTTTCATAGACGTAAGACACATAGTCGCTTATACAAAAGAAAAATATTGTTTTTATTTTTTCAAGAAATACGTATAATTATACTATCCTTAATAACCATGGTAATCCAGTCCCAATCTCCAATCCCCAATCCCCAATCTCCAATCCGTTCGGCAATGTATTTGTAACATTTCTGGGTCCTTAGACAAAGTAACATCGCTTAATAGCGAAACGAAAAGTAAATTCGACATCGTCTCTGAGATAACGATTTCCTAGCCAATGTAACACTATGGTCGTGATCGTTGTGTCGAATTGTTTATTCGGCAAAAAACAAAAATATTGGTTATGGTATCGAAAATCCAGCTGTCAGTGTCAGTCAAAAAGATCAAATCGGATAAAACCCGCGAGTTATTGATGTTTTCAAATTTTATTAATAAGAAGTTGAGTGTTGCGTTTAATTGTTTTTAAGTTAAAATATAAACGATATATTTACAGTGGTAAGTGAATAGAGTGTTATTAATTTTAGATCGTTTCCAAAACTTAATGATAATCAAAATAGACTCATTTTTATAAGTGACTGGTGTTCAAACGATGATGGATCTCTCTCTATTTCTTATCTATTTTAATTTTTAGTGATAAAACATGGAATCAAGAGTGCGAGCAAATCCTGAACAATTCTCAACGCTGCTCGAGTATATGGAAATGTAAGTAAATCTAAGTTTTATTCATGAGTATGTAATGTAAACAATGACCACGCGATCTTAACAATGAAGTACCTATATTGAATCTTTGTTTGTTTATGTTACAGTCATGGTAACCTGGCGAGGCCGTTGCTGTCTTAACCGTTTTTGGCGCATCTCCCAGGCGGTCTCATTGTGTGCAGCCCACAATAAACGCAGAGAATGCATTTTGTAATCTATTTCATCTGTATTAATTTATTTAGAGGCCTAACACAAAATAAATACTAACAGGATAAATCAATGTCAAAAATCTGCTGCCGAATGAAATTCGGCCATATTGTTTCAATAACTACAACGTTTTAGCATTCGTTTCGTTATCTTTTTTGGCGATCACGATCGAGGTGTTGGCGAACACTGAAAGGTCTGCTTGTCTACGCATTTATATGGAATAAACACGATAACGATTCGTTACTTTATAGTTTCGTTATGAAATATAACATTGTCTACCACATTGCGAAAACGATGTCGATTGACCACGTGACTTAACGCGGCCTATGTCAATCCCATACATTTTAGTCTTAACTAACTTCGTTATCGTTTTTAAATTGTTACTTTGTCTAAGCCCCCTGTTCTGGTGTTTAAAAATAATAAGTAGGTACCTTAGTTACGTTGCAATATTTTTATTTATAGGAAATTGAACCATGAAAACATAGTTATAAGAATCATAATCGCCTATAACAATACATAGGGTGACCAGAGGCCCAATATCCTATCTCGAATTCCTAAAAGTTCGACAACGCCCTTGTCTCTCTGGGGTTACGGGTTTGATAGGTACAAAAATCTTATAATACCTAACGCGCTTTGTACGCTCTAAACAAGCGGCCAAAGCGTGCGGCGCGCGGCGTGCAGCGTGGCGAGGCGCGGCGCTGAACCTACCTAACCTTTTTTTTTTTTTTTTTGAGGGGGGAAAATCATCCAATGACTTCTCCCGCCCGAGTGAGGCGGGAGGGAGTGTCAGACTCTTACTGACTAAAAACCACCCCGTTCCTACTCCTGCACTTGGAGCCGGAGCCCCGGCAACCCGTTAAGTCTTCCGCGACTCCGTATCGGCATCAGCCCTGTTAGGCCCCATCTGTGGTGGTCTGATGGTTCCTTGAGGCGAGCGCGGAACGCGGCGCGCCGTACGCTCGGGCCTGGTTCTGGTCGGGCGGCGAGTCACCCGTGCTCGCCGTCCGCAGGCCCGTGCTTACGGTGGCCGGAGATCGTCTCGCGATCCCCGACGCCCGGAGTGTCTCTCGCGACGGCCGGGTCGTAAGGAGGTTCGTTCCCTCACGCGCTCCGCCTCCTCCTTAGCTAGCATGACTGCTTCGCAGAAGGAGGAGACGGCATCCCAATCCCCCTCGCTCCGTACCATGGTCTGAACCAGAACCTAACCTACAACGCTCTGACGAATGGTACACAATTACATATAAGCGATAGCGATTTGATTATAAATTTCGTGGGTCTGTTGGTTTATTAATTAATACCTGCATGTTAGTTATTTTATTCTCAAGGTTCACTTTTATTTATTTATTTATTTAACTTTATGCAACAAGAGTACATAGGCGGGCTTAATGCCATGGGCATTCTTACTAGCCAACCTTTAGGTGATGCAGTGAGAGCGTGGTCGGTGCAATAAGTTGACAACGAGTATCTAATATAATGAAGACTCTACCAACTTTCCACCTGAGATCTACTTACGAACTCCAACCTTGAACGCCTGCTTACTGGCGGACTTCCTGATTTCCAAGGGTAGCCTATTCCACAGAAGAATAGATTGGATGTGAAATGATGAGTGACTTTTGTGATTTCTTTCGAAAATAAGAAATAATAATAATATTTTAACAAATTAATTTGTTACTGTGCCAATGTGTATGTCAAGGCAATATTATAGCGATGCTTATTGTTACCGTTATAATAATATCTAATATATTTTATTATGTGCATATAATTATGTGTGGACTAATAAAATTTAATAAAAATGAGTCGTACAGTAGAATTAATGGTGGATGATACACTTGTATTACATCGTATTATGCCAATGATGGGAGCTGCTTATTCCATTCACTTGGATTTTCTTTGTATAATTCGACTAATACACAGCAAGCTAAAATGTTACGAGCGACCATAGTCGAACATGTATGTCTGAACTGGGAAAATTTACGTATCTATACCTGCTCGGAAAGTGGCGATCCTTTCGGATCGGAGGAAGAGTATAGAGCAAGCATGCTTCAATCGACCACTTATGGAGCGGTTTCTGAATTAATGGCCGCAGGAGTTTTATATCGTATTAAAATTGAGGTTTATCAGGAAAAAAAACTACGCAACGCAAACGCAAGAAAAGAGATTAAATCTCGATACCTGCTTAGTTTTCTGTTCAAAAAGTAATGATATCCCACCAAAAACATAAATGTAAAAAAGGGGAGCCAAGTTCAGCCCAAATATTATGCTTTGACGTGGGCTTCGCCGAAAAAAGAATGAAGATCTAAATGAGTGCCAAGTTAGTATGCAAAATTTAAATATGTATCTATAGGAACAAAATAACGTTATGAACGAGAATCAAACTATATTTCTTTGCTTTATTGGATACCTTTAATAATTGCTGTTATCTAAAAATGTGAGATCTTAAAGTAGGTTAGATTTGACTTGGCTAATTAATTTTTATCAGTATAAAAATACTGAAAAGCTTTATAAAAATAATGACTGATGAAAACTGGCCAAGTCAACAGACGTGTCCACGTCTTACACGGCTCCAAAGGCAAATCAATACTTACTAGCTTCAGACACCAGAAGAGCAGAAAATTAAATAGCATGGGGCATGCTCCATGACGTAGTATATGCACCAACATAGGTTCAATAGAAGACTCGTTCCAACAGGAGCGGGTTGCCAGCAGATCAATATTTACGGAAACAATCACTAGGAGAATATTAAGATGAAGAAGTATATTTAACATTTTGAATGCACCGATATGAGACACAATAGAAAATACATTGTTTCTCGCGTGGATCTTGACACACGGAAGGTTAATGTGAAAAAAGTGTTCATGATTTTACTACAGAAATACGTATTTTAACGTTCAAAAGGCAAATCAATACCTACAGCTCAAGATACCAGAAGAGCAGATATGGCATGGTGCTTTCTCTGTGATGTAGTATTTGCATCAAAATAGGTTCAATATATGGGTTCTTTCCAACAGGAGTAATATGCCGCCACCAGATCAATATTTATAGAAGAAATTACTGAGAGAATATGAACACGAGGAAGTATGGTTATGTTAAAAATATCTTAATGATTTTATTACGGAAACACGTATTTTCACGTTCCAAGGGGAAATCGATACCTACAGCTTTCGACACCAGAAGAACAGAAATGTCATGGTGTTTATTTCCTGTGATGTAGAAATTTCATAATTATAGGTGCGATATATGACAACTTGTTGCATTACCAGTATACTGTTGGATGATCAATATTGGTGGAGGCTGTCACTTGGAGAATATAACCAGGCAGAAGTAAGAGCTGTTCGATGCTAGAAATTAAAAGGTGAGGCATAGATCCCTGATTAGTTCCTAATTAATATAATTAGCAGATATTACTTATTTATTTATTTTCGGAAAAAAGACGAAATGTACTGGAACCAACCATACTTTAAAAAAAATGTGCAAAGAAGTTTTTTTTTTAAGGGGGGAAAATCATCGAATGACTGCTCCCGCCTGGGTGAGGCGGAAGGGAGTGTCAGACTCTTACTGACTAAAAACCACCCCGTTCCTTCTCCTGCACGTCGAGCCGGAGCCCCGGTTACCCGTTAGGTTCTCCGCGACTCCGAATCGGCATCGGCCCTATTGGGCCCCATCTGTGGTGGTCTGATGGCTCTTTGAGGCGCGCGCGGAACGCTACGCGCCGTACGCTCGGGTCTGTTTCTGGGCGGACGGGGAGCCACCCATGCTCGCCGTCCGCAGGCCCGCGCTTACGGTGGCCGGAGATCGTCTCGCGATCCCCGACGCCCGATGTGTCCTTCGCGACGGCTGGTTTGCGAGGAGGCAGTGCTTCGCTGCCTCACGCGTCCTGCCTCCTCCTTAGCTAGCATGACTGCTTCGCAAAAGGAGGAGACGGCATCCCAGTCCCCCTCGCTCCGCATCATGGCCCGCACTAGGCCCGGACGCGAGAGGTCGCCATCGCCGATCACTTCCCTGGGGGCACGGCGGTGCTCAGCCCACGAAGGGCATTCTCCCACCGTGTGTTTCACCGTGTGCAAAGAAGTTTAGGTAGTATTCATAAAAATAAATACACTTATTTAATTTAAATCTCCCTGAAACCATTATAACCCCATTAAAATTATAAATTATATACGGAGACACGTCTCACAGCGCAACACTCCAAAGGGAAATCAATACCTACAGCTCCGGACACTAGAAGAACAGAAATGGCACGGTAGAGTCCCCGTGACGTAGCATTTTCACCAACATAGGTTCCATATAAGACAATTAGTTGCAACACGGGCGTCTTGGAGGCAGATCAATATTTATGGGACCAATCACTAGGAGAATATTAGCTGGAAGAAGTGTACTACGGAGACAGGTCTGACAACGTATCAAAGTCAAATCAATACCTACAGCTCGGGACACCAGAAGAGCAGAAATGCTAGGATGCACTTCCCATGACGTGGTAATTCTATTCCAATACAGGTATAATAGGTTCAGTATAGCATAACTAGTTCCAGCATCTGGCAGATTGCCAGCAGATCAATATGTATGGAGGCAATCACTAGGAGAATATTAACAAGAAAAAGTATCCTGTATACCTTCTTATTTGACACAGAGCCTTAATAAGTTTCTGATAAATAAGTTGGAAAAGTGGTAAAAATAATAAACACGAATAAATTTTATTTTTTGATTATAATAGAGGTAATTGAGACTTATTTGACGGCAAATCGCTAATTTTCGCTAATTTTCTGATAAATATAGTGGAAAAGTCGTAACAATAATAAATTCAAATAATTTTTCGGTAATAATTGATTGAACGAGTTTAAGTACAGAGTAGGTACAGGTTTAATTCGCATTGCTATCATTCTAGTATTTACCGACATACTAAAAGAAAACAAATAGAATTGTATGTTGCCCATGGACAGCGTCATGTCGCTGTATTTGCATTAATAATGTACATATAGGTTCGTGTGTGACAACCTGTTCCAGGACCGGCAAATCAATAATTTTGGAGGCAATGACTAGGGGAATATAAGCAGGATGGAGAATGAGAGCACCGGAGCAGTTTCACTTTCGCGAAGTGTCCAGTCTGTGCACACACACACACAAGCACAAGTCCCCGCTCCTGGATCAATACCAGTGCAAAAAGAGGTAGTGAAAGAATTTAATGTTAGTTACCCACCAGCATGTCGAAAATATCTCTTTGATGAACATGAATTGTAATTAAAGTTTCAAATTTGATTCTTTCAATTTTTAATAAATTTCTTGTCGTTTGGTCGATTAGTGTATTAAGTAACTCCAAAAACTTATTGTTGGTTTCCATCATAATTTTTTTGTCTTGACGAGCTTGCATTAATGCCAATTCTGCGTCTCTTGTCCATATTATCTGAATCCCCAAAAGGCCGATCTGGAGAGTAAAATATTTTTTTTTTTTTAAAAACTTTGCCCCACACTAGGATTATCTCCTGTATCGTGGGTACGTTTACAAACATACAAGTTCATATACACATGACATCCAGATTCTTTTTTGATTTTTTTATGATAATGCATATATTTTCTGTTCGTACTAAAATTTATGCATGTTTAATATTTTGTAAAATAAATAATAATTGTAAGAAATTATATTAACCTGTGCGGGCATTTTATCTAAAAAGAGAAGTAGATTAAATGCTGGATCATTGAGTACTGTTACAGCATTTCTAATGATGGAATGCAAGCTACCCTGAGCTGATTGTAACAGAGAAGTGAGCCAAGTCTCCACGGAACCCTCGGCTCGTACAGGACGTTCTAGTTTTATCTCTTCTCCTTCTGAAGACACAATAGCTATCATCTTGTTGTATTCTGAAAAACGTAGTCATCAAATATAAGTATTAAATTAAGTGGCAACATAAGTAAATAGCCACTTATGTTACTATCCATCTACATACCTATGTAGAACGTGTTGGAATAAATACATGTATTGAACATATGACGTATGTATAAGAAATATTTTATAAACTTACCAATATCATGAAATTTAACGTATCTAATATTATCAAATATAGATAGAAGGTGGTTTTGTATAGTATGCGAGTCTGACGCTTGGCCCAAAATTTCTAATAAAGCAGGATCTGACACAAAGAAGAATCTCGGGAACATTGTTCTTTTCCGTTCTAAATATCCACTGAGACTTTTCTGGCACAGTTCTAACTGTTCTTGAAGATGTGGAAGCAGCTGTCTGAGCAGATCGTCGCCCACACAACAGGATACTACACCGGGTGTCTCATGGGCTCTTTGCATAATTTTTTGCCACGACTTGTCTATTTTAGAGAATCTTTTAGCTTCTTTTGGTAGTTGTTTGGCGATGTCACCTCCAACAAACACTGCTTCTAGGTAAACCCACATGTTTTGGACAAGAAGCCATCTTTCGAGAATCTCGTTAGTACTCTGAAGATCGTATAGCCATTGTTGAATTTGTTTACGGAAGGGAGCATTGTATCTGTGGACCACAAATTAGTCTAATTTTAACTACGAACATTAATTAATTTTCTTCATTGTGCGATTAAGGAAAAACTTAATAATAATTTATAGTCAGTACCGGTTAGAAAGCAAGGAGCCCAATATCATTAAGCTGTCTTCTAGTTGTCCAATGGTCTCAGCAGTAGTATCCCCTCGCAGTAGCAGCTCACCGCGATTATTGAATGTTTGAAACGTTAACTCGTGAACCGACCATTCATTTGTAACACCTCTCAATTTCCCTTCTATATCTTTCTCCTTCATTGCAGATATGCAAATGTCCTGTGAAATATATACCGACATAGTGTTAGCTCACTTCGCAAAAAAAAACATTATGTCACTCCTTACGTGCATTACTGTTATCCTTAATTTAATAAAATTATTAATTGAATAAAAAGTAGACAAAATGAGCAATATAACAATTGATGACATATTTTCCGCATTTTTACAGTAACGTAAACCTTTCATAGAAATCCGCATCTAACTCGTTCCACAAAAATATTAGGAGAGCAGGTCATTAGAGGAAGTAAATTGTGCGAAGAGATTCATACATAAGCATACACCCACTACTGCAATTTAGTTCCTTGCCATTGGCCAAGGCTAACAGACTATTTCGTTGGAAACGCTTACAAGACTGCAGAACAATGTATGCTTACCATTAAAATATTTAAAAACTGTATCTACTTATCATTGAGTAACATTTTTATTTAAACATTAAAATTGGTTGAAACTAGCCTAGTTAAGCTCTAAATAAAAATTGCGATATGTGAAATGAACGAGCTAAGTAAGTACATTTTCAATGCTAATTATTTGATTTCAGCTTAAAATCCAGACGGTTAAGGTTAGTCATAGCAAATTGATGAAAAATACCGAATAGCACAATAATTAAAACTGGTCACTAAACAGCTAATTTTAAAGAACGTAATCAAATCAAATTAGATTTTTTGTCGTGTTTAGTTTTTAAGTCGTGATTTATCATTGGCGCAGTCTCAATGTCATGTTAGATGTCAGCGGCGGGTCCAGAGTCCTGTCAGGTACGTAATCATTAAAAATTGCTAGTAAAAAATAAAACCTTTTATTTAAATAAAACCTTTTGTTTTAATTTTTATCTGAACCATTCATTTCAGATTAGCTGCATAGGATATTCGGTTGCGGCATCCGCAAATCTGTAAATCCGCACGTGTACTAGGATAATATGAAATACCAAGAACTAGTTTCGTCGTTCAACCGAACGCCAAACCAGTGTTCCACATTATTTTGTAGACCGCGATTGCTTTTACTTACGATTTGGAAAATCCATCAGGAATAAGAGGACCTGTGATAACATCAAAGGCATCTGTATTTATTTTCATTTCTCTTAAAAAAAGTATAATTAAATAACTTACGAGGTACCAATTTTATCAAAATTTTACTACAGCAATATTTCGAAATACCCAATTTTTACTAAAGCAATATTTCGAAATACCCAATTTTTACTAAAGCAATATTTCGAAATATCCAATTGTTTTGAGATGTTAAGGCAATATTTTAGCTTAGGCCATAGTACAATTACAGTTTTATAGTGCCATGATACTGTCTGATCGTTTGCTACCCATCCCATCTCATTCAAAAATACTAAATTCTTCAAATAAGTAGCATCGGTACATCTGTAATATTTTATTACTGGAATCGAACTAGCATGGTTAAGAGAAGTTAGTTTTAAGGGAAGGTTTTTTTGAGGAATATGAGGCTAACGCGCCGCCCGTGAACACGCGCACCACCAAAGAAGTCACAGGTGCGTTGCCGGTCTTTTAATTCTACGTAGTAATATTATAATCGCAATTGATTATGAGGATATAAATATTGCATTATTATGGAAATGTTAGTTATTCTCTCTTGCAAAACTACTGATCCGATCTCAATGTTTGGCACAGGCATAGAAATAGATTAGCCTGATATTTCGGGTGAAGCTGCTGGCAGAAGTTGGTTTGATATTTATTTGCTACTTAATAACATTAGATAGTATTTATTATTAGGTATCTTACTTGCATATTAGGTATTCATTTTTTGAAGTTTTATTAATTTAGACATTTAATATGTAAATTGCAACTTGAGAAATACTACCTATCGAAAGGTTTTGGTAAAACCGCCCCGGTGGCTTTCATGACCAATCAGAGAGGAACGACTCCGCCCAAATTAATACTAAGTACAACACGGAACTAAGAACCCTCCCAACGCCCGCGCGAATGTTAAGCGTGTACCAGGCCCGCATGAAGTTGAAAGAGTTTAAATTTAAGTTCGAATCTGACGTTCCCTCGGGCACCGGATTTCCCTTTGGCATAAACCGTTACTAACGCAGAACCATCGCGTAGAATGTAATAAAACTTATAACGTGATTACTCAATCGTTCTAAACACTGCTTTCAATAATTAAAATAAAATAGAACATGTTAATCTACATAGGGTACGGAAAAAATATTTTTATAGTGTTAGCCGTAAGCATTGTGATTGATTTACGCCATTAGTACTTCAGTGCAGTGTTTTAATTTTATCCCCCTCTCCCAAGTCGACCTTCAAAATAATTTCGGAGTCGCGTAAAAATAATTTGTTAGTCGCTTTCGCTTCATGGAATATACTAACATCCAGTCAATTCTGATTAAAACACAATGCCAACTACAAAATAATTGGGGAAATGGCCGCGAGAGCGAAGAAGTAAAATGTGTGTAGTGCGTAATAAATGTACAAAATTAAATTAGGAACATATTAATTATTTTCCTAAACACTAAAATTGGCATGACATTAAAATTCTAAATTATAAATTGGGCTATTCAAAATGATCATATTTAAAACTTGCAAACACAAAAGGGTTCATTTGAGTCCATAATGGTGACTGAACTCTGCGCGATACGTCACTGGTCGATATCAGATGAATCCATGACCTAGACCCATTCAGTCCCCTCTACTATTAAGTTTATGTACCTACACAAATAACCTTAGACGCGGTCGCACCCCCGAGTACGTGTACTAGGGCGACAGTAAACAAAGAAGGTTGTTCCTGTATGAAGATTTATTTATATTGAGGCCACCAACAAAACACGTGGTCATAGCCGATGTGCGCATGTTCGATAAATCAAGCGACTTGTAGGAAGGAATCAAGGTCAATTGAACTGAAAGAGTAGGAAAATGTCTGATGAATGTAGCGTCATAACGTGCGTAAGTCGCGTAAGATGAAAGTTTTAAAGTTGGGGTTAATTAAATAACATAATTGTTTTTCGTATAAAAAGTTATTTTTTAATGAGTGATTTTAGAAGTTAAAACACTATTTCTTTAATATACCTTCTAGGTACCTACACTCTTTATAGAGCGAATACACACATTATTTCAAATATGCAATGGCGAGAAGTTATATTGTCCCGTGTAATAAAAAGTGATTACCATGTATTGAACAAGATTTCAGACTCCGTGCTTAATTATTACTTTGGTCAGCGAATGAATGAAAATACATAAAAAAGCACTCAACATACTGTTTGTTTAATTTATGAACCGCACCACCATCAGCCCACGTTCATTGGGGTATAAAAATGATAAGTAGTGGTGATGTTGTTACTAGGGCGCCATAAATGTAAGAACATATGGTTAAAATGCATTTACACTATAAATGTGAAGATTAGTATCGACTAGGACCTGTTGAATAACTGTCGTCTGTTTTTTCTCGCATACAAATTTTTATTAATAAGAACTGTTAATATTTAAACCTTAAATGACTTTGTACAATGATTAGATATCAATTAATTAAAATTAAATATTTCCAACACTAATGTGCTCCAAGCATTTAACAGAAAAACTGTACGCATTAATGTACTTTACTTAACAGTAATAATATAGAACAGGTTCGTAATGCAATGTTTCTGGGAGAGAACTGCCACACCCAGATGAGCATTTTACATGGAAGAACCACCTCCAAATAATATCAAAAACTTTGCCTTAAAAATAGTAAAAAATATTACGCCTTAGCGTACCGCCATTATGGTGTATCACGCTTATATGTACGTATACTCAGTAGTAGGAAATGATATAGTTGTGTGGGAAAACCATTCTGAATTGCCGTAAATCTTCATCGCAGAAAAAAAGTGCATTCGGACAATATTCAAAATGCAGTGGTATGACTCTTGCAGGGCCATATTCATTTTTCATATATTTTTTACATTTTTCTTTTACATAAAAGTATAAAACAAGCTACCTATGTCATATTAAGTAAAAAAAATGTCATTAAAGGTACATGTCAAAATAAAAATTGCTTTAAACAAAAGAAGGTAAATTATTTATCAAACATTAAAACTAACAAAAAATAAATAATATTCAGCCGTCAATCCACAAAATAATAATAAAAAACAGTCCATTAGATCCTCACGTTATGTTTCGCTCCTTTATAACTTATAATCTACCTCTAGAAACTCATGTACGCTATAAAACAACGATCAAGGAGAACCTTCTATAATTTGAATATATAATATCTTCAATATTTTGAAAATGGTGGGCCTTTATTTCACTTTGAACTTTATTATATAATTTGATGCACATAATATAACAATTGTTTGATGTGAGCGTAAGACTTGTCATTGGTCGATGTAACTATTAATAGTATGCGACCGAGGAGCATAATAATTTGTCGCACACTGGAAAAATCTTTATGCTTGCAAACAAATATACACGATTTCCAATATACAAACAATGTAAGGTGAGGATTTTATATTTCCTAAAGAATGGGCGACAAGAATCTATTTGCTTTAACCCGAATATGGCTCTCAAACATTTTTTCTGCATTATAAATGCTTGGTCAATCTCTACACACCGATCACACAAAATAGCAAAACACCATATAGCAAAATGGAAGAAATATAGCTGTAATACGCAATAATTTCCGCGATTCTAGATATTTCGCAGCCAGCAGGTCTAAGGGGATGAATAAAACTATTTATTCTCGCGAATGACCTAATAAGGTCCAATCTTTCAATCCAAGGAAAGATCACACAAATAGAAACGTACACATTTGGATTTTCAAAGGCATGTTCCAAAATTAAAGCTTCCTCGGATCTGCGTATTATAAGAAAGAAATTTGTGCAGACGGTTCGATAATTCATTCTTCTAGATACCAGAGGAGCATGATCAAAATGGAGCTTAATTTTAAATATTCTGTTGAAACCGAAGCGTCGTTGCTGCGTTCTTACTGCGCAAGTAATACGTGCCGCAATCAAAACTTTGGAACCTATCAGTTAGAACGTTTTTCAAATGACTTTTTAAACCCCTGGTTTACTGGAACACAGATCCTAAGCAAGACACGAAGTATTTTTATTGGGCCTCATAAAACGGCAGACAATAGGTAATCTTTTATATAGGGAATCGTGTTTTGTATTCAATCTTGATGCATTTGTTTAGTTATATATAAATTATTTCGATTGTCAGCTAAAAACGATAAACCATTTTTTTTGTATCTTAACAGAAAGAACAGGAATACCTAACTTACAGAAAATTTGAAAATTAAATAGTAAAATATACATCGTACCTCAATATCTTCTTTATTAGCTAGAAGAGGGGCTTCTAGAATATTTTTCAAACAAAAGTCTTCGTTATCCAATTCAAAATTGTATTTGGTGACTTCCATGATACGTTGCCAGTGACGTGGTTTCATTGCCTTATTAGCCATTAGCTCCAAGAGTGGACACATGTCGTTAAAGTCATCAATAGTCTTCTTTAAAGCGAAGAATGCTGGCCATTCTTTAAGTCTGTAAAATAAGTTACGTATAATTATTATATATCTAGACACAGACTGGATTTATGTAAAGTTTATCTCACCCTTTCGGCAATTTCCGACATCTGTTCTGGAACTCCATGAGCTCATTATTAATTTCTTCAATATTTACCTCTCCCCAAGGAATATCATAGTAACTGCTGACTCTGTCTATGACATCATTGTATAGTTTATACAGTTTCTGCAGAAGGTTCAGTTCCTTTCTTATTTGAGCCAATTCTGGATACTCGGTGTGTGGTAAACCGAAAAGTTCTTCACCATTTTGGTAAGTTTGAAGTTTACGCCACATACCATCGAAGCGATTCTATAAAAATACCGGCAAATATTAAAGAAAGTGTAACAAAGTGAATATTTACAGTAACGTCAGTTATGATTTAATAACCTGAAATAATATCAGTCGATCTGATGCCTCTCTAGGACTCAACCCTGGTTGCATTGGACCTGCATAGCGGTATTCATGGACATACTCCGAATTATCTTCTCTAAACTTATCCAAATTACTGTTGAGATCATCTTCAAGCTGGGGTTGCATCTTTAACAAAGTGAAGTGTGATGCTAATGCCCTAGCTTGAAGCTGCTGCCATGTGTAGCGAAGGTTATCAACCTGTTCTAGATCCTCTTTGCTGACTGGCAACTCGTATCGGGTTATTATGTTGAATGCTTCCTAAAATTAATACCAAATTGAATTTTAAAAAAATTGTTCTTTAATTGCTTAAATCCGACAGACTGCGACGGTCGTTGCTGTCAAATCATAACCTACTTCCAAAAAGTAGTCAAGTTACCTCAACGGGATCAATTCTCAATTCCATGTCAACTTCTTGCTCTCTAATTTTTTTAAGAGTCTCCATGACAGTTCTGACGTCATCCAGGTCTCTTATAGGTCTTTCTAATTTGCGGTCCAAATCATTCATAATAGCGTAAACGTAGTCCATTTCTCGCTTATATTTCTTGCGCATGGCCTGACTTATTCTGTGTGTACCATCTATAAATTAAAGAGGAGATTGGATACCGAGTATTTTTACCACATTTACCTAATGGGCCAAATTATTACCAAAGCATAAACAAAACAAGTTTAGTACACACATAAAAGTCATATCTTTTAAATAACATTTATATTATAAATGAAAGAGATGAGCCTCACTTTTCAATTCAGTAGTTAATCCTAACTTTAATTTCTCAGTCGAAACAGCAAGACAGTTTCCAATGATCAGGAAATCGGGTTCTAGTTCAAGTTTAGCTTCCAGTTCGCTGTGACGCTTCAATGATACTTCAAAATCGTTCAGATTCCATGCTAGTAGCTGGCGAAGAGTTTTCTCACATTTCCATAAGTAATGGTACGGGCGCCAACGTTTTACCAACGTATTCACTTCCTACAATATTTAGACATCTAGTAATAACGTAGAATTTGCGAGAAATAACAATTAATACATTTGAATCCGCCGATGGCCTAATTGCTCAAATTCTCGACCAACACCTGAGAAGGCTAGTGATAAATGGTTGGGTCAAGGGCCTGATGCAAAAAGCAGTACTTCCGGACAGGGCGCATATTATTCGGAAATTCCTTTCTATGGATCCCTGATCACCTAATTCTCCCGTTACTGGTGGGCTACTGATTTTTATATTCTTAAATGATTTTCTTTATTTATAATCAAATATTTATAAAGTAAGAAAAGACAAGTTGATAAAGTAAATAAAGGAAAAAAATACATATCATAGATGAAAAAAAAAATGAGAAACAAACATACCGTTTTCACATTTGCTGAACACATTGACAATAAAGTCAGGGTCTTTATGATTTCCTTATTCTCCATAACGTAACTATAGAAGTTTTTCTGTTGGAATGGAAATTGTGGTTTCTCCTCAGATTCTAGTCTGTAATGCTTCTTCCTTTTCATCTTGGCCATGTCCATCATTTTCGTGGACTTCAGAGCGGCCGGTGGGGCCGTGACTGATTGGACCTGTTCGTCAAGCTTGGTAACAACGTCTAACAGCGGATTCGATGGAGGACGAGCGATTTTCTTCCAGCTCACCTATATATATTCAAGCCAGAACGCAAAGCATATTCACAGCATAAAATAAATTATTGCAAAGCCACGTTAAGTGCCAGCAAATTAAAAATAAATCACGCGGAAGCACATATTTGCAGACAAAAACACATTGACACAGTCAAATACACATTGTGCAGGGTGACGAACAACACAAAACAATTAACATCACAAGTAGGGAAGAAAAGGAAATCCCATTTTAGTAATTATAACCTTTAAATAAATATATAACAAAATAGATATAATAAGTTGCAATAATCATTAAAGAGAATGAGAAACTAACTATACTAGTAGAAAGATAAAAAAATATTTTTAATTGTCATTATATAGGTACTAACGTAATTTATTTTATTAGGCAGGAATAGAAAAATAGAATATAACCAATCAGAAATAGTCTTAAAATACTTTGCGTATTTTAGGGTTTAGTATACTACGTGTGGTAAATGGTTCCCAATTATAGTATTATGTTGTTGTCCATACCCTTGATGTTTTTCCACCAGTCCATTGAGCTACGCCTTTTGAAAGGCCAGATATATGCTTTCCAGCCAGCAGCAGCACTTCTTGGATATCATCAAGAGTTGGTGTCACAGATACATTAGGTATCATTAAAGATGCATGTAGCAAGAATATTGGTTTCTTTTGTGAATCTAAAAAGAAAATGTACTTTTTTTAATATGAAGTAGTCAACCTCTTTAAAAATAATCGAAGTGAAGATTGTCTTCACTTCGATTATTTGTGACTAAAGATGATAAAACTGATATATTTCTTTTTAAGAAATTGTTTGATTGTCAAACTCAAATTACTCTTATAGCATTAAAATAAGCGTTTACATCTACCTCGTTAAAACATGGTTTGCTTATAAACCGCCCGCCCTCGAGCAGTCCATGTGGACCGCAATAAATTGCGCTTGCGTGAAAAATATTCCGCTGCGTCGGACGAAATACGATTTTATATACTAGGAGCCCAGAAAACATTGAAGCACCAATGAACTTTGTTTTAGTGCCTCAAAACATAACATGCACCATATCTCAGTTAAACGACAATAGTCTTTATTATCTAGTAGCAATAAAGTTCATTATTCCATGCAAATTACTGCTTCATTAGTTTTAGTTTCTGACATAAACCTGCGAAAAACTGCAATGACTGTTGTTTCTTTCGCCGCTTTCTTAGATTTATGACATAAAATTGAGTTTTCATAACATAAAAATGATGCCACATGAAATGATTCAAAAATATGTCTGAGTTTTATAAAGGTGCTGACTTTAATTTATTTACAATCAATGGTTTTATGTGACCGGCCGGTATTTTCTATGAGAGCAATCGTGATACGGCATGTTGTGGCCCGGAGTCTCATTGTATTGGATTGAAAAGTCAGACGGAGACTAATTGATTAAAACCTTAATGGAAAAATAATTAAAGAATTGATCTTTTATAATGCCCATCAAATCTCCTTGAAATAAACACATTTTTATTATAAATTGCTTGATTTCCTAATGGCAAAAAATTATATTACAGCGATAATACTAGTAGGATTTGTTAAATACAGCTTAGATACTACACTTCTAAAATATACCTACTCTTCATCCGCATTGATACCCATTACGAAGTATAATGACAAAGAATCTTTGTGTGACTTTGAAACAGTATTGTTAGGCGTCGAGTAAAAAAGCATTATTATTCCCCTACAATGTAAGAGGCCGAATCACTAGGACCAAAGAAATGTCGCGCAAGTAACATACAAAGCCAATTGAATTCATGGCGATCCCCTACAAAGAACGACCCTTTGTAAGTTTAAAATACTTAACGCTAAATTAAGATGAGCATAGGAACCTAAATTCCTTAAAATAAAAGAAAATTAAAATAACTTTTTCTGTTGTAAATATATATAAGTTATATAGAGAAATATAGTTGCAATTTTGATTGTACATAACAAAGAATCATAATGCTGATTTGCATATATTTATTAACGGCCTAAAGCTACAAGGTTTCCACTTAAGTAACAAATAATTATTAACGCAAATAATAAAAAGCAATCCGGTATTCCCATGCGATTCTACCATCCCCTGCCACGTGGATGGATTGCTTGTTTATTATACGCTTGCATTAACCCGCGAAGTCCGCTCAAATACGATGCGATGTACTAGGAACTCATAAGCCTTACCAAGTAGAATTGAAGTTATTTCAGCGATTGAAATGTAACAACTACCAGAGTAGCATTTTGCTATATTCATCTCAGTACCTTAAGGATAAAAGGCGAAAGTCGTGTGCACATGTTCACGTATTGATTTTCCTATCTTGTGTTTGAAGCTCGTAGTGATAAAATGATATTGTTAACGCGTTGTTTTTTGTTGATTTCTAAATGACAATGACAGAAATATCCGTTGCAATGAATTAAAAAAATATCTTTATTAACTATTGAACTAAATTTACGAAAAATATGTTGTGGTTCGAATTTTCCCAAAGTTTCCAGATGTGTTTTATACAATGAGATTTGAAAACACAGTTTCAAAAGCTGAAGTAAACAAATGTATCATTCTCTACTACACAGTAAAGGATGAATGAGAAACATTTTCCAGAGCGGGCTAGTATAAACTTATTTACATGGTTTCTTAGGCATTTTTATGTAAGTAGGTTATTTTGCCATATCTAAGTACCTGTGACATGTTTCCCGCCTAACGCCTTGATAGTTAATGAACTTCTTTTTGGTCATAATAACACGCATATAACGAAACAAGACGGCAAGTATAAAAGTTTTCCAGTTTTCAATACGGCCTATCTGGGGCACACCGTGTACTTCTTGAAGGACCGTCATTCCCACCAGAGAGTAGGTCATCTTTAGTGCCAATGACCGGATGGTTATATATGCTGAGGAGCGAAGGAATTTATCGTAAAAAACACGCAACAGCAGTAAAGCGCTCCATATCACACGCACCGTGCATCTATGACATCATTGAATTGACTAACAATACAAAACAAGCTTAAGAGATTAACCACTTTGGGAGCAGAGATCATTTTGATTACTACTTCATGACAAGCAACTCGTATGTTTTCCCTATATTCATCTTTGCTAGCGTACGGTGAAGTCATGAGGATAAGAAGAAATTCTATACGTTCTTTAGCACAATTGGAGCTGGAGCCAGAACAATATATATAAATATGCTGCGCAAAAGGGATTCCGTTATACTATTTGCGGTAATCCACAGTAACCCATGCATAGCCCTACCTTTTTTTCCATTATTCACAATAGTCCTACACTAACCGGGGACTGTCCTTGGGTGCATTTCCATAGTGCATACAGGGATAGTCGCCGGTTTATGTCTCCATTACATTTAGATTAAAGTTGTCTAAAGGGCCTCTGCGCAGTTGGCTTCGGCCCCTCGTACGCCTCCCAAATGACCGGGACCCTGTGGTCCCGTGAATGGTAAAGACATACATAATAATAATAATAATATTCTTTAATGTACACCACGTAAACACATAGGACAAACAACAATTAATATAGTATTATTCATAAATGAGTACATAAACACGCAATTTTCACCTTCGATAGCGTTGACATCAGTAGTGAATTGTTTGATAATAAGATCAAGTGTTCTCCTAGTGACCTTTATAAGTACATCAACCACTTTTCGACTGTAATAGCGGCGCATCTCACTCACTGCATTCTTCACCATTTCCTGAAAACAATAAAAATATGTTTTACAGTGTCCTTAACGAATTGGTTTACTTTTAATTGTTAAAAAAATATCTAAAGGTTTAATGATATTTTCTTTCATTTAAAGCATTCTGTAATGTTTGCAAATAAATCAAAATACATATTTGTGGGTAACACAGCAACGAAAACATCACTTACGTGGCTGCGTACCACGTGCTGCAAAAGCTGGTATTGATCTTTCCACACTTTGCAGTATTCCTATACCAGGGCGCCAGTAACTAACAAGAAGTAATTTCAGTTCGTTTGTGACGTACTGAATCCGAACATAATGATAAAAACTAAGCAAGTTTGTGGGCGCGCTGCCCGCAAATATAGTTCAAGTACGGACATCGTTTAAACAATATCGCTACTTGTTTATTATGCTTAATGATGATGGATGAGTAAGACAAAGTAACAATAGTATTGTGATATATTAAATGCAGTACGTTAAGTTACCTGCATACTCTTCGAGAGTCCACCAGCGGGCATGGACAGCAACCGATGAGGACTTTCGAAGCATTCCCATACTGCTGACCAGTCCTGTTGACCACTTGATGAAGAATCGTTAACGGTGGAGGTCGCTCCACTGCCCACCTGACTATCATCTAAAAATACAATAAATAAAACTTGTTGGGTGAAATAGTCTATTTAATAATTATATAGCCGAGATTTACAATTAATGATACACTTTTTTGAAGGGGGGAAATCATCAAAAATTTCTTTTCCCGCCTTGGATGTGGCGAAAGGGAGGGTCAGATTTTTACTGACTAAAAATCACTTCGTTTCTACACCTACTCTTCGAGTCAGAATCCCGGCGACCCGTTAAGTCATCCACAGCTCCGCATCGAGCATCAGTCTTACTGGGTGGTGGTCTGATGGCTCTTTAAGAAATCATTGCAACGTCTTTCAAAGGTTGACAAATTATTTTATATTAATAATATTTATCGTATCAAACGTAAAATTAAAGAAATTAACCAAACTACCGAAATATAGCTTGAGCTGTCTGTTGTATGCTATAATATCATTCAATCGACGTCTCTTTTTAAAATGGTTATCTAAAAACTTTCATACTTCTGTTGATAGTAAAGCTTAGCAAGTTTTTAAACTATTAATAATTGTTTAAAACGTTAATAACTATTGCAACTAATAAATGTAATAGTTTATACCAGCAGGGTAGCATAAACGGCAGGATGTATTTGCGCTCGACTACGGAGGTTATGTCTGTAATTTCGCACTACTACATCAGCAAACGCTTGCACTACTCGTATTGACGCTGAACCGTCGGGGTCACCTAAGTCGGCGCCCTCCAATTGCAGTCATCAGAGGGAAAGTACTAGGATATCAAAAAGTGGAGAATGTATTATTTCATAACACGAAGTAGATGCGAAGTATTTGAAAAATATATGGTAATTGTTACGGTTCTAAAATAGGTCCGAATTGATCTTAGACCAAAATATTTATTTTTAATTACTTTAGTCATTAATTAAATATTTTTTTGTATTCGGTGCTAATTTGTAAGTTCTTTATAGTAGTAAACACTATCACGTTAACACTGAATTATGTTAATATCTCTAAGCTCACTTAGTTTAATTAAAGTAAGCAATTAGTAACTTTACTATTAAAAAAAAGCACTTTTTTATATTCTGTTTTATTTACGAAAAAGCAACATAGTTCTGCATATAATATGTAAAAGTAGCTAACAAACTATGAACTCTAAAGTGCCAATGGAAATAAATACATTTCAGAAATATCATGCAATATGTTATAGATAATTTACTACAATGCTATGCAGCAACGAAAAACCTCTCATTCGAAACACATACTTTTCCGCTGTGCCGTCGCAGTAGTAGGATAAAAAAATGGAGTATTGTAATCGGACGGTCAAATATAATTTTAATAATAACCTCATTATTAATATTTCATTGTAAAGTCATATTCAATTGATTAGCATCAAGTTTAACGAATGATTTATAAGACACACTGTATAGGATTAACACCGGCCGCTTTAAGGGCAGCAATCCATGAAATTGCATTGAAATCAAGTGCATTGGCCGCATGAAGCTTACTAGGAAACAATGAAGCACTAAGTGGTGCCTGATACACAAGTGAAATATCAATGTACAAAGAAAATGCACATATAGGTATAGGAGATGGGGGTGGAAGGTTTCAGTGCAACGTGGGTGGTGGGGGTGTGGCCAATATTGCATGAAACTTCAAGGAAAAGTGCGACAGCACGATGTTGAAGCTGAAACAAAGTACTTGTTTCCATTTACTGACGTCATAAGTATGTCATCTACGTATAGACGCGAAAAAGATTCTATCCATATCAGCAAAAAGAACACATTTTTCCAACGTTAGGTAAATTTTAACTGAGGTACCTATAACTTTGAATATTTTACTTTTTATCCATACTAAAAACTGTCAAATGCCATTTTTTGGTCTATTTCATGATGTAAATATGTACATAGTAAGTATGCATTCATAAACGATATTTCTTAATCTTGTACTTTTATATGAAGCTAAAGAGTTTGTTTGTACGTGCTAAACTCAGGACTGCTGGTCCAAATCTAATAATTCTTTGTGTGTAAGATAGTCCATTTATCGACAAAGACTATGTAACATCACGCTGCAATAAATAGGAGCCGAGTAGAGCGGGTGAAAGGTGCAGGAGTAGCTAGTAATATATTGTAGTAACTAAAAAAAATCACCAAAGGAAAACATAATGCTATTCTTTGCTGATTTTCCTTTGGTGATCTCATAGAACATGAGGAATAAGATGTGGATCAGAATATTATTCATCGGCGCTGCACGTGCTAGTATAACCACGAATACGATGGAAGCAGAGAAAAACAGTAGGATTTAAAAAATACGACTTCTTATGACAACTCTATCTAAAGGTAAGTCGCCATAAGACCAACCATTGTGGTCCATTGTGGTATCCTAATATATGTATTTGTCCTGGGTACAGTATGTAAAAATATAAATAATCCCTAAAAGCCTCGACATCCATTTTAGGAGGCTGGCGTTAGGTGGATGGATCAAGGGCCTGATACAGAAGGCGGTTCTCCTAGAAACGGCACGTATCGTGAGGAGGTTTCTGTCTCTGGAGCCCTAACCACCGGTAGCTTGGACCATGGTCCCGCTACTGGTCAGCTCCTATTTTTCAATTTTTTTTTTTGTAAGTAGTATTTAAAATTGTACTTAGTAGTAACCACTTTGTGTACATAGTTTCTACCTGTCCGTATAGTAAACGTCTATAACGTTCGTTGTAACGAACTAGAACGTTCTTATTTTGATTTGGCTGACAAGATTCAAATTTATCAAAAATATTTTTATTGTGAATAGCCTTCCTATTCAAAATAAAAATATTTGTTTCGTTTGGCCACCATCTCGGTTGGTGGTAAGCGATGATGTGCCCGACGTACTCTATCGCCAGTACCTACGAGTAATCTGTTCACTCGGGACTTAAAGACACCTTAGTTGTATTTTTTGGTCCCTTTAAAGATATTTTCTTGTCGGAGCAACGAAGGCCACTCCTTAGCGGTTCGCACTAGAAAACTCGAAGCAAAACTACAATTTTATTATCCTACTAATAACATAAATACCAAAAGTTTGTGAGGATGTATATGTATGTGTGTGTGTGTGTGTGTGTGTTTATGACTCTTTCGCGTTAAAACGGCTAAAGAAATCGAGATGAAATTTGGAACAGGGGTAGATTATGTTGTGGACACACATAGAACACATAGACTACTTTTATATCACAAGAACGCGGGCGAAGCCGCTGGCAGAAGCTAGTACAGTACATACATAATTATTACTATGTTTCAAGTTCATAAAAAACACACCGTATCTGTATACCCTTTTTAACCGCATAAATGTTTAATTTTACTTATACCCTGCTGAAAAGCGGCGTTGCATGATGATGTTAAAAAATCTACATACAGGTTCACTGACGCATTCTCTTTGTACTAGGGCCCGATGAATACTAGGAAGTACATCGTTCACACTATCCCACTCACATATATGCAGAACACATACGACACACATTTGAATTACATAACCTTATTCAACGAACAATTGATTCCAGAACGAGTGCAAGGGGACAATGAACGACCCTGACTCTCGTGAACAGTGACAATGCTTATGTAACATATTTGATATTATCTGTAACAAGTCACTGCGTCACGACAAATGAATAGAGATGGTTCATTAGTATAAAAATATTCTAACAGTTCAATACCTAACATTACATAATTAGATATACATACATAACTCACTCCCAGTGACTCCCATGATTTCTTCGTATAGTTTCTTTATCATACTTCTCAAACGAATAAAGAGAAATAAGTATGTATGCACGGAAAAATATTTGTCATTCCTAGGCACAATTTTCCAGAAAATATCAATCGTTTTGACATTTTGATAAAAGTACCGAATTTAAGGAGTTGAGAACACAACAAAATCTTGCAAGAATCTATTACTTAACAATAGTTTCCGCATATAATTATCATATTTAACAAACTTACTTAGAAACAATTATAATCATTTTGCATTCATAACTTTTCTCGATTGCCACTATCGTTAACTAATTTATTTTGTGGCCACATCCTATGGAGGCGTAGTCAGCCGTAACTGATTTCGAGAACTACAATGTAACAGTCCGTCACCAAGATAACATAACATTAGAGAAGTTGCTTCGTGGCAACATCACCGCCACGTCAGCAGGCTGATAGAATAGATTTGAGTTAAAAATACAAGGAGATGTTTTGAGCATTAAGACACCGAACACCAGATTAACATAACCTTAAGAAACCTATGTAAATAAGGTACAAGTATGGAAGTGTCATGTCTGGTGGAGTAGCGAAGCTGAATTCCTGACCTACAGATTACAGCAATAGTAGACTAAGATGTCATAAGTACTAAAGAATTTGTTTGGTTGCGGAGTTGCATCATAAAAAAACTTGGTGACTATTAATGGTGTTAAAAAAACGAGTGGTTTGACAAATCTAAAAATAAAAATATTCGAAAAAGAAGAAAATGGGAATGTTTACATTATTGATGAACCGAATTTCAGATATGATTTTTTAATAGGATTAGATATGATAAAGATGTACAACTTGGTACAAAATGAGGAGTTGAAAATAACACAAAAACAATACTTACATCAAGAAAATATAAAAAAAGAGAAAGAGATAAACAAAACACAAGACGAAAATAACGAATGTAAAAAGGAATACAAAATAAATTTTAATGAACATGTGAAAGAAAAGGAATTTCAAATGAAAGTCAATCATTTAGATGAAAATAAAAAAGAAGAAATTAATAAACTAATACGACAATATAAATCGGTTTTTGCCAAAGACAAGTATGACGTAGGAACAGTTAAAGGATATGAAGCTAGAATAGATTTAATAGTGGATAAATACTGCAGCAAAAGGCCATATAGATGCACTATAGAAGACAAAGAAGAGATAGCAGAACAGATATCAAAACTATTGGATAATAAACTTATAGAAGAGTCCTACAGCCCATTTGCAGCACCGGTAACTTTGGCATTTAAGAAAGAAGAAAATAAAAAGTCAAGACTATGTATAGACTTTAGGGATTTAAATAAAATAGTAGTGCCTCAAGCTCAACCCTTCCCATTAATTGATGATCTAATGATAAAGACAAGGAATTGTAACTATTTTACAAGTCTAGACATAAACTCCGCTTTTTGGTCTATACCTCTCAGAGTAGAAGACAGGAAGAAGACAGGATTTGTAACACAAGAAGGACACTTCCAATGGACTTGTCTTCCGTTCGGGCTGAAGACAGCACTAGCAATATTTCAAAGAATACTAAGTAATATACTTAGAAAATATAAACTTACTAATTTTACCGTGAATTATATCGATGATATCCTGATATTTTCGAAATCATTCGAAGAACACATAGAACACTTGAAACAGTTGCTAGAAGCAATTCAAACTGAAGGATTCCGATTA
The DNA here is from genome assembly GCA_038387885.1 of Spodoptera picta. Classification (NCBI taxonomy): domain Eukaryota; kingdom Metazoa; phylum Arthropoda; class Insecta; order Lepidoptera; family Noctuidae; genus Spodoptera; species Spodoptera picta. Next base: position 425,263 of record JAZHFQ010000105.1, read on the forward strand.
AAATTTACAAAATGTACATTTGCATCAGATTCAATAAAATACCTGAGACATATTATTCAAAACAATTCAATACAACCAGTTAAGGACAACCTAATTTCGATAAAGGATTTCCCAGTGCCAAAAACTCAAAAGAATGTTAGACAATTTTTAGGAAAAATAAATTTTTACCATGAATACATTCCAAGAAGTGCAATCATACTAGACCCATTACATAACTTACTTAGAAAAAACCAGAAATTTGTTTGGTCTCAAGAATGTCATGAAGCATTTGAGAAAATAAAGAGTCTCTTATGTTCGAAACCAATACTAGAAATATTTGATCAAAATCTACCAATTAACATCTATACAGATAGATCACTGGAGGGCGTTGGAGCAATTTTAAAACAGGTACAAACAGACGGTAAAGAAAAACCAGTAGCTTATTTTTCAAAAAAACTAAATGCAGCACAAAAGAAGAAAAAAGCTATATATTTAGAATGTTTGGCCATCAAAGAAGCATTGAGATATTGGCAGTACTGGTTAATGGGAAAATCATTTACGGTTTACTCAGACCACAAACCATTGGAGAATATGAACCTAAAAGCAAGAACGGATGAAGAGCTGGGTGATCTCAGTTACTACATTTCACAATATGACTTTAAAATTAAATATTCCCCAGGAAAAGAAAATTTAGAAGCAGACTGTTTAAGTCGAAATCCTGTGCTGGAACCAGAAGAAAATTTAGATGATTTATTAAAAGTAGTGAACCTTATTACTTTGGAAGACATTATAATGGATCAGAATAAAAATGAAGAAATACAAAGAAATAAAAATAAAATCATTAAAACACATAACGTGTACTACAAAAAAATAAGAAACAAAGAAAAAATAATAATAACAGAAGATTTCAGCATAGGACTTATAAAACAAATACACGAGGATCTGTGCCACATAGTAGTTGGACAAATGCTAAGAACTCTTAGTTCACTGTATGTAACAAAGAATTTAACTAAGAATATAACAAAAATTTGTAGAAGCTGTGAAATTTGCATAAAAAATAAAACAAGAGGGCAGCACAAATACGGATTGATGTCACATCTAGGACCGGCGAAAAGACCTCTTGAAATAGTTTCAATAGACACAATTGGTGGTTTTGGTGGTTCGAGATCAACCAAGAAATACCTACATCTTCTTGTAGACCACTTCACTAGATACGCATTCATTATAACATCACAGACCCAGAGTGCACATGATTTTATAAAGCTAATAAATAAAGTCACCGAAATAGGAGAGATTGAAATGCTTCTCACCGACCAGTATCCAGGAATAAATTCAAAAGAATTCAAGAAATTTCTCAGTGATAAGCAAATAACAATGATATTTATAGCAGTGAATGCACCTTTTTCAAACGGACTCAATGAAAGGTTAAATCAAACTCTAGTAAATAAGATGTCGGATAAATGGAGGTGAACAAAAAAAAGCTTGGACTACAATAGCGCACGAATGTGTAGAGAAATATAATCAGACTAATCATTCGATAACTGGCTATGCACCATGCTATTTGTTATATGGAACTGATGCTACAGTCTTACCAAATGAGCTACGCCAAGAACGCATACATAGTGACTGGATCAGAGATAAAGAAATAGCGTTTAATAATGCTTTGAAATCACACTACTATAACAAAATGCGTTATGATATAGTTTATAGTTAGAGATATGGTGTATGTAGAAAATGGAAATAAAATAAATCGGAAAAAGCTGGATGAACTAAGAATTGGACCATATAAAATAATAGAAAAAAAATCAAATACAATTTATAAGATAGATACAGGACACAGGAAGACAGAGTCAAATCTATTTCATATATCAAAACTAATTCCAGTACGTATAGAAAAGGATGAAGATAAGGAAGAAACAAGTGAAGAAGAGATGGAAGAAGAAGTAAGCTTAGGCCCTGAGAGAAAATTCACGGGTGAATTTTCTTCCTCGGGAGGGTAGATGTAAAGAAAAAGGTTTTCTTAATTTTTTAATTGACTACTTTGTCAAATAGTCTTTGTTTTATTAAAAACGTCAATATGTGACTTTTGTGTTAAAGAATTTATAGAAGAATAAAATATTAAATGTCGTTTCTTAATTTTACAAAGCAACACATAAGTTTTATTTCATTCTAAATAATACGATTTAGTCTTGTATATGGTTTATCTATCTATACTTATAATAAATCTGGAGAGAGGTCAAATATATACATAAAATATATTTAAAAAATAACTATCTAGGGGTGGTTAGGGATCGCTACTGATGCCAAAAATGCAATCAGTAAAATTTTTGTCTGTCTGTCTGTCTGTCTGTATGTTTGTTATGGAAACAAAAACTACTCGACGGATTTTAACGAAATTTGGCACAATTATTCTTCATACTCTTGGGCAGGTTATAGTATTCTTTTCATTACCCTACGATCAATAGGAGCAGAGCAGTGAAGGGAAATATTGGGAAAACGGGAGAAGTTACTCCATTTTTAAGCTTCCGCCGCGTGTGCAGGCTTATAGGTCAAAGCTACATAGAAATCATGTATGACGGAAATATTTTCCTTAAAATTATATAAAAAATATTATTTTATGGTTGACTAACAATAACACGTGAAACTCCCGATAGCTTAGCAATTAACGTTTACTACACTATCAATCACTCATCCCTAATTTAAAAAAATAACATTATTACCTATTCAATATAAAAAGAATCATGTGAATCGGTGTAGAAACACCAAAGTTATACATGAAATAATAATAAGTCATCGCCCAACACCAATCTCAGTCGGAGAGGTAACTAATAAGGAATATTCCGCAGAGATTGGTTACAATTTAATGGAACTGCTGACAACATTAGAAAACGGTGTCCCAATGATGACTGCAGAACAACGTTCAGTTTATGACCGCGTGTGCAATAGTGTTCAAAATAATCTGGGAACAATATGGTTTTTAGATGCACCTGGAGGAACTGGAAAAACCTTTTTGACTAAATTAATATTGGCTTATGTTCGAAATCAGCGTAAAATCGCTCTTGCCATAGCTTCATCAGGGATAGCTGCAACATTGCTACCAGGAGGTAAAACTGCTCACAGTATGTTTCAAATACCAATTGATTTAGATCGCACGGAAAGTCCAACCTGTAGTATTTCAAGAAATAGCGACAAAGCTAAGGTATTACGCGAGTGTAGTTTAATCAAATGGGATGAATGTACGATGGCCCATCGAAAAGAAGAAGAAGCGGTAGACAGAACTTTAAGGGATATAAGACAAACTGATCGACCAATGGGCAGTATCACGGTTTTATTTTGTGGTGATTTCCGACAAACCTTACCGGTAATACCACAGGGAACCCGAGCTGATGAGGTTAGGGCTTGCCTGAAAAGCTCTTATTTATGGCGTGATATACAATCGGAGCATTTGACTATAAATATGCGAGTAAGAACTGGAGATAACCCGGATGATAGTCAATTTTCTGACACATTATTAAAGATTGGTGAAGGTACCTATCCACAACTACACCAAGGAAAACTTATTCTGACGCCTGAATTTTGTTGTATAGTGCAATCTCAACCACATCTTATATCGTCGGTTTACGGTGACGTAACAAATATATTAAATAGGGACAATTCTTGGCTATGCGAAAGATCTATTTTAACTCCTTGCAATGAACAGGCATCTGAGATCAATAATATAATACTGTCGAATATACAGGGGGAAAGCAAAGTTTATACATCAATAAATAGAACGGTCGATGAACAAGAAGCCACTAATTTCCCGATAGAATTTTTAAATTCTTTAAACATGCCCGGACTCTCATGAAATTTGTTTAAAAATTGGCATTCCGATTATTTTGCTCCGAAATTTAAGACCACCACAACTTTGCAATGGAACTCGACTAAAAGTAACCCAGTTACAACGAAATATAATCGAGGCTCAAATTTTAACAGGTTGCAGTGCAGGAGAAACCGTCTTTATTCCCAGAATACCAAATAATTTTCCATTCCAATTTAAAAGGATGCAATTCCCAGTATCGGTGTAATATATTACCAATATAAATAATATATTACCAATATAAATAATAACAATAAATATTGCCAATACATTAACTTAATACACAAGGAGTTACACGCGGACGAAGTCGCGGGCAAAAGCTAGTTTGTAATATACTCTCATATGTGTATTGTTTGATGTGTATCTATCGCATATCTATGTATTTTATTGAGATCTATAGAGGTATATTCAATACATTATTTATCGGTTATATTTTGTGCATGTAGTTTTAAGTACTTATTGGCTTAAATTTTGGTAATTTTTGTTTTTTTTTGTTCATGCTATGTTACATACAGTGTCTTAGTTTTTACTGTTTTTTCCTGTCGAAGGACTGCAGGAAGAGATTCTTACGAGAATATGTAGTGCCTATGTACATACCTCCAAATTATGGCAGTAAGTAAAGCAGTACACAAGAGTATTCTCTTGTGTACTGTCTGTGTTGTGCATAAATAAATAAAATAAAATATCTAGTGTGCCAATTTTTGTACTACTATATTAATTTGAAAATCCTAGGTAGTTTTAAGCTTGATTCTTTTAGTTCAAGATTGAAAGACATTACACCCAATTTCAGCCCAACTCTAAAAATAATTAATACTTGGTAGTACGTTAGCCTTTGCATCCACTCGCTCTGTGGATTATGCGTAGGTATTATACATAATTAATTAGTATATGTACTGGTTTAAAAATCCCTTTGATAGACATTGGGTTCTTCGATACCATGGAACTGAGCTCCATCTTCAGCCTAGCACTAGACAACGTATTTGCAAACCTATAAAGACGACTAGCTATATGATCAACAATGTAACCAATGTCCAATACCAGGACTTCATGATACACTTGGAAGTTATTTATTAACATGACCTAACACCTACACATAACACTGTTTGTATTTACGTTGAACCCGAGGACGTACGGCCATACTCTCTCGGCCATCTCTTTTACTCGCAAAGGTATTATCATCTATTGAAAGAGAGGGAATATTCGTGGCCAGAGAGGCAGCTGCTAAACTCATCTTCGCTACAAGCTAGCTATGATGTACCTACTTCTGTCCTAACTAAACAAAGATAAGCCCAATACTGGATTGCAGCGCCGTTAGGTCACAAGCACGACTACCATGGCGTCTTGCATTGTGTATCTCCTTTGAACAACGTTATAATAAAATCACTGCTTTACCATAAGAAACGATGAAAAGTATATGAGTACTCATTTATTCATGCTTATGACTCAACGCAATTTTTAAACAACTTTATTTGTAACGTACACTAACATTGATACGAATCAATGTTGTTTTATTTGGTATTTTCATACATTAAATTACATATATTCAAAGATTAGTCATAAGCAACGCTGTTATGAAATAATATTTGCATAAAAAACATCGCAAGGCATAAATAAATGGAATGGAATCGCAACAATCGCATATGCAAAGATTAGTCAACATTTTCCTACGTATATTGACATTTTACCTTGACGTCTAGACAGAAGATTGAACTAAGGTACGCTTGTATTATCAACAAAAGCCCTAAGACGTGATGAATAGTTAGCTCGCTAATTATTAAGCCCTACTGATTAAATTTATTAAATGTAACTATACCAGTCTAATAAGTGTTAGTTTAAATTTATAGAATGTCGAACCAGACGAACGTGCGGCCCCTGCAGCAACTGTGCTATGACTATCGTGGTGAGCAATTTCTCGTATGTTCTCTATCCTGCTTTCACCAAGGCAGTAAGCTATTGCTTATTCACTCTACAACTTGTATACGCCCTTGGGAATTCTACTGCTGGGGATTAGGTTACTTTTCTAGTTGAAATATTTTGATGTATAACAATATTAGTGTTCGTGCAAACTACTGTGTAGAAGATCAGTAAACTTTGTGCATCAATGCATTTCAATTTATTATTACAACACATACAGTCATTAATTATAACCCACCTTCAGCGATAAGGAATTCAAAATCAGGATTGATTTCAGTTGGCTTGATTTGCTGGGCTGCTTTCTTCACTAAGTCTAAGACTTCTTCAACTGCTTCTTCCACCATAAGGCTTTTACGGTTTAGCTCAACGCACGCGTTACTATATGAATATTAAAATAAACAAAAATTAAGTTTAGCTGCTAATGGAATTAAGAGCCGAGATAACAGATATTACATTTAATTACTATAATATTATATAATGTATATTAGACGTTGATTCCAAAATTCAATGAAGTTTGTAGTTTGTGCTCAAACGAAGTTTGTACTTGAGCATTGAATTTATTTAGCAGAATAAGTAACGAAAGTTTAATACTTGTATCGAAAATTACTAGCACAACAGAATAAGTCGAAGGATTATTTTACAGGCATAAAATATTTACCGTAATATTCACAAAAAGTTAAACAAAAGAAAATTTTAAATTTTCATAGGTAGTATACATTTGACTAAATAATTAATAGAAATGTTTAGGTCTAATTTTTAATACAAAAAATATTGAACAATTTAAATATATTAACTGTTAATAAATATAATGACTGCCTCGTTGGCCGAGTGGTCGCAAGTGTGACTACCGGGCAAGGGGTTTCGGGTTCGATTCCCGGGTCGGGTAAAGTATTACTGGGTTTAAAAAAAAATCTCAGTAGTAGCACGGAGCCTGGAAATGTGCCCGGTATATGGCAATAGGCTCACCCCCTATTACATGGGACTCATAACATAAATAGTGAAAAGTGGGTGTTACTTCTGTGTGCACCTCTGCCTACCCACTTCGGGGATAAAAGGCGTGATGTTATTATATGTTGAATATATTAAAATGTTTTAATCAGTATGTTGCTTAATTCTCAATACCAGCAAAAAGAAAAAATAGAAATATTCTTTAAAAATCATTCAGTAATCAGTTCATGTCAACTAGGATCTTACAGAACTAGAGGTAGACACAATGTATCTTCGAATTTTCTACATCTACCAGGGAAACATAAACCACATGTAGTTATTTTATTGGTATTGAAATAAGGTATACAAACTACATATATGATTATGTACACTTTCATTTAATTTTATATTCTCGTGTACAGAGTTTATTGACACCTATTATATGTATATATAGGTTACATATAAAAATATAATAATGCGCATTAATAATAATAACAAGGAATAAGTTATTATTAACATTAAAATAGGACCTACCGACATCCAGTTTCTACATTCTCGATAAATTCTTCTACAGACCAAGGGGTCTCTTCTGTAAGAAAGTAAGAAAAGTCAGTAATAATAACCTATATAAAGAAAAGCTACAAAAATACTTATCTACGTACTAATGTGTACTAAGATATATAATGTAAAGAAAAAAGTCATAAAGTCGTCAAACAATATCTAATTTATATAAACAATTTGTTTACTCAAACATAAATGTAGAAGTAATATCTTAGCATAAATAATAAAATGAACTCTTAATTATTACAATAAAAACGCTCACCGGGTAAAGTAATTAAAGTAACTTCTTGCATTCCACTTAACATGTATATTATACGGTTGGTATATATATCATGGACTCTAGTTACTAGGACATCAAAGCTTTTGATAGCTGCATTTGCGCGGTGTATGAATTCGCGCCAATCATCGCTTGTCCATCCCACGAACCGCAGACCAGGGAGTAAAAGAGAAGACAAACGTACTACTTGGGGAAGAAAGAGAGGTCGTACTTCCAGTTTTACTCTTCGGACCGTGCGAAGGTAATCTTCTAGAAGAAACTGCAAGAAAAGGCACAATGAAGTACGTAACAAATAGTTAACTACGTTTTTACATACATAGTTACAGTGTTAAATATATACAATAACTCACCTGCAAAGAATCATTTACGAGTGTGAAGTAATTCTTCTTAGCGTACAGAGAGTGGCAGACTATGGGTAAATCTACACCCATCTTGACTAAGCAATCTGACTCCCTGATCAGTAGTCGTATGGTGTGGTCTAGATTGACTACTACACATCCACTGTCATCTATCCTCAGTAGAGTATTGTTTAAACAGTCATCCACATCCCACAACTAAAAATTATAAAACACATAGACACCCAAGATAATTAAAAATATGTGTTTCAATTATCTAAAAATAAAAACTTAAAAAATTTAAAGCTCTACGGAACGGACGATTAACCTAACTTAAGAAATGGTTTTTATTGGGTTTATACTAGATGTTTATTGTAAAAAATGGTTTTATCTTGTATTCGCGTAACTAGAAACGGGCTCGCGCCAAGCTCGCCGCCACCGCGTTTCGGCCGCTACGGCCTACGACGCGATAATGCGACGAGTAGACATCCCTAGTTTAGAATTACTACGAAGGCGTAGCACATCTTACTTGCTCTGGGGGCATATAAATTAATAAGTCTACATCATAGTTACATACCTATCATTAATATGATAGGTTATGAAAACATTTTAAGCTTACAGTTCAGTAACGCATAATTATATGTTTTTAAATATAGCGTGGCAGTACTTTTACAATGTAGGTAATACGCAACTCCAGTTCATGAAAAAGTGATTAATATCACACAATATGATCCTAACGCCTAAATACGATGGATTTAAATGATGACGAGTTTCCTAGTGTATCCAAACTATATATAATATATACATATTATATATATTATATATTTATATATAATATTATAAATGCGAAAGTAACTCTGTCTGTCTGTCTGTCTGCTACTCTTTCACGCCAAAAGTACTGAACGGATTTGAATGAAATTTGGTATACAGATATTCTAGACCCCGAGATAAAACATAGGCTACTTTTTATCGCGAAAACGGGGTTGTAAGGGGTTAAAGGGGGGGAGTTGTATGGGATTTCATAATTTTTAAAGATAAAACCATGTAACTTTATATTTAAGCACTTGATAAAAAATAATAAAACATTTGTTCTAGCGTTTTTGAAATTTCGACCTGTTAGGGGATGAAATAGGGGTTGAAAGTTTGTATGAAGTTCGTCATTCTTAAAGATACCTTACATTTTATATTTAAGCACTAAATAATAAACAAAAAATCGTTTGTTCTAGCATTTTTAAATTTACACCAGCGCGGCGTGGGGGTGAAATAGGGGTTGCATGTGGGTGTTCGTCATTTTTGGAGATAAAACCATGTAACTTGGTACATAGGTCTCTTAGGATGTGCAAAGTTTTTATATAAGTAGGTACCAAAGGAATTCCAGAAATTGTAACTTTTGTTTTGTATCAATAAAAAAATCGACTTTTGAAGTATCTATCAACGCACAGCCCAAACCGCTGGACAGATTGGGCTAAAATTTGGCATACAGATAGATGTTATGACGTAAACATCCGCTGTGAAAGGATTTTGATAATTTCCACCCCCAAGGGGGTCAAATAGGGGATGAACGTTTGTATGAGACTTTGTCAGTTTTAAACCGATCGGGTTGTAATTTGGCATGCAGATAGATGTTATGACGTAAGCATCCGCTGTGATAGGATTTTGATAATTTCCACCCCCAAGGGTGTAAAATAGGGGATGAAAGTTTGTATGGGACTTTGTCAGTTTTAAACCGATCGGGTTGAAATTTGGCATGCAGATAGATGTTATAACGTAGGCATCCGCTGTGAAAGGATTTTGATAATTTCCACCCCCAAGTGGGTAAAATAGGGGATGAAAGTTTGTATGAGACTTTGTCAGTTTTAAACCGATCAGGTTGAAATTTGGCATGCAGATAGATGTTATAACGTAAGCATCTTCTAAGAAAGAATTTTGATCATTTTCACTCCCAAGAGGGTAAAATAGGGGGTGAAAGTTCGTATGGAACTTTGTCAATTAAAAAACGATCTGGTTGAAATTCGGCGTGCCGATAGATATTTTGATGTAAACATCCTCTAAGAAAGGATTTTGATCATTTCCACCCCCCAAGGGGGTAAAATAGGGGTGAAAGTTTGTATGAAACTTTGTCAGTTTTACACCGATGGGGATGAAATTCGGCATGAAAGTAGATGTTATGACGTAGGCATCTCCAAGTAAGGATTTTGATCGTTTCCACCTCCAATGGGATAATGTAGGGGATGAAAGTTTGTTAGTTTTACACAGATCGGGTTGAAATTCGGCGTGCAGGTAGATATTATGACGTACACGTCCCTTTAGTTTTTGAACATTTCCGCCCCAAAGTGGGTAATATAGAGGGTGAAAGTTTGTGTGATACTTTGCCAGTTTTAAACCGATCGGGCTGAGACTTTGCATGCATAAAGTTACTATGACATAGGTATCTCCTTAGAAAGGATTTTGATGAATTCCACCCCTAAGGGGATAAAATAGGGAATGATAAAATAAATTGAATCTAGAATCATTCAATCTTTTTGAATTACATTCGGTAAAACGATGATTTGGGACCTGAGTAACGTATGATAGTTTTATCTCAGAAGTCCCTCGGGAACGGGAACTATGCGTCAATGCTCCAGGACTCTCTATCTTTTAACCACTGAACTTATTTCATCTCTATTTTCTTAATTGGGCACTGAATTGATTCTGATGAATTCTGTCAGAAGTCATTAATCTACGCGGACGAAGTCGCGGGCAACAGCTAGTTATAAATATAAATTGAGTGATTTGCACACCAAAATATTATTAATATTCGGTAGGAACGAAATACGACACGACGTGCCGAGGGGTTTCTAAAATTTTAGGAAAATTAAACTCAAACTCAAAAGCATTTATTTCAATTAAACCATAATTTGGTACTTTTGAAACGTCAACAAATATGAAATCAATAATAGTCTGTCAGTCTGTCCGTCAGTGAAGGTAGGCGCTCGTTCCAAAATGTCGATATGTTGATGACGTATTCGCAGTCATCAACCGGGAACATGTGGCGGATTCGTAAGACATCTGAACTCAGTGCACAGTAGCATACAGTTTACCACTGAGAAGGACAAAGATAGAATGTGGCCATTTCTGGACGTCCTCGTAAGGCGTTAAACGGACGATCACCCGTTTCACGCTGTCGCACACGGTTTACCGTAAACCGACACACACTTGCCTCCGTTCCCAAGACTTTAATCAACCGGGCACTGAACCTGTGTGATCTCCAGTACATCGACGCGGAATTCAACCCACCTGAGACAGGTACTAAAAATATTGGATTCAACTGGCGTCAATGTACTCGAATGGCGAGCTCGTCAAGTAAAAGACGACCGGCAAGTGCGGAACGGACTCCAGCATTTTTACACTATGTGAAAGGAGTAACCGACACCATCGGACACCTGTTACGCCGTAGATACAGCATCAAGACGATCTTCCGCCCACCTGGTCAGTTACGACATCTACTGCGGTCGCCTAAGGACAAAAATCCACTGGCAGTTCCCGGAGTATACATGATACCGTGCGACTGTGGCTTGAGTTACATCGGGGAAACTCGCAACATCACAACCAGACTTAAGGAACACATCGCAGTGTGAAGAACCGTGACACTCATACATCGGCAGTAGCCGAGCATGCTTGTAGCACGGGCACGGCTCACTTCCTCCGTTTCGACAAGGTCTCAGTACTGGCGAGGGAGAAATACTTCGTACTGCGGAAAGTACGTGAGGCCATCGAAATAAGCCGTCGTCCGAACTTTAACAGAGACAGTGGCTGGGCATTACCACCTGCCTGGAAGCCGAATCTGAAATCTGCGTCAGATTACAGTGCTACGGGTCTGGAGTGTGACGCAGTGAGCGCGGTATGTAACACTGTTTTGTCGACCCGGGATACGAACACAACACCAACGCAGCTACCGGTGGGTGAGTCTAGCGTGCCAACAGTATCACGAGCGCCGCCGTCGCGGATACCACGAATGGAAGAAAGTGCGCGTGAATCACGGCAGAGGGCGCGCTGGGCTCGCAGACTCGAGTAGCCAGTAGCAGCGCAAGCGTCGTGGTTCGCGAAATGCTGCTCATGAATATGAGCCTCTAGCATGACTTGAAACTACTCAAGTTCCTCGTCAAATAATTACGTGAGTAAGCCGAAAACACAATAATTTATTTGTCACAATATTTACATCTAACCTATAACTTCGTTTTCATAGTGTTTTAAGTTTTGAATTTATCAGTTTTGCTTATATCAGCTTTTTTTGTCTTTTCTTTAATATTTTTATTTATGCACGCTTGATAGATTATGGTACAAGGTGCTGGTGAAAGTCGTGGACGCGGTCGTGGTCCTCGTACTGGCGGTGGCCGGGATGGTCGTGCAAGGAGTGGTGGTACCCGTGGTCGTAGGCGCGGCATCTGTGCTCGTGCGCTTGATTTTAACACGTAAGCTATTTTTAGTTATAATAATATTTTTTAAATGTTTAAAAGATAATATATGTTTTAATGTTACCGAGGCGCCTCCTGCTGTTGCCGGACCTTCGTCAATTGAAAGTAAACTTTCATTTAAAAAATCAGTTTGAACATAATATTTATATTAAAAGCTGTTTTTAATTGAAAGAATGAAACAAGAAAAATAGCATTCATTTGACATTTAGAAATATTTAAAAACATTTATTTCAGTATTGCTGACGAATTAAAAAAATAAAACACCAAAAGATGTTAACAAAAGAAACTGACGCAGAAGCAGCGACCGCGGCTGCAGCAACTGCGGGAAATAAAACAAGTATCGCACTTTTTGGTGTCCGACGTTCGTCACGCCAACAAAACCGAGTAAATAAATTGTTTAGAAATTTTTTTAATATTATTTTAAATATAATAACAATTTTAATATATTTTAGAAAAGCGTCTTCGCAAGTGCCTTGTCCTTTTATTCCGGGGACTCCAGAAGTACCGCCTCCACGTACTCTCCAACCATGGGAACTGCAGAGAAGAGATGTATAAATTCCTTCTTGTACTATTAGATTGTGCTTGATTTCACTCAATAAAATCTTATTTTAATTTTTAGCCTCTGTATATTTTTAGTCTCTGTATTTTTTTTTTCAGGAGTAGTGAGAGTTGCGACGGAGGATGTTGGGGCCATTGAAACCATTGTGGAGTCCACCATCCAATTAATAGGCTTCTTCCCAAGCACGTGTGCTACAAATTGTGCACTCCAAAATGTGTTGTCTCTTATATCTACTCTGTTATGTATTACCTCTATTTGGTTTTAGAGTCTTCTATCTACGAGGACAGCGTGGATGATCATATTTTGGAATGGGAACGGTCGGTGGGGTTGTACCCCGACGGCGATAAGCTGCTCAGATAAGTATAAAGAGCTATGAGCTTTGTGAGTCTAAGACGGTATACCTCTGGCAAATGTTGGTATACACCGATAAGGAAGGAAATAATGTCGGCCACAACTCTCGGGAGGAGTCGCAAACAAAAAAATTGTCCATCACTTGGTACAGACTTTATTAAATAAAGGTCAATACCTTTGAATGTAATAAAGGCATACATTGAATATTATATGGAAAATATACAAAAAAAAAATAAAATAATTAAAAATTAAAATCAATTTAAGGGTTATTCAAAAATCATAAAGAATGTGCCATAGCGACAAAATTACATAAATTGAGATGGTAACTGGTTTTTTACTGTATCTTGATTTTAAATCGAGTGATTTTCATACTAAAATATTATTAACGTTCTCTTAAACTGTCAAACACCAAGCGGTCACCGGTGACCGCAACCTATTGTTCTATAATTGTGTCTACAAAACCGGTACTCGACGAGTTAATAATAAAACCGAATGAGAAGAACGTACAACACATTTACTATAATTAAAGTAATGACATTTGTCTTTCTTAGCAACATACTTTGTAAATGTTACTACAACAACAGCACTCAGCTGATGAACAATAAGTACTCTGTCATATTATAGTACTTATACTTATTATGTTTACAAAAACTGTTTCACGTCATTTCGTGTCAACGCAGCGGCCAGCCTACTTTGACGACTCTCACCAATTTTGTACCGAAACGATGTACATGATATCTAACACCTTTGCATTTATGCTCTGCTAGTACATTCGGGCTCATAGAAAAACTGGCTGAGCCTGAGCTGGATTAACTTAGGGTCTATAGACCAACGAGAAAAGACTAAGATAGTCTATAGAAATCAAAAAGCAAATAAAAATATTGTTAATCATACATACCTACATACAAAATTATTTATTTCACAATTATTTTAGTAATTTAGAAGACAAACAAAATTTTATTTACACCGTCTATGAAAATTATAGTCTGAAAAAGTACCATTCACAAGGCCTACTCACAATGTCTTCTTCTTCCCATGCACGAGGCATTCCGGATTGCTTTTGAAAGACGAAGCTACTAGGAAAACAGAATGACTGAAGAGATGTGCCAAATTATTTAAGCGATCGTTGTCAGCGCGGTCTTTAAGAGTGGTGGGAGGATTTTTCACTCAACTGGGTAATACTCTCTCTGTTATGGGTTGATGAAACTCTGAGCTGTATTTGTCTCTTTCTGACAACCATGACTTCCTGACATCGAAAGCAGGACAAACGCATGTTATCGTCGAATCAGATGTTGACAGTACAAATAACAATTCGTATTTCGTATGCGGCTATATCATACACAAACACATGAATCAAACTACACGTGGCTTTAGTTTGTCGTATACTAAAGATCTTTCAAAATATAGTTTATGCTGTATTTTAATTGAATGTCTAATACTATTTGATCATATCTTAAATACATGTAAACAAAGTGCGTGACAACAGCAAGAACAGAGATTAAACAATAAAAATATCCATACTTTCAGCTAATATTAAAAAATATGTCAGGCCCAAGTACTTCTATGGAGGCTGAAGAAAATGTAGTCAGGGAAAGAGACGTAGAGATTGCTAAGTTGATACAAATAATACAAATAATTATTGCAGAGTTAGGGGAGGTAAAGAAAAAAGCAATTGAAGACGAAGTAGCTAGATTCATAATTGATCTAGACTTATCAGACGAATTGTCAGGATTCCTCATGACCGTATTCACTTGTCTCAGAAAAGAAGAAAATGACAAGCCCGGTCATTTGAGATTTTTAGAATACACAGCTAAGATTTCTGGCATTGATGTATCAGTTAGAACAGTAGTAGAAAGATAAAGATAAAAGATAAAGATGTATTTATTTCTAAGTACATGGTACACTGAGATCTTACAATGACATAGAAACACATATACTACCATTTCTGGTGTAGAAATATTAAATAAGCTAAGTCCATGCAAATCTTAGACATTACAGTAATCTTCATTTGATACAATTTATTCATTAAAAAAAAACAATAATACATTTTTCGTCCAAATTGTTATGTCAAAAAATAAATACCAAACAGAATAAAAAAGAAAAAAGAAAATACTGGTTCTAATGTAAAAATATATTTACATATTAATCATAATGTCAATATTTCTAATAGCATCAAATATTAATTACAAGGTCAAAAAGGATGATTTAAAAATTCGGGAGTAAAAACACATGTCCAGGAGCCAAGTAAACATTTTACATTTGAATTTATTCATTGGTAACATTTTCAATGCAGGTGGTAGTTTATTATAAATTTTTATTGTCATGCAACTGGCATTTCTACTATACAGTTGCAATCTTTGAGAAGGTACTAGTAATTTACGTAGTAAGTATGTATTTTTTTCAGTCTCTCAGAGATTTGTTCATCCAATATAAATAAATGCGGATGTCTCCTAACAAATAGACAAATTACAATGATCCAAATAATCTGCTCCACTCATGGCTCTGATAGTTTTTTTTTGTACTAAGAATGCTCTTTCTATATCCACTGAATTACCCCATATGACTAGGCCGTATCTCAATACCGATGAAACATAACCATGATAAGCGCTTAGAGCTGTTTGTTTACTGGATACTAGTCTTAACTTCCGGATAGCATAAACAAACCTATCAAGCTTACCGCATACCCTTTCCACATGTTCTTTCCAGTTCAATTTATCGTCAATGACTATTCCTAAAAACAAAGTTGATGGTACTGGTTGAATAATAGCTTTATTATATTTAATTGCCGTCGGGATTATTGACCAGCTACATGTTTGAAATTGAATTATTTTAGTTTTTTTCAATATTAACTTGTAGATTATTATCCGATAGCCACTTCATCACGTTGATTAATTCATTATTAGCATCAATTTCGTTGTCATTTTTATTAGAACATTTTATTGTCAGAGTAGTATCATCGGCAAATAAGATTAAGGCAAACAAAATTGAAATAAATTTCCTAATCTGTACCCCTATTGTTGAAATAATAACATTGTTTAGACCCTTCTATGATGAAGTTAGGACTGGAGTTACGAGATTTAGGGTAAGAGAGTCAGTAGCAAAGAGAGGAGTAAAGAGGACCCGAGAACGGAAACTTGTGCCTCAGCTTAAGACTCAGGAACACACCCAAAATATTTCGCAATACGGTCTTGCAAATAAACATATCTCGCTACTCCAGGGTGTTACCTTAGCGCCAGAAAGACGAACGGGGGTGCTCCGGAGATTAGGTCCACTTGCTCAGGCTATTCTTCTAGTAATGGAAGATAAATTCTATGATAAGCTCAAATCAGCAATGGGTCATAGTCTCCAAATGCTTCCAATGGCTTCAGAAATTATTAATTCCTTGAAGGAGGCCACACACCCAGGGAATGTTTCTGGAGTTATGAAAGAGTTAGGCGACATATTATTGTATATTTCCCATTATTATTGTATATTTCCCATTATTATTGTTCTATATTATGTGGGCATATAAGGGCACCACTCAATGGAGCTTTTCGGGAGCAGCTCTCCTCAAATATTACACTGAACATAGTGTGACAGGGTTCTCTCCAAAATATTTATTGGAGGGAAAAAATGTTGACATTCTACCTTATCAAATAGAAGACAAAATATCCAATTCAATCTATAAAGTTAGCACAGGTCACAAAAAACCAGAGTCGAATCTCTTTCATATAACAAAACTTTTTTTTTTTTTTTTTTTCTTCTTCTTTGGCAACTGAGTCTCCAAAATGGTGTTGTCGACTATACTGCCAGTGTCGAGATTCCAGCAATAGAGTGACACAATAGACCTTTGTAAATTAGAAGGGGGGAGATGTAAACAAAGTGCGTGACACTTCATTTAGTTTGTAAACTTTTTGGTTTGTCAAATAGCTAATCTATGGAGTAAGCTGTCATATTGAATGACAGTGAAAAATATGAAAAGTAAAATGGTTAATTTTTATGTACAAGTAAGATTGATTTTTAATGTAATTATAATAATTGATAAGAACTGGTGAAACAATAGCTCTAAATGTTGTTTCTCTTTTCAGAGCAACTAAACATTGGTTATATAGTTTTACTGTTCGTCATCGTCTAAGGACAATATAATAAATAATATCTTATTATATACAGATTCTTCGACCACCATTAGTTTTACTCTATGAAATCGTTAATAATAATATTTACCTATGAAATTGACGTTCCTTAGTACTTAAATACTAAGAAACTACCATTTCAAATCAAAATATTTTTTTGTTTAGATAAGAATTCTAATTACAAATTAATTTTATTTTAAAATCACGGAATTCTGTTTCCATATGTAGTCATTTTGATTATTAACTAAGGAAGTGCCGGAGTGAATTACGGAATCGATACAGTCAACAAATTTATTTGCTACTCAAGTAAGAAAATAAAGAAAGATTAAGATAAAAGTGATCATAGCACCTAGCTGCCCATGGTTTCGCTCGCGCTCTTTTAATGTATTGAAGACAGGTTTACACGAGATAAAAAAAATTGTGTTTGTTGATGTTTACTTGGTCACAACTGTGATACCAATTTTAGGTTTTTTGAAAATTACGAAATTCTCCATACTAACTTCCACGCCCTGTTTTAGGGAAGTGGTAGGTTAGAAAGAAACAAAATGTAGCCAATGCGACTTTCAATCCCTTCAACTATCTCCACTCAATAAAAAAATAACGTCGGTTTCTAACAAAATAAACATACACGCACAAATGTATAATATTGAGTACACAGTTCAATGTTATCTGACGTTTTGACAAGCAAATTTCATGCCAATGCATGAGTGACAATTTTTTTTTTTATTGATATAATATAACATTAACGTATGCAAAGAGGCTGAATACTAATATTATTAACGGTTCAACGAGAGTTTGAGACACTTGCACTGAAAAGGACGTATCATTGTTCTATCCTAGAAATCCCACGTGACAGGAACTGCATCAGTCTTCTGGGTCTCCCTATTTTTTAAACCATCAAACTTAGAGGTATTTGAGTGGAATTCGGTACAACGACGCGACGATAGTTTGAGATTCGGAAAATGACGCCTGAGAATTTTCAACCGTTGTACCTATTTCATAGGAATTCAAGTAGTTTTAATCACTGAAATCTCACGTGAATATAGAGGTACTATACGGGTAAAATTGGGCTCGCTGCCATCGCAGCGGTAAGTCCCCTCTTTGAGGAGTGGCTTGAGAGACGCTACGGCGTCCTCACCTACCGCCTGACGCAGGTCCTCACCAGACATGGGAGTTTCGGGAGGTACCTGTGTCTGATGGGGCGGGAGGAAACGCCCGGGTGTCATCACTGCGAGGACCGCCCTGAGGACACGGTGGAACACACGGTGGGAGAATGACCTGCGTGGGCTGAGCACCGCCGTGTCCTCAGGGAAGTGATCGGCGATGGCGACCTCTCGCGTCCGGGCCTAGTGCAGGCCATGATGCGGAGCGAGGGGGATTGGGATGCCGTCTCCTCCTTTTGCGAAGCAGTCATGCTAGCTAAGGAGGAGGCGGGACGCGTGAGGCAGCGAAGCGCTGCCTCCTCGCAACCCAGCCATCGCGAAGGACACACCGGGCGTCGGGGATCGCGGGACGATCTCCGGCCACCGTAAGCGCGGGCCTGCGGACGGCGAGCATGGGTGGCTCCCCGTCCGACCAGAAACAGACCCGAGCGTACGGCGCGTCGCGTTCCGGCGGCGCCTCAAAGAGCCATCAGACCACCACAGATGGGGCCCAATACGGCCGATGCCGATTCGGAGTCGCGGAGAACCTAACGGGTAACCGGGGCTCCGGCTCGACGTGCAGGAGAAGGAACGGGGTGATTTTTAGTCAGTAAGAGTCTGACACTCCCTCCCGCCTCACCCAGGCGGGAGAAGTCATTCGATGATTTTCCCCCCTTAAAAAAAAAAAAAATACGGGTAAAATACCTGTACTATTGTTAGTTTTTGAAATCATTCAAATGAACAACATCACACAATAAATACAACTGAATCGATGCTGATGAAATTTGTGCCACATTGGAATTAACCTTGGAAAAGACTAATCAAAAAATTCAAAATTTGCCAGAAGTCATTGATATACGCGGACGAAGTCGCGGGGAACAGCGAGTACGTTATAATTCCGACACACATTTTAGTACATAGCACACGATTAGCTAATAATATTGAATCAAACTTCATTTTCTGAAGGGTATGAAAAGTACTCCAGATAAAATACTTGCGTTAAAAGTACTGAAGTATTTTGTAACTTGCGGCAGTAACACGGACAAGACTCAACAATTCATTCAAGCAGGAGTCATTCGGAGCGAAACATGTAACTGACGTGCCAAGGTACTAGGTGAACAGATACGATAAGGAGATGACGTTTGAACAATTTAACCAATCAATGCTGGCTCTTGGGCCTACATACCTTAGATACGACACTTGTTCTGTAATATTTTCTAATGTACTGTGTTATTGCGTACTTATGTAACTAAGGTTTATCGATCCAACACAAACGTTTCGGGTGACGAGATCCGCAGTAAGTAACCCAGGTTCGGTGAGGTAAGATAAGACGTTAGGAAAACCTACAATTGCTTGGGAAAAGTGTCTGGCAGACACAACTATCAAACTTAAAAAATGTGGGATGAAAACAAAGCTGATCTTTTGTCAGTCAGTCTAAAAAGATAGTCGCGTATTATAGCAGGCGGTGACAAAACACTGCGCCAATTGCATCCGTACAAAGCAGAGGTCGGATCCGAAACACGTAACCGACGTGTTTGGGTACTAGGATATCAGACGTACCAAAGATTTCATAGAAACAATTTAAACGTGTCATTGCCGTCGTCAGTCGTCACTCGTCACGTACAGAGTGTCATACCTATATAAGAGTTAGTGCAACTGGGTCACATCGAGGTCGTTAAATAGATTAAAGATAAAATATGTAGGAATAAAAGCGTCAATTTTAATAAAAGTAATGACAATTTAAAACAAGACTTTTTTTTTCGAAAATGACATCCAGAAAATAAAAATAAAATAAAATAATATAAAATAAACAAGACTTAATTATTTATACATTAATTTGAAAATTCTAATACATAGACAGAGAGAGGCGCACATTTAGCAATGAGACCTTTTGTCAATTCAAAAGTGAGCAGTGGTATATTAATCAAATCCGATACCACTTGCCTGACAGAACAAACAATACGTACTAAGATAAATTATCAGAAAGTACAAGACAAAACGAAAATAAATATAAAGAACAATAGGATCGCGGAAAAGTCACGATATTTTGTCTACGCGAGACGAGGACGAAATCACTTACTTTCATTCATGGTCTCAGTCGGAATGAAACACGTAGCTGTCTATCGTATCTGGGTACTAGGTTATCAGAATCAATGAAAAGTCTTTTGAACAATATAAGATAGTCGTTTCTGACAACGGGTCATCAAACGGAAAGGTAAGTACATAAACTTAACGAAAATATTACATTGTAGAATTTGCTGTCGTTAACAAATAATATTGAGTGTTTTATGTAGTTTAACTACGGTAAAATGTGAACGAAAGGAAAGACATAATTTTAGATTTTCTTCTTTAAAAACTTTAACTTCTTTCTAGCTCTTTTTTCTCGTATAAAAGAAGTAAAATGGCATTTAAAATTATACAAAAAATACGTAATATCTAACTTTTTATTCAATACAGAGTTAAAATATCGTTCGGGTTTCCATAACGCAATTACTAAAGAGTGCTACGTAAGTTATCACTGTGATGACTTATACTGAGCCAAGGAGTTATAATAGGTATAGGAAGAACTGAGCGCGTCAGCGAGAATATACATATTTTTATACCTTCCGGAGTTTCGTCTACAACGCGTATTCTAATCCTCCAGTTATTAGGAAATAATCTGTTAGAGAAGTGATTTCTCGCTTACACTACAATCAGGCGGTTAAGTCAGTCGCGGTAGTCCTCATTCAATATTAAATTAACGAATGCACTTACATTTTGATTCATCCATACAGCTTTCATGGTCTCCTCGTAATTGTGAATGAGGGAACGAGTATTGGAGTACTTCCTCATCATGTCAGCGGATGCTGGCAAAGCCCTGAGAACTGGATGAGCACAGACACTCTCCACTGTCTCAGTCATATTGTGCATTAGACATCGAGACCATTTTATGCGACCTGTAAAGTTCGTTCACATACATTAGAGTATGAACAGCGTGTATATAAAGTTCATAATTTTCAATCTCAACTCGTTAAACATTTTATTATTATTATAATGACGATATTATTATGATAAATAAGTAGCGCCATCTGGCCCAGAAACGGTCAACTATTGGAGGTAGCCTATGCAGTGGTTGGAGCACTAAAATAATGAAACCGCGTAGAAAACCGTAACTCTTTATTTCTTTCTGAGTGACAACACAAAAAATACAGACGTAGTAAAATAAATAATATACCTATAAATTATACCTAATAGATAAAATGCGGACCACTTTGTTCTTGACTAATGCCCGAATACTACTCAATTTTAATTAGTACTTAAGCGGGCCTCAAAACCTTAAAATTGGGTAGCCTTTTGTTATTCGGACGTTTGTCATATTAAAATTAACTAATGAAGATTGGCAAGGCATTTCTTAAATAAACATGACGTGTATCTAAAAAGAAACTTTGACTGAATTATATTGTTACATATAGCCAACACTCATGTTTATAATTTCCATTTAAAAAATCTTTCAAAAACCGTCGCATGATAAATAAATCAATATAAAACTTATCCCATATATGTAAGTAAGACAAATCACCCTATTTTGGAATTCCGTAACCCCATAAACCAATTCCCTAATTACATACATTGAATCTGCGTGAACTACCTAAATACCTGCGTATAGTACGATAGGAACACATCAAAGTTCAATGCCAAGAGTTCAACATTCTATTGATTTTCCAATCAAGTGCTATTGGACGAGACGCTGCTGCGCACCCTGTATTTGTTACGAAAATAATGACGTCACACTGAACCGGCCAGCCCTCTCTTTGTACTAAGTGACGTCAATATTGACGAATGCAACACACAGTAAAGGACAGCGATAGTTTGATCATGCCATCTCCTTCTACTCTGCGGCAGGGGATGGGGTTGATAATTATTGAACCACGTACAGCATTCTAAATTTCCAATACCGCACGGATGTTTGTGTTTTATTTATACAAAAAGGGAAGGTTCAACAAAATGTATAAAATATGTTTAGCTTTTTTATTTTACCAACCAATTAAGTTGGCAATTATTTATCAGCATATTATATTTTATTGAAATCAGCTTGAATGTTTCGAACGTTTAATGTTAAAGTCCAATCAGTCTCATTTTTTTAAATAACATATGGTTTATAATTTTGTATTGTACAGGAACAAAAATAGTTTAGACTACTCCTCACAATCATTGAAATACCTATTATATTTCGTTTAACTTTTAATGGGATTCGATGTACCTGCTATGAAAATGTGCGACCTAGTACAATAAAATATTTAGCATTAAAAAAATCGACTGACCTGCGACCGGAGAGTAATTACGCGGCAAAGGCGGGTCTTCCCTTTGCCTTTTAAACATTTTGGTAATCTTATCCACCTCTTTTTCACAGTATCTTAGAACTCTGTCATATTTCTCACTTAATTTCGTTATCATGATTTTTTGGCTCACCTAAAGTACATATAAAAGGTATGTCATGAAGGTTTCTATAGGCGTAACTTGTAAGTTACGCATAATTATACGTATGTATACATAAACTAAGCTCCAATTGCGATTGACATTATTAAAGAAAATGCTTGCCTTCTCAAATCTTGTCAAAAACTTAATCCCTTGTGGGGTCTCCCATACTGTTGCAAAATTTTCTTCAATGGTGTTTCCAATAGATTCCCGAAGTGCGTTCGTTTTGTCTTCAAAAGTATTATAATCTTTGTCAAATTCGTTGTTTCTATAATCCAGGTAATCATATTGACATGTCGTTACTGCTTTCTTTGCTTCTTCAAAAGTGTGCATGGCTTCCTCAAGATCTAAAAAAAATGATTTCGATAGAAATGTATACGAAAATTGTTTTAAATCAAGGCGTTAAAATTAATAAAAATAGAAATATGTACAATAAAAATCTATTTATGACCTTGGGATGGTCAACTATGTGTTAATGAATTGAAAAAATATTGAACTGAATTGTTTATTGCAATAATGTCTTAGTTATTCTCAGCGTATGTTCACGCTTGAACATACGCTAAACCAATTGAACCCAAGATAGCAAGTCAACGGGAGTAAAGTTTTTCCCATAACTTTTATTCCGTCGACATAAAGTCTAAAACAGTGTGAAGCGTGATCTCCTTGCAGACATGGCGCCCTAGTACAGGTGCGGATGGTTTGTAACCTATGCGGGTATTTGTTCAGTTCGTAAAGCGACCTATGCCTGATGTTCGAAAATTAAAAGGTACGAAATATGTTTTTTCTTCTAACTTTATTGAGGTCGTCTTTATTACATCTGAATCTATTTTTGTTGTTTGAGTAGAATTTATATTATTTTTATTTACAGTGATACATAGGACCAACTAAGTAGAGTGTCGGTAATATCGTCGGTCGGTGTGATAAAAAATTGTTGTATTTTTTTTTAATTTTTCTTACAAAGTGAACAAACATATATTAAATAAAACACGAATAACAAAATAATATATTAAACAAAATTCGTATACACTATAT
This sequence comes from Spodoptera picta, assembly GCA_038387885.1. Taxonomy (NCBI): domain Eukaryota; kingdom Metazoa; phylum Arthropoda; class Insecta; order Lepidoptera; family Noctuidae; genus Spodoptera; species Spodoptera picta. The sequence goes on from JAZHFQ010000105.1 coordinate 449,220, forward strand.
ATTTAATATACTCCTCACGACGTTGCCACAGATTACCATTAATCTACTTAGCAATAAATACCATTACATTTTAATAAATATAAGACATTCATAATTTTACGATTTACAACCCACGCTGTGGTTTACAGAGACGATACGAAAGTTTCGCATCCGGAATAATGATTTATTATTATTTGTAGATTAGGTGTTTTCAGTACGAGATTTAATGTAATGTGATAATCACATCGTCAACCAACCTATACATACCTAAAACTCACGCCTTTGTAGCCTAGCAGTGGGCAGCAATTATAGTATATCACCTACTATGATCCCTGCATACTTTTTTTGCTTTCAACACGTACATGAAAAGTGCTCTAAGCAAAAATTTTGTGTTAATGAGTACTTCCTCTATTGGACGTGTGCGTTACCCAGGCCAGATGTTGTCGAAAATGGTCATTTGAGTCTTATAGATAATTAGTTGTGCGGCTTCTGTAAATGTTGCGCACGTTTTTAAATTTGTTGCGCCTATAGTTTTTTGATTATTGCACAAAAACATTTCCTGCTGGGGTAACGTTACCCCAGCCAGGCCTTTTTCTTTCTAATGGGAATATTTAAATAATTACTAGCTATAAATTTAGTTGCCTAGATGAGGTAAATGTTTTGCCTGGTTTTATATTTGTTCTTTCATCGGTTGCGAAGTTATTCGAGATTTTGTTAGGGTAACGTTTTATGCTAGATCTTTGAAATGGTTAAGCGGATTCTTATCATATTTCGTACGTACGTTTATATATAGTATTTATTTAAATATTCACGCTAGAATGAAAAAGGTCTGGCTGGGGTAACGTTACCCCAGCAGGAAATGTTTTTTGTGAAATAATTAGAAAACCATAAGCGCAACAAATTTAAAAATATGCGCAACAATTACAGAAGCCGCATAACTAATTGTCTATAAGGCTTAAATGACCATTTTCGACAACATCTGGCCTGGGTAACGCACACCTATTGGACACACAAGACCTTCACACTACATCAACGGTATCTACCTCTAGTGAGTACAATAAAGACATTGGATCCTCATTGAATCTCACACAATATCTACATGATATTTTAAAGCGACCCCTATCGGCCGACAAGTGCTATGGTAAAGTTAATGAAGATGCTTTGCTACTAGTACCGCCCCTGTCCCTGCTTCTACATAACGGAAACTAGTTGCTAGGATACCGGTTAATTCGTTAGACTTTATGTAGATGTCGCTATCATTATACATTTTTTTATTTCTATTTAAAATTTTATAACTCAATAGGCATATTACTTAAACATTATACACATTTAGTTATATACATTTAAACACATTTAGTTTAAAAAAGCGATACGTCGTTTAATAACTTACCTTCTCCCAACAATAAACCCTCCATCCTCTTTTCAAACAGGTTATTATAATCGTCCATCAAGTCGAACATGGCAATGATTTTATTGAGTCTCTTGCAAAACGTATCAAATTTTCCAAAGACGTAATTTTCAGAAAAACTAAATTGTTCCGTATTCGGTAAGAACGGTTGATTTTTAACGAACAGGTAAGTCTCTCTGTAAGTCTTGTTCAAATTGATGCAATGAATTAATTTGTCTCGAACCAAAGCACGCTCCTGAGACCATATCGTTTCCTTGAAGCGACATGTTATGTATTGCTTGCACGTTTCTATCATCTGATTTGTGATCTGTAAAGAACGTGGAGAAAGTAGAACCTTCTTTGAGTCTTTAAACGAATTATTTTTAAGTAGGCATTGAGTTTTTGGAGATCGGTTGTTATCAGTGAAACAACTTGTTGTCGTAGAACGAATGGATTTATTAGCCGGAGGTGGCTGTTTTTATACAAAAATTGGTACTAGTGCTACTTACAACTAATTCTGTACATTAACCAATTAAAACTATTAAATTAAAAATAAATAAAATTTAGAAATTTGTACACCAATAACATCGCCTAAATTATAGCCAATAGCGTTACACTATTTAGGACAGAACTTTATTTACAACGTGAACAATGGAAAGAAAAGGATAGCCGATAAAAGAGCGAGATAGTCGATGAGTGTGAGGTTCGTGCCAAGAGGACGCGCCTCCGCAGCGCCGCGCGCTGAGTTTCGCGCCGCTATAAATATTGCGTAACGCGTGCCTCTGTCCTTTCCTCCTGCGACCGTCGAGCCGTGAAGATGTAAACGCCGTGCGCCGTGCCGCGCTGCGATACCTACGCGCGTTGGTCGGCGCGTGATACTGGCAGCGGCGTCGGCGAGTTACTTCGTCTCTTGTAGACAGAGGATCAAAAACGTTCAGCAAAATAGCTCTTTTCAGAGCTTTCTGTGTTAACAGAGCATATCAAAAACGTGAAATAAAATAGCTCTTCTCAGAGCTGTCTGTGTTAACAGAGGTGGTCAAAAACGTTGAATAATATAGCTCTTTTCAGAGCTGTCTGCTTCTTGGTTTCTGTTAAACGATGGTCTAAATCCTTGTAGCTTGTGCTATGGCTAGTGTGGCTACAGTACTCCCCCTCAAGCGAAGCGTACCGGCAGTTTGACGACACGGCCCGAGCGAGTTTTCTTATCGCCGGGATGTGACGTCGCTGTTAGTTGCGGTACATGTGTTTTCTTGGTAATCTTGCTGGTTTTCTCGGTAATGGTGGTTGAAGGTAATGGTAATTGCTTGGTAACGCTGGGTTGAGGTAATGTGAAGGTAACTGTACTGGAGATTGGAGGTAAAGTATCTTGAATGTCTTCGGTGAGTATAAATGCAGGCTTCAATCGGTCGATTGATATATTTGCTTGACGCTCGGGTAATTGTACTGTGTATACCTTCTCAGTACGTTGTAACACTCTGTAGGGTCCTTCGTATGGTGATTGAAGTGGTTTTTTACTGCATCTGTTCTTATGAATACGTGGCTGCACGTGAGTAGGTCTTGATGCACGAATACGCTTTTATTGCTGCTGTGATGCTTCGTAGGTACTTGCGGTTTGTTTTGTTGAATTATATTACGTAGGTTGTCAACGTAGGTATAATCCAAAGTAGCAGGTGTGCAGGTGGTACTTGTAGTGAAAAATTCGCCAGGTAGACGTAGATTGTAGCCGTAGGTGAGTTCGGCGGCACTCACACCTGTGTCTGAGTGTAGCGCGGCTCGAAGTCCTAGTAGTACAGTAGGTAGTACGTCGGTCCATGTACTTGCGCTCGCGAGTTTGGCGCGTAATGCAGTCTTGAGTGTTCGATGCCAACGTTCAATTATGCCGTTGCTTTGTGGATGATATGGTGTAGTACGATTTTTCTTGATTCCCATTAGTTTAGTTAGGTTTTGAAATAGTTGACTCTCGAACTGACGACCTTGATCACTTGTGATGGTAGTCCGGCATCCAAATCGGGCGATCCAGTGTTGATACACAATATCGGCGATTCTAACAGCTGATATTTCGTCGGTAGGTATTGCTTCGGGCCACCTAGTTAGTCGGTCGATCATCGTTACTAAGTACCTGTGACCTTGAGGTGTTGTAGGTAGTGGTCCGACGATATCAATGTGTAGGTGTTGGAATCGCTCGGTTGGCGGGAAAGATCCGACGTTCGAGTGCGTATGACGTTGTATCTTGCTTTTCTGGCAAAGTATACAGGTTCGAGTCCAGCAACCGACGTCTGCGTTCATTGATGGCCAGAAATATTTTTGAGTAATGAGTTTGCGAGTCGTGCGTGTACCGGGATGACTGATGTTGTGTACACTGTCAAATACTTGTTTTCTATATGGTTTAGGTATGTACGGGCGTACATAAGAGGTCGATGTTTCGCAGTATAGTTCGATGTCGCTGTTAGGTATAGGTATTTTCTTCAAAGTTACGTTTTCTTGTGATAACAGGTGTTTAATGTTGCTGTCCTTGTCTTGCGCACTCGCTATGTCGTTGTAGTTGATTGCAGATGGGAATGTGATGGATTCTATGCGGCTTAGGGTGTCGGCAACAATGTTGTCTTTGCCGCTCACGTGTCGAATGTCGGTGGTAAATTCACTGATGAATAGTAACTGTCTTGTTCGCCTCTGAGTTTCGGAATTTGATTGAGTCTTGGACATCACATATGTAAGCGGCTTGTGGTCGGTGAATATGATGAGATGGCGACCTTCGAATATCTTCCGGAAATGTTTGACTGCCATGTACATTGCAAGTAGCTCTCGATCGAAAGTGGAGTATTTCTTCTGCGCGTCGTTGAATTTCTTGGAAAAGTATCCGAGCGGTTGCCACGTATTATGTAGGTATTGTTGTAGTACGGCACCGGCAGAGTTATCTGATGCGTCGCAGAATAAGGCGAGTGTTGCGTGATGAGATGGATGAGTGAGTAGAGCTGCGTTTATGATGCTAGCTTTACATTGCTCGAATGCTTGCGTCGCCTCTTCGGTCCACGTGATCGGAGTCTTATCGCGCTTCTTGACGTTGTGTAGGTAGGCATTTAGTGGTGCTTGCTTCGATGCGGCGTTCGGTACGTGATCACGATAGAAGTTGATCATGCCGAGGAATCTTCTTAGTTCTTCGATGTTCGTTGGTTTCGGGTAATTAGTGATTGCTTCGATTTTGTGTTGCGGCGGCTTGATTCCATCAGCTGATACGGTGTAACCTAGGAACTGTACTTCAGGTTTGCCTAGATTGCATTTAGCGGGGTTGATGGTAATGCCGTTGTCCTCTAAGCGTTTTAATACGGTGTGGAGATGTTCTCGATGTTGAGTTTCGTTTTCAGATGCAAGTAGTAAGTCGTCGATAAATGGGAAAACAAAGTCTAATCCTCGTAGTAATTCATGTATGTAGCGTTGAAACGTTTGTCCCGCGTTTTTCAAACCGGGGCACATACGTGGGAATTCAAATAGTCCCATTGGCGTGATGATAGCAGTCTTCTCGACGTCTTCTTCTCGCACACTGAGTTGTTGATAAGCGCGGTTGAGGTCAACCGTGGAGAATATAGTTTTCCCCGATAGGTGGTGAGTGAAATCTTTGATGCGTGGCACTGGGTATCGATCTGGTATAGTGATCGAGTTGAGTCGGCGATAGTCACCACATACTCTAATATCGCCATTTTTCTTAGGCACGATGTGTAGAGGTGATGACCAAGGACTCTTGCTAGGTCTGCATAGTCCTTGCTCGATCATATTTTCGAATTCTTTCTTCACTGTTTCGAATCGATGAGGTGGGATTGGTCGAGCTCGGCAATGAACTGGTGGTCCACGGGTTTCGATGTAATGTTGCACGTTGATGTTAGAGTTTAATTTCATTGATGTTAGTCTTGTTATGCCGGGATATTGTGCTAATATGTCGTGGTAAGATTGTGACATATTGATGCTGCGTACGGTAGGTACGTCTGACACTCGCACCGGGGCGTTGACTTTTAGGCTCGTGACGCCGTCGATTAATCTTCCGTTTTTTAAGTCGACGATGAGTTGGTGATGTTTGAGGAAGTCTGCTCCGAGGATTGGCCTTGAAACATCAGCTACTATAAATGTCCACTTGTACGGACGTCGTAAGTTGAAGTCGAGAGTTAGTGTTCTCTCGCCATACGTAGCTATAGTTGTGTTGTTCGCAGCGTACAGTTTGAATGGTAGCGGTGTTCCAACTTCTCCTTTTCTTCTCGGTAGCACTGATATGTCGGCTCCGGTGTCGACTAAGAAAGATAAGTTTGTGTTTCTATCGGTGATGTGTAGGCGGTGTGATTTCTCTTGAACGCCGGTAGCCGCCTCCGCCAACGTTCGGTTTAGTTTTCCGAGGTCGTTGCTTTGAATGAGCAGGGAGGTGTGCAGTGTCGAGCTTGTTCTTTGAAGCGCCGATGGTAGTAGCAGAATGATGAAGGTGATGATGAATCACGATTCCGTGAACGTGACGTTCTGCGTGTGCGTTGCTGAGATGGGTAATGGCGGCGGCGGTAGTCGGGGTTGTATTCTGGTCTTGACTTTAATTCGGCGATCTCCAATGATAATTTTCTTATCTCGTTGATAAGGTATTGTGTATCGGTGTGTGATGATGACGTGGACTGTGCTGGTGATGGTTGTATTGCTGAGACTTCTGTAGTTGACGCGGACTGCTCCATCATTTTGTCAGCGAGGAGAGCGAGCTCTTCCAGCTCAGTTTTTGTGCTAAATGATTCGCTGACGGCCAGGACGGATCTGATGTGTGATGGTAAGTGGTTGGTCCACATGAGTCGTAACGTGGAGTCAGGGACCTTGTCTCTGGCTAGGTTACGCATGCGGCGGAGTAGCTGCGTAGGCTTCTGATCGCCGAGTTCCATCTCGGACAGTAGTTTCTGGAACTGTCGGCTGTCGGACTCTTCATAGGCAGATATGAGACGTTCCTTGATTGCGTCGTATTGATTCGTCTCCGGCGGGTTGTATAAGAGGTCCATGATTTGCTCGATATCTTGACGTTCGAGCTGTGCGATGACCATCTGGGCGAGCTGAGCCTGTCCCTTCTTCATGTCGTTGGTAGCTGCTTCGAAGCTAATGAACCATAGACGTGGTCGGTCACGCCAGAATGGTGGAATGCGCATTGTGAGGGATATGCCAGCTGTTTCCGTCTTCGCTACGGTGTGGGTTAGGTCTTCCGTGGGGCAGGGATTTGCCATCTTGATGTTGGATAATAACTAATTTTCTTCCAGCAGGGATTCGTTCTTCCAGCAGGGATTTGTTCTTCTTCTTGCTGTTCTTGCTCGGGGTCACCACTTTGGTGATCGGTTGTTATCAGTGAAACAACTTGTTGTCGTAGAACGAATGGATTTATTAGCCGGAGGTGGTTGTTTTTATACAAAAATTGGTACTAGTGCTACTTACAACTAATTCTGTACATTAACCAATTAAAACTATTAAATTAAAAATAAATAAAATTTAGAAATTTGTACACCAATAACATCGCCTAAATTATAGCCAATAGCGTTACACTATTTAGGACAGAACTTTATTTACAACGTGAACAATGGAAAGAAAAGGATAGCCGATAAAAGAGCGAGATAGTCGATGAGTGTGAGGTTCGTGCCAAGAGGACGCGCCTCCGCAGCGCCGCGCGCTGAGTTTCGCGCCGCTATAAATATTGCGTAACGCGTGCCTCTGTCCTTTCCTCCTGCGACCGTCGAGCCGTGAAGATGTAAACGCCGTGCGCCGTGCCGCGCTGCGATACCTACGCGCGTTGGTCGGCGCGTGATACTGGCAGCGGCGTCGGCGAGTTACTTCGTCTCTTGTAGACAGAGGATCAAAAACGTTCAGCAAAATAGCTCTTTTCAGAGCTTTCTGTGTTAACAGAGCATATCAAAAACGTGAAATAAAATAGCTCTTCTCAGAGCTGTCTGTGTTAACAGAGGTGGTCAAAAACGTTGAATAATATAGCTCTTTTCAGAGCTGTCTGCTTCTTGGTTTCTGTTAAACGATGGTCTAAATCCTTGTAGCTTGTGCTATGGCTAGTGTGGCTACAAGTTTAATAACGGAAAAGTAATTGTATAAAATAAATCTCATAGATCAAAAAGGTCTCCGTTTCGAATTCTGGAAAGTGCTTAATGTAAAGTTTTTTGATGCCTGAACATTGAAATGGTATGATCGTTAATGTATCAATTTACCCATTTTACGATACCTTCGCGGAAAGAATAGCTCGATTCAATGCAAAAACGTACTTATAAATGTACTTTATTTTCCCTACCTTCACCATCAAGGAGGATATTCTTTCTGACGTATTATAGAACTGAGATACGCTGTGTATAAGTCGGACAGTCTGCAACAAACTTAGTATGGAGTCCTTAATCTTCACAGGATCATCCAAGTACAATGAATGACAGCACTTCTCCATCGCTTGAATAAACTTAGCATTATCCTTTGCTTCGTTGTAACAGAATGTTATCTTATGGTCAGTGTCTCGCCAAAGTTTGATCACTTTCGAATTTGCAATTTGCAGGCAACTTAATGTGAGTTGGACTTCGTTGTCCTGTGAAAATAGAAAATTAAATTTTCGTCAACTTAGTATTTTGTTTTAATGAAAAAAAAATCAAATTATCATCAGATAAAGTTGAAATGGTGCATTAAAATAAACTCAGTTTCTATAAAAATAATATATAATATGGACAATAAGTACGGACAGCAAGTAACCATATTTACGAAAAAGTATTTTCGGTATAGGTTTTATTACAATTAAAATATATTTATTAAAATAAGTGAATATTTATGAATTTTTCATTATACAATATTGCTGCATTTACACACTCTTGGTGACACTCTTAATAAATAACCTTATGCTTCTCGTCACTTTAGATTCTTCAAATATTCACTGAGTATTAAATTTTACTTATCATGAAATGTGTATACCCATAGTCTTCTTTCCTTCTTTACAATTTCTCAAAATAATAAAATTTAGAAATACCCGTATCTGGATATCTCACAATATACAAACAACATTGTAATTTAGTCACCTGTAAATATGAAACCAGCTGTGAGAATTGAGCACCTCGTTTCTTCCAGTACTCCAATTCATCCTGTGGGCCACTGGAGTCCACTTCACGTCGTAGTTGTTCACTTTCACTAAGTATCTAAAACAGTTAAATAAATATCTTAACATTTTGCCGAACATTAGTTTATCTAAAAGAAATATAGGTAAACCGCAATCATAGGCACACAATTGTATAATCCGGAAATTACTGTTCCGGTTCTGTTTGATATGTGCAGAACAAGAAAAATATTTTGTTTATAAAAACGTTGTGGTTTTTATAAACCTACATTTTGTACCGCTATTTGTACGCACTTTTTTATTTGTCAACTTTTAATCGAAACTTACCTCCATAACTTTTTTGATCCACTCGTTGACTCGTTCTTCTAGCATAGTGATAGTGGTCGGATTTTTTGCCATGTCTTTCAGCTGGGTGTGATCTTGAAGCTCTGCCATATGAGCCTGGCCATCATCGAACAGGTTCACTTGGTTGCATACATCCTCACACACTGCAAACAGAAGCATTTCATTAAAATTGGAAAATAATATGTTGCATATTAAGTATACCAACAATATTTACATATTTTTCAGGCATGAAAGTATAATAACTTCACTCAAAGAAAACTTCATACATATAGCTTTTTCACAAGATAACGTAGATCCTCTTTTGTGAGCTAATAAACTGCTTTCAAATGAAAGTACGCAAGTTGTATGTACCTTTACGTAGTGTTTTACTGAATTAAAAACATTCAACGAAATGAACAAAGAGACGGAAATGTTTCACCTAGTAGTTTTATGGGAGCATGGAACAAAAAGCTAATAATTATGACTACAGATTGTTTTTAACCAATCATTAATATCACGAACCTTTTAGAGCGCTGCAGAAAGACCTAAGCCCTGGCAACAGTTGGTTCTTCACAATGGGAAATCTCGTTTCATCTTCTTCTCCGTCGCTGCTAGGATGTGCCAGCGCGTTCATGTACACATGTTCCATGACCCGTTCTATAGCCGTAACTAGACCAACTTGCTGGGCGTTCAGTATACCACAAAAACTGGTCAAAGGTAAATAGAAAGAAATTATACACGAACATGTACGATAAGTACACACAAAATAAGTTAAACTTACAGATCTTTATGAAACCCTTCTTCTGGCAGTTGCTTGCTAACATTTATCCGAAACATATAAATACAGACGCCTGTAAATCGTACATCCCAACCGTCCGAAAGAAACAACTTCTTCTTCAAAGTTATTATGGGAGGCGGTGGTTTCCCCTGACCTTTTTTAGTGCCTTCTGGAATCGGCCGATGTTCGATCTCTTCCACGTCTTGGTAGTACCATAGGAGCTTGTTTCTCATGTGTGGAAGGAAGAGTTGGTTGATGTCATCCAACTGTAGACAATTTGAACTCATTTAACTTTATCATAAAAACCAAAAATTGACAGTCATTTAGGAACAAACGGGACTTTCTTGTTATAACTCAAACAAAACACCTAATAGTACTTAAAGCTCTGTACCATATTTCCTTCGAATACATGATCCATGATGGCGTGCCGTGGAAGTCCGGTGCCATCTATCAGGAGCTGGAAGGTGAACTCCAACCGGGGGTCCATCTCCCCCCTCCTCGCCTTCCGCTCGCATTCTTCTCTTCTTTTCTGGAAGTTAAAGTGAGATTGTTAACTCCTTGTATTTTATATTGATGCAGAGATCTTTTCTGAACAGACCATGAGAATATCCATGACATCTTCCTCCTCCTCTTCTTCACTGGAACCGGGCTTAATACCGTGGACAAACATTTTGACTGAATAAGAGAAACGAGAGCAGAAAAATACACAATATTATGTCTTGAAATATTTCAACTGTTTTTGAACATTTCTATGACTTATTTTCAAACTGAAAGCTTTGATTCGCGTGATTCGAATTTGTCATTTATTATAGACCTAGGTGTTGTTTTTTAGTTTGGTTATTTTGCTACAAGCATGTCGGCGCCTGGTTGCGGTCTGTCTCGAACTAGCCTAGGGCCCTAGGAGTCAAATTGTAAAATGTAAATTAATAAACAGATAGATGGGTTTCATTAAGGCAGGGGCCATGAAGGGGGATGGCACGGCACCGCACTTTCCCATAATGCTGTTCAAGACACGCAAATAACTTATTGTTTCATAGGCAACAGGCATTAACGAAACTTAGTTATTAAAATTACATTTCTCTTATAATAAAACTGACAGCTTTGTAATGGATTTTTTGTGGTAACCATTTAGATCGCATGCTGGTTTATTGTGTTGCCGATAAGACAATCAAATTTAAGTTTTTGAATAATAATCCTGTTTCTAATGGCCTTTGAATTTCACTATTTTTAGAACAATCTTGGCCGTTAACAGTCTTCGCTCGTTTAATAAAGAATAATAATATTTCACACACAAACTAAAGTTTAAAAGAGCTTTTTAATAAATTTGTTTAACCAAATATGTAAAAAAAATCGATAACTTTATATACATAGAATAAATACGATACTAGATGCCTAATCTCACGATCAGCTTCACAACGTTTGAATAGGCTTATGCCGGAATACTGAAACGTTACTCAATTTTAAGTCGTGCTTAAATATCGTGCCGTCTCTGTCATTTTACTAAGAATTTGCAGTGACAGAACCATACTTAAGCGCGACTTAAAATTGAGTAACGTTTCAGTATTCGGGCATTAGACTTTAAGGTAATGTAAAATAAACGTGTGCAAACATATTACCGTAGTCGTTTCAAGATAATATATCTGCTTCAAAATTCAGTTGAAGTTCCATTTGACACATATACATTCATAATAACATACATACATACATTGCAAGTTAAATATAGGCTTGTAAAAAATATTTCATTAAATACATAGAACTTGTGTTTCCTAGGAAAGGATGGAAATAAAATCCCATTGACTATAAGACGCCAGCCGATTAAAGAAAATATTTAAGATTAACTGGATAGGTCACATTTTTTTAAATGTAACATGATACTTACAAAATTGCTTATAACTTTTCCCAGCACTGACATATCCATTTTGCCAAAGTTCTGAAATCCTGTATCACAAATTAATGTAAGCAGTTGTTTACAACGTTTTATTACACCGAATGTAAATGAAGGTACCACTACATTGGTACTAGGATATCATAAACCGTTACATCATCATGTTTGATCACAACAGATCTATCCGAACTATATAGATTATCGCGAATTATTTTGGAAAAAAGTCGTTGGATGCGTATGGATGAAACTAGAAGACTAAGCAGAAAACTACGCGATTATGTACTATATAATATGTGTATATGGTCGTATTTTTATGTTCAAATGTCGAACGATAAAAGCCATTGTGTTACTAGATATAGTGTATGGGACACGAAAGTCGTAATTCAAAAAGTTTGATGCCTGCTGGTGCTTCCAAGACATCGGCGACACGAGACGCCATATATCTTACATATGTGTTCCCTGCATGTGAAGGTTTTGTTACGAAACCTTTTCAGCTTGGGTTGATAAAGATCTAGTAGACAAATGTAGAGCGTATTTGGGACGACTTGCCGTTATTAGTATTCGTAATCGTAACTGGAACATATAAAAATTATCCGTAATTACTTACTACATATTTGATCGCCGTCGGCTTATCATGGCATCAAATATTTTTTATAGTTAATGTTTAGATTTTTTTGAACTAGGTATAATTCATTACGGTACGTATAATTAATTATTAGTATGTATATGCATGGAAAGGCTTAACATACGGCTTACCATCAGGTGGGCCGTGTGCTTTTTTACCTCATTCGTGGTATAAAAAAAGTCATCCTGGTCTACGTAGGTAGGCCTTTAGAAATGACGCAACATTCATTGTAAGGGCTCAAGAATCTTTGGAATCATTGCTTAGAAAACGAACGAATCCAACGATTGAAGAGAGCCGCGATCAAAAAGCAAAATCCATAATCCGAGCGAATGAAGCCGCGGGTTAAAACTAAAACACACCTGCTCTTTCACCGTGACCCTAGCTAGCATGTTGTCTAATTTCAAAGAGGTCAGTTAGGCTTCAGCCAGTAAATTTTATGGATATAAAAATACCAATATTTTCGATATTACTAAATGACGAATGTTGAATTGATTTAGTTATTATTAGCGAGTACAGCCCGTTAAAACATCAATATAACTTAGAATTTTGTTCACAACAGACGTCCCTTGGTAAACGTAATTATGGTTAGGGGATGAGCTAAACGTGCAAAGAGAGTGAGCAAGAAAGCTACACTTCGCCCTGCTATCCTTTTCTGTCGTGATGTCGCTTTTCCTAACCGGCGTTCTTTACACTTATAGTATCCTAGTACCAAAGTTTAAAAATCTACGGTATTCGCACGTCACATCGTGTGCCGCTTCAGAACGACATATTTTATCACTCCTGATTTTTCTACGGCACATTCAATATAGTTGTGTAACCAGTTCTTTTGTGAATTTTATTATTTATTTATTATGATAAATAATGATGTAATTAATTTTATTATATCGGGGGATGTCTGCATATTACTACTTTATAATAATTTATTTTATAAAGCAAATCTGAGGTTGATAAAAGTGTCATAAGTTGAGTAATCGTATTGAATCCTGTATGAACGTCGTAGCACTTTTAAATCATGGCAATAATATTCTAGTACTTACAAATAATTTCAATTGTTCAGGGCATTGTTTTAAAATAATATTTGAATCAATTACGTAAATTGTTATTTATTTGGGGAATTTAGTACCTTATTAGGTACTAAATTCCCTTCTTCTTCCTCTACTACATAATAAACAAAAAAGGTTTTGTTTTGTAGAGAGCAATAGCTCTCTCTACTACATAATAAACAAAACAACAATTTCGAAATGGAGTTTGGAAATTGCATGATGGCCGGTGATGATATAAAGGATACGAAAATAGTTCATACATAAAATAGTCACGGGAATTTGTCGTGTAAGAACAAGACAAATTCCCGTGACTCTAGCAAAGAATCTATGTAATTCGACTATAAGGCATATAAGAAATTAAGTGAAAAGAAGTTATGGCTGACGTATGGAAAATAAAGAAATCTGAAATTTAAAAATTATTTTTAATGAAAAACGACAAATATTAAGTAAAAATATCTTGTTCCTCTGCTATATCTGATGGTATTACAAAGCATTTTTTGTCTCAGTAGTTCCTCCAAAGAAACTCATTTAAAGAACGGCTGAAAATAGTTTTAGTAACAATCAAACAATATTAACAGGAACAAAAACGTCGAATATGGAAAATGTACTTCTATAATGTGACAATAAAGGTGTTTTAAACAATGAAAGTGCAGGATAATGACTTCAAAGATAAATTGACTTGCAATTAAATCATTTCTATGCATCTCAGTGTGGATCAATGATAATTTTTGTTTCAGGAATTTGGTAATAGCTCCCTCTGTTCATGAATAGCGTAACTATTTTAAGGGATGAAATGAATATTAAGCGAAGCGAGACTTAGGGGGTAACTAAGGTATCCAAAAGTTTGGAAAAACATGAACTAATGGATGGATACAGGTAAATCAACTAATAAGTAGTACATTTTTTTTAATAAAAAGATGTAAATAATATCGACAGAATTATATAACTGGTAAATTATACATACAAAAATAAATCGATAGGGGCACAAAATCATTTTTTGAAATCCAAATATTTTAATGATATTATTTTATAGATAAGAATTCAATTTAGCAACATAAAACATAAAATTGCTATTCATAACTTCTTACCACGAAAAAGAAAATAAATCAAGGTGTGCAGTGGCACCGATAGTGTTTGAGATCGAGTACCTAGCCAATTTTATCACAAACATTGCCGTTTGAAATTTGCGCGCGCCAGTGCGCGTCTCTTATCAGTGGCTAGTCACGTGACCTCGCAAGCCTGCGTTATGCGTGACCCCTCCAGTAATGCATCTCGCAAGCCCGCGAATGAAGTAGGTATCAAAAACTTAGTTTCGAGTTATGAAACGTAGAATCATAGGTAAAGATACCCCATATGTTGACCAAACCCAGTGTGCATTATCATAATCTTACATAAAGGTTTTATCTATGTTCTTTAGAATTATACCTAACTTGAACACGGTCAGAATAATAATGCAATGTGGAGCAATGAGGGAGACGTGTTACTGTTAGGAATATCTTTAATTAAGTTTCCTAATATCTATCTTACGCTACTTACTTATAGGGTGAGGTGTCACATACACTACACCTCCCCCGTTCTTTTGGAAAAAAAAAATATTTATATATATTTTTATTTTTCATTAAAACAAACATATATAATTATTTCTTAAACTATTCGCACTGTTGACAATATTTAAACATTTTACGATTCAAGTTATAGGTATATTTTGAAAATAATTTGGTAAATTATTCTTACAACTGAAATAATCATAATACTTACAACTGTTATCTCTTTTACAACTTATTATAATCTCTTACTCACTGTTCTATATCTAGGTACACATAATACATTCTATTTTGCTTAAATATTTCTTTATTATAATCGTAAGGTACATACACATGTAAGCACATTATATTTATACAGGACTCTCCGGTACCTGTTCATTCATTATATTTATTTCATTATATTTATTTATCATTCTTCATTTCATTAATATACTTGTGCTTGCTTTTATTCATTTCTATATTTATTTTAAAATTTAGTGTCAATATTTAAGGTTCTTTTGACCTCCAATAATTTTCACAGAGAGAGCTCGTCTACACCATGATCAAACTAAGGATATGAACACTAAACTGTACCTTACCATGTGTACCTATTATATTTATTATTAACTTATCCTTCAACTATCAAACCTAACATAAACAAAATCTAATTGAATTGCTTGGTCTACAAAATATTACGTTGTCTTTAGGTGATCAGCCCTCAGTCATACGCCAAAACTTGTGTACCAAGTTATTCCAAACTACCTAAAAACCAAACTTACATACTTATACAAACAATGAACACATTCCAAAGCCGAACTAATATCAAATTTCATTCATCTAATTGATTTATTTCATAAGACAAAACCGAAGTGCAGTTGTTATTGTTAATCGGTGTCAAGTAACACGATTCTTTCAATACAACCTGACACTCGGTTTGACATCATTTATCTATATGGGCATGGAAACATTCCTTTAATCTGATTAATGTTAGCAAAGTACGAAATTTAAAAAAAAATCTCTAAATACAACAAAAAGTTTCAAGATTTAACATTAGTTCATTCAAAATTATATTAAGCACAAAATGATTCAATACAAAAACTAATAATATTGTCAACAGGCGTGAACTATATCTAGTATACACTTATATTATAAATAAAATGTTTAAAAATTATGTAAAATAGCTAAAATTACCTAATATACGTTGGACCCTTATTAAAATTATGTTTAACTTACTACTAGTTCTATATATTGGTGCCATTTTCACTTTTTAACTACACTATACTAATACACTTAATATTTTAAACACTCAAATTCTTTCGAGTCCGGTTACATCGCGTACCCGGTAGCGGAGATTCTCTCAGACGCTACCTGGTCGCCAACATCTCCCGACTCCATCCTCCAGGACACCAACCGCTCCCGGCAGGTCCACATCAGGCTGCATCGACACCCGGCAGCCAGCAATATCTCTCCACTTTACGAACACTGATACGCACTTTTAGTCCACTTTTAATTTTCAACGTTTCAGTTTTTATTATATTCAACAAACACAGACCAAATTGCAAATATCCAACATTGTACTCGTGCGCAGCGCTGCCCGCGTGGCAGCACTGGCAGGGTCGCCATGCAATGTGGAGCAATGAGGGAGACGTGTTACTGTAGGAATATCTTTAATTAAGTGTCCTAATATCTATCTTACGCTAGTTACTTATAGGTTGAGGTGTCACATACACTACAATAATACGTAATCGTTAGCTCTCTAGTCTAGATTTAAAAGGCAAACAATGCCTATTTGTCTCCTGCTAAGAGGTATAGAAATGAAAATCCCAAAGTTTTAATTGTAATTGAAATTATATTTTGAACGCTTTTCTACCAACCTACAGCTATATTCTAATTTACGCATGATTAGTCGATGATAGATTTGACTCAACGTTGCATTTGATTCATTATTGTGCTTCATATTTCATCATTCTTTTGTAATCATTGTATAATTCATATTAGTCGTAAAAATAAACACAACTAATTAAAAATTATCCAAGTAGTTAGTAGTTAATATGTTTCAGTACAAGTGAAATGGATTTTATTTAGTATTTGAAAGTTCTGACATTGGGTTTTGCGTCCCGTAATTCCGTTGTTTTATGTCGTTATTGTGAGAACTACTGTGCGAGTTTTGTAGATTTCTTCTACGCTGCTGAACAAGTTGAACCATATTATAATATTATTGAAACATCAAATTTTTGGGCATTGGTCACGTCGCGTTTACATTAATGAAAATTAACTATGGACCTTATTTTTCATACTCACAGGGAGAGTATGGAAATTAAGGTCCATTTAAGTATTACTATGATTTTAAGTTATTGTTTATTTTACTCGCTTGGTGAGGTACATTTTTAAATACCTATATCCTACACAATTAAGAAAAAATCCGCTTAAATATACTCGCTTCCTATGGCGCGGGCTATATGGTGAAAAGGTTCAAGAGATCACACAGCTAACAGTTGATAGAGGCTGTTGTTTTATTGTGTTGTGATAAAAATGGGAAAGATTTTTGTTAAATTATCTGTCATTTAATACCTGTAACTGCAAAATCCTGTCCTACGTTATTGTTATTATTACAAAAATGGACTGTTTTGTCCAACTAGTTGGGTCGGGTCTCTCTACAAGGGGCAGTTGTCCAACTTTAATAATAGTTGGACCACAGCACCTTTTGAGAGTTCCGTGGTCCAATTAATTTAAAAAACTACTTGTCCCAACTCCAATAACATTAACTACATGAAAACTACATGTAAGCTGTCTACTTTTTATATAAAACCTTTTTTTCTGAAAATTGGTAGGTACTGGCTGGTGGGTGAAAGTTTCTATCTAATAAAAAATGAAAAACAAAATTTTATAATTATGTAAATGTGTGAACAAATATTGAATAATTAAATAAAACCACAATTATTTTTTAAAATTATAAAATGGATGAAGAGGTTCCGTCATGCGTTTATGTACAAAGAAAAGGTGGAACGGTGTTGTTATGGGACAGTCGCTAATATTATACCTCTAAAGTGCGAGCATATAAAAGTGGTAATGAATATTGGAGATGCTATAACAAAACAAAAATGGGTTGCAAAGGATCGGTAACGGTTAATGTATGTACGTATTGTTTTTATTTATTTATTTTTTCACATCAATAAATTGGGTACTTTCCTTAATCAAAAATAAATTATTTCGCCTGTTCAATATAATAAAATATAAAAAAATAATACATACATTTTTCCATTAACTGATTTTATATTAACAAATTAATTTCAGTAGTTTTTCAGCAGAATTTTAAGAAAAAGGTATGCTGTTCGACACTAAAAGATGTGACGTCACAATACACAATCTCGTACAAAACTCATAGAAAACTGTCATTTTTGACAGTTTGAAAAAGTATTGAATTTGACTAGTACCCAATTGGTCGGTTTATAATAAATAATGGAAGATTTAATTTAATTTTAGGTAAAGCATGAAGCTGTTAACACTACGCCACATTCCAATAATTGTATAAGAAACGAAGTTAAAAATGAAATAACACTATCTATAGATAATTTGAGAAAAGAAGTAAGTGTTCAGAACTTTACCTTATGTGCCTGATAAACTTGAGCGACTGTGATATATACCCCACTTCGGTGTTGATAATCCGAATGAGAAAAAACTACGTGTAGTTTTCGCCGCAGCTAAATCTCAAGTTTATTTAAGATTATTAGATTTGAACGATTATTTACTTCAAGGTCCAGATTTATTTATACCGCTATTTGGAGTTCCACTTATACTCTGAGAGCACAAAGTCGCAATCACTGGCTATATAAAGGACATGTTTTTGAGTGTACAGGTTAGAAAAAAAAACCAAACTGCATTGCGTTTCCTCTGGAAGCATGAAATCAGTGGCACGAAAGCGCCGAACAAGTATATTATGAATTCTTTTACTTATGGAGCTTGCTGTTACGTCATAAAATATGTTATAAATAAAAACGCCATACAATTTGAAAAGGAAATGCCTCGTGCTGTTATAGTTCACTATTCATCAGTGCGGTGTTAAGTCAGCCTCGAGCACCACGTGACGAGACACTTAATGATGTTGCTTTGCGAAATCGAAGTAATAGTAAATTGTCGCCCGCTGACGCATGTTTCTGTCCGCTTTGCCGTTGACCACATTTCAGTTTTAGTTGGGAACTTCATCAAACCTTCCCATTGGAGCATCAGAGAAGGCAGATTTATGCTTTCACAAGCAGTGGTGTGCCGCTCAACCTCATTATTGTCCGTCCTATAATCGACGCCTAACTGACGGACAGGTCCGTCCGCTACCCCGGCCACCGGGGCGAGTTGAACCGGCGAAAGATGTCACTCGGTGTTCCACAGGGTTTGGTTCTGGGGCCGCTCCAGTGGAACATCGGCTATGACTAGATGCTGCGCACCCATCAGAACGGCGTTAACATCGTATGTTTCGCTGGTGCTAACGCACGGGAGGTGGGGGCCAATTTAATTTTAGCGAAGGTTGCGGCTGTCGTTAATAGAATTCCACAGAAATAAAGGCTCTTGAAAGTGGAAATTGCTTGGCTCTGGAACACATTTCTATTCTGAATTGCGAATCATCGCCTACAGAATGTATCAATAGAACAACTAATAATGGATTAATAGAAGACGGTATTGATATGACTTTCGTAAATAATGATGAAGAAGACAAAAATTATTTTTTCTAAAATATTTCTCATTTCGGCCAACAAATGATTAATCACATAGGGGAATACATAGCAGTTACACCGAAAATTTTCGGAATATCAACTAACATTTGTTAGCAGCACAGATTATGCGCAGCTTAGTTGGGACTAATTTATTTAACACCATCAGTCATGATCAGGTTGGCTTACGTCCTTGTGCGAGCCACGTGACAGACCTAACTGAAGCTATTATAGAAAAATATATCAGTGTTAGATTGCATTTCATTTTAAAAAACTTCAATTTAAAAGAGAGCAAGCATTTGCTGCTTAATTACGTATTTACGTATTATTTCAGGGACAACAATTTTTTTTTTAACTGGTAATAAGCACTAGACATGTGAGGTTGAGAGGCAACCGACTATCTTTAATAAACAAGTTAGAAACAATTAATGTTAATAGTATGTTTAACCTACTTCATATGCTCTGTGGGAACCACCTGTACCACCTGTACCACCTGTACAGTAAATAGCGGCATGCAGGAGTTGCATCAGAATAACGAACAAGTGTGGTTGTGAGGTTACCTTCCGCATAATATAGTGGTAAAATCAAATGAAAACGAACAGCGGCTGAAACCACGCGGGAGTAGCTAGTATAAATTAACGTATGTTATTTTGGTGGGAATCAATGTTCTCTTAGTGCTCCCTTATAATAGGCCTACAGTTCCCATGCAAAAAGCATAAATGCTAAGTTTCAGCTACCTAAGTCCAGTAGTTTCGACTGTGCGTCGTTCGTCAGTCAGTCAGTCAATCAAACGCAATTGAAAGAGTTCTATATTAGAACCTACACATAAAAAAAACCATTAAATGGCAATTTATAAATTATTAGCAGCCCGTCCCGGCTTCGTACGGGGTAGACAATTATTTATTTTTGGAAATTTGGATTGTTGTAGGGGCATAACTACAATAGTTGGACATATGCTACTGTGGAGTTTTTTGTAGACATTATGATGTTCTTCAATATTGTTGTACATTATTTTGTTCTATCGCTAGCTAATAGTTTCGGCAGCGTATTCGACGAAAAACATTTTAAGACTCATTTTACAACACCTTCGGTTACATAGTTCAAATTTTACCAAGGATCCCTAATTTTTTTCAAAATGAAATGTAGCCTATGTCAAGTTGGAAGAATGTAGCATTCTATTGGTGAAAGAATTTTTATTATAAAAATAGACAATATACCTCTTGATATGATTTACTATATTTTTTTTTTAATCGAATGTTATTTTTGTCAGTGTATTGGTGTATTGAAAAATTATAAAAACTGAAACCACTTAGAAAGAAAGAAAGAAATCATTTATTTGCTAATAATGTAGGTATACATATAAGTACATATATTTTACCTTTGGCATGCAAATTAAATTGCAATGTGATTTGAATGTCGTATAGTAGATAACTAGGTATACAGTCAAAATTTTAAAATTGTAAAAAAATATCTAAAATGCTACGATCAATTATAAGCCATACAAAAAGAAATAATCAAATATGATGCAATGTCAACGTGGGTACTTAGTCCAAAATATAATGTTACAAAGTTTATGTCAAGAAATGTCAAATGTTACAATTAACAATATGTCGACGATTGCAGATATCAAACTAACGGAGTATCTTAATTGATGTCATAATGTAATGCCATAATAGTCACTAACGCAATCAACGCATAAAAGTTTCAATCAGAGCAAGACATATTACAGTGTTTCCCAAAGTTTTGCTACTTATTATTAAAACGTACATTTTTCCTATAGAGATCTGTCGTTTAAAAAAATTTTTTTTTACTGTGTAGTACTGACTACACAATCAAAGAGTTGCTACTGAGCAATGATGTCAATTGGTTTTTGAATTTATCTAAAGGTATGTCTTTTATGTTCTCCGGGAGTTTGTTATATACCAGCGGTCCCATGTGAAAGATGCTATTTTTCAGCAAGGCTGTTTTGTGACCACCTGTGCATAATTGGCTTCTATACTGGGTCCTTATTGGTATTGTACGTTGTCTCGCGTCAGCCATTGAAGTGACTAAGCATCTGTTTAATTTTACGAATAGAGCCACTTCTAATATGTACGGACAAGGTAGTGTCAAAATTTTCAAGGATTGAAACAATGGTTGACAACTTTCAGTTTGTGTAAGACCTGTCATTGATCGGAGGCATCGTTTTTGGGCTCGAAATATTCTTTCTTTATCGCTGCAATTACCCCAGAATAAGTAGCCGTATCTTAAGAAAGAGGCAACTAATCCATGATAGGCTATCACTAATGTATCTATATTAACTTTATTGGAGAAGCTATAAAATATATTTGCGGATTTACTAAGTTTTTGGCACACATTTTCACCATGATATTTCCAAGTCAATTGGTTGTCGATATGCACTCCTAAGAATTGGGTCACTGATGTTGTGTCGACTTTTTGACTTTTGTATTCAGTAACTATACTTCCTGGTTACTCTTTGGTAGATATGCATGACTTTGATTTTTTGTAAATTTGTGACTAAATTTTTCATATTGAGCCATTCTATTATGGTTTCCAGTGTGTAGTTAATTTTATTTTTGTAGTCTTTATCACTAGAACATTCTACTATAGCAGTGCTATCGTCAGCGAATAGTGTCATTGGTTGACAAATTTGACGGGGCAGGTCGTTAATATATAGCAGAAATAGCAGCGGACCTAGAACACTACCCTGTGGAACTTCGAATTTAGCATCTCTACAACTGGATAGATAATTCCGGGCAAGCTTAGTTTTTGTACTCGAGATTTCTGTGTATTGTTTTCTTCCCGTGAGATATGACTTGATTAAATTTAATACATTTCCTCTAATGCCATAGTCGCTAAGTTTTTTAAGGAAAATGTCATGTTTTACATAATCGAAAGCCTTTGTCGTATCTGTGAATATTGCACTTATTGGATTTCTTTTATCCATATTATTCTTGATTATTTTTATGAGATCAAATAACATGTCATTTTTAGTGATTTTTTCGAAATTCTTAACTCGTCGAGTACCTGTTTTGTAAACACAATTATAGAACAATATGTTGCGGTCACCGGTGACCGCTTGGTGTTTGACAGTTTAAATCAATACTGTAGTTTTTTTATTTATTGACGCTTTTGTAGTTCGAGAATTTTTGATCAAAACCAGAAATGTTGAATTTCGTGGAAACTTGCCACTTTAAGACTCCCTAAGGATAATTTAAAATTCGTTATACAAATCATCAACTTCCGAGAAAATATCTTGCGTTACAAGTCAACCTGTATACTCAAATGAAAATCTTATATTATTATATAAAGCTGAAGCGTTGATTTGTTAGTTTGAACGCATTAATTTCAGAAACTACTGGTTCCATTTGAAACATATTTTTTGTGTTGGATAAAACATTAATCGAGGAACATTGAAAAAAAAATAGCAACCAGGCGAAGCTGGAGCGGGTAAGGCAGACAAACAACTACCTATAATTACGAACTACCTAAAATTCTACGTTAGCTGGCCGACAGAAAACAAGTGAAATACACACCTAGTGTTTGACTGCAGGCTGACTTCTAGATCAGTGCAATGGCGATTTCGCGAATCGGCTAGCAGTAGTTAAATATGGAGAGCTAAGATTCAGCAGGAGCCTGAGGGGGTGTCATGCGCAAAACAGAATTTTTCAAAAGAAATTCTTCAGCCTCTGCACCCCAACTCCACTCTCACCTTCACGCGGTAGGCCCTGTTACGTTGAGCAACCTTACGGAAGATTGTGGTGCAAATCCCAGTGGGAAGTGAGGTCAACAAACGGACGAGAGATAGGGGGGACCACACAGGCGTAGTACGGCTGTTTGGTCTGGATGTCATCAGAGAGGGATGATTCATCCTAAGGATGGTAGCGGACGAGTCATATAAGACCAACGGTAGCATCCAAAATCCGAGTCAGATGGATTACTTCTCACCCACCAAGACGCCTTAGGCAAGCGGGTGGGTTAACTCGCCTAAACCCTTCAGTATTATGAACACACAAAAGAAAAAATGGCCCCGAGTTCCCAGCGGCGCTGCGACCCCCAACAGAGGCAGCAGTATGGGACATGGTAGCGCCAGGGGTGCGAAGAATCACTGGGAGTATAAACGCTGCCAAAACTTACAATCACGTTTAAAATTAGCGATAGCATCGTACAACGCCCAAACATTGAGGACAGAAGATAGAATGGAAGAATTGCTCTACGAACTTAATAAAATCAATTGGGATATTGTTGGATTGTCCGAAGTTAGAAGACAGGGTGAAGAATATCTCAAGCTCGCAAATGGACACTCTCTATACTACCGCGGATCCGACTCAGATAGGCACGAGCACGAAGTGGCTCTACTTATTAACAAAAGAATCAGTGGAAACATAATATCTATAAACTCAGTCTCCGATAGAATCTTATATTTAATTCTGCACATAACAAAAAAAAGTTACACTGAAAGTCATCCAAGTCTATGCTCCTACAAGCACCGCTGCTGACATAGAGGTAGAGCAAATGTACGAGGACATTAGTTCGTGCATTAAGGACCATAAGACTACATACACAGTAATCACCGGCGATTTTAACGCGAAGATTGGTGTTAGGGAGGATGATTCTGAACAAATACTTGGCCAATTCGGTTATGGCAGTAGGAACGCCCGGGGGAGGACCCTTATTAACTTCCTGGAACAGGAAAAGTTGTACCACATGAGCTCTTTCTTCCAAAAAAGACCTGAAAGAAAATGGACGTGGGTATCCCCTGGTGCAAGATATAAGAATGAAATAGACTATTTGTTTAGTAGCCACAAATGCATAGTAAAAGATATCTCGGTACTAAATAGTTTCTATACGGGAAGTGACCACCGACTTATTCGTGCATTAGTGCAAATCGACGCAAAATTGGAACGGTATGCATCAATAAGACGAAAGAAGAACAAAGTTAACCCTGTAAGCATACAAGTTAACAGGGAAGCATATCAGAAAGAAGTTAAAGAACACCTAAAACTTATAGATACCAACACACCAAACGTCAATGATCTCCTAAACCAACTAAGTAGTTCTCTGTGTCAAGCGGCTAACACTGTAGCTGCTAGAAACAAAAGCTGGTCACACAAACTGCAACCAAAAACTAGAGATCTACTGGAACAAAGACGGACTCTAATCAAACAAGGAGAAAACCATACGGCCCTGTTCAAAGCAGTTTGTAAACAGACACGGGCTTGTGTGGAGAACGACATTGATGAGTACCGCGCGAAAATTGTGAAGACAATCATCGCGAAACATAGAGGTCCAAAAGTGTTTAGAAAAGCTCTAAAGCCCGGTACTCAACAAATTACTAAGCTTTGTGACTCAAAAGGAAATATTATTGCTGATCAAAAACGACTTCTAGAGGTTATAGAGGAGTATTATCAGCAATTATATAGCACTAGAAATCCTAAACCACCTAGCTGGGAAAATCGCAAAATTGTAAACGTTGGATCTGAAGATATACCGGAGATAACAAAGACCGAGATAAGCGCTGCACTACGTAGGATGTCAAACGGCAAAGCCCCTGGTAAAGACGATATCATCATAGAAATGGTCAAGGAAGGGGGAAACGGGGTAATTGAAGTCATAGAAAAACTCTTTAACAAGTGCTTGGAGGAGAGCCGAATACCGAAAACATGGGAAAGTGCCATAGTTATCTTAGTATTTAAAAAGGGAAGCAAAGTTGACCTCAATAACTACCGCCCCATCAGCCTATTATCACAGCTGTACAAATTGTTTACCAAAATTATCACTACTCGTTTGACCAAAAAACTCGACTCCTACCAGCCAGTCGAACAAGCCGGATTCATGAGTGGGTCTAGTACCATGGACCACATACTAACAATGAGAATAGTCATAGAAAAAGCTACAGAATACCAGATGCCCCTGTGGCTTGCATTCATAGACTACAAAAAGGCTTTCGACAGCATCGAATCTTGGGCAGTAATTCAGTCTATGCAAAATGCTAGAATAGATCACCGCTACACAAACCTAGTGAAAAATATATATCAGAACGCCACCTTAAAGGTAAATTTACCTCCGGAGACCAAACCAGTGGAGATACAGAGAGGAGTAAGACAGGGGGATACCCTCTCTCCAAAACTCTTCACATTGGTGCTAGAGGATGTCTTTAAAATGCTAGACTGGAGAGATTGCGGCATCAACATCGAGGGCAAAACACTGAATAACCTTAGATTCGCTGACGACATCGTACTGTTCGCAGACAACCCGATTGACCTTGAAACCATGATACGGGAACTTAGTAATGCCTCGGCACGGTGCGGTTTGGAAATGAATATGGATAAAACCAAAGTCATGACCAATTGTTCCAACACCACCACATCCTTTAAAGTAAATGACGCCGTTATTGAGAGAGTGACTAAATATGTGTATCTGGGACAAGAAGTGGTAATGGGAAAGGACAACCAAGCCAACGAAATTGACAGGCGTATAAGATTAGCGTGGGCGGCCTACTCCAAACTTGAGTTCGCCTTCCGTATGAACATCACTGCTAAACAGAAGGCACGCATATATGATCAGTGTATACTACCGGTGCTCACATACGGGGCCGAGACCTGGGTGTTTACAAAGGACATTCTACAAAAACTCCAAGTAGCCCAAAGAGCAGTAGAAAGGAAGCTGGTAGGCGTTACGCTGAGAGACCGCAAAAGAAACCAGTGGCTAAGACAGAAGAGTAAAGTCAAGGACGTCACACAGCATATCGCGAAACTTATGTGGGAGTGGGCTGGCCACATTGCACGCAAACAGGGTTCGTGGTGCAAAGCCGTGATAGAGTGGAGACCGTGGGGCGAAAAACGCCCACAAGGAAGACCCCAGATGCGTTGGTACGATGACATCAAACGAACAGCTGGCACGAAATGGATAGAAATTGCTCAAGACCGAAAGAGATGGCAGACACTGAAGGAGGCCTACACCCTAAGGGTAGAAAAAGGCTAAAGAAGAAGAAGAAGATTCAGCTTAGTATCGGGCAAAAAAGTAAACAAGGCTTGTTAAAAATATAAAGGATATTGACATTTAAAAACGTACTATTGTATACCTAACCTAAAGAAACTAATATTTAAAAAAAGCACTCCCGAACACAAACCTAACAAACTTTAATTTTTTATCTTTAAGTCGGTGGGGCTTCGGAAATTGTATTGAACAGTTACTGATTTAACACGCCGCCGGTTAGAAAGTGGGCGTTATCAGCGGGTTGGAGTCAGCACAAAAATAGCGGGAAACTAAGAAGAAGCGCCAGCTTTTACGCCATCAACTGCTTTGCCTCCTGTGACTTACTGTTGCCCTGGTAGCAAAACTTAATAAAGACAGTATCCCCTGATACAATCGTTTGCGACCGGGCCGATTTGACTTTCATCTTAACACAAATATTATCAAAGTCTTCATAATTTACTTAATATTGTAAATATGGAATATTTATGTTACTTGACAATTATACTTAGGGCCAGTTTTTCTAACGCCATACAATTTTTTTTAGATAACGTATTAATAACGTCGAATATATGGCCATTCTTCCATACAAAAATCTGTGAAATATCAATTTTATTACACAGTTAAAAATTATCTGTTGATAGATAAATCGTTTTAGGCCTTTATTAGAAATATAAGGTACGACATGTAAAAAACAATGGTATGAAAACAAATTTCAATAAAAACTGTTGTTTATGTGTTTAAAAACCATAGTTCAGTTATGGAAAGACTGAGTGATGATTATTTAATTTTGATGACAGTACCTAATTTTGTTTTCCACCATAGTAGCTTGTGTTAATTTAGGACCGTTAGGAACCGTTTTGGTCGGAGTTATAAGCCCCGGAAACTAACTTATTGGCTGTAAAGCAGGCGCTAATTTGTGCCAGCCATTTTCTGTTAGTCGAAATCTTGTAAAATGCGTCAGAGAGTTGCATTATTAAGCGTTATGCACGTTAGCTGCGGCATATTATGGCAAAATAATTTTACATTACTAGTTTGTTTTCGATTGAAATGTCATCTAATTTATAGTCCGCTTTGAAGAAAGCAAATCGTCAGCTGGTTATAAATCGTGGATTATACGTCAGCCAATAACATTAATGTTAATAAATTGTGCGCTATGCTAAATTTTAATAGTAAGAAATTAAAAAAAAAAAATTTATAGAAAACTCAATAAATTTATCTTGCAAATTGCGGTCAAAAGACTAGTACCCAAAACAGTACTAGCTACTTTTTAACATTGCGAGACGCCGCCGCACCGCGGGGCGTTCAAACGGCCGCGGCTACGTAACCAAACTGTCTACAGCTATTCGAATGGGTGAAGCCCATAGCCATAATATCGTTTCGTGTTGTTCATAGTATATGATGGTTAGATTTTTATGATATAAAATAGCTAAATAAACAAATCATTTAATTACCATATCAAAGCGTAACTTCTCACTTGACATGTAACCATTAGCTCCATCTGCCATGGAGCGGAAAAACTAAGTAAGTAAGGGGTGGAGTCTTGCGAATTGTAGGCGGGAAAATGAAGACGACGCGCCCTCCGACGCCAAATGCCTTTTTATTTATTTAGATCTTCCATGAATTATGGTTTCCTAGTATCACGACGTCTAAAACATACCTCTAGTATCAGCACGTTTTTAAAATTCTTTCAAAATTAAATTTAAAGCCGCGCACGATGAAAATTAAATAGCTATATTCCGGTCAGGGTGAGGATGGCTGGACCAAAACGACAGAATTACGTCCTTGGGTAAACGTAGTTAAACAAATAGTTGTATGTTTATCGAAGTTATATTTATTTTAAAAAATATTTGCATTTATCATTCAGTGTGTTATTGTATGTGTTGTGTGTGGAGACAAATGATACGCTCGAGAGTCTAATGCCAACTGTGTTTTATTTCATACCCTAAACGCTAGGTTACATACTGACGCTAAGTTCCTAATATGCTAACATGTCTGTGTGTCCCCACATAGGTGTTGTGTGTGGAGACAAATGATACGCTCGAGAGTCTAATGCCAACTGTGTTTTATTTCATACCTTAAACGCTAGGTTACATACTGAGGCTAAGTTCCTAATATGCTCACATGTCTGTGTGTCCCCACAAGTGTTTTACACGTTGGTTTTATTATATCCTATTAGCAGAGCCATGAGTTACAAGAAAAATCTTATAATCCCAATAGTTTTTTTTTACTTGAAGAAATGTAGGTACTTGAATTAGACGCAGGACGCTGATTTTGTTTCAACGGAATATGCATACAATAATGAGAATTTGTTTTTCAAATAGAAAAGGTTTTTTTAGTAGATAGTAGTGAAAAACCACAAATATTCACACAAATGATTCCTTATTTATTTTTATTAAGTTCGATAGGTAGTGATACGTACGACGTAAGACGTCGATGCATGGTTCGAAGTTGAACTGAATACAGGTAAATTTGAAACACAATTGACATCAAAACGAAGATATACCCCCATTCAAATTCAAAAATTATTTATTTGCGTAAATAAGGTACAGATAGTTGTCATTTTCTAATAACTTACGTCCTCTTATTTTGCCTTCAACATCGGCGTGCAAAAATAATGTAGGTACTTTAAAGACTTGTCAAAATTTTGTTATACTGGTAATATCTCAATGAAAATTACGATTAGAAGTGAATTTTATAAAAGAGAAAATGTCACAAAATTAATCCGAAATGTCATAGGTAAATGTCACACACAATATTCTCTATATATCAATTTTACAGGAATGTCACGCATATTATAAATAGATTACATTACAATTCACAAACCATTAAATATTACAATTTATAATCTAAATACTCAAGCACACTGTAAAAACATTTGTCGATTAGCAGGTTTATTAAACCTCGTTTAAATTTATGAAAAGGTAGTGCCTTTATGGAATTTGGAACTTTGTTATATAATTTAATGCACATAATGTAACTGTTATTTGATGTGAATGTGAGATTTGTTTTAGGTCGATATAATTTGTTGGCATTGTGAGACCGTGGAGCGCAATGACTTGCCGGATTCTCAAAGAGTTGCTTATGCTTAAAAACAAATATATACACGACTCGAAGATGTAGAGGCAAGGCAGGTTAAAATATTGTATTTTCTAAAGAACAGGCGACAGGAATCTATTTTCTTCAACCCGAATATCGCTCTAACACACTTTTTTGCATTATAAATGCTTGTTCTATCTCAACACATCGACCCCAAAGATAATCATTTTATTTTACCTCTCAATATTATTTTACAAATATGTCGATATTATTTAGTAAAAACTTCAAACATAAAATCATGTTAAAACAAATAGTCATGCCATCTAATGGAGAAAAGCTTAATTATTTTAGGTCAGGAGTTAAGACCACGACAGTAAGTGAGAAAACCATTGTTGTTTATCCTTGTCTAGCGCAATGCCAGTTTTAGTATACTTCTTATTAATGGGATCCTATTACCGTGACTTGCAAGAACAGTTCTACCAACAGAGAACTGGTACCGTATTATGATGTGACAATGTTTTTCATTTGAAAAATGTTTATATGTAGTTCTAACTTGACATTTTCTTTTTATTTTACAATTGTTAGTGCTAGGACCGTGTGAGACTTTGCCTCGCCATTTCTTTTTTAATTACCCATATTCTGAGAGTTTGAGTATTTGTGCGACCCACGCAAATGTTCTTTAGGTTGGTATTGTTCGTCGAATCAGTCAGCCTCACCTGTTAATTGAGCTGACTGTAAACCGACACATGCGTACTGCCTTCAGGATTGGTCCGCCAAAACTGTTGTAGTTTTTTCCTTAAAAGGCCACTACAGAAAGAACTTGCACGGTTCTCACACATAATCTATTATACATATTGTCTGGACTTTAAAAGAGACAGACCTCTGAGTTTGTTTCGGCATTTCTTCTCAGAGTAGTCAGTTAGGAAATGTCGACTTCAACGTTCGCTTGATAAAATTGACGTGTAAAAGTGCTGCCTTGTAGCCTATTTGCAGAAATAAATTCACTTGTTTCACTTGATTGATGGTCCGTTTCTTTTGTAAGAACATGTAACTTTCTACAACATAAAGAATAATTACACTTTAATATAGGTGTTACAACTGTCATGTCTGCGCATTTAACGAGTACATCACTACATAGTATAAAACAAAGTCGCTTTCTCTGTCCTTATGTCCCATTGTATGCAACTACGCAACTGATTTTGTGCGTTTTTTTTAAATAATTAGCGATGGTATATGTCTATCTATTAGGGATAACCCACCGTAACCATTTTTTATCCTTTACTATCAATGGTTATTTACGAAGTGTAAACAATACAGCATTAATCCTTATCCAATTAAGTATCATAGATCAATATGCGTAAAAAGAGTGGTCGCGAGTGCGACTGCCGGGCAAGGGGTCTCGGGTTCGATTCCCGGATCAGGCAAAATATTTATTTGACAGATAAAAGCAAGGCTGTAAGCTAGGCTGTAAGCCACGTCGACGCTGTTTTTTGTTCGAGAATACCAAAATGTATGTAGAATTGTCAATTTGTTCGCCGTTGAATAGTTTCAACTCAGGGCCGTCACAGCCTTGAGCGCTAGTGTACCGTATGTCAGCTTAGTGAATACCAAACGATAATTCCGTCGCTGTAGCAACGCTGCAGGCAACGCTGTATCCTTAGAGTATTCTCTAACTGCACTGCAGTTCTACATACAATTTGGTATTTTCGAACAAAACCCAGCGGCGACGCGGCGTAGGTACAGGCTCGTCTTCAGCCTTACCCTTTAATATGTCATATCTAAGATTTGCGCACATTTAATTGAATTTTGTTACAAATTATTTAAAACCATTCATTTATTTGTTAAAATGGCAGCTTAGTTAGTGTTAAAGCTGTATTCAATTTATTAGAAGCCAAGAAAAGTGATGGTGAAATGCAAGGTTTTTGAACCTTATTCGAACCAATATTTCTTCATACTAAAAGTATGAATCAGGCAGGCGTGTGCTACGGGGCACCTGCCCCGTAGCACACGCATGCCAGGTAGGTTACTCCGTATATGATCCTGAGCGTAAGAAAATATTCCATTAGTGCATGACCGGCTGGAGAGGACATGGTTGGAGGTGGATCACTATGTTGCCCAATTTCTTATTGGCCACAGCGACTTAAAAACAAATTGTTCTCATTTAAACTTGTTGATTCACTTCGCGGAGAACCTAACGGGTAACCGGAGCTCCGGCTCGACGTGTAGGAGAAGGAACGGGGTGGTTTTTAGTCAGTAAGAGTCTGACACTCCCTCCCGCCTCACCCAGGCGGGAGCAGTCATTCGATGATTTTCCCCCCCTTAAAAAAAATGGTGCCAATGTTCGACAGCGGCGCTGCAATACGAGCAGTCCGCCCATCACGTACTCTGGGAGTGTGATCTCTTGTAGTATGAACGTAACACTATGTTAAATAATTTAATTCTTTCGTCATGTGCAGATTATTATACGGACCTTATCATAAGGTATAAGGTCCTTATGGAATCTAGAATAAATGACAATGCCAGATCCTGACCCAGTCATACTATCATTTACAAAAAAAGTAAATTGATGAAAATAATTTTTACGAATAAGGACCCTTTTCACTATAAATCTTTTTATTTTTAAACTTGCGGTTTACAATTTAATAAAAAAAGAAGTTCAATCCCGGAAATACGTTTTTGCAATGCGCATTCTATTTGTCGAATGACTATTTGCGTTACATTATACGCATCGCTTGTACGAAACTATGAAAATAAAAAAGTAAGTAACTATAAAAATATACATAAAATATTATATCAAGCGTATAATTCTGAATAACATTTAATTATTTATTAATAATTACAGATGAAATTGCAAACTATCATTAGTTATGATTTTTTTGTGTAACGAAACGTTTTGAACCGCTTGTCAGCTGTCAGTCGAGTTTCCGTTGTTTTCGCGTCATGTTTTGATTATTGTTTTGTGTTTTAAACAAAAACCGCAAGTTTTACAGGTTTCAGGAGAAATGTTTAGGTATCTATAATTAATACGCAACACGATGCTGAATACTGCATGCTTGTACATGACTTCTAATATAGTGGGTCACAGATGTACTGAGCACCTGGCATTGTCCTTTCCGTGCATTTAGGCTCTTTTGCCACACCTATTACTGGAAGCAAGTATAACAGCTCACAGATAGGACCCACTTAGATTTTAGCCAAATTTCCGTGGTGCTTGGCGACTGGGCTTCACCCAGTTGTAGTCTCTATTTTTAGGCTTAATTCACTCTGTCTTCCGCAGTAATTCGCCGAGGGACGTGGAAACTATCCTTCGACTCTTATAATATCTTCTGATTCACTTCGTTGCGGGAACCAAGATAGTTATTCATGTCCCTGGGACGCGTCGGACTTCGGTGTTCCGGTGTTTTCATGGTTGTATCTACTGTAGATCCTGGCTTACAGGAGTTGCAGCTGTTTTGGGAGGTTATGGCAGGTTTGTCCCATAAAAAAAAACCTATACAACTTCAGGGTTAAAATGGTATACCAGTTCACACACTCGCTTAGCATCGCAGTTCCAGGCAACCTTTTAGGCCAACCAGAACCGGTCTTCCTCCATAAATCAGGCACTATACTACTGAACCCAAAAAATATTGTAATAAATTCTATTAACCCACCTGCAGGATAGATTATGAAAAGGAAAACGACTCTGTACCAACTACATACACATAATACACAAACAAAATATGTACATACATGATAATGTACACGTTGCGTCATTTGACGAATGCATGCATTCATCGAAAACGATAGGCGGATTTAATGTTAACGCTGATTTGTCATTTGTAGGCGCTTATTTTTTGTAAAGGATGCATGCCATTGACGCAACGAGGACAGTAAGGAAGCCCCAAAGAATGCGTTTTTTTTTGTAATATTTATGATACATGTACTTACTTACGTATAGTACGCAAAATTGTAAATAGTACTCTTTATCGCCTGGTACCACAGCGGTAGTTCACTACCTATGAGCATGTCACGTGAGAACCCTAAGGACACTATCATTGCAAACTTGCAAGTTTCCATCGTACAAAAATTGGGACGCTTAATATATATATAAATATTGTGACAAAATACACTTCATCTATTGGCCCACCTTGTATTTTCAGTTTCGTTTGTTCTTAGCTAAAATTTTATATTCGGTCGAGCAAAAAGTTTTTATGCAGTTTTGAACCTGACACATTCACAATTTCATTCAATAGTCTTTTTTTGAATTTCGAACACAGAATTTAAAGAAATAAAAGACAATTTGAATCCTGTTTGTTCATATCAAACAATCGAATACTAAGAAAACTTTGTTTTA
This sequence comes from Spodoptera picta, assembly GCA_038387885.1. Taxonomy (NCBI): domain Eukaryota; kingdom Metazoa; phylum Arthropoda; class Insecta; order Lepidoptera; family Noctuidae; genus Spodoptera; species Spodoptera picta. Next base: position 482,904 of record JAZHFQ010000105.1, read on the forward strand.
TTGGTTTACTTGGATTTAATTCTCGAAAAAGTGATTGATATCTTTGGTTTTGCAACAACCATTACTTATTCTTAACATTAAGATGAGGTTCTATCAATAATCTATGGATACTTCACCTGAAGTTGCCGCCCAAATTGTGGTACTTATTCAGGCCGGACATAGCCAAAGAAACGTGAGTGCTCAACTTAATTTAAGTCGATCTGCGGTCCGAAATGTTTATCGGAGGTACCTAGAAACTGGCGACTTTGATCGTCGCCAAGGAAGGCCACGATCTCGGGTCACAACTGAAAGGCAGGATCGATTTATCGTGACGACCAGCTTGAGAAATCGTCACCTTATCTCCATTGAGATACAAAACCTAACTTCGCGACTTCCGCGAAATATCTGTGAGCGCTCGAACTGTTCGGAGAAGGTTAAAAGAACGCGATATGGTACCACACAAGCCAGCTAATGGGCCCAAACTAACGCGAGCCCACCGAACAGCGCGCCTTCATTTCGCACGCAGCCATTTAAATTGGACACAGCGAGATTGGAGCCGTGTGTGTGTACTCTTTGTTGATGAGTCTAAAATTGTGTTACATGGCAATGATAGAAGGAAGAAGGTCTACCGACGTAAGGGAGTGCGTTTCGCACAATGCTGCTTTGAAAAGAGGGCGCTTGCTTATGGCGGTGGCTCATGGACTGTCTGGGGCGGTATATCCGCGAGCGGAAAAACTCAACTTGAGGTTGTTACAGGACCACAACTGCCAACATTAAATGCTGAAACGTACATTCGTAAGTGCTTACAACCTCACGTGAATGGACTATCTGGGGCGGTATATCCGCGAGCGGCAAAACTCAACTTGAGGTTGTTACAGGACCACAGCTGCCAACATTAAATGCTGCAATGTACATTCGTAAGTGCTTAGAACCTCACGTGATCCCATACGCGGACTAGGTGGACCCTAATTTCCTTTTTATGCATGATAATGCAAGAGTTATGGACTGGCCAGTCAAATTTCCAGGCATGAACCCCTATGAGCACGTGTGGGACGAGCTAAAAAGACGTGTTAGGGCTCGTCAGCCAGTTGCCCAAACGATGCAGGCGTTGAAAACTGCCATAGAAGAGGATCCCTCAAAATACCATAAAGTGGTTGATAAACTCTATGCCTAATCGTATGAGAGCTGTGGTATGTGCCCATTGAGACAACACGCGTTATTAAATTAAACCATTATTTGATAAAACATGTTTTTATTCAAAAATCAATTGCCTTTAACAAAGCGCATATCCGATTTGTTAGACATAGCTCCATGTCGTATGGTATTCTGAATTCAATTTAAAACAATTCGATCGAATAAAAAGATGGTAAAATGTATCAGGTTTAAAACTGCATCAACAGTTTTTGTTCAATCTAGCAATGATATTTCGGTAGGGGCCATCGAAACCCTTAACACTATGGTGGGCAAATAGATGTGTTCAGAAGTGTATTTTGTTATTGCTTATTAAAAGAATTAAAGCGGCATCAATTGGTGTTTTAAGAGTATTTTCGTTTTGTTTATTTTTACGATTAGTTACTAATGAACTAGTTAATACATAAGTATTTGCAAGGAAATGAAGTTTTAAACATTTCTGATTAAAACACCATTATCAATAAATGATTCGATAACTCGATCATACTCATTTATAATTCCCATCCCAATCGACGGATTGGGATGGGGGAATTATTTGATGATTGATGACGATCAACAAGTTAAAAATATATAATAATAAAAACAGTAGTGTAAATTAAAAACTAACTAATTATTCTCTGAATGCAGGAGAATACAAGCAACAATAAATAAACACCAAAAGTACACAGGTTCTGAACGAAAATCAGTATGAAAACTATCAACAACATACTACAATCTATTGAAGATTAGAGTATTAGACTTTAATGTGTAGTCCTAGAATAAAATGTTGATGCCTGATAAACGATATCCTGCAAAGTCTGTGATGCTAGCACAGCTATTGCTCAGATATTTATCAAAATCCCAAATTTCCTACAAATTGCCTACTTCGTACTTAATATCCTGAGGAACAAAGGAACAAAATTTCTTGTCATAGATACGGTTGATGATTTATCTTTTTGTCTGTCGATCTATGAGACACAATAGAAAAGCTACTGTGTCTCGCGTAGATTCGTGTTCTTACACTTCACAGGCAGTGAACAGTAGGAAAGATAACAACTATGCAATATTTCTAGTAGTAGCAGTCTATTCTACAGCAACAACTACTACTACTATTTTTAAACAAAGCCGTTTAGTACGTATTTATTTTAGAGAACCTTTCTTTCTTTTGAGGTTGCAAATATTATGTAACATCAATAAATAGAAATATAAAATACGCACTTTAGTAATAATAAAAAATATATGTATAACCACCACCAACAATATGTTTTTTATCATAATATGTTAATTTTGTACACTACAATTTATATGATAGCACATATCACTATTAACTGACATAAATAGCTAATCAGAGAAATATTAATAAACAAATATCACCTGAACCGCATCTTCATCCATTAGCACTACACTTTCCTTAAGTTATTTAACAACACTAATAGCACCACTTGCCGATTTCCGTGTTCGTCTGTCTACTTGCAGTTACAAAAAACTTTTTTGTCTGAATTTGTATGTTCATGTCACATGTCTGTAGCATTCCTCATATAAATGTGGGTGATTTGCATCGTAAGGCTGGGGTCGCGTGGTCGTAATCAAAGTTTTTTTATTGGTTCGATGTTAGTCGTTACGCTGTTCGATTTATCCATACGTCAGGTCAGTAAGCTAATTTTATTGGTGATTTGCAAAAATTTATTCGTTTACTACATCTACGAAACGATTTGGTACAATGCCTGTGAAATTCCTAATGGATTACTGATTTTCAATTAGATGCAACGTTTTTAAACCGATTTTAGTTTTAACGCCGCGCCGCACAGAAACTGTTAAAGACAAGACTCACTACATTAACTTCGTGATTTCTCAAAAAACAAGTAGGTCTACCGTGTTACCAAAGTGAACTAAACAGTATGACATTTTTCCATTACAAAAGATACTTGTTTTCCATATCGGATTGATGGTTAAATAAAATGTTATACGTAATAGTCTAACTGTCGTAATAATTTCTTTCCAACGTTCACGATTCCGCTGAAAAACTAGATTGTAAGTATACAATTTTATTTAAAAATAAATGAACACAAGTTTGATCGATGAGCTCAATACTTGTACCTACTCGTAGGTACTTTACATATTATGTACTTGTATCTATATTTTATGGAAATAGCCTTACCTAATTTATTTCTTAACCGTACCAAAATTATCCATGTAAAATGTATCCATGTTCTCCTAGCAACAAGAACTTGACAGTGGAATACAAACTAATAATTATTTTGGTTGGATCACTATGTATCATAGTACTATAACATGAACAAAATAGTATTTTACCAATAGTATGAGTATTATGATTATGGCCCCAATTTCGTATAATAGGCATGGCGACTATTTTTTAATTTTTTGTCCGTCTTTTAGATATTTTAAAAATCTTCGATAAGTATTTTTTCTTTTTTCTCGTATCCAAAAAAACATGTAGATATTTTGAGTTAAAATGACGCGTGACGTCACAATTAGGTACGATTTCTCCGTAAGTGTGACGTCAACACCCCCCACTCCCTAACTTTAATGCGGAATAACTACGTATTCTTCTGTTAATATGATAAAACAAAAAATACGTGTCTGATATTTTCGTGCGATCGTAATGACGGACTAATTACTTTTTTATTTTTCTACCCTGTCGACACGCCTATTGTAATTGTAATAATTGATTAATAATTATAATTGTAATACTTATTGAAGTTTTGTATGTTTGTTCAATTAATTCGTTTATATTTTTGTCATTTTCGTAAACGGGCACAGCGGGCCAGAACCATTAATATTAAAAGGTAATCCTGTGTAGTTGTAATAATTACATATAATATATTAATTTATACTTGACATTTAACTACTTAATATCAAAACCTTGAAATCCAGGACAGACAATGGTTGAGCTATAAAATTCAATATGAACACTCGTAATTGAGTTTTAATAGCTAGTTTACCATGCGAATGATAATAAATACCTCGGAGTTTTCATCGTCGTCGTCATAATGGTCATACTTCACGAAAGCGTAGCGTAGTTGATTCTCAAAATGCTCCCTTGCTTCAGCTTTCTCTAAAGCACTCACTGCAACTTTCTTCATTATTGCTTTTTGAACACATTATTCATTACAACAGTTCATTATTTCTTATAGTGACCACTTTTGACTAAATTAACAACTGTTATTCCAGAATTAAACACCAAAAGAATGTTTACCTTGTTTCAGCGATTTCAACTGTCCATATGAGAGATACTAAAACGGTGAAGGTGTAAAACTATCGACAAAACATTCTATCTAGGTGTTTATGGGGGTGGAGCGATGGGTAATTACTTTACATCAAACGTGAATTGGTTATAGGCATGCACATAGATTTTGTTGTTATATTGATGACGGTTTGTGTCTGTTTAGACTCTTGGACAAAGCGAATGGGTCTTTTCAGTGATTTTTTTTTTGGGATAATCTAGTAAACGAGCAGACAGTTTACCTAATAGTAAGCAATCGGCGTCGTCTATGGACACCCAGAACACCAGAGGCGTTAAAAGTGCGTTAACGGACTTTTGGGGATTAGGAATTTGAGGATGGAGGATGCACTCTATTAACTGTAGTTAAGCTCTGTAGAGCTGTAGATATTAAATACCCCGATATCAGATCTTATGAAGTGATAGACAACATTCGAATCAAATAATGAAGAAATCCATCATCACAATGAGTAACGTATCACTTGCCAGCGGAACTTCTTGAGAAAAATATTTGTATACACTTGTATACAAATATTTTTCTCAAGAAGTTCCGCTTATACCAGTTCTTTCAATGCTTAACAATATATCTGTTGTGAATACAAAACCAATATAGTTAGCTTTTACTCTCAAAGCAAAACAAAAAGATTTAAAGTTGTCACTTTCCTATATCAATTGTATAATATTCTACATGATCATAAGTCTGGATAGTGTTCACAGTATAAAGGCTAGTCACATATGAACCTAGGTGGTAGAACCCACACTCAAGTTATTCAACCAATTCGAAACATATTTTATTTGTTGCCGACGGCAAGTTAGACCAAAACCTACTTTTTTGTCTAGATAACACACATTTTATTGTACTGTTATATGACCCAAGATTATTACACAAGTTGTCATATTTATACATTTACTAGTCGAACAGAATTCTCGGTAGAAGTCTCAAAATTTAACAAACTCAGATAGAAAAATAATGTATAATCATACATTATTTTCACTCAATACTTTTTGCATTCCATGTGGTGGGATATACCCGACAGGACAGAAAAATTATAAACAAAAATTAAAAAATCTAGTTATTTTTGTTCCAATTTCTCTACTAACACTAAAACTATGTAAATAAATAGAGATGAAACTTTGAGGGAGGAAGAGAGTGGCAATGTACTTGGACAATAACTGTAATACAAAACACAAAAGGAATAAAATATTGAGACATGTCGGAACAAATACTTCAAATTACAAATATTTGCATTTTTATTTCTTGTATTACGTACCTACCAGCAGCCGGTTTGAGCTAGGATCGGACGCTGTTTCCTGACTGTAATCGACAATTTTCTTTTGGACCCATTTTTAACACAACTGAGAAAACAAGGCATCATTCAAAATTTACTTTTTAGGATTCTTAAACGAATTTTCGAAAAGGCGAGCTTCCTATTATCTTTAAGATAGGAAACTGACAACTCACCTACAGACTCGAAACTACATTTTAAACGGTTGTATTTAGCTGGCTTTGTTTGTATGCCAATTTGTTTGGGTCAAGTAATTAGAATTGTACCCCTTTCTTGGCGATAAATCAATATAATATTTGGTGCACTCTTAATCTTGATGACCATACAATAAATACTAAGTTTTTAAAAGTATTACTGTGTTTAAATGGTAATACTGTTTAAATCATATGTATATATACTATGTTTAAATCATAATTATTGTGTGGAGAACAATTGATAGTAGTAAGTCTCAAAGTAGTATAAGTGTGTGTTGACAGAATCACATTTATTTATGAACGTATAAAGGAATATTTTTATATAATTATGCGTGTGTCCTAATTATGTCTATCTGCGTATGTAGTAGTATATTGTTACACTAAGTTAAAGGGATTATGTTCATAATTATTAAAATACAATTTTTAAGATATTGAACTCATGTTTTTTTTGTTAAATAAATTAGAATATGATAACCTGGCTTCAGATTACGACAGATAGCGCTGACATCTCCATATGATACAACAACCGTCTCATACAACGAATACGAAATCGAATCAAATTAAAATTTTTATGACTGCCTTCAAAAGTTTCCTACTTTGTACCTAAGGTATGTGTGGAAACGATGATCGTAAGTCATAAATATCGGCACGAACGCAGCACGAACGCTAGCGTGCGTGCCACATACAGCGTGTGTACATACCCTGTTGATCTCCTCCTCCGCCAACAGCATGGCCTGTGCTCTGTCCTTATCATCCATGTCCACGAGTCAAATTTGCTCCCACTAAACAATTAGTTACACAAAAAATCGCAACTGAAAAAAACCGCCCGACGTCAGGGCGACGTAAAAAACAACTGGTACACATTACCCGGGAGTTTTTCCAAGGGCTTATTAAAAGAAGGAGAAAGTAAAGTAAATTAGAGCAATATGGTTTATTAATGTTAAAAGTAATTTAGTTCGGATGCGAGGAGCAGCGGACGGTGTCGTGCGGTCACGCGCGCTCGAGATGTCACCGGCTTGCACAAGCCCGCCCCCAGTTTGTTTTAAATCCATATTATATGGTGAAACTGCGACAAACTAATCCGATGCGGGACTACACTACACAATAATACTGCACGAGCGATACGTAGGTATCTACGGAACAATAAACGAAAAACGACAAATTGTTACAATATTCATAGACAACATCATTAGTGTTCTTTTTTGGCAGTCCAGAATTTATTAAATAAACGTTTCTACCTCTAGAGGTATATGCAACACTCCGTTACTACCTAAATAAGTTAAATAAATCGGTTTTCTCTTATAAAACAAATAGGAAAACTTTGTCCTAGGGTTGTCCTAGTTGACTTTTACCAATAACGTTGACCTGACAATGACACGAATGGTTTTAACGACGTTTATCACTACTCTGTATCAATACCTTCCGATCAAAAGAGGGTAAGCGACATTTTATGCGAAATCGACTTATACAGGGGATCCAGTAAATAGTGCACCATACTGCGACAGACAGCTGAGATAAATATCTACCTAAACAACAATACACAGGATGTTTGATGCATCGTGTGCCAAATTGAAATGTTCGATAGAAAGGGTCATCTGTCACCTCTTCAGACCCCTTAACACCCCTCAAGTTGCCTACACCCCCAAAACAAAAACACCCAAATTTTACGTTAAAATAAAATTTAAAAAAAGTATTAGTATTTAAGAAAACAAAATTAATAGATTGGTTGGTTTTTTGTTAAAATAATATTTTATTTTTGGAAAAATAATCTGATATTTTTTTAACTGTGGACGATTATGAGCAAAACGCTGGCGGCCAAGATTGACCATCGTAATGATGTCACATTGAAATAAACAAATAGTTCCTGTCTTTATTCCTGTATTTATCTCTGGAAATATTATGTACTAGCGGCCCGTCACGGCTTCGCACGGGGGGACTTAAGATTTTTTACATAGTTTTACGTTTTATTTATATTTATTCTCAGTTTATTATTTTTGAAATAGTAGGTAAGTACTTACCAAATAGGTATCTTTTGGATGAATTAATAGTCTTAAGGTAACCGATTGAACAATTCAAAAGTTATCTAGAGCAAACTTTTATAAGGATTGAACCATTCATTAAAACGATTGTTATGGGTAAACTATAAAAGGTAGACATATGCTCTCGCGGACTTTTTTAAAAATAATGTTAAGATGAACAATTCATCTATGGAGCATTTTTGTATAACTTTAACTATATGCTCAGCGCACGCCACGGAAGGCCTCAGAAACGATACTTTTCCCCCGTTTTTAAAACATTTTTGGTTACTGCTCCACAACTATAGGACCTAGCGTGATATTATATAGCCTATGTTACTTCTGAATAATGCAGCTTTCTAATGGTGAAAAAATTATTGCAATCGGTCCAGTAGTTTTTGAGTTTATTCATTACAAACATACAAAAATACAAATCTTTCCTCTTTATACCTCTAATATTAGTATAGATAATATTTCAATTTGTGCTTTTTAGAAGTTTAAGGAAATGGAGTCAGGCTACATAAAAGCGGATAGTTCAAATGTACCTAAAGTTGGTTTATTTATGGTCGCAAACTTCTTTGCATGTAACCCTGACTTTTGTTCTGCAGTTTCTGAAAGCAATAACATCCGTGTAATTTAACATTCTTAAATCAATTACTTTAAATTTTATGTGATTTAAACATTGTACCTCTAAATCACGTATACGTTATGTTTATTTTTTTTTGCATTTTTAGGTGTTGTAGATACTTCTACACATAGGTACGGCACACGTTCTGTAGCTTGCCATTTATACAATTATATGAAATATCTGTGTTAAATGTTGTTTCTACTGAACTAATTAAGAAACCGTTTTTGTTAGTTTATTAGAATATGACGTCATTGCTCGGCGAGGTCACGTGCCTGGGTGTTTAAGAGCGAATTACAAATCAACAAATAAAATACAATTATTTTCTCCATAAAATAAGACTTTTCTGATAAAAATATAATTGTAAGGGGTTTTAAATGAAAGTACGTTCACTTAGCAATATTTTCTCGGAAATGGTCAAGTAGCTAATAGACTCGCAAAGGTTAAACTTAAGTTAAAGCTGTAAATGTCACAGCTGTTTATATAGCTTCAAAAACAAAAGCGATCGGGATCTTCCAACTTCCTTATTAATTCTCCTGTCTATCCTCTTGCTAATGATGTGACACATGCCATAAAAATGTTATGAAAACGTTGAGAATTCTAAGACTACATAGCAAATTCTAATAAAAATCCTTATATTGAGTAACTGTTCCTTGAGAAAGAAGTAAAATTTATTTTTTCACTCTTGCGCAGTTAAATGTAGCGTCTATCTCTTGCATATTTTTAATTGAGATGAGGATTTAGTGAAAATAGAGTAAAGATTCCTCAGGAAAGGAAGATCCGTCGACTAGGCGGGGTGTTCGTGGCTGGCTGGCAGATTTTCTGTCTAACAGTTGGTACTCTTTTTAGACCATTGAATAAACAGTGGAATTAGTCATCATTGTAGTCCATTGACTGCACGGTTGGTGCGGTGGCTGGACAACCGGATGCCTGCAACGTGTCGCGGGTTCGATTCCCACACGGAACAACACTTTGTGTAATCCACAAATAAATGTTTCGGGTCTGAGTGTCATTGTGTATGTGAACTTGAATGTTTGTAAACGCACCCACATCACAGGAGAAAATCCTAATGTGGGGAAAAGCTTTCAAAAAAATAATCTTTAGTATGGAAATTCGTTAAATGAGTGTGAGTGAATGTTTCAATTAACAGATTTGTCAGATGTTACTCACAAAGGCTCACCTAGTTTGAATATTTAATAAATTTTTAAATAATGGCATCTTTATATAAACACATTTTGGAGCATGCACGTGTTATAGAATGCATTTCGTATCATCAGCGAAGTGAGGGTCTTTGTAACATTCGGGATGTTTTTGAAATACCGGAATTGCCTGAATTTTTTGGTATGTTTCGGGTAAATAAAAGCAATCATACGACGTGGTGGAATAAGTACCGTTTGAAAAGTAAGTAGCCACTAGTTGAGCTGGAACTAAAAGTAGTGATATGATAATTATGATGATTTCATAATTAGTATTATAATTGTGATTAGGAACTGGCATTGTTAATAATAACATTAAATGTCGTTTCTTTTCTTACAGGTTTGTAATAGTTTGTAACTTAAACTGTTTATTGTTCTTTAATTGTGTCTATAAATACGGTGCTCGACGAGTTAATAAGTAATAACACAAAGTTAAATTTTCATATTTTATAAACAATAAATATTTTCTTACAGAGAAACTCAATTGTGTTCAACTGACTGTGTCGTCCTAATCCAGAATTATCTTATAAGTATACTATCATGTTAGTGTGTCTAACTGTAAGAGGGCTGTGACAAGAGCACTCAATAATGAGAACTTCAGACAGAAATACATCAAATGGATGTATTTCTCCTCTATGACTCGAAATTAAATAATCACAGGACTGACTTTAGACATTATTTCCAAAAAAATAAATGAAAGTAAATGTTATACGAAGATGGTACATACGTCATAGGCAAATTGCTGCTGCAAAATAATCTGCTGTATTGTATTACGGCTAGCCATTTAGAAAAAACAGGGACATTTTGGGATATGCCGCCAGCGCGCTTCCGGCGCTTAGTTTTATTTGATGTAATATCAAACATATTCTCATTCATATCTATCAATTAAAAACTTTATCACAATGACGTAAGAAAAATGTTACTATATTCGCAGATAGTGAGTTCACAGACAAATGTTACACAGAATTGAATCGCTTTTATTAATCTCAATGACATAAAAACTATTTCTAAGGTTATCATGCATGTTCAAATCAACAAACTGGTTATGGATTCTGGTATTAAATGAAATTTCACGCAACATTATTGGTGCAATTTGACCTCATGAGTGTTGGTGGTGAAAATTATTCGATAAAAAATTATTTTCATTGACGACATTACTGACCAAATTCATCACTGTAATTATCTTTTGTTTGCTGACGATCTCAAAATTTATAAAACCATTACATCAAATGACGATACTACCCTAATTCAAGAGGATTTAGATAGAATTGACCAATGGTGTGCACTGAACCACATGGAACTTAATGTACAGAAATGTAGTCATTTACGTTTTAGTAGGAAGAGACAAACTAATACTGTCGCATATAATATAAGAGGAGCTTTATTACAATCTGTTAGCGAGGTTCGTGATCTGGGTATCATTATGGATAGTAAAGTTAACTTCAGGAGTCATATTGATCACATTGTTACGAAATCGGCACGGCTACTGGGATTTCTTAAGAGAAATACTAGAGGATTTAAGCTGGTGAGAACAAAAATAATCCTGTATAACGCCTTAGTTCGTAGCCACCTAGAGTTTGCCAGTGTAGTATGGAACCCGCACTCCGCAGTACATTCACAAAGGATAGAAAGCATCAGTAGTGATGATTCGCCGGTTCTGGCTCAGTAGTAGTGATGATTCGCCGGTTCTGGCTCAGTAGTAGTGATGATTCGCCGGTTCTGGCTCAGTAGTAGTGATGATTCGCCGGTTCTGGCTCAGTAGTAGTGATGATTCGCCGGTTCTGGCTCAGTAGTAGTGATGATTCGCCGGTTCTGGCTCAGTAGTAGTGATGATTCGCCGGTTCTGGCTCAGTAGTAGTGATGATTCGCCGGTTCTGGTCACCATACCAACGTGGTCATGGTATTGGGAGCTTCTTAGGAGGGTTATTTAGATCAGTTTTACCCTTTTTAGCGTACGATGCGTGGTTCTGGAGTTATGCAAATCGATTGCAAATCAATTTATAGTATCTATTAATTAAGTATCTCATTAATTATCTCATTAATTCATTATTTAACCCTCATTATGTTTGATTTCCTATGTCATCAATAAAACACAACCATTCATTTTTAATTTTTTATTTCATTACTTTTTTCTACAAAATATGAGTGGAACATCTCATCCACAAAAATATCATTGTACAGTGTGTTTCCTGTAAATATGTTCGTAAAACTATTCATTGAACATCCTTGAAACTTAAATAGCAAATACATTAAGCAATATTCACCACAAACTGAAGTCCAATCATTCTGAATCCTATCAACATTCCAGTCCCATCTCTTACAATTCCTTTTCAAAAACTGAAGATGATATCGCTCAGGTGTTCGTCCATATGAATCAAAATATTGACCGATGCCATTCACATCGATATGTACAGCTACCCAGTGTGAGCCTGGTTTATCATCCGCATCCAAATTGCATATTATATACGTTGGCACATGTGTATACATAGGTAGTCTATTAGCAGCATAAACATTATTTTCTAGACTGGGATGAATCTTTTTCATATGTTTTTTTAATTCTAGTGTATCCATGATATCACTGTTATTAGCAGTTTATTGCAGTACCAATCTATTCAATGGTTGTCATAGGAATGTTCAATTATAGTGATTTGTAAATCGCATAGTGATCTTCATGTCTGTTGCGATGTGAGATAAGTTTGTTGACTCATAGAGTTCCGTTGTACTTAGGAATTTACTTCAGATAAGGTGGTCATAGTAATGTGTAATTAATGTGTAATTAAAATAGTGATTTGTGGGAGTCACAAAACAGGTTCATGCCTGTTGCGATGTGAGATAAATTTGTTGACTCATAGAGTTCCGTCCGAGATAAGAATTGTGCTATATAACATCGAACAGTTGCAGTCATGCAGTCAGTCTATGGTCGTTTGACCACAGTGGATTGTATACGTCTACCAATACTACGTTTGTGTTACCTACTTCAACGCATCAATGATCATGGAGGTAAGTGTTTATTCTATTGACAAACTTACTTGTATTTCTGTTGTTGTTTTCCTAACGTGTGTGTGCGTGTGAGTCAGATTAAGTGTAAACAAATTGATATTAATGTGATAATTCTGTTGTTGCAGAGATCATTCAGCTTCGCAGACGATAATGAAAACACTAAGGAAAATATCATGAATCCCAATACTATGATATTAGATGTGCAAGGATTTAAGGATCTCTACAATAATTTTATAGTAAAGGAGTTAGCTTTTACCACGCATGAATATACACAAACGTTTTTAATTAAACCACCGTACCAGTTCACATACTTAACAAGAGATGAAAAGAGACAAGTCGAGTGGTTGGAAAAAAATAGGGGTCTACGTTGGAGTGAAGGTTATATTGACTATAGAGAATTCCAACACATGATCGTACCATACCTAGAAAACAAGAATATCTATGTAAAAGGTTCAGAAAAAGTAAAATGGATAAAAGACATGTGTGATAACTGTAATGTACTAGAGCTTCACGAAGGAAATTATCCTAAACTATCTGTGTTAGTTGAAAAGTACTGTGGTAGAAAACCTAATTTAAATTGTAATCATCATAAAAAATATTGTGCTCTTAGAAATGTGTTATGTATAAAAAAGTTTTTAAAGTGGTAATTATATAAGTTTTTATTTGTGTGCTTAAATTTGACGTTGAGATGATTGTGAAATTCTGATAAGTACTAAATGTATTAGAAATAGTATACAAAACATTCTGTTTTTCGCAAATTACATGTTTTATATAATTTTGGCAATATATAGTAATTTTACACCGACGTTTTCATTTTTATTTCATCCCTCTAAAACTCTAGACGTGTGAAATGTATCACTTTATCCATCCGTTTACTGCTATTGTGGCAGGACCAAGTGGATGTGGGAAATCAAATTTTGTAACAAATTTCATAAAATCAGTTAAAGAAATATGTAATTGCGATTTTAATCAGATCACATGGTGCTTTGATGAAATGCAGCCTTTATATAATTTACCAAATGTTAACTATCATCAAGGAATTCCAAATCCTAATATGTTTGATGGTGAAAACCCACACCTTATTATTATTGATGATCTAATGAGAGAGTCTGATGGAAGAATTGTGGATATATTTACAAAAGGTAGTCATCACAGGAATCTTAGTGTATTTTATTTAACACAAAATTTATTTCATCAAGGTAAAGGTCAAAGAGACATTTCTTTAAACTCAAGTTATATAATTTATTTTAAAAACCCTCGAGATAAAACTCAAATAAGATATTTAGCACGACAAGTGTCACCAGATAACCCAAAATTCATTGAAGACGCCTACAGGGATGCAGCTTTAGAAGCGCATGGATATTTAATGATAGATTTAAAACAGAATACAAATGATTTTTGTCGTATCAAAACCAATGTATTCCCATTTAATGGTTACTGTACAGTCTACGTCCCCACGAAAGAGTTTAAATACACCAAGAATCAAACAATTCAAATCATTTCTAAATGATGCATCGTCGACTCACGCATAAACATTTGCTGAACGCTTTGCGCACGCTTAAACCAAAATATCAAAGAGCGTTACTTAAAACGTGTGATGAAGAAGAAATAAATTGTATTTGTGAATGTATTCATAACGTTTTACAAGGAAAGATACCTCTCAAAGATCAAGATAAACAAAAATTGAATAAACACAAAAATATACTCCGTAAACTGGTGCATAAGTGTAAACATAAACTAAGAAAAAATATTATTATACAAAAAGGAGGGGCTTTCTTACCAATAATATTAGGTGCAATATTGAGTGGATTAGTAAGTGGACTAGCCAGTTAACATGGAAAATGCTAAGAAAATGATACTTATTGAACCTGGATTGATTGAAAAATTAAAACAAGAAAATAAGGTTACTAGTAATTTGTCTCGACTAGATATTGAAATGCAAAATATTATGAATAGTAAGACGGAAGACCGAAAGAAGTGGATGTTATATTTACAAACACTACAAAGATATCTTCACTTTACCGAAGAGGATCGTCAACCACTCAGATTACCAATTTATTCTGATACATCTAATGAAGATTCAAATGGATCTAAAATTGGTTTTAAAAGTAAAGATAGAGATCTAAAAAGTTCAGTTGATGCTGAATCTTTGTTAGAAGAGAAAGGATCTATTAAAAGTATAGAAAGTGAGGCAAATCCACTGTATTCACCGACACAAATACTCAGTTTAATACCAAAAACTTATAATAAAAAAGGTGAGTCATTATTAAACTTAATTGGAATAAGTAAAAGTAAAATACGTTGGGATAATGAAGGCACAGTCATAATTGATAATGAAAAAATTTCAGGAAGTAATATTGTTGATTTAATAAATGATTCACTTAGACCCTTAAAAAAAGTGATCCGATAGGGTGGGATAGATTTGCTAAAGCATTAAAAGATATTAAAGTACCACTTACTTATATTGGAAATCCAAAGAGATGTGAGTTTATTAACCAACTTCAAGCAAAAGATCTGAACAAAACCTCTGAGATTGAAGTTCAAGAGTTTTCTACACCGAGCAGTGGAGATAAAAGATCTATAACTAAAATACGTAAAAAGATCGATTGGGAAAAATGGACCCCGTACTAGAAGAAATTAACAGGATTTATTATGATCCATCTAACCCCGCTGGTTTTGGTAGTATTGATAAATTATCAAAAGCTATGAAGGGGAAAATGGATAAAAAGCAAGTAAAGGAATGGTTACAATCGCAAGAAACATATACACTACATAAACCCATTCGGAAAAAATTCCCGCGTAATAGGTACATTCTATCAAATATTAATGAGCTGTGGCAAGCTGATTTAAGTGATATGCGAACTTATGCTCAATATAATGATGGTTTCAACTACATACTTTGTGTTATTGATGTATTTAGTAAATATGCTTTTGCAAGACCAATGAAAAAGAAAAACGCAGAAACAACTAAAGAATGTTTTGAAAGTATATTTACTGAAAGTAATTCAACACCTACTCACATACAATCTGATAAAGGTACAGAATTTATTTCAAAAGATGTACAAAAATACTTTAAATCCAAAAAGATAAATTACTATACCACTAACAATCCTGATATTAAGGCTAGTATTGTTGAACGATTTCAAAGAACTCTAAAAATGAAAATGTGGCGTTATTTCACTCATAATAATACTTATAGATATATCGATGTTTTACAAGATTTAATATACTCTTATAATAACAGCATTCACTCGAGTATTAAGATGTGCCCATGTGATGTAAGTTCCAACAATATTATGACAGTTTGGACTAATCTTTATGATAGAGGATCAAACAAACTTTCTTTAGAAAATCCAAAACCAAATTTCAACGTGGGTGATTATGTTCGAATAACTAAATATAAACATGTTTTCCAAAAAGGATATGAATCAAATTGGAGTGATGAAATATTTATTATATCTTCAATAATTGATAGATCTCCATGGATTGTTTATACAATAACTGATTTACAAAATGAACCAATAGTTGGTACTTTTTATGAAAGAGAATTACAGAAGGTCACTTACAACCCCACCTCACAATATAAAATAGATAAAATAATTGGCACTCGTTATTCGGGTAACAGAAAAGAAGTATTAGTGAAGTGGAGAGGTTATCCAGATAAATTTAACAGTTGGATTTTAGCTTCTAGTTTGAAAGAAATATGAATAAAGAAAGTTTTTATTTAACTTTGCTCAGCAATAGTTCAATGGAATACTTTCCTGATAACAAGACCACAAATTTTTCAACAAAATTACCAAAAGCTATGAAATTAGAAGGTGAATGGTCGGTTGGAGTTGTCGAGTTTCAATATCCATGCACCATGTTTACTGTTCAAGATCATGAAAATGTTGTATACATCACAAAAACCATGTTAATGCCTAATGAAGATAAACCATCAACAGTGTACTACAAAAAACATATTCCCGCTACCAACTACGATAACGTTGAACATATTTTAAAAACGTTAAATAGTATCAGAGAGAACTTGAAATTTCGTTATGATGAAATAACAAAATTTGTGTCTGTTTCTGTTTTGGATAAAAATATAACATCCATAACATTATCACCCAAATTAAGTTTACAACTAGGTTATGAACCAAATACAAATCTCTTAGACAGAAATATTGGGAAGTGTCCTGCTAATTTACACTTAGGGTTACCATCTCAACTATTTCTATATTGCGATATTATCGATCCTCAGATTGTGGGTGATGTTATGACTCCGCTATTAAGAGTCATTTCATTAGATCCTTCAAAATACATTTATGGTGCGAATAAAATGCACATTTTCTCTCCACCTCACTACTTACCTGTTATGCGAAGAGAGTTCGATACACTAGAAATAGATATAAGATCGAGCACAGGACAAAAAATCCCATTCCAGTTTGGAACCGTGTGTATTAAACTACATTTCCACAAATTATAATAATGTATTCTCACCATGATCATCATAAATGTCCATACGAAAATTATTATTCTCATCAAGCTGGATCAGGAGTTGGAGTAATTTATAAGGGTTCACCATACCAACGTGGTCATGGTATTGGGAGCTTCTTAGGAGGGTTATTTAGATCAGTTTTACCTTTACTTTCAAGTGGTGTTCGAGTGGTTGGTAAAGAGGCATTAAATGCTGGAGTAGGACTTTTATCAGATATGGTTCAAGCCCGTCCTATGGAAGCCTCAATAAAAAATCGTCTAAAGCAAGTTAGTACGAACTTAAAACGAAAGGCTGATGACAAAATTGATCGATTTAACATGACAGGGTCTGGGTATATAACTAAAAGAAAACGATTGGCCTCGTTCATTCCACCACTAACAGCGAAAGTGAAAGCTACGAAAAAACTTGGTCTAAAACCAAAAAACATCAAAGATATATTTTCAAATTAAGTATGTCTTTCCTTCATAATCATTCTTGTGAGTGCGTTAAGTCAGAATTAGATTTGTTTGCATTACCGTCTACACAAACAAGCATTGAAAATGGATTGTGGATTCACTATAAACCAATTTCATCTCTTGCTGATGATGGACCTATCGAGTTTCAAGTTCCTGGAACAGGCGATGACTACATAGATTTGTCTCATACATTACTCCACATAAAGGCAAAAGTATTAAATCAAGATTCAACAAACTTGATATCAGCTACAGCAGTAGCACCTGTAAATAATTGGTTGCATTCACTTTTTAGTCAACTCGATATTTATTTAAACCAAAAACTTGTATCACCACCTAATAATACCTATGCTTATCGAGCATACATGGAAACCCTTTTAAACTATGCTCCTGCTGCTAAACAATCTCATCTTACTTGTAGTCTTTGGTATGATGATACAGCAGGAAAAATGGATTCCACAGATGGTAAAAACATTGGATTTGTTAAAAGACAGGAATTAGTTAATGAAAGCAGGGAAGTAGAAATGATTGGTCATCTTCATGGTGATATTTTCAATCAAGATAAATTTTTAATTAATGGCGTTGAAATGAGTGTAAAATTAGTTCGGTCAAGAGAGAGTTTTAATTTAATTGCTGGATCAAATGATGTAAAGTTTAAAGTTTGCATTACGGATGCAACTCTTATTGTTCGAAGAGCACGAATTAATCCAAGTGTATTACTCGCACATCAGAAAGTTTTAGCTTCTACCACTGCTAAATATCCTATTACTCGTGCTGAAGTTAAAGTTTTAACAATTCCATCGGGTGTTCAAGGAAAAACTCTTGATAATATATTCTTAGGACAGGTACCCAAAAGATGTATTATTGGTTTTGTGAATAATTCCGCATTTAATGGTTCACTTACTAAAAATCCATTTAACTTTGAAAACTATGGTATTAACTCTTTCAGTTTATATATTGATGGTCAACAAATACCTTCCAAAGCTTTGCAACCATCTTTTAATAATAATATATTTACATCAGCATATCATACTCTATTCTCGGGGACAGGTATTCACTTTCTTAATGAGGGAAATGCAATCTCTCGTGAACAATATGCTAAAGGTTACTGTCTTTTAGCATTTGATTTAACTCCTGATTTATCAGCTAACTCATCAGCCCATTGGAATCTCATAAAACATGGTAGTGTAAGATTAGAAGTACGATTTGAATCCTCACTAATACAAACAATTAACTGTATTGTTTATGCTGAGTTTGATAATATTATTGAAATAGATAAAAATAGAAATGTTACTGTAGACTATAGTAGTTAAGATTATAATATGTGTTGTGTTTTAGATATATGTGTCATGCTTAATGCATTTTGTGTGTGTGTAACTAAAGCTAACATTATAAAATTAATAAAACAAATTATATGCAATGTAATATTTTTATTTCTTTATATACCTCCCCTATTTAATCTTACACAAAACACTGTTCGAGTTTAAACTTCATATAAGCACATTGACTAAACTACTGAACATGCTGCTGCCAAGGATCATCGTCATCTTCCCAATCTTTTAAACCACCACCACAATGGAAACACTTAGTCCTGTCTCCATGGCCAGTATAAAAGAAACCGTTTTCTGCAAGATCTTCGGGCTTCTTCTGCATAACGAGAGTTTAAGTAAACAGAATCACATTCACTAATCCACTAATGAGTGTCATTGTTAAAAAAGTATTTTTTAACTTTTTCACTTTCTGCTATTGTCTTTGTAATATTGTATACGAGACCGTTTGTGTTGTCGTAGATGCTATCCTTATTATTCTTCACGTAATATTTAATCCTCGTGGTAGCATGCTTCCAGTGATCACTAATTGGAATCTTGGATAGTTTCTTCATATCATACATTTCAATTTTTATGAGATGCGTCGCTTGGTCTCCGTCGTCAGAATTGTAGAGATGTATGATACGCCATCTCTAGCAGCTCGTGCCACAGTCGACGATAGCTGCTTCTTCCTTTTTATTTTTGGTGTCACTTCAAAAAATTGATCAATCGGTTGTGATTTCCTTTTTCCTCCATCATCTGTGTTATTAACGACGATGTCATCTCTTTCTTCTTCGTGTTGGGGAGAGAGTGGCGAGTAGTAATACTGTTTATAGGTATTTTCATTATCGTCTGCGAAGCTGAATGATCTCTGCAACAACAGAATTATCACGTTAATATCAATTTGTTTACACTTAATCCAACTCACACGCACACACACACGTTAGGAAAACAACAACAGAAATACAAGTAAGTTTGTCAATAGAATAAACACTTACCTCCATGATCATTGATGCGTTGAAGTAGGTAACACAAACGTAGTATTGGTAGACGTATACAATCCACTGTGGTCAAACGACCATAGACTGACTGCATGACTGCAACTGTTCGATGTTATATAGCACAATTCTTATCTCGGACGGAACTCTATGAGTCAACAAATTTATCTCACATCGCAACAGGCATGAACCTGTTTTGTGATTCCCACAAATCACTATTTTAATTACACATTAATTACACATTACTATGACCACCTTATCTGAAGTAAATTCCTAAGTACAACGGAACTCTATGAGTCAACAAACTTATCTCACATCGCAACAGACATGAAGATCACTATGCGATTTACAAATCACTATAATTGAACATTCCTATGACAACCATTGAATAGATTGGTACTGCAATAAACTGCTAATAACAGTGATATCATGGATACACTAGAATTAAAAAAACATATGAAAAAGATTCATCCCAGTCTAGAAAATAATGTTTATGCTGCTAATAGACTACCTATGTATACACATGTGCCAACGTATATAATATGCAATTTGGATGCGGATGATAAACCAGGCTCACACTGGGTAGCTGTACATATCGATGTGAATGGCATCGGTCAATATTTTGATTCATATGGACGAACACCTGAGCGATATCATCTTCAGTTTTTGAAAAGGAATTGTAAGAGATGGGACTGGAATGTTGATAGGATTCAGAATGATTGGACTTCAGTTTGTGGTGAATATTGCTTAATGTATTTGCTATTTAAGTTTCAAGGATGTTCAATGAATAGTTTTACGAACATATTTACAGGAAACACACTGTACAATGATATTTTTGTGGATGAGATGTTCCACTCATATTTTGTAGAAAAAAGTAATGAAATAAAAAATTAAAAATGAATGGTTGTGTTTTATTGATGACATAGGAAATCAAACATAATGAGGGTTAAATAATTAATTAATGAGATAATTAATTAATGAGATAATTAATTAATAGATACTATAAATTGATTTGCAATCGATTTGCATAACTCCAGAACCACGCATCGTACGCTAAAAAGGGTAAAACTGATCTAAATAACCCTCCTAAGAAGCTCCCAATACCATGACCACGTTGGTATGGTGACCAGAACCGGCGAATCATCACTACTACTGAGCCAGAACCGGCGAATCATCACTACTACTGAGCCAGAACCGGCGAATCATCACTACTACTGAGCCAGAACCGGCGAATCATCACTACTACTGAGCCAGAACCGGCGAATCATCACTACTACTGAGCCAGAACCGGCGAATCATCACTACTACTGAGCCAGAACCGGCGAATCATCACTACTACTGAGCCAGAACCGGCGAATCATCACTACTACTGAGCCAGAACCGGCGAATCATCACTACTAGCATCCAAAGAGCTTTCACAAACCACTTAGCATGCATCTTTGGTATTATTTCTCCCCAGTGTCCATATGAACGTATTCTAAGCTTTGAAATGAATACTCTGCGTAACCGTCGACTGTCGCAGGACCTTATATTGTTCTACAAATTGGTTAATAACAGACTAGACTGCGATAAATTGATTGAACGAGTGTCAAAAAAATTGCCCAGATATCCCATATCAAACTTGTTTCATACTAAAGCATCCAATACAAATATAGGGGTGAATTCACCTCTCAATAGGCTCGCCCGTGAGATTAATTCTTTTATAAAGTCCACTCCAGATGTTGACATATATCATGACACCATAAACGTCTTTAAGACCCGAATAATGGAATCCCTGAATCGCACAACTTAGTCTATTATGTAACTATATGTGTGTGTAATATTAGATGAGTACGTATTAGTAGTAAGTATCCATATCTCATTTTTCTAAATAACATTTCTTTATATACAATTTTTAAAAATGTTCATATCCTTAGCTTAATATATTTAAATTTTTACGAACATGCTTTTTTTCTTTTTTAAAATGTTTAATTTTGTTATAACCAAGGTTTTTAAAGTTCTATTAAAAGTCTTTAATTTTATGTTCCCTAAAATAAGAATGTTAATTTCGTTAGTAGTAGTTTTTTTAGTAACTAAAATTTTATTGTTCTCGTTCATTTTTGTGTCTATAGTTTTTATTATCACTTAAGTAATTAAATATTGGTTAACCTATAATTGGTGGCTGTATAAGCCTAATACTTATTGTTACTTTCATAATCACTTAATACTGCGTATACAGAAGCTGTTGGTATACCTATTTTAATAAATAAATAAATAAAATATTGCAAAGAAAAATAATCCTGAAGATACGACTCTTCGCATAGTACTTTCGAAGCAGTATTTTGGTACTTTAATGGAAATCGGGAAAGCCACGAGGAAACTGGTCATGGAGGACGAGATAAAGTGGTCATGGAGGACGAGATAAATGCTATACTTTAAAAAAAATAAACTTTACATGCAACCAAAAGGCCATTGAAATATTTGTTTCCTTATATTACTTGCGAATCAAAACGAACGTGAAGCATATAATCAAGTATCCGATATAATAAGATATGTTGTAAAAAGCTAGATTATTGAAAATATTTAACAATTTGACGATTAATTTGAAGATTGTCCAACTGTTGATTACTTCACTGAATTCGAATCAGTTTTAGAATCTGTGGATTCAGTGTGCGAACATCACATATTCATGGGTGACTTTAACCTGATCTCCTCACCCACCCTTCTCGGTCCCGCAAATTCCTATACCTCCTTCATCTCGAGTCAGCCAGTCTGCAAGTATTACCACAACACCTACTTAAACAACTCATATAATAGTTAAATATGAAAATCAGGTAAAAGAACCTACAGAGGTCTCACAAGACACACCAAAAGAAATTGATTAAACAATAGCTTAAAACTATGTATATAATTTAATGGGACTGAAAACTTAAAATATTTGAATACGTATCACAACAGTAAAGACAAAAACGTAATAACTGAATAGTGATTAAAAAAGTATTTTTGCAATATGGAGCTTAAATCGGCTGGGTGATTAATTTAGGTTGCCCGCAAGCGTCAAACGTTCGGTGGTTAGTTTAAGCTGGCTCGCAAGCGTTCTCCAAAAAAGAATAGACGCATACTCACTTCTAAGACCACAATATGGTTATTTAAAAGAAATAATGAAAAATAATAATTTTCTCTGCCTGCCAAAACTAGGAAAAATGAAAATCGGACGGAATTAAAAGACGTTTTAACTGAACAAAATATGTTCCACACGATAAAACTTTGGAAGGACGAATTGAAAAATAAATCTTCTGATAACATCCTATCAGCCTATAAGGATGGGTCCTACGGAGCAAAGCCACGGAGAAATTCATTCAGTTAATCACTACGCTTGCTCAATGCGGGTTGGCGATTTCAAACTTACAATTAGAAATTATAAGTCCAGGGGGCTTACTCTTGAATCCAATTCCGATCGATCGACATTGGTATCGCGAAATTTCGTACTCTTAGAGTTGCAACACTAGCGCCCATTGCATCCGTATTGCGAGGATATTTAATGAACTAAACGTTATTGAGTTTGACTTTGTATTCCGTACTCTGAATGCTATTGTAACAGCTACGATAAGGGTTGTATAGTATTGATATTGAATCATTATTGAGATTTTATTGGATTGAAAATGCGTTGACATTGAGATTGGTTTCAAGAGTAAGCATCCAGATTTCTTCACGATGTTTTCCTTCGCCGTTTCTCAGTGAAGTCAACATAATCTTAGAAAGTACATATAACTCGGAAAAAGTCACATTGGTACTTGCCGTTGGTAGGTTTTGAACCCGCACCCTCATGCATGAGAAGCAGGTGTCTTAACATCTGTCATACACGCAGAAATGTGTCGTGTATGACAGTGATAACATAATCATTACCAATATTCTAGGAAGCACACCTATAATATACATTTAAAGATAACTTGGATAAAATATTTTTATGAATACTGGAGTGACAAACAACCAAAAAACTGTATTAAAAATCTATATTATAGAAACACTGGTACTTGTCTTTGAAGCTGCAGAAATTATAAGGAGGTGCATTCGTAGCAAGCCTTATGAACTCTAATTCTACCCAACGCAAAATTTTTTCGCAGAAAAGGATATTGCTGATACCCTATTGCAGTATTTGGACACTGTTTTGAATGGAAACAAAGATGAAAATTTGTCTCCAAATACCAAAATTCTCGCAATATCACATGCTATAATCGCTGCCATTAGACATAGGTCTTCTCTAATATCCATATTCATTGCATTGACGACGTTTCTAAACAAACATTTTGGCTCAAGAAAACTTATTTCGACTCTTATCGTCTCTAGGTTTCTGTGCATCATTTTATAAATGCAATGAATTTGATGAATCATGTGCTTCCCATTCAACATTACTTTCAGCTGATAATCGTTTCATTCAGTACGTATTTGATAACGCAGACGCCAATATACATTTTCTCGACGGACTAAACACATATCATGCTATGGGCGGGATTCAAGTACTTACTCCAGTTCGAGAAAATACACAAGATATAAATAAATGAGAGTATTCTGCTTCGGGTGTTGAACCAAGGCAGCAAAAAAAAATGAGAAAAATTCAAAGCAGTGAAGCAGAAAATTACATAACATAACATTACGCCTTTTATCCCCGAAGGGGTAGGCAGAGGTGCACACAGAAGTGACACCCACTTTTCACTATTTATGTTATGAGTCTCATGTAATAGGGGGTGAGCAATGCAGTAAATGCAGCAGCAAAGCAGTAACGTAAAGCAGAAAATATACTGGAAATACAACAAACAAATACTATTAAAGCTTCTAATACAAAGTTGGTATTGGCTATGGGTCGATTTCTGAACCTTCCAGGTGTAATCGATGGGAACGGATTTATGCGCGAAATGACAAAAAAAATAAAGAATATTTTAGATCAGAAGTTGTCTCTGTACCATTTATTAGTATTTCACCATCAGATAACTCAACAATATATACAGCTATCCTCGAAGCTAAAAAAATTGCCAAATGAACAAAATACCTGCGTACTAACCGTTCAACCAACCGCTATATGTCAAAACAAGAACATTCGTATCAGAATCTGATTTACAAGCTTCTAAAAGTGTAGTGTTACGGCTTGGTGGTTTTCACCGTAATCTGGGAAGTATTGGTTTTATTATGGCAGTGGCCTCCAAGATTTATGGAAGGTTACATACGTTTCCATTTCCACAGAGCAAATGGTGACGGATCATGCATATTCTAGAGCGCGTCGAGCTCATTTTCTCCCACAAGACGCAATATACCATATCATATTTTCAGAAATGAATGTATCAGCAGAAAGCATCACTTAAGTTGGCGACGTTACTAGAAAATCAGAAGTTGTCGGAAGTATTCTCTTAGGCTATAGAACAATTGCTTTAGAGATATGGGTCCAACCACTCAATTATGGGTTCATAATGTTGAACTCGTAACTTCATTCCGTTAGTTTATAGAAGCAGAAACAATAGGAAACTTGAATTGTACTTAAGTACCATTGCAAAAATGATGCCAATTTTTTGCTGCTGGTGGTCACTTTCATTATGCAAAATCGGCATAACTCTATCTCCTGGATATTCACGATACTCTAGGATACTCCAGTAGTGATGCAGTAGGCTGCGCGACATCGCCGCGCCGCCCTCTGTGGTTCCAAACAAATAGAGCTTTTCACAGTATTTTCATGCGAGTAACCCGCGATTTTAAGTTAAGACAAAGAAAATTTTCGAAAAAATACGAACTAAAATAGATAATCGAGTCCACGAGATAATAATTTATAAAAACTAATATTGTTTTGCTTTTGTATAAAACCTCCAAAAAACCCGTAATTGTGAAGAATATTTGTGAAAACTGTTCAGAGCAGCGCGTTAAGTCAGCTGAAGAACGATACGTTACAAGAGAAACAAGAAACTTCCAGTAACTCTGATAACATTTAAATTATGATCAAATATGTATTATCAAAAATCTCGCTCTTTCATGCAAGACGTTTTATTCTGATATCACTTGTCAAATTCTAAAATCATTCATCAAACCCAGTCATAACTTTAGTTCAGAAAGTCACTCACTATACAATACAGAGAATACAGCAACGATGTTAATCGAAGCGTCCTAATCTACCACCTTTTTAATTTTAAATCCCCCGTTTTTTTTAAATAAAATAGAAAATATTTTGTTTTTTGAGGAAGAAAGAACATAAAAACTATAAGTAAAAGGACCTACAGAGAACTCACAGAACAAACAAAAGGAATTAATTTAACAATAGCTTAGAAACTTTGTACACAATTTGATGGAACCAAAACTTAAAAATATTTGAATACCTATCACATCAGAAAAGAAGCAAAAACATAACAAGTGAAAGGATTTAAAAATCTTTACAATATGAAGCTTATGTCGGCTCAATCGGGAAAATGATCTTGATCTAGAAATCTTGTGTTCCTCATCGACGAAATTTATCGAATCGTATTAACGAAACCGTATCTTTTTTTCGAAAATACGATGAAAACGACAAATGCCATGACAGCAACCAAATAAATGGTTATTTGATAAATTTTCTCATGCGAACCAGTCAATGTAGTCGATACCACAGAAACAAAATGTTTTGATAGCATGAATTCCTTCATATCGAAGGAACAATTACATCATCATATTCACTATAAAAGATTATGGTGGCTTAACTAATGCGTCTTAAGATATTATTATATCGTACCTTATATATAGTTTCAATACAAAATTACAGAAAAAGTTCTTCGCCATACGCAAAAGTAAACCTTTCAAGATGACAATTCAATGACAACTACGTATTTAAAAACCGTTTCTACCTAAGTTAAAACCAACAATGAGTTAAAAGCAAAAAAGGTTTAGGGCTCCCTTTTTTCAGCGTCCTTGTGAAGAATATGTAGCGACTGAAGAATTTCAAATTCAGTCCAGCCTAAGTAAAGCTGGGCGGAATTTAAAAGACACCAAAAAAACCCGGAGTCAATTAAAATCATTAATAGACAAGTTAATAGACCGAACTTACTTAGAGTTTATTTTTTTTTCAGACTGTAGTATTTATTAGTGTAATATTATACTAATTATGATTCATTATAATAATTCTAATCAAATTTAAATTAAATAAATACATACAACTTAAAACATAACTAACTAAAAACTAAAATAATAACACATTAAAAAAGTAATAATAATAAAAATGCTATCTTAAAAATGTCGCGGAGAACCTAACGGGTAACCGGGGCTCCGGCTCGACGTGCAGGAGAAGGAACGAGGTGGTTTTTAGTCAGTAAGAGTCTGACACTACCTCCCGCCTCACCCAGGCGGGAGACGTCATTCGATGATTTTCCCCCTTAAAAAAAGGCATAAAAAAGAGTGGTTAAACACTCTAAGCGAAGTTAGGAAAAATGCGAATGCGACCTCTTGGTCATAAATACACGATTAGTTTTGGTTAACACCATAGCTAAACAGGCCAGCATCCTGCAGAATATCACAATTTTGTTAAGGCGCGTGAATAATTGTTTTTTTTTGGGCCCTGTTTGTTCCTAGACTAATACGAAAATGAAGAATACATATTGAAACAAGAAAATATTGATACCAACGTAGCATCAAAATGAAAATTGTATATGTATAAATAAATAAAAAAATACCAAGAGACACTTCTTTACTGATTCTATAATTATGTGTTTTCAACTCCCGTATCTTAAATTATTGCACGTATTTCCCTATTTCTTTATTTTATTTTAAAGTTAAAGAATCACCAATGACTACAACAAATTCAACTACCACTAATAAGTCAGCTGGATAATACGCAAGAGAACTAAAAACCGCATTATCAGTCCTCCAACATGAAACTGGTACGAGAAGCTAAAAGGCGAATTGATAAAGCGGTTGATAGCGTCAAAATAGAATAAGCGCTAAAACTACTTTTGACGCAAGTGCGTTTGGAACAATTTACCATACACTGTGTATACCACTCGTGGTACCGGCGCACAACGAGAAGTTAGGACACAGAAAGTCCTCGCCATTTATCTGGCGTCTCGCTGGAAATCTAGCTGGCGTGAACGTTCCTAACGATTTTTTTAAAGACGATGATAGCTGATTTGCAGTCAGCTGCCTCCATCGACGACCTGCCACACTTGGCCGATCAAGTTCAGCAGTTGACCGCACTTACACCATCTGTAGCATTTACGAGTGCAGCCAGTCAAGATGGGAGATTATTTGTAGTAGCTGGAATCTTTATTAACAAGTCTACCTACAACAGACACTAGTTTCAAGTTAATTTGTATTGTTCGTTATATGTTGTAAATTGGTGATTAGAGAATCAAACAAATAACTAAAATAAATAAAAGTAAAGTATAAAAATATTAACAAGAAGCGCCCGCACACATGTTATGATTTTTGCAGCGCCATTTTTGTTGTAATTGTATGGTAACGCTCCATCTAAAATCTAGACACTTATGCATATGATAAGTTTTGACATAGACAATGTATGGTATAGTGTTTGAATCCCCGAAGGGAGAATAAACGAAATATAGACTTTTCAAAACGCCTTTATTTGAGCACGATATCATATAATAGACATACATACAAAATATTACATCCTATTACTTTATTTATGATAAAATACTAATACTAATAAATACGAATATAGTAAAATCGTTATAAAATACTCGAGCCCTAAAAATTCATTGACAGGATAACGTTAAACTTGGCTAGAGCTTTTCACAATTAATAATAAATTCTACAATATTATTTTTATAATAAATCACCTGTTTGATTAACATCCTGGTCCGTCACAGTCTAATAAAGTTTAGTCGTCATTTAGACAAACTCTAGCCATGTAATTATTTCTATACGCAAGCGTTTGCTTGTCGTGCTATCACGAAATTTACTGTTTATCACTAAACCAGGATGAAACCAGAATCATTTCATATTGTGAACCCGCATATATCACATAGATATATGTCCTATATTATTTTATAACACGAAGACCTGTGAAGAGATTTTAACTGACATTTTCACTTCATGACACAACATAATATTTTTATTTCTTAAAATGTATTTTATTACAATACAAAATAATGTACCTACATCTCAGCTTATAGACATTCCATTTACAATAATCTATATAAATATTTATTACAATAATCTAAATTCATTACTTAACAATACATAATAAAATCCGTGTAGGTACAGTATTAATATCACAAATAACAAGAGTCAAATATATAAGTATGTTAAAATCATATCAGTGTCATTTAAATTATTGTATTACACTGTTATATTATTAAACTATTTAGCAAGGAATTGATGGAAGGCAAACTGGTATGTGCATGAGTAAACAAGTGTGAATGAACTAAAGGCACCAACCCTTCTACTGGCAATCGGGTACTATGATTGGTTGATAAACACAACATAAATTTACAAATACTAGGCATACTACCAACATTATAATTATATATACTGGATTATTAGCTATCAATATACTCCACCTACTTGGTACCACCAGGCAAACACAAATATATAGTTTCCCTTTCTATTATTATATTCAAGCTTGCTGTGAAAAATTTGATTTGCCACATCACAATCTCACTGAACATTATTACCATTTATAAAATAATGCCTAAATTAATGGTTCAAATTTAATACATTATATTATTTACTAACTGCAACTAATAATTAATCTGTTAAAATATAAAATAAACTCTTTCAATAATAATTAGCCAAGCAGAGATTCAAACATTAAATGATAGTAGGTATATTTTAAAATATAATTGTACTATTTTATGGATATTGTAAATATATTTCAATACACTATATCATATATTAATTACATTAATCATATATTAATTACAAATTATATACAACTTATTTCTATGTCTTTATTGAGTTAGTTGCATTTCTTATTATTTTCAACGTCAAATCTATTGTATATAATAATTACATTATGTTAACAAAAATTGGTTTTACTATCATGAGAATTAAATAATCAATTACCTAGTTACTTTGGAAAAGAAGGTAACAAACAAATAAATACATATAAAAATCAGTATCATTACGTGTTTATGTTTAACACTACTCAAACAAGAAAGCTATAGTCTATAATAGCCAATTGGGTACATTCCATAATCAAAAATAAATTATTTCGACTGTTCAATACAAGATAATAAAAAATAATAATTACAACTTCATTATTTGATTTTATGACAAATTTAATTTTAGTATTTTTCCAGCCAATAAGAAATATAAAATATATGAAATAAAAAATGTATGCTGTTTGACGCTAAAAAAACGTGATTTCACAATACACAATCTCATAAAAATTCATAGAAAACTGTCGATTTTGACAGGTATTGAATTTGACTAACTCGGAATTTTAATTCGATTCCAGATTTGACAATTTCAGGGTTGCAACGTTATGACAAGTACTGAATAGTGACGTTGCGAAATTATTCGATATGGAAATGCAATATTTCTGGATCGATTCTTTTCGTTTATAATTTTACTCACGTAAACTAAGTATATCAGGAAATTAAATATTTCTGAACCAATAATTTAGTTTTAACGATTAATTAACGTCTGAGACTTTTCTTTTATAATTGTGTGTGAAATAAATAAGAAAATGTAATCATGAAGGAACATGACAAATAAAACAGTTAGATGTATTATGGTAACAAGTTATTTTATGAATCGCTATCGCTATCCTGTCACTTTCTGTAACATTTATTATAAAACACACACACTGATTGTTAATAATTGGTATCATTATTTCACAAAATGACAGTAGCTATTGTCAAATCTGGAGCCTATTTAAAATTCTGACTATAGTTGGCAAGTACCCAATTGTTAAATTACCTTTTTTATCATAAAAAACATTTATATTTTGTTTAAAAGCTATTTGCAACACTATATAAATATAAATTAAGTTTTGCCAGCTTAGTTTAGTTTTTCTTTGATGGCATTTTATTTCATACCTAGGCGAATACTTGTGAATGTTTGCTATGGTGTAGCTACATGCTACAAGTGAGAGCAAACAGGATCTAGTGTGATTTGTTTTCAAATAAGTGACTACCACCTCTACCTAAGTATATAATAATATGTAGATTTTCATACTCACTCTAAAAACTGAACATAGAATATTCCTTACAATGTAAACAATCTTGGCAAGTTAGTAGTACTGATGTGTGCATCAAAACACGTAACAAATTAGTGTAATTTTCTAACACATTGCAGATCATTTTAAAGTATGAAATTGCTGGACTATGCAATTGAAGTCAATTTAAGGACACCAGTTGTACTGCTCTCCTGTAAACAATTAAATCAAAGTTTTTAATTTACTACACAATCATAATACAATTTACCTCAGATTTGCTTAACTGATATTAATTTTTCACGAATCCCAAATATTTATATAATGAAAATTGTTCAAATTGCTGTGGTAGTTTAAAATTAATCCTCCCAAATATCATATTCAGTAGACATAGTTTTATTTATATAGATTCGAACATAATAGATCCAAGTAATGCCAGTCATTTCCGGAATAAATCATTGGCTGTAATAAGTCTATTAGGATAATCAGCAGATTATGATAAGTATAAATGTTAAGTTTTTTTTTAGTATTGTAGGAAGTAATGCTATATTTTGTAATATGTACTTACCATGAGATACGAGATTACGTGATAACTAGTCGAGGGGTAGGTAGTATTGTCGAATGCTCTGCGAACATAAGTGCCGTCATCCACTTGAGCTGGTCCTCTGTCACCGCGCCCGCTATAGTGCAACCAAACCACGGCTTGTCTTTACTCCTGCAAAGAATATTAATATATATATATTAATTAATTTATACCTCTAAATGTTTTTGCATGTGGGTGTTATTTATTTTTTTATTTACTATTTATCTTCTAGCTGACATGCGACAGTAAACATAATCGAAAACGCGACAGCGTGTCATAATTAACAAACAAAACAAACTAAGTATATGAACACAGGAATTTACTCTTGTGTCGTGCGTCTACAAATCTTTTAAAAAAGATTAAAAGTCATAGATAATCGTTATTTGTTAAACCTTTTCTTTTAGAAATGTAAAGTCTAAGGTTGATTTATATCCACTCAGCTTGCCCACCTAAATTGCATATAAGGAAATCTCAATATTTTCATGACATTGTTTGCCAATACAATCATGCTATATTGCTTAGCAAACATAATTCATTGTCTATCTGATACTTTATCTGTCAGGTACTGATAAATAGTTACCCAAGAAAAAATATATATGACTGATACAATAAGTATTAATATACTCAAGTAATGTAAATAAACACAAGAAGATATGATAGATATAATATTAATATAATATTATGTTACCGTTTCTGTTTGTTTCTAGGTATAAATGTGATGGCCCACCGCGACTGAGGATTCCTCTTTACCTCATGACCCACATACCACAAAATGTTCTTTATTTTCCACTCCTCTA
This sequence comes from Spodoptera picta, assembly GCA_038387885.1. Classification (NCBI taxonomy): domain Eukaryota; kingdom Metazoa; phylum Arthropoda; class Insecta; order Lepidoptera; family Noctuidae; genus Spodoptera; species Spodoptera picta. The sequence goes on from JAZHFQ010000105.1 coordinate 515,328, forward strand.
TCTTATGAGAACCCTGCAAATATATTGTTTTATGAGATCATGACTGTACACACCTTGATCTATATTATATAACACTCATGTAAAGTCAATACAGTATAAATAATTATTGCACACATCCTGACCGTGCAATACCATTGTGGGTGGAAATAATTTATCATCATAATTATCACACAACAACCTCTTTTCACACCAAGAAGGCCAATCTGCCTTGAGTAAGCATGCCGATTTATGTTCTTTATTAATTGCCACACTTGCTCAAGTGGGATAGGCAATTTGAAACTGTAGTTATTCCGCGCGGTTGCTGGCTACCCGCTCTGCTCGGCGCATATTGATCGTAGCGTGATGTTTTATAGCGTATAACCTTCCTCGACAGAAGGACTATCCAATAAACAAATATTTTTTTTAAAGTAAATCAGTAGTTTCCGAGATTTGCGCATTCAAACAAACAAATTCTTCAGCTTTAAATATAAGTTCAGGTTTCCTCACGTTTCGTTCGCCGTATGTCCACTGAATATGAACCAATGTGACATTTTTAAGACACTATGTCAGTAGTGTCTTAAAAATGTGACATTGGTTCTTAACAGGTTTCTAACCTGGACTCTAATGCTCGAGGACGGGATGCCTTATGCTCCAGGACACCACCACAATAATATTTATACAATTACATACATAACATCACGCCTTTTATCCCCGGGGTAGGCAGAGGTGCACATTATGGCACTTAATGCCACTGTACAATGTAACACCCACTTTTCACTATTTATGTTACGAGTCCCATGTAATAGGGGGTGAGCCTATTGCCATATACCGGGCACATTTCCAGACTCCGTGCTACTACTGAGGTTGTTACAAACCCAGTAATACTTTGCCCGACCCGGGAATCAAACACGAGACCCCTTGCCCGGCAGTCGCACTTGCGACCACTCGGCCAATGAGGCAGGCAGTTTATACAATTGTAAAACCGAAATATAAAACCTCTTTCATTAATTGATTTAAGCATCACAATTAATTTACTCTGTTGATACATAGTAAGCTCACCTGTTTATCTTTGAAATAGCACAGCCTAGAGTTTTGCACTTCAAACATATGTAGTTTAAAAGACTTCATTGCCTCAGTGGCGAGTCGGAGCTCACCGCAGACGGACGGCGTTTGTCTCATCGCTTCCATATCATGGAGTAATTTATTCTCTTTCACTAGCAAATAGTTGTGCTTCCTGTCGTCCTCATCCCAGTAACTCCATCGAAGTACCACGTCCAGTACCACTTCATCAATATGCACTATGCGCCGCATCGAGTCGTTACATATGACTTCTTCTAGCATTAGTAGATGAGACTCTGATTTTGCCTTTTCACACAGTTCTATGCACACATCTGAGCTTGTTTTATTTGGTGTTAGCTGTGAAATGAAATGAAGGTACAAAAATCATTTTAATAAATGAAAATCATAAAGGAAGTTATTTACTCCTATTGGCAACTTAAGAAGTAAGTTCAGCTTACTTTATTGGTCTACACCATGTGAATGATTGATATCATTCATAAGTAATAATTAACATTTCCATACAAATGTATATAAAAATATGACAATGATTTCATGGTCCTCAGAGCCAGGAAGACTACCTTATCTATCAAGTACTATTTTCTACCGCTAATAAGTTCTGAAGAATTAGTACTTATCAAGATACATGCAGTGTGGTACCATACTAAGACTTGCATAATTAACACATATAACACACCAAAAGGAATGCTATTGCGTATGTTGATGGTAGTCTGTACCCAACTGTTTCAACTTTTAACTTTGTTTGTAACTTACAGTAATTTGATAGCAGATCGACTTATCATGAACATAGACCCAGGTTCTCAAATCACCAGCTGCTTTCGGGGCGGCTGGAGCGGAGTTACTGAGTACTCTCATGATGACTCGTCTCACGGCCGCCTCGCGACGTTTCTCAGCGTCCGTAGGCTCCCATATAGACTCGAAGTTGGCAATCAGATCTCGAACTACGAACACCTCCTTGGTCGACCAAGCAGTCTGTAACGTGTTGCTAGTCTGTAACATAATTATGAACAGATAAGTCAGTTACAATGAGTAGTGATTAAATCAAAATTCTAATTATAATACAAGTGTTGAGTGAGATGACTGTGTGTGTTTGACTGCCTCGTTGGCCGAATGGCCGCAAGTGCGACTGCCTCGGTCTCTACAGCGCATGTCTGGAGAGAGGCCAGTTCCCGCTTCTCTGGAAAGCGGGCAAACTGGTCCTCGTGCGGAAGACGGGGCGCCCTGCGGACTCTCCGTCCGCATACCGGCCCATAGTGCTGCTCGACGAGGTGGGGAAAGTCTTCGAGAGAATCATCTCGAACCGCCTCGTCGCGCACCTGACGAACATTGGGCCGGACCTGTCGGACGGCCAGTTCGGCTTCCGCAGAGGGCGCTCCACGGTGGACGCCGTCATGCGCGTTAGGGACCTCACGACGGGGACTGCAGTGTCCGGGGGTAAGGTCGTAGTGGCGGTGTCTTTAGACATCGCCAACGCCTTCAACTCCCTGCCCTGGAGCTGCATCTTGGAGGCACTCCGATATCATGGGGTGCCTACCTACCTCCGTCGTGTGATCGAGGCCTACCTGACGGACAGGTCCGTCAGCTACCCCGGTCACCGGGGCGAGTGGAACCGGCGAGAAATGTCACGCGGTGTTCCACAGGGTTCGGTTCTGGGGCCGCTCCTGTGGAACATCGGCTATGACTGGGTGCTGCGCACCGACCTCCCGAACGGCGTTAGCACAATATGCTACGCCGACGACACGCTGGTGCTAGCGCACGGGAGGTCGCACCAGGCGGCGGCCGATTTAATGGCGACAGCGGTTGCGACAGTCGTTGAAAAAATCCGGCAGTTGGGACTCGAGGTGGCGCTCCACAAGTCCGAGGCCATGTGTTTTCATGGCCGCGGGAACGCGCCACCTCCGGGTGGGTCCCAAATAATGGCGGGAGGGGTTACCATCGGCGTCGAGACGACGATGAAGTACCTGGGACTCGTCCTCGACAGTCGGTGGAACTTCGTGGAGCACTTCCGACGTTTGGCTCCAAAGTTGGCGAGGGCGGGGGCTGCGTTTAAACGCATCCTCCCCAACCTCGGGGGCCAAACGCCTCCTGCCGGAGGTTGTACGCCGGGGTCGTGCGGTCCATGGCCCTCTACGGCGCCCCTGTTTGGGCGCCGAACTTGTTGCGGCGTCCTGCTCGGACGCTGCTCATGTCACAGAGGGTCATGGCGATCCGAATGATCCGCGGATACCGCACGATCTCTGGGGAGTCGGCGAACCTCCTTGCCGGATTACCGCCGTGGGATCTGGAGGCGAAGGTGCTCGCGCGCGTGTATAACATGCGCGCGGAGGCACGTCGCCGGGGCGAAACTCCGCTGCCGCGCCAAATAAGTGCGTGGCGGGATGAGCTCCGGCGCGATCTCATGGCGGAATGGCAGCAACGACTGTCGCAACCAGGGGCTGGGCTCGCTGCCATTGCAGCGATAAGTCCCCTCTTTGAGGAGTGGCTTGAGAGACGCTACGGCGTCCTCACCTACCGCCTGACGCAGGTCCTCACCGGACATGGAAGTTTCGGGAGGTACCTGTGTCTGATGGGGCGGGAGGAAACGCCCGGGTGTCATCACTGCGAGGACCGCCCTGAGGACACGGTGGAACACACAGTGGGAGAATGCCCTGCGTGGGCTGAGCACCGCCGTGCCCTCAGGGAAGTGATCGGCGATGGCGACCTCTCGCGTCCGGGCCTAGTGCAGGCCATGATGCGGAGCGAGAGGGATTGGGATGCCGTCTCCTCCTTTTGCGAAGCAGTCATGCTAGCTAAGGAGGAGGCGGGACGCGTGAGGCAGCGAAGCGCTGCCTCCTCACGGCCCAGCCATCGCGAAGGACACACTGGGCGTCGGGGATCGCGAGACGATCTCCGGCCACCGTGAGCGCGGGCCTGCGGACGGCGAGCATGGGTGGCTCCCCGTCCGACCAGAAACAGACCCGAGCGTACGGCGCGTCGCGTTCCGCGCGCGCCTCAAAGAGCCATCAGACCACCACAGATGGGGCCCAATAGGGCCGATGCCGATTCGGAGTCGCGGAGAACCTAACGGGTAACCGGGGCTCCGGCTCGACGTGCAGGAGAAGGAACGGGGTGGTTTTTAGTCAGTATGAGTCTGACACTCCCTTCCGCCTCACCCAGGCGGGAGCAGTCATTCGATGATTTTCCCCCCTTAAAAAACAAAAAAAAAAAAAAAAAGTGCGACTGCCGGGCAAGGGGTCTAGGGTTCGATTCCCGAGTCGGGCAAAGTATTAATGGGTTTTTAAAAATCTCAGTAGTAGCACGGAGTCTGGAAATGTGCCCGGTATATGGCAATAGGCTCACCCCCTATTACATGGGACTCGTAACATAAATAGTGAAGTGGGTGTTACATTGTACAGTGGCATTAAGTGCCGTAATGTGCACCTCTGCCTACCCCTTCGGGGATAAAAAGGCGTGATGTTATGTTATGTTGAGTGAGAGTGTATTGTCTCCCAGGAACCCAAAAACCCGATACTCGGCTGTTACGACCATTCAACGACGCACGCAACGTGGTAACAGACATTTCACATGTGGCAACCAGGTTGCGTGCTTTTTTTATTTAAATAATGAATCATGAGCAAAATGTACAAAGACAGACTTTTTTCCTTAGGCATTCCATATTCCTAGTGTTATGTTGGGTGACATAGAAAATACTTATAACAGAGAGTAAACTAGTGCCATTGTTCACATGGATCATGATCATTTTCAACCCTAACAACTGAGAAGTGAAATTTTTCGGACCATAATAAATCTACAATAGTTTTAAGATGGCTTACCATGGCTGCAGGCATGATAGTAGGGGCCCATACAGAGGCCAAATTCTCGGCACCCATCTTGTTGGAGTGTGCCATTGTGTGCAAGAAGTGTAGGTGAGCGAATAGTTTACGCGCAGTGTTGCGTGCCACTAGAGGCAATGAAGACATGATGCGATGGTACTCATGGTACCGGGCGGTCTGGTCAGATATCTCTGTAATTTATTATAAAAACATGTATAATGTCGCATTGCGGAACAAATTACTTTTCCAAATAAGTAAAAGATTAGAGATACAAAAAGGCTTTAAACTGTCAAACACCAATCGGTCACCGGTGACCGCAACCTATTGTTCTATAATTGTGTCTATATTGACGGTACTCGACGAGTTAATGGTCCTAACAAACTTAAAACGACATTTAATTGCTTGATAAAAGTTTTCAATCAATTACATAGACCTTGACATATTGCACAATTGCACATGAGTAGCAATATCAAGTTTCATTAATAGGTATCATGATTCATTTCCATTAATTTGACCTTACAACAAGAAAAGACCGCCTAAAGTATTGTAAACTATAAAAGAAATACCATTGTTGTTCTTGACGATAATCTATCAAATTATGGTATAGTCAAGAACAACAATGGTATTTCTTTCTATCTATCAAATTATGGTCAGTTTAGTCACCAATACTCTTATTATACTTCTGTGATTTGATGATAAGCTCAAGCTGTAAACTACAGACTTATAACAACAAAAATTATTAAAGTAATTTAACACACCTAGAGCTGCTACCAGATCTTTATGTTTTTCTTGTGGCACCAAAGGTTCAGGAAGGTCCCGGAAGAACCTGAAATATAAAAAAACAATTCTATATTTTCATGTATTTAGTGATATAATATATTGTGTAGGTGATACCTACAAAAACAGTCAAAAGTTGAACGAGATTAAACAAATATAACTATAATTTAGGTACATGTATAATCATTAAATTGGTGAAATATTTGAAATTGTGACATATGGTCTCCAGTTCACTTAGTCTTCAAGTTATAATCCTCTTCCACTAGGTAAGCATGAAATATCAACAATAAACATATTATGTTATATATTTATTTAATAAATTTTTATGCAGCTTTGTCCAGGTTAAGGAAATTAAAAAAAAAAACTAGCAATGATTTTCCATGTAGTTAAGTAGTTTTATTTAACAGTGGCCAGTGGTAACACCCATGTGGTGTGACAGAAGGCACACAAGTATTGTACATGACTTTTTTAAGGGGGAAAATCATCGAATGACTGCTCCCGCCTGGGTGAGGCAAGAGTGGAGTGTCGAGACTCTTACTGACTAAAACCCACCCCATTCCTTCTTCTGCAAGTCGAGCCGGAGCCCCGGTAACCAGTTAGGTTCTCCACAACCATTAGGTTTTATGACTATCTTAGTAATATTATAAATGCAAGCTTGTGAGTTTGCATTTAGTGTATGTTTATTACTCAGTCATGTCAAAAGGGGTGAAGGGATTGGATTGGACTTTGAACCAGGGATAAATTAGTCTGGAATAACACATAAGGTACTTTTATTCAATGGGAATGCAGGCGGTTGGAGTGTAGCAAAGGGTGTGCAAGGAGTTTTTTTTTCAAGGGAGGAAAATCATCGAATGACTGCTTCCGCCCGGGTGAGGCGGGAGGGAGTGTCAGACTCTTACTGACTAAAAACCACCCAGTTCCTTCTCCTGCACGTCAAGTCCGAGCCCCGGTTACCCATTAGGTTCTCCGCGACGTGCAAGGAGTTTAGGGCTTATAAATGGCTAGTTTTTCATTTCTATTGCTTAATATACCGAAAAATAAGGTGAAAATCATTTGGGCACTTTATATCTAGGGCTTCCGGTTTGCCTGAAAATAAGCTCTTAAGGTCAGTTGGCAGAGCATGTTAAAACAGTTTATGGGTACCCCCACAAATTTGGTTAGGTTAGATTAGAACTGTGAACCTCAACCTTGAAAGTATTTTTTCATACTCCGCCAACTAACCTCTAAAGCTAATTTTCAGGCAAACTTGAAGACCTAGACAAAAGGTATCCAGATGATTTATGCTATATTTTTAGATATAGGTACTAAGCGATTAAAATGACAAACTAGGCATTTACAGGAATTTTCATTTTTGATGAAAATATTTCAAGTCCCAAATCTCTTGCACACTCTTTGCTACCAGGACTGACCAGGACATATCACATATGTGGGCACAGATGGAGTATAAGATGGTTAGCAATCAGTGTCGGCAATCGACATCTAAAATATCAAGAGTTGTTACCTATGTATGTAAAATTAATACAGACCTTTTGAGGACGCCGGTAACATCATGCTCGGAATGTTGCACGGGGCTGAGCTGGACGGACCACGCATCGCGACGGAACCTAGCCAACAGCTCAGACAGCACAGAGCCACTGCCAGCGCGACGGTAGATACCTTCCGAGAGACTGCCTGAAAACATACAATCAACGTTAAAACTCATTAAAAGTAATTCAGTCAACGCGAAACCAAATTAAAAAAAAATTATCCTTCATTTCTTAAAGGGCGTGCCTTTAAGAAATGAAGGATAATTCTATTTCGTCTATTAATGTCCATCATGAACTCTTTTAAATAGCACACTTGAATCAATCAACTTGTTACTATTTATTCTCCCATAATCTTTTCACTAATAAATTACAATTATGATACATTGTTTATTGTTTTACCATTTTACATGAGCGCGGGTCCCGGTTTTTTCCGAATGACAGATTGATTGACTGACAGATGACATTCCCTTTCCCGCCTTTTCATTTTCAACCGCGACCCTGTTACCCACTCATTATTTTAATAAAATCGATCAATTTAAATAAATTTATAATACTAAAATAATAAACTTACTTTAAATCTAAAATAATAAAATTAATCATCACAATGGTACGATAACTAAAGTTATCCGTGATCATGCGCATTCATATGATAAGGGTACCTACCAGTAATCGACAAGGAGCCAGTAAACGACACTTTATATTTTTTGTAACTAAATCAAACCTGCTGATTCTACTTTTATTTAGTGAAATTTAAAAAATAAAACGTTATTCCCCAGTGAAGTCGCTTAAAAGCAAGTGCAATTTTTGTTACTTATTTTGATACAATGGAAACATATTTCAATTTATTGTTGTTTGCGGTGTGTTATGGGAGCCAAAAGATCGATTATATTATGTTGATTTTTTAAAAATAATTACGTATTAAAGTTACGTAATATGCGTTTCGTTGCATTTCACAAACACCATCAGCGATTAGTGACGTCACTTTTGTCACGCCAACTTTTTGAGGTATACTTTGCGTGTAAAATTATTTACGTGTCTATTTATCTAATAAAAATCGAAGTTGGGTTTATCAAAGCACACTCCGGGAATTTAACAAGAGTTAGTGTCGACACGGTAGTAATATTTTTGTCGAGAGTTCAGAATTTTCTAGTGTAGAAAGAAAGGGACTAAATTACTACGGTACGGTAAATGACTGCACGGTTAGTGCGGAGGCTGGGCAACCGGCTGCCGTGCAACGTGTCGCAGGTTCGATTCCCGCACGGAACAACACTTTGTGTGATCCACAAATTGTTGTTTCGGGTCTGAAATTTCATAAAAAACTCGCGGGCTTTTAAGGGGTTGGGTGCAAGTTACAAAAAAATATATGTACGATTATTAAATTATAAGCATATCAATTTTTAGCTTTCTACCTTGAAAATTACGGAATACTTCACACAAACTTCCACCCCCCCTTTTGGGAAAATGGGTGGTTAAGAAGAAATAAAAGTTTACTTTTTACGTTACTTTTCCATCCATAATTTTTTTCAACTATCTGCCCTTAAAAAAACCATATCAATTCCTTGCTTCGTTTCGCCGTAAAAGATGGACAAACAAACATACACAAAAAAAAATTATCTTTAAAATATTAGTATATAGATTTATAATTATGTCATCTGACGTTTTTTGACAGGTGAGTTTACGAAGAAAATTGTATTTTTTTATTGACATGAAATTTTCATTAAGTTGTCCAAAGAGGTTGGCAGCATTTTTAACAAATCTGTAATCAGAACGGGAACAAATGTTAGGAGGATTTCTTGACAACTAACTCAAATATTTGGAATCCCCCGAGTTATCAAAAAACGAATTACGCAGGGATAAATACTAATATTAGTCCTTGAGAATCCACGGTATTTCATTCGTGTGTGAGAGGGCCGGATTTACATTGGAAGTTTGCTGGTCTCCTTTAAACAAACATGACGTCATCGGAACTAGGTCCGTTTTCGCGCGAAAAAATAAACTGTGCGTTTAAAACATCGATTAACAATAACAACTAGATATCGGGTCGGCGCAAGAAAATCGTCTCGACAAATAAGAGCTCACTTGAGAAGTGAGCTCCAAACACGGCCAACGTACTCACGTCTCACGATGCCGCAGTGCGTAAATACAAGTTGCAAAAATAATAACCGAAAAAGCAGTATAACGGCCGGACTTTGATAAGTACATAAAGTATAAGTTATATTTTAAGCTTTTAAACTAGTAAATAATAGCAAATTAGACAAAATTACCAATTATAAACCAATGTCACCAATGTTTGTGCGTATGTTGGCGATCCCTTGGCCAAGCCTCGCCAACACGCGCACTAACATTTGTTTAAACAGAACAGTGGATGCAGGGAGTCGATTTGTATTGTAAAATAAAATTGTATTGTAACCTGATTGGAAAAGAGTATCTAACCTATGGAGTTTATTGCTCGTTCTTCTCCATAGAAATCTACACCTAGGAATGAGCAATTAGCTTCACTTTTAAATTTATATTGTTAACGTTCAAAAGTGCCTTCAACTGAAATAAATATTTTGACTTATACTTAGACTTTTAATGATAAAGTAAATAAACATATCATACACAAAAACTTACCGCTAATAAAAATAAGTGATGTATACTAAGATCCCGAAATCTTAATTTTCATATTATAAAATTATTTTAGTGTCCAACGCGACTCCATACATACCTCCTGTAGCGAAATTCGCAAAAACATTTTTCTCTGTTTGTTATTTTTTTACTATTATTATTCACACGGACAGAGGCCTTAGTATGAGTTTCATTTACGTTTAAAGTATTCGTAACGAGTTCGCGTTCGGCACTCTGATTGGCCGGCGCCTATGAAGCAACCAATCGGAGCGCCGAACGCGAACTCGTTACGATTACTTTAAACGTAAAACAAACTCGTACTAAGGCCTCAGAACTGAAGCTTGATTTTGTACGTGTAACCCTTTACCTAGTTGCTATTGTTGATCGAAGGTTTAAAACCGCATTTTTTTCGATAAATTAGATTATTTTAATTTTTAATAAGTTTATGAGCTATTTTATATGAAATTCTTGTGTATCGCAACTGTATTGTATGAGTTTTTATTTACTTTTCATCTTTTTACTCAACTTTACGGTACAGTAAGTACAGTAGTTGAGGAACTGGCTGCAGCGCAACGTGTCATGGGCCCGATTGTTTTTGTTTGCTATGCCACTTGCGCCCCGCTATGATTTTTTAAATTTGTATATTAGCTACTTCCGCGCGGTTTCACCCGGCTCTGTTCGGCTTCCATAGAATGTAACGTAAAGTTTTATTGTCTATACTTCTATAGCGTCGGCAATTTAGCGTCGCGATTTTTAGTTATTTATCACTGGCGGACACGCTAGATCATGGAAAATTAAGAAAATAAAAAAAAAACAAATATTTTTTTTAAGAAAATCAATTGTTATGGTAGATGACAATATATTTCACATGTTCATAAAAATATTCCATAAAACTTTCAAGTAGCCAATTTTTATTTTCATTGCATAAGCCGGTAAATGAGCAGACGGAACACCTGATGGTAAGCAATCGGCGTCGCCCACTTGGACACTTGGAACAGCAGAGGCGTTACAAGTGCGTTACCGGCCTTTTGGGGATTAGGAGTTTGAGGATCGTTGGGGATTCAGGGATTGAGGAGATTGGGGAAGAGGACGGTAATTGGGCCTCCGGTAACCTCACTCACACGACGAAACACAACGCAAGCGTTGCTTCACGTCGGTTTTCTGTGAGGCCGTGGTATTACTCCGGTCGAGCCGGCCCATTCGTGCCAAAGCATGGCTCTCCCACACTTTGAAATTCCTTATCCGTATTCTTCATTTCTTTCACTAATAACAAAACGCACCCTATGAAAAAAAATGTAATAGGCTGCAGATTACTGGTCCGGTCGGTTATGGGTTTGGTTTGGTTATGGGTTTGGTGGTCCCTTTGAGTACCGTCATTATAGACACAATTAAAGAACAATAGGTTACGGTCACCGGAGTCCTCGCAGTGTTTGACAGTTTAATAACATACTTGTGACTTCTTACTTAAGGTCTATAATATTGTTCATAAATAATTCTAGTCGATATTGGTTTTTTTGGACCTTTACACTTACCTTTATCACTAATGTACCTCTTTATGCTGCCTCGTTGGCCGAATGGTCGCAAGTGCGACTACTGGGCAAGGGTCTCGGGTTCGATTCCCGGGTCGGGAAAAGTATTATTATTTATTAAGTTTAAAAAAATCTGTAGTAGTCCGGAGTTTGGAAATGTGCCCGGTATATGGCTCACCCTCTATTCCCTAGGGAGGTGCTGTCACAGGCGTTGCACCGTAGGGCCTCCGGAGCAGGTCTTTTGTGAGGACCCGGCGCCCCTTACATATGCTGAGAGTGGCCACCGGAGTGGTTTTAGTGAGGTACGAAATCCACATTCCTTAGTCTTTCTCCCCAAAAAGCTTGGCGCCTCTTTGAAGGTTTCCCCCGTCATTTAAAAAAAGCTCAAACCTATTAGATGGGACTCATAACATAAATAGTGAAATGTGGGTGTTACAATGTATAGTGGCATTAAGTGGATAAACGGCGTGATAATAGTTCAAATTTTACGACGGCGTAAAAAAGTTAATAATATTATAACCTATTCATATGAATAGGTAAAATTAATCCTCAAGATATCTTGAGGATGAATTTTACTGCATTAAATGTTACTTTCATCTTATCTTATCTTATCTTATCTATCTATATAAATAAAAATGAATTTCCGTTCGTAAGTCTCGCTAAAACTCGAGAATGGCTGAACCGATTTGGCTAATTTTAGTTTTGAAATTTTCGTGGCGGTACGAAGTTTTAAATATAAGAGAAATCAGAAATACACATAATTTTAAAAATAATAACGTGCTCATCATATGTCATCATATGTAGGCCTTAACCCTACATATTTTAGATTCAAACATACTTGACACTTAGTCAAATAAATGGGTTATTCATAAAGAAGCTGTTTGTCCAATCATTGCTTATTATTTGAGTGAGTTTGCCAGAGAGTGGTTGAGAGCGGACGTGTTGATATTTAATTAACGTAATATAATAATCCTGTTAAATTACTGCTAATCAATTTCAAGCCCAAAGTCAACCAGTAAAACTACATTTTACTTCAACACAACGTGGAGTGTGCGACAACAAGCAAGACGGACGCCAGCGCAGGTTAGAATCGATCCTATCGCCCCTCATATCTGCGGTGTGAAAGAGACGGGCTTCAATAATTCATCCTGCTCTGTGCCGACACCACACGGCACCTAAGTGCGAAGAATTGCAAGGGCGGCTACACACTGCCTGATTCTGTGCTTACATTTGCATATAATTTACTCTAACCCAAGATGAGTGGTACGCGATCATCTATCAAAAAACACGTCCATGGAGGTTTCCAACCGGATCTTTCTAAACTCAACACTTAAGGGACTGAAATATCACAGGTTACTTTTCGGAAGAGGAAGCAAAATGAAATAGAAGATCTCCGGGCTGATTTTGTCGATTTCCGGAAAGAGATAATGAACACCCTTAATAGTTTTATTGAAACGCAAAATACAATCCTCAAAAAAATATCAGACGATGTATCGATCATCAAGGATGAAGTTAAAAATCTCCAGTTAACCACGAAAAAACTTGTATCTGAACAAAACCAGATAAAATCAGATATAGCAGACCTAAAACTTGCAAGTGTTGCAACTAATACGAAAGTCGAAGTTATGGACATAGCTTTGAAAAACTTAAAGATGCTTCAACAGTACCGCTGGGATCTGAAAATCTTACCTGTGAAGATATCGTGTCTGAACTATATGAAAGAGAACTAAGAAGCGAGAATGTAATTATAGTGGGGATGCCTGAAGCCAAACATGATAGCAAAGAGGAACGAGTCGCTTCTGATAATTCAATAGTAAACATAATTTTGAAAACAATATTTCCTGAATGCCCCGAACCCATTAAGAACCATCGCATTGGCTTCTTTAAACCAGAAAAGACTCGACCTGTTAAAGTATTAGTAGTATTTACCATCTCAAGAAAATGCGAAAGTAATACTTCGTAATAAATCAATATATAAGAAGGACGCTATCAAAATATACTTAGACCAGACCCCATACCAACAAAAATTCATGAGAAAATTGTCGGAAGAACTACAAAACCGAACACAAAACGGTGAGAAATATCTAATCATAAAATACATTAACAGTACACCTAAAATAATACGTAAACCATCAAAAAACTAGTTGTAATTGCAAATCAGCAACCAAATACCGGACATGTCAAAATAACACACGGAATAACTTACAGTTACAGCAACCTGTACTCAAATCGTAAATCGCTAAGATTTCTTTACGCGAATATCCGTAGCTTGGTTAAACCTGGTAAAATAGACGAACTTAACTGTATACTGACAACAATTAAAAATATTCATATAGTAGTATTGGTAGAAACCTGGATGAAAAAGGAAACAGAAGCTGAAAGCTTACGATTACCTAACTATAAACATTACTATAACTTCCGAACACAATCAAGGGGAGGTGGAGTCTCAATATTTGTTCATAAAAACTTTACGCATGAATTCCTAAGCGATAAATGAAAAAAATTCTCTCGACATTGGTGCCATATATAAACCAGAAAGGACCAACTCGAAAAAAATCCTCGAAACCTTCTCGAAAGAACTACAAAATCGGAAGAGGACAATTTTATTTGGTGATTTTAACTATAAGTTGCTTATGCCGAATCGGTCTACTTCAGAATACATGGATGTGCTTAGAGAAGAAGGCTACACCATATTGAATAATATTGATGCAAAATATTGTACTAGAGAAACGTCAACCACCAAGACTAGAGGTATATTGGATCACGTATGCACCAGCCTCAAAAATCATAAGCTACATCTAGCTATCATAGAATCCGCAATATCCGATCATAAACAAATTTTCTTGGAAGTTGAAAAGTACCAGCCAGAGCCTATTAAAAAAGTAAAATTTCAAGCTGTATCATACTCAGACCTGTATAAAACTAAAGCGAAAGCCTGGATTATTATATGATCGGTGAGGAGTACTCGAAATTGGAGGAAGCAATTCAGTCGGCGATCAGCAGAAACAAATCAACTAAAACTAAAATACTAAATCCTCCGAGGGCAGATTGGATAAATAAGAACATAATTAATCAAATAGATAAAAGAAACGAACTGTGGAAAATTTATTAAAATAATCCTAATGATAAAGAATTTGAAAAAGCATTTAAAAAAAAGAGAAATAAAGTTTTTGAAACTATCCAAGCTACAAAAAGTAACTATTACTATAAAACTTTCAAGGAACGTGAGGGTAAACCCCTAAAGATGTGGCAATTGATAAATAATTTGTCTAGTAATAAAATAAAGAACAGTGTTGCTCCCTCTAAACTACAGTCACCTTCAAAGCTGATGAAAAGGAAATATGTGAGTATTTTAACGACTTCTTCTCTAGTATAGGTACACTCCTGGCCAACCAGATACCTGCAAAATACCATAATAGTCAAACTATCACTACCGCTTCGTACAAAACCGCAAACACAGTTACACTTTCCGAAATAGAACCAGCAATGCCAGATGAAGTCCTTAAAATAATCAATAACCTAAAGGCAAACACAAGTACCGGTATAGATGGGATCAGTGCTAAATCAATCAAATGTATAAAAAGTCTTATATTACCTTCCCTAACTAGGTGCATAAACAAATGCTTCAATGAAGGTTACTTTCCTGACACACTAAAATTCTCCAAAGTCACTCCTATCTTTAAAGCTGGATCAAAGTTGTCCCCGGGGAATTACAGACCTATTTCTGTTCTGCCCATACTATCCAAGATCTTCGAAAAATTGTTACACAAACGGCTTACTCTATATTTGGATTCTTTTAACTATATTTCCCGTAGACAATATGGCTTTACATCTAAATCCAACACACTTTCAGCAGCACCAGACTTAATTTCGACTATTAAGACAAATATAGACAAGAAGCATATTGCATTAGGGGTCTTCATTGACCTACGAAAGGCATTTGACACCGTTAGTCATAGGTTGTTACTAAACAAACTCGCATCTATTGGTGTAACTGGAAATGCATTCAGAATTTTTGAATCGTATCTCCAGAGACGCCGGCAGGTAGTCAGAATTGGTGAGAGTACAAGTGCACCTAGGATTGTTAATTACGGCGTACCTCAAGGCTCAATTTGTGGACCACTATTATTCCTAATCTATATTAATGACATAGACAAGATAGGTCTGGAGGGATATGTTTCTTTGTATGCGGATGATACGTGCCTTTTCTATTTTGGTCACTCAATTGAGATTATAATACAAGATGCACAAGAAGATCTCATCATATTGGAAAGGTGGTTTTTAAATAACCTATTAACTATTAATGCATCTAAGACTAACTATATAATATTTGCAGCTAAAAACTAAAAAATCCCTGATCATAAATCACTCAGCATTAATGGAGTCAAGCTAAACAAAGTTAACAAGGAGAAGTATCTTGGACTTATTTTGGATAACCAATTAACGTGGAAACCACGTTAATATAGAGAAAATATATTCTAAAATATCAAGCCTGATAAGGGCCTTACGCCGAAATGTGAGATGTTTTCCTTCTAAAGTCCGTCGCATTATATATAATTCATTGGTAAAACCTCATATTGACTATCTCATAGAAGTGTGGGGTTCAGCTGCTAAAACTAACCTACAAAAACTACAAAGGGCGCAAAACAAAATTATAAAAATACTATTTCATTACCACTATCTGACTCCGACACACGAAATTTACAAACAGACTAAATTATTTAACATTTATAGTATGTATTTATACAATACATGTATTCTGATACCAGATCACTTTCACAAAGACACGCATTCTGAGACGTGCACAAGACATACACATAGCAAGTACTAGAACTAACTTTGGAAAGAAAACAATAATTTATGAGGGAGCAAAACTTTATAACTCGCTACCAAAAGATCGAGACGCGCGGCCGCGCGTCAGCCAAGTTCAGCAAACAGCGCGCGCCACAGTGTATCTTTACACGAACCACTTCGTGCCACTTTTGACCCCTCTATAACTCAAAAACTATTTAACGTAAACACATAAAACTTACGTTTAATTTTATCCGTAAGGACATGTAGAATCCAAAATTTCATGAAGGTAGCTCAAACGGTTGTAAAGATATGAAGGTCCAAAGTTCGCAAATTTTAGTATTGACTGACTGACATATAGTAGCAAATTCTAACCTACTTCCAGATGACCCAGAACCTTGAAATTTGGAATACAACTCGGTTATTGTATGTAACCAAAGGGAAAAATCCAAAAATAACAAAAAGTTAATAAATAAGGGTTGTCTCCATACAAACGTACTTTTCCACTATAATTATTGTTCATAGGAAATTGAACCGTGTTTACATTACTATAAGACACATAGTCGCTTCTAACCTACTTCCAGATGTCCTAGAACTTTGAAATTTGGAATACACTTCGGTTATTGTATGTAACCAAAGGGAATAATCCAAAAATAACAAAAAGTTAATAAATAAGGGTTGTCTCCATACAAACGTACTTTTCCACTATAATTGTTCATAGTAAATTGAACCGTGTTTACATTACTACAAGACACATAGTCGCTTCTAACCTACTTCCAGATGTCCTAGAACTTTGAAATTTGGAATACAGCTCTGTTATTGTGTGTAACCAATGGGAAAATCCAAAAGTAACAAAAAGTTCATAAATAAGTGGTGTTCCCATACAAATGTTATTTTCTACTGTTATTGTTCATAGGAAATTGAACCGTGTTTTCATAGACGTAAGACACATAGTCGCTTATACAAAAGAAAAAAATTGTTTTTATTTTTTCCTCCCCTCATCCCCAATCTCCAATCCGTTCGGCAATATATTTGTTAACAGTTAGATTTGACTTGGCTAGTTTTGATCAGTATAAAAATATTGAAAAGCTTTATAAAAATAATGACTGATGAAAACTGGCCAAGTCAAATCTAACCTACTTTAAGATCTCACATTTTTAGATAACAGCAATTATTATAGGTATCCAATAAAGCAAAGAAATATAGTTTGATTCTCGTTCATAACGTTATTTTGTTCCTATAGATACATATTTAAATTTTGCATACTAACTTGGCACTCATTTAGATCTTCATTATTTTTTCGGCGAAGCCCACGTCAAAGCATAATATTTGGGCTGAACTTGGCTCCCCTTTTTTACATTTATGTTTTTGGTGGGATATAAAACATACACAATCTTTGTTCCTTTTCAAAAAATTACTAAAATGTCACATCTTGAAGGGATACGACAAAAACTATTAATATAATATCATAAAAAAAAGAAAAAAAATATAATAAAATTAAAACAAATTAATAAAAACTAAACAAAAAAAAACCAAATAAAAATAAGTATACAATAAAACGAAAAAAAAAAGAACAATATAAGAATTATGATGATTCGTCAACAATGTTATAATGGTTTTCGCCTAGTGTGAGCCGATCCTGCAAATGAACCGCACAGAGGGCCGCATCAATGCAGCACACGGCGGTAGGCCGTGAGATATTTGTCATTAAATATTTTAACGAATACCTCCATATAAACTTGCTTACTTTGTCGTAATAAATTATTATGTTAATGTTAAAATCCTAAAATTGTGACCGCTATTACAACCTCTTGTTGCTCCTGGACAAATCTAAAAATGTAAAATTAGTTTAAGTATTTATTTCTGTACAAGTGATTTGTAATCTTTTAGAAATAAATGAATTCAAACCGTTATTACATCACTAAACCGGTAAATATCACTTGATTTTATTTGTGCCCAATTGAATGATATCCTATTTCCTAATATAAATTTCAGAAGAACACTAACACGACATTAAAGTTCAAACGTTAAGCCTATAAAGAAGTTAAAACAATGTTACTTTTTTGTATACGTACCGTGAGCATAGATAAAGCTGAGGCACTTGTCCACGATGGCGGGAACATCTTCTTTTGTAAGCTGCTGGTGGTGGATGTGAGCTCCATTGTTGTGGGCAGCCAGCTTCACCATGTACCGCCATCCCTTAAAACCGGGTGCCAAACATTTATTCATAAAGTTGGTTGTAAATAACAAAAACAAAATGATACGACATCACACATAAATATTCGCTTAGTTAATTGTAAGTATTAAAAAAAATATATGATATCACACATAAAAATAAAATGATTCGCTTAGAATGACAATATCAAACACATTTCGCAATATAATCTCTCAATAAAATAGGGTCTAAATCTAAAGAATACTGTGACTGTGTGATGTTCTTTAAGAAATTCAGCTGCTAAATGTGGCTAATTCTAGAACACAAAATCTAATAAATAATACTAACCTTAAGACTCCTGAAAAGCTGAAAAGTATTGATAGTAGCCAATTTGGGGCCTCTGCTAATCCCCAAAAATAATTAAGGAGAAAGTTGTGAGTGTGCATGTTGGTGTAGATTAATGTTCATAGATTTTGTTATTACATCAAAATATTTAAAATTTCAAAAAACAAACCAAAGTTCTTTTACTGATTAACAATACCTTATTGTTGTACTGAGGGCAACGTTCTAATTTGTTACACGCACACACAACCCTACTCGAGAGAATTAAACTATTCCCACAAACTACATATAGAACTTTCCATTGTAAGTTCAGATATATTAATCTACCTCTAAATATTTAGCTAAAACTTTATTTGATTGATTTGTTTTAATGTTCTGAAAAAATAATTACAAAAACTGCGATGACTAATACCTAATAGTTAATTTTGGCGTTTTGACCTTTTACTTGTTTATAGGTTTTGGTTTAAGAGTGCGGTTTTTTAAACGCAGTTTTTGTTTTTTTTTAGTTTTTTGTTTACGATTTCCCAGTTCTGACATTGATGAAAAGTACTTCTTTAGAGTTTATTTAAACCAGAGTAGGAATAGCAGAGCCTAAAACACTCACTTTTACAGTAAACAAACATAACTACTCATGGATAAGATACTTCTGAGTCACTTATGAAATTGAAATGTGTACCTATTTAGAAAAGGTATCAATTCACGAAAGGGCAACACGAGGCGTAGACATACCACGCTGTAGTAGATTTGCTACGAATTCGTATCAGATTCTCAAAATCTTAACTTTCCTTTACTAACTCCATAATAATATAGATATTTTTTTATCTAATACAAGTATGTACTATGTATAATACAAGTTTATCCCAATCAAATGTTATTCACAATTTGACTTGTTTAATATTAGTTGACATTATAAAGTCAACAGTGAATTGTATTTATTTGTTAGTTGCTCTTTAGATTTAGTATTACACAGTAGTTCCAAAAGAAGATATGATGTTGTTTGTAAGTAATTGTAACACTTCTCCACAATCCCAAATAAAAATAAATTTCATTTTATGCAAACAAAAAGAATTGAAGAAAGACTAATTTTTAATTTCTCTCATTAATAAGAATCAAGTGTTATTCGCAAAGCTTTGCAAATATATTGTGTATTTCATTCGCAAGTTTCAGGGATATTTAAAGAAAAATACGGTTGCATTGGCAATAAAAAGCATCAGAATTACTTGATTATCATGTTTATTGTTGACATTTATTATGACGAAACATTAATTAAATTGACATCAAGAGTAAAAATGTAATATTTATGAGTAATAGTAAAACGTTGTACACTTACTAACATATGTGTATTATTATGGAATTATGATCAATGAATGTCAGAGTTTTACTTAATGGGATAGTAGAGTATAAATATATATAAATTAAAATATAGTCCCTGTAATCATTCATGGTGATTATACGAGACAAAATACAATACAATACATCATAGAAAAACTAATACTAATAAAAACACAAGGTCTATGATCATGAAGTAAAATGCTTCATGTAGATAGAACTTGTTTAGAAAATACAATTTCATTTTTACCCTGAACATTCCGTATCTACTGCCTATATTCGCCCAATCCAGTTTTAAAAGAGATTGAAGTACATAAATGGATAGAATAATAAACAAAATACAAGTGTTTCATTATTAGAATTGTATTAATATGTCCATAAGTTATGTGAGAATAATTAATGTATGTTATTAAAATTCAACAACTATAGCACATTGAGCATTTAACACCACCTGACCACTACAAAATACATTTAGTTGTATCATACTACAAATTTATTTGATATTAATAGAATATTGTTTGTTTATCAATTACATTTAATATAATTGATAAATAAACAATATACTTCCTGGTTATGACCTTATTACAAGTAAAGTGATGAAAGAATTGCCTCACAAAGCCTAACCCTACTAACTGCTATATATAACTCAATCTTGACACATGCTTTGCTCAATGGAAATTGGCAATCACACGAGTCAGCTCAATAGAAAATATCGTCATTCCAAAACCTGGGAATCTGCAACCTGCTTTTCATTTTGGCTTGCGCAAAGCTCATGGGACAACTGAACAGGCACATCGTTTGGTTGAAAAAATAAAACACGCATTTGAAAACAAGAAATACTGCTCAGCGGCATAGAGGTACTTAGACACATCGCAGGCCTTCAATCATGTGTGACACGAGGGGCTCTTATTAATCTTCATAAAATCCAAATGGGTGGTCCTCAAAGCAGTGTGATGGATCCTGTCTTAGGTTAAGGACTCACGGCGCAATCTTCTCCCGCACCCGCAGCGGTGGCGTAATCGAGGTGGAAGTTTCAAAACTCACGAGACTACAATTTACTGCAATCCCGCAGCCGCCGCGACTGCGAGACCGCGTCAGCGCCCGGCGGTGCTGCGGGTGACGCAAACAATCGCAACGCCGCAGGCGTAAGACGCGCCGTGAAATTTTTTTTGATTTTTTAAATACATATCTGTATTCTACAAAGAATACGGGCCGGCAACCGCAGACTGCGCGGGAGAAAATCACGCCGTGAGTCCTTAGCCTTATATATAGTTTTGACCGACCAACCTGCGATGGTGTCCTCGTAGGGACATTTGCTGATGATACTGATCTTATTGCACACGAAAGTCCTGTGGCTGCGTCAGACATGTTGCAAAAAAGCCTTAAAGACGTTTCGGCCTGGTTAAAG
Organism: Spodoptera picta; assembly: GCA_038387885.1. Taxonomy (NCBI): domain Eukaryota; kingdom Metazoa; phylum Arthropoda; class Insecta; order Lepidoptera; family Noctuidae; genus Spodoptera; species Spodoptera picta. The sequence goes on from JAZHFQ010000105.1 coordinate 536,660, forward strand.
GATTGGAGAAAAAAAAGCTAATGAATCCAAATCAGTACACGTAACTTTCACCTTCAGACATACATCATGTCTCCTAGTTGTTTTCATTAGCATTATAATTTCTCAGTCAGATTACGTACACTACTTAGGGACATACTTGGACAAACGTTTGACATATTTGCCAAAAGGAAAGCTCTAAATACAAACTTCGCAATCTTTACGGACTCATGGCACGAAAGTCAAAACTGTTATAACAACAAACTTCTCTATAAAGCTACATTAAAACCAATATGGTCATACAGATCAGAACTTTGGGGGACCGTAGGTAACTCAAACTTGGACATTATACCTCTACAACGCTTCCAATAAAAAATGCTTCGAATGATAGCAAATCCCCCATGGTAACTAGACACGCGGCAGTGTGTCAAGCCATAGCCAAGTTCAAGATATAACTAATACCCAATTACACCGACACTTAAAAATAAGATCAGTGAAAGAGGAAGTCACAAATAAACTGAAGTCGTATTCGCATCGCATAAGGACCCGTCCCCCCAACGAGCTTGCTAGAGGGCTTATGAAGTCCGCCAGCAGCTTTAATCGTATCAAACATCCACTTCGAGGGAACAATATTTGCAAACGGGTACACCACTGGACGTACATATACCGTACATGTCACAATACATGAACCTCTTAATCACCAACTTAATGTCTAACTAGGCAGATTGCAGGGAATAAAGAGGCTAAAAAAAATTATCAAATACATTGAATACGAAACACATGCTATTGAACACACAGACAATACTACAATATTCTTAAAATAGTGTAACAAGTTACAGACACATGAATTATGTTATTACAAATGGGTCAAGAACATTATAAGCTAAAGGTTACTAAAACTGAAATTACATTTGTCACAAAACGTTCAAAAAATATGTATCCGCGAGAAGATTTGAAGTACAAACTTTTATAATTAACTCACGACACAATGATCACTATTACATATGTATAGCATACGAGTATTGCGTAACGTTATGCGACTAAAGAATAATCACATAATTATAAATGCATTAACTCCGTAATATGAGCTTTCATTATCACTATAATTAATATCATATTTATTTTGTGCCAATCTAACTTACTTTGCTTACCAGTTTAATATGTGAGGAATACACGAACAACACATTTTGGGTTTAGTTTCACTGGGAGATTACATTTTATTGGGGTTACATGCATTATTAATTTTAAACACTGATTTTCATGAAGATTATGCATAACACACACAGAGCTTTCTTATTTTGATTCGTTAGTAACCGGATTTTCCTGTTTTTACACATGTTTCTTACCCTTACGATGCTTTTGCGCTCTCTTTTTAGATTTCTTATTTTTCGCAGCGTCTGTCGCAGATTTTTTGGTTTCATCTGCATCCGTAGATTTCTGTTGTGACTGCTTTTCCGCAGTTTTCCGAGAAGAATGTTGATCTTGAAATGTCACAGTTTTTTTAATACCTTTGCTATTCTTTTGTTTTTGTTGATCTTTCGGGGTCTCAGACTCCTGCTTGCTACCAACATCACTAGCTTTTGCATCACCACATGGGATATCACCATCCTGGGTTTCATGCTCAGTGCTTACGCTGCCAGATTTGAGTCCATTTTCTTCACTATCGGGGTGTGATTGGGTTTCCACCACCTTTGGTTGTTCTTGAACTTGTGCCTCTGCGTTAGCAGGCGGTTGTTGAGTCTCTAAATTCCCGGCATTCTGATTAATACTAGCGTTCTGCTGCAGGGGTTCAGCGCGCACACCTTGACCATGGCGTCTCCTCTGTTCGTATCGTGGAGGAAAGTACATTTGATAGTACCACTCCCGCCAACGCCGCTGATACTCCTCGATAGTGCCGCCCGTGTAGACGGGATGTACGGGATGCACGGGGTACACGGGGTGCACGGGATGCACGGGATGCACGGGATGCACGGGATGCACGGGATGCACGGGATGCACGGGATGCACGGGGTGCACGGGAATCAAGATGATTGGTTCTGGCAAAGGCAGAAATGGTCTGACTTCCACCCGGTTTGAATAGACTGGTTGCGCACCATTTTGAAGGCCATTGACCGTTCGTGCCTCATGAATGGCGTCAGGAATAGTGGCTTCCACCAGATCTGGCATGTCTGGTTCAAACTCTACGATGCCACCCGCAAATGACTCACCTTTATCAGACTGCAAGTCGGGCATTTTTACAGATGCACGCCTAGGATTGTATCGTTTCGAAGAAGCTTTCGATGGAGTACCTTTACGGAGTGGTTTTTTTGGATCGATACTGTTCTTATTATCTTCAGTGGACTTGCTTGAAGAGGGTTTGTTTTCTTTCTTATCATTTGATTTTCGGCCATTATCGATATCCATGATTAAAAACACTATTTCACAATGAAGATATTTCTTTACTTTGCTTTTCAGACAAACAGATAATCACAACACGGTGAGTGTGAAATATTGCCTCAAACGTAGAACTGATATCACCCTCACCCACCCGTTATTGATCCAATGCAACGTTGAACCGACAAAATATAAGGACTGATAGTCGTACCAATATACACTAGCTTACGTTCTAAAATGACGTGTATCAAATTCAACAATCGTTCATCTCTTACTATTATACGAGTTTGCTTGTTAAATGAGCGAGATGGAAGGTAGAACAATGTTGTCAAGTTAAAAGTTAATATGTATTACGAGATCGAACTAAATGTGTATTAATAGTATTTTTACACCAATATTTTTATGAAAATAATAATTCAAGCAAAAAAAGAACTTAGTATTTTAACATTCATAAATGAAAAAATAATATTGCATTTTCCATGAAATGCCATCTATAGTGCAAGCACGTGAAATGTTTGTTGACGCATCTAGCCACGCGGCGAAGGTCTAGGTTCACAAGTTCACTAATGCATACACTGCAACAAGATGGCGCTACTGACCGCAGTACTTGTGTGTGTGTAAGGAGCACTAGGAAGACATTTCAAGTGTTATGAATGAAGGTCTTTTAACATTTTTTGAGAAATGTGTGAGAAATCAATAATTACTCAACTTTTTGAAAGAGTTACAATTTAACTTTTTATTTTACATGTCTTACCTAATTGTGCGAAAAGCAACGCGTTTACAAAGAAAAACTATCGTTAGTGTGCGATTATACTCATTAGGTACTTTATAATGTTTGATTATGGGCGTTCTTTTAAAAATGGAAGTCTTTCGGCTGATGTTGGTGTGTGTTTTGATGATTGTAATTTTTAAACAGATCTTTGTGTCCTCTTACCTTCAGTTCTCTTTCGTGTGGGAACCGTAAGTAAAGTGTGGCGTGTGGGCAGTCGAGTAGTAAGTTGTGACTGCCGTCTGTCGGGCATACAGACTTGGTGTCCTCGTCAGCCTCTTGTGTCACTGTGAATTATATAAATACAAGTTTATTTTTTTATTATTTTTTTTAATCCTAGCTCAAGCAAGCAACAGTTGTGTTTGATATAAAGTATAAAAATAAATATTGCTGTAGGCAATATTTATTATTAATAGGCTCGATAAAAAGAAAATTATAAAAGTGTTACGGATTTTTCTTCGGAACAGATCCAAATTAATCAAAAATGGCATTTAAGAAATCGGTCAAGTAAACTTGTTTTATTTTTGTTTAAAATTTTATTCAATTCCAACAAGGCAATAATAATAATAATAATAAGCCCGCAGGGCACCTTGAGGCGAGGTGACGGGCATTAGCGATCCCGCGGGCTACCATCATCCCGAGTGCTCCAGGGAGAAGTCACCGTTCCTTCTTCTCCGGCTTGCCTTAATTGGCTGGCTGGAGTGAACGATGACAAGGAACAGGTCTCCCACCTCTGGCTTGCCTTCATTGGCCGTCCAGAGTGGAGTCGCGAGAGCAGTGATCCTGCTCGGAGGGTAAGAAACTATTCGTAAGTCGCGAGTGGGCCAGGGATGCAGGAGGCTTCGGCTGGAGCAGATGATCTGAGTAGAAAGCGGTGGTAGTTTCTTAACCCTTCAGCCACTCACATTCTCGTTGCCCCTATGTTGCTATATCTAGCAACCATTCCCGGGGCCCGGTCGGTGAGTTGGCGAGTCTCCGCCTGCCATTTTTACGTGTAAAAATTACATTGTTTCGGCAGGTGCCATAGTCATCCATAGTTCCCAATTTACCAGTCCACAGCAACCCATCCATAGCCCTACCATTTTTTTTTTCCATTATTCACAATAGTCCTACACTAACCGGGGACTGTCCTTGGGTGCATTTCCATAGTGCATACAGGGATAGTCGCCGGTTTGTGTCTCCATTACATTTAGATTAAAGTTGTCTAAAGGGCCTCTGCGCAGTTGGCTTCGGCCCCTCGTACGCCTCCCAAATGACCGGGACCCTGTGGTCCCGTGAATGGTAAAGACATACATAATAATAATAAATAAGCTTTATTGTACACCAAGCAAGTAATTACACATATTCGGAAATTATAAAGAATAAGGAGGGTACAAGGGCGGCCTTATCGCTAAAAGCGATATCTACCAGGCAACCTTTGGGTGTATGGAACGATGGTTAATTTAAGAGGGTAGTCCAGGCATACATAAATATTAACCACTAACAAAATAAATAAACAACCATATATATATACTAAATTATATACACATACATGCATAACAAATATAAATATATATATAAATACATATACATAACCATATATATATATACAATTTAAATAAGTATATAAAGGAGCTAATACGATTCATGACGTAGACAAATAATAATCTTTAACTTTAGATTTAAAGGAAGCAAGTGACTGTGCTTGCCTCACCGACACTGGGAGTGCATTCCACAGGCGAACAGCTTGGATCGTAAAAGACTTATCATATGCCTTAGTAGAATGCTGAGTCATCCCAAGCCTCAACCTCTCCGACGCTCTCAGGGATCTTGAATGTGTGTCATGGTGGAACTTGAAACGTTCTTTAAGATATTTAGGGGTTACAGGATTATACAGTATACTGTAGAGTAAGGACAAGACATGCATATTCCGGCGAAGGCGGATTGGAAGGCACTTGAGTTTGTTGCGATATTCGGAAATATGGTCATATTTGCGTAAACCAAATATGAACCTAATACCGAAGTTTTGGAGCCGCTCAAGCTTATTTAGCTGTACTTCAGTAATGTCTAGATAGCTGGCATCAGCATAGTCAAGGATGGGCAGAAGAAGTGATTGAGCGAGCGCAATTTTGGTAGCAGTAGGAAGAAAGTTCCGTAGTCTACGTAACGATGTCACCGAAGCAAACATCTTCCGACTGACCTCCCCCAGCTGGGGTCCCCAAGTAAAGTCCCGGTCTATAATAACACCCAAATCCTTCACTGAGTCGCTATACGTTAATGTAGTGCCATCGAATACAACCGGTGGGACCTGCGACCAAATTATTCTTGAGCTCAGTCGAGAGCTACCCACAACAATGAGCTGGGTCTTCGAAGGGTTAACCCGTAGCCCATGAACCTTACTCCATTCCGAAATTCGCGCTAAATCTGTGTTGATCATTTTAACTGCTTCGGAGAATTCGTGAGGACCTCCTCACGAATTCTCCGAAGCAGTTAAAATGACGACGATGCAAATTTATTCACAGGCACCTGCCTGTGAATAAATTTGCAAATCGTCAGCATACAAGTGGTAGGATGATAGAATTATATACATACTATCCTACTAATATTATAAATGCGAAAGTTTGAATGTTTGTCTGTCTGTTTGTTACCCTTCATTCACGTCGAAACGGCAGTAGGGATCGGAATTAAATTTGAAACAGGGTTAGATTATGGTCTGAAATAAGACATACTTAGGTTACTTTTAATCCCGCAGTACCGCGGGCGAAGCCGCTGGTAGCCAACTAAAATTCACACGGATTTATTTCCGCACCGCGTCGCGTCAGATGTACGTACATGAAATCATAAAATTTCTATCACCTGTGCACTTGTTCAGGTTGGTACTTCAATGAAATTCTATGTGTTAGAGAAATGCGAAAAACATCTCGCAGTGGAATATCTCTGTGCAGAAGACAAAAACTTTTTATCTTCTGGGTGAAAAATTATCATGAACTTCTTTATAAACAAGCCAAAGAGGACCGTTATTTGATGTCAATTTAGTAACAAAAACATAAACTTAGTTTTATGATCAAGTGCTCTCGATGGTATACAGTCATGGTAATACCAACATGTTTATTGGAAATATACTAACAAGAATATTATGTACCTAATATTTAACAACAAACTGCATGGTTTTGTTAGCTGAATATTATCAGAGAACTTATCAATCATCATACAGCGATAACACATAGCTGTTAATATTGTATATTTAACGTAAGTTTCCGTTTAATTATGAGATTATGAAACATAAAACAATGACCTTCAACTTTTGATGAATTCTTTTATCTCTGGGAACACATATGAAGTGAACAGTATGACTGTGTGTGTTAGCGGTAATAAAACGTAATTATGGAACATCCGGGACGGCCGCACAATGTATTTATTGACGATTAACTTCGTTACACAAATAGTGACGCCTACATACCAATACTGGACATTCCAACAATTTATTTAGACCTCACCGTATTAAGAATAAACTGCTTAACTAATGAATTTAGATAAATGGTAGCGTGGATTAATTTTATCTGTGTAATATCTGTTCCGTTCCTTCTCCTGCACGTCGAGCTGGATCCCCGGTTACCCGTTAGGTTCTCCGCGACTACGAATCGGCATCGACCCTATTGGGCCCCATCTGGGATGGTCTGATGGCTATTTGAGGCGCGCGCGGAACGCAACGCGCCGTACGCTCGGGTCTGTTTCTGGTCGGACGAAGAGCCACCCATGCTCGCCGTCCGCAGGCCCGCGCTTAGGGTGGCCGGAGATCGTCTGGCGATCCCCGACACCCGGTGTGTCCTTCGCGATGGCTGAGTTACGAGGAGGCAGCGCTTCGCTGCCTCACGCGTGAATTATAACATTAATTTGACTTGACCGTTATTCGAAGCTTATTTAATTGAGATAGGCCTTCTGCTTCCCTCCTTCCGCTTTTTCTATATGTCTATCTCTTTCTACTACGTCACTTCCACTTGGCAGTGGTGGGGAGGCTTGCTAAGAGAGGCTCGCCAATTTTATTTCATTGGCGTCTTGACAACCATTCACAAGTTGTGAAACTACCTTCCGATTTTATTATTATTTCTTTTTTATAAAAGTGATAAATGTCCTAACGGCTTTTATTACAATTGTAAAAATTTTTAAATTTTATAAAGCTTAGTCTTTCGTTTTATCTGATTATATGGAATTCAGGTAATAATTGCGATTATTCATGTTGTTCCTGAACACTTCTTCGTATGGAAGTGTCGACCTGAACGTAAGTTTCGAAAACTAGCTAAACAGGTACGTAACAGTATCTCACCTTCGCAATGTGGTGACAATAGCAATAAACCCACCTCCTCAAGGTGGTGACAATAGCAATAAACCCACCTCCGCAAGGTGGTGACAAGAGCAATAAACCCACCTCCGCAAGGCGGTGACAATAGCAATAAACCCACCTCCGCAAGGTGGTGACAATAGCAATAAACCCACCTCCGCAAGGTGGTGACAACAGCAATAAACCCACTTCCGCAAGGTGGTTGTATCATATTCATGCTGTTTTTATATATTTCGGTCGCACCGAAAAATTGTAATATCTTTAGGAGTTGATCAAATCCTCGGCAGAATAAAATTAGCAAAGTCAGGGGCGAAGACGTGTTATCGCACCGTCATGACGCTGCAGCATTGACCACAAACGAAGTAAGTATTAACAACAGAGCGGACAGTCTCCTGCAATTGGTAGACCGATGGGAACTTGTGAACGACAAAATAAGGAATAACAAGGTATCGCATACCTTTTTACAAAAACTGTCCATTGTTCACCCCAATGTTGTCTGAACAAACTTGTTGAACTGGAACAGCTGTTCATCAAACATCTGCTCTAGAATCTCTGTCACTGTGTTCAAAAATGACATCAGTCATGAACAAAATAACAGAACAGGCAGTTGCGGACCGAGCTGAGCAGCCAAGCTTCCTACCATTGATATTTCTGGTCCAAGTGCGACCGCATCGTCCATTTGGAAATTCAGAATTTTATATATTAGCTGACCGATTGGTTAATACACATACGTGTTAACACACATAGTATTTCTCATTTTCTACAACCTGATTGTCTATGCAAAATCGACATTTCTGAGGCGTAGTGTCATTTACCTGTGGCCCACAGCCACGGAAGGTTTCTGCGCCTGAATTATCGCAATGAATTGCTACGAATGACTTGCTCATCATTAGGCATGAGCGCAGCGCCCAATACTTTTGCTACGATTGTCCCAGACACTTGGACAATGAGGTGTCGGGATATTTTATTGCCACCAGGACGAAGGCCGACTTCGGACTTCGTTTTAAATTTGGGCTCCATGTTCTAGAAAAGTTGGTCAATATTCAGGGATCCACGGTCAAATCCCAACCATTTTCCCGGGAGTAAAATTTCTGGGATCATTTGGCCATATTTTAATGCGGAAGAAATGCATGTCACGCACAGAACTCCAGAGCCTAGTTATTTTTGCTGCTTCTGCAGTTTCAAGAGAAAGGACTCGACTTTCAAGCGTTTCTGATCCTACAAGAATAAAATCTTAAAGGGCGATCGCAGATTGGTCTGCACTTTATCTCATGTGAACAATCTTGTATGAAGGAGCCAGAATTATCATCCTCTGTCAGTCCTACACACCTTCTCATTCCCAGCAGATTGTGCAATGCGTCAGATATTGCTAAGGGAGCTTACCTGGGCAATCTCTTTCTCTTGGGTCTCTGGTCAGAGCACGAGAAAGATCGTCATAGCAACCCAAAGAGAACGCTAGCTATTCTAAGAATTTTAGAAGATCCTTGTCTGTTCCTGAAATAGACTGGTTTGATATAGGACGACATCAAGTCTGTCGTCGCATATATCCGTTTCAAAAGGGGTGGCACCAAGTGGCTCCAGCCCTGGATTTAACCCTCAGTTTCCCATTATACGTTCATATGCGTTAACATACACGTATTTCATGTACCAGATATATAATGTACAATGCCCAGGCAGATCATCTGTTGAGGTTTTGCAAAACTTTGAGAGCATCTGTCTGCAGAATGCACGAACAAAACGGTCTCCATATGCGGAGTTCCACTAATAAACTTATTTGCGTCATACCGAGTACATGTAATGACAATTACGTGCCCTTATATCAAAACTACGGGCAAGCCCTGTTTGTGACGCGTTTTCCCACATTTGGAAACGTAAAACCCAGCGGGGGTGTTCTTTCCAGCTTTTTTGATTTCTTTGGTCCTGGATTATCTCAATCAGGCACAGAGAACGTGCTTACTAGTAGTTCCTAAATGAGAGCGAGTTTTTTGGCGTGTCTCGCTTGCCGTAGTACCCAGCTTCTTTACGCTTTATCACCTAGTCGAAGTCCTAATTAAGAACAAGACGGCCACCACCGAGCGTCTACGACATGACCTTGGAAGTGTGGAAACGTGGGCCGTCTGAAATACTATTAAAATGATACTCCACACAATTAAAATCTCTTAAGAAGTCATGGCGTCCATCAATACGTTAAATCTATAGTGCAGTCCTCAAAAGGTTGCACCGTACCGGAGGGGGGGGGGAACCCCTGAGCTCCTATACCAAGATTTTTGACTACATTTTTATCTACCTCTATATCTGATCTCTATTGAATAAATAATTTGTCGTACAATTAAATTTTGTACAATCAAAATCTGTGGTTATTGTCCTTTGTTAACCAGAACCATATGTCCTTTAGCATTTATTGCTAAAAACTATACAATCAGTGACATTAATCTAATTTATGAACTAACACATCAGTTAGTCAGTTAATCTCAAATGTAAGTATATAAAACAAACGTAAATGGTGATTGACCATGTCAATCCCCCTGTTTGGGTTATAAACGATCTAGCTAAATTCTTAGACAGTAAACGTATTAATAATCTTTCAAGTGCAGAGACAAACAGCTGTTCTATTTATCCAGGAGATGATTCCATGACTTAACCTTGCTTGATATTTATTCTAATAATTACCGTAATCATAATGACGTACTAGTTTTTCGGTCGGTTTTTAGATCAAACACTGATTCTGTTTATTAAATGGATAATAATTTATTAAGCTTTCATCCGCGACTTTGCCCGTGTTTTTCTACCAAGGGAGCATTTAATCGGGATAAAAAGCATCCTATCACCTAAGTCGGCCCATACCCTGCCTGTATACCAAATTTCTAAAGCTTAGATTCAGTCCAATGGACTAAGCATACCATAAGAGGCATAACTTAATGGCGTAAGCTGTAATGTTATGTGTCAATTTTGAAAATAATGCAAATTGTTATAGTTATTAAACGTAGATTTAAACCGGCATAGGAAAAACTCTAATTGCGGTCAGGATCAAGTCCCTTTTGGTGGTAACCGATATTAAGATATCAGTAATCCCCCAAGACATCCTGAGGGTTTCAGATCAGCTGTGACCTGAAAAAATTGAGTGGATAGTTATCCTTTTGAGGCGATCCTTTCTAAGATGTGTGTGCCTTTTTATTCAATCCGGTCGATCAGAAAATTAGAAACGAGGTAATAAAATACCTCGGAAATATATATCATCTGTTATTGTTCAGATCAAATACAAAAGAATAGGTTTTCTACAATACCTTTCATCAAAACATGTATGTTTTTAGATACTTACTATTTTACTTAGTTTTTCTATTCCGTGATTTTACCACATCATACCTTGACCGCAGTCATACTACCTCACATTGGCGTCTGTCACTTCCACCAGGCGATAACAAACACGTCTCAATTAAATAAGCTTCGAATAACGGTCAAGTCAAATTAATGAAAGCGTTTTACCTACCAATAAAACGCATATTAATTTACTTACCTTATTCGAAGCTTATAGTCAAGCTCTGCCTGGTAATGAGACTCAATGAAATAAAATTGGCGAGCCTCTCTTAGCAAGCCTCCCCACCACTGCCAAGTGGAAGTGACGTAGTAGAAAGAGATAGACATATAGAAAAAGCGGAAGGAGGGAAGCAGAAGGCCTATCTCAATTAAATAAGCTTCGAATAAGGTAAGTAAATTAATATGCGTTTTATTGGTAGGTAAAACGCTTCCAATTTTACACGGAGCTCGTTTTCGATATGATTTTGTTGATTCATTAAATCTTTGACCCCTGCTTTTGATGACAGGTTGCCTTATGTTTCAAAGTATAGGTACCCATACCAATGGGTACCTATACCATTTTTATTTTATAAAATTAAGCCATGATAATAAATATCGCGTTAAGAACACCAATCTCAATTCAATGGGGGTCCAAGTACTTACTTCAAAATAACTGTTGAAGTAGGTACTTGGATTTATTTATTGAAGGAATACACAATTGATGTAATAACCGTATGTGACGCCGGCGGTAACGTTTAACTGATGTAGTTTACAAACCATTTCCCTTTGAAATTGCACAGGAAGTTGTGGAAACAACGTTTACTTACGAGTTTTACGCCCAAAGAGGTACTGAAAGACAACTTAATAGAGATGATGACAGGTTATGAAAATTAAAAATGTAATTAGTCCGTCAGTTAGGTAATGTAAAAATATTAGACAAGTATTTTTTTTATTTTGTTATACATATAATAAAATTATACTTAGATGTAACGAATCAAAGTTTAGGAGTGGAGTCTTTTTTTGAGGGCGAAAATTCATCCAATTACTTCTCCCGCCCGGGTCAGGGCGAGAGGGAGTGTCAGACTCTTATTGACTAAGAACCACCCCGTTCCTACTCCTGCACTTCGAGCCGGAGCCCCGGTAACCCGTTAGGTTCTCCGCGGCTACGTATAAAATGTATATAGAGGTAGAAGTGAAGTCACGCGTCATTTCAAATCAATATAATTATATTCGAAAATATTCGTTACTGTAAAAAAATAAAAAATACGTGCCTAATGTTTTAAATAATCTACCAGACCAGACAGACATTAAAATAAAAATTAGTCATCTACCCTATTTTGTGTTGTACTTAAATATCATGCCATCTCTGTCATTTAACCTTTTGAGCACATATACGTGACAAGCGAAAACTGACAATGGACGCCAACGACACAAATACATGACAGAAAAAAGGGTATACGGAAACACGAGATCAACAATTTGAGACCATATTGGAATCCCTATTTCTTTCGTAGGAATTCGCGCGGAAATTGTGGCTTGGCGTTGAGTGCAGGTTTATGTGTTTTTGATCTGGCGTAGAAAAGGTTAAGGTATAATACCATAACGTTACAGATAATATTAAAATTATGATATCTATGACTGGCTCGTTGGCCGAGTGGTCGCAAATGCGACTGCCGGGCAAGGGGTTTCGGGTTCGATTCCTGGGCCGTCAAAGTACCTATAACTGGGTTTAAAAAAATCTCAGTAGTAGCACAGAATCTGGAATTGTGCCCGGTTATAGCAATAGGATCACCGCCTATTACATGAGACTCATAACATAAATAGTGAAAAGTGGGTGTTACAATGTACAGTGACATTAAAAGCCTTAATGTGGACCTCGGCCTACCATAGATAGAAAGCGTGATGTTATGTTATGATATCTATGCTCAAAGTAGATCTAAATACTTTAAAAGTAAATTAAGGGTAGCGAACGGATGTTGTGATTAGGTCTTGGCTTATTTTGTAATTTAAATCACAAATTGATTTACGAATTCTTTATTTATAGTAGGTAAGGATTAGGTTGCCTGCTTTCCAGTTGGCGTCTGTAGCTGTATACAGAGTACATAGATTACAACTAGTTTGACATTTGAATCTTACCAGTCTGAAATGGTATTTTAATTTATTCTCACAATTATTTATTTATTTATCTTTAAATCACACAGGTAAGTATTTGTAATGGTCTGCCTGTGGAGTCGAGTCACTATTCATTACAATTAATTGTACTTATAAATTTTATACAGTAAACTTATATAGAATTAAAGACTTTAATTTACGTTTAAACTTATTTGAATTTGTTTCACTGCTTATCTCTGCCGGCAGACTGTTCAATAGATATGGTAGTCTCTTTTTTAGTGTTCTATCACCAAAATGTTGTGACTCTGAAGATTAACTCGTCGAGTACCGGTTTTGTAGACACAATTATAGAACAATAGGTTGCGGTCACCGGTGACCGCTTGGTGTTTGACAGTTTAAACGATCAGGTACTTAGCTAAATATCACTTTTTAGATTGTAAACATTCCTAATTACCTACTGAGGCTTGACTGCACCAACTTACTTTAACTTTGAAAAACATGCAAATTTCTGTTAAAGTATCGGTTAGGCCCAACATATTATTATGCACCATTTGACAAATAGTTAAATGACGTCATAACTTTAACTATAACTGTAACCGCTCACTTTTCTCTGTTTAGTGTTAAAGTTAGGCTTTCTTTATTGAAACAGTTTCCTTTTTCTTGTATAGAAGCACTATTTTTATGGATTGTCAGTATGCATATGTGAGCATCATTCATGTTAGACTATAAGTTTTTTTTTTGTTATAATTAGTATAATGCGCCAAGCATGTCTTTGCATTGTTTTCACACATACGTACAGTATTGGAATATGTATCAGAGACATTGTAGAGGTAGAACATATTTTTTTTAAAAGAGTAACGATTGGTGTTTCTTGCTCGTTCTTCTCCATTTGAATCTACATTTTGGTTACGTAATCTGTGATTTTGGAATGAGTTATTATTTATTTTGTATTTGTTGACGTTTGAAAAGTACAAAATTATGGTTTAACTCGTCGAGTACCGTCATTATAGACACAATTATAGAACAATAGGCCCGCAGCCTCAACGGTCACCGGTGACCGCTTGGTGTTTGACAGTTTAATTGAAATAAATGATTTGACTTTGACTTGTTAGTGTCAAATATGCATCTGTCAAAATTGTTAAATATGGAATTAAGAAAAAATCACAATATGCAAAGTTAAGTCCAACTACAACTTCAATAGTTATGAGGGTGCGTATATCACATCTTTAATTAATTGTCATAAGTACCGGCTAAGTAACATTTGTAAAAAAAAAATTGGTCATTCTTGTACGCCAGGGTGGGCGTGTCCTGTTGGGAGGAGCCTAAGGTTTGACGGACCCGGCTCCTCCTATTAGGAACCGGTTATAAAAATACGACGTTATCCTATCCGGCTTACCCACAACTTGACGCCCTAAATAGTATTTACCCTCGTCCACGGCACCCTTACACAATAAACATCGGCTACCCAGGCCCACGATTGGTCCTTGGCATTACACATACCAAATTTTGCATTATCATAATCCCAAAATGGCGGGTCACTCACACAATTAAACCAGTCCCACAATAGAACTCGTTCCAAAATAAGTATGACTATGATACTATTAAAATAAATTCTCTCATAAAAATGTTTTTGGAGAAATCCCTTCTTCTCTGGAGAAACACTAATAAACTACTAATAATTGGGAATAGATGGATATTGATTTGTAGGAATCTAATAATAGAGGTACGTGTAAAGCTTCGTTACTTCGGAATAAATATAGTATAAGATACATAGGTATGAGATTTCTCGGTATTGATTCACATTATTACATATATATATGGGCACATTACGGGGAATTACATTCATTAAAATGTAATGATTCATATGAATCGACGAGCGTAACAGAATGACTAAATAAAATAACCAACTATTTACTTGTAGAATTTCAGCTCATAATATGTAATTAATATTCTTGTTAAGAATTATAACATAACACAAGTATGTATAATATAGGTACCTACACAATTATTCTCTGTAACAGTAGGTATAATTTTAGGTTATATCGGACACTATTGTGGGTTCCTTGCTAAACCGATAATTTCAGTGGCATTATTTACATTATACCTACAGAATGGCAGGTGGTTGGTGTAAGGACACCCTATATTTTGCCAGGTGTAGGAATCGCTTAGCAGTCGCATTTCCGTCTAATTAACTAATGAGGCAATATTCTATTCCATTTGGCATTGCAACGCACTAAATAAAGTGAATCGTATCATAGGTAATAATTTACTAATTAAGTGAACTTACCAACACATCTGGTTTTCCTGAGGTCAACAGTACGCACAGCGGGCTCCTTTGTTGTATAGTAGACCATCACACGACGGATGAGCATCACCCAGGCACCTCGCCACTCTCCTGTCACTCCCTCCTAATAAACAATACAAAAATGGAACATTTATTGTTATTATTCGATAAGGTAATTTAAACATTTAGAACAGTCCCAGGCTGGTCAGTGAATAAAGAACTGATATTTTACTCGATCACAGTTAGTAAGTATGGTTCAGTGGCGGCTGTACCTTAAGTGCGCTCGTGCGCTGAACCACCAATTCAAAAGATTTAAAAATTACAATATATTAAGTATCTAACTAGAAGTAACTACTTCATCTATTTATTAATAAACAAACAATAACGTATAAAAATTAAATCTGCAAGACAAAATCTCGTACGCGACTGCACGAGGACTGCTAATATAACTTGTAGGAGATATGAGTGAATACGCCTGGCGTGTGTAACAAAAGATAGTTTGTAGAAATGTACCGAGTAATGAATCGGTTGTCGAGCACGAGCGAACCGAGGATTGCCGAGAGCTCGGAATGTTTAACGAATAGGCTGGTCGTAGGCGCGAAGCGACGGCAACCATCATCATCATATTTACATCTCGTCATCAAAATATCAGTATAGTTTCAGTTATGTGTGACACGCTAATTATTGTTGTATTGAAAATAAATTCATACAAACAATACCCGATTTTCATAAAAAGGTGATTCAACATTTCGCTTCAGAAAAATGTCGTCGCATTGATTTAATGTATAAAAAATAAAAAAAATCATGTAAATTTTTGTTTTGTTGCATTTTCTAATTTTAATATTTTAGTAAAGCGCACCACCAGTTAGATAGCCCACCAGTCGCCACTAGTATGGTTATGCCTAAATACCGACAATACTCCCAAATAATCTTCACAACGAAATCAACAACATGAATGTAAGAATGTCCTATACGGGCAAGGGCTATACTATCGCATTAGACTTTTGATTACATCTTAAATGATGGAGAAAAAATTCAAAATCGCGGAAATAAATAATGTATTAGAGTAGATTGCAATCGCATCATCACATGATAATCACGCAAGCAATCACCGTAACTATGGTGAATGTAATCCACTGGTTTTTCAAATGTCATGTGCATTCGAGGCTAACATGTGCTGGGATCGAATTTCAAGCCCAATTCATTGCCCAATGCCTACCCTTTGTCTCCCTCTGAAACACGCGTCACGGCGTCACCCTTTCATATTCTTTTTGGACAATGTAATTTGGGATTAGCAAGGGCTTTGATGTATGATGAAATAGCTGGTATGTATTAACTACAAACCATGCCCTAGCAAAGGGTTGCATTTGTAACTAGCCATATGTACGTTGTGTACGGTCAGAGTTGATGCAGAGTAAATTATGCGTACAACTACCGAATAAATATGTGTAAATCTATACTAAATATACACAGCTGAAGAGGTAGTTAGTTTGATTGAACACTTATCTTAGAAACTAAGGTTCGATTTGAAAAATATTTTTTTGTTAAATAGGTTAATACTTATGGAGGAAGGCTAGGCTATAAAACATCAGGCTACGACGAATAAAGAGCAGCTAGTTTTTAAATAAACGCGTAATTATACACCATCCACACAGCTACCATAATAACCCTTTTGTTTGCTTGCTCCCACCGTCCGTAGTGACAGGCCACCAGTTACTGACATACGTAATGTGATTTTTAAAATAGTTACAGCTAGGCTCTCTACCAGATATGTACGTGAATTAATTTATTGAACAGTAGGTATTCCATTATTGGTGCAAACACAAACCTGTAACTGTCGTACTATAATACTTAAAGCAATTTAAAACAATATTAATACACTCGCTTTAAATGTGAAGAATTATTGCATTTTGTAAAACAAAGAAAATAGGAAGAGAACAAACAAATTACTCCATATACATAGACTATCTTGATGATATATCAAAGACATAAAACAGATCGCAAAAGCAAAGTTTAATGGGTAATTTAAAAGAAAAATGAAATTAATCAAGTCGCATCAATATATAAGAACTACATAAATTTATTCTATTAATAGGTTCTGCCAGTGACATCGTCCCTGTTCTCGTGGGGTAAAAAGTAGCTTATGTGTTATACCAAACCATAATTTACATTTGTACTAAGTTTTATCTCGATCTCGTCAGGGGTTTTAATGTGATTGAGTATAAAACAAACATACAAACTAAAAAAAATCTTTACAATATTTGTAATATTTAAACCTCAACGGAAAAGCAGCGAATGTCTAGATAATTATAACTATTCTGACAATTAATAAATGTATTATAGCACCATTAATCCCACGGAATATACCTCTAGAATACAATAATCCATTACATACTACATACTTATAACGACCAAGGTTCTAAACACAAAAGAGTTACTAACAGATGGTTTCAACCAATGATAATGTTTACAAAACAGTCCACCTTTCAAGTATTTAAAACTTCTTTAAAGTGTAAATATTGGGTACAAGAGAAAAAATCAGCCGCAAGCGTACAGTATTTAACAAAACTGATTGTCGTCAAACAAATTAGGTATTCCGATACTAGTTTTTGAGTAATTAAACTTATTTTCTTGGGAAATTAACACTGAATCCAATAATAATGTGTAATGAACTTTGGTAGCCTTTTGCGACATTTATGAATTTCATTACCTCGTTACACTATTCCATAAAAATTTTATTAGATAGTTTTCACGTATGATAATAACTCCACAAAACATTTTTCACATAATAGACATGAGCCAAATTCGTAAGAAGCTTCCTCAGACTTTCCACTACAATCAGGGGACAGACCAGAAGAATAGAAGAAAATGTATGAAATTAATACCAAACGACGCGACGCCTTAAATAAACATAGGCCCAATACAAGTTCTGGAAAATTACACAAAATTTAAGATTAACACAAGCATCTACATACGTCGAAATGAGTGCACTCTCTAGGATCCCATAAAACAATCCAGTGTCTAAATTAAATTGAATTAGCTTGATTAGTGCACGAATGGCTAATGAATTTAATACAATCTAAATTTATTTATTTGAAATGCATTAAGAATTAAGAGACGACGAATCTAAATTATCTCGTCAAATAACTTTCCAAAACAAATGTTCTGTTAATCAAACAGATGTTTTAAAAACAATAGAAAGTAACTATAGCACCTATCTACCTCTATATCTGTGTATGTGCATCTTCATCTAAGAAAACAATATGACGTTAAAGACTACCACGAAAGGACTTCGACCTGACAATGTGACATGTGACATTCGTAAGTGACATCGACAAGACCTTTTGAAATGTCATTATAAAACGAGAAAAGATTTTAGAGATGTGTTTCGTTATTGAATGATGTACTGAAATGTTTGATTTGACTACATACACTCGTTCCCATCGCTTATAAATAAAGAGTTGGATCCCCAACTCGCTTTTTAATTATTTGCTTCAGTCATGTGCAAATCATATGCATACATATGGATTCAAAAACATCCAGATTGGGGGTCGGGAAACTTGATAATGAAGGTACACGTGTATGATCCGACAGAAGCACTAACAATTCGATGGAATTTCATTTTATGCAGCCCTCTGCTTCACTTGGGGTGAGGGGCAGACACAGATAAGTTCTATAAATGCGTCGTTGAGGGGTCAGTATTAAGCTTGTAGCAACAAAAAAAATTGTACCATGTAGACAAATACACGATGATACTATACTTAAGCGCGACTAAATTGAGTAGCGAAGGTACCTCAGGCTTGAGAGTGTTTTGTAAAACTCTTCAGTTTTACAAAACACTCTCAAGCCTGAGGGGCGAGGTTCATTGATCGGCAACGGAGCTGTGTGCACGCGCCGCGTGCGTGTGTCTGTCTGTGTGTGTACGTGTGTGTGTGTGTATGCGAGTATGTGAGTATGTGTGTCTGTGTGTGTGACTGTCTGTGTGAGTGTATGTAGGTTATTGCGTAACATGACCACTCAACAGCAACCCTACGAGATGGAAGCTATAGATTTATGTAACAAACACATAAGCAGAAATTTCATAGTATACAGGATGTCCCTGCAAGTACTGGGAAAACATGAACAAAACGAAAACTGGTCTAACTTTTGGACCATTCAGAATAGAACCCCTATTCCTAGAACAAAAGGATAGGAAATTATCTTATCTATGACCCTGTTCCATTTGTTCCATACTACCAGGAACACATTTGATACAGATGAAGTACTTCATTAATCCCCAAATTCACCCTCGTGTGTCCAATTACCAACAATGAATCAAAGCATGCCGATTGACGCACGTCATTGCAAAATTTAATACGCACATCGTTTCTTTGAGCTTTCGAATGGAGGATTAAAATAAAATGAAAGGGGATGTTTTTAAATAGGTAGTAAGCCTGTTCATAATAATATGCCTATTTTTTGTTTCTTTTGTTAGGGGTTGAATACTTTTTTAAATTGAAACATGCATTTGTATACTGAATATAACAGGCGTGTGCCAAAGCTGTATTTTTGACCAAACTACGTCTTTCTTTCGGTGTTACCTATGCGTTACAAAATATTTTCCAATTTGGTATTTACGTTTCCTGGAAAAGTACATAGGTTTATACTTATAAAAGTATTGGTTTGAAATATCACTACATAATATTTTCCAGCCTGCCGAAATTTAAATTCTAGGTAACATTCTAAAGTTAAGTTCAGGTAAGTCTATGTTATGTTGTACACACACACTTTTAATAATGCACAACAAACATTGTTGAAACGAGACCGTTTTAATTAATACCAGAATAACATTCATAATATAATACTACTCGTGGGCAGGATGAGTATCCAAACATAATAAAAACAAATCCATTCCATATGAACGGAGCACAAACTTGCTTTTATAATACTATGTATAGAAATAGGTACTCTAAACCCTTCACCAACCCCTTTCATTTTATACATTCATTGAAGTTCGAATCGCCCTCGCCCTCGGTTTCAAATTAACTAAAATCAATGTAAACTTAGTCGCTGACCAAGGCAGTAATAAATAATCCAACCATAACCATTCTATAAAAAGCTAGCTAAGTCTCGATGGAATCGCTCGTTCATCTCTAAAAAGTAATGAAATCTAGACAAAATCGTGCCAAGCCTAAGGTACCTTACTGCTATTTTTTTATTATGTAATGTTACTGTTGTTTGACTTGGCCGTTGAACCGCTACCCATAGAAGATGGAAACTTCTATGGGTACTAAGAAGAGGTTGATTAATAAATAACCTAAGAAGAAATTGATTAAATAAACAGCGGTTCTGACGACAGATTGGTGTAATGATGTCTTGCACCTGGTTTTGCACTATTGTATACCCTTCAACGGCATGAATTTTATAATTGGCTCGAAATATTGTATTTTAGGTATGTGATTATAGCTTAATTGATGATGAATTTATGCGTTCTGGTCTAATTCGGCGAAATGTTTTCGGTAAAGGATGATACGGCAGTGTTTGCTTCGCACTCGACTTGGCGGGGGCACTGCCGTGCCCCCAGATGCCTATGTATTATCCTGCAATGTAATTAATGGATTTTCGACATCTGTTGTTGATGTTGACTGACTATTTTGTAATATCAATTTGCAAGATGCATTAGTGATATACAAAGTACAAAAGAGTATAGGGTCCTTTTGTAGTTTGTGTGGTCAAAGAGCTGTATGTATTGTGTAATGTATATAATGTGCGTGTATCTGAAAGAAATTTATTACGTGCATTCAAATACATTACTGAATGCGCGTATTTAAATTGATCTGACGGAAACTCCAAATATACTGCCTCCTGGAGTAAGGAGAGCAATAGATACTCAAGGAAAAGACAAAGCACCCGGACCAGATGGTATAACCAATGAAATCATAAAACATGGTAAAGAAGTTTTTATACCTGTCCTTACAGACATTTTCAATGAAATAATAAACACAGAAACGATTTCCCAGTAACGGACAGAGTCTAACATAATTCTTCTCTATAAGAAAGGGACAAATACAATATTGCGAAACGAATCGAAAAAATATTGGACGAACATCAACCTATAGAACAGGCAGGTTTTCGTAGTGGTTATTCGGTGATTGACCATATTCATGTAGTGCACCAAATTTTAGAAAAGTTCAATGAATACCAGCTCATATACTACCTCTACATTACATTCATCGATTACAGCAAAGGGTTCGACTCTCTGATACATAACAAGATGTGGAAAGCATTAATTGAACAGGGCATCCAACAAAAATATATTCGTCTGATAAAGAACGTCTATAAACGCAGCACGGAGCAAATACAACTAGAAAAAAAGGGATTCCACTTAGAGTAGAGAGGCATTAGACAAAGAGACTCCCTTTCTCCTAAATTAGGAGCATTTTGGGATTAATGTAGGCGGAGCCCCCCCGTTAGCACATTTAAGATTCGCAGATGATATAGTGCTATTTGTTAAATAAAATGATAAATGAGCTGGCAATGGAAAGTGAAAAGATAGGGTTAAAGCTTAACCCAGAGACAAACGGAAACAAAGACAAAATACAGCTAGGAAATACAGACATTACTTACACCGACGAAGATATTTATTTAGGACAGATCATAACTCCAAAAGAATCGATGGGCAAAGAAATAGAAACAAGTATCACAGGTGGATGGAAGAGGTACTGGAGTCTCAAGGAGGCTATTAAGAATGAAGACCAATTCTAAATTAGGTAATAGTTATTAGTTGGATCAGAATAAAGTGCTATTTTATTTTTATTTATTTTATTCAAAAACATTACGTCTGTAACGCAGAACAGTAGAATGTAATTGTATAGTGGTTAAAATACTAAATCATTATGAAAAGTGGAGAGTAGTATAAGAGGATAAGTCACAGTCTCACAGAACTAATGACCATCATCCCCGTCGATTTCGATAATTTTATTTTTCAATAAATAATACAGTAAATATATCGTACACTTGATAAAAAAAACTAGGGTAACGGTAGATATTTCAGTGTTATCATTTTCCCAAGCTTGCGTTACATGTGCCTGATATTGTTGAGGCAATTAAAATACAAAATTCTGGAGGGTCAATTAGGGTTAGAAAATATTTGTAACATGCGGGTCCGTGTCATTTGAGGCTCGTCCAAAATAAGATCCATCCCCAACAGCGAATGAGGAAATTTTGGAACTCAGTTATAGTTTAATTAAATTGGAAATTAAACCTGAATAAATAATTGCGTAGACTACACGATTGAAGGCTGGTAATATGATCTGGTTCTGAAACAGGCTCAGCAAAATAATAAACTTTTTGTTACTGAACTCCACTTTGTAACCAACTCGAATGGCTGGTACCTTACTTTATCAGTCAGTATATTTAGGAGTTTGCTGCTAGGACAAGGCAAATTACAAGAACTGCAAACAAAATTGCTGATATACGTGTATAAACAGAGCAGCTCCCTCAAAGCTATGGACCCCAAATCTTTTGATTTTAAGTTCAAGATTATTTTATACGAGGGTCTTGATAATTGTGAGGGGAGACACCCCAGAACCTTGGCCTTTGAAATATAATGCTTAAGTATTACATCACCACAATAAAATAACCATTTTAACGAGTATAATATGTAAGGTACTTGACTTTGTCATTTCAAAATTATACTGCATTAAATATTTCGGTTTATTTTTATAAATACATACCTAACTAATTAATTCACCATGATAAAATATTTTTAGGAATTTATAAAATTCGATTTCTTTAATTTAAAATAATCACTAGAAACGTCTGCTTCGAAAAACAAAATAATAATGAAAATTTTGACTATATGATTTTCACTGGATGTGCCACTGCATTTCCCCGATGCTAGTCTTGACGAAATCTCAGGATTTCATCGAGACACAGACAAGCACAAACTAGTACCTAAATAATAGGAAGTTGACGGGAATCACCAACGACCGAGGCGCGCTTCCAAGAAGTACGCCGCCGGCTTATCAGTCTTTTCACGAACTCACACATAATTTGCACTTTCTATTGTTTCCCCTAGTCAGACAGGCATTGATCGAAGACCAGACAGTGAACAACTAGCGAGGCTTAAGAAATTTTAATTTTTTTGCACACGCGCCGACTCTCAGCCGGCCATTATAAGTTTCGATTTTTCACTCTTGGGGTTTTCATGCGGCTCGCGCGTCTATTAGTTGACCGGCCGCGTATGAAGAATTGTTATAAACTGGCTGTTAAATCTTCCGAGTGCTCATACAAAGCGAATTCAAGATAAACTGGGCATAGGTCGGGTGGGTGGCGCCCCCACAAACTTGACGACCTTCTATTGACCACCACATACGTCCCAAAAATAAAATTGCGTCCTCAAAACAATGCAATAGTCGGTACTTTAATCTTTTTCAATTGGGGATGATGACAGGGTATGAAAATTAAAAATATAATTAGTCCGTAACTTATGTAATAAAAAAATATTAGACACGTATTTTTTTATTTTGTTGTATAATAAAACAATACTTAGATAAAACGAATCAAAGTTTAGGAGTGGGGGCTAAAACGTCATTTCTTAGTATAAAATGTACTGAGAAGTGACGTCACGCGACATTTCAAATCAATATATCTTCGAAACTATTCGTTTCCGTAAGAAAATAAAAAATACGTGTCTAATGTTTTTAAATAATCTACCAGACGGACATTAAAATAAAAATTAGTCGTCTACCCAAGAGAGTTCGTGTTTGCGTCACAAAATTTTCTACATGTACCGAAATAAATCATTTAAGTATAGAGGTAATAATGAAATAAATAGATGCATTACGGCGTGTCGACCCACATTAGTCGTCTAATCTCAACGTATTATCTTTAAATGAGATATAGATACGCTATTTCATAGATAAGCACGTTACATTGATATTGCCCGTACTTTAATATTACGACGTGAGGTACATAAGTTTTAATAAAAGTGGCGTACATATGCATTTGTGTACACATGCAAAAGATAAATAAACAATAATGTATTGGTCCATGCGTTGTCAAAGTTTGAAATGTAATCGCTGTTTTCATGTGGCTTCCATCATTACTTTGAGAAAAGACTTTATAGACTTGTTTTAGTTTTGGCATCATTAATCAAAATAATTTATTTCTAGAACCGTCGAATTTCTTTAAGAACTTTTCCTTTTCGTTAAAGCGACACTTCGCTCCGGTTTTTGAAGGTGTAATAAAAGATAGGTTATTGACTGTCTCGCTAGTCGGGTGATTGAAGGACGACTGATTCTTGGAGCAGGTCAAATATTACGTATTTATGTACTTAATTTTTATTTGGTTGAAATCCAGCATGCAGGTAGATGTTATAACGTCCCTTAAGAAAGGATTTTGATTATTTCAACCCCCAATGGGGTCAAATAGAGGACGAAAGTTTGTATGGTACTTTGTCAGTTTTAAACCGATCGGGCTGAAATTTGGCAAGCAGGTAGATGTAATGAGTTAAACGTCCCTTAAGCCTAGAAACCTAACCTCTAGAAAGATAATCTACGTCTTTGAGAAGCATGACCGCCACAAACATTGATTCTGATCAATTCTGTCAGAAGTCATTATTCGATACATAATACATTACAGTATCAAAACGGTTCATTCCCATCTTCCCTCAAATAGGGAAAAAGGAATATATTTAATGTTTTTATAAGAAAATCGTAATGAACCGTCTGGAATTGGCATGTCTCATAATAATGTCATTTATTTTGAAGGTAGAAACTCATCTAATTACTTTTCCCGCCTTGCGTGAGGTGAGAGCACTGACTAAAAACAACTTTGAGGCAGAGCTCTGGTAACCCGTTAGGTTGTCCGCAGCTCCAACTAATAATACAACAAGCACTATGAGATCGTTGCACATAGATACAAAAAAAGCTAACCCCTTCTAAATTAATTAATTCTACGCAGATTATTTGTGTGTCTGACCCTCCATTCTGATATCAAAGAAAAGCTAATAATGAGAAATCTTTGTTCTTCATTAAATAAATTTAACTGACAGATTTGTTGAACAAAGTGTTTAAGCTAGAGTAACTGAGAATGAGTGCCCTGTCTAATTAGAATTCTGATATCAAAGTCTGCGGACAACAAAGAATAATTATTTTTACGTAGAACATAACCTTATTTAGCCTCTTAGTGATTTCATAACAAGTAAAAGCTTTTTTTAATATTTAAAAACGAATATCGTCGTGATATTGTTGGGAAATCTTTTAATTTTAAATCCGTGTTATGTCTATGCTATGATTTCTTTAGAGGCGGCCGATAGCCCGGTCGACCGGCCGCGCCGCCACCCAGTCCGCTGGGTGGCGGCAACAAGCATACAAATAAATATGCGAGTATAAATTAATCAATATTTCCAAACTCCCTGCGTTTAGGGTTCTAGAGGGTTGGTAATTAAATCGTGTCTGAAGCATCAACAAAATTTCGCTTGTGGTTAGCAGTATCATATACTTTTAGAACTTAGTGAATGTTCTGTCTAATCCATGAAAATTAATGAAGACTTGTGGTTGACCAATTCGTTCATAACTTTATTAATATAATTATTAGAAATCAGAATAATTGAAGCAAGTGAATCACACGATGAAATTCTAACTTTATGTTTGATATTTCACAGAAATGTTTACATTGCAGTCTTTCTCAAGTCTGTAATATACTTTAACTTCCATAGGAAATGGATGGCTGTATATTTTTAAGGGCATTACTTTTTTTTAAGGGCCTGGAGGGTGTGTCAGACTCTTACTGACTAAAAACCACACCATTCCTTCTCCTGCACGTCGTGCCGGAGCCCCGGTAACCCGTTAGGTTCTCCGCGACTCCGAATCGGCATCGGCCCTGTTGGGCCCTATCTGTGGTGGTCTGATGGCTCTTTGTCGCGGAACGCGACGCGCCGTACGCTCGGATTACTGAAATCTTAAAACTTCAATACTTCGATCAACAATAACAACCTTCAATAAAGTTGCAATTAGTTAACGATATAAACTGAACGTTTCATACAGTGATTTCACTGTTTAAGCAGACGCGCGCTACTCTATAATATAATAAATCAATAGTCGTCGCTCATAATATCTGTATGTATGTGTGTGTGTTCTTGTCTGATCACGGCCCAGACGTCGAGCCCGACAGCGATAATAAGTAGGCATGGATACGCTAGGGGAGACATGACAGACCCTTAAACAGAAAAGTTGAGAAGGTAAACGTAATCGCTAAGCATACCCAATTAATATTATTAATGATGCTATACACCACTGCGATAATAACTTAGGGTTATCAAAAAAAAAAACGTTTTATATACTAATGTTAAATATAATCATTCAATATTTGACAATTCTTGCATACTAAAAACTATCATATGTCAATCAAATTCTACAGTTAAGAATTAACAGATGATTAAAAAATCGGCATTAAACAAAAGAAAAATTACTTTGACAATATTATTGTAATTTAAAATGTACATAGAAATTCATAATAATAATTATTATCTAGTACACATAAAATTGTATAATTACCTTAATCAACTGTTTAAACAGAAAATCAATATAGATATAGAGACCCTGCCTATTTATATATACGAATTGCTCACAGGTCTTTCCCAGAGGTCGCGAAACGCGTCTGACCGTTTGGGTTCCCCCAAACAGAGGTCAATGTTTTTTGATTTATAGATTGAGCTTTTCTGTGCGTCCCGGGACACGTACAGATTAAACAATTATAATTAGAAAATGGGGGTAACGAGAATTTGCCTAAAAATGAAGCATCTATGCTAAAACTTCAGCTGCACGACGTTTGCCGCGTCTTGTGTAGTGTAATCCTGCCTATTATTATGAGACCTTAGCGTGACTTGAAATTAGACGAGTTCTCTCGTAGTTTAGTCAATGTTTTCTGTTAATTCCAAAAAACAAATACCGATTAGTTTCAGTGGTGATTGTATGAAGACAGAGTCATACATAAGAACATAATAATTATTAATATCAACATTAAATGAAGGATTTTGTTTGTCAAGTGTCTTTGAATATACGCTTATACCAATCCGGAGATATATTGGAGGGGAGGAGGGACGATTAGGGTCCAAAAGGCTTTGATGTGGGTACGGGGAGGTGGGTCGTACCTCTAACGCCGTCTGCTGCACTTTATCGAAGTTCACGATAAAAGGTGAATATAATTTTGTGTCTAATGATATACAAATGAGTGCTTTGAAGCCATCCATTAAACCTCTGGTAATGAGTTTCAATTGAAACTGAGTTTTTACATTACATTTACGTTCTTAAATAATTATGTTTGTAAGAGGTAAAAGGCTCTATAAAAACCGATTTTTTTCGATTAGAGAAAAAATTTTAGGGAACATCTACGATTTATACATTACATTAATATTGAATTACTTCAATCGTGTGCAAAGAATTAAATCATCAGGAATATAGAAGTACCTAATAATAAGTTCGCATTACAGAAACTAAACTGTGTTAATAAATTAATTCCTCTACACAAAAGTAGGAAGGAAGTTATCGTTTGTAGCACATTATCCACATTTTATGATTTCTTTATTTCCTGTTCAGTTACTAGGGTCCAATCGGCGGTGCAGCAATAGTCATCTTTATTCTATACATAGTATTATTTTTCATAAAAATTGATACTCTGTTTTGCAGAGCATTGGTTTTATTGTTACTACCTGGCCTACACATAGTAATGTGTCATAAACAATATTTTACTGGATCAGTGTCACTTTCATACATTTATTTTTCGACTAGCAGCCCGTCTTCGCAGGGGTTAGACAATTGGGGTGCGGTGCCAGAAGACCTCCCCGTGGTGCACCCTGGGTACAGGTGATAGTCTCCCTAACGGGAGTGATAGGGTTGGAGTGGCTATTGCCTGTAGCTAACTTCTGGACGGGGCGGACGAACCCTGGATGGGTTCTGGAGGCGGCGGGTTTTGTGCAGACACATAGCCTACGCTTCCGAGGGGTCGCTTTTCCGCCCGTCTCTCTGAACTTAGCAGAGAACGCGGCGGAGAGGCAAGGACGGTGCTCATTGCGCACTCACCCTGCCAACGAGCAGCATCGGGACACATGGTTCCTCGACTGCAACCGTCGAAATCGTAATCCGAGAAGAGATCATGGATGTCTCATGACTCAGAACGGGACGAGGGTCTTGGCTTGGTCGCCCGGACCGCGAGGAAGATAACCTCTATAAAAAATTCCTCCAATACCAAGTTCTGGTGCGCGGCGAGGGTATGCATGGCTGAGGAGTAGTGTCAGTCGTGAGCGCACCCCCAGCTAGGGTACCGGTGGACCCTCTAGTTGGGAAACAAATATACACTTACCCAGGTACAGGGGGCACTGCCTGGGCGGACCGTTTATTTCCCCCATACTCGTGGGAATTGTATGGAGTCTAATAATAAAAATAAAAATAAAAATAAAACACCGGAGGAGGAGAGGGCAAGCGAGCTTAGTTCGCTTGCTGTTGGCGGGGAGAGCCAGGGTGGCTCTGGAACCCGTGGGGAAGCGTTGGAGTCGTCCAGCCAATCCCTCACACGGGCCTTAAGTCGGAGGATGTCGGAAGCAGAGTCTGACTACTCTTCCGCATCTGGCGCTTACTCATTGCGCAGCTTGAGTTCACAGCGCCAAAAAAGGGGACGTTTAAACGTCCCAGGTTGAAGGAGGGCGGGGATCCGTCCTCCAACGAGCAGGAGGCTCCAGCCCCTAAGATCCCTACGGCTGCGCGGGGTAGGGGTCGAAGAAAGGGCTGCGAGAGGCCGATGGCCGCTACTCGGGCCGAGTCAGCTGAAGCTGACTCATCAGAATCTGGCGGCGAGGGCTCGGTAGGCGACCTTGGTGCCATAAATGGCGACCTTTGCAAGGTGGTCAAACAAACACTCCGGACGGTGGCTGAGCAGAAGTCCGAGAAGGGCCGAAACGGAGTGTTAAGGCAAGCGAAGGCAGCCATTATGAAAGCGGCTCGACAGTGTGGACTGCCTTCAGCGGCAGGGCAGCAGATGGCCGCCTTGCAAAAAGAGCTGGGGGAGATGCGCCGAGAAATGATCCGGCTGACAGCCTCCAATGCGGCTATGGAGGACGAGCTTCGGTCAGCCAAGGCCCAGCTCGCCGCTGCTCGCGAGGGTCGACCCCGAGCCTCGCAGCCAGTGGAGGCCGACATAATCGGCCTGGTGCGGCGGGAGATGGCTGCGTTCCAGCAGCGTTTTGACGTGCTGGAGAGCAGGATCCTCCGCCCCCCACTCGCAGGGAGTCAAGCAGCACCGCGCACATTTGCGGCTGCGGCGGCTATGCCGACTACTCCTGGTCGGTCCAGCGGTGTCCGGGCCCAACCGCCGGCGGCTTCGCCGGCGCAGGCTTCAGCTGAAACGGTGGTGAGGGCGCCAACAGTTCGTAGGCGTGGGGGCGCCGTGCCTGGGCCGTCTACTGCCCCAGCTGTGGAGCCTACCCGAACTTCGGGTTCCCCTGCCAACGGCGGCGGATGGCAGGTGGTCGGAGAGGCGAGGAGGGTCGCCAAGGAAGGGCGAAAGCGCCGAAAAAAGGAGCAGCGGCAGAGGCAGCGGCAGCGGCGCAAGGAAAAGCGCGCTGCGGCAATGCTTGTCGCCCCTAAAACCGCGGCTGTAGTGATAACTCTACAGCCGGACGCGGTCAAAAGAGGCGTGACATATGGCGACATCCTCGCCAAACTGAAGCAGGCGGTAACTCCCGCGGAGTACGGGGCCCCTAACGGGTTCTCTTTGAAAGTGACGGCGACTGGAGCCCGTTTACTAGAGGTCCCCGGCGCGACCAGCGGTCCAACCGCTGACGCTCTAGCCGAAAGGCTCAGGGTGTGCCTTGGTGCAGACGAGGCTCGCGTGTCAAGGCCAACCAAGTGCCTGGAGTTGCGTATAATGGGCCTGGACGACTCCGTGACGGAGGAGGAGGTTGTGGCCGCTGTGGCCAGGACGGGTGAGTGCCCTGCAGAGCAGGTTAAGACCGGCACCATCCGTCCAGACAATTCGGGGTTGCGAACGGTTGTAGTGAGCTGCCCCGTCTCAGCGGCCAAGAAAATAAAGGAGGGTCGAAGGCTCCTGGTAGGCTGGGTCTCGGCGCAGGTCAAACTGCTCGAGGTCCGACCTATAAGGTGTTTCCGCTGCCACGTAGGTGACCACGTTAGCGCTAGGTGCACCTCGGAGGTGGACCGCAGTGACTGCTGCTTCCGTTGCGGTCAGCCCGGTCACAGAGCCGGCTCGTGCTCTGCCCCGCTACACTGTCACGCATGTGCGGCGGTTGGTAAGCCGGCCAATCACCGGGTCGGGAGCAAGGCCTGTTCCCCTCCTGCCAAATCCAGGAGCAAGGGTAGGCCCTCCGCTGCCCCCGTCAGTCCCGCCCCCGCCGCTGTAGTCGCCACTAATGCCGTCGCCGCGGCCACCACTGGCTGTAATGCCGTCAGGGAGGAGGCTGGGATGGATTGCCAATAATAGCTCCATTCCGCCTCCTTCAGGCGAACATCAACCACTGCGCCGCCGCTCAGGATCTCCTGCTTCAGAGCATGGCGCAGTGGTCAATAAATGTCGCTGTGGTCTGGTCTCCGAGCCGTATTTTGTCCCGCCCTGGGATCACTGGGTGGCGGACTTGGACGGCTCGGTGACCATCATCTCGTCAGCCGCCGCCGGTACCCCGACTCTCGAGGCCATTCAGAGAGGCCGGGGTTGTGTCGCAGCACGGTTCGGAGAGATCGCTGTGGTGGGCGTGTATTTCTCTCCGAACCGAACTCTCGCCGAGTTCCACAACTCCCTGAGAGAGTTGGTCGCCGTCGTTGTCGGGTTCCGTTCCCTCCCCGTGCTAGTCCTCGGGGACTTCAATGCCAAAAACTTGGCTTGGGGTTCCCGGTTTACTGATGTTCGGGGTAGGATGGTGGAAGACTGGGCCCTTGAGGCAGGCCTAGTCGTCCTGAACCGGGGTTCTGTCCCCACGTGCGTGCGGATGCAGGGCGAGTCGGTGGTGGACATTTCGTTCGCTAGCCCTGCTCTATCACCGCGTGTCGTTGACTGGCGTGTCATGGAGGAGGTGGAAACGTACTCCGACCACCGGTATATCCGGTTTAACGTCTCCACCGAGTCCGCGGACCCGCCGGTCAGACAGGCCCCATGTGGCCCACGTTGGGCGCTGAGACAGCTGGACCGGGAGCTATTCCTGGAAGCCGCAATCGTGCAGGCCTGGGTGATACCACCGCACAGGCCTGTCGACATCGACGAGGAGGCGAGGTGGCTCCAGGACGCCATGTCCAGAATCTGTGACGTGGCGATGCCCCGGGTCCGGCCAGGTCAGCGCAAGCGCCAGACGTACTGGTGGTCGCAAGAGCTGGCTGCTCTACGCAGTGCATGCACTGCTGCGCGACGCCGGTACACCAGGCACCGCAGGCTTCGTATCCGTCCTCAGGACGCAGAGGTCAGAGAGGCGGAGTTGTACGAGGGGTACAAGGCGGCGAAGGCCGCCCTCAAAGCGGAGATACGGCGGGCCAAAGAGAATGCCCTCCAGGAGTTCTTGGAGACTCTTAACAGAGACCCGTGGGGACGCCCCTATCGGATGGAGCGGGATAAGCTCCGCACATGGGCTCCCCCGCTGACTCAGAGTCTCCGGCCAGAGGTAGTGGAGGAGGTGGTCGGCGCCTTGTTCCCCCGACTACAGAGGGGTTTCACCCCTCCGTCCATGACTCCGCCCCCTGCGGTGCCCTATGCGGGCCACAGCGAAGACGACGGCGACACAGTTTCGGAGGTGACCGAGGCCGAGTTGAGAGCGGCGGTGCGCCGGATGGGCGCCAAGAACACCGCCCCGGGACCCGACGGACTGCACGGCAAGGCGTGGGTCCTGGCCTCGGAGGCTCTCGAGCCTCGATTAATTGGTCTCTACAGCGCATGCTTGGAGAGGGGCCAGTTCCCGCAATTGTGGAAGGCGGGTAAATTGGTCCTAGTGAAGAAGCCGGGGCGCCCTCCGGACTCTCCATCTGCGTACCGGCCCATAGTGTTGCTCGACGAGGTGGGAAAAGTTTTCGAAAGGATCATTTCGAACCGCCTCGTCGCGCACCTGTCGGATGTTGGGCCGGACCTGTCGGACGGCCAGTTCGGCTTCCGCAGAGGGCGTTCCACGGTGGACGCCATCATGCGTGTAAGAGACCTCACGACGGGGACTGCAGTGTCCAGGGGTAAGGTCGTAGTGGCGGTGTCCTTGGACATCGCCAATGCCTTCAACTCCCTGCCCTGGAGCTGCATTTTGGAGGCACTTCGATATCATCGGGTGCCCACCTATCTCCGTCGTGTAATCGAGGTATACCTGACGGAACGGTCCGTCATTTACCCCGGTCACCGAGGTGAGTGGAACCGACGAGAGACGTCGCGCGGTGTTCCACAGGGTTCGGTTTTGGGGCCGCTCCTGTGGAACATCGGCTATGACTGGGTGCTGCGCACCGACCTCCCGAACAACGTCAGCGTGGTCTGTTACGCTGACGACACACTGGTGGTAGCTCAAGGGAGGTCGCATCAGGCGGCGGCTAATTTAACGGCGAGAGCGGTTACGACAGTCGTTGAAAGAATCCGGCAACTGGGACTCGAGGTGGCGCTCCACAAGTCCGAGGCCATGTGTTTTTATGGCCGCGGGAACGCGCCACCTCCGGGTGAGTCTCAATTAACGGCGGGAGGAGTTACCATCGGCGTCGAGACGACGATGAAGTACCTAGGACTCGTCCTCGACAGTCGGTGGAACTTCGTGGAGCATTTCCGACGTTTGGCTCCTAAGTTGGAAAGGACGGGGGCGGCGCTTAAGCGCCTCTTACCCAACCTCGGGGGGCCAAACGCCTCCTGCCGGAGGTTATACGCCGGGGTCGTGCGGTCCATGGCCCTCTACGGCGCCCCTGTGTGGGCGCCGAACCTGATGCGGCGGCCCGCTCGGGCGCTGCTTACATCACAGAGGGTCATGGCGATCCGATTGATACGCGGATATCGCACGATCTCCGGGGAGGCGGCGAACCTCCTTGCCGGAGTACCGCCGTGGGATCTGGAAGCGAAGGTGCTCGCGCGCGTGTTTTGTTTGCGCGCGGAGGCACGTCGCCGGGGCGAATCTCCGCTGCCGCGCCAGATTAATGCGTGGCGGGATGAGCTCCGGCGTGATCTCATGGCGGAATGGCAGCAACGACTGTCGCAACCGAAAGCTGGGCTCGCTGTCATTGCAGCGGTAAGTCCCCTCTTTGAGGAGTGGCTTGAGAGACGCTACGCCTGACGCAGGTGCTTACCGGACACGGAAGTTTCGGTAGGTTCCTGTTTCGGATTGGGCGGGAGGAAACGCCCGGGTGTCATCACTGCGAGGATCGCTCGGAGGACACGGTGGAGCATACGGTGGCGGTGTGTCCTGCGTGGACTGAGCACCGCCGTGTCCTCAGGAATGTGATCGGCGACGGCGACCTCTCGCGTCCGGCTCTGGTTCAGACCATGGTACGGAGCGAGGGGCACTGGGATGCCGTCTCCTCCTTCTGCGAAGCAGTCATGCTAGCTAAGGAGGAGGCGGAGCGCGTGAGGGAACGAACCTCCTCACGACCCGGCCGTCGCGAGAGACACTCCGGGCGTCGGGGATCGCGAGACGATCTCCGGCCACCGTAAGCACGGGCCTGCGGACGGCGAGCACGGGTGACTCGCCGCCCGACCAGAACCAGGCCCGAGCGTACGGCGCGTCGCGTTCCGCGCGCGCCTCAAGGAGCCATCAGACCACCACAGATGGGGCCTAACAGGGCTGACGCCGATACGGAGCCGCGGAAGACTTAACGGGTTGCCGGGGCTCCGGCTCGAAGTGCAAGAGTAGGAACGGGGTGGTTTTTAGTCAGTAAGAGTCTGACACTCCCTCCCGCCTCACCCGGGCGGGAGAAGTCATTGGATGATTTTCCCCCCTCAAAAAAAAAAAAAAAAGGGGTTAGACAATTATTTATTTTTGGAAATTTGGATTGTTGTACATAACTACAATAGTTGGACACACTGAATATAGATTGTATTCTATATTCCGTGGTTGGACATATGCTACTGCGGAGTTTTTTTAGACATTATGATGTTCTTCAATATTGTTGTACATTATTTTGTTATATCGCTAATAGTTTCGGCAGCGCATTCGACGAAAAACATTTTAAAACTAATTTTTCTACACCTTCTGATACATTGATCAAATACCAAGGATCCCTAATTTTTTTCAAAATGAAATGTAGCCTATGTCAAATTGGAAGAATGTAGCATTCTATTGGTGAAAGATTTTTTTAAATCGGCCCAGTACTTTTTAAGCCTATTCATTACAAACATACAAACATAGAAAAATAGGTACAAATCTTTCCTGTTTATAATATTAGTATAGATTACGAACACTGATTTTGATTTTGCCATCACTAGGATTTGTTGGCATGTTGTGAGTGCTTTGTAATCATTCAATGTGTCATACATCAACCATTGAACTCAACGTCGTAATATTCGGTCACGCAGCCATTGCCCATACATACAGTACAGTCATATTATGGAGTTTGTTACATCAATACAGCTTTGCAAAACAATAAACGGACAGGTTTTTCACGTCCTGTCGGGGGGTAATCTGAGAGTACATTATGCATCAGCTGCTGCTGTCGTGAAAACCGGTCATATAAGTTATATCCTTACACCATTGCGACCGTAAAAACACTTAACATTGAGCCTAAATAAGTGGAATAATATTATAGTTAACGTATGCAGATATACAATGGACAACGCGACCTTAAGAGATTCACTGTGAGCAAACCCAACAAAGGTGCGCTTTCTCATGTGAATTATGAACTGGAATTAAACAAGAAACTGGGTGTTTTGTATCAAGTACAAAGCCATAATAACTAAGAAAAAAACAAGGTATTTAATCATTGTTTGAACAATCACAAGTATGGGAGCGTGTGTTTTTATTCATATTCACTCGTTAGTAGTCGTTAGTTTCCACACACGGACATTAACATAAACGTTATTCGTAAATCAATTATTATAGCCGACACGCCTCTTTGTATTAAGATAACCAGTTGCACATTCCATCACGAGAATTTTATCGCGAAGTCCAACTGGGTTCGCTGGAGATTTGCCAAACCTCAAACTTCGACACCGTGCAAACGTAAAGACAGACAGTGAATATTTTTTGACGATTGAACCTTTATTAGAGCCCATAATGCAATTTCTTTTTTTATACAAAAATATTTCAACCTATGTTGAGCTACTGAGAACCCTATTTAATTAAGATACTAAAAGTAAGGCAATAAACCAATCAAATCCATAGACGTTTATTGCATATTATGCACAAAACCAACGGTCTACGAATTAATCATGTTTATCCAAATATTGTAAATCTATGTTTATTCCATGTTATAAAGTTTATTCGCTACTAGGCCCAGCGGAGGTCACACATTATTTGAATGCAAGATCTCAGTACACTTGACTGCGTTTTGAAATAAACTAAGCTTGCCTACATACATAACATGCCTATTACTATTTCGTCACACAAATGGTCATCAGCACACTGATGGGATATTTTGGCGCTTAATTACTTAGTTCATATTATCAATCAATGATTTGTTATCAATCTGCCTACATGACCAAGTAGGTATATTATGTTTGATAAAGCAATGTCACTCTGAATCAAAATGAAGTGCAATGAAATTACCTAAGATTAAAACACCATGACTCCAACTACAAATATAAAATTGTTAGATGACGCTGAGAGACTGAGACCCTACCGACATACTAAAATTAAAATTGACAAATCGCTTTAGGATGTGGACCATAAGGCCAAAATTGCATTGGGTGACATGTTTTGTCACCGACACCCCAGCTTGTTCCGTTCGCCTGATATAGGAACAGATAACGATTGTGAATTCATTTAGGTCACTTTACTTAACTGATAACGCTCAATACTAGTTTTGTTCCACATATTATTAAACCCGGTTCACGTAAGTTTGCAAAATGTGAATAATTAATAAATCTTTGCATCATAAGTAGGAGGTAGTAATATCCATCATCGAAGATCATTAAATGAACATTTTATTTTTCTCAACATTAATTAAAATTGAAACTATCATTAGTTAAGAAATTACACAAATATTAAGGAAATGCATTTACGACCATATTTCAATGTGACGAAATCTACATTTCGCCGCAATGTCCTTGCTTGATTGTATGGACATTTGAATTTGTATGCACATTACCTACTCTGTCAGACTATAAGCATAATATTATTTTGTTAAACAACTCTTGCATTTTCCACTGCATTTTTTATTTATGGTTGCAAACGTTCTTATGGCTCGTTATACTATCAACTTGCCATAATATTTTTAATGCTACTAATAACATTTTGTTCTTATTCCGATGTCTTTCAAAGCGTGTAATACTACAGCTCAATGAGTGAGATGTATTATATTGTGGATGTTTTTCATCACACCAAGACCAACAACAACAATTAGATCATATAAATGTGCAATGCAAAGATAGACTTTTCTTCTTTTAGGTTCCGTACGGGAATCGGACCCTAAAAATTTAACAGAGGCAGGTCGCCAAGCGACAGTATTGTAATACCCATGTAATAATTTAAAAAGGATTTACATAGAATGCTATATCAGAGTTATTGAAACTGTGATAAGGTGTTTTCTTTATTGTAAATATTAAATTATGTAGTTTATCTATACTAATATTATAAAGAGGAAAGATTCGTACCTATTTTTGTATGTTTGTATGTTTGTAACGAATGGGCTCAAAAAGTACTGGGCCGAATTAAAAAAATCTTTCACCAATAGTATGCTACATTCTTCCAATTTGACATAGGCTACATTTCATTTTGAAATAAATTAGGGATCCTTGGTAAAATTTGAACAATGTAACCGAAGGTGTAGAAAAATGAGTCTTAAAATGTCTTTCGTCGAATCTATTAGCGACAGAACAAAATAATGTACAACAATATTGAAGAACATCATAATGTCTACAAAAACTCCGCGGTAGCATATGTCCAACTATTGTAGTTATGTCACTAAAACAATCCAAACCAAAAATAAATAATTGTCTACCCCGTGCGAAGCCGGGACGGGCTGCTAGTATAATTATATTTCTATTGAATAGACATAAAAATGTATGCCATGTTTTTTATTCTATACATTAAATATTTGGTTATTATCGACGCAATTTGTCGAGTGGAGATAGCACACACAAGTGCCTATTTACTTTGGTGCCTATCATCTTATAACATATTGTACCTTTAATGTTTCTTTGATCATTGTTTGGTTTTCCATTAATATTTGATTTAGTGTAGTATGAATAACAATATCATCATTTCATCAATAATATTTATTAATAGTTGATTAAGGAATAAATACCTCTATTGTTCCAACTCGCGCATTCATAATGTGTGTTCATAATCTTAGTTGTGTATTAAGCCTTTAACCAATGTCCAATTAATTAGTATGTATGATCATAATAATTATTATAAATAGAACACGGATAAATAATGTGCTCGCGTTGGTTAAAGGAAAGTACAACCCAAAATGACATATTTAGATATTAATTTTACATTACATTGTATACAATGTAATGTAAAATTAATATATTAATATCTAAATATGACGGTTAAGTGCTATGTAAGGAAACAAAATATAATTTGATAAAAATAAATTATTATCATTAATGCATACATAATGTATTTATGGCTGACGGCTCATCTCGTTAGCGACTTCATTATTAATTCATTTTCGATAAACGTTCTATTATTATGAACTTACATGTACCTTTGTATTATAAGATAGATTAATATTGGTATTGGTAAACCAGCGCAATTTTAGTAAAGTCAACATATTTCCATCGGTAAATTTGGATTTTAGACTTTATACCAAAAATATTAAGTTGGAAATCTAATAAAGCAATTTGACAAATTGAGTGTGTTGGCCTGCTATATACTGTGCCTAGAGACACATGAATTGACTCTCATTTATTGCTATCACCGGCAATCTACAGCGCTGCAGATTAGCTCTTGACACAAATCACGAGCGATTTAGACCAGCAGTTGGACACTAAAGTTGTCAACAATAGATTCCATGCAGGGAAGAAATAAGAAACATACTTTTGTCCATGTAACTTTCTAATTTGTATACGCTGCTCATGAGGAAGAACCCCTCTTGGTTCGAAACTAGTAGAGCTTTTCTCAGTACTTTTACGGGAATAACTTATATAATTAATCACGATAGTTATTAGGTTATAGTAACTTTGTAGCCCGCATAGGGAACAAGATTTATAAATATTGTCCACAAAAATATTTCGCGTATGTACCTATAGGTGACTGAGGTCTGTAAAACCAGTGGAAACCTTTTTCCTCAATGATAGGAGGAAGAGGAGACGATAGTGGAATATATCTAGTAAGGATATACCTAGTAAGGTATATCGAAACATTAATAAAAATAACGTTAACTTGTTCATTTCTATTTTACTTCTAGGTTACTCATTCTGATACATTTTGAACAAACCTACATAATATGTAATCGTGCCATGGTACCAGGTAGATAAATTAAGTAAGCAGGATATAGGTCAGGTAGAGTGTAGACTGTAGATATTGGCTGCCTCTCGTCATTTGTAGGTTGCATGCATTCGGAAAATAATGCGCCGTGGAGAGTAGGCCTCAGATCATGACTCATGTATGTCAATGTAATAATAAGGGACTTAAACTACCCTACCTAAGATAATCTAACGACGAGGACCGCCCGGAGGACACGGTGGAGCATACGACGGCGGTGTGCCCTGCGTGGGCTGAACACCGCCGTGTTCTCAGGGATGTGATTGGCGACGGCGACCTCTCGCGTCCGGCTTTGGTTCAGACCATGGTGGGATGCCGCCTTCTCCTTCAGCGAAGCAGTCGTGCTAGCTAAGGAGTAGGCGGGGAGGAAACGAAACTCCTCAAGCTCTAGCCGTCGCGAGACACTCCGGGCGTCAGGGATCGCGAGATGATCTCCGGCAACCGTAAGCACGTGGGCCTGTACGGGTAACTCGCCGCCCGATCAGAACCAGATGCGAACGTACGGCGCGGCGCGTTGCGTTCCGCGCGCGTGTCAAGTAGCCATCAGACCACCACAGTTGGCCAACAGGGCTGATGCCGACACGGAGCCGCGGAGGGCTTAACGGATTGCCAGGACTCCGGTTCGAAATGCGGTATAAAAATGATTAAAAAAATGATTATTAAATGATTCCGGTAGGAACGGGGTGGTTTTTAGTTAGTAAGAGTCTGACACTCCCTCTCGCTTTACCTGGGCTGGAGAAGTCATTGGATGATTTCCCTTTTGAAAAAATAAGATAAACTAACAACTATATCTCTAGCTTTCTAGTAACACAATATGTACTATAACTAGTAAACAACTGCACCTGATTCAAGCATTAGTTACATTTCAAATGATTATACGTGAGTGGTACAACAGTCCTTTTCATTTCCCCATTAAAGAGACTAGAATGAAACAAAGTAAATGAATGTCAGTGCAAATAACTAACCCAAATATGGACATACTGGGATGCATTCCCTTTGTTAAAATGCATCTGCATGCGTCACACGTGAAAGAACATGATGCGGGTTCATAAAATAACCCACTTGACAATTGAATGGGAGTATTTATTGCAATAAATAGATTATTTAGAATCCAATGACACATTTATTGCAGTTTAGTGTTCATATTAGTCATTAATTAAATGAAGTACGTTCCATCAAAGAATAGCAGTACCGTCATTGTAGACACAATTATAGAACAATAGGTTGCGGTCACCGGTGACCGCTTGGTGTTTGACAGTTTAAAGGAATAGCAGAAAAACCATAACCGATATTTTTGAACAGTACAATTTTCTTAGCAGCTACAGAACCGATTTTATTGATTTAACTAGATACTTCCGCGCGGTGCTTCTATTGGTGCCTGATGTTTTATAACCTATAGCCATCCAACATCCAATGCACTATCCAACACAAAAAGAATAATTCAAATCAGACTTGTAGTTACGGATATTAGCGCGTTCAAACAAACAAACTCTTCCGCTTTATATAATAGTATATATAAGAGTATAAGATAAGAAAAGTATAAGGAATATAAGATGAAACTATGACTCCAAATCTACAGCAATTTCTTATTCAACAAATCACACCTTTCTGTCATTTGTCACATGTTGTTTTCAACAAATGAGGTTTGTTCTCCATGGAAGCAGGCTACGAATGGCGTTGTCGTAGTTGATTGGACCATATAAATATGTTCCAGCCAGGGTACATCTCTGTCAAGACGCAAAACTTTCCTGGGTTTCTATTTTTAATTACCTCACTCTAAGTTACTTGGAGGTGGCTGGTGGCTGATTCCTTCTGATCACATGTATATGTATCGTGCTGCACATACGATTTAACATTTTCGACTATGCCGCTTGCTTTTTTGTTGTTTAACTTAAGAATTTCTAGCGCTATTCCGACGTAGGTTTTAGTTAATATTTTATAAACTGCCATCCATCATTTACGCTTTTGCGTATAATGTATAATGTTACAATGGTTTGATAAACATTAAATAGTAGTAGAGAGTATGTGCTCAAACAATTCAATATTATTTTGCATTTACAGCTTTAATGTATATTTTTGTCCTCTTGACAGACACAGATTTTATTGCACAATTAGCTTTGTGTAATATAATATACTTTTTTATAATATTTTTTATTATTTATTTTTTGGGCTCTTTGCAAAAAGTTTCATTCTACTACTATTTAATAACGTTTCTGACCGTTAATTACCCTTTTTTTAAGAGGAGAAAATCATCGAATGACTTCTCCCGCCTGCGAGAGGCGGGAGGGAGTGTCACTCTTACTGACTAAAACCACCCCGTTCCTACTCCTGCACTTCGAGCCGGACCGTTAATGACGATATCAAGGTACTTTGGTCTAATTGATATCAATGTATCTATGATATTAAACCGGCACCTTCAAGCCAAATAACAACCTTGCTCTGTGATTACCATTAGTAATTAAAAGCCAATGCAATTTTCCTTTATCTTAAATCACAAAGAAATATAAAGCAATCTTAATTTTTATTACAATCAACGGAATGGTACAATGCTATAAAATGGTCAGGGATACCTACTTTCACATAATAATAGCATTGCAAGGATAATTTTTTCACTAGAAACGTTATTCATATTACCTCTACAAATACCTAATTATTAATTATTTAGACACGATGTATTTTCCTACCTACTAAAAATCGTAGTTTGCTCTGGCATTCGTACTCAACTCATTATTCATTATTCGTGATATCTGTACAGAATTCCACATCACTTATATTCTTGTTCGCCCCTCCAATCGAGGTACCTAGGAGTGTAGTCGCGCCGAGAGCTAGGAGTGGGCTCAGCACAATAGTCCAACTAGGTCAATACTGAAACCGTTGTTTGACTATTGTCGCATATTTGCAATGCTACTTATTTGTGTGGAACATACTCTACGAATTGTTTTCAACAGTGGAATTATTTTATCTTTATTTTTCGATTGCAAAATCAACTATCAACTTTAACGTACCTATTGGTTTTGATCCGAGAAAGTAATGATTAACTCGTCGAGTACCGTCATTATAGACACAATTATAGAACAATAGGTTGCGGTCACCGGTGACCGCTTAGTGTATGACAGTTTAAGAAATGGTATATTTATTCAAGAATGTACAAAATAACTACCTAAATAAATCAGAATTGTTCAAATTTTAAAACAAATAAGAAGTACCTACAATCCTACATGTCACATTAAGACGTCGTCGTGGGACTTTGTTCTTATAACGCACGTAATTAAAGATCATGCAAGTGCGTCATACATTCCGGCCTTTCCTTTTTATTCCCAGTACTGCAGTAAGTTGTTATCAAATAGACCGCAAGGACCAAATTATCATCATCGTTTATGTGACACATGCGTAAGCTCATGACCACTTTTTTATCTCTTTTTCATCATCTCGAGAGACGATAAGTATAAAGCACTTACAAAGTAATAAGATAATCGAGATATTACAAAACACTGGACATTAAACAATCGTCATAGTCTATCGATATCCTGTCATAACAAGGTTCCTATTAAAACAACTTCCTGCAATTATGAGAAGAGATTTAGAATTGGAGATTGATCGCATCCATTTATTTTATACACTTTATTTCTCTCAATAATGTTTGACATGTTAACCACAAATCACCGCACCTAGCAGATACAAAATGTTTACATGATGACTAAATGGACACTTTCGCGTTGTACACACAATTATTGTAAGAAAACGAGTCATACCGAGTTCAAAGACTGCCATCTGTAGGCTTTGCTTTATATAGAAGAAGTATGACTACTTAGTGTAACATGTATGTACCGGTAATGATATCATGTAGTTCTATAAATACGAGTCTTCCCTGACTCAACATTCTCTCGGACCTTGACACACAGATTACTAACCACTTTAGTACCTTAACGTTAGCACTGTCTACCTCACAATAATATAAGTAGTCAACTCTGGGAAATGCAAATAATGTGGACACCTTATTAAAGAACAAATACAATAACAAATTCGCGCAGCTGCAAATAATTTTGGTAACCTCGGTGACGACACATATAAGAAAGCCTACGATACAATAATATCTATACTATTTGTCATTTTCGTAAACATAATTGAACTTCACTAACCTTAAGGTAGCACCAACCACACCTGGTGAACTCCGAAGTGTACTTAGTTGAGAACCCGCAGGTCAAATGCTCCGCGATTTTTTGAGCCCAGTTGCGACGTTCAGAAGCGCTCGCGCAACTGAACAGTATTTTGCGAGGAGAGCTTCTCATGCCCCCCGACGATACCATTATCTCGAAACAGTACGAGTTACTTGTTGTACTAAAACAAAAAAGAAATTATTAA
The DNA here is from genome assembly GCA_038387885.1 of Spodoptera picta. NCBI lineage: Eukaryota > Metazoa > Arthropoda > Insecta > Lepidoptera > Noctuidae > Spodoptera > Spodoptera picta. Next base: position 579,729 of record JAZHFQ010000105.1, read on the forward strand.
TTAGGTATTTTATTGCAGCAACAAGCGAACAATGTTTATTCCAAATTGGTTTGCCTTGGATTCTGTGCATCTAACCAACATAAGAACCTTCTTCTAACAATAACAAACTGAATAAAAAAGATTCAACTAGCCAAAATTGGTTCAATTGTTTTCGAGATTTGCGCTCAGCAACACATTCAACAATTCATGTTCAAAATAAAGGTACTTTGGATAATTTAGGTGCATACTGCATACATTGTACATACGTTAATATGTCAATACTTACTTTTAGGATTTTGCATAATTAGTGGCACTAGATTAATAAATAATAGTGCTTTCATATGTGAATGCCTTGAACCTAGGGATAATACCTACCTAGTATGTTAGTAGTAAAGTATATTAATTGTAAAATAAAATAAAACAAATAGGTATCTACATTAGTTTATTGGGCAACTGATTAGACTAACTGTCTAGTGCTATTGTTACAAATAGTTATTACAACAGATAATGATGATATTTATTGTAAGACTTTTTAAGTTTATATTATATAGTTTATCGATAAATAGAAAATCAAGAAATTGTGCAATAACTTTACTTACCTAGAGGATAGAGGCAGTACAATCTGTACAGAGTAGATATTGTCCAATGTATAAGCTTCTTTTAATATGGAGTTTGTTGGATCTGAGTAACACATCAACTTTTGATCAGAAAGCACACAAAATCTCGTCTGTGAGTTCTTAAATAAATCTTCTACTACTCCTGATACAATCCGTGTCAGTAACCCACTAAAGTATGGCACTGGCAATGAGTTGACTGGTGGCCTTTCCACAGTCTCCACCTTCTGTGGAACTGGTTTGGATGACTTATTTAGTTTCTCAAATTTTAATATGTGGGAGAATTTTTGCATAACTGAATTTGTTGGTTTATTTTCCTCTTCTGACACAGATTTCGCATCATTATTGTCTGCACTGACAAACCAGTTGGAATTTCTGTCTTTATCAACAACATTTAGTTTTGTTGACTTTGTGTCTGGAAAAAGACTATCTGAACGCTCTGGTGGAGTTGGTGGATTAAAATATTCACTTTCACAAAACTCAAAACTATCCTCAGTAGTATCTGAGGCCACTATCGTACCATAAGTATCTCCAATTAAGAAGGATTCTAATAGTAACAACTCATTGCTTACACCATCGTACCGCTGTGGTGAAGTACTTGCTTGTAAAGGATCAAACTCATATATTGTACTTTTACTTGGCCTTGGCAACTCTGTGTCATTTAGCACTGCTTCTTTAACAGAAACTGAACTTTTTGTTGATTGGAAAGGTAAGGTCCAATTTTCATACATAGAATTTTGTCTCATTACTTCCATTGATACAGCACTTTCCCTCTTTTTTCTTCTTTCTGGAATGTCTGGACTTGATCCAATAGATGTTGAACTCAGAGAACTAACTATGCTGTTAGTTCTAGAGGGTTTTGGAATGTCATATGTCATTTGTTCACTTTCCAGAGTTAAACTAGAAGCATTATGTTCTAATTCTCTGCTCATGTCATAAGAATAACTGCTAACTGAATCTGTATTATCTGAGTTACTGGAGAACAGAGACAAATCATCAAAATTGGATGTATTCAAATGTAAATTAGGGTGTTCCTGGTTTTTCGGAGCACCAATCCCATCATTGTTAAATCTCTTTTGTTCCAGAAGAGGTGAATTGAATTGTATATTGTCAAATAAGCTAACATCAACAGCTGGCATTGAAACACATCTTTGTGGGTCATTTTCATCGAGACTGTCTGGTTTCTTTGTCCTCCTTAACCTAAGGCCCGCTGTCCTAGTTCCTTCTATCACAGACTTAGTCACAGACTGACGCACAGCTCGAGAGGTTGTAAGTGTTTTTTCCAATGTATCTTTGGCAAATTTTGAACCATCTTGAATGGACCTTTCTAACTTTTCATTAGCAGTCTTAGCAGAATTACTTACTTTCAGTGCCACATCCTCAGATAGTTGCTTTGAAACAGAACTTATTGATTTAAATATGTCAGAAGCAGTGACCCTTTCTGTAGGCTGAGGCAATTTGGTACGTGGAACAGGCACAGGCCGAGTTACAGGCTCACAAGGAGGCAAAAAAGCACTCCTTGGTTTTGGTACCGGCGGCGAATCCATCACTTTGATTTAACACGAGGCAGCTATCACTAAATAACTATTTTAAAACAAGAGATAACATTGTTATAATGGTTTATACGTAACACAAACAAAAACTAGAATGACTCACTAAGAAACAAATTACACACACTGTGACCCGAATAATTAATTTGAGTGACAAACGTACGGTCTACAACCACAATCAAACAAGAAGACGCTATCAGGAACTGTATTAATGGACGCGACGAAGTCATGTAAAGTGGATAAAATGTGCATGAATTATACACTACGTTTCTGTTTTCAAAATCATCTGCGCTCACACACAGCGCAAGCGATTGTGAGTATTATGACAGTGTTACCAACTGTGAAAAATGTTATTTCAATTGAATTGCCGTCTTGAATCTATCATGTTAGAAAATGTTTTAGAAATAACGATTAACTTGCTTATTACTAGCTATTAAATAATATCATGAATAAATAAATTTAATTTTGAATAATATAATATAATATTGAATTTAAGTGGACGGATAAAGAGATAACACCAAAATAGTCAGTAGTTAGTCAATAGTCATCATGCCAGTTTTGTTATTTTCATTTAATTTACAAAGGAGATTTTTTATTGACGATACTATTATAAAATTTGAAAGTACATGTTAAAATAGAAATCTTACTTGATTATACATGAGTATGTACGAATTCGAATTTTATGCAGAACTATAAATAGGTATATAAAAATCGAAAATCGTATGAAAATTAAAAATCGTATCGAAACCTTCTATGATACGGATAGTACTTAGTTGCTAATAACTAAGTTGTTAATTTATCAAAATAGTTTTGAACTTATCATCATCATCATTATATCAGCCACAATGACTTCCAAATAGGCCGGTCAGAAGTTTAGTTCAGAACTTATGCGAGCAACTAATTGCAACGTGTAATATTGCTCGAACTATTCATTGAGGAGTTCATAGTCAACAATTTTGTTCTTTGCTATTCTATTGCATAATATGATACACACACATCGCCCAACACAATCATATTGTAAGAAATCAAGCGATCCAACGCCGGTGCCAATGAGACCTTTAAGTCAGCATGACAATAGTAGGAGATCCCGCCTTGAACGACCTTCACCGAGATCCCATACATACAAGCTATAAATTCTTGAACTATTTTTATTTTATATTCAATGAAAATATCAGCAGCTTCTGTTAATGACACATAAATAGCAGCAGCAGCATTAAAAAGCAGCTGTTATGCCCTGTTCTCTTCTAACGCACGGAACGGTTGCTTGGGACCTCTCAGTCTTACCTATTCACTCGCGGCAATATTTCACTTTTTAAAATTCGACAACCCTAATTCAGGACTGATTTTTCGCAGGCAACCCTATTTTACCGTGTTCATAATTAAATAATCTTTATTTTGAATTAAATTTGATTAAATTATCAGACCGTTGCAAAATCCTACTATAAATTTACCTGTTTAGACCTGGCAACCCGAGAGTTATGACTGGAATACAATAGGCAACCTAACGTTTCCATATTCTATGGGCTTCATACTTTCGATTGAAATGGAATTTGTTTAATAGTCAAACCGGTGAAACATTTGAAAAAAAAATATTTTTTAAATTATTAGTTAGTCATGTTCTGGACTGAAATTTATTAGGCAACCCATACGGAATATAATTATTGACATATTAAATTGAATATAAAATATGTTTCATCAAATAAGCATCTCGGTGAAGGTCGTTCAAGGCGGGATCTTAGACTACAACTACAAACTGACATTCACATAATTATACGCAGCTAGTCAGGTCTAATTTAATTGTTTACATGAACATCAACATATCTTACTGGGCACTCAAGTTTACAATAAATATCGTGTTTAACAATATACATATTAGCAACATAGAACCAAGACATATAGTAATTTTATTTGTTTTTAAATATTTTTTATTCTATTTATTGGTTTACCAACCAATTGCTAACAATTGGTCGGTTAACTTATTGGTACACACTGGTTCCAATTTTAGGTTCATCATCATCAGCCTATAAATGCACACTACTGAGCAAACCCTCTTCTCACACGGAGAAGGTTTAAGCATTCACCACGTTTGCTCAATGCGGGTTGGCGATTATAAACTTATAATTACTAGAAATTATAAGTCCAGATTTCCTCACGATGTTTTTCTTCACCGTTTGTCAGTGGCGTCTAGATAATCTTACAAATTTGATATTACTCGAAAAAGTCACATTAGTACTTTTCTATAAACCACCCCGTTTTTTCTCCTGCACATCGAGCCGGAGCCCCGGTAACCCGTTAGGTTCTCCGCGACTCGACTCCGAATCGGCATCGGCCCTGTTGGGCCCCATCTGTGGTGGTCTGATGGCTCTTTGAGGCGCGCCGTACGCTCGACTCGAGCGGCTCCAGTCAGTTTCTGATCGGACCGGGAGACAATGTCGCAGATGGGAGGACGACATTAAAGCTATTGCTGGACCAAGAGGACCTGGAGGCGCGCTGGACCGCTCGCTATGGCGAGTTCTTAGGGAAGCCTACGCTAGGAACCGAAACAATCTTATCGTACCGGTGTCATAATAATATAAAAGAAAATGTAATGTAAGATTGTTAATAAAGGGTACTATTATTATGTATGTCTTTACCATTCACGGGATCACAGGGTCCCGGTCATTTGGGAGGCGTATCAAATACCAGGAGGGGCCGAAGCCAAATGCGCAGAGGCCCTTTAGACAACTTTAATCTAAATGTAATGTATTATTATAAGGCTCTATGTATGTATCCAATTTTATTTAATGTTTTGTAGTTTTACTATATTTTCTCATTTACTTTTAACACCTTTTTATATTATGTACTTTAATTTAGTTTTCTTCTTTACATCTATATATATAAAAGAAAGTCGTGTTAGTTACACCACTTATAACTCAAGAATGGCACAATAGATTTGGCTGAAAATTGGTAGGGAGGTAGCTTAGAGCCAGGAGACCGACATAGGATTAGGACTATACTTTTTTTTTCTTTTTACCGAAAATCACAAACGAGGACGGGAAAAAATGGGATTACGCGTACGAAGTCGCGGGCAGAAGCTAGTTTTTTATAAATTAATTTGTTTACTGTAATTATTGTCGGATCTTCTTTATATGTTCTGTGGTTGTTAGTTCTTATAATTCTCAGTTACTTATTTGTACTTCTTGACTACTAACTATAGTTTTTTTGCCCCACATTAGGATTTTCTCCTGTGTCGTGGGTGCGTTTACAAACATACAAGTTCACATGCACATGACAATGACACCCAGACCCGAAACAACAATTTGTGGATCACACAAAGTGTTGTTCCGTGCGGGAATCGAACCCGCGACACGTTGCACGACAGCCGGTTGCCCAGCCACCGCACCAACCGTGCATTCAGCAGGTATACCGTGTTAATCAATAAACAATAAATTAATTAATTCATTAATTATTGTTCCGGGTCTGAGATTCATGTAGGTAAGTATATGTCAAATTGCATGGGCGTAGCCAGCTCAGACCTAGAGTACCTAAGTACCCAAAGTTAAAAAATCTATAAGGTAGTTACTGAGCAGGCCACATGATAAGAGGTCACGATAAATGGAGTAAAAAAGTAAATGTATGGTACCCAAGGGAAGGAAAACGAAAGAGCGGGAGACCGCATAAACGATGGGACGATGACATCAAAGAGGTGGCAGGTGTGACGTGGAACAGAGTGGCTCAAGTAAGGACAGAGTGGAAAAGGTTGGAGGAGGTCTTTGCAAAAGATCACCAAACAACAAATAATAGATTAATTTTTAACTTTAAGTTGCTTTTAAATGTAAGTGTAACGTAATGTAAGTTAAGGATCTGAATAAAAGGCTATATTGTTATTATTATTATAAGGTAGTCACTACAAAAACTGTTTAGTATTTACAATAAATTATAAAGGTACTTGACAGTCGCTCAATGCGTTTGAAATGAAAGCGGGTCAGTTAGCTCAACCACATTTTTTGGTTCTTCATCATCGTATCAGTTACAACATTAACTTCAATGATACACGGCCGTCATCCATTCCTGTGATCTTAATTATAGGTTCTATGTCTAACGTCATGTATCTTCTTCGACATCCAGTATAATGCTCGGCTAACATTCCGTCTCCAGTAAGCATCGAGGCAGGCGGTAGGTCAAGACGCCATAGCGTCATTCAAGCCACATCTTAAAGAGGGGGCCCATTAACCCTCAGATCTAAGTTAAGTGCGTTGTACCTTGCCCACTGTCACATCAGCTTGCTAATCCTATGATATAGGTACCTATGTATAATAACGTTAGTGTTAGCGACTTTCGTTGATTTGTGGATCGTCGTCTTTTCTGAGTTAAGTACAGCTTTAGCACGCTGCAAAGTAAGAGCACGTTTCTTTTCCGAAAGTTATCACTGGTAACATAATGATTAAGAGAATTTTAGAGAAAGATCAAAAGATTAAGGAATATGGTATAATACAATCCAAAAGGAGCTTCCTTGAATCCCATGGTTTAGTAATTTTGAAGCTAACTGCAAGATTTTAATAACATATTTTAGAATTCGTTCCGGACATACTATGCCACTTAGAGCCTTTGCTTTCATTGCTTGCCTTTGTCTCATGAGAATTGTGGACTCTCAGAATTGCTTACTGTGTATGTGTATTAATAAAGAGGAAGATGTATATCATCTTCTGGTGCAGTGTGTCAGAAATGAATCTGAAAGGAGCAAGTTAATTTGTGAACTTAACATAAATACGCTAGATTTAGGTACATTTAATGTAATCTTGGGTCAACCAATGTCACCTGAAGCTATATTGGTTTATTCATTAGTTACCTTGCAATTGTGTATTTGTTAGATAAGGTTTCGATTGAACTGGTGTAACACTTTGTTAAAAGTTCCTTAAATTAATAAAATAATAAAATAACATAATGATTGTAGACTTCCGTCTTAAGAATCTTGAGATACATAGATAAGTTGGAAAAGAAGACAGAAGATGTTGCGTTGCGTAGTTCCTATTCGAGTTGAATTCGGCGATTGATCTCCATCTCCTACGCGTAACATTCGACATAACTTTCGTCTTAACTATGTTTATTCAGAGCCCTATTTGTTGGGAAACTAGGACATTATGGCTATAATGTCGTAAACTTAACGGAAACGAAATGTGTAAAACATCGTCTTACGTAAATATACTCAACGTTAACGTTGGTGCCTTTCCGATCCTTTCCGTTCTACGAGCGTTAACTACACAGCTTTGAAGAAATGACAGTGACACCTGCTTACCTTACGACTAGGTGTAGAGGAATGTCCTTAAAGTTCAATATGATAGCGTTTTTATGTTTGATCGATGTACCTATGTAACAGCAGTACCGCTAAAGTGATCTCAACACTGTTTTACAGTCCTGCCTTATTAAAAATACCATGGTGACGTCGCCATCTATGTATCCTAGCAGTTAATACTGAAATGTATGCCTATGGTACCTAACTAAAATATAAAAAAAAAAACCTAAAGAGCCATCAGACCACCACAGATGGAGCCCAATAGGGCCGATGCCGATTCGGAGTCGCGGAGAACCTAACGGGTAACCGGGGCTCCGGCTCGACGTGCAGGAGAAGGAACGGGGTGGTTTTTAGTCAGTAAGAGTCTGACACTCCCTCCCGCCTCACACAGGCGGGGGCAGTCATTCGATGATTTTCCCCCCTAAGAAAAAAAAAAATGGTACCTAACTCGCATAGCGATGCTTTGGCTATGTCGCCATGGCGTCTTAATAAGACAGAGTGCGGCACCTAGCCTCCTGTAGGAGTCAGGTGGCCGGTAGGTAGGTAGGGGTCCAAATAAAGTACACTTTTTTAGGAGTAGTTCACTCTATTAATGCCAATTATCTGTTGCCCCAATCACGTCCAGGTTCGGAGTAATAGGTACGCTGAGAACACTGGCCTGAACCGTGGAGTAGCTCTGCAGGCGGTCCAGTCTCGTTCCAAATGCACTTCCAGGTCTTCAGCAGGGCCTAGGTAGTTCCCAGGTAGAAGGAGGTCTGGTCTTCCACTCGCCGCCAGGTAGATGGCTGCGACGCGAGGTTAAAAGTGGAACGTAAATCCGCCAGGTAGATGGCTGCGACGCGAGGTCAATTGTAGAACATAAATCCCCAGCGGGATTCCGATTACAATTTATATAATTGATTTGAAGTAGATTTAGTTAGGTAGGTAAGTACGATCTTGTAACGTAGGTCGTCCGCGATCGAGTGACACAGCCGTCACCTCTGATGCCTTTAAGTTGACTGCTCGTTGGATTTTACGAATCCGTCCGAGACGAGCCGACACGACTAGTTATTAACTCGTTTAGAGATGCGTAGGCGCAATAGAAGCGAGGACCTTTGCGTAAACAATTAATATTGGGTTCCGTAATGTTTTTATATAAAATTAATTATTTTAATGCGTTTTAAATTAGTAAGTAGTAAGATGTGTTTCTTTTTGTTTATTTAGTGTATTTTAATAATAGTTTCAGAATAATCTATTGTAATTATTTATAATTTATATGGTTTCGAAGCTATTGTTAGGGCAAACAAGGTACAACGTTACAAGAGTTACGCTCAAATCAGAGGCCTTTAGCGTTGGAATTTTTCTTCAAGAAGATCACACTATTCTGTTCCTTGTATACGACGTTACTCATTCGAGCAAGATAAAGTTAAAGAGAGTCTGAAGGACTTTCAGTTCAGCTTTGTATCCAGAAGCTTTTAAACACTTGCGAACATTTTGGAGCCTTGGTATCGCCTCTTTAATACTATTCGTATTACGTTATTGTTGGATGTCATTTCGCAGAGATTTTCTTATCTTTCTCTTCGACAGCATTTTGGGATGCCATCGCACGTTGTATTGTCGTGAGTTTCGAGGGTGTGATCAGGAAGTATTTTCGTCGAAATCTGAAAACTTTGAGTAGAGTAGTAGTTTCAACGAAGCTATTACTTACCTCGTCCATGAAGTTTTTCATCGTTTTCATGTAGGTAGTATAGATAGACTTAACAGTAACGTCAAAACGTAAACACATTACATTTACTTACACAGTCCTTGCTTGTATGAAAAAATAAGCAGTGTAAAACCGCGCGTATAATATGTAGGTATCGTTTGCCGGTTACATCTTTTTTTTGACTTGCCCCACCCTGAACCCCTTGCTGGCTATGCCCACGTTAAATTATACAAGTACTTAGAATCGCACGGCACCCACGACACGACACAGGAGAAAATCCTTAATTTAGCAATTTGTCGCAATTAAGTCTTTTTTTTATGGGACAAGCCCGCCTCAACCTCCCAAAACCGCTGCAACTCCTGTAAGCCAGGATCTACAGTAAGTACAACCATGAAAACACCGGAACATTGAAGTCCGGCGCGTCCCAGGGACATGAGTCTTGGTTCCCGCAACGAAGTGAATCAGAAGATATTATAAGAGGAGAAGAAGAAAAAACTATGGTTTCCACTTCCCTCGGTGAATTACTGCAGGAGACAGAATGAATTAAGCCTAAAGGCACAAAGAAGAGACTGTACAACTGGGTGAAGCCCAGTCGCCAAGCACCACGGAAATTTGACTAAAAAACTAAGTGGGTCCTATGTGTGAGCTGTTATACTTGCTTCCAATAATAGGTATGGCAAAAGCGCCTAAACGCACGGAAATTCGTTCTAGATTCCACAAGGTCCGTATAATAAACTACACCTGACGAAACAATTAAATTATTTAACATAGTGTTACGTTCATATTGCCAGAGATCACTCCCAGAGTATGTGATGGGCCGACTGCTCGTATCGCAACTCCTCTGTCGAACATTAGCACCATGGTGAATCAATTAGTTTAAATGAGAACAATTTGCTTTTAAAGTTGCCGTGGCCAGTAAGAAATTGGGCAACACAGTGAACCACCTCCAACCATGTCTTCTCCAGCCGCTCACGCACGGATGGGAAGAACTGATACAGGTGGCGGCCCTTAATAGAAGATGCCCATCTACCATGCCATTCAGTTATAAGCTCATCCCAAACGTCCGTTATTGGCTTAAACAATCTTGCAATTTTATTTCTATCACGTTCTGCTAGAAAGCTTGCTGACAAATTAGGTCTCGCACTGTAGTACCTACATAGCAGCACGTCGCTGCACCTCAAGATCTACCGGAAGTACGCCCGCACAGGTAGGGCTTCAGTGCTAACCGTCCTATAAGCCTTACACAGGAAAAAGGTAGGTTGCTCCGTATATGATCCTGAGCGTAAAAAAAGAGAGACCCCAGGTGGCTTTTGAAATTCGCATCAGCGCATTTTTTTTTTTTTTTAGTGGGGAAAATTATCGAATGACTGCTCCCGCCTGGGTGAGGCGGAAGGGAGTGTCAGACTTACTGACTAAAAACCACCCCGTTCCTTCTCCTGCACGTCGAGCCGGAGCCCCGGTTACCCGTTAGGTTCCCCGCGACTCCGAATCGGCATCGGCCCTATTAGGTCCCATCTGTGGTGGTCTGATGGCTCAATGAGGCGCGCGCGGAATGCGACGCGCCGTACGCTCGGGTCTGTTTCTGGTCGGGCAGAGAGCCACCCATGCTCGCCGTCCGCAGGCCCGCGCTTACGGTGGCCGGAGATCGTCTCGCGATCAACGACGCCCGGTGTGTTCTTCGCGATGGCTGGGTTGCGAAGAGGCAGCGCTTCGCTGCCTCACGCGTCCCGCCTCCTCCTTAGCTAGCATGACTGCTTCGCAAAAGGAGGAGACGGCATCCCAGTCCCCCTCGCTCCGCATCATGGCCCGCACTAGGCCCGGGCGCGAGAGGTCGCCATTGCCGATCACTTCCCTGAGGGCACGGCGGTGCTCAGCCCACGCAGGGCATTCCGCTACAGTGTGTTCCACCGTGTCCTCAGGGCGGTCCTCGCAGTGATGACACCCGGGCGTTTCTTCCCGCCCCATCAGACACAGGTACCTCCCGAAACTTCCATGTCCGGTGAGGACCTGCGTCAGGCGGTAGGTGAGGAAGCCGTAGCGTCTCTCAAGCCACTCCTCAAAGAGGGGACTTACCGCTGCGATGGCAGCGAGCCCACGCGTCAGCGCATAGAAGTTATTTTTGGCTTTCACACTAATAGCCTAACTAATAAATACTCAATGAAAGAAAAGTTTTTTTCCAAAACTAGACCGAGATAGCAAGCCGACTCCTTTCGTTTTACGGAAACGTTGTTAAATTCAATAGACGGCCACGACTTTAGATTTCCTTTAAGCAATAGCTGGTAAGTTTTATGGGGTGCAAAAGTTAAGCGATTTCGTTCGCCCCATCGCGAGATCCTACTGAGACAGTCTTTAGTCAAATTCTCCAGTCCGGGGCGGGTATTTGACTGCAATTAAGTCTTTAAAAAAACCACCCCACTACACTCTCGATATTTCAACTCTGAGGCGCAGTCTTCGTATATTCATTACTAGCGACCCGCCCCAGCTTCGCACGGGTGCAATATGCATAATGCATATATTATACATAAACCTTCCTTAAAAATCACTCTATCTATTAAAGAAACCCGCATCAAAATGCTTTGCGTAGTTTTAAAGATCTAAGCATACATAGGGACATACAGACGGCGGATAGCGACTTTGTTTTATACTATGTAGTGATGGGCATACAGGGTGTTTGGAAGATGGAAGCTAAACTTGATGGGGCCTTGTACTATTTATCTACGGAATCGTCGCAGAATGCTGCTCATGAATATGAGCCCCTAGCATGACTTAAAACTAGTCGAGTTCGTCATCAAACAGTTACGTGTGCAAGCCAAAAACATAATAATTTTAGTATGTCTCACGAAAGTTTTAAGTACTTCCTTTTTTGCACCGACCGACCCTTCGTACAGACACGCATGCCATTCACCCACATATTGACTAGCTATTCAAAGTGTGCGTGAATTCTATGCATGTGTGTATGATGCGTATTTACGCCCCTTGTATGGCTGTATAATTTTACGCATGCGCCAGAATTTGCCTCGGATTTGAAACCCCGTCAACATTCAACAAAGCAGTCGAAGTCCACTCCGCTGCATAGCCGGTCCTTTGTTAATTTATTCGTTTAACAGTGTCGAGCGCGAAGTAAAGTGAAGGTGAAGTTATACAAAGTGTTTGGCGTAGGGACGGACACAATTTTTTCAGAGATTTGGAAGGTCACTATCTATCTCTTACCCATAAACCCTTTGTCGCAAATGTCACGGTTGGTAACATAATTATGATTTTTTCTATCGAATTGAAAAATTTACCTAAAACGTTTTATTTAATGAAGCTCGACTTTGTTGTCTGAACAATCTGATCGCTTGTGTGTTGGTCTTTTATAAGACATTGAGATAAACGAAGCGAGGAACATGTTGTTGACGGGGTAGACTTCGATAATTAAAAGCATTACTTACCTCAAAATGTTTTATTGTGTCTAGTGGTTCAAATAATGTTCAAAATTTTGTTATATTCTCCAAAGGCTGTTTAATTTAAATAGTTTTATTTTCATACCAAGACCGGTGGTAAAAAAGCACACGGCCCCACTGATTGTAAGTGGTTACCGTGGCCTATGTACGCCTGCAACACTAGTTAACACCTTTCAATAGTTCTTTAGTTACACGTTTTCTAATAACAGTGTCTATAGAAAGGATAATAGGTAATGTTGAACCCAACTCTGCGGTTATTTTTTTGGGGAAAATCATCGAGTTACTTCTCCCGCCTGGATGAGGCGGGAGGGAGTGTCAGACTCTTACTGAACTCTGCGGATAGGTATTCTGATACAGAATAAAACTTAGTATTACGACTAAAGTCAAAAGACAGTGGTTTCGGAATTATAATTAGGGTTGCTATCTTTTTTTGGATTTAAAGTACATCGACGATTATAGGTAATAAAAAAAGTACACAGTACAAAAATAAAGTACAATTTTATTCGTATTTAGTATTGTACCTATTTTAAAATCTTTTAAAAGCTTTTAATATCTTTACTAAACAATTGCACAGCATCTTTACATTGTATATTTAAATTAAAGTAAACGAATAATTCGTTTTTCATCAAATTCAGAGATGCTTTGTTTCTTTCGTTTCGCCATTTGTTATTCATTACAGAAAAACTCTTTCTGTATGGTGACGTGGCAGGAATTGACAATAGAAATGAAATAATTTTAAACAAGTTCACAAAAATATTATTTTCACTCTTATTAAATACATACCTACTGCCATTTTTCTAAACTTGTGAGTTCAGTAGAACCCTTAGGTGTACTTATCTGATTATAATATTTGTTAGATAAAGTAATTTTGCTATAAAGGTCACCCAAATTCACATTAAGTTTTTGCTAACATAATTATTAATACCTATAATTTGCAAACAATCTACAATGTCATCAAATTCTATATAGCTCTTTAAATTAATTTTACCAAGTGTTATTAACCAGATTGTGTTATTAAAATAAAACCATTTATTCAAGTAGGTACTCCATAGGTTTGTCAATAAATAACCTAAAAAAAAATCCCCTGTATTTTATTAGTCAGTTCTGGTGAAGATAACAATTTAATTTTTTTGTCTGTTTGATAGCCAAAAAGAGATTTTGTTTTCTTTGTGTTAATCCATCTGTAAGACTAACCATAATCCCATAAATATCTAAAATAGTTATGGAATTTGATGAAAGTTTTGTTCACCTCATCGTTGTCGTTGTGGTGAAGATGTCAACAGCCTTGGACACCACGGCTTGTCGTGTAGCCGTAGTGCGGGTCGTTTTGCTCGACACGCGAGTATTAATGACATAATTCGTCGAGCTCTTGTCTCCGTTGGCGTGCCAGCTACTTTAGAACCTAATGGCTTGGTATGCAACGATGGCAAGAGACCCGACGGTATGTCATTATTCCCTTGGAAGATGGGTAGGCCTTTAGTATGGGACGCCACTTGCGTTGATACTCTGGCGCCATCCCATCTTCCAAACTCAGCGTGTCGAGCCGGTGCTGCCGCTGCTGCTGCCGAGAACCTCAAACGGCGAAAGTATGATAGCCTGATTGGCAATTATGCTTTCGAACCGTTTGGGGTTGAAACTTTAGGGCCGTGGGGCCCAAGTGCACATCTTCTTTACAAAGATATTGTAAAGAGGATGGTTGACACTTCAGGTGATCGAAGGGCTGGCTTCTACCTTGGACAAAGGTTAAGCATTGCCATTCAACGTGGTAATGCTGCCAGTCTTTTGGGCACCCTACCTCACGATAATGATGAGGAAATTTTTTTTTTTGATGCCTTATTATAGCTTATTTATTTATTATTATCTTTTTTTAAGGTGTAAATATTTTAGTTCATAGTTATTTATATTTTAAGTTGTATATATTTTCATTTTCATTATTCATGAAATAAATGTCAAAAAACCCAAAAGAAAGTAAAATAAAGAAAACCACAAAAGTTATAAAATTGACTTCTAGTAATTTAATAGCTTTATTGAATAAATTTAATAAATGGCTACAAAAGTGTAAATAAATTTCAACCATATCATGATTATTTTCATGACCCATCAATAAATTTTATAAAACCACTAGACAGTGGTCTAAACTTAAAAAGTAGCTTCTAATTGGTGACCAATTTAATAATGTATACACAGAAATATAAAAATATTAAAAAAGCTTCTTTATTATATCTGTGAATGTATATCAATGCATGACAAAAGAGAGAGTCATCTTGAAAAATACTTAAGACTTCAATAGAAATGAAGTTGGCAGAAATAAAAAAATTTCGTGTACTTTATTATTCTTATAAAGTAGGTACTAGCTGATCCCTGCGACATCGTCCGCATATAATAATGACTTCTGGCAAATTTTGTTTTTTTTTAATTAGTCTTCTCCAAAGTTACCTAATTACAATGCTGGGTAACAAATTTCATCAGAATCAGTTTAGTTATATTTATTGTGAAATATTGGTTATTTTCGTGATTTCAAAAAATATCCATTCCCGTGAGGTTTCGGTGATTAAAACTCCATTTCAATTCCAATAAAATAGGTTGAAAACTATCAGGCGTCATTTTCCGAGTCTCAAACTATCGTTGTACCGAATTGCACTCAAATAGGTTCAGTGGTTTAATATATAATAGAGTCACGAAATTTTAACGCATAGTTCCTGTCCTGTGAGATTTCCTTTCCAGTGCCAGTGTCTCAAACTCTCGTTGAACTGAATTTCAATCAAATAGGTTCAATGGTTAATAAAATTAGTATCCAACCTCTTTGCATACCTTTACGTTGTATCATGATATTATCACATAGATTTATAATATCATATCAGTGCATTATCATGATAATAAAAAAAATTGTCAATAATCCATTGGTATGTAACTCACTTGTCAAAAATATGGCAGATAACATAGAAAGGTATACTTAATATTATAAATTTGTTTACGTCTGTTTGTTTTGATTATGTTGATACAACTCTAACAAATACTTAAATGTTAATAACTTCGACCAAATTAGTTACCATAAAAGCGGTTCGTGTGAGTTAATCTTAAAAGATAGACTGTAGCAGATTTTTTTTGTAGATAATTTTAAGACGAATAATTCTTTCATACATTTATTTTGTGTATCTTGAACTGTATTCGCAGCGCACGCAACGGAAACCCCCAAAAATGAATAATTGTCCCCGTTTTTTACACATTTATCACGGTTTCTTCGCTCCTATTGGTCGCAGTATGATGTTATATAGCCTATAGTCTTCCTTGATAAATGGACTATCCAACACAAAAAGAATTATTCAATTCGAATCAGTAGTTTCGGAGATTAGCGCGTTCAAACAAACAAACAAAAAAACAACCGTGTTAACATAACAATAGTAAATAGAGAAATAGATGCATACAACACAAATGTCATAGGAAACGAAATATTGTCATTAATTTTCGAAAATACGTATTTTGTTCTTAGGTAGTGTAAGAAGATAAATCAAAATTGCCCCGCGTCTTACAACAAAGTGACGTACCCAAAAAAAAAAGATTTGTAACAAAAACATGACATACTTCCTATCTTTATTTTTTTTGTAATATAAAAATACTTTCAACATAGTTCCTACGTTGTTATGAAAAAATTATTCTTTTTAAAATTCTATTTTCATTTTAAAGAATACCCCCACGGTAGGCCCACTGCTATAAACCCAAGATCCTGAAATAATAAATTCATTTTTGTACTTTCCATTAGGTATTAGTTTTCAATCTTATGCTGTTTTGATTTATTTCATTATGATGAGACAGAAACGTAGTGTGAACGCGAGGAGTGGTCGACAGAGCGTTGTTTCACTTACATTAACACAAATGAGAGAGAAGAATAACGATAGCAAAATTTTTGTTGAGGTACACCTCTGTGTGTAAAGAACATGGGGTAATTTTTTATAAACTGTGATTCTTCTTCTTTACGTTACTTCACCAGAATTAAAGTCACATTTTAATTTCAAAGTATGACTCATTTCGGCTCCATAAATTTTGGCATTTTCTGAAAGTGAAAATAAAATGGTACGTATCGCTAGAACTAGCCTTTTGGAGCAGCAGATAAGGTGTAAAAGTTGTAGGATCCAAGGTGAAGAAGTTATACCAGTTCGAAGATTCATCAGTTTAATACATTTATTGCTTTCTAAAGTTGCTAGGAAACGCACAATAATGATTGGTATTGCTAGAATAAAGAATCTGAGGCAATTGTGGTGATAGTGCGAAAAGTTATCAGTCCTTCACGATGGCTGGGTTGCGAGGAGGCAGCGCTTTGCTGCCTCACGCGTCCCGGCTCCTCCTTAGCTAGCATGACTGCTTCGCAAAAGGAGGAGACGGCATCCCAGTCCCCCTCGCTCCGCATCATGACCTGCACTAGGCCCGGACGCAAAAGGTCGCCAAACTCAAACTCAAACTCAAAAGCATTTATTTCAATTAAACCATAATTCGCCCATCGCCGCCATCGCCGATCACGTCCTTGTGTGCACGGCGGTGTTCAGCCCACGCAGGGCATTCCTCCACTGTGCGTTCCACCGTGTCCTCAGGGCGGTCCTCGCAGTGATGACACCCGGGCGTTTCCTCCAGCCCCATCAGACACAGGGACCTCCCAAAAATTCCATATCCGGTGAGGACCTGCGTCAGGCGTAGCGTCTCTCAAGCCACTTCTCAAAGAAGGGACTTACAGCTGCAATGGCAGCGAGCCCAACCCTCGGTTGCGAAAGTCGTTGCTGCCATTCCGCCATGAGATCGCGCCGGAGCTCTTCCCGCCACGCACTTATCTGGCGCCGCAGCGGAGTTTCGTCCCGGCGACGTGCCTCCGCGCGCATGCGATACACGCGTGCGAGCACCTTCGCCTCCAGATCCCACGGCGGTAATCCGGCAAGGAGGTTCGCCGCCTCCTCGGAGATCGTGCGGTATCCGCGGATCATTCGGATCGCCATGACCCTATGACATGAGCAGCGCCCGAGCGAGCTGCCACATCAGGTTCGGCGCCCACGCAGGGCCGCCGTAGAGGGCCATGGACCGCACGGAATACATGGTGTAGATGTGAATACTTCTTGCTTCAGTTGTTTTGATCTTTGCGCTGACGGCTTACAATATGTAGATTTTGGGACAAGTATTATGTGGTCATAATAAAGATTTTTCAAAGATTTTCAGACGACTATCTCGCATTCCGAGATCCTTACCTAATTTTCCTAGCTTAATTTTCCAGGCTAGTTAGATTTTTAGGGCCACTAGACACAAAAAAAGTTAATTTTTAGTTAGAGTAAATATTTATTTATTTCAATAAATAAGCAAGTGGAACCATCCATAACATTTGAGACGAAGGGTTTATTGGGTTTATATAAAAGGTAGCATAATTATGATCTCCCACATTCCTGAAAATGTGTCTGTCCATGCGCCAAACAACCTGTATATCAACTAATATTTGAAGAAAAAAACAGAGCGATAAAGTGGCAGTAATAGACATTAGAGGTATATTGAAAAAACTGTTTTGTGTCCCGAATTAATGAATGGATAGATTAGACTGAAACTACCGAATTAAATAAAGTTCAATATAAGCTAACACTGAATACTGAGGTTTAAAAGGGCGGAAACCAACTTCCACTTCTTACACCAATCTTACAAATGGATGACTCCAGAAAAGGCAGCAGCGATGAGGACAGCAGCAGCAGAAGCAACTCACACCATCCTCGAAGACCGCCGAGCTCGCGCAGCCAGGGTAGATCGCGAAGCCCGAGCAGCCACAGAAGTTCTCTAAGACCGCATACCCCGCAGACCTCGCGCAGCCAGAGAAGCCAGCATAGTTTAGTAAGAATCGCCGGCAGCCGCCGCAGTCCTCATAGGTCGCTCAGCTCGCGCCGCCAGAGAAGCCAGAGAAGCCCAAATAGCCAGTGCAGTCAACACAACCCGCACCGCAGTACTCGAAGATCGCACAGCCCGCACAGGACTCGCTGCTCGTATTGCCTGGGCAGCCACTGCTGTCCTCAAAGACTGCACAGCCCTCACACCTATATTTGTCAAGGTTTATTTTGTAATTCTGTAACACATAATTATGTGGATGCATTAACTCAATTTTTAAATGTAGGTTGCTTGGTATTAATTTTTTATGTATTAATTTTAATTTATAAGAATCTTCTTTCCAATAGTAACATCATCCTATGACTATTCCTGACTTGGGCGAAGCGACAGAGCGACCCTCAGTAAGGCTCTACACATATGAACTGCATTTCAGCTGCAATCCAACCGCAAATTGCAGTTAGGATGCAGTTTAAATGCAGTTGACCCGACTACAATTAAACTGTAAACCAAACGGACAGTACGATTGCAGTTCAATTGCAGTCGTGTCAACTGCATCAGAACTTCAATTTGCGGTAACGTCGCGTGCTTACGTCGTTCGTTGGGATCTGGTTGATAGCTCGTCTTGATACATTGCCTACAAGTATATACCAAGTTTCATGACTAGCTATCGGTTTAGTTTGTTCTTCAGCTAATTTTGTGATCAAACTTGGTACCGCGCTCGGCGGTGGCTCACTCTTTACGCTAACTCGTCACGTTTGTTGGGGGTCACAGTGTTTACCAAACGAATATGTCAGGGTCAGGATGTTCCCAAGTCATTCTAACTACTTAAGTATGCCTAATGCGCTTCGACTAGGGTATTTTCGTATGCAACCTTTTAAAATATCTCGACGAAAGCAAATGTTTTTAAGTTTTGGGTTGTTTTTTTTTTATAAAAAGCTATTTGAGTTTTATAATTGTAAATAAATTAAATCACATCACGCCTTTTTATCCCCGAAGGGGTAGGTAGAGGTGCACCTCTAGACTACCTAAAGACTAAAGACAAAAGAGTTACTAACAGATGGTTTCAACCAATGATAATGTTTACAAAACAGTCCACCTTTCAAGTATTTAAAACTTCTTTAAAGTCTAAATATTGGGTACAAGAGGAAAAATCAGTAGCAAGCGTACAGTATTTAACAAAACTGCTTGTCGTCGCTCTTTTTATTGTGACAAAAAATCACAAATTAGATGTTCCGGTCCTAGTTTTTGAGAAACTAAACTTATTTTCTTGGGAAATGAACACTGACATAACATAACATCACACCCTTTTTATCCCTGAAGGGGTAGGCAGAGGTGCACATTTCGGCACTTAATGCCACTGTACAATGTAACATCCACTTTTCACTATTTATGTTATAAGTCCCATGTAATAGGGGGTGAGCCTATTGCCATATACCGGGCACATTTCCAGACTCCGTGCTACTACTGAGATTTTTTAAAAACCCCGTAACACTTTGCCCGACCCGGTAATCGAACCTGAGACCCCTTACTCGGCAGTCGCATTTTTATTATTGTGTGTAAGTAATACTAGGTTTTGATTGTATTGTCATTTAATGTGTAACGTGTAAATGTATAATAATAAATCTATATACAGGGTAACTCGACGTATTCCTCTCGGGATGTGATAATATTAGTGTCCGACCGAAACTAGTTTTACGGCCGAAACCGAAACCGAAAACGAATTTCGGCAACGGTGTCTGTTTCGGCCGAAACCGAAACCGATACCGAAACTTCCTTGCAAGGCTCATATTTTGAGGAAAAAATAAAGAAAACGTTATTATAATCAGTCAGTTTAATCAGTCTCTATTGTTTTTCTTTAGATCACATAGATTTCACTTTTAATCACATATGTAGTTAGTAGTTACTAATATCACAATCACAATAGACAATAGGTATAAGTAAAAATTGCCATATACTGTTTTTTAACGACATTGTTCTTTTATCATCGACGATTGAAGTATAGGTACTACAACAAAAGAAAGATTGTCTGTTAGGTATAATCTACACTTAATGTAAGGCTATCTTGCATATTGATAAGCAGGTATTAGGACATTAACACGGTTTCTTCTATTCTAATTACTAAAGATTAGCTATTACTAAATACTATCAATTCTTAAAAAATTAATTTATTAAAAAGAAAAATAAGGATTTATAGTCTAGGTTTCTTTTAATTACTCACAATATTTAAAAAATCGACATAACCCGTGTCATAATCGGGTCTTTTACCTTAATAATTTCTCAAAACAAAATTGGTAATATGAAAGTTAGTATCTACTGTACTTGCCACTTGGATAGTATACCTTGGTGATAAATACTAAAATGAACTTTGAAACTCTGAATTCATAATACTATCACAATGAAATGCACTATAGTCATAACTAACTACCTAAGTAATGTTTGATGTTTGTTTACAATTTACAATTGCAAAAGAAAAAAAATTTTAGGTTAGATTTACCTTAATTATACTTTTATCAGTCATATTGAATATTTTTTTGATGTTTACTTCCCGCACTTATGATATAACGACATAAAACAAGATAAAACTTACCAAATTCAAAATAAATCACTCGAAAACTCGCCACCACAACAAAACAAAGCGAACAGCACAAACAAGCGAGCGAATCACGACATTGGCTCTGATCGGATTCATTCACTCATTCAACGCTCCGAGCACGACCGTTCCGATGACAGCGCGGAAACTCCCGAACGCACATTCGGTTTCGGCCGTAGTTTCGGCCAGTTTGCCGCCGAAACCGAAACTCGTGTTTTTGCCGAAACTCAGCCGAAACCGAAACCGAAACCGAATATTCGGTCGGACACTAAATGTAACTAATTTCCTACAAAATTAGCGAGCCCTGAGCTCCCTACTAGTTTCTGAGATCTAACTATAAACATCAATAATAAAACTACTGGTTCGATTTAAATGATTTTAGTGTTAATTTGTTCTCAATACATCAATAAACATTTATTTACTATATACTGTTACTTTCAGACATCATTCGTTTTAAATTAGCAAGTAAGTACCGAGAGGAATATATCGAATTACAAGTCACCGTGTATGCAACCGCAAATGAACAATAGAAAAGCTGTCTATTGTGTTTATTTCACTATTGGTAGATTATAAGCATATATTCATATATACCTCTACATAGCCAGTGTGCCAATAATATAATAGGTACTACATAGCGTAGCGAAATGTCATGATGCCTGTGCAAATGCGAAAGTGAACCGTTTCTTTTAAAGTAACCATGGAAATTAGCTATGTGCATGTCTGCTAGCAACTTAGCTACCACATTGGTTTGTATAGTAGAAAACCTTTTCGAATGATTGTATTCGGACGTAGTTTAGATAACCACTGTCTAAATGTCTAAAATATTCTATGCGATTGCGAATATTGTTATTTTAAGGCACATTTGCGCCGCCTCTGTATACAACATGATGCGTGTTCGAACTGAACGACTAAATATATTTGTGTGCGTGATGTAATATGTGTAAACACTTTAAGTAGGTACCTACATTTTATGAAAAATATGTACCTAAGTGTAATTTTTGAACTTTTTTTGTTTATAAGACTAGTGTGTATTTGTGTAATTTGCGTGTGTATGTGAGTTCTGTGAATTAAACATCGAAATCTTATTTTGTTTGTGTTTTATTTAGTCAAATGGCAACAGCTGATGAAAATAGTTCAATAAATACCTAAGTATTTGGTACTATTAACTAAGTGTAAGTAATATCTGGATGTCATACTTGTCACACAAGTGCAACGCGCAGACGGATGAAGTATCTCCTGATGGTAAGCAATCGGCGCCGCCCATGGACACCTGAAACACCAGAGACGTTTTTTTTTTTTAATCATCGAATGACTGCTCCCGCCTGGGTGAGGCGGGAGGGAGTGTCAGACTCTTAATGACTAAAAACCACCCCGTTCCTTCTCCTGCACGTCGAGCCGGAGCCCCGGTTACCCGTTAGGTTCTCCGTGACTCCGAATCGGCATCGGCCGTATTGGGCCCCATCTGTGGTGGTCTGATGGCCCGGACGCGGGAGGTCGCCATCGCCGATCACTTCCCTGAGGACACGGCGGTGCTCAGCCCACGAAGGGCATTCTCCCACCGTGTGTTCCACCGTGTCCTCAGGGCGGCCCTCGCAGTGATGACACCCGTGCGTTTCCTCCCGCCCCATCAGACACAGGTACCTCCCGAAACTTCCATGTCCGGTGAGGACCTGCGTCAGGCGGTAGGTGAGGACGCCGTAGCGTCTCTCAAGCCACTCCTCAAAGAGGGGACTTACCGCTGCGATGGCAGCGAGCCCAACCAGAGACGTTACAAGTGCGTTACCGGCCTTTTGAGGATTAAGAGTTTGAGGATCATTGGAGATTCACACGACGAAACACAATGCAAGTGTGGCTTCACGTTGAAGGTGAAGTCGCGGTATCACTCCAGTCGAGCCGGGTCATTCGAGCCGAATTGTTATTTTTTAATAAGCTATAGAAGCATGACTCTCCCACACTAAAATAACTGCGACTGCCTTGTTGGACCAGTGGTCGCAAGTGGGCAAGGGGTCTCGGGTTCGATTCCCGGGTCCGGCAAAGTTATATGGGTGTTTTTTTAAATATCTCAGTGTAGTAGCACGGACTCTGGAATTGTGCCCGGTATATATAGGCTCACCCCCTATTACTTGGGACTCATAACATAAATAGTGAAAACTGGGTGTTACATTGTACAGTCGCATTAATTTCAGGGATAAAAAGGCGTGATGTTATGTTCATAAAATAATGGTCGGTTTCGACGGTCTCACAGACTGAGCTAAAATATAAAACCTATTTTCAATTTCGAGTGGATTATGATGTTTAGTCGAGTGTATTTACTTTTAAAAATAATTGTTTCGAGCTTCGATATCGAATTGGTGTGTTGCAGAATCGCATTGCTACCTGAGAATTAGAATATTTTCGGACACTAGTGTGTCTTCTTCCCATCAACCTCTGTCATACAATTATTTTAATCAATATATCCTTCCATATCAATAAATTAAGAGTACCTATCATTACAAAAATTATCGAAATAATGATATCACTATTAAACTTCATTAATTATTACTAAATAAAAACTACGTTTTTACCTTTTTACAGACTATATAAGTATGTCTAGTAATGAAACCCGTAGACAAAAAAGTTAATGTTTATTACGAGAAAATTGATAGATACCTAATTGTTTACATAGGTACACGCACATCGAATAATGCATTGCTTTATGTATCAATGAGGTCAACCACCTAAACCAAAATGATTATTAAGTAGATACTGTAAAAATCAAAATGAATAATTTAAATTAGAAGCGGAGTCACGATACAAAGTGCTACGGCAGCAAGGTCACTTAAGAGACCGATCAGCTCGATCACTACGCGTCCAGAAATTCACTTACGACTTTGTGAAATTTATTACCAACAGTCTAAGTATTCTTGAACCGTAAATACCCAATAAAAACTACAGGTACAAATTAGCTAACTACTAAGTTCGCAGAAGGGTCACCACTTTACCAGGGGTAATATTGTAGGACAAAACTTATTCTAGTAAACGATTATATATAATTTTAAAATTCATGCTGCTTTTTATTTATTGTAGTTTTAATTGAGGCAGGAAAAAATGTGGTTTAACAACACCCTACTCAGAACCCGAGTCATTCAATCAAATATATTATATAAAAAAATTCTTAATGTTACTTTGTAAACAAGGTTCAAAAAGACTTGAAATGTACCTATAATATGTTATCTGGGAATTCCTAAATATTTTGAAATATCGACGTAACACTTAGTAACGCGGCTATAAAGTTAATGCCGACTGTCTATTTTGATAGGCATTAATTATAATTTTTTTTTTTTAAAAAAACGTTGCCCCACATTAGGATTTTCTCCTGTGTCGTGGGTGCGTTTACAAACATACAAGTTCACATACACAATGACACCCAGACCCGAAACAACAATTTGTGGATCACACAAAGTGTTGTTCCGTGCGGGAATCGAACCCGCGACACGTTGCAAGGCAGCCGGTTGCCCAACCACCGCACCAACCGGTATTTTTATTTTAGATTAATTAGTATTAGTACCTGTCATTGTAATTGTAACATCAATTATATGTAGGTATAGGTATTTAGTCTGTCCCTAGCCCTAGGTAGGTACGTAGATTTTTATTCCGAGCTAATAAGTGAATATGACAGTGTCTCACAGTGTTATATTCCTCAGGATAACATTAAAATGAATGTCAAGATTAATGTATGTTGCCTATGGCGTCGTTCAGAGACAATATTGACATGAAAATATAATATCAAAGAAACAAAAAGTGATAGTCTATCCAATTACTAAATGCATGTTACAAATCTAATAATGATCCAATCCATCAAATGATAGGTACCTACTATGACTTTTATAAACGAAAGAAACCTATAAAGTATTAGATCAGGTATATTAAAGGCTGATTTTTCAATTAACACATAATTCTGAACTGTAGAATTAAATTGACGTAGTTATTCCAGACAAGAGTTATTACTTCGATAAAAGTTTTCTGGCGTTGGAAACAGTTTAACTTACCCATGTGGCATGTCAACTAGTACCTTGGTACTTTGGTAGTAGTAACACGTTGCTGGGATGAGTTCCTAAACCTTCCTTATTGTCGCGGAGAACCTAACGGGTTACCGGGGCTCCGGCTCGACGTGCGGGAGAAGGAACGGGGTGGTTTTTAGTCAGTAAGAGTCTGACACTCCCTCCCGCCTCACCTCGCCTTTAGATCTTCATTCTTTTTCCTGTATCTCCTAAGCAATAACAGACGTGCACACTTCTTTTGACGATCCATGTCACGATAGGTCGTTTTCAATTTAAAATACGTTTAGTACTGTTGACGATCGTTGAAGAAATATGGGAGACGCCTTGTCTAACGAAATCGCATCGCTGCGACTTACATCTTAATTTTTTACGTTGCGAATTCGCATTGCTGTTTTGTATACGAACCCTAAGGTCCGATTTTTAGACGCGCCAGATAAATAACTGAGGGAATACCTACTTGACAATATTCCATACTAAGGGCCGATTTTTCAACCATCAGGTGTAGAATAAAATTGACATGTGACAGTTTTTAGTTTGGAAGAATTAGTTATTATGCTCTTCGGGTTACCGACTAGTTTCAAGCCATGCCAGAGGCTCATATTCATGAGCAGTATTCCGCAACCCGCGACACGTCGGTCGTCGCGACGGTTGTCGCGCTGCTTCTGCGAAATCATTACGTGAGTAAGCGGAAAAACACAATAGGTAATTAATTTTGTATGAAATAATGAAGATTTTGAGAAGATAAGACTTAGATGCGCGATGCAAGTCAATTCGCAAGTTCTTGCGATGCGTAGAGGGTGGTCGCACATTTTTGCGATGCGACGCCGCATCGCAGTTTTGTGTACGAGCCCTTAAACAAAACCAAATTTCATCAAAGTTTCATATGATTCTTGCTAATGTTACGCCATCTGTGAATCAATAAAGGAAACTCGACAAGAGTGACGTGCCGAACTAAGGGAATTGCTAGTATCGAAAAAATATTATCTACTAAAATGACTTAGATAGGATCCTTTTTTCAATGTCCTTGGGATACACAACGACCTTGGTATACAAAAAATATTTTAAGTTACGTACTGAATCCTATTTGCAACATTGGTACTAAGTACTAATACATTGTTAGCAGCGACCTCTCCATTTTGATTACAGTTCAAAGGTTAAACTGTAAACTAAGGGCCGCCAACAAATTAATGTCGATCTCCACAACTAGATGGAGCTTCTTTTTGGATTACAGCAGGTACAGTAATACTATTTTTTACAGCGAACTAAGTTTTTGTAGAGCTCATAGTTTAAATCTCTGTCTAATCTGTCATTAGACCTCTCAATAGGTACTTCACTACGCAAAGCTTGAAGTAATTCGTTAACAAAATTGCTAAGTCAACGCAAGCATTATAAAAAAACAACAGTTTAAAACTAAGTATAAAGGGGTAATTAAAACGAGTTGATTATTCGAACCAGAATGCACGTTTATTTATTCATTTCCAGAAAAAAAATCACAAATTGTAAAAGCTGTTACAAAGTTCCAAATAATGTCTTTGGCGACAATAGAAAATAATGGGTTATAGTATAAAGTTGCCAAAAATTTGTTTTGAATTTTTGTGCGCAATAAAAGTTTTACAAAAATGTTAAATGGTAAGTATACAATGGGAACAATGCAAGTGCGGTTACTGCGTCGCCTCCGGGCGCGTGTGCATACGAGATATACGCTACGGGGCCGAGTGCGCGATGGCACTGGCCGATTCCCAAACATGCTTATACAATCAAGGACTACAAATAACAAACGTTTGTTCATAAAACTGAGTTTAATCTACTTGTATACTTATTTAATGACTACATTTTTTAATTATAAAATTATACCTTCATAAATGTAACTAAAGGAATATTCTGAACTATTTCCTATACATACATGAATTCATTGATCGAAACAATTTTGATCCTAATCAATTAATTAAACCTTCCACGTCTAATAAAACAACATTTAAGAGCTAAATAATGAAATCATTTAACGTAAAATTAAATAACAAAAAATATATGTACAATTTATCAATAAATAATTACAAAATAATAATAATAGTAAATAATGGAATCTAATAAAGACATACTTTCAATAATAATCATTTAATGTTATAATCGTTCTGAACGTATACTGGAATGGAACATAATAGAAATAATATTTTAATGAAATCTGTTGAAGGTCTGTAAACATGCCATTAAGAATTACACATATAATGTATTATAATTATCACTATTTCTTATTCTTTGAGATCTAACATTGAATAGACACAAAATAGATGTGTTCAATAAGCATTATATTTGTTTCACACTGCGAATATACGAAGAATGAACAACGAAATTACTGTCCTATGTGACAAGCTTGCTAGACATCCATATTATTGAAATTTCAGAAAAATACCGATAGACAACAAGATTTTTAAATTTAAAACATTTGAACCGTTCCTAAGGGGTTAAAACGGTCACGATACTAGCAAAAACACGGCTATTACTATGATTAATCGTATTATTGAATATAGTAAACTATTACGTAATAACACAAATGCCCTCCATTTTCAGGCTGTTACAGAAATAAAGAAAGTGTAATTTTTTACCTTTTAGAAATGTAAAAAATACTTCAACAGATCAAAATCGCCAGCGAGAACATTTAGCGCCGAAATATAATCAACGATTGAAATAAATGATAATCTAACGTTAACACTTTAAATGCAATACATTTTACTTGCAATAATCGCTAATACTAAGTATATTATCGTAATACATAATTCAACATACACACTAGCATAGAAATCATGGATTTACGATAA
This sequence comes from Spodoptera picta, assembly GCA_038387885.1. Classification (NCBI taxonomy): domain Eukaryota; kingdom Metazoa; phylum Arthropoda; class Insecta; order Lepidoptera; family Noctuidae; genus Spodoptera; species Spodoptera picta. The sequence continues at coordinate 607,561 of JAZHFQ010000105.1, forward strand.
TCACAACAATATAATTGTGTTACGAAAAGATTACGCATATGTCTGTCCTTTAATAACTCCTACTAACGAGACTACATTCCAACTATGCAGTATGCAGGCGTGTACTGCGTTTTGATTCTACATCGCTGACAGCTCGAGCAACCTGGAGTATCCACTGTTTTGCAGTTTCGTCGCTATTATACACTGTGCTAGGCTTGTAACACACTGCATATATCATCGTTTATTGGATCTAAGAGTATTTTAACATATTTTTTTATTTGTCGGCTTATACATTTCATACACATACAGTCATGAATGAGGCTTAGTCTAATTGTTTTTTAAGAAATCTTTTAGATACCCAAATATGGCAAAACCTTGACTAATTATTAAATCAGTTTCCTGGATGTTATTTTCCAAGGTTAATATAAATAAAATTCTTTAGACGATATTAATTTCAGATAATATAACGACGATGTAAATTTAATATTGAAAATGAATCATCAACAGCCTATAAATGCCCACTGCTGAGCAAAGCCTCTTCTCACACGGAGAAGGTTAGAGCGTTAATCACCACGCTTAATGAAAATGAATAATAATACAAAATTAGTTATTAATATACGTTGAGCATAGAAACATCTTGTGGTAAACGCATGAAGTTCGTTGTTTGATGTTTTACAAATGCAGTCAATGCAGTACTTATAGATGGCGCTATACAACGATGTCGAAGTTAAGAACTGAATAACTTTAACTTTGGTTAATTCAGTATTAGATTAAGTATCGAGAAATTGAAAAGGTCTTTCGAGAAAGAACCAACAAGACGACTTTATTGTAATGTTTATTCTACACGTAGCATACAGTTACTGCATAATCAGAACGCTTGCACATGCCTGCGGCCGAGGGTATCGGTCGTAATATCTATGTGACCGTTTACAGTGATCGAATAATGTCAAATGAGAGTCAGTTACGAGTGAGGATTAGGGTAAAGGTAAAACAATCTAAGTTCAGACTTATATCAGTCTAGTTACGACTTCAGATCGTCTTATCAAGTCGTAACCGCTTACAAATAATTCGCATTTGCAGTCTTTAGATCTTCCGTTCCGTTATTACATAATCACGAAGGGAGATAAAACAAAAGTCGAAGTTGGGTTCACTGACTCGAACGTCTTATGGTTTAACGATGGGACCTTGAGTTGGACGCGGTCACTTTAGGTCGTGCTCCTGTTGACTTGGGGCAACACGAGGTGGTCGGCTGAGCATGAGACGCCGGCCGCCTTGGTCTCGAGGCCTACATATTGTAGGCTATATAAATTGCATCGATCTGGTCGGACAGGAATCCGTCGCGGAGGTGCATGCGCTGCTTCTCTCCGCGTGAGTTGATTGGCACGACGCCGGGGTCGACGACTACCACCACGCCAACGATGAGGTGGTGCTCCTCCAGCACCGTGTTGGTCACCAGTGGCACCAGGTTTAGCGCCTCGCTGTCGTTGCCGTCCAGCTCCACCACTACCACCAGCAGGTTGGTCCAAGTGAAGACGGCGCTGGAAAGTTAAATACAGAACGTTATTTAGTTCGCAATTATAATAACATTGCGCTTCCAAAGTTGCAATGAAAGTTGATAAATAGTCAAAATAAAAAAGAATTACCATTCGGCGATCTTCTTGTGGCACCTCATTACAGAGTTTTCAATATCAATGGGATGATATCTCATACCGCGCAGCATGATAGTCTCGTCAAGAGCACCGACTACGAACACGGCATCGTGTGTGTCGTGTGTCTCCGCGCTGATGTTGAGACTGCCGCAAGCTGATGCCAGCGACTCGGTGTCGCTGTCGCGAGTTATCATCGAGGTATCGTCCGATACGTGGCTAGTCGAGCTTATCTCCGTCCTTCGCAAAAAGCCCAAATATCCAGTGCGGGCGTACACTTCGCCCGTATTTCCAGTCACAAGCTGAGCGCTGAAATGATCGGCATAATCACTTTCGTCTCCGTATATGGTGAAATATCCGCTGGCATTGTGTGGCGACTGCACCCATATCTCGCCTAAATGGGAGTCGCCACATTGGCCCTTAGTTTCGGGGTTAGCGGTGATCACTTTTACTCCAGGCAACAATTTGCCGGATTCCATAAGGCAGAGCGAATGTGGGCTGCCTCGTTCGACAAGCGACACGCGGTCGTTTCTCAGAGCACGAAGGTCTACATAAACAGTAGAAGGTTCTGGGCTAGAAGCACCTTGGAGGCAGATGGCGATGTTTACGCGACAGCCGAAAGATGTAGACACAGCGCGGGGACTAAGACCGAGTGCTGAGAATAATTTAGAGAAGGAATTGGTTAAGTTGATACGAGGTCGCTCTTCGGCCACGACTACACATGTCCTCACGCATGCCAGGCTGATGCCCTTCGCCTTAAGTTGATTGACAGAACTACCCAAGCCTTTGGTGCACAGCTCCATGACGCCGTATGAGCAGAATGTGTCGCGCACTTTGTATTGAGAGACGGCACTCAGCCAAAGTCCGGGGTTAATCTCGACTTCAGAAGGTGGGATGAGAATAGAGTGATGGCCCGAGTAGATGCTGCTAAGACACCACAGGGCGAACCCGAGGCCGCAGTACGGATCGAGACAGAGAGCAATATGGCGCGACGGATACAGTTCGCAAGCGATCTTCATCGAGCGGCAGAGCGAGGTGACGGCAGCGTGCGACATCTTGATGCCCGCCAGCATGCCCGTCGTCGACACGCTGAAGTCCAGGTAAGCGAGCATTTCAGCAGTTGGTGCGCGGTACAGTATGGGCAGCTTTTTCTTCGGCATATCGTCAGTATCGAGGGTTAGAGGCCAAGCCTTGCTATCAAGTACGTTACTGGCTTCCTTGGAGCGCAGTAGTTTTATCACAGATTGGTTGGAGAGGACTAGCGTAGCCTTGCTGACGTCGACGATCATCCTTACGGTGGGCAGCGTGGTGTGCAGGTTTTGCGGGTGCGGCGGGCGAATAGTGACTGGGACCGCGCCGACGTACAGACAGCCGTAGAAGGCGCAAATGAGATCAAGTCCCGGTGGGAAGATAAGAGCGACGTGGTCGCCTGTGTTCACCCGTCCTTTCTCCAGTAGCAAGTTGCCGATCCTCTCGGCTTTCTTGTGTAGTTCGGCGCAAGTAAGGACCTTGGAAACAGTGCCCTTCGAATTGAGCAACGTGAAAATCACGTGGTCAGAGGTGCTCAGTGCGCGCCAACGCAATATTTGAGAGATGAACTGATACTGAAACGTGAGAAAATACTGACGTTAGTATTTATTAAACTATTGTAAGACTAATCAAAGTGTCAACTATATGAGAAATGTATTTCCGTACCTTTCTGGCGGCATCAGAATCGTCAGTGTAACCCATGTCGCGTCCTTGAGCGGAAGCAAGGCGATTGCCCTGCACTAAGTTCCCCACAATGACAGAAGCGGGGCCCACATCTAAACATATTAGAATACAAAATTACATAAGTATGATGTTATTTGTTTTAAATTAACATAACATGGCGCAACACAGTGGGTAAATCACAGTTCAGCTTTGATGGTAAATTTTATCATTGTATGAATATTATTTAATTATCTTCAGACATCTTAAAAACACGACACACTATCTGCCAGCCTTTACATTCACAAGCGAACATTATACAAAATAACAAAGAAATATTAAATATTAATTTATACATCTTGCTTAGGCAACAGCTACGGCTAAGAATAAATCTTGCTTTACTATTCATAAAAATGTGTTCAACAGACAGCGCGGTCGCTTCATAAACTGAACAATAAAATATTTAATTTCGCTTAGAACGTTCTGTTCTGTTTTCGTTGAAAAATAACATTGGCCAAAGGCAAAAATAAAAATATTGGAGCACTGCAATACAAGAAATTTTATATTAATTTATTACATGTACTTACAGTTACGTATTTGATGCAAACTGAGCTTAGCTACGCTTTAATTATGATGTTAATAGTGCTAATCTCTAATGAGTATTTTAAATGACACTCGAGTGTGACAGTTCATACCATTAGGAAAGTTTGTAAGATACTGCATTATGAACTTAGAATTTGTTTTATAAAAATGTTAAGTGAATTACATAAATGTACAAAAAACCTACATTTAGCCAACAAAAGTAACACCAAAGAAGGTCAAAAATAAATCGCAAGTGCACAAGAACTTAAAATAAACTTAACACTACTATAATATGTTAATAATCAATGTGGTCTTACCGGAATGGATCTCTCTCGGCTTGGGGAGGTTGGTGACGCAAGTGTGAGGACACATCAGCACGTTGGCTGGGTGCAGTGTGCCTTCAAGGAAGCGACGCTTGCATTCGCTAAGATGTATCCCGCCAAGGGGAGTTTTAGGAAGGTAGTTGGGCTGGACCAAGGCCAGGCAATAGATGCCCACTTGGTGAATCGAATCCACAGCCTGAAGAACGCGGGACATCCACTGGAACGACTGAAAACGAGATTAACTCCAATCATTATTTTTATCAACATGTTTGTGTTTACATATTTCAAATATCGCACTTTAAGTGTCTATAGTTTAAGTGTATAAATGAGAGACAGAGAAAGAACGTAAACAAACGAATGGCTTTCATGTTTCGGCGGGAAAGTTGAATAGATGCCGTGTGCAAATTTACTGCAATTGGTGGGAGTTTACAAACTATATTTTAGTAAGGAAAAAATTAAAATAACGGTGAGGTTAGCATATTTTCGTCAGATGGCACAGTTTAAGGCAAATTAATTGCACTAACAGGTGCATTCGAAAACTTTTATATGAATAGGATGTCATCGAAACAATTTACGATAGCATTCGTGCACATTCGGAAGTTATTATTGCTGTCTCTTACCTTCCGGTTATGAAAAATGAAACTACAAACCCGGCAGTCTGCGACTGCGTCAGTCACAATGTAGACCGAGACTAGACTGCACGTCGCTCTTCCGCAAAACTTTAATACCGTTACATTTTACGTCACTAACATCGTAACGTGCGTATTCAGGTAAGCTGTTTTTGGTTTTCTGATGAAATTTATCAAATTATTATTGCTTTATATTAGCTATTAAATGCTTTTGTAAGATATTATTAATGATCGCATATTTTTGGTTAGTTTTAATGTTCAACTTCAACTTCGACTAAGGACGAAGTATTTTTGAGTAGACTTATTAAGAACTGGATAATTATTTTTTTCTTTCAGAGATTTTAATGAGCTGCTTGGAGTTGGGAGCATTTACTTTTGGAAGCAGTAATTTAAGAAATATTGTACGTGACGTAAAATTATGAAAAGGTATCACATTATTTTTAAGAATAGTGTTAGTGCAAGTTCCTGTATTTTAATCGAAATAAAACTATTATCTAAATCAGTTGTATCATTTTAAAGTGATCTGCTACAATCTACAATTTCATTCCGTATTGCAATAATGCAAATTTGTATTGCTATTTTTAATGAGGTGGTAAGAAAACAGGTAAATGAATGGAAGTATATAATATACAATACATGTTTGCATGTCATCCAGAGACACGCTTCATATTGATATCATTATTGTACTGGTCGCAGTTTGCCAGTACACTGTTATCACTAAGTGCCCTGTTACGAAAATATCTGATACTTAATAGCGTATTTATCGGCGGCACTCGTCGCGACAGTTATGAGGACCCCGATAGTATAGCGATACACCAACTTATTGATTTAGCCTTATTTCTATATTACTCGATGAACAGCAGTGCCAACATCGACGCCGAGACGATCTGATTACGTGATTGACAACAAAACTATTCAGTTATATTATATCGTACCAATGCTTGCACTAGTACTATCTAAGCATAAAATCAACTTTTAGCTGTAAAAAGCTATCTAAAAAATTATGAATGACATTTGAACTGTCAAACACCAAGCGGTCACCGGTGACCGCAACCTATTGTTCTATAATTGTGTCTATAATGACGGTACTCGACGAGTTAAATCCACGATTGAAACAGGTACGTAAATGTACAATTAATTTTGTAAAATAAATATTAATCCATTTTAACCATTCATTTTATTTGCTTTTCCACGTTCGTATTTCCACCGATTGTGAAAGTGTTTGATTAAAACTATAACAGAATATTTTAAATACAAAAAATGTATCAAAGCTTTTGATTGACTTTATTTTGTTTTTGTTGCAGTTTACACTACAAAAAGTGGAAATATGAATATTAGGGAGTTTTTATAAAAGTATTTTAAAAATTATTGTTTTTATGACGTAGGTAATTATGAAAGAATTAATCTTGGATTTGTATTAAAATAAATGGAAGTAAAATTGTGTAACAACGAGATCAAAAGCGATGAATATAAGTTAGTACTCAAGTATTCTAGTATACTTGGATTCACGTAACATTCAATTGATAGATATTTGGTATGCAACAGTGTTTGATTTGACTGTGCCATTGACATTTACATTGAACAAATATTAGCCGTTGCATCTCTCCGAGATTGTTCGAGTATTTGACATGTTTGCAAATATCACAGCTAGAGAGCGAGTTAGAGACGATACAATGAATTTGTTTGACTAAGAACACCGTGTCACTCCTATTAATTGGTTGTGTTTGAGTACTGTTGCTTTAACAATACAATTTAGTGATTCAAATGACGTCAACATCATTTTTTAAATTTTTAATTAGTGCAGATAGAAGGAGATGCTGATGAGATAGCACGAAAGAAGATTCAAGTGTCACAGTTAATACAAAAATCTAGTAAGAAAGGAACATACGCGTACCTCCTCTTCGCCACAGTCCGGGCGCTGCTCGGCGACGATGCAGATCCTCTCATCACGTAGCACTCGTACGGAGAAGACGGCAATACGTCCTCGATATATGAACTTCATAGGTTCTACTGCCAGCACGGTGGCTATAATGTCATCCATATTGTGCTTGCGACCAGTGACCGTCATCAGACCATCGCGTGAACCGCACACAAATACAAGACCTGGAAATGTTTTGAGTTAAGTCAATCCTTTTTTATTCATACCATTGAGCCACTATAAGTTTGGGCCTAATGGAATTACAGTCGACAATGTGTGACGGACTTATTACAGACGGCTGACAGTTACGTGAGTAAGCCGAACACATAATAATTAACTTGTAACAGAAGCAAGAATTATATCGTAGTAATCTGTTTAGATCGAGAAGTTGTTTGTAAAAGTGTATCCAAAAGCCTAAAAACTCTATAGTCTTCACATTTTAATCAGCGGTGGTGTAACAGAATAACACAAATAAATAAATGTTTATAGATACATCTATAATTTCGTGGTGGGTAAACGAACCCTTCCAAAAGCAAGTACCAAAAACACTTTTTCCGAGTTATATGTACTTTAAAGATTATCTGGACACTACTGACAAACGGTGAAGGAAAACAACGTGAGGAAACCTAGGTTTATAATTTCTAATTATAAGTTTGTAATAGCCAACCCGCATTGAGCAAGCGTGGTGATTAATGCTCAAACCTTCTCTGTATGAGAAGAGGGTTTGCTCAGCTGTCAAGTATAGGCTGTTGATGATGAGGACATCTATATTACAAAAGCTTTTACAACTGATTCAGTAATTTCTTACATTGTAATACAATTTCAGTTTTTATATATGAATGCCTATTTGCCATTATAATAAAGTAATAATAAGTTTGACATTTGGAGTTTTACACCGACGATCAGTTCTTTGCCACGAAGGATCGAAAGTTATAAAAGTTACCGAAGTAATTAGCGCTTAAGAAGCACTAATGAGATGTAATTAAACGCAGATTCTTTCAAGATGACCTGTGAGGTTAAGGTTGGATGTGGATATTTAATTTCGTTGCGTAGTTTAAGTTTGAAAACTTACATGGATTCAAATATATCATCCATCACCATCATCGATTATGGTGATGTGTGTTACTATGACCTGAATGCAGATCTCCTCAATAAACTTGACCGTCTTCTAAATAACTGCATTCGATTCGTTTCTAAATTACGTAAATACGACCATGTGTCTGCACAGCGATCATTGTTGAAATGGTTGCCTATTCGTCAGCGCAGAGAGCTAAGGGCACTCACAACTTTATTCTCTCTGCTTGACTCTCCCAATTCTCCTAACTATTTAACTTCCCATTTCCAGTATGTATGTGACAACCATACTAAAAATCTACGCTCCTCGCATAATCGGCTGTTGCACTGTCCTGTCCATCGCAGTAACTTTACTCATTCTTCGTTCTTCATTCAAGTCATTTCTCTCTGGAACACGCTTCCAACGAATGTCAGAACCGCAACCAGTCGTCTGAGTTTCAAGCGGCGGTGAGTACATTGGCGGAAAGCTGGCAGTTTCATAACATCTTTCATAATTTTTCATCTTGTTGTAACATAGGACAAATTCATATACGAGTCACAAATATATTTATATGTATAATGATATTTATATTATATATAATTATATATATCTATACGATTATATTTACGTATTTTATGTATGCTTTTGATACCCTTTTATTAATTTGGATAAATACCACTATTTCTCATGACTGTTTTGCAGCTTACCACCTACCACATACATTTCTGCACTACCCAAAGGATGACTGGCAGAGAATGCTGTTAGCATTAAGTCCTCCTTATGCAATTGTATAAAACTTAAATAAATAAATAAATAAATAAATATATTTAAATTTTTTACATTGGCTTTAAAATAAATTATCAAAATGCATTTTGTCACATAGCGCGACTAAAAGCAACATATTCAGAATCAAAGAAGAAACTACAGAAAGGAAGAAATTTCATTTTAGTTCGCGCGTCCAAACATGGCGATTGGTAAATAAGTGGGAGGGAACATGGCAAAGCAAAAACTCATTCTGCATCGCGGCCAAAAGAACATAAAATATTTTCAGAAAGTGTACATAAATCAAACAGTTCAGTTTGTTCAGTAGAAACCATGCTATATTTACTCATGCAAACGCGGCCTAACCCAGCAGAATATATACTTGCTGGTGTTTGGAACATTTATTTACTGAAAACTTCTGTATATTACGACTGCTAGGGAAATATCTGTGCACTTACTGAGGTGTAAGTAATTGGCAATTAAACTTGTAGCTGTATGTTTATAAGTGGCTGTCAGGTGGCGTGCATTATTGATGTTTGGTAGTTAAAATTGCTTTTTACATACCTATTTTATAGGTTGTAGAATTATCTAATATTTAGATTTACCATGATATCATTATGCATTCAATACAAAGGGTGAACAATGGTTGATTATACACCAAAATCGCCATTTGGTAGTTTACAACGAGTATTCGTAGTGAGCTATAATGAAAAGTGGAATTTGTCATAAGTAAACTTACCGCCAGGTCCTAAAAAGCCGAGGAGGCCGCTTCGTACATAATGTTCTTCTCCGATGGGTTCGCCGTCAGCATCGAGCGGACGCACGCGGAATACAGTATTGGTCAGACCAGGCAGACCCCAGTACCCAGACCCGGTTGCACCAGACAACACGCAAATTTCTCCTACTTCATCAGTTTTGCAAAGGTACGACGGACCTTCCATCTTCACAACAACTATCACGCCTGTTCAAAAACAATACAAACTCAAATTAAATTGTGATTTAAACACACACCGAATACGTAAAATAACAACACGAATCTCTTTGATTAATACGCAATTTATTCAACCAGTTAACCGAGAATACCGCTATCCAGTACCCATGTATGTATGTACATACATTGCGGTTTCATTGTTTAAAGTTCTCTGTTAAAATGTTGTTACTAACAAATTATTCGAATGCATAGGCATTTCATTTATGTGAATGGAAACGTAGTTATTTCTTAAATATAGGAATCATTTTAAAACAATCGATGAATTTGTTACTTACAGGACGGCATGACTTGTCCGCAATCTTGTAGCGTGAGTGAAGTGAGTGAGTTCTCAGCATCGACGCGAACTACTCCATACGATAGACCAGACATGGAGAGAACTCCACGGCCGGCCGAGGCACCGCCGCGTCCCGCGCGACGGACGCACACAGTCAGAGACTCGCTACTACACGCACAAGGGCAAATAGCATCGCCACGCACACCTAATATCAGAAACAACTGTTGAAACCTCAACTCAATCTAGAGAACAATATCTACAGAAGCTATATCCTTCACATACCTTTGCTCTGGAACACCGACAAGAACTGGTCGCAAGAAGACAGAGACCACGGATTGGCACCATCGGCGACGAGCAACATACGCAGGGAGCTCAGTGAGATCTCCTTGTGATCACGAGTGGCCAACAGACCCCAGTGCAAGTCGCGGGATTTTACTATTGCCACGGATGCCCTGTGTACAAAATTGAAAATTATAGCTTCGAAATTTCATGAATAGCAATAAATAACATAAAATTACTCATAAAATAAATTCCTTAGCATAAAATAAATATAACATTTTCGTTATCAGTTTAGCGATGTACCTCTACAGTGGACGAGACTAGCGCTCCCGTAAATAAATTACTCTTATTTTAATAAGCTAAGTGAAACCTTTCAGTAGCAAGACTTCTTGGCGTTGCTGTTACAATGCTGTCTAGATTTAATAATTTAATTTTATGAAAGTTTGTTAAGAGCTTGCTTTTATCTTGGGGTTGAAGGTTTCTTAGAAGCTTATAATTACTATATTTCTTAGCGAACAGTGTTGCATAAGCAGTGTATCAATTAGTACATTTCTAGTAACTTGTTCAACTGAACAGAGAAACTTGTGACAAGTAAAGACTGAATAACCTCACCTGTATTTAGTAATCATGTGCATCCAGGATGCGGGGCTGACTTTCATAAGCGCGTACGGAATGAATATGACGTGCATTCCGTTGAGCACACTGGCAAGCACGGCGTGCCACAGGCCGGTCTCTCGCTTGAAGTCCAGCACACACACCATGTGCTCCCCCTCCGTGTAGTTGCACGCCACCGACAGCATGCGGCTGTGAGCCAGCATAGACGCCCTGCGGAAACACCTGCCTTGTAGCGCGCGACATAACAATAACACTTGTTTCTATATGTATAGTTAGCATCAATAAAGCAACTCCGCCACAACAACTAAACAATAATAATACAATTCCATCATAAAAACACAACATTAAAACAAAACACCTCCTACAAATGAAAGGCTTATAAAAACAAGGAAGAAACAAGACAGAATTTTCTTTGCTGTTCTCGTTAAGATAAAATATTGTTAAGCTGATTAAAAGTGCAGCGCTACTAAGATAACAATTTATCTTCAGCACTTCGCGTTCACAAATAAAAAGATTAATAAGCTGGGCTTATGGATTTTATTTTTCCTTATTGAAAGATCTTAAGATTTTCCGATAAAAAGGTATTGCAATTACGTTTTCTCTGGAATTTTTAATATCGATAGCTAGAGCTTGAGTTAGTGAAGGAATAGCTTCGTCGTTAATAAAATACCAACTATGGAGAATATTTTAATGTACATACTTAACGGTAATATTCGGTTAAATGATCCCTAGGTAATCATAATTAGTACTTCCGCTGTAATGCGCCTACACGTTTGTACTCGCAAACTCCCCCTTGAAGCCCTACAAATAGAAACTGCTTAATCACATTGTTGTTAACAACTTTGTACTGCAATTTGAAGCGAGCAACGCTGTCGAGAATTTTATTACTTTTTTTCAAGGACTTTCACGTATCAGCTACGGTTAGTTGGAGCTCGTTTTTATAAATGAAAAAATGTTCTTTTCATCAACTGGCTTTGTCGCTTTTTTATTTATTACATTACATCGATCAATTGAAACGTCAGTAACGGCTGTGGTAACACAAAGCACCTTAGTCTTGCTCCTAGTTAAACGTATCCCCCGGGTTAACAGACTACGTATATAATTAATCTATTCACATGCATGGATACAGCGAGATTGTCAATTTCCGCAGCACATCACTGCGTAATGACACGTTGTACGTGAGAGTATCTAAATGAAAATTACCCGAACCAAGTGTTGCGAAACATGAAAGGGCAATAAAAATAATTTATGTATTGAGAAAAAAAGGAATTATTCTTTATTCTCTCATTATAATTTAGTATTAGCAGAACTTGTCGAACTTGTTGAGAGCCAAAACAACCTTAAAAGCTATTAAACATCATAGTAAACTTTAAGGACTTTACTAGCTTCATAGTGCTAGTACCTCTCAGGAACATTGGAGCTGTTAGGTATTTAGACTGTTCCACTCTAAGTACTTCATGCCGAAGTTGGAAACCTGTACTGTCGCTGTTCATTTTCAGTAGCTAGATAATTAATATCGATTTAAAAAGCTGTTGTGAAGTTGCTCGTTAGAACGGTATTTGCGTAGCTCCGGTGTTCTGACGTGCGTTGTATTGTTAGTGCAAGAGTCATTTCAGTGAAGCTGGTTGCTAAACCATTGTCGAGTAGGGCTGCAGCCATTCACATGTCTCCGGTGTTGTCAAGTTACATCGCAGTTCGCAAGCTTGTGGAGTGTCGTGAAGTTGATTCGTTCAATATCCTGCGTACAATAACGTTTTCCGCGCCTCCTCCGCGCGGTTTTATTCAATAAACGTTATTGTACTTGACATACTTTATAACGTGCCAAAGAACATCAACATAATTTGATCAAACACAACATATTAGATCAACCAGTAAATTGGAAGATATAAAGAGTTTTCCATGTTACACGAGTTTCGCATGCGTGTTTTTTTTTCGTCGAAAATTACTATAAAATTCAATTAAGAAGCTATGTATATTTTAAAAGGTTTTGACAAAGGATTTTCGAAATCCCGAAAATATTGAAGATATTATTATGTCAATTTCTAACTGCGATATACGATAACAATTAGAAGGGCCATACGATATTGCCCTAATATAACTTTAAAGTAGAAATAAAAGTCTCATCCTCAAGCTTGAAGTGGTAGCATGTGGCCGGCCATAACAAGTTTCACAAAAGATAGAAATATTCTAAAATTCCAGCTCCCGTTGTGAGTGTTACGTGTTTGCAGAAACAAATATTTTATTGCTGAACTAAGAGCACACAAGAGTTGAGAAAACTTTTACAACTATAAACACATTTCAACATTTACGTATGTAATGGCATTCTTTATATTGTGCTCTTGGGATCATTCGTAAAGTTAGATCTAACATGCAGTTTTATCAATTTGCAATTTATGCACAATGCTCACATGAAGTTGAATGCTATGATTTTTATATCGCAGGAATATAAGAACATTTTTGTGTACTTATATGTACATAGGTATACCTATTGACGGCAGGGTGCGGATGTGGATTGCTTCATGAAGCAGGGTTAAAAGTGAAGAGAGTCATCAAGTACACGATGCATTGTATTTTTTACCAAGTTATTAGTTACACACATCCACTTGTTACGTATTCATGATAATGATAGTGGTGACTAAGACTAATACGCACTTTCGCAACTAAACGGTTCGTCAGGCAACATTTAAATAAGATAAAAGCTATGCAAATTGAAGACCTTTGAAGAAAAGTGAAGACTAACGCAACAGTCCGGTGACTGTACTTGATGAGATCCATAATTCATTGTAATTTTTAACGAAAACGTCTCAGTTTGGTTTTTTATTTGGAGCAGTTAGAGAGAGTGTCAATCCAATTTCATATTGGTATTAATACGACAAAACCGCAGTGATGGAGCATGGAGCAGGGAAAAGCCTTTGCATGTTTGATATTTAAAATATTATTAATTTTTCATGAACCGACTATGGACGGTATTTTTTACCGTTCGTTCGCAAGTATGTTTGTAGCTTTACGAAATACGATTCATACGGATAATGGATTAGTTTATATACGGATTTAAGTTTACTAAAAGCCTGTTCTTAAAATATTTTTATGGACATTGGGGGTCATTAGTTTGGAACAATGCTGGCAGGCACAGCTAATAGTTATATTCCATTTTTTATAACTAGTAATCACATTGATCATTCAATAACTGTGTAGGCGACCTATAATATAATAGATCTCATCAAATTCAAGGATGAGAATCAGACTTGGTTTGTTTACGGGCAAATACTGAACGTACAGCATCGTATGTATGATGTTTCATATTGATTGGTAATCTAACGTATCGTTCCAATATACGTCCAACTGGGAAAATGAAGTTCACGTTATCTATAAGCCATTCATCGAGTCCATGACGAGTAAATGGCTCAGCGGGAGTTATCGCCGCCGGAATTCCAGTCTACATTCCAGCTCACCCGGCATTCCACCGAATTTAAATGTTAGCGTGATTTTCCGGTTTTCGATTGTGCGCGAAACTATATTTCAATGTTCACCATCGATTTGCGTAGGTGGGTACCTAAATATTAATTGAAGATTCTGTACTTAAAATAATGAATAAATATATCAATAATTTCTAATTCCGGTAAACAACTGAGTGACCTACATATCATATGATTCAATGTAACGGAAAACTTTGTAAACGTGTAGTAATCTGCGGTTTTTCTTAGCGAATGCTATTATATATGCTATATATATATTATTAATATTTTAAAGCACAAATATTGTTTCTTGTATAATGTAATATTGAATGTATGTTTTGATTATTATGCGCGATCACGTTGGTGGTTGTCGAGGGAGGTTCGCATTCAGCAGTGGCTGGCGGCAGCCCAATAAAAGATAATAATAATGTCACAGGCCTTAAGTTCCTTGGTAGTTATAGAACAATCTAGCAATAACACTGACACATCACATTCATTTTCAAATAATATTTAAAGTAATTTATTGTCGTTCTCTCCTTTTAACTCGGCGAGGGAACGAGCGGCTATTTCCACTAATTGATTGACGGACGCTTTTATTCTATTTTGACGTCATGAAAGAGCCTTTCTTTGTATGGCTTTATTGAATTAATAAAATGCTCTGAATATATTTAAAGAATCTAGCTACATAGTGAAGCCGAGTATGTCCTGAAACTGTGACACTGATGAAACTTAATCTGATATCAAAGCTACCTGCCAAGTGAGGGGATTATGCAAACCATTTCCTCAAATCTTGTACACAAATTTGGTCAGCAGTCCTTGTATTCCTGCTAGTGATGGTTACGATGATACCTAAATCAGTGCTTACCTGGTGACTATTACACCCATAGCAGAACCGTCAGCAGCTGAAGTATGCTCGATATGAGCAGGGCTGTCCTCCGCGGGTCTTGGGGGAGGGATCCAATCCCGTGGTGGTCGCGGCAACTTCTCAGTCGACACCCACTGCAGAGACGGCCAGCCACGGAATGATACCACATCGCCAGATGATGTTTTTGGCAGACCTAGTAGAAGGGATATGATAAGAAATTGTAACTAACATATAAAAATAAAAACAACAAAATGTTTATTGTATTCATTTCACCATTTTAATTACGTAATAACTCCACTATGGACATTGTTTCCTGTTATCCAAATAAATACGTGACATTGTTTCCTGTTATCCAAATAAATAAAATGTACCCAGTAAGCCGACTGTAATTCAAAGCTTTGAGCTCGCTGCGACATAAGCCTAACGGAGCGATTAATTAGAAAGGGATCATTTCCAAACTGCATCGTTCCTGATAACGCCCATCATATTGAGTTGCCACGTTGAAATATTACGGCCATTACCGAAACTAAAATTTAATACACCGAATATTACTTTCTGTACTCGTAATTAAACAGCAAATTCATACCGGGCAGTTTTTGAAATTGATTAATCCCTCCGTGTACAACATGAATAATATTTTGGAAACATGTTTCCTATTAAAACATTTCATTCATGTTAACCGAGCAGAAAGGGGGATTTCAAAAATGAAAAGCTCTTCAATAGTTTGCTTCAATTATTTCAGATATTCGATATATTGTATTGTGGTGGACACATTAATGGAATATTACTTTTACAAAACCATACAAAGGTTTTTATCCGCCTATTAATATAATATTTAATTACGACCACATCATTTTAATTTAATGTGTATTGCGTGTATATTTTACTATAATCGATTTATAACCTCTGTGGAAAGGTAACGCGCAATTTTCGCACTTGATTGCGCGCGCCTACTCGGAGTAGCAACGTAAAGTGAAGACGCCCGAATATGCCAGACAGAAAAGGAAGAGAACAATGCATACTGTATAGGGAACACGCTGCGTTGACAATCTTAATATGTATGCACTTGCGGTTGCATTCGATGGTAGACAAAGTTTTGTTTTCTCAATATAACTATTATTCTAATGCGTAAAATCCTCTTCAGTGTGTTAATGTTGTGTTAACATTGCCTGTCTTTATTTAATTTCGTGACAAATTTGTCGGTACACGGATTACTTGTATGCGATCGTCAATGAATACTGCATAGTACTGCATTGAAGCGTAACAGCGATTTAAATGGTACCTCATTTTACAGTGGGAATCTACGAGCTGCTAGCGCCGCCTGAATTTATTCGCTAGCGTGAATCAGTAAACTGTAAGAGGTGGTGTTTTAGTAAGACACTAATTGTCAATGATTGAACACTCAGACGAGAATCCGTTATGTTTTGTATTTGTATTTAGATACAAAATAATAATTTTGTAGAATAAAAGAGGACTATATTATTTGTTAGTTTCATGAATTTGTATACTTTAAAAGAGTGACTAAAGATTCTGAATTAGGATGTCAGATCATGACTGAAGCCTGAAAGATTAGAAACAGTTAATTTATCCAATTCATGTTAAAATGAAAGAATTCGTGTTCAACGCTACAACATTTTAAACGTTACATCATAAAAGAAACTACTCTAAACAGTTTATTCCACTTTTAGCAAAACCTGACGCATCGTTCTTTGAAGTATTTTGCATAGGAAACACCAACGATGATGTGTAGAAAGTGAAATCCAATATATTCAATGTAGCTTGCAGCGGCGTGCAGTGTTTGCAGAAGATTCGATTTGAACTTTGTGCTAAGCGCTCTACCGCGTACACCAGCACCATGTTGAAAAATGTTCTGTTGGTTTTCTGAACGCCGAGGTGTATTATTAATCCGTAGAGGTATTTTGAGGTGGCTGACTTTTGACCCTTTACATAATTGGAATAGGTGATTATAATTTTTTAATATATTTGACAGTTTGCGCAAGGTCTTTTAGCCTAAACAAATAATAAAAATATTAAAAGTTTTTAAACTCTTACCTTTGAGGCAGTTATCGGAAGTGAGCGCATATTGAATTCCGCAGGAACCAAGCAGGAAACCAACTTGCTGCAGGCCAGCGTCACGACGAGTCAGCGGTACTTCTATTGGGACTGGCACTATGCCCGCTTGGAGACACCCGTAGAATGCACACATGAAGTTTATGGGATCATTATTCGGATAAACTAGTGCCACACGATCTCCCGGCTTGATGGAGTTGTCTCCTGTCAAAGGTCCACCACTGCTGGTCTTCGAGGTGAACGTCTTGTTCAACAGAGCATGAGCGATCTTTAATGATCGACTTAACAGTTTTCCTACGAGGAAAAAATATGTTTAATATTATTCATGAACGAAGACTTTTACGGTAAAAATATAATTAAATTGAAACCAAGAACTAAAACAAAGGAAAAATATAAAGAAATATATTTATGACGGTCACTACAAAATAATGATTCAAACTGCCTAAGAAACAAGAAGTACTTACCATAATTTAGCGAGTTGCTGAGTTTCCCGTTTGGATCTAAGACTGTGGCAACATTAGCTTTGAAAGAAGCTGTTCCGTATCTTTGCAGGGCCGCTTCAAGGTTGCGAGGTAGCCCTGAAGGGACCACAAGCTGTTCGCCCACAGCTGGGGTCATGGTGCCGCCTTCTGGCTTCGGAGCATTAGGATCCTTAGGGTTGGCAGCCAGCTCGAGTTCTATGTCGTCGTCTTCATAGAATTCCGGCAGTGGGCGGCGCTTTGGGCGCTTCAGTGTATTAAGCAGTTGTTGTATTTTAGCCGATACCTACACGATATAATACATTTTAGTATTTAAAAAATATCCACACCATGAGCTTGCACAAGGACCATTAGTCATTAAAAATCAATTTTTATATTTTGTGACGCTGGGAGAAGTTTCGTGTATAACAATATTTAATTATTAGATACTCAATTACTTTTATTAATCACACAAGGGATTTAAATATGCGCCTAAGATCTACTTACCAAAACTTTGCATGTTGACATAATAGACAAAAAAGTAGATAAATAAAGCAAAAAACAAAAGCACTGCATTACAAAATGTAACTTAAAAGTAGAGAAGTTAAAAGCCAGTCACAACAATGTACATTGTGGCTTCACCCCGATTGTCTTTAAGTGCAGCTCGTAGTCAATTTATCGATTTCGACCTAATGCCATGTAATCCGTTGTCCGGCAAAGAGGGCAGCTACCGCAAACGTGTGGGGTCTTAACCGATGACGCTTAACCACACAAAGACAGCGAGCGATAAGGAAATTGCTTGTCAAACACAGACTAGCCATGATGTCTACAAAGCCCGGTGTTCTGGTGACACACCCGGTTATGTTGTACAGATTGCATTCGGAAATGGTTAAAAGTTTGGTAGAACCCATATATAGCCCTTGCATGTTAGAATACTTACTAATACATTTGTATATCGGGTTAAGAAACCGACTCTTGGATAGATGTTGTTAATAAATCGTGTGTTTAATATACTTTTAAGATGAAAATTATACGCATGGCAAAAAATGATTTTGCGTTCTTTACTTCTCTTTCTACGGTAAAATAAAAAATAATCAACAACACTGTGTAGATACTATTATTATTATTAGCCTAGCAATAGCCACATTAATAGCATTATAGTCTAAACAACAGTAACGTATTATCTTTAATCAAATCTATAGGCTCAATGTAAGTAATTGCATTTAAATTGAACTCCAATCGATGCGGTTCGCTTACAATGTCAGTCAATACTTGATTGTTACCAGACATATCAATAGCACAGAGATCAACAAGTACTTGTACTTAAGTCAAAGAAAAATTACAGAAATGTTAACGTTATAAAGTTTTGAATATAACTAAAGATTTTTCATTTAACACTATTTGTTTTCAACGTACATGCATAAAAGGCAAATCCGCCACCCTTAAAACGTAAAATAAAAGATACTTTGTTTTCATTACTTACGCTTACCTTCCATCGGCCGGTGCCGGTGCCGGTGTCCTCGGGTTGAGCGTAGCACTGGACTCGGTCTGCTACCAGCGCTCCACCGCGACGTGCGCCTGATGAAGCATGAGTCACATCAGGCTGGACGTCTGATGACAAACTACGAGTTACTAAAGCTCGCCTACCAGCGGAGCCAGGAATACACCACTGCGGCACGGCACCAATTCCACTTCCATTATTATTATAAAAATATCTAAGATACAGAACAATTGTGCGGTTAGTGTGTTCCTGGCTTAAGAGCCCGCGCAGACAGAAAGCAGTCAAGCGATGAGCTTTTGATTAAAACAAGTGTTCAATTTTGTCCGACGGCAACGAATCCTTTAAGGAACAATTTTGGTTTTTAGATAGCTCCGTACAGACTGTCTGCTGTCTATATCTCTATCGGACTCTTACCTACTCTACTTACAGACTGTCAAGTAAGAGCGTTGTCGTGTTAATTTATAAAAAAAAATATTTTATGAATCTTTTATATTTATATGTACATTGTACACATTACAAACAATGATTCAATTTGGTCAATAATGTGTCCAGTCACCACCGGCGTCGATAATTGCCTGGCATCTCCGAGGCATACTTTCTACTAATCTGACGGCGTATTCTGGTGGCAAGGATCTCCAGATCCGACGAATTTCGCAAGACAACTGCTTCAAAGTGTTTGTGCGTCTTCCACGAAGCTTCTGTTTAATATATGCCCACACATTTTCAATAGGGTTTGCATCGGGCGACTGCGACGGCCAATCCAATGTAACGATGCCAGATTGAGTCTTCCACTGAGTACAGAGCTTGCTGCGGTGTTTAGGATCGTTGTCTTCCTGCAGAATCCAATCTTCATTTTTTGTGATGAACCATCGTTTGGCAGATGGCAATAAAGCCTTTTTGTAGATTTTTATCATTTTCTCGGCATTTAGGTTGTCAGTAAAGAGGTACAAAGTGCCGAATCCCTGCTTTGAGAAGCAGCCCCAAAGATGCACCTTTATTCCATGTTTTACGGTCCGCTGAACAAGCCTATTGGTGGAGGTTGACCAGGCTCGCGTGAGGACAGAACGTGACCATATAGAACATTCATCAGTAAAAATGACATTTTCAAAATCTCTATCAATATTTTCATGCGCCAAAGCGAGTCGCTTTGTCACATGTTTTTCAGTTAACAGAGGCTTCTTCATTGTGTTGCGCCATTTCAGATCATGAGTACGAAGAAGGGTTCGGATAGTTTCGTGGGATATATTTAAACCTTTTGCCATTAATTTTGCTTGTCCTTGCCGCAGTGTTAGAGCAGGATTCCGCGAAAACAGATTAACTATTCTTTTTTCATCTTTTTTGTTCACTTTTCCTATCGAACCACGTTCTGGTAAATCATCGACATTTTTAGTCACTTTATATCGCTGTATCCACTTCTGTACAAATGCCTTTGACTTTCTCATATATTTAGCAGCCGCTAATTGCGACATTTTGGGACCTTTCGGGTGGATGCATAGGAACACAGCCTCGTAGCGCGACGCGTACTTAGCACTCATGGCGTTTAACGTGATTGCTGTTAAAAAGATCAACGACAACTGAACCTTTGTTGATAATGCATCAAGGACAAAGCTTCCCTTTATCGGCTCGCAAAGGAATTAGAGCGAAATCTTTCATTAACTGTCGGTAAAGTCGACCACGCTCTTACTTGACTGACTGTAGATCCCCCTGGATGGCTACTACCACTTGTTAAATAATGCATTCAAGTATATTTACGAGATTGAATAATTATAACAATGCTAATTTTGTATACACGAAACGTTCTCTCAAGATAAAAGTGCATAGAAACCGGGATCTGTTTTAATACAATATAGAAGTGTCGATTATCTTTTGTAGACCTAAATAGAATGGGTGTGGAAATAGACACTGAATCAATAAATAATAATCTAGACTGTGACCCGAGAGCCCCACTTGTTAACACGTGGTTATTTGTACATAGAAATCTATCTGTTAACAAACTGCAGCGGCAAGTGAATCTCCGTCCCTTCTGTGATTGAGTAAAATCGATTTGAAGCCTCTTCTGCAAACCTGTTTGAGTGGCAGGTAAACAAAATAACGTTGAGCAGATAGGCTTCTATGACATAACAAACACCGAATTTCACAGAATTGACTAGTCCAATGTTAGAGGTAATATCATATGTTGCCGATTATAAATCCTTTATTGTGAATCATTAAAATGACAATAACATTTGAACATTGCATTCATTTGGCACGTCATTTCCCTTCTGTTTGCTTTGAATTGGGTTTCCAATGAGATGCCAATTATTGGCCGAAATGTTATTACAGTTCGGAACTACATACGGAAAGTTTATTACGAGTTAAAACGGGAACGAAAGCATTATGTGCACCACGATGAGTTTGTTAGTAATGGAATAATTAACGCAAGAGTAGACACCTCATCGCTCCCGATTAATGTACGGTACGATTAGCCAGACATCCACCCTAATTTACGAGATAAGCTGCTTAATTACTGGGTAAAGATGTAATACTTTAACATGTGCTTATAAAAACAATAATCTAAGAAAGCCCGAAAGTTATTTATAGAAATTCGATTTCCAATTAGGTACAACGAAATACAATTGTGTAGGATAGCGTAATAGTATAAAAAAATGTACATAAAACAGTTAACAGTATTTTCCTTGACAAAAACAATGTTCCTTGTCAATTTAATAGTGTATGAAAATATAGAAGTTATCCATAATAAAAACTAATAGTACTTACAAATGTAGAAGTCTATAATTTTAACTTTACGTAATCTTGTTCATAACCACATCAACACTTGAATACACTACAATACATTATGTATTCACCAGGCTCGTATGAATTAAAACAAACAATTTATTTAAATGTAACTAAATAAATTGGTGTAAACCTTAAAACTGTCAGTTTTCCGTCAACTGTTTTACTACACTGACGGTTTCCGATTTACCTACATAACTGAATTGACGCAAGTGGCATGACTGTTGTAAATGAAAAAGATGGAATAACAACTTTATTGACTAGGTACATGAGTTCAACCATTAAAACATGATTCATTTAATGTACTGAAAAATGCTGAAATTGATTATTAGTCACTGATATTTTTCTAAGAAATTTTAAATGGTCGTTGTAGTTTTGTAGGTCATAGTCATTTTGGAGTGTATTATACTTCTAAATAAGTAAGGAGATTTTCCGTAACAAAATCCTATATTTGAGGAATTAAATAAATGTAATGAAGAAGTTGTTATCTTAGAACAATGAAACAATCAGATACGTTCTGAATATAAGTAAACGGAATAAAAAAGTAAAATGACAATATTAATTCATGATGTAAGACTGTAAGATGATGCAATCATATTATAATAGGAGTTTGAATTGAATATAGGTACGCCATTGCGTATTGGCCGTTTCGCTTAAAATTTTGCAAAATTGACAGGTAGACAGAATGACGTGGAATGAAAACTTGAGGATAGGAAAATTCTACGATTTCGTGAAGGACGACCAAATACTTGAGGAAGGAATGTTGTTGGCTTTTATTGTGAAAATATGACAAACTAGGTAAAAATGTCTGTTGAACTGTCTAGAGAGAGTTATGATTGTTTAAAAACCCACTCTGTAGCTTTATAATATTTGTGCGGTCGGTAATTTTAAATTGTCGAGGTTCCGCAATAATGTGGTCTCAGTGGTTGTATTATAACAATCATTCAATTAAACTACTACTATTACGTCTATATAGAACCTCTGAAAAAATATTGGCCTACCTTAATGATATTCTCAAATTATTTTAAAAGTCACAGTAATTTTCTACAGCATGTACGTGGTACAACTTTTATATTATGGTAAAACTTTTATTGTGAACCCAATTATTAAAACAAGCCCAATAACTAATTTGTGCCAGCGCGGAAATGATTGGCTAGTCAATTAACGCTACCACTGATTTGGCGGAGCGCGTAACTGCTGTATTTTTACTGTGAACTTCAGTATCCTAATAGTCATCCGTTGCATAGTAGAACTTAACTTTAGCTTTATGTAGATAAGTGAAAGATTAACCATTACCACATTAACATGATTGCGATGGATATTATGGACAGATGGATGGACGTTTCACATAGAGAAATATTTAAAACATATATGAAGCCACCAGGGGTTAGTGAAACATAGCTGTAATCCTTTCCTATTACTCCCATACTAATTCGAAAAATTTACTTACAAGCTGGCAAATGCGTAAGTTCGGAGAGATCAAATTCAGTACGTTCACGTAATTCTGTGCGATCACGTAATTCCGTCCGATCGCGCATCTCAGTTCTATCCCTCGGAGCATGTTTCTTCTCCCGGAGATGATGGGGTTGTGGCAGTGGATGAGGATGTGCACGAGGGTGGGGAGCTGCGGGGCGGCGAGCCGGGGGCGAGCCCAGCTCCGGCGGCGGCGGCAGCTCCGTGTCGCCGGCACATGAATCTTCGTCGGATGATGAGGCTGACACAGGACAAACACAATGAACTCTTAAACCCACCAATCACCACCCAAAGCGAGTGTTAAAGTTTCTTTACTTATGAGTTATGCTTCACAATAACTTACTAATACTTATAATGTATCTTATCATAGGTTTTAAATCTTAAAAAGTTAATGACTAGAAATAGTTTTTTTTTTAATTTGTTCATTATCTATACCCAACGGAAAACGTACCTGTCTACTGAACAAAGATAAAATATTTATTCCGAAAAGCTAGAACCAATCCAATCAAACTAAAAATTAAAAAAAGTTCATAAACAAGAGCTTCGTTAGCGAACAGAGATTGGAAACGTAATTCTGTGTATTTCACATATACGAAACATAAGAATTTTATTAACGAGTTCTACCAGCTCTACTTCACAGCAAAGCATGAATAACAAAATAATTCGATGTTCATTGCAAAGCGTACACAGATATACATAAAATTTCGGAAAGATATCAGCTTTAAATGTTTTTCGGAATTGCAATTGCAGTAAAATTTATATCTAGGTAAGTACTATAAATTTATTTATATCGTCATTGTACGTACGTTGTCGTTTGCCCTTCGAAATTATCAAAAGTATGTATGTTCGTCTGATACTCCACAATTTATAATCAAACTTATTCAGATACCCCGCGTTTAATACAGCCATTCCAGTAAATTGCTTGCAACTTGAAATTAGTTTGAATCTTAACAAAAGTGGAAACCGATAACTCAACAGTATATTGTTCTTCAGTATATTGTTCTTAGCGTTCCAACTAGTAAGCACAAGCTAGTTAGATGGCTTACGTTGCTGTTCTAGGAAACTGGTTTTGGAAACCATTTAGGCCTTTGGAAGTGGTAAGGCATGGCAACACATGGTATTTAAGTAGGCAGCACAACATTTTCTTTCCTCCTAGTAAACTATATCTATAGTTTTAAACAAACGAAATTATGGATTTACACACATTGCTTACATGAACACTTGGACAAAATAGCGTGGTAAAACCTGTATGAATGAGAAACCCGACACCAAATGTACAATGAAAAATACAACAAAAATATTTATATCGTCCCTCAAGAATTTACTATTTTACTTATTGTTTTTCTCTAGATATTGAACCATATGGAGGGGATGAACTTATGAAAAATAACGTCATGTAATACCAAAGTCCAACACTAGTTTCAACACTATTATTACAAAGTGGTAAAACTTTTTACTTTTACTTGTACTTCATTAAAACTAGCACCGCGCCGGTGCTATCATAACAGACTTGATGGATTTCACCCAGTTCCCGGCCAAATACAAACTGTTAAATTACATTAGCAGCCGAGCTGTGTGTGGGCTTGAAAAGTGACATGATTGTATTCAATTACCCTGTGAAACCGATTTTATTCAAAGAGATGGAAATATCCCAGCAAAATGGAGCGATACGTAATTATATTCTGGTTTGAAAACATCGATTGATGAAAATTTCATAAAATATTTTGCAAGCATAAAGTTACCTGAAGAGTATAAATTTACAAAATTGTATAAGTCCACAATAAAAGCTTAAACTGTTTAGCCGGGGACTGCTTCGAATTTTTCCTTGGTAAACCGAAAAGCTGTGGTTTTCAGCTCAGTCCCGTTGAAGTTTAGTGGAGCAAAGAGCGTGAGGATATTTACCTAGATAAAATGCTAGTAATGCCCATCATTTTGCTGTTTATGTGAACTGTAAACCTCTACACCATGGAGTCTTACACTTTGTATCACATACATATATTAAAGAAGGTATTGTGCTCAATATCAAAAAAAAAATTATTCCATGTCTCGCCTAAGAATTCCTTCAACTCTCTTGTGATAATGTAAAGTACTTAGCGAGTATTTTTATTTGTGCATGTAAAATCTTAAATTATTCTTCAATCATTAGTAAACAGACTACAGTTCGCTGCGGATTGGCTATTGTCACTTGAGCAACCAGTTGCTTCATTCCACTTCGTATTGATTCGGTACTTCAACACAAATCTATTCAAGTACTGTACTGTACTTCTTTTAATAGTAGCTCGTAGTAACTATTTCCAATTAGGGAAGAAATTAACGCAATCGACGATTTTCGTACCTCTCATAAAAAGTTTAGAAGACATTATAAAATATATTAACGATATAATAATAATAGATCAAAACTTGGGATAATTTCTATGGAAATCTATCTCAAGTGACATGTCCTTCCCATAGGTATTCTTTATTAAGAGACATACATATAAAAGAAGACAAAGTAACTGCTACTAAAGCTCAATCGACGTCGTTGTTCACTTCTCGTTCGTACAAAAGTAACAAACAATAATAGGTGGACATCGAGGGTTTCAAAGTAATTACTTACAGAGATCATGTCTCTCCCTGTCAGGGCTCTTAGCCATCATGGACGTCCTCTTCGAGGGCATCGGCAGAGAAGGCTTGGGTCTGTTCTGCATCTCAGCAAGCGCTTGTTGGACAGCCTCCTGTCTCACTTCTGTAAAACAGTAACACGTTAGGAAACATTTCTTTTCGTATTTTTCTATCCAGGGCAAAAATAATAAAAACACATACAAACATCTATTGCTTTCCTACCAGCAAATAATCTAATGGTACATTAAATTCTAAAATTTTTTTAATCAATTATACAAACTAAGATTCCATTCAGAGTCAATTAAAAAGTTAAATCGTCGTAAATAACAGCAGTAGAAACAGAACGCAATCAAAGAATCAAAGCTGATTTCCAACAGCAGAATTCAATTTCCTAAAGAGTGGTAGTTCAAAACTTGATAAATGAAAACTATCGGTCCCGGTAGTCATTCACTGAAGTTTCATTAACTGAAAGTACTACCGTTCCATTAACAGAGAGTAGGTATCCCTTTATATAAGGCATATATAAAACAGCGTATAATCAATTACCCAATAAAATTTACGATTCTAGTGGTATCAACTCTGTTGGCCTATCTCAAACCAAAACTCATGCACTTAGACACCCGCATTACATCTAGAACTATTAAACTACAACATTCAAATTAAAAGCACACTCGTGAAAGCATGATTTAAGCATCTGATACAGCGTAACGTGTCAAAATGTTTCATATTCTACTAACAATTCATTCCTTCATACTCCCAAATACCACAACATAACTTAATAGCTAAAAACTTCAAAACATTTGACACGTAATTACATTGAGCATGCAATAAAAGAGCTTGAAGTTCATGCAAATGAAATATTAGTGCAACGTATTAGACCACGGATGAATGCGGCGATGACCGAGATAACATCACACCGACGCTGAAGGAGCCAGTCAATTGAGAGGAATTAGAACCGAGTGATCGGCACGCTGCGGGTATTTTGTACCAGCGGACATCTGACTGAGCATCCGATTATTGTAGTGTAATGTGATCTAGTATCTTTACACCACAAACTCTACAGTATGTACAAGTCGATCAAAAAGAAAGTTTACATTTAAGAAGGCTATAAAATTACACGGTAGACAGTATACATTAATAATACACTTAATATAAGTATTTTGTACATTGTATTTACAATCTTAATGTTTAAATTATATACCTCTATATATGTATATTCATTATTGTTTATAGTAGAATTGAGTATATTACAATAAATCTATAAAAAAATTCATGTTCTTTTCAGTGATTTTTGTGTAGCAGATTTGATATGTTACTTTGCATATTTCATTAAAATAAAGCTTATAATATGTATATCATAGAAATTACATCGGTAGGTTTAAATTTTCTGTAAGAAGATTTCCATCAAGAAGTCATATACGAAAAGTCTTACGGAACTCGTTGATTAAATACATCGTAAGATTTTACAAAATGTCGTTTATATGGGGTTTTGTTTAGGAGTACAGATTCTTAAAATAAGCTGAGTTATGACCCGAAAGTTATGAAGATGGGATAGGCCGGGCCGGTATACAGCCATGAGTAGGACGCGTAATTTCTCGTAATTTGCGTAACCTCGATGTGCATAGAAACAGTGTCAAATTAATAACACGCGTTTGCGTTTACAAGTCGTGCCAACAGTACTAGCAGTCTGAATCAAAAACGACAGCGTTCCTATTGAACTTACAGCCGTATCTGTAAAAAGCATGGTTTAATACCAAAATATTATTCTTGTCAACTTAATTATATTAATTCCCGGGAAATATGTTACAATTTCAAATATCAGTTTCTTTGAGGATTATGTACACTATAACAAGTTCTTGATGAAAAACGTAATGCTTCAGAAGGTATGAAAACCGTGTAAACCAGTGTCATCTCGAAGTCCAAAGTAACCGATCGCTAAGTGTTCAAACAAACCTGACTAGGTAATATCAGCAGACTCGCTCTTGTGTACTCAATGAGGATTGACATGACTGAAGAGTAAGTGCTTGTATTTCGTCTTGGGAGTCAATTTATCCATCAACCACCACCGAAGCTACACTTAACGACTGATTTAAAAAGAAAGCAAGAAAATGCTCTTAGACTAAAACAACTTAGATCTACGTGTACGTCAATTAACTCTAACCTAAAATAAATTGAAATTCTATTGACTAGCTATCGACTTTACGTATATAAGGTCAGAGTATCAACAACCTGAAAATTGAGTTAATATAAAAAAGATATAGTAGAAATGTAATTTGGTTTCAAATTAGGATCGTTTGGACTCGCCAAATTGGAAAAGTTAAGACTTATTAAACGAAACGTACCGAATACATAATATTTTTGTAAAACCGGTGATTCACCTGTTTATTTGCTTGTTATCGCTTAAATATCATAACTTGAGACAGGTATATCAACTCAAGGTCGGCAGCGACACGAACACGCTACTTTTTGTTTGATGCACATCCTCTCTATTATTATTCGCTTTCGGATATCTATGTAACAATGAGATATAATGAATATTCATGTTCGTTATTTTAGCGCGTTTTTACGCTTGACACGTACTGACGTCACCGTACAGATATTTACATTTTACTTACAATGGTTTTATTTGTTAGACAGAATGGTAGCCCTGATATAAATTCTATATCAATTTAACTCTCCAAGTGTCCTTTTTTGCATTTTAGCTTATAATTGGAATAATAAAAGATGTGCTCGACAGTGAACAATTCTTATAGAGAAAGCTCTTTTGTTAAGAATAGTGAATAATCTTAGTAACCTTCATCACAAAAATGCTAAATATAATGCGTACATACATAAATCTCGTTGTATTAGACAGTAACAATGTTTATTTTGTATTTCTTTCGTGCTAGAGATACACGTTTTATAAATACATTTTCATGACAAATACGCTTGAATTGTTTCGTATTTGTTCTATGCTTTTGTTGTAATCTTGATATTGTCTGTAGAAGAGGTTCTACAGACAATATCAAAACAGTGCTTCTATATTTGAAATGTTTTCTCTTTTTTTGAGGTTTTTCATGTATCTTCAATCGCAAATATCATGATAGTGAAAAGATAATTTTATCAATTATATATGATGAAATCCGAATGTGTTTTTTTATTGCATTTCAATTATATGTATGTGTGTAAATTTTAACCTAGTTTGTTCACCACAGAAGACAGACGTTTCATTTACGGTAATTGTTGTAATAGCTCACTTGTCCAAGTTGCGTAGTCGTTCGTCAACTAACCACAAATGTAGCTTAAAATAATGAAACCCAACTTTATGTGCAAATACCTAACTAAAGTACAAACATTTAAAGGTCACATGTTGGTAATAATTAATTTGCTATTGTAATGAGCGGTCTATTCATAAGCTAGATGTATGGTAGGTTGTGTTTCCCTCACTCAGTTCAAGTATGGTGTATGACGAGATGGGAGTGACGTCAGAGACTCCCACCGTGCACGTATTGTTGCAAGCAAGCAGTGCGGTAGATGGGTACCCTTATTGTGTAGGAGCATGTCGTAGACACATGCAACTTTTTTTTCCCCCTTAAAAAAAAAAAAAAAAAAAAAAAAGACACATGCAACTACGGTGACACTTTGTACAGCGTCTTTTCAAAGATCTTCCAAAGCTAAAATCCAGTTTATGGAACTTTGTGCAGGTTCTAAAATTAATACTTATGTATTTTCATGTTTTGTACAATACAATGGCTATTAAATCTTTAATCTCAGTAACTCTTACATAACAGCCTTGAAGAACTTCCACAAATGAGTAAATTATGATCGTTACTATTCATTATCGGTCAGGAAATGTGGAAATGTTAATGAGCTCGTTTCCTTAGAATGAACACTTCCACAGATTGGGAAAGAACGCTTAGTGACTATTTACCATATCAACCAAGTAATATCATGTAGGTAACACATTTAAAAATAATATTATATGACAAAACTGGTAGGTACCGTAAGGCATTGCTGGAGTTTGTAGACTATTTTTATCAAACACTACACAAACAACTGCTCAAGTAAGATTTTACATTGCTTTTACATTAAACTGTTAGGAGTTAGGAAACCACTAATTATAACGACATAAAAAAACGGCAAAGACTAGTTTCATTTACAATTTGCACAATTATACTGTTTATAGATATATTGTTATTACTAATGTCGATAAGAGCTCGACTCTATCGCAAATGCGTTTTGTGATTACATCAAAGTATCGCAGGCAGTTTGACGTTCAAGGGCAATCATTTATCTATGAATATTATTAAAAAATGTCGTCATCAAATATGGATGTGTATTTGCATATTCATTAAAACCTAAGTAAATGTGATCAGCAATTCATCAGCGTAGACTAAATTTAAGCTAAATCTATGTAGTAATTATGAACGTCAGGATAGACAGATAAATTTTTACCTAATACATTAAATTGATACGTTGGCTTCGATGTGATAAGTAATGTTATGTAAATAAAATATTAGTAATGTAAGGACCAACATCGGTGTGGCAGCCAGGCATATCTCTAGAACTTTCTTGAAAAGTCGTAGAGCATAATTTGAGCGCGTCATTCGTTCATTGCAGTAATGGATGGCACATGGTGGCTGCACGTTGATCGTATTGTGGCTACACCTGTCTTACACTTAGCAAGAAACCGCAAAGTGGTCTCACCCCTACTTAAAATTTAATTTCATAATTTTTCTGTATATGACAGTTTTTTGGTAATAGGCTAAAACTAGTTTCCGCTGCCGGTTTTGCCCGCGTTCCCGGAGGATGAACAAGTAGCCTTTGTGTTATTTCAGACCATAACCTACCCCTGTTGTAAACCTTCTGACGCTTTAAGCCGTTTTGACGTGATTATTCAATGTTATTCAATAAACATACACACAATCTCAGAAACTTTCACATTTATAAATTAGTTACCTAAAAGCTACGTAAACCGTTATGTTCAACGTAAATATGTATATCGGCAGTTTCAGTGCTTGTAGTGTAAGGATGATTCTAGTCGTAAAACTAGTGACTACCATACAGTGTACACTAGCCCGCCTGTCTATTGTTTGTATACGTTGCGTGCATCTAAACAGTACTATACAGTGCAGGAACAATATTTATTGTTTGGTGTTCATTCATTCGTAGGCGATACTTTCGTTTGTATGCGCACACAGGCAGCACTTATCGTTTAAATTCGCACATGTTCCCGTGTACATTAAAAGTTGCATCATTGGAAAATAAACTCAACTGTGGCACAATAAAGTACTTTTTGAATTTAAGGTTTTTGACGGAAACGGCATGTTTCTTAGACCGTTTGTTCCAGATGGTTGATTCGTTAGTTGAGCCGGAGGTCAGCAAACAACAACTTTGCTACACAATTTCGAGGATTAGGTTAAATACTTAACACGAATTGTATAAAACCCAAACTACATACATACAACATCTTGAAAGGAAATAGGCACAGTATGTAACTAAAATAACGCATAAATCTATATTTTCCCTGACGTAAAAAATCAGACACATTTTTGAATTTACATAAATAACATGGTTCAATTTAAATAAGCAAGCAATGTAATTTTACTAATTTCCGTAATGTGTAAATAACATCACCTCTCCGTGTATTTCTTCCTTTGATACAAAGAACGGCGCGTCCTCAAAGTTCCACGTCCTTTGAAATAGTTGAAACTGCGGAAGGAACCGTTAACTTTGTCGCAAAGCAAGAGCATTAAATTAATACATTACTCGTGGGTATTCACTGTGAGTTCGTATCAAAAAGCAACTCAAAAGACGTAGCAACCATAGTCGCATGCAAGTATACGGTGTATTCCACACAGGTAACAGGTTAAAGTTCTTTATTCAGAGAAACTGGAGCATGAATATGTATGCTAACGAGAATCTACATTTTTTTGTCTCATTTCCACGTTTGCTTTCTTTATGGATCATGTGTGGTGTGACATTTAACATGTCGCGGATAAGTCACTTTGTATCAGTATCAGCACCATAAATATCACATTAACCGTCTTATTACAAAACCCGATCTATTTTTAGTACCAGGATTAATACTAGGTTTAAACCATGACTAAATAAAACGTTATTATAAAACAAAGTTTATCACTAGTTCCGGAACTATCTATGGTACTAAAGTTAAACCGCCGAGACCCCTAGTTTTACTTCGTTACTAAAGTTATTTATTTTTTTTATTATCAGAAATATTTACGTGTATCTTCTATATTATTATAATTGTAAAATGGATATTGAACCGATTGATGTAATGGATTTAAAAGATTTGGACATGTTAGAGACGTCTCGGTGATCGTACAGACATCGCCATCGTGTAAATCCCTTTGACTTGAGTGACGAAGACTTTCGATATAAGTACAGTTGTTGTTCCATTTCCAGTCAGTCACAATAAACAATAATATTTATATAATAAAAAAGACTCAATATTTGTTTCGTGCTCTGCCGCCTTCTTATAAGTCGCTCCATTTCACACATCACACATCTTGGTTATAAAGAGCTCGTCAAAATACAAGTTGTGCTTGTTCACTATATTGTAACACAAACAAAAAACAACTTATGATATAATTTTGTGTTGATCCATAATTATTTAAGCATTTCAGGCGTTATTGTAATAACAATATTTAGACGAACGGAACGTTGCTTCAAGTGGATCCTGAGTGAACGAATGAAAGAATGCTATTTATGTTTTTTATCTATGGGACTATGGACTTTCTTTGGTACTAGCTGATCCCCGAATAGTCTTAGTTTTATAATTGGAACAAATTTTAGTCCTGGTACTAGCTTTAATACCGTAACAAACCTAGATCTTATAGTCCGGGTTTAAACCAGTACTAAGTCGAACTTTTGTAATAAGACGGTAAGAATCCATGATATCGATAAAGAATAAATTATGAATTTATTATTTTCTGTTCAAACTCTTCTTGGTAATGTTATTCCAAGACGTAGAAAAACGGACGTGAAGGAATTTTCATTGAAATACCAATTCTATTTTGTCTCAAGTTCCAAGCTACTTTTCGGATTATTTCAATCAACTAGATACCTAATAGATCAATAAGGGACCATTATGTATAATTCCCAATATGGCGCTGTTAATAGTATCGTTTATGTTGCGTAGGTGGTAACTAGACACTGTTAATTGTTCGCTATTCATTATAGTAAATGGTTTACACACGGATACGCTAGCTCTTTTGTGTCAGCTAGGTCCATCATTGTAAATAGTTTGTCAACCAGCAATTTCGGTGATAACAGAGCATTAGACCGTATTAGGGCGTAATAGACCGTCCGTCTAATTGCTATATGTACATTCTTATGTTTGTCTTGTATAAACATTAAAAAAACTACCATACAATATTAAACCACTCAGAATATGAACTAAATTGATTTCTCTGTTGCAAGTTAGTTGCATAGTAACTCCAAATTTACCTTCCTATGAAACCAAAACACTGAAATTAACTATGATTGACGTACCACAAATAGTGGCAGAACCGAGTAAAATAACCGCAACATTTCGCTACTGCTAAATACATAACTTGTCTGTTGAATGAACTTGCAACATGGGATTATTTTAGGAAATGGTTGAGTAAATAGACTAGAAATTAATTAATTCTTTCTCTTCTCGTAATGAGACGTAAAGATGTAAAATGGTGATACATAAGACATGAAAAAAAATTTGAAAAGAAGGACTAAAATTTTATAGGTTTGCTGGCGGCGACTTGGTTTTAACTTAGGTCTTTTTAATTATTTTTAACTGAGGTTTTCGCAATATCTTCGCTCCTGTGAGATATGAAAAGCCTGTGAGCTGTACTTTGTAAAATGTGCAACTAAAATCTGTGTCATTTATTAAAAATAGGTTGTAAATATAAACGGAATATTCAGAAATGTTTCTATTTATTTTGCCGAGCCAACATAAAATGATCAGGAAAAGAGTTCTATTTGTTTTGCTCAGTTGTTTGTAGAGTACACAGTACACATGTTCATTTAATAAAAAATAAAAAAGCTAAATTCACATCCGTATTTGTCGGTTAAAAGGATACTCGGAATCATATCCCAGTTTTTAGCAGTAAAACAAATAAACAATTCGAAATGAAATGCATTTTTGAAAATCGAGGCGACGAGATCGCTTATTTTGAAATTACACGTCCATCAAATGAAAAACTGAATACGGTTCGAGTGTTCAACGTAAAACGAACGAATGACATGAAAATGGCGTTTTATTATTTTGAAGATTTTTATGTCAGTTCTGTGCCATCGCTTAATTTAACGTCTCTTCAATATAATCTGGAGTCTGCAACATTGGAAGTTACTGAACTTTTCACCTCAAGATGTCAAACAGTTTCTAAAGAAATTAAAAGTTCACAGCAGTAGAACTTCTCAGCACATAATATCTTAACTTTGAAACGTATTTAAATTGCATAAGGTCAGCACAATTTTCTGGTAGACGACATAAAAGTATTACAATTTAATTTCGAGTATCTACTTACATATAATCGAAGCTGCAAACAACTGAGCAAGTTAAACTAGCCATGGTTATGTTGTGCATTTAGAACTATTTGTCTAACATTTTGTTTTATTATTGACGCCAACTATGGCAAATTACTCTTCAATTGTGGGGGCGAGTTAATAAACACTGCGCTAACTAACAGGCCCGACTAAACTAACCATGTTGGTTTAGGTATGCTAATTCATCACTTTCCGAATTATTTCATATCATGCATCAGAAATTCTATGGCGAAATTAATTTGAGTATGCATATTACTTGTGCTTACATAATTAAAACATATCTACCTAATACATTTTTTACAGGAAAAAGCTTCAGACTAAACCAGACCAGACTGCAATTTAAATTTAATGACACCTCGTTAATTTTATACAATATCAAATTGATGGATAACTGGCAATGGCCAGCTAATTAGGACAGGTAATTTATATGGGTTTGCTAATTTTGCGACGAGGTCCATGTATGTAAATACCATGTGTCTAGTACGGAGAATTTTAACAGTTTAGGTTTATTTGTTTTCGATCGATATCAATAATATAATATTTATGGTCTATGGTTGTAGACATATTCCACTTAGACAAGAAATTATGTAACAGATGTGCCTAAATTAACAAGTTGAAGAAGTGCGGCCGGATGAAACCACTCTTAGGTCCCAAAGGAGAGCAACGAGTGTCCTACAAAGACCAGTAAAATTAATAATACACAAGAACTTGCTCTGGACTCCCTTTGTAGGCAGTATGAACGTATATGTCCGATTTCAAGTCGGAACACATGTCAGGAGGCATTGGTTTGCTGGTAAGAAAAGCAGGGCATAAGACGAAGTTGGATAAATTTGGTCTTGAAACAAATTACACTTAATGCTTTAGAGCTTCGAGTGCTCTCAGTAATTTTTTAAGTACGTGTACTATTCTGATATTCGGTCCTTTATATATTGACATTACGTACGTACCAAAGACAAAAGTTCAATCTTAGATAATAGTATCAAACAGACGCATTGTTAACCAAAAAAATATTGAAGTATATTTTTCCATCTTATTAGTGACGCTATGTTGTATGGTTATTACAAAAAGCAGAAGCTTCACAAATTTTCATCGTTTAAAATTTTAATATTAAGAGCAATTTTATAAACCGTTTAAATCCAACCGCAGTAAAACTAATTATCCATACGCGAAGTAACGGACGTAAAATAATATTCCTGTCCACTGCAAAAACATACATGATATAGCAAAATGGAATACTTGTGTGACGTTGTGACGTGTTTGGCAAACTTAGCTTTCACGTCTATCCGTATTAATATTAATGTCTAGTTTTAATAATTTAATCTGAGTTAGCACGCACTTTAATCTGATTTCGTGATGTCATTACAATATGAGTTATGAGCCCATATTTTAAAGAGAAAGAGAGATTTTGTAATCAATTTTTTCTCATTCTTCAGAAAGACTTATTGCTACAATTTGTATAAATATCCTAATCCAAGCGAAAACTGCTACAATAATTTAAAATTAAAAATGTTTTTAAATATTAATTACTCGTGACAGCTCAAATTAACCTGGCAGCTATATTTCACACACATCATTGCAAGAAACAAAGTAATATAACCTCTTCATATAATACCACACGAATTCCGAGTGTGCAAATTAGAAAACGGAGTAACAAGAGGATGAATGCAGCCTGCAGGGATACCAATTATCTACTAGGTATGTAAAAATACAGACAAGTAGTGCATGTGTTCTGAGACTGCATTTCGTTAGCCGGGTGTTGCGGGCTCCTGAATAATGGATGCAAGTTATGAGCACCCACAATACATAAAGATATAACTACGCGTTTACTGCATTGAACTGTACACCGCTACGGCACGCTTTTATTAAAATAATACTTTACCCTTTGAAAGGATTGCTAGTGCTATTATACGTTCATGGCACGACACACTAATAGGTGCCGATTGGCATTTACAACTAGAGTTTCACATCTGACTAAGTTTCGATATAAGCCTTATCAGCTTTATGGATTCACAAAGGTGATTAATCATTGTTAAATGACATCTGATCGGCGCGTCTGGTTCGCCGTAATTCAGTAGCAACGGATTCAATTATATACAGACAGTGAGATCAGCATTTTACGCCCTTAATATTGGGACAAAAGAATCTCAGAGAGGGAATATACCACTCTCACAGAGCATGGACCACGGAGCATTGGACAGACATAAGTTTTATTAGTTAACTAAATCGTAAATGGATCGCAGCTCGCTTAAATGAATCTACTTTATGTTCTGGACTACATCACAGAAAATAAAAGATCCACATCACACACAGGTTTGTTCGTTATAGCGTGCAAAATTGAGTATGCTACAAGAGATGCTGAATGGCACGTCACTTCTATTCACTGCAAATTTGAAGTCTAAAGTTACTGATGTATCGGAAATTTTACTTCTTTTTGTACTTCTCATAGACTTAAACAGAAGGAATACGAAAAATAAAATGAGATAATGGATTTAAACTGATAATATTTGTGAAGATTGGATGGATGATGTTTTACAAACTATCTGCATCAGCGCAGCTATTAATAGGTGATGCACTTTTTAGTTTATTTCGCATTCAGAAATTTTTTTGCATTGCTGAAACTTCGGACACAGAACTGTATTTATTAACTGTTAATTGACACATTTGGCTAATTTTATTACGTCGTTAAAGAGTAATTATTTTTAACATCTTGGTAAATACGGCAAAACAATAACAATTATATTCTCATTTTAGGTAATTGTTTACAAACAAAATACGTATGAAATGCAGTTCTGCGGAACGTGAACTTTAGATTTAGGAACTAAAATAGGTGTACTTGACATTAAAAGAAATTTTCTGACGTGGAGCAACTTTTCTTTCATTATCCTAATTACATTTTATTGAAAGAGTTGTATAGGTATGTATGTAGTTTTAGCCAGAAAAACGGCTCCAATATCGTGTCAAAATTAGAGCATGATAAAATATCTTAACGTGACCTTCTCTAAAACTAGGGCATCAAACACACTAGTAATTAGGTCTCGGCATACAAATTAGAGCATAATTTATGTCTACATGCTCAAGTACTAGGCCGACGAAAATAAACTATGAACCATGCTTACTGATTAATTTACTAGCTTTTGCTTCGTTAGTAAAGTTAAATCATTATTTACTTATTGTTTCCGTATGTAATTCGTGCCATTGCTACATAGACACATTTTGATGACTTGTTTACGTATCTGTACTTTAAATCAAAGTAACATAGTAATACTATAATGTTACTGAGAGACGTTATGAAGCAAAAGCTTTCTTGTTCTTGACGAAGCCATTGAATGAATCATTTGTAGGCGTGGTGGTTACGTCAGTATTAATCTACCTATGGCATACAGAGCTGCAACGTTATTGTGTTATGGGTAACGGCTCCAGATATAGGATACACTACTACATACTGCAGCAGTTCCCCATTTTCAGGAGATTTTTTAAAAATGAATGGCATGCTATTAGAGACGCATTCAATGCGTTTGACTAACCGCCATCGATTTCGATCGGGAATGTGCAGAATTTGCTTGCCATAATCGGATTTTAAGCGGCAGTGCGCACCTTCCATTCGTCGATCATTGAAATTAATATATCAATCTAAATTATGGACCAGCTTTTGCTATTTCGAACGGTGTGCGGAATTTAGTATTATAATTAGATTATATTTAGGTTTCAATTAATGCGATTTTCAAATATCGTTTAGTGGGAAGTCAATTAATTTTGAAATTGTTTAGTGTAGAGATGATTTTAAAAAAGCCACAGTTTTTTCAGTGGCTGGGCAATTGGTTATTGTTGAAATGA
Organism: Spodoptera picta; assembly: GCA_038387885.1. NCBI lineage: Eukaryota > Metazoa > Arthropoda > Insecta > Lepidoptera > Noctuidae > Spodoptera > Spodoptera picta. Next base: position 645,860 of record JAZHFQ010000105.1, read on the forward strand.
TGTAAGATAAAAAAGGGTCCACGTTTCGATATTAATAAGTGCTTGGCAGCGCAAAATAATTCAGCGCTCACGACGACATTTACATACGAGTTATATATAGTTACTTAAAGATGCGAATGGAAACATATAATGTTACCTACTTGCGTAAATTGAAGAGAATGTTACAATAAACATTTTCTTTGCTTGGAAGATGTCACTTGGAATGGGTTGTCAAACCGCTTATACATAAAGCTTTATCTTCCGTATTTTTGCATCCAAATCAATATACGTATGTAAATAGAAAGCCAGTCGGTGAACCCGTCGCACCGGTTATGAGACCATGTATTTGCAACACGATTTTATTAGCCGGTGCCAATTCCGGTACTTGAGCCCGCAAAGTAGGTACTAAATAACTAGGTACGCTTATTGTTACATAAAATATAGTCACAACGAGACAGTTATAAAGTAACAGGAAAATAGGTGTTAACTACATTGCTACGTTAGCCTGCGAGCAGACCTTGACGGCCGTCCCGTTTTTTAAATAAATTGGAAAAGAAGAAGGAAAAGTTAATAAAAGAAAAACACAATTTAATCCTCATACAATAAACGTTACTAATTATAACAAGTTGAATGCAATTGTTGATTGAACCCTAAACCAGCCCAATTAAAAATACATCAAGTATGACATCACACCGATAGGGTTGCCAACTATAGTTTTGACTAGTTATGACTTAGTGGTAACAATTTGAAATGAATACCAAAAAACATCATGCCAATAACAAATTTTATAAGATTGATTTTATGAACTATCTTTAGTTCCCGTTACTTCTTTAAAATGCATTAAAGAAAACTAAAGATTGCGAATGCATACATTTTTGAACTTCAACAGATTATATTTTAATACGTGCAAACTTTGCTTCTAAGTAGTAAAATGTAATTAAAAAAGAAACATTATACATACACAACACTTAAGCTCGGGCATTTGTAAACCACATGAGTCACAAAAGTTCAAAAAGGTTGGCAGCCCTACACAACACCAATGACCGACGCATCTACGAACAGAGCGTAAGGTTCTTTATAATGTAGTGACTCACCCGAATGGTAGCGGCTCTCGTTCCGCGTTAGCCGCCTGTTGGTCCTTCCAGGCGGCGAACGGAGCGCCGCGGCCGATCTCACTGCGACCCGATAAAGAACCACACGTACACGTAACAACACACACACACACCAACGCGCCTCACGCTTGCTTACACAGACGCCACAGATAATATTTTTATTTTGAATTCGGAATCGAAAGCGGGCCAATATTTAACAGCACTACCTAGGCCGCCTCTTGTTTAAACGTTGACGATTCCGAAATCACAATAAACAAACTTAATCACCATTTTAATTTGTGTAAACTAGGTACAATACTGATCATTAAGAAGTCGTCTGTATACTTAAATGGTGCTTAAAGTTGCTTTTATGTTAATGTTCCAGTTTTATTTCCCCAGTAATATTCACACTCAGAAAACAGTTTCATTATATTACGCACTCATGACTCGTAAAATTCTAGTAGACATAGGTATAATGTAGGTACGTTTTATTTACACGTCCGTCGTCCACAAATCACACGTCAACAACCACATTTTACTGAACGGTACTACGAATGGCTCTCTTCCAAACAAACAAAATAAATTCATCAAAAATTGTGTTCATTTTAAAAATCCTAAAGTATTAAACAACCGGCAATATACCTCTATTTACACAAAAGTAATTCTAAAAATTTTGGAGAGAATAAGAACTCTCCAGTGAATAGATTTTCATAGGAAAATTGTATGTTGATATTGTAAACGTGAGAGAATTCAAGTGTTTTATTTTGTCTGCAGTGTCTTAAGTAATTAGTATAAACATAAAATGTAGAATTGTAGAATCAATATGAGAAATGATTTGTTAACCTCGACTCAAATCTATAAAGTCACCAAAGAGGATAATCTGCAAAGGCCATATAGCGAAAGTACGACAAATGCCGTCAACAAAAAAAAGAACCTTTTTTTAAATTATTATTTTTCTTTTTTTAGCATTGGCTGTCATTTGTATTTCCAAAAACAGTGTCAAGTCAATTGACGTGCTTATATTGAGTTTTCGATAATTATAATGAATAAAATTTTCCAAAAGCCAGAAGTTTGTGTTAACATCGAGCGCTTGGACTCGGATATCATTGATGAACATCTTCGTAACTCGACGGTCGTGTTACAAGATATTTTGAGAGATAAGGAAGAAGCAGCTGTTGACTGCGACAGCGAAACGCCCTCTGACGGCGATGCTTATGACGGCAATGACGACGGCCACATGTGCCAACATTGTGGAAAGATCTACAAAACAGCAAGTACGTTGCATGCTCACTACCTCCTCTTGCACCCTGAGAACGAGGTAGAGGGACAATGTGTAGCGTGCGACAAGAAGTACCCATCTTTATTAAGTCTGCAGAAACATATGCGATACATGCATCGTTACGTGCATCGCTGCAAAGCATGTTATAGAACATTTGCAACACCGGAATTACTGGTTATACACAGTAAGAATTGTAGCAAAACTGAGACACCTTGTACTAAGTGTTGCAAGGTATTCGATTCTCCACTCGCTTTACGAAACCATATCAAGTATAAACACCCGGAAAAGAGGAATCACTGGTGCCAACTGTGCCGCCGCACGTTCACCACTCATCGTGGATTGATGAACCATAATGCAACAATACACCCGCCAGGAGCAACTAATTGCAACTGGTGTGAAAAGACTTTCAACTCGGTGACTGCGCTTCAGAGCCACATACTTTACAAACATAAAGAAGACGGATCTAAATGTGCCCAGTGTCACAAAGTATTCGCAAAGAAGGTGTGTCTACGAAAGCATTTAGTCAAGAATCATCAATATACCATGAGTGAGGCCGACGCTGCTGAAACTATTATCTCCTCTGAGTGAGACAATAAAAGTACCTAATTATTATTGATAATTTGTTAAATATGTGTCTATTTGTACTTAATAGGTCAATAAAATTTGGATATGATGCTACTTATTGTTTTATTAATCAACAGAACTGGTTAGTAACAAGATTGAGCTAAAAGAAAGTCACGCCGGCAAGTCCGTCTGCAATAGTAATATTTTTTTGAAATTTTCTTTTAATATATTCATTTACATCAAAGTAGTTACAGTTACAGCAGTACATTATTCAATTATGTTACTAAACCAAGTAGCACCTAAATTCATTTCCAAAGGATCAGATATATATCTGAATATATAGTCACACACAAATCCGAAAAATAAACTCTGTAACAACAAGTTGCCACACATTGTATGATCATTGTCGAACTATACCTTGCGCATTGACAATCGAGTTTGTGATTAACGGTAAGGTAGTCAATTAGATTGAGATTATAATGTTGTTTATTTTGTATGCTATTTATTGATTCCAGGGCGGTATAATGAGTCCTTCGAGAACCGTAAAGTGCACGGCACAGTGAACCCAACCGTGACGTGTTAAAGGTCGCCTTAATAAAATATAAATATCGACCACGGTATACCTGCTATATGGAAATAGCCCACGATAGACCATCACAACCTTTTCTCGTGCATTTTTAAGTAAGTCTACACAGGATATTACCTGGACAGACAGAAAATTGATTTTCCAAACAGCAGGCGACCGTCCACTGTCTAATCAAAAACGACTATTCGAATCAGATTATGTCCAGACTGTACATTAAACCTGAATGCATTCTGATTTTTCGGACCAATGACTTTTCCCGTCTCTGGAAGCTGAAGGTAAGTATTTCGATTTGAAAATTATTGCCATTTTAGTTCACTTCCTACTTATAATACCTAAGATATTTTAACGATGACATTCATAACTTTTGGATTATCAGGTATTAAACTAAAAATTATATTATTGGAACTTCTGGAGTTCCAAAAATATAATTATAAAATAGTACACATATTTGCTTACTCGGTACTATTGTATGAATTTCATAATAAATTCTACCAGTTTCAGAAGCAAATGCGATTTTATAGTCGGACGATTTTAAAATACATGTTTTAGTTTAGTACGGAAATGGATGTCTCGGATCAAACATAACAGTTACGCATCTATCACAATGTGTATTTCACCGAAGCCGTTAAAAACACATGCATTAACACATGTCAATGGGCATGGACGATGACTGATGCATCGTTCGTGTGACTAGCATACTCTAGAACTAGTCTCACAGCACTTGATATAATTAATTTGTTAAGTTTTAATTTAAACGCAGTTTATGATATAGCAAAAAAGGTACATATTGTTAAGACGTGCCTCATATATTGATAAAATACATAATTGAGAAACTGCAATAAAGATTTCATATAAAAGTAAAATGTCCAGTTATTAATAGCAACAGTATCCAGTTTTATAATGTTCCTGACAGTATAAAATTGGAGACGCAGATACAAATTCTGTGAAAATCTGTATAATAGTATGGAAAATGAGACTCACTGGAAAGAAAAGGGTTGTTCGGAGAAAAGCGTTCAAATTACATGAACAAAAATTTTTGTATAAATTTTTCAAGAGTTAGGTTATAGGCAAGTAAATCTTTTGAGGCACCAAAATTATTTATAAATGACATTCCTTGATGTATTTTAGTTAAGTAGGTATTTAATTAGACATGCAATAAAATTATTTATGACTTAAAGTTAGCCTGAAAAGTTGACTAAGTTTAATAAAACCTGAACAGGGGTTAATAGATTTTGCTTTTTATAAAAATCTTTTAAAAACGTAGGCCATTCAACGTATCCATATAATCATGAACTGTGGGCGGCGGTGATCGAATGTTTCTATCACGCAAGACGTACATAGCTAGGTAAGGTATAACCGTACTTTAATCTTTATCGGCACGATATTTTTCAAGTACAAATAATACTTATTTTGTTTCTATTTCAGTGTAATACTAGTTTCAAGTATGTTAATAAAAAATATTGAAACTCGATGTGCCCTCTTTAATTTAATGTCGAATACATACTTCAGTCTATATTTAATTATTTATCTGCTATATTTTTTGTATGCGCCTACTCTCAAATAATCAGAATAATATGTTTACGTGAAAATACTTGAGTGTTTTTCTGTGAAACGCGAATAGAACTTCGATCAATAAAAGACGGGGCGACTAATTGGTATCGTCTGAAGAAGCTAAATTGACAGATGGAAATTGGATAAACACGGAATCGTTAGCTGGCGCTCAGTTCAGCACTTTTCCGACCGTCTGATTAGTTACAGTTCACGTATCGCACGTTTTCTTTATCAATTTACCGTCTGCAATAATACGTCGCCGAAAACATCTATTTGGTAGTTCGAGAAAATTAATTTTCGTCAATAGAAATTTACTCTCAACAACGTTGTTACGACACTGCACTGGCAGTAATTCGGTTAGCACTAGCCAACCACGTGTCGAAATAGCATTACGAAGTACGGTCAACCATACCGTTTGCCAGTGATAGGTACACTCTGGCCTTAGAGCATCTGTAATTTAGTAAATAACTTTACAATATTATCTATAAAACCAAGTTTTACATTTCGGCTTCACTAATTAGGACAATGCTTTCACAAACATGATGATAAAAGTCGGTGACTATTCATCACAAAAAGTTCGATTATGGGGAAAATGCTCGCTCTAGCAGTTTGAAACCGCTTTATCAATCTTCTTTTATGTATAAATCAACAAGTTGTAATATAGGTTACTATCATACCGGATGAGTTAACAACCTGCCTATTAATACGGTAACAACCGGCAACTATACTTAACCGTTTACGCACTGCTGCAATTGAATCCTACACGCAAATGCTACGTTACTAAAGTAATAACCGCTGTGTCACCGACCGGACATTTATTAGTTAACTTGCTTTGCCCTGCGGCTCTGTCTAGCTTTCGGATTAGATTAATCTACAAAACCATGCTTGTAATTTCCTCACACCAAATACCTCAGCCAGTCAACCCCGATGAACTTTGTAAAATCCATTTGAAGATACGTACTTCACCGAATGTTAGCTGCTAGCCGGTGTCGTTCCCCCGAAAGGTTCATGAATTAATGATCACCAGGATAGTACGGTGTGTGTATAGTTAAAGAGAGCGGGTTTCTTGGGAACGAACATATTTTATGTAACAGTATAGTACAACTGTTCGTTTGTCGGAAAATGATGTTTTGCAGCATTTGGTATTTCATTATTTTAATAATTCAAAACGCCACATATCTTGTTTGTAATTACGCTCTATTACGGATCTGTATGATTTAATGTTAGGTATGCGTAATTGAAAATAAATTTTGTGATGTGAATCTACCTTTTACATGAGTTGTATTACAAATTACAAGTTAGTGAAATAAATGTTTAAATGTGTTTGTTTGCTATATGCATTTACGCTATAGGTACTTTTACAAGTTTTAACAAAATCAATATACCTATACCGGTTCATTGTACAGTAACAAATTATCAGCACGTGCCGATTTTGTAAGCGGTTTTCAGTTGACTCATTACAGTACTCCTTGACCGAGTTTTTGTACGAGAAAAAATGCAGCGGAGGTTAAGGCTAAGTGGATACCTGTCAATAATGTAGCCAGTGATTTTGCTTGGGATAATAGGTCTATTGTGTGTTTAGACCTAATGGAAGCCCACGATGTTTCTAAGAAAACTGTATCTAAGTAATTCTTACTCTTAATAAATTCAAATACCAGGTACCCTATATTTTTGTAGTTATAATGAAAATCTCATATTAAATAGATTTCACGTAGCGAATAGTTTGAAACCCATTACTTTTAACAGCACAAACACAAACCGTCACCGATAAATTGTGCTGTCAATAATCTTGCATTATAAATTGAAAACGACTGAGCAGGCAGCATGTCGACTGTCAGTTGGACACCTGTCATAACGCCAATTTCATACCAATTAACAATGGCTACGCGTTCGGCGAAGACAGCTATAAAATTGGCGAAAGGTTTAAATTAAAGCAAGTGTCATAGTTAAAGAATATTATTTATGATGCAGCTTGAATATGGCGTATCATGTCTTATGACCATCTTTTATAAAGATTCGACGACATTTCATTTAAGCAGAGGTTTATTTGTATCAGATATTTTGTGAAATTTATGCTTTGACGTTTATTGTAATACTCGTTAAGTTTCTATAAGAAAACTCTACCAGAAGCGGTTATTTAAATTATAAACTTTTTCGTGCCAATCTTTGCTATACGCCACGCCACTCCGACAACGTTTACTTTTGAAAACTTATACGTAGCGCAGCATGTAAAGTTTGTCACGTCGAGTTTCTTGACATAGGAACTATTTATTACAACTTGCCCTATTAACGTCTCGCTCTGAATTTATAAAGTACTTTAGAGCTCAATACAACTTTGCCTTTCCTTCAACACCAATACGTACGGAGTTGTTTTGTGATAAGCTAGCGTTCTTTAAAGCCGTTCAAACTATAAATAACTCGTTTTGTGCTGATACTGCAAAAATAAAGAAAACAAAGCATACAAACGACCAAATTACCAACGTAATGTATATGTATCAGGACGGTATTGTCATTGAAAAAATGCAACTATCAGTTACAATTCAACGCATTGTATACAACATTATAGCGCCATTGAATTATAAATAGAATGCGTAAACAAATATCTTAGGAATACAATCACAGTATGAATCATGTTGTACTTACATGTTGGAACAAGGTACTAATTATATTGTCGAATGCACTCATCAACTCTTTTTAAATTAACTAGATATTAAATTCCCGGAAATTTGCGTCGTCATGCGTTTCGTGGCTACTAAATGAGTTCTAAAAAGTCGCGAGACTTTTCTTTGTTGACAGTAATTATTATTACGGTTTGAAATTACTATGAGAGTTACGTGTTTTTGTATGAACGTGTGAGGATTTTCGTGCTGTTAACGATACAAGAAAAGTTTAGTAAAGGAAAAGGGTGTCAGTAATTTAGGACAGTTACATTTTGCCCTGTTTTATAAACACACAGCCATTCCGTGATATTTAGAATTTATCCAAATTTTACTGTTAGTCGTACCTAGTGCTGAATTGAGGCCATGGCAAATATGTTAAGACACTTGCATTCTCTTTGAGATTGAAGTACTTAGTATAAGTCTAGTTGAAACATGATTGTAATTTCGGGATTGTCGAAAGTTACTTCGAGACTTTTTGAAGTTTGACTAATAACCGAACTGCCTAAAATTGATAATATGGCCTACTTCGAATACTGTGGAAGGCGCGGAATAACAGTAATAATATGTTTTGCTACATACACTACATTATGCGTCAGTTCATTGTTAAACTCGTAAGCGCACGTTAATATTATCTATATATATCGGTACTAATAGTACTGAAATAACAATACATACTCCAGGCGAGCGTAGGTTTCGGAATAAATTAATCTGATCACAACCAAGCTAACGTTGAAAAGTCTCAGTATAAAATCAGGTGCCAAAATAAAACAAAAATGTCAATACACCTTAACAATGTACCTAGGTATGAGGTAGAAGACCAACAAATAACTTTCAAACATAATTTATAAAGTTAAAATTTAACGGCGACTAAACTAACTTTTGGAAGGTTTCAGACGGGTTGACTTTTCTTCGAAAATAGTGATTTTTTAATGGCACGTACCTACGAATACTTACATGTTATCGTTCTGAAGTTCATACGACTTTATCCATAATATAAGTAGGTAGTAATTATGGCCATGATTCAGTTGTGCACTGGTTGAATATGACAAGAGCTGCCAAACATCTGACAAGTTACTTTCATATCGCAGTCTAAGTACTAGAGCGAACTGTGATCTTATCAGGACACATTTTGACATCCATCGATCAGAAATCATTTAGTAAAGCAGTACCTCATAAAACATGCCTGTTCATTCCTAAGAAATAGACAGACGTTTACCCTTATAGCCCATTGGCAAGATTTGGACACAATGAAAAGAATGCTCCTAGGAATTTTGAAGTCAAATCAAGAGTTTAACGCGAGCCGCATGATTCAGAAAGCCCTGAAATTACGTCAAGCAGACAGTAGTTACATTTTTATATAAAAATCAATACGATCTAATTCGATAACATCTATACCACCACTAGGGATGTCCGAAAATCGCAAGGCCGGGCCCTGCGTTGCGTTGGTCTAGCGCGTGATTCTATCTTACTTAATGTCGCTTCAATATTAATAGGCAATTGGATCAGTCATTGTATTTATTGCTTTTAACCGCCAGGCCATCAAATAGTAGGTAGGTATGTAATATCTGATACTTAAATAACATTCTAGTGGAAGTAGCTAACGAAAAATTTAATAGTTTCTAAGAAACTCTGTAATCGCAGTTCGCTTATTCTATAACATAAATAATGTCGTACTACAAAAATATCTTCTTCTAAGAAGCTAAATTGTATAGGTAAAGGAAATTTGTTTGGTAAACAGGGCAACAATCCAGTGTTTTGTTATGATAGACCAGCCATTATTATCTGTAACTCTTTGTATAACGTTGTCTTTAGTGAAATGCTCTGTTAGCTCAATATTTTCGTTATATATTCCGGAAATTCATATTTTCCATATGAATATGAAGCTGCGACTGGATGTACGGCAAAAATGTATTTACAGAGAAACGCAAACGGAACATGAGATACTAGCCTAGGGCAAGCATTGCGAATGATTCCACCAATAAAAAGAAGAAAGTCACAGAGAAATATATATTTTAATATACGGACACAAGTCAGTCTATGTTTACTCAATAGCATGAAATGTAATTTGATTGTATTGTTCATTTCGTAAACACTAAACAGCTAATAACAGAAAATTTCTGAATATTATGCAGAACTGTAAATTAACGAGATAAATAAATGTTAGTGCATCTCCATAAAACCATCGTTACGCTCCAGAGTCCAGACTTATCTGCAGCTAATGCTATAAAACAGCGTTTATTTCGTTTTATTATCACAAAACCTAAATCATTGAGTTCGCTACATTATTTCCCAAACCAATTAAACTGCCAGAATTTAAAATTTTTCTCATTATTACCAAATAGAAATATAATTGCGAGTCGTATCACAAATTCTGAACAAAGTTTAAACAATAAATATAAGCAGCAGGTTAAATGGCGTCTAACCTACGCGGTCTTAAGGAAATAAAAAAGTTACGCGGTGGCTTCCGTTGTCTACCTGCAGCGTTATCACATTACCTCCACCCTTGGGAACGGAGCAAACTGTGTGAAGCGGTCAGAGCCGAGTGAAATAAAACAAAAACGTGTTAATTAATACGAACCTAACGCCATACGAGGGATGATAGAGCATCAACTGTTGATTGAAAGTTCTTAAAATTTTATTGTGACGTATTTACTTATTTCAACTGTAACGGAGAAACTCTCGTTCTCTCGTTTTATTTTATGAAGGGCTTCTTTTGTATCGGAGAACCTGTTTGGAACGTATAAAATGTTTAAAGTGCTACAAACGGAGCAAAAAGTTGTCTGTTTGAAAGCTCCATACGATTACTAATGAACGGTTTTAATTTAATTGGAACTGAAGTAGACCTGATTTCCTGAATATTTAATGTTATGAACATCGAAGTAATCGAATATAGTAGTCTAGAAACTAACTTTTTAGTTTGTATTGCATTATTAATATCCGCTGTTCTTTGATGCGTGTGTTAGTATTAAATGTTAGGTATATGTAATAAATAATTTAAGTATGCATTGTTATCAAGTACAAGTATGGTAGATACACCTAATTTAAGTAAAACTAGACACATAATACATAGGTGCAATCTATTGTAATATTCCTGAATTCGTCTTGATTGTCAATATTTATAAAAAAAATAGGTTTATACAAATAAACACAAACTGTGTCCCCATTTTAGGAATAAGTGGCATGTGGCTTTCGATCGCCTGCCTCGACCTCTCTCTATAGATTAATGTGGTACTAATTACTCAATTACTTACTAAAGATGAGGTTAATACTGCTTACCTGATCAAAGTATGTTTACACAAGTGGCCAAATGAGTAACATTATAAGATGCTAGTTACGTGTCAATTATTATTCATGAAGCAGTCGTCTACAGTCACATCGGGAGCGTATGAGTTTATTTTTTCTTGTTATCAACTTACCAAACCGATATTAATCAAATTAAAACTGAAATATTCAATATTTGGACAACTGACACGTTGCACTGACAAGTAAGCCTAAACAACTCACTCAGTTTTGGTTTAGGACACAGAAGGAATTACGTAATTTGATGTTTATTCATTCCATCAATATTTCTACTGCATTAATAAAAGAATAATAGAATAGTGCATCTTAGAATTTCGTTCCTCCGAAATATTTTACTACTGAAATTACTTGCATTTCCAGAAAGATCATAAACATGGAACGGGTCAACCGTGACCGAATTTTAAACGCCTATGGCCTATCAGTATTACTTTACATCTTCAGTTACAGTTTAAATATGTACCTACTTGATCAAGCAGAATTATTTCCAGAGCAATTTTTTACCGAAAAACTTTCCATGTTTCGTTATTGCAGTAAACATGTGCTTTCAGAAAACATTGGTCTTTAAATTGAATATATATTTCAGTTAATTTAAACTTCCCGGTAACAAAGTTTGAGCGCTTCACGAACGTTGGCACTTTTGTATTTGAAATTTATCACTGCGAAATTTTAGTCTGGCTGGAGCCCCTTTCCACGGCTATTGTTCCCAAACGAATCCCCGAAACATCGACGCTTGATGAACTTTAGAGGTTCGAATAGTTATTTTATTTGTTGTGCCTATTCAAATTGTTTAGAAATAAACATTGCAAATAAAGTTACTATTGTACATGTATATTGTATATTTAATGTAGTAACCTTAATTTTCCGGCAGTTTTAAAGATTTAAATAGCTTGATGACTACCTGTATTACTGATAGCATCGAAAGCAAGTTTCTATGGATAACATTAAAACTAGTTTTGTAGAATTGTAGATCAACATCTATAAACAAACGTACCGCGTCACTAATCAACATATTATATTTTAACAATTAAGTAATAGCTTCAATCTCGGATAACTTTGGATTTTATGCGAACCATATTTTGTGTTTTTCTTATTATTTATGGACCCGGAAAGTTAGTTTGAAATGTGTTATTCAAGTAAACATACTTTTATTCCTAGAACATAAAAATTAAGGATTAAAATCCTTTAGCAAGCTAAGAAAATCCGTCTTCTTCTAGAGATAAGTAGGACAAATAAAATAAGGACTTTTGCCAACGAGGCGAGAACAGGTGTAACGTAGCGTTGAACAAAGTATTCTTACAATGTGCATCACTAGCTGAATAGTCAACACCATTTTCTATGTTTCATCGACAATTCTTAGATAAGAAGTCTAGCTATTTCACATTGTAAGGGAAAAATATACGATGTTACATATTTTGTCCTGAAGTCTAAATAATAAAATTATCACGCATAGTTTCTTAAGCGATATAGCTTAACTAAAGGCGATGGATAATATTAGATTTAACTAAAATTATCATTATATTAGTGGCGTGGTTGTCCGGAGCTGCGGACAACCTAACGGGTTACCGGGGCTATGGCTCGAAACAGTAGTAGGAACGGGGTGGTTTTTAGTCAGTTGGAGTCTGACACTCCCTCCCGCTTAAACTAAACTGAGCGAAGTCAACGGATGATATTCCCGTCTAAAAAAAAGAGGAAGTCATGTCCCCTTCGTCCAAAGCCTGCATGCATTACCGGCTAACCGCAGGGTGCAAGCCCGCTGCACTTAGGATTAGTTAAGCACCAACCCGCAACTGTAATTAACTTCTACTCCCCTTCAAATCTAGGCATTAACGTTTGGCTGCGGCTTTTCGAGCTGAAACAGGTTTAGAAAATTGCAACTACCTATACAGGTATTAATTTATTATTGAGTTCATTAAGTTAGCCTGAATGGTTTTCTAAATCCAATAATTATGGCATAAAGAATTGTACATACATACACTAAGTACAACAAACGTCAAATTACTAATTATAATCTTTATCCTTCGTCCTTTAATATTGACATAGCCTTTGATTAGTTCTGGCCCGTAATTTATTAATTTTCATCAGATTGCCTACGTCAAAGCAGATTTTAAATTTAGTAGAATTATAATGTACATACAAATAAATGTAACAGTTTTATTAACTTTTAACTATTAACATATCTCTGGAATCATCAACTATGGGTCATCAGTCTAACGATCACCGTCCTTAAATAAACCGTAACATAGCTGCGTGAAACTAGTATTTACAAATAAACGAGTGAATTTATCATTTCACTCGTTTAAATACACAGCAAACCGTATCAGTCTGCAATTAATTTAAGAACTCTTTATTTTTCATAAATAAATATCTGTCGCAACTGAAATTCATTTTGAATGCTCCCGTCTGAATTTCCGCTCTGTTGTTTTAATGGTCGAATGAATATCTACGCTCAGAACACAATACTTTACCATATCAAAATATTTTTAAAGCCTTTGTAAATATAAATTCAATATTGATATTATCAGTGCCATTAAAAAACAATAAGAGCCTGTCCATCCGCAGAGCCATAAAATTCGTGTGTATTTATTTTCCCACCGCGTCGCATCAAATTTGACATATCTACGGCATTTTACATATCATACCTCTATAATTGTTTTACATCAGCACCTACGTCTTAAAATATAGATCGTATGTATGTATACTTTAGTTTTGCGAGCTAAAAAACAGTAGAGGTGAAATTAGAAAGGACTTCTTACTACAAGTTCGGACTGACCTAACCTTTGTCTGAATGTACGCCAAATAAATACTAATGTAATGCCCCAATAAACATTAAGTTAATGTCATTTAATTTTTGATTATACCTTTCTGTAATATCATACAAATGTCATTAATGCGCTACTTCTTTTTCCAGGTGTCTAGCGGGGGAAATTCTGCGGCGGAAGGTAGAAAGAAAATACTAATGTCGATTAATTGTCATGCAATAAGATCATTAATCAATAATTGAAATAATGTCTTAACAATTCCAGAACTGTGTAATATCTTATTGCAGATAAACATTGCTTAAACAAGAGTAAAGTAGCATAACCATGTCAACTAACTTTAATCTTACATAGCGCAGCTCTACGAGAAATGGCTGAACAATGTGTAAGATTACGTAAGAGCTAATAAACTGTCTGCAGAGAAAACCAAAGAACGACAAAGCGGATAAGATTGCAACGTACGCTGGTTTTCAGCAACAGCCAGATTAATGGCCAAGAGCTTGAAAAGGTTGAGAAAAGAAATTTATAATAAAAGAATGCTTACGAATGAGAAGGCTCTGTGAATCCTAATACCTAAAAAGGCTTCTACGATAGTCCGAAAAATCCGGATAAAGTAAATGTTTATCTTGTTACTGTAGAAAAGAAAAACCCTCAATACCTCAGAAACAGATAACTTGACATATAAATGTTAATAATACTACGTTATTACTTAAGTAACCCAAATGAAATCAAAACAAAGTAACTTGTTAAAGGCGAAAGAAAAGCGTTGCATTTTCTCGGCCGCGCCGTCAAGAACAAAGTACTTGCGGAGAAACAATAATGTTCAAGCAACAAAAAACAATTAAAGGTTTGAGTGGACTCGACTTGCCGTAGTTAGAAAGAAGTCCTGGCGGTATAATAAGGCTCTTGAAGACCTGGAGATGAGACAGACGAACGTCGTTGACATTTGTGCGAAGTGCAATTCTAGCGGGAACGAGATGAGCTGATTTGTCAGATATCGGAGAGGGTTTGTGTAAAAAGATTTTCAAATATTTCATTGAACGTGCCAAAATGTAGGAGCAACTTTAAAAATGTGCTTGCATATTGATTATTTTTGTAAAATTAGGACACTAATAATTGCCGAAGAAGAGCTATAACTTCAATAAGACAAAGTCGTTTTGTTTCGGCTCTGCATGCAGTTTATATTACTTGTTAACAGACAAAATCGTGTTTAATGTGTCTCTACCAGCGGAGCGCAATCAATTAAACGTCTTTAAAGTAAGTGGCATTAATTAGTAAAAATTGTCGCGTGAAGCTCCTCACGTGCAGACTCATTATATCATAATAAACAATGTTACAACTTGGCGGATGTGGATTTCCGTAGTAGTACTTACATGGCTACCTAAATACCTGTACGTAATTAGGTCCGGGCACTGCACGGCCGATGGAATGGAAAGTGCGGTTCCATTGACTAAAACTAAGCGACTGACCATCGTTTACTAGTTATGTTAATGTAGAAAGTTTTATTAATACTGAGTATGTTTGTATAGATAGACTACCTATACAAATGAAGTACTATAACAACACAGTTTCTGTAGTTTCGTCTAATAACTCTCAAACTCGTTAAACTACGTTTGTTAACGAGTACCTAATTGTAATTAGTTATGTTGACTCGAAATATATCGCCAATTAAATAGTAAATACAATAATTAAAGGGTAAAAGTATGTTTATTTACTTAAAGAGGGAGACATTATAGAAGATGATCATGTTTACTTATGAAATACGCGATAGATGTACTTGTATTCGTATATTTATCAATACGATTCAATTGATTTCAATTATATTTACTATCCCCAAACCAAGAATTACGTTAATTAAACACTTAAAATAATGAATGTAGATTATCAAAATAAGGGCTATAGTCCGTAGTTAATGACATCGACAGTAGTCCACCACACAAATGTACAACTATATTTAACCATTAGGGGCGAAACAAATACATCAAACTTCCGTGTTCAAAGCAATTAATTTACCACTAAGCAAAGCACTTTTTAATTCATTTATATTTTACTCAAGAACTACATCAAAATTGAAGATGATAGAGTGAAAGTATTAATAAGTAGTAAATTTTAGTTTCTTTAGATACTGTCGATGAAAACTGGAAATTGGTAAAGAAAACGACACAGGTGTTGAAAATCTCACGCGTCAGTTTACTAAGTAGAAGCGTCGATCAAGTTTCAAAAAACTCTTAACAACTTTTCTCAGAACAAAACAGTCTAGTTAATTAAGAGGGAACAGTTCAAAGTTATTGCAAAACAATTTTTTACGCTGGTAAAGATAATTTGATGCTACATATTCTGAATTTCTTAGTAGTACTACTGTTTTTGATAAGTACTAGACTAAATGATAAATTAGTTGGTATCTCTGTAACGCTCATGTGACGTTCTAATGTCTAAAGCTAACTTGTGAAAGTATCACTTTACTAAACTAAGCTTTGACAACTCCTAGGTCTTGACTGAATATTCTCTTGGTAATGAGTTAATAACTAATAGTTCAATCTAAGCTCATAAGCTAATGGGATTCATAATTAATCGAAATTCCTATTTTCTCGTAAGAAAATCACAAATAGAACAGTAATACACTATTGATATCGTAGAAGGTGTTTTTGTTTATTTTCGGGAAAAAAACAACGTAAACACCTAGTCTATTTGCCACGAAGTATTAATTACAACACCCACGGCTCGCTGGCGCTTTCATCTTTTTTCGAATAAAATCACGAACTAATTTACCAATTGACAACGATTAACTCGTCGAGTACCGTCTTTGTAGACACAATTATAGAACAGTAGGTTGCGGTCACCGGTGACCGCTTGGTGTTTGACAGTTAAAGTAAATGTAAAAAAAAATCAGGCGAGCTGCATTTAGCAGTCCAAGGAAAATATTAATACTAAAAGTGTCGCAAAGAGCAAGCACGTTTTAATTAAATTTCTTTAGATTTATTGAAGCCATAAAACTTGTAAAAGTGAGCAAAGAACAAATCTTTCGCTTAAATAAGCCGCACTGAATGCAATGAACCTTTTCATCCACTTACCGATTTTCTAGAAACATGGTAAATGAAAACAAATTAGCATCCAGTGTTAGAAAAATTAGAATTATAACATTCGTTTTTACGCTTACGCTATCAGTCCGGATATTACATAATTATCAATAGGATGACAGATATCATAATTGAGTGAAAATTGCAGATATTCTAGGTTTCAAGAGGTGGATCACGGAACGTAAAAGCAAACGATCGAATACAGTTTGTACTTTTATTGTAAAACTAACACTCCCACCGTAAATATTAGCTCTAACTATACGGGCATGCTTTCGCATAAAATTTTAAATGTACATTCGTAAAAAAAAGATGAAACACGTCCATGGTATTCTGTTAGCGTACACTGGAATATTTTAGCACGTACCTCACGCCACGCGGTAAAGAAGAATGTGCAATACAAAATAAACCAGCAAATCAACTGTTTGGCTAGTTGTTATACAAGTTTCCAATCAAGGCCGCGCCATTGTTCCTTGTGTAACAAGCTGCCCGTTTAGAATTATGTTTAGCGTTATGTGTTAATCGACAAATAACTTGAATCATTTTATTGTAGGGTTATTTATTATGTTTTGAATGTAACTCGTACTTTCACTAGTAGATACTTTATCTGTATGTTTACATCAAGCTCTAAGTGTGATAGTCTTTTTAGGTTAACGTTGTTCTCGGCAATAAAACCTAAACGTTGCAATGCTTCTTGAAACTGTCACATAAACAGAACAAATAGCTATTTTGCTTACATAACATTGTCTACTGACCTGAGTTATAAAAGGCTCTTGCGAAATTACCATGCATCCGACACATTACGGGATAAATTTAGATTGGATGGAAGGGATATGATGAAGGAATTGATTTAGGCACCACCAGAAGTGATAACAGGCACGGTATAGATGTACGACGATATTTCAGCCGATCGTATAATATAAGGTTAGATAGAACCACACGAAAGAAAATCATTTTGATAGTACTAGAGTATCTATGATAACGAGAAAAGGACATGACATTGTGTTTGTCAATTACGACGGCACTTTCAGAACATATTTTCCCTAAACACAGGAAAAGTTAACAACCCGCACAGCTAACTGCCCGTAATAGTTGCGGGGAACATGTGTTGGAATCGTTTAGAGTTTTGAATTTCGGATAAATAGTGCTGTCAGAGTTGTGAAAAAAATACCCTAAATTTATTTATTTATTCAAACCATGCACTTACTGGCTTACAGTAGGTACCAACACGCCAGTAAGCTAGTTAATTAAAATAAGAAAAAAATATGTCATAAAAATAATAAAAATAGAATACAATACAAATAAATAATGTCAAATTAATAAATGTCAAATATTTGTAGTACATGTCCAAATACATAAAATCTAGGATATTGTATATTAAATCTACAAATAAATATGTCAATATCTCTACAATAGAAATAACTGTGAAGAGCCTTAATAATTAAGAAGTAACAAATCATATTTACGAATATCAAGTCACACATTTAGGTCAAAAGGTCATCATTATTGAATAGCATTAAATAATTTATTGACAAATGTTTCAGTTTTAGAACATAGTTTTTTAAAATGGTCAGCAAATATATCAATATCATTGTCATGAGCGATCATACCGAAATACTGTTGGAAGCTGAACCTGTTGAATATGGTCGAGCAAGCGGTATGGACGACGTGGGCGTGTTGGCGATTCGGTGTAAATCCGCAATGCTTCGAGCGGAGGCCGTGGTGGTGCGTATAAATTGTGCACGTGTCTTTAGCCAGGTTCAAATAACTTTATGTGCACTATCTTAGACTTTCAGGCTTAATTGGAACGCAACGCATATCTAGTTAAATTCCGTTGGCGCTAAGAACCATTTGTGAAAATATATTGTAACAAAGATCAAGTACCAACAACGTGAACTACCCTTCTTCGCAATTTTTAACTTCGGATGGATACAGAATAAACTTAATATCCGACGTACTTTGTCATATAAAACCTGTGCTCTGCTCTGTCAAAGGAAACAATATTACATTATAAAAGATATTTCTAAAGTAAAGCATGGCTACTTGCGAGGGCTTCGTTGGCTTAGCGACAGAAGATATCTTTGATCTCCTTGAAGACGGCTAGTATTGAGAAGAATCAATATTCTTATTGAGGTTACATCATCGAGATCCTTTAACTGCATATCACATTTTAGTCTCATATAAAATTTACAGTATGTTTGATTTTACATCGAATGCTCTTCTCGAAAGTAATATTAAAATCGATGCAGATGATGGAAAGAATTTCACCCTAGTAGCAATATTATCTTTACTTATTAAAGTCACACGAATGTAAACACTTCACTTACCTTACTAAAAAGGACGAAACATTGGTGAATATAAGAAAACTTCATTTCAAAAAGAGTTTTGTCAATTAAAAAGTGCAGTAACTACCAATAGTGTGCATCTAACTACTAAACGAAGCTTATTTAACCCGCAACCACGTGCTGAGAAACAAAAACGAATTGTTCTTCTTTCCTACAATGAGCACATCGCCTGTTCTATAAACAAAAACAAAAAAGAACACAACTAGTAAACCAATGCATTCGACAGTCATGCCAGAGTGACTAAGTGTAACACGAATAAAAAAACCTTTGCCTAACTAAAAAATAACAAAAACGAAGCTGAAAAAATATCGAGCCCAGTGTGTTACGTGACTCAATCATACAAGGTTATAAGGGACCCGGTATTGGTAACTGCCACGTGTGTGTATGTGTGTGTGTATATGGAAACTTATAAAATACCATTTGGTTTTTGCAAACCAAAGCGTGTTGTTAGATCTCTGTTTAAACGTTTAGGTGTAAAAAGTTAACGTTTTTTGCTATAAAAACTAATAATGTAACCACTCTGTGATTAAGTGTAAAATTCTATATGAGTATTGAAAAATTAGTTTTATTTTCTTGAGCGTAGAAATAATTTCATATTTTCTCAGTTCCGTTGCACAAAATTGAATGATTTTAAAAAGGGAACTGGGAATGTTTTCTCAAGGTAGGTTTAATGAGAAAATATTGAATATCTTCATAAAAAGAAAATGTCTTCAGATACAATTTGTTTGAAAGTTCCGCAAACAGGGAGCGCCGTCTTGTAATTTTTCTATTTCCTTCGCCCTACCGCTGGCTATGAAAACTATTTACAAAGTAGATATGAACCGCAATTGCGCACATTTATGATATTTCGTTTTGTGAGTAATGTTTATCTACAGTGGCTGCTGTGAAAGCACGATTGATTTTGTTGTAGTGACTTCTTGGTAGCATTCATTAATTTGTACCACAACCATAATATTGTATAAAATTTAAAATTTATTTGGGAGATTCATAGTTGCGATGCTTTATAGTTTTATAGCGAAAGGAAACGAGTCTTTCATCTATCGTAATCATTATAATTCGCCTACTTCTATCAATCGCCTGTGCAATACGTACACATTTTGACCAAAGTTTATTTGTTGTTAGGGACATGAAATCCCACATCCCATGATTATTTCTCAGAAATATGTAACGTGTAAAAAGGAATATTATTTCTTTCTCATTGAAACTCGATGTTTTCGATTGTATTGTAGTTAAGAATGTTCAGTCAGTAATGGAAACTATTTATTCACATTTATCCATACACTTTGCTACAATTTACGGGAAAATAATAGGTATTTTCATCTGCATTAATTTAAATCAATTTTAGTATGTTAACATAAACGAATAATATGTTTTAGATCACATATGTACTGCATTTTCCAGAGGGAAATCCAGTAAAACATTACAAATATTTTTCAAATTGCAATTAATCTTATAACTATTAGATATTATAATATCGTTGCATTGCTATGTTCGTTTTATGTCATCCCAACGCTTAAATACCTCGTATATTGATTTATGCACCAGCTAGAAGAACAACAAGCTTCCGAGTATCGCGGACGTGTAATATCGGCTTTGATGGTAAAGTTGACCAGAACATTCCACTAGCTGTAGTTGGAACTCGTATTTAGCGAACTAACACGACTTACCCGTACTGCACGCATTGTTTCGTCTTAACTAGCGTTTGCTCAAGCTCAGCTCGGTAGTGGTGCTCATGTCCCGAATAGTTACAAAACATTCATGTCAACACTATCCCGGAATTCAGAACATCGCTTTGCATGCAGTCGCATCTTGTTACGTATAAATTCCCTCGGTTTATTGGAAAATAACTTCGTCTCATACCAAAGTTGCGCAAGCTTTCATATTTTATCAGACAGACGTGAAATGTTTTTAATGTAGCAGTAAATGTTTCATAGCGACAATACAAAAGTTACTCTCATCGTCATCCTCATCCCAACAAAAAAGTAAAAAGTCAACCTTTAATGAAAACTCCGGTATAAAACAATTCTGTCAGAGACTCATTTGCAGACTGTTTCAATAAATTACTACTTTTTCCTAATGCAAGCTGTTTAGTTGTAAACAAAGGGAAGCATTTCCTTTGTTCATTATAAATCTTAATTATAATTACCTTTCAGCGGAGTTGTTTGACACAAGAAGCATCGTACTACTTTCAACGCAAGAGTTTTAATTTGAACGGTTTAATCAAATAAATAATGATTTTAGATTTAGAATAATAGCGTGTTGTGAAAGCATCAAAACTCACACGAAAAATTAAATTTTCATTGTACAAAAATATAAATACCTACTGCATTATTAAAATTAATTTTTAAAAAGGTAACTACGGCGGTATCTTGATCATAAACAAACGTTTACTTTCTATACGTGTCTATGAACATGCAGCAACAAAAGGCTGGGCAAAGCTACTTAAATTTAAACTCTCAAAGCTTTGCGCGCACTTGCCGCCCGCAGCTGACATTTGTGGGTTTTATTTAACTGTTCACATTGAATGAAATTGTGGTGAAAATATTAGCACCAACTTTGCTCTTTCAATTTTTAGGAATCCATACCGAAAGTGTAAAATTGAACTCTATTATCTTATATCTTATATTTTATGAACCGTGATAGCTAGACAGTTGAAATTTCACAGATGATATATTATTTTAGATACTTGAAATCATTCATGTGGCTTTAAGAAACAAATCTAAAAGTTTTCTATATTGTTACGGAACCCTTAGTCCGACTGAGCGAGTCGCAGTTTAAATCGTTCAAAGGTCGCGCAGAAATGAACAAATTTAATTTTAACTTGTTCTTCTCTGTATAATGAATGTGTGCACCTGCGAATATTTGATTTCAAACAGATTTATTTTTAACCGTTAACCTGTTGGTTTATAGGTAAGTCGAAACTGTTTTCAGGTAGGTATAAAATAAATGAAGCAAATCTTACCCAGATGCAGGAATAATATTAATAGCTGTTATATGGGGTGATGGTTGAATGAATTTTTTCAATAGCAGTGAATTTGAGTCTTACTTTTACCGGTGCTTGAATGGAAAAAAAATTGAGTGTAACTTAAAATCCATGAACAGCTATCATAAAGATAAAAGAGATATTTGACACCGTCCATTTGTTACAGGTATAATTTCTAAGGGACACAGCGAACTTGATATTCGGTGTCCGTTATATTCTCAAAAGAAATGGCAGACAGCAATTTTAAAATATTTTTGTTAACCATCTTGAATATGCTTCAAAACCGAGTTTGGAAGATTCCACTGATACAAACAATCAAACACATAAGTACAGACCTAAAAGTTTGTAAAAAGATGAAGCCCGCATATTTCAGTGAGAGTTTTAAGTTTAGTTCCAATAAGTAGGTTACTTCAAATACTCTTTTCAACTAAAGGTTCTTACTATGCGGTTTTTAAAGGACCTGCATACTACGAAACGTATAAAAGCTTTTATTACCCATAAATAGTTTTACTGTTGTAATATATGCAATAACGCGAAGCAAAAATATTTCCCGCGTTTATTCTCATATAATAGTAGGTTCCATTTCTAAAGCAGGTTGCCGTTTTGATTCGAAAACAGTCTCTACACAAATGCTATGGTCTAATTTTGATGTGACCTGTCAACTCTCGATATTACTGAAATCAGTACCTAACTTACGGTAGGTAAGTTTATTATCGTTTTATGCGCCATTGTGACGATGTCGCCTTTTGTATCGTGCCTTTAATAAAATTTATCGGCAGCGTCAAGAGAATTGTAGAAACGTAATAACTTTTATTTGAAATTCTATTCAATTGAATTTTAAAGAAATTGGTATTTATGCCGTTTGAGCGCCCGTCTTTGTTTGAAAAGAATTGTTTCTTCTAATGAAATTGAATATATTTACTTAGATATTTTCATTTTCAGACTATTGCGGCTTCTATTCTATGGCTAACCATTATTTGGAGATTTACCTACTATTTTTCGTACAAAAGTTCATTGACATGAAAATTTTAAGTGTTTCATAGGTGACGTCACAACCGCTAGCAGGTGTGCTCTACTGACACACAAAATACTACAAAACGAAGACGTACCGGCGACGTGAGAATAGAAGCCGCGTCACTTTTATTTGTCTTACTCAATCCATTAGTCACGACCAATTAACAATTTCTACGGATACAGTCCATATTCTTTGAGTGGTGGTAGTGTTTTCTAATCGTGCCGATTTTATGCACCATAATAACCCTGGCACCATACCAAAAATTTTGGTAGAATGTATGTCGACGTTATTAGATTAAGGGACAATAAACTGCGAATAAGTACATCAGCGTATTGTTCATCGTGATAAAACCACATGTGAATATAATATCAGTAGTCGCTGACTATACCACTAAGGTACTGTCGTCTCGTCGGTGCATTATAGAGAAAATCGATTTATCGAAACAAAGCGCGTGAACGCTTCCTGCGTGTCCATGTTCGTGTTCCAGAATAGATCAATAAATCCAAAATAGATTTAATACAGCACATCCGGTACATTTACCAGTTAATATTTTAGTATTATAGGTTTAGTCTCCACCGTTAATTAGAGGAATACAGATATACCAGCTAATAATGCAGAGGTAAACACAAACACAAATGCACATACAGCTCCCAGATATGGCAGTTAATTGATTATCTACTCGGTACTCCGCGCTTAGGTATGTCCAATTAGTCGCTTGAAATTTTAAATGCATATTCAATTGGGGCATTAATTAAATATTTTTGTGGATTGCACTTTTTGTGGAGCTTTTAGACTTAATAAAATTTTACAAAAATCGCGTACAACGAACTGCTACAAGCTGGTTGATTGATCGGAAGGCCAAACATGTCAGTTATAGTCATACATAGTCTAGTCACATGGAAAATGGATAGATATTTTTACAAATGGAGGCTCTTCATGTTTCATTCACTCTAGTTGTGCCGTTGTTAGTTCGTATCGTATATACACTTTCCCATAAATTTATCGCTAAATTGACTGGGCTATTCTATTAAATTCTCTTTCACCAATAAACACTTTCGTTAAAGAGCAGTCCACGGCTAGATAATACAAAAATAAAATGCGTATCGACAGCAAAATGGAAATTCCTGGAGTAACATTCAGAGGCGAGAGTAAAACAAAAAGAAATGAAACAATGGCGCGCAGTTCTGGTTCTTTAGCGAGTCCTATCTGTTGTATCGTGAGACCGTACCGATAAACTGCATCAAGATTCAATAAACAATGCTTCTTACTTAAAAGATCCAGATCGGTTTTAACTTTAGTCTAATTATAAGGATTTAAAATAACTAGTCTTATATATAAGGTAAAGTAATTTAATTTCTTATAATGTTGCTGAATGTCGTCTATTCAATAAGAAATATGTAAATACCCTGTATTACTGTCTGAGCGAACGTACGATAGTTCAATCAGGACGAATATAGCTCCATTCAAGTGCGGAAAAGGAGCTTATACGTCGGGGACACTGCACCAACATTTATTCTTGAAGTCTAAGGGAAAATATTTTATGTAAACGAACTACAATTTTCCCAGCAGGGATCAGAGTCACCGGCAAGTGTACGGCTTTACAGTTTTCTCAGTTTCTATTTTAAAGGAACTTTTACAGACGTTCATGTTGAATAAAAATGTGTAACAATAGAAGTTCACTTAGCTTTGTTTGAAGTTGGTAGATTATATTGATATTTTTTTCTTAAGTAACCGCTCTTTGTTATCTAAAGTAGTAGTATGTTTTTGCTTGTAAAGTAAATATGTACATTTGAAACAGTTGTGTGACCTTCTAACAACGTAACTCTTGATTTTGAGTGATAACTCTATGGTATGATTCTATGAAATAAAAATGTGCACAATTGATATTCATTTTAAAATAAATTCTACAATATATTGTAGTATTTTAAACTGGATTTTAAAATTAAACTTGATACAAATAACTGTCAGCGCCACAAAAAGTGATCAAGCACTTACAAAGAGCGCGAAGATAAGCAAGCGCCCTCATTACTCGGATCGGGACATTAGAGATGCAACAATTTCATCAGTACAACTTTCCTGTTACGAAACATTAACATACGAGTACCGTAATACTTTTTTTTAAACCATTGGCCTATATTTGACGAAGGCGTAACGTATCGTTTGCTACCCGTTATTTGTTTTTCACAGTTCCGTGAGATAAGTGGGCGTAATTAAAAACACTTGTGAAGATTTAGTGTATTTGTGTACAGCGAACCGATCAATTACCAATGTTGTTTATTAAGAAAACCAGGCGTGTAAACTAATTTTCTTTATCGTTTAACGATTCGTACAACTTGTACTACTTCGCTTAATATGGCCGGTTGCCGGCTAGTTGTATAGTGAGATCTAATTTATGAGTTTTCGTTTTAGTATCTAATTACTTTGTACTTTGTTCGTATGAAAAACTTGACAGACTATTAATTCGGTTTTGATGTTCTATTTTACTTACAACCTACTTGGCTCCATATCATACCTCTAATATTAATGTATGAATGAGCCATTTTGTTTGGAATACGAAGTAATTTTTAATAAACCAACTAGCCACTGCAGCTAGCAACCCCAATGGTGCAACGGAGTTACCCAAGGCGATTTGTCTACAGTAATTGTTTTTTTTTTTAAACCACACTAAATCCTTGACTCAGCAGTGCGTGGGACTTTCGTCTCTAATTCAGTATAGCAATAGTCTATTATTACTTGCTTATTGGTATATATGTATGTATATTAGTCGCACGTTCGTGCAATTGCCACACAATTATACTTTTTGAACGCATCTGAAATTTACTGCACAATTAGTGTTCGTAATGAGTGAACACTCGCAATCTGTTATTGATAACCAATGTCGTCTATGTTCGAGAAAATTGTTGTTTGATATATATTTGAGTGTAACGCAAGTTTAATCATTTAATTGCTTGAATGAAACAGGTAGTCTCATTATATCTTACATGTTGACGCGAATTATTTTGACGACATTATAGATCGCTATAAGGAAAACCGATTTAATTTAGATTAAGGAAAGCTTTAGACGTTACATTACGATAAATATTATTATTATATTAATATTAGTAACTTAAAGTAAAATAATGTACCGTATATAAATATTAAAAATTGACGCCTAACGTCCAACTTATTATTTAGAAAAAGGGTGTGAAATACCTTCTCCACGATTTTTGTGCTTGAGAGTATCATTAAAATGTATCCTGTCTACATCCTGTAGCGTCAGGTGAGAGTGTTTGTGTGCGTGTCTGTGGCAACTACCAATCGTAGGGCTCCATTTCGGATACCTGAATGGTATCTCTTCTCATTGTGCGTGACGCGGCGATGTGTGCGTCGGTTCCTCGTGTGCTGTCGGCTGCTGCCGCCGTCGCCTCGCGGACCCCGAGGCGGCTGGCTACCAACTGCGTCCAGAATAGGCCATTGCCAATGTTTGCAACCAATATTCGTACCTCATTGCCTATGTAAATTGCTAAATAAATATTCGGTGTCGACTACGTTATTGGCAGGTCTTAAATAGATGTGCTATGAACGAATATTTATTTAACAACAGATATGTGTATTACATGAAATAATAATGGTGACGATGATAAACACAACATCGCTTCCACATACAAGCACTTTTTAGCATAACCTCAGCTTATAATTAACATTTTGAGTTTGGGTCAAATGTCAGTGCAAAGGCAATGAAATAAAAAGGAAAAAAGCAATTAAATAATCGAATCATGTGATAGATACCTCAAAATAATATTTGCCATCTTACACAAGTTAGTATATCAGCTGAAAAGCATTTTATTCATTGCGAATTTTGAAGAAAGAAGACATAAAAGTAAATAAAAAGAACAACGAACAATAAAAATGGAAAACACTGTAGGTTAATATTGTAATGACAATACTGAATATCGGTATTGTATCGCGTATCGTTATTTCGCGGCCCGTAACGAAAGAGGTGATTTTCTCGCTTACAATTGTGTGTACAGCAGAGCACAATGTATTGGACGAAATTATACTAGATTAAGAGACCCCGATAAATGATTGTATTTTTAATAGGTTTTTAATATACTTATAATAAAAACATAATAGCAAATGGCCAATAGCTGATATTTATATTACTTATCTCTTTAAAAATTTTACACTCGTTCTACTGGCTCGTTTATCTTCCAAATTATCCAACGTAAAAATCAGGTAAGAACTCGGGAAACGTTCGGAGAAGTGAACAAATCGAATATCTGAAACGCGATTGTAGCAATCTGTAATACTTAAGAAATTCTCTTCATCTGAAAAATTCGTTTCATCTGAAAAATATGTTTACTAAGAACACTATTGTGGTAACTGTCACACGTTACATGAAGCATTGTGTTACACTCGCCATGTTTGCTGACGATAAAGCTGTTGTTACCAACGGATTCGTTCATTCAGACAAATCAATGCAAACGGAATAAAAATGAAATAACAAAACTTTTCACTAAAAATGTATACTGAAATCTGTTTTTGTGTTTATATTTAATTATACACAGGTTTTCAGAATCCGGAATAAATTAAATTACTAACGTTCCATAAAATCGTTCATATCGGGTATGCAAACTGTAATAACGGCTCAAGTATCATTTTTCCGTTTCATTGAATCATGTAGATGATGATCGAATAAACTCAATAATTGCATTTGCAATACCGGATAACCGGTAACAATAATGTTAAATGATAGCTAAATTAATATCCAATTCCAATATTTTAATACTTTCCGCTTAGTGTTGAACCAGAAACAGAAACACCTACTAAAGTCTTCTAAACTCGCTTACAATGGTCGTGAGTAACAACAGTTAGCGGGTGTGGTGTGACAAGGTACTAACACTTTTGTTCGGCGCGGGTTATCACGCGGGGTCAACGACCTGGCCAGCTGATAAGCGTTGTTTACGTTATCAGGTACCGCAATGCAGGCCCAAAAACTATGGCTAAGGTAAGGCAATCGATATTTGCGGCCCTACCGTCCAAACACGCAGTTTAGTTAGCCATTGTTTTAGCTCACGTACCAAACCATGGAATTTGTATTTATGGCACGCAGGTGCGTCTCGCATTGCCTTAATAAACAGAAAAGATTAATATAGAGGTATAATAAACAGAATACATGTACGTACATGTACAGAAACACCAGTATTCATATTTTGGGAATATTTTAATTTCGACACCTTTTCTCAATGGTTTATTGATTTATTACTTTATCGCATTTTTCCTTAATAATATACATTAGAGCAGTTTCAATGCCTTGTAATATGATGATAGACCAAGTACGAAAATTTTAAAAACATTTAAGAAATCAGATACGGGGCTCCGTTGCAAAATAGGTCGAAAATAGTATCCTCATTAACTTCCAACCGGCGAAGAAGAGACTTAAATCCAGTCACGGCACAGAAACTTGGGCTCTAAATTATACAGGACTCTCGAAGCTCGGAGAGACAAGGACATAGATAGAAAGGGACAGACAGAGCACTGTACGCCAGTGGTGAAGGGGTTGATGGTATTGAATGCACTTAATGCCCGCGTACTTTGATCTCAGAGCGTCAAGTGCTGTGAAACCCAAACAGTGGTAACTTTGTCTAAAGGGGTATTATATTATAGATTAGGACTGCAAACGCTGTTATATTCGACAAATAATGCAATGCCAATGCAAATAATAATTAGTCCGTCAGTTAGGTAACAAAAAATATTAGACACGTATTTTTTATTTTGATGTATATAATAATGTTTAGGAGCGCTGAAACGGCTGAAACGGCTATAAAATGTACATAGAAGTGACGTCACGCGACATTTCAAATCAATATATCGTCGAAAGTTTTCGTTTCTGTAAAAAAATAAAAAATACGTGTGTAATGTTTTAAAATCATCTACTAGACGAACATTAAAATAAAAATTAGTCAGTCATCTACCCTATTATATCGTAGCAAAATCATACCTACATTTTTCTTTTTACTCCGTTTTGTTTCATCAGGCCATCGAAAGGAAACAGTCCGTTATTAGCTTAGGCTAATTGGTGGTAAGTGGACGCAGTTAATTTGTAGGAAATTATTATTACGATTTAATATTTTATCATCATACTTTATTGCACTTTTCCTATTCATAAATCTTGTGACCTAATGTATATGCGTACCGAAATATTCGGTTAAATTTTCCTTTAACATAATGCATCACGAAATGGATCATCATGTATAATGTAAATAATATCTATTAGATCTCAGCTCGTCGGCCGTTACATTTCACTCGTAAAAAAACTAGAATGAATTCACACGCAACAAAGTACGTACATAATTGTTGTAATAAGTGCCGTGTATGTATACTGGCTCTTTTTATATGAACGAAATAATACATACAAATGCTCAAATTTTTCTAAAGTAATGTCTAGCGCAACGAGAACACTTGAGGTGGTTATCTGATTCGAAACTCAGTACATTTTTTAATATAACAGGAAACATCTATTGTTTTATAAGTCCAACATATTAAACATACATTTTCGGAAATTGAAAACAAGTATTATGATTTAACTTCGCTCAATCATAAGATAGTTTGTGCGATTCAATATAAACGTTCTCAACTCAATATTAATCAAAAGGACTATTTTCACAAGTGCAGCGTGAAATGATCCTGACTTGTCACTGGCACTGGTTTAGCCAAACATAGCGCAGTTTACATTTCAAACAGTTTCGCCTCATATTTATAGATAATTAATGTATGTACATACAGACACTGCGCCAATTACTAAAACCATTAGGAACCCGATACGGAAAGGTTTGTTATTACGTCACGCACAAACGACAGACAAACGATGCCTACATTTCACAGCTTTCAATATTAGTCAGTGTACCATATTGTTCTCAACAATGTGCAACAACGCCACTGTTAGAAGACAATGAAACAAAGGTAACTAACTGTTCACATCTAACGAATAGGACTGTATTCTAAACATTATTGGACGAACTCTGAATAAATTACTTAATTCTGCGACAAACTTGTACTGAATTCGAAAAGCAACGAACTATTTTTAGCTGTTGAATAGAATAGATTTGGGGAGTCAGGCGTCGGATAAACTCGTGTGAACGAGGTTTAATCGCGTTTCAACACACGACAAGGGATTTGCCATGTACAAATCAATAGCTATTGCTTGTTGCAAACAAAGTTCACCGGTTAATTTCTCTCCGCGTTTTGAACAGTCTAGTTAGTTTGAATTACGTACCCCTCACATTTCACCTCGGGCCAAGGTTTTAGTGAGCATTTTTTGTAGGCGAAACTGCACCGCAAGCGAATAAAGCTGGTACATTTCGACAGTGTTCATTATCTAGTGTTATATTAAGTGCTATTTACGAAATAGTACCGTGGTGATAAAGTGTGGTTGTGTGCGTGTGGGTAACGACTAACTAAACCATAACAACTAAAAGGGAAAAAAGGAGAAACAAATATTTCGTAACTTCACCATCGATCGGAAGTTGGACAAAATTGGTTGGTTGTTTAGTTTATTTTTTGTGAGCTGTGAATGAAGGTCGGCCTCATTATTTTAATAATTTCGACCGTGTCGCTGAACCGATGCAAAATTATCTGATGACGGTTTTAAACATTACACTGTCTGGCTAAAAGCAATTCAACCTTGAAAATGAATATTTTGAATGTGTTTGGCCATTATAGAAAGTTGTTGATACTGATTTGTTTTGTATCGTATTTATTTCCTCTCAGGAGTAGTATATTTTGTTTTACCACCCACTTATGCTTGTACACAAACACGGTAGTCACCAGAATCGTGAAAGCCGATTGAGTGTAATATTTTGAAGCCGACAAGTGTATCAGAAGTTCATCGTACTCGCGCTCTAAATACGAGTAGTCGGGGGTCTAGATTCAAGATGGCCTTATCGTTTGACCCTCGTTGCGGAATCGGGCCGTGCCGTCTCGATAATTTCGCGATTGTCCAACATCCATCGACGGTGATCAATTGACACTTGACCCCGGCGACGCTTCTGTCGCGACCTTGGACGCCACAGTACTGTAATTATGGAACACGTGACGTCACTGACTAAAACGTGCCAGTACTGATGGGTCTTGTAAGGTACCTTATTAGTTCAGGCATCGGTGTTAGCAGCGATATTGCGTTTTATGGTTAATGAGAACTCGTTGAACTTACCTTGCGGCTGCTGTTGTGGAATGTATGGTGTGAGGAGGCGCGTGCGTTTCTTTTCATAGCCTTTCTGTGTGATGTCCCCTAAAACAAGAAAAGACACCGTATAAAGATTGTTTAAATTAAACACCATAGATGTTTCGGAGAACATAAAAAGGCTTCCACCCGGATAACAAGTTTACCGAGAGTAAATTTTGACAGTTGTCAGTTGTTGAGTTTTCTACTCTCAGTAGACAAGAGCTTAGATATCATTTGGCTAGTAGTACAAGTTATGCCTGTACTACTAGATATTAGAGGTATAGCTTCTGAGGTATACCTTAGAAGCTATAATAGCTAGTACCTAGGTCAGTTCATTGACACGTATATTCGTCAACATAGTTAGTAGGATTGGATAGTTTTGATATACGCTAAACCTTAATACCTAGTAAAGCGAGCTTTATGGATATTGTATTTGTGCAGACCCGTGAAGGTTCATGAAACCTGACTCGCGGTTCAGTGTACTTATACGCAGAGTAAGGAACAAAGTACGCACATAAAAACTGCTAGCACTGCGCGTGGTACAGAATGAACGGAGCACAGTCTAAAATTAAAGAAAAATCGCATTTTATATGCATTTGAAAAGTAAACGTCGTTTTGGGAGATATTTTACTCTGATGGGACCAAGAAAAGACGTTATCGTGTCGGAATTTTGTGCTTTTTCATTCAAATGGTTATCTCATTACAATAAAAAAATTATAAGATCAAAGAAACAAAATTCTAGAAAACGTTAATAAAAATTCAATTTTAACGTTTGAAGTCAACTAGGCCAATGGTAATTGGGTTTTTCTTTGAATTCTAGGCGAGAATTAGAATTGTAGAATGTAGTCTTTGTAAAACAGATCCGATGAAATATATGTACCAATTAAAAATTAAGAAAAAAAAACATTTACTTCAGTTATTACGATCTAGTAGATAAACATTATGTTAGGATATTCCCTGATAGAACCATGTATTTTAGAATTTATTCGTAACAGTACCACAGAGTTTTCATTAACGAAAGGCGGTTGCAACTCGAAATCCAATAAGCACGCGTTAAATGTACATTAAATTTTACCAGTCCATTACTCTATAGTCTAGTCTATACCGTAGACGGTCTATCTATAGAGCAATGCACCAGTATAGATACTGGTGTGCTATCAGACATCATGTTAGAAATTTCGAAAAAAGCTCAATAATCAATCCCGAATTGGGAGCCAAAATATGAGTTTATGAATGATCAGAATCGCGATTGCGATCACTCGGCCAATGCGGTAACAAATAGATTACAATAATCAAAATATTTTTGACACATTTATTAGGTACCAACAGTCTTTTTACCTTTGTTTTCTGAGAAGAAGTAAATAGGTATGAAGCTAATCGCTCTGTAAACTTCCGACTGTAAAAATAATGTAATCCTCTCTTAAGCTTATACTTAATATTTATATTTTTACTGGCAAATCTATTGTTTTGATTAAATATTTTAAATAATTTGCGGTACTGCTGATCGTTTTGGCCCCAACGACTATAACGCGTGGTAGGAAAAAATGGATATGACAATAAAATAAGAAAAGTAAAATAAGTGACGACAGCTTTGAGAAAAATATCTGGATACAAATTGACATACAATGAAGGTCTGAAAGAAGACATGGTAACTAGAATTAAAATTAAGCATGTTAAGATGGTTTATTATAAGAAGATGGATACCATAAGATTATCGAACGAGATGTATCGAGTGAAAATACAAAGGGAAGTGGGTGGATAAGGCGCGGACTAAGCATAAGTCTACCAGATGGGTGAGAAGTTATAAATTAAAAACAACTTCAATCAACGAGGTCGCATAAAGAGATTGATGAATGTAGATGAAATGAAAAGTCCCCCCATGACAGACAGGCAAGATGATTATAGAGGTACATTTTATTTAAACTGTCAAACACCAAGCGGTCACCGGTGACCGCAACCTATTGTTCTATAATTGTGTCTACAAAACCGGTACTCGACGAGTTAAATAAGTAGTTTTACTATACATTATGTAAAATTTTATAGGTTACTTTGTTGAAAGGTTGTTGCAAATTGCTATAATGCATTGGCCTACAATGAATACGGTTCTTAGCCAAATTATATTTACTTATTTCAGCAAAATACTGTAGACAGGTCTATGAGCATTCAACAGTATTCCGCTTTCAAAATATTCTACAAATTCGTTGTTCAAAATGAGAACTACTCCTCAAATATGTGCCCTATTCATTTTATGCACAATTCAATGCTTAGTTATTACATAGTAATAGATAGTCGGACTTGAAATCGAAAATAAAATGGTTCGTTAACAGGTTAATTTATATTAAAGTTTTGTCAATGTTAATTTTGGTGGTCTGTTAGAGCTTCCTTTCGATAAATATCACTTCCCTTTTATGGTTTCACATATTGAATGTATATTGGGTATTCCTCGCTAACAATTCGCTTCCATGTTGGCGCCGCCGCCACGACCCACTGACATTTTGAAAGGAAATCCAATAAAATGTAGCGGAGAGATGAGATTGACTTCATTCTATCATTGCGGCTGAATGCTCCCGGGTTTTAAACTTAGTTATAGGCGTCTAACAAGGGCAGAGTTAGGAAATTAAAACCTAACAAAGTTGAAGTAAGCGGTGTGGGTAGATTACCTGATTTACGCAGAGGAAACACTGCGGTAATATTTACTGTGAAGTTCAATACAGTTTAGAAACTATTACCGCTGAGATAAAATTACGCGGTTGCGTTAACGAGTGAAGGCTTAAAATTAAAATGCATTAGAAAAGCGCTTAGCTTGAAAAAAAGCTGGTATAAGATTGAGCCAACTTAATATAAACTAACATTAATAAAATTGTTGCGATCACTTGACCCGTTCGTGCTCTACGGAGCATATGATTTGGTTGCAAAGGTCCGCATGGTAGGCAATGTTAGCATCTTTCTTTTTTACAAAAGCATTTTCAGAAGCTTCTGTTTTAGAATTTACATGACACACGTTTAAAATATTGTACTAGTAGAATAAAAAGAAAAACTAACGTAAGGGAGTAATTTTTAATACTAGAAAACTCCCTTTACTGATCAATATAATAATAATTAATTAATATTCATCTCACACACAACAACTGTAAACTGTAAAGCTCGAAGAATAAAAAATATTCGAGTTAAAAACGGGGAGAGCATATTCTTTAAAAGATTATTCTTTCTTTGTTGTTGTAAGCAAACAATGGAGTAACAAGTGACTGGGTATAACAGAAATAATAGTCAAGTAGGGAGGGGGATGTAAGGACACCGGATGCAATTAGCAAATCCTGTCTCAAGAAAAATAATACTAAAGTGATATTGTTAGATAGTATTTAAAAACTTCTTCTTCCTGTCTTTAGCCATAGCTAGTGTATTTAGTGGGTGTTTTCTGCTCTATCAGACGACTAGTTCCTTTATCGTTCTATAATTTTTTCTAACAATCTGTTCGAACCTTGCCACTATTACATTTAGCACTTGCTTTGTATTGTAACATCATTTCTCCATTCTCATCATAAATCTAAACCAAAAGAATAGACCAATTTCAATTTGATTTTCAACATGTTTATTTATTAATTCGTCTACTGTTATTTATCACGCCACACATGCATTAAATTATTTAAAATCATACAGACATGACGGTATTATGTGTAATCGTCAGTGGTGATTGATATTTGTAATATTCAAAATGCTTTAAAATATATGTACCAATATTTCTTGCCACATGAAAGATTTGTTCGAATATAGAGCCCGGAACTAGTTCTAGTTACATAATATAACATCACGCCTTTTATCCCCGAAGGGGTAGGCAGAGGCGCACATTACGGCACTTAATGTCATTGTACAATGTAACACCCACTTTTCACTATTTATGTTATAAGTCCCATGTAATAGGGGGTGAGCCTATTTCCATATACCGGGCACAATTCCAGACAGAGATTTTTTAAAAACCTAGTAATACCTTGCCCGACCCGAGAATCGAACCCGAGACCTTTTGCCCGGCAGTGGCACTTGCGACCACTCAGCCAATGACCACTCAGTCTAGTTCTAGTTACAACCTGTACTAAGGTATACAAGGACAGTCAATAAGGATTTTTTTTTTTTTTTTTTTTAAGGGGGGAAAATCATCGAATGACTTCTCCCGCCTGGGTGAGGCGGGAGGGAGTGTCAGACTCTTACTGACTAAAAACCACCCCGTTCCTTCTCCTGCACGTCGAGCCGGAGCCCCGGTTACCCGTTAGGTTCTCCGCGACAGTCAATAAGGATAGACACGATCGACTGCTAAGGCAACGCCACACGTAATTGAGTATCCTCCCTTGGGGAGACTGCCGATCGACGAACGACTGGTCTTAATCAATTTATTACTAAATGTGTCGTGGTGTCCCGAAGGTTAAGGATTTACAAGTACGTTAGTTAGCAAGCTCGCAAGTATCAACCATATCCAAGGATCAGTCATTTGAAAATAGGCAGAAATTAATTACGGCGCAAGAAAACATTGTAATAAAACTAAACAAATCAAAGATTCACAAAATATAAACAAAAGTGTATTCTCGTTCTCTAGAACGAAGTTAAACATGGAAGATATTTTCATGACAACTGTCTGGTATTTAATTGAAAATTGATAGTGCCGCTTTTTCAAGCAACTGTGTTGAGTGTGTTTTCTATTATTTCGAAATGAAGTGAAAAAAAAATCAACATCATATCTTAAGGGTAAATAACAGACAAAACGTTGCTAAAATAAAGTTCCGCACTGATACGCGGGTTTAACACGTAGGACAACATGACGTGCAACACGTCGAGCGTCAAATGTTGCCTAGTGGATACGAGAAATTCTTTTATATCTCTGTTCTGGTTAAGGACTCACGGCGCGATTTTCTACCGTGTCCACCGTGGCGGCGGAATCTACAAAAACTCACGAGACCGTAGTTTTCTACAGGCCCGCAGCCGCTAAGGGTTGCGATAATCGCCCGCAAACCTGGCGGTTGACTATCGCAAGACGGGCGAGCGGTTAAACAATCAGTTCTAGTTCCAGTTCCAGAGTTCCAGACCGGCCGTCCCATTGTGATCGGCCGCCAACCGATCGCAGAGTGCGCGGGTGCAACCCGCCACGGCTGCGGGAGCCGCAAACACTCGCAACCGCCGCGGGCGTAAAACGCGTCATGAAAATTGCTCTGTTTATTTTACATACATATCTGTATTCTACAAAGGCTGCGGGCTCGCACACCGCGGCGGGCGTGGGAGTAAATCGCGCCCTGAGTCTTTAGCCTTTAACAGCCTGGTGGGTGGAGCAAAATAAAAAGGTTTGAGAGAACTATTTAACTATCTTTTGTCTATAATAATAACGTCTATCTATACATTGTGGGTTCTAGGTGTTTTCATTACGTATAGTTTTTTGTTTAAAAATACAACAATGACTGAATTCAAGAACTTTCTGTTATCGTTTAGCTTTTGGTTTTATTGGAAAGTAAATGCTACTTAAAAACATTGAGTAAAAAATTCGATGTTGTCAAGAGGTATAGTTGGCATTTATTTTTACAAAACTTGGGAACAGTCTTTTAAGATCGATTCTTTTCATCCCCTGGCTAAAGTAGCCGACTGTTTTAAATCGCTCCATCTCTCTTTTCTATTGCTACTTTGTATCTATAAAGTGTACGACGGCTGGTGCAGTTGAATGGTAGGCGATGAGTTAAACGTAGCATGGCGGTGGCGGAG
Organism: Spodoptera picta; assembly: GCA_038387885.1. NCBI lineage: Eukaryota > Metazoa > Arthropoda > Insecta > Lepidoptera > Noctuidae > Spodoptera > Spodoptera picta. The sequence continues at coordinate 682,982 of JAZHFQ010000105.1, forward strand.
GGGGGAACCACCCCAAGCTTGCTTTTCTACGATAAATTTTCTGCGACCGAACAGGTCATAACAGATAACTTAAACTAGAGAAAGTTCTATTTAATAATTGTATTATTGTGACGAATTGTGTAATTGTATTTGACGGCGCCGCCGTCATTATTTTGTAAACTGCGAATGTAATGGGCAAGCAGTGAACAAACAACTGTCCGACGTCACTTCAACCCCACCACCGAGTGATATATAAAGCAGCGCAACCGCAAGCTCGGGGAGTCGTTCGTCAATCGTTGCCCAGTTCACACGTTACGCAATCGCTGAGTAATTTTATTGTGCACTGTCGAAAGTAAACGTTACTTTAATTACGAAGATTTAATTGTTTTATTACTCCATAAACATATCTCTACCGATATATATGACGAAGAGGGTTCTCGCTTGACATCGCCCACACCATGCTTCCGACATATTCATAAAATAGTTTGAATTATCAAAAGATATTAGAATAAAATACAAGAAACCTTATTATCAATAAACTTATTAAGTTTTATAAAAACACATTGCATACTAACAGTAACAGAGTGTTAATGTCTCTCCAATCGTGCTCGTTAAGATACTTTCAGCAGAATAAAAAGAAAGGCGGTGGCGTGGAAATAATTCAGCCCTGCAGTGCGATCAAACTTGTCTCCACAATTTCATAGTCAGTAACTGTGAATGCTTTTCTAAGAATGAACTGGTTGTTAAATGATATGGCCATTAATAAAATAAACGTTGTATATTTAAAAAAAAATTCAAATGGGTAGCAAGTTAAAAGGGACTAACAGAAGGTTAAAAGTTGAAGCAACTATTTTTATCAGAAATATTCTCATAAAGATGTTAATACAATTACAGTACCTACATCTCGTACCTACAATTATTAATTTACGTGCTCGAATCGGAGAACGGTTTAGGCAAACCGACAACAAAATCTGAACGGATTTGTGACCACACTAACTAATTTACTAGAATCAAAGCGAATGCTGGCCGGTTTAATCTGTATTATACTATTCGCAAATAGAGTGCTAATTGCCATCATTATGTTACGATGAATACGTCAACTAAATAATGATGGCCTCCGAAATACTTCAATTTCAAGACCATTATACCAATTACTAATAAATTTGCTAACGAGCCTTGTCTTGCTTATAAGAATAATATGAAACATTTATGAAAAATAAACTTTCTATTCGTATTGTTACCCAAATAACTATGATCGTTCTTGTTCTTTCCTTGTAATCCTAGTCTGTACCAATTAAATAAGGATAATTGTGCTATTTTAGGTATATTATTATTATTATGATACAAATATATTTGGTGGTTTGGTTTAATACTACACTAATGAATTCTCATTTACGATCAAGGTATTAGGATCTTTTCAATTTTATACTTCGTTTTCCTCTGTAGTTTCATTCATTTAATTCATTCATACCTATGTGTTAGTTGCATATAAAATTATAGAATAACTATAAAAAGAACAAAATGAGACTACTAGTTGCAGTTTCGAGATAATGGTAATTTTGTGATCTATAATTGTATACGTAATACTGTTGCCAAAATGGATTCTTCTTCAATTCATTTCTTTTGATTTCCCACGCTCACATCAATTGGGAAAGTAAATACAGAAAAAGGTAGTAAGGTCCCTTAACGTCATAGCACACTTAACCGGCATGGCTCCAACCCAACAATTAACTTGTCATTTAAATATGAACATTACATCTTATATCATATGACATATTTCATAATGTCAATATAAAAAAGCTGTAAGAGCGTCGCCCGCGTGTCGACAGCACGCTTACAACCTTTTTGTTTTGTTTCCAAAGGAAAAAACGCTATGTCGGAGCCGCGTCGGAACCGTTCCGGAGCCGTACTTGTTAATTCTGTTTAGTGTTGATGTGAACAGTTCATTTCTTGGGGGTAGACCCACCTTATACCACGTTATTTATCGCATTGTGTAAACAAAGTCTAAATGTTATGCAAGTCTTATCAAGTGTCTGTGTATTCTTTTCAATGACACCGGCTCTTGACATATAACACTTGGACTTCCTTGTACTAATTGTATATAAGAAATAAAAGGTGTTTTGTTATTGGGCGGTAACATTACTGACTTCAAAGAATGCTGTACGGTCTCCTAAATAATTCATACCACGATTTAGACATTCTTGAGGCAAATATAATTTATTTCTGTCTTTGTCATCCATGTTTAGCACATTTAATTCCTGGTAACAAAGCAGCATCTTGTGGTTTGTAAGGGTATAAGATAGGACTGAGTAACCGCCTACGATAAGCGTTGTAGAGTATCTAGCTCTGTCTCGTTGTGTCATCGGACTGTGAGTCAAAGGTTAAAATAGGTATTACTCTACATTGGCCGTCCACGCATAGTTATGTTTACATCAAATGATGACCAACAGCTGATGCTTATTCTGTTTTATCCTTCCTGTTACTTCGCACTCTAAAACACGTTAAGTGCTATACATTGGAAAGAGATATTAAAGATTTCATTATTATTATTACTTGTAAGTCGGTAAGTATAGGGTCTCGTGGTAGTTATGTTTGTATCGCACATAGCTAGTGAATATCAATCGTTTTTGAGATTTGTTTCTAAAATATCAAAATGGTAACCACATTTTCCGTCCTGTCAATTACAAATTAAATCTCGATGGATACTTCGACATATTATTCTCGTTGCAAGGAGCATATCGCGCTTTTTCTTTTTTTGAAATGATAGAAAAGGATGACTGCCTTTATTTGTTTTACATATATGTAGTTGATATACAGATTAAGCCCTATCTGAAATTTAGATAACAACAGAAAAAGTGATGTTTGCATAGTTATTCAGGATGTTAGAATAAACTTTGAATAAATTCTGTCACATATTAGGACCGGATGTTTATATTATATGAATAGATATTTATAACAAATAAGGCTGCGGATAGAAGACTTAACAGAAATTTAGATGAAATAATGCAAGCCAAACTCCAATTATTGTGTACAACATTTGTATCATGCAAAAAGCCAGAGAGACCGCTTGTATTGCCGTACAAAAACATTAACGATTGTAAGCAGCACCGAGGCAAGCGCCTACTACAGCTACAATACGCTACGAAGCTAACTGAAGATTCTAAGAATGAAACGTGACAGTACACTCGTACAATTATTGTTCCACATTCATTGTGGCATTTAACGACGCCCAAAACAAATATGACGTCATGACACATTTCTCTCGTATCTATTTTCGGTACTGATAAAAAGATTATCGACAGGAATCCTGACGGAAAGGGAAACATTCGAACATTCAAAAAGCAAATTATTATTGTCACTATCGCCTTCGCATCGGGTGTAGATAGTATTAGTAACTGCCCGTCACCGCGATAAGATTAGTACACATGTATTATTCACACTTTGGTGGAAACATTGCATGCATTATTCAATCAAGGTATTTGTATTTAATATTTTTACATCAAGATATTCATATTTTAGAATCTTTTAGTGACTAATACGCGATATAACCCGAGATAAAAGTTTTCTTTTATTACGCAAGTAAGTTTAAATTCATAAAATCAAAATAAAACTACCCATAAACTTGTAACTCGAATAAATAAGAGCACTTAGGGTGCACATACAAATTTAGTTTCCAATTAATCTAGTATTTATATTAGTTTAAATTATCTAGTATACCATTTTTCTGTACTAGTAAACTAATAAATTAACCAAAAAAAACTAGACAGCCAAATGATAAGAACGTAGGATAGCATCTTAAACGCAATCCACTTTACATGAATCAAACTTAATTTGATTAACGTATGGACGTTCGCTTTTAAAAGATTTATTCGGACCACAACCTGTTGCATTCGATATACTCTAAATTGCCCTAATAGTGTACTAGACAACTAGACAATCTATTAAAAATGCAACCATGACGTCTCGTTAGTAAACTTAAATATTCTACAAAAATTCGTTTTAAACTTTTAACACGATCCTGGATTTCATTCGAAAGCGGAAGTTTAATTTTTCACAGCAGTCCTTGAATGATCAAAATATTTTTAAAATAAATCTTTGGAATCTTCTTATTATATCTGAACGAACATGTATTAGAGTCTAATAGATGTTATTAATACTTAATTGTCTTATGAGTCTTCTTCTTCTTCTTCTTCTTATGGTGCCTCTTCAATGTTATTGTTATGAGTCTAATACATCATAATTAGACCTTATCATCGAACCTTTGCACACATGATTTATGTTAGACTGCATTTGATTTGTACCTATATCATTACGCCAATAATAATCAATTACCGCTTGCAACATGATTTAATCACTATCGTCGGATATTACACTAGGATTTCGTATATCCTGGGTCACTTATATTAGTTTAATTTCGTGTAGTCAAAGGATAGACCTATCCGGCGAGGATACATGGCGAGACTAATAATTATGAATACCGCAAAAAATGGTGATATTCCAAGGTAGAGGCTTTATCTGTGGGAAAACAGTCTGAGAGATATGAGCTTAAGTGTTTATTTGGAAAAAGTAACATTCGAAAGAAACCAACACCTAAAAACGATGATAGCCAGATGACTAAACCCATTCTGATAAAAAGTATGGAATTGATAGCGATATCTTATTCAATTCAATTGAATTTGTAATCGATATTGTAACGTCTGCATTCGTAATGTTATATGCTATTATCGTTAGCTATTACCTAATAAATGCAACACTTATATGAATGAAGTGCAGATGCGGTGTGTGCGGAACAAATGAAATACTCACATATTGGACAGACGCAGATGTAAGTTATCGCGAGTTTCACGAGTGTAATTTCTTTAATTACAATTAGTGAGTGCAAAAAATAATGTATCACGACATGGATGAATCCATGTTTCTTTTCGAATATCCGTAGGTACATAGTACCGTAATAATCTAGTAGGTAAATAGATCACCAGCTTGCAGCCATCTTGATATATAAAATACCTCTAGTATGTAAGTAAAACATAAGTTTTGTTAAATATGTTTAGGGAATAATGGGTTTGGGCATGGTCTTTGTGTGACCAAAATACCATAAATAAATAAAGGTAATAAAAAAAGATCATCATTCATTAATTAAACGGAAACTACTAATAATTTGTTCGAGTATTTGCAAGTTTAAAAATTAAACATTATTAGCATTTAAACGTAGATCTTCAGTAAGAGTCGAATCCAATTAATATTATGAAATCTAAAAATCAAAGTATTTCCATCCGTCGCACAAGGATTATTTTTGACAGTGTGAAAGTTAAACCTTCACAAGTTTCAGGACAGACGTATTCACACAGTAGCGATAGTATCGATCGATGACAGCGAATGCAACTCCAGACCACACTTTGGTTCGAAACTGCGGAACTAAGGTTTCGTGAGAAGTTTATAACTTACAAAGAGGTATGCTTCATGCATCAAATACGTTATCTAACTTTAAGTTACAAAGTTAGTTGAATTAATAAAGTTTTGTCCATCGTAGAATCTGATTATAGTGACAATCGTAGGACAAAAGAGACTGTCCCAGGTTTATTTCGGCTGAAAGTTTGGTAGATAAATGCGTCCGTTGCAATACAATTCCCATTGGCTATTTATATCATGCCACCCCATGTTCCATGCCGTTAAACTTTGTCTGGACAAAATAAAATACTGAATCTTAAATCTCAATCTAAGCAAGATCTAATCATTAATAGTAGCCGAGTCTGTCTATTAGTGCAATTGCACAATACAGTCAGCGTCATCCGGCTTATGACAGTAAGACCGGGTCTAGGTAGGATAATATATAATGTATTAGACTGTGGTATTAGATAACTGAAACGCACTACAGGTAGGAATCTTGTTAACTACAATTTACAAGTAACTGCAACGTTTCAACTCCACAAAAATCATAAAATATTCTGAAGTGTGACAGGAAAATTGTTTCGTTTCGAAATAATAGGGACGACTCCTGTTATGACTACCACTAACTGAAAATACTTTCCATACTTAACTATTTAACTTAAAAATTGTTTTACCTTTAGTCGGTAGTAACACTACCTAATGCAATTACAGCGAACAGGGTTCTACGGAAAATTGACATTGTCATTCTAACGTTGTTCTAGTAAGTGAGCGCAAACTTGATTTACGGTCCGTAAAAATAACGCGACATTTAAAGGACAGCCCAGAATAATAGATTTAAGCTTTAAAATGGCTTGTGGTCAAAAATTGTACACTAGAAAAAAGTACATTGTGTTGATAAAATGTGTTTCCTTAATACACGTACTTTAAATAGTATTTAGTAAAAGTATTTAGTTTGTTTTATTTTATACTGAATTCACTAAATACGACGCTAGTATACGAAAACGGATGGTGAATGAATTTGTTCAGTTTTAGCACGAGAATGTGTTTAACTTTCAGCAAGACTGCTGCATTAGGCGAACAAACATTAATTCCTATGCAGATTACGTTATCTGTCCTTCAGGCAGAGCCTTTGAGGGCGAACTTGATTAAAGTTGTGAAAATGGCGCACTTTACATTTATTTAACGCGTAGCCGCAAGATATTTCCTTCATCTTTCGAAGAGTTAAACGTTTTACGGAGATATCATTTATTCAAGTAAATTAAATAAAGATTACTATTAATATAAATGTAATCTTTAGAACAAATAGTTTTATAATTATTGAGAATTGTTTGTTTGTTCGTGACAGAATACGATTTATTACATCCATTTCAATTCAATCAAAACTCATTCGTACCGAATAAGAACTAATAACTGTATTGTTAATTATTTCGTCCTCCGTTTAGAATACTTGGTATATGAATAAGTTATACCACGTGAATAGAGTTCCGAGTATCTAGACATAAGTTGCATTGTTAAATTTGTATGTATTTTTTAGAATTTAATTCAACTTCCAGATAAGTTAAGATTTAATTCAACATTGGAATTTTAGAGATTTGGAATTGCGAATGATTGGAAGTTTTAAACCTTGTCACATATTCTAGCTCATTTACTTCAGTCTAGGTAACAAATTTTTGAATTGCTATTAAACCTCACAGAGTCCCATTGAACATATTGATCACTGAAGAAATAGAGGCAGAAAGTGTGAAACGATACACCATAGGTACTACAGTGAAAATATACTTGTACGTACAACTGCAGAGTCGCGAGGAAGTTAGACATACGCCGAGAGATAAATTACCACCAGCTTCTGTTGTTAACACCGCGTTTTATCTGATTTAAAACTTCTAAACACAATTGTATGACACTCTGCTAATATTAATACAACAGAACAACAAGGGTTATCAGACCAGGGTATTACTATATATTATTTTTATATTTTGCTTTCGTTTATTTATTAGTAATGAGTAGTAATTCCTACGATTCTTTTGCAACGAAAGGAAACATTATGGCCCTTCATAAACTTTGACAATATTCTGGTCGAAATAATATCGTACACATAAAAAAACTGGAACAACCAGTAAATGAAGGAAGTAGTGAGTGCCAAATATTAATTTGGTAGTGAACATCAATGGGAAATGTACGGTTGGCGATATAATGTCAAAATGTAACCTAGGCTGTAATGTTATGGAGGACATTAGTTTTGTTGTTTGATATTCCACGTTCCATTCAAAGTCATTTATGTAATACGGCCGGCGGTCTGTCCACAGTACTGTACAGTTTTATACATACCTACTCGTGAATATACACTGTGTTATGGAGATATAAACTAATATTGAATGTTCGGTTGCATTAACTCGTCGAGTACCGTCATTATAGACACAATTATAGAACAATAGGTTGCGGTCACCGGTGACCGCTTGGTGTTTGACAGTTTAATAGCTTAAATGGCCCCAACCCAACGTAGTTCTACCATCCTAATCCAGCACTGGTCCGGTCCGATGATTATGAACATGCATTACCATGTTATAGTATTACAGAGGATTAAGAGAATAACATATTTTGTATGAACATAACATAACATAACATCACGCCTTTTATCCCCGAAAGGGCAGGCAGAGGTGCACATTACGGCACTTAATGCCACTGTAATGTAACACCCACTAGTTTTTAGAAATAGCATATTTTGTATGCTATTTCTAAAAACTGTAGCTCTCAATAGATAAATGGGTAGATAACACTTACAACTATAAACATAGGCTGCAAATCCGCAGCTAAATGACAGGATACTAATGTAGGGCACTAGACAGTTAATATGCGACTAGGGAGGGTGACTGCTATCGGTCAATCTGGTTGAAAATGACGCGAAATTGCTACGCTTAACACCAATATACCCGGCGACATTTAAATTGATTTATTGCACAGTGAATCAGCGCGCAAAAGTTCTTAGAGACAATCAGCTTATCTAAGAGTACTACGAAGATGTAGTAAATTGTCTGAAGAATGTGGCGGTCAAACGTTGGGAACTGCTTCGTGTATAAGTTAAGATATTTGTTGTGTCCAGATTTATGGTGGTGTAATATGTTTGTTAACGTAAACAAAGCATCTTAGTTATAGAAAGAACATTTTATTTTTATTATCCGTATTAACAAAAGGCTGCATTTTCTACAGGAGCGGGTGACATTTTGCAAAAAAGGCTTTTAAATTGTCAAATCTGACATAAAACCCTGTCTGACCTTTGAACCACGAATCTGTTTATATTCAGTGACATTTTTTTGTCCGCTGTGCGAGAGCTCGAATAGAGCTTCACAGAAGAATTTAATAAAGCACGGAGAAATTAATGGGGACGTATTAAAAGGAATTCTTCAGAAATACATTTGATTATCTTCACAGCAGATTAAATTATTATTGAACGCTAATAAATGCTAATAGCTCAAAGGTATGTTTCATAATATCGCAAGGAGAAATGATATTAAAAATACCTTTTACAGAAATAACAAGCCGACTTTAATGATATTAAGTTAAGCAGTTTAATAAGAACTTTTGCTTCTCCTTTTTATACTTATCGTGTTTTGATTTGATAACAATATTTTCCGAGTAACGAGTGGGAGTGAAGGAGTGATTGATACTTTACCTTTCATTTGAAAAATCTGAAATATTTATTCACGTGTATGATATACGGAGTATTCCTTAGAATCCTGTACCAATAATAACTGGAAAATCACCAGATACTTTTATTAAATTACTTTTATTATTGAATCATTAATGAAATATTTAATGCTGAAGCGGAAAGTTCTAGACGATACATCGGGTTACATGTTTATTGCTAAAGATCGTGAGAACGTCCAAACGAGTTCATTACTTCAATTCGTCGGTTTCCTGTGAGCCACTAAACTTTGTTTTTATATTTGTAGTCGTTACAACTTCTCTTCTAATAAAAAGTAGCTGGCTATTATTGAATTACCTACCTCAATCACAATGACTACGAGATGCTGATAGCCGTAAAAGTCTGCTGTATAGAAACACATCATAATATATTATTAAACAGATTAACGCGTGGAGCACGATCCATTAAACAGTATCGTCAGTCTATTTACCAATGTTATATGCAATTAGGTACAACCAAAATTATAAACAATAAAAATGCTATGTTCATCGATAAAACTAACACCTTCGATTTTCCAGAAACTGAAAGCATCGGTCGCATTTGAATCCAACAATAATACGTAACAACACACGTGATTTCCCTGAGGCGATTCCAACAACATCACTGGGAAAGCAATCAGAAGTACATCTAACATGAATTTTAATTACTTATATTGCTTCGATCTCCTAACGGCGGCAAGAATGTCGGTGCCTTAGAGAGACATATTACGTAAAGCTGAAATCACACAATCGATAAGATAAGGTATACCTGTTGAGTCTTTCATCTTTATAGGCATAGCTGGTAGGTATCCGAAAATTGAGACTAATCGATTTATCCAACCAAGTAAGTTGATAGAAAAGTAATGCTGAATATGAAGGATAAGTAACGGTCCATTTTCATGAAAATGCTATAAAATACATTACACCGTTTCTGTTCTCTAATATAGTTGAGTAGAGGTTCACATTTAGTATAGAAAATACATGTTTTTGGCCAATATGTACGTTAAAACTCAATTTTATTGTGAAAGCATTAGAATGCTTTCACAATAAAATTGAGTTTTAATCGCACAAAATTCTCAGAGTTCTCGTTTGAAGCGGCGTCAATTTGCGTATGTATGAAAACTGTCGCCTAATTAACAAATGCGTATGAATAGAATAATTAATACAAAGAGCCGATGCACTCCATTAACTAATGGATAGACTGAGGACATGCGAGGTAAAATGAAATCATCGAAAATTGCACTAACCTAACGAACGTCCAACAATAACATGTTTTCGACAAAATACAAAGTGACGTAAATGAAAATATTCACTTAGTGGAAACCGTGCTAGAATGAATAATTCATAAACGATGCAGAATTCATATCACAGAGCGATCATGCATCGTACTGCGTTGAATAATTTCGTCGAGTGTAATTAACCAATAACCAATTACTTACACATACCAATGATAAACGGCTAAACAGTTTCATATTACAACCCTTATAAATATTCACATCCTAAACTTCTTTGCATCTATACGTTACCATAAAGCAGGCACGTGTGATCAACAGTCATTGTGTTGAAGGTCATTAAATATTCTTCACTCTTTTGTGCCAGAACATAACAGTAACTTCTCTTGGTGAAACTTCCAGTTTGATGAATAATACAAGTTTAGATTGGTCATGATGTGTTCATATAAAATCGCAAACAATGGTTGAATGAAATAATTCAACCCATTCAGAAAAGACCAGTCCGTAAGTATTATAGAACCCTCGTACACCAGCACCGGTTTTTCAATTTATATTGTTCAATTTAAACAAAATCTGCTCAGTGACAAACCGACAACTGCGTTGCTAGTCGGTCGTCACCCATCCTAATTGAGTATTAACCCATTGACATCAAAACTAGGCAGGGGACCGGCTGATAGGTAGAACTGCCGCTGTCTGCGGGGGGACGCTAAATGTATGGGAACGTAATGGGAATTATATAAATACTCTTTTATTCTGATGTATGGTAACTTGTTACAATATTGCTGTATTTAAAGTTAAAGGGAGCATTGTATTGTTGTGCTAATATCTAAACAACCCGTGAGAAGATACGTCGAGCGTATTCAATAAAATTATTATGAGCGAATTATTTTGTTTTATCCAAACAAGAAGTTATTAAAGTTTTATTTCAGCAATATTATCTTATGTGTTCCGTAACAATTGTACGTCTACTGTAAACATTTTCATTGATTTGGACAGAATTTATTTATAACAACCCTAACAAAAGGTTTATTTCTTTTGAGATACTTTACCTATACTTATACTGACCACAAACGGCTTTCAATTCAAAGGCCCACCACTAGCAATATAAAATGGGATTATGATCTATTTTCTTTTTCCCTATCGTTGACGATGGAAGCTGTGCTCGCCGCCTCGCTTCAACTCTTTTATTCATCAAAACTTCCCTTTCACGAGATATCGATACCCCTTTATTGTGTTTTAAAATGAAATTAATGGCAAATAACACATTTTCATTTTATACATCATTATGTTTGACTAACTAACTAACTAACTAAATGATTGTGAATAACATTTTTTGTTATAAACAATACACCCTACATTTTCTGTGATATTCTGATTTTGAAGAAAATATTATATCGGTAGGTAGAGATATTAAGATCAGCTTTTACTTTATATTGTCTATCTTCCAGACAGCTCAAGTAATTACAAAGGGCGCCAGTGAACCAGAAAATGTCACTTGAATCAAACTACCAGCAACATGATATAAAGTCGAGAGTCAGACGACATTTCTATCCATTTTATTCAATGTTGCTTTTCCACCATACCTGTTTCTTTCTATTTCAGTCCATTACGAGAAGAACATTATTTTATTGCTTTAACTTCACAGACGCCCAGGGCTATGAATTTGCAACGTTCGGTCAAATAGATTTTCACTGAAATGTAATTGACACAGACGTGCGAAATAGTTGTGAAACGAAACGTGCCCAAATAACGAGTATTTATTGGACCTACCAAGAGTGTACTTACTGTACTAGACTTAAATCGGAGGGCAAACATTTTCATTGTAAATATATTTCAACAATATTCAAAGTAGTAGCTACGTTTAATATGTGCATCAGAAGCAACGGGTGGGTTTTGCACAAACGTTACATTTCAAATAGACTTTAATATGGGCGGAGTTGGACGCGGTACGCAGTGGTTCGCACGAGGTGAATGTGAATAAATAGTTCATTGCGACAGGAGCTTTTGAAATGTTCAGCTTGCGAAGTAATATGTAGTACCTAGGTATATGGAATTGCCGGTATCGAACCCTCAATGTATCCGGGGACGGTCCGGCGCGAGTACACGCAACGTTGTCATGCACGGTTCAATAATGTCTGACAGTAATGATTTTATCTCTAACATACCTACTGCAAAATAGCGGTCATGAAAAACTTGTTTATGCAAAAGTAATATTTTCTTCTAACAATGATCTTACAACTACGTACTTTATTTAGTAATGTTTTTTCTTCCTCCAATATAATACCAAATTGATTTTCGGTTTCAAAATGTCCTTTAAAACGTGGGTTATATTTACTCAAAAGAGAATAATAATTTATGAAAACACGTCAACGATTTCTGTCGGTCCGTTCTCATTATGTGCTTCATACTTTTGTTAACTCAGTCATAACTGTCACAGCCTGAAAATGCTATTTCTGATATTATACTTTTCAGCTGACAGTCTGTTTACTATCCCCTTTGAGTGCCTCTCAGTTGGAGGTTTAATTACCACGAAACGATTTTAGAGTAATTTTGTTCAAAATCCGGGAATATAGGCACATACACATTTGTTACTTTCGTAAACGCATTGCGCAATCAGATACAAAATACATAATACCCTTGGTTTTACTAAATTGCTTCCTATTATGCGTCGATATAATATACACTTTATTATCTTGTAGACCATACAATACAGCGTATTGACGCAGGGTACGAAGTAGTATGTGTACCTTTGTATAAATAAATACGACTCCACTTCGTTCTAACAGTGACATTCGACACACGATAACCGGCGCGGCGGCGGCGGGATGTACATATAGTACGAGAGATGACGACCAAAATTTTTGTCTCATAGCAATAGACATACATGTATATATATTTGTAAAAAAAATCAAGTAACTAAGTGTTCTATCTAAATGTTTCACGTACAGAAAAAAACTGAATACAACAGCGGTTACGACGCGGAGGAATAAAATACTTATACTTTTATCCTTACTTACCAACATAGCCAAACCGCAAAGTTAAAAGGAATTCTACACCAGATACTGTGAATATTTAACTATATTGTGTCGAGACGCAAAGAATTATTGCAGCCTATTTCAGGTTAAATCAGGGCAAATTATATTATCTCGTCGTTACTCTGCTGTACATTTGTCCACTTCAGTCAATGTCCATACATATGTGAACTTAGAATTTTAGTTTTTATTCTTTCCATAAATTGCACTAATTGTTTGAAAAGCTTACCAAACAAGTAATGAAATACAAAACTAGTGTTCACTCAGTGGTCATAAAATCCATGTCTCGCAATAGTTGCAACTCGACTTGCGCTTACGCATGAGCCGCCAACTATTTTTATGGCTATCTCGCTAGATGTACCAGTGTGTATGCGTAATCATATTGAATGTTAACTGTTTGCTTGAACTGTTGTGATATTATGTGTTTGTGCATTTGGAATTTGGTCTCTCTGCATGCTTTTCTCTATTCTGAATGATCCTTGTGCTCCTGAATACCTAAAGTCTTGCTTCCAGGTATTGGGCAGTTCTCACAGCCGAAATCTCCGTTCTGCTGAAAATCTGCTTCTTGAGATTCCGTCCCACCGAACATCCTTCATTTCTAACTCTTTCACAGTTAGTGTAATTAAGTTATGGAACGCATTACCGCTTAAAATAAAAAAGGCTCCAAATAAGATCACTTTCAAACGTGATGTTCACGAATTCTTTTTAAAGTCACTACAACGCTGAGTCTTGGTCTATTCCTATTATATATGTATTATTATAGAATTTATTTATTTAGTATATTTATGTATATACGAGCATACATATATGTTATAGAGGTATATACCTATATATTTATGTTGTATTTATATTGTAGTGTAAATTTTAAATATTTTTAGTACCTTTCTATATTTATAAAGTCTATGTTATTTGTTTCTAATAATCACACATGCCTATTTTTTCGCAGATTTCCATTCTAACCCTAAGGTTGACTGGGAGAGAATGCCATATGGCATTAATGTCCGCCTTATGTACCATTACTTGTTTGTGTGTACATTAAAGTTTAAAAAAAAAAAAAAACGAACGTGCGCCCGCACCAGTACTGTTGAAAATTGATGTAGCTATATTTTGAATACTGTTATTGTATTCATTGTCCTGTTTCATAATAGTTGTTAATTACCTCTATAATTATTGTTATTTTAGGTATTTTACTATACTGACTTCGATATATCAAACGAGACATGTATTGGAAATATCGGCATCAGAAACTTTCAACGTACCTACTAATGCCGTCTCCTCCTTCTGCGAAGCAGTCATGCTAGCCAAGGAGGAGGCGGGCACGTGAGGTAACGAACCTCCTCACGCCCCAGACGTCGCGGGAGACACTCCGGGCGTCGGAGATCTTGCGACGATCTCCGGCCACCGTAAGTGCGGGTCTGCGGACGGCGAGAAAGGGTAACCCGCCGCCCCACCAGAACCAGACCTCTGCGTACGGCGCGTCGCGTTCCGCGCGCGCCTCAAAGAGCCGTCAGACCACCACCGATGGAGCCCAGTAGAGCAAATGCCCGATACGGAGCCGTGGAAGGCTTAACGGGTTGCTGAAGCAGGAGCCGAAACAGGGTGGTTTTTAGTCAGTAAGGGTCTGACAAAATGTCAACAAGTTTAATCAACTTCAAGAAGGAGGTTCTCAATAAGGATTAGTAGTAAATAGTTGGAACATATTTTGTCAAAAATTGTAAATCATCCTGTACACTATAGATGCATTAAAGTGATTTGAATTTGATTAGGGATCGCTTGTCTCAAATGTAGTAGGCGATTCTGTTACTGTCAAAAATTGTATACATTAAATGATTTGATAATTTCTCTATTGGACATTAAACCTTAGTTCTCTCTGGTCCACTTTTCTGCGCTAAAAATTTTGCAACGATAGCCCTCTTCCGATTTATACGATTTTTGTTTTGGGTTAGTATTTCTCGGCTGCAATACAAGCGTTGAAAAATGTTCTACACACATTCTTCGTGTATTTGAATGGTGCGGTTTATTGATTCGGGTGTACAAAGTCGCCAGAGGGACCTGTGAACGCAAAAGTAATATAAAAAGCACCACGCTCCATACAAAGGTTAACAGCTAAAAAAAACTCAAAGCTTCAATTTTCCTTTGAAATGTGAAAATATGAACAGCAGTTGAAAAAGGATGCCCAACTTTTTGACGCAACAAAACCCCGTGTGACAAACACACGAGTGCCACCTCGATACTCGGAAAGCAACCGCTTGGCATAAACGTCCAAATGCCTTTTACGTTCAACAGCATTTTACGAAGTATGAACGCAGTGCAATCACAAATGAAAGCTTCCGCTTGCAAGCGAAGCAATCATGTTTTCTAATTTTCAGTGACGTCCTATTTTATAAGGCTGTCTCCAATTGTTTGATACATAAGCATAAGAGACCATTTACCTATAGTTATTTTATTATGTGTAACTTGTGTCCGTGTATTAGTTCGCTGAATACGCCTGTGTTGCATTGTTAAGATTGACTGAAGCTGAACTATGTGCAATTGGCGTATTAAGCAGCAAATTAGTTTGTTGTTGTCTAATGTGGCGATTTAAGCGGAATATTGAGTATGTGCTCTATGCAGATGTGAACGGAATCCAGTTAGAACTGCATCTGGTGATAAGGATATGGTGCTAAGTGATACCTACATATTTCCTAATGTCTAACAGGTAGTAAAGGTTGTATCATACGGCGTTTACGTGATGTTAATAGCAATAGAAATAAATACATTTTATACACATTTGCAGTAAAATGAAAAGGTTTCGGTAGTATTTTCCAGTAGTTTAATTGGTTGAAAATATTTTTCAAGGATTTTATGATCATTATTGTTTAGTATTATAATTACATTAAACTACATTCTGTAATATTATTATAGCGAATTGCGTTGAACGCTTTTAAAAGTTAGTGTGCACGGCAATATTAAATAACTTTTAGCTAACCGTTGCAGCACAGATATTGCTCCACTAAATCTATTTTCGCTGCGGATGCATGGTAATATTAAAATATTGCTTTACAACTTTATATCTTAATTCAACATTTTAGGAATTTATAAAAAGCTCATCGCACACCAAACAAGTACGGCTCCAACCCAGCACCTAAGTTGTCATTTAAATATGAACTTTATATCGTATGTCGTATAAATATTTCAAAACGTCAATACAGAAATACGACGGCTGGTCAGCGCGTGATCATCTCGAGTTGTAGTTGAGCTGTAAGTACATTTTTATAACCAAACGAAATTTTATTGAATCACTATTATTTTTACGTCAATTTTATTTTTTATTTAGAAAGTGCACATCAAAACTAGAAGCGTATTTTTACTAAAACAACATTGTCAGAGCAACGCAAACCATTCGATCCTTTATTCAATAAAGTTTATTGAATCATATTTGCTCATTCGTATGTACCCTTTTATGTTCCACTGCCCACGCATTGCATTCGAGGGATTACACATTTTTAGTATGCAAATTATTCAACCATGGTTATAATTTTTATCAAGCTACCGTGCCTAGGTTTTGTATAAATTTGACGAATTTTAGTACATAGGTCATATTTTTAGGAGTAGTATGTGTGTTTGTAGTCTTGTCCGTATAAAGTGGTTCGTAGAGTTCGCCCATTCTATATGGTGTCGTACTCCGTAAGTATGTGGTTACCGCGTGTCTCGTCTCGTCTTGTCATTGACTTCGAACTGCAGGTCGCCAGTGCGATGCCCCGCTACTAACTTGTTAATTTGCAGTTCTACACAACTTAATCTCTGCACATTTTATGAGTAAATTGTGATGAGCTATTGTGTGGCTAGAGTAAACTGTACAACACATTTATTTTGGTTTACTAGCAAATTCATTTATCGAGTTGTCATTCTTTATTGTTAAATAGATTCAGTTCCAACTGAACACAAATTAAAAGTGACAAAAACAAATCCTAATGACTCTGTTTGAAAAAAAGCTCAACAATATGGTAAACCGATTTACCTACTAAAATACTAAAAAAAACAAAATAGTCGTACTATAAGTCAATTTTCCAAAGAGTCGAGTATTTGCAACGAATTGTGACTTTATTGAGTCTTTCAGAGAGAAACGCACAAAAGGTCGACTCGCACAGGTCACCGATAGTCGCCATGGAGCCACTCGTACTCACATACCAACAACGTGGCTGGGTTCATACAATTCGTTCCGTTCGACAGTGCGGAATGTTTTATCTGTCTTTTTGTCTTCCTTTTTTATTTGCTTTCAAATTCCAGGATTTTCAAAGGGTGGAAAGGTATTGTTGAAAAACTGTTTTGCTGTTCCTACTGTGCGCTGTGCAGTAGAACGTGAGATTTAATATTGGACTGGAGTTTTGTCGACTGAGCCAATATTGAAGTAATTATAATGTTAAAATTTACAATAATTGAAAGCGATTTGAAAATGTTGACTTAGAACGTAGAGTTGTCCATAACTACATAAACAGATTTTCTAGAATAACTTGCAAAATAATTTTATTTTATATTTTGCGTAGTACTGACCGCAGCTCGGCTTAGTCAGAGCGAGTCATGACGACAAAACGGGTTAGGTGATGCGTCATATCAGCGGAAAGTAAGAGGTCGTAAGTGCCTGCGCACGCGCGTCTCTTAGTTGAACAATAGCATAGAATACTAAGATTGAATGTCCAAAAAGTTATGATATTCTATGTGATACACCAAGTCGTTAAGGTATTTAATTGTGTACCGTTAGAGACGTTCAGTACGAACAGTTTGTTATAAAATGTTGTAGGATTTTATATTGACTGTTAATGTGCACAAAGATAATATTAGCAAATTGAAATTATTAAGTAATAATCCTTCACCGTAATCCTTCAAGGTACAAATCGCAATCGCATAGAATAATAAATTTAGTTCATAAATATGATGTGCCAAAGTAGCCAGTTAATGTTTATTTTTCATCATCCGTTTCCGTTTCATTCATAGTATTTATTACCCTTGTTTTCCGAAGTATCGTAGTTATAATGAAACACGTAACTTTATACGTGGTTATTGTGATGTTTATTTACCTACCGGACCATTAATCCGATTGTATTTGTTCGTATCAGCGGTTCACTTTAAAAGCGAAACGTTGAATACCCTTTTTCATAAGCCAGTCCGGAAAATCCAATGAAATCGAGCGATCGCTTTGAAATTATATTTTTTACTTCAAGTCAAACGATAAAATTGTAGGTACAGCAAATGTAAATTGAAAACATTCTTGTTTTGGTAATACACTTACATAAAGTCAAAGTATTTAAATAATACAAATGCTTGGCAGAATTTACCAGAGAGTTTGCTGGTGTAATAAGTACAAGTATGCGTTCGTGGATACACTGAGTAAAGAGGTTGATTTTGAAATAATATTCGAAAAGATAGAGATCAGTTATTAACAAGCGTATAATATTACAATACGAGAACTTAGCAGTGTAATTGTGTATGTACATGCTCACGCTCGTGGTCCCGATTGAATTAATTAACGAGTCGCCTTCGTCGCCACCTGTCAGGGTATTATGTTACCGTTTACTACTAAACAATACCTACTTTAGCTAAGACTTTGTTAAGCAACAGTGTTAGTGCAATCCCATGCGATGTAGATGTGATTAAAGGTTGCCTCATATCTAGATTAGAATATACCTGTGTTTATTTTCATATTAACCTCGGTTCTACGCTTACCATTTTATTTTACGTATCTGAACAAACATTAAATAGACGTTGAGGTAATTTATCAAGTGAATATTTTCATACAGCTTAATTTAAGATCTACGACTTAGGTTCTAATCAGAGAACAGTCCTGTCCAGTAATAGTTAGAATGTTTATCTCCCATAGGTGCATTATTACTTATGGTTGCACGGGAGGCTCTCGCTAATAGGTGGAAAGGAAACTCATAATGTGGAAACGCATTACATAGGGCTAATGAACAAAGCTTTTAAATTAAAATGCAGCGCGGTTAATATGTAAGTGCCGGTTAATTAACAGGATTACAGTCGTGGATTGGGTTATATTATCTATGTAGTAAGGGTCTGAAAAAGTACAATGAACAAACAAACTTAATAAAAGAGCATTTTAGGTAGGTACATATGAGGATTTTATATTTTACACGTGCCACACACGCGGATTATCCCCGCAAGCGAGTAAATTCAAGTTGCGCCATATTTATAACGCATGTTGCGCAATATCATATGGGAAACACGCATGCGTGTCAAACGCAAAATAATATGGTGTTATAATTTGTTTATAATGTGTTATTTTTTACATCATTACATTATTGTTGTTTGAAAAACCGTAAGGTCGGCGTAATATACCTACATATTACAAATGTAAATTATGATTGATGAAGAAGAAAACGAAATAGAACATTAAAACAATAATCAAAAAAATTCGCAGCTGCATACACAAATCACGCTCATAAAAAACACATTTTAGTAAAGCAGTAAAAAAATAAACAAACCTAATATTATGCAACAATCGCATTGCGCTGCTATGCTTGCACGTCTACTTATCATTTATTACATAATTATTATTGCTTTTTTTTTCATTACAAGTTAAAATAAAAATGTAATAAATAATATGTGATGGATATAAAATCCAAATGGTCAGAGCGGTCACGAGTTCCGCGTTCAGCGTTAATTACTTTAATCAAAAGTTGCAATAGGTTTCAAACCAACGACTGGGAAAATGAACGCAAAATTCGGGAACGCTTATGACTACCCGTGCTGTGAAACAGGATAAAACAATAAAAAACACAGAACGTATCACAAAAGAATTTTAAATAAAAATCAAACGAAACTAAAAGTGAGCAAATAAATCGGGGATTGTTCAAATACAAAAATATTTTCGATTTGTTCAACTATTCTTGTATCAGATATGAATAATATCGGTATCGATCAAGATATATTTTTAGTGCGTTGCGTGTGTCGAAAGCACGTCCGCGACACAAGTACTTAATGCATTTTTTTCGCATTATTTTAAACATTATTTAGAGAAAATATAATATTAATTTTAACCTTTAACTTTCATACTAAATAGGACTGTTCTGATTGATTAAATGAGGGTATTTTCTTAGCTACAGGCATTTCGGCCTGTAGCTAAGAAAATACCTAACTAATAAATAGGCACCGAGGTCGAGGAGTTCGAAATCATTTTCGAACTACTTATTGGCAATTATGACTAGAGCTCATATTTTTTTCCTTTGTCGTTAGTAGGCGCGACTGCGACCACCTAAAGATAACTATATATACCGCTAGGTAAGAAGAGATAGCATTTGAACTATGTGTGTTGTAATTCGATTAATTACAGAACCATTTTAATTACGACAATTTCTTTATTAATATATTATTTATAATTTAAACACAATTATTAATGGAACATTGAATATCATAAATTATCATTAAATAATAGGTATATAATAATTGTATTGTTGCAGCTATCTGATAAAAGTAATTGATTTTATTATGTACATTATTTTATTGATTTAGTTATTGATTATCCATCGATAGTATTATCATATTAAAATTATATTATATGGTGTATTATATTTAATTGCCCTGTATTTGTGTTTTACCATTGCATACCTAATTTTTTTAATAGTGGAGAATATTCTGTCTTTATCTATTGAACAAAAATAAGGAAGATGTTTGTAGTACAAATAACCATTTTGAACGGAGTCCAGATTACAAAGTGATGTTATTGTATTATGAGTCTGTGCTATTCTTTACAATACATCCCCTTATGTTATTGAAATCACATAAAGAATGGGCCAGAAACAACTTATTTAAAAATTACTTGTATTTTTTTTCTTCTGATGTTTTATTCCTAAATTGAGTAGGGTTTTACTTATTTTCTTAGAAGGACACCCAACCTTTGTATGTGTATCTTATAAGAATTTCTCACTAGACAACATATGTTTTAAATAAATTATATATTACTGGCTTAATGGCATCATTATTTTAAAAAAAGTTTGAGAAATTGTATAAACTGCTGACTTTTATTTTTTTTTTATTCTAAGAAACAATAACCTAAAACCAGTACAATCGTGAGACCTCTCACTTCCTGCACTTGAAAATGATAATACTAAATTGAGTGGATAAGCCTCTAAAGGATATGAGTAATTTATTCATACTAACTTGACCACAGTTGGGATGATTTGGTCACAAAGAAACTAACAATGAGTAGATCGTCGTATTGGGCGATAAATGAGTACCTACTGTCATTAACTAAGAGAAAAACAAATGATTTATCCAACAAGAGTGTCGAATTTTATTCAGTATTAAAAGTTCAAAAAGATAGTTTTAAACTAGATTTAGGCGGATAATAGAGGCAGAAATGACTCGTCTGAAAGGGTAAAACGCAAGGCGAGACCCGACAGACTTGTTCTCGCCAATACAAAAGTACGATACAAAGTTGGTGGTAAGTAACGCGTATTCTAAGAAGCGTCGTCTTCTCGTGCTGTATGATGCATTCCTTAGTTTGCCATGTGTGACAAAGTACCTATTCGACCGTGAACACCTAACACACATAACTTTATCACAACATATCAAAATCAACCACTGTAAACTCATTCCCATACTTTATTTACCGAAGACATCAGCTGGCAAACTGCGCCAAAAAAACTTATTTTAAGCACAAAACTATGTAAAAAAATAATAAAATAAAATACAGAAAGTACTAAGGAATAAATAAATTAAAGCTAATTTACAAAAAAAAATATCTAAATTAACAAATTATCGATCTACGAGTAACGCAGACTTACTGCATTCTTACCTTCTGATAACTCCAAGTCTAACTCCGCTAATTTATCTCTTATCTCGTCCGGTAACTTTGAAATATCAACACTTAAGTCAGCCATCATGGCAAAGCACTTTTTTCACACAAAACAAATAAAGTTAACTATTCCAATTCAAGAAACCATCGTGACACATGGCCATCTTGAATTTTGAATAATTTCTGACTCCGACTCGCTATCGCCAACTACTGGTGCTAATTCTGTACACCAGAGCCCGCTAGCGCTGCAAAAAAAACAAGGATGTTTGTTCTCTTTGCCGCAAAACTTTTTGATGGTTTACTTCAAAGGTAAAGCAAAAAGATAAGAGTATAAAACGGATATAGGTTAATTTTATTAAAATTTATCATGTTATTTTTAATATGTTTTGAGATGCATCGTAGAAATAATATAAACTTATAATACTTTTCAAATTTCAATGTTGCCCTTTTAAAACTAGTCTCATGAGTTCAACTGAAATTCTCTATGGAGTTACAGACGGTGGAAACGTCATTTTATTGTCAAAATATAAGGCGGGTTTACATTATCGTATTAGGAAAAGTCATAGATTTATAAATATAATCAAGTCAAGTAATTTTGTTATTTGCTTTGATGTGTGTTACTTTTAAGATTAACGAGTTATAATTTCTAGCTTCAAATTATTCTCATAAAAAAATGACCGGACAGTCTCTTTTGCAAAACGATTGTGGCACACTGGTTACCATAAACTTACAAGCAGAATATAATATACACATATCTTTTAATTTCTCATAAAGTTAGAGTTGGATTAGTAATAATTATAACTCGGTGTTTTATCTTATTATATAAAAATAAAAAACATAAAAATTACAATATATTCAGATATCCAATCTGAATTCAGAAAAAAAATATAAATATTCTTTGTCTTGCATACGATAAGGTATTTACGACTTAGTATAAATTTACGGACAATAAAAACGTAATACCTTACTCACTATACGAATGTACAGCATTTGTTGATCGTTACGATATTAATTTTTAATGTATTTACCTACATTAAAAATATCGTAATACCGTCACATGAAATTTTGGTATACCCACGAAATGTTTAAAACTTGAAATTAGTTCTAAGAGTGAAATTTTTTTATAAATTACATGGTTCACTTTATGAAATGATGTTTCTTAGTTAAAGGAATGAATAAAGATTTGGTTAGTAATACAATTAAAAATATAAATCAAATCAAATCAAATCAAATCATCTTTATTGTGGACTATAGGTATGCATCAGAAATACAGGTCTTAAATAATAAAAAAGTACAGCTATGTCCCGCCGTTGAGGCATACAATAATAATACACAAAACAGAATTTAAAACACAATTAGTCATAATATTTAGTCTCAATACAATTTTAAAATACTTCAAATACATACAAATTCAATATAAAGTCATAAAAGGTAAAATATATTATAATTCATTATTACAAAATTTCAAATCACATTCTTACATAAATGTTAAAAAGTGGAAAGACAAGCAAATTAAATGTCAACTACAGTTCAATATATTATTATACACATTCATATTCACTTTTCTTGTCATTGGAAGACAATATTTTTGTCACACAAGTAATCTTTAACATCATAATACCTCTAACATCTCACTATTAGGAATGAATGTAATTTCTTTTTAAACTGGTGGATTGGTAATTGTTTAATGTCATCAGGCAATTTGTTATATATTAATGATGTCATGCATAAAGAGCTTTTATTTAATAGTGCTGTTTTACCATAAGGTACCTGTACCTCTAACCTTTTTTTATCCCTTAATTTTCGATACTAGCTTTTGTCAGCAGTTTTATAGTAATTTAGATTTGATTTCACAAAAATACTTGATTCGTAAATGTATAGGGAAGGCAATGTGAGAATTTTTAGATTTTCAAAGTAAGGTTGACAGCTAATTGTGTTATTTATTTGGCACATTGCTCTATGCACTTCTTTTGAGCTTTAAATACAAGTTCCTTGTCTACCGAATAAAGTGAACAATCTTTTGTGTTTCGTGTTATTTGGTCACCAACTAATTGTTCGCTTTAACGCAACGCTTTTTATTTCTGTTAAAGCATCGTTGTATTTTACTATCGAGCTGAACTGGTAAAATATTTTTGAATTCAAACATTTATTTATAAAACCCGCGTAATAATTTGAAATTGGTATCCACACTCGATGCAGCAGAATAAACGAGAATTTCATCGCAATACGTTTTCGATTACACTTTTGGTCTTGCGTTATGATTAATATTGGCTTATGGCAACTCAGTACCATTGTTGTGCTAGGTGGCGCTAGGCGTTTTCTTCTTCCGTCATTCTCATTCGCTGCCTAGTTTTTCTTTTTGCATTCGGTATGTAGGTACTTTAGTAGGCTGTATAAATTTATTCTCGTAATGGCTGCCACGCTAAATGTCTAGCTTATTGGTTATGTCATGTATATAGAATTGAAGTCCGGATGTGCAATTCGAATTATTCAACAAGTGTGTGGAACAATGGTCGTGTGAATGCTTCTTAGTATCTATCTCTCTGGAACGTTTCCTCTTTCATGTTTCCTTTTTTGGCAATTAAGTTATGGACTCGGCGTTTGTGTACTGTATGCAGTAAAAACACAATCTATGCCCCGTGAAAAGTGTTTGCATGGACCATATTGAGTGATAAGTGGTTTGCCGAGAGTCAAAATGACGGATAATAGGTCTTCGTCAGCGTTGTTCAAGAGAGCGGAGCAGTTGAAGAGATGGGAAGAGTCGGACACGAACAAGCAGTCCCCGACGCCGCGTCGGGCCTCGAGAATTCAGTTTTCGTCTGGGATAGTGTTTTTGGCGGCTTGTACGGCAGGCGACAAGGATGAGGTGCAGAGACTGTTGAAAAGAGGCGCCGACATTAACACTGCCAACGTTGACGGCCTCACTGCTCTCCATCAGGTAAGCTAGCTGGTGTACACCGCTTACATTTCCTCATCTCCTTTACTTCACACATATTGAGAGTCATCTCTATTGATATGAGGGAAATTATTGTCCAAATATCATTCAAAAAGTCAACTTCAGTCCTCAATTCCTAGATGTGTTCTTGGTCTACTAGTTAGTCATTGCCTTGTTGAAATCTGTTTTGATACTTCAGATTCAATAGCATGTGCTTAAAGTAATTTTAATGGAGCAGAATTCTCTTGTCAATCTGGTTTGTCTTTTCAAACAATTAGTAAGAGGTTTAGTGTAGTGATCAAGCCGAGTAACTCAGTCCAAAGCAATTGTGTATACATCCATGTAGCAGTTATAGCACTTTTTAGCTACAATAATTTAGCCATACTGGGATATAAATATGATCTAGAATCAGAGTCTTACCTTAATACTTAATATTTACAACCGAAGATGGGTAGGTAGAACATAATGTTCTATGAGTATTTAAATAAATAAACAAACAATTTGAATTAATTTTAAAGTTCTTGTTCCTGTTCTTAGTTTAAGTATCATACAACTGTGTTATCTCACAAATATCTATGATAATGCCTCGTTAGTTGAGTGGTCGCGTGTGTGACTGCTGGGCAAGGGGTTCGATTCCCGGGTCGGGCAAAGTATTACTGGAATTTTAAAAAATTCTCAGTAGTAGCACGGAGTCTGGAAATGTGCCCGGTATATGGCAATAGGCTCACCCCCTATTACATGGGACTCATAACATAAATAGTGAAAAGTGGGTGTTACTTCTGTATACACCTCTGCCTACCCCTTCGGGGATAAAAGGCGTGATGTTATGATGATGATGATATCTATGATAATTTCCATCTTATTTTTATTATACCTATGTGTTTTGTAATATCATTTCACGTTATTAGGACACAAGTTTTGGTACATCTGTCATAACATAACCTAATTGAATTGTTTTCTGTCATGGCATGAACCTGCAACAAAAGAAACCGAATTAGGTTCCTGCAATATGGATATATAACATTTTCAGAAACACAAAATACTTTAAAAAGTATTTAACACTGAATTATGCCTACATTTATGGGATCTGGGATTGCTAAACTAAACTTATTATTAGCCCATAAATCACCAAGCGGTCACCGGTGACCGCTTTCCACTAATATTACATTACATTATAGACCTTATTTCTAATGTTTAGAGAATACTTTTGTATGACCAAATTTTGGGGATGAATATCAACGGGTTAGTTAGGATCACTTATACTAAAAACATACCTGTATTTTTTTTATATAAATATATTACATTTCTTATTCTCCACAGACTCTTGTACCCTTGTCTATCAATTATATTTTCTTTTTTTTTATTGTAAAAATTACCTACTACCTACATATTAGCACTGCATACAATATTGAATATATGACTGTATACAATTTGATGACTTTGTACTCACACTATGCTAATAATAAGTAATTTTATTGATTACCAGTATGTGTCAAATGTAATGATTTCCTTTCATTTAGATTACCATTTTGCATAGTACCCTAATACCTATTATATTGCAACACTTACACTTATGTTTTGTCATGTGTGGCTTTTTTAGGAAAAATACACAGATACATTACTAAAGCTGATCTTCATATATGATTTTAATTTACCAGTGGTTTCCAAAAAGGTTTGTCCAAAAATATAAAATGCACTGCCTCGTTGGCCGAGTGGTCGCAAGTGCGACTGCCGGGCAAGGGGTCTCGGGTTCGAATCCCGGGTCGGGCAAAGTATTACTGGGTTTTTAAAAAATTCTCAGTAGTAGCACGGAGTCTGGAAATGTGCCCGGTATATGGCAATAGGCTCACCCCCTATTACATGGGACTCGTAACATAAATAGTGAAAAGTGGGTGTTACATTGTACAGTGGCATTAAGTGCCGTAATGTGCACCTCTGCCTACCCCTTCGGGGATAAAAAGGCGTGATGTTATGTTATGTTATAAAATGCAATTCTTGACAAATAAATTAACTAAAGAATTGTGGCTTACTCATGTGACAATAATGAGAAAAGCGATATTAGTTTCGAACCACAGAGGGGTTCTTCCTCATCAGCAGCATGCGCGGTCGCGGCGATGTCGCGCAACCTACTCAAGTAGTTTAGTAAAGAAACCGATTATTAGTAATGCCCCAGCATTAAGTTTGCTTATGTACCCTCAATAATAAAATATATGTTTTAGGCTATTGTGTAGCAAAATTGGTTAAAAGCCTTTGCACACAAATTTTTAAATGCATTAAGTAGTTTGCTTGCAATTTGTTACGGATTAGTTAATATGTTGGAACATAAACATTTTGTTTTATATTTGTGATTTGTTCTCATAATAATAGAACTGATTAGACATTTCTTATTCACTATGCCATAAGTTTTCATATCATGTAAGAGTGTTTATGCAGACACATATATCCTGGTCATCCCTGTGGGTAATTAAGAGAATATTCTTCTTAAGTGATTGCTTCATTACATAATTATGTTTAATTATCTTAAAATAATAATATGTAAGAACAACAAGATGGCACCTTTTGTTTTTTTAAAGAGTAGACAGTTAATCATGCACCTCTGCATGAAGAGGTCAATTGTATTGCTATGGGGTGATATTATTATTTGAATACTTTTTTATTAAACTGAAGTAGTTCTGTCAGCCCCAAGTTTTAATTAAGTATGTGAGTCATGTGGTTACATGGATCCGGTAGCGCTGAGTTTAGAGTTGTAACTTAACACCACACTAGATATGCATTTGGAATTTTCTGTTAGACATAAATATTGTTACAACAGCTATTTATTCAATTACAAACTTAATGTTGGAAATTCAAGAATGTACAACTATCACCCTTGCAAAAAAAAAAAAATATTTTACTACTACATTTTACTATAGCAGCATAAAAATGTGAATTAGCAAGTTGTAGAAAGTTAGGATTAGGATTCCAGTTGGAATCCAACTCACTTCGTTAAAGTCTTAGAACATAGTACTAAATTTTACATTAGGTACTTTAAAATTGGTTATATTTGTCAGATATGCAGTATATTCAATATGAGATGTATAGGCAGATTTGCAGTATCCCGAACAACAAGTTGTCTCTCCGTTCGGAGTGTAGTTATCTTAAATAAATTGTTAATAGTATGTAATAAGTTGTTATACATTTTTACAATATATTTTATAATGATTTATGTTTTACACTGCCTTGAATAAATATTGTCTAGCTGAAATTCAATCCTGTTTTGATATAAATAATTAGGTATTCAGTTTAGTCATACTGTTTAGTAACTATGTAGTTTACTACCTGCCTATTACAGGAATACTCTCTCTAACTATGCCTTTTAGTTTTTTTTCAGGTAATGATAAAAACTCTTAAATCATGTTAGATTTCTCTAACTATCAATTTTCATTGATCATCATTTACCTAGTGGTAACCTAGTATAGTCAGTGGTTTGATTAGTTTATTTTAAAACGAGGAAATTATAGCAGAATTATTCAGAATGCATACAGTTACATAAACTTTTCAGGCAGTTGGCATAAAAAAACTGAATTGTAATATTTTTTCTCTAATTTTGTTTCAATAGGCATCTTGAAAGTTATAAGTACCTACTTAGAAAGAATATAATTTGTATTTATACAGATGAACTATTTTTCATATAATAGGGTAGATACCAAATTTTTATTTTAATGTCCGCCTGGTAGATTATTTTAAATCATTAGACATGTATTTTTATTTTCTTACAGAAACGAATACTTTCGACGATATATTGATATGAAATGTCGCGTGACGTCACTTCTATGAATATTTTATACGTAGAAATGACGTTTTAGCCCCCACTCCTAAACTTTGATTAGTTTTATCTATGTATTGTTTTTTTTATACGACAAAATAAAATAATACGTGTCTAATATTTGTTCATTACCTAACTTACGCACTAATTAGATTTTTAATTTTCATACCCTGTCATCATCCCAATTCAGAATTTAATCAACATTTTTAGGACCAAAACAAGTTACATATTCTAGTTCACTTTAGACCAAACCAAAAATTAAGTGGCTACTGTAATATCCATACAATCTTTTAATTCAAATGTAGGTAGTTGTAGTATAGTTTTATTGAATATAAATAACTATTGATTGAAAAGTGTCGTGGTGGCCCGGAGGTTTAAGACGCCTGCTTCTCATGCATGAGGGTGCGGGTTCGAAACCTATCAACGGCAAGTACCAATGTGACTTTTTCCGAGTTATATGTAC
The DNA here is from genome assembly GCA_038387885.1 of Spodoptera picta. Classification (NCBI taxonomy): domain Eukaryota; kingdom Metazoa; phylum Arthropoda; class Insecta; order Lepidoptera; family Noctuidae; genus Spodoptera; species Spodoptera picta. The sequence goes on from JAZHFQ010000105.1 coordinate 712,288, forward strand.
TTGCTGAGATTATTTAGACACCACTGACAAACGGTGAAGGAAAACACCGTAAGGAAACCTGGGCTTATAATTTCTAATTATAAGTCTGTAATCGCCAACCCGCATTGAGCAAACTTGGTGATTAATGCTCTAACCTTCTCTGTGTGAGAAGAGGCTCTGCTCAGCAGTGGGCACTTATAGGCTGTTGATGATTGATTGAAATTATACAGAAACTATATTGCGTGCCAAATATATACTGACTTGAATATACATAAAAATTATATCGATTCTTCCTGAAATTTAATTGATATATTTCTAATCGACTTCCGCAAATCGGTGTTTCGAATAGAACGCGGCATACCGAGTCACGTGTGTCGGTTTAGCACTCGGAATAACTTTCGATTGTTTCGACCGAACACAACGTCACCGGTACAGAATTAGAATCTGACTGTCTACAGCACTATCTCATACGTCACCGTGTACATTGCTGGCTTAAATCGAAGCGACGCGTCTGCTGACATACCTAAGCGTCGTTGTATAAGCGCCGCCTTAAAATCTCTCAATGCCGCGAAATAATTTTACGATTAGTATTTTAAGGGCTAATTAATAATTCTTGTACTACATCGCTTTTCGAGCCCTATAGTAGGAATGAAAGTACTATTAAATCAATATAAGGTCGTAGGGTACATTCGCCTACACAAGTTTTGTCTAATAATCCAGTCAGTGACCGCAGGAAAGTATTAACAAGTTTTAATCGAGACAATTAATGTTCTCCCATACGCGTCTTGGAGAGCGCAATTCTAAATGTACTGTTCACTTTATTGTAATTTACATCTCTGAATAAACACTGCGATAATCCCGTGACCAGTTAACGAATTAATAATGTTTTTGAACTTCAATATAATATCTACGTCTTTAATACACAAATGCTTTGGAAGCTTCTTCCTCAAAAAGTATAAAGACCTTATTAGAAGTACAAGTTACATACATAGGTACTCTAATGGTGGTTCTATCCATAAAGAAATATGCCTATGAATTGTTATCGATTTTCTACTTGTAATTAGTTTATTTTTAGCCGAGCTAGCTAGTTATGAATACTTACGTCGTGTCACTTTCCAATTGCGATCTATAAAGAACGTGCAACGTGTTCCAGGATTACATTAAAATGTAGGTACCTAGTTAATTTGTTTTTAGAACCGACTGGCTACTCGTATTAGGTGGATATTTTAGCTATGAATCTAATAAACATAATTGTAAGTTGAGGCCATAAATGGAAGTTGGCTCAGGAAAAGCAGAGGAGATTTTAATGACACACTGTCAGCGGTTCTAACGTAAGGTGTTGAGTACTCTGCAACTCATTTGTGGATATAACCTTTCTCAGACACAATCTGGCAACATTCCTTACATACCACGAGTTCTACACGTAAATAGACTATTGAGATCATAACCCTACTGTTGGGTGCACTGGGCATAGTTCGTAGGTATTCTTGCAATACTGCGCGCTCTACGTTGCTAAGAATCTCTAATACTGATGTTGTCTAATTAAATTGTGTGCTTGTTCATAAGTTATTTATTGGAATGATCATATTTTATGCGTGAAGAAATTAAGTATTGTTTCGGAACAAGTCGCGTTAACGACCCTTGAAAGCGAAGCCCTAGGTTTAATTAAAAGTCTGGAGACAAGATTTCTATCCGCCATAATATGGTGACGGGTTAGTTATATCACAAATACCTCGCTTTGCAAGGATTTTGCAACTATAAAAAAGATATTGGGGTTTTCTTTTTTCAATTCTCGGGAACTCTTGACAGAATATGCACTTGCCTAGCGTAAGACCAAATGTTTTAAAACCAAATAGGGAAAAGTCCCAATATTAGGAGAAAATATTCTCTGCTTATAGGTCTACTTAATCTCAATGATGGAGTTGATGACTGACAGGACACCCATCAACTCCTATCAATCTGCCAACGAGTAACTGCAAATCGCAGTCATGTCATTGTATGAGAGTACTGTGCAGCAATCTAAGAGTTAACGTCGTAGGTATTATTATACCAATGACTGCACAATAAACTACTTGCGACATAAACGTCCAACAAAGATTCATGCATCCTCTAATGTATGAAAAGATTGCAATACATATTCTTATCTAAGATTCTCATGCTGATGAAAATCTAGAACGATCCTAGGGTCTAATATTCCGATTCGGAATCGCGGAGAACCTAACGGGTAACCGGGGCTCCGGCTCGACGTGCAGGAGAAGGAACGGGGTGGTTTTTAGTCAGTAAGAGTCTGACACTCGCTTCCGCCTCACCCAGGCGGGAGCAGTCATTCGATGATTTTCCCCCCTTAAAAAAAACAAAAAAGGGTCTAATATTGAGAAAGTATGTTATTGGTTTAAGGTAAGTACTTCGTCATAAAGTTGAATACAATGACGAGTCTCTATAAAGTAGCTTCTATCTAACAATAATGATATGATACAGATCGATCGATACATGTATGATAGCAGAATGTTCGATACAACCACTTTCATTTTCATTTCAATTAACTTCCTACTTTATTGAAGTGGGTATGTAAGTAGATATATACTTCATTATTTGTGTATATTTTTGTTACTAATTATTTAAAGACGAGGAATATAAAAATAGATATCCTTCTGACAAAGTTATTGTTACTGTCATAAGAACACAGATATTATTTCTTCTCCTCCTTGCAGTAACTATCTTCTTTTGATAAAGTCATTCGAAATGATTTCATATTTGTTACGAGAGCGCATCCAGGCCTGCATTACTTTCATATTTTTCGCAGTAAAATTTTATATTAAAAGCCGGCTCAAAGCTGTTGCGGAAACATAAAAAAATACGTGCGGTTGTGTTGCCAATGTTCCTTACATATCGATTTAGAGTTTCCTCTTATTTCATGTTTCATGATAGCGGAATTATCCGATTCAATATAGGGAACACGTGCACTGCTCATACTCTAGCGCGCGCTGTAATCGTTAGCGCTCGTGCTGAATTTAATATGCTACTTAAGCAGGAATTGCAGTGTATAAAACTGCACCTGTAGTTGATAGCATTAGACGGAGCTTTTCACTGTAAACTTGCAATCATAATATTTTTTGGTACTTTTTTAAGTTTCGGCTCCAAGGTCGGATATAATATACTTTACGAGCCTGAACTAGTAATGTAACGAATGTCATATATTAGACAGTGAATGCGAATGCGAATATTCACTTCAGAATTTAGACCAATTTGTCTAAGCCTTGTTTAAACCTTAATTGTCAAATTAATATAATAGCGGGATATTGATGGTAGATTATTTTACTTGACTAGCAACACAGAATCCTTCATTGTCTACATGTACATAGGAGCATTATTTTAGAATCTGATTCGTAGAAGTTCCATTTAACAGTTCGCGAAAATACGAGTCGTTTCCAAAGAAAATATTGACAGTGAGTCTTGATGTATCCGTAAACACAACTGTTGGTTTCCCGAATCAATAACAGACATTGTTTTACTTGTTTGGGGTAGCAACATGATCAACTATATGGTTACGGATATTTTTATAGTCTGCATACGCGTATGATCATATCATAAGGTCGGAATGTGACTATTAAACACAATGGAAGGTTTGCCTCGCCGATGAAATTTCAGAACTGTGGGTCAATAAATAGTGTCTACCGCAAACACGCGAGTGATCTATTCAAAATAGCAACAGTACACCTGGTAACGTACACAAACCTATTTCACACCCAGAAGCCATTCTGAAATTTAAACAACGGATTTAGGTTGACGATGCCATAAAATAAGATAAAGCAATAAAATGTATCATTAGTCTTAAAACAATTTTTGATCCACCCAAAATGTTACTAAATCTTTAATGACATTTTAAAATGTTTCAACGTCATGTCTGTTTGTATGTTATAGCGTTACGGCTATTGTTCCATTTCAAGAACTTGGTGCTTTAATGCTAATACTAACTTCAATGCTTCTCTTGTAACTCTTAAACTTTTTGAACGTTATCATGTCTTGCTTCTTGAAAATACAACCTATTTTGTTGAGATACAAATGTGAAGAAGAAATAACTGACTGGCAAGGTTATTTTCTTTACAATTCGCTTTCGTTGGCACCAAAACCGAACCAGTCTCACTTTCCTTTAATTTTTTTGCTAAATTCCGCCTTACGTATTTCTATTTTCAGCGAAGTTATTTTAGATCATCTGATACGTTATTTAACTGTAGGCATATTTTAAATGGCGACTTAAACAGTCCCAAACTTTGTATGTGGATAATAATCATTCCATTTTACTCTGAGGCTACGCGGCTATCAAAAGTACGTCGAGTATAGATAGAAAAAGAAAATCAAGTGTGGATCATTATCTTTTATAGCCATTGAACTTCATACCTAACCACTCGCCAGTTCGTGGATACTGGATATTGCCACTCCACCTGATTGAAGGGCACCTTACTCTGCCCTAAACATACATCCCTGGCCCTGTCTTCCCCAACATACGACAACAAATAAGCTAGCATACTGCCACTGCAGCTTATCGACTCCATCAATATGATTTTTTTACTATAACTTTATAACTTTAATTTTATGCGATGTGATTACCAAAATTTTTATTTGACTTAGGAGAAAAACGTGCAGCTCAGGAGCGAACTGGCTTTTTCTTAAGAAACAGTATTCAAAGCGCATAGGTACTTGTAATAAAATCATCGCGCTTAATTGAAGTGATTGAAAAATGAGTCCTTTTTTGTCATTCTGTGGTCGTTTAAAATGAACCGGTTGGTTGCTCCAGGAAATAAACGATTACTTCCTTGTGTCATTGTATGGTGTTTTGTTGGTTCAAGTGGATCGCCAGTCGATCCGGCATTGAGTACCTACCATAAGTTTTGCAGCACTCCTATCACTGAGTATCGAACCTTTACCCGATAGATACATTTAAATGTAATACTATTCATATTTTTACTAGCTACTTTCGCGCGGTTTCACCCGCTCTGCTCGGCTCCTATTGATTATATTATATTATATTATATTATTATTGATGATAATATTATTGATGTTTTATAGTCTATAGCCTTCCTCAAAAGTAGGCTATCCAATACAATAAAGAATTTTTCAAATCGGTCCCGTAGTTCTGGAGATTAGCGCGTCAAACTAACAAACTCTTCAGCTTTATAAAAGTTTAAGATAGTTTACCTTATTTAAGGTACCTAGTATAGGTAATATATCACCTATTTTCTGGTAGATAATTGTGATAAAATTCAAACCCGCATGGTAATGATGCTACGTACATCAGCGAAACATGGAAACGGTCTGCATATACTATTCTTAACCCGATTTTCTGGTACGTGTGTTGCATCAGAGCTTGCCGTTGACGCATGGGAATACGATACTAGATGTACACGGTACCGTATGCGTATATCACAACATACATAGTCATGTGTGCGGTTTAAAGGTCACTGTAAGCGTGTACGACGGATACTTCAGCGCTTATAAGGTGTTATGTTGCCTGAAGAGTTAATGTACCAATAACTGCTGATATCTGAAGACATAATAAACATAGCTACATAGAATTGGCGAAATTTCAAACTTCAATGAGAGATTAGGTACCACTAGATACAGTCTAGCTATAGGAGTTGAATTGTAGCCAAAGTGGACCATTGTATGCAGAAGCCATTAATTGTAGATAAGTAATGACATATCTTGCACTTCGGTATAAGTACTACGATAAAACATTTCCCTGTTACGAACTGCAGAGATTCAGCTGAAATATTGTTTGTTATTGCATTTCTAACAGTATCACGTGGAACTGATATAGAGATCAATTGCGTTTTGGTGGATAAGATCATTAGCCAAAAGTGAATGAATTAATAAACATGCTAAACTAGAAATACTTGCTATGCTTTTCTACAAAGCCTATAATATATTCTGTCAATATAGGTTCCCATTACATTATGTTGGCTGGTCTTATGAGAACTAAAAGATATCATTAGATTAGGACTTACGAGTTAGAAGAACTAGGGTTCTTCTACCCTAGGGGGATTTATCGGCACGGCTTTGGAAAATCCGTGTCAGAAATGTGGGTTCTGAATAATGCCTATAATCAAGTCCTTCCATAAGGTAACTAACTGATAGCTTTATCAGTGTCAGGTCTGATTTATTTTAAATGTAATAGAGTTTCAGCAGCCCTCAACATAAGGTTCACTATATATTCTGTAGTGCATTATATGTTTAGGCACGTGTATATCGCACATTTTTCTCGCTTCAATAACTGGGTCGTCAACGCTACTTCCATCTGCGACATCTTGGCTCTTGATGGTTCACTGAGCAAATATTCGAAGCTTTTCAGCCAATCTGTTAGGTTCGATGGGTATCTACAAAAGGTGAAGTATTTTAATACCATACATCATTGACAAAATATTTCTCTTGCTAGATTTTTATCAACTTAAAACTAAGAACATTTTATGTGTATTGACTGCTGCGCTGCTTCATTTCGAACTGTTCCAAGGCCGCTTTTATTTTGAGATCACTGAAACGCGTAATATTTTTACTGTTTACTTCAAAACAATTTTACGAACGTTTTCCTCAGTATCTCAAAAATTAGAGTAATTAGGTCGCGAATGGACAGTTTGTTATTTGAATCTATTTTCCTCGTTTCCATCATGTCAATCGGGAATACTGTTGATGATGATGGTCTCTGTTGGCAAGCGCCTAGTCATAGTAGGCGTAAGGCTCAATCTGGGTCTGATATGCCTTCAAAATCACAAATAAAATACGTATGGAAGTAGAGCATATATGCAGCCATGTCAGACATTTGTAAACCAGTAATCAGTAATCGAAAGAATTGTATAACCTTTGGCCTCTATTCTTTTCTAGTTTTTGATGCAAAGTGAGTAATCCCAATTGCGTCATAATTGTACGTGATGGTCATATTATGCTACTAATATTTCGAACATTTTCAACGACTTCGCCAGGGCGTTGCGTATGTGTTAATAGATGTTTCCGTTTTTTACTACGCTGCGTTCTAAATGAAAACAGTTTATGAGCATAAGTATAAGTGTAGTATACACTGTACAGGACGGCAAAGGTGTTAAGCCGGTTAAAGACCACGGGCTAAGCTAAAATAGCATAGCATTAGTTCTGATCGCATTAACGTTCTGTGGTTTACATACCTTTGTTCAGTGTAGTTTTACTTATTGTTGTGTATTACTGACATGAAACTGACATGACTGTATTACCTCGATTATACGAGATAACTAAGATTAACTTTTGTGTGTTATCGCCCTTTGGCACTATCACTTTGGATTTATTATCCGCTGAAATACATTGTCTGATTTTATTAATAGTATCATCATCTTCTTTCAGTTGTGCGAGCATTATTGCTGCCATATCAATTTTGGTCGGTTATCAACCAATGTCTTTCGTTCGTGGCTTCATTAAGTATAATATAAATGTTAAGTATAAATATATTACATAACATAACATCACGTCTTTTTATCCCCAAAGGGGTAGGCAGAGGTGCACATTACGGCACTTAATGCCACTGTACAATGTAACACCCACTTTTCACTATTTATGTTACGAGTCCCATGTAATAGGGGGTGAGCCTATTGCCATATACCGGGCACATTTCCAGACTCCGTGCTACTACTGAGAATTTTTTAAAAACCCAGTAATACTTTGCCCGACCCGGGATTCGAACCCGAGACCCCTTGCCCGGCAGTCGCACTTGCGACCACTCGGCCAACGAGGCAGTCTATAAATATATTAGAAAGTTGCTAATAACGTAGAATACTGCAAAGTTAAATTGTATACTTGCCTTACTACTTACTTGTTAAATATATTTTTTGATCTTGAAGAATTTTTGAATTCTCTTGATCGATCGTGATGGTAATAAATTAAGCTTTAATACACATGCGTTAAAATACGTCCTTGAGGGAAACTCCAAATCCTTGATAAGGAGATCAAGGATTTGGAGTTTCCCTCAAGTACGTATTTATACGCATTCTGTTTGACTTCTTTTGCACTTTCATTGAATAAAATTTGTATTTCCATTAGAGTTCTGAACTAATTTTTTCTATTGAAAAAGTGGACATTTTTGTGAATGAGCTTTTTGCGTGCTTCAGGGTCTAGTTTTCCATTCTGCACAATGTATGCATTTTATAATGAGTTAAAATTTAAACTAATGAGAATTCAAAGTTGATAGAATGAAATCTCGTGGTGGATACATAAAAAAATGGTGCACTGCTGAGAGTAGTGTTGGGTAAATAGCCAGCTGCTTTGAGTTATTATCGATTATAATCCATAAGTGTCCATTAATAGCCTCGCAATGGATGATAACCCTGCTGTTATTGTTTTGTTAAAAAAATTAATGCTTTTTTTTTTGTTTAGTGTTAAATTGGGTATGTGTACGCAATGTGATGCAATGTATTGTAATTCTTTTGTTTTATTTTCACTTATTGAATGTGAAAAAGTGTTAATAGTAAAATAAATGCACAATTTTTGGGATATTCAGTTTATCGACATCGCATCGGGCTCTAGTTCAGACTATAGTACGAAGCGAGGGGGACTGGGATGCTGTCTCTTCCTTCTGCGAAGGAGTCATGCTAGCTAAGGAGGAGGCGAGACGCGTGAGTGACCGAATCTCCTCACGCCCCAGCCGTCGAGAGAGCCACTTTGGGCGTTGGGGATCGCATGACGATCTCCCGCCACCGTAAGTACGGGTCTGCGGACGAGCACGGTTGACTCGCCGCCCGACCAGAGGCCTTAGTGCAGGTTTGTTTTACATTTAAAGTATTCGAAACGAGTATGCGTTCGGCACTCTGATTGGCCCGCGCCAATGAAGCAACCAATCAGAGCGCCGAATGCGTACTCGTTGCGATTACTTTAAACTGTCAAACACCGAGCGGTCACCGGTGACCGCAACCTATTGTACTATAATTGTGTCTATAATGACGGTACTCGACGACGAAAAACGAACTTACTAAGGCCTCAAATCCAGACCCGATATCACGGCGCGTCGCGTTCCCCGCGCGCCTTTAAGAGCCATCAGACCTCCACAGATGGGGTCCAAAAGGGCTGATGCCGATACAGAGCCACGGAGGGCTTAACGGGTTGCTGGGGCTCCGGCTCGAAATGCATGAGTAGGAACGGGGTGGTTTTTAGTCAGTAAGAGTCTGACACTCCCTCTCGCCTCACCCGGGCGGTAGAAATCCAATGATTTGTATCGCCCGGGTGAGGCAAAGACTAGGACCGTGGAGGTTTTGTCAACCGAAGTCCAAGCAGAGATGATCATTGATGAAAGTATATATTTTTTTAGCCATACAGATCAATACGAGCAACACAATCGGAGAATACAAGGCCTAGATAGCGGTCTAAAAGCAGTACTCAGTTGAAGGCACTGAAGAACAGTGCACCGGATTTCTGATATCGTGATATGTATTTACAGAAGCTAGGTCGGGGACAAAGACTGCTAGACATGCTAGTGGCAGCATTTGATATATATTTTAATAGATTCCCGGTTCATCCACATTCGAACCTCCGCTTTCCAGGACTGGCCAGCACTGATATTTTACGGTTATGTAATCAATCTGTTAGGATTAGCAAAATCTACTGATGTCGTGGACTGAGTATTTCTGGAACACATGGGCAACGACATCGACAGGATGATGACATTGGACGATGAACTTCTCGATCCTTATGCGTATTTCCCGTATCATGTTGATTTAGGATTGGTCACTAAGTCTGCTTTCTCTGCCACTGCCAACCCATACTTCTTCGAATGGGTCCACACCGGGTGTGGACCCATCGGGTCACTGATGAAATCACAGAGATCCCTCAATATCAGACACATCAATGAGTCAAGTCCTTATATATCTTAACGAATGCAAAATGTGTTGCCTATGCTTATTCCCGCACATTCACAAAAGTCTATGAGGATGGAACAGAGATGCAAGAGCACTATGAAGATGACAGCTCTGTAGAGGACGATGCAAGTGATGGAGGGAATGAAGTAGAAAAGATTCTGAAGTCCAATGATCCGACTTCTTGGTACAGACTCATACGATCCATAAACGGAGAGCTTCCGGGAAAATTCTCGGCTTCAGAAATTTGTGGTAAAGTCCATGTCACATGTGTCGGACCTTAAAGAGGGAACCATGGAAGAACACTTAAAGTATTATCAACAGTATTATCGGCTAAGTAATTTTATAATGATAATAAATAAAGATATGTATGTAATTAAAGGTAGGTATACCAACAAAAAAAAAAATTAACCGATACGTTAAAATGTAAGGTACAATGTGTAAATTATTTTATCAGCTCCTAACAGCGACTACAGAAAGGACCTTTAGTACTCAAACTGATGTACCTACAATCCTACATACAAAGAAAGAAAACGAAACGAGCAGGCAAAGGCTCGTTATGTGAAGTGCTCACGTTTTAAGTGGGCCAGATTAGTTTTAAATTGCACTTTTATTTACTACAAACAAAGATGATGAAAATGAAGTCTAATCTGACAGTCCTAAGCGTGAAAACCATGAAGGGAAATTTTCAATCACTAAAATAACATTAACAGCAGGGTTATCAGCCACAATGGCTGTTAATGGCTATTAACTGAGTTTTAATCGATTATTAGCCAAATGATATTAACCGGATTATTATCATCGCCCATCTCTAGCTGAGAGTGATTCTCAAAACGAGGTTACTACAAGAAGAGCATAATTCGCAAGTGTGTTATGTGACAGTGAAGATTTATTATTTAGTATCGGTTGCCGGGTTGGCAGTCGCCTCGCCCGTCAGTCGGTCGGCCTATCTGCTCTCCGGAGGCTAAATATGACGGCTCAACTAAAGTCAGGCGACGGAGGTAGATAGATACAGCTATGCAATATAAGAAAATCTCGATCGTACAAAGAATTCTAGGTTTATAACAGGCCTAGATAGAACTTACACAGACACATATATTGTTACTTACTGGCGCTGATTTCGTAGAGTAACAAAATTTGTAAATCTGTCAGAGACGAACTGGGAATAGCCTGACTTTATATATTTAAATGTGTAGTCTGAATTCGCGCTTAGTGATTAAATTACCTATGGTTTTACTTGACATGGAAATTAGGTCGCGAAATTTATTAATGGAACAAAATTAGAAGATGTCGTGATTTAGTTTACAAATATTGATGCTCCTAAACTAATTATTGTAGTTATTGACATAACATTTAGTACTGTAAATGCAAATACTTAATTTCTTTATCATTAAAAATCAGAAATAGTTTTACTTCTAGTAGTTGATGGTTATCAACAAATTCCTGAAGTTTAATTTCGATATCATTAATTTACATCAATTTAGTAAGTAATAAGAAAGTTGCAATTAAGTATTGGTTATTACAACCAATAAACTGGTAATGGAGTACTTAGTTTAGCTAGTACGTATATTATTGTCGAGTGATCTATGACGTTGATTTCCGTAATGACGTGTCTATTATCAGAAGTAGTTGAGGAAGTTAGTTGCTGACTACAGGCGTCATACTGTATAGAACGTAAAATTATTGATTTTATTGACAAACAAAATATACGTTTTTTACGATGTCATAAAATATTTTTATACTCTCTACCATTTAAGTTCCGAAATGTTATCTTAGGTTTCGTACACAAAACTGCGATGCGATGCGAATTCGCAACGCAGAAAATTACGATGCGAATTGCTGCGATGCGATTTCGTGCGACAAGGCGTCTCCCAGGGTGACCATTCCTTCGACGACCGTCAACCTTACTAAACGTATTTTAAATTGAAAACTAGGTCGTGACATGGATCGTAAAAAGAAGTGTGCACTTCTGTTATTGCTTAGGAGATTTAAGGCGACACAGAAAAAAGAAACAAAGAAGATTTTGGGAAGATAAGGTTGTGGTGCGCGATGCGAATCAATTCGCAAGTTCTTGCGCGGCGTAGTGGGAGCCCGCACATTTTTGCGATGCGACCGTCGCATCGAAGTTTTGTGTGCGAGCCCATCTTTACTTCTCATTTCAGTAGCAGTATGTATGTTGGTAGTGAATATATTTACGAATGCAATGGAATTAAGATTTGGCAAGAGAATATGCCCAAAGTTGTCATTTTCTGCATTATACTGCTGCCAACAGCCAGCATAGAGCGCCAAGCTTCACGATTTGGTATTTAAATAGTGGATTACACGTTGATTACAACATAGATAGTCATCTACATTTTTGTGTTTTAATTTCAGATGGATATTTAATGTATTTTCGTCGACACGAAAGCTTTAACCGTGTACGATGTATTTATAGTCACCCATATATAATATATATGGGTATATATAATATATAATAATATATAATAAAGAAAATTAATAAATCTAAAAATATTATTTTTAGATTTATTAATTTTCTTTATTTAGACATCAGAATTTCTTTGTAAATAGTTACAAAGTATAAAAACTAAACACTCGTAGATTGAGTGAGGTAGTGTCGCTGATTTTGCATTTTGCTTTGTTAATGTAATTTTATTACATTACCTACGTCATGCGAAGTGTTTTGCACGATGGGAACCTAACACTTGAAGTAGTGATTGTAACTATATCAAGTAGAAGAAATAATTGCTGAAATCTATAAAATACCTATTTCTTTAATTCTTATTGTACTATGTAGTCGTACATTGATAAAAGTTTACATACTTACTTCCTATCCTTCTTTTTTCGTTCTTTCTTTAATAAAAAGACGCTAATAGAACTTGCGCAACCTACTCAATGATGGGTCAGCTATTAGAACACCCACGAGAACTATGTGATGTTCTATTTTCAGTCACGAATAGGTACAGAATTTACATTGAATGATGGATCACGATTACATAATTGTTCGTTTTTATAACCAAGTACATAATTCAATGGTGGTTGAAATTGGTAAATATATGTAGCATTAAATAGAGTGACTAACGTGCATAGAGTCATGTGTCAAAATCAGCGCATTCGAACTTGCAACCTTGTTTTAAATTAAGGACACACGACAAATGACTGAATTTTTTTTTTAAACAGTTTGCCCTGACTGCACTTTTGTTGCGGTGGCTGGGCCACCAGCTGCCGTGCAACGTGCCACGAGTTCGATTCCCGCATAAAACAACACTTTGTGTGATCCACAAATTGTTGTGTCGGGTCTGGGTGTCATTGTGTATGCGAACTTGTATGTTTGTAAACGCACCCACGACAGGAGAAAATCCTAATGTGGGGCAACGTAAAAAAAAAATGTGCTTTCTCAGTCTCTTATTTCTGTTATCGTAGCTAACTATAAATGTAATGTTAGAAAATGAAGGCGATTATACGCAGTCCCTGTTTAGTTAAATTGTGCATTAAATTATCGGCTCATCACGGTGCTGATCAAGTCTAAAGCTACTTCCACGCGTCGTCAACGCAGTTTGGCGCACTTACGTTGATGAACTAGATGACAAACTAACAGTGAATATCACTCGGTCTAAAGTTGAATTAGCCTATCAAAATTTAGCACAAAGGCGGTAATGGGCACTTTAGTCTGCCATTGCGTGATAATAAGCACTAAAGCGCCAGTTTTGGAAATAATGGCGTTGGACTGGAATTGATTTCACCCTGCGCTTGTAAATTGCTGGTTTAGAAAAGCATAATACTGACAGTTAATTATAAAACTTTTCCATTGCGATAAGTACTCTAGCAAGATTGCTTTTCGTTGATTTAGCTTGCCTGCTAGTGACAATACTGTAATGAATGTAATGAATCCATACTCATTTCTTAATTTATTATTCGTGTTTAAAAGCTTACGCAACATTTTTTGATGAGGGCTAATTATCCAATGCCTTGGGTGAGGCGAGAGGTAGTGTCAGGCTCTAAATGACTAAAACTACCCTATTCCTACTCCTGCTTCTAGCCTGAGCCACGGCATCCCGCTAGGTCTTTCGCAGCTCCAGTCACACGTCGTACAGCTTGTGATATGGAAGTGCATTTTCCAATTATCTATGATATGCAGGCTTTCGTATCTGATTAATAGTGCTTAGTTAGGTTAATTATCGGTTTGTCACATCATCTTACGTCTGGAAACATCATTGATGAGTTACCTATACAATGTGTCAATATACTCAAGATACGTATGCTCTTAATTAAATTATGTTCAAGTTTAGTCGGAAGCTATCTAACGTTATTAACATAATGAATTTACTATGACTTTTTGCCCAGTTAACTCTTATCACCTACTAGACTACTACAATAGTGTTACTGTGACCGTAGAGACCTTCAGTGTGCAAAAAATGTCGAAACGACATTTGCAATTGATTGATCGATTTCAAAGAATGCTGTAACCATTATGGTGTTCTTGAGAACAGCATAGAAAGAAACCTTTTCAAATTAACTTTTTCGTCAATGTAAAAAAAAACGTACGTGTGGCAACTAACTTGCAATGCCGATTTTTTAATCACTTGTCTGAGTGTCACGCGAGGTAATCATTTATGGAGTAAATGTTCGATACAGAGATACTGTGATTATTCTGATACACGCCCCGAGGATATGGAACTGTTCCTACTTATGTATAAATGGCGAAACAAGCGTGAAATGTTAAGGAGGATTTATGTCATTATCGTAATCCATGCTTGTCACAACACCAGTTAATTATGTCGTCTGCAAACCCGGTTTTATAATAAGCAGACGTAGGTTCAGTTTTATTTATACGATGGTTTATTGACGACAGTCTATGGGTGTATACAGTCAGGCGAGTTTTTAAGTTTTCTGTACGAAATATTGTTACTTTCTTTTCCCTATTTATGGATTTTTTATGTGGAAATTTCGTTTATATGCAATTATGCATTCATTAAAGTTTCGTAATGAAGGTTTTAATAGATCCTGATCAAGTTACTACGTAGTGCGGCTAAACCAAGGTTTATGTCGACACCACTAGGATGTTTTTTACTTTAACAATTTTTTCTCTAAATGATAAATTAGTTTCAGCAGTAAGCCGAACTCGGACTTTTCATAGTGCTTTATTAGTACAACAATAAATATTAGCAATGTTCAATTACCTCACAATTTGAGACTTTTATCGATACTAGAAACGGGTCGAGCCTTACGCACATTCATCTCTGTTTACATCATCGGTCCGAGGCGGACTGATCATTTTATCGATTGCTATATATTTTTATATTTATGTTCCGTGTGCGTACCGCATCTGGACGGGTGTGTGTGCCTGCCCTATTTATAAAGTGCGGTTAGTTACCTTAGAGCAGATATAAACTTCAGACGTGCCAATGACGAAAAGTATGACTATGCGAAGCACTGATATCTGCTGAGGTGCGATCAATTACGCGTGTGCCAATGATCTTGTTGTCACCGATCGATGTGACCATGTTTATGAATGAACATGCTTCTTTACTGTTGTATGTACGTACAGGCTTATACAAAAAATGTACTGTTATTACATATTTCAGTGTGGGGAAAGCCGAAAGCCCTTCAATGTTTTTTAATTTGTTTTGTGAATGTTATGTCATAGCTATAGCTACATTATGTTAAATTACGAGTTTAATGTATTAAGTTTACATGTTATTTTAGAGTGCACTTCGATGTTTTCGATTCTGATACTTTAATTTCTGCACGGCGCATTAGCTTGAAGCATCTTGTTTTGTAACTGGACGGCACCGAGTCTGTGCGTATTAATATTCATCAATCTCTCACCGTACGGACGGAGAAGCCGGTGTAGTGTAGTATGTCGATTACCTATTACGTCACTATTATAATTATTGTCTACGATACTACTTTGCTGTCCACAAAGCTTAATAATTTTATTAAGGTGGAAATGGGCGAGTCTGCTGCCAGTCTAGATCGGTACACAATTTGGCACGTTTACTTGCCTAGAGTGGCGTTTTTCTTATACTTAAAATATTTCACATTCATCAATTTTTCCTATTGATTATACGACATAAAATAAACTATGTGAGTTTAAATATAGCTTCGTACTGATTTTTCCTACGTCACATTTTATCGGTTGATCGACCCGTTTCACATAACAATAACATCGTAACCTATTTTGAAGTAATCTATGTATATCGCGTTTTAAATATTCTAACTGAAACATGTATGGTAGATCATGTGAAGATGTTCAAGGGCCATTATGCCTATGGTCGTTTTATTTATTGTAATTGTAAACAGTGCGCTATCTGTTATTGCCATCTAGTCCAATGAATTATTATTTTGGCAGCGTCTGATCGCGGATGCGTTTTGTCTTCTCTATACCTCTAACATAACACCCGGTATTAATAGTGTGCGATAGTCATCTCGTTAGATAGTCCAGGAAATTGGGTCGATGACTCGTTGCCACCGATTCTGCATGTAGATGCTATCTACTACCTTTGCTAATCAAGACAATTTGATTTAAAGCAGCGAATTCGGTGGCACTATTTTTTGTAAAAAAATTAAGGATTCGTTTGTCTGGGGTGTGATAAAATACTGCTGCTCTATTTATTGACCTAGTTTTTAGATAGGTAGCTAGCTGTCTAGATACAATTCTTGCTCAGCGCTGTCATTGACCGACCCAAATTTTCAGGGGGTATGACGTTAGTAACTGAATGACATAGCGCCGCGTTATTTTAGAATTGGACGAGAAAATTTAATTTCGAGGTCACTTCAGAGGCAGATTCGTTGATATTGGAGTTAAATTACGTCACAGGTTGCGCACGCGACGATTTTTTATATTGACTTTGCTGGTATTGGAACTTGAGCTAAATTTTTTGGCAAAGACTTGAACTCATGACTGTGATTGAAATGGTGGCTGCCTGTGTACTATCAACCATCAGATACCTAATGATGTTGGTTTATTACTCTTATCTCGGAAGAGGAATTTAATCTCGACTGCATTTTGTACGTAAAATCAAACTCTATGAACAGTTACAAACGGGTAACTCTTGAGAATTTTTACGACAGATTATTTCTATTTTAATTCTTATTTAATGGGTCCTGTCATGTGATGAATCATGACTATATTTATATTGTTTGTACCTAGAGAGATGACTGACTTTAGACAGTGGTCACATTGTGATGATGTCACTATTACAAATTAATATTTAACATTAATTTTATTATATATATTAATTTCGCTAACTTATTTATAAATGCTGCAATTGTAATTCAATGAATGACCATATAGTTTGTTAAAAGCAGAATATTATGGTATTACAAAATAGTTAAGAAAATGCAAACCTTTTAATAGTGTTTGTGTGGCAGCCATGACAAAATTACAATTACCAAAATTGTCTAACTATGTGGCCAACAACATTGGCCCTAATTGGTAGTGAGCACGTATGTTTTACACCGTAACACCTATTTAAGGTTTTATGTCCATTTATTTTGAACCCGAATGCATACAAAGAATATTTATCGACGAGGTGTTCAATAGAATTAATTGTTGTATTTCTGGTTTTAGATTTATATAACGATATTAGCATTTTAATCATATACCGTTTGATTGGAGATCCGTTTTACTAAAAATCATCATTTTATTTAACAAATATTGTGTTTGAGGTCGTAACAAATAACCAATAGCAAACCTGCTTTCTCGTCATAGAAGTCTATGACCTCAAATAGCTATCAGCAGTTTTTATACCTACATGCAGGTACACCAATACTGTGCGCAATGATAAAATGGTATTCACAATACTTAGTCGTTTTATATTATTATTTTTTTTTATGTAAATACACAAACCATACTTAAATATATCTTTATTTTCTTTTGGGGGTAAAACTATACATGTATCAAGTGCTAAAAGAATGTAACAATAACTTTTTTGAATAAGTCACTCGTATTAATTCCATGGTCTGTCGTATATGGTGTTGTATGGAGCCAGTCAGTAACAAAACAATACTTGCTTTAGTTAGATACGATACATGGTAAAATAAAACGATAGTATCGCTTTCATCTGTAATTAGTAATATTGATGTTATACGTAGGTACCGGTAAATAGACCGGTTAATTTTATTAACATATCTCGACGTACCTACTTAACACAAGTAGGTATAGTACGCAATCTGTTGCATTCATTTCTGTTTATAACATTTCCATATAAAAGCCCAGTGTTCTATACAAATAATATATATCCTCATTATTGTTATGATATCATGTCAGTCCTTCCATTGTGGACCGATACAAAAGTGCTCATTAAAACAGTTACATAATGAAAAGCTAATTGCACTGTATGGTGCTCGTACTCGACTCGAATATCGGTCACATCCGGAGTGCTCAGATAATGAGATGCCCACATCGATATCCATTATCAATTATGTATCACCCCTTACTATGACTATATTTATACCACTGTATCGAGACAACTATGTATCGATTGATCGTCCTGTTATTCTCGTCTTAAGGCCAATGTATAATTGTATTGCTGCAGCGAATGTTCGTATTTATTTACAATTATTTACTTTTTAGGTATTTGTTTTTGGTTGTTGCTATGTACTTACCTATATGTACTGTCTAGTTCCAGAGCTACAAGGAATTCTTTGCCTCATGGGGTAGTTAAAAGACAAAGTTTAGTACCATTATCAAATTAAAGGGAATTGAATGGGATTTTCGATAGAAGAAAACATTTTTCTCTTACTAGTTAAACATAAGATGATCTTTTATCAACAATTGGTACGTGATTCAAGTAGCAGGTTCATTGAGTTTATTTGAAAACAAATCCCGACGACAATGTAGTTACATCAGCTGTGCTCTTAGTTATTTTTAAAGATTTTAATCTGGGTATACGACAGTAATTGTACCAGCTCTCTGGTGCTAATAACTCTCTTTGGTATGCCAAGAGTTGACATGTTTTATGACACATAAATGTCAAAAACTTGAACCAGCTCTACGTAAAAAATATCATCATAGCTGTGCGATTCAATTATAAATATTTCAATGTAAAATATATTTATTATGAAGAATAAACATATTAATTGTTAAAGTGTATTGATAATTTCTTTACTTATGGCGGGTATATTTTATGGTTCGTAGCTCCAACCCCCTAAGCCAAGTTTTTTCTTAATGCCAATTCATCCTCTGGTAGCGAGCTCGTCGGTCCGGTACTGCATGCGCCAGTGACCACGGCACTGACCCTGCACTGGTTCCGAACTGATGCACATAGAGCTTCACTTAACGCTAACATTACGTGTTACTGTTCGAACCTATTAAACTTCCAAGTCGTTTTCAGGAAAACATTACTCGTACCTTATTACTGAGCTGCTAGCTGTAGAAATTGTAAGAAATAAAAAGAGCAGACTTAAGAAATTAATTAACAGCGGCCATAGCAATAAATAGGAAATTCAACTATTAAAATTATTTATACGCAGTATGGAGTCTTGAGAGCGAAATTAATGTCTATTAAATGAACTGCCTGCAATTGCAATTTCGCCATATCAGATATCTACCTATATACCTGTTGTGATTTATGCTTTTATGCGAATATCAATCTACTTCTATAAAATGCTTTTATCGACTTTCTACTCAAATGAATTGCACAGGTTAAATGAATTTAATTTGATCGTTATAGTAAAAGTACAAAATAAAACAAAAACACTGCATTTTATGAAGTATTATGCAGAGTTTTATGAAAGTATTAATTAACTATTTGATCAATATTGCTTCGAGCTAATGTATAATGTAATGAAATGTAAATTCCCTAAACTATTGATATTTATAGGACTAGTAACCATGTATACGTGGTTTGTAAAAAAACTGTATCGTATCGGATATGACTTCAATTATCAGTAACGTATTCATCAACAACTACCTATTTTATATTCATGCAAATGTATTGAAACTGTTTCAATTGTGTTTTTACTGTGTGGTACTGTTTATTCATCAAGTAAATGACTTTCTGGGCTTATGATAATAATTGTAGACCACACATTAGATCTACATGCTGTGCACTTTTAGCGAAGTTTGAAGAGCTAGCGATACCTATACAATTACTGTTATTGAATAAATCACTTTGTACTAGCTGTGTTGAACTTGAAGGTAAATGTGATTTTACGTCGTGTGAAGAATACTTATTTGAATAAAACTAATAAAGGGTGCTTACTGTCCCGTAAAACAGTTAGAGACCTTTACCTTAGAGAAACAAATCTTGGCCTTACTGACCCTGGGAACTTGTGTAACCCGCCATGTTTGTACAAAAACAGTGTACCTTTCTATCTAAAACTTCCTGCTAATACAATTTCAACTTTAAAAAAAAAGTTTATACAGCTCTGCGATATGTATCTGTATTTTTAGCAATATTACACTACTTCAAATGCATTCTGAGTGATGTGACCGATATACACGAATCGAATACAATAGGGTAGGGTAGATAACACATATCATAGATTAATGTGCAAGAGAAGTCGGTAAAATCGATACAGTACCATTTAATACTCTACATAGATACGACAGTACCTATTCAATATATTTAATAACTAGGAGTAAATATAATTTTAGTGTAACTTCATAATGATGTTAATTTCATTAAATGTTTTACACGAAACCTCGATATGTTTATTTCAGGCGTGCATAGACGACAACTTGGACATGGTGGAGTTTCTCGTGACGCACGGCGCTGACGTCAACCGCGGGGACAACGAAGGCTGGACTCCGCTGCATGCCACTGCGTCTTGTGGATTTCTCAGCATAGCTAGGTAAACAATAAGAATGAATGACTTGCACGACACCTCAATAAAAATAATAATATTTTGGACGCCTCTAAAACATCATTATGAATTTATGATAATTATCTTTAGTGAGCTGTCGCGCAAGTTGATCTAAGTCCATTGTATTTTTTAATGTCGCCACATGCAGGATTTTGTCATTGCACAATGCTATCCATTTCATCAAGTGCATTCATAAGCGATTTCAATAGTTCCTAGCGTGCATGCGATTTCGATTATCTGTGAAGCGTCATCAATTTTGTTTAGGTAAAACAGTAATTAAAGAGACATGATATGCTTATGTCACTTCAGAATAATCTAAGACTATGTAGAGTTCCACGGTATTCTCCTGAGTTTCTTAACAATCAATCATTACTTATTTGTGTCATAATGTGATGAATAACGCAACATTGACGCAGCGTACCACACATGATAGGCGGCTGTAAACAAAGGTTGAGTCACACTGACCCAATAGGCACAGGGTTTTCTGTGAAATGACACTATTCATTCTATTAAGTTAATTAATGATAACATTATAGTAGTAAATTATTTATAGGCTTTTATTATTTACTAATATGGTCATAGTACGTTAAATACTCTGTTGTAAATGTGCAGTGTATTTTACTTTCGTTATTATATGTTACATTTTCTTTGCAAGTTTAAGTGTTCTGTCAATTTTGATACTTGAAATGATTTGTTCGGTTTCCGTATTTTATGCTAAAATATATAAATTTCTTCCGCAACAACAGCCCCTATTACGGAAAAGAAAATCAATCAATACTGTTGATAAGACACGCTTGCAGAAAATATTCGAATATTAATGCACTTCGACCTGTCCGTTCATCGATTTTATTGGCAGTTATTTTGAACTCCAGACCTTTTTCCATCGTGGTGCCATACTTGTCAATGATTAGACGGAATAACACTGAAAGCATTTTAAGTATAATGTACCATCTTCTCAGAAAATTTTCTTACATTTTCCTGTTGATTATTTCAAACTAAACACTATAGGTACTAATACAATAATATATTATAGTATTGACAAACAAATTACAATGCTAACGATTTCTCTTGATATACTCTACAAGTAACGCTGATTTTAATTAGTATTAAAATTGAAATACCTATGTGGCATCCACCTTAAGTTCTTTAAAGTATTGAAGGCAAGAGTAAAAAAAAGACCAACACCTTGTGCCCTTCCGTGACAATAAACTTGTATCTTCTGTAATAAATTGATAAACCTGGGCTTATAATTTCTAATTATAAGTTTGAAATCGCAGCAAGCGTGGTTATTAATGCTCAAACTTTCTTCGTGTGTGGGAATACCCACACTTGGTAAATTTTTCAAAGTTGTCTAATTATTAATTTATTTAAAGAAATTTTGAATTACAAAGCACACTTCAACTACTACTCACAATAACATTTCTGATATTTCTAAGAACTTATTTCCAGAGCAAAAAGAAAGACAAACTTTTATACCACGTTTGACGATGGAGAAGAATTAATGTTACTACACATTTAAATATAGGAACCACCTACGAAATTATTTGCGTAGTATTTATTTATAATGTTACGTGTACCCATCAAAGGTTACTACCAAATCGACTTCTCAAATATTTTTGCAATGTACTTGAATGATATTCTTGGCAGCAATATCTGGGTATCTCTCGCAGTTGTGATTGGGTAGATCGCATGATATAATACATCGTTATACATACATACTAACTAAAATAAATTGTTTATTATCGCTACCTTTACATTTGACTCAGTATTGTATGCAGTAGCTTAATCTGCTCTTATTTATCAGCTTTTAATAAGGAGTTATTTTCTATTAAAAGCTGATAAATAAGAGATATTTCTATTTAGGTTATAGAAATATTCTTGTAGTTTCCTTTATAACAATACGATGTATTCTTTTTCTTCAGGTACCTGTTAGAAAACGGCGCGGACGTTGCCGCAGTGAACTACGATGGAGAACTGCCCGTGGACATCGCGGAAAGCGATGAAATGGCAGAGTTGCTGCAAAAGGTCATCGATGAGAAAGGTCAGTACTTTAACTCGTCGAGTACCGGTTTTGCAGACACAATTATAGAACAATAGGTTGCGGTCACCGGTGACCGCTTGGTATTTGACAGTTTAAAACACGTTTATTTTAGCTATATCAACACACATAATTGTAATTTTTATTGTCATCAGTATTATGACACCATTATTTAAAAATCTATTATTATATATCGTCCTTTTAAGTCCTAAACGGTCCATTGTTAACCATTAGTCGTAGTCGTGTCTCAATTTGAAATGACGTAATGGAAACAATCACCCAAATCTTATTGTTCAAATAATAATTGTAGAGGTATATAGTTAGATACGTATCCACCACGATGCATCTGTTAATTACATTGGGAAAAAATAGAGTGTAGCCATACAATCGAAATTCACAGCTGGACTATGGACGGGCCTCAACCTCGTCTACAAAAGAAACCATCGCTTCACGCTTTGTAGTTATTGGCTGTTGTAGTTTAAAAGGTTCTGGTTAACCAGATACTGCTATTGTCCGCTCTTTATTAAATGAATAGTCCCTTAGTCGGTTCTTACGACTCCCGTGGGAAGAGCAGGGGTGGTGACAGATGTAATATAACATAATATGCCCCTTTATTTCTCAGGCGTGGACTGCGACAAATCCCGCAGTGCTGAGGTGGACACGCTGCTGAGTGATGCTCGCAATTGGGCAGCTAACGGCTATGTTGAGGTCAGGGACATGAATGGAGGGACCCCGCTCCATGTTGCGGCAGCTAAAGGATACATCGATGTAAGTTATAATAAGACTTTCCAATGAATTTCTAAAAAACTAGGTACCTAAGGTTCTTCGACATAAGGTCGCATATCTATGTCGATGTTCCCTAGAAAAAAGATCGCAATCAAGCGAAAGACTTATCGATCGCTAAATTCTACATGGTAGTAGTAGGAGATGCGCTAAGCAGAAGCCAGTAGGAGCACATTGTGCCTGAGGCTGAACTTGACCCTCGGATATGAGAAACCGATGTGACAGGGAGATATTACAGTGTATAAAAGTATTTAAGTAATGCCCATCCTAAATCTGCTGAAATTTCAAAACTAGCAAAACCATTTTTTACAACATCAGTAGCAGCCGGTGACAGTCCACTGCTGAACTATAGGCCTTGTCTACATAAAAGGTGGTTGCTAAACACAAAAAAAGATTTGCCATTAGCTAGGGATAGCAGTTTAAAAAATTCAGGTTTGTCAGAGTGCGCTGCGCCTAGTCTCTGTTAAATGCGTAGTTCGTTTGTCGACTCTTACAATTACGCATGGTTAAAATAGGGTGACAAATGTCTTTTACTCCGCAATCAACACAAAGCAATTTATTTAAGTAAGTATTAGACTGTCAATAGAAAACTATTTAAGGCAAATCTTCCACTAACTTCGGCCACCGGTGACGGTATAACATGTTAATAATAACAAAAAAATTAATCATCTAAATAACTTCTACCCATTTTGCGTGATATCGTGACCAAAGCAAATAGTAAATCCTTTTTATTATGTAAAAACAGTATAATTAGATATGATATTATATTGAAACACGCATTCGGAGACTGATGAAACAATTTTCCATATATGCACGATAATTTAAGATGTGCCTGTTATGTTACTACCTATTCTCATGGCAAAATGACGAGTAAGTATATTCCTAAATAACGACTAATAACCCAGCATTGTGTTGCTTATTAAACATACAATATACTAGCAAAACAAGTTACTGTAATAACATTACAAATGTAATAACGTTACCCCGCCCTGTTAAACCCACCCGCGAACAGGGGCACATAATATGCAAAGAAGCATCCACCATTTCATCAGTCATGCTATTAGTACCTTGAAATTGGGGAAAATCTGTTCCCATGCACCGGACGCAATTCCTGACTCCGAGGCATGTATATCGAAAAATTTACGATAAGACTCCGATATTGAATTAGTCTACCCTAAATTGAAATCTATCCACCAACAAGTGTTTATAGTAAAATCAATCTTTATGTGATATTTATACTTACTTATTTCTTAGGTGGCTCTTACTCTGCTAGAGGGGTGCAGCGCTGACCCAGACTGTGTAGACTATGAAGGTTGGACGCCACTCCACGCGGCTGCTCTCTGGGGACAGAAAGAAGCAGCCGCGTTACTTCTCCAATACGGAGCCGACCCACTTATCAAGAATTATTCAGTAAGTTTATTGACATTTATTAGAAGATGTTTAGCAACTCGTTTCTATTTTTCTATAGTTCAAAACTTCTATGTCAAAAGTACTTTCGGTTAATAAAAGAAAATCTTATATTGACTTTATTATTTGATTAATAGACCATGCATTTTACTTTCAGGGCCAAACTTGCATGGACCTTGTCGATCCCGCGATGACGTCTTGGTTGGCTGACGCGATGAATGCGCAGCGTCGCATGAACAACAACAATAACAAACGCAAGCGTAGCCCGCCGCAACATGACGCTAAGCGAGTCGACATCGAGATCAACGCGCAACCAGAGAAAGTCGTCAACGGTAAGACTACAGGTGGCTTCATTGTTTATTCTTATTCATGTTGTAGTTGTAATTAATATTCAATATCCAATCGCAAGTTTCATTGAGCAAGATTTTACACTACTACTATTTGTTGAACAGCCATGAAATAGCTGTGTAATTTTTAAGCCCTTGATTGTATTCACAAGCCAGGACAGCAAAATACCTGCCGATAAATTCACAAGTGGAAATGCCTTGAATTTGGATGCCTTTAAAAATAGACTTTGACCTTATTATCTATCATCATGAAACTTGCTTCAGGATGTTAAGACATAGACTTCAGACTCAGTTTGTGTCCACTGTGATGTGTGTCATATGGTAAGCTTAACTCATGATCAACTTGGATTTATATGTAATGTGTTTGATTTTTTTTCGTCAATGAAACGACACCTAGAACATCTATCGTAACTGCTATTAAATATGATATTATTACCTCTCTTTACACATAAATCCTGATTCTAGAAAGTAGTATAGAACATGTACACAATGTACAATGTAGCTTTCGGTCTCGCATATGTGATGTAGTCGTAAAATGCTTCGGGTAGCCCTCGACGTTGTTTCGGGTCTTACTCTAGCAGTCTAGCTTATATCAGAAAAAGTCGAAGTCGAAATAGTTGTAAACCAAATACATTCTGTACATAACGATAATGGCTCTCTACGTACTTTTAAATGTACGTAAATAACATGTTTCTTTCACAAAATGTTCTAGAGGTAAATAAAATTTTCCTGTTTATTAGAACATGATTTTAATGTTACCTTCATTTGACACAGAAGTTACTGAGATAGTAATTTGTGAAACAAGCTTGTTATTTGCTATATTAAGTCGTAATTGTTGTTGTTACTGGTATGAGTGTTTGTTGTGCTAACAGCCACTCGCCCGATCAACTGGCCGAGGTCACATTTAACTTCATATTGCCTTTGGGTTTGGACAACATATCTCAATTTTAGTACCAAAATGGATAAAGTGTCAAATAATGTAATGTCGGTTTGATAGTTTTAGAAATGTTGTTCAAACCTATCACTCATTCATCATCATTCACGACAGACAAGCCGCCGGCATCGCCTGAGATTGCTAAGACGGAGGGCAAGCCGCCTCGAGGCAGGCCGCCTTCACCAGAAAGCACAGAAATAGAATCGTCGCCAGAAGATGCGCCATCATGGCGCAGATCTGCCTCATTCCGTAACAGGCAACCTGAACCGACCAGTAAGTACCGGGGCTTTGGACTGCTAAACTCTTATTTTGTATCATATTGTACATTGCCATCCGATCACTATGTTTAATTCACGGTGTGACCACATTTATCGTTCCCATACATTTGTCAGACAAGCCGAGTATAGTCGTGGGGATACAAACCCGATTTCTTAAAGTTTGATCAATGTATATAAGGTATTGCTTTTGTTTAAGTGCTCATTATTATTTTATCTTACTATTATATTGATCGCACTTCCAGGCTTAGTGGGTTTAACGTTCATATACCGTATTTATTTATGGAATGTGGCTGTTGATAACAAATTAATGAATAGATAAGGTTTTACTACATGAGGAGCTGCCATGTACTGTATTGCTCTAGTTTTATAGCTAGATTGTGTAAATAGTAGATATAAAATATGTTTATTTCTAAAACCATCTTATTGATTGTACATTTTATATTTTCAGGGGAAAGTAGCAAGACGGTCAACAATGCAGTCGATAACGACACCATATTGAGACGAACACACAGCTTTGAAAATGATAAGAGGTATTTATTAGATGTAACTTGTTTCATCTGTACTTCATTAACATTGTACAATTTATTTTACGAGACGTTCGGTAGAAATATAAAAGAGTAAGTGTATAATAAAACATCAAATAAAAAATTATAAAATATACGTGTTTGAAGCACATAAGCACAGCTGTCACTACAAAAAGCTCCACCATATTGATTGGTCGCTATTGAATCAATGTAAAAGCAACATTTCAGTCGAAGACAGACATTTTAATCAATTTATATGCTTTTTAAAATCTTAAGTCGAAATACTGTATACTAAATCGTATGTAGTATGTCTCAAATGGCAGACAGCCAGGTTTTATTTTTATTGAACGTCTACACAAAGTAAACTGTTGTGCAATGTTAAAGTAACTCTGTACAAAGTGAATTGTTCCATTAAAATTTTGGCATGACAACTAAAATATCGATTAAAATATAAACATTCTTAGAGCACTGTGAGTAATCTAAGAAAGCTTTCAACTAGATGCGGCCGATTGAAGGTCGTGCCGGACCTTTTTGGATAAGATTGCTGCATGAAAGTTAAAGATAATAATAGATAGACATCTATAAAAAATCCTTAAAATAAAAGAAAAATAATATTTCGGTCAAGTGACTTTTTAAACAGGTTATTACTATGATAAATTTATAACCTGCTTTATTACTGCTGATTAAGTTACTTTTAGCTTAACTTATGAAAGATGTGCAAAATTGACCATCAATTCGACTAGTTAGGGATAACTGGAACCATCAAAATACAACTACCTTCTATCCTAGACATTATTCCACCCAAACGCACATTATTAGCATAAATAAGCAAAGATATCTTTGCACATTCGTATGGGTCACCATGTTTTCACCGTATTTGTTCCTAACCTCAATGTCAAATGTCTTTAGTGATCAATAGTGCGTTGATATATTTGTCAAAACAGTTTCTGCTTATATTATTTTGCAACACATTTTCTATTATTTTGCTCACAATTATTTATAAAATGTTTTAGGCTTTTTCTTAAATCATGTTCAAGGGTTTGTGGTTAACACTGGCATTCAAATTGGCGTGCTTTGATGTTATGTGGCGTTTTGGGAATCTTTAACTTGCTACAGGGAAGATGCACCAAAAGGGGGACCTTTACGTTTTGTAATTTAAGTTTTCCAACAATTTTGATATCGATTCTATACATATTCGGGTCCATGCACTTGTCATTCAATTTATTTTATTTCAAGAACACAGTTTATTTATCTTGCTATTGATTATATTACGTTACATGACTTCAAGTAAGTACGCCAATGCATGCTAGTACTAGCCAACAATAAAAAATAACGTTTAACAATGTGCTAACAAGTAACTGCTAAAAAGACATTAATTTTTCTTCTCAATTGGACACAAAAGATAATTGATAAATTTTAATTTAATTGCAAAATAAAAATACTAAAATACATGATGTAAAATATAACGCGGTAAAAGTGTATGGTGGTTGTTTACAAAACATGTTCATGTTCATGAATCTTTTTTAAGGCATCCAAAATAAATGTAATCACACTTTTATGTTCTATATTTACTTATTGTTTAGCAATAACATTTAAAACCGTTTGTTGTAATATTTAAAGAACCTCCATAGGTTTCAGATCTTATCTTGCTATACAAGTGAGTGAGAGATAAATATCAATTTTAATGATATTTATCAATATTATTATGCATAAAGGAACAAAAAATATTAGTTTTTTTTGTATGATTTCAATTAGGACAAATAACAGTCACAATACACTTTTAGCAAAAAATTCACTTGGCAGACTTGTTTGTTTCTTCGACATGTTGTTTATAACATTAAGGGCCTGTTTCACCACATTCATATAAGTACCCAATGAACGTTTGTTTATACAAATTAGTCAAATTACATTTTAGATGCAATCAAACTAGTTACTTCACCACGATATGTTCCGCTGCTCAGGTCCTATTGATCGCAGCGGATTGTTTTATAACCTCTTTTGACTATCCATTACAAAAATAATTATTTGATTCGTACCAGTAGTTACAGAGATTAGCGCGTTCGAACAAAACTCTTATGTATATATGTATATATTAGAGTATGTTGCGGCTATTTAGACATGTGAAACAGGCCTTTAACATCGCCTACGCTACGTACATGTCGCATGCTTGTGTGCATTGTAGCTTCTACCAGCGGTATCGAGACGTGACCGCACGTATAAAGGCGTCCTCCTGTCCGTCAATACCGCCGGCGCAGCCACCAACGGAGAGGAAAAAAATTCCAGAGCACACTAACAATGCTACAGAGAGTAATAACGACGATGTACAAACAAGGTGCTCATTTATATCTGTTCATGATCGATGTGGTTCGCTTTTGGCACTACCTTTACTACCATTTTAGACCTTAAAACCAAGTTAGTAGAATTTATTTCGAGGATACCATAATGTTGATACTCCGACGCCCAATGGATCCAAAAGATCGGGTCTTATATAAAATAGTGTTATATAAAATGATGATAGTTGTCCTTAGAAACGAATCACACCGATCGATACTATTCATGTATTCATGTCGTTACATGAATATTTAATATTCATCACAATAACTGTTATTTATGTCTCGCTATGTATGCTTATCATTGTTGTTCTATGTGTATGTATATGTTAGTGCTTATATGTATATATGAACGTATTTTATTACACGACTCACTAAGAACCTACTCAAATTTGTGTATGGCAAAAATACTTAATACTTAAAAATCATGATAGGATGTGGATTTGGATTATTTAGTTTATTCAAATTGCCTTTATATGTATTTTGATATAGTCAGCTTTAGAGTTAATTTATACACAAACATACATTGCTGAATCAGTATAATTATGTTCACTTGTACAGCGACCGGCAGGTCAACCTGCGTCTATCTGTCAGTTTTTTAACTGCATTTTCAACTTTATATTCGAACAATATAATTGAAAATCGAAAACAAACTAGACCTGCTGGCTTTTTTAAGATATGTTTCGTATTATATCGATATTTTGTATTGTATTAGAATAAACCCTTCGGACAGACGGGAAAGGGAAGTGAACACGTGGAGCGGCCCGACCACTACCACGCCCAGTGCGAGTCCGACCAACACTACCACCACAACGACAGTCAGAAGGTATGATAATATTGATACATGCTTTTCACACACAATATCACTCACGTGGGGAGAATTCTTGAAAGAGAAATCATGCTTATCTAAATAGAAAAAGAGTTTATTTTTCTATGACCATGCAATAAAGGCGAAATCTTTTCAAGAATTTTACTGCCATATTTTAAAAGAATGTAATCATAATGTAATCTGATTGGTACTTTTAGTATATATCTGATAAACATGCCCACAAGTAGATAGCAGTGTGTACGTGTTAGGTAAATCATGTTTGTCTTAGAAACAAGTATAGAAAATTGATAAGAAGAATTGATAGAGAAAAATGTATTAAGATTGAAAATCCATTCCCGTTATAGGAACTGTTGTCCATACTTTCCAACACATTATTGGTATCCATATCCATACTATACAAAGTTTGGTATTATGTGAACAGTTCCGCGGAGAGCGTAGAGTCGAACAGTAGCAATACGTCACCCAGCTCTGCTACGCCCACCAAATTGTCGCCTGGGAACATATTCAAGAACTTCTTCAAGTAACCGCGATGTTTTGTCAATACTTGGACACGAGAATTGTGACCTTATTCACTTATACCTAACATCTTTTTTATTACAAATAGTATAGGTAAATAAGGTTTAACCGAGTACCAGAAATAAGTTTTATAAGCTAAGTTTTATGTTTTTTTTTGTAAATTTCAGTTCATGATTCTAGTTCTTACCAGTAACAGTTCTCGTGTTCAAGCTATTCCGGTTTTCTGTGTGTTAGTTATTATCATTTGCGCTTCGTCTGTTTGTGCTCGGACGATTTTATTTGCGTTTTAGTAATCATAATAATATGGTTTTAATATCAAGCATGACAAGTTTGATATTTTATTAGACGTGCTGCATGTCTAACAGACTTTGAGAAAAGCATTGGCAATAATTGTTATTGATTTGCTTCTTTTGTGAAAATGTAGGGAGTGTAAAGAATGGAGTCTGAAACGATTATCTATACAGGTCGTTTGTGCCCCCGGTTCGAGATGAGGAGAGTGAAACTCAAAGGAAAGCTCACGCGAAAAGAGTGCGTGAAACGCGACGCTCCACGCAGGGCGTCACTCTCGACGAGATCAAGTCCGCAGAACAGCTTGTCAAGAAGAAAGCCGGTAATGGGACCACAGACAGCCCCTCACCGGGCAGCCAGAAGAAAGAAGAGCCCACACCTACTCCCGCGCCACCACCTACAGACAACGGCTCGGTACGTCACACTAAACTCCCACCTAACACCATAGTTCCACTACTCGTAAGTACGCAGTAGCAACAGGGTAGTAAGGATTAAGTACTAAAAATTATGATATTACAAAAAATTGCTTCCAAAGTGACTAATCGGTAAACGGGAATATGCTTACTTTAGAGAAAACTTTAACACTTAAATATTTTTTGAATAGTTCTTCTATTAGATTTTTTGAATGATTTTTGTCACAAAATTTCATTAGGTGTTCATCAATAGTTGAACAGTATCCAGACAGACTAGTGTAATTTGAGTTTCCTATTCCTATTGGGCCATTTAGTATCAGTTTTCTGTAAATTATTATAAATTAAACTGATTGACCAGTTGTGAGTTGAGTATACATATTGTATCAAATTGGTCTACAATGTCTTTAGATGAGGAACAAAATTGCGGAATAAAATGTCCACATAAAATTACACTGGTTTTGCAATACTTGTATATACGTTGAGTTTGTATTTTTGAGTTCTTTTTTATTTGTAATTTTTGTATCAAAACTCATTGTGACCAATGTGTGCTTTTCATGTCGCCCTGTGTTTATATGGCCATTCGGTTTATGTCACGATTCTCATAAAATAATGGAATTTCTCAAACCCACTATTAAAGAGAAAAATGCCCAAAAAAATTAAAAATAAACAATAACTATTATTATCACAAATGTTTTTTTATTGTAAATGGGGGCATTCAAAACAGTTAAAATTGGATCATTTTGAATGGATCGTAGAGTATTGATTTGTGGGGTATGTATACTGTATAGGCGCGCTCGTCGACTCCGGCCGGCGACGTGGCGGTGTCGTTAGCTCTGGCGTGCGCGTCGGCGACGGCAACGGCCACCATCGCTGCCAACAGCGAGCGCCGTCCCTCGTGGCGGCTCAGGCTCGACCCCACTAACAAGGTGGCTATACCATAGCGACCATCGAACAAGATTGTCCATACACACCTTTCACATCTTACGGAAAATGCGCCGAGCGTATCACCGTTGTACGCTTGACGCATTAACGCATCGGTTAGATGTGAAAGGTTGAATATATTTGTGTTTCTGGCAGATGATACGCGATGCATTTGCCGTCAGATGTAAAAGGTCCGTTAGTGTATGATGAAGGCCAACCCAAATTACCGCCATACTTTTTATTAATTCATTGGTCAACATGAAGTTATTAGCTTACGATTTTTATTTGCTAAATGAATAGTTTTTAAATTTGCCTTGTCTTCAGCGTACGTTGTCATTTCTTAGATCATTTAGTATATCAGCATGGACGTATTTCCTATTCCGTTACAGTATTTATTGTATGTTATTATTTTGATACAGTTATAAAAAGGTCTAAAATTAAATTGAATTGTTATAATTATCTGTAAACTAAGATTGAAGATCAAATAGTACCTACCCAAGCTCTATTCGCCTTAGTCATTATAGACCAGTCATTAGTATAGACAATCTTGTTTGATTTAGTCGTTGGGTGGGACGCGCATGGCGTGGAAGTAAATTATTTTTCGCACTAAGTACGATGATAAAATTCTGATTTTGGGACTTAATTGATGAATTTTTGTCGATGAAGATTTCTTACTTATGAGGGAAAGAGCCAAAATATAATTCAACTCTGTATTAAAGTGTAAATAATACATTTAACCCTCTGACCGCTACGCTCGTATCACGAATGTCCTTGCAACCAATATAAATATTAACAAATTGATCTCATTTGACAAGTAACTAATAACATTTGAAACAAGAATTCAACTCTTGATTGCAACTGTAACAATCCCGGTTTTGGTTGGTGCGTCCTGAAAGCAGTAGTCGGTATAAATTTGGACATTGACATAACACATTACATTATCATTGTGTTTCAGTGTCATTATCCCAACATCAGAATTTGTTCGTTCGTTGCATCTATATCAAATAAGGCTATCGTTTTTCGTTCCCTAATTGATGCTAATTTAACGTGAGGTCTTGTTTGTCCAATATAATAAATCGTTTTCCTAGTGTGAAAATGTTGAACAGTCAATATCTGCCAGCTATCGTGATTGTTCGTACAATAGTCGTATATACAACCTCTATAATATATGTGGATTAGCGCCATGTAAAACGTTAGCCCTTATTGTTTCGTGCACCTTTCAATGCGTAGTATGTATATGTGATTTCTTCAGAACAAATTACGTTTTGCACAGTTATTGGATTTGTAATCAAAGCGTCTAATGAATTGAAAAGAAAACTTTAAATTTTTGGACGATCGATCAGTTTTGTATTACCTGCATAATCGACTAATTTGATATACAGGAAAGAAAATTAAAATTAATTCTGTATTTAAATATACCGACAGTAATAGCTGATGCCATACTAATTTTATACTTAAAAAGAAACCATTTCTGTTGTAGCCATTGGTTGGTTCAGTAGCCATAGAAGCCAACCAATGGTAACCGATCTCTGTACTGAATCAATATTTATTTTAATTATTTCTTCACCTGTATACTAAATAATTTGGCTGATTATACAAAGGAAAAGTCCAATAACTGTGTTATTTGTCCTACAATCTTCTATCTATATGTTGCATCTACAATTATTTGTCTGTTTGCATGTATGTTCCTCTGCACCAGTGTGTAAATTTTAAGAAGTTCTTTCGCTATGACATAAAAGTAAGCGATCTAAGATTTATTTTTAGCAGAAAACTTATTACGTAGCGGCAGATAATACTAGCTATTCTAATCATAGATTGATTACATAGACTTTTGATTTTGAAGTCAACAGTGGGGATATTTTAAAACGTATGTACGTGTATGTAGTTTGTATGCTTATTAAAACAACTAAACTGAACGCACTTTGCTTATAGACGCACGTTTTTATAAATTTTGCTGTATTTTTTGTGGTAATAGTTATATAACTATGCAGTTTGGTACACTACTTAAAATGGTAGGTAGGTTAAACAAGTTACATCTAAAAATAATTTAAGTAACTACTTAAATAAATTGGATTCTCAGCTACGTTTTCTTAAGCCGTACAATTTTTGGTGTCACATTACACATGCCAATAATGGGGGTATTGTGGGAATATAAGAAATGATATGTTTCTATGCTTAACGCACGGTTTTCATATCGCGTGAGCTGCATGCAATATGAGAAGCATATGTGCCCTAACACACGTTCCTGTTACCGTGTTAGTTACTGTGTAACCGGTGATGACTGTACGTGAAATGTACTGTTTACTTTCCCACCGGGTTTAAAACGCCCGATTCCCCGAAACGGGAGCGTGTGTAAACGGCCTAAAGGAGGAAAATTATCGCCATGTCAATGTTCGGTTCATATCAGGAGCATTAAGTACTTATACTATAGTTTATTAAATGCATATGTACGTATTATTACAATGTACCTACAAATAGTATAAACAACGCTCTAGCAGTGAAAGAAAGTGATGTTTAAACTGAATCATTTTCTAAAGTATTATATTCTCCTACAGATTGTGACGAACCGTAATTGTGTTTCCAACTGTACTTATTGCTCCTATTTTGCTCAAATAATATCATACATATTCATACATATTCTGTTGAACTGCACATTTATTTTTTTAATTAATTAATTTATTTGATATTAACAGTTTGAACTCGAGGACGCCGGTCGGTCATCGCCGCGACCGGCCACCACGGCGGCCGAGGCGACCGTCACTCTCCCTTACCGTCGCCCACCCACTGGTTCCAACGCGAACACAACCACCTCCTCACCTAAAGATGATAATAGGACAGGTGAGATACGACATTACAATATTCTTCTCTTGCTCTTGCCTTATCCTAAATTATTCGGTCAGCGCAATGTCTTATACCATTCTCTTTCAAAAAGTACTAGCTTTTTCACACTGAAACAAAACATATTTTGTGTTTATCCGGTAAAAATCGATACACCTTCATTGTAAACAAAGTCAATTTGGCTAAGTACAAGTTCTTTAAATCAATAATTTTGTATCACAGAACCGTCTGGCGAAGAAGACAAAGAGCGTGAGAGCAGTACAGAAAGCAAGGCATCGAGCAACGCGTCGCCAGCGAGCACGCAGGCAGCACTCAACGTGATACAACGCCGGCGCAGGCCGAAGCGACGCTCCACGGGCGTGGGTCACGTTGACATGGACGTACGAACTTCTATATACATTAATACATTAAACTACAGACTGTTCACAACGGTTCCTCCCTCGAGCGGGAAGAATATTACAAAATCAGGGTCCTGGTAATTGCCCAAACGCTCGTTTATGATACGTTTGGATACGCGCACCGGTATAAAACCTATGCGTATATGACAAAAGTGGCAGGGATTTTGGTCCTAACGTATCAGGAAGTCATTCGAAACTGCTCAATATGCTTTGCCTACATTTCATAATATTATGTATTATACGCACAAATTCATTTCGTCTACTAACGTTCAACAGTTTTCTTCGACGCACATCATTTAATGATTTTCCATTTTTTCGAATTAATTATCTAATCATCTTTTCAAACTTGTACAAATGTAAAAATTATTCCTAACATTTTTTTATTTCGTGTTCAAGCTCTACTTGAGACTCTGAAGTATAAGTGAACTTTTCGTTATTTTTCTGACCATTTCTACAGTCTACAGGTTTTTGTTTATTTTCTCATCGCAAATGCTTTTGGCACGCTGACTTTCGTTCATTTTCTGTTTTCGTGCTAGGAATAGGTAGGTAGGTACTGCTGTTACTGGTCATACTGTTGTCGATATTTCGCACAATATTGGTTGTGATTCTCTAAGTCAACACTATCAGGATAATGGATGTAGAAATGTACAACGTTGCTATGTGATTGCAGGAGCACGTAAGGGAATTAGGAAATATCTACTAATTTATTGAATTTAGAGTGCATAATATTTGTGTTGTAGATATGTTGTACTTGTGCTGAGAGTATAATCAAATTGAATTTATTGTCTATTTTGGCCCCTAAAGAGTTTGGTGTGGTGGCAAGTGTTGACTATTACAAACACTGCCATTGTCTGCTTATGGCAAGACGTTTATATGTGTCGTATTAGTAAGTACATCGGTGATGTTTTGTAGAAGAATATGCTATATAAATTATGGTTCGTATTTATATGTTCTATAAACATGTAAAGCGCTGCACGAATGCCGTGGCATGCGCGTGCATGCAATCGGATACTTCTACATCGGACCGGCTGCCGTGGAAATCGCGAGCAAGCCGGTTCCGTCGGCACTCGGCCAGCAGCGTGCGGCAGCCGACATTACTCCCCGCGCTACTAGCTGCGGACAGAGAGACGCGCCTCGCGACCGCGGAGTCGCGCCGTCGCTCGGCGAGTTGCCGGCCTCGCCGCGCCGTGAGGACGGCCGACGCGCTGCGTCAGGTGTGATCTCGTAATTAATTCATGTATGATCAAAACAGCCAAGTGCTTTGGTGGTGTTCGTAGGTAGAACAAAATACTTAACTGTTATATTGTCCAGGGCAACGACAGGTGCCAATTGTAACCTGTACTTCTATTGGTTTATTTTTCCAATCTCTACTATACCTTCAATGTGTAACAATCAATACAATTGGCTTTATTGTAAAACGTACCTTTCAGTACTCAAAATTTTAAGGCAACTTCATGCCCTGTGGTTGATTGATTGTATAATTATATGTATAAAATAGATTCTTATTCCAGCTAACTGCGGATGTCCATTGTGTTCCATTCATTTGATGAGGCTATTCCATTACTATGTTATTGGTATTTTCGCCAGCATTGTACCAGTAATTCTTTAAAGTAAAAAAGATATACCTAGCTGTCTTAATTCAAATGACGCCGAGTTATATAATGTACTCATCCAAAACTCGCTCTTCGGCAAATATATGTATATGCACAGGGTTCAATACAAACTAAGCAATGGTGGCTACCGCCTTTTTTGCTCACCAGGTGGCGCTAATCTAGCATAAGATTACTTTGTCCAATGATTGTAGCTGTCAAAAATTGTATATTGAATGATCTGACGCTAGCTAATTCTCTAATGGACGAATAGACGAGAGGTCCACACTAGTGGTCAACAAAAAATGGTTGCCCAAATTGAATTCATACAGTTGAACAACAGTTGCACGGCTCGACCGTTATACGTAAAATATCAGGAGTTGACCATGCATGGTACATATATTAGGGAGTAACTTTGAAACTCGTCATCATAGCTCCCGTGTCGAAGTAGAAAGATTCTTGCCACAATGATGGACCTCCGCAGAGAGACGAATGAATTAGTATCAAACGTCTCTGTATTTTATGTTACTATTCCTAAAGTTCCTATTTATCCTACTCTTATGTGATCGTTGTTCTGTTATATACTTCAGAATAAGTATGTGTTTACTATCTATCCAGTCATGAATGCATCTGATATTAGATTCATGGAATATTGATTTATAATAATTGTATGCCACTCAGCGCACCTGCCTATGGTCTGGACTGTACCAGCATGTTTCTGTTTCATTGTAGGTTTCATCTTGCAGAAAGGATATGAAAGGTGTTCATAATCTTTTGAAGATTTCAGACTATTTATAGCAGCCCCACGAGTTTTCCTTCACCGTAATTACGTACTTACGTTGAAAGAAAACTACTGCAACCGCAGCTGGTTTTCCTCGAAATTAAAAAAAAAGTAATTTTTATTATCTTTTAAATATCAAATCAATAATCACCCCTATACAACGGGGTCTCAACGAAATTAAATTGGCGTATCAGTCCATATATTGATGTATTCATTAAATCATGTCACCATTCATCATCATCATCATCATCATCATCATCATCATTATCATCATCATCATCATCATCATCATCTCCTCCGTCATTATTAAGTTACGAAGCCAAGCGAAGCGAAGCAACTCGTTGTTGATTCCAGGAATTACAGCAACATCTATAAGCGAAGGCCGAATCGCAGAACATCGAATTTCCTACAAACCTACCAGGTGTATCAATATACCCCGCTTTGAGGATCATCCGGCATCCCAGGGCTTGATCTGCTACTCGCTTTTGAACTATTCAAATTAGTTTTAGTGTTTCATTATATGTACGGTAATAAAATAGTTACGCATAGATCCTGTTGCAATTGTGTTATCAAATCACTAGGAATATCTGTTATGAAGTTGATGACATCTGCGGTAGTTCACACTTCACATGTGCAATACATGGCTTTGTAAAACGTCACGCGCACTGTGGCCTATTTGTTGGATGACTCAGAGAACGAACTGTTATCGTGCGAGCCTATTGATAGTTTATGTTCACGATCTGCTTTATTGTATGTTTTATTCGATGAAAATGAAGATTAGTACTTGTCGCAGAAACCTCTGTGTCGTATGGTCAGTGTTCAATGGTCAGCATGTCTTTGGTGGTCAATGTCAGCTTTATATGTACGGAAACATTAAGTAACAGATACATGTCCAAGCATATTTGGGATCCCATGTAAGTTACTGCATTCTGATTCTCTTAAAAAATCATCATCTACCATTATCGCATCGGACCCTAATTTGTTGAGACTAATATTTATTTTTTTGCAATTTAATATAAATCATCACTATAAATAAAATGTGTTATGCTTGCAAGTGAGGGTCTAACCATCATCAATACCTTCATGTTACTAATTTAGTTAAGTGTTATTTAACACTCAAAAGTTTATACTTTACCATAGAAACGGTTGTAGATCATCTTAGTTAACATTGACTACCTGTTCTCAGGACATTGTAAATGACCGCGGTGGGGGCGGCGAGGGCTGCGATGCGGACAACGAGGCACCTGCGGTAAGTACTAGAATTCTTCTTTAGTAAATTAAAAAGTGTTCATTACTATTTCATCAAAATTTCATCTCTATTCACTTCAATAAATGGACATAATTTTAAACTAGGATAAGGGGTCGTAATGCAGCGACCACGTCTAGCAACTCCTGCACATCTCGGACGATGTACGCTTGTTTGGACACACCTTAAAGTATAGTATGTCATTTTGCACGTAAAACCTTATGGCAAACATGATTTACTATTAGAGTAGTTTATTTATGTAAGTGGATCAAAAGGAAGTAAAGACAAATAAAATATGGACAGATTGTAAGGAAAAGGTATTTGTAATATAACATGTGATAGGGGAGAATGGAAGGAAAAGACAGAGCACCGATCTTAATTAAAGTGAGATAACAGTTATATGATAATTATAATCATTATACCTGTTTGAAAAACAAAATGCTACGCTAAGACTATAAAATAGTTTTATGTTGTTAAACTATTTTCTATGCTCTTGTTCAGTCTGAAAGGATAAAACTAATATTAGGTATGCATCGTGTAGTCTATGTAAAAATGTAAGACGTTTGTATAAAATCTTTGTTTAGCGAGTGGTGTGGTACTCGCGGTGTGGTGTGGGTGGAATCGCTCGAAATGTTATGTTATTTATAGTGAAGTGACGATAGCGCCATAGTAGGTGGATATCGATGTGTTCGCTAGATTAACACTGTTTCGAAACTTTGTTGATAAATAGTGAGACGGAAATAATGTGAAAACATCTCCTTCGTATTTCAGCGGCAATTGACATAATTATGATACTGCTAAAGGAAACGAGTTTATCTGTCGGTGACATAAAGTTTTGCTCCTTTCTGATAGATTCACGTATAGTGGATGTGTTAGTGTGCGATACTTTTAAAGGTAATTAGGTCTTTGGAAACACCGATTCTATACTCAATCAAAACACAGATTGCCATAGATGAAGCCCACGTAATGAACTAAAATAGTCATTAAGATATGAACACGTTCGTCATTATGCGTCATGAGAAACTTGAAAATAGCTACGTTTGGACACGTACGGCAATTTATTTTAATGAATCCTGTTAGTCACTGGTTATTAATTTTATTATCCTTGGACTAATCTCGTCTTGTTTGGATACGAAATGTTTAATGTGAGACGTGAAAGTGCAGCAGTACCATTTCGTTTATTCAGGTTGTTCAATATATTAGTCTACAAATACTTTCGAAGACTACGTCACATTTTTTTGTAGGTGGCGGAATGGTTTTGACCGTCGATGTCCTACCAATATTAGCTTTTTCTTTCACGGAAACCATTAGGTACATCTACTATGAGACCAGTTCTTTATGAATGGGAGGTACAGTCTAATGACTTTTCTAAATTTCAATTGTACAAGTGGGTCTGGGAATAAATTATGTGGAACAAAAATATTCATGTTTTGTTCATCGGTTGTTGACCGATGACAATCTGTCACAGTGATGAACGTGGACACATTAACTTTTTAAGAAATTACCGTCTTCAGGTGAAGTTGTTATTTATTTTTGTTACTTATGTTATATGCATTTTACTGACAAAGATAGATTTGGTACATTTGCCACCATTGACGTCTTATTTCAATATTTTAATTAGTTTTACGGCGTAGACGAGTAATGGATGTAGATTTTTTAATCATCCGGGTTGGTTGCCAACACTTGAGGGGGGCGAGTGGAATTATGACTTTATTGTTAACAATATATCATTGGATTTGTCATATTAATATAAATATTTTATCTGTCTTTATACCTTTTTACATGTGTACTACCTATACGACTGGACAATTTTTGAGCAAGTCCAAATAGTTTATATTCACATTTGTACTTGTTTTAAGTAGGACGACATCTGTAAGAATTATTAATTCCAAACCAATATCATGAAGTCGTAAAAATAAACACATTTATTTAACTAGAATTGTTTACAGTACTTTTCGCAGTGTAAATAATCAATTAGACGTTATAATTACTTGTTAATGTTTTGTTCCTACTGATCTTGGCTCTCGAATACTTTCGTAATGCGCTAATCATTACTAATTACGCTGCTCTACGCAATGACCGCGTATTGTTATTTATTGGGTCATTTGACTACGTGACAGTTAAGGCACCTGTTCATGACGTACTTAGCAGGGAAAAGAAGCTGACAAATGTTGTGGCTACGTTATATTAGAAAACTGCTCTATTTGACAAAGAGTTTAGAGCATTGCTCCATGCGTGACTTAATTTTTAGTGGAAAATAGAGTTTCTTTTTTAATGTAATATTTGTGGACACATGAAAATCTTCCTCGAGTAAATTCGTCACATACATATAATATCCATCTAAAGAAAGTCATTTGAGTACGAAGTGCATATGAGTGTCATTAATCTTGTAAGTAAAGTCAGAAATCTAAGGTCATGAAATGAATAACTCATTGCATTGAGATGCACTAATTATTTTCTAGTTTGCAATTATCGCGTCAATGTGTCATTGGGCCGCGTCGCCCCGTGACACTCATTATAGTTTACTGACACCTGTTAGTATTGTATTTAGCTGAGGGTGTCCTAAAATGTTGCGTTGAGTGAGAAGTCGTTGAAAGCGTTATACATAGCACAGTCGATCTCTTAATGGGCCGTGGAGTTACGCCGTACTTCTGTTGTTCGCGACGGAAACAATTTCTTGAAATAAATCATGAGTCAATTGTAAGCTTCTGACTAATATATTCGGTCAGGAACACTGTTTCAAATAATGTACCACTTGGAACAAAGCTTGCAGAAACGGGTTGTCTAAGAATATTGGATTTTACATTGCAGCTAGATAAATTGTGGCAAACCAAAAACAGTTTCAGAAAATGTATAAAACTGGATAACTGATTGTAGTGTATTTTTTTTATAAAATAATATTTTTTAAGTGATAATATCCGATGTCGACATTTTAGCGGCGTTCACCTCGCTGGTTGACGTCACCGAAACAATAGATGCGGTGTATTTCTGGCTGTTATATCGTAACTCGTATTCGTCAAATGCTATGAACTCAGCTGGTCCATATGATTTATATCGATCGTTTAAATTCGAGCGAGACTATTTTTATACGTCTTTTTATCATGCCAAATCTATAAAAATACAGTTTTCCCTGTCACTGAAATAAATCTTATGCATGTAACAACACGTCTCCTATTTCTGTTGCCATGTGTATAACGTAGGTTCTCATCATAGCAGGCGTTGTTCATTTCGATTGGTTTCTTTGATCCTTAGCGCATAGGTACATAGATAAAAATAAATTGCTCTCTTTCAAGAAACATTAACTACGCAATTATAAAAGCTTTTCTCTGCACCAATCCTTTGATCTAGGAATTATTTGTAATAGCTGTACGTAAATTACCGCAGACGTGTTGCTCAGATTACAAATATTAAGTTTAAAACTTCTGACATTTTCGGATTCACACAATAAATATAAGTGTTGTATTATAATGAATATTCACTTTGGGAAGTATTTTCGAATTAGTGGGAACTAAATTATTTATAATTCCTATTCAACAATTATATGTTACCATCTTAGGCACTTTAATTATAATGGAAATATCCTAACGGAGAATACATTTGAAAATACGATATCAATGACCTCAAACACAAATAACGACTGTTTTGGTTCCATGTGTGTAGTTTCCGATCATCAATCGTCTGGTCTAGTCATGTGACAATGTTGCTAATAAATTACATCACCCGTCCACCGATTTCCGTGTTTTGACATTACTAAAAAATAATTAACAACGTAATTTCACTTTTGACACTTTGATTTCTTTTCATGAATTTCACGAGACAATTATCTCGTGTAAAAGTCGCTGCAAATGCTAAGAATTTTGCGTAGAAATTTATTTTGATATAATTTTTTTCGGTGTTGGTACTGACTAGTTACTTTTAAATATTATCAATCTTCTGAATCCTCTTTTGCATTTGTCTCTACTGAGAAGCTAATGGGCCATTATGTTTTGGCACGATAGTAGCACTCTCCACAAACAGATTACCTCGTGGTCTTGATAATCTTGTCAAATATATTTGATAACTCTCGCTTACGTCTTCCATTTGATATGGATAGCAAATATGTTAGAGGTTGAATCTTCAAAGTTTCATAAAATTTTGAGTTTAGTGACAGATTGTGTAATTTATTCCATTTCTACATCATGTTCATATGTGTGGGGTGTCTTCAAGGTATTTTAACGGAAAATAAAGGCGTTGGCAGTATATAAATACACAAATTTAACGCGGAGAATATTCGGTTGTAAACAAAGTTCTCCTCACTGTTCTCAATTCTCGTTTCATCGTCCTCAA
Source organism: Spodoptera picta (assembly GCA_038387885.1). Lineage (NCBI taxonomy): Eukaryota > Metazoa > Arthropoda > Insecta > Lepidoptera > Noctuidae > Spodoptera > Spodoptera picta. The sequence goes on from JAZHFQ010000105.1 coordinate 755,725, forward strand.
TATCTAGTTTTTCACTTTATGTGATCTAAATATTACAAAATCGTTTTAATTTTCTGCATTCCAACTTGCGATGTTATTTTGAAATCACGCTTAGTTAAAACGTCTTCATTTTTCTGAAGGACGAAGTCAAGCTTTGGCGCCTTTCGGAGATCAAATTTAATAGGGTGTAAATGAAAAACGTTCCTAAGTTAATGTAGCATGGCATAATTTCACTTTCTGCAGTTTATGGTGTCGTAATAATGGATGCGGGTCATAAATTATTGTGTTATAGTATTTTACTATTCGTTCATTTTGATTTAATTATAGAAGCGGCCGAGACTAAAACCAACTCTATGTAGGAAAAATGCAGTGAAAGAATTAGATTTAGATGTGATAGATTGTGTGAAAAATTATATGAAAGAGAAAGTAATTTGTTATAGGATGTCGTTTGATTGAGGAGAATGAAAAAGGAATTTACATTCTGCCATGAGGGTAGGAAGGAGAGGAAGCCCTTTTCCATGGCATGTAATTGACCTCAAACAGATTGTTGATATGAAATCAAATCAGTGACATGATTCAATATGTATTTTACTACAATATTTAAGTAGGTTTTTGTAAAACTAAAAAATTCAGAATGTCTATTCTGCTATGATGAACTAGTGAAAAATGCTCTTTCTACCGGTTCTCCGGAAATTCGTTGCTCATGTGATTCACAAACTAATGTTACACACTCTAAAAGTGTGTTTACTACAAAATGTGTTTGCCGTGGTGAAAGGTTTGTGCGTCAAGGGCTGCTAATGGTTTATTTCTCCTTAAGATTTACGAGTGTGCTTCGGGGATTTTCCACGTCCATACACTATGTAGTTTTACAGGTGCACTGCCTGTCATCTAGCCAATTTCCTAGTAGTAAACGTCTTGTTTCGTACATTTAAATAAGTGCACAAGGTGCTAATGTAGCAACATTATAAGGATTTAACATCTGTTTCAAAAAGGTAACAATTCCTTCTGGCTCGATTTCAAAAAACAGCAAAATTTAGGCAGTACAAGTACATTAACCAAAAAATCGCGGGTTACTCACGTGAATATGCTGTGAAAAGCCGCGACCGCGCTTGCTGCTCATGAGGAAGAACCCCTCTGTGGTTCGAACCTAGTAAAGCTTTTCTCAGTATATTCACGTGAGTAACCCGCGATATTTTAGGTAATTTAGTATGTGTCACAATAGGTACAATACAGTATATGCAACAATCTTTGAACTTGTGAATGTGTTGTTGGAAAAAGGGATTGGTTTGAATAAAAATGCCGATAAAAAATTGCAATAGGATAAAGAAATTGTTAAGCAGATCGATGGTCTCATTTCTCGTTTCTAATATGAGAATTCGTGATAAACACATCTTTGTTGAGATAACTCGACAGCTTGTCGCTATATCTTGGCAACACCGTTTTCATGTGATAGATTACTCTGCGCATTTTCCGAATGAGCTCTCTCTTATTGATATCTTTTAGTGATCTGCGATAAGTGCGCTTGTTTTGGAGTCAGTCGGCCACTTCAGTTCAGTGACAAAGGAAACATGGCTCTGTATATTTAGTTAGTAGAGAAAGTGATTAAAATGTTTGTTTAATATTTTAAAAAGCGTATTAGTTAACCTAATATCTTACGAAACCGCGCGTGTATTTTTGATCATGGTTGTGTTTTTTTTTAGATCGTTAATAGAAATTCTATTCATAATATTTATAACAAGTCCGGTGAGATAAATTCGTGGGTTAAGAATATCTAGGAACAAATCGTTGATTAAGAATATTAGTAGTTGTTCACTACTGCGGTTTGAACACGGAATATTAGTGGTACAGAACATTTTGATTCAACAAATAGCTTATTTCGTTGACAAATCTAGATTTTTATAATGACGGATTCTGAAAACTCTGTATCTTAATGGTCTATCAAAGAAAGGTGTGCCTAATGGGGTAAAAAAATAATATAGCTAGCTCATTACAAAGTATAAGAGATCGGTGTATTGGCATTAACATTTTCGTCGTACAGGAAGTTAATTTCAAGTACGAAAAAGCATTATATCATTGTATGTCTAGCTCTACAATAAATACTCGGTTTTTTGTGGTCAACGTGGAAAATATTGGCTTAATTCCAAAGTTACTATGAACGATACATAAATTGCGTTTGAGTGGTCACTACTCAACTGCGTTTTGAGATTTTGTAAACATTTATTTATTTATTGGGCTTCTGTTTTACGTATTTTGTCATTTATTGTTAATGAGCTTATTAAATGCTTTTCTTTGTATTGAATTTCAACATATGAATGCATTGATATTCCTGTTTCAAATGTTTCTGTGTTAGTACTTCATAGATTTTTCACAGGTAATAAAGTAGAACCGATGTTTCTCTAACGATCGGCACAAATTAGGACATTGTTTACTGCTCCATAGTAAAATATTTTCATAGCAGATTCCTAATGAGTCAAGGAATGCCGCCCATTATCCTAGTTTTGATTAAAATGTTTATGTAACGCATGCCAATTTCGTAATCAAATATTTTCATAGTAAAATGTGACCGATGAAAAGATCAGTAGGTTGTGAAAAGCTAGGTTTATATGAGATGTTGAACTGTGGGAAAAATGTTAATGTATACTGATTTCCTATTTAAAGAAATGCAACAGATCGTACAAACATTCAGAAGTAATGAATTTCCACGTTAGTATTTGATAAAGTGAGTAGTCTGTCCCCAACAAATTACGTGCTCAACTGTTCATTAATCAGAAATTCAGTTGCCAGAGCTTGTAGGCAATATGTAATCAATATTTTGTAGTCATAAATTCGGTATTTATCACCGTGGTTACTACTGAACGGTGAACTGGAGCCTTATTATTTTTAGCGTATCCGTCCGTGACGCCAGCTCCACAACACACATGGCCGGTGACGTCGCTAACCCGTCCACAATGCAACCGCCTCTAACATTATTAAGATATGTAATATCAACTGCTCTTCGTGGGCGGTTTAAACTATCACATCACAGTGATACGACGCAATACATTATAAATGTTAATTTCACGGGAAATATTAATCATTTTATTTCGTCTCAAAAGAACTGTTCCAGATTTTTTAGATTAAAATATGTTTTATTTTTGAGGCGACGCCACAGGAAGCGGGACAGATCTAGACGCTCGTAAATACGAAAATAAAAGCTAGATTACATGTAAAACATACCCTTGACCCGTTAATTTTCTTAGTTTAGGTACTCCGAGAAATATGTACAGTGCCATTCCTATAACGTTTTCATTAGACAAGTGCTAAAACGCTAATTTTATAGTTCACGAACAATTTATAACTACTTTATCAATGTCCATAATGTAGGACAGACATCGTGTCGTACGCGTAGCGTCTATCGCCCACGTGGGAAGCGAAGTTAGCGGCCGAGTTTCCCAAGACAATTTCGAAATATATTTTGGTGTATATTATGAAATTTTGAAAAACGATTTAGGCACGTCGTCTGGAGAAATAGAATCAGGCCACTAACTCAATGAATTAACCACATAATTGGGGGATTTCTAAGAATAATTCATTTTTCTAATCTTGCTCACAACAGCCGCAGGTAATAAAAACTAAGTAAACGTGTAACGTGCTGTGGTTTCAAGAGATATGGGAGTCAAGATTTCAGTCAGATGTTTTGATAGTTCCCAACAAGATAGTATTTGGGTCATCGCTTTCGGAATCCGAGACGCGTAAACTTGAAAATAGATTTTATATATAGTTAGTATAATACGAAGAAACTAATGCGTGTTTCATATATTAGCGATTCGATGGTGTAGTATCTATACTGTTAGAAACAGCCGTGTATGTATACAGTTTACGATGCACTCACTTCTCTACATCTGCAGGGCTTATTTGTGGTTGCCGTAACATACAATGTTTATAGGAGGTGCGGGCTTATTTTTAGCATGCGCGTTGTGTACCTGTGCCGATACCGATCAGGGCGGAGGCACGGGTTGGCCGCGGCTGGCCTTCGATCAGCGCACTAATTATGAAGTAAACTGTCGACTGATTGATGAGGCGTCTCCGATAATAATAGAGGGCTGTAATCTCTATTTGCGTTGCGACGTCCTTGCGGTGCGGCGGGTTTGGGGCACGCGCCACTGGCCGGCGATCCCTACACTACGGTGATGCGTCGCGCCGTTATATTTACAGGTGATGGTCTGTCTCACGTGTCCGGTGGATATCGCCCTCTCGTCTGAACATGTCAGTGCGTCACCAGCGTCACACACGCGCGATCCTGCCGCCCGAGACGCGAGAGCACAATATTTTCACATCGCGTAGAATAAAACTCGGGAAACGGTCAGTGTGTTTACGTAGCGCGCGGCGTTCGCCCGCCAACTGTTTTACTATACGGCTCCGGTGAAATGTGTACAAAATGAGTCGTAAACAAGATAGATACACTTCCAGGCCTCGAAGCCTTTCTTCACATTACAGCTCGTCTCCAAGCATGCTGGGGACGATGCTCGGTAGTCAGTACAGTCCTTATTCAAACAACTATTCCAATTACAGTTCTAGCGCGTACAGGAACTATAACCCTTACAGTGCGGGATTAGGGCGGCCGTCGTCGAATCTTGGTATATACGGTGGTACTAGTTCCGGGTATGGGGGCGTGTACTTAAGTGGTGCTACTTTGGGGTCGTTGAATTTAATGACGCCTGTTTTAAAAAAGTTGGACAAAAGGTTGCTGGCGAGTAAAAAAGACTTTAAGCCCAAACCTGTGCCATTGGCGAAGGTTCAGGAGCCTACGGAAGTGCCGGTGGATGTGCCTGCTGAGTTGCCGGTGCCAGACGTAGATGATGTACCACCAGTACGACCGCAACGCAAGAACCGTCCGAATAAAGCCGGTAACTTGGACAAAGAACGATCTCGCTCGCTCAGCTCCCTGGAGACCTCAGGGGCGCTTGGTTCTCGGTCTCTCAGCTTAAACTCTCTTGCTTCAGATGGATACTGTGTACGTAATACCTATATTATTTACAAAGATATAGTACTCTTCCTTCACTTTTACTAACGACCAAAATTAATTACCGATCTTAATCGAAACATTTTTGATCAAAGACATGAGTTCTATTAAATTTCTTCTAAAACATGATAGATCGACTCAGAGATTTTTGATTAGGTTGGTTATTTATTTCGGCCGTTATTTTATTTACAAATTCATGAAGAAACATTTACCGACTTCAAAAAAAGGAGGAGATTCTTTTAGTGTATTTAAATACGTTTTGTATACACTGAACTTCGGAACTGTTTCGTTTCAGTACTTATATATTTAGGATTCTATCTAAGGTGTTTTCATTCTATCTAAGGTGTTTTCTGGATAAAATCATTTAGTGATGTTACGATATCATTTATCGTAGCAATTGGCGTTCCATGGTCTCTCACTGCCTACGCATAGACTTTGGTAAGCCAATTGCTACGATGGATGGGGGTAGCACCATGGGAGTATGAATGTATGATTTTACTCATTTCGAAATGACTTTGATCGTATCTGAAAAGGAATAACTGATTTATAAATTTATTTTCCATTTTCATTGTAGAGCAAAAATATCGGAAGGGTATTTTTTACGGAATACGCGTGTTTATTGTGTAGTTGTGTTTATCGCTACTTCTTTGAATAATTATTGACCAAAGAATGTAGTTTCGAAGATTCTATTGCACTACATACATACTTGTACATGATGTATGTAGTATGAAAGTACCCTTGAACGTTAATACATTCTTCGTGCGAACTGGCAAACAAAGTAACCATTCCATAGAGAAAACACATCTTAGTTGACTTTCTTATCTTTTTTGGGAAGTTATGCATAAATGTTCTCATTGTTCTGTCTCAAGTAGAAAGTTTCTGGATTCCCGTGAATAAACACATAGTTTTTATAGCTTCTGTCTCAGTTCATCGCACCTATTTATAGAAGTTTCGTTTTTCTAACTATTTGTTATCAATGAAACGGCGTCTATGTTCTTTCTATTTCATGTTTACGAATTAAACAATGGTTTACAACTGTAGTTTCGTTGCCATAATAGATACATGAGTTATTGGTATATGTTATTAATGGTCAAAATTACTGTGTATGTGGAATTTACATTTTGGTAAATTTCTTTTACGGAAAACCTTTTTCTAACCTTTTGAGGAATAAAAAAGGTGATGTTGCGATTATGTCATAATAATAATTTGGTATCTCATGATGTCATTATTAATGTTTCAATAATGTTGTTTACTTTCATTGTAAATCATGATTTTTAATTACACTCTTTCACTATTGTGATCGGTTTTAATGATAATAATACTTTATACATTCGTAACAATAGAAAATAGAAAAGAATAGTAATAAATAATAATAAACATGGACATAGTCAGCTCTAATATATTTCTAAGTTATGATGATTGCATGATTTATTTTATGAATGAAATGTGTGATCTTTATTATCGTCATGAAAGTTGTGATCGTTATGTGTCATAAAACTACTACAAAGCAAGCGGTGTATCTTTGACCAAACAGTGTTGATTTTATAAAGAAACTTGCAACAGCATCCTGAAAGTGTTTTTGAATTTTGTACTCAGAGATGCTTACACTCGCTTTACATTACTTATTGTAATCCAGACCTACGAGGTCGTAGAAAAGATTGCTTTAATTGAATGATACAAATGAAGTATGTTAGGGTGTTATTTATATGTGTCCTATGTTATAGCTAAAAATCTCTTAAACACTATAATTACATCTCCTTCGAAGGTAAAAGAAGGCCGGGCTTAATAAAAATAAACTACCTACTAGTAGTTTCAACACCATTAGCATGAAAACTTTACTAAATAAAGTGGGGATTGCCGTATTTGTTAGGCAGAAGGTTCTTTGTTGTCTGATGGCAGTTGTAGGTTATACCCATTTTAATAGTAGTTGACAATGTAGGTAACAAATACCCAATGTACTGATAATGTTCTATATCATTCCAGTCTGGCAGCGAACGCACTGAGGAGAGCGAGGACAAGGACTACAAGGCGCTGTACGAGGCGTCTCAGAGCGAAGTGCGTCGCTTGCGCGCCTTGCTCGCCACCTCCGAGCAACAGTTGCGCGAGGCTCGCGCGACTATCACAAGGCTCACTCAAGTGGTACGAATTACTTTAGTATATCTGTGTGTGTAGTTTGGTATATGTTTGACCCATACTTATGTCGTTAATTTCTATGGTATGTGTAGTTAAGTCTTAAGTACGTCCTTCAGATATCTGAACAGTAATAATAATTCATCTCTGAAACTATGATAAAAGATTCGGATATACTTACAAAGTTACAATCATTATGTTATCAATCAGGTTTGTACCTGAAGTTAGTTTCATGTGCATGATACACACTCTTGCTATGCGTAGCGTATGATACTCATCTACATCTAGATAGCCCTTACAATTGACAACTGTTCCTTTCCCTCCTTTTTTGTTTCAACTGTCCTATTGTCATTTATATGATGTCAAAGGTTCAGTATCCGCCATGTTGCAAGTAGAGTAGGACACACTCAAATTCCAAAGTATGAATCTAAAATGATTTTTGAACCGAGAATTTAAAAATTCTGGTTCATATATTCTAAAAGCACAAGTTGTATAATAACTGACTGTAAACCCAACGTGCAAAGCTATATAATATTAAATTGTAAGTACTTACTAATGCAATGTTTAAAATGTGGCTCACATTTGTATATTTTTGCCTCTGCAAATGTTAAACAAGTTTATTCTGTGTGCAATTTATTTATTTGATGAATTATTTTTAGCGCCTACCGAACCATTCGGCTCGTTTATCTTTTATTGTTTAAGTTATACCAAAATTGACGTGTTACGCATTTAGTTTTAAGTTCCGATAGTGGATTTTTATGATAGACTAGTTATTGCCCGCGATTTCCTTCGCGTACAATATGAATTCTGGGACATAACATTTCGTTTCTATTTTCCAAAATAAAAGTATGTTACTCCTTACTACATCAGCTATCTGCTAGTAAAAGTCCCGGTAAAATCGGTTGAGCCATTTCAGAGATTAGCCAGTACAAACATACAGACAGACAGACAGGCAAAATTAAAATGTTGTTTTGTTATACCTCTATGTATCGTATGTATGTTCATATGCATGCAGTAAAAATCGGTTATTTCAATATTATTATTATATATTTTCAGCGTGCTTTTAAAATTAATACATAATAATAATGACTACGGTACTGACAAAAGCATTTTCAAAATTTCAAAGTGTCAGTAAGGGTTACTTATGTCTGTAGTAAGTTAGTAATGACACTAATGACATTCACTATTCCCCATTGACTATGTCCACACTAATTTGACACATAAATCTATTAATATTACAAACATGAGTCTCACCTTCACCGTGACTGTGTTTTTCGTAACGTTTCGTAATTAGCTCGAGTCTCGACTATTTTCAATGTTTTGACTAATTCCCGCCTACAGTACAACACTAATTATTTGCATAGACAGCTGACAGATTGGCGCGAGCTACCAACCTTAGCGTGTTATATTTATGGCCGTATATGCTACACTTGCATAGCGAGATTTCATATTTATCTTTATTTGCTTGGCGACGCTTTCTATCTGATATACTGTTGTGATTTACTACTTTGATTTGTTTATATCATCACAATTTATATCTTAATTTTCTATGTAAGAATGCGAATTTTCCTCTATACATTATTTCAAAATATTGTTACTGAACAGCAGTGGAAAATTATGTTTCTCTTTATTTGCAGAACCAAAACTCATTGTCTGAAATCGAGAAACGAGAAAAGAGGGCCATGGAGAGGAAATTATCAGAAATGGAGGAAGAATTAAAGGTAACTTTCTTAACTCCTACGTTTCTACTATACATATATACCTATACGTGAACAATCTCGTAGCGGACACATACACAACACATTATATATACCTGCAAGCATCATTTGATACAAGATATAGTGTAACCGTCAGCTTGACATGTTTGGATCTAAACCAATATGGCGGACATCAAGATAGCACCTGCCGCCAAGAGAGATAATAATAAAATTGACATGTTGGTGTTCGTTTTATAGCAATTGCAAAAACTAAAAGCCGAGAACGAAAGGCTGAGGGCTGAGAATCGTGCCCTTACGCGGGTCGTGAGCAAATTGACCAACTCTGCCGCCAAATAGGTAATTGTGTATATTAATTGAGCGTTCAGCTCAGTGGCGACACCGTGCGGCTTGCGCCGGAACTAAACCGATCGTCGCTCTCGCTTACACGTTGAAGTTCACATTTTCTCACACACAAACACTGTTGATATTTTGCTAGGCTATCTCACACGCCCTCCTTTTACCACCGCCAGCGGACAAGCGGCAGCGCATGAACTTGATCAATAAATATGTGAAAAGCGATTTATATAAAATACAAACGCTTTGGCACGCTTTTTAACGTTTCATTCAGGTGAAATGAGAACGTGTTTGATCTAACTTGCATACGAGTGATATTTTCAGGTTTTCTTTTGTTTACATTTCACGCAATGTTTGGGTTTTTAACTAAACGTGCATACCTAAATGCGGTGTGCTAGCAAATAATTTATTTCTAATGTGATGTGATTTCAAAACTTCAATAAATCCATTTCAGTTAATTGTCAAATGTATTGTAGTAACGTATCGCTTTAATGGTAATCTCGAAAACGTTCAATACAAAAAGGACATAAAATATTCAAGTAGCTTAGCAGTAGGAGTTGCAAGACGTATATAAAATTGACATCATGAAACATATATACCTTTATACTAGCGATTCGCGAGCGTCTTCGAAGCGAAGCGTCTGCATAGCAAATGCGTCATAAACCTCGGTTGCGAAATGAATTCGTTGCAGACGCTCAAGAAACTTGCTATGCGTCCGCATCCGCGGCGTGTTCGTTCGTGACGTATTCGTCGCGCACTCGTTTTTCTGTAAAGACGTTCGCAATCCCTTAGTATGATAAGGCCTCATAGTCATAGAATAACATCATCATATAACACCAATTACAAACAAAGCGTGTGAGCGAGACGACAGTATAGCGAGAGCACAGTCGCGCAGCGTCGCAGTATTTGTCGAGCCCCGCCCCACGATGATTAACAGTGTGTTATGGCGAGCATGCTTTGGTACATGTCTAACTTGCGTGCCGGCCTTGGCGCGTGTATTGTGTTCACGCATACGTTTGACGTATTCGAAGCGTACACGCAACGTTAACTGCCGACTTGACAATATTTGTCAATAGAACTTGATACCTTTAGCCGAAAAGGTATATCTAGACACAAAGCAAAATCCCTCATTTTGTTTGTACAGTCTTATTTGTTAGGATAACTAAATATTATCTTAGTAGACGTATCTACCCATATTATCAGAAATCGTTTATGTTGATTGTGAGCAATCAAAGCTAGCAAATGATAAAGGTTTTCATTTCAGTTTTATTTTGAAACTAAATTACTATAGTTTATTTACTTTCTTAATTTTTGGAGACGTAGCAATTTAGAATTGTTTTCCTAAATACAATAAACTTTGTAACTCTCATTTAAATCTACGTTAACGTTTCTTGTGCGTGTCGTTTGCGTCTGGTGTGCGTAACGTATGCATTATTGCACGCGCCTTCATTGTGTTTTATCAGAGGTATTAAATATGTAGCCCAAAGTTTGAAAATTTAGTTTAGAGGTGTGGCCATGATTCTCAATGAAATTCAATAGCGATTTTTGGTGTCTGTTGTGCGTACTAGAGATTTTTATATTGATAGGATTTCAAATCTGTTGTTATGTCTAATTCGTATCTACCACCTTTTTTTATGTCGGGGAGAAACCTTCAAAAGGCGCCTAGTTTTTTGGGGAGAAACCTCACTAAAACCACCCCGGTGGCCACCCTCAGCACCTGTAAGGCTCACCGGGTCCTCAGAAGAGACCTGCTCCGGAATGCTATTCAATTGATTGAGGGTTTCATTAAGATGTGAATGTTTTACGAATAGCGAACCTTTGGTTAGATTCGCATAAGTGCGACACGAACACTAATAGGTAACGTTTCTATAATCTGATCAATTTTACTCTATTGATGTAAGTACCAAATTCTTCATTCTTCAGAAGTCTGATTAAAACACAATGTCCTAAAACAGTCAGCTAGCGTGTGTTGCATGATTTGTGATGCCGAGAGCATAATAATATCTCAAACAACATTTTATATACGAATAGACAAATTGCAGTTGGTAATACAAGCGTATCTTTACCATCGGTTAACTTAAAAAAAGAAATGTACCTTCTGTCACCAACACTGAAATCCTCTCAAAGTAAATGACAAAATTTCGGCAACAGTTCCTTCGTATTGTATTAACAGAGTTCGAAATGCCCCATTTTTATATCCGGTGTTTTTTTAAATTTGTATTAGGCTATCATAAGTAGGTGCGACATGACATTGAGCTACTAAAGGCTTTGATTACAAAAGATGTGAACGACCCTAACATCCACAGCGTTTGTGCACTTGTAAATATGTGATATAGCTTTTATATTATTGTATAATATTAAGTTAATATATGCTTGAAATTCCATGATCGAGGGAGTGAAGAGAATGAATTGCTATGAAATTATTGAAATTTGATCAGTTGTAAAATGATCAGTATTTTAAAATCTCATTTGACTAGGTATTGGGATTCAACTGGAATCATGAGATTTCAAGTCTATCACAGTATCTGTTTACATGCGTTGCGTGACAGCCATGGTGATAAAACGTGACAATATACGGATTAAAAAGAGATAAGGCTGGACGTATCGCCTGTACCATTACAATACTTCTTTTACTCCCCTCCCGGTCCTAACAGGAATACATATTTGTATGGTTGATATCTCCAAAATTGTGACTAAAGTTTTCTACCAGCTACAGATCAGCGATAGCTCCCGAAGTTTGCTCTGTTTATGTCATTGTATAATATTATGTTTTGATGTGAGAACCCATGTTGTACCTATGTTGTTTCTTCACCTGTTTGTCAACAATGTCTGTGTGTTCTGGCAAGATAATATAAAGTTTAATTTATAGTATTTATATAGTATTTTGTATCTCCATAAATCTAATGAACACCCAGACATTATTTAATTATATGGCATTAGTGTTAAACGTCATATTGATAAACAATTTATAAAATTTCCAGTATCAACAAACGCTCCAAGCTGAAAACCAGCGGCTGAAGGACGAGAATGGAGCCCTAATCCGGGTGATCAGCAAACTGTCCAAGTGAACAGCACCTCGCGTCTCTCCTACGATCACATAGTATAGCACGCCATGTTATGATCGGCAACACGTCTCTAAACGACGTGCTCTTTAGTCTGTTATTTCAAAGGTTTATCCGTATATATTTCGTGTTATTTATTCAATGTTGATAGGCACTTGAACTAAAAACTGTTTGTTATCTTTTATTTGGGAATATTTAATTGAAAAACACCCAAGGAATCCGACACGAATGTGTATAGTCGATCCGCCAAACTGTTTTGCTGCTATCTAAAGTTATATTTACGATTGTAAGTTATTTAAAAATTTGGTATGAAGTGATATAATATTAACTATTATATTATGAGAATATACAGCCAGTATAAATTATTAATGATCTTATCGCCATTTAATTTAATGTTATAACTTAATGATAAAAGCTGTGGGCAGACGCCAAGTATTTACAATAACGGATTATCGAGCTATACAATCACATACAGACGACAATGACTGCAGTACAAAATCTGTATATTATGCTTTTATGTGTTATAGCAGTCCATACTGGTATTTTGTCATTCTGTAGTGTACACTTTACATTTATATATTTGAAATATTATTGTTCCTGATGTTAAGTTTGTCTACCGTTCCATTATTGAGTGTATTGAGTTTGAGATTCTACAAAAACATTTTGTAATCGTTTCTACGTAAACTGTCATTTGAAATGAAATGGTGAAATTATATTTTGAAATATTCAGCGGTAATACAAACTCTAAGCATAGTTATTCACAAATAATTATTACGCACAACGAATTTGTTTTGCTTTACGGTGGCAGCCGTTAAATCTAGATTGAAAATAATGACAGTATTGCTGGTACTATGAACTTACACTCATCTTGTTAAGTGAATGATTACGTTCGTGTTTCTTGTCTTTTGAAGAGAAAAAAAATTCAAAAATTGTCAGAGATGAGGAACTACTTTATCAAAACAATCTTGATTGGTAATTTATATATAATCATGAACGAAGGTCAAGTCAAACACTATTATAGTTTTAATATTATACACATACACTAAACCTTTTGCAAAGTATACACAGAATAACCAATAGCACTACACAAGTTTGAATCACGTCAAAATTAGTCTTCATAAGGCAATCTTATGAAACAACTCATGACTGTGTGATTTAAACATAAATCTGTTCCATTTTAACTAAAACAAGAAGTCAAACTACACTTGTTTAATATATATTGTTTATTAATTTTTGCCATAAAAATGGAAATTTCCACATCACACGTTTAATTCCGTTATTATTGTTATTTATTTGCGTTAAGATTTTATTGAACAAGGGTTGACAGATTTGCGTGGAAAATGAATTTAATACCTTCGTTTAAAGTACTCGAGGCATCGGGCAACGAGATTTATTCCACTTGATTTGAATGTATAAGTTATTATTATCATCATAATATTCATAAACTGTGTACCAGTTTCGCCCAAGTCGTCAACCTTCATTACTCCACATTCAGATTGTCGTAGTTTAATTTTCGTGAAGTGTGTTGTGTTGAGTTTGTGACTATAACGCACCTTTTCAATTTCGTTTTGAGAAAGTATTATGTACTTATTGAATGTCAGTACTTAGTGACGTCACGGCCGCCAGTATCAGGGCGCATGGATTGTGTTTTCGTGTAACGTTTCTTTTTAATAGCGTTTTTAAGGAATTACGGCTTTATTGATTTGTTTTACATTATGATCATCATGACCAATCATGGTAAAAGTAATAAAATTGTTTAAACATTAGCATTTTATTAGATGCATGGACTTTACAGTAGCTGCTATTAAAATGAGATGTTATGTTATATATATATGTATTTCTTGTCGATAACTTTTGACATATTCCTACATAAGTGTAAAGTAGATTAGTTTTACTATGATTTTTTGTAGAGGGCTTGATTCACCCGACTTAAATGTTATATATAGCTATGTATGTCTCTTAGATATTGTTAAATATTATATCTCTGATTGAAATATACCTCGAAATTGTTAAAAATGAAATAAATATCTTCGCGACATATGTATCTCGAATTACTAATATATTAATGTATAGTTTTTTCTAGGCAATAGTCTATAGCCGATTGGATTGATTTGTGATATATCGATTTTGTACGACAATCATAGAAAGTTTTTTGTATTAGCGAAATAGACTGTTGAATATCTATAAAGTATGAATTGATCGGGGCCATAAAAGTGAATATTAATATGTTTTGCCTCTAATAAATAAGGCCTAGTCCCTTTACGGACCAGTAACTTATAATAATGCAATGGCTAGTGTACACCTTGTCATTAATGAGACTTTCTCAAATATCCAGGTCTGATTAAATAACTTGCCACTGTAGGCCACGGACTCGAGCACTAGCATTGTGAAGCGGCCTATGTATCTGTTATATACATTTAACTTATGTGTCATTATCGGGTCCATGGGTCTCAAGAGGCATAAAAATGCTAGTCTAAATTAGCGGCGATGTGAGTCCCGCGTGTTAACCGGTCCAGACGGCCATATACATAAATCTTTGCCATGTTCCCAGCACTTGTTTGTAATGAGTTACTCTTAACAGTTATTGATAATATTATTTGAGGCTTTCACATCTATTCAGTCAATATGTCGGTTGTGCAGTTCTCAACTCCACCACCTTTCGTTTGACAATAAATACGTAACTATGTTTGAAAGACCTCGTGTATTAATGTAGCTGTTTATTATTATCTCAGTTTTTGCCGAGCTGTAATGAAATTAACGTTAATTACTATTAAAAAGGACGTTTATGTAACCTTGTTGAAAATAATGTCGTGAATATTGAGACATATTTAAACGGAACAAGAGTTTGTTAAAGTGGTAAAAGATATTCGTAAATACTATAATATTCTGTATAAAATTTGTAAACCAACATTTTCATTTAACTTAGTGATCTTGAAAATTTTTGTTCAATAAAGTTTTTATTTATTTGAAGAGAAAGTTAAAATAAACAGTTCTTCATTATATTTTTGTTTTGTTTTTGTTTTTATCCTTATTTGTTTTAGGGCTAAGTTTTCCAACGCCAGGTAAATATTAACTGAGGAATAACTTTGAATATTTGACATTTTTTCCATACTAAAAAGTGTTGAATGTCAATTTCATCCTACAGTTAAAAATTAAGTAACGATTGAAAAATCTGCCCATATTATTAGTGCTATTATTTCCTTCAAGATCCAGTGAGGATCGCGATTATTTATTTTTTAGTGAGGTTATCCATTTTCGTAAACCGAGAATGCAGGCATACAGTTAATTTATGTTTTAATTTTTGCTATTCCTTTTAGGATCACGTCCTTCTTAAAATTCTCAACTAATTGATTGTTCAGGTCAAAAAATTGGATAATGATTGCGATAATTTTACGTAATTATTACCACTGAATGACTGACGCGTGCCTATGCTTATTAAATAAAGTTGATTATTAAACTGTCAAACACCAAGCGGTCACCGGTGACCGCAACCTATTGTTCTATAATTGTGTCTACAAAACCGGTACTCGACGAGTTAACAAAATATGGGGCTTTAGGCCCTGACGTTGACGTTGCCCCTATTACTTGACACAACCACATATGAATGGCCACCATTTTGAAAAATAACACGAATTTTAAATAAATATCAGACTAACGACTATCGTTTTGAAAACATGTAGCACGAGGATATATGAAATCAATGAAACCAAAGTTAAATAAATACGTTGACTCATAGTCTTGCGGCCTGGATAAATAATATACAACTAGGTACTAATAAATACTTAGGTGAATACCTAATGTTTGTCTGTAGGTGTTCAATATCATATTATATGCCAATTGTATTTACACGTTGTATTAATAAAGTAAAATACTATTATACTACTTTATAAACAATGAATGTTAGTACTTTTACCTAAAAATATATTTATGGAAATATCAAGTTTCAATTAGGTAGATCACTTTGAGGGTTCCGTGTCCAAAGCGGTTTTCCATGACGACATTTTCAGTGGTGATGTATTTTTGATGCCGTTGTAACAGTAAACTTGATTTTTTATTAGTGTTGTGGTACGGAGCTTATCGAGCGCGAGTCGCATTTCCGACTTATTCAGTTTTTCATTTGCTATATTTACATCATCTAGGTATTGTAGGGACTCGATTAGTAGAAGAGTAGATTTACTGATGTAAATATGGAATGACAATACTTGAAATTACCGTCCTGACGGTTTGTAAGAACTTTTGATTACCTTGTGTGGGTTTTAAGGAAATGCACTGATGCTTGTCGTATGTATATAACATTTTATACGTGTTAGAAGCTTTTACTGTTGTATTTAGTAAAATCGGTCGAGGAAGTTGTGAGAAAATAAGAATATCATCGTTCCTTTGAGGGACTTTGTGTGTGGTCTCATTGACTACACAGTATTTTGTGGTTTTAGGTAGGTACTTACATGTATATGGTCGAGTAGCCTATTACATTCACTACTCTAGTGCTATCTAATCCCTCATTGGGCGTTGAATTGGTCATTGTTTAGTGTTTAATGATGATGAAAAAGAAATCAAATATTATATTATGACTGAATACTATTATTTTTTGGATAAAAAATGGTACGATGTAACTCTCGGATTTACAAAAACATATTAGACTCATGGACATGACAGTAGGAAATATAATATTGTATTGATTTAGGTAAGTAGGGACATGGTGCATGTTGTGAAGGGGATGCAGCTTAGGGTGAAAATATTTGGTTACACTTTACCAATCAATTGCCCCACTTAAAATGAATATGAAAAGATATTATCTTTTCATTGCCTCGGACTTACGTCCAATAATTAATGATGAGTTTAATATCATAATACCCATATAATAATATATTATTTGTATGTAAATTAATATTTATTGCCAAGATTTTTGTGCTAAGTACTTTGTAAGGCGTTCATAAAGTTGCATATTAAATATTAAATCACATGCGACTGAGATTTTGACGGGATCCTTTTAAAATAGCTACGTTACACAAAACGCCCGCCACTGGCACGTGTATCATAAAGATAACTGTATAAAATATTTCGTTTCAATTGGTACAATCCACTTCTGACAATAATACTATGCTAAGCTTTTAATCCTACTTCTTGAAAGTTTCTACTATCCTGGTACTTATACATTGAAACGCAAAGTAGTTCTATTATTTATTTCTGATGACGATGTTGATAAAATTAAAATCAATCTGTGAGCTGTCTGTTTGCCAACTTTAGGTTAGGCTAAATATTATAAAGAAATGTAGGTACTTAATAAAATAACAATATCTATTATATTAGATCAATATATTAGATGTTATGCATATCAATCATAAATTACTGTAGTGTACGTACGAATGGATTCGTTTTCATATATGTATGTGTAGTTTCCAATATAATAATCTGAATGTTTTGAGTAGAATATAGGCACCGATGATGTTCTCCGATTTTAAAAAATACGTAAACTTATATAGGCATTCTTAACTTTAATGTGCGTCCAAGGAATCCTTCCCCTTTGGCTTTGGCTGATTAGTTTCTCAAGAACCAAATTCCTGTCCTATATTTAGTCCTAATTCTTTATAGATACTGTTTCTAATATTTTTATATACTGTTTATCATTCATATGAGGTTTTTAGAGTTGTACCCTGAGTGTTTTCTCGATTTTTCGAAATTTCTTTGTCCACCGTTTGTGAAAATCTTATCTAGCCATAATTATAATATATTAAATACATAATACCTAAAATATATTCATTGGTCCACAAGATGTTAAACCGAGTTCTATTCTGTATTACATATAATAATATTATCTTGTTAAATGCTAAAGTACTATAGTAAAAATAATATATTTGGAAATTAGTACACATATTTACTACACTATGTTAGGATTTCTTGCAGTCAGAAATGGGATCCTTGAGTTTATTTATAACCCTTGTTCATGTGCCGAATTAAATAGGTATGCAGTCTCGGGATCCCTCGGTAGGTATATTACAGAATCTTCACTCTGCAGAGAAACATTATCTTACTGGAATATTGATGTTATATTTATACCAACTCTGAGTGTGTTTTTCTATTTTCACATAATGATGTACCTAGTTCATTTGAGTTAGTCGTCTCTCAGGGCCTCAGTTTCAAATCGTATCTATAAAGCACTTTGATACGCACCTACAACAAACGCAAGAACCACCTGAGACAATCACACGTAATCGTATGTCTAATTGATTTAACTTTCTGATTACAGTATTGGGCCTCATTGCGACGATTACTGAGTCAAAATATGTTATGTGACTTTATAAATTGATTTATTAGCATTAATTTTAAGTAACTAGACGTCGAAGAATTTTTTGCGGTCAGTGTGAGAGAAGGTAGTAACATCGGTGTTCGAAGGTGCTTGTAGCATGGTAACAAAGAGCTCGATAAACCAGGAGCTCGAACAATCTAATTAGCTTGATTATAAAATCTTATTTACACTGTTATTTATATTTATTTTATAAGTACGTATGGTGTATTTGAGATTGGGCATCGATCCTAAAAGCCCCTTATTTAAAAAAAAGGTTCATGAGTGTATCATTAGGTAATCGTCGTAGGTGATCAATCTGTTATCCCTTATAAATATTTATATTTGATATTTGTAAATAACCATTGTACCTACTGTATAAATATTATATAATATGTATATTATTATATGTATATGAACTTATCTACTATGTTATTTATAAAGCTATCGTTGTCTTCTCGATGTCTTGTCAATTTTATACAAATAAAGGAGTTGGTAAAATAATTAAGTAGTTTCATTTCATTTAAATATTTTAGAGAATTTTAAAATTAAGAATTCAGATTTCAGATAAAGGTCCAGGATTACCTACTTTGAGGCGGGATTAGCAGCGTATATAGATAAAAAATCTAGCAAGCAACTTTCGTATTCAAGTTGGACTTCTATATAGTAGGTACATCTCTTCATCAATAAATACACTGATTAGTAGTATGCCACTCCACCCATCTATTCTTATAGGGGGTGCACTACAAGTGGGGGAGGGGAGGTTTACAATAAATTTTATAAATTTTTTGGCTAGGACCATTATGTTTTATAAAATAAGTTTTAAGAATTGCCCGGCAGAGTCTAATATGCTACGATAATCTCAGAAAGTGTAAGAAATGAGTACGAGGCTCTATTGGCATTTGTTCAGTAATGTTTGACTTCCTAGCCTACATCAACCTGATCCTATCTATAACAGGTACAGAACAAGGAAAATAGGAATTAGTCGAATACAGTAAATAAACACATACACATTCAGAACATTTATTTAACGAATCCGTCTAAATTAAAATTATTGTACATATAAAATATAACAAAAATATTACTGTATAATCTGATGAACACTTAATATTTAATCACAATTATAGTTTATGATGTCCTTACTTCTGTTCTAGGAAGAATATTAATTTTATACGCCATGGCATTGGCAGAAGCTGGTTGCAGGCCAAGATGAGTTTAGCGATAATCACGAGTCGTGATGTCGAGATCATTCAAGTAAAACGTTTCTAATTCGAGGCCTATTTGTTCCCACTATGTTCTATAATATTGATTCATTAATTGCGTTCTTAAAAACCACAGAACATATACGGAAGGCATATGTTCTGTGGTAAAAACAATTGAATTAGTCTTTTGATAAAGGAATACTAGGTACCTACAGTGAACAAAAAAGTTACTACCATAGTCTTTATATATAGTAAAATTTATAGGTTTTTGTCCATAATATAGTAAAATTTATAGGTTTTTGTCCTAGGTAGGTACTTAGTTAGTTGATAATATAATACAGTCTACATCGATTTTAGGTAGAATGAAATAATTTACTCCTTGTAGAAGTCTCAGGTAGGTCTAGAATTTTACAGGCATTGGGTTTCTAATATCTTAATATTAATTCTAACTTAAACAATAATATTTACAAAACAATATGTAAGAGGAAATATAAAGCAGTATATAATAGGCACATGTCAGGTTAGTACTCCACCATTATCCCTTAATAATTCCGAATTTATAGTATAAAGATATCCCGATAAAGAAACTACATAATACAAAAGGAACAATAAGAATATAAACTAAATAATATTCCTTATTTTAACATGTTCATAAAAGCATTATTTTATTCGCAGAATTATTTTGGCATCAAATTCTAATTGTTCGATATACAACAATAAATACATTTTAATAACTAAATACAAAAAGTAGTTGTAATACTTTTTGTTCGTAGTGTGAGTTATTGTAAAAAATTATGAACAAAAAGTACTTACACGAGAGTTAAGACTGCAATTCTGATATGTGAAGGTGTCACAAATGTACATAATGCATCGAGTTGTTGTGAAGAGACTAGACCTTTTCTGGGTTATAATAATAATATAGTACTTATGTGCAATTTTTTTATATTTTTCTCCGATCCGACGGTGGATAAGTTACGCATAACATACCTCTAAAGTGAAACACTTGTAACAATTGACAACGATATATAAGAATTGCAGTCTTAAACATACCACACGAATCCAACACATTTACATCTTTGGTACAATACCTAGTAAGGGTTGGTGATCAACTAGCAAATGGGACTCAGAACTAACCCTAAAACTATCGTATCGTTTGAACACTCGAGTCAATGGTAACCACTTCTAAGGGAAAATTTACAGGTAACATTTACACTGAGGAACACCAATTTAGCGTCGGATTTGGTTACCTAAAAGTCTTACGAGCCACTTGGAGTCTGTCAGCGGTCAGCGCACAGCGACTCCGTTGATCGTGACGACTGCGCTCGGGCCGGTCGGTTCGGGCTCATACGCAGAGTCCGTGTCGCTTCGTCTCCCGTAAGCAACGTTATCGGCAATCCTTTCGCTGTACGGCGAGTCGTACACGTTGTCGGAAACGTGGTCATAGATATGTCGTCCATTCGTGTCATGGAGTGTTGCATAACTCATCACTGCGGCGTTTTGGTCTTCCTTACGCTCGGCTCCTTCGATGTTCTCTGTGTTCTTCACTGGCGTGGCTTTCCGGCTGGAAAGAGACAATAGTTTCATTATTAATTATTTCAAAGGGAGTTTGATATAAAACTTATAATTTCGTATACTTACAGCCTCAAATAAATGACTCCCAATAACATGAGAAGGAAAAGCACAACGCCGCATCCAACTCCAACACTAAGCGGCAACGTGCCATTCTCAGCGGCTTCGTTGCTGATTATCTCACAGCTGGGCTCCTCGCCAGACCATTTACCATCATCCATACACTTGCGGAGGAAGGGACCTACTCTCTGGAACTGGGGCAGGCAATGGTACTCGATGGAACTACCGAACAATGTGGAGCTGTTCGAAATGATGATACGACCGTTCTCAATTGTACCCGGTGACTTGCAGTCGATAGCTGAAAGTAAAGAAACGAAAAATATTAGATACAAATTGATTTTATAAGCAGGGTTCTAACATACCGATAGGTTTTTAACCGACTTAAAAAAAAGGTGGTTATTGATTCGACCCGTATGTAAGTAATAGAAAATCAACTTACGAATGCAGACAGGTGGAGCTCCACTCCACTGTCCCTTTGGTTTGCAGGTCCTTGTTTGGTTTCCTTGTAGTCCATATCCTCGTTCGCAACGGTAGTGCGCCTCTCCTCCAATACTCAAGGTCGATGTGGCAACTAGCAGACCTATGCTACCCTTTATCTGGATTGATGGGTCTGTGCATGTTATTTCTGAGGGAATGAATAAAGAAGTGAAATTAAATTCCATAGTGATATACAACTGCCAGTATCTCATAACAATCGAGGTATAAATCCTTTCATGCGTAAGTAGGTAAACTATAATGTCAACTAAAATGCTTACCTTTGCATACTGGTGCCTCTGAGCTCCATGTGCCATTGTCCTGGCACAGTCTTCGAGATACGCCATCTAGTTGCCAATGCTCATTGCACTCGTACAAAGCAGCTGCACCGTAATATGTTGCGTTTGTTGCTAGGGTCACTACGCCATTCTGGATTGGACCAGGGTTACCGCAGTCCACATCTGGAATGAAAAATGATCAGAGATTAAATTTTCTTGATCTTTGGTAGTTTTAATTACAAAGGTAGCAGAAGTTATCGTAATTGTTGGACTGGTTTTAAATAATAGTTTTTAAACTTACATTGACATCTTGGTGTAACTCCGCTCCATTGGCCATTATCTTCACAGGTGGAGATACTCTCGCCAACCACCTTATAGCCTCGTTCACAGCGGTACTTGACGAGAGCTCCAATCCGGTAGCTGTTACCAACGCTGGTGGTGACGGCGGTTCTAATCAGAGTGCGTCCGTGGTTGCGGTCGTTACCAGTCACTGACACGATGCTGTTCTCTGGTACCAAAGGATCCGAACAGCGGATTTCTGGAAACATTTAATTGGTAAGTTAAAACATTCATGACAAATGCAATAATAGGATTTCTGCAAATGTCGAAGTAGAAGTCATGAAGGCTATCGGTATACGTCAAACACTTTGTGCTTGTTTGAAGTCTATCTTTCACAGGCTTTTTCACATGGTTATACTGACTTCCAATATAGGTTTTGTTATTGTGGGAACGATAGAAACAATTTACCTTCACATCTCGGAGAGGACTCGCTCCATCGGTAGTCTTCGGTGCAGATCCTTCGAACAGGACCCACGAGCCTGTAGTTTGTGGTGCACGAGTATTGGATCACGCTGCCCAGGTGAGTGGTTCCGTTTAAAAGATCAGCTGAACCGTTTGGAATTGGTGGAAGTTTACCGCAGTCCACATCTGGAATTAAGTTTATTATATAAAATTATAGACTAGGTTTACTTTAGCCTTTCATTTTCAAGATTTTCCTCTATTTGGCTTTTAAATCTTCGAAGAACTTTGGAAGAAGATAAAAAAAATATGTATAGATACTTACATTCACATTTGGGTGATTCTCCCGACCATTCTCCATCAGTCTGGCACGTGAGACTGGACTCGCCGACCAGTTTGTGACCCTTCTCACAGTGGAAGTCGATGGTGGAGTGCACGTTGTAGTCGTAGGCCTCAAACTCCCCACCGACGGGAGCCTCAGGTTCCGCACACGATATCACTGTAGCAGTAGTTAAAAATTAAACGGTATGGTCGCATGTTGAAGTTCGTATTATAGCCGAATATAGTTATCAGCCTCAGGTTCCGCACACGATATCACTGTAGCAGTAGTTAAAAATTAAACGGTATGGTCTCATGTTGAAGTTCGTATTATAGCCGAATATAGTTATAAAATCAATAAAAAGTCGTATCTGAGAGGTATTAAAAATGTTTTTTGTTAATTGTGAGAAAGTTTTGGCAAATGGCTCATTTCATTTTGAATGGAACTATTAAATACATGATACGACTAAAAACTTACATGGCAAAGAATCGAAATCAGAGAAAAACAGTGTTCTTCTTTTTTATGCCTTCAGATGTAAAAAATTATGAAGTTATGTAACTTACATTCACAAGATGGTATATCATGAGACCATTTTCCGTCCCTGTTGCAAGTGAGGATCTCCGCACCATCAAGCCAGTAGTCAGGCTCGCAGTTGAATCGAGCGATGGAGCCATACGTTGTGGTTCCGTTCAGCAGTATGAATGAACCCTTATGCACTTGAGCTGGTGTTCCACAGTCAACATATTTGCAGGACGGTGGTGTCCCTGACCATGATCCTCCAAGAGTACAGGTTACGCTCTGGAAGATAAAGAATTATATTTTAACTGGTGTGTCGATCGGAAAACGTGCTGTTTTAAGGAAATTCTACCTTTCAAAATATTTGTTTGATGAGACAGTAAACTGACACATATTTTAGCACATTTCTTATGGAGTAAACGTTGCGGTTGGGATGAGTGTCAAATTATTTTGGTTAAAATGTAATATCGGTCGTTCAAATGCAACGTAACGTAAATAATACACGTACTCAATGTAGCTACTGATAATTATCTAGGTCACGTTCATTTTTGGGATTTTTTGACCACTGGGACTTACATGGGAATAATTTTAGCGAAATTTTCGTGTCATTACCGTTATTAATATCGTTTCCTTAAGTTCCACTTACCGGAGGTCCGAACAGAATGAATCCATTTTGGCAGCTGTAAGTCGCCAGGGATCCAGCCTTATGACCATCAACTGTAACGATAGCTCCAGTAACAGGAGGAGGTTCGGGACACCAGTCAAACAAACATTTGGGAGCTTCGCCACTCCAGATCCCATCGTCAATACACATTCGTTCGGCTTCCCCGACCAGGGTGTAGTTTTCTCGACAGGAATACACTGCTTTAGCGCCGTGTGTCGTCCTGTCGTCGACTAGAGACACGTCTCCGTCTTGAATTGGCGTCAGTCCACCGCAGTTCACGTCTGAAAGAATAAAATAACAATTCGTTTTGATTACGTATATGCCGAATATCTCCTAATTTGGAATCAGTGAATGCTTCAGACACGATTCAAGCTGGTATGATCGCAATATCGTAATAATGGCTTGTGTTCAATTTATTTGCAAGATAGGAATGAGGGACCTAAGGTCACTTCGCCACTTATTTCTAGCATTTAGTTTTAATATTACACGAATATTGCTGATTTGAATGATAGATTATTGAAAATTTACCAAATAGGTATCAACAATAATGCAGAATTTCATAACATCTACTTACATTTACAGCTGGGTGCAGCACCAGACCAGAATCCATCTTTCTTGCACTCCCTAGTTTTGTCCCCTAGAAGCATATGTCCCTCTGGACATCTGTAGGCGATGGAAGCTCCAACTTGGTAGTTGTTTCCTTCAATGGTGGTATTCAGCAGCTTATCCGGACTTCCACAAGAAGGAGGCACTAGAGAACATACATCGTGTCAAAATTATCAACTGTATGAATAAGGTACTAATCTACGTACTGCTCCTGTCAAGGCGCAAAATACCCGTTTGTGAAGGTTTTAAATAGTTGTAATGATAAATAGTGGCGCATAGGACTAAGTTTTATATAGAGGTACATATGTAGAAATGATTGCATGATATTGTTTGAATGCACTATGGTGATAAAATCCTGATAAAAAACGATTGCGTCTAAAACCTTGTTTATTGAATAAATCTTTCGTGTCCTCGCTAGCAATGGAATCGTACAGCGAATAAACAAGGAATAAATAACATCTTTCAATAACAATAGTTTGAACAAGTCGCTTTGCAATCATAATAATTGTTCCACAATTGTCGATTACAGCGCTCCCTAGTGGCAATAAGAAATACTGATTGAATTGATGCAGCGATAGTACTTCGGGAATAAACTGACTTTTTTGCTTTCATTTTCTTTCTAGGTATGTCAAGGATTTGTTAGGAAATCTATGATTGAATTTATTTCTATTGTTAGCTGCTAGTTACTCACTTGACAAGTCTATCTACTTTAAGAGAAAGACTGCAGGTTGTCATATTAATCCGGCATCTTTTAGATAGGTTAGAATCGAATCACGTCATAGATAATGATCAGCCTTTGCATTTGTAAATATCACGACAACATTACTGAAAGAAAATTCATTTCCCGGACCTCGTTTTGTTTAATGTCCTACACTACTGTCCCGAACTACAAAATGCACTATTCTTGGAACTCTCCAGTTTTAGTTGGACGTTACTGTCGTTAACCAACTGATTGGTGTCGTACCTCTGTAGGTAGGAACAAACCGCTGCTCGCTTCGGTTTCCACGAAAATACACTTTGACACGAAACCTGCGGCGAACTACAAATAGCAGAGACAACGTTGTAAAGTATGTACCAATTGAAAATAGCAATTAATAAGAAGGAGTGTTTCATTGGTAGAATAATCGTAAGTAAAATTGGTCTTGGGTTAGATTGCTGGATCGAGCACATCTATATAACGGTTTCGCCAAACAGATACTATAATAATAAATAAATAAATAAATTGTTTATTCAAATTAAAGAAGTACACGTTACAATATCGTGACACTTATCTAGAATTTATGAAGACATTTAGTATATAATTATGTTCAATGACCCCCATGCTAGGAAAACTCATAATCAATAGGAGATTCCTGTGATCCCCTGTCATACACAGGAGACATAACTATCAAAAATTTGTGTTAATTATCTTACATTAATTTAGTCCTCTATGAAATGAAAGACGCAATGCACCTAATGTTTAATTATAAGGGTTGGGACAACTGGTCGCATGTATCCGCGTTAGTACGAACAGGATAAATAGGCAAATTCAATTACTATTGCACTAACACTGCGTATGTAAATTGCTTGTAATAACTGCGAACAAGTAACATTTTAGAAGCATTCGCTTGTATGAATATTTATTGTTAGTAACGTACATCATTATTTATAGGAAGGTATTAAGTGCTAAGACATCTATATATATATATATAAAAATCAATCCCTTTTTCCTTTGGTCACGGAATCACGCGTGAATGGCTGGACCGACTACATTGATTCATTTTTTTGTTATACTTGTTATTATTAGAGTAAGGCTCTTAAGACAGAAAAGTCGCGGGCAGAAGCTAGTGTATGTATAAAGTTTAATTTAAATATTATCATATGTTTTAGAACATGGGTCTCTGTCTCCTTTATATATATAAGAGAGGTTTATTATAACTGCTTGTAGGTGGTTTGCAGAAGATCGTTTAAAAAGCCTTTAATGTTTATCATAAAACATTTTTGATTAGATGAGATGAAGAATAATAAAGCGTATTCAATAAAGTTTATAATTATAGAACTTGTTAGGTCATCGAATGCATTTCTGTGAGTGACATGGCACACTAATGGCTAAGAAACTAGATAACTCTTCATAAAATGCTGAATTATTACAATAAAATATAACAGTTATGGTGCTATTGGATAGACTTTTCTTAAGAATTAGGCTGATATATTTATCAACACTAATATTAAGTATTTTTTTAAGGGGCGAAAATCATCGAATGACTTCTCCCGCCTGGGTGAGGCGGGAGGAGTGTCAGACTCTGACTGACTAAAATCACCCCGTTTCTTGTCGTGCACGTCGAGCCGGAGCCCCGGTTACCCGTTAGGTTCTCCGCGACACACTAATATTAAGTATAAAGAGGAAAGACATAACCATTTGCTTGTTTGGATTGAATAAGCTCAGAAAGTACTGGACGATTTTCAAGAAGCTATATTTAATTAGAGAAAACTCAGAACATACAATAGCTAGTGATGAATAATTATGGACGTTAATGGCTTAGACTGTGTGTGTTTGTCGAAATTGGACGCATACTGTGAGGCAGAGCAATACCTCTATTATATCCAGGTTACCTACACAAACGCATGTCATAGACAAGGATATTACTGTCAAAGAGCCACAACCACAAAGGCATATGATGTGCTTTGGCATAAATATTACATTGGCTACGTACGAGTGACATTGGATGCATCGTGTGTTCAAAGGAAATTGCGAATTCTCGCAACAAATCGAAATGCAAACAGAATACAACGTAGAAGAAATGACTTAGATTGGTCTTTCTATGGAAAAACTATTAGGCAGTTGTTCATTTTCTTGGAGACTGAATCGATGAAAAGAAAGGGGGTAGGCAGGTACACCTAAAAATAATGACAATTGAAAAAAATACTTGCTCAGATCAATATTTAAGACAGAAGCGGGTAATCTATACTTACTTGTTAAATTAATTATTAATAGTAAGTATCTCTTACGTAAAAGTTCATACAATAAGTGTTGAGTCTACAGTCGTATATAGATTAGTTGAAGCTTCACGCTACTCGAAGTGTCTATGTAGAAGATTATTATGATACTTAGTCCAGACTGCCTCGTTGGCCGAGTGGTCGCAAGTGCGACTTTTGGGCAACGGGTCTCGGGTTTGATTCCCGGGTCGTGCAAAGTATTACTGAGTTTTTCAAAAAATTCACAGAAGCAGCACCGAGTCTGGAATTTTGCCCGGTATTTGGCAATAGGCTCACCCCCTATTACATGGGACTCATAACAAAAATAGTGAAAAGAGTTGATATAGAGGTAGAAGACTATAATTATAATTAGTTCATCGCAAAAGAAATATAGATAAGTGGTGAGTTACTGATATCTACTTACCGCTGTACTTAAGAGTTATAGATATAGTACAAAATCGTTACTAAGGAAAAGATTACATTAAAATAAATGTGTCTGAATGCCGCCGAAAAAACTAAGGGTAAATGTTTACATTTTTCCTTGAATGATTAAATACGAAAGAAAATACATTTCGTCCCCGTTCTAAGGTAGAAAGGCACAAAATACGCATGACAAGATATTCCTAAGAAACAGCTTTAAAAGAGTTGCGTAAAACAGGAGAAAAGTTCGCAACATACCTTCGCGTTGCACATTCGCTGGGTTCACATTCGATTAGGAAAAGGATATGTACCTATGTATGACACTCACGGTACTGGCAGATCCAGTGTAGGTAGTCCAAGTTGCAGCCCACGTCGTTCCAGAGCCAGGCTCGACCTCCATCCAGCACCACGCAGTTCTGTTCACCATTGTAGTTGTTCGGCTGATCCTTGCCCCAAGTCGGCTTTTGTACCAGTTCACCTGAACGCAAAAAAGGTACATAGCTTCAAATATTTTTTATTCTCGTGGAAAATCAGGGAATTGCTCTCTTATAAAATCCAAAGGGATGTTAGTGGCAAGATATTTTTTTTGTATATTACAATATAACGAAATGCCTAAACTTTTTTACATCAGAGATCATTATTTCCAGTCGTGTTCAAGCGAGTATTTTATTATGGATTCTTACCATCAACCCATTTCCAGGTTCTGGAAGTTAGGCCTGGTTCCTTTTGTGCTCCGATCCAGACCAGCTGAGTCTTCAGCTGAGGTTTTCTTCGTTCCAGCTCTTGGATCAAGAAACTCGATGTCGCTCCCTAAAGAAGAAGATTAAACTTAGCATTTACTGTTTACTGAAGACATAATACATAGGTATTATTGATTTTCTCTGATGATATACGCCACAGCGTCTTCTACTTGGTAAGTTATATTGGGTATTTTCCTGTGACGATAACTACTACAAACAAGCCTCGGAGATACAAATCTGTACAACAGTACTTCCGTAAAAATGCAGAACACAAATCTAAAAGATTAGTTTTTCATTAGGTACCAATGATTTTTAAAATTTTTAAATCTATCGCTATTATAATTTTGAACGTCAGTTAATAATCTGCCTGTAGATGTGTACGGTCACAAAAACAATAATATCGCTTACGATATTAGAATGACTTATGATTCTAAGAAAATCAAATCTTTTTTCGAATAGAGCTTGCTTCAATGTCTTAGCACTTTCGACTTTCCACAGCAGACAGTTACAAAGAGCCCTTGCGTAGGAAACCAAAAGAAAAGTAAAAATATAGCTAACAACCCGAAATTACTGTAACTAATGATACACGTGTCTGTCGGGTTGCTATTCAGTATCAAATTGGAAAATTACCGTCACCGTTATATTCTTTCTTTATGATTTTGCCAAAACATTTAAGTACCTATCCAACGATTTCTTCATATCGAATCGAACCTTGTGACCCTATATCATCACGTCAGTTTTTACCCAGTAGAGTGGGCTTCCATAATTATTTTTTAGCCAGTTATAGACTATGGTGTAAAATCAAATATAATTAGAGGATGATCAATATTCTACATATCTTTTCCGGCCATTTTGAGACTCCGATTTAAGGTCAACGCGCACCACGGCTATCAAGCACGGCTATCAAGCACGGCTTCGGCAGGTCTCCAACCCAGCAATTACCTCGTCATTTCAATATGAACTTTAAATTGTATGTCGTATGACATATTTCCTAACGTCAATTTAAAAAACCTAAAATAATCTTTTTGTATTGTTTCTGAAGCAAAAAATGTCGTGCCTGAGCCGTGTTTGGGCCATGCCGGAGCCGTGCTTGTTAAATGTGTTATTACCTAAACGTTGCCTAAAATTGAATTTCCATATTGGACATAATTCTTTTTTAGAACAAGTTTATCTCGGCCAGAAATTCAATCTCAACGAAGCAATATCTACTCTTATTATATCTATCTTTACTGAATACTGGTTCAATCTTGGTCATGTTCAACCAAGATATTGGTTTAAACATGATAGTGTTTAGATAAAAGCGGCTGACGCATAAACCACTATTGTTCCTGCCTACAATATAGTTTACACCTGACCAAATTGCAATTTAGTTGTGTGTACCTAATTTATGATACAATATCTATTTGTAATCTGCACAGTGGCATGACCTACCATTTCTAGAGGAAGATATTAAGTTCTCTAAAGTCATGCTCACAATGAATACAGATCCTTCGATAGAGCAACAGAGAATCCTGTTAAGGAGATCTATTACTCCAGCTATGAGGATCAGTAATCTCTATTTAGTTACATTTGAATGCAAATAAATTTTTGCATCATACATATTCAAAACCTGCCTTTGTTTTAAAAGTGTTAACGACATTTTTTGTTTGGCATAATACGGTCATTAATCTAAGTGCGATCAGTATTGTCTATTGTCATGCTAATGATTTTGTGATATGAGATTTACGATGAATGATATGATATGGACGCATTCCGCGTCCATATCGGACTGTTGAATAGATACTTTGTTTCTTAGTTTGTATATGTAGAAGTCACTGATTTCCCTTGGGACGAGATTATACAATGACGTGATTGCATTATAGTTACATTATGCGGTAATGTGGAGTTAGTGTTGAATTTGTTGTCCGTATAGTAGGGACAGGTACGTGTAGAAAGTGCATTTGACATTGTAATACGTAACGTTTCCTACTGTCTGTTTTTACTACTGTGTGTTTGCTACTTTTCCCTGTACTCTACTGAAACGTTATGTACACAGTCCATATGTGCCATGTGTTACCCAGATAAGTGGCCTTACAGATTATGTATTTTCAGTTAATCACTCTCGAGTGATACTCGTGTCAGTGTCAATGCGATAAATAGATCAACCAATATTTATATACGTAGAATAGTAATTCGCGAATTATTATTCCAATTGAATAATAATTCGCTCTGTTCTTGTCAACTTCATCATGTAAATTGAGTAAGTACCTGGAACCCATGAATAAGATCTCCTCCATGAGTCTGGCATTGCTTCCTCGCGTCGTCGAAGGACATGCCCTTAGCCACGTTGAACTCGTAGCAGTTTCTGGAGAAGGCAGCCAGTTCGATGTCGGCAGGGGCTCCGGTTGGGGCACAACGGTCGTTGGAGAATTCTGACAAATAGACCAAATACGTAAATAAATTAAATAAAACAATTAAGCTTGAAATCCATTGACTAAAATTGACTGGGGCGTATAGACGCCAGGGTTGGAAGCAGTGATTGTGACCAACGAACAAAGTATTTGTTCATTTGTTAATATACAAGATCATAAATATACAAGACCAAATATGACGCGAAGCTCATTTTTAGGACGGTATATATATAGGGGTTGTCATGTTATAATTGTCAATTAAAAACTAAACTACTGAGAAGTAAGTGTTAATAACTATTGTAAACGACAAACGGACCACCGGATGAACCGTTTCTCAGTTATTATGCCAATAGTTAATAGTTTTTCAATACTTCATTATCCATTGTTCTTACCAGACTGGCATAAATAGGATAGTAGCGGTTACGGTTCACCCATTTACACCACTGATTGTTACTCTATTTGTGTCAATATCCAACTGCATCGTACGCTGGAGAGTAATAAACGTGTTGAGGCAGGTCAGGACACATAATTAAATATTCCTGTAAAACTGGGTTACGGTGTGCATTCAATATTCCAGTCACTGACTCACGAGATATTCGAAAGCAGTGCTTTTATTGCTAGCACCATAGTAGAACTTTAATAAGTATTACGTGCATCTGTTTTTTGAGATTTATTTTGAGTTTTCGTTTTAATATTGCTGTAATGTCATATCATATCGTTTTATTAGAAAAGATGCGTCTGAGCATACGTGTCTAGTAGGTGGTGTTTAGATAACTTAATAAAAGATAACCTTAAGATCAACAGCCCCCTGCGACCACAAGGGTACCGCAAAGGTGTTCAGAGCATAAGATTGAATTTCTAAAACCCATAGCACACACACCATTAATGTAGTGATGGTAATGTCTTATCAAGTTGTAACTCGCAATGGGTTATTATCTCGAAGTCTACTCTGTCTAGGCTTACCTTCAGTGGTGAACACTTCAACTTCACAGAGAGACAAGGAGCCTTCAACGCCAACCAGCTGCAAGAACACGTGCTGGCCAACCAGTGGCCGCGCGCACGTGAACGTCTTCGTTATGCCTTCATCTGCAACAAACAATTAAAAACTTTAAAATACTAATGTTAGGCTATAAATTTCAATATATATTTGTGGCTTTATTTGTGTGTGGTATTGTATTATCTTAAGAACGTCTTTTTACATGTGTTAGGACTAAAGAAGAAGGAAGAAGCCTTCGTTTTCCAATGTTGTTTGTTCCAATTTTTTGTTTATTTATTGCTATTCCGAATTCTGTATCTGCTCGGAGCAAGTTCATAAGGCCTAACTACGCATGATTGAGTGGTTCTTAATAAAACTGATCTGTTGATTGGTACCAGTAAATAACTGTCAAAAATCCTCACTTCATAAGATCGTCACAAAGCATTTAAAGGTATGGTTGAGAGTATCAAACTTAAAAGAATTTATTCAGTAAACCGGCTGTTTATGTAACACTATTTATAGAACTATTACTTCCTAGTCGACAATTGTCTGTGATTAGTACAGCGCGCGCGCCGCGTGTCTGCGCTCGCGCTGCCATCTCAATATAGGAGAAATGCACGCGATGGGCGACTGTCACACTGTCAGTATGAAATTTTTGTTTAGAATAAACCTGTTGGTATGTACTAATACTAATATTGTATGTCTTATATTAATTTCTACTATTATATTGGCAAAAGCTCTACTTTTCCTCGTCCACACTTCCTAAAAAGTAGATTCAATATGGCGATTGTTTGGTTTTTACAAAGAATAGAGACTTTAATTATATTACTTATAGTTCACGTTGACGTTTGAAAAGTACCAAAATATGGTTTAATTGAAATAAATGCTTTGACTTTGATTTTAAAACCTTTTTAGCTATATAGGTTTTAGACACGATACCTATGTGTAATATATACGACTGTAAGACACATATACAAAAAACTGGAGGTAGTAGGCGACTACAAGCGAAAAGTAAAGATAAGCATAATGTTTTAAGCTTCAAATTACCAGACCAATGCCTTAAATTACATTGCAGATGTACCCTTAATTTATTTTTGTTATAAAAATATACAAATACATATCGTCTGAAAAGATTTTTCACTCGAGGTGTTATGGGTTAACTTAAGTATTTGAATTATGTCGCTGGGAGTTTCTGCCTGACCTAGTTTCTAATGGAGCTCTTACGAACTGCATTTAATTTTGTTTTGTTTACCTTGAAATGTTTTATAAACAAAATAATGGTTTTTGTATGAAAAACAATAGTTATAAGCATTTAATTTTCAAGGATTAGCATAGGATTAGATAAAATTAAAGTGACAGAAATATAAACTACGATTAAATTGTAAGGCGTCAGAAATGTTAGTATTTTATTTAAAATGGAGACCATGGTTCAGATTTTCCATCAGCAACTAGGACTTGGTTAATTTGATTGTTGTGATTTGTAGATTAATTTATAAAAAAATATGTAGTTATAATAAAATGATATTATGGATAACCGTAATGATGAATCTTAACTAAAACCATATTTAAGTTTTCCGAAAACGCTGTACCCGGAGATCGGAAATACCGAGAGCTGAAATTAATGAACGGACACACTATAAACCCAGATAAAGAATCGAGAAGTCTGTTGCTTTAATGACTTCATTAACACCAATGGTTTTCCGGGGAACAATAGTTGCAATTACATAATTTGACGGTTGGTTTTTTAATTGCCTTACAACTATGCTACGGTGTGACAAGCGCGCATAACTAACTCTTCACAAACACTTATTGGCTGTGGGAATCTTCATTGTCGTTAATAGAAACCGTACTATGGTTTAGAAAGCGCAAGTTACTTTCGCGTATTATTCCACTGGGAGTTTTTACATTGCGCTTTATAATGCTTGCGTGTCGTAATTGTTCGAAGTGATGAGGTAATGGATTAGGTGCAAAGCGTGTGATCGTGTGTATGGAACATCAAATCTGGTGATTATAAATGGTGATCGTTTAACCGATTGTAGTTGACACTTCAACCTTTTTCTATGTAATCATTAACTCTCTTTACTTTCGCTCGTTTGTTACATTCTCACTGCCTTAAAAAAACTGCTGTAATTAGTTACACACTATGACACCAATATGTACTTACAAGGATTAGGAATTTATAAATTCAGTTCTTAGATTGTTTGTTTATTGATTTTTGAATTTTTTTTTTTTTTTAAAACGTTGCCCCACACTAGGATTTTCTCCTGTGTCGTGGGTGCGTTTACAAACATACAAGTTCACATACACAATGACACCCAGACCCGAAACAACAATTTGTGGATCACACAAAGTGTTGTTGCGTGCGAGAATCGAACCCGCGACACGTTGCACGGCAGCCGGTTGCCCAGCCACCGCACCAACCGTGCAGTCAAGAAATTTGACATCTGCTTTATTTTTCCTTGATTATTTTGTAAGTAGTGTATATAACACCTGTTCGAGTTTAATGAATAATGGCGTGGCATTGTGGTCAGGAGCTTAAAAGGGTTCTAAGCTTTCTTCATACATCAGTTTCAGCAATTTCGACAAAATCATGAACCCAAATTTGCAGCCTTGACTTCTTTAGTAGAATCTTAACCACATTATAAAGTTCCAAAAAATGGCAAACAAAGTATAAATGTTACGCCAACCTCTTCTCTAATTACTGACA
Source organism: Spodoptera picta (assembly GCA_038387885.1). Taxonomy (NCBI): domain Eukaryota; kingdom Metazoa; phylum Arthropoda; class Insecta; order Lepidoptera; family Noctuidae; genus Spodoptera; species Spodoptera picta. Next base: position 790,846 of record JAZHFQ010000105.1, read on the forward strand.
TCAAGCAAAACAATAGGATGATGAAAGTTTCATAGCAATCAGGCGAGCCGTTCCAGCGTTAACTCATAAAAACAAACGAACAAACACTTTCCTAAACTTACGTCATTTTTACCCACAACTAGAGGTAGTTATTATTTGGTAACGTAGCACGAAAACAAAGCTTGGTTTTTTTATTTCTTTTTTTAATAAATTAATAAACAAGGGTATTAATTGTAAACTCATTAATGCTGGCTATATCTATGTGATACAGGTAATAGTGAGCCTCTTCCAAGCCTCATCATTAATACAGTAAATAATATCAATAATGGTTGATGATAAGGAGAACGTAATCAGGAATTCAATCCAAATCCATGACGGCAACGACATCTCCAAACAATCTATTTAGCAATATTTTATTTTAACCACGGTACATTAAAATACCGTGGTCTTTATAATCGTCGCTAGAAAAACAATAAGCAGTGAAGTGAAAACTCACAGCTTATGTAATGAATAAACAATGTTGATAATTTTACATAATTATTTTAATGTGTGAGGCAGTTCTGTAAAGAAAGCGAACGCGTGCGCTGACGCGGGCACTCGAATGTGGGAATTAGATATATACCTCTTTAAACAAGACGAGATACGAATATAACGATACATCCATTGTTTTCTGATTACTTTTTAAATAATTTTTTTCCGTCAAGGAACTATTTTGTGTACGCATAGATTTATACTCTTATCATATCAGTGTGTGTACGTGACACACTAGTCGTCATTAGGCAAACGAGGTATTCTGTATTAATTTATTATTAGTCTTTGAAATGGTTACAAAATCTAAAGACAATGATAAAACAGGCGTTACTGATTTTGTAGATAATTAATAACAATATAATTGCTCCGATGGATCCAGAATTCAATATATTAAAATTCTAACCATTGTTAATGCATTTGAAATACATCTATGTGACATCTGCGTGTAAAATTCTGTGTTATATGCAAAAACGCGCTCTGTGGCCGCTCTCGGCTTTTGCAAAGCCTCTACCGCGCGTCACACATGCTGGCTAATTAGTCCAAGAACTATTGCGCCGACCATTATGAACATCGCTCAACAAATCAACTGTCCATTCAAGAATGTAGCCACTAAATTATTATGAAACAAAACGAACCTTTGATTTCCGAAAATAATAAAATTAATTATTGTTGACCTTTAGTTTTATTATACCGAATACCGCAACCGCAATTTGTTATGTGAACGGAATTTAAGTGTTTGTAGTTATTTCTATCAGCATTTTTGTTATTACAACTCAAAAATGAGGATGGGTTTTGTGGTGCATACCTATGTACATAAATTTATTTCCTTTTCCTTGTTTGTGAGGGCCCAGCATTTTTCTTCCGATCGTATTAGATGACCAAAATATCCTCGTCAATAACTCTATTCCTCAGTAGTTTTTTAAAGGAAAGGATAAAGAAACGAATCCAAGTCAAGAACAAACAAGACAATTTATTTCTATAAATTACATTGCAACGATGTCAAAGTAAAAGCTAATAAATTGATAATATAAACTGATTCTCTGTATCCAAGGTTCCTGTCAGGAGCAGTAATGGCAATGCATTTTCATTTTACTTCATTAGACTATAGCAATGTTTAAGAAAGTTGTAAGAATTGTTGTGACGATCGTAGAGAACATGAAGATATATGTATATGAGGGGATTTTGAAAAATTCCGACTTCCTGAATTTTAATGATAACCATGATATTGTAATTCCAGTCCCCCATTCGAAAAGTGGTGAAGTTTTAGGTATATCTCAAAACTATCACATCAGAATTCATGACCTTAGATAAGTCTATGCAAATAATTTAATGAAGTTTGGAATACAGCGTATTATAAAAATGTATGGTTTCGAGCTTTGAGCGTTTGAATGGTTACGACGTGGTGACCATGACTTCATATGGTGTCGCGGCACCAAATGTAAAGGCGGATGAAGTAAAGCGCAGCAAAGACGGCACATTTCGAAAGATTCAGCCACGCGTTGTCAACATTCTGTAGTACCTTTTGGTAGAAAATGCGACGTGTGAAATTATTCCTCACACTTTACGGTCAACAAATAAAAAAGCAAAAAAAGGATAACATTTTTCCATCTCCTTCCAATTTCAAAGGCAACGCATATACTATACACTCATATTCTTTTAATTATGTAAGGGGTTTGTAAACTGCTGATCACTGACAGGACATACAATTTCCCAAAAAGGCAACTTTATCGTAATTTTTCAAAGCTTCGATGTTACTAACACTAATATTACATCTAATATTTTTAGCGGAGTTAGGTACAATAACAGTAAGAAACAACGGTCAGATCGTTTCGTCACGTAGAAAAAGCTAGTGCACAAGTATTGTTCCAAATGGTTCTTCTGCCCGTCAAGATCCACATAATGACGATGTAAGCGCAGTTTAAAACTACTCTCGTTGTAAAGTGTAGCCATACTTTGCAATCTGTCGTCGTCTTTCTATCTCGCACAAAGGAGCAACAAGAACGCACAAATTGTTGCGCAATGGATCCAAATGGATTCTTTTACCTTGACTTTGAATTTCCTAGACCGTTCCCTACACTCAAATAGTTCAAGTTCACGTTTCAGTTCATTTTATCTTTAAGTTCTAGCTGTTCTCGGCTTGCTCTGCAATGATGTTTTACCGCGGTATTATATGCTTAGATTTAATGGACAATGCGCATTTATTCTTTTAATCGTTTTTGTTCTGTCTGATGCACGTGCACCAACTAGAAGGGTTTCAAAAGATTTCTTTTTGTCGCTGTCTCCTCAGTCCTTCAGTGTGGAAAGTCAGTTTTTCAAGGAAGTCATTTCAAAATTGACTTCATGAAGGAGATCAAGACCCAGTATATGTTCTGTGGTGATAACTATGATAATTATGATGATGTAGCTTTCATACTCATTTGTTTTCGAGCCATCAATAAGACTATCCGTTGTCCCTACCTCTATAAATTTCAATCACTATAAATCATCAGGACACAGATCTGGTGATCCCGTTGAGAGTGTCAAAGACAATCGTAAAGCGGTTACAACGACATCATTATGGCGACCCGCTTCTACACCGGTTCCCAGTACATAGAGAGCATGTGAACTGACTGACACGAATGCAGCTTTCTTGTGATTGATGTGATGCTATGAGCTACGTAGTGCTTCTCTCAATTCTATATTGACAATGCACTTAATAATAATCTATTCAATCTAGTAAAACACATTTATCTGTCATCATTCCTCTTCCCACGGTTATCGTAGCCCTGCTCAATGATGCCATTATGTAAGTTAAACAAAGTTAAACAAATGATGCCATTTAGCAGGGGCTGAGCAGCAATGTTCTCTGATAAACCTGATTCTCTGAAGAGTGGAAGGGCCATGCTTCGTCACGAATGGGCCAGCTCGACCAGAGTGATAGGTACCACGGCCTCACATAAAACCGACGTGAAATAACACTTGAGTTGTGTTTCGTTCGGTGAGTGAGGTTTTCGGAGGTCCAATTACCCCTCCCTAATCTGATCAATCCCCGAATCGGCAACAATCCTCAAATTCCTAATCAGCAAAAGGTCGGTAACGCACTTGTAAAACCTCTGGTCTTTCGGGTATCCATCAGATGATTCGTCTGCTCGTTTACCGGCGTATAAAAAAACCTTGTTATTTTAAATTGGCAAATAAATATTTAATATGGCAAACCTCTCTTAAGTAAAAAAGGCTTTTAGTCCATCAGTGGACTGTGACAAGCTGTAGATGATGATGTTGTTGATGAGCATAGTTTCTTCGCTGGTCGAGTGAGGAACCCTTGATGAGACTGCTACTATGAGTACATAGTAGCAGTCTCATCAACGAAGTGGTAGTAGTAACTACCACTTCGTTGGTAAACGCTTTTCAGAATTTATTGTGTAAATCAATATATAATTTACCACATCGCGTGACCAGCACTGTCTTTCTGTCGCAACTTCGATTTTATAAAACCCTAATTTTTATTCCGGATGTGAGAATGACTTTAACACCAATACCAATTTATTTTTTACATATTTATTTATTTTTTCATTTATTAAATATTACTGTAAATAAATTAAACTGCATCGACAGCTAAACAAAATTAAGGGATAACATTAATAATCTTTAAAAGATACTATAAATAAAAAAAAAATAATTAAAAAAAAAAATATTTTTAGCCCTAAATAATCACAAAACACTAATAAAACCATAAACACATATTTAAAAATAAAAATGTCACTAGTTCTTCCAATTTATTAATTTTATTGCAAAGGCTCTTTCATGGATAGGTTCGATCCCCAACTGGTCTATCTCCGTCGGGGATGGAACCTATACTGAAGCAAGAAACATTTTCAGACTACCTCTACGGACCTAATTGCCATGCGTAAAACCACAACCAATCAGAGGACGAGGAAATCCATGTGCGAGCTTTCGTTTACGATTCAATCACATGTCTTATTACTATTTAGACATCTTTTTACACCAGAACATGTACAACAAATCGTATTTTAATATAAAAGTTTTATTAAGTTAAGAATTTTACGTGTAGATTAATCTATCGTTTAAAGAAAGGTCATTTGATATGAAAGAAGTTGGTTGCAGTACGAGCATTTCGAGCATGCGCGGTAGGTATGGGGTATGCACTTTTGACAATGTCATTCCGACGCCATATTTTCAGAATGGGTACAGATAATTTATTGCGATGCGTTTTGTTTATGCTCTCATTAAATGCGAATCGAAAATAGTTTTTGAATTAAGAATCGCTTTTTTGTTTATATAACTATGATGTAGTTATTAATTGTTTAGTTTTAATTGTTTTAAAAGAAAATCTATTAGTATTATATTTATTTTATCGTTGCGGTGTTAGATCACGTCAAAGGGTGAATGACCCCGATCAATTTAAGAATGAACTGAGTATCTGGGGACAGTGATACTTAATAAATATACGTATATTAGGGACAGAGTTACTTTACGAGAATTGGAGGTTATGCTTATGCTACTACATACGTAGTTTTTTATCTAAATATGTTTAGCCTAAAGAGTCAAATGGTCATAGCTTTATAACTAAATTTTTTGTTTATTTGAGTGTAATTGCATTTTTCTTTATGGGTTGTTGTTATTATTGTCTGGTAAAATCTGGAAAATAATGATACGGTTTCAAACTTTGAAACGACTGTTTATGAAATATACTTGATATTTCCACAAGACATCATGTCGTAAAGGTACGAGTAATAAATTCGTTTGAAACAAAAGTTTCTGTATGTATAGGTATTGCGTGAAGGAACAGGTTCGCTGTAATTCCAAATACAATTGTCAAAAGGTATGAGCACACGTACTAGAGATAAATATAATAATTACTGTTCATCGACAAAGAAAACGTTTTATTACGTTCTTTCTTGTATTTCGGATCATCATAAATTTTCTAGGCCAATGTCCGAACATAAAACAAGCAAATGAGAAAAAGTCAATAATGGGTGACTCACATACGATGAGTGATGAAAAAATATTCATAGCATTATGATCTCAACATTCAAACTACAATTCTCAGATCATAAAAGACTTACCATGACCGACTTTAAAACAAAATGAACTATGATTTTTGTAAGCATTCTACTGCATCTTATTTATACACTGAAAAATAAGGGCAGTGGCGCAAGCCTATGAAGTACGAACCATTTAAAAACAACGTTTGGTTTCGATTTTGTAATGTTTAAATAAAATACGTTTTGTTGGTACGTACCAGAGTGAGATTTGAGGCTTACGATAACGTAATTGTGAGCGAAAACGTATTTATTTACATATGTACTATAAATGTGTTGGTAATCACAATACTAACGATTGGTCTTATTCTCTTTAACTATCCATGAGTTACTACAAGTATTGTATAAGATACCAAAAATTAAATCTAAACTATTTTTTGTTATAGTTTAGTTTTAATTTTGGTTATATTTAGTAACTAAAACAAAAAACTTCCGACACTAATAAGAAACTTACTCAATTAAGTTGTTAAAATGCATAAGTATCTACATTTCATTGTTGTTTTTCTCATCATCAATTTTCATTTAAAAAGTTTTTACTGTCTGTACATTTTTTTCAAAGAAACAAAGAGCATACTCAATTGCATTTTAATGGAATGGTTGAAAAATTCTCAACTTGAACGGGTAGAAAGAAAACTGCACTTACATTAGCACATACATAAGTACCTATCACTTTATTTCACAGGCGTATTCGACCCAGTTTCCAATCTATAAGTGTTTTTAAAAGTAAACTATAAACTGTATATCTATTGAATGAAGACTATAAAGTTTTTGTAGAATGAATCATAAAGATTGTTATGAATAAGTGTTGTATTCTTAGGCCTATTCTATTTTCTAGAACCATGATCTTATTGATACATTGACTCATTTTCTCAGATATCAATGCAACGCTTTAAAAATTATGTAAAAGCCTCAGCTATTTTTATCTCCTTATAATATTACAAAGTTCATATATTATATTTAGGTTTTATGACATCAAAGCAGCGCGGGGACGCTTCACGGATGATGTGCTCAAAAACAAATAAAAAAGCCACTTACCTCTTTAATTTGCTCTCCTTCTCATTCACCTAGTTTCCGCTAACTCAGGCTGATGGAAAATTCTATGTTAGCTTTAGTGATTGGCTTTAAAAACCATTAACGCTCGACATCCGATCGGGATTTGTATTGCAGTTTGTTGTGCTTTGCGATAGCATAATTGTTTGTTAAAACAAATAGAGTACATAGGTATTCGGTTATTTTGATTGGCAATTTGGTTATTTTATAGATAGAAAACGTTGCGCTGTTTGTTTCTTTTGACTTTGTTCGCTTAAATTTCTATCGAATATCTTTGTCAATATCAGCTTAAAATATCAGTATCAGTCTCTTGTCGACATATGCAGTGTACCTAATGAACTTATGAAGAAATAAAGTGTAATTTATAGGCTTATTTGTAACGCGATTACTTACCGATGGTACCAGGGAACCAGGCGCATAGAGGGTTGCGCTGCAAGTCTGTGCTGCTGTTACCCACTCTGATCTCCAGATCTTGAAGCGGTTGATGACCTGATCAACATAGAACAGTTAGAACATATTTGCATTAATAATACTTTTGAGAATGCAAATTTTTTTAAGACAAATATTATTTTAAACATTTATCATTCGCTAAACAACATGCAAGACAGGTCTAAACAATACTTATAAAAAGCATGAACAATCAACATAATGCCGAAAACATGTATATTTAACGTCGATTTCCTCGGTATTATTGTGTGTTATAACGGCAACTTTCACGCAAATCATCTATTAATTACAAATAACTGCATAGTTGAGTAAGTTTTACAAAGCGTTTGGCTCCGTTACCTAGACGGTAGACGGGGCGATGACCGCTCACAATTATTTATTAATCTTAAATGTTATTATTTCTGTAATCCCCTGTGGCAATTGTGTGTACGGTCTGATTGTTTTAGTTCAGGTGATGTTGATTGAAAGGAAACCGTTTAGCCAGTATTTTCCCAAGCAACTCTATTTGAAATTGAATGAAATTCTCAATATTCATTTTATAATATGTACACATAATTTCTTTCATCTAACATTACCTCTTTAAGACGTTCTAATAACAAAATGGGATCTCTTAGAAGATTATGAAAACCACTTTATCCAAGCAAAAAGATGTGTGCATTGTGCACGACCTAACCTAATTCTATTTTGTTGTCACATACTAGTTCGTCCTATTTCCCGGTTATTTTGCTTCGGTAGACTGAACGACATTACTGAGATGAGATTTAGGTTCGACTTTTCACGCTTGCTCTCTCAGCGTAGTGCTTCCTGACAGCTTGCTGAAGGCGTAATGCTTCTTTTTCGTAAATGAAGTGAAAATTGTGCACTCAGTTTTGTTCGCGTTTCGTACTGAAAATAGGACAGATACTACAAATCACTATTTGCAATGCCACATATTCATATATTTTGATATTCACGCAGGTTTTACAAATATGTAGGAATGTCGGTAATAATGATAAATTACCTCTAATTTTAATGCAATGATTGCAGTATTCCCAAACTCATAAACGTGCTTTTTGTTCTATTGTTTCAGTATTCATATTTGTACGTGTAGTCTGGACTTTAGCCATAGTATTACTATAAGGGTCATTTTTGTAAAGCGGTTTCTAAACGGAGGTAAGTAGGAATGCAATATAAATATTGAGGTGTTGGCGATTTACACTTATTGGTACCGTGTGGAGGGACACGATCAATATATTTGTACAGAATAGTTCTATCTGATAGTTTGCTGACTGTTGCATTATTAATAGGTAAGTAGGTTAGGAGATCAGTGCTATATTAAGGTAGAACTCGTTCGCCGAGTTTATATAGGTATGAGTATTTGTTTAAGACATTTCGAAATGACTCAGTACCTATTAAGGAGGCGTTAACCCGTCCTTAACAGCTTAAAATATAACTTGATGACAAGATGGTATATGTTCTTTTGGGATCATTCCACCATGCCTTCTTAAAGAAGTTTACAATATTATTTTAGAATGCGGTGATGTACCGCATTATTATGTGTTTTAGGTCAAGTTTTACTTGAATTAGTTCCATATATTTGAATGGTTATAAGGCCAATATGCGTCTTCACTTACCACAACATCCTCTAGTGGTGACTCTGACTACTTTGACGGCGTAATGCCTGAGTAGGTCCACCTGCCACCAGGGCGAGGCTTCCCTCTGTGTCTCCGTGCACCGCTTGCCATCATGTTCCGTGGTCTTCTCACCGTCATTACCGTTAGCTGCAGCACCTCCCCGAACTGTGGTGGACTGGTTTGCAGGTTTTCTGAACGCGACGTTTGTACCTAGAATGAAAGGTATCTAATTTTAATCTTCTGCTATTTGAGATGTGGTCGGATTTGAAATGTAAGACAATACAAGTGTTGTAATTTTATACTTTTGTTATCCTTTTTGTAAATACACTATATATTTTGCAGTTATAAGGATACTAGTTTTAAGTCGTTATCTAATTTTAGTAGTTTCTTTCTATACGCTTTATAAGAAACTCGATTATTTTCCGAGATAAGCAGGCGATACTTTGCAACCTCGAAACAATAGAGTCATTAACTCAAAGACATTTTATACACGATATCTAATTAGTTTTAAAATGCTGATGATGAGCTGTTGTAGAGATCACGAAGAGTCGAGAAATATTTCGTGCTCACTAGTTTTAATCATAAACAAAAAAATAATAATACGTCATCTGCAAAACGTAAGTACTTCCATCTACTTCCATTCTCTTACAACAAGAAACTCAAAATGAAACAAACTGTTTTAGTACTAATTAAAACGGTTTCTTACCGCAGAAGGGTGCTTCAGCGGTCCAGTCGCCCCTGAGCGTGCATTCTCTCTGATGGGCCCCGAACAGTTCGTATCCCTCATCACACTCATAGGTCGCGATGGTACCAGGTACTATGTCTCCTGAAGGGATGAATACTCTAGCGTTTGGGGGTACAGCTGGATGTCCGCATCGGCGATCACCTGGAAAGAAGAAGTACTTTAGTATGTCATGAAGGCTCATAGGTTAGGTAAACAATATGCGGTCTCTCTTTTTTATTTTAAGGTAGTGATTATTTCGTTAGCCTTGGCTGTGTTTTCAAAAATAAATTGTGACCATAGAAAAACCCAGAAAGACAATTTATGGTAGACAAAATTGGGGGTTTGCGTTCTTGTTTATAATGCCCGCGACAATATTGGAGTCGGTGTTCTAGTCACAACACTGTGTGTGCAGTGAGTATACATTTTAAAATATGTTTGTGCATTCAAAACAAAAATATTTATTAAAATACACTTCATTATTTCACCATGAAACAGTCCTTTCCTTAAATTAGAGACGGCTTTAATTAAATTTGTTTCTCTATAGGAAACCATTTATTTTACACTGAATGAATAGAAAATTAAAATACAGCTGAAATTTTTTTCGAAATGCGGCGCTGGCCATGGCTTCATGAATACCTATGAAATAGCATTATAAAGGACACCGCATTCATTTTTCCTTGAAAAGTAGATTTATTTGAGTAAAAGGGTAAGTACTCCTTTAATTTTGAAGTTGGTACCAGTAATTAAAATTAAAATACTTCGTATTTCACTAAATAATATTTAAGATGCGAACATTTGAATGGATGTTTGTTATTTAATCATGTCAAAATGGGTGCATACCCTTAGAAGTTAAATGGGCGTGGAGAAAGAGAAATTATAACCTGGAAGTTTTTATCATTAGAATTATCAGTTTTTTGTGCAAAATATAGAGTGCCATATTTTGTTTATTGGTTCACCGACAATTGTACACACTAGATCAAATTTTAGGTTACATGCAATAGATACATACTTTAGCGTTACAATCACATAAAGGTGACCTCAAACCTCATGCATAAAAAGGTTGAACAAGAAAGAAAGTTTTTGTGCAAAAGAAAGAGTGCCATATAAAACAGATGTAGGTACTATTTTATCTCTGTCGCAGAAGTGAAATGAGTAAGTCTGTCTGCGAAAGAAATATTTGTTCATGTTTGCTATATAATTCACACCGTTTCTTCAAACGGTGTGACTTCTAATTACTTGAAATAGTTTCCACAACTCAACACGTAATCGATCAAAACGCATAGAAAACAACGTCATAACATTAACTTTCCGTGTTTATAGTATCTTAACACATAGTTAATTACTTCACAGTACGAAACAAAAAGACTAATTTATCAAGTTGAGACTTCTTTAAGGTTACTTACCATTCAAGGGTCATGTAACGACCTATCGGAAGGCCTCACTACCACAGTTCCGTTACTAACACGAGGCCAGATCAACGTAACAAGCATTAAATTTCATACAATTTTTATACAACAATACATTTTATATTCTATTCCGCAAACCTAAAGTCTAGATTGAAACACACAACTGATGGAACTAGAGAATATCTTACAAAATACTCTAATGCCATGCAAAAAGAAACGCGGAAGCTACAATCACGTACTCCATACATCCTACATTTTTACAATTTAGACTAGTTGTATTGTATCGCAACACGCGCGGTGCATCGGCAGGTAATGTTCCAGGTAATTGGAACAGATGACCTGTTAGAGCGGCAATGTAACGCGATGCTACCGTAACGGCGTCACGGATGCGAATCTTAGGTAATAGGCACGGACTGAATGCAATATTGATACATACTGGAGAAAAACTGATAGCAATGTAATCAGTTGATCCTGATAAGGAAGTTGAAATAACTAATTGACAGGGAGTGATGTTATATACGGTCGGTAGGTACTTATTGCAGTTTCTTATACTTATAGTTACGTAGAAGTGTTAACGCGAAGCGTAACCATGATAATACTATATGTATAACTGTTATAAATACGAAAGTATTTGTAAATCTTTGAGGAATTGTCGAAAGTTTTTGGTTTATTACCTAATGTGGAATTTAAATATTCAGACAAAACTGTACTGTCCACGACGCCGATGTATCTTTTGACGAATGCGTGCATCCTACAAACGACATGAGGCAGACAACTAAAAACAAATGCTTGCATGTTAGAAACCACAGAAAAGTCTCCACGAAGGGGTAGCGACAATTGCCCCTCATTTGACAGAATTATCGCATTCGTCAAATGACGCGTCGATGAGACTATGCCTAATTCCCAACTCTTTTTATTAGATACTAGCAGCCCGTCCCGGCTTCGCACGGGGTAGACAATTATTTATTTTTGGATATTTGGATTGTTGTAGTGACATAACTACAATACTTGGATATATGCTACCGCGCAGTTTTTTGTAGACATTATGGTGTTCTTCAATATTTTTGTACATTATTTTGTTCTATCGCTAATAGTTTCGGCAGCGCATTCGACGAAAGACATTTTAAGACTCATTTTACTACCTTCGGTTATATTGTCAAATTTTACCAAGGATCCCTAATTTTTTCAAAATGAAATGTAGCCTATGTCAAATTGGAAGAATGTAGCATATTATTGGTGAAAGAATTTTTTAAATCGGCCCAGTACTTTTTGAGCCTATTCATTACAAACATACAAAAATAGGTACAAATCTTTCCTCTTTATAATATTAGTATAGATAAGGAGAAAACGAGCAGTTTTCGTATCAGCATCACCTTATTATAGGCGCCGCCCATGGACATCGCAACACCAAGTTGAAAGTACAAAACACACATAAATACATAGGGAAAGTGCTACATTGATTTGTGGACAAAAACTACGTTTAAAACCATTTTGTTCATTACGATTGATGCTGTAATGTTGTCATTGCAGTTCGTGTCTAATAAATTTATTATTTGTTAATATTACATCAGAACGAAGATTTCTCAATGGACTAAACCGAATCAATCAATGCGATCATTACCTACTTCAGGCTTTTTTAAACTTTGTTAGCATAAACTTAGTAAAATTTTATTTTGTTTTTTAACCCGATCGATGAAAACCTATTCGTAATCAATAAATAAACTGTTGAAATTGAATAACATACAAATCTCATTCACAAGTCTGATTTCAGTCTTTGCATAATAGGGATGATGACATGGTATGAAAATTAAAAATGTATTTACTCCGTCACTTAGGTAATGAAAAAATACATACATAACATCACGCCCTTTCTCTCCGAAGGGGTTGGCAGAGGTGCACATTACGGCACTTGCCACATGCCATGTTAAATGTAACACCCACTTTCCACTATTTATGTTATGAGTCCCATTTAATAGGGGGTGAGCCTATTGCAATTTACCGGGCACAATTCCAGACTCTGTGCTACCACTGAGAAAAAATATTAGACACGTATTTTTTATTTTATCGTATAAGAAAACAATACTTAGATAAAACAAATCAAAGCTTAGGAGTTGGAGGTAGCTACGTCATTTTAGAGTATAAATCGTACTTAATAGTGACGTCATGCGATATTTCATATCAATATATCTTCGGAACTATTCGTTTTCATAAGAAAATAAAAAATACGTGTTTAGCCTTTTATCTGTTGAAACACCGGCTCCCGGTATAAAACACATTATACCCGCAACTTTCAACAGACAAGAGGCTAATGTTTCTAAATATCTAATCAACCAGACGGACATTAAAATAAAAATTAGTCATCTATTCTATTGCAGATACTGAGAGATAGTTTACAAGTTAAACAATAAACATCCGATGATAGCAAAAAACACAGATATCCGTAAAAAGGTCTACTCTATTTCGGTTAAATTTTTTATGACTCATAATAAAGTTCCCGTAAACCTTCGTATTTTATATTATGACGTATGTACTAACTTCTTCATTGAAAATTATATTATATTTTCTAAAAACTGGTAAAGGACTTCACTGGAACTGCTCCAACGCTAAATTACATTCCTTTTACATTCATTTGTATAAATAAATGAATATACTAAATTTATAACCTGATGAAATTTAAATGTGATTACTTTGTTTATGATACAATTTTTCAGTTACACTATCTTACTGAAGATTTATTAGCCAGTAGACACATCATAGTCTGAACTCATTCCTACAAAAAACAATTACTTTATGAGCAAAACACTAACCACGACCCGGGCATCGCATTGAGAAATCCTACTTGTGACCACTACGGCAACGTGTACTCCACAAAAGCACGATCTATCTATCTTCATCTTGAATCTCACGCTTCACTACTCTTCACAGCCGAGGTCATTCAACAAATAAAAGAAACATGTACACGTACAACATGTAGGTACTTACCAAACACACAAGTTAGACAAACTATCTATTACTAAATACCATTCGTTAAAACATCCTCAATTTCAATGCAAATATTTTGATTGAGAAATCTGAGAATCAATTAAATGCACGTCAGACAAGACGTTTATAAGTCCAATCGGCACGTGTTTCGAAACCTTTGCATAATCTGGACTTCAATTTTCCAAATGTCAATCCTATAAACCAACAAAAAAGGATCCAATTATGGATCTAGACAGTTCTGCAATGGAGAGGTGATTGGATGTAGCCCTAATGAAGTCTGCCAAGTGCTGCATGGATTTGACTTATAAGAGCTTTCCCAGTGCAACGTTTCCTTTTTGACTTGGACAAATAGATTACAATGTACTGCCAGCAGGTCAACCTCCCCCAATTAGTGTTTCTTTATAAGAAATACAACTGTATTGTAACACAGTAGAGTCGAAAATGTCATTAAGCAGTTTGACAGGTTGGTACAACTTGATCCGCTTCCGTATAATTGTGTGAACGCGTTTGAGCGGCACCGCTGAGGTTTAATGAAAAAACCGCTTGATTGGTGCCGCACATCGTAACCTGATTTCTGTTCCACACTTCATTTGGGACTATCTTCACTTTTTGTGTTCAGTAGATTGGATTTTACATAGCGTTCAATAATAGTCCTTATTAATATTATAAATTGGAAAGTGAGTTTGTTTTTTTGTTCCGCTTTCACGCCGTAACTATTAAACCGATTGCTTTGAATTTTTGCAAACGTAAAGTTAGAAGTCTGGATTAAACAATAGGGTACTTTTTATCCCAGAAACCTTTGATATTCCTGAGGGAAAACAAAAGTATTGATATAGATGGCGATAGGCTACTTTTTATCCTATTTAGCTAGTATAATAATAATAATATCATAATTTTCCGTGGCGTTGGCTACTGGGCTTACACCACTCACGCAGTCTCTTTTGTACCTTTAGGCTTAAGTCATTCTGTCTCCTACACTAAATTCACTGAGGGTCTACTTCCCTCGGTGAATTAAGTGCAACTATTATTTTTCTCCTTTTTTAACATCTTCTGATTTATTTCGTTGCGAGATCCTAGACAGTTTGTCATGTCTGTGGAACTTGTTCCGGTGTTGACAGTGTTTCGGTATTTTCATAGTTGTATCTACTGTAGATGCTGACTTACAGGTGTTGCAGCGGTTTTGGGAGGCTGTGACGGGCTTGTCCTAATAAGTTTTCAATAAGGCATTGATAGAATCGTTAAACAGAATTTCCAGAAACTAATTATCAGACAAATTTAAACCAAATATGTACGTTTCTCTTGCTTATATCACTATAAAATCATATCAAACGTAATTGATGATAATAAATATAACGTACAACAGGATTACGTTTTCATTTCGCATATTCTGGCCCCTAGTATACCAACCGAGATTAAAAAAATAATAATGTCCTTAAATAATACAAGTAGTGTAGGATATGATGGTATTGCTACGGGTATACTGAAACAAGTTGCGGACGAAATCTGCGGTCACTTGAGTCATGTTATAAATCTCAGCATTAGTGCGGGCGTCTATCCTGATGCCCTAAAAGTATCAATAGTTAAGCCACTATTTAAGAAAGCAGATAGGGAATTAATGGAGAATTATAGACCTATATCACTCATACCTATAATTTCTAAAATATTTGAAAAATACATTTGCAAGGAATTAAATTCATTTATAGAAAAACATAATATTCTATGCAAAGAACAGAAAGGATTTAGAGTGGGTAAAACTATTAACATGACCATCTATGATTGTTTACATAAATGTTATACCTCTACATAATGTTGATAAGAGAAAACCGGTCTGTGGCGTATTTTGTGATATGACTCAAGCCTTTGACTATGTACACTACGGGACACTCTTAAATAAACTTGAGACGTATAGAGTCAGAGGAAATGTAAACAATCTCATTAAATCTTATTTAAATAACAGGACTCAAATTACACACATAAACGCAATTGACATGAAAAGTAAACATGACAACGTGTATCAGTCTAGAGAACGTACAGTTTCATTTGGTGTGCCACAAGGGAGTGTTTTGGGGCCTCTCTTATTCATTTTGTATATAAATGATCTGCCAAAAGGCCTCCCTCAACCCCTGACACTATTTGCCGATGATAGCACCATAGCAATACCGTGTAAAAGTATCGATACTTATGAGAGTGACATAAATGTATCTATAAATTTAATGGTAAAGTGGCTAGATGATAATAATCTAAAAATTAATCTGACTAAAACTAAATTAATACACTTTAGTCAAAGGATCAATACCAAAAGCAGTCTCAATGTACACTACGCTGACCAACCTATAGAAGAGGTACCTCTAGAAACAACTAAATTTTTAGGGCTCTACATTGATAAAAAGCTAAACTGGAAGGCCCATATCGAAATCTTATGCAGGAAGTTAAGTAAGTCTGCCTACGCCCTACACACGTTATCGTCTATAATAGGTGTAGAGGCATTGCTTGCTGCTTACTATGGGTTAACTGAATCCCACCTACGCTATGGTGTACCTCTAATTTTCTGGGGTAACTCGGCAGAAAAAGACACGATATTCAAGGCTCAAAAGAGATGCGTACGTTCAATATTTAAAATTAAACCCACTGATAGTTGCCTGCCATACTTTAAGAAAAATAAATTACTCACTTTGCCATGTCTGTACATTTTAGAGGTAGCTGTATTTGTCAAAACGAATCCACACCGATTTAAACTATTAAATGAAATAGCCCCACGTAACAGGCGCGATAACAGTAGGATATGCACGCATACTGCGAGAACTTCCCTCATGCGTAAAAGTATTTTCTGTATGGCGCCTGTGATATTTAATAAATTACCAAAAATTTTGAGAGAACTACCCTTGACAAATTTTAAAAATAAGCTGAGAAGGTTTTTAGTTAATAAAGCCTATTACAGTGTTCAGGACTTTTTGAATGAGAAAGACTTTCTAATTTTATCTCTTTAATGTAGGTAATTTAATAATGACTATTATTGTACAGATTGCTGATTTTAATGAAATTGAATATAATCTTTATACCTGTAAAATTTGTATGCCACTATTGGCGAAACATGGACGCACAACATATTATTTAACATCTTGCATGTCTGATTACTCGATTTATGTATACGCATGTTTTACAAATAAACAATCTTTCTTTCTTTCTTTCTTTCTAATACAAATATACGGTTCATTAGAACATGTGGAGATATGGACAGATAGGACATTCAATATTCTAATATATTCAACTGCTGCACGTCGCTCTGTGTACTTACATAGCAATCAAATATTTGTGCCTCGATGTCAGCGCCTGCCGTTCTATTAAATCTCTAGTATCTTGTTCAACATATTATAATTCTATGTTAGTTTAAAACTAATCAAGAACTAGTTGTAGAAGAAGAACGTATAAGGGGTAACAACAATGCTATATGGAGTACCAGTCTTACACATAACACAACGCCCCGAAGGGTAGGCAGAGGTGCACATTACGGCACTTAATGCCACTGTACCATGTAACACCCACTTTTCACTATTTTATGCTATGAGTCCCATATAATAGGGGGTGAGCCTATTGCAATATACCGGGCACAATTCCAGACTCTGTGCTACCACTGAGAATATTTTAAAACCCAGTTAATACTTTGCCCGACCTGGGAATTGAACCCAAGACCCCTCGCCCAGTCAACTGCTGCTGCTACTGCTGCTTACTACGCTGACTGAACAAATATGTTCTTGACGATTTGACTAGCTTGCGTTGAACGTCATATTATCACGATTTGATTGAAACCACGCTAAACTTTACACAGATGCTATTATGTAATTCAACAATAACTGCATTTCAGTTTATTAGCTTCTGATCTGATGGACATCGCTACCATTCAATTTATCTATTGTTCCCTACTATCCGAAATCGGGCACATGTACTGGTTTATCATCACTTTGAATGCGGGAGTATATTCGAACCAACCAATCGACGATCCATTGTTGTAATTAAGCTGGATTCAGTACAGCTGTGAAAGAAAGTTATGAACAATAAATATTTTTAATTTAGACTAATTTCATAGGCCCTACAGTATCTATCAAATTAATTACAGTACGCCAAAAAACCTGCTGCTGATTATTAACAACTCTTGACCTGATTTGTCTCAACAAATTAACATGACATGTATGGCTGAAGAAAGTGTGATTCCACAAGGAAAAATTCTGACAATGAGCCAAACAACGTTTGACAGCATCTACCTCATCTAAGTACATCTTAAGACCACGCGCACTTTTCATTACTGTGCCTCTCCTTAGATTAATAGGTCACCCGTGCCTTACGCTGGGGTACTTAAGGCTGAACTAATTTGATCACCGATTAATTGCATTCGCGCCACTTACAGCTCCATTGGTGGTTTGAGGAACACAATGCATGTTCTGATGTTGTTAGATATTTCCATTGGAGAAATTCTGGTTGTATGAATATTTAAGAAAACATGATTGTGCTTGTGAATTCATATTTACAATCGTTCTTTCTTACTTTTTACAATCGTTGTGTTATTTCTTACTTCAGTAATTTAAATGTCTATAGTTACTACCACTTAATAAAACCTAAGTAACTAAGTTAAATAGAAACAATCATACCCTTTTGTAATACTTAATTACACTTGATTACAAGACGAACGCCCATAATAACACAATTATCACATCACTTCACTTATCTAATGTTGGAGATCCACAAAGATGGCGGCCTGCGTGTGCTCAGCAATCATATAGAAACGCGGGTAACGACAGCTATACACGGCCGTTCTAGGAAACATACTTTAATACTATTTTAACGGCCATCAGGCAATTTAAAACATAAATTCTAATGGGCTTTATGTAATTGTAAAAGCAGTTTCATCTGAATTGCACACAGGAAGAGCTGGTCATTTGAAATTAGTACTTAATTTTAAATTGTGAAAGTCTATAATTGTACGTAAATATGATATCACGTTTTTAATCTAGGGGATGTAGGTTAATCTGAGTTACAGGAGTAGTTTTTGTCTGTTATGAATTCAACTTAATAGATGAGAGGGTGTGTCGTTTTAGCTCAACTGCGACCGAATTCAGTGCGTTTTTTGTGAATATATTTTACTAATGAGAAAAACTGTCTAGTTTTTGGAAAGCTGGATGTTTGTAAAGGATTTTGTAGTTGCCAAATAGAGTTGTAGTTCCAATTAAAAACTTTCGGTCTGTGCATGGAATTTTGAGTTGTGACACCAACTCTAGTTTCAATTGGGCACGTGGACGTCAAACGAAAAGTAGTTTTATAAAGCTATATAATAGTTGGTCCTGCATTTTGTTTTGACACGTTACGTATGCAAATACGTCAATTTATTATTAGTGCATTAGTAGTAATGGTAGTAGTAGCAGTATGGTAAAAGTTATAACATAACATACATAAATTCACGCGTTTTTATCTCCGAAGGGGTAGGCAGAGGAGCACTTTACGGTACTTAAAAGAAAGTAAAAGTGTTATATTATAATGTTAATTTGACATTTTATCAATTTTACTCCGATTTGACTAAAAAAGCTAGTACCAGATCTGTATTATGCAAAACTTGATTGACTGTGAAATTGATTTTATAGCTTAATCGTCGTCTGTAGTCCGGAAGTCTTTACGGTAACACTTTTAGTCACAACAGTCTGGTCCGTGTTTAACGTCAGTTTAGTATAAATAATTTCATTGAAATCCGCATGAGTTGAGTGCAGCCTCTCTCTGGTATTGGCCAATTTTATGATCTTTAAGCTTAGATGTCGTAAGCACTAGGCACTAAACAGACTCGTAATAGAACATTAAAACTTAATGAAATGTACTGACAACATGTACCTACATACGTACAAAAGAAGTTTACAAAATCGATTCTAGTAATGTAAGGATGTGGGTGTGTCCTCTGGGTTAGGAAAAGGACATTTATGAAATCTGTACAAATAAAATTAATATGAAACTGTATGAATTGAAATTTCTTGTCTAGTAACACTTGAATAGATTCTGTGTTGAGGTCAATTTATCCCAATAACTAATAATAAACAGTCAAGCCTAAAGTATTACTTGAAACCTTACACTAACCAACCGTTTGACCGTCTGCTAGCAAAACACAATGACATGACAATAGAATAAAAGAGTGACGGCAGCTCGCAGTGCATGCAAGTTCCGCGTGCAGACTACAATACGTCTTCATATTGAGGAAACGAGATCTCGCAACATATCAGAAAGGAACCATCCAATAAAGTAGATTCAGACATACAGTACTACAAAGCATTTTCAATCAACAATGTAAAATGCGTTTCTTTGAAATGGAGTCGCAGTCGCCATTTATATGAATAAGATGTGCGAGTAGACGACACAATTGTGTACTCAACCAGTAACTAGCTTTGTAGTTCTCATATCCTGGACGTCTGCAATTCCTATGAACGTCCTCTATTGTAGTTGTTAAATGGAAAGTTACCTTTGAGTCTCTGTTTGGTTGAATGGTCAAATGAAACTCGTGTTCTCTTCGCCAGTAGCTTAGATAAAGTTTTGATAGATTTTTAATACGTTTTCGGAGTTTACAGCATAGGTAACTTGAAAATAATTCTTATTGTGAAAAGTTAGTATAGAGAAATAATACTAGCAAACATAAATTATTCACGGGTGCTGGATTAAATTAAAGCCATATAGCTTATAGCATTTGGCAGTAATTACAAAGGTTTTAAAATAATTTCTTTGTTTCACCACATTAACTCAGTAGAGCGTTAATAATCCGCAAAAATAATCGGAAAGCAATTTATCAAACAACATTTTATCATTTTGACGTTTGTACAACAACATTACTATGGTCAATTAACTTCGCAATTAATATTTTTTAACTACAACCGGAATCTCACATTTGTGTCCTCGGTACGAAGGCTTATATTTTGTTGTTTCATATTTAGGTAAGTAGGTCACCTTTTTTTTAATGCACCTATGTATGTTATCGTAGGCCGTGTGATGACGGCAGGATTAGATATTTTACTATTTTTACTCATCACGCAGGTGTAGTGAAAGTTATTTAAGAAATTACATATTAGAGGTATATAACAGAAACCAGAGAGCAGAACGTTGATAAACTGCCATAAATAATGACAAATAACAAACCCCGAAGGTGAACTCTCACGAAGAAGGAATGGTGACGTCATTGTGTTGTGTGTCAAGTAGTGGTGGGACAGTGGACGTGCAATGTCAAAGCGACCTATGAAATCCCGTCAGCCCCTCACTGTCCTCATCGTTCGTTTGTATGGCCATCCTATTGTTAAGTAATAGCGCTGTATGATAGTTTGTGCAATAATACGAGGAGAAAATAATAAAAGCGACCAAATTTGGATGCGCATGCAAACGTACATTATATAACGTGCAACAACTGTTACATATTGATACTGTTTCCTTGTTTTTATTGACTGCCTTGTTGACTGAGTGGTGGCCGGCGCGACTGTAATGGAAATAGGGATGGACTCTATAAAAAATCGTAATTTTTGTCCGGATCTGTTATGGCTAGCCAATTCAAAGAACGGATTAGAGGTTTAATAAAAGTGCTATAAATACACAAACTCATGAATTTGTTGCTGAAAGTAGACAGTACTGATCATAATAGCTCTACCAGCACATAATATCTAAATATTAAAAAAAAACTGCCTGCCTCGTTGGCCGAGTAGTCGCAAGTGCGACTGCCGGGCAAGGGGTCTCGGGTTCGATTCCCGGGTCGGGCAAAGTATTACTGGGTTTTTTAAAATTCTCAGTAGTATCACGGAGTCTGGAAATGTGCCCGGTATATGGCAATAGGCTCACCCCCTATTACATGGGACTCATAACAACTAGTGAAAAGTGGGTGTTACATTGTACTGTGGTAGAATGTGCACCTCTGCCTACCCCTTCGGGGATAAAAGGCGTGATGTTATGTTATGTTATTAAAAAAAACTCTAGTAGTAAAGGTATTAAAAAAATGTAGTCCAACAGTATACTACTACCGATGACATTCAAACTTGTGTCCAATTTTCAAACGTAGAGTAAGTAAAAAATATTTCGGTGTAAAGTATAAGAGGTCAGCGAACAGAGGTATGAGACAGAAGACAGTTAGTTCCTTCTCTTTTGCCTAACTTGCAATATCTTATTAAGTTTCTAATGGAAAATTTGACTTAATTATCATTGAGCTTTAGGTAGGTATAGAAATTTTACATTTCAACATCTTCGTTCCACGAATCGTATTGTAAGTTCTATGTTGTCGGGACTACTACACAGAAATCCAGTCCAGACTACATACCATGCTATTACTGAGAATGATCTAAATTCTGAATATTATTTTGATCAGCAGTCGCACTGCGACCATTCCTACGAGTCTGTCTCACTGCTGATTGTAATGCATATCTTCAGAGGAATAAAATAACAATAACTCTGCTTTTTCCTGTATTTTATCAACTTGATATATTTTGTGACTCTTTTACCAGTGACAGTAGTAATCGCTGGCATCTCATAAGTTGTCACCTCTGTAACCGTGTTGCCGTAGCCACGTACTGGCCGTGACGGACGGTTCAAAAGGGGGTCGGCACGAGTCGAGGGTATCATTATTTTTTCTATCTCATAGTTTGATTGTTCATTGTTAAATTATGGTACTGCTATGGTCATAATGGTATTTACCTATGTGCTTAGAAATAAGTTTTTTTAATTATGTGTATTCTGGGTACCTATAGGTTTAGTGGATAACGCAAATGAACTGTTGAGTTAGAAACAATGTAGTTAAGAAACTAGAGGTACAATAAGCAAGAGCTTATTCTTGTCCATATGCAGTTACCAGCTAGAATTTGGAACAACTCAGCTTTACTAACGTACTAACATACTAATTTATCTAAAAGTTCCTGTGTAAGGACTAGTTGTTTGAAATAAAAAGACTTCCCGTAGTAAAGTGGTTTTCAGAAAAAGTAAAATCTATTAAATAAAAGAAATTCGAGCATAATACAAACATTACTCCCTATAATACTCTTAACAACAATATCAGGTCAATTGTAGTCAGTACCTGGTGTCTCTAATTCCTACTGGTTGCGGGTTCATCGATACTACATCGCACAGTACTTCCATTTCCCGACGGAGATTACAATCAACCGATATTGCTATGCATCCTACCGTATACTACTCCATCGCAACAAAGCTTACGGGCCACCTAATTGTAAACGGTCCCCGTAGTGTAGGCAAATATCCAACACTGTATCGCGAGTGTAATCATCTTTGTAGGTACCTGTACCTCACTCAAATGTATCCAGATTAATTTTAGGCCTGTACCTAACTAATTGCTCTGGTTTAGCGAGAGCTAGTTCCCTTTGCCCTGCTATTTAATCTATTAATCAGTCAATCGATCTGATTACTATTAGCTGATATTTGATTTGCGCCAACGGCAGTGGGCAATTATGGCGTTTTGCAGTTTAGTGGCATTACGTGTTAATTTTGAACCGATCCACGTTGTTTCCATATCTGTTCTGCTTTATAGTTGGTCTAAATATTTCGTCATGAATGTAAGGACAGTTTTTGTTTTTTCTTTGACCGGTATTAACTCGTCGAGTACCGGTTTTGCAGACACAATTATAGAACAATAGGTTGCGGTCACCGGTGACCGCTTGGTATTTGACAGTTTAAATAACTGTATACTTATACTTTTAACACTGAATCAATATTGGTGTCTTGGAAGCTGGCGTTAAATAATTTATTTGCTAGAAATATTTATGAACTATGGTTTCCGAACCATGCTACACGTATTTGTTCAAGAATGCCACTACCAAAAAGAAGTAGAGATGGTTTAAGATTCACATTTTCTTATAGAAGAGCAGTGTGAAATGAAGCAAACCTAATGACTTACGCACGATGATTGACCACGAGTCGACGTAATGTGCGTAAACATATCGCATCTTAGATTGTCGACCTGACTATACGTTACTTTGGTTAAATATTAGAAACATGTAAAGAACATAAACTTGTAAGAAGCCACTTGACCTGTGAGTCCTACAGATTTTCCTGTAATTAACTTTTTGATTTGCGGCCATTAAACCAACAAGAAACATGGTAATCTGTGTATTTATGGTTTGACATTTAGTCTAAATGTCAGTGGTTCCCATTTCAAAGCGATTTAAGTCACGATCAGTATAATAAGTGACAAGAAAATTGTATCCTGCCATTTCTCTAGTCTATTTGGAAAGCGCTGTAATAATGCATTGCTGGCGAATCATTCTGACACACCAGTCACAATAGGAGCTCATTATCTTGTATCATACAATCCACGTTTTTAATACTGTTGAAATAGACTAAATACTTTTAGTCAATTAAGGGAAGTTATTGTACTTTACTATTGTATCTTCCGAAACAGTAACTTCTAAGTTTTGAGTTTCTGGCATAAATGACCTAAGGGCACCATTTAGTTATGGGCACAATAAGTTAACCGACTAACGGCATTAGCTTATTCACAATCTGTGACGTGTCTATTTTACTGTCCGCCCAAACTTTGCACGTAAAACAACAATGTTTAGAAGAATGTCAGTCAGTCAGTCAGTTTTGTTTTAGCATTCAACCATTGAGCTCCATAATGTGTTCTGCAATGAATGCGTATTGTTGTTTCGTTCTAAGTAGAAAACTAGGACGGTTACCTGTTAACATCGACACTAGAATCACGTATCGCTTTGACATGCGGGGACGAAACAAAACAACTGAACCGACGAAGTAGGATGTCAGTTTTATCGACAGTGTGTAGTTTGGTCGAGCATTGAGTAACAATGTACGGGCAATTTGTTTGTTGCTGTTACAATATGTGATGCGCTGGTTGCGTATGATTTTGTTTTTGTATAATATGCGCAAGAAAAGACAAAGAAGCACGTAATCCGATCTAGAACAACTCTGTGAATGAAGATGAGCAATGAGCTCTAGATTAGTATAATTAACCAACGTTAATTCATAAATATTTGTCAACTGATAAACCTGGTGAAAAGTATTATTACTTATTAGTTCATTATTTGTGTCTGGATTCAAATTCGGAAATTATTTTATAGAAAGAATATTTATGCTTATTTTATTCGTAGTTAGGTATATATCTATAACGATAGTGAATAAAATGTTCTACATATATTTTTTTTTATTCTATGTCACACATTTCCCATGTTTCCACAATCATATCAATATTATATGCCTAGTTATTTTCAACCAACAATAAATCGACCCGCACGGTACTCCATTCATATCGAGCCAATTTCAACTGCACCGAACTATTGTTCGTGTGAACCCAAAAGCGCTAGCACAGGTTGCTTGCTATCAATAGGGTATCTCGTTCAAAGACCATGCAGGCATATTTACCCATAAACGGTCGATTTTTATTCACAATGCGATGCAAGGGCCGGCGACCGACATACCGCCGGATAACGGTGTGATTGTTCTAGCCACAAATACCTAAAAGCGGAGACGTGTGTGCCCTACTTTAAGAAAGCGGCTTCGTCTTCAAGCGGTAGCGATTTGTATTGACAACTAATATTTGCTTGATTCTAATTAGTGTCATTGTTGTTTAAGTTTGTTGACGACTTGGTGGCGTAAGTAATACATTTAAAGGTAATCTTTGTTAATTTGTGCTCGATAGATCTGCCAAGTATAAGAGGGATGTCGGATACTGTTGGTACACGACAACATCGAGAGTAATCTAAACGTTGTCTCTAATTAGTTTTTCATAATTCTCCGTCTGTGGATTTCTCTATATACATTGTTTTCTTCTTTAGTGAGTGTAAGCTCATAAATAACTAATACATTTAAATCTCAAATGACAGATATCAAATATTTAAAGATGACTGTATAAAAATTATCATCATCATCATCGTCATCATCAATAGCCTATAAATGCCCACTGCTGAGCAAAGCCTCTTCTCACACAGATAAGGTTTGAGCATTAATCACCACGCTAGCGATTTCAAACATATATTTAAAAATTTTAAGCCCACGTTTCCTCACGATGTTTTCCTTCACCGTTTGTCAGAAGTCTGTAGAGGTAGATTATTTTAGAAAGTACTATAACTCGGAAAAAGTCAGATTGTTAGGTAAGTACTTGCCGTTGGTAGGTTTAGAAACCGCACCCTCAAGCATGAGAGGCGGGTGCTTTAAACCTCTCCGGACCATCACAACATTGTTACTGACTGAAATGCATAGGTATATATATATAGGCATAGAACTCTCTTCACTGTTCTTATAGGGTTAGTGATATCCAATATCATGCTTTCAATATCTTCACGAATAGGTACCTATATTTTATCTCAGACCTTCTTCTGTCGCGTTTTGTTCACATTTCATGTCGCGACCGTTTGTCCCTTGAACCGGTCTCTTTGTGAAGTATGTGTGCATAGTCCGCGCGGGCGCAGGCGTTAGGGCAGTAAGCCACGGCGTATATTAGTTTCACTAGCTAACAGCATCCAGAAACTAATGTGTTCTGGGAACCTAACTCATAAACGCGGTAAACTTTGAAACATTAAACTAAGCTCCAAGCTTAATAAAACATCTTACTATTATTATTATTATTTTATTTAATATTGTAAATCGGAAAGTGAGTTTGTTTGTTTGTTCCGCTTTCACGCCGTAGGTAACTACTAAAACGATTGCTTTGAATTTTTGCAGACGTAAAGGTAGAAGTCCGGATTAAATATTAGGGTACTTTTTATCCCGGAAAAAAATGATATTTCCGATTGAAAACAAAAGTGTTGGTATAGATGGCGCTGTGTGTATTGGTACATGTCACATAGGCTACTTTTTATCCTTTTGTGACGCGAGCGAAGCGGCGGGTAAAAGCTAGTTATGTTTAATAAAGACAAGAATGTGTTCTGCAGAAACATTACATACTTTATCAGTGATTGTTAAAATGACAGCCCTTTTGGTCGGTCGGGAGACTCGAAGCTTTTTAGACGCTCGAGTCAGCTCCTCAAATTTTTGTAGTGCCTTGCATCTGAAACTACTGTGCAAGTTGAATTTTTTGGCGTTGCCGTTGCCGTTGGTTGGATAAGTAAGTATTAAAGTTATTAGGCACCACCAACAATTAACCTTGTTTTTGAAGTGCGTTGAGAATCACCTAACAAACGTATAAACTAACTGTCCTGTCTTTGGACAATTAACTTATTTTACAAACGCTCATAGTCTTCGCCGTGAGTACCACCACAATTCATTTCACAAGTGAAATCAGATATCCTATATTAAGATTGGTTGTCAATCGCGTTAGCAAAGCGATGGCATTCGGATCGTGGAGTACTTCCAGAAACGTACGTAGATGTCATGACCAAGAGCTCTCCTAGTCAAAGCATTGTCCTTCGCTCTAATGACTCGATGGACAGCTTGAGATTGGAATAGTCGTAGTCCATTAATAAATACTGAAATTTAGATTTAAATAACCTAACCGAACTTTTAATACGAACTGCAATATTAAAATAGTAAATAATAGTAAAGTTATAAATGCGAAAAATATTGATTTGTTATCTGAAGAGATTATTTCTGTTGTATCACATTTTTTATTCTTGATCCTTGTCAAAGTGGACGACATTTTTATGTTAATGAACATTGAGTGATGAATAAAGGTGGTTAGGAGACGAAGTAATGAAACCTAGAAGTAGAACTAGTATGAAATCAGAAATGCGTAAAATGAAGTTGTGTTTGTAAACTTGCATCTCTTTATGCTCCCCTGGTAGGTACACTTGCAGGTGACATTTAGAAGCGTATCTCGATTACAGTTGGATTTCAGTTTCATGAAATGCCAGTACTATTTGACCTTCAAAGTCCAGTCGGAACAACGCTGCATTGTTTAAACACTATTTTGGAGCTTTGACGTAACCATTGCCATTCGTAGTGGTGCAGTTACAGTTTATCCTTGTTGATGTTCAGAGAAGCGTAACTGTTCTGAATTTGTGGACGGACTAAACATAGTTTATTAGTTACTCCTGCGGAATTTGTCAGTAGTTATGTCAGAGATCCAAATATGTTATACATATAGTATTTGGACCTCAACTCAGCAACTACGTATGTAACATATGCGTTTGTATTTGTAAATGCACCCACGACGCATAGTAAAATATTCATACAAAATGCTTTTTAGAATTAGTTCACAACAAAGCCATTCATTTCTGGAAGTCAAGAAGAGCGGAAAGACCCCTTGCCGAGTCACTTGCGACTACTCGGCC
Source organism: Spodoptera picta (assembly GCA_038387885.1). Classification (NCBI taxonomy): domain Eukaryota; kingdom Metazoa; phylum Arthropoda; class Insecta; order Lepidoptera; family Noctuidae; genus Spodoptera; species Spodoptera picta. Next base: position 818,848 of record JAZHFQ010000105.1, read on the forward strand.
AACGAGGCAGTCAGGTCAGGCGGAAAACTAGCATTGATTTAATATACTAATCATAATAAAGCTAAAGAGTAATTGTTTCTTAGAATGTGCTAATTTCTGGAAATACGGGTCCGATTTGTATAATTATTTATTTTTGTTTTGTATCCAAAATCACTATCGTGAATTTATAGAGAAAGGTTCTCTCCATCACACTATGATTAATACGAGCCGCATAGCGGTTAAAACCGCACGGGCCTAACTAGTTAAGTAAGATTCAGAAATTTATATCCTACGTCAATATGAAACTGTTTCTAGGAAGTGTACCTCTATAACTAGGTGTCTACTTTGATAGTCTCAAACTGTGATAAGCTATTACAAACTGCATACAAAACACCCGGGAGTGTTTAACCCCAGTTTAACTGTGTGGGTAGCTCTTGCCTCCATTGCTTTTACGGGTTAAGGTAAGATGAAGTTTCGATGCTTAGGTATCTGTTGATAGAGTATGTGATTGTATCTCAGTTGATATTGTCGCTTGATCATAGTTTGCCGCGTCCATTTACACTATGGAATGAAAATTGTACAAAAGCAGTATCTTATTGGCGGAAATTGTAGACAAGTACATATTTTGGCCAATTAAGGCTTACATATATGTTTGGTTATAAATGAGACAAGTTCATCATCAGACAACTTACAATGAATATCGTAAGACATACTAAATTCATTATTACATTTTCGGTTTGATTACGTAACTGTTTGACGAGGAACTCGATTAGTTTCAAGCCATGCTAGAGGCTCGTATTCATGAACAACATTTCGCGATAGTAGCAGCGCGACACGACAGTTGTCGCGTCGCGTGTCGTGTGTAATTAATTTAAAATAAGTTTAATAACTTGAGACCATAAACCTTCTTATTTAACAGTTGTCATTACTCATCTTATTACTTAACACTTTTAAACAAGTTACTATTATAGAAGTACGATTGTTGCGAGTTCATTGCAATATCCCTTATGTACCCACGTACTTAATAAAAACTTGAGAAAATTTATATAAATATATTCTGTAGGAACCATTGTTCAAGAAGTGAGATAATTATTTCATATTAGAGTTCTTAACACCTCTAAGTTTGAACTTTTTTGATGTTATTTCACTTAACAGAAACCAGCATATCAAGCTCACCCTGTCGATTAGGTGGAATTTCAACCTTTAAGGTCTTAGAATAAAGTTCAATTTTTTTTACAGTATGGGAAGCTTGTTGTGCGGCTATATGGGGAAGATACGCCGTTTCATGGCTGCTTAATTCAGACATATTGATTGTTGAATCACAGTCAGGTCGACCACCTTTTAACAACGGTTACAATTTTATTAACAATGGCATAATGGGAGCATCTAATTAACTTGCAAAATATCCCACCTTCGTACCTCGAGCAAAAAGTTGTATGAAATGGTATTCACACCTCCTCATCTATGTGGTGATAACGGTAATCAATACATTATTGATATATGGTAATTATATTTTCTTAGAATTGTCTAACTTCTTGGTAGAGACTTACCTATGTAGTATATACATGGTACCGTAAAAACCCGTATGATGATAAAGTACAAAGATTTTTCAGTACAAATTAAGATCTACCAACTGACAGAATAACAATCATGTCTTTGTGTCTAGCTTTGCCAGGAACAACAACTCTGTAACAATCTTCCACGATCTCTGCAGAGATTTTAACCACCGCTTCCAATCCTCAAATCTTTAACTCCAAAAGGGCTACGCACTCCTGACTCCACTGGTATTGTGGGTGTTCATGGGCGGCTCCGATTACTTACCGTCAGCGCCAGCGCAGACGGTAAGTAATTAATAAATTCCGTAAAAATATTAGATCACAGTCTGGCCATTTTCTAGAATCTACAAAGAGAGCAGCTACAACATGTGTTTTCTAGGGGTAAACCTTAGTACGAAATCTTTATTTCGTCCATGCACTCACAAACGTAATAATAAATTAATTGCAAACTGTTTTATAATAAAGAAGCCAAGCAAGCACAAACTCTTAAAGTAATGTTTTAAGGTTATATTTAATTCAGATAGTACTTAGCTATATTATAAGATACATTCTAAGTGATTGTGTCTCAAAAATGCTTTTCAGGCCAATTAAAATTAACCTCAAAATGAAGAAGAAAGGAACTGAAACAATCACCTGTTTATTTTTGTTACCCTGGTAGAACACCAACCATTCTCATATGTAACAAGGTGATAATGCGTTAGTTATACCATTGAAACATACACACACACATACGTGTTTAAGTTAATAACATCTTACTTAGTCAAGGACGCTCGTTTACTTAATAGTCATTGTATTAAGTTCCCACAACTTATTTATTACGCTGTTATAATTAACAGGATATCGCTTTATTGTTATTTTTTTCGCTTAGTGAATAATAATTGCTACTTACCGACACTTTTTGCAATTTCAAACTAAATGATAAATAATTTCTTAGTTGCTTTGCTCGAGTAAAAAAATGTTGCAAAATTTATGCTAATATAGTTAATATTATAATTAAATTAAATAGACACATATTTTTATTGTTGATTTTATGCTAAAATTCTAGAATGATAAGTATAGAAAATAGCCTTGTGAAAATATAGATGTAAGTTTAAAAATGGCTTCTTTTTACAATTTAAATGTAAACTAATTAGCTAAATAGGTATAGTAACAAAAAAAAATGATGTAACAAAACATATTTAAACCTCGTTCTACCCATTTTATTTATTTGCATAAATAAAATTGATGACCAGGGGAGCAGAAACACATGCTGGTATTACAGCGAACGATTACACTTCAAAGGCTATCCAACTAACCAAAGCCGTTTCGTGCGCCAACTGGCGGAAGTACCAGGTACCTTGCCTGCCCGAGTTTTGCGAAAAATATACTAGACTAGGTACAGTAAACAAGAGAAGTAGGTCAAAACAACCCCAACAAAAGACTTAAGTAAGTACATTGGCTACTTATCACTTGTTACCTTAAGAACATTTAAAACTTCGACAGCCTTATTATTTTCTTGTTTTACAAACTTCGAAGTTACTTATTCGTTTGTGTTTTATTTTCGTAGCGAGTTTTCTGAATGGTATTCGTTTAGATTTTTATTTTAGCACGGAGAATAATACAATACATTTTTTACTTGTAAAAATTTTTGAAGTCAATCAAAATACATTAAAATATACCCCGAGTTTAATATTGTAGAGGTGTCGCAGGCGAATTGTATAACGCATAGCTCCGAACAGTATGTATTTGGCTGATTTTGACTCAGCCGTATTCAATTCGGCTAATCGTTCAGCCGTTGTATTATATAAAACGTACAAGGTTTGCTAAATGGCTAGTAATGTATTATACAATTCCCCTACGACATAGGTACTCCCTTTGGAAGTTTAATTCAATGTTGTAGGTACACTTAATTGTTAATCTTTCCAAAGTTTTTTATTAGTAACCAAATGTCCAGATAGGTATTTAAATGAAATTGATAGTCTTTGATTTAATTCAATATGGATAACAAAATCTCAATCAATTTGTCGTTGTCTGTACACAGCTTTGCATACTCCTCTACCGATTGGAAGCACTTCGTTACTTAGCCTGGTACTGGGTCACGCAGGCAACCCACATATAACATTTATAGATTTTTATTTATAGAATTACCATTTATAGATAGGTAGCTACGGTAGTACGGTAATTTAATAGATATTCGACTTTACTACAAAAAATATAACGCTGTAAATCAATTACATGAATCTTTAGAATAGCTTAGCAGGTACATGTAGGTACTACCAACTACCATTTAATAGGATATTCGACTTTACTACAAAAATATAAAGCTGTAAATCATTTAGATGAGTATGCAGAGTAGCTTATATTACCGGGTTCAATAATAATTAGGTAGCTTGCAAGTATCTTCGAGGGAACATCTGTTTTTATGCGGTAACGAAAACAAAAGTGGACATGTCTGGCTTGTTTAAAACATGTTCCACACAAAATGAACGTCTTGAAATAGATAAGAAAAGGTGAGGTTTAGAAAAAGTAATCTTGACTGCAACTGCAAATGGGTTTGGTTGAGAAACTTTTACTCGAAATTTATATTCTCATATTTTTATTCTCGGGATGCGGGATATGTTCTGTAAAGTAGAGAAGTGCATTTTTAATATCGTAAAATATTATTATGAACGACGGATATGTAACTTTTAATAAAATTTTGAAGGCACTTGTATATAAAAGAGTTGTTTAACTCTTGTAAAGAGGTAAAGTACTTGTAGAAAAATACATTTCCATAGGTTCCTCAGAATATCATTTGCTTTATAATAAACCAGAACAGTGTATTTTTTTTATGGTATTAACCGGTAAACGATCAGACGGATCACCATATTAAGCAATGCCGATGGATACCTGGAACACCTGAGGCGTTACAAGTGCGTTACCGGCTTTTTGGGGATTAGGAGTTTGAGGATGGTTGGGGATTCAGGGATCGGGGAGGGTAATTGGGCCTCCGGTAACCTCACTCACACGACGAAACACAACGCAAGCGTTGCTTCACGTCGGTTTTCTGTGAGGCCGTGGTATTACTCCGGTCGAGCCGGCCCATTCGTGCCGACGCCTCTCCCACACTTGAAATGTATGGTATCTTCATACTGTACTGCATTATTTTGTTTAAAGACTCACTGCTTGCTGCAATCCAACTTCCCATGATATTACAATTTCTTGACTTTTTCAATTAGTTCCAATATTATATGAACCGAAAAAATTGGGACTTGCGAGTTGCGGGCAATTTCTGCCTATTGTTTCTAACACAATGCGGCTAGGTATTGTATTGAAAGTTGGTCATCGGTCATAAATAAGACCGTCGATCTATTTTTAAATGAAGCAACACTATTTGTCACTCACTATAATGACGCTGGACTAGGCAGTTTAAACAAGGAAAAGATAATTTCTCGGCTCCTGGAATGTAGGGTCACCAACATTTAGTGCTTTTTAAATTTCATTCTGTTAAGTCTGTAGTCAAAGATAATTCTTTGACTTCAGTGGATTTTTAAAATGTACTATTTTTTAATTCATTTTGCGTAGTGATGAGAATACCTATTTAGGTAGGTATCTGTTAGTTAATGGTAGATGGATTATGCTATTAACAAAATACAAATTTTTTCATCAACATATTTTCCAATATGAACATTAAAAACATAATTACTCACAAGTTTCTATCAGCACTGTTAAGTTTTAGCGCGTTTAGTTGAAAATCCGCTCAATAGATGGCGTGAGCAGTTCGCTACAACCACAGTTCCAAAGTTCTACAGTGTTCCAAAGTTCATTGAACTGGAGTGATAAAGTTAGAGCTTTAGGAGCCAACTTGTGCAAGGTCCGGGTAAACACTGTCTTACGAACTAATCGGATTAGTTTAACTACTTCACGGCGATACTTTAATAGAGACTAGAAGAAAATGAAAAGAATTAAGTACTTAGATTGCATTTAACGTGTGTTGGTAATTGATTTTTAGAGGTTAACTGTGTGTGATCTTAAATCGTAGTGTTCTTGTTACTTCTCTACTTACTTTATTGACTGCTCTCTTTAAGCACATGTTAAATATATTCGAATTTAAATTTCATTTAATTCTAAGCTGTCGAATAGAACATGAGAATTGTCCACAAAATTTCGAAAGCATGCGGCATCTATGCGCTGGCGCACGCCGACTGTTCAACAGATGTCGTCAAAGATGTCTTGCCGACTGATTTATAGACTCTCGGGTCGCGGCCACAGGTTTTTTGTAACCAATCGGCTATTGGTTTACGATGCGTTTGACCCTCTTTGAACAAATACTAGGTTGTGTGGTCCATTTTATTTTAATAAGAAAGAAGCATTGATGAGTCAGCCGGAAGACTGGTGGATTGATCAAGTAATCATTATTTATTTAACCCCTTATATTGTCGTTCCAACTGAAGATTTCTCATTCGTCAAGTAGGACACTTCTTTATCGGATATGTTAAATTGTTGAAACAATTTCTACGTTGCTGTAGTATCAAGAGTGTAACATGCAATGATTTCATGAGGAATTCCTACATCATTTTCCTTAATCTGGAGAAACATTTAAATTAAACGACACAAGACAAAGTTTCTTCCAATAAAGACCACACCTTCGTATAGAAACCACAAGAAGGATATTAAATCACATGTTTTGACTCCAAAAATATCTATTCTGAATATTGACGCATATCACTCTTTTATATTTAGAGGAAAATTATTTCAGGGATCACTAATTGGTGTATTTTCGTATGTCCTGCGGATATCTTCGTCAAATGATATGTTACTTGTTTATTCGAGTTTTATAAACAAGAGATTAAATGGATATTGTCTAATTATGGATTGTACCTCTATGTTATGAAAACAGTAAACTAAGACGTCATTAATAGTCTTATTGCGTCATCGCTGGCTTGTTAGCTGACATGTAGGAGTTTACCATTGTCTTTTTTATGTATTTTATAAACAAAGTATTATTTTGGGTGTTTGGGGAAAAATAACCATTACTTACTATGTATTTGTTAACTACACTTAAAATATAACATTCATACCTAGAATTACATAATTATATGTGTAAATTAAATTATATTTTAATAATAAGTGAGATGTCTGTAATAGTGCCTGGTTTTCGGTATGATATGGGAGTCCTAATAGCTATTGATTGAAAATTGTATGTAATAGGGTGTGTGGTGGTAGCCCGGAGGTTTAAGACGCCCGCTTCTCATGAATGCTGGTGCGGGTTCGAAACCACCAATGTGACATTTTCCGAGTTATTACCTATACTTTCTAAGATTATCTAGACACCGCTGACAAACACTGAAGGTAAACATCGTGAGGAATCCTGGGCTTATAATTTCTAATTATAAGTTTGTAATTGCCAACCCGCATTGAGCAAGCGTGGTGATTAATGCTCGAACCTTCTCCGTGTGAGAAGAGGCTTTGCTCAGCAGTGGGCACTTATAGGCTGTTGATGATGTAATAGGGTAATTTCCCATTTTTTTAATGTCCGTCTGGTACAATACATTAAAACATTAGTACTTATTTTTTCTTTTCTTTCAAAGTTAGATACTTTCGACGGTATATTGATTTGAAATATCGTGTGACGTCAGGAGTTGCTACGTTTTATAGGAATGTGTGATGTACCGACCTCCCACTCCACTTAAATTTGTATTATGTAAGTATTGTTTTCTTGTATGACAAAATAAAATACGTTGCTAATATTTTTTCACTGTCTAACTGACTGATTACTCAATTACATTTTTAATTTTCATACCCCGTCAACTACCCAATTACACTTTTCCTTCTCAAATCTATTTAACTAAACACAACCGTCTCAAAAAACTCTAAATAGTTATTGAATACTGCCCTCTCATTACATTGACGTGTAACTGACAAGGACAGGCGTTACTTTCGAAAATGTATAAATAAGTACCTCTACATATAATGTTTCGATTCATGTATCAAATGTACTAAGTATTATTGCACTTAAAATAAATATGTAACTTGGAAACATGTATGAAAGAAGTAGGCAAGAACGGGCATATAATATTCTTTTCGTAAGTTCCGCTGAAAGTTTCACGTACGCCGAGCGTAAATAGGGGGGTGGGGGTGAATCTATTCCGTACTCCATGCGACACGTACTACCTACTTAGAATTTTCGAAAAGTCCATAAACTGAACCATGGAATAATCTTTAAAGTAACTTGAAAGTGTTTTAGTTCCAAATTATATTTAGTATGCAAACTCCACGTTAACGAGGAAAATCTCAAATTGTGTACAAAGGTTTTGTATGTAGAAGTTGTTACATAAAGTAAACAATGCTATGTTTTAAATATGTTAATAACAAATATCACTAATATGTAGCTCCCAACTCAGGAGAGTAATTACGTAAGTAGGTACGACAAAGCTAACGGCCAATGCACTCGACTACAATGAAACATGATCATCAACGAGCATATAATTATAATATAATCTGACATTGTTGCAGGGACACGCTGTTTTGATCCTTATTCAAAGGCAAAACCTATAGTTTAGTGGTGAATCTGCGGTGAGCTAATTATTTAGTATCTATTGACCAATTTGTTCGCTTATTTCATGATTTATGTTACGATTGATTTATATTTGATTTATTATTATGCATGTATGATCTAAATACTAATTGGTAACTTAACTACTATAACTTTTGCTCAAGTTAGGATAAAATCGTTTAATGCGACACTGCGGCAGATTTTATAAATACCGCAATGGGTACCTTTTATCAACTTTCAAGGTACATTTTCCCTTCATACATGCGCAGAAGTGAACACAATAGTACCGTTAAAAGAAGCCTAGGCGATGACGTCATTGTGGCTAACATTTATTTTCATTTACAAATTATAGATATTTAACTCGTCGAGTACCGGTTTTGTAGACACAATAAAAGAACTATAGGTTGCGGTCACTGGTGACCGCTTGGTGTTTGACAGTTTAAACGACTTACGACAACGACCTTATTTATTCTTACCTAGCCTAGATTTTAATTTTGTCGTCAATTTTTCAGTCAATAAGTATCAAATGCGAAGTAAACACGAAATCAATTTTACTATAACCTCTGTCCTAGCCACTTCGTTACCGACCACTAAATATTAACTATCAAGTCACTTAATTGCATTGCAAACGTTGCAAGTCACCGCTCTATTGAATATTTCAAACGATCAATAGTTGAAGTTCTTAAAATAACATGCCTTTTGTGATTTAATATTCATAAATCTAGTTTCCTTCGAAATATGGCGTAGTGACATTACGTAGAATTTTCTATCGTACCATGGACTAAACTTAGCTTTTTTGTTTGTGTTGTACCTATCATTTTTTTTTCACCAAGCCAATAACAATATCAAAAATATTTAATTATAGTTCTATTTATGCATCACCTGATGATAAGTAATCGGCGCCCACGGACACTCGGAATACCAGGGGCGATATCTGTGTGGTACCGGCGTTTTGGGGTTAGTAATCTGAAAATTGTTGGGGTTTCAGGGATTGGGGAGATGGGGAAGGGGGTAATTTGACTCCTGGTACCCATACGACGAAACACAACGGAAGCGTTGTTTCACATCCGTTTATCCGGTCGGGTTGCCGGCCCAGTCGTGCCAAAGCATGGCTTTTTCACAGTTAAACTGAAGTTAAAACAGTTTATGGGGAAAGGTGTGACAAATTTTAAACCTTTAGGTAAAACCTGGAAAAGCTCATAAATTTCAAACGAATTTTGGCTAAGTCAAGGAAATTGTTCAAAAAAAAAGAAGAGACAAGAGTGGCAAAGATTTTGTGGTTCTCTGTTCTTACCATTATCCAAATCCAGATGTGCAAGTAGAGTACGACATTTATACATTTATTAAATTAGTAAGAACTTTACCTACTTTGTCTAAATAAGAGTATTGTTAGTGGAAAGGATTTTCTTTGACTTTTCTACACGACACATAGCCATATTCGTTGATACGGAACGTGTATCAACGAATATGGCTATGTGTCGTGTAGAAAAGTCAAAGAAAAGGAAGATATTATCTGACTTTGCGTCTAACTCCCACACAGTAAGTTTCCGTTGAAATGTTTCTATAAATGATCCATACATAATATACCTAATGTACAATGTACATTGTATTATTATTTATTTTTGGTATACTTATGATATTTTTGATATGTTAACCCATAGTATGTATTCATACCAAATCTTAAATTTCAACTAGTAGTTAGTAATCTTAGGTACAGTATGTTGGTACTTACATTTAATTAGGTGATAGTAGAATACTAGCTACCGACTCGTTTACGAGGTTCCTAGTGTTTTATTCTAAGGTTGATCAAAGTAGTATTGATATTGGCAATTGGGATGATGACAGGGTATGAAAATTAGATATCTAATTAGTCCGTAAGTTAGTAGTTAGTAATGAAAAAATATTAGACACGTATTTTTTTTTATTGTGTTGTATAATAAAACAATACCTAATTAGATAAAACGAATCAAAGTTTAGGAGTGGGGGCTAAATCGTCATTTCTACGTATAAAATGTACATAGAAGTGACGTCACGCGACATTTCAAATCAAAATAAAAAATACGTGTCTAATGACTTAAAATAATCTACCAGACGGACATGAAAATAAAAATTAGGCATCTACCCTATTGTTGAAAGACTAAGCCTAGAAATTTGACCGGAATACGGCAATAACTGAAAATAAACAAAAATACACTCAGTAATGTCTGTTACCCAACGAATAAAAGTTTCACATACCCAAGTACCATTTTTCCAATATCTATTACACGATGTCGCCTGATAGTAAAGAGGTTGCAAGCTAATACGTCAGCTGGTCATTGCCCTATATACTGAAGGTACAGCTCTTTCGCCGACCCGATGGAAAATGCATACATAGCCAAAGTTATAGGATCGCTGGGATGCCTGGGATGAATATCGTATCGTTTGACATACCAAACACACTTTTCTATTTAATCGAGTCTTACTATACTGAATTTCCTACTAAAATAAGGCCATAAGTAATGAAAGAAAATACAGTCAGGAAAATCTAAATTAAAGGCATTTACAAGTGTATGTCCAAGTTAGTGCCACTAACAGCATAAGTGCATAATATCAATGCCTTGTTAAATATTCTCTTAACATTATTATTATAGGGACACCTTGGCTGTTGCACAATGAAACAGATTGCCGGTAGGTGCCGATCGGTGTGGGGTGGACTTCATACAGCTTTATTTATTCAAGTGAACAATATATGTAAATAAATATATTTAAACCTGTTAAAAGACATCTGTTTCTATATATGAATTTATTTAATTAATACCTCTAAATTGCGGAATCGATCGAGGTTTTTGAAAAAAATTTGATAGACCTTACTGTTAATGTTAAATTGTAATGTCAAAAAAAAAAACAATTGATGAATTTGACGTCAAGATCGTGGATTGATATTTTAGATTGATTTTAATTTATGAAATCTAAGGTTATGTATATTTAAGGTCGAAATTGGGATGAACACTCGAACAATGGATTTATCGCCACACCTACTTTCATAGTTTTATATTATACGAACGTAAAAGTGCAACTACAAGTATAAACCCTCTTCAACTAAGTACTTCGAAAGAAGTTGGCCTTGTAGATATTATTTTCCCAAAATTACAAAACAAACTGTTTACAATAGTTAGTACAGAGCTTTATTTCTTATTCTGTTACGTGAATTCAGTTGACTTGTGTTGAAATTATTTTCGACAGAGTTCGACATAATGGCAGTGTTTTGCGGACAATGGTCGTACGTTTGTTGAATTGAATGTTGAATCAATCATTATACTATCTCTATTAAATAGAACTTTTTCGTGTACTGTTGATAGTATTTAATTTTTGTATTGACCATAACATAATATAAGATCACGCCTTTTTACCCCCGAAGGGGTAGGCAGAGGTGCACATTGGGGCATTCAATGCCACTGTACAATGCAACACCTACATTTCACTATTTATTTTATGAGTCCCATGTAATAGGGGGTGAGCCTATTGTTATATACCGGGCACCATTTCAGACTCCGTGTTACTACTGAGATTTTTAAAAACCCAGTAATACTTTGCCCGACCCGGGAATCGAACCCGAGACCCCTTGCCCGGCAGTCACACTTGCGAACACTCGGCCAACGAGGCAGTATGAGATACTTATTGAGCAGTATATGATATTTGTAGATTTGTACGAATGGGGTTAATCATAAGGAAAATTTTGTAATCTATTCGAAAAAGAAGTATCTAATGTACTTACGGCAACAAGTACCCAGTATGTACGCTTGTGCCCAGATAGTGGTAGCCTCATTCAAATTATTTACGTGTATCCTTATTGTTGGAAATAAAAAACGTGGAATTATGACAGGTAGGACGTACATACATATTTTTATGATAAAAACATTACTGTTTTTATACTACTAACCATATACTTCATCATCATCATCATCAACAGCCCATAAATGCCCACTGCTGAGCAAAGCCTCTTCTCACACGGAGAAGGCTAGAGCGTTAATCACCACGCTTGCTCAATGCGGGTTGGCGATTTCAAACTTATAATTAGAAATTATAAGTCCAGGTTTCCTCACGATGTTTTTCCTTCACCGTTTGTCAGTGGTGTCTAAATAATCTTAGAAAGTACATATAACTCAGAAAAAGTCACATTGGTACTTGCCGTTGGTAGGTTTCGAACCCGCACCCTCATGCATGAGAAGCGAGCGTCTTAAACCTCCAGGCCACCACGACGACTAACCATATACTTACGTATATGGTTATTTGTTATACACATCTGAAACGTCTGGACTTAATGTGATGTAAACATATTCAGACAAGCCACCCCCGCGATGTTGTATTAGACTACGAATGACGTCACTGAATTAACGATAACAATATAATTTCTTGTGATATTGATTGACATTATATTATCTGAGCTGGCATATTTTTTAAACTCATTTATAACTGATAGGTATTTTTTATTCTTGCTCTTTAGTGTTGGAAATAGAATGTAAGTACTACTTCTAAAACAAAAAATCAAAATCAAATCAAAAATCATTCATTTACCCGAACAAGGTACAGTTTTACAGTGGTCATATTATAATTATAGTCCCTCTTATTCTGCCCACAATTCGGGCGTGCAAAACTTTTACATGGAATAGTAATTAAAACTACAAAACAAAGTATGTCATATTAAGTGAGAAAAAAATGCGTCATTATAGGTACATGTCAAAATAAAAATTACTTTATAAAAAAGGAGGTTCATTATTTTCAAACATTAAAATAAAACAAAGGTATTCAATTCGTCTTTCTTCTTTCCTTAGGTACTCAACATTTGTATATGATTTCATTACATTATATTCATCCTAGGTACATGTAGGTGTAGGTAAATAAATGGTAGGTAAAATATTTCCATGGAGTAGGACAATAGAAAACCATTTTGAAAATCAAATCAAATGTCAACTAATTTAAAATCCTTAGTGAAGATCCAAAATAAATCTTACTGTGTTTGTTATAAAATCTATTTTACAATCAAATATACTGAAACCAATGTTTTGTAGTTATTCGACGAAGCTTGCTTGCTACACAACAATGCCTTAATGACTGTATCAACAACAGAAATTACTATAATGATACCTACATTGGGGCATAGTATTGCTCACTTATTTGCGTTTTACCAATTAGACAATGCATTGTCGAGCAAAATATTGATTTTATTTGTGTAAACACAAGCAATTTTCTTTGTTTTCCTTGAGAATTGACAACTGTTGATACTGCATAGCATAGATACATATTGTACATTTTATAATATTTATTTTATTTCTTACTAGCTTTTACCCGCGGTTTCGCTCGCGTCACAAAAGGATAAAAAACCAATGTGACATATACCAATACACACAGTGCCATCTATACCAATACTTTTGTTTTCCTTCGGGAATATCAAATGTTTCCGGGATAAAAAGTACCCTATTATTTAATCCGGACTTCTAACTGCAAAAATTCAAAGCAATCGGTTTAGTAGTTATGGCGTGAAAGCGGAACAAACAAACTCACTTTCTGATTTATAATATAAGTAAGGATTGTTTAGTCCTTGTATACAAGATATGCCTGTTATCTTATACTATTGTATAAAGCGGAAGAGTTTGTTATTTTGTTTGTTTGCTTGAACGCGCTAATCTCCGTAACTACAAGTCTGATTTGAATAATTCTTTTTGTGTTGGATAGCGCATTTACCGATGATGGCTATAGGTTATAAAACATCACGCTACGACCAATAGGAGCTGAGCCGAGCGTGTGAAACCGCGCGGAAGTAGCTAGTTATTCATATGTCTAAATACTCAACCGTTACTCAATTTAACTCGTCGAGTACCGGTTTTGTAGACACAATTATAGAACAATAGGTTGCGGTCACCGGTGACCGCTTGGTGTTTGACAGTTTAATGTCGAGCTTAAGTATGGTTCTGTCATTACAAATTCTATGTAAAACAAAATAGATAAATAATTAAAATTACAGAGATGGCACGATATTTAAGTGAGTTTAAGTGACCCTTTCAGTTTTTGGGCGATAGTATTTCACTATCCACTATCTATACTGGAGATAGTTCAGTCGTAAGACAACATAACGTCTCATCTTTTCAGTAAAAATAATAAAATATTAAACCTGAGATCTCTTGCAGGGCAGTTGCATTCACTAAATTAGCGATCGTTCAAATTGATCGTCATTTACCTGCAAGAACAGTATCTTTATATATTTATAGGTAATCATGATTTGCACTGATCTATATATATAATTACGCATGTAGGTATGACAATTTACAATCACATTTATCAATACAAATCAACATAAAAAAGTGAATGGATTTGTTCCAAACAGTTCAGCGGTTTCGTAAGTTCCTCTCAATTTAAGATACTTTCATAAAGTTAAAACAAGAGCAAGGTTAATTAGTTTGATTTGAAAACTTTGAGCTAACTGCCAGTTCAATGTTTCACTGTTTTATTTAACTGATTACTGTGTAATTGATATTTAAATCGATCTGTGAAACTTTCTTCAAAAACGCTATCTTCTATTTTCGTTATGTCATTTAATTGTCAATAAAATTGTTTAATTGTCAATTGACTGCCTCATTGACCGAGTGGTCGCAAATGCGACTGCCGGGCAAGGTGTCTCCGATTCGATACCCGGGTCTGGCAAAGTATTCTGGGTTTCTCAAAAAATTTACAGTAGTAGCATACGGGAATTGTGCCCGGTATATGGCAATAGGCTCACCTTCTATTACATGGGACTCATAACATAAATAGTGAAAAGTGGGTGTTACATTGTACAGTGGCATAATGTACACCTCTGCCTACCCCTTCGGGGATAAAAGGCGTGATGTTATGCGTCATTTAATTGTTTCTTTATCGCTGTAGGTTAATATTCTGTGCTATGGTTTATACTTACAAGACAGATAATAATATCCCTCCAATACGTCGCATGCACAAAAGTTTATCGATCACCATTGTCCATTTGTCCTCCGGTCTGGGAATCGAACCCATGGCACATGAGCTAGTCGTCCATACAAATGCCTCAAAAGGTATTGAACTACAAATTTTAGTATCATTACATCAGACATCGCCTTGTGAAACGAAGAAAAATATAAAAGAAAATCATTTCAATAAACTTTATAACAGCGCAGTAGTTCAATGAAGCAAAAGATATATAATAAAGCAAAGTGCTAACAAGCGTCTGGAATCACTTACAGTTCAAATCAGTTCCTAACAAGAAACACTTTAATGCTAGATTCTCTCTTTACTTATACCTGGAACTTTAGACGCACTTACAAGTAGCAAATACGAATTAAATGTTGAGAAACTTCTTCTAGCTCAATACGTGGATCATTTGATCTTAAACTGGAATTGTATTGGAGTAAGGATCAATTTCGGACATTACTTGTGTGGAATTACCATTGAAAATTCCAAAATCCAATTATTTTGTGGATTAAACACAAAATACATAATGATGTGGTAAAATATATAGGTGTGTAGTTAACATTATAATTAAGCGGTTTTAATATGATATAATGCCACTAGTTCCATTAAAAAGCTTTCCAGCGAAACCACTCGCGGTATACCTCAACAACGTTTACACGTCTATCCATCCATTTTGTTTACCTGACGGTTTTTTAAATTTAAACAGCTTTAAACAAAATTTCATACAATACAGGCAGAATATATTAAGCAATCGAACGCCCACATGACACCAGCTTGTAAGTAGACGGGTAAAATGCCAAAGGATGAGCAATTTCATAATATTAAAAGCTTAAAATGCAGGTCTTCTATCCATTTTGTAATATACTCTAAAAGAAAAAAGGTGTAGGCGAGACGCAATATGACTTCGCAAAGGATCCTTCCTTACTTTATAAGAGTTTTCTTTATGATTAATATGTTGATGCAAATTAGTTTTCGTATGAATATAGAACTTTACATGTTTATCGTTTCTTTCGACGTAGACGTGGGAAAAAATTATTATGATCAATATATCAATCAAGTCAACAACTACCTGTAAGTGACCACAGCCACACTGACCTTAGCCTCTTCTCGCACGGAGAAGGTTTGAGGATTAATCACCACGCTTGCTCATTGCGGGTTGGCGATTTCAAGCTTAATAAGCCCAGGTTTCCTCACGATGATTTACTTCGCCGTTTGTCGGTGGTGCCCAGATAATCTTCGAAAGATCATAGTTATACTCAAGTGGCTGCCGATCCGCCTTCGCCGGGATACTCATATCTTATCCTTACTCTACAGTATACTGTTTAATCCTACTACCCCCCACTATCTCAAAGAACGTTTCCAGTTCTACCATGACACACATTCTAGACCAGTACGGTCGTCGGAGGATATGAAGCTTGAGATGCCCCAGCATGCGAGCAGATCATTCGACAGATCGTTTACAGTACGAGCTGTTCGACTGTGGAATGCTCTGCCACTTTCTGTCAGACAAGCAGAATCACTTGTTAGGTTCAAAGCACTTGTGAAAAACCATTATCTCTCCACGTTGTAGTCCATTACTATTTCTTTTTGTTTCTTCTTTTACTGTCACCTATTCATCATCTGTACTATATTTTTATTTATGTATTAATATATGTATATATATATGTATATATGTTGTATGTATAGATATTTATATGGGTATGTTTGTATGTATAAGGTCTTATGTAAGTATTATATTTTATTTTAAATATACTATTTATTTAGAGAATATATATTTTACTTGTAAAAATAATGTATAAGTACCTGAGTACACCAAGAACAACCTCCACTTCCATTGAATAGTGCTCCATTCACCCAAAGGTTGCCTGGTAGAGATCGCTATTAGTGATAAGGCCGCCTTTGTACCCTACTATTTTTTTATTATAACGTTAATGTATATTCCATTTATTTAAGGTGTACAATAAAGGTTATTATTATTATTATTATTATTATTATAACTCGGAAAAAGTCACTTTGGTACTTTGCCGTTGGTTGGCTGAACCCGTTTCTCGTGCTTGAGAAACGGGCGTCTTAAACCTTTAGATCACACGAAATTATGACCAATGACTTACATTAGTACTATATTTGCTTGATTGATTTTTAAAGATTTGATAATTTTTATATTTGCTATTTGATATCCTCAATAAAATATATTTTTGACAACATTTTTATCCTAGATACTATATATAGAGGTAGATACTACATACATAGATAGTACTAATAGATACTAATACTAATTGCACTATTATGCAATGTTACTTCGTATCGAATTTTTCCAATGAAATTTACTGCTTCATTCGTCCTACTTATTCCATAAGATATGTTTTTTTATTTTGTCTTCCAAGGAGAAAGCTAGATTGCATACTTAGTATATTTTCTCCAACCACTTACCTGCATGCTGTATTGCTAGTATTTGCAATTAGTAGGTAATAGCGAGGGCACTCACGGCTAGTTATTTCCATAAAAGACTACATCAAGTTATTGCTAAGTACTTTTATGTTATAAAAAGGGGAATTAATTGTTTGTTTATATGACGTACACACTCGAGCTATGTTTTAAAATCGCAGTGACGTTATTTTGTACTAATAAAATTATATCTACCAATATAGTTTCATACGGGTTATTTAAAAAATCCCGAGACTGTTTTCTGTTGGACTATTGGTCCACCTCTACCTAAATAACAGGGTTTGCCGAAACCTATATGCTGCTGCACTGCTTGTCGATCAGCTCTTGCGACATACGCATTAAGAATCCCTATTCTTCTTATGAAGGATTAGGAAGAATGCAGACAAATTAGAGGTATATTCTAATAAATAGCACCTATTACAATATTATATGTATCAGTTATTTGACAACAGGTAATTGTTGTTTGTAAATGTATTGATTCGTAAACCACTAAGCTAATTTCATATAAGTACTGTATTCCCGTTAGTGGTCATCCACCAAATTGGATTCATCACAATATTTAACCATTATTTGATTCATAACTTTGTTTATACAATATTTCACTCTCCTAGCATAAATACAGATCACTGTAAACTAGTTCATTCTTCGTTGGAACACTAAGGGTGATGAAAAAATATTGTATAAACGTATTTCTGTGTGCCAATAAAGTTTCAATAAGTTTATTCTAAGTGTGTCTTGACGTCACATTTGAGTATATTTTGAACATACGTACCTCTAGATGTATACTTTAATTCGTTTTAACTATGTTTTTGTCTCATTTCGACCAAACAAACAAAATATGTGGCCAATATACCTATAATTACTTTCTCATAATTTTACTATCTGATGGAATTGATGCATTATTTGCATATTCTGTATCATCCCATAGTTTGTACTAGGTACTATTATTAGAATTTTTAGAACAACGACTGCGACCCAAATGCTAAACTGACCGGAACAAACATTGGTCATGCCCATATGTTAGGGACATCTCAAGACATCTGCTTATTAAAGAAAGAGCAGATTATCTTCACACAAGAATAGCCTAAAAAAATCCTTGTGACCTGACCGAATACCGAACATTCACGAACACCGACCGATGCTTGCCTTCGGAGAAAACAAAAAATCTTTTGACAAATTGTTGTTTTGTTATTAATGGTACTATGGTCTATTCAATTCTATTGTTTTTGTATACCAAACACGTTATTCTTTTATTGTTTTAACAATGTACTATTAATAATTGATATTGTTTACATTTCCTATTATAAATGATTTTTGAATTAAAACAAATATCAAACTGTTGTTTCCGTCAATAGGTAATTAGGTTTCGTATAGAAATGTTTAAAACAATGCGAATATTTTTATGGTATCCGCTTTTGTGAATACATAATTACGGAATAATAAAAAAACTCTCTTTGATTTCCTTTTTTTTCTTGACCTTTAATTTATATCTCAAATAATATATGGTGCCTTTGGTAATGATAAGAGTTACTCAAGGATGTAATGAAATCACATCCTTCAGGATTAATAATACGTAGGTAAAGTGCTTTAGTAACAACATATTTAATGTATTGGTGCAGAGAAGCACAAATTGTCGAATATGTTACAATCAACTCTTCCCCGTTACCCCTATGTACCTACTATGGGACTCATCCCGACTCACGCCTGACTCCGTGGTAATATCAAGAAATCTTAAAAAGCTAAAGATACCTGAGTGCTGGAAAGTTGGTGGTGGTAGTTACATGTGTCAAAGCCTTTGAAGATTAAAAAGGTCATGTTATCGTCGAGGATAGTGCAAATCCGCGAATCTGTTATAGAGTCACTTTTACAGGGATGTTTGAAGTTTAAAAACTTTATTAATTTAATGAATTTGTAGCTCATTTTTACATATTAAAAATGAGTCGAAATGAACTAGTCAAGGCGGTGGCAGCCAATTAATATGTTACGAGAATTTCTGCGAAAATTTGAATTAGCTACATTTGTCAGATACGCGAAATTATCCAATGCTAGTTCCGCGGATTTGCACTATGGATGCATATATTATAGTTACGTAGAATACCCCATCCCTCGATGCTGTGACGTCATTATACAATTTAATGAGCTTGCGTGCTTCATTATCAGTTAGTTTCAGAGGAAAGGAGATCCTGTATGTTGCAATAACTAGGTCAAAACGGATGAGAAACGTATCTCTAATGGATTCTGTTTACCTGGTACCTGGCGTTTCGCTGATGATTTTGTGTGTATAGAGGTAGATAAATTAATTGAAAACTGTTTTAATAATGAGGATGGATAAAAATAGTAAAGATTTCTGTTTTTTTTTATTTATATATGGCATAAACCGGTAAACGGATCACCTGATGGTAAGCAATTGGCGTCGCCCATGGACACCTGGAACACCAGAGGTGCGTTACCGGCCTTTTGGGGATAAGGAGTTTGAGGGTCGATGGGCATTCAGGGATTGGGGAGATTGGGGAAGGGGAGGGTAAATGGGCCTCCGGCAACCTCACTCACACGACGAAACACAACGCAAGCGTTGCTTCACGTCGGTTTTCTGTGGGTTCTTTGTTATAAATTATTGTTTTTTTTGTTTTATAATTAGTTTAGTTACCCACGATCAGTTTTCGTCAGTAGACGGCTTCTGGTACGAAGGTCATGTGGTCAAACTAAGAATATTCATTTCATAGGACTATGTGTTATGTGCAGTAAAAGTAAAATACCAATTCATTGTATGAAACTGTTGATGAACAGTGCAGTAATAAGAAAATATGTTACCAAATTGAATCCTGACTTGAATTGTATATTTACTTGTATAATAATTACCAAATTAAACAATACAAAAACAAATCTGACATAATTCGGTGCTTTTAAGAACACGAGGCAAAAATAGGTTGGCAATTGTTTCAAATATTTTTTATGACTTCGTGACCAACGAAGTTATTGTATTAACATGCATTGTACAAACTGTATACAAATTTCAACTTTATTATAAAGGTACAAAGTTTAATAAAGAAACTTGCTAATAGGGATAGGTTGACGTGCAGTGTACGTAATTGTGTTGTACGTTTGTTTATGTGCTGCCTACGAGATCAAAGTAGACTAGATGGATTGTATGGAGCTGTATGACTGACGTGATTTTGAGTGAGAAGTCAAGGATTTTGGCGAGTCGAGTGCAACGTACTCCACCTACAGATATCAGTTCCCCATCCTTTTGTGAGCGGCTAAAACGTGGTCGCTATTGTGTTTTGAGTTCAAATTGGCTTTCTCTGTTGTAATTTCATTATTTGATCAATAACGTAGGCATGTAATAATTTGAATGATGTATTCTAATTAACCACGTGTTCGTTCGATAGCCAATAATTACGTTACCGAGAGCTAATTACTTTAAAACTATTGGTGCATATTATTATGTACATTGTGCACATACTATTAGGTAGTACATTTTAGATGCAAATAGGATTTTTGAATAATAATGTAAAATCATTATATTTGATTCCGTTTTCTTTAAATCTTAAGTACTTTTTACGTGTTCCACCGTGATTGTCGTATATTAACTCACAAGTTAAAGTGGAAGACTGGTCGTAATTGTAGGTGTAGACAGAAGAAGTTAATTACCTGAAACAATAAAATAAAACATTAGTTAAATAATTTAGTTCCTTTACTAATTTATTTTGCAATAAGATAGCGATATGAAGATTAGACAAAGAAGCGCAATCTTACAGGCCTATCTTTAGCAGTGGACGCTAACGATGGTGATGTTAGGCCGTATATTTTGTCGTAGGAAACTAAAATCATAATTAAATTATACACTATAACTCAGCCCTAAGTATTAATAAAACAGATGGCTGAATGACTGACAAAACAGATTTTAAATAGTCTTCTAACAGCATGCGGTATTTTAAGGCTCTCAGTGGCATGTGCGTAGGCACGCTAATGCGTGTTCATTGACACACACTAGTACACCCACAGTAGCCATTAGTTAAGTGACGTGTGGTATGAGCTAAGGTTTGATATCCGGATTCTACTAATTTTTAATGTGTAATTTTAGGAATCAGTTTGTTACATCCAGAGTATTTAACAAGCAAATACTACCCAAATTCTATCAATTCTTAGAACTTTAAGGTTAAATTTTTTATGAAAAAATTACTTATGGCTAAGATCGAACGAAACACCCTTTACTAATACATTTTTCTCACGTGGGAGACCCAGGCGTCTACACGAAGGGGTCGGAGATCGAAGTGATAGTACAGCCTCATAGCAAATCGACGCGAAGGGAAACAACGCTTGCGTTATGTGAGTAAGGTTAAAGGAGGTCCAATAAGAAAAATCTAGCATACATTACTATCTCAACCAGTCAATACTGCAAAGCTGATACACAATCAGTGTCCACCTGCACGATAGCCGGACAATTTATCTCGCGTGTCTATTATAATCACCTGTACCTAGACTCGATAAAGGGAAGTCTACTATTAACAACTATGTTCTGTCTTCCGTCTTGCATTCCTTGCATACTGAGATGCAAACTATACTGATATTCTGATAAAGACTACTGTTGCATTGTTTCTTTATATAACCCGTTTATGTAACAATTGTTACGGCGACGATGGCACCCATTGAGATAGTGTCAGAAGGCATCAGGAAATACGCCCTTGTGTGTGAAGGTATAAGAGCAAACGTTATTATAATATGGATGTGGAAATATTTTACATGCGCAAAGTAGTTAAAATCATAGATAACATTAGACAGACAAGTATAATTTTTATCACTTAAATTACTGGTCTTAGCACAATCAGTACTTCTGACAATATTATTGAAATACAAGGAGTCATTCCTGGACTCTGGCAATCAGGAACCGTTGGTTCTCGATGCCTTAGCCGAGAGATCTCAAACTTACCTTTCAAACTAGTAAACACTTGACTGACGATATGTACAACATTTCAAAGCTGGCCACAACATATGACATCTGTCATTACTGTCATCGATACTAACGGACAATCGTTTGAATGGATTTCACCTCTATAAACTTTGCTTTGACATACAAAGTCGACCTTTTCACTATTGGACATGTGTCTGAAAACCATACCAACATGAACGAAACAAGACATTTGCTTTACAACGTTTGGTGGGATGAAAATACCTCTAGAATAATTTTCTAAGGTTTACCAGAATTGACAGCTCACTGACTCTGCGATTGCTCATCGGACATGCGTGGAACGTATTCAGACTTTAGCGTGGTTATCACAAATATCAGTTTTAATATATAGAACGGTGAAAATATTTGGTGTAATTATAATATATTGTGTACGGTCGATTAGGCGCTTAATTAAGTATGTATAGAATCGGGATGTTTGTTCCAATCTCTAATCTCTTTTGTCTGATAACCTATTAATGTATTGTAGCCATATTCAAATAATAAGGCCTAATAATAATAGTGGTATTTTGTGACATGTTTATGCATACGTACAGCATGCTCTAGCAATAAAATTCCTGAGTAAATCGTGTCGTGGCCAACCACGGCTTACTGATCCACTGATAAAACACGTCGGTGTATTTTTATGTTATGTTTTATGCGTACCTCATACCATTTCAAAGATAGCAACCCGACGATAGCAACTTTACTTAATTAACACTAGGACACTAAAAATCATAAAATTCACTTCGTTATACGCAGTCTAGGCTACAATGATAAATAAAAAAGTATTAAATATTGGGTATGTGATCTGATTCTTAGCTATGTCATAGTTGGCAATAGGCTTCTCCATAACTCGTGAGAAGTAGATTTTTTTATGGAATAGGGGGCAAACAAGCTACACGATATGGCCGCCTAAGTATGGTATACTTCTTTGATTCTATTAGACACGGTTGCCACAGTGGTTGGGTGATCGGCTAATGTGCAACATTTCGCGTGTTCCATTGCCGCGCCGATCAAAAAAATATAATGGCATTTACTGAGTAAAATGATCACTAACTCGGAGTCTGGAAGTACAGCGGTGTTTCGGAACGGTGTTTCATCCCGTTCCTCGGAAAGCATGCAGAGTCGTTGGTCCTACACCTGATCTCTCTTCGTTCGTGTCGGGCTGCAGTCCCATCAGGCTCAGGGAGGAAGGGAATAGAGAGTGCCTGCCTTTGCGCACCGACTTGTGCACTATAATATCTCCTTCGTCACTGCACATCACACTACGCAATCGCGATCAGGAAGATTTCTTTATTTATTTATTTATTAGACAGAAGGAACATAATATCGTGTGCAATAAATACATAGGTACATACATCAATTATCTAGTTAACTATCTTGGAAATCCTATAAACGAAGAGTTCACTCACGCCGTCTTAATTAAGACGTGTATTTACAAATTGCGCGCATTTCTCACCTCTATATTTGTAGTATTAACCAGTATAAAGGGACCCATGAATTGGCAGAA
The DNA here is from genome assembly GCA_038387885.1 of Spodoptera picta. Taxonomy (NCBI): domain Eukaryota; kingdom Metazoa; phylum Arthropoda; class Insecta; order Lepidoptera; family Noctuidae; genus Spodoptera; species Spodoptera picta. The sequence continues at coordinate 842,757 of JAZHFQ010000105.1, forward strand.
AGAAAATACAAAGCCAGAACATGATAAACTGGATTTGTATAGCTTTATATGATGCCGAGTTCTTAGTGCAGTGTTAGGCGAAGCGTGGTCTTTCGAGCTACGGCAGTGCAATAATTGTCACGTCAGGTCTGGAGATTTTATGTTACGGTTTACTTATTTTGTAGTGTATTTTGTTTTAACGATACATTTATTAAAGTAAACAGGCTATTTGTTGTTAATAGTTAGGGTCACAGTACTCAGCAGTGTATAATATGTAAAGATTTAGATTCTATTACAGGACATAAATGAATAAAAGGCTTTTTCTGTTTTCCTAAAATACACAAATACATTCGACTATGGTATTAGATACTATGAAGTCTAGAATTGTATCTAAAGTATGGCGGAATGGTGATAGAATCATTTGACCCATAATGGCTGAGAAGTAGTTGTTGCATTGAAAAAAACTCACATCTGTCTTCAGGATGTGAGGACCGAACTGACATTATAATTATTATCGTTCATAACTTATGTGGCTAATAGAGTATTAGTAAATTGTACAATTCGCCTAAGTGCCAGCAATACAACTTTAATTACACATTGTAAATTTTGCCATCTAGTTCTTCGTTTAAAACTCCATACTTCCAAGACTAGGTCGTGAACAGTCAAATTGCTCGCAACACCAGCCAAAATCGCTTGACCTATACTGTGGCGATAATACACCCAACTAAAAGGCCAAGCTAATATGGTTGATTCTTATCTGCAAAATTAATCAGCATGTCTGCTAAACTACGTGTTATTACCATTATTGAGTCATGGTGTGGGACCATGAATCTATGGTCCCACGAATGTATGGAAGTTAATCAAGTTCCTTTGTTTTTTTAAATATTTAGGGAGTTAGCACTATAGGGGTTCACCTATACGGCGGAAAGTAAATAATATTTAAAAATGTAAAATAATCTGTTTTAATAAAATATAATCATCGTGAAGACATTTTTACAATGGAAAAAATTATGACAGAAGAAAACAAAAGTTTTGACGGATTCTATTGGAAGAAGAAAATACTAAAGAAAAGAGGTGAGCTAACTAATAGTAAAAAGTATGAATTTGAGGAAGGTATAGAATAATGAAATGATAAATAATGAAACGTAGGTGAGTAGCCTACAAATATAACTATTATTTACTTATCAAGGCTAGGAAACGTCTGATTAGAGTAACACTTATTTATCGCTAGATATGTCCTATTCCCATGATATATGATAAGTCCCGTGTAATAAAGGGAGTTGATTGCCATTATACAAGATTCAATCAAGTAGGATACTTTACCGCTGATATTTTTTTCTAAACAATAGATCACGATAGAATTCTTTTATTTTAAATGAGTTATTAAATAACTTAAGTATTATCATCTTAAGTTGCTCTGATACAGCTATTTATTACATGTTATTTTTAAGGAATCATGGGACCTATTACTCAAATTACGAAAATGCAAATGTTCTTCGCAAAAATTTATTTACAAAGACTCAAATTAAATATGCATTTACATGCACCCCATCCTCTAATAGGGTGCATGTTACAAGTCTCTACTTGTTATCGTTTCTTATATTCTTTTAAAGGGAATTTTTATTTAAAACAAAGCAGAAATATAATTGGTTCATTATTTTATTCAAAAATTTTTATATTGAAGCTTATGAAAAATGAAATTTGAAAGGAAAAACCTACATTTATTTAGTAAAGTGTCTGACAGACACAATTATGAAACTAGACATAAGAATAGATTAAGTCCGCCGTTTTTTAGATTGTCAAAAGTACATAAGTCGTTCATGGGAATCGGTGTTAAATGCTATAACAAAATCCCCCAAGAAATACTGCATCTAAATGAAAGAAAATTTAAACTATGTATTAAAAAAACGTTATGTACACAAGCATACTACAAACTAAATGATTATATAGAGGATAAAAGTGCTTGGAGGCAGGCTGGTCCGGCTCCGCAGGATAATACATGAAACACAGTGATGTTCAATGAATTCTATTTGTGTAATAATATAATCATGCTGCTTAAATATTTGTACCTCTATAGTTTAAAACGTTGCACAATTTATTGTAAATGTGAGAGCCCTGTAATTAATTAAATCAAATTAGACTAGTAGATTGCATTTATGTCAGCTTGGAGTTGTCATGCTCACTCAAAGATCTCGTTGGCGGTGGCACGTGCATTGGATCGCTCGATTCCCTACAAAATGGTTGAGTTGGGCGGTGCTAGGTTTCGCCAAATGTTCGTGAACGGGCACCGTCGATTGGAACTGGTCAGCTCCAGACTGTACTATTTTATTTTATTATCCTCAAGGTTATTTTCTTTTTCAGTCTTTCTGACTGGATTTAGGTGTTGCATTGTTCTCACATAATCGAACCAATAAAACTATGTAACTAGAGAATTGTATTGAAAACCTGATTGAAAAAGAGTAGCCTATGGAGTTTCTTGCTCGTTCTTCTCCATAGGAATCTACGCCTTGGAATGAGCAACTAGCTTCACTTATAAATTTTTGTTGTTTGACGTTCAAAAGTGCCATCCTGGTCTAATTGAAATAAATGATTTTGACTTGACTTGACTTGACTTGAAAAATGCAGTGCTGAACAATTTACAAGAAATTCTTCTGTTACGAGACAAAGGATGTCCTAGTTTTTTTAGGTCAAATTTAATTAAGCTTTTGAGCAGAGTAATTATTATAACTTAAAAATTAAATTTTTTACCGTTCCATCCTTTTAAACGTGATTGTTACAGGTTATTAAACATATTTTTTTAGTTTTATATGCATAAGGAATGTGTAAGATTCAGTCAGTCAATTACGACTTTTGATTGACTTTTGATCCGACACTATTATTCATAAATATTTACTTCACTGATAATGTCCAAAAATCTGGGCTGCAATATTATTCGTATTCAAATGAGTTATTAGTACGTATTCAATTATTATTCCATTAATAACTATGATTGGTTTCAGTATAATGTGGTACAATTGTGAAGGGACTGACTGAAACATCACATGGCTCGGATTTAATTTCCGCATACAACAGATTCATATTTGAAAAGTCCAGTGACATTTGTAATTAGCTTGACTGAAAATTTAGTTATTAAATTTTGAGAGTGTACGTTAAGGTCTATATTATCTTTCATAATTATGAAGGAATAATATTCTACCAATATAATTATTGTTAGTATGATTTAAAATTGTGACTAGAGCTGATTGCTGGGTAAAGTAAATTATTGATCTTTGATTGCCATAATATTATTCAAAATTCTTTTATTTAACATTTCTTATCCTACCTTTCGTAAAAAAAAATCAGTAGAGAACGTGTAAAATAAATAAAAATCATAATTTTTAATTCTTCGTATCCCTTTCTAATCCATTTTTGTTTAAGAAATTTTCGCTGAAATTTAGTCAATGGTTCTTATAATTCTCTGTACTACATTCTAAACAAACGACTCAGTTATAATACTGATGGTTACACTCGCAATGTCTTTACTAATTTCTTGTTAACACATTTAACCTTGAAAATTCTCCCACGGCCTATGTTAAATGGACATTCTGTTTGACGGTAGTTATACGAATGCAGAAGGACGTTGAGTACTCAATCTTGTCCAAAACACCCAGGCACGCCTTAAAATTGTATTCAAAATAAGTATTTTAGAACACTTTTGAAGGTAAAAATTAATTGAGATTAATATTATTATGAACGGTCTTTGGTGTGTTTGAAAATCACGTGATATTCTAAATTTGTACCTATGTGCTTATTTTTACTTGATAAAGTGTCCAAGAATCTATGGACACCAACTTTTCATTGCTGTTTGAATAAAATTGCCATAAAGAGTTTCGTAAACTTAGCTAAGAGATGGCGCTGCTAGCTTGTAGATGTTTAAGTTTCGAAAGTAATAAAATTATACAAAAAACACAATAATTATGTAGTTAGTTAGAATAACACGGCAATTAATTACAAAGCACGTTTTTTTGGAATTTAAGAAGTATCTACACTTTTTGAAAATACTTAATCGATAAAAATTAGAATGTATGGACTACTTCTTTTCTTAATGTTTGTGGTGTTTAAGTTAGTAATACTAGCAATGGAAGTCCTAATAAGCTACTGTTTATTGCTGTATTTTTCAATTGATACCACGACGATAATTACGTCAAACTGTCATAAACATTACACAACGTAAGCTCTATAAAAATAAGATACACACAGTGCTACCATTCTCTAGTTCAGAAATGATGACGTCAAAATCTCGCAGCCTGGAGTATAAAGTACTCAATTTATATTATCGCAAGGGAGAATTTTACGTATACTCATACATGCAGATATCATATAGCATTTACATATTAGGTACATTATTGAAGAAAACATAAAACATATTCATATTACTTCACCACCCGTCATGACATCGCCCAATGACAGAAAATTATTTAAAACTTTACATAACCATTATTTCAAGTTCAAGATGAGACAAAACTATTGCCAAACGATACGAAACCTTAACTATGAAGCATTAAGAACCACCGGCTTTAATATTTAAGGAATTTTTGCGTTGGCGGCAGATGCGTTTTGTATAATTAATCTTTTAATTGTTAAGTTACTAGACACTTGTGTCGGTACTATATTGTAGTTGGGTATAAGGAATGCGGAACAGCCATATTTGATACGAAGTGACCCGGTTTCTATATTTTTCTTTGCCGTTTTTCCAGCTTCCTCGGTTGCCGGCTAGATATTGAATTTCTGTTCAGGCTTCCTTAGTAATGATGGGAAAATAATTGTACTACTTCGGGAAATTTGTATTGTACCTACTATATTTGTTTATTACTTTGTATCTCATTATAAGTGGACTGTATGTTCTTATGAGAAATAAATTTCTTTAAACCGAAACGGATAACTTACAATGTATATGTTTTTGTTGAGATTAGACTAATATTTAGTCTGGCTATAATCATTCTTCTTCTAACCCCGCTTTTTTGAGGTTGGTTAATTAACTCGTCGAGTACCGTTATTATAGACACAATTATAGAACAATAGGTTGCGGTCACGGGTGTCCTCGCGGTGTTTGACAGTTTAATACAATAATTCCGTCTTTTAAGCGTGACCAACACTTTTCTGATAACCGCATCAAAAGTGGTTAAGCGAATCGCAAGATAATCGAGCTCAACCATATTATATACATTCAGGTCCAATTCAGAACTGCCTATTTTTCTTTTTGGAGTCGGTGAAAAAGATAATTTGTCGGTAGATACCTTCAGCAAGTCACTTAATCTCAAATTTATTCTATTTTTACCCCGCACTTTTGTCGTCGGAAAGAAGTTACTTAACAAAAAATCCTACAATATATAACAAACATTCGATTGTATAATCTAACCACAGTTCATAGTTAAACCAAATAATTTGAACCACATTATTTCAAAAACAACGCACGTTGCTCGTGAACTCGTGACAAGACTCTATTAAATATTGCGCCGGCGCCGATGAATCTTTCGCAATGCGACTAAGATGTTGCAATCGCCTCAGACTTACAGATTAATCGTATTTTTTGTCGCACTTTTTTTTCGATAAGTGAAACTTGTACAAATGTTAAGGTTAGCGTTGGCTAAACTGGTTTAGATTTTAAAAACCTGTCGCGTTTGTTTTGATGTCGATTTGAAAAATACTCGTTAGTCGACTCTCTTATGTATCGGTAAAATGTATCGGTATTGCTTCGTTTAATTATGTGAAGTTCATCATCTGTATGCTGCATTCATAAAGTGAAATCCTTACTAATATTATAAATCGGAAAGTGAGTTTGTTTGTTTGTTCCCCTTTCACGCTGTAACTACTAGACCGATTGCTTTGAATTTTTGTAAACGTTAAGTTAGAAGTCTGGATTAAATAATTGGGTACTTTTTATCCCGGAAATATGTGATATTCTCGAGAAAAAACGAGATGACGCTGTGTGTATATGTCACATAGGCTACTTTTTATCTATTTGTGACGCGAGCGAAGCGGGTAAAAGTAAATTACCGTAGATAACTTTTTTAAAACACCCTGTTTTTGTTCTATATTGAACTTGTTTTGTTTTGAATACAGACAAACTGTTTAACTAAGACGCGTTTAAAAAGAATTTGAAAATACAACCCCTAACTGCTCTTTTTTATACTAACAGCACGAAATTGCAAACCTTCGCGTATAAATTTTGATGTATTCATTTACAGTCAAAGATCTTTATATTTCCGTGCTATTCACTAAATAGCTGTAAGTTTTACAAGAACTGTAGAAAGGTAATATAATTAATGCAAGTTGAACAAAGTAAAAACTCCTTTCGTTTTGAACTTTGAGAACTAAATCTTCGAAATCAAGAGATAAAACTTGCTAGCCCTACTTTAGCAGAAGTGAAGTAGTAAAACTTTTATTGAATCTAAAGTTCACCGTCTTCATAATTAGCTGTCATTCGAAGTTATAAGACTGTCTGTTTTTGTTAGAGTTTTATTCATTTGGTTATCTTTATATATATAATTCTTCTTTGAGAACACATACACTGTCACTGAACTTCTCTCAAACGACTGGACCGATTTTGATGAAATTTATTGTGTGTGTTCAAGGGGATCTGGGAATGGTTTAGATTCACAAATCAGCCCGGCAGACGGCCCTGCAGTCGGTGTCTAAGTTAGTTATCCTTCCTAAACGGCTGAACTAATTTGAATGAATTTTCATACTACATTCAAGTGGATACAGGACAACGTCTGCTGAGTCCGCTAGTAATTGAATAAAACTCTGAAACTGCCTATATAATAATTGTCTGCCTCGTTGGCTGAGTGGTCGTAAGTGTGATTGCCGCCTAAAAAAAATCTCAGTAGTAGTCTGGAATTGTACCCGGTATATGGCAATAGGCTCACCTCTATTATATGAGACTCATAACATAAATACTGAAAAGTGGGTGTTACATTGTACAATGGCATTAAGTACCGTAACGTGGACCTCTGTCTACCCCTTCGGCGATAAAAAGGCGTGACGTTATGTTAATGTTGTTTTAGATACTAAGTACATATGTCTTAGGTATTTGAAATATTTATTCTATGACTATCTACGAGTTCCAATGTGTTAAATTTAGGTTAATTAAAACAAAATCTGGTGTCTTTTTCAAACAACATACGAATTAACTAGAGAATTTACTAAGAACAGCATTTTTGCAATTACTCTGACAAACAAATAATAACTCTCAGGCTATAATAAAAGTCTCTCAAATCAAAAACATATCATAAAACTAAAATAATATAGTTAAAAATGCCTTAAAAAGGTCAAAGATATAAAGAAGTAACAAATTCGCATCGGACGATTGTAATTGATGTTACATAGCGGTCCATTCTCAATATTAACACCTGCGGAATGGAAAAAAATGTTATTAGAAAACGTTCTCCAAAATTGTTATGGTGGCCTCGCGACCATTACAATTGAGGTTACCATGTAACCAATAGCTTTAGTCCAATGTAGAACTACGCATCAAACTACACAAACCGCTATAAACTGACCGTGCAATGCGCAGAAAGATTATACAGAGCGAGACCAAGATAAAGTGGTTAATGTAGCCAGCCTTGTGTACATTGTAGCGAATAAATTGACGAATCACTCTACCGAAGACATGCGATGTATGCCAATGGTGGTTCTATGAATTTATTCATAATACGTTTAGAAGGTATTCTATTTTGAAGACCTTCTTTTGTAAAGATCGAGTGATCACAAATTTGACCGGTCGAACTTACTGAAGTTTAGCATTCCAAATTCTCAGCGCGCAGGCTGGAATTGTGCTTGCTGTATGTATGGTAATAGGCTCGTCCCAAATTATATGCTACTCACAACATAACTAGTCAAAAGTGGATGTAACATTGTACATCACCTCTGCCTACTCCATTGGAGATTAAAAGGCGATGTTACATAATATAATTATGTATCACGTAAATGTGAAATATGCATGAAAATTGTTTTATAATGCAGCATTGGAAACGTCGATATTCGTATGACAATGGGGAGTAATGTGACTCATGTAGCTGTAATTTACTTCATGGGAAATTGTAGTTGTTTAGCTATTGCGTCAAACTTGTTAGGAATCGCTTTTTCGCTGACTTATGTACGCATGAAATCATTTTATTAACCACAGGCAGTAATACAATTTTTGTTAAATAATATTAAACACAGTTTTTTAATTTAAGGACGATCTGTGAGGCTGGTATATATGATGGTGCTGGGGTAATTATAAGTCTGCTACAGGAAAATTTCCAAAACTAAATGACACAATAATACTCACGGTTCTTGGCAATTTAATCTGAAGTACCCCTTAGTTGCGAGTACACGACATCGACCCACCCATTTAAAATTTGATTTAATCTGTCTTTACCTGAATTGCAATTGCAAGAGTAAAATGGAATGCATTGCTACCTAGCTTGCGAGTAGAAACAAATCCGGTCTAAGACTCTTACGGAATTACAGACAGACAGACGTTGAACCGACGATTCCAGAACTATCTCCTAACGGGATGAAACCTTTAATTAGTAATGGTCACCAATCTACTTAAAGCTTAAACTTTCAGCGAGTGCAGGTAAACTACGAACTGTTAAAGTGTCACTGAAAACAGGTGAATGTATTAAATCATGTGTTTCTGCATTGGTACAGGGCACTACACCGAATATAATAGGAATGAGTAAAATGTCAGTTTATATGAACGTGTCGACAATGACGCGTACGTAACTTGAACAAATCGGAAACAAAATCGATATGAATCGGTCGCAGTATCGATATTACTAAGTCCATCGTTTAAAATAAGGCTTGGTCAAACAAATTGACAACAAAACAATCTTATGCTTACTCCAAGATGTTGTCTATTTCGCAAGTGGGGGCAGGCCTTTGCCCTATAACGATTTGTTTAGAAACGGACCTTTAGCTATGAACAATGGACCACCAACTGCTCTTTATATGGCCTATAACCTTGGACAGTATAGTTTAATCTTGAGCAGTATTTAGATCATTTTTGTGTAGGCGATTCGCGTGGCACTTGTTGCTCTTGTATATTAAGTGATTTAGAAAGGCTTGGTATTACTGCCACGCTGTTAGTTTTTCGCAAAAAAAATCAAGTTGCTATGATCTTCCTTAGAATTCTGTCTGGCTAACCGTACCTCTTCCATCGATCTGGGGTAAACGACCCATACTAGGACGAAATTTTATTACAGGTCGAAATATCACCAGAACTGTTATATTGAGTCCATTGGAGCAAATAGGTACATTGAAATAGTTTATGAACCGTGTAAGGGTTTTAAGTTCTGATAAATGCTATCATTAAAATGTTACTGTTTTTTCACGTGTTTGATTTAGGTACTCGTGAATTCGATCCACATAGTTGTACCGTCTATTCAGACATACCGCTCGTACTTTCTGCACTTATTGTAAAGCAGCTTAGATTTAAACGTTGGTACCAACAAATACACAGATATTTTGCAAACACTAGGATTTGTTCCACGTCTAACAGTTTAAACTTTAAACGTTTAACATCTACTTACAATGAAATATTCGCATTTGTGTTGAAACTGTCGCTTTGGACTCAAAAGACTTTGAAATATCAGTATTAAACAAATTATTAAAGGTACTGACCAGGTTTACAATCAAATGATAAAACGCTGCATACACTTTTCTAGGTCAGATCCATAAAATGTTAAATGGCCTCGAGTTGAGTTCATCGAATTTAAACTTCTCTTTCGGACCTGGAGTTACCTCTTGGAGTATTGTATTGTGCACCCAACGAACTCTACTTGGTGCCAGCTCGTTTTAAACAGACTCTATCATCTACCTCTACATCAGCATTGACCTCATAATGAATAAGGAGAGCCCCGACTAAAGAGGTCCTATCTTTTTAAAACTTCAATATTAATAACAAGTAATACAAGTTATGTATAATGAAACAAGCTTTGATTCCAGTAAGGGTCACACTGTCCGCTATATACTTGTAAACTAGTTGACCTCGCCACACGGTCGCCCCACGTTGTCATATAAAATAACTATAAATATCATAACAAGCTTTACTTCTCTTTAACTAAAATAAAAACAACTTCCGATTTAAGAAAAAAAGTTGTTGTTGAAGATTGCGTTTCCTAATACCAAAATAACTCTCTTAAAAAAGATTAATTCAAGTTACTATTAAGTCTCACATAATAATAATAATTTTTACCCCAATCTATATAGACGGTTATCATATCGACGACACGGCGTCGGTTGCTGAACTTAGGCTTAACTTAGTCATGATTGAGTTCAACAACTTCCAAATAGATCGACTGGGAGTAACCTATATCCATTGACGTATGTCAATGCTTCTGAAAGCTGAATTGGAATTTGAAATTGTTCGGACACTTATAGAATTACCTAATAATTGGTGTCTGATGCGTGGATGTCATGACTGTGCAATATATAACTGATTTTGCAAGTAAGTACACTACAATAACGTTTTCTTTCAAAAGTAATAGGTTCTCAAGAAAAGAGTTGCTAGGGACAATCTACAAATCTATGAACTAATATTTTCCTAAACAATTTTAAAAGATAATACTATGAAGTATTATTAAAAGAGGTGTCGATCACTAATACAGCATTCTGCTTACACGTCATCTCATTAGATGACGTGTAAGCAGTGCTTCAAATACTTATTTGCATTTAAAATCGGGCCAAGATGCGAGGCACAATGTGGCGTGCTCAAGATGAAGTCTACACTCTGCACTGGCGAGAAATCGACTATCGTTTAATCTTATACATTCCCACGCCATGACAAACAGCGTGGATAATAAAATGTCAAATGAAAATATCACCGGATAAAGCTTTAAATCAAGAAATCCAGAGCAAATACTGTCTCGCATTCATTAAAGAAAGGAAGGCAAACCTGATTGCTCGACGTTCTTGTACTCTCACTAGTCCACCACTATATCTTTCTGTTAGTTTAACTCAATAAAATACTTATTTTAAGCCTAGCCGCTGTCCATTCCACCAGATTTATTCATATTCATAGGCAATGCTGTCGAAGTACGAATAACGTGTTGAGCAGCTTAATGTCTCCTTGCAGGATGCGAAAAATATTATAGTACTTTTACCTATAGGTAGAGAATGTTAAAGATGAGGGGTATGCCTTATGACCTAAATATGAGCTCTCTTTTTATAATACGATCAATACAAAACGGGAATAAAATTCTAAGTCACCCATTTCTACAATGAACAAAAAGTCAACAGGGAAAATGCATTAACTCCACCAATAATATAAAATTTCTCTTAATAATTCAATACCAATTTCGTCTCTAAATATACGAACGCGACTGTATTAATGCCAAAGCTAGCTGTTTTAGCTTATTTCATATTATCGAATGCAGAATGGTTTTAAACCGGTTCGTTAAAATGACGTCAACCAGTGGGTTGACTTCGGTCAGTTCGTGTTCCAACAATGGCCACGGTGTCGATGTGTCACTTACATTTTCTGTCGGCACCCGGCACTGTGTTAATTGAAAATGTGGACCTCTTCATTAAGAGCCAGTCACTGGACAGTAGGATAAATATTCTTAAATTTTACCAATTACATTTCATCTGCTAGTTAAAGTTTAATGGGATAGGATTATCTGTTTATTAATCATTTATGGACTTGTACTGCCTCGTTGGCCGAGTATTCGCAAGTGCGACTGTCGGGCAAGGGGTCTCGGGTTCGGTTCCCGGGTCGGGCAAAGTATTACTGGGTTTTTTAAAAAATTCTCAGTAGTAGCACGGAGTCTGGAAATGTGCCCGGTATATGGCAATAGGCTCACCCCCTATTACATGGGACTCATAACAACTAGTGAAAAGTGGGTGTTACATTGTACTGTGGTAGAATGTGCACCTCTGCCTACCCCTTCGGGGATAAAAGACGTGATGTTATGTATGTAATCATTTATGGACACCCGCAACACCAGTGGAGTTACAAGTGGATTTGGAGCAGGAAAGGAGTTCTAGTATCCCTAGCCATATGATAAAGCCGTTATCTCACGTCGGTTTTCTTTAAAGTCGTGGTTTCGCTCCTGGCTAACGAGTTCATTCGCGCACGGCTCTCCCACGTGAAAGTATATTTTATTGGGTTTTTGGATTCCGTGTGATTCTGTGTTGGGCGTGAGCATGTTATTGCTTACATTTCGAAACATACTACGTTATGTCCGTATTGTTTAAGAAGTCACACAAGAAATACCTTATTGTCCAAATAATAAAACATTTAAATTCAGTACGTACTAAACAGGTATAGGTGTACAATAAATTTTCTGACCCATATAACGTGTAAGGTACATATCAACCTAAATATGTCATTCGTTGCCTTAATAAACACTAAGATAAAATCCATAATAACGCTAGCATGAACAAAGAATATCACAAAATTATTTATTAGTCCTTAAACAAACATTCTTGAATTTTAAGACAAAAATCAACAATGACGTCATTATTAATATCAAGATTATATATGTAAAGTTCACTTGCAACCGCTCATATTAACTCTTTTTAATTTATTCGCAAGGCTAACTCGCCGCATTCATACAGAAGATACGGTTGAGTTCCGCTTATTACTTTATTATGCAATTTCTAAACACATCAGAGGAAGACGTAACCGGACACATAACAAAAATTCTAATTAAAGAAACAAAACACGGTGTTAAAAAAATACTTTCAACGAGAACTTATGTACAGTTCAATTCTGTTAAGGCTAGTTTAGCATGCATAGTAACTACAATGTATTTGTTTGCATTTTTTAGCTGCCATCGACAACCGCCGTTTCCACAGGCTGTTCCATTGACGTCCATTGTCAGTGAAAAAACAGGTGCATGTAATTTAAAACTATTCTGTATCCTCGTTTGCGTATAAGCTAAACCGTTTATCATGGTCGATATAACTTAGCTAGAACCATAAGGAAGCAAAGAGAAACATTCTCATTTAAGTATATTAGACTAGAAAGCAAATTCCTCTTAAGCTACATTGTAACATCGTTTAATATTCTACTGTAGGTACTGCTTCGATGCAATTGCAATAGTTGTAAATTAAATAGACAGTCCAAAGTCTTAAAACGACATTTAAAGCTTCCGAGTGTCAACTGCATGGTGTTAACCTCTGACCAACCCATTCAACGAAAATGACATCGATCATGATTTTTACGTGTGTATAAATCCTATAATGCAAATACTCCATTCATTGAACAAGCGGATATTGAAAAGAATCATAAAGGCTGGTTACACGTGCAACTTAGTTGAAACCTTTGGAAAACTTTAATTCAATGTCAAAGAAGAATAAGGTCTCGTCACACAGGGTACGGAGTCCATTGAAATGCATTGAGTCCTGTCTCGTCCAATCTTGTAACTTTTCAAGTTCAGGAACTTGTATTGGATTTTGTTATGGATGCACTGAGTCGAGCAAGACCAGTATACTTGTTACCTAGTATTGTTTGTTAACAAACAGGGCGCAGGGCGACTCTTGACCGGTCTCGGCACAATCTTGCGATCTTCACATTGATAAATTTAATTATTTGCGACTCGAAAGTTATGTTGAGAACGTTCGTTTGAAAGACAATTGTGATACATTGTAAGTGGAATAATTATTCCAAGGTATGAAATGAATATGGTTGGTGGAAAATCGGTATTTGTATTAGCCTATTGTTAATGCATGAAGCAATAATGTAATTATGAACTTTTAAATTAATCATTACAATTCATTCAAAACATGATTCAATATAATTAATGGTAGTGTGAATAGAAGTGCAGAGAAAGATAAAAAACAACGCGAGAGAAGCACTGACCAAGCTGTGCAAATAAACTCAGTGAAGCGAAGTCTCTCAGACGGAACAAAGGACGTGTGTTCTTTGATATCAAAAAAACATCGATACGCCGATGCTCTTCGATCTTCATATGTCATTCCATGCATGATTTCCATGAAAGACTTTGTGACGTCGTACTATTACTGCTCAAGGTCGAGTGCAAGGTCTCGTCATTGGAATACGATACGAAAAGTTGTGATTTTTACAGCTGAAGGCGACACGTGTAAGTTTATTGGAACATGATGCGCTTAGCTTCGCCGGTTGGTTTGTTTGAGTAACCGGGTTTTGATGCAAAGAAACTGTTGGAGTGTTACTATAGTGTAATTATTTAATCATTAGTATAATTTAAAGATTTGTGATTTCGTTTTAATTTACGGGTATCTAACTTTTTGTCTATAGAATCCGGCCACCAGATAACGACTAATTGTAGTGAATTTTTTTCATCCATAGTTAGACGTAATGCATTATACACTCTGTGTACATCAGGACCTTTAGGTTCTACGACGCAGTTTCCATTACTATAAGGTTCTGGTGTGTCTAAGACTCTCCACACAGGAGCTTACAGCCAGGATTATTGCCTTTTGCATGTCTGGATATTGAAGGTCAATGTTAAACCTTTGTGAACGGTCGCAGTATTAAAAATGGCCGGATATTAAACTAGCTTTGTGTGCAGATTAAAGTATTCATTTCTTAGATATACTTCTTGATACTCGTATTAAAATAAAGAGAGGATGAGCTCATTTGACATCACGTTTTTAAGAATACCGAGCGCAGTAGTCTCTGTATATAAAGTAGGTCACAAAGCGCTTAACATATTTCCGGGATGACAGGCACGGTTCCTGCGGTGATGGTAAAAGGGAATACTGCTAGTTTAATGTTGCAATGAGAACTGTGATCGCCGAATGCTGTCTTTACTCAAATAAACTTTCAAAGTAGCTGATCATAATATTGTCCCAAGAGACGTAATTTCCGTTCACTCCGCCTCAGGGCAGCGGAAATAAAATATTTTTATCGGAAACTATTGCATGGTTTATTATCCGATAGTAAAGGTACATTTATTGTAATATGGGGCAAGATTGTCGTCAAACAATATTTCGGTAGAGTTTCGTAGTGTTTTTGCGAGTGAGAACTGACAAGAACAGAACTGAACAGGAAAAGTACCTATGTTGAGGAATACCTACAAGTGTCATTTTGTAACCTACTACAATAAACATCATGTTCATACTATAGAGGTATATACATAATTTATCGGATAAATTTTATTTCTTCATTTACGGTACTATTGTTATGCTTATTTAGCCAACATAGCTGCTGTCTCCTAGAGGAATTAGACAATAAATCGCCAAAGATAAATTGGATTTCTCTCATTTGTAGCTCCTATCAATTTATGTCAAAGGTAGGTAATTTGTGTTTAGTTGGTTACTAAAAATATTTGGTTGCAAAAGTGCATACCGCATAGGTAGGTATGTAGACGTTATATGAAATGCTACCTGCTCCACGAATTAGGTGTGACGACCGGGTAATGAACTCCAGCGCAGTCAAAACGTGTGCGTCTTTTTCCTTTTTGCGCATTTATTTGTTTAAACTCGAATGCAGTTGTCAATGTAGGGAGTGCATCAGTTGTGTTCGGTGTAATATATTGTGTATAAAATCTGTTGATGCTACTAGTAGCTTAGTGGGTAAATGTTTTCTGTATTCATTCATATTTCTTCAAGTGTTTGATTCTTCTTTTAGGCAAATTGCTATTGAGCTTTATGATTTAGTATTATTCAATACTGTCTAATGACGTTACTAATGAATCTTATATGTAGGTACCGTATTTGTACCTCTATAGGCAAAACAACATGACTGAGAGACTATGAAGACTATGACTATGAAAGCACAAACACAACCATGAAATTGCAGTTCTAATAACTTAAAATGTCTATTTTCAAACCGGGACCTAGTTTTGCGTATCATAAAACATAGACTAAGTCTAATCTCTCAGTCACTTGGAACCGGTAGTCACCAGTACCATTATGTAGGTACCTAGGTACTCGTGTACTGGTGTACCGGCGCACGCGGAGATTAGCGGGAACTTTCTCTCACACAGCTGATTGGAGTCTACGAGTGTAAGGCTGCACGGCTACTGCAGTCATAAGAAAGCAGTTGCAATTATTATTTACAGGCAATTATGTAATACCTTATTTTAATAATACTTATTGGGTGTCTAAGTCCCGAGTAAATTAGTTGCTCATAGGTAAATGTGGTCCATCGTCAGACACGTCATTGACATGAAAGCTTACCACCAGGTAAAATGGCCGCCAACTGCCATAAGATAAGACAACTGCCATATTTATATTAAATATAAAAAAAAATCTTAAAACATGTTAGCGGCTAATAATTATGTACCTACTATACTTTAATAACAATCATTGTCGAAGGTATAATATCTAAGGTAAATATAAATTTATATAAGGTTAAATTTTCAAAGCACCTAGGTTCGGATTAGTTCCTAGCTTGTCCTCGTTAGATATTTGTTCATTAGGTTCAAAGACAAAGTCAAATTCATTTATTTCAATTAGACCATAAAGTCACTTATAACGTCAACAAAAAATTAAAAGTGAAGCTATACCCATCCCTATGGAGAAGGACGAGCAAGAAACTCTATAGAAAAAGAGTAGGTACTTTTCAATCAGCTTCACAAGTTATCCAGTCAGTTCAGTGCGGAAATTAAATGTGTGTGTTTGAAAAGCTGTGATGCCAAATAACGTTCAAGGCGAACACGAAGACTTATTAAAAAGTTTTCAGTTGGGAAATCATAAAATGTGTGACATTTAAATATCTTGTTAGCGTTCGAAACTGCTATCGAGACGCTGATTAATTCCCAAAAGAGTTCCCGTTTGCTTGGTTTCGGGGATCGGTGAAAGCCAAGTGATTTATTTTGTAGATTCAGCGGTGATTCCCTCGTTTAGTTGATATGGGTCACTTGGTCACAAGATTAGTTGGAAATTTGGGGATTTCACAAGATTGGTTATTGTGATGAAAAATATGCTGTATAATGGGTTTTAAAATAACGACATTATTATTTATCAGCAGCTCCGACCTATCATAATATTCAGCTATGATAAACATCTTACAAATAATATTAATTATTTATAGTAACATAATAATATTTTTTTATTTACAAAACAATATGCCATTGTTAACACTTCTTCCAAAATCAACAAATAAAATAATGCTTTGATATTCCCACTCGTTTTTTAATTCAAAGCCCCTATGTGTCCCTTTCAGCAGGTTTACAATTCGCGATGTGTCAAACAAAACAA
Source organism: Spodoptera picta (assembly GCA_038387885.1). NCBI lineage: Eukaryota > Metazoa > Arthropoda > Insecta > Lepidoptera > Noctuidae > Spodoptera > Spodoptera picta. The sequence continues at coordinate 859,896 of JAZHFQ010000105.1, forward strand.
TACAACAAAAAACATTTTTGTCCGGGTTTAGTTTTAATCAAACCGGACTACTTTAATAAATAAACTATGCAACTGAATTGACGGAAGAGAAGTAGCCACAGCTGTCATTATAGGCTACCTTTTTCCAAAGAAGTTTCGAATCTCGTTTCTATAGATACATATTTCATTGCATACTACCCTCCTGTTATTTGGACTGGTGTGTATTTCCTGTACATAGGATGCACGACGGCATGTATTAACCTGGTGTATTACCAAGTTCAATAAATATACGTATATTAGAAATTAGAAATGCTATGTGCAAACTGCGTTCCTCTCGTTACTACTTACTAAACTATAACCTTTAAGCCTCGATATGTTTTTTGGTTGTTTTTATTGTATAGGAGACAAACAAGCAGACGGACCTGGGTGCTTACTCTTGAAACCAATCTCAATATCAATGCAATTTCAATCCAATAAAATCTCAATAATTATTCAATGTCAAAACTAAACAACCCTTATCGTAGCTGTTATTATAGCATTCAGGGTACGGAATGTGAAGCCAAACTCAATACCATTTAGTTTATTAAATATACACGCAATACGGATGTTATGTGCTATATGATCATTTCACAATACCAATGGCGATCGATCGGAATTGGATTCAAGAGTAAGCCCCCTGGTGACAAGCAATCGGTAACGGCCAAACGTCATGCTAGACCTTAGAGGAGTACAAAGTGCATTGACGTCCTTGGGACCTACGAAGAAGAACGATCAAGAAACTGCATAATTGCACTTTGATAAACCTCAATGTAATTTCTGTTATAACCCCCTATTACATGGGACTCATAACATAAATAGTGAAAAGTGGGTGTTGCTTCTATGTGCACCTCTGCCTACCCCTTCGGGGATAAAAGGCGTGATGTTATGTTATAAACCTCAAAGTACAAATGAACATAGGGTTATTTTTACTTGTGTCTGAGTCTCACCACAAATAAGCTAATCGGTCTGTATTATATAAATAATCCGGAATTAATTAAACTTTCCTGGTTTTATTGTATAAATCCGTATACGGTTACACGTGTAGAGATGATTACAATTCTCTTTGGAGTATAACTAGTATTATGGGGTTTAGTTTAACTTTTATGAACACGTGTGTGAATGTAATATGTGTTAGGTGTATATGTTGATAAAATATGCGTTTTTTTGGAGGAAATAAGTCTGGATGACATTAAGAAGTAACTAACTCTATAATTGGGGAAGGCCTATGATCACCTGTGGACTTCTTGCGGCTAAAATGTGGTTGACTATCTCTTTAAAAATTTAGTACCTTAGCGTATTGTCAATAATCTATACATTAGATATGTACATTTTCACGCTCGGAGATTGAAAGACATACATAACATCACGCCTTTTATCCCCAAAGGGTAGCCAGAGATGTACATTACGGCACTTAATGCCACTGTACAATGTAACACCCACTTTTCACTATTTATGCTATGAGTCTCATGTAATAGGGGGTGAGCCTATTGTCATACACCGGTTACAATTCCAGACTCCGTACTCATACTGAGATTTTTTTAATAAAACCCAGTAACACATTTTTCCGACCTGGGAATCAAACCCGAGACCTCTTGCCCGGCAGTTGTACTTACCACCACTAGGCCAACAAGGCAGTCAGATTGAAAAACATATTGATGATTATCTAATTTTTATTTTTTATACCACGACAGTGGCAAAAAACACGGCCCACTGATGGTAAGCGGTTACCGTGGCCTATGTAAGCCTGCAACACTTGGGGCATTATATGCGTCTTGCTGACCCTTAAGAAACCTATTCACTCCCCTCTTGAAGAACTCCATGTTCATGAACTAATGTTCTTAGTATGATATTTAAACATATGCAAAGTCCAGTTTTGCAAAATTTCAAATCTTAATCATACCCAGATTTTTAGTGCTAAATAAAATATCCTCTCATCCTACTCCAGTGCCGTCAATTATCCTCACAGTCGTTTACTTTTAATTAAAAGAAGTGTTGAAAACGATTGATCTGATTTAAACTCCGACCCACTTAAATAACAATTGCAAGAAATGGTATTACAATGATTCTTTACACAATTATTAACCAATAACTATTTACAGTCACTCGTAAATGTCAATAATAAGTAGGTACGTAGTTATTAAATAATAATTTTGTAAGCACTTGAAAAATATAATGAAATGTTTATTACTGACATTATTACTATCTCGTTATTAATTCATTTAGTCTGTTTCGACAGTCAAGTCGTAACATGTAACTACTCGTAGCGTATTAAGTACAACTTCTAGATAGAAGAACTACATCTCCACAAACGCCCTAATCCCCAGTCATCAACTCCTCAACCTCCAGAAAGTCGACAACGCACTTGCAACGCTGAAAATTGACCATCATTCAGGTGGGTTCCCACCTGCTCGTTTGGTGGCTTCATAAAAAACTTATTTTCCATACCATTACAATACCGTTGGGTGATTTAAATTCACTTTTTTAATAATGGTATTCAAGTGTAACTGAAGTTTGGCATAGATTATACCTCTAGTTAAACTTATATTATAAGTATATCGTTTCAATATAACACTGACCCCGACTTACTTCTTATCACGAATATTGTTAAAAATATAATCTACCTTTTGTTTAAACCACGACGTTTATGACATTTAACTTAAAATTTTGTACTGTAAGATTTATTTAGACTTGAAAAAATCTAGGTCGGTAGCAGCGGGCTAGGAGGATTAGCGGTTCAAGTGTTCACTTAAGTTATCAGAGCTACGTAACCTTTTTGCGATCGCTGCTAGAGAAAAAATTAACGCATTCTGCTCTTACTAATCAACTTTGTGAAACTACTTTAGTACTTATAGAGGTAGTATCTTTTTATTTGGCAGACATTTCATTATATTTGCTATTCTTAGGAAGCCGTGCAGATTGCAAAGAAGAATAAATTTTGTTTCCATTCCTATTCTTCTTGAGGTAGACCAGCGCTTTGATCTCGCTTAAGTGCGGGAGAGCCATACTTCGGCACGAATGGGCCGTCTCGACTGGAGTGTTACCCCGGCCTGATAGAAAACTGGCGTGAAACAAAGCTTAAGTTCTTAATTCCCGAAATTCCTTCGTAATTTCAAAGAAAAATCAAGATTCCTAATACTCAAAAGGCCGGTAACGCATTTGTATCGCCTCTGGTGATTTGGGCGTCCATGGGCAGCGCTGATTGCTTACCATCAAGTTATTCGCCTGCTCGTTTACCGGTTTATCCCATAAAAATCATTTTAAGCTGCAATCTCCAACCCACTCGCCAGGTGTGGAGATTATGTACCCCTCTTATTTACGGGAGGCATGGGCCTGCTGGGCTATGGAGCCCAACAGAGAATTGGAGAAGATTCAATAAATCATACAGTCAATAAGTACGGGGTCCAATAAGGTCGAAATGCGTACTTACAGTCATTTAGGTATGATTTAAAATTAGGTCCTCAACCTAAGCATTGGTCACCTACATGGATTTTGTCAAGCGAAAATAGACCTTGATGTTTTATGGCTTGCAAGTGACAATCAACATTAAGGTTGTTAAGCCGTTTTATAGTCAGCAATAAGTACAGTAAGTGACGGATAACAGTAAACCTTATTTTGGTTCATTGATGTTTCTTGGATAAGAACCCTTCCTTAGCATGAACACCAAATTTCCAAAATTTATGACCCCTTTTTTTGATGTCGGGGAAAACCTTCAAGAGGCGCCTAGCCTTTTTGGGGATAATAGACTAACGAGTGTGGGATTTTTACCTCACTAAACCAATCCCGGTAGCCACCCTCAACGCCTGTATGGAGGCACCGGATCCTCTAAAAGAGTCCTGCTTTGGAAAACTTTTAAACCCTAGAATACTGTCATCAAAAAGGTGAATGAATAATAATACATCTTCATTATTGTGTCCGCTAAACCTTCCCTGAATGGTAAGCGTCATCCGAAACATCCATGTGTCACCGTTTTGTCCAATGGTCATAAAGACTAGAGAAAGCCGGTCAACACGACTCCGTATAATTTTGACATAAAAATACCGCAAATATTATACTAACGTTCGCTATGAAGGTCATATATTATTACATTACTTGAGGTTATGCGTGCTCTGGCTAGGTTAATATTTGGATGGGTGGTCTGATTACAATTAGTAATTTCGTTCGCAATTTTGTAATACTGTCTAATCTACTATTACTATAATATACACATAGGTGTACCGAAAGTGATTTAAATATAATTTAATTTACTCGGGAATTAAGCTAATTATAATAAAGTTGGCAGATTTCATTAGAATTAAGTTACGAGTATCATTTTATACGTTTATTCTACGTTTTATTAACTCACAATACTCAATTACTTATTCGTATCACTTCGATTAACTGCGAATGCATATAAAAGTGGTTTCTATAATACGTAAGTTAGACGTATACGTTCCTTAACCTGACTGCTTATTAATAAAAATCTTTATATTCATCTTCATAACGTACAATTTTGCTTAAACTTACCGAAAGAGCAACTACAGGCTTCAAGAAAAATGTTGGCGTTCATATGACAAATCTTGGTTACCTATATTTTTGAATACTGTTTCTTCAAACAATTTTAGCTCATATTTGAATGAAAATAAGGCTTGTGACACCTGCAGCAGGTAATTGGTTTTGTAAATGATATTAGTCAAGGGTGCAAGAAATATTAATGTACAGATAAATCGATAGTGTTTTAATTATGCATTTACGGATTGAGTGTAAAATTTCTTACGTAGAAGTTAGTTATTAAATATTTAAACGACATATGATAAGTTTCCCAGACTAATGTCTAAAAGATAGTAATAAAATTTAATTCAAAATGTAACCTGTTAGCGCGGAAAAAACATGAAAATAGCCGATGGTGTCTCAAACCACTTTTAACAGTCTAAAAGTGAATTTATCAAGGAAGCCAAAGAAGGAAGGTGTTGAAAATACATTTGCCACTTAAAATAGTTCTGTACATCTTTCAATTGAGATGAACTAGAATAGTCTAGAATCTAGAATTTAACATTAATACCGACCATTTCTAAGTTCCATTTGCATTTCTAGAATCTAAATCGACAATTCTATAGCCAAGGAGCCAGCGTTGCTTCGAGTAAAATATTGTCCCAAACAATAATTTGGGTCTACCGAACAATTTTGTAGGTATTAGACATCAACGCACGGCGAAAATTTAACACGTAGTACACGCGCCTTTATATTTGAAGCGTTTGCTGAAATTGGAACCTGTGTAAAAATGTTATAGTTGCAATTTCATAATGGAGTAGATGACAAATTTTTATTTCAATGTCCGTCTGGTAGATTATACTGATTTAAAGACATTAGAAACCAATACTAGCATAGATTTGAAATATCGCATGATGTCAATTTTGTGTACGTGTACGTTTTATACTCCAAAATGACGTAGCTACCTCTCATACCTAAACCCCTTTGATTAGTTTTATCTGAGTATTGTTTTCTTTTTCGACAAAATACAAAAAATTACGTGTCTAATATTTTTTCATTACCTAACTGATGGACGAATTAGATTTTAGATTTTCATACACTGTCATCATCCCTACTGTGTTTTTTTTTTAGGTACTAATTTATCATGATCTCGCTTAGTATGAGCCTGCCGCACATTGATGGCCAGTTGATACTGGTCATTTGAAGACATGTACCTCTATAGCTGTGTGTACAACTGTACAAGAAAGAGGTACAAAATCATATTCTGATAACAAGGTTCTGCGAAGTGCAGCTCGTAATTCTATTGTTTATCGTAGATTCACTACAATTCACAGTTATCGTATTGCTGAAGTACCAATACTCCGACCTGTATTGTTAGCTTGATTGACAGCAAAACCTCTCGTGACATTTCGGCCATTGTACTTTGTTCCAAATTCAAAAGTTTATTACGTTGGAAAAATCGTGAACTTCTGTTATGCCATCTCACTCATACGTCGTGTTAGCGAGCGAGAAAGGTATAATAACAGAGTAGTACTCGACAGATTATGTAAAAAAACGTGCAACAGCTATACAACTGTAATAATTGTGATATTGGATTGATTCATATGCTATAATTAAGTTGTAACATAACAATGGTTATGATTAAGTCTTAAGTTAGAGTGAGCCTATTTTACAATTCGAGCCTTTCTTAGACACGAAAACATCTAAAAGCCAATAATTATATTATTAATCTGACCTGACATAACTAACTAGCCAATTACAAAACTTCATTCATATTTTAAAATACATTAAAATTGTATAAAAGATGGCATATACTTTTCGTGTCTTGGATCTTAATCTATAAAACTAAAAATAAGCTGGCAGAGCTCTCGGTGAAATCGGAAATTTCATGAATTGCATTCAAAGCTCTTGCTATAAATAGAAATACTTCAATTTATACCAATTCTGTAGAATATACTAGAAATGGCATTAGATGTTGTTCCAGAGCTTAGGAAGTCATCGATTAGGGTTGTTCTTGCTTTAGAGTTCTTATACGCGTCATAGTTAAAATACTTCAGACTTAAAATGCTTTAAAGTTAAATGAACATGCTTAAAATACCAAGAACAATTGATACCAGTATTCACATGTTCGTAACTCCATCTGAAATAAGTAGAGGAACGGGATTGTAAGGATATATATATTGTGCGTACTGTGTAAATTCGTGTCTCACATCGAAGCAAAATCGGAGCACTTCTGCTCTTTCAGCAGGAACCGAACGAGCCTTCAAAAGGACTACACACCGTGGCTAACATGATGAGATTTCTAATATATCTGGCCACAAGGTAGGGAAGTATAGCATACATCTCTCCTCTTATTTATTTGTTTAGTTTTTAATGTACACAATTTGATTACATAATGACACATAAAGCGAACTTAAACTGTCAAACACCAAGCAGTCACCGGTGACCGCAACCTATTGTTCTATAATTGTGCCTACAAAACCGGTACTCGACGAGTTAATGCCATATGGCATTTCCTACCAAACCTCTTATATAGAGGACGACTTTTTTTATATTTCATGGGCCGACGTTGACCACAATCTCGCCTGGTGGATAGCGATGATGCGGTCTACGATGGTTCAGTAGTAGTACTACCTTTATAGTCTAGCAGTATATTGTCATGTCATAGAAGGATGACGCAGAAGGAGTCGAGTATATAAAAAAAAAATAAGATTTACAGAGAAATCCAAACTAGAACACTCGACTATAGAAATTAAAAGACGATAAAAAGGAAGTGAAAATCCAAGAAAGGAAGAAATAAATCCGACCTTTTAACAAGAATCAGCGTTAATTGAGTTCACAATCGATTCGACGAACGAGCTCTAATGAACAAGACTGCAGCATAAAACTGAGGTAGTCTAAGATCAAATAAAACGCACAGACACTAATTAAATCCGTTTAACTATTTATTCATAAAACTACTTTTGATACAAGTCTTTTAAAGTAGTTGATTACTGCAAAAGCTTGTTTATCTTGTTTTAAATACAGTCTTCACCCAAACATAATAATATCACGCTATTAAATCCCGGACAGTAGTCAGAGCTGAATCTAATGCCCATTTTTGAACAGATACATACCTTATGAATTTCACGTTTAGCCCGTTGCGTTATGGTATAGTTACTGCAAAGTTTTCAAAAAACCTTACACACAGGTCAAATAGGGTAGATGACTAATTTTTATTTTAATGTCCGTCTGATAGATTATTTTAAAACATTATCCACGTATTTTTTTTTTACAGAAACGAATACTTTCGACTTCTATGTACATTTTATACGTAGAAATTGACGTTTTAGCTCCCACTCCTTATATCGTTTATCGTATCGTTTTATACAACAAAATAAAAATTGACTAATTAGATTTTTAATTTTTATACCCTGTCATCATCCCAATTGAGAACCTTCTTGTTTTTTAAGTCTTTTAAAAACGAGCATTACATAAACTTGCGCGTATGAGCTATGGCTTGGAAAAGTCTTTCATTAAAAATAGTTCGTAGCAATTTCATCGTGTGAATGTATGCAGCACGTGGCGCTATTTTATAAGCACATGTAAATCTTTTACACGTTTCAGCGCATTAGTGCCTCTGTAAAATGAAAATATTGGAATAGTCCTTGAATTTAACATAAGATTACATCACGCCTTTTTATCCCCGAAGGGATAGATAGAGGTGCACATTACAGCACTTAATGCCAAATGTGGAATAGTGAAAGCACTATTTATGTTATGAGTCTCATGTAATAGGCGGTCAGCCTATTGCAATATACCGGGCACATTTCCAAACTGCGTGCTACTATATACTAAGATTTTTATAAAACCCAGTAATATTTTGCCCGACCCAGGAATCGACCTCGGGGCAGTCGCACTTACAACCACTCAGCCAATGAGGTAGTCCTTGAATTTAACTTGCAATTTTAGACTCAATAGTGAAATATGTAATATAAAAATGTAAGTAGGTATGTGACAATTAAATGTGGTTTAAGTATCTGAAATTGAGCAAAGAAGCTCCGGTTACCATCTAATTAGGATTGGACATGATTTCGATCATCACTTTATAAAATAGAGTTCTAATTTAAACACTTCAAAACCTTTAATACAAAAAGATATAAACTTAAACAATTATTTCAACCCTTACCTTTCGAATTTGCTGGTGAATTCCCGCAACCTTCATTACTTATTCATTAAAGAGCTAATCATTACGACCACTGCATAGGATACACTTTAATTTGCGCGACAAAAGAAATCGATACGCTCGCCCATGTTTCTAGTGAACTTGACATTCAACTCTCTTCTCTTCGTTTGTTTACAAACCAACAAAAGCAATTAGAGAGATTTTTTCAACGATTTCTTATTTACACATCGATTGCTTTGAATACAAATGGTTTTTCCTCTGTCAACAGTCATCGCAGTACAAATTGTGAGGAATTACACGAAAGAGTTTTTCATAAATATATAATAGAAAATTGAAAATAAAAGTAAACTAACAGCACTGAGGAACGTGGTAAAGAAATATGAATTGGTATTTGTCAAAAGGTTTTTAATCGAACTGTATTTACAGACTTTTAAGTAAGGTTGAAGAAAATGTACTCTTTATAAGATTCAAGTAGTTTACACTCAATTTATTACGTTTTTGCATTAATTTATTTTCTAAAGCGCAGTTCCAAATCGATTTTGTGACCTTAATTGGTTATGTTGACTTAAATAACTTGGTTCAATGAAATAAATATGTAAGTACTTTACCTTGCTCCAATCAGAAAAAGTATGAGGAAACAAAAGTTGACATCTGTTCTATCTACACCAGTCAATCAGGAAGGTAAAAGCAAAAATATAATTCTTCGATCACGACTGACCAATCACGTGTGTTCCAGGTTTGAACGAGTACCTCTAGATCGAAAGCTCAAGTTATTCGGTCAGATCGGTCACGAGCTGCCGCCGTGATTGTGTCCTAGGCTTAAGACCGGTATATCGCACACAGACGCACTCACACACTCAATATGTGTACACAGTTTGAGGATAAGTGAAAGCAATCTCAGGCGCACGCGATTCTGCGCGGCGATCAAACTTTTTGTGACTTCACCGCCATTGTGTGTAGTACGAAAACGAAATTAAGTCGATTATGTATCTATTGTTGTTTTTACTTTTATGTGATCTATCAATAGATACGTAGCGAACTGTATCAATGGATAATTTCGTCATTAGGTACAAAACTTCTTTTTCGCTTTCCTGAGGAAATTGTGATTTCCACGTGTTTTTTTCTATCAAACAATGTTTCTATCTAGTCTCATGGACGGTATTGAAATTGTGTGATTAACTACCCATTTTGTGGAACGATTCGTTTGTACCTCTATATATGTATATATAAATTGAAAATCTGGTAAAGTCCGCAGGCTTAAGAACAGATATCACCATTATAAGTAACCAAATATATCAATATCGTTAACAAACAAACTTAAACCGTATAACCTTTTTGTTAAGGATCAAATTAGAATTTTCCCTTCAGCTCAAAGATACAAGCCACATTGACCATGACCACATAACATGAATGAATGCACTGCGTTTTGGACGTAGCGCAGTGGGGCTTGGCGAATTTTGTAAGCAAATTCCACTTTGTGAAACGTTCAAAGCTTAAGCATTTAGCGGTTTTAATTAAAACAACACATCTGTTGTTCTGAATAGGTCGGTGGTTTATTCCTTCTCCGTACTTTCGTCGCAATACTTACAATGACAAAAGCATAATTGGAAAATCAAACAGATGCTTAGAATAGACATAACAAAATCACTAGCAATTAGCAATACCGCTAACAGGTAAACCTACCAAGTACTTGAAATTTTAATAGATTTTGAACTTTACCATTTAGCAAATAGAGTTAAAAATCAATTATTCTTAGGTGTTGACAATAATTGGGTCAAAAAATAATCTATTGGTTATTCTAAGTCACGTCCAGCAAGGTTATTGAAGAGTAAAAGTGACTAACAGTGACCGGTTATATATCTACGAGTACAAACAAGTTCGAGTAAGTACAGTTGTAACCCATTTTCACTATATTTGCTTTAAAAATTTACGTACCATAAGCGCGTGTACTTCGTTTTCTGATTTGATAACTCTTTATGAGCTAAAGGAAATTTTTTAACATTCGTAAGTCTGTGGCATTAAGTGTGTTTTGAGGCGAACGTTCTTATTTTGCTAAAATACCAACCAGTTTCTATTTTGAATTAATTCGTTAAATAAACAAGACTTTGTTTTTTTCCTGTCTTGCTTTGAGAATCTGAATTAACTGGTCAAGTACCGTCATTATAGACACAATTATAGAATAATAGGTTGCGGTCACCGGTGACCGCTTGGTGTTTGACAGTTTAAGAAGAATGATGACAGTTCTAAACGTTATCTATCTACGTATATCTATCTATACATATAATAAAATCGTAGGAAAGTGAAAACTATATATTGAATGTTTATAAAAGATACTTGAGGCGTGATCTACAATCGATACCGAAGCCAAAAATATGGTTTTAACAATTTTTGCCTGTTTGTCTGTATGTATGTCCGGGATGAACTCATAAAGTGCTGCACAGATTTACCTAAAATTTTGCATGAATATTACTAACAGGTTGGTTCAATATATAGGCTACACATTATCTTGCTGTCACCTACGGGAGAGGAGCTGTGAATCACTCTTCCACGCGGACGAAATCGCTGAAACAGGTAGTTCGATTTAGAAAAGAAAACTCTATGCGAAAGTACATTTTGACACATACATAGGGTAATTTTCATTAATTTTCCGTAACTATGCATCAAAGCTTCCCACCTCAACGTAATACCAGATCTACCAGTAAGGGAAATGGAGAGAAAATTATTTCTACAGGAAATTAGTACGACTGGGGTATGGCAGTCAGTAGCTACCTACATTTCTATGTGTCGAGTCGAGGCTTCTTACAATCTAGGTTACTGGTGAATATGCAAACTCGATGAGAATGATTATTATTTTATGATTTCTGCCGATGTACTGCACAATTATGAATCTTTATTATTGATAGAACATACTTAATCTCTGATATCATTGACCCGAGAGGTCTATAAATAATAATCTAAATGATTTCTATCACCATAAACTTGACATTGAATAGGGTTTTCTAAAGTTTTTATTACGAACAACTTTTACGTGTTTGTTTCTTAACGCTTCCTTTCTTTATTTATAAAGATGAGTTCTTTACAAATTATTTCTTTCTTTTTCCTTTGTATTCTTGTGTACTTAAAAGGACCAAAATAAATAAATTCCCGATAATGTCCTTCACAGAATGAATAAATTCCAAATATTTATACTTACTTTTTCCCTGATTAAATTAAACAATAACAACAACAACGTTTGCTTAATTATCTCACCAGAAATAACCTTGACGAGTTTTCAGAAACATCGAATGTCTAAATATTTTTCCCGTTTATTTGATTGTGGGTACCAGGACCGCCGAATATCAAAGGAGCCCGCAACTCCGACTGGTTACAACGATACAATAGGTCAAATGAACTACAAATTCAAGTTCGGTTTCCTTGACGCCCAGTTTTCATTGAGAGCTGAACTTCGAGTATAGGATGAAACACTAACCAATAACACAGTACTTACTATCTATAACTAATCGTGTTTATTCGTACTCAATGCAAGCGCTATCTAATCCACTTTCTGAGCTGACACACGAAATTTGTGTTACATATTTCAAAAGTACCAGGACGACATAATATTGTACGAGTTTAAATACAAAGTTCAAGCTGTAATATTCAAGGCTTCTGGACACATTGAAACAGAACGAACATTTCTAAACTATCCTAGTAGTAGAAATAATGTTGGTATGATTGATAGATGCATTCCTATATTGTTCATATCGATATGAAATATTCATATGAGAATAGTTAGTGTTGATGGAATGACGGAATCGAAACTATAGTTATTATGCTGCTCGATTTTTTTAGTTTACATAGTAGTAGAATAACAGAACTCTGGAAATGATGGCGACACGTGGCGTGAGTCAACCTACGCGTGACCCAAAGCTTTGACTGCATGTTGACTTCATTGATACACTGGACCTCGAAACGCAGGGCATTGTGGCTGTCATATGCAATTAAAATGACAAACACAGCTTCCATCCTAGTGCTACCTCCACGTAAGAAAAGAACTACAAAAACTATGAACAAACAACGGAAAACGAAATGCAGTTATTATTTCGACGTAAATTCTCATCGCAGAACTTGCAGAGAGTTTGCGAATGTATGCGACGAATTTTGATTGTTTTTTTTTTCATTTTATGGACTGGGTCAGAGTATTACGTTATTACATACACGTGGCAGCTTACACGTGTCGCTTTATTTATTATTTCATGTCAAATTTCGTCCCCGCGTCACTGCATCGAAAAGGCAGTCACTATTACAGTCCTACTATAAATACCCTTCAAAGTAATTTCTATGGAAGCATAATAAACTAGATAACTAATTTACGTGGGCGATATTGAGATCACTTTTCTAGATTAATATAGGGAATACTAATGAAGAAAATGCAGCTGCTATTTATAAACACGTTTCAATCATTCTTCAAATACCTATATGTTATGTATTTTTATTGGAATTAATATCTAAAGATACTTTATTGTTTTGTAAATATGATCATTAAATGCCATTGTCTCGTAAAGAAGTATACTAGAAAACAATTGAATGCATGCGAAACGACTCACGAACCTATAAGTATACTTTTTAATTGAAAGTGAGTAATTGGCATGAATCTTCTGCTGCTTGAGTTATTAGGGATAATAAATCGATACACCAAATATACCAGTGATTTTCCTGTTGGTTACTAATCAAAAACCCTCGACATTCGCCAAAAAAGTTACTGTTAACCTATAACTTGACTTATGGGATTCTCCATTCACCAATTCACCATACCAATTTGCCACATAGGTACTTAAAAGACTTGTAAAAAAGGCCATAGTCGAGTGTTTATATTCACGAACAGTGGACAACCGTGACATTTACATTATGACGCGATGTTTCGATCCAACTTACGGCACCATTCACAACGATACTTCATGGAAACGAAGCTAATAATGCATATTAGAATGTTATTAACTTATATCTCCTACTCCTACGTAATTCATTTTCCGATGCTCGCTCGGTGCAGTTCGAAGAAAATTAACAGAATTGGATTATGCTCTGAATAAATTAGTGGTAATAAAATCAGTGTAGGTAGATTTTAATTGTGAAGTCTCGATAATTATTATGATATCTTCAGACATGTCTGAGTCCTAATCCGCCTTCAAAGGTTGGCAACGAATTTGTAATTTCTCTGGTGTTGCGGATGTCTGTAAACACTGAATGTTCCAGGTGATGCGGCCCTGCTCGTTAGCCGGCCTTATTTATTAAAAAGATCAAAATTCATATTAAAACCTTAATAATCCAGTTTAATACATCTTGGATATTACCTCAGATCTCTTGTTTATACATAGTTAATGTCTTGTGTAAGTATTTAGCAGAATAACAATGATTGTACAAACAAAACCGACTGCAATTTACATTGTCTCCCTATTTCAAGTTGATCGCGTTCCTCTGTTTTAGACGCTCGTAATGAAGTATTTTGTTGTCCATTTCTAACTATTCAATTTCCTACGAACTGTTGTACTAAAGCTATATCAAGCTGTATTTTAGCAGCCGTAATTATTTTCGTGAAGTACTTGTTTTTTAACATCGTGTAGATGGACACTTGTGTTATTTTCAACTGCACTTACTTTGGAAATATTGGAATTAATTTTCATAATTACTTCGTTTATTTTTCACGTGTAGGTCATTGTCATCATCATCAACAGCCTATAAGAGCCCACTGCTGAGCAAAGCCTCTTCTCACACGGAGAAGATTTGAGCATTAGATAATCACCACGCTTGCTCAATGCGGGTTTGCGATTACAAACATATAATTAGAAATTATAAGCCCAGGTTTCCGCACGACGTTTTCCTTCACCGTTTGTCAGTGGTGTCTCGATAATCTTAGTAAGTACATATATAACTCGGAAAAGTCACATTGGTACTTGCCGTTGGTAGGTTTAGAACCCGCACCCTCTTGCATGAGAAGCCTTCTTAAACCTCGAGGCCACCACGACATACACATACCTGTAGGTGTTTCTTTATAAATCATATCATTTTGATATGTAGCTGTTGTCAATAAAAATATGGGTTATTTAATTAATATGGGTTAGTTAATGGATCTCGTAATTGGTATCAACTAGTTATGGTTGTAAAAAGAAGTTTGTTACCATACCTATGCACCAAAATTCAAGCTGAACTTTAGTCATGGAAGCCAAAGACAAAGTGAGAAAGACCATATTGCTTCAGGTTTTATTGATCCTTCCAATAAATTGCATTTTACATACAACTATTAATTCTCCGTGTACTCATGTATTTATAAATAAATACATTGATAAAAGTAAAAGTAAGATAGTTCTCAGTTCCCACGGTTAATAGACGTACCTACTTGTAACTTGATATTGTAGACTGCATCGAGAAAGTCATTTAAGTCTTGAAATCAGTTAACTCACTCGACTGACCGAGTTCCTATGGATCGATCCATATACTACTGACCAGAGTAGATAATGTTGGGATAATTGTCAGGAACTTGACTACCTCGTTGGCCGAGTGATCGCAAGTACGACTACGGGGCAAGGGGTCTCGGGTTTAATTCCCGGGTCGGGCAAAGTAGTAACGGGTTTTAAAAAAAAATGTCTGTCGTAGCACGGAGTTTGGAATTGTGCAATAGGTAATAGGCTCACCCCCTATTACATGGGACTCATAACAAAGATAGTGAAAAGTAAGTATTACATAGTACAGTGGCATCAAGTGCCGTAATGTGCACCTCTGCCTTCCCCATCGGGGATAAAAGGCATGTTATGTTATTCGTTGGATCAGTGATGGACTAACTGAAATAGTAATTTAAACTCGCATTTATTATTTTATTTTTATTTTTTATTATTTATTACATTTTGTCGTATATTCTAGCAAATTCCTTATAGTTTTCTGTAATATATAAATAATGACTATTATAATCGGATAATAGTTATTATCAGAATTTATTTCTGTATGCACACAAAAATACTGATGCATAATCTTACGCGTAGAAGAGTGACTCATCTAATCTTAATAAATACATATTTCATGAAAAAATATTAGTATTCTCTTGGACACACTAAATAGAGATAACTGTCTCTGAATTATGTCATATGACCTCATTAAATATTACATAAATATTCTAGAAAAATGTATGAAAACAAATTATTTTACATACAGAATTGATTTGCATTGAAATCGACTTCCTACTTTGAAAGTTCATGTTCCGATAACAACATCAAATTAGCTATACATAATCGGTAATAATACGAATGAAGTTTCATTTGACATTTGTGAAAATGTCAAGTGCAACCGATTTATTGATATATTTGTTTTAACGTTACTTAAATGGAAGTCGAAGATTGGGACACCGATTCTTCCAAATTGGTTTAGTTTTGCACAGTGATATGTAGTAAGCACAATTTCAAGGAGAATGGGTCGCTAGTAAAAATTGAGATAAAGTTTATTTTTGGTAGCTTTGTTATTCAAGTACTAAGTCACGAGCGCGACTGCAAAATTCAAAGGTTTTCGAGAAAGACAAAGTAATATAATTTTTACATATATTATATTTCGAAAATTCGTCACGTTTTCATATAATTCTTAGATCAAGGAAGGGAAGATAGGATTAAAACACATCCAGCTCCAGCTCAAAGTGCAGGAGTAGAAACGGGATGGTTTTTAATCAGTAAGAGTCTGACACTCCCTCTTGCTTCACCCGAACGGGAGAAGTCATTATGGATGATATTCCAACCTAAAAAATAAAATAAAACCCATAGAAACTTGTGTCCTTTCAAGATGTACTCGGCCAGTCCATCAAGGAAAAAAAGGCGAAATGTTAATTGTAATGGTAGTGGTAACGATGAAAATACTACGATGTTTGATGACAAGCACTGAAGCACAGAAGCTGATTGTTAGGAAACTTTTACTGATTACAAAAGGTATCTGTGTAAAATAGTAAAGGTACTATCAAACAAATGTGTGAAAGGCGAAAACGATGTGTTAATGACGATAGGACTTTTCCTAGCAGCACAAATACTGACCTCATTAGAGACAGCCTGGAAATGCTTGTAAAAAGTGCAATCTAGTTCCTTTTATCGCGTTTCTGTTTGACTATATAGATGCGTAGGAATTCTAAGAAGCCCGTTGCAGTTTTGTGATGTTATAAATAGTGTATTTTGTTATTACTCTTATTAAAACTTTTTTTGTGTGTTCTTATATTGTTGTCTGCGTGTGCGTCGTGGCGTAATAAATGGCTTTTCTTTCTTATCTTCTTCCTATTAGATAGATAGTTAAAAAAATAAAAATGTTGTCTAAAATAACCTTAAACTCTTACTATCTTCCGAAAGTGGGTCCTTTGAACAGTTTATATATTTAAGGAATAAAATGTGACCCATTTCCAGTACCACTCTTTTTCATATTATTTTATTTGCGATTAGATCATGTTGTACAAAAACTTCACATCCATCAGGCCTGTCGGTAATGATACTTTATCAAAAGGCATTGGACACATATTTTTTAAATCATATTCATCATATAATCAATTAGCTTTTTATTCGTTCTACGAAGAACAGTACGTACAAATAATATTTATGCATTCTCCTGACGCCGCCGCTGTCATGTCGCCAACGATTTCTAGTATTTACATAATTAATTATCTTCCAGGTATGTAGAGAATATAGAAATACTATTTATTAGTTGTCTTTTAACTATAATTTATATTCTGTAATACAATATTGTGCTTCAAGCTATGTTTTTATTCACTTGCTATGGCAATATCGTACGTACTAATGTAGCCTGAAAAGGCGCTATCTATCCGATCACTGAAGCTTTCTTTTGTTTGGTATGTTCCGTTGCTTTGCAATCGTCTATGTAGGACGTGCAGTAGGTACACTGGGATGATAATTGCCTAGACTAACTATTATTTTACGCTGAAATGGAACAGTATTATTTCTTGTACTACAATACGAAACTTCTGGTATTTATTTCTCCGAATCAGGTTTAATGTTTTAAGGAACAAGTTAAATTGAAAAATAGCTTTATTACTTTAAATATAAACTTTAAACGGTACATCCATAAAGAATATATAGATGTAATATTCCAAGAAAACAAACATTTTAACACTGTGATTCCTTTAGTGATAAATTCCAATACCGTCTGCAAGATGCCACCATCAGAAATGTTTGTAAGAGAGATATCTACTATAGAGGTAATATAAATTCACGTCATGTCTTGGGTATTCAGTCCGGATTTCCATTATGACAGCGTAAGCAGAGCGTAGCTTTTGAGTACTAGGATACTAGGATATCATAGCTCTGTAAGATCTTATTCATGGAGGCTGAATACTAGGAAGCACTAATTACATCTATTATCCTGGTATGTTTTGACATAAAGTGAATTGCAATAAAATTGTTATTAAACGTTAATTAACGCAAGTTACATGTTTGTTGTGTTTTTCTATAAAATTATATGGTTTGTATGAAATAAGTATTTTGGCTAAATTAAAATCAATCTTTTCTTTCGAGTAATTTCCACAAGGAGAGCAAAGGACATTATTTCTGCTTCAAGTTTAATTTTCATAGAAAATGAACCTTGAAGCATAGAGTAATTGCTATTAAAGTTCTATCATATTTTGTTTACACGTGACCTTGCTCGTTTCGTTCGTGAAACAACGAAAGACTTGGGTACATGAGACACTGGCCTTGAGCGCTCAGCCGTAATGAAAGTTTCGAAAGGGGATTTTGAGGACAACAGGTGGACGCAAACATTGTGCGAACGTGTAATACCAACACTAAGTAACAATATGTATACCTGATTTGTACATTGCACATTTCATACTTTTTCAAGATTCATTTAGTACCCAAAACCACTCGTACTAATTTAAAAATCGCGCACAAAAATATTATCAAACTTTTTGGTATAAAAAGTGAACTGTAAAATATATAAAATAAAAAGTGATCAAACCACCTGGAAAGAAATCTAGACCACGTTCAAAATTAGATAAAAACCTATTGAAATACTAAAAGCTAATCGTTCGGAACAGTTAACATTTATTGCAGAAATCCCGTTCGAAATGACTACTTTTATTTTAGAGCCAAAGTTTGATTCAAATTAGTTAGAAGTAGGCAGGTCCACAACCACGCTCAAGTCCATACATATCCAAGTTCCTTGACCAATCATAGTGCAGGTGAGTCTAAATAAGAAAACATGGTTTTGTTTCACTTATGACTATAAAGTAAGAAAAACATACATTACCAATACATTTACAATTACATAAACAGTGAAACCACAATTGATCTAAAAAAAATTAATTAATTGACTTAAAAAATTAATTAATTTTTTTTGATAAAAATAGGGATGCTAGATCAATTTCAGTCAGATCTTTTGATTTGATTTTGAGATGTTGTTTCTTCATAAGCCCTAGTATCGTGTTCGACCATCATTGATGAGAGGTACCCAGCAAGCATAAGATACAAGACAGTGTTACGTGTAGATTATATTGGAGTTTATCTCACTCCCATTAGATCCTGTATTTCCTTTCGCGTACGAGAATCTGGTACAAAACAAAACAATACCAAAATATTCACACAAAAGTCTAATATTACTGCTGTCCTTATATTTCTTATAGTTTCTAATCGGAATCAAATCGTTACCTCAAACGAATACAACTTGAGATTCGTTTTGCAATCTAGTTTTTGTGTACCTTACCATGACAGACTCGTGAGACCTTTTTTTCACTTGTAAATCGAGGACAACTGACAGTCCAAAGGTTTACTTTAAAACCAAATTGTCCTATCGTAATTTTAGATATTTATTTATTTAATATGCTTCATGCACAAAATGTAGAAATAGGTGGACTTAATGCCGCAGGCAATTTCTACCAGTCTGATATTCTTGAAATCAAACCATCAACTATTTTGATAAGATTTAAAGTATTAAATTTACTTAATTAATAAGATAATTGAAAGGATGCGGACTGAGATTCAGTAGGCATAAAACTTTGGTAGATGTAATTATTTTGTGTGGATAACGTATTATTAGGTACATAATAGTCATTTAAAACGAAACACAAACATTTTTAAATCTTTATATATTTGTGTCCAATTCCGACCTGAGGAAGGCAAGTACCGTACCCAACTCTGTAGCTAAACCATGACCACATTAGAAGTAAAACCTATCTAGAGTTTGCAAACAAACACACATATCAATTAACTTGTCGTGTCTAAACGTGGATCCACGCGAGACGCGAGACATATTTAAGTAATATTGTGTCTTATATACCATTCGAGCGGTTAATCCTTTTTATGAAATTGAATTCCAAACGGTTGGGAAAATAGCAATAGACGTAGGTATAAATATAGAGTAACTGACCTTACCAGCTAAGCAATCCATCAAATTATTTTAGCTAATTGCTAGTTAAGTCGACGCAGTCCATTTCGAAGTTGACTCAATCAACTTGAAACGGACACGCTTCAAGTGCTACCAGTTTAATAAAGAGTATGAAGAAAAACTTGAATGTTTTTATAATAACTATAGTGAGACATACTAACTAAAAATCGCGGGTTTCTCACGTGAATATACTGAGCGTGGCGATGTCTCGCAGCCTACTCTACAGTAGTACAGCAGGCTGCGCGACGTCGCCGCGACAGCGCATGCTGCTCATGAGGAAGAACCCCTCTGTGGTTCGAAACTAGTAGAGCTTTTCTCAGTATATTCACGTGAGTAACCCGCGATTATTGGTTAAAAAACTTATGTTTTGGTTAAATGTTTCATTTAGGAGGGAAAATTAAGAGGACCATGTAACAAAGTAAGCTTGTTCTTTGACTAGGGAAAATTATATTGTTATGTGACTTATCTGGATTGGTCTTATCTCTAATATCTACTAATGATTAAAATCATAGACTTTCTTGCCCGATTTTCTCCACGCTTCGCTGCGATTTGAACTAGATTCGCTTTCATGACTGACTGACCGTTCCAACTTCTAAGAATACCGTTTGTAGGGATTTATATAAGTTAACATGTTTTGGATATTTTGGATTTACAAAAAGTTTAACGGCCATTTTTATAGACTATCTATCTGTCGATTTGTTTACTGATAAGAATTTTGACATAAGCTCCATACAAAATGTGTCAAAATTCTATCTCAATAAGCAAATTTAGAGATAGATAGGTTATAGAAAATGGCCGTTAATGAGCTAAGTATCTTAAGAGAGAGTTGGCTACCAGAGCATTATTTACTTTTAAAATTCTATAATCTATCACATTTTGTGTGGTCCTCAGGTAAAGTAGCCAAACAACTAAATCATAGCTTATAGTAACAACATCTCCTTTATATGTTCTGTGGTAACTACCTCTATAGATAAACAAATCGCTAACTGGCAATAAGTATACGTCCATCTAATTCTTTTTTAGAGTTTTTTTTAACTTCTCCATCGCTGACACGACATTCTTAGTCAGATCTCGCTCCGAATTCACAATACACTTTTGAGCAAACGAATTAGCGTGGCAATTAAACTGGGTCTTTGATCATGGGAACAAAACTGGTTGCTATAATCTAGGGCAGGATCATAAAATTACTCACAGTAGAATAAATAGACAAACAGTGGTCTCAATTCTATAGTTTATTGTCTATGTTAGAGTAATACTCATGGTGATGGAATTTGTAAACGTTTACGTAGTAATTTAGTTTAATTTGTTATACCCAGATCAATTTTATTGTTGTAATGATATGACATCAGTGAGAGTTCCTGAGGTAATAAATTGTTGATATTTTGATTTTTACTTTGTCACTTTCAAGTGAAGGATTCACTTGAAAGTGACAATTGTTCTATTGGTGTGTACTACACCTCTACTAATACTACAAAGGAGAACGATTCGATTGTTTATTTCTCTGCTTACATTATTCGTTGTATTATATGAGTTTGAACAATTATTTCACTATTACGAAGTACCTACCTATACCTGCTTTTCCGAAAGTATAATAGACTTCTTTTTATGCCCTTGTTTTTACAGGATCAGCATTTGGGACGTACTTAAGATTATTTTCTAAATTGAATACGAGCAAAGCAGTAGATGGAATGCCAGTTTTATTAAGTTAAATTGTATACTGGTCGGTGTAATAATAGTATAAGTAAATAAATTATTTATTTGAGACCTTCATATGTCGCAATACTACTTTGCTTGGCCGGAAAGCTTAAATCGGAACCTTTTGTTGAGCTATCATTTACGACCCTGACTGGTAAAACGAACCAAGTAAGAGTTTAAAAAAATACAATGAGGTATGTTAGAATCTTAGCAATTGGCGTTCCATAGTCACTGCCTACCCTGGGAGACAGGCGTAACGTTACGTATGTATGTTTAAAAAAATATACTATGTACTTAGAATAATTTGATTAGTTAACTAAAAAGATTTTAATGGAGAACGGGTCAAAACCAACAGGTCTTTATTTACAATACGCATAAAGTTATAACTGCAGTTTTGACAAGACACGGTATTACACACAGATCCTATCAAAGATAGGCTCAACTCGGGAGACCTTCAAAGAGTAACTAATGCAATATTAGATATGTTATAAGCCAATGCACCCCTTAACCTTCAAACAAAACCATATAAAAAGTAAAAGCGGATATTTATGGTGCAAAATGGCTTCACCATGCAGAACACGGTCAGACACGGTTGGAAGCGTCCCCACACGTAATTCGCGAAATAATTATCATAATAAGCAATGGACAATGGCAGTAGCAATCATTAGCTGTATCTAATTATCTTCTACTAATATATATAGGGCACATGAATTTGTGTTTACTGTAATTAAAATTATCAATGTAAATTAATTCAAAAAATAAACGCCCAAATATTGCTAGGTAAATCAATTTTGAGTTTGTTAAATCTATTGCCTTCTTTGTCATTTTAAAAATAATTTGTAGTGACAAACTATACTTATTACTTAAACTAACATTGTTCTCGCATAATCCAAACAATTAAACTATGTAACTAGATAATTGTATTGTGAACCTGATTGAAAAAGAGTTACCTATGGAGTTTCTTGCTCGTTCTTCTCCATAGGAATCTACAACGTGGAATGAGCAAATATCTTCACTTTTAATTTTTGTCGTTGACGTTCAAAAGTGCCTTTTTGGTCTAATTGAAATTTTGATTTTAACTTTGGTGATATTGCGACATTAAAAATTAAAAGTGGGTTTAGATAAACAAAGTAAAATATTGGATTGGATAACATTCCCAGAAGCCTGACCGCCACTGCGACAGCACATGATTGTCCACGACCGGACCATTATGGTTTTCCTCTATAGCTCCGTCTTTAAACCCCCTGGTGATTGCCAGGATCTTCACGCATGATAGGCAGGTTAAAGAATGCAGTGAAAAAGTTCTATCAGGGCCTGCTGTCATCTTTGCAACGTTATTGTATGGCATTGCTAACTTTCTGCCTGAAGAAATAGCCGGTCCCTCTAGTCACATGGAGAGCGGACTAGTCTACTGGTAATTTATATATTTAATAACAATATTATCTATATTTAGTGTTTACGTCATTCCTTTGATTTTAAAATGCTACCTTTATTGTGGGTAAACTATGTTTTAATTGTTAATTGTTTTCCTGATCGTGGACTTTTTTTGTTACTTAATTGCATTCTTATGTAAACCTTCTTTGCTTGGCTATTTAAGCAAGTTAATGAGGTGGAATCTTATTTATTTTATTACGTAATTAATATGTTAAAGTTGACGCTAA
This sequence comes from Spodoptera picta, assembly GCA_038387885.1. Lineage (NCBI taxonomy): Eukaryota > Metazoa > Arthropoda > Insecta > Lepidoptera > Noctuidae > Spodoptera > Spodoptera picta. The sequence goes on from JAZHFQ010000105.1 coordinate 883,290, forward strand.
TTTTCGTGTGTGTCTTTTGTAGAGGTATATTTTGGTAGGAGAAAGGGGGAAGAATCATCGTCAAGTATTTTATGGAACACCTGGCAGCAGAAACACACACATCATGAAGTGTGTTTCTTGAAATATGACGTATTTAAGACTTATTTTCTTGTTGGTGAATTGGTTGAATATATGAGAAAGTTACGCAAATGGACAGGTTAATAGAACAATATAAAATAATATACATATAAGTAGTTGCATATATCAACTGAATTAGTATAATAATGGATAGAATACAATAGATATAACTTTAAAAGTACATGATAACTTAATGAACTTAACATATAAGTTTTCGCGCATGCGCCGCATATAAATGGTAAGGATATAGGTACTGAGTCATAAGTTAACAAAATACCTATCTGACCAATGAACAAGCTTCCTAACATAGCTTATTATTAGTGTATAATATAAATGACTGGCTTGGAATATTTGATTATACTACGACCATAAGACAGTGTTTAACACCGTAGGAAATAATACTTTCAGTTCACAAGTTTCGTAAAGGGCTTTATTACATATCATAGCAATTTAAACGGAGGCTATATCTATCTTACATTAGTATCTCAGTATAACCGCGGTTTTTCGCCATAATAAAGGAACGGATTGTGCATTGTTCCACTCACCTTGGGCCAGAGCCGGCGAAAGAGCGCTCCAAATAACGAGACAAAAACACAGAAACATTTTGCAACCGTCTTTAGGACTGACAAACATCACTTGTTCATGACGTCACACACACATGCACTGACAAAAATTCCAATATTCTAAATTCAAACGATGGCGCGAAAGTTTAGCACTTAGTTCGCGGTGTTTCGTCGGGGCGGTGCGGGTAACACGACACTCTCGAGTATTCGCGGCGGACTGAATCGGCGCCTGCGCCGCTGTCTGCCCCCACCACGAGACGCCTTTCACCGTTACAATTCGTAACTCGAAAGACTGTTGAGCAAGGCTATATGACGATTGACATTCAACAAAAACGGCCCATTTGCTACACGGAAATAGTGTGTTTACTTCTAGTGTAACTACTCCATACATGGACACGTTGTTAAGAACTAATACGGATCTCTACTCCAATTAAAATATATTTAAATTGGCACAAACAATAATTATTATTCCTCTTTTTAGGTCATAACGCTTTATACTGTTCGTGAATTGGTCCCCTTCCTTTACAACCCTACCATTGCTATAAAGGGAGGGAATTTAATACCAGGTCTGTGTCTGACTGACGTATTAAATTACTGCAACCGTTGAAAGGGTTGCCTAGTACTTAAACGAAGTGCATGCTGTTTTTTTATTTTAATTAGTCAATGACTAATAACAGAGCTTAGTTCCCATCAGTGCTTTTGTCCTTGTTAGGTTTATAAAACAATTTCATTAGGTACTATGACAAGAGTTAAATAGAAATAGAATTTATTTTACTTTTGTCAAAGCTTGTTAAATGTTACTACAGTGATTAGAAGAATCTAAAAATACCAATAATGAAGCTATTACTCATAGGCACTTACATGGGTACTTTTGAAAACACCTTCCAATAAAAGTGGCAACAACCAATCGATGCAAGAGTCATTCACCTCTACGTATTACTAATATTGCAATAAAAATCCACTAGAAAGTTATCCAACTTATAAGTAACTTTCATTGTCCAGTGCGTATAATTAATATCCTAAGACATAATCTCGAAAGCGAAAACGATAAATTATGTATATGTACATATGTAATGTATAGTTATAGATAAACATGATTATTGTAATACGCTTTATTTTACTATAGCCTTTTTATTATCTATACTAATACTAATAATATTATAAAGAGGAAAGATTTGTTTGTTTGTAATGAATAGGCTCCGAAACTACTGGACCGATTTCAAAAATTCTTTCACCTCTGGAAAGCTACATTATCCCCGAGTAACATAGGCTATATTATATGATTATATTTTAAAAATAATTAGGGATCTTTCCTAAAATTCCATAAATGTAACCCAAGGTGTAAAAAAATGACCTGAAAAATTCCTTACGTCGCGTGCGCTGCGAAAACTTATTGATGATAGAACAAAATCATTTACTACGGACTTTGCAGAATTCATCATTATCTACAAAAAGTGTCGCGACAGCATGTCTAAATATTATAGTTATGTCACAGTAAGCGGTTTTTTATTCCAAAAATTTGAATTTCCGCCGCTTGAAAAGGCTCTTTATTTGTACCTTGGTACTAATCCTTATCAAAATAAATTACCTTATATTCAATTCCTTTTTATTCAATTCGGACATTTCATTCGTAAGATATAACGAGTTTAAAAATGCAAGTATTAGAAAAAAGTCGCTTGGTTGCCGCTCACCGCGCTCAGCTAGCCAGCATGCGATGTAGGCTCCATGTAAGCGTCACTGGGGTACGGTGGGGGGGGCTGAGTCAATGTAATAAAATAACGTGCCGGCTGGTCAACTAGCTCATATACCGAGGATACCGATGATCCCAACTGATCTGCCAATCTCTTTTAAACGACTTCAGTTTCCGGTCAAATCATCTTTCGCTTTAACTATTAACAAGTCCCAAGGCCAAACCTTCGAATTATTAGGGATCGATCTACGAAAAGAATGTTTCACTCATGGCCAACTGTATGTTGGCCTATCACGGGTCGGAGCTCCTGAAAATCAATTTATTTTGCTGCCACAAAATAAAACTACTTCAAATATCGTTTACAGGGAAGCTCTGACTAACTAAAACTAATGGCTTTTGTTTTTTTGTAGATAATATGATATTTGTAAAAAATTTAATATCAAAAAAAAAAACATTAATAAAAAATATGAATAAAAAAATTCATAAAAAAATTCTAACTTCCTTTATAATTTTACTTTTTTTTGAAACCCGATGCAAAAAAGAAGGGTGTATGTGTGTGTGTGTATGTACCCGTGCGAAGCCGGGGCGGGCCGCTAGTATTATATTAAATGTTATGTAGGTTAGGGTAAAAGTTTTGATAATGTAGACGCTGCGGGATAATTATGAGTGAAATAGAAAACCAATGAAAATGTCCTTAAATCTGCGTTTTTATAATGGGTTACTTATCTACTATCAGTCACAGGGCTAAAAAGTTAGGTTTCACTTGTCCAATATCTAACTAAAATTACTTCATTGTGTATCTGCGTTTCCACTTTACCCTTGAAAATTTGATAAATTGTGAATATCTTACGCTGAAATACTCAAACGCTACTCGATTTTTAATCGCGCTTCAATAATGTTCTGTCTCTACAAATTCTTTGTAAAATGATAGAGAGAGCATGATATCTTAAAATTTTAATTATTTTTAATTTACATACTTTTAAACATAGAACTCACATACGTTGTACATTTGTGTAAAGAATTTTCTATAATTATTATTCTCATTTGATTTCAGTTTTTTAAAGTACTTTGATGCTACTATAGATGGCACCATACTCTTACGAGTATTATCTATGGTATTACTTTTTTAAGGGAGGAAACTCATCGAATGGCTGCTCCCGCCTGGGTGAGGCGGGAGGGAGTGTCAGATTCTTACTGACTATAAACCACCCCGTTCCTTCTCCTGCACGTCGAGCCGGCGCCCCGGTTACCCGTTAGGTTCTCCGCGACTCCGAATCAGCATCAGCCCTGTTGGGCCCCATCCGTGGTGGTCTGATGGCTCTTTGAGGCGCGCGCGGAACGCGACGCGCAGTACGCTCGGTTCTGGTTCTGATCGGACGGTGAGCCACCCATGCTCGCCGTCCGCAGGCCCGATCTATGGTATTACTATGTGAAAGATTTTTATTTAGAACTGTCAAAATAAGAAACGCATGTAAGGAAAACTGAATTAAAACAAATAAAAGGGAAAATGGAATAACTATAAATAATAGGTTTACTCGGTGAGAGGATACTTATTATTGTGTAATTTGCTAGGGATACCTAAGTATTTTAGGTTAAATAAATTCTTGGTTTTACAAATTGTTTATTCATCATCATAGATCATCATTATCAATAGCCTATAAATGCCCACTGCTGAGCAAAGCTTCTTCACACACGGAGAAGGTTTGAGCATTAACCACCACGCTTCCTCAATGCGGGTTGCCGATTACAAACTTATAATTTAAAATTATAAGCCGAGGTTTCCTCACGATGTTTTCTTTCACCGTTTATCAGTGGTATCTAAATAATCTTAGAAAGTAAATCGGAAAATGTCTTGGTACTTGTAGTTTGAAGGTTTGGAACCCGTATGCATGAGAAGCAGGTGTTTAAACCTCCGGACCAGGCCACCACGACATATGGTTTATTATAATTTCAAAATTCCAAAGCAATCCTACCTACAAGGTTTTATTGAACGACGATTTAAGCTTGAACTATCGAAATAACACTACTACGAAAAAAATCATTCAATTGGAAAGATTAATCAGAGCATATTTTCATTTCCGATTGCGATACGTTGTAAGTACCAATTAGTATATGTTTAAATTATTTTTCCGTTCAATTTATCTTGTAAAACATATGAAAATATTTTTTGAGAACTATATTCACGTCACTGTTCGAATGCGCATAACATAATATTGGTTTCATTCATTCGCTTTAAAAACTAGTAGATTGATAGCATAAAACAATGTTTAGCAACACAAAAATTATGGTAATGTCAATTCTCACCTTTATAATATGTATATAAATAATAATAGTCGGTTTTCAATACTTGTTATTCAGGTACGAACCTATTTCATTAAATTTCAACCATACTGGTTTTTTATGTGATAAACGAGCACGGATCACCTGATGGTAAACAATCAGCGTCCCTCATGGGCACCTGGAACACCAGAGGCGTTACAAGTACGTTGCTGGTCTTTTGGAGAATTGGAGGATTGTTGGGGATTCAAGGATTTGGGGAGATTGGGGATGGAAGGGGGAATTGGGCCTTCGGTAACCTCACTCACACGACGAAATACAATGCAAGCGTTGTTCCTCGTCGCCATTTACAAAGAAAGTTTATCTTACTAATATTATAAATGCGAAGTTTGTGAGTTTGTATGTGTATGTGTATACTCAGTCAAGTTCAGATCGTATTGAAATTCAGAACAGGGATTCATATTATGATCTGAAATAACACAGGCTCCTTTTTATTTTACGGAAACGCGGGGTAAGTAAGAAAGTTTTTTGAGGGGGAAAATCATCCAATGGCTTTTCTCGCCCGGGTGAGGCGAGAGGGAGTGTCAGACTTTTACTGATTCCGTACTTCTGCACACTTTAGCAGGAACGGTCCTGCTAAAGTGTGCAAAAGTGCAGGACGTGGTGCTGAAGCCCCGGCAACCCGTTAAGCACTCCTCGGAAGTTAGTAAGCTATTAAGTAGTAGTAAGTTAGTAAGCTAAGTATAAGGTATAATAAACGACGCTCGACTATTACATTTATTGATTAAATGTTCAATGTCACAGTTACTGAAAGCAAGCTGAAATCATTCTTCCGCTTACTTCGCGGTTTCTTGTGATTTATCGATTTTATTGATTGTTGCTATTATAGAGTTTTACTACTAGCTTACTTCAATGTCAAAGAAAATATGCTCAATCGGGAAGAAACATTTTCTATCATAGTAAAGGAAAGTTTAAGATAATTGTCTGAAAACTAAGACATCAAGTGCTAATTGGTCAATTTCTGACCCTGTGTCTTTATCGAACATTTTCGCAAAGACGAAAAAATGAATAATTCTTCCTGGAAACAGAACCCGGAACTTCATACTCGGCAATCGCAACCACAACTAGTATAGGTACTTGACATACTACTTGATGTTGCTGTCGCAATAGTATATAGCTTTAGAAATATAAATAAAAATAGATACTTCTGCCACTGCCTATAAAAACTGGCATTATGAAATTATTATGTAAAACTGAAACAAATATTCAAACGTGTTTCATAAATATTATATTTTATTATACAGGTACACACGGCCACACATCAATCTAGAGGTATACAAAACCAGTTTATCCTGGTGTCGCGTCGCATCATCTTTCCGCACATTTAACGTTCAGTTTATACTGGTTATGTAAAGCTCGATGTGTAGCCGTGTGTACCTACAGCCATTTCAATTTACCGGCGACATTGATCAAATGCGAATTGTTTTCAGAATTATGAATATTCATGGTAGTTACATAGTGCTAGTCGGAATTATGTTCCATAAAACTTTAAAATGTTATGTAGGGTTCGTTGCGAGAAAGGTGCTGACAAGAACTTAACACTTTTTTTTAAGGGGTGAAGATCATCGAATCACTTCTCCCGCCTGGGTGAGTCCGGAGGGAATGTCAGACTCTTACTGACTAAAAACCACCCCGTTCCTTCTCCTGCGCTTCGAGCTGGACCCCGGTAACCAGTTAGGTTCTCCGCGACAAGAACTTAGCACTTGGATTCTTCTTTGTAACCATCTGTCATAAACTTGTCTGAAGACTGTAACGCCCCAATACTGAAAGGTTACTCAATTTTAAGTTACATATATACATAACATCACGCCTTTTACCCCGAAGGGGTAGGCAGAGGTGCACATTATATCACTGTAAAATGTAACACTCACTTTTCACTATTTATATTATGAATCCCACGTAATAGGCGGTGAGCCTGTTGCCATATACCGGGCACATTTCCAGACTCCGTGCTACTACTGAGGTTTTTTTTAAAACCCAGTATTACTTTGCCCGACCCGGGAATAGAATCCGAGACCCCTTGCCCGGCAGTCGCACTTGCGACCACTCGGCCAACGAGGCAGTCAATTTTAAGTTGTATTTAAATATCGTGCTATCTCTGTTGTTTAACAAAAAATGTAGAGACAGAGCTAAACTTGAACGCGACTTAAATTTGAGTGACCTTTCAATGAGCGGTCGTATAGGTTGACGAGGACACGACTTCCAACGTAGTGTCACATAACGAAACATCAACACAAACACGTCACATAACATCAGAAAACCGCAAGGGTTGATTTGATTCATGGTGGCTAGCCGCTAGACACGACTTAGGGGGTAGTCCCTTAACGCCGGACGGCACCTAACGCCGTACGCTTGTATTTTCTCTATAACTAATAACGCGAGCGATTCAATTTTTAGGGGGAAGTCTCCCAGTGGCAGTCACCTAAGATTTTTAGTAAAAATTAAATCGCTCGTGTTATCAGTTATCGAGATAATACAGGCGTACGGCGTTAGGTGGTGTCCGGCATTACGGGACTTCCCCCTACACAGCTAGGTTCAAGCCAGACATCAGACAGATCTTCCAAAGGATGCGCCGTAACAGGCATAACAGCAGGGATCGATTCACAGGAACAGAGTCTCCATGCGCTGATGGTGAGTATCGAAACGGTTTTAATAAATTAAGAATCTCATACTCTCTAATATTTCTCTCCAAACCAACGCATTACGCTTTATCTTGTCCTAGAGATAATCTCCATAACGACAAGGCATAACGCGATCGTATTTATCCTACTAATATTGTAAACTAAGAACCCGCCCCGGCTTTGCACGGGTGCAATATGCATATATGTATTATAGAGGTACATACAAACCTTCCTTACGAATCACTCAATCTGTTAAAAAAGCCGCATCAAAATCCGTTGGGTAGTTTTCAAGATCTAAGCATACATAGGGACAGACAGACGACGGATAGCGACTTTATTTTATACTATATAGTGATGTGAAAGTTTGTTTGTTACTCATTCACGTCGAAATAGCTGCAAAAGGATCGGTAAGAAATATGGAACAGCTTCTGAAAAGCAAGCGAAGTCGCTGGCAGAAGCTAGTCTTAATAAAGTTTTAAGATCTCCGTCTTCGTCAAAGAACTATTGGAAAAGTATAGTCTATAGTCCAGTAAGGAAGCCACTACAGAGCCCAGTGTCCGAGCAAACAACTCGACTTTGTCATTTTTTTATCAATTCCATCTTTTATTTACACTTCCTGGTGTTCTAACAGTTATTTGCATTTTTATTTAAAACGTGTTTTTGCATAATTGGTTTCAGAAAGCATTTGAATACACTACTGAAAGCACGGCGGTTTATGCCGATAATGGAAACGCAAACTACTATATGGAAAATAAGAATTTTATTTTGTTGTTATTGTTTATTTCGATATTGGCACGTGTTCCTATTGCATTAAGGTATCTGTATTTTTTTATTTAAAATCGCATTTAGTATTTCTCATATACCTCTATCTATATGTGTACTACCTCTATATTATGATTTATCACTATATAGCATAAAACAAAGTCGCTATCCGCCGTCTGTCTGTCCCTATGTATGCTTAGATCTTTAAAACTACGCAACGAATTTTGATGCGGATTTTTTTCATAATACACGTGAAGTGCACCCGTACGAAACCGAGGTGGGTCGTAAGTCAAGTATAAAAATAATTAGTTAATAGTACTTATATAATTTCACGTTTGGGAGAAATTTTCAAACAATTTCAAGTCTTTAAATAGCCGGCAACGCACTTGTATCCATGGCAGTACAGGTCATGATGCGGAGCGAGAGGGACTGGGATGCCGTCTTCTGCTTTCCCTCCAGCGAAGCAGTCATGCTAGCTGAGGAGGAGGCAGGACAAGTGAGGCAGCGAAGCGCTGCCTCCTCGCAACCCAGCCATCACGAAGGTCCGTTACCGTAAACGCAGGCCTGCGGACGGCGAGCATGGGTGGCTCGCCGCCTGAACAGAACCAGACCCGAGCGTATCGAGCGTCGCGTTCCGCGCGGGTCGAAGTGCCGGAGTAGGAACGGGGTGGTTTTTAGTCAGTAAGAGCCTGACACTCTCTCCCGCCTCAACCAGGCGGGAGATTTCTCCCCTTAAAAAAATCCATGGCAGTAATGGTTGCTTATCATCAAGTGATCCCTTTGCACGTGTGTCGAATTATCCCACACAAAAATATCTCGGCAGTCGTACTAGCGACTCGATCGATGCGACACTCACAACAATGTAATTGAAATAAAAACTAATATTTCAGAATTTCATATATTTTATTTTTATATAAACATAGGTTACATGCATGCAATTACGCAGATATCTTTACTTTAGAGCTTATGTACAGAAAAGTACAATGCTTGAAAAATTAAAAATGTAGAAGAATTTATTATTCTGTTGACAACATTATTGTTGTCGACTTCCTAGAAAACATAGTTGCTGTTGATTTAAGGTAAAGCTATTTATTTATTTATGTTTTTATTAATTATAAATCATATTTTTTTATATTACCGACATTCAACTTCATACATCATACATCATCACACTAATATTAAAGTTTCTGTTTGGATGTTTGGAGGGTTGTCCTTCAATCACACTGAAACTACTAAACGGATTTTTATGAAATTTGGTATACAGGTAGGGATTTTTTTAAGGGGGGAAAATCATCGAGTGACTGCTCCCACCTGGGTGAGGCAGGAGGGAGTGTCAGACTCTTACTGACTGAAAACCACCCCGTTCCTTCTCCTGCACGCCGAGCCAGAGCCCCGGGAACCCGTTAGGTTCTCCGCGACATGACTTATGTGATAGGATATTTCCATCCAATGAAATGGTCCATGGAATAAAACAGGAATACGCGGGCAATGCCGCGGGTAACAGCTAATCTATAATAGAGATAAGACGTCGGTAATACAAGAACAGATTTTATTTCTCCCTTAATGGGACCTAGAAAACATAACTGAGGCAGTTACGTTTTTTAAAATAAATAAATTGCAATTTATTATGAACACATCTTTAGAATACTCGACCTACTTTGTTTTACCAGGTCAACCTGCTTCACCGGGTGACGTTATTATACGTGCAAACGAAATATAATAGAAGAAAGTACATTATGTTCATGTAGATACCTACCTACCATGTTTATATTTATTTTGTTACGCCTCGTATCGACTTCGCCATATTTCACACACGCAAAAAGTGTTACTTGATTTTCAATACTATTTAATGTAGAATTGTGCCCAGTAACATTTTAAACATGTTATTGCTAAGCTGTCACCCGTGATAGCAGTTTGAAGGTATTCCAGACTGGAATTTAATAAGTGGCCACTGCTGACCAAAGGCTCGTACGAAGAAGGTGTGATCATTAATCACCACGCTTGCTCAATGCGGGTTGGCGCTTTGAAACTTATAATTAGGAGTTTTAAGCCCATATTTCCTCACGATGTTTTCCTGCACCGTTTGTCAGTAGTGTCTAAATAATCTTAGAAAGTACTCATAACTCGGAAAAAGTATTGTCATATTAGTACTTGCCATTGGTAGGTTGCGAGTCCGCGCCCTCATGCATGTAAAGAAGACGTCTAAAACCTCCGGGTTACCCCGACATTTACCGTAATATATTTCTGTGTCAAATTTCATCTAAATCAGTTTAGTAGTTTTTGTAAGAATAAAAATATGCATACATACTCACAGACTTTTTAGAAAGGTGAAGCATCTATCTATCATCAGGCACGATGCAAGGGTTATGTTGGTATTATAAGATATATACGAGTACCTATGTATGAATGTATGTATTACTAGCTTTACCTTCGATACTGGGTTACGATACTAAGGTTTTACGGCTCACAGACTGACTTTATTGTCACTTTGCAACAGTGACGCAAACGCTAAACTGCGCCGTACAAACCTGTCAGTAATACCTACCCATGTTTGATATTTTCATATGAGTGAATAGAATAATGTAATAAAGAGAGAAAGATATACTTTTTCGCCAGTAGACCAAATAATCGACGTAGAATTGATATCAATTACTGCCATGTTTAGAGAAGACCGTATATCGTAGAAGTTGGATAAAGCTTCAGTGTTAGCCATACCCAGTTGCTCCTAACCTGTGGTCAGCGGTGCGGTGATGGTCTTGTGGCTAGAATTTGATATGATATGGCTGATACTGTAATCATCCATATATCATAGATACTGTATTCATCAGATATCAAGGTAAACTTTTCTTCTTTCAGATAACCAAGCCGCTTCTTCTTCAGCCTCAGAAATTTCCCATTATGAAGAATGCACTAGGACAGCAGACTCTCTTTTCGCTTGTTATCAGAACTTACGGAATATGCATCTAACAGAGACCGGGCGGCCGTTGCTAGAGTGACAATCCAGTGCTAGAGAGTGACAGTCCAATGCTAGAGAGTGACAGTCCAGTGCTAGAGTTATCACGTACAAAATTCTTTACCTAGTTATTAGTGGGCTTGGAACCTTTAATTACTGAACTATACGTTGAAAAATCTGGTGCTTCCTTTAGGACATTGGTAATCAATGTCCTTTTTAATTTTCGCCTTTGTATGTTGAGTATGCAATGTATTTACAGTACTGTTCTAGTACTTTTATGATCTAAGAATATTTGTTTGCTTCTTTTACAAGTGTCGGCTATATTGTAATCTTTGACATTTGTGTATAGATTTTGATGCTCGATTCTTTTTGTTGATTTTGTAGTGAGTACTTTTTGACTTTTCTATTGGTTGTTGACCTCCATCAAAAAACTCTTTTTGTACTTGCTATAAGAGCATTATTAATATTGTTGTATTCCTTTTTTATGTGTGAAATTAGGGTTGGTGTGTGAGGATTTTGTACATAAATGAAAAATATATTTTAATTTAATGAAGAAAATTTCATTTATTTCATAATTTCATAAGTTGACAACCCAAAAACATCAATTTTGAAAAACATTACACATATAAGTTATAATTTTGAATTTCTCAATAATAAATACTAGGTATTATTCGATTCGGAAAACTTTTGTTTTCAATCATTTTCTTATATTTTATTTAATAAAACACTTTGTTATTCTATCATATAGTACCTGTTTCACAATATCTGCTTATGTATCATGTTAGGCAATATTGACACCCTTTCCATACGGAATGTACCAAAATATACTCATATCACTTGAACAACCAACTTAGTCAGATATTGTGACATAGGCTTAATATTTTCTTAATTATACATTTTTTTCTAAAACTACACCTACACTAAGAAACTACCGTATCTACAAACCTACATAATCTCACTGTCTTGTCTTCAATTAGTATTTTTCAACTAATGGTGCCTTAATCTAATCACCTACATCTACGTTTAATATTGATATTATCATTAAAAGAGTATACGTATTTTGATAAAACCTGCTATCTCAAAACTACCCACAGAGAAAATACACTTGAAAAAGGTTAAAATACACTTGCTATATAAATACATTTCCAATACGAATACATTTGAAAAATCTTTATACAATATTGTGCAGAAAGATACGATTATACGAGATATGTATTAGGACATTAGAAACGAGATATACTGAAATAGGTTATATGTCTGATCCATAATAGGACTTCAATGAATGTACCGTACGTAAAAAAAAACAATTCTTTGGTATTTACGACTATAGTCTCAACAATAACTGTTTATAGATTTGGCTACCTAAGATAGTATATCAATTTTAACTCTATACAGTTTGCATCAAAGGTCTATATCTCTATGATAAGCCAAAACATATGACACAAGAATTATTAAGACCTGCCAATAGACGCCACCTCATCGATCGTCCTCAATCTATTGAACTTCTACAATTTTTTACTTTATTCGACGGTCATAAAGTTTAATATTATAAGAATTTAACAGATCAGGATTGCCCGGTGAGGTGGTCCGAAGGTATAAAAAATATTAAGAACCAAAATGTTGTAATTGAAATAAAAACCCTACTAAGTGATGACTGCCAATCATTCCTTAATACTTCCACAGCTCCAGTTGATACTTCGAAGCAAAATAGCAAAGGTAACTAAGAAAGTTCTAGATTTCCTTTCGATTAATTTTAAAAGTACTAGATTTAGTGTTTAAACGCAGTGACGCGGTGTCGATATTCAACAACTGTGACCTAAATGTAGGCATTTATGTAGCCTTACGTGTCGCGATTTCAAGTTTAAACTCTAAAATAATAACAATAAGGTTTCATTTTAGTTTTTTTTTGCTATCCTGCTTAGAACCTACAACTGTAGCGTAGCAGTCTTCACCTATCACTCCACCCCTGTACACCGGTCGGCCATATTTAAAAATCCGAATTTATCATATTAACAACTTTAAAAAATGGAATATAAGTGATAACAGGGTTAACTGAGGTAGTAGACAGTACGGCCGGCCATAGCGTACAGGGGGTTACAATTTTGATTCCACACTTTTGCATTCCAATATTTTAACATAACATAACATCACGCCTTTTATCCCCGAAAGGGTAGGCAGAGGTGCATATTATACCACTCTACAATGTAACACCCACTTTTCACTATTTATGTTATGAGTCCCATGTAATAGGGGGTGAGCCTATTGCCATATACCGGGCACATTTCTCGACTCCGTGCTACTATTGAGAATTTTTTTTAAAACCCAGTAATACTTTGTCCGACCCGGGAATCGAACCCGAGACCCCTTGCCCGGCAGTCGCACTCGCGGCCACTCGGCCAACGAGGCAGTCATTTATTTATGTAAATATAAAATATGATACATTTTTATATGACATACTCAATTTCGATCATAAAACTTGATTTTTTTAATTTTATAGAAAGGATAAAAGTAATAAAATATACATATATATAAGGATGATACATATTGACTGGTCCAGAATTGATTTGGAAAAATTTATTCCATATGTTTGTTTTTTCGAATACAGTCTTCGATTATATAATTTTTAAAATATTATAAAAAGAGAATATGACGCCGTTTACAACGCTGTTCTATGGAGCATAACATTTTAATATATTTTTGATTATATCCGAATGATGAATAATTTTTCAAATACATATCATTGATATATAAAATATATATTTATATTACAAGAGTATGGTTGTTTTGACAATATAACAGTGAGTATAAATCGATTGTAAGAAAAGATTTTTATTAGGTAGACAGAATGCTATAAAAAAGGTATCGATATTTTTACACAAATTGGGCTACTTATTTCTATCCCCTATTAGATACCAATTTTCAGCTCATGAACTTTAATCCAACCAAATAAATAATCACAGGGGCGTTTATATAAATATATATTTATATATAATAAATATGAAATATTTAAAGTCAACTGACCCTAAGATTTAAAATGTATTTTAATAAGTGACTAGAGGTACATTTTGCTTATCCTCTATAAACGATTGTGAGAGTAACAGTATAGAGGTATACTTTGATAATTATTGAAAACATTCCGTATAATGTAAACAAGAGATAGTTTTATGCGTTTTGCTATTTTGTGCTCAAACGTAACTTTGCAGTCAAGAAGACAAATAACACAGACAGAACAAAATTTTGTTTTTTAAATTATACAAATATTAAATATAGCACTTAATGCGTTTTACATATGTTTTGCTGACCAAATGCAGCGGGGTTTTGGTCGACAAAACAAACGCTTTTCACACTGCAACCTGAAACAATTTCTTTTAGGATCGATGAAATATGTATATGACTTCATTAGGAAGATATGAAGATAGACATACATATGTACGAAGATACATATAAAGGTACATGAAAAACACGACTGGTAAAAACTACCAGAGTAAATTCGATAGATAAGTTCAAAGTTTGACAAGTGATAGATAAATAGGTAGCAAATTTTGGAAAAAGATATTCAGTGATTGCAGGAGTCGATGTAGGCTTTGTGGTAGTTAATGATTTCTAATTTTCTCTCGACGTTTTTTAGGGTTATAAGGAAAAGCCGCGATCTCAAATCTCTCTCCGTGTTAGAAGACGCTACAAAATGGCAAAGTTTAAAAAATATCACAGATAGGGTGAATAAATAATTTAGAGTTGTGAAATACACTGCAATTATAGTTCCTGAGTGTCCCGAGAGGTGGAGGCCCCTCGTTGTGGACTGTTCACACTTATGGCCTGGTGCATGATGTGCACTCTCACGTCTGTTGTAGGCCGGTATTCAGTCCTCCTGTGACGGGAGTGGTATGTTCCGTTCAAAGAACTCTTGCAGCAGCAATAATAAAACAGATTAGCATAAGCGCGACTAAAGCTTGTGTTCAAAAATCCATACATCAAACTTGTGAATAAAGAGCGACTAATACCTGCCCAAGCGGACTGGTAGAAGTGATTGTCAGCAATATTTGGGTACCGGTAGAGGATCACAAGAAAAGGTGTCCAAGCGATAACATACATGAAATACGCCAATATGTTAATCTTAATCAACGAGAGATCCCTATTATATTGTAAGGAGCGCTTATAAGCGGCTTGGAGTCGAGAGTGCTGGTTTATGCGGATAGATGAAGCGATGAGGGTGTAAGAAGTGAGAATGAAAGGTATGCCATGGAATATGATGCTGGTACTGAGTCTGAAGGTGTAGTTGCCGTGGTGTGAGCGTTCGCAGTAGTCGTAATCGAGGCCGGAGAAGGTCCCGATGGCAGCTACAGTCATGCCAACGACAAACACCAAAGTGGAGACCAAGCCGACACGCATGTTTATGAAGATTTCGTACGCAGATGGAGGGTGACAGATGCGGACGTAACACTCAGCCGCGACCAGCTGTGGAAAAATTGTTGTTAAGTAGCAGATCCAATATCTAACCTGCGCACGCCCACGAATCGAATCATATTTAATATAGCACATCAGCTTCAATCAGATTACTTTAATTTAAAACAAATTTTGAATTAGTTATAAAAAAATAATTTGTATCAAGTTTAAAATTATTTAAAGCGCAACTGCTACGTGCGCGTACGCAAGCTAGTTCAAAGTTTAAACTTGTATTGCAATATTGTTGCATATTAATATATGTGCCTTTAAAGTAGATAACAACGAATTTCAAAGAAGTATTAAGTTGTCATCAAAGCACTTCTTAAAATGTAATTGATAATTTAAACACTGTTTCATTAAAAGTCTATTGTAGTTTTATCAGGATATAGTAAAACAAATTGCTATTAATCACATTTGTTTTACAACTAATTGACGGTCGCAGCTATAGTGCTAATTCGCTAATACTGCACAATTCATTGCTGCACAGACAAACAATCGCTAGATTCACAATTCGCAACAAAAAGAGGTGATATTATAATGAGAGGTACTTACAAAGAAGAAGATGGAGTAGCAGTACGTGGAAGCCTCGGTAAGGAATTGTAGCCCTTGACAGACTGATATAGTGTCCCACACGCCAGAGAGTAAAACTACAGCTGCTATAGGTAACACCCCGGCTGTTATAAATAAGTCAGCTATACCAACACACGCGTGGAACACGTTACCTGATGCAGAGGGCACTAAATAAAACATTTTTCAAAAGATTAATTGCGGGATTACATGGTGTGTAAGCATAAAAATATAATTATACTTACCAATCCTTTTTAAAGAGTGCTCCACAAAGAAGGCCGAGACGAAGAAACCGTTGATCGTTGAGGCAAAGCAAGCGCAGAATACGATGAGGACAAGGCGTCCAAGAGTTGACCATTCGCGGCAGAGAGTAATGGGGGAGTAGGTGCGGGTTGAGTTGGCGATGACGGGGTACAGCTGCTTCGCAACGCGCTGCATCTTCCTTACTCCTAAAAAGAAGAAAGTAATTAAAAAGACGAACTTTAAGCACCTACGTTTTATTTGTAAGTACATGTATATTTTCTTCTTGTATATAATTGTCTTATGATTTTTTCGCACTTTCCAATAAGATAAGAAATTATATATATTTTATACGTTCACTATCTCCTGCTACTACGTAATACTACATTTAAGACACCATACTTATTAATGAAGATTTCTATTTTAAGTAGAAACTTGATCGAACTATGGAAAAGTCAGGTTAGCTAGGAGTTAATACCTAATTAGGTACACCAAACTATGCTAAATTGCAACTATCGCTCGAATTCTATTTTATATTTAACTGCATGCATATGCAGTAATGATATTAACTGCATTCGTATAAAGTCGATATTAACATGTTATAATAATTATTACCAAATATAATTAAGGCCGCCCGGTCCTTCGAGTGAGTGCTTATGTCGTACAATCTCGCCTGTTAAAGACTTCAACGCGTTGATTTCTGTCATTTTTCCGAATATTAATTTTTGAATAGAAGTACATTTTATTTATATTACAATTTTAGTAGTCATTTAATTGTATTATTTTTAAGTTAAAATTTTACTAGAATATGTTTTATAAAACATTATTATCTTTAGGTATATGTATCGTTAAAAAACATAAATAAAGATGCTATTTTAAGTAAGAATAATTTATAATTAATAATTTTTATTATAAGTATATGCACTATAATCTACTATTCACCGTTTCAATATTCGCTATTTAAAATAATCAAATTATTTAAATACTAAACAACATTTACTTTGAAATTGAGCCCTCTGTATGCGGTATTAAAGTTGAAAATATAGCATTTTTTTTTTTTTTTTAAGGGCGGAAAATCATCGAATGACTTCTCCCGCCTGGGTGAGGCGGGAGGGAGTGTCAGACTCTTACTGACTAAAAACCACCCCGTTCCTTCTCCTGCACGTCGAGCCGGAGCCCCGGTTACCCGTTAGGTTCTCCGCGACTCCGAATCGGCATCGGCCGTATTGGGCCCCATCTGTGGTGGTCTGATGGCTCTTTGAGGCGCGCGCGGAACGCGACGCGCCGTACGCTCGGGTCTGTTTCTGGTCAGACGGGGAGCCACCCATGCTCGCCGTCCGCAGGCCCGCGCTTACGGTGGCCGGAGATCGTCTCGCGATCCCCGACGCCCGGTGTGTCCTTCGCGATGGCTGGGTTGCGAGGAGGCAGCGCTTCGCTGCCTCACGCGTCCCGCCTCCTCCTTAGCTAGCATCACTGCTTCGCAAAAGGAGGAGACGGCATCCCAGTCCCCCTCGCTCCGCATCATGGCCTGCACTAGGCCCGGACGCGAGAGGTCGCCATCGCCGATCACTTCCCTGAGGACACGGCGGTGCTCAGCCCACGAAGGGCATTCTCCCACCGTGTGTTCCACCGTGTCCTCAGGGCGGTCCTCGCAGTGATGACACCCGGGCGTTTCCTCCCGCCCCATCAGACACAGGTACCTCCCGAAACTTCCATGTCCGGTGAGGACCTGCGTCAGGCGGTAGGTGAGGACGCCGTAGCGTCTCTCAAGCCACTCCTCAAAGAGGGGACTTACCGCTGCGATGGCAGCGAGCCCAGAAAATATAGCATAAGAAAAGACTGAGAGGAGTAGGTTGATATATTCTGGCATTTTTACCTGAGTAATTGTACCTCTATACAATATCCTAATTAGCGTGCAATACCATAGATGATCCCCTATTTTTCTGATCCGATCTGATATAATGTATAATTACATAGTTACGATTATAAAAGTTCTTCAAAAGTTTAATTTAATTGCGACAAAGAAAATGCTGATGATGACAGACAATATTATGATGTTATTAAATTTATTTTTATTAATTAAAATTAAAATATTAATAATACAATATTCACTATTCTCTTTTATAGAATACATTGAGGAGACCCTTAAAACACCTGTGATTGATATTTATTTAAATTTCAAAATAAAATAACAACAAACAATCAAACATCATTATGGAGATGCGCACGCGCATATTTCAGAATACAACTTTTATTGTCATATCATATCTGCACTATCACAATCAAAGACTAACGTAATACTACGTTATACGTATGGAAGTTTTAATACGAGTTCGATAAGAGATCTAATCGCAAAACAAATTCGTACAAACACCACTGAACGTTTTCATAGCCGATTACATCGATACTGTCCGTCTCTTCGTTTCGAAGCTTCGTTACAAGAACAAAAACAATTTGTATATTTGCTCCATCTATAGACTTTTTGCGGTACTACTAAGTACGAGTAAGGCAAGACATTTTCACGGTCACTTTGTTACCGTCCTGCCGTGACAAGGTTTACATATTATAATAATCCAAGTTTTGTTATATAAGCTCCTTAAAGAAGAATTTTGGGTTTAAGAATTGTCTAAAAGAATGTTTAGGTGTGTATCAGTAATACTGTATTGTTGAATTACCATAATAAAAAAGTGTGGAATACGAGCCTACTAGCGCCATAGCGTGTCATTATTTGGAACTAATTAGAAACATTTTAGGAAAATGAGTTTTCTTTGTTGGTTATTGCTATATGAACAACTTATGTTTTCTATCAACGGTATCAATAAGGGTTTTTTCTTTTAATTGCTCTTTAATTAACTAAGTACACGTCTTTTCGTCATACACATTTTTTTTATTTCAAAGTTTCATACCAAACAATAACTCGTTGACCTACATTCACTAACTTATATTAAGTTGGAAACAAACCTACAATGTGTTTCAACAAAGCCTCTGTGAGTTTAAAATGTAAACAGAAATGCCATTTTTTATGTCAGTGGTATTATGACGACTTTTAAGTTTTCCATGGCAGCGAAATCCATACTTTAATAGGTCACGGGTCATATTTTTGAAAGACAATTGGGTTATTCTATTTTTAAAAAGTTGTTTAAACTTTCTTTTTATTATTAGTTTTAGTGTTCCAAAAAGAAAATTAGTCCCGTTTTTATGTGATAGATATACCTACTGGAGAGGTCTGTTAAAGACTTTTTAATCGTGACCTTGTCAAAATAACAACAGAATATCAAATGAGTCAATAGAAATCTTAAGTAATTGTTCCCTTTAAATTCCCCAAAAAAATATTAAGACCAAAATTACTACAGCGTTCTTTATTTCGTGCATCTAACGCCATCTAGACGACAAAGGTCGCAATTCAAACAACGAAGGAAAGTTGAAACGTTTAGAATCAATTTTAGGTAAACAGTAATAAATTTTCAATTACTAGACGAATTAATACCGCTTGGATATGTATTACAATGTTTATTATTAATACTTTAGACAGATTAATAGAAGAACAATAGTAAGCTTTAACAATCTGAAACTAAGGTTTACGTTTTCTGAAGGTTACTAATCCCGTGGAAAACTTATGTTTTTCCAACATAAAGGGCGATTACTAATTACGAAAGTGTATATTAAATCAATTTACACAATTTTCTAGAACAGAAAAAACACCTGTAGATATAATAATTATGCTTTAGGTACTTGAAAAATGTTTAAAATTTGCTTATTGCACTTACCTTTTCTCTTCTTCTGCGTTCGCACCAAAAATCGACCGAAATACGGTCGACAACTTCTCGCTGGCGTTCACCAACTGTTAATAAAACAACTAAAATTAACCTACATTGATTTATAAAGGTTCTAAAGTAAGTCGACACCTCAACCACGCCTCAAATGTAACAAATTACATTCGAAAATTTCAAATAACTTTAAAAAACGGGAATAACTAACACAATATGGTCGCATACTAAACTCGTCCAAGCGAAATTAACGCGTTCCGCGAAAAAATACACTAAATACAAAATTATATACTGCCCTATTTTTATTACCATAAGGTTGGATTTCCTTTGATTTTTCCTGACAATGGTGTATTTACGTTTGTTCCCCATTTATTGTCCAGTTTTATGGCAGTTTGACGTTAGTTAGTACGACCAGATGTACGGTGTTTGTCGGAAACGATTGGCCTAAATAACAGTGTAAATAAATTTCTCGATCAACATAATTAAGTTCGTTGTGTGATGAAGATAATTAATTACACCTTTGATATGACGACTAACAAAGTTAAAGAGTACTACAGACGTGTTTATTTCATTTCATTCTGCTTTGTAATGTCAGTCGAAGTTTATTTTAATTTCACACAAAGTAGGTACCTACGTTCGAATATTTTCTTTTATGTACGCAGACGTAATCATTTACAATGATTTTTTAATTTATTTAACTGTAAACATGTCTAATAATAGCCTGCAGTATTTTTTATTTTTATTTCGTATTACTGAACACAAAGGCCTGTCACATCAAAGCAGGGAAACATTTCAAAAGATTTTGTTCAACTATTGAAATGTTGATTGATTTCTTTGATCGATATATCGATAACCAAGTCTTGTGAAAAAATCTTTTATGTGAGACTTGACCTCGAAAATGTACCTATTTGTTTATATCCAGCCGTGAAATGCAGTTAGCAACATCATAAAATTAAAATGACGCATTTAACTGCCCCCCTTAAAAACCACTTACGAAACTAATTTGTCATGAAAGAACCATTGTTGACATACTAACCGAGAATTTAGAGCTCAGTTTAACCTTACTTGTTTCATTTAGAACAAGTACCAACTACAAGCCTACAAGGACCATTTCAGTACCTATAGTGACTGGTTTTGTATAGATTGATGTGTGGCCGTGTGTACGCTTATATGTAACTATTTGGCAGCTTTTTGTACCTTTTAATTGGAGGACTATAAAAGTCAACATATAGGTACATTCAAAGTCAAAACATTAATTACAATTAATTCTTGATGAGGCACATTTGAAATGTTACATTGAAATGTTATAGTGAAGCTAGGTGCTAGCATGTTTTCAAGAATTAGGTATTGTTTTACAGAATTTATAACATTCGACGGATTATTGTACCTATTTTGATAGTAAATATTAGGCTTGCATTGTCAAACTTTCTTAAGTTGTACCTAATCAGTATTTAAACAATTCAATTTTAGTTAGTTTAAACTAGTCACTCGGTGTTTTTACGGATTTACATATTGTCATGTGACAGACAGACGGACGAACAAATAAAATTTTGACGTTTTAAAAGTGCATACCTAATTAAAGTTTAATTGAAACAAATGCTTTAACTTTGACTTTGTCATAGACTTAATTTTTTACGCCATTTATTCAGTCATGTTTATTTTCCAGGATTTGTTGCATTCGTAAAACTTTTGATAATCGATAATTGTAGAATTATGCGAATTAATTATATGTTTGATGTAATGTTTTGTTTTTACAATCAAACTATTAATTTTATTACTTGTAATTGTTTATACGATTTTTAATTTTAAAAAAGTGGTGAACTGGTGAAATTTTAATTTTGCAAGTAGGTACCAGGTTTGTATTTTTAGATGCAATCACAAGCAAGAAGTCAGCAATGTTTGGGCTTTGTTATTCGATTTCCACCTTCATTCGGTCTATACTTTATAGGGTTTAATTTCATCGTTAAAAACTCAATGATAAATAATGAATCTCAATGGATCAAAACTTGTGACTTTTAGTAATTTAGAAATAATCTTTGATTATTTTTGATAATCTCTAGTAGTTACAGCTATTCTAAGTTACTTTTAACTTTTTAAATACTTATATTTGTTAAATGCAATTCTTTTGTCAGTTTTCTTTGAATATAATTTCCGAACTAAAAAGTTCGGTCCTCGCCTCTGTCATAGACTATGAAGGTGCTTTTTTCACTTCATTTCTTTCTTCAACAGATTTGACGAATTTTCATAAAACTTTGTCGTTAGATTCAATGCAATTGGTAGCTTTATGGAATGGTAGTTGATTTCTACGTTTTACATATACTGAGTTTTTTGATTTCTTATTGTTAATTCGTCTTTGAGAATTAACTATTCTAAACCGAAAAAGAATGATGATAACCTCCTTATATTTTTTTTTATTAAGGTCTTTCAATCCATTTAAAAATTGTATGGCAAAAGTATTTTCGATTCTAGCGAGAATGCAACGCTCCAATGAAGTTCGAGAGCGGAACTGACGTGAATGTGTTTACATTTCGATTTCCGTATTCAGTCAGAGTTTTCAGGACTAGACATTTTATTAAAAGGCTGACGTTTGAATTTTAGAACGCAGCGCAGTTCATAAATATGGGTTTTTCTTTTGTAGCTACAAAATATTTGATTATGTTTGTTTGTGATCTGTAAAGTTCAAACTCGAATGAGTTTTTGAGTCAGATTTGTTTCTTAATAATTTAAATTTGATTTTAATATTTTGTGGGGACTTAAAAGTTACTTTTTTATTTTTTTTTAAAGTAGTTTTTAGTTCGCTTCCAAGTTTGATTTCATTACAAACTCGAAAATGACTGTTTTTTATTAATGTTTGATTACATTGATATTGAAACAAGTTTTTTGGTTACTCATTACAAATTATTGTATTTTTTTAAATAATTTCTATAAATGATAACTCTGACCATAGTTTTATATTTTTAATTTGGGTCGAGTATTAAGATTAATTGATAAGTTATGTGTGAATTTAAAAAATACCAATATATAGGACCTCATTGATTTATTTCCTTTATTCAAGGTCCAAAGTGTATTCCTCGCATCATCATTTTTAATTTATGAAGTTGTCTTTGTTTTTTTTTTGTAGGGAAATTTTGATTTTTTTTTTACAATTGAGTAGGTACGTACTCAAGGAGTCGATCTCAGATTAAATACATATATATATTTTTTTTTAAACATGGCGATTTTTTAAGGTTACTGATTTTTATATGTTTTAATGTCACACCAAATTGATGACATAAATAAATAAAGGTAAATAGAGGTAGTAGTTAAATAAAGGTAAGTAATAGTTAGGTACAAGAAAATAAAACAACAACACATTTCAGATTTCTTTATTACAAAGGGTGTATAATAATATGTTTAGGAAATAAAATGGCCTAAATATTTTTTATTTATTCATTTATTGTAATACAAATACAAAAAAATATAATTCATTTCAATATATTTAAATACCAAGGTATAATAGCACATAACGTTGTTGTAATAAGGTAGCAATTCGTGAGACAAGCAGCTTCAACACGACGAAGACGCGCAGGAATCTCCCACCAGCTTCCATTGTTTAATCACTCAAAGTGGTATTATTTTTTTTTTATTTTAGTATTCCGGGAATGGAACCCAGAAATTCGCGCTGAGCAGTAGCCCTCAATATTTAAACAAAGCTGATTTAATTTAATTAAAAAACATTTTATTTCAAGTCCAGTAATCTTCGAATACAAAGGAATATGCGCAATTGCATTGATCGAAAAAACTTCGATTAAAAAGAAATCATATTTTAAATTTATCATGTTGGTAGGTACTACTACCGATACGTATTTAGCATTCAAAAATGTTTAATTTTTTGCAGATTTTTTAATGTACAATTTTTAATTTTTATTATTACTTTTATTCATCGAATTTAATTTCAGAAAAAAAATATTTTAATATTTAAACAATAAACTCGAAACTATAAGAAAATTACTATAAAGTGAGCTGAGTGCATATAAAACGAAGCACTACGACTGTACTTTGTCTTAGGCTCGGAATTTTTGCAAAATAACATCACTTTATTCATTATTCTGATTTCTAATCAAAACTGATTGATTTCTAATCAAAATTGAAATAAACGATTTATATATAAACTGATTGGCTTTATTTTTTTAATTCTTAATTTTGTTTTTAACCCGTAAAAAATCATTTGATTTTATATACCATACCGTACCTATCAGCGTGAAGATCGAAAAGGTGTGAATTTTGTTCAATAAAGTTTCGCCGACTCCAGCTCGAACTTCGGCTCCAGTATATAAAAAATAAAAGCAATCACGTACCGTCGCCAATTACTGGTGATGGGTGACTGCTCTGAACCAATAAACAGCCTCTAAATTCTCGAGCGCAAATCATAGGTCAAAAAATAATAACAAATAAACATCGTTCACTCACCTTAAGTACACCAACTTGTTGGCACCAAAACGCTGGCGAATGTAGAATCGGAATTTTCGAAAATACAAGGAGAAACTATTAAAAGTGCACTTTAAAGCAGCTTTAAGTGCACCTTGAAATATTTTATTGAGACTTGAATTGATTTACTGCAGTTTAAAACTGGATAAGTACTTTAAAATTCACTTGGCCAGAGGGGAGGGTGATCGCGAAACACTGCCGTACCGTCCTACCGTCGAGAAGTTATTAAAAAATATCGGGGCGCGAATTCCTTTTTATAGGCAGTTGAGGAAGGGTAGCTTTGCGGGGGGAGGGCAATGCGCCGTGGGGTAGTTTTGCCCCATTGCGCAGGCTTTCGGGGAAACTTCATGCTTGTAATGGCGACACGAAGACGGATGACGACAGATGAGACCGACATAAAACAGACAGTTAATATGACGAAATCCTTTGTCAAGTATGTTAGTAGTTAAATGGTAGTATAACTTTACATGGGTTACTTATTGAAGTAACCAAATAGTTTATAAGGAGTTTATAACATGATCGCGGAAAGCTCGTTCAACTGTTGAATTTCGCGGGCTTTCCGCACAGGTGAAAACTTCACACCGTTTTAAAGTCGTATTAAATTTAAAGCTACTATATGCACTTTGTTAGTAAATGGTACAAATACATAATGTTCTTAAAGGCGTAAGCAGAGTAAGTCGAAATATTGAGTGGATACAAAGATACTTATAAATATTCAAATGCTTTGCCTGGCATCTAATATCTATTAATTTACAGCAATTGTTAGGACTAGGACAGTATTAGTTAAATAGGTACTTAGGTCATCTTATTAAATACCTCTAAATAGATAGGATGGTACATCAACAAGTAGGTAGGTACATAGGTCGGTAACCATGGAAACTACGGAGAATAAGTATACTGATGACGTCATTGACGGTTTAATAAAAGTGTTCTAGATAAGACGATGGGATTTAAATTGCACGTCGACTACCAATACCCTCATTGGCTCATTAGGTACATCTACATCCCCAATACATTTACTTTTTTAGATTTGTTAGATACTATTTTAAATAACTTGATTACCAGTTTATTACTCAATCTGTTTGTCATATCGTAAAATATCAATAAAGGCAATACTTTTGGGAAAACTGCTAAAATTACCTCTATAATGAAATCTAATCACATTGTACTAATAACACAGATTTTACTTCATAGCAGCTAACGCCATCTAGGTGCGTGTTTAGCAAAACTATTCATATGACAGCTCAAATTTTTGGGTTGCCAAAAAATAAAATTCATCCCAGTTTAGTACAATATGTACTTTATCTATTTATTTATATTTTGTACTAAAACATTAGTCTAAATAGAGCGTTAAGATGAGATAATAGGTTTGGTTTACATATTAGAACAATACAAAATAATAATAATAATAAAAATCTTTATTTTCTCAAAAATACTCTACGGATGCAAATTATATAATATGTTACAATTAAGAGACTGGTGTCTGTTAAAGGTATAACCTGTGTTACAGATCACCAGGCCCGGGTGACCCCCGGAGACATTGAACAATATAAAGTATTTACTTAATTAAAGAAAATGGACAACATTTTATGAGTGTGTGTGTGTGTGTGTGTGACTGTGGGTGTGTAACAAAGTAGTGTGAGTGCGTGTGTATGTGTATGTAAAATCCAACGACCTTATTATGCCCAATTCTGATATCATGTATCCAAATTGGGTTAAGTCATATTGAGATTAATTGTTTAAGAAAATTTGTAGTAAAATTCAGGATAGTGCGTTCTTTTACCAAAAATAAATCTTACACAGGTTTTGTACTGTACACAAATAATAATAACAGAGTAGGTACTGCTTTATACTTTAAAACGGCTCGCTGAACGCAAGTGCCATATTAAGATCACTGAGAAGAGTGCAAGATGAGATTACACACATTAAACGGTTCTTTGATGCCTCCATCAAAGCACCGTTTAATGTGTGGCGACACATGTCATTTGACGTGTGACATGTGACATACGCGATCACCATGTGATCAGGCCAAGGAGTTTTATACTTTCGTCAAAATAAGAACTTTTAATAAATTGTTGAATGCGTACTTATTCTTATTGAAACTTATAAAATCGCTGTAATCCACGTCATACGTTGAATCGAATCTTTATTTAGTAGGTAAGTGCGCATATGTACTGGGTCATCTTTTGCGTCGCTCCTTCTGGGTCTCGTTTCAGAGCAACACTCTATTACAATAGTGGGATACTATTCCATATGCCTATGAAACTGGATCTCTTATCAATAACGTATGAGTATTTGTACGAATTAAATATTTTTTGTGAAATTTTCATCGTTCAACGCTGGCAACATTATTTTCATACGTCAACACCGTCAACACGACGTTAAAAAAAAATGAAGTTTGGTGATTTTGATTAAATTAAAATTCGATTTATTTAAAGTTCTCACTGAATTATAAATAACAATGTCGCCAGAAATAGTTGATATTACCGCTCGTTACACAGGGGAAGGTTCCTTGCCCAGTTTTCATTTGTAAACGTGTAAATACACCTAATATTTTTAACATCCATCGGTAAGTAATGTGGACGTTATAAAAATGATCTGACCTTGGCATTATATCAAGTGTAAAACAGCGGTTGATTTGATTGAGTGCCGGAGGAACACCTTTGGCACTAGTAGAGGGCAACATCTTGTATCAAATTGCTCGTTCCCGCTAGAAATGTAAACCGTGTATTGTTCATGTAATACGAATTCAAATGTTTACGACTCGTGTCCAAATACTCTTTTAAATCAGTGCACCTACGCGTATTTATTTAATACGAGCATAAATTGGTTTTAATTTTAAACAGGTTTGTTATTTTTGCATTATTTTAGCATTCTAGTATTTTTCGCAAGTATTCTAATTATCTTTAAGTCGGTGTTTAAGAGAAGTGTTTTAATAAGTTTTTACATACTAGGACTATTTAAAACCGAATTTATTGTAATGTACTAAATACAATAGCATTTAAAACATTAGGTCCAAAATAATTATTATTGATATTTATTGTACTACCTGTATTATCTATAGCTACATCTTAATTTTTAAGATATCGAATTGTATTTTCCTAAATATTTTTTTTATCATTACAAACCTGATAAATAAGTTTTGTAGCATTCCTCGAACATTTACTTTAGTATTTTTAGTAGGAGAATACCGGTCAGTACCATACTATTTTAGACTGCTATTTGCTAAGAAAATATTTTATTTCAGCCAGTAGTAACCTAACAAACCATGGAGGACACAATCTCACAGAATTTAGCTAATATACTCAGCACCCTGACTATACTGTCATGCCTCTTCCTCAAAGTGCCACAGATTATGTACATAAAACAAAAGAAATCGGCAGAGGGAATCTACATACAGGCTATGCTTATGGAAATATTTGGGTGAGTTGATATTCAACCTCTGTTTTTATTAAAGTGATTATAAAAGTAGGTCAGCATACTATCTTGTCTTTAGATTAATGGAGAATGTTGCGAATTTATTAAGTACTTGAAGATAAGTACAAGCGGTACTGCTTGTTGTAGACTTTTTAATTTTAATTGTGTGTGTTAATTGACCTATATTTTTTGTAGTGGGCAATAAAGATAGGAATAGTTAAATATGAACCTTTTTAGATTAGAACATTAGATACAAGGTGTGAGTTAAATAACAACATTTGGACTTGGTAATGTTCCATAAGACTGGGTCTAGATTGTGATTCCAAACAATTTACCAAGAATGGGGATTATGGCAAATCCGCTTCTGATATCTTTAGAGCCACCTCTGTTTAGCAGGGGATAATTATATTCAGGAGATGATTATCTTAAATTAAATATTAAAATAATGTGACTTATTAACTATTTTTATATCTGGTCAAATATAAGAAACAGATCTCCCTTATCTACCTATCTACATATTTTAAGCTATGTATATAAAATAAATTTGTGTGAATTACACTATGTGTAACTGAGGAACGGCTAAAATGATTTGTATGAAAATTGGTAGGCTTAGTTAAGCTTGGAACCAAGAGACGGACGTAGGGTACTTTATCCAATGCTCTTTTTTTACTCTTTGCCGAAAATCATGAAAGGGAACAGGAAAAATCAAGATTATATGAAGCATATGAAGTCGCCTTTAGAAGGTAGTTTTGAAAAGAAGACAGTGATGCAGTATCCAAATGCATTGTTGTTTTACTTCCTGGTACGCGTTATAGTATACCTATATAATAGTGACTGAAACTTACACAGTTTTCGATATGAGGATAACTACTTCGTTATCATTTAACACAAAAAGAATTATTCATTGTTTACATCAGTTATTAATTTAATAATGATATGATTTGTTTATAGTGCCGTTAAATGGTCTATTAGGAAAATATAAAAGGTAAACTGCACATAAATCTACGCATTTCAATACAATTAAGTTTTTATTGTCACAATACGATTATATTTCTATATTTCATGTCACATTTCAATAGAAATTGAAGAACATGTAGGTAGGTAGTTACATCCGACGCGACGGGACATTTGATTACGCTGCCGCAAACATTGGTACCTACAACAAAGAGTTACTCTATGAACTATAATTATATTGTTCAATAATAGAGAACTAGCTATTTCCGCGCGGTTTCACACGCTCTGCTCAGCACCTATTGGTCGTAGCGTGATGTTTTATAGCCTATAGCCATTCTCGATAAATGCGCTATCCAACACAAAAATAATTATTCAAATCAGACTTGTAGTTACGGAGATTAGCGCGTTTAAACAAACAAACAAAAAAAAACAAACTTTTCCGTTTTATATAATAGTATAAGATTTAGACTGTCGCGTGATCGTATAATTTTATTAATGGGCATCTCCGTTTTAAGTTTACGCGAGAGAGCCATGCTTCAGCACGAACGG
This sequence comes from Spodoptera picta, assembly GCA_038387885.1. Classification (NCBI taxonomy): domain Eukaryota; kingdom Metazoa; phylum Arthropoda; class Insecta; order Lepidoptera; family Noctuidae; genus Spodoptera; species Spodoptera picta. The sequence goes on from JAZHFQ010000105.1 coordinate 912,737, forward strand.
GCTAAATCCACTGGATTGATACTACATCCTTACTAGATGACAAATCGGCGAGAAATAACGCAAGCTTTGTGATTCGCTTCTCCTCGGCCCCAAAAGCCGGCAATGCTCTTGTAACTCCTTTTATATTGCGGGATACCACAGTTTCATGGTGTATATCCCAACCATTCTACGAAGCGCTTCGGTTCAAACTTCCTTGTACGAACTGCTAAGGAGTGGAATTCTTTGCTACAGTGTAATTCCAGAGGGGTTTAACCTGGGCGTCTTCAAAGCCTGAGTGAGTAGGTCGCTTTTGGGTAGACGAGCTCCATCGTAGGCCGCATCATTGCTTACCACCAGCTGAGATAGCGGCCAAACGTAATAAAATAAAAACAAATAGTTATACAGTTTTGTATTTGTCATTATCAGCCTATAAGTGGTCAATGCCGAAGGTTTGAAGACCTCAGAAGGTTAAAAAAATAATCTGCGGTACATTTGTAGGTTCACACAGGCGTGATGCGAGGTTCTTCAGGCTAACCAGTATGAACTAGATAACGTGTGTTTGACGTTCCAAGAATATCTCATGATGTTCAAACTATTTAACAAATAGTCGTCACTATGCACACATTTCATGTATGCAAGCCTGCTTGCTTAGTTAATGATTAAATGGTTATGACACACTTATTGCAGTCTTGTACAATACAATGAAAAAGTAAATGTAAACAATGTGCATAAAGTTTAATTTACAATGAATAGTTTCACAGCGATCTTTGATGGTAATTGTTCACTGTTTTGATCGTAACTTGTAGTAGGTTTTTAGCAATCAACTAAAGTTTACTTGCAAATTGCAATGTGAAATTGGTTATTTTATTTACTACATTTATTGTTTACGCTCGCTCAATCACTTCTTCTTCCCATCCTTGACTATGCCGATGTCAGCTATCTAGACATTACCGAGGTACAGCTAAATAAGCTTGAGCGACTCCAAAACTTCAGTATAAGGTTCGTATTTGGTTTACGCAAATATGACCACATTTCCGAATATCGCAATAAACTCAAGTGGCTTCCGATCCGCCTTCGCCGGAATATGCATATCTTATCCTTACTTTACAGTATTCTGTATAATCCTGCAACCCCTAAATATCTTAAAGAACGCTTCAAGTTCCATCATGACACACATTCAAGATCCTTAAGAGCGTCGGAGAGGTTGAGGCTTGAGATGGCTCAGCATTCTACTAGGACGTATGATAAATCATTTACGATTCAGGCTGTTCGCTTGTGGAATGCACTCCCAGTGTCGGTAAGACAAGCACGGTCAATAGCTACCTTTAAAGCTAAAGTTAAGGATTATTATATGTCCACGTCATAGATCACGCTAGCTCCCTTATATACTTATTTAGGTTGTATGTGTGTAGTTGTATATATATATAGATATTTATTTATTTTATATATATTTATGTTCGATATGTATGAATGTATGTGTATGTAATTAGGTATATATATATATATATATATATATATTTGTTATGATAGTAGTTAATATTTATGTATGCCATCGGACTACCCTCTTAAATTAATCAATGCTCCATACACCCAAAGGTTGCCTGGTAGATATCGCTTTTAGCGATAAGGCCGCCCTTGTACCCTCTTTATTTTCTGTAATTTCTTGATATTGTATAATTACTCGCTTGGTGTACAATAAAGCATATTATTATTATTATTTTTGGTAGTTTACTTTTTCTCAGCTCTGAAAGCTGGTATTCACCTACATTCACGGGCCAGGGCCAAGTGAATATAGGGTGTGGTGTGTAATTATGTGTTTGTAGTGTCTTCTTCCAACTGCATAAACTTTCGGACTATCCTGCATGTGTTTAATATGGCTGCTTTCTGTAGTGTAATATAGGTAGTATCTTTTAGGTCTATGAGTTTCAGGCTATTGTGCAGGTGCTTGGGTATCACACCCGTGGTGGAGACAACAATAGGGACTATATACACTTTTTCTTGTCTCCATATCCTAGCGACTTCTTCTTTTAATTCTGCATATTTACTTATTTTTTCTCCAATAGTCTTTAATAAATTGTGAGTATTTGGAACTGCAATATCTATTAAGTATGTAATGTTATTTATTTTATCTCGTAGGGTTATGTCAGGTCTATTGTAGTGGATGGTTCTGTCTGTTAGAATGGCTCGATCGTAGTATAGTTTGTGTGTGGTATTTTCTAATACGTTTTCTGGTATGTACTTATAATAAGGTGTGTTTGTGTCCTGTATGAGTTTATGTTTGATTGCTAGGTTCTGATGGATGATGTTTGCTAGTTGATTATGTTTATTATTATTATTATTATTTATTTACGAAGGCTTGTTCCAGGCACCATATTTCCTCAAGGCGACAACGAGTTTTCAGATTTAAATTTTGATTATAACTAAGTCCATATTTACTTACGATGTTGCTGTACTGATAGTAACGTATCTAAATAAACTATATAGTCATATCTATGAGTAACTTCAAAAAAGTAAAGATAGTTTCAAGATTCCAACACTATCCATGAGAAGCGCGCAACTAAACTTCAGAAGCAAATTCGTCATAGATGCAGAAAAAGTAATCGTACCTAAGTACTAATACCCCCTATTTCTTGCAGGTTCTCCATAATGACATTATACAACTTAACAAACAACTACGGCATCATGACGTACCTGGAGTATCCGATAATATTGTTGCAAGTGTACGTGATGTTCTACTACGTGCTCAAGTTTAAGAAAATGCTGGCTTCTTCGGCAGTACCGCTCAGTACTCTTGCGTACTTCTCAGCTGTCATTGGTTTCGTGACGGGTGCTCTACCGAAGGCTTTGCTTGGATATCTCGTGGTGAGTTCATTACAATCATTGTTATTTTCCTCATATAAAAGCCTTCCATGTAAAGATGGGTCTGCCATAGTCCCCAGGCAGTTTGAGGATCGTAGTCAAGTTACCGATATTTTTTAGGGTGCTGCTGGTATTAAGAAGAGCCCAACTAACCCCCCCCTCCTCCGCTTCCCCAATCCCCGAATCCCCAACAATCCGCAAATTCCTAATCCCTACAAGGCCGGTAATGCACTTGCAACGCCTCTGGTGTTCCAGGTATCCATGGGCGACGCCAATTGCTTACCATCAGGTGATACGTCTGCTCGTTTGCCGGCATGTTCCATAAAAAAAGGATTTGCCATAGCACCCATACTTGACCGTCGACTTTATTATCGATACGTCACCGTATTCAGGTCTAGGTTTTTTATATGTCATGATATCGGCGTTTGACCACTATCTCGCCTGGTGGTAATTGGTAAGCGATGATGCGATTTATAATGGACTTTAAATTAACAGGTTCAAAGTTCATGTTACTTAATTTCTGTTACATTTCCAACCGTTTCTCGTTTAGAACAAGATTAAAATGCATTGTGAAACATTTAATTTAAATACACCGTCAAACAAAAGGCTCGGAATAGAATTGTATGTCAGTTTGTAAAGGAAGATTTCATTTAGTGAAGATTCCTTTCGAGAAACGAGCAACAAAATTCTTTTGAATGACTACTGGAACTAGTTGGTTCTTTTAAATCTTTTCAATTACTAGATCAGTGTATTTCAGTTCAGAACTACATTCACTTTGGATTTTCTTCATCATTGTAACTCAATTATACGAAAACAAACGTGAAAACGGTTAAGTTCGCTATTACAACTAAATTATACTTTTCTTGTGTTCTCCTTCGACGAAATATTCTATCTAGGTCTAAAATAATACTTGAATTTTTAAATTATATTCAAAAATGACGAACGGTTACCATACCATACGGAATACCAACAATTGAAAATATATTGTAGCGTAATTAGTTTAGTCTAGACGATATACCAGTAGACAATAATGATTCATTCGTTGCCCATATTAGCGTATGAATTGGAATAAACATGTGGATCACCACAAACTTCTTGCACTATGTAATTTTTATATTTTGTACCAGTTTACACTACATACATAATAGAGGTACATACAGGTGTCCCGGAAGTCGCCGATCAAAAGTGATAATTCCATGATATTAAAGCACTATTCAGGATAACGTAAGCATGAATACAGACGATGAAATATAGAATTGTGAAAATAGAATAGTCAAAATACTTGGCATTTTTTTTAAGCGTGGAAAATCATCGAATGACTGGTCCCGCCTGGGGTGAGGCGGGAGGGAGTGTCAGACTCTTACTGACTAAAAACCACCCCGTTCCTTCTCCTGCACGCCGAGCCGGAGCCCCGGTTACCCGTTAGGTTCTCCGCGACTCCGAATCGCATCGGCCCTGTTGGGCCACATCTGTGATGGTCTAATAGCTTTTTGAGGCGCGCGCGGAACACGACGCGCCGTACGCTCGGGTCAGTTTCTGGTCGGACGGGGACCCACCCATGATCGCCGTCCGCAGGCCCGCGCTTACGGTGACCGGAGATAGTCCCACGATCCCCGACGCCCGGTGTGTCCTTCGTGATGGCTGGGTTGCGAGGAGGCAGCACTTCGCTGCCTCACGCGTCCCGCCTCCTCCTTAGCTAGTATTTATGATGAGACTGACTAAATATTAGAGGTACATCACTAGTTACTACTACTACTACTGCAAATTGGCGTGCGTGAACAATACTTACACTACAACATAACAATAACATAAATAGTGAAAAGTGGGTGTTACATTGTACAGTGGTATAATGTGTACCTCTGCCTACCCCTTCGGGATAAAAGGCGTGATGTGAACAATACTTTTCAATATTATTAATGTCCCTTGGTCTATGATTTTCTCGTTTGAACCCATCATACCATCGCAACTTAATGCTTAGACCTTCCTACGGGAAGGACACTTTACAAATAATATTACGATTCTAAACCTTAACTAGATTCTGTTACATACACGAATCGACCTCCACCTGCGTTTCACAACCCACTAAAAGTGATTACTGCTGACAGAAAACCGTTGAAGACAAATCTAGCGAGCGGCCAGAAGCGGCGTTTGACGTGTTAATAGATCTTCAGGGATTCTGATTATCAGTAATTCATGTTGTCATTCTATAACAACGATTACAGGTGGCCCGATTGGCCCGATTTCCCCGGAAACCCGATAGGCCTTCCGCGGCTCCGTATCGGGCATCAGCCCTACTGGACCCCATCTGTAGAGATCGTAGCGCGATCTCCGACGCCCGGAGTGTCTACCGTGACGGCAATGGGTCTGGGTCGATGTTCTCCGATGTACAGATTCACGGGTTTCTATACCAACTTAATGTCGGGGAGAACCTAACTGGTAACCGGGGCTCTGACTCGACGTGCAGGAGAAGGAACGGGGTGGTTTTTAGTCGGTAAGAGTCTGACACTCCCTCCCGCCTCACCCAGGCGGGAGCAGTCATTCGATGATTTCCCCCCCTTAAAAAAACCAACTTAATACCTATTGAATCACTTGGTTCTGTAATCACTTGTCCTTGGTACTGCCAAATGAATTTCATTAAGACTAAAATCAAGTGAAAGTGCAATCAACATCGAGACTTTGGAATTTCCAATCACATCGATTCGTTTTATATGCAAATGTTCTCATCTACATCAATTATGTATGTAGTTCATATGTTTATTTAATATAGGACACGAACCTAATTCGTTAGACGTGCGCAAGACGTCCACACGCATTAAATTTTACCGGCTGAATGATCATCGATAAGACAAGGAGTTTATAATGTATAAGCGATTGTAAACCTACGTATTGTACCTTAAATTATGAAGGATTTTATCTCATCGAGTGTGCAAAGTTCTGTATTATTATTTTATCAATTTATAGTTCAGTTTTGGTGATCTCGAAAGCTTTTTTGTTTGAAAACAGTCTCAGTAGTAGCACAAAGTCTGGGGTTGTACCCAGTCGTCCAGGGTACCTATAGCAATAGGCTTACCCCTGTTATAAAACTATAAAACTTGGATGCTATAGTTAATATATACGGAATGATTACCGTCCGTGTATAAAGTCAAATTTTTTAAATACTTAGTCAAAATTTTAATGCCCATAAATTGTTCTATTGTGTTTGACTTATTGTTAAATATGCGGTACTTGCCTACCTATCTATAGTTTTCCTAGATTATTTGTTTTAAACAAATATGAACAGAATTGCGTTACCAAGTGTTACGTCGGTCGAGGTACAGGCACTACAATGGACTATATTGTATGACTCATTAGATGATATTATTTGTTGCCAAGCGTTTAAAACACCTTCTAAACCACATTTTATTTAAGAATATACATAACAAAGTAAAGATCTGTATCTTTACTTTGTTATGTGACCTCTCGAGACATAGACCTCTTGAAAGTTAAGAGTTTTTAAACCGGACCGGCGAATAAAAGTAACGAAGATATTTCTCTTTATAACATTGATTGATAAAATGAATCAGAGAGATTAAAGCTCGCCTGCGATAAAGGATTGTCCTAGTGCAGGCATCTAACTATTTGAGATCAATCGTACGTAATTTAAATATATTTTTGAATTTTGCGTTTTTGTTATTATGAATAAAGTTTTATTATTCACTAGCTGTTGCCCGCGACTTCGTCCGCGTAGATTAATGCCTTCTGACAGAATTCATCAGAATCAATTCAGTGCCCAATTAAGATTTACCTATTGTGAAATGATTTATCGTAATTTCAATAAATTAAAAATCCCGCAGGGTTCTTACCAGTCCCGGCCCGATCACGTAAGTTTTGAGTAATAAAAACTTCGACTGTTGTACATAATCTCTATGAAATAAGTTCAGTGGTTAAAAGATAGAGAGTCCTGGAGCATTGACGCATAGTTCCCGTTCCCGAGGGACTTCTGAGATAAAAACTATCATACGTTACTCAGGTCCCAAATCATCGTTTTACCGAATGTAATTAAAAAAGATTCAATGATTCTAGATTCAATTTTCATTCCCAATTTCACGCCAACTATCATTCCCTATTTTATCCCCTTAGGGGTGGAATTTATCAAAATCCTTTCTAAGGAGATACCTATGTAATAGTAACTTTATGCATGCAAAGTCTCAGCCCGATCGGTTTAAAACTGGCAAAGTATCACACAAACTTTTACCCTCTATATTACCCACTTTGGGGTGGAAATGTTCAAAAACCTTTCTAAAGGGACGTGTACGTCATAATATCTACCTGCACGCCGAATTTCAACCCGATCTGTGTAAAACTGACAAAGCCTCATACAAACTTTCATCCCCTACATTATCCCATTGGAGGTGGAAATGATCAAAATCCTTACTTGGAGATGCCTACGTCATAACATCTACTTTCATGCCGAATTTCATCCCCATCGGTGTAAAACTGACAAAGTTTCATACAAACTTTCTACCCTATTTTACCACCGTGGGGGGTGGAAATGATCAACTTAGAGGATGTTTACGTCAAAATATCTATCGGCACGCCGAATTTCAACCAGATCGTTTTATAATTGACAAAGTTCCATAGGAACTTTCACCCCCTATTTTACCCTCTTAGGGGTGAAAATGATCAAAATTCTTTCTTAGAAGATGCTTACGTTATAACATCTATCTGCATGCCAAATTTCAACCTGATCGGTTTAAAACTGACAAAGTCTCATACAAACTTTCATCCCCTATTTTACCCACTTGGGGATGGAAATTATCAAAATCCTTTCACAGCGGATGCTTACGTTATAACATCTATCTGCATGCCAAATTTCAACCCGATCAGTTAAAAACTGACAAAGTTTCATACAAACTTTCATCCCCCTTTTTACCCCCTTGGGGGTGGAAATTATCAAAATCCTTTCTTAGCGGATGCCTAAGTCATAACATCTATCTGTATGCCAAATTTTAGCCCAATCTGTCCAGCGGTTTGGGCTGTGCGTTGATAGATACTTCAAAAGTCGATTTTTTTATTGATACAAAACAAAAGTTACAATTTCTGGAATTCCTTTGGTACCTACTAATATAAAAACTTTGCACATTCTAAGAGACCCATGTACCAAGTTACACAAGTTACATGGTTTTATCTCCAAAAATGACGAACACCCACATGCAAACCCTATTTCACCCACACGCTGGTGTAAATTTTAAAATGCTAGAACAAACGACTTTTTGTTTATTATTTAGTGCCTAAATATAAAATGTAAGGTATCTTCAAGAATGATGAACTTCATACAAACTTTCAACCCCTATTTCATCCCCTCACAGGTCGAAATTTCAAAAACGCTAGAACAAATGTTTTATAATTTTTTATCAAGTGCTTAAATATAATGTTTCATGGTTTTATCTTTAAAAATTATGAAATCCCATACAACTCCCCCCCCCCTTTTAACCCCTTACAACTCCTTTTTCGCGATAAAAAGTAGCCTATGTTTTATCTCGGGGTCTAGAATATCTGTATACCAAATTTCATTCAAATCCGTTCAGTAGTTTTGGCGTGAAAGAGTAGCAGACAGACAGACAGACAGAGTTACTTTCGCATTTATAATATTAGTTAGGATAAAGCTAGACTAGGCAGCCCTAATTTTTTTGGTGCCGCCGCCATTCTTCAGGCAGTTAGGTACGCGCAACTCGCGCTCTCTCTTTCTCTGTAACCTAGTGCCCTAAGTACTTATCTAGTTTGCCTTAGGTACAATACGGTTCTGAAATGAAATGGATTATCTTCATAACTTTGCGGCGTGAAATCTGGAATTTTACCCAAAATATAATTGTACCCCTTATTACTCATGTAACACTAGGATTTTCTCTTGTATCGTGGGTGCGTTTATAAACATATAAATTCATATATAAATTCATATACACATGACACTTAGACTCGAAACAAGAATTTGTCAACCATTTGTTTCGGGCGGGAATCGAACTCGCTACACGAGCAGCCAGTTGGCGCACAAAGTGTAGCTGGTTTGTGTTTGTCGTAAAAATTGTCGGTTCTTCGGGGCCCCCTGGTCCCTGGACACGGGCCCCGAGTGTCCTATGGTAAAGACGGTACTGTTTATGAGTACCTCTAACTCTGCGTAGCCTCTGTGGGAATTAAAAGTAATGACGTTATAACATTACGTATCTTAGTAATATCACGAACACAAAATAATCAATATACAAACATAATTACGTACCTAGTTACCTACCTATATGAGCAAACATCTTCAAAATGAAATTGTTAGCATACACGACATAAATTATTTTCATAGTCTCGATGCGTAATTAATTTGCGATAAGCGAATAATAATTTATTCTCTGCTATTATTTTGGTCGCTATCCAAATTGATGCGACGTTGTTCTTTAACATTTGTAATCTAATAAATTGAGAATGTGCACACCTATAACTATAAGTATTATTGGATAGTCGCCACATTACCTATTAATTTTCGGTAAATGTACCTGACAATGATGAATTACGAGTATTAGGTACTTCCCTGTATGAACCTGCGTTTTGTTCTTTCTATCTGTAAACAAGATTTTATCATCATCAACAGCCTATGAGTGCCCATTTCTGAGCAAAGCCTCTTATCACACGGAGAATGTTTGAGCATTAATCATCCCGTTGCTCATTGCGGGTTAGTGATTTCAAACTTATAATTAGACATTATAAGTTCGAGTTTCCTCACGGTGTTTTCCTTCACCGTTTGTCAGTGGTGTTTAAATAATCTTAAAAAAAGCATATACACGGTCGAATTGAACACATCCTCCTTTTTTTGAAGTCGGTTAAAAAGGACATATAACTCGGAAAAGTCGCATTGATACTTGCCGTTGGTTGGTTTAGAACCCGCGTTTTAACCTTCGGGCCACCACGGAAGATTTACCTATTACGAATAGCCGCTAACAAAGTATTAACGGTACCTTCCGAATTCCTATTGAGCCAGAGATTCCTTTTTAGCCTATATCGATACTGTCCCAAAATATACATAAAATAGCCTTACAATGTTGCGATATAGGTACGATGTTTTTGTTTCGATTAAAAAGTCGTAAAGTTTTAATTCTATCGAGGATTGTGGCTTATTTGATTTTACAACGGGCGATTGGACGTGCCTATTCCTCTATTCGATTAGATGTGATTATTCTTATCTATACACACATACATACATAACTTCACGCCTGTCTCCCATGGGGGTAGGCAGAGACTACGGAACGTCAATTACTACGATTCCTACATACCTCTTTCTCATCATCAACAGGCATCAATCTTTTCATGCATGCTCGTCGGTTAAGGGTACTTTTAATTTGGCCCTTCTTTAATATATCGCCAATCTGGTCACTATATGTCCGTCTAGGGCGCCCTCTACCGACGGCCCCATTCATATCCGCTCTGTATACTTCTTTCGTTACTCTACTTTCATCCATCCTTTCTACATATCCAAACCAGTGTAACATTTCATTTTCAATTCTTGTCTATACAGTATAGAATTTGTATTATTATCTATACAGTATAGAATTTAAAGTTGGTAAGATTATACCTAAGTTTCATCTATATTTTTTTTTGTATAGCAGAATATTTTTTTTAAATTAATCTGTGAGACGCTCAACTTTCCATTTTATCATCAACAATCCGTTGGAGTTCATTATTAGACTATGTATGGGTCTCCTCTACAAAAAAGAGGTTTGCCATTACCTCCACGCTTAGAAAACAGGTTGGTAATGGTAGTTTAAAAAGATTACATTTCACAGAGATCGCTGTGGCTTAGTCTTTGTTTAAATATGTTGTCCCTTAAATCGACTCGCGACAACCGCGGGAACAGTAGTCGTGGTCAATATTGTATTTAATTCTGCCGTCGCCACTTGGGTAATATGGGTATACTTAATTAGTTTTGTAGATGTAAATAAACTATGTAATAACACTCGTAAACTAAATCGCCTCGTTGTGGTTTTCACGAAAGACTTGATTTAAGTGTCCAAATGCTTGAAGATGGCATTCAATGTTGTATTCTACTTTTTAATATAAAACTTGAATGTTCTGTTTATGCTATGTATGCTGCTTCTTTTGCTCGGCTTAAGCACGACCAAAAGAATGCTTCCACGTGTTACGAAGATATTTAGACTAAAACCTTTTCGTTTTATTTTACTTCCAATGCACCCGTGTGAAATGTTTTGGTTTTCAAGATACTCGTGGCTTAGTTACAACTGTTATGGTCGACTGATTTTAATGCAAAGCTTCGCTTCCCACTGTTAGTTTTGTATAGGCTACCTTTCTTAATTTTCAGACTCCTTTGTTCTGAGAAACACGTGAATCTTAGGTCTCGGATTAGACAGAACATCTATTTTTCTCTAGTTTTTGCTCCATTGTAAAAGTTTAGAGGGCGAAGTTATTGCCAGAGACTGGGTCGGACACAATTCCAGGCTATTTTAGCCGTATGTATATTGGCCAGTTTGTGTATTTACTGTTAATAATTCTGTCACCCACTCTTACTCATAATTCATTTTGCATCGGCTGTTCATAATCCAATTATATGCTAGTTACAAACATCACAGTTAAAGTGCACTACCTGAAAATCAGTGGATAGAAACGACAGATGATTAATATGATAGTATAAAAAGTATGTTCATCGATATTTTATAGCACTTCGCCCTTCTAGTTTTCATCGCTCAAATGCGTCTCGTGCCAACGTTTACTAAGGAGTTCAAGAAAAAGTTTGTTTAACATTCAGAATATATCCCTAAAAGTATTCATGGAAGAGGGAAGCACGAGTTGTGAAAATCCACGTTTTCGGTGCATAACAGCGCCATGTAAGTGCCACGTGTTGTCTAGTTCAGAACTATGCGTTCTCATACTTTTCATAAGTATTGTTCAATAAAATTCTCAGTTCCACGTGTTAGTTGAATATAGGTATACCTCTACACCAGTGTCCTGTCTTCAGTTAAGATAACATACTGTAAAGTGTAATATATTAATCCTTTGATATGAACACAATGCTGGTGATAATTTGATAAGGACTAATTTATGGACTAGATATGAGAGACTCATAGATTTTCCCTTCATTATTGACTTTAATTTCGCAGATTTTGCTGTAAGAATTGATTAGAAATTAAAGTCACCCGTTGGTTTGTTTCTTATTAACAGTAGGTTCTAAATTGCGTTGTATGCAGGACGCATGCAAGTGACATCTTGATTGATATTCGTACAACATTATATTTTGGAAGAAATCGGTCAGAAAATGGTGTTGTTTGCAGATGACAGCACTGCTATTGTGGAATGTAATAATTACAATAATTATCAAAATGACATAAATAATTCATTGAATGACATTATAAATTGGCTTGACATTAATAATCTTATAATTAATTTAAATAAAACAACAGTTGTACATTTCCACCAGCGTCGTAAACACTTACCGTTTAATGTGACTTATAATAACTGTATAGTGGAGGAAGTTACAAGTGCGAAATTCTTGGGCATTACCATAGATAATAAATTAACTTGGAGACCTCACATAAATGAAATATGCCAGCGTCTCAGTAAGTCTGCATATCTTTTATTTCAATTAGCCAAGAAAGTTGATACTAATACACTTCTTACGGCCTATCATGGATTGGTCGCCTCTATTATAAGATACGGTATTATTTTTTGGGGGCATTCAATTGATAGGGAACTTATATTCAGAAGGCAAAAGAGGTGCATTCGGTCTATGTGCGGTCTGAGACAGACGGATAGCTGCATTCCATACTTTAAAAAGTTTAAAATACTTTCTTTACCATGTATGTACATATTAGAGGTGGCGATATTTGTTAAAACAAATCAACATTTGTTTCAAAAATTCTCAACTGTTAAGAGGACCCCTATTCGTGCACAATACGAAAATTTATTATGTACATATAAATGTAAAACTGCCCTACTAAAAAAGAGTGTCCTTGGTATTGCACCAATTATTTTCAATAAAATACCAGATGCCATTAAATGTTTGCCGATACATAAATTTAAACAATCTCTTCAGATGCTATTACTTGAAAAATGTTACTACAGTGTAGATGAATTTATAAATGATACTTTGCATTGATTGTGAGTTCAATTTATTTGTATTATTTATTTATAATTATTACTTTTTTTGTAAGTATAATTTAATTTAGCCTGAATGTGGACATATTGTTTATTATCTTATTATCTATAACATAACATCATCACGCCTTTTATCCCCGAAGGGGTAGGCAGAGGTGCACACAGAAGTAACACCCACTTTTCACAATTTATGTTATGAGTCCCATGTAATAGGGGGTGAGCCTATTGCCATGTACCGGGCACATTTCCAGACTCCGTGCTACTACTGAGATTTTTTTAAAAACCCAGTAATACTTTGCCCGACCCGGGAATCGAACCCGAGACCCCTTGCCCGGCAGTCGCACTTGCGACCACTCGGCCAACGAGGCAGTCCATAATATCTATAATAATGACACTTGTTTATTAATTTTGACATATTTTGTTTCACCAATTGACATAACTTAAACTGTTTGACTTGTGATTTTTAAATTATTATTTTTATTGTTATTCATTTACATTATAATTTTTTTTTTCTCATTCAAACTTTGACATTTGATTTTGTATAATTATTGATTGTAGATTGGTATTATCTGCCTAAAGTATTGATTTAGTACGCCATCAATGGCAAAACATGTAGACTCTGTACTAACCAAAAAAACACCTTCATTGTAATTACTCATGTTTTACTAAATAAATATATCTTTATCTATATCTTTATCTTTATCAGTATACCTATGTTAAGTAGATATCGATAAGAAGTGAGCCATTTTCCTTCATGAGGAATAAGTTCAGACTTTACGCTTTTATTGCAAATTGCTAAATTACTTCATACCTTAATAAGACACCTTACTTAGCGATTCAATTCCAACAGTGAAATGTTACACCCAACCAGTGTCTCTAATCAGTTACAAATAGGTCCGAACCACTATCAATTGAAAGGAAACGGTACAAGTGACAACATTGTCACTTTGTACCCTAATTGCATGTTATTATGCATCGCGTCAGTCGTTGCACTCAATTGACAGTACTCAAACAGTTGATGCCTTGTTACAATATGCCAATGACTCGTCAATAGCTCACTTGGCTGGTGAAATTGGATACTGAGTACATAGTAATTATGAGACTACATAGACCCTTGTTTATATGCAATTTGCTTATATACTGCATTCGTGTCAAGATGGATTGATGAGTCGCAATAGACGCATTGGTTTCCATTTGATGAATTAAAATTAAATGAGGTTATGAGTTCAATTGCTTCGGGCAAAGGTGAAGCTTCATTTTGCGATGTGTTTATCTCCATAGTGTAGGTTTTACTAAGACGGATGAGTGTATTTTCATTCGACTGTATATTTCTTTTTTATTTGTAAGGGTAGGCGGCGGCGGATATTTTGTCATGGGTTTGTGGCACCAACTTCTCACCTACCAGTAGGTGTCTAAGCTATAAGTACGAATGACCAATAATAGTTATTTTGTTTTGTTTTCGTTTGTTCCTAGTTTTTGAAATCGGTTTTTTATACGCAGTTTGCTTTTACTTTTCTGTTGTTGTTTCCTTCTGTTATTTGGAGTAGAGGAAAGCACCATTATATCTTGACCTCTGACCTTCTATCTCACGTGTTATTCGCAACGTGAAACACAGTATACAATTACACTTGAACTTCAGTTGTCAGCTTGTTAGCGGTGGTTGAGTGAAGCGATGCGATGCTAATCGAGAGCCGGGGCTTTGATTGTCGACATCCTCAGGGAATTATATCAACTAGCTAACAGACCGTTCACTGCCAAGTATTCGCATCTAATGCTATGCTCTTGTAATTTCCTTAGCCAATTTTATTAGAGACCTGACCTTTTGTGATCTTTTGTTGTATCCTCTTATTGGTATTGTGTTTAAGGTCATTAATATTGAAAAGATATTATGTTTTATGAAATACACTTCTTCGTAAATATTTTGGAAGTCATTATTTTGGGTCGTCTAGTTGTTTAAGTGCGGGTAATCGGCTCAGAGATCTGTCTAGACCTAGGATTTCTAGGTTTGATAAAAAGTCATTAGGCTTAGCTTTGATAATTATGACGAATGTATTATTTTGTATTGAAAGAAATGGTCGACAAACGATATTGTATGAATATATAGGTTAATGTGTAAAACGTGGAAAGAAAAATATAAACCTAACAATGCCAATCACGCGAAAAATGATGGCAGACCTAAGGATATCCTATACCTCGGTCTGAAGCGTTATCTTACATTGATAATTCTATATATTTCTGCTTAAAGTTCTAGACTACTATATCTACGACTACTATATAATGTCCTTTGTTTTATATTCCAGCCATTTTGTACTCCTCTGAGCGGCTTCGCGAAGGTGACATACATCTACGGAATTATCAAAGAACAGAATTCTGACGCGGTTTCGCTGACAACATGGGTGATATCCGTCTCCACAAATTTAGGTGAGTAGTGTTATTTGCTTAGAAGGTAAACTACTAAAAGTATTACTAGGTTTTTTATAAATCCTCAGTAGTAGCACGGAGTCTGGAATTGTGCCCGGTATATGGCAATTGGCTCAACCCCTAATAAATGAGACTTATAACATAAATAGTGAAAAGTGGGTGTTACATTGTACAGTGCCATTAAGTGCCGTAATGTGCATCTCTGCCTACCCCTTCGGGGATACAAGGCGTGATGTTATGTTATTTTATGTCAACTAACACTATAAGAACTAAAGAGGAAAACTCTTTGCTAGAATTTGATTCGCAGAGAGACAGATAGTTATTGCTTTTTTTATTTTTCTAAAAAGAGACAGACTTCTTCGCCAGGAAAAGTAAGATATGGTGTTATGAAGGTACATACTTACCTATGAAATACCCTGCAGATAAAACTAAATAAAATAAGACATTTATAAAGCTTTATAATACAACTAGCTACTTCCGCGCGGGTTCACACGCTCTGCTCAACTCCTTTTATAATAATAATAAAGGTTTTTATTCGGACAACAAATAATCCACTTTTGTTAGTAACTTACATGCTAAACTTAAACACTAGGATTAGTAATAATTAAAATTATATTTGGCCACTTTAAAATTAATGCGTCATGTACTTACGAGGCTCCTTAGAAGGACAATGATTCCTCATGAGATGCCTCAGTACAGGAGCTCTCGGGTCCTCGGCAATGACTTTCAGGATGCTGTTGTCACTACCCCGGATCCTTCTCACAAGCGATGCTTTTTTCTGATGATCGCATGAAAACTATCTGTATGCGATTGGGCAAACATCCCCGAGGCACTACAGAAACGCGGGAGTTTCAACATCATCCTGAAAACATTATTGTATTGGACGCGCAAGGCGCTTAGCGTTCCACGAGAACAGCTAAACCACAAACTTCCCGCATACAGGCCTTGGCAGTACGCTTTAAACAAAGTTATTTTTACCTGATCGGTACAACGAAAAAATCTGCGCGACAACATGTTCCCGCGAACCGCCAACGCCCTGCGCTCCCTCTCCACGTCCTCATCGTCTTTAAGGTCGTCGACAAGTATATGTCCCAGATATTTGAACTTCGTTACCTGCTTTATACTAGAACCATTCAAAGTTATTGAAGGAAAGGAGTCAGGGCACTTGCCGGCAGCTCCAAAGACCATGAACTCTGTTTTTCTTACGTATATATAAGAACATGTGATGCGGCGTATTCTTCGCAAACTTTGAGCATCCCTCTAATTGACCTCGCAGTCGGGCCCAGCAGCACCATATCGTCCGCATAGCTGATGTTGTTCACACAGACACCACCACTCGGCTTTTGGTCGTAAGGTGATGTTTTATAGTAGGCTATAAAACGTCACGTCT
This sequence comes from Spodoptera picta, assembly GCA_038387885.1. Classification (NCBI taxonomy): domain Eukaryota; kingdom Metazoa; phylum Arthropoda; class Insecta; order Lepidoptera; family Noctuidae; genus Spodoptera; species Spodoptera picta. Next base: position 929,511 of record JAZHFQ010000105.1, read on the forward strand.
AGCTAGGGCCATCCTCGATAAATGCGCTATCCGACACAAAAACAATTATTCAAATCAGACTTGTAGTTACGGAGATTAGCGCGTTCAAACAAACAAACACAATAAACTCTTCCGCTTTATATAATAGTAATATAATAATTATACGTCTTTAGCACTAGCCGGACCATTGTCATTAACAACACTATTTGTTGGCGCAGTGTCTGGCTTGTCTTGCTGACCAGGTACTGCGCATTGTGGTCTACTAATTGAATCCGGGTCTGGTTGCAATGTGCATGTGATATTGTGACGATTGTAAATACGGATGTGTAACAGGATGATTTCTGATTGGGAAGCAGCGTGTTTATAAGATTATATTTAACATTAGCCTGCGATTTCGTGAGCGTCGAATATGATTCTTTTTGTTTCAATTTTTTTTTAATAAAAGTAGCCTATGTTACTCCTTGGCACATCAACTATCTGCCAATATAAGTTCGTTCTAAAGCAGTCCAGCCATTCCAGATATAACCCAGTACAAACAGACAGACAGACAGACAAAAATTGTAATAAATGTTATTTTGGTTTAAGTATCGTATGTATATTCATATGCATGTAGTAAAAAGCGGTTATTTTAATATTAAAAACAGGTACTCTTAGTTTATTTATCTGTATAGATGCATTTTATGTATTTTGTGTATGAATATATGTGTCCAAAGTGGAATCTTGCAACTAAATTTAGTAGTAGATATCTTCAAGTGATTGAGCTGAAATTTTATATACATGTTTAAATTGGGTAGGTACTTGATAACTAGTCAAATTCAATACTTTTTTTTTCGACAGTTTTCTATGAATTTTGTACGGGATTGTGTATTGTGACGTCAAGTTTTTTTTAGCGTCAAACATCATACTTATTTCTTAAAAATTTGCTGGAAAAATACTAAAATTAAGTTGGTCATAAAATCAATGAATGAAAGTATGATTATTTTTTAATGATGTCTCTTTATGATTGTAATACAAAATCTTTTGAAATAATATATACAATTAATATTAACTATAACTAAATGTGTCTATGTGTCTTTTGGGCACCCTACCTCACGATAATGATGAGGAAAATTTTTTTTTGATACCTTATTATAGCTTATTTATTTATTATTACCTTTTTTTAACTCGTCGAGTACCGGTTTTGCAGACACAATTATAGAACAATAGGTTGCGGTCACCGGTGACCGCTTGGTATTCGACAGTTTAAGGTGTAAATATTTTAGTTCATAGTTATTTATATTTTAAGTTGTATATATTTTCTTTTAATGATTGATTATATTGAACAGTTGAAATAATTTTTGTTTGACTAAAGAATGTACCAAATACCCAATTGCATGACTATAAAATCGAAGCTGCCTAAAAGCTTGTTTTGAAAGTAAAGAAACAAATGTACCTACTTTTGATGATCGGTGATGATTTACTTAACTTTACCTACTTCCAGCTCGCATATTCACGGTCTACGTGGACTCGGCAGACTTTAAGCTGTTGCTGAACTTCTTGGTGTCAACACTCCTGAGCTCTGCAGTGCTGGGAACAGCCATCTACTACAAGAAGTCGAGCACCCCACAACCACCGACCCGGTCCCGAAGAAAGTCTATCGCTCAACACAACCATTCCGATTAGGTTTGCTATATTATAATAGGTACAGAACTATTTCACATACGGCCAGTCTAATAAAACTATCTGATATTTTTCTTCTTTTCGAAAGTCCTTGAGAGTGAACTGGACCTCCTGTATAAAAGAGATTACCACTATCTCCACGTTTGAAAGAAAGAAACGAGAACCGTGTTCGGTGTTATGATTGTTTGGTTCATTAAAGGCGGCCAATCAGAGCGCTGAATGTTCTCGGTAAACGTATAAGAAATTCGTACTAATGGTACAGGTTAAAATATAGTCGTCATCGGCTCCAACGACACCCACGAGGAAGAGTAGGGCAGGTGACAATTGTTTGACCTTGCCGTAACTATTTACTGTAATATTAGATTCTACAGCGCCTAAGCAACCATCGTGTGGTGTCTATAGACAGAATTTTAACACAATCTCTGTATAAGAACCAACTCAAAATATAATTACGTTATAAAGACTGGCCGCTAGTGAGAACATAATTTTTTAAATGTTCCTCGGTTATGATAATTATGTGATAAGGCCACGCTAGCGCTCGTAGGTGATTTGCTAAAGCAGAACTAATAATCGTTTGACATGCCTGCATGCGTGTACATATTATTATAATACTACACTTGGTTGCAAATAAATGGAACCATTAGCTTTTTCTTTTTCATTTCTTAATAAATATACCCTGACACATGTATTTTATTCATTAGTCACGTACGTCGTATAACAGGCAATTTAGTTATCTTTAAAATAGACTCTTTTGTTGGTAAAAAATAAAGCTTAATTTTTTTTGTTGTAGATTATTCGATAAAATAAAAAAACACGCTAGTGGCCTCAGTTCTTTGCTCCAAAGTGTATACGGGGTGTAAACGAAACGCGCTTGAAAAACTCAGATATAAAATATAGTTTTTACAATTTTAATTTTGATCGATTTTATTTACATTTTTTTTCATGCAACTTCAGCCTTTAGCGTTTGATTACAACTATTATAAAAGGTACATTTAATTCCTTCCTTTTATATAAATAAAAATAGTCTTTGCCCATCATTTTTCGGCAGCGTTCCTATTACACCCTGAATTATGTATTGTATACTGCTATATAGATAGTTAAAAATTGATACCCTACAACTACATAATTGTGAACCACGTTGTTATAACAACGACATGTGGGCTTGTACAACGTTTTAGATCTGTTTCACAATATGAATGATTAAATTAAGAGTAACTTTATCAAGCCCCCTATTGTAGAACATTTTAGAACTATTCATCTCTCTATTCTTAGATAATCATCTTTTCTTCCTACTCTATCAGTACATGATAAAATTACTCGTACACCTCCCCTTTTTAACTATTATAATACTCTTTAGAATGCGAAATTGCGTATGTATCCGATTTTGGATGTTATTGCAACTCAAATTGAAAATTCTCATTAGTTTTTAAACCGACTTCAAAAACAGAGCAGGGTAGGTAACAAAAGAATTTTATGATTCGATTTCCAAGCGACTTCATACAAAAAAGGATATTCTCAATTGACCTTTTTGTATGTGTTTGTCCTCAATTATCTCGCGATAGGCTGAATCGATTTTAATACGGTTTTCAGAAAAATATCTGTGACACTTAGAAGGTTTTAGTGTAAGGGGGTTGAAGGCGGTTTTTTTTTAAACGTACTTTATGAAAGAAGTATTTATATGCCGTATATATTATTGGTGTCAACTTTGAACCTATTGTTAGGTAATTAATACCGAAATAATTGTCACTGTCTGCTTTTACGTGTTTGAAGTACGGTTTTTTTAAACGTAGCCTATTTAATTTATATTGACTATTTTTAAATTACTCTACAACGGTTTTATACTCGGAAATGTTTTATTGTACCCATTGCAATTGCAACTTTATATTTTTGAATATTTTAAATTAATATATTGATTTACAATTATTATTTAATTATACTCATATAGCGAATGATTTTAATCAACATGGCTAATCTCTAAGCATTCCTTTAGTTTATGCAAAATCTTCACGGCAGCTATGCAAACCAAAAATATATAAAAACTTAATACTCTTTGATACTTATGTCAACGAGAAAATCAAGCAAATTCGAAGCTTAAACAGTAAAACTTAAAGTTCAAAATTAGTATAAATAGTCAGAGAATAAGTGCCATACCGGAATACTGTATATTTGTTATATTTTTGTATAAATTATACATGTGTGTACACTTTTTGGCCGTAGAGGCAACATACTTATTACAAACCTGTTATGGAAATGGCGTCCTTATAACAAAGGACATAAGACAGAAAATTGTATGGAAAGATTTGTAAAATTATTACGCAATAATTTATATAATCCATGCTGGTATGAATAGATTGAAATTATCGTTGAATTTACGATCGTATAAAATGATTAATAAGGTTCATTTGTCTGTGCATGTTACACTGTAAAACTAGCCCAACTGCCTTTTTATCCATGAAAGTACCTAATGTACATAATATTGAGTAGCAGTTAATAATACAAACTGTCCAAAATGAGCCGTAAAGACGTCAGTACATTTCATCAACAGAAGATTTTAAACGTTATCTGTACTATAATAAAGTCAATTTTTAAGAAAGCGTTTTGACAAAGTATCATTGGCACAATGTGTAAATGATAATGCTCGTTTTAGGCATTTATGAATGAAATTTGACTCATTATTTAGGCTTGAATATCGAAAAATTATAGTAGTGAGAATATGCTTAGTAATTACGAAATTAAAATATTAAATTTATGGAGGTATTAACAAACAAATGAACGTCGATGGTGTCGATTTTCTGATAGAAGCTTACTAATACATTTAGTGATGCACAGAGATAGTCAAAGTTAGTTAAATGTAGAAAAGTAAATAGATAAGCACGTTAAGCATCGTAGTGCTAAATTGTAAGATTCAAACCCTAAAGAGGTACAAAATCAATGAAATGTAATAAACTGCAAATTGTAACTAAAACGTATGAGTTATTGCCTTATCCCAGTCCATTTTGCTAGGGTTAATTAGTGTTCCTACTATACATAACTGTAATGAAACATTGGAATTGAAAAACATAGATGTAATCGCACAAATCCTCGCTAGTTTTTAATAAAATATTTAAGCACTGTTATACAAAACAATAGAGAGAAAAAGGAATATAAAAGTATTTTGTACATATTGCTTGGCTAAGCAAGAATGCTGTATCAGTGTGAATGAAACGGAGAAGTTCATTGAACCTTTGTCTTACTTAACTCGTTGAGTACCGTCATTATAGACACAATTAAAGAACAATACGGTACGGAACGGTTGCGGTCACGGGTGTCCTCGCGGTGTTTGACAGTTTATATAAAGTTTTAATTTTCGAAACTAGACCTACTTTTTTCGAGTCATACGTTATTCTGGATTTATAATATCTAATTAGGTTTTTCCCGCGGCTTCACTCGCGTCACAAAAGGATAAAAAGAAGCCTATGCGACATAGCGCCATCCATACCAATACTTTTGTTTTCCCTTGGGAATATCATAAAAATGGGATAAAAATTACCCTATTATTTAATCCAGACTTCCAACTTTACGTCTGCAAAAATTCAAAGCAATCGGTTTAGTAGTTACGGCGTAAAAGCAGAACAAACAAACAAAGTCACTTTCCGATTTATAATATTAAGTAAGGATAATATAAGCTTGTGGTCGATCATCGTATAAGCAAACGTAAAGCAAGGATATATGAGTAGACAAATGCCCCATGACATGGATTGGCGAAAATGGTCAAGCTGAACCTGACGTACACATATGGTGACAACGACAAAAAAATCCGTGTGCATGTATAATTAAATGTTAAGCATGTGCAATCAGGATTAAATGGACTAAAATAGTATATATATATTTTTTCTTTTAATCGGAAATAAATTTACGTGATATTTGCCGAGACCCCCCTCTCTCCAACGTAAGATTAGATGGTACATATAAGAACCCCCTCCCCACACCCTAAACATCTCACGTAATTTATGAATGGGCCCCCTAATGGTAAATCTTGTAAGTATTTGTGATGCATATGCAACTATATCAGATGCTAGCAAAATTGTGAAAGCATTTTCCGGTTTTCTGCGTTATTATTCACACAGTTTAACTCCTCTATTCAAATGTCTTCTATATTACCTCCCGTAGTATAATGCAATATTTGTAGATGGAATTATTGAATGTTAAAACATTAATGTAAAATTATATTATTGTAATTATATTTAAAGTTGTTATAGTATAATGCTAGTTGATGTTCGCTGGTTTAAACGAAGAATGCTAAGGAATTTAGGAATGCACCAACTCTATTTCGAAACACGCTAGGAAAATATTTTAAATTATAGTTTGTATGAAATTTATAAACGTACAATATATGTGTAATTCTCTAATTTATGGCTTTACTTGCAATATTATTGTCTATTTAGCATTTGTTACAGAAATTTAAAAAGCAACAAATAATTGCTTAAATTGATTGTGTTTATCCCATCACTTTGATGAACTCGTCATTTGTTGGTAGTAGCAGTAAATGAGACACATTATATTTTCTTTGTGTCAGGGCAATTCATGAACCATTGGTAAACCAATTACTTTATGTTTGTACTCTATAGGTTATCCTCGCTTCTCTTGCCAAACCAGTGAACTAAATATTCCTAACACATTAGAGATATTTAAATAATATATCTTAGTTTATCTTTAACACGAGTAGTTCTACAATTATTATAACTAGCACTATATCTTGCTATCCTTATTCTAGTCACTATCCAATTGGCTTTGAATAATCTTGTCAAATTATGTAGTAGAACGTAGAACATTTTCGATTTTTTAGAATTTTAGTCGTATTCTTGTATCTTGTTGGCTAATGATATTGTAAGTAAACCGGTGTAGATAGGTTAGAATCTAGCAAATGTAACGTAAAAAAGTGCTAACCAGCCACATTTGACCTCAGTGTCGCGATGCGTTTACCTGACATAACATAACATCGCGCCCTTTATCCTCGAAGGGGTAGGCAGAGGTGTACATAAAAGCAGTCAGGCGCCGTCTACGTACCTATTCATATGTGTACCATTTTTGAAGACCGAATATTGTTTAAGTAACCTAAATAGGTTCTAGTATCTACACCTTTTTACTTATAATATCATTATAGCTTACAATTTTATTTAAATCTTTACGGTTTTTAAGACATTTGACTCATTGTTTAACTTAAGATTTTCAATGGTATCTAATGGATGTTTAAGCTAAAACCCCATAATATTAAATTATCATGACTGCCTCGTTGGCCGAGTGGTCGCAAATGCGGCTGCCGGGCAAGGGGTCTCGGGTTCGATTCCCGGGTCGGGCAAAGTATTACTGGGTTTTTAAATAATTCTCAGTAGTAGCACGGAGTTTGGAAATGTGCCCGGTATATGGCAATAGGCTCACCCCCTATTACATGGGACTCAACATAAATAGTGAAAAGTAGGTGTTACTTCTGTGTGCACCTCTGCCTACCCCTTCGGGGATAAAAGGCGTGATGTTATGTTATGTTATTAAATTATCAAATGATGTTTGAAATGGAGTGTAGTGTAAGATCCTCTTTTTCCAATAGATAATTTCCTAATGTCAAACTTGTTAACAGCTATAGTAATTGGACAAATAGGACTTTACGCTACATTACGCCATCATTGGCTCTCAAAGGATCAAGAATTATGTTAATATTAAAAATTCAAACACATCTTATGTCCTTTTATGTCACTACCAATCACTAGATAACAGTTATAAGAAACTGTTGTTTGTTATTCAACCATTTTCGAAGTTTATAAATCCCTACCATGATAATGATGATTAGGATCGCGTAGATAAACTTCAAAAATGTACCCTGTTACAAAATGTTGGTAATTTTACAGAAAGACATGAGACTTCCAGCAACTGTCACCGGTATGAATATTATGTGAACTTAGCATGAAAAGACAATTTAAAATAACTGTATTTAATGTTTCCTTTAATATTCTCCCGATTATTATTGTTTATCAATCTTCTTTAGATTAGATTAGAATAATATCTGAGAGTAATAATTGTTTTACAATGTATTTGGTGCCATTTATTATTGTAATGCTATTTTTATCATGTCGAATTGAATAAGTGCCAAATAAATGGGCCTAGTTTATTTTAATTTCAATGGTTATTTTAAATAAACATGTAGACAACACATTCGTTTTGAGTTTGTATTTACCAATTAATGCAATATTACAATTAGTTGTTAACCTACTTTAATAACTTATATATTATTTCTTCATCTTACCAACTTATTTTACTAACATAATTATGTACACAATCTAAAAGATGCGTCCAAGTCTGCCAAAATGGCGTGCTTGTGATGCATTAACCAGATGTGAATGTACTATAAGTTAACAGAAGTAAGTACATAATAACTAAACCTAATTTTCAGAACAGACAAAACATTATATAAAAAAAACAAAACAATATTATCTAATTTAATTATCCTCGCCTTTTAGGTTTTGAAACCTTTGCAGAATCTTTTGAGCAGGAGTTTGGGCAACAAAGACAGAAGACTTTATAGTCACTAGACTTCCCTTCTTCTTACGAAGTGTCGTAAATCCGCCGCGAGCCGAACTCTTCTTGGAATAGAAACTTTCTTTGGATGATGTGCGTTTGTGCATTAGAAGGCGTGAGCAAAGTACTCTTGGGGAAACAAGCTCGAATGATGATGTTGACGTTGCTCTCAGTTTTGGGGTCGATGTTGAATCTGGACGTGGCGAACTCGCATAACATGGTTCTACCCTATACACACTGCTATACACGTTGTGCAATGGTTCCGGTCTAGAGCTCTTCACTTCAGGTAATGCCGGTAACCCCTCGGGCTCGCTCAACGTATTATCACTTTGTTCCGGATGTAGACTTTCTTGCATTAATCCTTGCGGCTCTTGAGCAGCGAAATTTGATCGGCTCACTAACTGTCTACCTCTCTTCCTCGCTCGAGCCTTAGCCACTTTAGCGTCGCTCTTCGAACACAGTAAGTTTATGTTGAGATCAATGTATTCACACACCGCTTCAGCTTCTTCCTTCGGAGACAGGTGCGCATCTCTAAAGAAACCATAACCGTTCCTAACATCATGAATACATTCAATGACAAGCCAAGTTAGTGTGCTTATTACGAGAACTAGAGTTGTGATAACAGCGATTGCTGTGGTCGTATCAGGGCCAGTTAGTTTATATTGAATCTTGCCTAGAACACCATAAGTAACGATGTTCTGAGTACGTCTGTTGCTGTGCGCACGACATGTGTAGAAACCTCTAAGATCGTGGTCAGCTGTAGCTACGAGTCTCAGAACTCGTCCATCGTTAACTGATCTCACAGATTTTGCTTTCAAAGTACTTGTATCCATAGCTGTATCTAAGTATAGCCAGCTAGCTTCATGTGGAGATCGAGATGTTCTTGCATGAAGGCACGTTAAATTCAGCCTGTTAGACTTACCCCACGCTGTTTCGTGGTAAGATCCAGATATACTTGCAGATCTTGAGGAGACTTGAATTTTGTCTTCCTTATATCTCTCCATATTACAACCATGTAAATCTAATAGGACCCCATTTTCCCTGATAGATGCTATAACTCCATAAAACGGAACAATTTCCTCGTTTAGATGGCTTATTAAGTTATTTGGTATCCCACCGACGAAGAATTCGTCAGAGCACAACGAAAATGGGAGGTCTTGTGTTTGTTCAATATTTTCAGGTTTTATTGTCGGCTTACTTGTGATTGATGTAGACGTATTGACTGAGATGGTGGTTGGAGTTGTGGTTTTTAACGAATCACGTCTTTTACGAGCAACTTCTTCGAACAATACATGTAATCGTTCTCCTGCATTGATACAAGCTTCTATTGCGTTTGTATCTTGTTTTTTGGATATAGTAACGTTGAGCCATTGTTCTGATGCGCAATCCGATGTACTACTACTCTCTGTTCGAAAATTACCTAGGGCTAACTTCATCTTCAATCTCATATTTTGCAAATATAAATGTAACCAATTGGTGCTTTTTTCAGTTCTCAGAAATAAAATAGTCCCCGCTTCTTTATTGGTTTTTAAAGTTAGTTCCAGGCGCCAACTCTGTTGATCTATAAAACAAGGTAGACGTAAATACTGATCATTGGTGATATGCATGTATGCTTCTTCCGTATTCGCTTTTTCATATGCAATATTTGAAGCTGCGATAGGATGAAAATCGCTTTTTCTAGATCTCTGATTACGGCTTATGATCATATTTAAGGGAATAAAATTTAAAATTAATTCCTGAATTTGCCCGTGAAATCTTTCTCCTACAAAAATTTTCATTTTATCATCAGGCAAATCTGGGTCACAAGGCCATGCGACCTTTAATGGTATGACGGCTTCATTGAGCCTCAACACAGCACCTTCACCCGTCACAGCCAGTAGAGCCGTGTGCCAAGTTGCTGGTTCGAAGTTTGTGTGTGAGCAAGTCCTAGGCAGACAACACGACCGACTAGAACCACACGCATCTAGACAAACATGCCATTTTTGTAGGCTTAGCCGAACGAAAGAATTTTGACCTGCTTCTCTACGGACTAATGTTCCATGCGGTGACAAGGGCATAAATCTCATATAGAATTGATAAAGTGTGGCACGCTTATTTTCGAGGTTATAATGAAGAGATGATTCACCATGAAATATGGCAACTGTATGAGAATATATTTCACAAGGATAGAAATGACAGGACCCAACTTCAGTTTTAGGTCCAACACAAGTCGATCCTTTGCCATGAGGAATTGGTCTAGTACAGGTCCTTGTTCTAGCCCGTCTGCCAGCTCCGCAGGTTTGTGAGCAAGGTCCCCAGCTTCCCCATCCAGACCATCCACCATCCAGCGAACAAAAGCCATTTTCACAAACCTCTAACTGATCGTGTTGTCCCCGACAGTGTGTACCCCACGTTCCGGAGGCCGGCAGAGTGTCAGTTTCATGACAAACTCTTCTTCGACGTCTTACTCCGGCTCCACACTTTTCTGAGCACGACGACCAAGAGCTCCATTCACCCCAACTTCCTCCAGAATCTTTGCTGGTAATAGCACATTGATCGCCTACGCAAACATCTGCTATAAGAGGAGAGCCAGCGCAAGCAAGACGCGCATCCGAAGGTGCTGGCGTATCACATCTCCGTAATCTCCACTTTAAACCGCGTCCACATCGAGCACCGCAAGAAGACCAGGAACCCCATGTTCCCCACTCGCCTATCACCGGACAACCCAGGTTACGCTTCACACATTGTAACGAATTCCACAAGGACTCTGAATTAAGTTGCCACGTATTATCAAAAGCTAGAGCGGCCTCGATTGCTTCAAAGGGGCATTCCATTTGTAAGCAGCGTTCCATTAAGGCAGGGACAGCTTCAAGTTGATTTAGCGCCTCCATTCTAGCCGAGTCACCTTTGACCAGTTCGCGAAAATCATTGACAGTGCAGTTTGTGAGGTAACAGACATCTGTTTGTTCGTCTGGCCCACTACATGGTGTACCATCTTGAGAAGGTGGCGGGTTAATACATTCTCTTGTTCGGTGGCGGTGTCCAACGTCGTCACAAGGGCCTTGACATGAAGACCATGAGCTCCAGGCAGACCACCCTCCATCAATAGGACAGTCACTATCGGAAATGATGCCCAGCTCACATTCAAGACGCCAGACAATCTGTTGCCGCTTGCCGCTTGGTTTTTTTGTTTGGATCATCAGAAGTGAGCAAACTATCCAAACAATTAAATACTTATAAATATGAGAAGACATTGTATTCGATGAATAACATCGCATTAAATCATTATTATGTGTGAAATGTGCAATGAAAGAAATACGTTTATTTTACTAAATGACATCACTGTTGTAAGATTGACAATACATATATATACTCTTTGGATTGACATAATTCTTAATGTTCTGAAAAAGAAATATGTTGCACTTCGTTAGAAATGAGGTAAGGTCATAAATTAATACCTACATAGGTACCATCAAGGGCGTTGAATAAAAGAGTGTCTTGAAAGGTCTGTGGCTACCTGGCTACTTTGATCAAAGAATATATTAAGTGTAATAGGGGTTTGATACCTGTCGCGTGGCAATGTCTGTCATTACACTTCATGCGTACACTTAAGCTCTGTGCGAAAAGTAAATATGAGTAAATACACTCAAGTAAATAACCATCAATACTATATAACAATCTAAGTCACGAACTAAATTATTCACTCAACTGATATTCATTCACTAATCTATTAGTAATCATTTATTAATTATTTTAATACTAGCTTTTACCCACGGCTTCGCTCGCGTCACATAAGGATAAAAAGTAGCCTATGTGACATATACCAATGCACACAGCGCCATCTATACCAATACTTTTGTTTTCCCTCAGGAATTTCATCCAGACTTCTAACTTTACGTCTGCAAAAATTCAAAGCAATAGGTTTAGTAGTTACGGCGTGAAAGCGGAACAAACAAACAAACTCACTTTCCAATTTGTAATATAAGTAAGGATGACTAGGTATGTTCATCACTAGATGAATATGTCTGTGCATCAAGGTTCATCTAGGGGTCAATCATATCAATAGCTACTAAATTCCCATATACTTTGTCCTGTATAAGCGGTGTGTCTACTATAAGGAACCTGTTATTGGGTACAACCCTTTTCATTCGATGCGACCCATGGCATTCGGATTCTAGCCTCTTCGATTGCCCTGACCCCGGATCAATAGCTCTTACCACCCATACCAGAATCGCATCTTTATGTTCCCTTGATGACCTTTGATGTCTCTCAAACCGATCCTTATTTTTATCATGATTTTCTTTAATGCGATCACTAGCGCCTGACTTAATTTGCTATACAGGTTCATTGATAACACTTAAAAACAGTTTAAAATCGCTTCAGTGATATTATTACACTTGCATCAATAGCCTAATTTTTCCATCATCAGTCATTCAGTTTATCATTTTCGACGTCATGTATCGAGGTATTTATGCCTAACTGAATATCAGGGACGGTATCTTAAATATCACTCTTTTGCACAAAATAGCCAAAATCGTGGGATTCTATCGCTCGACCTGTCTGTTGGTCCATCTCCTATAGCGGTTGAGAAGGAGCCGCCGCAGTGAAGAGGTTTGTTCCTTCACGCCTTCCTCCACCTCCTTAGCTAGCGTAATTAATAGACGGAAAAGAAAGAGGGTAGAAAAGAACGAAAGAAAGAAAAAACTGTTTGTTACGCCACGTCAGACGTTTACACAGCAAACCGGACATAGGTATACACAAAAAAAGTACATGGTGCGTTGCAGCCCAAAAGACGGGAGCTCAGCTTAATGCTGTAGCTCGGGCTCGAGTCACTGTGTACTCGAACCCGAGCTACAGCTGCTGATTTTCAGCACCAGTCACGCATATTTGCGATCGGGTACGTATATGGTGTGTTTGTGTATGCGCGAGCTCGTGAGTTCGTTATATCGCGTGTGTATGTGTTTGATGTATTATTACGTTTATGCATGCTTAAGTGCGTGTTTGTTCACCTGTTTGTGGGCGTCTATTTGTCTATGAGAGAGAATATGTTTAAGTGCGCGCGCGCGTATGTTTGTATGTGTGTGTGACTGTGTGTGTGTGAGGGTGTGTTTGTGTGTCTGTATGTGTGTTGTATATTGTTGTCTTTCCTGGGCGATAACAATATTTGCGTAATGTGTAGGTATCTTGTGTGTGTGTCGGTGTGGTGGTGTTGATGCATTCAATTATTTATTGTTTGCATATATGGGTGTGTGTTTGATTTTTTACTTGTATGTGTGTGCGCGTACTTTTGTGCATGTGTTTTTATGTGTGATTTCTTATGTATGTATATTTAGGCATTGTGCGCGTTTGCTTGCACCTATGTGTGTATGTATATGTGTGCTTGAGTGTGTAAGTTTGTGATTATGTGTATAAGGTTTTTTTAAATAAAACAATTATTTAATTCAAGGGCTATTTATTGCATGAGATACATACACAATACAATAATAGCTTTGACAGAGACAGAATTCTACATGAATAATTCGGATACACATCCCCGCGATGTGTATCGTTGCAAACTACAGAAAACGCTGTGATTCCAGCTTGATTGAAGATTACGATTGTTGTTTTAGATCCATGTATCCCAGCTGTTGTTTGTTTGTTTATCCCGGCAATTTCACTAGGGTCTCGGTACACGGATCGCGAAGGGTGCTTGCATTTTCACTAGTAAAGCCCCTTCGCTACTCCAAAACATCTGCCTCGTCTTCGTTAGAAGCAGGGACCCCTGATGACAAAAAAACATGTTAGTAAAACAATTTATTCCCGTATACTTTTTTTTTAAGAAACGTTGCCCCACACTAAGATTTTCTCATGTGTCGTAGGTGCGTTTACAAATATACCTCTACAAGTTCACATACACATGACACCTAGACCCCGAACAACAGTCTGTGGACCACACAAAGAGTTGCTTCGTGCGGGAATCGAACCCACAACACGTTGCTTGCAGCAAGGGGCCCATCCACCGCACCAGCCGTGCAGTCTTGCCTTGTAGCGAACTTACTGAAACTGTAACTGATAAAAAATGAGCGAGAATTAGGTACTCACCTCCATGTGTAGACTCCCCACTGCTATTCAGCAGTGGGGAGCCGAAGAGGAAAGCCAATGTCATATAACTTCCATTTCCACAAAATTACGTTTTCTTCTCGTGAGTTACGTCAGTACTGGTCGGTGGCTTCGGCGACTCTGCTGTACCGCGCGCTGCGCCGAACTCCTTAACGCTGGGATCCAACTGCGCAAATGCATTTCAGGACGAGAACATACGGCATTACAACTCGACTCACAAATTATTTATTTTTAGCGTTTATTTATTAACTAATAGCGAAAATATGTAATATTGTATCGTCTACTTCATATTGTATTTTTCATATGGGTAGACACGTTTAGAATAAGTACCTACCTAGTCCTTTGAAATCATAGCAAGTTGTATGTAATCATACAACTTGCATCTTTGTTGATACAAAAATGTTATTATTCTGTGTCAGATTTTTTATTAAATTTTTTTTTTCAATATTTATTCCGCTATTTTTTATTAGATAACATTGTAGTGTACACTGATTTGCTGTAAGTCTGAAAACAATTTGCAAATATTATTAGATTTATTTTATCAATTAATAATTATAATAGTTTTATAGATAACTTACAAAGTTGTCAGTTGGTAGAATGTACCAGGAACGATATATCTTTGTAAGACCTTATAAATATTATGTACCTACATTAAATGCAAATAAATGATTCTATTCTATTGAATAAATGGACTCAGCTTCGCATTGTTTAGAGGACGCAATTTTATTTTAGTGACATATATGGGGGTCAATAGAAGCTTAACCACAAGTTTGTGGGGTCACCAGTCTGCACCGTTATCCCTTGTCCCCCAGCTGCCATCGGTGACCAGGTTGTCGTGGTCTCGCATTGTGTGATCTTTCCGTGCTTTTAACGGCCAGTTTATAGAATGCCACCTCGAGTGCTAGTTGCCGGATCCTAGCAATGACCACCCCGACCGCTCTTGCCATTAATTTAGTCGCTGCCTGGTACGACCTCCCGAGTTCTAGCACCAGCGTGTCGTAGCAGACCACGCTGACACCGTTCGGGAGGACATTGCGCAGCACCTAGTCGTAGCCAATGTTTCACAGAAGCCCCCCAAAAACCGTACTCTGTGGAACACCGCCTGACGTCACTCGCCGGTTCCACTCAACTTGGTGACCGGGGTAGATTACAGAGAAAGAAAGCCCTGACCAGCGCAGTAGGCTGATTTGGGTGCTTTGTCTATGATTGGATTATCCATATGAGAAAGAAACTAAAGAGCCCTACTAGAACTCAGATTCTAGTTGGATTCTAGTACTGTCAGTCGTGTAACGCGTCGTGTTCCGCGCGCGCCGCAAAGAACCTACAGACCACCACAGATAGTGCCCAGTAGGACTGCTGGCCGCCCGACCCGGTGCTACAGACAACTTAACGGGTAACCGTGGTTCCATGCAGAAGTAAAAACGGGGTGGTTTTAAGTCAGTGAGAGCCTGACACTGTCTCGTC
Organism: Spodoptera picta; assembly: GCA_038387885.1. NCBI lineage: Eukaryota > Metazoa > Arthropoda > Insecta > Lepidoptera > Noctuidae > Spodoptera > Spodoptera picta. The sequence continues at coordinate 945,240 of JAZHFQ010000105.1, forward strand.
TCACTCAAGGCGGGAAAAGTATTTGGATGATTTTTCTCCCTCAAAAAAGGTAGGTACCTATCTACTTTGTTACTAGTGCACCTTTGCGAAGGGACAAAAAGGTGAGACTTATACTTATTCAGATTAGATTTAGAAATCTAAACAGATTTATGTAAATATTTAGGACCATTTCCATGGGTCACATGTCGCCTAGATCATTGTAAGCAGTGATTACATTAACAAAAATTCCATATGAAAGAAACCGCGGGCAAAGGCTAGTATAAAATTGACCATTTAACGCCCCGTGTATTTTCAAAAATCCAGTGAATTTTACACTGTCCGATATTTTTCAATATTTGCATCGTAGCAAATAGTACGTCCCGATTTTATTGAATGATAGAGAAAATATTTATTGTTACATTTTGATATTGTTTAATTTGACAAGCTAAGATTATAGAGACATGTAAAACATTGTGAGAATTAAAATTCTTCTCTATGTAACAGCTTCGGAATACATTAAACTGAGAAATCGTCCCGTATCCTTTGAAAGGGATCTGAATACCTAACTATCTGCTCGAGTATATGCCTAGAAAATCAATACCAGACAGCGTTGTACGTATGGAATAGTTATGAAGATGTATACCTGGTTTGTTTATCGTAAGCGTTGGGTAAAGCGAGGATTTGAGTTTGAATCTTTCTTCGATAAAACCTCATTTTTGTCTTGTGAACAGGTGCAAAAGGTGATTGCCGAGCAATGGGTTTAAAATTGGCACAGTATTATTAGCTATTTGTTTTTTTAACAATCTTATTACTTAGTTTTTTTAAGTCTCAGTGAATCTGAATTTATTGAAAGGAGTGCTTAAGCCTTATTGAGCCATTTTCTAAATTTGGGAATCTTTGTTCTCTTTGCATTCAATAGATATGACAATATTTCTATGAAACTATTGCTAGGGATCTTTTTTATCTATTTTACTTTATTAATTCTAATGACATGTTTATTGAGTCCTTTAGTCGACACTTACGACATCTTGTTAATAACAGCATTATTTGGTACTAAAAATCTACGTTGAAATTACACAGACAAGACAGATACAATGGGGGCTAATGGAGTTTTGCTCACAACTCAGATGGCGTTAGTGCGACCCCTCGTTCTTCCTCCAATATGGAATTCGCTAGTGTTACGTTATTAAACGATCAATATTTGACAGCTGCAGTGATTAGTCCAAAAAATCTCCTGCTACATCTGGACCATATGCTGAGCGAAAAAATGGTGGATCTGTTGACAAGTATCTGAACACGCATTTGTGTAACATTATTCTAGCTCACTAAGGTAAGGTCTAAATAAAGTTCCACTACTTGCCGATAGATGGCACTGCTCCCTCCAGAATACTCAGTACCTACTCATGCCGATTAGTAGATATCCTAAAGTAGGTATAGACATGGGTTTTAAGTCAATGACAGGCTAGAGCCGAGCGTAGCACCTGGTTTAGGGAACAGGCTTCATCATCAATAGCCTATAAATCCCCACTGCTGAGCAAACTTACAAACTTATAATTGTAATTTATAAGCCTAAGTTTCCTCACGATGTTTTCCTTCACCGTTTGTCAGTGGTGTCTAGATAATCTTAGAAAGTACATATAACTCGGAAAAAGTCACATTGGTACTTGCCGTTGGTAGGTTTCGAATCCGTACCCTCATATGCATGAGAAGCGGGCGTCTTAGCCTTCCGGGCCACCACGACCCAGTAACAGGCTTACCTGAATTCATTTTAAGTGGTGAAAAGTTACATGCTAGAATAAATAATGAAATCAAGTAGCATAACAGACTTTAATAAGTATTCGTAATAGCAGACAGATAAATTATCATACATAGGTTAAAAATACACTTTGTTAAGCTTAAAAATGAAATAGGTACTAAATAGTTACCATGGTAGAATATTACAATATTTTTATACGTAAAATGAAACACACAGTGAGCTACTTAATTGTTTTAATTGTAAAATAGATAAATATTTTGTTAGGTCACCCAGAAATTGTACATACATTTTCTCTTACATACATAGTTTTCTTTTTGTTAGGGTTATGTTACTATACCTACTAAACGATGTCGCGGAGAACCTAACGGGTAACCGGGGCTCCGGCTCGACGTGCAGGAGAAGGAACGGGGTGGTTTTTAGTCAGTAAGAGTCTGACACTCCCTCCCGCCTCACCCAGGCGGAAGGAGTCATTCGATAATTTTTCCCCCCCTTACAAAAAATACTAAACGATCAGTCGTCGGTCGATGATAAAATGAATTAATTAACGTCGATCGACAGTTTCAACCAGACCAGCCTTTAAAAACGGTTGCATGCAGAGTATTCTGCGTTTGCGTCTCCGTAATAATAGTTTAATTAACATCGTATTGGCCAACAACAACACATCCTCCTGTGAATACATTTTGAAAGAAAGTGATGGAATGTAGCGGGCGTTAATCGAATACCGACTAACCAATCGATAGGTAATCGTCGATCAATAAACTACCACACCTAACGATCGACGCCGACCGATGTCCATCGATTGATCGGTGTGGTAACATCTAAAACAACCGATGAAGGAAATTCTGAATCTGCTGATGTAGCATATTCATGAAAAATTTAATTGTGATCATCATCGTTATCAATTCTTAACTGTAGAATAAAATTGACATTTGACCGTTTTTAGAGCAGGTATGGAAAAATTGTCCCTTAGTGCATTTAATATTCTGATAATAGAGTAGATATTTACTTACTCAATTGATTACCGATAGAAAACTATTGGAATAAAATCTTATTAAGAATTCACATCGGTATTCGAGGAAAAGATAAAACGATACAAAGTTTTTCTTACACTTCTGCCCAGAAGGTAATTCAAATCAAAGTCACTTCAACTTAGTACTTTAGTCTTTATGTAACTTGTTTTGTTACTTAAACATTTAGAAGGTAAAGGTAAAATAAAGGTATTAACAGGTTTAATGAGATGAGAAATGGTAAAGGTATCTTCACACTATTGTTCTTAATATGTTAAACGAACACAAGATATTGTAAAATAAAATATCTTTATGTATTTTTGATATAAGATTAATATTTAATTACACAATAATTTCAAAATTGTAAACAGATACCTCTTATTATTTTTAATCAACAGAAAAAGAGATTAAATATACCTAAATAAATAAAAATATAGTGTAACCAAAATTATGACTAAACTAACACAAATACTTGTTATATTAGAACGCAAAGTAACAGATAACAATTCATTAAAACAGTCAAACTATTTATCTATGATTAATTAATGCCTACGGCATTATTGGTCACACAACCAAATCATTTATAATACTGTTAGTGAACAACAAAACAACGAAATAATAGCTATCGCATCCAGTGTACTTATTATAATTTATCAAATGATTCTTTGCAAACATTAGTTTTAGTATATTTCCAAAAAAAACATGTTTATGCAATTTACATATTAGTTAAATCATATTTCTTATACATATGTATATGAAAGTAAGGAATAACAACAAAATTATGATTACTATGGACTTTAATGAGAAATTCAAAATTGTCAAATAAAAAATACTTTAAAGTTTACGGCCATACACACGGCCATCGTCTGTGGAGGACGGACAAAGGATTGTTTAATCTCATTGCTAGTATTTTCAAAAATCTTACATCTTTACAGCCAGCGCAGCTATTTACTGTGCACATCAGAAAACAATGATTGACTGAGTACAGAGACAGTAGATATTATTAAACTAAATTATATAGTTTTAAACCATGCTACAAGTTCTGAGGCCTTAGTATGAGTTGGTTTTACGTTTAAAGTAATCGTAACGAGTACGCGTTCGGTGCTCTGATTGGTTGGTTCATTGGCGCCGGCCAATCAGAGTGCCGAATGCGTACTCGTTACGAATACTTTAAACGTAAATGAAACTCGTACTAAGGCCTCTGTACCCATTGGTCGGTCCAGTAGCTAACAAATTACTGTATCTGTTAGAATGTTATCAAAATGACATACTTATTTCATTGTAATATTAATGTGTTACATAGCGCCATGTATGCGTAAATGAGGTGAAAGTATTAGCTGTATTACTTTGTCTATGTACGAACTCGTTGAATAAATTAGTCTGTTTGGAACCGCTAACAAATGACTATTAGTATCTGTACGGAATCAATGTTTATTTTCTTACCAGCGTAGTAAATTGCTGTGCTGACTGTATCTACATACTATAAAATACAAAAGCTATGCATATTGTATTGCGTTTAGCGATATTTACACATTTAAATAAGTTATATTATGTAAGCACCTTAGATATGACATGAATAGGCGATATTTTAAGCGTGGGAGAGCCATGCTTCGGCATAAATAGGCCGGCTCGACCGAAGTGATACCACGGACTTACAGAAGACCGACGTGAAACAACGTTGTGTTGTGTTTCGTCGTGTGAGAGAGGTTACGGAGGCCCAATTACCCCTCCCCCCTTTCCCCAATCCCTGAATCCCCAACAATCCTCAAATTCCTAATCCCAAAAGGCCGGTAACGCACTTGTAACGCCTCTGGTGTTCAAGGTGTCCATGGGCGACGCCGATTACTTATCATCAGGTGATCCATCTGTTCGTTTACCGGCTTAACCCATGAAAAGAAATATTACTTTATAGGCACGCAAATGACAACAGGGATCATTTGATGGTCAATCAGTTCCCCCTATGGACACTCACAACACTACTGTAGGTACAAGTACGTTGCCGGTCTGACAAATGTGTCGGCATTACATCCACTAGTTATCATTCTTCTACAAAGAACATTAGACAAATTGTTCTATACATATATTACATATAACATCACGCCTTTTACACCCACAGGGTGAGGCAGGGGTGCACATTACGGCTCTTAATGCCACTGTATAACCCGCGCAGATTAGCTTGAGAACTGGGCCGATGACGTAATTGTCGGTGTAGAGTGTGAATGGTTTAAAAATTATTTATGGCTATTCGAGTTAAATTTAATATTATTGAATAAGTCAAGACGAAATGCGATCACGAAACGCGCCGCGGTGATGCGGGAAGCGGTCGCATTCCAGCGGAGTTTCAAGCTAATGCGCGCGGTTTGTACAATGTAACACCCACATTTCACTATTTATGCTATGACTTACATGTAGTAGGGGGCGAGTCTATTGCCATATACCGGGCACATTTCCGGATTCCGTGCTACCACTGAGATTTTTAGAAAACCCAGTAATACTGTGTCCGACCCGGGAATCGAACCCGAGACTCGAAAATATAGAACTGAATGAATATTGCTTGCCTGAACGAATGAGCATGAACTTGCATACAATTTAGCGTTTGAAAAAATTGCTTTCGAAAAATACACGCAGCCACCACTATTAATGTAAAATATACTTAGTATGTACAGTTTAAAAAAATATTGTACCTATTATACATTTGTGCATACTTAGAAATAGTTTTACAAGGAAGACATAATATAACATCACGCCTTTTACTCTCGAAGGGGTAGGCAGAGGTGCACATTATGCCACTGTACAATGTAACACCCACTTTTCACTGGTTCAGTGGATTTTTGACCTTTGACCGTACATACAACGTAACTGCAGAGACTATGGAACGCCAATTGCTACGATTCCTACATACCTCTTTCGCTTCATCAACTGTCATCAGTCTTTTGAAGTATGCTCGTTGGTTAGCGGTACTCTTAATATACTGACTGAATAGATCTCATGAAGAAAAAGATTTCACTTTGATCATAAAAAGGTAAGAGACTAGTTAAAACATTATATAGGAATTATATACAAAGTTTTTACTTGAAAGGATTGAGATGAATACTTCTACAGACAATGAATACTACCGTCTGATTGTTTACCAGATGACTATAATATAGCTTGAGTTCTGTTTATCTAATGGCATGGCTGTCAATAATTATGTAAATTGTAATACTTTTTACTGGTGACTTGTAACTGAACGTATTCCTAAACATTGATTGATGTATTGGCAACTGATAAAAACTGAAAACTATTTCTATTTATTGATGTTTTTGTAGTCAGTTCGATATTTTTTTTACAAAAAACAAAAATGTTGAATATCTCATAAACCAGCCACTTTTGGACTAAATTTTTTTACAATGACCAAAAATGTGGAGGATCTCAGAAACTATAGACTAGGGACCTGAGGGCTAATTTTGTAGGAAATGAGTTATATTATCACCTCCTGAGAAGAATACGTCTAGCTACAAGTCACCCTGTATACACGATACACGACTTCAGCTCAGCCTCTATTATCGGGATCTGTTGAGCGAAAATAAGTAGCCCTTATTGTAAGCTGGCCATTTAGTTAAGCTTAAATTAAATACAACCAAACACTCATAGCGTTAGCGGTTAGGACTATTCTAACACAATTCTGTGTAGCACTCACTAAGGGCCGGTTTTTCAATGCTCCGTTACATTTTATCAGACGAATAACTTTGAATATTTGACAATTCTTCCTTCTACAGTTAAGAATTAACTATTGATTGAAAAATCGGCCCTTAAGAATTTAATCTATTTATTGCTCAAAACATTAATTAACACATTATAGCTTTAAAAAGAGAATACATTCAAGACATCATATGTTTATATTGTAGCTCCAAATTGTTTAGACATTGAGGAGCCCTTACAAAATGAATCTAGACGTTTCACGTCAATAAATAAAAAGTTGCTTAAAATTAAACGTTTCAAATAACACAGGTAACATTGCTTTTAACACTAAGTTATTGCGTGTTTAGCGTCCATTTTAAATTAGACTGTTAGATAACTAAATAGGAATCAATTTCACTTGGGTTTTGATCGTGGTCGAATCTAGTTGTCAGTTACATACCCACAATATTGCATCAAGCGTAGTTTTGGCAGTGGGCACTACTGTTTATTTGTCTAAAATTCTAAATCAACTATTTACTGTTTACACCACCTTTGCGTCATTGTTTACCATTTCATACATCTATAAAATGTAGGATGGGTTATTCTATACAGAAAAAAACCTAAAATATATGTTTGCTTGTCTGTACTGGTGAAATAAGGTTGTTAGAAACCTTAACTTTATTATAGATTATTATAGAATTTATTTATTTAGAAGTAGTATATTTATGTACATACGAGCATACATATATGTTATATATACCTATATATTTATGTTGTATTTATATTGTAGTGTAAATTTTAAATATTTTTAGTACCTTTCTATATTTATAAAGTCTATTTATGTTATTTGTTTCTAATAATTACACATGCCTATTTTTTCGCAGATTTCCATTCTAACCCTAAGGTTGACTGGGAGAGAATGCCATATGGCATTAATGTCCGCCTTATGTACCATTACTTGTTTGTGTGTACATTAAAGTTTAAATAAATAAATAAATAAATAAATAACTTATCAACTTTTATTGCTTTGAAATGTACTAACATGAGTCGGTTAATGGCCAGAACTGAGTCATATAGAGCATGGCCGAAGCACGTTATACACCGTCCACACCCACACTTATTCACGACACGGCACTGCGCTTAGACATTGGTTGGCACATTTGTGTTGAATGGTATTCATACGAATGGTGGAGACAATACTGATGTACGTCTCGTAAAAGCAATGGGCCCTACCGCTAACCAACTGGCGCCAGTTTAAACCTCTTGTTCTTCGTCCAATAGCAAATCAGCTAGTGTCACACCATTGGATGGTCAATATTTAACAACTGCGGCGATTGGTCAAAAATCACGTTCCTACATTTGGCACCAGTTGGCGATCTGGTGCAAAAAAATGATAGCCCCCATTGCGGACATACATACGAATGTCAAAGTGACATTTGGCGCAGTTTTTGAACGAGTGCGAGTGGGGCATCTGCGGCGGGCAAGACAGTAGTGGTTGGCATGACGTAACAATATATTAATAAGACAAATCTATTTGGTCATGGCGTGACAAACTGCTATTACTTGTTATTGTTTTTGTTTACGCTCAAAAGAGCTCGACATCCAGCAGGACATCCATTTCAAGATCCAGGCCACACAATCTATTATTAGATTCCACATTTGACAAACATTGTTAGCTATAGAATGATAAATGGTCAAAATACATAAAGTATCATTTGTTATTTATGCATTCGAATAGTGACATATCACCTGAAGAAGGAAGTTGAACGTCTCAAGTGACTAAGATGGTTTATGAACCTGCAAACACAGTAAGTAGCTGATAACTTTGATTCTTACTATTTTCCATACCTATATCACACAACACACAAATGTCAGAAATAAGCGTTTCTAATAATGTAATTTATTATAAATACTTCTAATTCTCTCTGCCCTTGATAAGTTACTTATAACTAATAAAAACGTTCGATAACTTACACTATGATGTCAAACATTAATTTTACTGATACATTAAGCATAAATTATTGCCATTATTCTACTTAATTAAATTGAAAATAAATAGAATACAATGAAATGTCGCTTAACGAGAAAACTGCGATACAACTGAACGGATTTCATTCAGAGTTAAAATAAATTATTTTTGACGTAAATATGTTGTTGTCTTATTGCTACAAAGATAACACAGGGTAAGGACCAATGAGTATGTACTACCTAATTTTGTGCTCCCTAGATGGCACCAAAGAAGCCAAAATCTCGTAAAAATATCTAACAAATTCATGCACGACAGTTTTAATATAGTCAGCTGTCGAATTGATTACCAATTGGTGTCAATCAGCTTAGGAGAAATCTAGGCAGTAATGACATTCAGTTAGAGACTAGATATAGACATTCAGATGAAAGAAAATAATAGTTCGGATAAGCTTAGAGTTCTATCTGAGTTTACATTTTTATCAATATCAACTTTCCTATAACCCTGTGCTGTTAGCAGAAATGTAAAAATATCATATTTTATCAAAACTGCCACCCACAATATTACAGACTATCAGATTTTACATTTTGGCGTTTGCTGTTAGAGGTAATACCTACAAGACTATAAAGGTACAATACATTTAGTATATTAACACCCAATTTTGTGGATGATTGTAAGCTAAGAAAATAGGCGCGTGTAACAAGAGCGAGTATGAATTTTTATCAACATTTTGTGATATTTTCAACCATTTTAACAACCAATTTTTCATTTCTTGGTTTGTTAGATGACTGCCGTTCAAACCTCTTATGTGACAAGCGTATCGTAGCGTGTCCATCGTCAAGGCTTCCACTCCACCTTCCCTGATGATAGCTTTATCCATCTCCATCAACAGAAATGCTCTGTACTTCAATTTGTTTTTTCTAAATATTGTTCTCTTTAAACCATGCATTTTTAGCAGATGACCCTGGAATTTATTAAAGAATTCACGTGTAAAATATGTAAACATAATGAACATAATGAATAATGAAATTTTGTACATAGAAAATAGCTTTGAATATAGTATGATGAAATCTATGAAGTGTGAGTTAACACCACTTTAGAGCGTCATATTCTTAACTTGTAGTTATTATTGTAAGTAGTACATAATGAAAAATGTTATTGCATTTTAGATTATTAAATTTTTTATTAACAGAAGTCGAGCCATAAAAAGTTAGATGAATATTAAATGTTTTTAAGTAAAGAACAACACAACCTGCCTATAGATATTTTTACTACTAACACGCATTTGCTATGCGTCTTTGAAGTTTGTATGCAATGGCTGATGTCACAACATGCTTTCGCATTAGTATAGTTAGTTATACACAATAAAATACTACTCATAAAACTCATTGCATTAAAACAATTAACTGACAATTCACAGTCGGCTGCGCAACGTTCGCGATGTTATTGCTCAACGCTATTCATGAATATAAGCCCCTCGCATCGCTTGAAACTAGTCGAGCTACTTACTCAAACAATTACATGAATAAGCCGTAAATCATAATATTTTTAATATTTCACCATAGCTACACACATAATTAATTTATCTATTTATCAAAAGGTAATATGACATTTACACCAACTCTCCATAAACTCAAGTTAATGGCTTGTATTTAGTAGCTTCAAACAAAAATAGGTTGGTCATAGTCTTGCATTGAAACAGGAATCTGATAGCAGCACAGGTACCATTTTTATTAAGTATTGTTCAAGATAACAAACCTCGTTGGTAAATTACCATTGAATATAAATGGCAATTTTTACTGTCGTCGATAAGCTATATGGTCAACATAAACAAAATACTCATATATCTAATTAGGCTAAGAATATTGGTAGGGAAAAATCGGAGTTTATTTTTATCGTGACGTCAAGATTGATGCTTATATCTTGCATGCGATGGTAGGTAGGTAGTTATCAAATGTTTTGTGAAATGTTGTTAAATTAAGGAATAACTATGAGGCGGATCATTTAAAAGCTACACAGTACCAACATACTAACTACAAGTTTTTGGACGAGTCGTCGCAAGCATGGTTGCCGAGCAAGGGGTCTGGGTTTCTATTATCAGCTGGGCAAAGCAATATTGAGATTATTTCGCATTTTTTAAAATTCCTCAGTGGTATTATGAAACCTGGCATTGCAACCGATGTATGATATTAGGGTTGCTCCCTATTACATAGGACTTGTAATAACATGGCTAGTGAAATGTATGAGTTACATAGTATATGAGCACACACCATCCCATCCGTTCAGGAATTTTGAGTTCTGTTATGTTATGATTAAGAATTACATAACTACACATACAATTATTTACATTCTTATTTTACATAGCAAAGTGTGGCATTGGCAAAAACACTAACATAACATATTTTAAATACATTTGGTAATTTTCGTTAGAAGTTGTTTACAGATGAAATAAACATTCGCTTTCATAAAATTAGTATTTACGCATGGCATTATATAAGTATGATTAATATAACAACATTAACATAACATACCATTAACATAACAACACGCCTTTTATCCTCGAAGGGGTAGGCAGAGGTGCACATTGTACCACTGTACAATGTAAAACCCACTTTTCACTATTTATGTTATGAGTTCCATGTAATAGGGGTGAGCCTATATAACATTAACCCACACGCTATATACAGAATTAACAAAACACAACCAAATAGGCAGATAAAACAATGTAAATGCACAAAAAGGAAACAAAACAGAATGATTAGCATACATTATTGCATTAAGTATAGGCAATATCATAAAATCTCTGTTTATATGTATCTCAACAAAGGGAGTATGCAAGCTATGAAGAGACTTAAATAATAGATAATACTCACCGCATGTGCATAGGTCAAACTGCTTAGTTCATAAGGTTCATTGTCAATAAACAATTGTTTACATGCTATAACATCTTCAGTTTTAGGGTGCACTCCGGAGCCAAGTAAACCTAAGATTCTCTTCCATCTATCCCTAACCTCACAATTTGGTATTGCATCTAATTTTGCCTGTAGAGCTCGGAACACAGGCTTATTATTCCGCAAGCGTTCTGCCAAATCTTGGGTTGAAAATTCTAATTTTTGTTGTATAGACCAGAAATGGGAGCAGAGGAGAGTTCTTGGTTTTAAAAATCTGGAAAATTAATACACGCTGATAAGATTATAGTTGAAGTGTCACTACGTAGTATAAAACAAAGTCACTATCCACCGTCTGCCTGTCCCTATGTATGCTTAGATCTTTAAAACTATGCAATGGATTTTAACGCGGTTTATTTTAACCTGTTGAAAACCATCCCCTAAATTTGTTCATTCAAAAGTAGTCTATAAATATTGGTCTATAATACCTCTATAGTTAGTGGAGAGCGGTCACCGGTGACTATTTGGGGATATACGAGTTGATAGATAGAATGATTCTTAAATCCTTAAGAAGGAAGGTTTATGTGTATAACACATGCATATTGCACCCATGCGAAGCCAGGCCGAGTCGCTAGTATGATATAAAGTACAGATAGGGGTACTATCTGTTACTATATGTTTTTATGGCACACGGAGCAAATGAGCAAATTGATTTCCTGATAATAATAATTAAATGTTAATATAAGAGCAACTCCCAAGAGATACAAAATCTATTTTATGGGATAAGCTGGTAAAGGAGCAGACGGATCCAGATAGTAAGCAATCTGTGTCGCCCATGGGCTGAACACCAGAGAACACCAGAGTAGAAACGGCTGGTAATGCATTACAAATGTGTTACCAGCCTTTCGGGGATTACGAATTTGAGGATTGTTGGGCATTCAGGAATTGGGGAGATTGGGAAGGAGGGGGAGGTGGATAACTGGGCCTCTCTTAAGGTCACTCATATGATGACACACATCACAAGAGTAGTCTCATGACGGTTTTCAGTGAGGTTGTGGTATCATTTTGGTCATGCCGGCCCATTCGTGCTGAAGCATTGGTCTCTAAAAAGTGTTACTATTGTGTTGAATATCAATACAATGTTAGTCAAATTACAATTAAGTTTAATAATTGCAGATGGAGTACTTACGCTAAAGGAAAAATTACATAGTTTCCAAAAGGAACAGCAGAAAGTATTAGAACTGGTGCTATTCTCCACATATCTGAAGGCATTTTTTGAAATAATTCAATCTCCTGCCTGGTCATTTTACTAAATCCTTTATCCTTTGCTATTTTGATTCGTAATGATATGTATGTTTTGAGATCTCGTAGAAAATCTTTGATGCCCACACTAAACACTCTGTACATTTTCACTGCAGTGGGGAATCTGTTTTCTAAGACATTCGTGTAGTTCTTGACATAGTCGATGTACCTCTGTACAAAATATGTCCGTAATTTTTCTTTTTCGCTTTTTAGTACTTTTGTGTGTTTTAATCGGGTCGTTTGTAAATTGATTGTTGTGAAACATCTGGAAACAAATTATGATTGATGAATAAAAATAATGATGATGAATGATGTAATACTAACAAAATTTTAAATAATTTTTGTAGGTAATTTATAAACTATTTATGTATATATTTTTTTCGAATTTGATGGATTATAGGCATGCTAAATGTGTGGCGTCAAGAAATAAGAAGACTTCTTGCAACCGTCGAGGCACTGTAGGAGGCCTATATGACATTAACAATAGGAGCACATTGGTAACGGCCTTGTAAAACGGTGCTCATTATATTCAACTTTCTGCTAATAGATTCCTTTGTAACACAAGACAAGTTAAAAATAAAAGTGGTTTTGGCTTCAAAACATATTGTTTACGACTTGAAACTGCGTATTTATTTAAACGATTTACTCACTTGTACTTGTTTATCTGATGGCATTTTGTATTAAATACGTAACTGGAGCGACTGCTCTGAAGTAATACATTAGATAAGGTTACGACTCGTTGCAAAGGCATCACGTTTATTAAGTTTGAAATAATTCAAAACAATTTTTACGATTTTATAACCAAATTCTCGTTCTGATAATTTTCAAAAGACGTATACTTTACGTCAACTGACAACTTCATGCTAATTCATTTTGACAACTATGACACTTAAAAATTATTCGTTCATTGAAAGAGTTGTCAGCATTCTATTAAATTCTGTACCTCTCTGAGGTATAATAATAATAAGCAATAATGGTGCACAATTTTGTGCATTGTTTGTTAATACAATATGAATAATACTATTATACATATTTATAATATTTTTATAGTACAGTAAATTATTTATCAGGACTATTAGGTCCTGGTGGAAGTGCGGCGGCTGGCATTCGGTTTATTCTAGCACATTTACGCGGCTGATAACCACCGCGAGGAGTACGGCCAGGCTGGAGCCCGATTACAATATATAATAATATAGTATTATGAGAGGTATAGTCTTAAAGACGAAGTCGTTGATTATTTGTACAGGTACCACTATATCAAATAATTTAAATTCATCATGCGGATCGGGGTTTCAATAAAATTTATAAACCGAATTACTTTCAAAGAAATGTGAAATTTTCTAATTTATAAATTATTTAAAAAACTAAAAGCCATTGTGATCTTAATTTTATTTTAGAAAATCCTTAGTTAATACCCTTATTACTATGTTACAATTCACAGAAATTTTTACGGGACTACTTTCCGTATCACAATGGAACCAGTTACCTATTATAAAAGTAAAAATTTTTAAAATAATAAAAAACCTATGATATTGCCGTTCTGTAGTACAGACCTAAATCAAAAACATTTTTGTTTGGCTAAGAATTATAATTTAAAATTTCGATTTATTTTTATTTTCCAAAAGTAGGCATTTGTTTATTTATTTTGATTGAAATGTGATGAAAATGTTTTCATCACATTTTCAATCTATCTCATTCATCATGAATACGTTAAATTTCGAGTAATTATAAAATATCAGTACAGTCGTGGCAGCAACGTGGCACAAGCGGCAAGCAACATCATCGACGTTTATGGAGCTAACACTACAAACCAACGCGCCACCTGATTAATTGCTCGCTTCCGTTCCGGAAATGTCTCCCTGAAAAGTGAATCTCACTGCTGATGATGCACAATCTATGGCTGAATTAGCAGCAGGTGTCGACGTTAGCGTCAAAACAATATTAGTCTATTTACTTCAAAAAGGTAAAATACCTTGACAAATGGTTGCCCCACAAACTCAGTGATTGCCAGCGCAATCACTGAGTTTTAAAGCACTTCAGCCTGCCTATTGAGTATCTACCTCTAGTAGATTATATCGTGACGAACTAGTCAGCTGATTTTCCTTTTCATTGTTTTCATTGACTAAGCGACACATCGCGCGTAATTTGTGAACCACATTATGCAGAGTAGAGTTAATGTTTACTTATTTTCAATATCTTCTCAAATTGAATTAGCTGGTCTGGGGTATAAAAATTTATTCACTATTGTAATCTGTAAACACAATACTACTTCCCAATAAAGCCGTGGCGGATAATTATATAGCACCTTATATATACCAATGGGTAAGTCAAGGTTTGTGCCAAAAGGCCCATAGGAAAATAGTATTTAATTATCACAGGGTTAATCTATGTTGAAGTTATCTGCCGCCTAATAAATGGTATCTATTATGGCTTTAGTATTTTGTTCAAAACTTGTGGCACAGACTTCTTACTGATGAGTGGGTCAGTAACCTATCCATGCATATCACTGATAACAGCTACGTTTTGTTTTTAGTTTTTACCATATGTTTGCTTTTGGTTTGTGAAGGCGATTTCTTATAATAACAACATTGTGTTCTCGGAAAATACTGCAAAGTAGTAACCCGTATTTCTATAACATAATGAATAATTTCTGCGACTTGTAACATAGGTATTGTTAAAAAGGGTATCAATTAAGGAACATTTTAATATAAAACTAAGGTAAAATGGATTTCAGTATTTTTATAATACATTTAGAAGTTGAAAAATTTCAGACGTGTGTAGGATAAATAAAACTTTGAAAGCTGGTAAGTTTTTTGTGATAACTAAATATTTAGATTTTATAGATTCTAGAGTTTACAACAAAATTATTTATTATTTTAAACCAACAGACCTATAACGCAAATAGTTATTTTGTTTTAAAGGAAACATTTTGGGATTTTTTTATTTTAATAAAAATGTCGTATTTGACCAACCGTGACACTGTTGACGAAGGGTTTACGGGTAAACGACAGCTAATGACGACGACCTTACAAATACCTGAAAGAAAAAAATGAGTCGGTCCATAAGAATAAGATAGCAACACTGTTAATGTCACACAAGTCAGCTTTCATTCATTCGTTCGAATAACGTTCACTGCTCCTGCCGGTGCGTAGTTCGTTAACCT
The DNA here is from genome assembly GCA_038387885.1 of Spodoptera picta. Lineage (NCBI taxonomy): Eukaryota > Metazoa > Arthropoda > Insecta > Lepidoptera > Noctuidae > Spodoptera > Spodoptera picta. The sequence goes on from JAZHFQ010000105.1 coordinate 960,961, forward strand.
GAATGGTTTCAGATGGCGGGATTATGAAATTACTCCAAAATGTTATTATTTTTATTGTATTAAAACGATTGATTTTAAATAATTTCCTGTAATTACTGCAACCGTGACATGGTCAAATAATTTTATCAAAATATTTTCCTGTTTTATTATTGTAGTTTTTGTGGAATTCTGACATAAATGAAACGTGTTTGAATTCCTAATCTGTCATTTTAAAGAATAAATTGTTTTTAAAACCTAGTTTTAGTGTTATAATATAAATCACATTTTCCAATCATGGTAATGCAATAGAAAATTGAGATGGAAGATAGAAGTCTGTAAGAATTTAAATTATTAAATATACTAAGTAGTTACTACTACTCAGATATCTAATAATTGTGGCCGTTTAACGTTTATTCTATATTCATTATATTTCTTTTTAACTGATTTAGATGTTGTCCTAAATGCAAAACTCCTAGCGTGGAAAACTTTAAAAAAGTTGTTGAACTTCAACAATCTGGACTTACCATTTACGTTTACCCCAGGAGAGATACACAGGTATATAAAAGACGACTCATGAACTTTTAGTAAACACAAATATTTCAATTACGTGTTAGTTTTCTAGTTATCTTATTTTCTATTAAGGATCTAACATTATAAGAGTCCTTTTTAACTTTTAAACTCCCGCACAATATCCTGATCGATGTTCTGTAGGCTCGCAAATTATTTCCCGACGCATCCCAGACGAGTAATGCAGTCGCGAGAGCACCGCCGGCTCGAGCGCCCGTTGCGCTTTGACAGCTAAGTTAAACCTATTAGCACGTGAATTTGTTTGTGAATACATTTTTATTATAACCTATTCATAAAATTGCTGCCGAGCATTTAGTATTAGGTTCGTTTCCCAGATTGAACACTGTATTGGGTTTATTATTGTTATCAGTTAGGACATGGAAAAACCTAAATGTGACGTGATATCTTTCATAGTGAAACACCTCAATAAACAAACATTCCCAGTAGAAGTGTTAGTAGACATTTGTTTAGAAAAGTTTTCCCAAGAAGATATTATATTCACAAGAAACATTGTAACAGACGCTTTCGGAGAAAAAATTGATTTGTCTAAACCGCGTACCACGGAAACTAAGAATATTCGACAGGATGTTTATAAACTTTTATTTTATTTAAGATTAGTTCCTTTCAATGAAAATAAAATCAAGGATTACACCAGAGCTATAGAGGAAAAAGCATTGTTAGCTCGATTGGATGGTATGAGCCAGTTGGTTAATGATTTAACCGGCTTAATGAGCGGCCCGAGTGAAAAACAGGCAAACATGCAGTCTCAAGAGCCATCTCCCAAACCAGGCCCAAGCAATGAAGGTGCCACATCTTCGCTTCACGCCTCCGCTGACCAAGAAATGCAACCAAGTAGCTCTTTTATGAATCAAAATCTTCATTCTTATGCGGAGCGTACGCCGCTGGGGTACATAGACGACCACATGGATATCGAACTTGAAGAAAATGAAGAGAAATCAGATTTAATTCAGGAAATTACGCAAAGAAAATTAGAGCTAATGAGGAAAAACCAGGCTAAACTTCAAGAAAATTTAGAACGTTTACCTCCTCCCCCCGTTCCGGTAGCTGACGGGCTCAGGGTCAACACCGTCGAGAGTGCGAATGATACACTCAATCTTGTATCTTCTATCGCACCCACGTTGAGCATTGGCACTCTTAGGGTGAATTCCCCCCTAGTTCTTGATATCACGAGTCAACCCACGGTTCATGTACCGTGGTCACATCCACCATCAGCAATAGCCACCCAGCCTCAACGTCGTACCTCAGGTGAACCTCCACGAAGGTATGATTTTGACGCACTAGCGCAAAGAGCTTTCAACCAGCTGTATAGGCTTGAAACTGAATCGTCAGACTCTAGTTCATCGGATCGTAATTCGTCGGATAATAGTTCGTCGGACCCTAGTACTTCATCGGGTTCGTCGGGTCTCAGTTCATCGGATCCAGTCGAAGATGGATTATCTAGTCTAAGTACAGACAGTAATCTGACAGTGTCTTCTGTTGACAGTAGTTTACATGAGGAAGCACAGGTGCTGCTAAATAGCTTCCCTCCTACCAACGGTCCGAGGTTAATAGCCCCAGGAGTAGCTGCCCCACGTCCCGCGGGTCATCCAGTCCATGAATTTATAAGACCCGCTGATCTCTGGGGCCCACCCCTTGCTGTCAATGAATTTGTGCTCCGAGATTCGGCTGCTGCTCAACCACCTTCTGACGATGAGAGTTCTGATAGTAATATATCAGAAAAGCAGCCTAGCCCAAAGAGGCGCCGACCAATGGAGTGAATTATTACTGAAATAACCTCGTGTATAGTTAGATGTAATTATATCTAATTATTGTAAGATTGGTTGTGTATTTTTGATTGAAGTTGGCGATTGATAACAAAAAGTTACGGTACCTATATATTATACACAACCTTCATGTGATATGTGGCTCTAAGGTCAATTAAAGATATATTTTTTTATTATATATACATTATACCCTTCTACCCAATAAGTTAGAAAACTAATTTATTCTATGTCCTGGCTGTTGAGTAAACTCTAAAGTATAATATTTCGAATAGAATGAGAAAACAATAAATAAATTGAATTATATGCCAACCCACTCCTCCCGCACTGATTTAATTTTGTTTTGTTAGTAAATATTTTTTAAACCCATAAACAAACTATACTAAAATTAACTGATCAATGATCATTAATAAAATGGAAAGATACACTTCTACTTAGTTTCTTAACAAGCTTTGACCGACAGGGCCTTATTATAATACCTATCTAAATTTTGTATTATTAGACAGAAAACTAATAAGAAGCATGTTTTTATTTCACTTAAACATTAATTATTTTAAAAGGAACTTTACTAATTCAATATTGTGCACTCCTAATCCTTATTCAAAAATATTACTAATTACAAATGCACGCATAATGAAGTATAACTTACAATCTTTCATTGACGAGAATCATACAATAATGTTGTAATTAATTATCAATTAAGGTTTAAAACAATCATTTATATCATTGTCCTGTGCCAGAATCGAAATTTATTCATGAAATGAATTAATATATTATTTACAAATATTTAGATAGACATTTACCAATTGTAAACTTAGATTTTCTTATTGAGAATCAATATTTTCTAGTTTCTTTATAAGTACCTATTCAGTTCATTCCCTTGAAATTATTTTTGTAGAGGTATATTGAAAATTTATGTACATATTTATGTATCGTCCCATAATAACAGTTTCTAGTTTAAGAATCAATGAAAGGTAATTAAAATGGAAAAGTGTTATCTGAATGCACAGAACTTCGTGCTTATTGATAATTGAAAAACGACTTTACACGTATGAAAATTGGGACGCATTCAGATTACTTTGAGATCGTGGTAAAATATTATAAGTCATCGTTAGATTAACATTATAATCATAAACATACAGTTATTATAGGTTTCACATCCGTATTTCTACATGTAGACATATGTCTCTCAGGGTAAGGCGTAGATAAGTTCTAAATACCTATTAGAATATTAGTGATCAATGCCCGCAAAGCTCGCATAATGCATGATAAATGTTTTCAGGCCTATGCAATGGTATCTACTTATTTATACTGAGCACAGCGATTGTGGGATCTATTGCGAATTTTATAATACACCCAATGCTATGCTAAATATTGTACTGAGCAAGATTTATGAGATAACTCAGCTTGCACTAAGTAAATGGAGCCTGTAGTATATATAACTTGAATGGGCTGATACTACCACCCTTCTTACGGAATACCAGCATGAATTCGTGACGTAATGTTGCTGTGTTTCGTGTGGTCAGTGCTTTTCGGGAAGATAGGCTTCCCTGACGCTGCGATTTAATAGAATTACATGGCTAGTCATGCATTTGTGATAACTATGAACACATAAGTGTACTTTTACCCCATTGATCAGGTGGCCCATAAGATGTACTCATAGAAAACGTCTAAAACATTTGTTCTGCACTAGGTGGATTATGTAAATACTGAATAATTGTTTTGTTTTTGTTTTCAGAATGCGGGCATAATTATAATGTAACTTGTAAGCTTATTACATTCTAGATTTGTAATCATGTAGTTTAAATATTACTTAAGAAACTAAAGCATTGTATAAACACAAGTTTATTCTATGTAGACATTAAAAAGGTATAAAAATGAAAAAAAAAAAAACGTAAAACAAAAAAAATGTCTAAGTAGGTAAAAGTACGACATCTTAGATTTCGTAGGTAGTGCCGAACTAGGTATTTATAAATGTTAATAATTCATAACTGTAACTGTAAGACAGATGTAGGTATAAACAAAAAAAATTATCTCCAAGAATGTTAAACCGAATTTCTTCCGACTGCATGGTCAAAACACAAAATTGAGTAGGAAATATTAGAAAAAAAAATAGTAAATGTCATTTTTCTCATAAAATACCTAATTGTATTAGGGCTTAGTAGTGCCTAACTACTTTTCGAACATTAATTCATTATTCTAAGTCATAGGTAGGTAGATATAAAGGAAAATAATTTTAACTGACATTTTTCTGTATAAGTAAATGTAATTGACCCAAAATGAATCCATAAAAGGATTTTCTCATCTATATTGTGTACGTACATAATATTTTATGTACCTAGGTGTTTCATATTGTATTACGTAGACATACATGTTTTATGTACCCACATATTTAAACTACTTCCAATATAGTAGGGCTTTGTGGTGCCAAACTACTTACTTTATATAAATAATTTAATTTAAGTTAAGCCTAATTATAGGTTGGGCTCGCTGCCATTGCAGCGGTAAGTCCCCTCTTTGAGGAGTGGCTTGAGAGACGCTACGGCGTCCTCACCTACCGCCTGACGCAGGTCCTCACCGGACATGGAAGTTTCGGGAGGTACCTGTGTCTGATGGGGCGGGAGGAAACGCCCGGGTGTCATCACTGCGAGGACCGCCCTGAGGACACGGTGGAACACACAGTGAGAGAATGCCCTGCGTGGGCTGAGCACCGCCGTGCCCTCAGGGAAGTGATCGGCGATGGGGACCTCTCGCGTCCGGGCCTAGTGCAGGCCATGATGGGGAGCGAGAGGGATTGGGATGCCGTCTCCTCCTTTTGCGAAGCAGTCATGCTAGCTAAGGAGGAGGCGGGACGCGTGAGGCAGCGAAGCGCTGCCTCCTCGCAACCCAGCCATCGCGAAGGACACACCGGGCGTCGGGGATCGCGAGACGATCTCCGGCCACCGTAAGCGCGGGCCTGCGGACGGCGAGCATGGGTGGCTCCCCGTCCGACCAGAAACAGACCCGAGCGTACGGCGCGTCGCGTTCCGCGCGCGCCTCAAAGAGCCATCAGACCACCACAGATGGGGCCCAATAGGGCCGATGCCGATTCGGAGTCGCGGAGAACCTAACGGGTAACCGGGGCTTCGGCTCGACGTGCAGGAGAAGGAACGGGGTGGTTTTTAGTCAGTAAGAGTCTGACACTCCCTTCCGTCTCACCCAGGCGGGAGCAGTCATTCGATGATTTTCCCCCCTTAAAAAAAAAAAAAAAAAGCCTAATTATAGGTCAAATACAGCGTGAGTTTTAAATGACTTGCATCCCGCAGTCTATTATAATATAATAGATAATAGTCCGTGAAAAAAATTTTAATATTTTTTGAGTAATGTTAAAACTTTTCGGTTTGTGGTTTGAGGCATTATGATAAAACATAATAATATCTTAAATATTTTTTAGGCCCGGCCACATCAAGAACAACCGCGGCGGTTTTTAACCGCATTACTTGTTGTATTAAAATTAGTTGCGCGACAAAACGGCAAGTGCGGCCGCTTGTATTCGGTATCCTGTGACGTACTTAGATCTATTGTTCTATCGAAAGGTAATTTAGCTGGGGGAAGTCATCCATGTTAAAATTCACGCTGTACAAAAGTACGAATAAGATCTCTGTGAGCATTATTTGAATATAAACCCGAATTTAATGTTCGCTTATTGCTACTGTGACGTTTATGGCCAATACTGTCCTATCATCGTGTATCGTGTCGATATTTGGTATTTAAAAATAAATGGAGTTAAAAAACCAGCAATTGTTTTACTTACCTTATTTGTCACCCTTTTCACACAGTCTCCCGATACAGTAAAACATTACATGAACCCATATTCATGTTTAGTTTACATAGTTTTACACCCAAATACACATAATAATACTAATACACTTTTGATTAATATTATTAATTACCTATACTTTACATGAATTTTTCTAATTTTTATAAATATGACAATGATATACTTGAATATTGTGTTGGCATCCAGTTACATACACACATGCACCGATAGACACACACACACACATCCGTACATAATAATATACATACATTATAGAGGGCTTAGTACGAGTTGGTTTTACGTTTAAAGTAATCGAAACGAGACCGCGTTCGACGCGCAGAGACCTTGGTACGAGTTTCTTTTTCGTTTAAAGTAATCGAAACGAGACGGCGTCCGGCGCTCTGATGTGTTAGTTCATTAGAGCCGGCCAATCACAACACAGAACGCGTACTCGTTACGATTACTTTAAACGAAAAAGAAACTCGTACTAAGGCCTCTGATTGGCCGGCTCCAATGAACCAACTTTTTTCGTTTCGATAACTTTAACCGTAAAACAAAACTACTAAGGCCTCAGGTACACACACACGCGCGCACTCACACTCCAACTACAATAATATCACCACAAAGCAACTGCACATAGTGTCATCATACAGTCATGATGACGCTAACGCTATGTATCTAGGCTGATTTTTACGTACATCGCAGGAAATATTTATTGTGAACAATTAAAAATGAATATATTTTAAATATCGATATCAAAGACACAACTTTGCTTACAGTCTGACACCTACTTACCTACACTTGACTACTTGTAGATCAAGTATGATCTATATTCACTAAAACATACGTAAAAATCAGACTTGAACATGAATACAATTTTATTTACCTGTAGCATCTGATACCTGGGAGTTGGCTGCCGGTGTAAGCTAGCGGGTAGGTATGTCGCGGAGAACCTAACGGGTAACCGGGGCTCCGGCTGGACGTGCAGGAGAAGGAACGGGGTGGTTTTTAGTCAGTAAGAGTCTGACACTCCCTCCCGCCTCATCCAGGCGGGAGCAGTCGTTCGATGATTTTCCCCCCTTAAAAAAAAAGCGGGTAGGTATACGTGTATACGTTCACTACAGGTACCTACACCATAATTCTAACCTATCATAATTAAAAAGTTAAATTCATCAGAAAATAAGTAAGGTCTCGGGATCTTTAGGCTAATCTGTAACATTTAATTCAAAAGTTCGAAGTGAATCTCGATCGCGGGCCGCCATGTCATTGGTTGTAAAAATAACCTCAACCAATGACAGGCGAGAATGCGATCGAGCTTACTTTGAAAGTTAGAATTGATCGTTACAGTACAGCCTAGCTAGGTGGTGGTCTATTAGTAGGATAGGGTGACTAGATACATGCAGGTGATGGTAGCCAAAGAAGTATGTAAGAATGGGATGTAACGTTCTGAGGCCTTTGTACAAGTTTGTCTTACGTTTCGAAACAAGTATGCGTTCGGCACTCTGATTGGCCGGCGCCAATGAAGCAACCAATCACAGCGCCGAACGCGTACTCGTTACGATTACTTTAAACGTAAAACAACTACGTACTAAGGCCTCTGAGGCCTTAGTACGAGTTTGAATTAGGTACGTTTAAAATATTCGTAACGAGTACGCGTTCGGCACTCAGATTGGCCGCCGCCAATGAACCAACCAATCAGAGCGCCGAACGCGTACTCGTTACGATTACTTTAAACGTAAAACAACTACGTACTAAGGCCTCTGAGGCCTTAGTACGAGTTTGAATTACGTTTAAAATATTCGTAACGAGTACGCGTTCGGCACTCAGATTGGCCGCCGCCAATGAACCAACCAATCAGAGCGCCGAACGCGTACTCGTTACGATTACTTTAAACGTAAAACAACTACGTACTAAGGCCTCAGAGGCCTTAGTACGTAGTTGTTTTACGTTTTGAATTACGTTTAAAATATTCGTAACGAGTACGCGTTCGGCACTCAGATTGGCCGCCGCCAATGAACCAACCAATCAGAGCGCCGAACGCGTACTCGTTACGATTACTTTAAACGTAAAACAACTACGTACTAAGGCCTCTGAGGCCTTAGTACGAGTTTGAATTACGTTTAAAATATTCGTAACGAGTACGCGTTCGGCACTCAGATTGGCCGCCGCCAATGAACCAACCAATCAGAGCGCCGAACGCGTACTCGTTACGATTACTTTAAACGTAAAACAACTACGTACTAAGGCCTCTGAGGCCTTAGTACGAGTTTGAATTACGTTTAAAATATTCGTAACGAGTACGCGTTCGGCACTCAGATTGGCCGGCGCCAATGAACCAACCAATCAGAGTGCCGAACGCGTACGACTCGACTCGTAATTGAAATTCGTACTAAGGCCTCTGATTGGTTAGTTCATTGGAGCCGACCACAGAACATATAAAGAAGGCTAGAAAGGAACTAGTTCCTGATTTGTATTAGAACACGCGTCGCCGTTTGTCCCCCACTCTTTAACTTTACTACAAGCAAGAGACTAATACCTACGCGGAAAATGCACACAAATAAACAACACGCCCTAGGTTAAAAGATTTGTTATTGGTCGTCATACTAATGCAATCACTTCGTTTGACATACACTAATACAGGCGTAAAAAACTCATATATGGTAGGGGGAGCGAAAGATCGATTATTGATATCGATAAAAATAATGGCATCTGGCTTCTTAATTTACATGTATTGTGGACTATGTGGATTTGTATAAGGCATATTGTATACATGTATTTACGCTAATATAAATAACTATACATACATAGAAAAATACATAACTGATTTTTAAAATCAATTACATTACAATAATTTGACATGGAATATAATTATAAGTAAATTGTTGATTGGTAGTAATCAAAAAGGTATAAAAAACCAAGAAGGTATAATTTCGATTTGGTTTCGTTTTCAACTGTAAGTTTTATAAAAATAAAAGGAGTCCGGGAAGTCATGGGGTCAAAAATAATAAATTTTTACTTAATTCAAAATATATAAAAAATAGCGTAATTTCTCCCTAATTAATGAAAAATCATATAATGAAATATTTAGAATTATCATAACGTAACCACATCATGATAATTATATCTAATTTGTGCTCAAAACTCTGTTATTGTCTCTGTTAAATATCATCATGACATTCGTATGATGACAACCGATAATCGTCGTTCGTATTTCTTTAATAGTTAATATAAATAGAAATTATTATATAGTTTCGGTTACATAATTTCCTTTACTGAATGTGAGTGGTGTGCAAATTAACTTAGAAAGTACATATAAGTTGTATGAAACAGCGCGGCAACCTCCAGGCCAACACAATATTTTAGCTCACGTAAATTAAGTCAGCTCTAAAAGCTCTGAAAACTAGAAAAGTCATCATCGACTTTTCTAGTTTTCAGAACATAGCTATTCTTAAAAAAGGTACAATACAATCGCTCCCAGGATATAATGTCATCTTATTTGTTGTCATAGCTTTGTTCTCGAATAGAAAACTTCAACAACTATTTTAAATTATTGACTAGGATTTCGGCTGGCATTTAAGAATTTCTCATAGTTTAAACTATTTACAATTTGGGCCCATGCATGTATGAAAGAGCATTCATCTTACTAAAAATGATTTAGATGTCGCTTAGATGATATCAAGGTAGTTATGTAAAATAAAATTTCCTAAATCGTAATATCAGTCTACTTACTGAACAAAACATAACGAACACATAAAAAATTATATAAAACTGAAATACGAATAAAATGCCTCACTTAAAACCTATTTCAAAATTAGTCGTAATAAATAAAATTATTTCAGTTATAATGTGTACAATTTGATCATAATCCTTTGTATCATAGTAATTATCGACATTGTTTACAAATTGACACTTCTCTATATCGATTCGACGAAATGATGTTTTGATTTGATACTCGGGACTCTCGCTGTGAACGTAATACATTGCGCGATCGTTTATGTAGTGCAAAATGGTACGTATCTATTGCAAGCAATGTATACTGCTTGCGATAATGTCGTTTTTGTTTACAAACGTCATAATATTAATATTATAATTACTAATATCACAAGTATATTAATGTTTTTGGAGCCACTGGTGGAAAGAAATCCCTTCTCGTGCTACATTGCACATCTGCCTTCTTTCCCATAATTTAATATTATTTGCGGAGTTTCGTACGCTATCATAACAACATTGCGTTTGATGGCCGGTTTTTGACAATTTGGTAGATTCGAGCATTTGCTCATAATCGCGGCACGCATGTACCGCCCACAAGGCCATTCTAATCTTCTTTATAATGTTCTGTGGAGCCGACCACGAGAGCGCCGAATGCGTACTCGTTTCGATTACTTTAAACGTACGTAAGACAAACTTGTACTAAGGCCTCTGTAATTTTTGCGTTTTCATGTGACGAAAACGTACATAATATATTCGTAATGTTGTCAACATTTTTGGAGTAAACGACTCCCTGAAAAGGATGACGCAAGCACCAGGACTACATCACTGATATTGTGTGAGAAATTATTGGGCAGCATGAGTGCTTTCCTAGTAGTGTTGCAGGCATAGTAGTTGCTCTGTGATAACAGCACAAATTGTGTGCTTGCCAACTAGTTATATTCAATACTTTTTTCGAATTGTCAAAAACGACAGTTTACTATATATTTTGTACGAGATTGTGTATTGTAACGTCACGTTTTTTAGCGTCAAACAGCTTATTTATTCTTAAAAATTTGATGAAAAATTCTAAAATTAAGTTGGTTATAAATATAAAATTCCTGAAAGAGTGATTATTTTTTAATATTTCATTGTATTGAACAGTCGCAAAAATTTATTTTTGATTAAGACAAGTACCCAATTACGTGGCAGCTCATACACTTCGTTGTTACAGATCTGACAGTACCTATGTAGTATTAAAAAGATAAATTGTATGACACACCGTTTTGTTCTTTTTAACCGACTTCCAAAACAAGGAAGAGGTTCTCAACAGGGTACATGACTAATTTTTATTTTAATGTCCGTCTGGTAGATTGTTTAAAAACATTAGACACATATTTTTTATTTTCTCTCAGAAACAAATAGTATCGACAATATATTGATTTGAAATATCGCATGATGTCACTTTTAAGTACGATTTATAATGACGTAGACTACCTACTCCTAAACTTTGATTCGTTTTATTTAAGCATTGTTTTCTTATACGACAAAATAAAAAAATACTTGTCTAATATTTTTCATTCTCTAACTAATAGGGACTGATTAGATTTATTGTTTTCATACTCTGTCATCATCTCTATCTGGCTGTGTTTTTTTCCAATTTTATACTTGAAATAGTATGTACTTATACTTAAGTTTGTAAGAAAAAATCATAAGAAGGTACTCATGACATTAATGCTACAGACAGGTATATCTGATGGGCCTGATGACACTTTCATCTTGTGCAATACTGGCAAAAGGAAATTAAAGAAAGAGGAATATATTAGTGAACTATGTAAGTATGATATAATCTCTCACTGATCTGTATTATAATATTATAATTAGTATTCTAACTAAATACGTTGGAGTAGTGGTCATCTTCATCATCAATAACTTACCAAGTGCCGACTGCTGAGCAACGCTGACACGGAGAAGGTTTGAGCATTCGCTTGCTCAAGACGGGTTGTCGATTATAAACTTATAATTAGATATTAGAAGCCCAGGTTTACTCACTGTTCTTTCCTTCACCATATGTCGCTAGTGGGCAAATAATAACATAACATCCCGCCTCTTATAGGTAGGCAGCGGTTACGGCACTTAATGCCACTGTACAATATAACACTTACTTTTCATTATTTATGTTAAAAGTCTCATGTAATAGGGGGTTTTATTAGCATTGGGTATATTGACATATACCGGGCACAATTCCAGACGCCGTGCTACTATTAAGAAATTTAACCCAGTAATACTTTGCGCAACTCGGGAATCGAATCCGAGACCCACTTGAGAGAGTCGCGCTTGCGAATAACACTCGTCCAACGACGCCGTCCAAAATAATTATAGAAAGGACATATAACTCGGAAAAAATTACATTAGTACTAACCAACGAACCCGCAGCCTCATGCATGAGAAGCGGGCATTCTAAGCCTCCAAACCACCACGACTGACTGGGTGGCGGCGCAATGGTAGATTTTAGGAATTGGGTTATAGGAATATTCACAGGATATTAAAATCAACGTTACACGATATTTCAATATATCGTCGAAAATACATGTTCAATGCCCAAAATTTAATCAACAAACCTGTTATGAAAATAATTAATCCAAACTCACTAACAGGCCAATGTTGTACAATCCATTTGAACATATCGCGTGAGGAAGCCAAATAATCCTCATGAAATATTGAAAACAAATACGACATACTGAAAATTATACCTCTACATACTTATAACGACCGAAATTAGTAACCGGTCTCAATACAAACTATTTGGATTGATGTTGACTTTTGACAAAGGTTCCATAATTTTTTTAATTAAATTTAATTACTTAATAATTGAAGGACAAGTACTTCAATCATTAAGTAAAAACGCGGGTTACTCACGTGAATATACTGAGAATATACGCGACGTCGCCGCGACCGCGCACGCTGCTCATGAGGAAGAACCCCTCTGTGGTTCGAAACTAGTAGAACTTTTCTCAGTATATTCACGTGAGTAACCCGCGTTTTTACTTAATTTAGTATGTCTCACGATAGTTATTATAAAAACTTCAATCATTGTTCGAGAAAAAATAAATAATAATAAAAAAACATTGAATTAGTAATATTGTAGATTATCTATATTAATTACTAGCAGCCCGTCCCGGCTTCGCACGGGGTAGACAATTATTTATTTTTGGGAATCTGGATTGTTGTAGTGACATAACTACAATAGTTGGACATACCGTATTTAATTTATTATTATTCAACAGATCGATACAAGTCGAAATGCACACAATGCAAAAAAATAGTTCACAAAGTCCGACACCTATTAGATGAATTTAAAATTATAAATGACAATGAAATCATTGGCATTTGCAAGAGGTGCAAACAATCAAGCAAAATTAAATGTGCTAGATGTGAGTACATTAAAAATAAGTTTGTTGACACCTATAAAAGGCATCGCAAAGAAAGACTAGAGCGTTTTAAAGATTGGCTTTGCAAAGTAAACCAGTTATTGCAATCTTTAATTGATGGAGAGGGAATTTGTCACCGCGGAGTGTGTAAAGATGCCGAATTGGAAAGACTTCTACAAGATCTAAAAGAACCACTGGATGTGCGACAGCCAGACATAGATTTCTTTCCAAATGTGGACGATGAGCTTTTGTCTTTGCAAGATTTGAAAGACAGTAACATATTACTTGAAGAATTACTTTCTAAAATGAAACCGGATGCCGAAGAACATGCCGCTCATTTATCTGTATCTAAAGGAATGTGTATTTGTAAAGACTTAAAAGAAAAACACCTCGAAGAATTCATACCTGGTTTTGTGGCAAAACCATTTGAAGAATCTCAAGCTACGATACTAACCGGGGAGCCTTTGAAATATCGTGATACATCGCCAAGTCTAGAAGAATGTAAAGATTTTGTAAAAAGATTAATTATATTAAGCCAAAACCTACCACGAGCAATACATTTAAATAAAGAATTCATACTAGATCTTATTGATACTATTAACATTGGTACTAAACAGGGATTATCTGTCAATATTGTTAACAAACTGATAGACCAATTAAAAGAGTTAGATAAATATCTTGACTATGACATGTCTCTAGAATTAGATAAAAATGTAATTATTACATTGATAGGAGATTTAAATGATCTACTAACAATAGGATCTTCCAAAACTGTAAATAAAGGATTGTTAAAATTATTAATACAGCTAACGAATTTATTTACAACTGAACTAAAAAAGCAGCACTCATCTCATTTACTGCTTAAGGATGAAAGCAAATACAAAAAGCATGGCAAGGAAATTGACGAAACACTTCACGTGTTATATCCAACTCATAGAGAAAAGAGTGGAACTGGTTACAAAAAGCACGGACCTTTTGAAATTCCAACTAAAGATGTAGGACCACTAGGGGTATCACCTGGGAAACCAAAAGGTAAGATCAAAGATAAAGAGCTGAAAATGCTTAAAAGTGATGGTATAGAACAACGGAGACCTAAGTCTCACGATAAAAAATTACGACGTGATGGAAGCCTACCACTAGAAATTAAAGGTAAATCTTCAAGAATTCCTGTAATGAGAAGTGCTCCAAGTAGAGTTGAATCTACACTTAATAAATATAGTATACTACCTCCAATATTTGGCAAAGAAGAAAACAGCTCTACTCAAACAGAAGTTGGAAAAGAAACTGAAATTATTGCAAACAGTAGAACTAAGAAATCGTTATCTAAAATATCTAAAATTACATTTAAGAAGTCATTATCTATAGTATATCCCAAGAAAATTAAAACTTATGGTGGTGGTGAAGGTTTGATGAAAAGATTATCAAAAGCATCGGTTCTATCAAAACGTGGTTTAGCAAAAAAATACGTTCCACCAAAAGACGCAACTAAAACTAAACTAGTAGGAAAGAAAGAGGACTCGTTAACACTAAGTATTAACGAAATCGCCACATTACCTCACACTGTCAGGTCATCCGCCGATACAATAAGTTCACTCATTCAGGGACTGGGAAATATTAATAGATCTTTAGCTGTTGGTGGTTTAAATAAGAGACTTTTACAACAGTTCGCTATGGACGTGCGTGACATATTAGGTGAGACACCAACTACTTTGTTGCACAATATAATTAAACAATTAGTACAATTAAGTAAACCTGTTTTGGATGAGGTACCTGACGATACTACCCTAAAATTAGTGCAAGAATTGATTAGTCACGCCACCAGAGCTCTGAGTCACAGACTTTCTGCAAATAAAAATAAAGCAACGGTAAATGAGTTACTTAGTAATCTTAATAAAGTGCTAATGTCTGTTTCAAAAGAATGGCAATCTAAACATAAAAGAGATACTCAAAAAAGTAGGGATTTACGGTATATAAGTAAAGCTATTTCTAAAAGAATACAAGATTTAAGTAACCGACAACTAGTATCGAGTCAATCGAGTTTATATAGTGAAACGAGTTCTCAACAAAGTTTAGGAAAAAACTTGAGGATACTGAAAGAAAAACAAGCAAAAGGTAAAACTATTTATAGTCTTGAAACAGCAGAAGCTTTAAAAAAAAATAAAAAAAAGAAGAAGGAGGAGAAACCGAAACATTTGGAGAGTAGATCAAGATCAGGAATTTCAACGACATCTACACAACAACTTAAAAAAGCAAAGAAGCTTTCAGAAGCCATACTTGGAAAGATTTTACAGTGTGAGGCCAATGAGAAGATGATAGAAAGAAAGAAAAAGGCACGAGAGGATAAAGAATTGGAAAGACAAGCACCTATAGCAAGAATTACTTCTAGAGCTTACAACCTGCCTGCGATAGAAGCAATAATAGCGAGCCCACTTAGTAGCAGTACCTCGGGTACTTCAAGTGTGATTGAAACATGTCTTGAACGAAAACCAAAAATACCAAAAGTTATGATTAGAGGTGAAAGAATTGTACCATACGATGCTGAATATATAGAAAATTTACGAAAAGGCAAACCCCCGATACTTAAAACATACCACATGCACCACCTCCCTGAAAGCGACCGGGTTGCAAAAGAAACTGAATCTTCTACCTCTATAAATTTGGACGTAAGTAAATCGTTTTTTCGTAATTTATCTTCAAATCCAAAACTGTGTGCTAAATTGTTATCGGCCCCAGTAAACAAAAAAAAAAGTAGATTTTACTGTAGTAAAAAGATAAGATGCGCTAACAAATGATCATCAAAAATCTTTAATTAGATACTTACCTACAATGTTTGTATTTTGTTATTAAGCCGTATCAACTACACGGTATTTTACGCACGCAAAAAGTTTTACTTGATTTTCGACAATCATTGAATGTAGAATTGTGCTCAGTAACAAATATATTTAAAGGTATTCCAGAGTAAAATCTAATAAGTGGCTACTGTTGACCAAAAGCCACTACTCGAACGGAGAAAGTTTGAGCATTAATCACCGCGCTTGGTCAATGCGGTTTAGCGATTTCAAACTTATAATTATAAATTATAAGCCCAGGTTTCCTTACGACGTTTTCCTTCACCGTTTGTCAGTGGTGTCTAGATAATCTTAGAAAGTACATATAACTCGGAAAAAGCCACATTGGTTCGTGCATTTGGTAGGTTTCGAACTCGCACTCTCGTTCATGACAAGCGACCGCTTCTTGAACCTCCGGGCCACCACGACCGTTCACTATGAACGGACGAACTAACAAGTAGGTAAATGTAATAGTATGTCCATATACATATGATTCTGGTGAATAAAAAAGACAGGCGTGCATAACACATAAGATGCTCACGCGGGTTGTTGTTTTATTGTCACGAGATCCCCAGGTGTAATGTATTGTCACTATTACGTTACCCCTGGGGCCCAAATCTACAATTATTTCGTGATGTTTTACACGGTCCTATTGTCATTTTGATAATAATTATTTCGTAATCTGATAAATTTATAATAGTCGATCATTGGTCGCTCAGTGGCTGGTTATAGAGTTAAGTAAAGATTTATCAATCAGTTTAATTATAATAATCAATTTCTTATTTTTACTACACATTTTTTATAAAATAATATCTTTATTTTGTTTTATTTTATTAAGAGTTTGGAGAAACTACTGTAATAGTAGTCATCATAATAATTATGTAAAGGAATATTGTTTTGTGGTTTCAGGAAATATCAGGAGATGGGATACTCAAATATAGGTTATCTAATAGACAGTTTATAGAAAAAGGCTGGACAATATTGCCGACGAAAAAGGTTATGCGAAGGGTTTGTACAGTTATTTTTTTGATATTACGTGTGAAGGCACATAAAGTCATTTATGCAACGCCTATATTTATAATTAATATGAATTACTGACTGTCTCGTTAGCCGAGTAGTCGCAAGTGCGTGCCAAGTTATACTGGATTTTAAATAGCAGCAGCAACAGTAGCAGCACGAAGTCTGGAATTGTGCCCGGTATATGGCATTAGGCTCACCCCTATTACATGAGACTCGTAACATAAGTAGTAAAAAGTGGGTGTTACATAGTACAGTGGCATTAAGTGCCGCAATGTGCACCTCTACCCCTACTCCTTCGGGGATAAAAAGGCGTGTCGTTATATTACATAATATTAATTAATTAATTTAACAATAAAATTTCTGATAGTACCTCTAGAATGACTAATCTAACATCAATCTTTTTCAAATATTATGCAGATGAATATATACAGAATGATACCATCTCAACCACAACGTGACTGGTTTAGACTTCATAGAAATAGACAACTGTATTATGACACTGGAGAAATATTGGCTTCTGTCGACTCTGATGGCCGTGGCCTATGGTTCTACAGAAGTGGACCCGTTGCTTTAGAGTATTATAATGCTAGAGGTAAGTTTGACCTACATGTCAATAAATTAATTTATATCTTTATTCACATTCACATAAATGTCACCACGCCTGTTTCCCATTGGAGCAGGCAGAGACAATGGAATGCTGAATGATGGCACGAGTCGATCACGGGTCTACACATTTGACACCGTACAGAAAATAATGTTCTCTGATAAAATAGACTAGAATAGAATCTCATACATTCGAAACCTAACCTAATCTCTAATTGGCTAGACGACTCATTTTTATTCTAATGTCCATCTTGTAGATTATTTCCAAACATTAGATACGTATTTTTTTAATTTCTTGCGGATATTTTCGACGTTATATTGATTTGAAATATCGCGTGACGTCATTTTTGTGTATGTTTAAAAAATGACGTAGCCACCTCCCATTCCAGAACTTTGATTTGTATTATCTAAGTATTGTTTTCTTATATAACAAAATAAAAAAATACGTGTCTAATGTTTTTTCATGACACTGACGGACTGATTAGATTTTTAATTTTGATCCCCTGTCATCATCTTTATTCGCCTACCTAACGTTAAAGTCATAAACGTATCGACGTCCTATAGACGACGCCGATGCGCCCACCTATTCTGGAGATTATTAAATTATTGCTGACGGCGAAAGCTATATGATAGTGGACTGTCCCGGGCTGGTAAGGATGATTGTAACGAATATATATTTCCCAGAATCCAACGTTGGGCAGAGGTACGTGGTTTATAGTTCTGGAAAAGAAGTGGACAATGGTAGTGTTAAACCTCGGACTATTATAGCATTATTTGATGTACAAGGAAATGGCGTAGTCTACGACCATAATGGAAATGTCAGGTACGTTTTATTTGTTGCCTGCTTCGCACTGGTGTTAATGACCCCAATAACAGATTATTTTAGGATGACGGCATTTGTTCGTAGTACGTTAGTATTTCATCATATTCATTTGTACTTTGATTTATAATTGCTTTGGTCAGTAGCAAAAAGGTACGCAGATGGGAGCGTAGATAAAATATACACCTCTCTGTATTCGAATTATATTGAAACTGTTGCAAATATATATATCTTGTAAATAAATGCAATAAATTTTATGCAAAGTTGGATGAACACAGATTATCTCAATAATCTGTCAATGAAAGAAGAACAACTGCTTTTATATGTAACACTGCTTTAATACATACAAGTTCACGTCATACATGACCCCCAGACCCGAAATAACAATTTGTCGATCACACAAAGACTTGTTCCATGCGGGAATCGAACTCGCTGCACGTTGTGGGGCAGCTGGTTGCACAACCACCACGCCAATTTTGCAGTATTGTATTTGTATCATGTTATCAAAGAAAGCTAAGCTGAAAACTGTTGGTATCTCTTTTCAACTGTTCAGCACCAGCACCGAAACGTGTTGTTTTTCTTGCTGAAAATACGTAATTTTCGGGACGCTTCCAAATAGCGGGGCGTGGCTTTCATGCGATTGGTTGGCACGGTAACCTAGTAGCCTGAAATTTCAAGCGCTTTCCGTATCTACAGGTGGTTTCTAAGTAAACGACCTTATGCACTACATAACAAAGGAGACGCTGTAGGTAATTTAAACACCTTGCATATCATACGATTTTTTTTTAACAGACTGAAATACAATCAATCAGAAGGTGTTCTGGTGGACCCTACGTTAGGGTCACCATGCAAATGGAAGTGGCATACGTTAAACGACCCCCCAGTCTTGCAGCACGTGATCTTAAACCCACAACTTAAAATCCGAGATAGCATAATTGAACATATAGGAAAAACTGAGAGAGGACTCGACTCCAATCCCATAACCAGGAGAATGCAACCCGAAATGTTAGCTATAGAACTAGAAAATTTCGCCAAAGAAAAAACATTTAAATTAACGCAGAAGTTTAAAAAGCTGGAGATTAAAATGAAGGCTGTCAAACTGAATGAGCATTTTTCATTGAAAATTTTAGACCAAACGACTATACATTTGTTTTTCCGAGATGGCACAACCAATTTGAAGTTGAATTTGGGTATGGTGTTGATAAGTGACGAGATTGTTGACACGGATACTGCAGAGTTGACGGACGTGCAGACACCGTACGACAGATACCCCGCTAAGAGTCCAAGTGTGGAAGACATTCAACTGTTTTTGAAAACAGTCAATCTTCGGAATCGTATGTCACACGCAACTTGTGCCTAATTACGTTACTCATTTATTTTTTACTTTTGTAATAAGAAAATAAGTTATTTTTAAGTTTTTCTTTGTAATACATATTATTATTTAAGTTTCTTTTTATAATAAGAAGATTGATACATTATATTCAATTTACTTTAATCATAATAAGAAGATAGGTAACATTAAAGTTATTTTTATGATAAAAAAAAGAAATTGCCTAACTTTTTTACAATAAGAAGAGAAGTTTCGTGTTTAGTTTCATTCTATGAGAAGAAAATAGTTTTTTTTGCAGTTAGAAAACTCAGTTTCTTTTTCTAAGAAGGAGAAAAGTTATGTTTAATTTTATGTTTGTTGTAAACAAGTTTATGTCTTAGAGTATCGTATATTTGTTAAATGGTTCCATTTAAGTTTTTTTTTAATAAGGAAAAGTTTATATTTATTTAAATATTCTATTTGGTAAGAGAAAAGCTGTTTAAGTTTGTTTTTATTTTAAGAAGAGATTTTGTTATTTCTTTTATATTTTTTTTTTAAACTGTCAAACACCGCGAGGGCACCGGTGACCGCAACCTATTGTTGTTTAATTGTGTCTATAATGACGGTACCTACTCAACGAGTTAAATAAAAATAAATGTTTTTTATGGTACAAGTCTGCAAACGAGTGTACGCATGAGATGAGGGTAAAGAGTAGTCTTTGCCTATGGGGACTCTAGAAAGGGTACAAAGTATGTCGCCGGCTTTTGGGTGTTAGAAAATTATGGATTCGAATTGAATGAGGTCTTTGGAATCGGTGAGGAGGATTGGGCATCTTTCAGTTATACGGCATAACAGAACGCAACCTCTGTTAACACCTTTAAGTTTGTGGTATCACTCCGGTCGAGCTGGCTCATTCGTAACGAAGAATGATTTACTCACATTTTTCACATGTTATAAAAGAAGAAGAATTAGTATGTTAATTTTCTGTTTTTTATAATAAGTAAGTAAGGCCCGAGTGAATAGGTTGCTTATGGGTCGACGTGCTCCATTGTAGACCGCATCATTGCTTACCATCATGCGAGATAGTGGTCAAACGTAGGCCCATCAAATATAAAAAAATAAGTAACATTTATGTTTTAAGTTTTTATTTTATAATAAGAAAAAAGGTTAAGTTTAATATTTATTTAAGTTTTAAGTTACGTTATTATTATTATTGGGAAGTTTGTTTTGTTGGATGTCAACTATCCGTCTGAATTTCATAAACAATTTGAATTTCATTCAGGTGTTACAACTACGATTTGTGTCGGCAAAAATATTCTTTCTCTTACACAACATAGTGTACATAATTGAATGTACAGCTAAATGCATTCAAAGCTAGAGCTGATGACACCGTGTAAGAGTAAAAGAGATGACATAATAGGGTTTCATATTGCTATCTCTTTTTGGCGCTAGAACAATGACCACTGATGATTCAGCCAGGGACTACCAATTAATTTGTGATTGACATGTGCAGGTATTGTGGAGCCTGCAAAGGGTTTGCTTTCATAACACTGCACCGGAATGGCGGCTAATTCAGGCCAAAGTTCAGTTCCATGTCCCCTGATTACCATCAGTCTAGATTTGTGCCCGTGACATGTTTAGCTTAACATCCCCGGGGCTATATTTGGGGTTAATTAATATTTAGGTATCAACGTATTTGTCTATTAATATGTAGAGGTAGTTTGGACATCGATGAAATAATGTAAGGTTACTCTTTACTGTACTGCACATTGATAGATAATAAATTATGTAATTTATTCTATCACGTAAATAATCTATTGTTATTTAAATTAAAGGTTCAGGCTCAATGTTTATTTTTAATATGTTTCATCCCTTTTGAGTATAAAATATTCTTCTATTTTATGATTTTATGCGTCAATCAAAGTCTTAAGGAAACCGTTGTAGACTTGTAACAAACTTATTGTTTGTCGTGTCCAGTCTATACATGTAGAATGTTCTTCACGATTACATATATAAAAAGCAAGTAATAGGACTACTTACAATAGACTTAACGTCCAATAAATACTTACAAGTATCAAACAACATCATCAAAGTAAAGGATAATAATGTACTGTAATAAACTCTATTTCTCTATGAATTGACAGGGTGTCTGGGTGAATGGGGCCGCAGTGTCCGTTGGTCGCATGGAAACCAGTCCTAATTGCAGGTGAGTCATAAAGCTGGGTACAGACTAGCAACACATAAAAATTAAAAATAATATTCTTTATTCAGTTTTCGTAAAATAGGTGATATAGATAATTTGATATTAGGGATGTAACTGGTTCAAAATAGAACCATAGGGTAATTATCTACAAATAAATATGTCCTTTGTATTTTGTACCAAATGGTTTATGTAGGCATCAATTTCTATTTCTGCATTAATTATTACTCGAGGCTAAGCATGTAGCTTCTTTAGGTAATCTGTAACAACTTTCTTATCTTTGCATTTAGTCTAATGTATTTTTTGGTGTAGGTACTGTTATATATTAAATAACATTAATAAGAATATAATAATAAACAGCTGACGCTGCAACACGTGTATTCCACTGCATTACGTGTACTTATTTTACATTTTTCCATTGACTCAGCATTTTGCAATAACTTAGAAATTATACCTTAGTACAGCAGTGTGGATTTGAACGTCGTCGCGGATAATAGGTTTTTTTTGTAAACCTTTTTATTAATTAAATATTTTTCCAGTTCTATTAAAAGTATTTTTTTTAAAAAGCTTATTTAGACCCACCCCGTAACAGTGGTGTCAGAAGTGGGATACCAGTATTGAATGTGCTGGTATTTCAACACGTATTACGCGAGTGATAACTTGAACTCTGTATCTACTACAAACTCTTTCGTGTACAGCGATATATCAATATCGCCAAGTTCGAGAACTCGGCTTGTGTCTAACCATTGTGCCGCGATTTCACATGAAACATTCTGAACTCTGACTCGAACAGTTTCGTGACTCCTTCACATCGAACTCCGGCACCTGAAAATTACCTGACTTAGAAAGTGAGTCTTGTCAGCCCACCATTGCTGAGCTACCGGGTCGTCGACGCCTCTCCTGCTCTCGCTGACGCGCTGCAACGTGTCCTGTCCTAGAGCTACTTACCACACGACCCCCACTGCCGTCCGATCTCGCTGCCGTCATTGGTCCAGTACCTGGTGTGTTCAACTTACCTGGTCACCTCTACGAAGTCTGCGATGTACTCCACACTCCTGCTCTCCGTGCTGCTGTGAGTAGAATATCTTATCTCTTGTTATTGCTAATCCTATTCCCATTTCAAATAATTCCAAATCCTACAATCTCAAAATCTATATCTAATTTATACCTAATCGTGTCTCTAACCATTTTTCAAAATGTCTAGGACCGAAGTGTCACTCAGTGAACAATATCCTCTTAAAATCTTATGTGACTTTATTGATATATACCGAGGAGATCGTGAAACTTTACCTGCATTCTTAACGAACTGCCAAAATGCGCTGAATCTTGCCTCAGAGAGCCAAAAAAAGTTGATCTTAAAATACATATTGTCTAAATTACGAGACAAGGCTCAAATAGCATGTTCAAATAAAATTTTTGAAGATTTCGAATCATTGCAATCATTCCTGCGACAAAACTTCGGAGAAAAGAAACATTACAGCCACTTATTCTTTGAGCTGCAGTCATGTAAACAGCAGCTCAACGAATCAGTATCGCAATTCGCGTTACGTTTAGAAACATGCTTAACAGACATGCAAACCGAGATACATAACTCTGTTACTACTAAGAAAGATTTGTCAGGACGGATTGCTATGACAGAGGATCTTGCTCTTTATACTTTCAACTTCGGTCTAAATCCGGGACTTAGTAACATGGTGAGATGCCGCAATCCTAAAAATCTTAATGAGGCTATAAATATAGCTATCGAGGAAGAAAAAATACGAAACTTCACCCTTAACGTTTCTGCAAAAATGTCTAAACATTGCAAATTTTGCAAGAAATCAGGACACCTAGAGAGCGAATGCCTAAATAAAAAGCGCAGTTCGCAGCCTCAATCTCAATTCCCAAAAAATGAACCTCACCAAGTTAATAAGCCACCAGGGGTTATAATATGCAGATATTGCAAAAACCCGGGGCATGACATTTCACAATGTTACAAACGAAAACATGCCAATCTAAAGAAACAATCCGATTTCAATAATTCCGCAACCCAACATAACGTCGCGGTGTTACCCGACTTCGTTGAATCGTGGGACGGAGCGGAAAATGCTGATTTAAACTAAAAAGTCGGGTGTCGTTTTCGTGCCGTACTACGCCCGACCGTGAGAAAGGCGCATTACAATTTCGCAATACCAAATCATTAATTACTAATTCTACAAATTCCTTTACCAAATCTACTAAATCTCTTACTAAATCGAATATACATCCGACCATGCAAAAGGGTAATCAGCCCCAAACCGAAGGTCGGTCATTTCAACTTCTACAGGTCACACAACAGGGTAAAAAACCCCAAAACGAAGACCTTTCTATTGCCTTTACACATCCGACCATGCAACAGGGTAATCAGCCCCAGACCGAAGGTCGGTCATTTCAATCTCTACCGGTCACACAACAGGGTAACCAGCCCCAAAACGGAGGCCGACACCATCGTGATTCATCTCAACATATTCCACAAGGAATCTCTGCTTCGTTGAGTCAGTCGGAAGAGCATAAAAGCATTCCGATTCATGAAATCAAAACATACAATGTCGCACTACCTTATGTGTTTCTAAACACGAATTATTCGAATAAACCTCTCTGTTTCCTCATTGACACTGGAGCCAGTGTTAGTATTGTTAAGCTACAAAACTTTGTTACAACCCCACATTTATCAAATGATAAAATCAAACTCAAGGGTCTAAGTGAAGACGATTCTCATTACGAGACTTTGGGGTCATTCCAAATCCATTTTGAGTATATCTTTCCTACCAATTCTAAACTTCATTTTAGCTATATACTTAACGCTGTCAGCGATAGAGTTAGGCTTAACTACGATGGTATTCTAGGCAATGACTTCTTAAGGAAACTCGATTGCGATGTAAAATACTCCCAAAATTCTCTACTAATTCAAGGTCATTTTATACCTCTAAACTTCGACCGCCCAGTCTACGTCATTCCACCTCGATCTGAGATAATAGTAGAATGTCCTATTTCAAATTCCTTAAACGAATTAGAGCACATGAAAGATGCCCTAGTCCTCGATCATACATACTCAGAGGGAGTTTTCCTAGCAAACTGTATCGTTAAAATTAAACCTAATCATTGTATCAACATCTCAGTGCTCAATACTACCGAGTCAGAAATCATATTTAAAGATTACTATGTCCATTTACTTCCGTATGAAACCAAAGTTGTTTCCTCTGCGCCTCTTAATAATGACAGTTATCAGAACATAAATAATCTTTCCAATATCTCAAACGATAGATCGCAACAAGTGCTAGATCTCATTCGAACCGAACACCTCAATCCCGAAGAGACGAAAACGCTCTTAGAGTGTTGTTCAGACTACACTGATATTTTCTACCTCGAGGGTGAGCCTTTGACACATACCAATGTTATTGAGCATTCGATAAACACAGGTAACGCTGCTCCGATTCATGTCAAATCCTATCGTTTTCCCGAGTGCCACAAAGGTGAAGTCGAATCTCAAATCAAAAATATGCTAGATCAAGATATAATTCGTTCTTCCAAGTCACCTTGGAGCGCCCCAATTTGGGTAGTGCCCAAGAAGGTAGACTCTACGGGTAGACAGAAATGGAGGTTAGTCATTGACTATAGGAAACTAAATGACGTGACAGTCACCGAAGTTTATCCTATACCCCTGATCACAGACATCCTAGACCAACTGGGCCACTCAAAGTATTTTAGCACTTTGGACCTCGTAAGTGGTTTTCATCAAATCAAATTAAACCCAAAGGACGCATCCAAAACTGCTTTCACCGTCGTGGGTAACGAAATATCCGGGCATTATGAATTCACAAGAATGCCTTTCGGGTTAAAAAATGCTCCGGCTACGTTTCAAAAGCTGATGAATACTGTACTTTCTGGCCTTCAAGGCCTACACTGTTATATCTACTTAGATGACTGCATTATCTATAGCCAAAATCTCCAATCCCATATCGATAAGCTTAAACTAATCTTCGATAGGTTTCGTGAATATAATCTCAAATTACAGCCCGCAAAATGCGAGTTCTTACGGCGCGAAGTAGCATACTTAGGTCATATAATTACCGATAAAGGCGTTTGTCCTAATCCAGAAAAGATTAAAGCCGTCACTCAATTTCCAATCCCTAAAAATCCGAAAGATATAAAATCCTTCCTGGGCCTGGTCGGCTATTATAGACGATTCATTGAAAACTTTTCTAAGATTACAAAACCCTTAACCTCCCTTTTAAAAAAAGACGTGTCTTTTGTATGGTCGACGGAACAGGAAAACGCTTTTAATGCTCTAAAACAAAAGTTAACAACGGCGCCCCTATTACAATATCCAGATTTTTCTCAGCCGTTTCTGCTGACCACTGACGCTTCCAACTACGCCGTGGGAGCTATACTATCTCAAGGCGAAATAGGCAAGGATAAGCCCATCGCATACGCATCGCGAACATTAAACAAAGCCGAGGGCAACTACTCAACAACCGAGAAAGAGCTCTTGGCCATCCTTTTCAGCGTTAAAACGTTTCGTCCCTATCTGTATGGATATAAGTTCAAAATCGTCACCGACCACAAACCCTTAGTTTGGCTATTCAACGTCAAGGACCCCGGCTCTAGACTAATACGTTGGCGCCTAAAATTAGAAGAGTACAATTACGAGATAGTCCATAAGCAAGGCAAATTAAATTGCAACGCAGACGCTTTGTCACGCTTCCCATTACAACAAGACCCTGATAGTAATTTAAATCACCCAGTATGCGCTATCGAGGATGAGTCACCGAACTCAAATATCCCGAATCCTCCGGAGTCGCATTCTCCAAGCTCACCCCTCGACAATCCCTCGCCATGCTCGTCAGATACTTATGAGAAATACCTAAAACAATCTAAACAACTTAACTTTTGTTTCGATACTACTATTCAAGAATACAATGAATCATTATTAAAGGCGAAATGCAAATTAATTGCATATCCTACCTCAATCGATTTGGATGACTCTGTCCCTTATTGCAAGGACATTATAGACTTATCTACAAGCCAACCTAGCGTTCGTGACATTGAACGTGAACTTTATACCTTATACAGCACTTCTAATGATAAACATTTATTCACCCATTTATTCATACGTGTACATCACTATGATGAAATGTCATATAAGGATATTTTTAGACTATTAGTCGAATATAGAGATATGGTTAAATATTGGTACTTAGAGGAGAAGGAACTTGCAATTTCAGACTTCTTCGACCCATTCACCAAACTTTCTTATACTAAAATCTACAATATAATAGGCTATGTATTTCATAATACTGGTATTAAAGTAAATATCTATAGAAACTCCATTCTATTCCCCACACCTGAGGAAGTTAAAAAGATACTTCATGACAATCATGACCTACCGACAGCTGGTCACCCTGGCATAACACGTATGTTTGAAAGGATAAAGTCCATGTACTGGTGGAAAAATATGCGGCAGGACGTCGAAGATTATGTCAAAAACTGCAAATCCTGCCAGATTAACAAACCCCTTCGCCAACTTCATCGTGCACCTATGATTATTACTTCCACCGCAACAAAACCGCTCGAAAAAATATTCCTTGACATCGTTGGCCCTCTGCCAGAGACGTATGAATTTAAATACAAATTTATTCTTACCATTCAGGATGATCTTACAAAATACTCGCAAGCCTACCCCTTATTAACCTGCTCATCGGATGAGACCGCTAAAAAATTAGTCCACTTTATATCTCATCTCGGAATTCCTAAAATGATTGTCACTGACCAGGGCACTAATTTTACCTCCGAGGTCATTAAGCAACTTACAAAATTATTCGGAATAAAACACATCCTAGCTTCGTCTCATCATCCACAAACTTGTGGCGCCCTAGAGAGGAGTCATGCTACCCTTAAGGAATACTTAAGGCCATTCGTGAACGAAAATGCCCATACTTGGGACTTATACCTCAATACAGCTATGTTTTCTTACAATTCAAATGTTCATTCGACTACCAATTATTCGCCATTCGAATTGCTATTCGGTTTCAAGCCACATATCCCTAAATCTATAGACACTTTAGAAAATAACACTTACACTGACTACGTCCGAATACTAAATCACAGACTTTATTATAGTAGGCAAAAAGCACTACAAAACATTCAATTATCTAAAGAAAGATCTAAACGTGTCTACGACTCTCATGCCAAGCCTGTTACGTATAACGTTGGTGACTCAGTCTATCTCAGGTGTCACCACAAGCAAAATAAAGCCTTATCCCCCGTGTGGAAAGGCCCTTTTAAAATAGTCAAATTAAACGGTAATCACACTGTCACCTTATTAATAAATCGTAAACACGTGCGTCATCATTATGACGAAATAAAGTTGGCGTCAGACGACGACATAATTTAATTTTATCATTGCAGGCACTTTGGTTCATCAACTTCGTGTCATCAGATCGTTACGCCTATAACTACAAGTGCAGGACTGTATTTCGATAAAATTAGCAATTTAAAATTCACTAACGATAACTGGAACGTCTTAACTTATCTAGATATTAGTAGAATACATTCTCACCTTACTATTGTAGAATCGCTATTTTCTAGAGTCAACACATATTGCAAAGATTATAGCTCTTCTAAAATTCAACAAGAGTGTATAAACGCATTATCAGCTTTACAAAGTCAACACAATAACAACGTTAAAAAGTATTCCTCTGTCTCGTACTTGGTTAATAGTAATAAAAGGTACAAACGTGGCCTCATAGACGCTGGTGGATCTTTACTAAAACGTTTTTCGGTACTCTTGATGCAGATGATGCTCTGAAATTTTCTGATGCAATCGACCAAGTACAAATGGATGAAAAACAATTAGCTCATTTAATGAGAGATAATATCCATGTCATTAAATCAACTATTACTACGTTCAATAATTCTATCTCTAAACTAAACGAGAACGAAATACGTCTAAATAAAAATCTTGAGGTCATCAATAAAGGACTTCAAGTTATTTCCAACTCTAATGATAAATTAGAAATCAAGTCAAATATTAATTCACTATTAAGTGCTCTTGACAGTATTATCATTTCATTATCATTTGACATAGAAGACATTAATAATGCGATTTTATTCAGCAAGATTAACGTATTGCATCCGACTATACTTAGTCCACACCAATTATATAACGAACTTGAGCAAAATAGGAATAATATGCCAAGGCATTACGAACTCCCGGTATCCCTATCGTTACAAAACATCCATGAACTAATTGACATTTCTAAAATCATTTCTTATTTTCATAATAACAAAATAATTATCGTCATTAAAATCCCGCTCGTCCTTCCACAAACATATGCCTTGTATCGCGTGATCCCAATGCCTGTCCCTTATGATGTATCGCAACCTGACACGTTTGCACTTATCGCTCCCGCTCATCCTTACCTAGCAATAACAACCGATCATATGTTCTATTCATTGTTGCGTAGTGTAAATCAGTGCAAAGTGATTCCGGGTAAATTTCATGTGTGTGAATTGGAAAGTGTTTTTTCGAGTGTCGTTAATCCAATATGTGAGACTATCTTAATTACTGAAGTAGTAAGTAAGTTACCTAGCTCTTGTGAAATTAAGCTACTAAAAGGCTCAGTACAAGTATTCCACAAAATGAATAACAACAATTGGATTTTTGTTCTGTCTGAGCCAGGCAAGTGTCATATCTCTTGTGAGAATGATGGAAATAATTTCGATGAAACCTTGTTCGGCACTGGCATACTATCTATACCTAAAACCTGTAAAGCGTTCTATAAAACTTTGCAATTTGTGCCACAATCGAACGCCATTCTCAATGTAAGTTCACAGATTATCTCTAACTTTAATCTAGTAGACGATGATTGTTGTGATAGAAGTAGAGTCAACAAAACACTTACCAGATTACCTTACTTAAAGTTATATGACGCAAATAATCTGGATTCTCTGTTGCAGGCTAGCTTGCATTTAGATTCATTCGAAAAGGATTTAGATAGCCTTGAAAATCCTAATCACTTTCAAAAATATGGCATTCACTACATGTCTCTATCTTATGTACTTTTCATTGCATTCTTTATATATCTACTTTATAGAATTAGAAGATATTTTTGTCCAAATTCGAAAGATCATTGTTGTATACAGATATTTAACCAATGTAATACTAAGAGAGTTACGGAAACTCGCCAACCTACTGTTGAATTATCCGTCTTAAACGAAACCGGCGTGGCCGATGAGGTTTATGCATCAGTGTCAAGGCCAGCCCCAATTAAGCGTAATCTTTTAGCATCTAAGGTGAATTAGAATTTAAACTTAAACTTTTTAATTTCTTTGTTCTTATTATTAAAACACCTAATATTAATTTAGAATAATTTGTGTTAAAATGATATGTTTAATTTTTGTTCTTCTATTTCAATTTTTGTTCTATCTCATTAATATTACCTATTATAGTAGTATTCTTCGACTATAGTTTGTAAATCTGAAACGACGTTCATCTCATAAATTTTATATCAATTTCGCATCTTTTTCTCCCAGATGCTCCATTTTATCCGGGGGCTGTTATATATTAAATAACATTAATAAGAATATAATAATAAACAGCTGACGCTGCAACACGTGTATTCCACTGCATTACGTGTACTTATTTTACATTTTTCCATTGACTCAGCATTTTGCAATAACTTAGAAATTATACCTTAGTACAGCAGTGTGGATTTGAACGTCGTCGCGGATAATAGGTTTTTTTTGTAAACCTTTTTATTAATTAAATATTTTTCCAGTTCTATTAAAAGTATTTTTTTTAAAAAGCTTATTTAGACCCACCCCGTAACAGTACCCTATAATTATGATTTCTATATATTCAATAAGTTTACCACATTTTGTTAAATGATAGGTACACTTGCTCTTTGCTTTTGAGAAATAAATATCCATTCTCATTCTTATTAATGAAATAGTTTTTATTGTAAAACCAACAAGGCAATCAAAATTTATAATATTTACATTACATCAATCTGTACTCAGCATTGAAACACGTGTAGGTACATTATGATCAATGCCTGTTTGTATTTCGGGGTAGCGATTCGGAGTTCGGTTGGTGAACAGGATTCATAAATAAGTACAATGACCCGCAAGTCAATCTACTCCAATCTGTATGTTTTCATTAGATTTTTGACTTTATATCAAAACGATCAAGTTGAAAATTGAATAAAAATGTTACAGCAATGTATTGGTTAACCTGCTGGCCTTTATACCATTCAGTACTGACAGCGACACATCAAGCTATGCTAAACCTGTATAAATAAACTGAATATCGAATTTGTAGAAAATTCACAAAGCCAGATACCACGATAAACTACTAATACTGAATACATCAATAAGTAATCGTCTGTCCAGTGAAAAATAAAGCTTACGGCTAGGACACCACGTCATCTGCACTTCAGCAAAGGGGAATTTTGAATTAAAAGGTCTTAGCGCAAGGGGACTGTAATAATGAATTACTGGAGTATGTGAGATATATTTTTAACAGGATTGACAATTAAATTTTATATTACCTCTATATAGTTTACGTCTGAGGATATTGTATGAGCAGCTGGAGTCAAACGTATGGGTTCACACATAAACTGCGATGCGACGTCGCATCGCAATAATGTGCGAGCTCCCTCTACGCATCGCAATAATGTGCGAGCTCCCTCTACGCATCGCAAGAACTTGCGAATTGATTCGCATCGCGCATCAGAATCTCCTTTGTTTCTATTTCCTGTATCTCCTAAGCAATATCAGAAGTGCATACTTCTTTTTACGATCCATGTCACGACCTAGTTTTCAATTTCAAATACGTTTAGTACGGTTGACGGTCGTCGAAGGAATGGTCACCCTGGGAGACGCCTTGTCGCACGAAATCGCATCGCACCAATTCGCATCGTAATTGTTTACGTTGTGAATTCGCATCGCAGTCTTGTGTACGAGCCCTTACAGCAGTAACATATCGAATGGTGTGAAAAGTAAGTAAAACTGCTTTTACTTTTTTGAAAAACGCTATTAGTGTGTTGTAGGGGGTAGAATAACGCGAAGGTCGCGGGTTCGATCCTCTCATGGGCCACAGTTTCATTTTGGGCTTGCTGCCATCGCAGCGGTAAGTCCCCTCTTTGAGGAGTGGCTTCAGATACGCTACGCCGTCCTCACCTACCGCCTGACGCAGGTCCTCACCGGACATGGAAGTTTCGGGAGGTACCTGTGTCTGATGGGAGGGAGGAAACGCCCGGGTGTCATCACTGCGAGGACCGCCCTGAGGACACGGTGGAACACACAGTGGGAGAATGCCCTGCGTGGGCTGAGCACCGCCGTGCCCTCAGGGAAGTGATCGGCGATGGCGACCTCTCGCGTCCGGGCCTAGTGCAGGCCATGATGCGGAGCGAGGGGGACTGCCTCCTCGCAACCCAGCCATCGCGAAGGACACACCGGGCGTCGGGGATCGCGGAACGATCTCCGGCCACCGTAAGCGCGGGCCTGCGGACGGCGAGCATGGGTGGCTCCCCGTCCGACCAGAAATAGACCCGAGCGTACGGCGCGTCGCGTTCCGCGCGCGCCTCAAAGAGCCATCAGACCACCACAGATGGGGCCCAATACGGCCGATGCCGAATCGGAGTCGCGGAGAACCTAACGGGTAACCGGGGCTCCGGCTCGACGTGCAGGAGAAGGAACGGGGTGGTTTTTAGTCAGTAAGAGTCTGACACTCCCTCCCGCCTCACCCAGGCGGGAGAAGTAATTCGATGATATTCCCATCTTAAAAAAAAAAGGTGGTAGGTCATAGCTAATCGATGTCAAATACGGATTAAAAAACAACTACTTAATATGATTAAAAAAATATTGACACTCGGAATTATGATTGAACTTCATTAAATGAGAATATCACACAACACTATCAACCAGACTATCAATAACTTATAAGGAGGTACTGCTGACCAAAGGATCTTCTCACACGGAGAAGGTTTGAGCGTTAATGCATGCTCAATGCGGTTTGGCGATTTTAAACTTATAATTAAAAATTGTAAGTCCATGTTTCCTGACGGTACTTTTCTTCACCATTTGTCAGTGGTGTCTAAATAATCTTCGAAAGTACATGTATACATTTCCCAATAGTATATGTCTAATTATATTAGATATATATCTCTGTTAGCAATAAAAGTACATTTTGTATTCAGACTCTAAACAAAAATAATTTAATCAACTGCATTTTTATTTTAAAAAGAAATAAAAGAACTTATCAAGCTCACTAAAGTTGCTAATGCCCGAATACTTATATTCACACTACAATATATATTTGCCAGTATAACAATAAATTAAAGGCAAACATCATGCACAGGAGAATAGTTATTAGCGTAAGTTATTAAAAATACAAATACTCATTTCCTATAAAAAAATATTAGATATGTATTAAAACTTCATAAATTAAGTGTCTTCGTCAAACGAATGAATGAAGATACAAATATATTCTGAATATTTCAATGTTTTATTTATTTATTTTATACTTTATTGCACACAGAAAAAAATAGTCTACAATGCAATAGTAATGAGCGGTCTTATCACGCGCGGCGATTTCTTCCAGGCAACCTTTTATTATGTTGAAAAATGAAAATAATTTAGTTTTTGACTTGGAAAACCACCCAATTTTATATCATACTAGCTACTTACGCGCGGTTTCACACGCTCTGTTCAGCTGCTATTGATCGTAGCGTGATGTTTTATAGCCTATAGCCACCCTCGATAAATGCGCTATCCAACATA
Source organism: Spodoptera picta (assembly GCA_038387885.1). Classification (NCBI taxonomy): domain Eukaryota; kingdom Metazoa; phylum Arthropoda; class Insecta; order Lepidoptera; family Noctuidae; genus Spodoptera; species Spodoptera picta. The sequence goes on from JAZHFQ010000105.1 coordinate 994,787, forward strand.
GGTACGACATACTAGCAATATACTAGCTATTTTTACGGAAGGTGTAAATTACGGAGATTACCGCGTCCAAACAAACAAACAAAAAAAAATCAAACTATTCCGCTTTATGTAATAGTATAAGATAAGATTCTTGGTACAATACATAAATATACACATCGTTCTCTTAACTAGATAACTAGAAACATATTGAAGCAGAGCATGAGTTACATGTATAATAGTCAACGAAGATGCAACGTTGATTGATAAATTACATCGTTCTTATGACACACAGCGGACAATAAGGACTTCAAAGGCAATCCAATATCAAAGTCCTTCGTCACTGTATGAGTGTTCACGAATGTACTGCTAACTCGTTCATCATTTATTCAATTTACTTTCCACTTAAGGTACATATATGCTACATATGTGTAGTTATGATACATAGTATTTGTTGGGTGGTCTCGTGTGAACGTGTTGATTGCTGATGTTATGATCGTTTCTGTTTGCGATACTTTTTGATATATGTTGATACTAACGTCTTTATAACCTACTTAGTTATTCGGCAATTGTTCTATGCGCTACATTTAAAACATTTACTCAAAGCTGAGATTGTTTAAAAGTTCAGAACAAATAAACGTTTCGTATTTAAACCAATTCAACTTTTACGTTTCTTACTACATTTTTGTAGTGATCGTGGTAATAGACGTTAGTCTGTAACATGTAAATAATTTTGGCGACAGGCTTTACGATTACAAGTAAATATCAACCATTATGTTCTAATGTGCCTCTTACTGTGAAGTGACTATTAGGTATACATCCAATACAAATTCAATCCGATACCCACTACAAAATCATAATAAAAAATCTAACACAACAAGCAGTTATTAAAACCACGTGACGATACAATGTTAATAATTTAAAAGGGCAGACCTTGAATCGAGCGTCTCTCGAATCAAATGATCGATTAAATCAGTTGCATAGTTTATAACGTAGGTGTTTGTGTCTGGAAGTCACTTACGACGAGTAAATGTCGCGTCACTGTGTTGCGAATCTGTTCACAACAAATATTGAGACGAGGTTACTCCTGCATCTCTGACATGAACGACTTCATCGCTGTTTAGGGTCTTCTCTTTGACTGTAGTGTTTATCAATCAACACCGTTAATTAATTTTGCAACGTTTGATTTTGGCTAGACATGTGTTTGAACGAGATAGGCTTGCAAACAAGCAGACAGATTACTTGATAGTTAGCAACACCAAAGACGTTGCAACCGCTTTTCTTGCCCTTCGGTACATTGGGTCTTCGGTAACCTCACGCACACTGTAAACAACTACGCAACTCGCTGGTTACTTTTTTTTAAGGAGGGAAAATCATCGAATGACTGACTGCTCCCGCCTGGGTGAGGCGGGAGGGAGTGTCAGACTCTTACTGACTAAAAACCACCCCTTCCTTCTCCTGCACGTCGAGCCGGAGCCCCGGTTACCCGTTAGGTACTCCGCGACTCCGAATCGGCATCGGCCCTATTGGACCCCATCTGTGGTGGTCTGATGGCTCTTTGAGACTCGCTGGTGTCTTGTGAAGTCGTGGTTCATTAGGTCGCCCCGGTACATTCGTGATGAATCCATGGTGCTCTGACTTGAAAAGTTAGGGACAAAATATATAAGCCAACCGCGTCGTGGCCGTCGTCGCGCGTAATGCGTGAGTATAATTACACAGGTCGACGGATTTGAATGTAGCACTACAATTTTATTTCTGTCATGAGTTTGGTAAGACAACAAGGTAGTAACAAACATCTAACATGATTATGTGGCAACATTAGTCTTTCATTACTGGCGTAGGTAAATTATAATGCCAGTCAGTTATGTGGAAGATTATAGGGCAATCAAATTTCAGGTTTCTACTATTTTATGATCTTACTTACTCTAAACAAAATATTTCTAAATTAGAAAGAAAGAAAGAAATAAAATTTATTCGCCACCAGACATGGACCACAGAATAACACACAAAATAATAACAACAACATAATAAATTAACATTGAAAAACAAAAATAAAAAAAGCAATAAGAACATAAAATAAAATAAAAAAACAGCAGTAAAAAACAGTAAACTCAAAAAAAACATTATAAAAAAGCAAAATAAGAGAACAGGGTGGCAGCATGTCCACGACGAAATGGCTCGCCAACTCAGTTTAAGCAGTTTAAATTAACTTCAGTTCTTTCAATATAACACTGTGTACATAAATTCTAATTTCTTCTCCAAAGTATAAATACTTTCACGGTTAGAACTTCATTTAAAATAGTGACTAGTGATATAAAATTGTCATTGTGCAATATGTGCGGAAAAAAAGTTGTGTATAAAACTTTTGTTGGTTCATTGAAAAATCATATTTCAATTTCGCCAAGCATTTCTTCATTTTAAAATTATACTCTCTTTCAACGTCAACTGAGACATCTCGAGAACTTTAAGTAGTTCTTAATTAATTGTTCATTTTCATATTAAAGAGATAATAGGTAAAATGCTGAGTTAAATCTTGGAAGATTCATTTTATAGTTTCAGAGAAAGTTTTAGGTTGCCTTGATTAAAAATGTTAAAATGGATCGCGAAAACAAAGGATATTAAATTTTAAATCAACAAGAAACGATCGATGGTTGAACGACTTATTGTCAATCATTTCCTTTTAGACTTTAGACGATAAATTATGAAGTTCCTCCTTATTTTCATTTCACTAGAACTAATATAAACGAATGATTAATTGACTGTAAGCCAATGCTAATATTGAAATAACCATTCCCATTTTGGTATCTCTCGAGGTAATGACCTTGTTCATTTAGGGTCAGTTCAGTTCATGTATACACAGCGTCGAAACGCATCGAAGCAAAACTTGTTTTTTTATTAACGAATTTGTTTACACCAAACAATGCACAAATTACTTTGAAGTTTTATAAGATACGAGCGCAAATGCTAATTTTATATATATTTTATTATTTTATTTTGTTTCATGATATGACATAACATAACATCACACCTTTTATAGGCAGAGGTGCACACAATAAAACCCACTTTTCCCTATTTATGTTAAGAGTCCCATTTAATAGAGGGTGAGCGTATTGCCATATAACTACTAGGCAAAGTTCCAGACTCTGTTACTGAGATTTTTTTTAAAACCCAGTAGCACTTTGCTTGACCCGGGATTCGAACCTGAGACGCCCTTGCTTACTTGCGACCACCCGGCCAACGAGGCAGTCATGAAATGACCTTTATTTATTGAACATAATAACATTGACCAGTTTGTGATTACATAAAAACACTGATTTCAATCTTCGATTTTCGACATTTCGTACATTACAGGGTTGTACACAAACATGCCATGATTACGATAATTTATCTTCCCACGTTGGTCCCACGTTGGGTGCCATTTGTTGTACAATCAATAATTCAATGTCACAGTAGCATTGTCTATTTTTATTAGATTTATATTATATTATACCTCTATATTATTAGATACTATAATTTTATATTATTAGATACTACATGTAAGGATGTACGTTTCAGTGTTTAAATTAAATTGAAACTGTCATTCATTAAGTAAAATGGTCACTTAAGTGTTTTCTATACTATAATAATATTATAAAGAGGAAAGATTTGTTTGTTTGTTTGTAATGAATAGGCTCCGAAACTACTGGACCGATTTCAAAAATTCTTTCAACTCTGGAAAGCTACATTATCCCCGAGTAACATAGGCTATATTATATTTGAAAAATAATTAGGGATCTTTCCTAAAATTCCAATAATGTAACCCAAGGTGTAAAAAAATGACCTGAAAAATTCCTAACGTCGCGTGCGCTGCGAAAACTATTGATGATAGAACAAAATCATTTACTACTGACTTTGCAGAACTCATCATTATCTACAAAAAGTGTCGCGACAGCATGTCTAAATATTATAGTTATGTCACAGTAAGCGGTAATAAAATAACTGTGAATCAATGTCAAATCAATCAATTGACTGCACGGTTGGTGCGGTGGCTGGGCAACCGGCTGCCGTGCAACGTGTCGCGGGTTCGATTCCCGCACGGGACAACACTTTGTGTGATCCACAAAGTGTTGTTTCGGGTCTGGGTGTCATTGTGTATGTGACTTGTATGTTTGTAAACGCACCCACGACACAGGAGAAAATCCTAGTGTGGGGCAACGTTTTTTTAAATAAAAAATAAAAATGTAATAAAATAACGTGCCGGCTGGTCAACTAGCTCATATACCGAGGATACCGATGATCCCAACTGATCTGCCAATCCCTTTTAAACGACTTCAGTTTCCGGTCAAATCATCTTTCGCGTTAACTATTAACAAGTCCCAAGGCCAAACCTTCGAATTATTAGGGATCGATCTACGAAAAAAATGGCGTGACGTGTCGGAGCTCCTGAAAATCAATTTATTTGGCTGCCACAAAATAAAACTACTTCAAATATCGTTTACAGGGAAGCTCTGACTCACTAAAACTAATGGCTTTTGTTTTTTTTGTAGATAATATGATATTTGTAATAAATTTAATATAAAAAAAAACATTAATAAAATATTTGAATAAAAAATATTCGAAAAAAAAATTTTTTTACAAAAAAATTCTAACTTCCTTTATAATTTTACTTTTTTTTTGAAACCCGACGCAAAAAAGAAGGGTGTATGTGTGTGTATGTACCCGTGCGAAGCCGGGGCGGGCCGCTAGTAATTAATAAAAATACTCAAGCAATTATCTCTTTTATAATGTATGCTTCTAAGTTTGGTTATGATCTTGAAATCTATCGCGTGAACTATCACAATTACAAAACGTTCATAAAGTTGCTAGAAATAAGTCATTGTCAACTTACCATTTTAGCCACACAAAAATTATGTAATACAATACATATTAGCAATATCCGTTGGCTGCTTTTAAGGACAAAAATCCATTACATCATTGCGAATCGCATTAATAATTAAAAATTACACAAGTAAACACTACTCTTCAATATTCTCTGGAATAAAGAAAACATGTCACCATCTGTAATGCGTTTGAAAATAGACCTTAGAGAAAATATTCTTACAAAATATTTTCTGCAGTTCCGCATCAAAGAGCAACCCGTCATTGTAATCCCTTTCCTTGTAAGATTTCAAGGCATATACAACATATCCTCATAGCGAAGAGTTCCGATACATTCCTTGCACAGAACATCTTTGAGCTGATGGACTGTAAAATGGCTTTCAAGTCTTTCGAGAACATCTTCTATTTGAAATGCGATGTTTGTAAAATATTTAGAATGTAGATGGAAAATATGATAGAATGTGCAATGTGCATTTTGTTCTTAGGTATTGCGATAGTGCGACAATCTGTTTGGAAAATTGGGAAATAGGTTTCGTATGGTAGACCTTAACCCCGGTCCAAAGAAACCCGGAGATGGGTTAATAATGATTTGTTACTGAAATTGGTTTGATTAAAGAAATATCTCTACTTTAAGCCGAATGACAGCCGACTAACATTAATAACCAACCGGATTCCTTCGAAAATCATAGAACCAACCCCTGTTTTGTCAAAATCACCATTTATGGAGTTTGACATTAAATTTAGCTTTAGCTAATGTCAAAAATCGATCTGTAAGAGATCGATAATTTATACCGGCCGTAAGTTGGTAAAAAGTGACGTTATGTTAAATTTTGATCAAATAAGAATTGAGACGATTCATTTTAGCTCATTGTTCTTACTGACTTATGAACCAAACAATAACTAAACAGAACTGGAAATGGAACAGAAGACATATTAAATGAGCACATACGAAACGAGACATTCAGAATTTTTAACAAGACAGTTATCAGTTTAATGTGATACATATTCAATTCACTTTACAAAGTGAATACTAGTAAGAAGCTCGGTAAAATAATAAGAAGCTATCTTCTTATTATAGTCGAAACAATTTTAATAATTTCAGCATTTATATCATTCCGTATGCACAAAGCACTGCGAGGTTGAGGGCTGTCACTGAGTAATAACAGACTAGACCCGTAATTTATCTGGCAAAGTCTGTAATTGTCTAAACCTATAATTGGCAGTACGGTTTGATCAATTATTATTAGATTCACCGGTGTTTAGTACAAGTTTGTAATGTACGTTATGCTTAACAATCGATATATTATGTTCCTTAATCGTTGCAAACAAGCTTATCAATTACGTGAATAGTTGTTAAATTTAAGTATTACGAACAAAATAATATTGATATATATAATTGTGCTTTCAGACAAAAATATAGAGGTATGTAAATGTAATAATCAGAAATTAGCAATAATTAGGAAATTCCTACATTTGTGATTCGAATAACCCTTCTTTGAGTCCTAAGGCCTTTGACTAAACTCTCAAATTGATTGGACTTTCATTACGAATTAATCAGCAGTTCGAATCTGGCTTTATGCTCATACGTCAATACTCTCATCGTGTATGACAATGGCACCAATACCCCTGAGCGGATGTTTGTGTTCACACAGCAACACATCGAACTATACAAACCATTTTATTTTGGTCTCGACTTGAATGGTTTTCCGCTCAATCCAAGGTCTCGGGTTCGATTCCCGGGTCGGGCAAAGTATTACTGGGTTTGTAAAAATCTCAGTAGTAGCACGGAGTCTGGAAATATGCCCGTAATGTGGCAATAGGCGGTGAGCCTATTAATATCTAAACATATATCTATCTAAACTATCTATCTATCTAAACATTATAAATATCTAAACATTTCCATCTATTTCAGTTCACTACTTATGAAATACCAAAGACTAATTAATGTATTCTAACGTTACTTAAGACTAAACCAAAGATTCCTTCTGATGCGCTCATATTGAAATGACTAGAGTAAATAACTCATATAGGAAAATGATAACTGAAACTTAACAGGGAAACATCAAAGGCAATTGATCAAAGGTAAGGTATAAGTACCATCGTATTCGTAATATCAAACAGAATGCTTAAAAGTGGAATAGCGAGTATCTTTCGTTTATAAATTTCTTTTTGTAGTTTTTATCACATGCCTTCCTGCAATTTAACTAATTGCCGTCTCCCATCTGAGTGCAATTACTCTCTCTACCGGCCTTTTTTCCATCAGGGCTGGTGACGAGCCTGGAACAAATTAGGGTTGACACTAACTCTTAGCCTGATTGGCTGGAACGTTTCTATCATATGACGGTAAAGCTTTAGTTTGAAAATTGTCATCATACGTGCTTGTCTATAATTAGTTCTGATTTCTGAAATTGTGCACTGAGACCTGAGACTAATGTTGGTTCATATGTCATGCTTCAAATACTAACAAAGTTGGAGTCCTTCTCTTTAAGGGTTTAACTCGTCGAGTACCGGTTTTGTAGACACAATTATAGAACAATAGGTTGCGGTCACCGGTGACCGCTTGGTGTTTGACAGTTTAAACCAGTTACTACCAAGCTAAAACACTAACAATAGTCATTGAATATGAATATTGATTTTGAAGTCAAGAATTTAACCCCGAGCCAGTTGGTCAGTTCAACTATAATTTACCCATGAACTCCTGCTGCGTGTAATTAATTATTGCGGTAAGTTAATTTCTCCGGTTTCTGGTACTGATGTGTACACCAGCAGTGGATTAATGTTACATTATTCCTGCCTGTAATTAGTTCTAGGATCCTATTAAATTGTCATTTACAATACCGATAAGGTAAGCATTGTTGTTAGAAATCACATTAATGAGGCTGAATGAGGCTAATGTGTGGTATATATAACACTTCGATATAAATTATTATTATTTATCCCATTGCGTTAATAGTACAAATTGTCACGACAGTTACATAGCGAGTTAGGGAAGAATATCTTTTACTTAGTCACAAAAGTGGTTGTTTTTAAGGCTCAGTACAGAAGCTATGGTACCTTTCCCCGAGAAAAATTAATTTCTTAAAAAAATCGATTCATTTATATTGCAGCGTGTGGACTTACATTCGAGAACCGAGAATAAGAGCACGCATGCAAAGAGACAAATTAGTAAACATTCAAGTACCAATATTTGTATCAGTTTGCTGAGTTGTATCAGTTTGACATGCAATATTCTATTTGAGTTCATTTTGCAATAAGTGCATATTCATTACGTCGGCAGTTTGAAACGGTTCCGTGTAAATAAAGGGTGGACAGGATAGGTACAGTCTGCACAGTTATTTGAAGTAAAAAAACAAAGATCGATGCAGTAGTATCTGTAACCACTGATTGTCAGCGCAGCCAATGGTCAAGATAATAATAAGGCTTCAATATAACCATATAATTTAGTGTGGCAATGTACTATCTTTGTAGTGAGTTATTTTCTTTTTTTTTATCTGAGTGCCTATAGCCAGTTGATTTTACGTTAATAAGATCGACACGTTGATGACGTTCGGCTCTCTGGTTGGCTGCACCAAGTAAATCAACCAATCAAAGAGTGTTCTGCACACTAAATCAGTGCGCTGACTGTACAATTGTTTGCCCACTAGGTACCACGGTTTGTCAACATTTCATTTAAATTACCGCCACCATGTTAGATTGGAAGACAAAGTTTTATCTTTGGGTGGTTTGTTTTGTAACTACATGGTGTTCCATAGTTGTGGTAGTTGATTTCAATATTATTTTGATGATTAATTTAATTTATGGATTATGAGATTAAATATTAACTGAATGTCGTAAAACTTAATAAATCTTGACCTTCATCAACATTTCGCATATTTAAAGTAAAATAGTTTTTAAACGAAAATTTACATGAATAACGGTTTTACTATAAAGGTGCGATTTATCTTCATTTTTATCTGTGGATTTTCTTTCACCCGTTCTCAAAACTAAATTGAAGACGAATTTTAATTAAAAAATATTTAGAACAAGCTGATTTACATAAGAACTTAATACTATAGAGGTAAAATGCAATAATACTTAAGAGGCTTCCTATAATGCTTTTCTGATTTATCATTCATCATCCGCATGCAGTGATTCCCAACAACCTTTGTGTTAAGTATTATTGATTTATGGCATGGTACAATCGATAAAGTTGGCGGTCGACCATCATTAGGCGATAATAATATTCGCATGCCACGGTGTCAGCGATCATGGGAAAACTAACGGGGTATATCAGTGGCACAGGATTGTGTTTAAAAAAGTGTACTACCGATAGTACATATTTAATACTATTATAGCATGCAGAAGTTCAAAATCAGTCTAGTATCAGACAAAATAGTATTTTTATGTGATTTTCGTAATGGAGTACTTGTCTTAATCAAAAATAAATTACTTCGACTGTTCAATACAATAAAATACTAAAAAATAATCACATTTTCATTAATTGATTTTATCACCAACGTAATTTTAGTATTTATCCAGTAAATGTTTAAGAAATAAGTACGCTAAAAAACGTGACGTCATAATTCACAATCTCGTACAAAATTCATAGAATATAGGATTTGTAGTATTGGATTCGACTAGTTGTCAAATACCGTATTATCAGTAGATGCATAAATATTTTTTTTTATTTTCTTCAGTATATTTGTGTAATTCAGCTTATATAATATATGTGTTTATTGGCACTTTAAGATTTTCGTTCACAATATTCATTTGTTTTTTAAAATATTTATTTTCATTTACTTTTCACGTTTACAATTGTCTAACTATTTTGAATAGTTACGTAAAACGATTTAAGGCATGCTATTTTACACGGAAATCTTTCTTCGACTGCATCTACTATTTACAGATGTTTTCAAATATTTTGTCTCCACAGAGTAAAATTTCATTTTATTCTTAAATGAAATAATGGACGTTTCTAAGATACATTTTTTGAATGATAAGTTTAGCTATACCTTCGAACATAAACTAAGGATAAAATAATGAAAAGGTAACCTCTCGTGTATTTAGTCAGACTAGACGTAAGTCCAGCATAAGCTGACATCGCAATATGTAGTTTTATCTTACAGGTAGAACTCAAATAATAATGGAAATGGAACGGGTCGATATGTATGTGCACACATTCCATTTCGATTTTAACTGTCTTAAATACTCTTGAGTTGATTTTAATTGAGTGAATATTTATTTCCTAAATGTAATACATTTCTAGTATATATTTTTTATACGTTAGAAATCTTGTACTACATTTGTATATACACCTATGAAATTAAAAGGAAAATAATCAACAACACTTGTATAATAAGAATTTTCCTACTACGCCACGTAGCAGTTGCTACGGCGTAGCCTTTTCGTAGCAACTTCTTAGAACCTTATAATAATTAGTTATCAAGTACACGTTTTTTTCAATATTTTACTACTTTTTCTATTCTTTAAGTGTCTAACATAGTTAATATAAATATGTTTCATATGGTAGAAACAGATACCCATAGTGATTATTTATAAGTACAAAAACTTCATAAAATCAGTTGCTCACGTAAAAGCATTAAAAAGTTTTCGTTTAACTTAGATTTTCATTTTTTTCAAATAAGGTAAACACGAGGTAACATTTACTTAATAGAGAATTGAAATTGAAATTCCAAAATCAATTTGCTTCCAATGTCTCTTGAATGGACTAATGAAGTAGCGGCTGTGGACATTCCAAAAGTTCCATTTTCGTGAAATATTTTGTTCTAGCTTTCGCCTGCAGCTTTACTTGCTTGCATCTTGCGAAAACTGCGAAATGTCCCGTATACATTTCACCCCTTTTTTAAGGTATTACAAAAAAAGGAATGCACGATTTTATTGTTAACAAAAAGTTTGCATGTCCAATTTTTAGCTTTGTACCTAGAAAATTACAGAACCCTGAACAAATTTCCATCCACTATTTTAAGGAAGTGGGGATTGAGTAGTTCTCTGGGTCAAAAATAAATTATTTTGATATTCCAGTCCAATTAAATATTAAAAAAATAGTTACACTGTCATTTATTGATTTGCCGATATGATTAATTTTCGATGTATTCTAGCATTTTTTTTAGATATAAGTGTGCTATTTGACGCGAAAATATGATGACGTCATAAGACGGTCTTTCGTACAAAATTCATAGAACAGTATCGTTTTTGACGTTTCGCTAAGATTAGTGAATTTGACTAGTTGTCAACTTCACTAATCTTAGCATCATTCAAAAGAGAAAAAAAGTAGCATAAATTACAATACATTCCTTTAACTATCTCCATCAAAAAATCACGTCAATACATTACTCATTTTTGCTGTGAAAGACGGACAAATAAACAGACGCACCATTACCCATTTATTATATTAGTAGGTATGGATTGGCAATATTATTGAATCGGTATTGAAATACTCGAGCGAATGCGTTATTTTGAAGAGCCATTGGATCGTGAATCTGAATTAATGAAATCTATATGTACAAGTACATATATAATTGATTTCCAGGTGTAACCGAATATACGTTTGGATGATCGAGACGCGCGGCCGCGCGTCAGCCAAGTTCAGCAAACAGCGCGCGCCACAGTGTATCTTTACACGAACCACTTCGTGCCACTTTTGACCCCTCTATAACACAAAAACTATTTAACGTAAACACATAAAACTTCGTACGTTTAATTTTATCCGTAAGGACATGTAGAATCCGAAATTTCATGAAGGTAGCTCAAACGGTTGTAAAGATATGAAGGTCCAAAGTTCGCAAATTTTAGTATTGACTGACTGACATATAGTAGCAAATTCTAACCTACTTCCAGATGACCTAGAACCTTGAAATTTGGAATACAGCTCGGTTATTGTGTGTAATCAAAGGGAAAAATCCAAAAATAACAAAAAGTTAATAAATAAGGGTTGTCTCCATACAAACGTACTTTTCCACTATAATTGTTCATAGGAAATTGAACCGTGTTCACATTACTATAAGACACATAGTCGCTTCTAACCTACTTCCAGATGTCCTAGAACTTTGAAATTTGGAATACAGCTCGGTTATTGTATGTAACCAAAGGGAAAAATCCAAATATAACAAAAAGTTAATAAATAAGGGTTGTCTCCATACAAACGTACTTTTCAACTATAATTGTTCATAGTAAATTGAACCGTGTTGACATTACTATAAGACACATAGTCGCTTCTAACCTACTTCCAGATGTCCTAGAACTTTGAAATTTGGAATACAGCTCGGTTATTGTATGTAACCAAAGGGAAAAATCCAAATATAACAAAAAGTTAATAAATAAGGGTTGTCTCCATACAAACGTACTTTTCCACTATAATTGTTCATAGTAAATTGAACCGTGTTGACATTACTATAAGACACATAGTCGCTTCTAACCTACTTCCAGATGTCCTAGAACTTTGAAATTTGGAATACAGCTCTGTTATTGTGTGTAACCAATGGGAAAAATCCAAAAATAACAAAAAGTTCATAAATAAGTGGTGTTCCCATACAAATGTTATTTTCTACTGTTATTGTTCATAGGAAATTGAACCGTGTTTTACAAAAGAAAAATATTGTTTTTATTTTTTCAAGAAATACGTATAATTACAGTAACCTTAATAACCATGGTAATCCAGTCCCAATCTCCAATCCCCAATCCCCAATCTCCAATCCGTTCGGCAATGTATTTGTAACATTTCTGTTCTGGTGTTTACAAATAATAAGTACCTATTTATTATTATACCTTAGTTACGTTGCAATATTTTTATTTATAGGAAATTGAACCATGAAAACTTAGTTATAAGAATCATAATCGCCCATAACAATACATAGGGTGACCAGAGGCCCAATATCCTATCTCGAATTCCTAAAAGTTCGACAACGCCTTTGTCTCTCTGGGGTTACGGGTTTGATAGGTACAAAAATCTTATAATACCTAACGCGCTTTGTACGCTCTAAACAAGCGGCCAATGCGTGCGGCGCGCGGCGTGCAGCGTGGCGAGGCGCGGCGCTGAACCTACCTAACCTACAACGCTCTGATGAATGGTACACAATTATAAGCGATAGCGATTTGATTATAAATTTCGTGGTTAGGTACACCTAATTAATCTAGACCCTAGTCAGATTAAGGCCCAAGATAGCTCGATACTAGAATATAACCGTCTGAGATCATTATATCGCCCGGATTTGCCTAATTTAATGACTTGCCTAGTTTTTATCAGTATAAAAATATTGAAAAGCTTTATAAAAATAATGACTGATGAAAACTGGCCAAGTCAAATTTAACCTACTAAGATCTCACATTTTTAGATAACAGCAATTATAATAGGTATCCAATAAAGCAAAGAAATATAGTTTGATTCTCGTTCATAACGTTATTTTGTTCCTATAGATACATATTTAAATTTTCCATAGAACTTGGCACTCATTTAGATCTTCATTCTTTTTTCGGCGAAGCCCACGTCAAAGCATAATATTTGGGCTGAACTTGGCTCCCCTTTTTTACATTTATGTTTTTGGTGGTTAAATATACAGTTTCAATTAGAGCTTTGAGCTCTGTTAAATATTGTTTTAAATGAAAATTAAGCGTGTGTATTGATTATTGAACCAGTACAATGTGTGTCTGATGTAAAATTAACATTTTGTTTTATGTTTGAGTAATTTCACAACCAATAATATTGTTTGATGACGACCTAGCTATCTGTTATTGGGCTCGCTGCCATCGCAGCGGTAAGTCCCCTCTTTGAGGAGTGGCTTGAGAGACGCTACGGCGTCCTCACCTACCGCCTGACGCAGGTCCTCACCGGACATGGAAGTTTCGGGAGGTACCTGTGTCTGATGGGGCGGGAGGAAACGCCCGGGTGTCATCACTGCGAGGACCGCCCTGAGGACACGGTGGAACACACGGTGGGAGAATGCCCTTCGTGGGCTGAGCACCGCCGTGTCCTCAGGGAAGTGATCGGCGATGGCGACCTCTCGCGTCCGGGCCTAGTGCAGGCCATGATGCGGAGCGAGGGGGACTGGGATGCCGTCTCCTCCTTTTGCGAAGCAGTGATGCTAGCTAAGGAGGAGGCGGGACGCGTGAGGCAGCGAAGCGCTGCCTCCTCGCAACCCAGCCATCGCGAAGGACACACCGGGCGTCGGGGATCGCGAGACGATCTCCGGCCACCGTAAGCGCGGGCCTGCGGACGGCGAGCATGGGTGGCTCCCCGTCCGACCAGAAACAGACCCGAGCGTACGGCGCGTCGCGTTCCGCGCGCGCCTCAAAGAGCCATCAGACCACCACAGATGGGGCCCAATACGGCCGATGCCGATTCGGAGTCGCGGAGAACCTAACGGGTAACCGGGGCTCCGACTCGACGTGCAGGAGAAGGAACGGGGTGGTTTTTAGTCAGTAAGAGTCTGACACTCCCTCCCGCCTCACCCAGGCGGGAGAAGTCATTCGATGATTTTCCCCCTTAAAAAAAAAAAAAAAAAAAAAGCTATCTGTTATAATCGAAATTTTGTTTTTTATACTTGTGATGTTTGTGGCAACTTGGTATGATATCGAGAGCCGTTTTCCCGTCAAGTTTGATTATTTGGTTATTTAGAAAGTTTAAAACGCTTCAATACAACTGTAAAAATTTATTTCAGTGGGTAACTTGTTAATTCAAATATTTTTTTCTGGTGTTCTCACTAACATATTTTCACATTTATACTATAGGTTCAACCTTATTTTCAACCATCGGCCCTACAGTTACAACGTAGAGTCCACTGCGGGCAACATAACATACGACAAACTTATATTTGCGTTTGCTACAGTAACTGTGTCTAAGGATTGGTCCGCACAATTAAGTTTGTTTTTTTGTGTATTTACTATTTCTGGATAAGAAGTATACAGTGTTGTGCCTAAGGTATTAACATTCTACTAAGTTTAATCGTAATCGAAACTGTTTGTGTTCGGTATCTATCTAGTAACACCCTCTACTAAATACTTATTATTTTAATATTTTCAATGTACAGAATTAATAGTTCTTTTGTTATATCTATAGATGTTTAAGTGTCTCCACTCCATACCAGACGTTCTTGTGCCTGTCGAAGGGTACTTGAAATGTGTTCTTAATTTATATATTGTTATTATATGTTAAAAATGTTATGAAGTGGTTGTTCTGTTGTTTCTAACTGAAGTTTGGAATTCTTTCCTTTAGAATTTTGGGTAATATAGAATTTAATATGTATTAAAAATTAAAAAAGCTAATTTTATTATGGGATAAAGGTAACTTAAAGGTCACCTAATGATAAGCAATCAGCGTCATGGACATCCGAAACACCACAAGCGTTACAAGCGCGTACTAGCCAGCCTGGAGTAGGAGAACAGTAGGTGGTAGATTAGACCTTCAGTATTATTAAAAATACTAGATCTAATCAAATGTGACTCGTCGTCCGACCAGAACCAGACCGAGCTTACGGCGCGTCGCTTGCCTCAAAGAGACATCAGACCACCACAGATGGGCCTCACAGGGATGATGCCGATACGGAGCTGCGTGGAGCTTAACGGGTTGCCGGGAAGTACAGGAACAGGAAAGGGGTGGTTTTTAGATCTAATAAAATATACCTAATCTAGGTATATCTGTATCGAGGAAAGCTAATTTAATTAGACTTACTAATCAAGTTCTAAACATCGTTTAATTTGTACTTATTTTTACTGTAACATGTATATTACTTAGAAAGTGTATATTACAGTGTACTTGGAAGCAAAAAAACGCCTCTAGGGTATTTTCTTTTCCATTTACTTTTTCATTAAATACTTTCTGACATAGGTAAGTATTTTATTCATTAGTAAAGTATGTGGTATTAAAGACTGACTCGTTGGCCGAGTGGTCGCAAGTGATACTGAGGGCAAGAGGTCTCGGGTTCGATTCTCGGGTCGGCCAAAATATTACTAGTTTTTCTAAAAAAATATCTCAGTGGTAGCACGAAGTCTGGAATTGTGCCCTGTATATGGCAATAGACTCACCCCCTATTACATGGGACTCATAACATAAATAATGGAAAGTGGGTGTTACACTGTACAGTGGCATTAAGTGCGGTGTAATGTGCACTCCTGGCTACCCCTTCGGGGGTAAAATGTGGTATAAAAGCAAGCCAGCAAAGCATTTTCTTGTAAAAATAATATTTTATTCTAAGTTACGATAAATAAAAAAGTGCTAGTAATTACGTTTTATTTACTCTCCAATATATTAATTAAACACTGTTATTATTAACTGTATTAGTTTCCTAGTGAATTATTTATCAGAAAGATTAAAATGTTTGTTTACTTCATAATGCCGTATAAATATGACGTACCTGGATAACCTGGTGTTTTTTTAATACTTACATCATATTTGTAAGAAGAAAAGAAACAATATATAAACTAAGTAAAAAATAAAATGAAACATAAAAGGTTTAATAAAACCAGAAAAATAAAATAAACATTCGCTAAGGTTAGAACATGAATGTTTTGCGTAGCAGACGTTCGCTCTCCCTCGCAAGCTATTTTAACTTCATATGTAATGGCGAAATTTAGCTACATATTCTAATAAAGATTTCCAAACGAAAAAACTAACAAAACGACAAATTCTGAAAATTAAACCTAGCTACATCATTTTTTCACCCCCGAAACCCCATCCAAACTTTCAAGAAAATCGAAGGAGCCATTTCCGAGATCGTTAATATAATAATATACAGAATTTCTAGTTTTACGATATTAGTCAAAACTGGACGCTACAATAGCTAATAAGAACTGGCAAATAGTTATATTTAATAACTTGTATTACATCAAACAATTATTAAAAAAACTAAAGACTACCTCTGGTATTGTTCAGTGGAGGGATACATAATGATATGTTTATATGTCTTTTAATTAGCCACCCTTAGTTTTAATGATGCCGGACGTTATTGTTGTCTAATATGTGCCGGCTCGAGTTATTTTCCATTCATATTTCGAACTGCTTCCAGGCTAATGATACTCATCATTAAAAACTTTGCTAATTATGCATATAGTTTCGTAGAACGAGTTACCGAAACGCTCTGAGTTTACAAAATTCTAGCTGGATTTTTAAACGAACGTTGATAGTCGGAGTTCAAATAAAAATAAAACACATAAATCCTGGTAGAAAAATAAATTACTTGGAGACTTTTAATGTTTGGACGAACCAATACTTGTTGGAGTTGATTTTATTCTAAAAGTTTATGAAACTAATTTATATTGGTTATTTTTGGTGTACCAAACATTAATCTGATGGCGGTCCTGTGATGTTAAAAAGTTCTCACACGAGTTTCAAGTTAAAGAGGATTTAGATTAAGTTTATGCTTACATTTTATATCTTGTTATAACTTTCATGGTTTAATTTCGTGGTGGCCCGTAGGTTTAACAAGACCACACTCTCATGCATAAGAGTGGGTTCAAAACCCACCAACGGCAAGTCCCAATGTGACTTTTCTGAGTTATATGTACTTTCAAAGATTATCTAGACACCACTGACAAACAGTGAAGTAAATATAGTTGTAAATATGTAGTTATAACTTCTAATTTATAAGTTTGAAATCGTCATCCCGCATCGAACAAGCGTGGTGATTAATGCTCAAACCTTCTCCGGGTGAGAGGCCTTTATTCAGTAGTGACCACTTACAGGCTGTTGTTGATGCTGATGATGATGATAGCTTTCAGTGTTATATTATTATTAGCAGCCTTCAGCTTTAATTCGTTACTAAGAGAGTACTAGGCAATGAGGTTTAAGATATTATTTTTAGCATAGAGTCCAAAAGTCAGGGGTTTTTGATAAGAAATGGTGATGAAATATGAAAAATTATTCATTCCTTCGGGTAGCCGTCATTCATAATGAATGAAAACTTCTGTTGCGTGTTCTACTAAGAAAAAAGATACCATTTCTTCAGACTTATCAACTTTCAAAGTAAGATCTAGTTTCTAGGAAATTCTGTTTATTTATATCAGTTTTAGACGCTGCACCGTGTAGGTACATTACATTCGGAAAGTTTACTGAAGATGAATAACCATTGCCCCGTGCACCTACATAGGTAAACTTTTGCCTTAAGTTAAGTTTTAGTATTCGACTGTATTTCATGAATCAAAAATATGATTTCAAAATGGATATAATTTTCTCTAAGTGCAATATTACTTGAAGGTAGACATTATGCTTAGTATTTCTGTGTTTATGACATCTCAATTATATGTAGTAGCTGAATATTCATAGCTGTTATGTTAGTCGGTAAGTAAACATGATATATATTGGTATTAAAATTATTACAGTAGGTCCACATGTTTCGTTAATATAAAAACGTAACATGCAAAAGTTTGTTATTTTGACAGAAATGAGTAAGTAATTAAGATTTCACAATCATAAAATAACCATCATCACCCTTTGAGTACCCGTCATTATAGACACAATTAAAGAACAATAGGTGTGCGGACACCGGTATCCTCGCGGTGTTACTGTAAAAATTTCATTCATACAGCCACTTGTGTAATTCGATCGTACCTAAATCACCTTGTGTTTGAACACATGGAGATGTCCTTGAGGACACTGAATCACGGAGTCTGGAATTGTGCCCTGTATATGGCAATAGGCTCACCCCCTATTAGGTAACCCATTTACCTAATAGGGGGTGAGCCTATTGCTCTCATAACATGAATAGTGATAAGTGGGTGTTACATTGTAGTGGCATAATGTGCCACTGCCTCTGCCTACCCCTTCGGGGATAAAAGGCGTGATGTGATGTTATGTTGTGTGTGTGTTCTTGTGTTCATTACTAGAATCGATAGATATTGGATGCAAGGAGCAAGCTGTCGTTTGGGGTGGTGAGAGCGAGGCTTTTGATGCCTATTGAGGTACTACTACTACTTTACTTCTACTAGAGTATATTTTGATTACGCACGCCGCACGACCTCGAAGTGTGACTTCACTGACCGCAAGCCGCCGCCGCGCCGCTGCCAAAGCCGCGCGCCGCGCCGACCGTTCATAGCCTGCCGCCCGATGATAAGCTTCCGCCTGATGTAAGCTGAGATCTTCATGAACTTTAAGTATAGTTAAATAATTTTAATATTATTGCAGCAGTTAATTAATAGATCTCGGAACTATGATTGCAATATTTACACACCCACGGTCGATGTTATTGCACTATTAGCTTAGTGTGTGACATGGACAAGACAGTCTAACTTAAGTCTGGGAGAGCCATTCTTCGGCACGAATGGGCCGGCTCGACCGGAGTGATACCACGGCCTCACAGAAAACCGACGTGAAGTACCGCTTGCGTTGTGTTTCGTCGTAGGAATGAGGTTACCGGAGGCCCAATTACCCTCCCCTTCCACAATCTCCCCAATTCCTGAATCCCCAACGATCCTCAAACTCCTAATCCCCAAAAGGCCGGTAACGCACTTGTAACGCCTTAGGTGTTCCAGGTGTCCATGGGCCACACCGATTGCTTACCATCAGATGATCCGTCTGCTCGTTTACCGGCTTATGCCATAAAAAAAACCTCAAGTATTGGGAACAAATTATAATAAAAATGAAGGCTACGTCAGTAATAGAACTAAAATGTGAATGTTTGTAGATTCTACTTTCGTTCGTGTGGGGGTTCAAATATAGCCTGAGACACACCTACTCTTGTAGTATTCATATTACTGACTTGGACGTCACAAAGAACAGTCAACTAACTTATAAAATACGGTTTCCTGGTTATTTCAATAATTCAATGTCTTTACTGAATCGATAGTGGCCTTGTTCGCAGTTTATACTCTATTTGTTTGTAATTAAACATCGTTGGGGTTATTAAAAACTAATTGTTGTCACTTGAATATGTACGGGAGGTAGATCTATGAACTCTATGAAATAGTTAGACGTGGGTGTTACATTGTACAGTGGCATTAAGTGCCGTAATGTGCACCTCTGCATAATCCATCGGATATAGAAGACATGATGTTTTTTGATAGTTACAGAGGGTTCGATTAACTGAAAAAGAAGAGTGGTTCCGTTTCATCGCTGCGAAGTTAAAGTATATCTACTTTAACTTCCTCAAATAGTTTTCGAGAGTAAGTCGTATATTTATTAGTCAATTCAAAACCGTACTCAAGCCAATTTTGGTAGATGTTCACATAAAGCATAATTAAGCATTCACTACTGACTAATTCTGATATCAAAATGCAGACTGCAACTAACTTAAGTCTGCTTAACGTCTGTCTGAGTAACACGTTATTTATTCATCAGAATATTGCATCGCCAGCACTACCTTTAAGTCCCATTTGCGCTATTCAATTTTGCATGCAAACGCCACACGACCTACACCATAATCTTCATGTGGCTATTATAGTTTGTCATAAGCTGAGATTACCATCAATATATAAACCATTAGTGCTAAAATCTATGGCCGTCCTATGGTCAGCTATTATTAGGATTAACCCCCTGATAGGACGCGCATTTAGGCGCAGCTAGGGTAGCGCATTGTGGGGGGGATATGTGTGGATTCAACTAGGATCAGTTACATTTTAAAAGAGTTTTTAGTTTTTTGGCACTTGATTTGTTGTTGTTAGGTTAAATAATCGTTTTTAATTGCACGTTAATTATTTTGCAATGAGATATAGCAAAGTATAATTTAATGCTAACAATTAGTTATCAAAATAAATAAGCATGTAAATACTAAACCGACTTCATTATATTGTTTCAGAGTTCAAACAGAGTTTTAATAAAATCTGATAAACTAGACGAATCCGTTTTAAAATCGTTAGTGTATATTTTAATCCCACCAAAAACATAAATGTAAAAAGGGGAGCCAAGTTCAGCCCAAATATTATGCTTTGACGTGGGCTTCGCCGAAAAAAGAATGAAGATCTAAATGAGTGCCAAGTTCTATGCAAAATTTAAATATGTTTTTTATAGGAACAAAATAACGTTATGAACGAGAATCAAACCATAATTGCTGTTATCTAAAAATGTGAGATCTTAAAGTAGGTTAGATTTGACTTGGCCAGTTTTCATCAGTCATTATTTTTATAAAGCTTTTCAATATTTTTATACTGATAAAAACTAGCCAAGTACACAGTAGACACAATTATAGAACAATAAGACCGCTTGGTGTTTGACAGTTTAAGGCATTGGCTGCCAATAAAAAACTATTGAAGGCAAATCCTCCGCTAATGTCGGTCACCGGTGACTGCCATGGCGTTTAACGTGTTAATAAACCAACAGACCCACAAAATTTATAATCAAATCGCTATCGCTTATAATCGTGTACCATTCGTCAGAGCGTTGTAGGTTAGGTAGGTTCAGCGCCGCGCCTCGCCACGCTGCACGCCGCGCGCCGCAAGCTTTGGCCGCTTGTTTAGAGCGTACAAAGCGCGTTAGGTATTATAAGATTTTTGTACCTATCAAACCCGTAACCCCAGAGAGACAAGGGCGTTGTCGAACTTTTAGGAATTCGAGATAGGATATTGGGCCTCTGGTCACCCTATGTATTGTTATAGGCGATTATGATTCTTATAACTATGTTTTCATGGTTCAATTTCCTATAAATAAAAATATTGCAACGTAACTAAGGTACCTACTTATTATTTGTAAACACCAGAACAGAAATGTTACAAATACATTGCCGAACGGATTGGAGATTGGGGATTGCGGATTGGAGATTGGGACCATGGTTTTTAAGGTTACTATAATTATACGTATTTCTTGAAAAAATAAAAACAATATTTTTCTTTTGTATAAGCGACTGTGTCTTACGTCTATGAAAACACGGTTCAATTTCCTATGAACAATAACAGTAGAAAATAACGTTTGTATGGGAACACCACTTATTTATGAACGTTTTATTTTTGGATTTTTCCCATTGGTTACACACAATAACAGAGCTGTATTCCAAATTTCAAAGTTCTAGGACATCTGGACGTAGGTTAGAAGCGACTATGTGTCTTATAGTAATGTGAACACGGTTCAATTTCCTATGAACAATTATAGTGGAAAAGTACGTTTGTATGGAGACAACCCTTATTTATTAACTTTTTGTTATTTTTGGATTTTTCCCTTTGGTTACACACAATAACCGAGCTGTATTCCAAATTTCAAGGTTCTAGGTCATCTGGAAGTAGGTTAGAATTTGCTACTATATGTCAGTCAGTCAATACTAAAATTTGCGAACTTTGGACCTTCATATCTTTACAACCGTTTGAGCTACCTTCATGAAATTTTGGATTCTACATGTCCTTACGGATAAAATTAAACGTACGAAGTTTTATGTGTTTACGTTAAATAGTTTTTGAGTTATAGAGGGGTCAAAAGTGGCACGAAGTGGTTCGTATAAAGATACACTGTGGCGCGCGCTGTTTGCTGAACTTGGCTGACGCGCGGCCGCGCGTCTCGATACTTCCTTAAATTACTTTCGCCTACCATCTTATAGTTGCTAAGTAAACGGTCTCATTGATCTGTACAGCCTCATCTTTCGACTTGCTTCTTAACTTTTATTTTAGTGCTTCATTGCTCTTAAACAAGTAAACTAACTGACAACGTCTAGAGAGTACTTAATGGATCGGAACTCTGCTCAAAGACACTTTAGTGCAATGTTAAAAATTCATTAACTTGGCCCAACTTAGGAATCATACACGACGATAATGCTGGCGACCATTCGATCAAAGCAGTAAAATGTTTAATTAAAGATCAAAAAATATAATAATTCAATAAAAAAATTACAAGGCATTAAAACTCTTTAAATCATTAATAATTCATTCACCCATCATTTGTTATCTCTGTTTAGTAAACTCGAGTAAATAGAATACCTGTATTTATTATAGACATGGAATATATCACGTCGACAGTAATTATTAGTTGTAGCCCCATGGACGACGTTTCTAATCGAGGCCTTACCAATCATGTCCATAGAGGCAATTAAAGGACTGATTTTATTGTATCGGATACAAACCTTTCGAAAATCACGCCACAAATTAATATTGATCAATTCTTCGACAGACATTAATTTGTGGTCTTTTCAAGTCTTCGTATTCCGTTCAAACATAAGGCGGTGCATTTCTTCCTACTCTAAAAAAGTCTAGCAACTATCAGTCAGTTTGGGAAAGTTAACGAATAGGTACTATAATTACTTGCGGTGAAAGAATTGGGTAGCTGGGAATACCATATATACACTATTTAATAGATATTGGGACTACAATTCTTTCTTCGTGATATTCTCTGAAGGTCTTTCGATGACTGGCAAAGGAACTTATTATTAATTTATTTGAAATAAAACAACGTGCTTTCTTCTAAAACAAGACAGAAGGAATGAATGAATTTTATTATAACGTCACTGGTGTACATTGCTGTTAACAGGTGGCGCTGATAGTTGTGTTTTGAGGAAATTATAACAGAACTCCTTAGAGAAAAATAGTATACTTGTTTTGATTGCTTTATTGTCCAAATAAACCCACAAAATAAACAATGAACATATCTTTTAGTGGACAACCGACATTGGTCTTCGAATACTCTATAGAACTCTTCAAAAAATAACGGTCTATTGATTCTGGTTTGGCTAATGTCTTTATTAAAGTAGAATGCTCTTTGTTAGCGAGAATTTAGTAGGTCAACTCCTTTTCAACCTTGGAAGCTTCAATAATAGGTTTATTTGAAATAACTTTAGCAGTGAAAAATGTGATGCTTGTTGTACGACTTTAGGGTTGAATTCTTTGCCAGTGAGCCATATTATTATCATTATTTTACCTTTCAATTATTTTTCTGATTTATAGAAAAGTATATAGACTCAACAGTGAAATTGAGTAGCATTCAATATGTTCATGTTCATGTAGTTTCGAAATATCTGTTGTAAGGTTCATTATGTGATGAAATAAAACACATTTTGGGGCCCGTTATATATTGATAAAGACATTAAACATTTGATTACATTAATTTGATTAACATGCTACATTTGATTATAATGCGATTAAATATGTTATTACACGTATTGATTAAACATTTAGCTACAATTTTTGATTAAATATTTTGCTATAAGTATTGATTACATATTTTGCTACATTTATTAATTAAACATTTATTCGACTACAATAAAATCTGGAATATACGAACTATGTTTTATGACCTAAATTAATCTTAGTGTAAAAATACATCAGTTCTGGAAAAATGCAAGCGAGCCTGAGCCCTGAATTAATCGGAAGGATCAATTGCATTATTCCGCTTTATTTTCTCCATTGTAATTTATGCACGGACAGATACCATTTTCATTAAGCGTTATGTATTAATAAACAATACAAATACAGAACGCATTTATAAAATATTTCTCAATTAAGATGTTGAAGACACGATCACAACGTATTGTAGTACGTATAGTGGATAGAATTTATTGTTAACAAATGCGTTCCAAATTGTACCCTCGCAAAATAATTTGTCTTCTTAATAATGTAGCAATTTCTTATAACATCGATGTAAATATTCAGACACGTCACCATTTACCAAAGTTGATTGCGTCTAGTAAGTAACGATTTTTTTGTACTTTTTTTAATAATATTTTAGTTAACTTACTTTTTATGACCGCCATCAAATAACTGGTTTTCTTGTAACATGTATATCGATTTTCAACCCGCAAACACGGATACAAAAATATTTTGTGTAAATTGTAAATAATTGTTGTAAATAATTATATTTTATGTAAATAACTGCATTTTTTTATAAACTCTCAATAAACCTTTGCTGATCAAATTGTGTGTATTTTTTATGTTTCTAATTCTACCTTTTTATCTACTAGTTACCTACGTTTCACTTTTTTTTGTATTTTTGTATTTTTTTCACTTTTTTGTTAGTTTGCTTTTCAAACATTTTTACATATTTTTTTTTTCATTTTTTAACATAATTCGATCAGCAAAAATTTTAACAGCAACTCAATATCGACATATATGGATGGACAAGGTTAGTAAGTACCTTTTGTATGAATGTTACAGTGACGGCGTCATAGTAGTTGTATACGGGCTCATGTATACTAGAACCACTATGACCTCGATCACTACAATCACTGGGGCCTATTTTTTTTATTAAAATACACACGACAGTAGACCAATTGCAGTCCATCCACTAATCTTTTCTATCCGTAATGCTGCCGTCGTAAATAACAAACCTTTTTTTGTATTTTTTAATTTTTTTTTTTCATTTCTCTGGATAGGATAGACAACAATCAGTCTGATCTGTTCGCATTCTGCGTAAATTGTACTTCTGTTACTTCATTCACAGTTTAGCACCCTTACAAACTCATGTATTCTTACTTTAGTCTACTTTCGACTTATAGGTTAACTTAAATGGATAACTATGTATTTTAATTTAAATTTAAGTAACAATTACTACTGAATATATTAGTTAGTATAATATAATTATGCCTATATTCACTCCTAGCAAGAGCACTGATGTGCAATACGCACGGCTCTTGCTTCTCCACTCTGAACGCCCAATGCAGGCAAATCAGAGGTGAAAGACCCTTCCTCGTCTCTTCATTTTTCACTCCAGACGGCCAATTAAGGCGAGCTGGAGATGAGGAACGATGGTTCTCCCGGGAGCATTCGGTAACTACAGACCCATGGGGCGGGGCCACCCCATCACCTTAAGAGTTACCTGCGTTCTGATTATAACTAAGTACCTATTGATAAAATTGATTACAGTGGTATTTTAACTATTTGAAGCATACTACAGAAATTATTGTAAATAATCTTTGCACAGCCATGTGATGAACTAACGGTTCTCCGTTTTGTGTTATCTATATTTAATTTACTAAAATTCTAAGTTATTATGGACTAACATAATTATGGATTCTTAAATAAAATGCTCAAAAGCTAAGACGCGGTAAATTATAGATTTAGAAACCGAATGGCTGGCCAAAAGTAGTCAAAATTGATAGTTTTGAAATCATAAAATATTTTTGATATTAGATCGATCTATTGCTTTTTTGTGAATATACCAGTTCAGTTACGAACGCCATCGGATTCGACATCGTCATCATCCGGGAAAACATTGTAACTGTAAATATGATTGGTATTGGAAATTTACATTTGCGTCGTCCGATGCGTGTCAATAGATTTAATGCCAGACGAAGAAGTCGTGTAAGCATAGTACTATGAGCTAAATGGCATTTAAACGGTAATCGACCGAGAGAAGAGAAAACTCAAAATATGGGATTGAAACTGACGTTATGTCAAAATGTAGGTCAAGTCCATACATTGAGGTTTTTATTCTCTTGGTCGACTATGCTTTGAATGCCATTTGGCTAATAGTTCTCACAGGATCATCTTTATCTATGATCTTGTCCCAACGCATCTTCAAACGCTTCTGTAAATCTGCATTCGGAGCTTAAACCTAACGGGCCCCATTTTTTTTTTTGATTTTTGTATTTTTTTTGATCTCTACGGTACCTATTTTAAGATAATACGTATTAATTTTTTCCTTATTTCTAAAAGTTACTTACGTTACATTAATTAAATTATGTCTAAGCCCTTAATGCGTTACGTTTAAGCCTTATTTTATAATCAAAATATATAAACATATGTTAATAATAGGTGATAAAACTTTTCTTTATTTAATTTCTTCTTCTAATAATAAATCGTCCAAGACTACATTAAATATTATTATATTTCTACGATTCTACATTTTCTAATAAGAACCTGGAATATATTCTAAAGATTTTTAATTAAATATTAAGTTATTTTAAATCAGAGTACCATTTAGCAAACCAAGGTCAAATTTTCATAGATTGCTTTGGGCGTCTTCTTTAGCCCGCAGGAAATATGTAATCATATCGATGGGAAGGGGAAAAACGATGGTGGAGTTTTTCTCTGCGGAAATGGTGTTCAGAGTCTGAAACAATATTTTTTGTTATACCTTTAGCCTAGAATCCCACCTATAATTATAATAATTATCCTAGCGGATAGATGCCAAATACTTCATGGTACATAAATACTGAAGTAAGTCCCCAGGTGGGACTTATTTCTTTTATTTATGGAATCACAGGTACGAAATCTTATCAAAACCTGTGTTTCTCTTTCAGCATATGAGTGAGTCATTGAAGAACTAATCTCATTCCTTCTCTGATATTGCGGGTATAAATTAACAATGACCATTGCTTACTATCCCGTGCGCCGTCCATTCATTTGCCGCCTCGTACAATAATAAAGTCCAGTCGTGTTATCCACCTTTCTAAGAGACAGAGCTGCCTTACCTGTAGATAGCGTAGTTGTAGTGCGGCAGGACTGTCTCCGATGACCTCAGAGGCCTCCCGTAGGGCCCGTGAGGCCTTTTGCTCTCCCTCCGCAGCGATGACTTTTGCCCTAGCTTCCCTTGCAGCCTCAGCTTCAGCGGCCATAGCGCGCTGAAGCTGAACCGGCAGACGCACGTCTTTGCTATTGAAATAATAAAATAATATTCATCTTTGTTCTCTGAAATAATGTTCCGATAAGAGCGTTTATTAATAAAGTGGCATTTCCTCATGCCAGTGTTTTAAAATTAGCCTGATGAGACTTAGCTTATCTGTGCCTTTAGCCAAACGCCACTTTAGCGCTTGTCTACAGAGACAGTAGAAATCAAAATGTATGTGGATGACACTGACAAGTATCAAAATTTACGTCAATTCCATATAATTTGGTTTTCTATTCTACATGTAGACAAGCGCTGAATGGCATTTGGCTACAGCTGCTGACTACATTGAGAAGAAGAACCGAAAGCTGTTAACTTGATTTGTTGTCAGAAGTCTGTCAATTATTATATGTACTTTCTAAAAATAGACTAGTTAAAACTTTCATTTAACAGAGATAGATAACTAAAAATACCACATTCTGCCCGCATAATCAAAATATTCGCGATATTTGCAAACACGGCGAGTTCAGTGCATATATCCGCTAACTGATTGCATTCTTTGTTACAAATGATGCGCGTTGAGCCCGCATGGTAGTAGTGACACGTGCGCCCAAATAATATTATCTCCTCGACAGCCGTACGTAACAAGCTGATGTTACTTAAATATGTGAAATAACATGCATTGTTGCATTCAGTTTTATATCGCAAATAAAACGTATTTTTGACAGTTCTTTTCATAAAAGTTATATAACCCCTATGGCATTATTTTGATTTTCTACTGTTTTCATTTTCAAGAAAACAATCAGCATTTTTACTTTTACTGGCTTTCTACTACAGTTCGGCGAATTAATATTACGATATTTTGGTTTTTCGCTTAGAGTATTAACTAACTAAGGTTTTTCGAAACCTTCTAAGAGAAATCGTCACTGAAAAATTAGAAGACTGATAACACAACTGCTGAAAAGTGACTGTGACTTGTGCATCTTAACCCGGCTTTCGGGGATTAATAAGGATGTTTTATAAAGTTTAAAGTACTGTAAATGGACTCACATTTCGACGCGTTCCACCTTGATGCCCCAGGCCTCCGTGGCTTCATCAAGCGAAAGCTGCATAGTCCCGGAGATGGTCTCACGTTCGCTTAAGATCTCATGGAGCGGGCGTGTGCCCATAGTATTGCGAAGAGTTGTCTGAGCGAGGAGCCGAGTCGAGTGGTGAGCGTTTTCCACATTAGCAATTGATATTGTAGCATTGTGGACCCGGTAGTAAACCACAGCATCTACTGATACGGTAACTGAGTCTTTGGTAAGGACCTGCAAATGGTAACTTTGGTAGATATGGTGAAGGACCTTACCTTTTTAAAGGTAAATTAATGCTACTTAGTGTATCTTTAATAAGTAAAATCATTGATGTTTAAGCCTTGATGTATGGTTTCAACCTTCTTCGCATTGCAATAAGTAGTAATACAACGTTGCAATGATGACGGTCTTCTGGGAAGGTTATCTTAAGATACAGATTTTTAAATCAAACTTTTAAGTGTGCATGCAAAATAATTTTAAGTAAAATTTTGTGGTAATAAATATTACCTCTTGGGGCGGGATATCATAAGTCCTAGTTCTGAGATCCACGCGGGCATAGGTGTCAATACACGGCAAGATGAAGAAAATGCCTAAAAATAAATAATTCAATATTATCTACACAAACAAATTTAATTATTTTTACACCATGTTATATATTAATATAACATGGTGTCACTCACTACCTCTGTACCTCACTATTAAGTGAGGTTTTTACCTCACTTACAAAATTAGGATGCCTGGAATTCTTATTCCAGACATCCTAATTTTCCCCCTAATGATTTAATAGGTACTAAATTTAGTAATACTTACCTGGCCCCTTCGCCCCTCCTGATAGAAGTCGTCCCAACCGAAAGATTACAGCCCGCTCGTACTCCTGTACCACCTATGACCAAAAAAAAAACGTAAATGGTAAATATTGTGCATTTTGGAGTTTATTGTGTTGCATATTACACGAGTCATGGTTATTAAAATTACAATGTTTATATGGTCTAAAGTCGAGTGTATTATAGTACCTATGCAGTTGCAGTAACGCATATGCCACTTTTTATCCTTAAAGTGCAGATATAGCCTGCAGGTGTAAGCTACAATTATTATCTATTTGCAAAATATTCTTACAGCGCAAGCGATTGTAAACTAAACGGAGACTCTGTTTCTTTTAATTAATAAGGATTGGAAACCTTATTGATTTAAATTACTAAGAAATAAATTAAAATGTGTATGTACCTATCTAATAAAAATGGTTAAGGTAAAATTAAATGCACAAATTCACATGATATTAAAAGTTCATTCAGAATGTTTTATCATCCGATACTGCAATGCGGATGATGACAGGGTATGAAAATTAAAAATATAATTAGTCCGTAACTTAGGTAATAAAAAAATATTAGACACGTATTTTTTTATTTTGTTGTATAATAAAACAATACTTAGATAAAACGAATCAAAGTTTAGGAGTGGGGGCTAAAACGTCATTTCTTAGTATAAAATGTACTGAGAAGTGACGTCACGCGACATTTCAAATCAATATATCTTCGAAACTATTCGTTTCCGTAAGAAAATAAAAAATACGTGTTAATTGTTTTTAAATAATCTACCAGACGGACATTAAAATAAAAATTAGTCGTCTACCCCATTGTAATTGTCATTTCATATTACCTCTACACAATAAACATTTATTTATAGTATTACTCGAAGTGGTAAGTATTGTCAAGTTACACAAAAAAAGTTAGTATACCTCTTATCTAATCCACAAACAGAATAGAATCTTTTCATACTGTTACCTTGCCATTGTTACTAGTCCATATGGAGAACAATATGAATCATGTAAACGGAACCATGCAGGTTAAAAAAAACAAGCGCTATTTTAAAACAGATTCCACTAGCTCCATTCAATACGCAAGCTCGGTGAAAAGATTCGTGATAAAACCGTATGCATGTTATTTTTTAAAACATGTGAATGTATGAACGCGAAATGGAAAAATAACCAGCGCTGCAACCTTGTTTGTGCACCATCGGTTTGATGTGATTCAATAAAATCTATTCAACTGTAACCTCGTACTGAAATATGTGAGTGGCAAATCTTCGATGCAATAGGCTGCCAGTTTGATATCCGTTTGAAGTTAGAAAAGATTTTGTAGTAACTGAATATTTTATTCAATACATATCCTTTGAACGGAACGCGGTACTTAGACGAAGCTATTTACATATTTACCGTTAGGTAGTGCTTATAAATCGATTTATTCAAACATTTTCTAGTCTATGTAGTGAGGGCAAAAGAAAATTTTGTTATTACATTATATAAATAATAAACGTTAGCCAGCGTTCACATGCCATTGTCCGATTTGATACCGATATCATGACAGCTAGCTCGGACGCCCGTGGACTGTCAGACGACAAAGTTATCGTGCGAATAGTCATATCGAATTAACTACGATTTTATCGGTAATATGTGAAAACAACACTAAATGTCGATAAGTCAGATGTCGGCTATAATTATCTGATATTGGATTTGTTAATTTGAATACAGATTGTTTCTTCTTGAATATAAATTGGTGCTCATTTTCACATTTTGGTAGTCAGTAATTGTATTAATAAAGAAATGTTAATTGCATCTAGTCTATGTTTTAGATCCATCAACTTAACACTGACCTATCCTAATAACAAATATCACTTCCCATTCTAGTAGCATGACCGTTTGCAAATCAATAATTTTGTTTGCACAATGCAAAGTTTTGAGTGCTCCACTTACGATCGAAATTCCAACTTTACTTGACCAAGTGAATATAACATCGGTGTTGGTACTGGGATCCATAATATATCGAATGTAGTTTCGCTGTCTTTATTTTGAAAGCCGACGTATAGACTGTGGTCGGTGTAGGAGAGAAACTCGGATCTCCCGATTACATAAATGTCATTACTAGGCACCCTATAGGATAAAAGCGTATGATACGCTTTTTGATCCTAACAGACTAAGAGACTAGCGGCAGTAGTAAATAGATTTTAAATGCAATAGGACTTATTTAAATATACATTCCGGCGTAAATGAGTTATGACCCATTTGGAGCATAAGTCGTCCAATATTGCCAACATGTTTGTAACACGGCACTTGAGACGTTTTGAAAATTAAGCTAGCTATGCTCATAGGTGTCGGAGATCTATGTAATTTTAACCTTTTTTTTGACTGATTGATGATGTTTTTATAGAAGTATGATGACTAGATAATATTCTGTTTTTTTTTAAATGACAGATAACAAGGTCGTTACCATAGAAAACTATGTTTACGTGAATGTCGACCTGATTGTATTTGAATGGCTTTAAGAGAATTATGGCAGGCCAGTATTTAAATGGCTCGATTATACATAATTATCTTATTTCATTATAATAACAATTATTCTAAGTGCCAGTTAAATAGATAATTATCTTGTAGACGTCGTTTGTTTCAGTTCGGTTAATTGAATGACTGACAAACAACAGCTAGGGTATAAGGGTTCATACGCACTATGCGGGTAGCCGCATTGCTGCTAGCCGTCCGGCTGACCGAAAGCAAAATTATGTACGTAATATTCATTTCTATGCGCACTGCGATGCGGCTACCGCAGACCGCTCCGGTCGCTCGGAGGGCTGCGGCCCGAGGTACGGCCAGCCGGATGGTTGCTATACGCACTGTGCGGTTTTGTCTGCGGCTGCCCGCCATTGAGTGTGAGCACGTGGTAAAAAATGGAATTCGATGCTTGCTCTCTCGTGTTTGCAAATAAGGATGCACCCAGTACTTCCTTTTGTTTTTTCTTCTTTATGTAACGTGTGTATGTAATAAATAGCTGAAACTTCTTCCACGTCCATCTTTGAAATGGATCGACATGACCGCAAATCGCAACGGTTCTTCAACCATACGTTGCGGTTGCGGATGCGGCTGCCCGAAATCCGGCTGGCCGCATTTGCAACCGCAACCTGCATTCAGCCGGATGGGTAGCCGCTACCCGCATAGTACGTATGAACCCTAACGCGACTATACATTTATACAATTTTTTTTGCGTAGCGTATTACTGTATTACGATTGCATTGTAAAAAGGGCTTAACTTATTCTCTCAGAACTTTAATTAAGACTTCTCGACATTACCATATTTCTATAACCATTAAAGTTATGTGTTAACCCAGGAATGGAACCTGAACTTGTGTGCTAAAAGATAGACTGGCATAATTGATATCATATGAGGGCAAGTAATACATTAAAAATATATTTTATACTTAACGGTTTTAATGGGCTTATACTGAATGGTCATCAAGATTAAGAGTGTGTACCAAATATTGGATCAATTTGTCGTTGAAGAAGGTAAAATTCCAATACAAAAATTGTACCCAACAAACTTACGGAGTAAGTGAAATAACACCGTTTAAAAATCGGCATTGTGCCGTGTCTAACGCGAGACGGTGACATATATCACACACATAAACACATAGTGGACATACACGGCCTTACGTAGACTGGTCATATAGTGGTCGTGTTTCGTCCTATCGATTTATTTTTACTCAGAATATGAACCTTTATGACGTGTCAAAAGGTTGTTATCTCTAATAGTTTAGTTATTAGTTGATGCCTTTGTAGGTTATTATTGTATGTTAGGTTTTAAAAAAGGTAATTTCAAGTTATCAAACTTATGTTTTGAAGGTAATACACCGATTAATAAGCTTATTTGTTTTGTGGGTCGAATTGGAACCTACCGCCATCAAATTGTTACGGGCAGTTTGCATCGAAATTATTTTTATTGACGAATTGTTTTAGAAAAGTAAACTATCTTTACTTTTTATTTTTAGTCATGATCGTCTTACTGCAGGACAAAGGTCTCCCTACCCTCTTTCTACTAACTTTACTTAGCTAATAAAATTCAACATATTTTCAATTCTGATTCCCGAAACACCTCACCATTTGCTAAGTTTTTTACACTTATGTATGTAATTTTAACACCACAACTTTAGCTAAGTATACTCTATCCAATACCAGAACCACAGATATTGTTAGTTCGTAACTTCAGAGATCGACCAACGAAGAACTTTCTGTGTCAGATATTGCTCGAGTCTCGAGCTTTGAATTACTTCGAAGTTATGTTGTTCCGAACGTTTGGTAGACATGGCTTTTTTACTAAGAGGGAAATCTCATCCAATGACTTGGTGGGACCTTGAGTGAGATAAGAGGGAGTGTCAGAATCATACTGACTAAAAACCACCCTGTTCCTACTCCTGTTCTTCGAGCCAGAGCCCTTATGTAATGCTAATGTTCTCATTAACTGTCGGTATTAGTGATCGCTAGTAACTTTGAGCTATTGTAATAATATTAACACCAATGTATACCATGTTTTATGCAAATAAATGATTTACTTACTTACTTACTACTTACTTACTTACTTCAGATGTTCTATTAGATTGTACTAAAATACCGTTGATATTTTTTGATTTTTCTTATAGTGATGACAAAAAGTACTAGCAAATTTTTCTTTTATTATTGTACTTAATTTGTACGTTGTATTTGTATTATGTTATATATTTAAACTGAATTTCTTGAATGGAAGTTTGACGATCAAGACACTGTTTTAGATTAGAAAACTGAAAAAGATGATGGCACGGTTGGTGCGGTGGCTGGGCAACCGGCTGCCGTGCACCGTGTCGCGGTTTCATTTCCCGCACGGAACAACACTTTGTGTAATCCACAAATTGTTGTTTCGGGTCTGTGTGTCATTGTGTATGTGAACTTGTATGTTTCTAAACACACCCACGACGCAGGAGGTAATCCTAAAGTGGGGCAACGTTTTATAGAAAAAAAAAACGAAATCCAAACAAAACTTCTGTTCCTTTGCTGGTGTGTTCCTTCCAAAAGTAGAGAGTAGCCTTGATCTTGCAACCCTTTAATTAATTAATATGTTCGGTTACCCGAAGGACAATATTTTCTCTTACTATAGTGAGGCTACGATCAAAGGTGTGGGTCATACAAGAAGAGTATGGCGAATAAGTAAGATAGCGATAAGAGTTGAGTACAAACTGATGTAAAAGACATACACGGCAATTGATTCAGTGGCACCTTGTGTTTGTTATAGAAAATGGGTAAGTATTGAGCTAGTATTTCAGGGTGTAATGAAATGTTATTAATTTATTAACTCGTCAAGTACCGTCAGAATAGACACAATTATAGAACAATAGGTCGCGGTCACCGGTGACTGCTTGGTGTTTGACAGTTTTTGTTTTATGAATTGAATATTTATTTATTCTTTATATAGAATTCAAGGTTGACTGAATAACCTACTAAGAGACGATTTGATATAAATCCTTGACGACTAAATATACTCATTTATAAAATGAAATGCCTTATAACTACTGTCCGACATTCTCACTTATAGTAGGGGAGCCCACGATGCTAAATTTGGATTTACTCGAGCGTCGTTGGGACCTACTGGATTTTAAAAATATGCTGATAGAAAGAAAAAATGGTTTAGTGACAATTTCTTACACCGGTGGGGGAAGGGGGAATCCACAGATCTTTGAATCTGTTACGCGTAACTTTTGTTCTAGTGGTCGAGCGTGTCAGATATTGATAATGTACATGCTTCATGTGACTTTGATAATAAAAACTCTTAATCTGCCAGTTTGCATGGTGGAGTTGAATGTTCTGGAGAGTACAAACGAGAACCCTTCAAAATCCCCCCACTCTTGCAAATCAAGTTGGAATGGGCACATTTTTTAAATACACTTCCTTTAGCATGGTATTGACCTACCTTCTCTTAATCTGACGAAACTGACTTTATTTAGTCAGACTTTTTTTTTATTTTTAGTCCCCCCTTTCTAATCAGATCGGATATATGGTGGGTATATTTAACAGGACACTAGTTTTTCCCCATATGTTAATCTGACGCGCTCGAGTAACTACCGAAATCCCTTCATGGGCTCCCCTACTATTACGTGAGAATCAAACTAACGATGAGGGTCACTATGCGTTCCTGTAAAACTAACCACTGGTGTCTTCATATGCTATACGGTAGCCATGATACATTAATATATAGTTGTTCAGTATATTTTTCATTGTTTAATATACTCGATAGTAGATTGACATTAGAGGATGCAATTGGTCCTATAAATGTTTAATACGAAGTTATGCATATGGTCTGTGGACGAGGGTGGGTGAGGTGAGAGTACCTAGGACTTTATAAAGTGAGAATGAAATAATTACGCGGCAGCGAGAGCGATTTGCGTGGTAAGAGCAACCGTGATTAATACAAGGACGCTTCAGCGATTTCACTATGAACTAGCCATCTGTCTGTCCCTATGTATGCTTAGATCTTTAAAACTACGCAACAGATTTTGATGCGGTTTTTGTTTAATAGATGGAGTGATTCTTAAGGAAGGATTTTATGTATATATTGCACCCGTGCGAAGCCGGGGCGGTCGGTAGTGTATTATTAGTAGTTTCTGCGCTAGTTTCTCACAAGTGATTATTGTTCAATACCACTGTCTACATTGATGCTCTTTTGTTTTCCTTGCCTACTAATTATGCAACTACTTGTATTCAACTCAAACGTAGCATGGGCGCTTTTGATTAGCTTGTGGCATTCATTACCGCTGCTGTATGTAACTTTAGGGCGGCCAGCAAAAGTCATAGGGGGTGCATTGTATACTATCTGGGGATTACTTGGTAGGTGGGACGTCTTAGAAGCGGTGATTTCCCTTTTTATATAATAACTAACTTTTACCCGCGACTTCGTTCGCGTGGAATAGTGACTTCTGGCAGATTTTTGGTTTTACTCACATAGTTCCGGATCTTTTCAAAAATTAAATGTGGAAGATATTCTAGGGAACTCTTCAAAAATCAACATAATGAGCTCTACGTTTGAATTGAAGATATGTATACTCGCTTAGGGCATTAAAGCCGATCGAAAAAGGCGAAAATGTTGTTATTCCCTTATTTTCAAAATATTATTTTGATTTGTCATTTCAGAAAAAAAGACTGTCTCCCTTGACAAATTACCTATTGCCTTAATAACCAAGCTTAAAACTATATAATTTAAAAGGAACGATCTAATTAATTTAAAAACTAAAATGAATATACAATAGTACATACAATTTTAGTATCTACTAATAATCGAGATCAAACTATCAATCAATCGAGATCAATCCTCAATTCCACGACAGTACGGAAGCACTCGGCCGATACCCAACCAAATGCGTGTAACGAAACCATAGCGCGATCAATTTCAATCCCAACGCCATCTATCGAGCATAGTGACAACTCGGATTATTTATCTATATTCCGTTCGGGCATTTTCTTTGTAGTAAAAGTTTTATTATATTGATATTATTTTTTTCATACCTTTTAACTATTTATTTACTTTTTTCCGATGAATTAAAACAATAACATGAACCGAACTCGTATAACTATCGACACCATTGCGCGATCATCAACTCGACATAATAGAATTATCTTTGCTCCGTTAGAGCATTTTATACAGAGCTGTAAGTGAATTATAAAATTGCAATATTTTTTTTTTAAACTACCTCTATTTCCACAAATAATTATGAGGGTGGAATCTTGTTTAAAACTATAATTATTAATTTTTTCCATCTATCGAGCATAGTGACAACTCGGATTATTTATCTATGCTCCGTTCGGGCATTTTCTTTGTACTAAAAGTTTTAGTATATAGATATTATTTTTTTCATACCTTTTAACTATTTATTTACTTTTTTCCGATGAATTAAAACAATAGTATGAACCGAACTCGTATAACTATCGACACCAATTGCGCGATCACCAACTCGACATAATAGAATTATCTATGCTCCGTTAGAGCATTTTCTTTGTACTAAAAGTTGTATTATATTATATTTTTCATACCTTTTTACTATTTATATACTTACATTTTCCCGTTGAATTTTCAGTACTGAATTGATGCCGACTCTTGACCAATAGATGGCGCTGTATGTACGAAATTTATTTTTTATTATTTTTTTGTAATAAAAACTACCCTATGTCCTTTCTCAAGTTCCAAACTATGTCTGTACCAAATTTCACACAAATCGGTTCAGTAGTTTAGGCGTGAAGCAAAGACAGACAGACAGACAGACAGACAGAGTTACTTTCGCATTTATAATATTAGTTTGGATGGTTCTATACTAATATTGTCTTCTGTACTGGTAATGTGGGTCTGCACCCACATTACCATTACAGAAGACAATATGTATAGGTGGCAGCACCTATACATATTGTCCATAGTGTACATAGTGTTCAATAAAGATATTAATTTGTATATTGTTTTTAAAAAAACATAATTGCTTAAAATTATGTGAAGTTCTATAAAGTGACTATACCTCCATAATGTATTTATGTACATTCGCTTTTCCATAGATTATAAAATTGTCTATGTTTTCCAAGCTTTTTAGAAGTGGGGAAGTTACAGATTATTGAATTGAAACTCTTATGAGATCCGAGGAGCCGTGTGAACTTAGCAAGATTTTTTCAAACGAATATGTGCTACACATTTATTTCTAGTCCTATAGAGGTCAAGCGGAGTAAATAATTCATATTTTGAAAAAAAAAACAAAATTAAGTTACAAAGACTGCCTCGTTGGGCGCGTGATCGTAAGTGCGACTGCCTGAAGGAGTCTCGGGTTGGATTCCCTGATGAGGTAAAGTATTACTGGGTTTAAAAAAATCTGAGTAGTAGCACGGAGCCTGGAATTGTGCCCGGTATATGGCAACAGCCTCACCCCCTATTACATGGGACTCATAACATAATAGTGTGGTAAAAATGACTGTGACATTAAGTGCTGTAATGCGAACCTCTGCCTACCCCTTCGGGGATAAAAGGTGTGATGTTATGTTTCTGTTTAACTCACAAAGAGATTGAAAGAACTTTTTGAAATAAGCGATATTTAGTTTATTAAATCATACCGATATGTATCAATAATAAAACGATTATCGATTATAGTTGAAAGCTTTTCTTATGCGTGATGATTATTCATGGTATTCGTATTGGCATTGAGGTTAATCAACTTATGTGTGAACTGGAACACCTGATATCCAACTTAATTATTCATAAAACGTATGACATTTGGAGGTGTTCACGGTCTGAAGTTTCGTTTATTTTCTTTGAAGAAATTATGGAAAATTCTATATTTCACTTTATTTGTTAATCAAAGCAATATCATACCTACTTGGTCGTTCATTTAGTTGTGTACTACGAGAAAGTATTGAAAATTTGTATTAAATGAATGCGAAAATGTGTTTGTGTGGTTAGATTTTTGTGCCTACAATTAATTACGAAGGTTCAGAGTGTTATAGGCTACTTATTGTTACCTTACCCACGCATATGAAATCGCGGTTAAACGACCAGTAACTGTAATAGCATTTTTGAGTAGATTTTGACTACGAAAATTGGTTTATGAAGGTCAGATATTATCTTGCTATTTTGAGAACATTAAATCTTATGTCGTATAATATATATATATGTATGTCATAGTGTCAATACAAAAGCTGTAATACGCGAGCTAACAAAGCAAAAATCGCTTCTGTTGTTCCGTGTGACATGACCCTGAGTCTGGCTGCGAAAAAGTGGTAGTTACAACGTAAATATGCACCCATAGGTACCTAACCCACTATGAAGATTTAAATGAAGTGGCGTTGTATTACCACTGTTGAAAATTGTAGTGACGAAAATACCAAAAAACATATTTTAATGGTTTTGTACGGAATTATTCTTTTTATATACCTAAATTGACTTTACGAACTACCTAATCTAGGTCTCGGGTTGGATTCCCTGGTGAGGTAAAGTAGGTATAACTGGGTTTTAAAAAAAATCTTGCTAGTAGCACGGCACCTGCAATTGTGCCCAGTATATGGCAATAGGGTCACCCCCTATTACATGGGACTCATAACATAAA
The DNA here is from genome assembly GCA_038387885.1 of Spodoptera picta. Lineage (NCBI taxonomy): Eukaryota > Metazoa > Arthropoda > Insecta > Lepidoptera > Noctuidae > Spodoptera > Spodoptera picta. The sequence continues at coordinate 1,033,994 of JAZHFQ010000105.1, forward strand.
TAGTGAAAAGTGGGTGTTACTTCTGTGTGCACCAATGCCTACCCCTTCGGGGATAAAAGGCTTGATGTTATGTTTGTTTGTTTATTATTATTGTAATACGGTATAATGATGTAATTTTAAAACTGTGAAATATTACAGAATTATCGCGCAAAATTTGTAATGCATAGATAACTTAGAGAATTAGACTTCTGGGTTGAAAACAGCGTGTAGTTTCGCAATTTATAATCTGCTGAGTGCATCTCGAGTGATTTCGTCATCAGAGAGTTTGCCTTCAGGTAACACCGCTGTGTGGCCTAAGCCTTAAAAACTGATATTAATATTCTTCTCATAAAAGTCAGTAGTAAATAAAAAAATACAAAAATGTGTGCGATTTAGTTTTCCTAGTCCGAGTTACCATGGGACATAAGACTGCGTGCTTATTATAAATGTATGCATCGATCGATATAATTATGTGCTTATTGTCACCGATCGCCTACCGATAATTTATCGAACAACCTAGGTATTTAAAGTGTTACAGCCACTTTGAATATTCTAGTTTGTTACCAGTTAAAACATAATACCTAATGCACTTTAATGTTCTTGTGATTTAAAACACACATTCGAAAAAAAAATGTTTCGCGAATATTTTAATTTAGTATTATTATTTTTTATTAGGTAGTAATAATCAATGGATTTTAGAAGATGAAATATAAGTTTTTTCTATATTATTTAGGCTATGATTCGTGACATCGCGCCTTTAAATTCCCATGGGGTAGGCAGAGTTAATATAAATAATAAGATCGAATTTTCATCAGTTATGTCCATGTCGCGAGCATTTAGTAATTTTAACTTTCACATATTTTTGGAAAACTGAACTTAGGTTGAAATATTCCCGAAATGTTAAAAAAAACCGACACGAAATGATATTACCTCTATATTCCACAAGGCATGAAATAAGGAGGAAATAGGTCTTCGCCGCTAATTGGTGGTAATTTCTAAATTAGTGATATGTTCACAAATATTGACACCCACATGACGGTCTGTTGACCGAGTGCCCCATATCGGGAGCGCACAGCGCGTCCAATTTATATGATAACAATATTTTGGGTTCGATTCTCAAATTCTCACTAGCCCTTTCCATGAATATGACAATTTATCCTGAAATCTTCTGCCTAGCTCAGTAGCGACTTTGGCAGAAAATACGGAACAATTATGTTTTAGTTGAGGTAGACGCGAGCTGCAATGAAATTAAATGTATTGCCATAGCGCGTTCGCTGGGACATCACCCAAATTTTAGGGCGCGAGCTAGATACGAGTAAAAAGACACAGGTAAAAAATATAATTTAATTTACAAATTCCAAGCATTTCATGATTAAATTACAACATAACTAGTTTATTTGTCTATCCATAGAAACAGTACTTGGAAGTTGCAAATAAAAAGTTTATTGGCACTTACCTTGAAGCAGATGAAGAGGGAAAATGGCATAGTGAGGCAGACGAGCACCCACGACAGGAACACTAGGATCTTTCCACATGTTCGACTCTCAGAGTCCGCCTCTTCGTTAACTGAAAAATACCAACCATTTTAGAAAAACAATCACAAAAAGCACAACTATGATTTTAAAACACTTAAACAATTTCCCAAAAAACTGCTCACTACTATTAGTAATCGTCGGATACAATTGCTGTCGACTCGACATTTCCATCATAATTTAGAAACATTTAGTACACGTAACCTCCATGCGCTGCCGACAAGCGTCTGGTATTTACTGGCCCTGCATGACCACTGAGCCTTATTAAACATTCACGTGGGAACCAGAAGGTGGAAACTACTACAAGTCTTTAGAAAAAATATTAAAATAATTATAAATTATATAATAATTTTACTCACCTGGCTCGGCCACCACCACAGTGGTGGACTCTGAGTAGCGCGCCAGTTTGACGGTTTTACATGGCGATGGCGTGTTAACTGAACGAGGGCACCGAAAGGACTGATAGCAGAGAGAAAGCGATGTGGCAGGAAGAAGTAGAGCTACGAAGCAAAATAACGCCGCGGCCCGGCTACTGTGGCTTTTATATGGTTGAAAGGCCATCACTGCACTTGCGCAGGTCTTACGCGATATCATATATATGACACAGATTTCCTTTGCTCTCATTGGTCCGCTGGATTGCATTATTATGTAGAGGAGTGGAGTTTTGAGATTTTGGCTCCTCCTTCTTGTAAACTCGAAACGTTACGAATATGTAAATAATGGCAACGTTTTCACATCGTAGTAGGGGTAGTAATTTGCACCTATAGTTTAAAGTGACTAGGTAAGTAAACAGTTTAACTAATGTTCAGTCTCATTGCTATTATATATTATTTATTTAAATGGAATAATGATGTATGTTTTTCCTTTGTGCTGTGAAATATGGAAATAACCTTGAACACATATTGCGATGCAAAATCGTTCGATAGTTTGACCTTTGCCGCTCTATGGTTATAGGATTATTATATTTTTTATTTCTTTAAACGTGACGTGTTTATAAATCTAAAACTTTGATGCAAATATTATGCAGAGAGTTAGCCTTTTATAGTTACACATTTTTATAACTTTTAACGATTTCCTTTATCATTACGAAACAAAACAAAAGGGCATAAAGTTTTTAAACGAAATCTAATTAGTTTTAGATCAATTGATATTTTTATATTTGCGCTTTTTATAGTCTAAATGAAAGCATTACATTAATAAACAATTGCCATGATCTTGAACTCTCAGGATGTGTAGGATTAATCGGGGTTATTCCCTTGTGTATTCCACCCTTCACTTCTCGCCGATAAAATGCGAATACTTACGATTACAGTCAATATTAGGTACTATTACTATAGATCTCAAAATAAACACACAGGTTTGTATTCGTAAAAACTTTTATTAAAAAAGTACAAACATGCTTTTTGTTTGAATAACTTAGTAAGAAGTTTCTTAAATTCATTGTCAACTTACTTATACTCAAGGCAGTATCAAATTACGTTACAATCTACAAAAAACCTAGAGCAATTGTATCGTTATGAATTAAATGTGTCAATTTTGTACATACGGGTTTAATAAACGATGTGTTAACTATACAAAGATCTTATTTGTCTACGTGTAATATATACCTAATTTCAGATTTATGTCTACTACATAATCGATTTCTTGGACAATATGACTTATTGTCAGATTTATTAAAAAAATTCATCGCTAAATGTGATATTTTTATCTAGATACAATACAAAAGTATGGCTTCTAGATAAATATATGCAATGAGAGTTTATTTTTTCTACACCTATTTACTAATAGGTACAATTTATTTGAAAAATATGCATTTTAATAATAATTAATGTAGGTATTTAAAATATATAAATAAATATAAATATTTCAAATACTAGCCTAAATTGGTAAAAGCAAACGACGAGCTTCTTGTGTTACTAAGAATATCTCTGCTACACACAGTTGTCATATATTTATCTTATAAAAGGGGGTAGCAGTTTTAAAATATCACTATAAACATTGTGAATGCGCTCAAAGTAGTAAGGAACTAGTCATTATTAGACTTCAGCTCATTTTACAGAAATAGACGATAGCATAAATAAACCATTTAAGTCCTAGATAAGGTGAACTGTAAAATTTAATATCCAATATACATACATTAATCCTTTCCTTGCGAATATGGGTTACGCTACCAATATCAACTAAAAATCGCGGGTTATGTACTCATGTGACAACTCGCCACGTGAGTAACCTGAGACTTTTAGTTAACCTATCAACATCTTATGAGAGGTAAGGAAGGTAATGTTCTTTAATTACATTTATGATTTTAATTATCTATATTTTGTTTTTCTTTAGACTTTAATTTACTTGTATGTTTATTTAATTTGTGTTTGTTGTAACAGAGTTACTCTGCACGTAATTTTCAAGCGATTTTTCTTACTTATGTTTCAAGGTATACTCGTATATTGATTAAGCATCTGGTAAATAATTGTAATAGTTTCTTCAATTAACTACTTTACTCTTTTGATCTTAATTTTCTTTGAGATAGAAGTATTACAAAATTTTGACAAGTCTGTAAAGTATCTACATTATTTTTGCACGCCGATGTTGAAGGCACAATAGGAGGACCTAAGTTATTATATAATTAAAATGACAACTATCTGCACCTTATTTAGGCAAATAAATACTTTTTGAATTGAATTTAAGATATTATTATTATTATAGAGGTACATAAAGTGCCATTTGTATTGTAAAATATTTTTTTGACCAGTCACACAGTAACTCATTATGAATACGAAGTTTGAAAAACGTAATCCATGGTCATAATACAGGGTGTAAACGGAACGTTTTGAAAAGGTTTGAAAAGGACAATAAGTTATAATAATAATCGGTGTTCTCAGTATATTCACGTGAGTAACCCGCGATTTTTAGTTATATAATTTAGTATGTCTTACGATAGTTATTTTAAAAACTATAATTACATAAAATAAACATTTAATTCCGTACTCTTATGAAAGTAAAACTAGCTTTTACCATCACCTTTCGGCTTTTTCATGAGCGTTCCTTTTACACTCTCTATTTAACTACTTTAAATCCTTCATAAGGCAGAGGTTTTTGTCTACTTATAGGCGTTCTCGAGTTAATGACAACTTACTTGTAATTAATATTATAATTGCGCGTCTCTGTTATTAAAGCTTCTTATTGGTATAAGTACGTTTTAAACTAAGTTATTAGTGCAAGGCTGTTGTACATAGTTGAGGCAGAACCCTCGGTTGCCGACATCCACTGGAGCTTCCACGTTGTCCGTGTGAAACCATAGCCGAAACGGTTTTACAGTACCTGTGAATAAAAATATATCTTACTACTAATATGTATAATAAATGCGAAAGTGTTTCGAGTCATAGTTTGTGAGTAAGTTTATCTGTATCTTTGTAACTCAATCACTGGAAAACGGTTGAAGAGATTGGGATGAAATTTGGAAAAGTGGTAGATTATGGTGTAGAATAACGTATAGGCTACTTAGAAACGCAAGCCGAAATCACTGGTAGAAGATAGTCGATAAAAAGGTGGTATAAATGCATAACTGCCTCATTGGCCGAGTGGTCCCAAGTGTGACTCCTGGGCAAGGGATCTCGGGTTCGATTCCCGGGTCGGGCAAAGTATTACTGGGTTTTTTTTAAATCTCAGTAGTAGCACGGAGTCTGGAAATAGGCCCGGTATATGGCAATAGGCTCCCTATTACATGGGACTCGTAACATAAATAGTGAAAAGTAGGTGTTACATTGTATAGTGGCATTCAGTGCCGTAATGTGCACCTATGCCTACCCAGTCGGGGATAAAAAGGCGTGATGTTATGTTATGTAAATGCATAAATGTCGAACATTGGATGTAAAGAACCTTGAGTTATCTTCTCGTTTATACTTATGTAAATAGGTGTAGACATATCATTGTATTATCGCCATTAAGAGGTGCCTACTACGTTCTTAGGACCTGAAACCACAAAGCCATCACCGCAACGTGTTTATTTTAGAACTCCTACGCTCATTTTCATCCACTTGTCCTAAAATTTAAGGAACTTCTAAACTAAGGTATTTAACGACATTTTTGTTGTTCTCACATAAGTAAGAGGTCAGTTTACACGCTCTTTCATTTTAAGTAACCCTTAGTTAAGAGATGGTTTAGAAGTGGTTGGTAAATAAGGCCATATGTCTTCTGAAGGAAAATCAAGGGACATTCTTGAAGGATCAGGCAAGTCCTATATCAGACTGAAGTTTATTAAGAATGTTTTATTGCCAATATACGTCTTAAAGTTCGTTTAAAGTCAAGTGACCGTGAAAAATTGCTCTTTTGGTATCACCTAGGACCAAGATTTAGTACAAAATGCAACGACAGACGTAATTTAAAGGGGGCATAATATATTGATACGCTGTCTCCTTGGAGTATTTGTTGTCTCGGATGTAAGGTTCCTTATAAAGTCAGTTGTTAAATGAGCTAAGTAATTTTGTATGGAAAAAGGAAGTAAAAATAAGACCTTAGACTAAACGTAATCTTGTCTTATCGTACACTATTCATATGAAGCGGAAGTTTGTTTGTTTGAATGCACTAATCTCCGAAACTACTAATCTAATTTGAATAATTCTTTTTGTGGTGGATAGAACATTTATAGAGAAAGGTTTTAAGCTATAAAACATCTCGCTTTGACTAATAGGAGCCGAGCAGCGGTTGGAACCGCGCGGAAGTAGCTATTACCCAATACGCAGAAGATTCATTTTTTATGTCAACGTTTATAAATATTTTCTATACTAAACTGGGCTGCGGAAATGCAGATACAAACAGCAAACTGAGTTCCTGGCATTTTGAGCACAATACAAAGAGCTAAATAAAGTATTAAGGTGCATTTTTCACTGAAAGGAGTGAAAGAGGGATTTTAATTTAATTTATTATTGTCTGTAGTATCCTTTTGTCATTGTTTGCGTTTCATTGCGACTTCTGTACCTAAATAGAATATAATTGCTTTAACTAATTGGTTTTCGTAGCAAGCTTACCTTTTACGCTAATTTAATTATTTTCCCTTATGTCAAAGCATTGGAATGTTTTGCATAATTGTTTCCTAGTTCTTTGTTGAGTCACTAAGTTTAGATTTTGGATGACGAAGAATGAATAACATGTTACTGAAAGTAAACTTTCCGATGTCGTGGTGGCCTGGAGGTTTAAGACACCCGCTTCTCATGCACGGGGTTGCGGGTTCGAAACCTACCAACGGCAAGTAACCAATGTGACTTTTACCGAGTTATGTGTAGTTTCTAAGATTATAACGGGAAACGTCGTGAGGAAACCTGGGCTTATAATTTCTAATTATAAGTTTGAAATCGCCAACCCGCACTGAGCAAGCGTGGTGATTACTCAAACCTTCTCCGTGCGAGAAGAGGCCTTTGGTCAGCAATGGGCATTTATAGGCTGTTGTTGATGATGATGACATTTATAGGCTGTTGTTGATGATGATGACAATGATTCAATTGCTATCTGTTAACCCTTAAAGTACCACATCAGCCAGCAGTGATTGATGCTCGTAGAGGTTTGAATTTCAACAATTTAAACTTGGTATTTAAAGTGTTATATTATTGACATATGACCTATACAAAACCAGTTTATCCTGGTGTGACCACGTACAGGTTGTATGTGTGATGTGATGACACTTTCCGATGGTGAAAGAATTTTTGGATATTGTTCCTATAGTCTCGAAGCCTATTCAGTGCAAACAAGTAAATCTTACCTTATCATGATGTTGTAAATGTACATTTCCTATGAATTTTCTAGATGGAAATTGAAGATGAGCTTTAGAATTCTTTGAATTGAAGATTAATCAAGATTATTTTGTATTGCATTGAGTGAGTGAATAGAAAACTGATTGCAAGGTAAATCCAACTGTGAAGCTAGGACGTTAAGGTCGAGACACACTGAATCCTTATGTGCCTCTAACTTAAGACGCGGGAAAACCGCACGGATAACAACCCTTGCTGATTTTACGGTGCTCAAACTCAAATTAAATTCATAAATCGTATTACATTGTTTAGTAGGTAGTTTCATATTTGTATTTATTGATGAACAATGTAGTTAATTGAATTTGTACACATTTTCAGGAGTTTTAGATTTTATAACTTCACCAACATCATCATATGAATTACAATATGTCAACTGCTGAACATAGGCCTCTCCTAGCGACCTATAAACTGCATCTAGCGGCTTTCTTCGATTCTTATTAGGTCGTCTGGTCACCTTGTGGTTTGATATCCCACGATACACCTGCCGTTCCGTAGCTTCCGTTCGAAAATTTTTCTACTCCATCCACCATCGGTTCTTTGAGAAATACACTCCGTTTAGAATAACTATAGATGAATAAGTAAAATAAACTCACTCAATACTGTAGAAGCTTGCATCGATAGCTCAGCTGAGAAGGTTCCGCCACAAATTCTATCAGTACACAAAGCTTGAGCTGGTTGAATTCGTCCAACATTCGTTCCACATGGTACCAATAGCCAATCATTGGCGCAGTTGTTGGGGCCAGCTCCTGATCCAATCATGGCGTTCACTGGAGTATTGCTGTTACCACTTAGTGTGAAGGCTCGAGAACGGTTGTTTACTGTAAAGAAAATAGGAAATGAAGATATAAAAGAAGAGAGAAACAAATTAAGTGGTTGGGGCGCAGGGGTTCTTGATTTTGATATATGTACAAACTATTTTTCTTAACAGAATTATTGGTTAACTAGCGGACCCAACAGACGTTGTCCTGAATATCCACTTGAATGCATAAACAAAAATTCATTCAAATTAGTTCAGCTGTTTAGGATAAATAATCTAAACATCGACTGCAGCGCCATCTGCCGGGCTAATTTGTGAATCTAAACCATTTCCAGATCCCCTTGAACACACACAAAAAATTTCATCAAAATCCGCCCGGTCGTTTAAGAGAACTTCAGTGACATTACACACACACAGAAGAATTATATATATAATTTTTCTTAACAGAATTATTGGTTAATTATTATGAACTGTTTGCGAGAAACTCGAGTAGTTTTAAACCATGCTAGAGGCTCATATTCATGAACAGCATTCCGCAAGTTCCTCGTTCCTCTTCAAACAGTTACGTTAGAAAATCGAAAACATAATAATTAATTTAGTATATCTCACAAAAGTTATAGGATTATAGGAATCTTAAAAGAAATTTTCAAAAATATTCAGTGTGTATTTAGTATCATGTTATTTTTATTACCATGGTTCGAGAAAGAAAACCTTCTGATAAATTGTATTGCAAGAAAATTGGATTCCTACTTAACAATTTTCTTGCAATTTTATATCTGTTTGTATCTGGATACCAGGTAATTTTCTACTTCAACTTGATTACAGTTTGTTTGTGCTTCATTTATCATAGTATCTTATGGGACATTAAAATCATTGAATTACTTTATACTATTCATTTATTATTACTATTCATTTAAATTCACTTTAACTTATTCATCTCAGATTAATTTAAGTTGTTAATTTACTCTTGTCTTTCTGGTTCCTTTTTATGCATGTGGTGTTTACCTTTAAGTGATTGTAATCCTAAAGTGTGGGAGAGTCATGCTTCGGCACGAATGGACCGGCTCGACCGGAGTGATACCACCAGCCTCATAGAAAACCGTGAAGCAACGCTTGCGTTGTGTTTCGTCGTATGAGTGAGGTTACCGGAGGCCCAATTACCCTCCTCTTCCCCAATCTCCTCAATCCCCGAATCCCCAACGATCCAAAATGCCGGTAACGCACTTGTAACGCCTCTGGTGTTCCAGGTGTCCATGGGCGACGCCGATTGCTTAACATCAGGTGATCCATGTGCTCGTTTTCCGGCTTATGCCATAAAAAAAGTATCTATTGCATGTAACCTAAATTTTGATCTAGTGTGTACAATTGTTGGTGAACCAATAAATAAATAAATAAAAAGCATTTTATACAGGGTGGCCGGGGGTTGACGTTCAAACGTTGACTTTTACGTTTAATGATTTCTTTCGTAATTTTCACCTAACATCAGTTTTCGACAATTTTCTCGGTTCTGGTTGGACTAGTGGACGTTTCTGGTTCAGTTGTTTTATGACAACTGACTATCACATTCACATAAATTACTGTCTTAATCTTAGGGACAGGAACATTTACATAATTTATGTGTGCTGTGCTCAAATCGTAATTTTGAACTTTCTAACCAATTCTGCAATGCCTAGATAAATCATAAGTTTTAGGGTGCTATGATAGTAGACTATGTTCATCGGTTATTACAAAACAACTGAACCAGAAACCAGCCAACAGATTGAGAAATATCGAAAACTGATGTTAGGTAAAAATTACGAAAAAAATCATCAAAAAAGTTATAATTCAAAAACTACGCAAAATCGTAAAACATACACGGGGGTGATTTGGATACTCCTAATCATAAAAATTTTACGTTTGATCGTCAACTCCCTGGCCACCCTGTAAGTATAATCCAAATAATTTCAAAGAAAAATATAACTTTAATGTTATTTCTACGAACTTGACATAAAATAACACCATTAAAATGTTTCAAAGAAAGTTCTCTAACCGCTGGCTTGTCAAATCGAATTTTTACTTTATTTGCCATTTATATAATATATTGGGTTCCAAATAAATAAGAACTACTTAAATAAGGCGAATTGAAGTTATGCTGGCTACCTCACTGACTTCATAAATTTTGTACCTATACCTAAGTAACTTGTCGCGGAGAACCTAACGGGTAACCGGGGCGCCGGCTCGACGTGCAGTAGAAGGAACGGGGTGGTTTTTAGTCAGTAAGAGTCTGACACTCCCTCCCGCCTCACCCAGGCGGGAAAAGTCATTCGATGATTTTCCCCCTTAAAAAAAAAACCTAAGTAACATGTCATGAGCTGTTTCAAATCCATGCACGGTAATAATTTGGTTTATTTCAGAAAAAAACGTCCAGAAAACTAATTTTTTAATTGTCTAATTTTTTAATTAATCGATTTTTTATATTTGATGGGCCGACTTTTGACTATTTCGCCGGGTAGTAAGCTAAGATGCGGCCTACGATGGAGCACGTCGGCCCATAAGCAACATATTCTCTCAGGCCTTGGAGACACCCCGGTACACAACCTTCAGAATTATGTATAATATAATATAACCTTCCGGAAACAGACTCCGCAAAGAATTCAACTAGTTGGACACTTTTAGATAGATTTAGATGCAAAACGTGGCGTATTATGAATATACGCTCCACATGTAGATATGAAAGCATCTATACATTATATCAAATTCCCATTTAATTTCGATACTCCTAGTAACAAATAATAGGAGGAAACGTGCCAACTGCTCAATAACAACGATTAAGAAATATCTCTTCAGTCAATACAATTAATGAAACCTACCGTCATCTGACCATGGACATGGTAATATCGATGGAAGATGGATTAATACTGTTTGTAACTCTTATCGATATTACAATAAACACCAATATTGCGTGATAATTGGTCCATTCTATTTTATACACTTTTGCGCTGTTGCTTGCTCGGTGTATGGATATTATTCTGTAATTCATTGATTGCGTTTTCGTTTCGTTTTTGGTTGATACACGAGGGATTTGACATAAAACGCATTCTGTACCATTGTTAGTTTTCTACATGTGTCAAACTTAAATTTAGTGATTCCTGATAATCGTTAAATTGGTACCAAACGTGATTAGTAACTCTAATTTCTTCTCGATCCGATTACATCTTCTCCATAGTACCTTGGAATGAGTAAATAGTTTCGCTAGTGGACACAGTAACGTCAAAAAGTGCCTTCCGGGCTAAATTGTAATAAATGATTTTGAATTAGACTTTAATACAAATGTTTATTAATAGACGTATACTAAATGGAATAATTCTAAGATATCATTAATAATTTTCAGGTCACACTAAATTAATAATTGATAAATTGTTGCTTATTTGATAAAATATCTTATATATCATTTATTGTTATTTTAATACACACCTAATGATCACAATGTGTCTAGTCTGAAGAAGTGTAAATGGCTATTTGATTGTATCATGCCAGTAATCACGAATACGTCTGAATAGTATCCATAAAGTTGATTAACCATTATTGACCTTATCCACGCACATGAGGACACAAATTAGTTTGTAAAATATGTTTGTTAACACTCTTAATCTTTCCGCAGATTTTGTAAGACCCAGCTAAATCAGCGGTAATCGCGCACCTAACAAGTACGGTTTTTTTTTTTTTTAGGGGGAAAATCATCGCATGAGTTCTCCCGCCTGGGTGAGGCGGGAGGGAGTATCAGACTCTTACTGACTAAAAACCACCCCGTTCCTTCTCCTGCACGTCGAGCCGGAGCCCCGGTTACCCGTTAGGTTCTCCGCGACTCCGAATCGGAACAAGTACGGCTACGGCATGGCTCCAACTCAACAATTAACTTGTCATTTATATACGAACTTTACATCGTATGTCGTATGACGTATTTCATATCTTCAATATAAGCGCGCCGCCCGCCCGTCGACGGCTCGCTTAGGACCTTTTTGTATTGTTTCTAAAGAAAAAAACTCCATGCCGCAGCGGTGCTAGAGCCTTGCTTGAGCCGTGCTTGTTTAGTGTGTGATGATCTTAACAATGATTAGGCAGCAGAACTCGCTCGTCCAATTCTAACCTTTTAATCTGCGATTGAGCCCGTCTATTAAACAGAAATTTGAAATCGATTTTTATCAAGTTAACATAATATAACATCACGCCTTTTATCCCGAACGGATAGGCAGAGGTGCACATAACGGCATTTAATGCCACTGTACAATTTAGAACCCACTTTCACTATTTTTGGTATGAGTCTCGTGTAATAGGGGCGAGCATTATTGCCATAATATACTGGACACAATTCCAGACATCGTGCCACAATTGAGAATTTTTTTAAAATTAAAAAATGTGTCGTAATTAGGAAAGAACGGGCTGCAATCAAAGGCTACCTATATTAATTACAGAGAAATAATCCTCGAACTGAAGAAATATACATCAGAAAATGTTTATTTCATAATCCAATAAGGTTGATATTGTCAAACCCATTACGTGTGAGTATTTCATCCTTGACCTCGTTTAACTGATAACAAATCAATACTATTATTATTTAATGATTTTTATTGTGTTCCTTTTACAAACCACAACCAGTCGCGTTAGGTTATATAACAAAGATTAATTGCCTGTTGGGCACGTTTATTGTTTGATTTTAAGTTTTTCTATAGGTCCATTTAATCACAAATGATCTAAATTGCACCTTATAGTAATAAATAATCGATTCATTTTATTATATACCTATAACGTCCTCCTGAATCACACTAGGATAGAAAAATAATAATTATTATCTACGTCATAATATTAATAGGTATCATGAATAGGTATCATCATCAATAGGTATAATATAAGTATTCATGGACATAATACGTTCGGGTAGTTAAAATACTTAAAAACTCATTTCTCGTTTTATTGCTTTGCTATTTGATACAATTAACAACATAAATCGCTTCCAAGTATAGTGATATCATCATTTTTTTTAATGGGGGAAAATCAGCGAATGACTGCTCCCGCCTGGGTGAGGCGGGTGGGAGTGTCAGACTATTACTGACTAAAAACCACCCCATTCCTTCTCCTGCATGTCGAGCCGGAGCCCCGGTTACCCGTTAGGTTCTCCGCGGCTCCGAATTGGCATCGACCCTGTGCACGCGTCCCGCCTCCTCCTTAGCTAGCATATCTGCTTCGCAAAAGGAGGAGACGGCTTCCCAGTCCCCTCGCTCCGCATCAGACCCGCACTAGGCCCGGACGCGAGAGATCACCATCGCCGATCACTTCCCTGAGGGCACGGCGGTGCTCAGCCCACGCAGGGCATTCCGCTAGTGTGTTCCACCGTGTCCTCAGGGCGGTCCTCGCAGTGATGACACCCGAACGTTTCCTCCCGCCCCATCAGACACAGGTACCTCCCGAAACTTCCATGTCCGGTGAGGACCTGCGTCAGGCGGTAGGTGAGGACGCCGTAGCGTCTCTCAAGCCACTCCTCAAAGATGGGACTTACCGCTGCAATGGCAGCGAGCCCAAGTGATATCAGCATATGAGCAAAACAGCGAATGCCACGTATTTATAAAGTCGACAGTGGTAACATAACTTTCGATAAGCTAAGTGTGTAAACTGTGGTATGCTATTGAAATTCTCACCTGTGTCTGGGCAAGCGGTGTACTGGATTCCACAGAAATTCCTCTCCATCCTCACGCAGATCCCATAGTCTTGGTTGCTAAGCTGCAGACCAGACACAGGATCGTAGTTAAAGGACCGTAGTTGTCCTGATACTCCTGTGTAGTACTGCAAGCAACCTTCGTCTGCTGTTAAAAAGAAACATATTTTTAGTACTTAAGAATATGTTTAATACATATGCACTTTCATTAGAGATACTAAATAAATTATTGTATTTTTCAGTTGCATTTGCACTCACGTAATAGGGATGATGATAGGGTATGAAAATAAAAATGTAATTAGTCAATCAGTTAGGCAATGGAAAAATATTAGACACGTTTTTTTTTATTTTGTTGTATGATAAAATGATATTTAGATATACCGAAACAATTTTTAGGAGTGGGGGCTTTTTTTTAAAGGGGGAAAATCATCCAACGGCTGCTCCCGCCTGGGTGAGGCGAGAGGGAGTGTCAGACTCTTACTGACTAAAAACTACCCCGTTCCTTCTCTTGCACGTCGAGCCGGAGCCCCGGTTACCCGTTAGGTTCTCCGCGACTCCTAATCGGCATCGACCCTATTGGGCCCCATCTGTGGTGGTCTGATGGCTCTTTGAGGCGCTCGCGGAACGCGAGGCGCCATACGCTCGGGTCTGTTTCTGGTCGGACGGGGAGCCACCCATGCTCGCCGTCCGCAGACCCGCGTTTACGGTGGCCGGAGATCGTCTCGCGATCCCCGACGCCCGGTGTGTCCTTCGCTATGGCTGGGTTGCGAGGAGGCAGCGCTTCGCTGTCTCACGCGTCCTGCCTCCTCCTTAGCTAGCATGACTGCTTCGCAAAAGGAGGAGACGGCATCCCAGTCCCCCTCGCTCCGCATCATGGCCTGCACTAAGCCCGGACGTGAGAGGTCGCCATCGCCGATCACTTCCCTGAGGGCTCGGCGGTGCGCAGCTCACGCAGGGCATTCTCCCACTGTGTGTTACACCGTGTCCTCAGGGCGGTCCTCGCAGTGATGACACCCGGGCGTTTCCTCCACCCCATCAGACACAGGTACCTCCCGAAACTTCCATGTCCGGTGAGGACCTGCGTCAGGGGGTAGATGAGGACGCCGTAGCGTCTCTTAAGCCACTCCTCAAAGAGGGGACTTACCGCTGCAATGGCAGTGACCCCAGAGGTGTGGGGGCTAAAACGTCATTTCTACGTATAAAATGTACATAAAAGTGACGTCACGAGACGACCTTCGAAACTATTCCGTAAAAAAAATAAAAAATACGTGTCTAATGTTTTTAAATAATCTACCAGACGGACGCACCCACATACCCTATTGTTTGACGAGGAACTCGACTAGTTTCAAGCCATACCTTTTTTTGAGGGGAAATCATCCAATGATTTCTGAGTGAGAAATCATTGTAAACAATTATGTGAGAATCATTCTAAACAATTACGAATGAGTAAACAATTACGTGAGAAGGCCGAAAAACATTATGTTGATGTATTATAGAATATTTTTACTCGTATTTTAAAATATTCACAAGTATATTGGTGATTACATTACGCTACTAATGTATCAGCTTATTATGTATTTCAGCTTAATCATGTAACTGTTTGACGAGGACTTCGACTAGTCTAAGTGTGGGAGAGCCATGCTTTGGCATGAATGGGCCGGCTCGACCGGAGTGATACCACGGCCTCACAGAAGACCGACGTGTTTCGTTGTGTGAGTGAGATTACCGAAGGCCCAATTACTCCCCCTCCCCTTCTTCCAATCCCTGAATCCCCAATAATCCTCAAATTCTTAATCCTAAACGGCCGGTAACGCACTTGTAACGCCTCTGGTGTTCCTGGTGTCCATGGGCGACGCCGATTGCTTACCATCAGGTGAGCCGGCTGCTCGTTTTATCCTATAAAAAAAATAGTTACAAGCCATTGTAAAGGTTCATAATCATGAGTATATCTACCAGTTTCAAGGTTGCTCGTCTAACATTTACGTGAGTAAGCTGAAACGTATAATAATTTATTTTGTCCTGCGAATTGAAAATTGAAAACTTGTATGGTTACTGAATTCCCAGAGGCATTCATCAAACTTTATTTATCAAGCCTGAACTAATATTTAGTTTTCATGCATGCAATTGAACGATGGACTAAATGGACATTTCATCCATCGTTTATTAATAATATTGTTTTTAACGAACTGTGAACGTATTTTTCAAACTGATAGCTGAAGTTGGAAATGAAATTGTATTTATTTATTTGACGGAATATTTGTCAATCACTATTTTTTCAAATCTGTGATTAAAAACCTGCTCTCACTGCCTCGTAAACCGAGTGATAGCAAATACGACTGCCGGGCATGATTGGCAGTGGCACGGGCAGTTGATCGCTCGATTCCCTACAACATGGTTGAGTTGGGCGGTGCTGGTGTACGTGTCATGTTGGTGAACGGGCGCTGTCAAATAGGACTGGTCAGCTCCAGACTGTATTTTTGTTGTCTTCAAGGGTATTTTTTTTCCGTCTCTTTAACAAAATATTGGTGTTACATTGTTCTCACATAAATGAACTCAACGAAAGAATGTAACCAAAAATTGTATTGTGAACCTGATTGAAAAAGACTAACCTATGAAGATTTGCTCGTTCTTCTCCACTTTGGAACAAGCAAATAGCTTCACTAGAGACTGACATTTTTTCTTATTATTTAATATTTAAATATTTTGTTTTGACGTTCAAAAGTGCCTTCCTGGTCTAATTGAAATAAATGATTTTGACTTTGACTTTGATTTCCGGTTTAGGGAAAGCATTAAGGTGCTTTTAAAAAAAATCTCAGTAGCACGGTGTCTGGAAATGTGCCCAGTACATGGCAATATAGGCTTAGCCCCTATTACAATAGACTTATAACATAAATAGTGAAAACTGGGTGTTACATTGCACAGTGGCTTTAAGTGCCGTAAATGTGCACCTTTGCCTACCTCTTCGGGGATAAATGGCGTGATGATGATGTTATTTTTTCAAACCTGAGTTATAAGAGCTAGGAATGATTTTACTAACTTGCTCTAATATTACGACTTAGATACAGGACGAATTCATCTTTTATTAATTAGCAGAAGCTGATTGTAGTATTTATTCATTTGTTGGGTTAACTTTTTCATCCGTATTTTATGTGTCGTTGTAATCCAATCATCCGAATAACCGCCATCTTTGACTGCCATTGTTTGATGTTTAACACCACGGAATATAGAATACAATGGAAGAAGCAAGTAGGCGTGGCACGCGTGCCACAACTAAGCTGTGTACTGCTTACTCGAGGCAAATTCGAGTTCAGTCTCGTTCGAACATGGCGTCGAGTTGCTAGTCTCGTGTCAAATACATATTTCCTCAACTATGCCCCTTTTTTCCGTTTTGGCATGTAAAAATGATAGCAGCCGAAAAATCGTAAAAATGGAGGTGTTCCGTATCATCGGTAAGTACAATTTTTATTGTTTTCTTGTAGAAATCTTATTTTATTTCAATTTACAAAAACAGTTATTAAAATAATATTATTTACTAAAACGGTTAGTCAAAATCAACCTTACGCCTTCAAGATAAAGTTTATTTTGGATTTATTCTATTCAATAGAACATTCTCGCCAGTTCTAAGCTACTCAAATAGTGATGTAGTCAAATCACATATTGAATTTATCGATTGATATCGATGCAAGTGTAATGTAACATTTATTTAGATTATTTTTTTATTATTATTTTTACTTCACGGAGCAGATCAGCACCGTCATCCTTATCGTCATCCCTCTCATTTATCACATTATCCATATAAAGTTAAGAAATAAAAAAAATGATTTTTTGAAAAAAGAAACTAATAAAAAATACGAATAAAATGGTTTTTGATTTACATGTAAATAAATACTTACCCTTTTTTGTTACGTTTAAAAAGTTATCAACGATATATTAATTTTATTATTTTAATACTCTCACACTATAGCAGTCAATATTTTTTTTCATATTATTTTTAAAACACATTTTCATATTATCGATACTATTTTTATCGAATTAGGCTACATCACTATCTGAGTAGAGACCCGCATTCGAGCCAGTGATAAGCCATTCAAATATCACCTTTATTCTTACAACATTAAAGTTCAAACCAAGTACCACTTTTCGTCGCTAGATGGCATTGTTAAACGCCATCTAGCGACGAATGGCGGTACTTGGTAGTCCAAAATATACTTTTTTATTTTGATTTATAGTGCATTGGTTTTAAAGTTGCATATCGTATGATATTTTTTTTGCATTTCGTTTACGCCCATTTTTTTTCTAACCAATCGTAATTTCCGATTTATAGTATGTGTAAATTATGAATGTATTAGTTTGGCGACACCGGTTCTGGCAGAAATATTGTTTCAAGCTACTTCCATTGTATTCTATATTCCGTGTTTAACACACACCGAAACAAAGTTACTCATCACACAGGCGTGCAGGCACGCCTGGATGACGGCCTGGATAAGTCATCCAACTGCTACCGAGATACAGTAAAAGCAACCTGATAAAACTGGAAAGACAGTATAGGATGGCACTGAAAGCTGCAGGTAACTTTCCACGTCGCCTCGAAACCAAAACACTTTGGGAAATGCTTGGACAGGACCCGTGGCATCTCAGAGCACACGATCTACACCACGATATGATAGAAAAATTCGAATCACTATCAATCGGAGGCCTAGAAGACCCTGGCGATGCTTACACGAGATATGGCCAATTTAACCCATTCCTCTTCGCTAACAGAATAGGCGAAATAGACTACCTAAATAAAACGGAGAGAAGCAAACCACTTCACAAGAGGACGGCTCCTCCCCGTCAGCATAAACTATAACTCTCAGAGTCATTCTTAAATTATCTTATATTTTATTATTATTTATTAAATACTAAGTAACCCCTGATCGAGGACCAAAAGGGCGGTAATAATAGGTTAAACCCAGTACTTCTCATAATTGTTATGTATAAAATTGTGTGAAAAGAATTCGGCAATAGGCTACAAAAGATCCCTCCCCGGACAAAATGTACCAAAAATACATACCAAATGCACTTGTAAAAATTCAATTTTAAGTGATGATGTAATAGTATATTTATTTAACTAGAGAAATAAACGTATATTCTATTCTATTCTATTCTATTCTATTGTTTGATGTTTACTTATACGTATTAATATAGGTATATGCTATGCTATCATACTAAAGAGCGATGTTCTGCGAGCGGTTCCACCCATCAAAGCTCCAAGGTAAAAAGTACCCGTATATCGCTCTCCAATCTATCAGCTATGTCTTATATGAAATTTTCCATTATGACACAAAAGGAAGACAAAAACATTTGAATTCATAGTATGGGTAATAATGTAAATACGAAAATCGTTCCAGCTAGTCAAAAACTATGAAAAATAAATACGTTAAAGTGAGTCCCAACAAGAATATGGTAATCATCTTTTAACGTCCGTGACAGGTAAATAGCAGTCGTTCTTTCTAAACTGACATTCAACTAAATATGGTTAGAACTCGCTCCCACTTTAACGTAGTTGGAAGAGGATAGTAATAAGAAAGATATTATATCATAACATCGTATTTTACATTCAACATTTAAAATTAAATATAGTTTCGTAAGAATCGCCCGTGTCTGAACCTTCTTCAAGTCATAAACAAGGAAACTTTAGTACTTGCATTTTTCCATACTAAAGCGTGTTTATAAGTTCTAAGTCTAACTAGGGGGAGACCAGGGCTGGTTGGTCTCAAGGGTAGTTAGTAAGTGTCGGTGGTTTCAGCAGGTGTTTGTGGCGATTGCCATAAATATTTGGATTCTGTTGATGTTTAGGGAACTGAGTGTGATGTCCAAAACCAACGTACGTTGGTCTATTCATGATTTATTACGCGTAAATTTTACTTGTATGAATTCAGAGAATTCACAGATTTTGAATTGTGAGCCAGAACTCTGAAGGACCTAACCCGGTCGTGTGTTCCTTACACTTATTCAAAGTATTGACAGAAGCTTGTATAGACGAAACTTTAAACAAGCGATGTTTGCAATTCACATGCCGATCGCACATTTGAAGTGGAAAACTATTCGGTTTACATTGTGACTTAGATTCGTGATATCTTGTCAGAACTATTGCATTATAACGTAACTTCCCTTCAGTTATGTGCGGGGCACAAGACATAGGTAGGATTTAAGAACTAAAGTTTGTAACAAGTATGAATGCTGTAATACGTAGTTGAATATTTGTGCTATAAAACGAGAAAATTCTGTGGGAGAAGTTCATAACTACAAAGGACGTACTTTGTTTCGAGAAAGGAAGAGGAACTGTTTTGTAAGTTATTAAAGCCCCAACATATAAAATAAAACCGCTGACACTGCATCCCCGTCGCTCACGTTGATGCATCACGTTTACCTAATATTACCTATTTCATTTATGACAATGACACACTTTGACCCTTTTGGCGGACACACTGAGGTTTTTGTAATTGTGATATTTTCTAGACATTCTAAAAAAAAAGCGTGCGGCGCATCACGTTACGCGCGCCTCAAAGAGCCATCAGACCACCACAGATGGGGCCCAATAGGGCTGATACGGAGCCGCAGAAAACTTAACGGGTTATCGAGGCTCCGGCTCGATGTGCAGGAGTAGGAACGGTGGTTTTTAGTCAGTAAAAGTCTGACACTTCCTCCCGCCTCACCCAAGCGGGAGAAGTATGTAATTCTATGATTTTCCCCCCTTAAAAAAAAACATTCTAAAAAATATGTTTTAAAGTGAGTAAGACTTTACCCGACAGCAGAACCTTACCTGCGTCTAAAATGAAACCATACAACTTTTAAACTTTTACCAATTATAAGAAAACTTTAAAACTAGAAGTTAATACCTCTAGATTCTGAATTCAATTTTGCTTCGAAGTAAGTTCCAATACAACTGCAGGTTTATCCACATAAACAAGCCAGTGAAATAAAAGATGAACGAAAGAACTTTCGAACAAAATGAAGGATTTCCATGCAATGTTCACAAGTTCGAGAAGTTGTGTGGAAGTGAAATGGATTAGATTTAAATCTGTCTGGATTCTTATCTACTAGGAGTTTAGAAGACTAGACTCATCTCATTTGGGTATACGCCGTTTCACAGTCTTGCCTTGTGGTTAGTAAAACAGGAAAAGTATGTTATTACAATGGATTACAATTCTGTTCGGGGTTTTTTATGACGCAGCAAATCTGATTAGTTCTAAATGAACATTTTATTGTTATGTTATTAATTTCGGTAATTTTAATTGGTGAAAACATTACTTATTTAAATTATGTGTTTTAATTACTTACCTTTGTATATGGTGCTGCAGGGTATCTGAGTCACTTTGACCTTCCAAAGTCTCTCGAACGTTGGTCCACTAGTAACAAATGTCAGCTTCACTGGATTTGTCATCCCAATCCCAGCATCTATATACACTAAAAAGAAAAAACAAAATTGAAAAAATAAACTAACAATTTAAAAACATTAAGTTTTAATCTAATAGAACTTCAGGGGGTACCGTGAAAGGAAATGGCGAAGGTAGGCGAGCTTGCAGCCAGACTCTGCCAGCGGAAACTTTGGAATATTTTTCTGTTTATTTTTATTTATTTTCTACGAGATTTCCTCTTAAGCAGAAACTTACCAGAGGAAATATGAGCACCTGAGTTACCACAAATTGAATGAAAAACATTTTTTGCACGCCATAGCTTGCATTTGTTTACCATCAATAAAATATCGAACTGGCAGAGATTAGATACTCACAACCACGAAACACCCAGAACATGGAATTAGCGCAGTCTCATTAGCGGTACACCACCCAGTAGCTTAGTTTAATTAAGATGCAAAACGTATGATGCTACAACCAGAATACCAGAATTATAAACCCACGTTGTTTCATTTGAAATTAATACTTATTCAGGGAGCCTAAACTGCATCATTATGTACTGAATATAATAACTGAGCTGCTTGAGCAGCAATTCGTGGAACATCAACATGGTTTCGTCAAAGGTTCACGTTGAATGGAACATTGCCTTTGCATGTAGTTTCATCGCATTATTGCCTTTCCAGATTCCGTAATGTTATATTTGTCTGAGATAGAACCTTGGTGAGACACCGAAGACGTTTGCATTTAATTATGTTTCTCAGAAAACACGTTATGGAAGTTGTGTTTTAAATGAAAAGTTACTCCGTATGGACGGAAAATGTTTCACCATGTTCCGCTTTTGCTTTGTCACTTTCATGTTAACTTCTCTAAAATTTTCTGAAGAAGTGAAACCGAAGTAGCGCTAAAGGATTAACTTTATTACTCAGTGTGAGAACTTCTGTATACAGATTCACGAACTAAGGCATAGTACTTGACAGTTGAAGTTACTACATAGATGGGATGAAAACATGAGTTTTTATTTTTTGCTATGACGTATTGGGGTCCAGCCATACCAGGAAGTGCCGTGCCGATTTAATTACCAAAGTCAAATCATTTATTTTAACATAACATAACATACCGCCTTTTATCCCCGAAGGAGTAGGCAGAGATGCACATTATCTACGGCACTTAATGTCACTATACAATGTTACACTCACTTTTCACTATTTATGTTATGAGTCCCATGTAATAGGAGGTCAGCCTATTGGATTTATGCATTTATTTCATTAACCCTAAATTAGGTACTTTTGAAATGTCAAAATTGAATGCTACTCAACCAAACCATAACCTGTATTGTATATCATCAGACACTCTGTATTCCTAACCAAAGCTTGAATAATAATTGGAACATGTTCACCTTTGAACAATAGACCCTATTTACATAAGCCAAAGTGCATCTATTTCGAATGTTTTACGTCATCACTGTCTGCGGAATACAAAATCTGTGGCTGAATATAGGCTCAAAACCTTCTAACTACAAGACATTTCCGACAACTGAAGCGAGCGAGGTTGGCATATTTATTAAGGTTGTTGCATTAATATTATTCTACTGAATAAAATAGCGGGTAAAGCCTAACCCTAATTAGTTTTACTTTAATTAAATTCATAGACAAAGCAATATTTGCAGAAATGCATGTATGGAATGAAAACATGGAATTGTTATTATTTTGTGATTTTGTTATAGTAAAGTCATGCAGTCGGAGTTGGTTAGCTTAGTTTAGTTAGATGTTCATATTTTGTATTATTTTAATGTTATCATTTCAAAATCAGAACAATGCGGTAATGTTACTGCGGAAATGCGTACCGATTCCTTGTTTTTAATTGTCTGTTTGTATATTTGTTTTCTAAAATTGGGTGTATTGTAGAGGTAATATGTATAAAATCAGTACAAGAACTTATAAATGTTTTACAGTATCCAGAGTTACAAAAATGTGATTAGATTAATCAACTGTAAAACAATTTAGGAGAAAACTTGAACCTACGCCTTAATGTTAAGTATTTACGTACTGTGACTTCCCTGGTTATTTCCGCAGATGGCCGGAACTGGGTTGCCTCCTGACACAATGAATTGATCTTGGTTGCAAACGTTATGCATTTGTTCTGGACCAGCGATTAAAAACCGGTTGAAATCCAACCTAGTAACAAAGGACATTTATTATTATTAACACATACTTATTACTCAAAAAATCACAATGGAATGTAGTTTTCTGTAATAATTCGGGTATGTCGTACCCTAAAACTGATTCAACTGCGATCCCCGAAGACGCTCGCGAAGTACGAGGATAATGACAAACCTCAAGTCTTTATTCTTGTTCAGCAGTGGACGAATTCTAGTTGATAATGATATAAATAAAATATGGTAGGTTTGGTTGTTTAGATGAGTAGTCTGATGGTGTCGGGTATTTCGTGGTGTAAATAAAAGTTCGACTCACGTATCACCAAGTTTATTCGATGGATCCGACACACGTGTAGTACAGAAGGCACAGTAGGAAAGTCACAAGCACTTATAAGCACAGCACAGAGATAGCGAGAAGACAGTCAGTATTAGAAGTAGTAAGGAATAGATAGAAGATATTTGCGATAGAATTAACGTAATTTTTATAGCTTTAAGCAAGTGGAAGAATTATCTATGCGCGTCGTAGCAAAATCTCGGCAAGACTGGTTTGACAGATATGCGCACACGCATCGGTAAGCGATCATCGGTAGCTATCGATAGTCATAACTATATTGGTAATTAGTGATGAGGGCTCTGTCGATAGGATTACAATTATCGACTATCGATGGAATTTTTATCGACCAACAGGTAAGGAAGTATTATGTATTCCGTACAAAATGTAAATATATATATATAAATGTATGTAGGTGTATGTGTATAGATTTGTTAGTGTAATTGTGTTAGTTTTTAGGTTTATTTTCAGATGTAAATAGCTTGCATACTTTGTACAGTTACCTACACCACCCCCCTCCAGAGAC
Source organism: Spodoptera picta (assembly GCA_038387885.1). NCBI lineage: Eukaryota > Metazoa > Arthropoda > Insecta > Lepidoptera > Noctuidae > Spodoptera > Spodoptera picta. The sequence continues at coordinate 1,058,161 of JAZHFQ010000105.1, forward strand.
CGTCAAGGGCGATAGAAGTCAGTAAAATTAACTCGCCTCCCAGAACGTGTTGTGTAACTCGGCGGCACTGTTGGTGGGGGTTGCTCCACCGTGTCTGATAGAATGAAGGCAGGCTTCAGTCGGTCGATGGATACTGTCACTTTATTGTTTTTGACTAGAATCTTAAATACCTTGTCCCTTCGTGTGATAACTTTATATGGCCCAGAATAAGCAGGCTGGAGAGCACCCCGCAATGCGTCTTCACGGAGGATAACGTGATCGCAAGTATCTAGCTCCTTGTAAATAAACACTTTGGGATTGCAGTGGCGGGATGCGGCGACCGGTCTCAGTTTCTCGGCGAAATTTCTGAGCCTTGCAGTAAATTCAGCTGTGTCCACTGTACCGTTGACTGTTGGCTCAAAAAATTCTCCAGGTAACCTTAGCGGCTCCCCGTACAGCAGTTCCGCTCAAGAGGCTTAAAGGTCTTCCTTAAAGGGAGATCTTACGTCTAGTAAAACCCATTGCAGAGATTCCGTCCACCTGTCGTTTGCATGACAGACTATCGCGGCCTTTAGCTGACGGTTGAACCTTTCGACCAAACCGTTGCAAGCTGAATGGTAGGCTGTCGTCCGCTTATGTTCGAATCCTGCTATCTTCGACAGACATTGAAACAGAGACGATTCGAACTGGCGACCACGGTCGGTTACAATATCTGTCGGGCAACCAAAACGGGATATCCACATGGATAGCAAAGCCTTGGCCACCGTTTCCGCTGTGATATCTTGTATCGGTAATGCCTCTGGCCACCGTGTAAATCTATCGACGGCCGTTAAACAGTACCGATAACCTTGGGAAAGTGGAAGAGGTCCTACCAGATCAATGTGGATCTGTTTAAATCGAGCACGTGGTAAGTTATAAGTGCCCAGAGAAGCAGTCACGTGACGGTTGACTTTCGTCCTCTGACACGGTATACAAGCGCGTGCCCAGTTCCTACAGTCTTTCCGCACGCCTGGCCATACAAACCTCTCGGCTATTAGCTTGGCCGACGCGTTGGCATCAGGGTGGCTTAAGGAGTGCAAGCTATTAAAAATTTGCTTGCGGAATGATTTAGGTACGTATGGCCTGGAAGCTGAAGTACTGACGTCGCAGTAAACGGGAATTCCGCTTCCATGGACAGTGAATTTCCTGAGCTGCAGAGAAGATCCTTCGCTCAAGAGCTTACAGAGTTCTGAGTCAGAAGTCTGAGCTTGAGCCAGTTTTTCGAGGTCTACAGGGTCTGCTAGCTCTTCAATTCGCGACAAGGTATCTGCAACCACATTATCCTTACCGGAAATGTGGCGGATATCTGTCGGGAATTGGGAAATGAAGTCTAAATATCTATACTGCCTGGGCGAACAGCTATTCTTCCTTTCACGGAAGGCAAAGCTAATAGGCTTACGGTCAGTATAGACTATAAAATGGCGAGCTTCTAGCATGTGCCTAAAATATTTAATGGCCTCATAAATTGCTAAAAGCTCCCTATCATATGGTGAGTATTTCACCTGTGATGGACTCAATTTCCTTGAAAAGAAACCTAAGGGCTGCCAAGCATCATTATTGTATTGCTGCAGAACTGCACCGATAGCCCTGTCTGAGGCTTCTGTGACAACTGCAAGTTTAGCTGTGCAGTCTGGATGAGCTAGAAGAGCAGCATTGGTCAGACTTTCTTTACAGGCTTCGAAAGCAGCGAGTGTGTCGCCTGCCAAGGAAATTGGTTGTGAGCCTTTGACGGAGCCTGTTAATAAGGTGTGAAGTGGAGCTTGAATTTCGGCTGCATTAGGAAGGAATCTCCTATAAAAATTTACCATTCCTAAGAAACCTCTTAGCTGACGGACGTTGCTTGGAGGGGGAAAATCCTTGATGGCCTGGACCTTGGAATCAAGTGGTCTAGTACCGTCTTTGGTAATCCGGTAGCCTAGAAATGTTACTTCCTCCATACCGAAAACGCATTTCGAGGTGTTCACCAACATACCATATTCCTTCAGCCTGTTGAAAACCTGTCGCAAATGATCCTCGTGCTCCTGAGGACTTTTAGAAAACACAAGAAAATCGTCCAGGTAACAATATACAAAATCCGAACCCCTCGTCATTTCGTCTACGAACCGTTGAAAGGTTTGGCCTGCATTCCTAAGACCGAACGTCATAAATGGAAATTCAAATATTCCAAATGGTGTTGTAATGGCGGTCTTAGGTATGTCCTCGGGGCTGACAGGTATCTGATTATATGCTTTCTCTAAATCGAGTGTACTGAAGACTTTGCATCCAGTTATACCTCTACTATGGGTAAAGTCGTGGATGTGTTTAATCGGATATCTATCAGGCACGGTACGGGCGTTCAACTTACGGTAATCGCCGCAAGGACGCCAGCCATTGTTCTTCTTTGGCGCCAGGTGTAGCGGTGATGCCCATGGACTCTCGGAGGGTCTAGCTGTACCAAGGGCCAGCATAGACTGGAACTCTTTTTGGGCGATTTTGAGCTTATCCGGCGCTAAACGACGAGGTGAAGAGTAAACTGGAGGGCCTGGTGTCGTGCGTATGTGGTGGACGGTATTGTGTGATGAGTAGTGTGGCTTACCGGCTGGTCGAGTTATTTCCGGAAACTCGTTGAGAATTTTGTGGTATTGAGTCTCACCAGTCAAGATCTTGACGGATGCTATGTCGCTACATCTAACTACTTTGGCTACAGAGGAGACAGAAGTACTACTATCTATAAGGCGTTTATTACGGCAATCCACAATAAGACAGTAGTAGTTTAAAAAATCCACGCCTATAATAGGCTTAGTTACGTCAGCTACTACAAAACGCCAAGTAAACGCTCTACGCAAGCCAAAATCTAGATTAAAGTATACATAACCGTATGTCGAAATAGTGGAACCATTTGCAGCACACAAATTGTAGTCCGTCTTGGCACGTCGATCACGAAGATGAGACCGGGGGAAGACACAGAGGTCGCTTCCTGTATCGACGAGGAACTGCATCTTCGAAGTCCGGTCTGTGACAAACAGGCGACCAGTAGGAGTTGCAGGGCAGTCAGCTGTCGCCATTATCGACTGCCCCTGGCATTTCCCGATTTGTAGTCGCAGGGGGTTACGCATTTGCTGGCCTTCTCTCCGAATTTACCGTGGTACCAGCAAAGTGGAAACTTCCTGTAATTAGACTCTGATCGTGTCGACCTGGATGATGATCTATGGTGAGGCGACCTCGTAGATCGTGTACGGGCTCTACTGTTCCTGCCTGTACTGAGCTGTTGAACCTGTCTCCGGAGCTCAGCGACTTCTCTGATGAGGACATCCAGGGCCGTGTTGGGACTGGCTGCGCTTGTGGAAGCCACAGATGGTGAAGGTGCGGCCAACTCCTGTATGCGGTCAGCCAAATCTGACAGGTCATCGATGGTAGCTGTTGGTGGCTGGCCAGCAAGCACCGTCTGGATCCCGTGTGATAGGCGACTTATCCAGATGGTTTCTAAAAAAATCGTCGGGAACATTCACGCCAGCGAGATTTTTAAGGTGACGGAGAAATTGAGAGGACTTTCTGTCTCCGAGCTCCTCGTGCATCAAGAGCTGTTTGAGCTTTTTCTCCTTCGACGCCATCAACCGCTTAATTAATTCGACTTTTAATTTGTCGTACTTATTTGATGCGGGCGGACTAATAATGAGGTCTATATAACTTACGCCGTTGCGAATCGCTAAGAGAATTTTTTAAAACGATAAACATCTTAACGGTGCCCTGTCAATACATATATGAAAATATAATGTATGTAAGAAAGAATAGGCAATTGTTCGAAAAAAAAAGCGATAGACACAATCTTAATACTAGAGGCAAGAATAAGTTAGCTGTACTGCAATTCAGACTGTCCAAGGTACAGAAATCCTTTATGGGGTTAGGTATTAAATGCTATAGTAAAATACCAAATAGCATACTAGATCTAAATGAAAGTAAATTTAAAACATATATTAAGCGCGAATTATGTAAACAAGCGTACTACAGGGTGATTGATTATCTTGAGGATAGGAATACTTGGCAGCGTGTTGGTTCGGCTCCACTGGACAATACTCAAATGTAGTCAGTACCTAGTTCAGATTACGATAATAGGTAATTTAACACTTTGATTCCGATGAAGGCAATCTATTTTTCTTGTGGCATCGAGCATTTCTTTCTTTATTTACACAAGAGTATATTTTTTATTTTTTTCTTGTATAGAAGCACTATTTTATATGGATTGTCAGTATACATATGTGAGGACCATGTCAGACTTAAGATATTTGTTTTCTCTTGGTTTTGTTTTTTTTTTCTATTTAAGTATGTTCTGTTATTTGTATGCTGCGTCAGGTATGTCTTTACATTATTCTCACATGTGTGTACAATATTGGAATATGTATCAGAGCAATGTAAAACAGACTTTTTTTAAAAGAGTAACGAATGGAGTTTCTTGCTCGTTCTTCTCCACTCGAATCGACATTTTGGAACGAGCGCCTAGCTTCACTGACGGACAGACTATTATATATCTCATATTTGTTGACGTTTCAAAAGTACCAAATTATGGTTTAATTGAAATAAATGCTTTTGAGTTTTTTTTTGAGGTCTTTCACTTCCCTCGCTTACTGGGTATCCAGCTGACTGATCACGTAGTGGAACTTGGTTGAGTCGCTGGTGATTCCTGATATTGCAAATTGACCTTCTACTTGTCCAAACCAAACTTCGGGCTCTTCCGGCCAAAATGGTGGTAGGCGTGTGCCCACTTTGAAAATATCGATATTTTTTATCGACTCGCCTACATCACTAGTGCTTGACCTCTGGGTGCTCAAGGGCACGGTGGGACCATGTGCATCCTGGAATTCCTTCTCCATGTTTCAAAACGGGGTCACCAGTTTGGTTGTTTAGATGAGTAGTCTGATGGTGTCGGGTATTTCGTGGTGTAAATAAAAGTTCGACTCACGTATCACCAAGTTTATTCGATGGATCCGACACACGTGTAGTACAGAAGGCACAGTAGGAAAGTCACAAGCACTTATAAGCACAGCACAGAGATAGCGAGAAGACAGTCAGTATTAGAAGTAGTAAGGAATAGATAGAAGATATTTGCGATAGAATTAACGTAATTTTTATAGATTTAAGCAAGTGGAAGAATTATCTATGCGCGTCGTAGCAAAATCTCGGCAAAACTGGTTTGACAGATATGCGCACACGCATCGGTAAGCGATCATCGGTAGCTATCGATAGTTATAACTATATTGGTAATTAGTGATGAGGGCTCTGTCGATAGGATTACAATTATCGACTATCGATGGAATTTTTATCAACCAACTGGTAAGGAAGTATTAGGTATGTATTCCGTACAAAATGTAAATATAGAGGTATATATAAATGTATGTATGTAGGTGTATTTGTATAGATTTGTTAGTGTAATTGTGTTAGTTTTTAGGTGTATTTTCAGATGTAAATAGCTTGCATAGTTTGTACAGTTACCTACAGTAGGTATATGTTCCACGTACTCGCATGAAGCGTTTCGTTTCGAGTTTCTTTGTGCAAACCGCAAAGAAGCGGTAAATGCTTATGGAAAATCAGACCAAAATATTCTGCAATAAGCAATCTCAAGTCTTCGTGTAAAGTTATTACAGTTCACTATTACGTAATTTAAAGTATTTCACGTATTTTTTCTATAGAAATTCTATTGCACACAAAAGGTTATATTTAGCATTCAATTAACTTAATATTAAATTAGAATTAGACTAGTGGAATTCATTTGTGTCAGCTTGGAGTTGTCATGCGGTGGCACGTGCATTGGATCGATTGTTTCCCTAAAATATTGTTGAGTTAGGTGCTGGTGTACGTGTCATGTTCGTAAACTGGCGCCGACAACTGGGACTGGTCAGCTCCAGGTTGTATTATATATTGTCCGTTGGTTTTTAGGGTTCCGTACCTCAAAAGGAAAAAACGGAACCCTTATAGGATCACTTTGTTGTCCGTCTGTCCGTCCGTCCGTCCGTCCGTCCGTCCGTCTGTCAAGACTCTTTTTCTCAGGAACGCCTGGAGGTAAGAAGCTGAAATTTATATCAATTACTCAGGTCTACTGTCCCTTGAAGCTGTGAAAAAATCAACCTAACTTCTAAGCCAACGCAATCAAAAGATACAGCCGTTTATGCCGCAAATTTTCGACACTTGTAAGGGAATCAAAACCTACAGGGTGCTTCCCGTGAACTCAGAATCTTGAAATTTGGTACTAAGCAACGCCTTATAGCATAGATAAAGGAAAAATTACGAAAACCATAAATGTTTAGTTACATCACATAATATATATTTTTTTAATAATTTTAAACTTACTACCCATTTCCTCATAGACGCGTAAAGGTATTAAATTGAAATTCATACCAAATACTCAGGTCTATAATACCTTTAAGCTGTAACAAAATCAAACTTCTATGTCAACGCAATCAAAAGAAACAGCAATTTAAGCTGCATATTTTGAAACTCGCAAGTACTCGCAAGGGAATCAAAACCTAAAGGGTACTTCCAGTCGACCTAGAATCTTGAAATTTGGCATGAAGCAACGTTTTATAGCACAAATAAAGGAAAAATTCCGAAACCCTTAAATTTTCAGTTACATTACAAAATATATATTTTTTAATACGGAACCCTCGGTGCGCGAGTCCGACTCGCACTTGGCCGGTTTTTTCTTTTCTAATCTGGATTTTGGTGTTACATTGTTCTCACATAAGCGAACCAACAAAACTATGTAACTAGAGAATTGTATTGTAAACCTGATTGACAAAGAGTAACCTATAGAGTTTCTTGCTCGTACTTCTTCATAGGATTCTTCTTGGAATAAGCGAATAGCTTCACTTTTAATTTTTTTATTGACGTTCAGGAAAGCACTTTGTCTTCCTTGGGGCTTACTCTTGAATCCAATTTCGATCGACATTGGTATTGTGACATTTCGTACTGTTGAGATGCTACAATAGCGCCCGTTGCATCCGTGTCGCGTGGATATTCAATGAACTAAATGGTATTAAGTTTGGCTTCATATTCTGTACAGTGCCTTTAGCCAAACGCCACTTCAGCGCTTGTCTACAGAGAGAGTAGAAATCAAAATGTATGGGGATGACACTGACAAGTGTCAAAATTTACGAGGTAGTTTGATTTTCTATTGTACTTACATGTAATGGCGTTTGGCTACAGCTGCAGGAGTTGTACAGTTTTGACATTCACTATTTATTAAGATTTTATTGGATTGAAATTGCATAGACATTGAGATTGGTGTCAAGAATTAGCATCCAGGTCTGATTGAAATAAATGATTTTGACTTTTGAAATTTTCCTACCGCTGGTTAAACAAATATGTAAAGAGGCTCATATTCAAGTGCAGCATTAGGCGAGAGTCGCCGCGTCGCGGGTCGCGCATGCATGCATCTAGCATAACTTGAAACTAGTCGAGGTCTTCGTCAAATAATTACGTGGGTACGCCGACAAACATAATAATTAATTTAGTAGGTCTCACAAAGTTATAACTTAAATTAAAGGTATTGTTCATACGACTTACGAGGGCTGGATATTTTTAACTTACTTAAACTGTAAGTCAACAGTTTTCTTTGACTGTACTTCAGTGGTAAAAGAAATTACAAACATAATAATCTTAGAACTGACTGCCTCGTTGGCCGAGTGGTCGCGAGTGCGACTGCTGGGCAAGGGGTCTCGGGTTCGATTCCCGGGCCGGGCAAAGTATTACTGGGGTTTTAAAAAATTCTCAGTAGTAGCACGGAGTCTGGAAATGTGCCCGGTATATGGCAATAGGCTCACCCCCTATTGCATGGGACTCATAACATAATTAGTGAAAAGTGGGTGTTACTTCTGTGTGCACCTCTGCCTACCCCTTCGGGGATAAAAGGCGTGATGTTATGATGTTATGTTATAATCTTAGAAATGTAAAAGTATTCAGGGAACTTGGTATTATAAGTAAGTTTGTAGCCAATGCTATTATCTTTTTACGTCAAGTAGAAGGTTCTCGAACATCCCACATTGCTTCGAAACTAGGTCGGCTCCGATCAGTACCTGGAAAATTCTATTTCTAGAATATTATTTTTACAATGTCGTGGATCTTGTAACTGTAATATTCTTTGTTGTATATTGTAGGTATTCATCATCTATAGGTACAATAATAATAACTGCGACTTATACTGTATATATACTCTCAAAACCTAACCTATTTGTACATGTAATTTATTAAGTTCGGAGTTTTTTGCGTCCTGGATTACATCTATTCTTTTGTTGTCAGAATTAGTTTGTAATTTTTTGTCAGTTATGGTGTTTGTTTTAATCCAAAAATGTTAACTGTGGTCCTAGTTGTTTATTAATTCGTGTTAATAATTGGAAAAATATCTTGATTTGGCTCACGAGGTTGTCGACGTGTGGAATGTGGATTCGGATATCATTGTACCGATAGTCGTGTCGGCCAATAGGTTAATCCCTAATAGCCTCAATAACCTTAAGAGGCTGGAGTTAAGCGGTTGGGTCAAGGGTTTAATGCAGAAGACAGTTCTCTTTGAAAAGGTGCGCATCGTGAGGAGGTTTCTGTCTCTGGAGCCCTAACCACCGATAGTTTGGTTCATGCTCCTACTACTGGTCGGCTCCTATTTGTAAATTTTAAATATTATTTTTTGTAAAAATGTATTTTAAGAGATTTTAAATAAATATATAACAAAAATATAAAATAGTAACAACAATAGCGAGTGCAGACACTGGCAATATTGCAATAATTCTGTTTCAATACATCACGAGTATTTTGCGTGCATCTTAAGATCTAGAGGTACCTCTAATATTCCTGGAGAATATAAAGTTGATATGAATTTGTATAAATAGACTTCAAGTATATTACACAAAGAGAACAGTACTGAAGTTAATTTGCGATATTATAATATTAATTTATTTATTTATTTTGCAGTTTCTGTATACAGAGTATATTTTTATCGACGTTTACGTCTGAGTATTGTTTAATTCTCTTGCGTCTCAATACAGAATGTATATTCTATATTTCTGCAAAGAACTAAAATGTAAATAAAAAAATGTGTTAAATTTATTTTACCAATGGGTTGCACAAATTGTCATGAGCATACATTTTCAGTAACAATCGCGTTTACGTCATCGCAGCTATAGTTTCAAAGGGCTTTATGATAAACAATGGTGTACTCATCGCTCATGTGACATTTTATACAGAAATATTTCATCCTTCACTTAGGTTGCGGAGCAGACATTTTCAGGGCGAATATCAAATTGTTTTTCAATATCCAACTTAGGGTTTAGTTTTCAGAGCCGGCCATATTGCAAACCCTTAAAGCAGGAATCACAACAGAAAAAAATGAAATACCTCAATGTCGGTAGTTTGTGAAGCTTTAATGAACAACGAACACGCCTACGAGCTTTGCTACAAAGGCTTCGTAGCACGATATTTGTAGGCTATGAATATTTCGTAGCACGGTTCTACGCGAAAATTTCGTAGGCTTCACTTAATTGAACTTTTGCAACGTATAAAGTGCACACCGATGAAATGTGTCGTCATATGGAAATGATATTGAGAATTAAAGTCTTCTCCATGCGGCAGAAAGCGACATTTTGGAGCGCTTATTGTAATTGTTGTTATGATTATAGTTAGTGCTTACGTGTACGTCTGCTCAAATAGCAGATATTTTAGGTTTAATATATTATTGAAATATACATATTCATTCATGTATATAGCTACGTATTCGATTATGACCCAGTGTTTTTAAAGACCATTGGTATAAAGCACACATACTGGAAATTCGTGGTGGCCCGGAGGTATTTTTTTTTAAGGGTGGAAATTCATCGAATGGCTGCTCCCGGCTGGGTGAGGCGGGAGGAAGTGTCAGACTCTTACTGACTAAAAACCACCCCGTTCCTTCTCCTGCACGTGGAACCGGAGCCCCGGTAACCCTTTAGGTTCTCGGCCCGGAGGTATAAGACGCCCGTACCTTACGCATATTCTAAACATAGGTGTGTGAAAGTGCGGGTTCGAAATCTACCAACGGTAAGTCCTGGTGATTGGAGGTGATTTTATCAGAATTATAAATATACTTTCTAACATTATTTAGACACCACTGACAAATGGTGAAGGAAAACATCGTGAGGAAACCTGGGCTTATAATTTTTTTTTTATATATTGATGGGGCGACGTTTGACTACTGTCTCGCCTGGTGGTAAGCGATGATGCGGTCTACGATGGAGCGTCGTCCCATAAGCAATTTCTAATTATAAGTTTGAAATCACCAACCCGCATTGAGCAAGCGTGGTGATTAATGCTCAAACCTTTTCCGTAAGAGAAGAGGATTTGATCACGAGTAGACATTTATAGGTTATTGATGTATGTATATATGTATGTATGTACTTCAAATTTATCAGACGGTTTGATTAATATTTTTGACTGACAATATTGTGCTCCCTTTAACAGGCTATAGCATAATTAACATTAACTGGGCATATAATACAGGCAATAGATTTAAACGTTGCCATATTTCAAGCATCCTTTATAACAAAAAAAAAAGAAATTCAAATCTAGAACTAACCTTCATGTTGTGTAATACAACAAGACTTTGTATCGTCGGTAATCTTTTCACTTCTATTTAATGGATAGAAATCTTATAGAGCACGTTTCTAATACAAAGTACTTTTATCTATTTACTCTTTCTTGAAAGTCTGTTAATAGTTTTAACATAGAATTTTTTTATAACTATTCTTGTACTACACAATATAAGGGCTCTTACACAAAATCGAAATGCGACGACCCTCAAACGACGACTGCAAAAACGTGCGAGCTCCCTCTACGCATCGCAAGAACTTGCGAATTGATTCGCATCGCTCAATGAAATATTATCTTCCCAAAATCTTCTTTGTTTCCTTTTACTGTATCTCCTAAGAAATAACAGAAGTGCACACTTCTTTTACGATCCATACCACGATCTAGTTTTCAATTTAAAATACATTTAGTACAATTGACGTTATTATAAGGCTATACTCAAAGTGTCTTTGAAGGATCGAATCCGAAACGAAGGGATCCGACAGAGAACCAAAGTTACGGACAAAACCCACATTTATCGAAAAACTGATAACTATTGGGGTCAACGTGTTCTACAGCGGAAACCGCGTCTAGGCGAACGTAGTGTAGGGCGCCCACCAGATAAGTGGAGTGACGACATTGCAAGGTGGCTGGCAGTGGTTGGATTAGATGAGCTGAAGATCGAGTTCAGTGGCGTGCCATTGGAGAGGCCTAAGTCCAGCAGTGGATGAACACAGGCCGACGACGAAGATTTAATTTTATGAGACCCCAAAGCTAAGATGGGTTAACGACAATTTGGTTTTCAGCAACCTTAAAGTAAAACGTAAAGGTTAGTTTCGGATTTCTCGCACGTCAAGTAACTCTTAGTTAAAATATTGTATATATTTAGGGTTGGCTGGTGAGAACGGTCACACAGTACTTCTAAGAACAGTGGTCCTTAAAAAGTATGGTATTCACATTATTATATTAATTAAATCATTTTGCAAACAAAAATTTTAAGTCATGAGGAAAAATATTTTCCTTGAAGATTGGACGCCTTTTGTAATATGATAGAAATTAAAATACTTTGTAAGGCTGCTAATGTAATATTATAAAGTGAAAAATTTAATTATTTTAATATCAGTCTAGTGAAGTTATTGCAATAAGACATATTATATATATATATATATATATATATAGTATATAGTTGCCCTCTTAGAATATATATATATATATATATATATTAATATATATATATATTCTAAGAGGGCAACACACCCTTATTTTTAATATACCTCTATGTATCTAACTTTCAAGTCTCGAAGAAAACCTAACTATTTGTATATTTTGTAGTATCATCTTTTGATTAAAGCAATCATACTTTGTTTTAAACAGTTTAATTGTGGTAGGTATTATTATAGTAATTTAGGTTTGCTATTAACATTTATAAAATTATTTCGATATATCAATTGAACAATGTGCTGTTAGCACAATGACTGGGCAATCAACCATAGCAGGTTCGATGTCCACACATAGCAACTCTTTGTGTAATCACACTGTCATCCACAGACTGCGGTTTCGTGTCGAGGTGGCATGTGTATGTATGTTTGTGTGACATGGGAGAAAATACGTGTATGACATCGTTTATGAAATAATTTAGAGGTATAATGTAACAGCTGTTTATATAGGTATACTTATCATCCTTTTCTTATTAACTTACCTAATTTGACAAACATCAGGGTGTGATTTGATTACAGTAAGTTCACAGGATCCTGTGCCGTCGTATACAGATGGATATCCTGAGTTCACGAAGTAAGTACCATTTTCAGACGTAGAACTCCCACATGAAGTCATAACTGGAAATAATAAATATTGTGTTTTATTACTTAGGTAATTCTTTTAAAAACTACGTTTAAAAACCGACGCCATTTTTTTTATGTCGGTTAACTATTATACTACAAACACTTTTCTGAAAACCACGTTGAAATCGGTTCAGTCTATCGTGAGATGATCGCGCACAAATATCCATATATACAGGTCAAACCGCGGGCTTGCGGACGGCGAGCATGGGTGGCTCCCCGTCCGTCCAGAAACAGACCCGAGCGTACGGAGCGTCGCGATCCGCGCGCGCCTCAAAGAGCCATCAGACCACCACAGATGGGGCTCAACAGGGCTGATGCCGATTCGGAGTCGCGGAGAACCTAACGGGTAACCGGGGCTCCGGCTCGACGTGCAGGAGAAGGAACGGGGTGGTTTTTAGTCAGTAAGAGTCTGACACTCCCTCCCGCCTCACCCAGGCGGGAGCAGTAATTCGATGATTTTTCCGGCTTAAAAAAATAAAAAAATATGCAGGTCAAACAGAGAACCTCCATGTTTTCTTGAAGTCGGTTAAAATAGGAATCAATTTTGCTAGATATCATGAACTGGATGAATTACCTTAAGTTATTAAATTGCAAATGTTGTGGTGGCCCGGAGTTTATGACGCCCGCTTCTCATGCTAGAGGGTACGGGTTCGAAACCTACCGACGGCAAGTACCAATGTGACTTTTCCGAGTTATATGAACTTTCTAAGATTATTCAGACAACACTGATAAACGGTGAAGGAAAACATCGTCAGTATTCGTCAGGAAACCTGGGCTTATAATTTCTAATTATGAGTTTATAATCGCCAACCCGTATTGAGCAAGCGTGGTGATTAATGCTCAAACCTTCTCCGTGTGAGAAGAGGCTTTGCTCAGCAGTGGGCATTTATAGGCGGTTGTTGATGATGATGACAATGATTCAATTGCTATCTGTTAACCCTCAGAGTGCCACGTCAGCCAGCGGTGATTGATGCTCGTAGAGGTTTGACTTTCACCAATTTAAACTTAGCATTTAGTGTTAAATTATTGACATTTTATAAGCTCTTGTACTTTAAAAATATTATATTTTTTGCATTGCATTACCGTCCAAAAATTTACTTTAGAGAAATGAAATAACTGACCAAATATTGTTATACCTACATTATAGTTACTCTACTTTGAATCCTCTATTATCTAATTCGTATATTCAATGACTATGACAACGAAACTACGCCTCTTTGTTTCAGTTCCAGAAGAAGACACGCCCACAAAATTGAGAACACACCCACTTTTGAATTATTGCTCAAGTCGAGGAGATTATACCTCTTGGATATGCAAACCCGCGTTGCTTCTGTTACTAGCAATTGTGCTTACGAAAGCCGTTAGTATTCAGGAGCTCCATTTTATAGAATTTTATGTTGTTTTAAATTTCTGTTGTAGTTTTTAAGAATCTTTCTTTATACTAGAAAGAAGTAAATGAAACCTATTTTTAATTCTTTGAATAACATATCATATTCGATGACATTTGCGTAAAAGTATGAGGATTATGTAGAACATCATAATGTATGTAAATTATTGAAGTGTGGGAAAACCATGCTTCGGCACGAACGAGCCAGCTCGGCTTCATAGAAAACCGATGTGAAACCACGCTTGCGTTATTTTTCGTCATGTGAGTGAGGTTACCGGAGGCCTAATTACCCCAACGGGGCGTTCCCCAATCTCCCCAATTCCTGAATCTTTAACAGTCATCAAACTCCCAAAAGGCTGGTAACGCACTTGCAATGCCTCTGGTGTTCTGAGTGTCCATGGGCGACGCCGATTGCTTACCATCAAGTGATCCGTCTGATCGTTTACCGGCTCATCCCATAAATAAATAAAAATAGTAATATTTTATGTTTAAAACATACTTACATATACAACAGAGTCCAAATCCGCTTGCGCAGTAGCCGTTAGCTGAGCCACCTCTTGCGGTGCACTCCCTCGCAGTCATACAAGTCCCGTTGTCTCCTGAAGCGCCCGCACAACCGCCATTCGGAAACGTCACCACCGTGAATAGTGAGAGAACTGTGTGAAAAAATTAGAGTTTATATAGAGAGAGGAAATAATACCCGAAGGCCACCCAAGAAGGTTAGTAACTAAGGACTAAGTAGCTTTATCAAGGTCCATCGTCTGATGGTCCTCGACTGCGCCTACTGGACCGTTGGTTAGAGGCGACTGCTGCCCTTTAATCTCTTAGTACAGACACAATAAGCTTTAGACAGATATGTGCATTTTTTAAAATATTGCTTGTCTTAAGGTTGACGGCGAATTTGCCGTCGTAGATGAAAAGGTCTGCAGCTTAAAGAGCTATAGTTAGGTTTATGTTCGTGTCGAAACACTTAGTACCTGAAAAGAGCTGTCGTCGAAAGTGACGCATATGAAAGGTTTTATCGGCGAAAGGTTTTATCGGCGAAATGTCCATAGAAAGAAAGAAAGAAAAATAGGTTATTTGCACACAGTCACAAAGTACAATAACACACAAAAATAATTATATGTGTTGGAATCGGTTTCCCTATTGGCCAAAGTGACTCCATTATCGCTTTTTTTTTAAAGTATTGTCTTTCGCGAACATATTTTTTCATTTCCACTACTATAAATTCTTAATTCAAATTAGTTTTCATGTATGTTTTGAATATTTCATCATTATTTTTTAACACAAAAAAATTCCGTTTTTCATCTTGTGACACGCATTGCATTGGTTTTTTACACTTTTTCATAACTTGAATATAATCCGGTGTATACAGCGTCTGTTGAAGTTTTCAGGTACATTCTGACATATCTTTCTAAAATCTGTATCATTTGGGAGGAAGCTATGTCCTGATTCTAACTATTTCATATTTATCTCGTCTAAAGATGTATGTTCTTCAACCGAACTTTCAGCATTAATATAATAATAATAATATAATAATAAAAATCTTTATTTTCTCAATAATACTCTACGGATACAAATTATATAATATGTTACAATTAAGAGACTGGTGTCTGTATCAATTTTATATTGCCATTCTGACCACATGAATCAGTCCATAAAATCATACATCAAGCCTTCCGACGTATTTATTAGTTTTGCCGACGATTGTAATGTTTTGACAAACATATCTCTACAAACTGATACACCATCTAGAAAATTTTAGACGACCTAGTCACGGCGACCTTGCACTCACAAACTGTTGGCGCCCTCATCACCGGTTCAACTCGAGCCTGCGCTAGCAAAGCCGGTTGGGCTCAGGCGCCGCGACTGGACCGACCAGAAGTGGTCGGCATAGCTACCACAGCCGGAAATGTGCGTGGGGCTGCTTGACTCCCTGCGAGTGGGGGGCGGAGAATCCTGCTCTCCTGTCCTTTAGCTGGGGGTGCGCTCACGACTGACACTACTCCTCAGCCATGCATACCCTCGCCGCGCACCATAACTTGGTATTGCAGGAATTTTTTATAGAGGTTATCGCGCCTCGCACCTTTTCGTCTGGGCGACCAAGCCAAGAGCCTCGTCCCATTCTGAGTCATGAAACATGACCATGATCACTTTCCGGATTACAATTTCAACGGTTGCAGTCGAGGACACACAGGTCCCGATGCTGCTCGTTGGCAGGGTGTGAGTGCACAACGAGAACCGCCCTTGCGTCTCCGCCACGATTTCTGCTAAGTACAGAGAGACAGGCGGAAAAGTCACCCCTTGAAAGCATAGGCTATGTGACTACACAAAGCCCGCCGCTTCCAAAACACATCCCGGGTTCTTTCACCTCATCCAGAAGTCAGCTACATGCAATAGCCACTGAAGCCCTAACTCCTCCGTTAGCGAGATTATCACCTGTACCCAGGGTGTACCACGGGGAGGTCTTTTATCACCGCATCCCACCTGAAGGAACCTGGACTGGACTGCTTGGTCTGAAGTTTTCATATTAATAAGAACGGTTCAACATTAGCAAGGGCTGAGTCCGCTGTACTAATTCCGACATTATGGGACAATCGTGCCTGTCAGCTGTAGCATTCAGAATGCCGTGACGACTACCACGGATGGAACCATCGTTGCCAGCGTCAGCGAACATGGCAACCCAGTGGTCCGATTTGAAAACCATATTAATATTATGAACATTACTAATGTGCCTCTCAATTAATGCTAAAGCGCCTTGAATATTTAGTTGGTTTAAATCTACACAAATTCACCTTTGCTCTTGTAAAAAGATCAGAAACTTTAAAGAGACGACTATTTGGGCGACTGCCACTAGTGCCACTGCAGAACCCACCATATGCAACGCAGCTCACATTCATGAATCGTAATGCTTCATAAATCATAACTGGCTGAATTATTTTACAGATTTTTAAATCTGATATGATTGTTTCGGCAGGTGCCATAGTCATCCATAGTTCTCAATTTTCCAGTCCACAGCAACCCATCCATAGCCCTACCTTTTTATTCCATTATTCACAATAGTTCTACACTAACCGGGGACTGTCCTTGGGTGCATTTCCATAGTGCATACAGGGATAGTCGCCGGTTTGTGTGTCCATTACATTTATATTAAAGTTGTCTAAAGGGCCTCTGCGCAGTTGGCTTCGGCCCCTCGTACGCCTCCCAAATCACCGGGACCCTGTGGTCCCGTGAACGGTAAAGACATACATAATAATAATAAAAGCCCGCAGGGCACCTTGAGGCGAGGTGACGGGCATTAGCGATCCCGCGGGCTACCATCATCCCGAGTGCTCCAGGAAGAAGTCACCGTTCCTTCTTCTCCGGCTTGCCTTAATTGGCTGGCTGGAGTGAACGATGACAAGGAACAGGTCTCCCACCTCTGGCTTGCCTTTATTGGCCGTCCAGTGTGGAGTCGCGAGAGCAGTGATCCTGCTCGGAGGGTAAGAAACTATTCGTAAGTCGCGAGTAGGCCAGGGATGCAGGAGGCTTCGGCTGGAACAGATGATCTGAGTAGAAGGCGGTGGTAGTTTCTTAACCCTTCAGCCACTCACATTCTCGTTGCCCCTATGTTGCTATATCTAGCAACCATTCCCGGGGCCCGGTCGGTGAGTTGGCGAGTCTTCGCCTGCCATTTTTACGTGTAAAAATTACATTGTTTCGGCAGGTGCCATAGTCATCCATAGTTCCCAATTTACCAATCCACAGTAACCCATCCATAGCCCTACCTTTTTTTTCCATTATTCACAATAGTCCTACACTAACCGGGGACTGTCCTTGAGTGCATTTCCATAGTGCATACAGGGATAGTCGCCGGTTTGTGTCTCCATTACATTTAGATTAAAGTTGTCTAAAGGGCCTCTGCGCAGTTGGCTTCGGGCCCTCGTACGCCTCCTAAATAACCGGGACCCTGTGGTCCCGTGAATGGTAAAGACATACATAATAATAATAATAATAAAATTGGCAACACCACGACATGTCAACGTACAAACTCTGCTTTTTTTTGGTTTATTTTTATAAATAATTCACACGTTTCTTCACTCAAGATAACAATAACAAAACCTTTTTATAATAATATATATTTACAACAAAATCAACACCTACAATAGCAATAAACAAACATTATATAAAGAAAAATGAAATTTGACAGTGACAGAATAGAAAAGGAAGATTATGAAGCAGAAAATTAAAATGTTAAGTTGATGTTGACGAGAGCCAGAAAAGCACGAGACGCACCCCCACCACCTCCGGACTCGTCGCTCAGCTCCGCCTCGCTGTTGCCGGACCCCAGCTCCGCAAGATCACCGGTGACAGCAGTTGCGTTGAGCTCGAGCGACGACTATTTCTCCCCGCCGACGTCGCCGACACCTATACGTCGGCCGGGGAGAGGCCGGCCACCGACGGGCTTGGGAGCCAGGGGCCAACAGGCCCCGGGACGGGTCCCCGCTACCGGTGGTTGTGTGCGGCGCATGAAATGGTCTCAAACCATAAATGAGAACGTCATGCGCTCGTACTACGGTGCTACAGAGGGAGGGACTAACCTTACTGCGTACCGTGAAAGGATGCTGTCTATATTTCAGGTTCTTGAGCCATCTATCAACGTCTCGGCCCAACGACTCTCGGATCAGGTGCGGGTCATCCAACGCAATCGCAGATTGGATGAGGCTGTGCTTGATCGGCTACGTCTAGAAGCACTGCGCAATCGTGTCGTCCCCGCTCCGCCACAATTGGTGGCACAGACACCTGTAGTGTCACAATGTGTGACACCAACCACCCCTATCGTTGGAGTGGAGGACGACAGGGTTGAACAAGTGAGTACTCAGTGCAATGAACGACTGAGGAGTGCTTTGGAGGATGCGGTCCGTGAGTACAGACGTGCTCCTAGTAATTTCAGACCAAAATTACCACGTTTGCCCATGTGTAGAAAAAATAGGGCGCTGGTGAGTGCCTTGGATTCGCTACTTAAAAAATATTTTGAGAGTAGCGAAAACCTCTATGATACACACTCAATCTTGTACTGTGGGGCGGTAGCTGCTTGTCGAGTGGCTAACGTCAGATTCCCAAATCTTGACGCAGCAGTCCGACCAAAACCAGCAGTACCTGCCTGGCAGTATAGGATAGAGCGTCGTATCAGTGAGGCCAGGGTACTCATTGGCAAACTATCCTGCTTCAGGGAGGGCAATACTCGCCCTAGAGTGATGCGCTTTGTAAGACGTGCATTTGTGGGGACTGAAATCAGTCCTCATGAATACCTGTCGCGTATTACAGAGTGCATCGACTTCCTGAAGCAGAAAGTTTATGCATGGGCAAACCGTATTAGAAGGTACAAAAAAAGAGTGGAGCGCTATACTCAGAATCGCATGTTCCAAAGAGATCAGAGGTGGGTATACAGAGATTGGGAACGATCCAACCAAGATGTGGCTGACGGGCGGCGACCGGATGATGATGCCACTAACACATTTTGGCGCAACATCTGGTCGGTGCCTGTTAGCCACACAGAAGGTGACTGGATGTTTGATGTTAAGCGAAGGTGTGAGACTATACCAGAGATGGAGGAGGTAGTAATTACTTCCTCTGATGTAGCCAGTGCAGCCTGTTCGGTCCCGAATTGGAAATCACCGGGGCCGGACGGACTGCACAATTTCTGGATTAAATGGCTCAAAATTTCACACGTTCGCTTAGCATTACACTTCCAGGCAGCTTTGGAAACTGGGTCGTTACCACAATTTCTAACAACAGGAGTTACCCACCTGCTCCATAAA
The DNA here is from genome assembly GCA_038387885.1 of Spodoptera picta. NCBI lineage: Eukaryota > Metazoa > Arthropoda > Insecta > Lepidoptera > Noctuidae > Spodoptera > Spodoptera picta. Next base: position 1,077,768 of record JAZHFQ010000105.1, read on the forward strand.
TCAGGTAGTTCCACTGAGCCCAAAAATTATAGACCAATCACATGTTTACCAACGGTCTATAAACTTCTTACATCCATTTTGAGGACAAAAATAACAAAACATATTGAAAAAAATTCCATCATGTCTGTATCTCAAAATGGATGTAGGGAGGGGTCTCGTGGAACTAAGGAGCTACTCCTCATTGATATGGTTGTTAGCCAACAGGTTCGTCGGTCCCGAAAAGATTTGTCTACATGCTGGATAGACTACAAAAAAGCATATGATTCTGTACCACATACATGGCTCCTGAAGGTGCTGGAGTTGTATAAAATAGATGCAACTTTACGCGCCTTCTTGGAGTCATGTATGGGGCAGTGGAGCACCGTGCTTTGCTATCCAGGATGTAGACAAATCCAAGGGAATGAAGAACCTGTAAGGATAGTACGAGGAATATTTCAGGGTGACAGTCTGAGCCCACTATGGTTCTGCTTGGCCTTGAACCCTCTAAGTACCCTACTGGAGGATTCAGGGCTAGGCTATCCTTTGCGGAGAAGAGGTTTAGCTATATCCCACTTACTTTACATGGATGGCCTCAAGTTGTTTGCGCCAAACAAGAAACAACTGATGGAACTACTGAATATAACTGAAAAATTTAGTAGTTCCATCAGAATGGAGTTTGGAGTAGACAAGTGTGCGGTCATGCATGTAAAGCGAGGAGGGATTGTGGAATCTGAGGGTCTAGAACTCTCAGATTTCACAAAGCTGAGATCACTCTCCGCAAACGATACATACAAGTACCTGGGTATGTCAGAAGGATTAGGCATTAATGGACCGGACATGAAGCAATCGTTACAGGAGCGCTTCTTTTGTCGCCTGAATAAGGTACTGAAAAGTTCCTTATCAGGCGGAAACAAGGTGCGAGCCTTTAACGGTTGGGTCATGCCAGTCCTAATGTATTCTTTTGGTATACTCAAGTGGACTCAGACTGAACTTGACACCCTGGATAGGCGAGTCCGGACCCTGCTGACTGCAAATCGCATGCATCACCCTCGTTCGTCGGTCATGAGGTTGTACATCCCGCGGAAGTGTGGTGGTCGAGGCTTATTAAATGCTAAGACCCTTCACAACCGTGAGGTGTGCAGCCTCAGGGAATATTTCCTGAAAGTCAACGAGGGTATGCATCGAGAAGTAGCAGCGGTGGACAATGGATTCACTCCGCTATCCTTGGCAAAAGAGAACTGGCGCAGACCTGTGGTACTAAGCGTCAATGATCGCAAGGATATATGGAGGTATGGAGGAGGTATGGCATAGCAAGGAGCTCCATGGACGCTTCTTCCGGGCCCTTCATGGGCCCAGTGTAGATTTTCTAGCGTCCGTGTCTTGGCTACGATTCAGTAATCTCTTTGGAGAAACTGAAGGATTTGTCTGTGCAATAATGGACGAAGTTATCCTTACGAACAACTATCGGAAATATATAATTAAGGATGGGACGGTTGACATATGTCGGGCATGTCATAGTCCTGGTGAATCCATTAGACATATTATTTCTGGTTGTGGTCGTTTGGCTAACAGTGAATATTTGCATAGGCATAATCAAGTAGCCAAGATTATCCATCAGCAACTTGCTTTACACTATCGACTTGTTGAATCTGAGGTACCGTACTACAAGTATGTGCCCGACCCAGTTCTGGAAAATGACCATATCACATTGTACTGGGACCGGTCTATCATTACTGACAGGACTATTGTAGCCAATAAATCTGACATAGTGGTGATAGACCGACAAGTACGCCGCACGATGATAATCGATGTCACCATTCCCCATGATGAGAACCTCGTGAAAGCTGAGAAAGATAAACAAATAAAATATCTAGACTTAGCTCACGAGGTTGTCGACATGTGGAGTGTGGATTCGGCTATCATTGTGCCGATAGTCGTGTCGGCCAATGGGTTAATCCCTAAAAGCCTCGACATCCATCTTAGGAGGCTGGCGTTAGGTGGATGGATCAAGGGCCTGATACAGAAGGCAGTTCTCCTAGAAACGGCACGTATCGTGAGGAGGTTTCTGTCTCTGGAGCCCTAACCACCGGTAGCTTGGACCATGCTCTCGCTACTGGTCGGCTCCTATTTTTTATATTTTTAAATATTATTTTTATTTTACAAGTAGTATTTAGAAATGTAATTTATAGAGAATTTTAAATAAGTATATGTAAATAATAATAATAAATCATTTATTTCAGGCATATGAACCCATAGTACACAACAATCACAAATTTCAAATTTACAAATGACAAAAAAAGTGAAATAAAAATTACAATAGAATAAAATTAAAATTACCTGAAAATTACAATATACCTACGAAATCAAAATTATAGTAACATAAAATGAAAATTACAATAAATTTAAATTAAAATTACAACAAAAGAAAATTAAAATTATACGAAGATAGAATTAAAATTAAAATTAAACAACTCATTAACTATCATCATTTACTTAAAAGTTATATTTTCATCATAAGGTGCGTCAGTTCCAATCTCAACAAGTACACGTGATGGAACACTACCGAAACCAATTCATTCCCACAAGCATATAGACGAGCCTGGAAAGACGCCCTGAGCCTCCTCACAAGCCCATAGAAGTCTGTAACCCTATTCTCCACAAACATGCCAGCCGCACTACACCGCCAGGGAAGCTTTAGGATTGCTCTAAAAGCAATTGTATTGTACACGAAGAGTGTAAGCACTCCTTGTGTATCTGTACCACAGCTGACTGGTGTAGAAAGACTGACAATACGCACCAAACAAAGTTATCTTAACTTGGTCGGTGCAATGTGAGAAACGCCGAGCCAACATGTTGGCACGACATGCTATACTACGCCTTTGGCGTTCCAGATCAGCGTCATCCAATAGATCATCCCTAATAATGTGACCAAGATATTTAAATTTACTAACAACATTTAGCGTGGATCCACATAAATTGATCGGTAAAATACTGTCGGGACCTTTACCACTCCTAAATATCATTATCTCAGATTTCTTAACATTATAGGTAAGATAATGTTCCGTAGCATATTTTTCACAGATGCTAACAAGTCTCCTTAAACCGTTGGCCGAGGGACTGAGCAGCACCATGTCGTCCGCATAACTGAGATTGTTTACAGCAACATCACCAATATGACAACCGGCACGGGCGCTGCTGAGTTCCTCAATCAACTGATTGGTGTACATATTAAACAATATTGGTGACGTGAGCCCACCCTGCCTTACGCCACATGTTAATTTGTATGAGACAGACAAGGAATCATTCCATTTTACTTGGTTACATTGATTGGCATACCAGTACTCCAGCAGGTCAACAACTCCTGGCGGTACTTTAGAACTGGGATCCCTCAACTTAGCCCACAACAACTTATAGTTAATACAATCGAATGCGCGGCTTAGGTCTAGAAAGCAGGCATAAACGCTAGTATTTCTTTGTATGTATTTATATACTGTGTTCTTCAGTGTAAAGAAAGAAAGAAAGAAAGAAAGACTTTATTTCACACGCTAAAAAACAGGTGACACATACAGATTTTACACATAAGTTTAATAAGTAATGAATTTACAAAATATATCTACTAATGTCCCAGTCATGGGTCCCAAGTCTGCGGTGAAATGGGACCAGTTCAGCATGTGCAAGACAGGGCCTTGCGCTGGTATTCTACTGGCCCCGACGACGAAGTGACTCGCGGACGAACAAGTCACCGATCAGACAACGATAAACATAAAACAATTTTCCCCAAAAATACAAAATAAAATGCACAAAACAAAACAAATATATAGAGGTAAAAACAATAAAGCAAATTTAAAAAACGTGGAGTTAAATGCAACCTACCAATATCCAAAAAAAAAAAAAAAAGGTTAAAACAATAAAATAAAAAACAAAGTGAATTAGAGCAACCTGCTGCCCCCGCCACCCCAACGAACGCATAGTCATGCCATGGGATGGCGATAGCAAGCAGGCAAAACTGCGAAACCACGCCATACGCCGGCCACCACTGAACACATGTGAATGTAACCAATTGTGTTGTGATGTGATGTGATGTGATGTGACAGGCACCAGTGAGTAATATCGAGCACACACGAGACCGAGCACAGCTGCGGCGCCCAGTCGAGATGGAACCAGTGACATTGAAGTAGACACACTTCCCAGCCAAACAGTTATATTAATGATATGTTGGCAATCGCCATTCCTATCTTTCTCTGTGCGTCCATCAAATATCGACGTACGTGTGTTCTAAAAGTACCAATGGCGTTGAGAGACCTGACAGGTGGAGGCAGGTTATTCCACACTTTCGATGCGGCATATCGGAAGCTACCCCGAAAGCCTGATGTTCTATGCTTCGGTATGGACAGTGGGCGGGTGCACTGCCTAAGTTTGCAATCTCTTCCACTTGACACCCAGTTAAGCCTGTCATACAAGTACAAAGGTTCCCTCCGCTTCACGACTCCGAACATAAGACATGCCAGATGTAATTTCCGTCTTGATTTAATTTTTAAAATCAAATGCTGGTTTAGATACGGAGTGACATGACTTCTCCTCGGAATCGCAAAGCAAAAGCGAGCACAGGCGTTTTGGACCCTTTGAATGAGCCTCTCCGTACGTGACAGTAGACGAGGGCCATAAACGGTATCGGCATAATTCAACTTTGATAAAACTAGGGACTCTACAAGTTGTATCCGCAGTTCCTCAGACAAATACGGTCGTATCTTGTATAGAATAGACAAGCGGTAGAAACAGTTACGGACCGATTCAGCAATGTGTTTCTCGTACCTAAGACCACTATCCATATATAATCCCAGGTTTCGCGCCCCTTCAACCCTCTCAATCGACTCCCCCATTAATTTTACATTTAAGTCAGGCAAAGAACTCAGGCTGACCCGGCTACCAAACAACATATATTTGGTTTTTGCAGGGTTTAATACCAGCGAGTTCTCTTCTGACCATTTCACAATTCTATTAAGGTCTTGATTTAAGCCGTTAATTGCGGTGTGATATTCGTTCGTCCGAAAAGAGACATATAATTGCACATCGTCTGCATAAATGTGATATCCACTATTCTTTAGGCATTTAGTTAAATCCGCACAGTATAATGTAAACAATAAATAAGTGTAAATATAGCCATAATAATAGTAAGTGTAAATATAGCCATGTCAGTGGACAGGCCCTTTCGGAAACCAAACTGTGCGTTGTTTATTGGAAACCTCTTTTCGTTTAAATGTGGTATTATTAAGCGCTCGAAAACCTTAGAAAAAATAGTTGCCAAAGATATGGGCCTATAATTAGACATGTTAGATACATCACCAGTCCTATTTTTTACAATGGGTACAACTATAGTCCTTAAGAAATTATCAGGTAAATAGCCATGGTCAACACATGCATTAAACAATTCTGAGATTCTAATATATACCGATTCTGGAGCATATACTAAGTGCTCGACACTGAGTCCGTCGTGGCCCGGCGACTTACCGCGCTTCATACTTTTCACACAGTCAAACAGCTGTTGCGTGCTGACGTGCAACACACTAGTATCACATGAAGGCGGCGACGGCGTCTCCAGCCCACCACGGGCCTCATGGGCCACACTCTTACTTGCAGGTGTTGTGTGCAGCAGGGGTGCTGGATTAAACTGTTTGACAAACATATTGGCAATCATACTCGGGTCATTACAGCCATTTACATTAACCGGTACACTAGCTTTATAGTTTAATTCATTTGTTTCCCTCCAAAATTTTCCGAACTGTTCATTGCATCTGTGAGTGGCTATAATATCCATTCTTATTTTATTTGCATTTGACTGACACCATTTGATTTTATTTTTAAACACTTTTTTGCTACGAACCATATCATCATATATTTTACCTTGACAAGGGCGTCCATGAAAGTTCCACAATTTATAGCTCTGCCGAGCCTCCAAATGGCTTTCCCTTACATGATAGTTCCAACTAGTGACTGTTCTCTTTTTCGAATACATTTTTCCCCGATACGACAATTTGGCAGCCCTAGACATCAAGTATAAAATTTGATTATAATATTCATGAATTAAATTACAATGACCAGAGTCTTTGCAAGAGGTTCCCCCCCACAAGAAAAATTTGACCAGTTACACATTTTTTCAAATTCATTACAAAGTTTTGAATAATTACGGTTTTGTTCATAAGTTCTTTGTCCCCAGATTATCTTATTGATTAATTGTCTACAGTTTGTATTAGTTTTCGGTAGCACACTATTAACATTACATTCGATCAACAATGGAAAATGATCTGAATAAAATACATCATTCAGTACACTAACATCATACTAAGTCCCGCGGAAGTGGTAACGCAGTGGTCAATCCAACTCGTGGTACCATGTGAATCACTCAAGTATGTGTTTTTTTTTTAAGGGGGGAAAATCATCGAATGACTGCTCCCGCCTGGGTGAGGCGGAAGGGAGTGTCAGACTCTTACTGACTAAAAACCACCCCGTTCCTACTCTTGCCGAGCCGGAGCCCCGGTTATCCGTTAGGTTCTCCGCGACTACTCAAGTATGTGTAATGTGTATTTGACAATATATGTGTGTTTGACAACGTACCGATCAACTCAATGTCCGCACACACCCAGTCCTGATCATTACAGTATTCAAGCAGCTCAGTTCCAAATAACGTACTAGGAAGCGAAACGTCAGCATTAAAGTCACCAAGCACCATGCACTTTCCACATCACTACTTTCAATCACTGCACTAATAACACCTAGGCATCCCATAAACAAGGGTAAATTATCCGGATCCTGCGTCGGCATGTACACCGACACAACGATGAAACTGCGCCCGTCGCTGACCTGCACACACACAGATGCCACGCGCGTCGAGCCAGTGTCAATGGGAATTACCCGATTAAACACTGAAGTTCGCCATAGAATTGCTACCCCACCATAAGGTCTTCCCTTGAGTACACCGGCAGACATGTCCACTGCTGATACCCCATGATAGGTAAAATCCGGGTGTATTTTACCCAGGTATCCCAGATCATCAGGGATCAGCCAATGTTCTTGTAGTGCAATTATATCATGCTTTTCGCAAAGGTCGGTAACATGAACACACGAACGTTTTATTGATCGGCAATTAAACGATACCAGGCTGATTTTCATTACGGGCAAGTGCTGAAAATCAGCGCCGCGACTCGAGCACACTCGTGTCACGGCATTTAAGCTGAGCTCTGGCCTTTTTGCGCCGTCTTTGCTATATTGTTTTATATTTTTTTTTTGTGTTATTGTACCTTGTGACGGTGTGCAAATAAACTATTTTTCTTTCACAATACAAAACAAAATCTCGTATAAAATTCATAGAAAATTGTCGTTAATGACAGTTCAAAAAGTATTGAATTTGACTGGTTGGCAAGTATTCAATTTATGGGGTGCGGTGCCAGAAGACCTCCCCGTGGTGCACCTTGGGTGCGGGCGACAGTCTCCCTAGCGGGGGTGATAGGGTTGGAGTGACTGTCGCCCGCAGCAGACTTCTGGACTGGGCGGGCGAACCCGATAGGGTTCTGGAGGCGGCGGGCTGTGTGCTCATGGCCCGCGCTTCCGTGGGGCGTTTCTCCGCCTGTCTCTCTGAACTTAGCAGAGAGCGTGGCGGAGAGGCAAGGGCGGTGCTCGTTGTGCACTCACCCTGCCAGCGAGCAGCATCGGGACACAAGCTGTCCCCGATTGCAGCCGTCGATATCGTAATCCGTAAGGATGTCACGGTCATGTTTTGTGACTCTGAACGGGACGAGGGTCTTGGCTTGGTCGCCCGGACCGCGAGGAAGATAACCTCTATAAAAAATTCCTCCAATACTAAGTTCTGGTGCGCGGCGAGAGTATGCATGGCTGAGGAGTAGTGTCAGTCGTGAGCGCACCCCCAGCTAGGGGACCAGTGGACCCTCTAGTTGGGAAACAAATTTTCACTTACCCAGGTACAGGGGGCTCTGCCTGGGTGGACCGAATATTTCCCCCATACTCGTGGGAACTGTATGGAGAAAATAAAACCAAAAAACAAACCACATCTGAAGGAGGAGAGTGCGGGTGAGCTTGGCTCACCTGCTGAGGAGGTAGGAGAGAGCCCAAGGGGCTCTGGCGCCCGTGGGGAGACGCTGGATACTTCTAGCGTGCCCCACACACGGGCATCAGTTCAGACGGGGTCGGACTCCGGGTCCGACACGTCATTAGCGGAGCGGTTGAGCGTGAGCTCGAAAGGCTCACGCTGCCGCGCGACGGGGACGTTTAAGCGTCCCAGGCTGGAGGAGGACACTTTGTCCCCGTCCTCCGGCGCGCAGGAGGCGCCTCCCCCTAAAGTCCCCACGGCGGCGCGGGGTAGGGGCGGCAAGGGCAGAGGTCGCCGGAAAGCGGGGACCGCTGCCTGCGCGGAGCCAGCCGGACGACTGGCTGCGGAGGGCAGGGCCCTTTCGAGCGCTGCCCGCTCAGAGTCCTCTGCAGCAGAGATGTCCGGCGTGGAGGTGTCAGATGGCGAGAGCGAGAGCGGCTCCGGGGGCCTCCAACAGGCCATCACGGAGGAGCTCCAGAAACTGGCCTTGGGGAAATCCCAGCCGGTTAGGCTCTCGCTTCTCAGGGCGGCGGTGGCCACCATAACGGAGGCGGCCTTGGAGCAGTGTGCGGTGCCCACTGCAGAAAAGGTGCGCTCAGAGCTGGCAGAGATGCGGCGGGAGCTAGCGCGCTTGGCGGCCTCTAATGCGGCTCTGGAGGCCGAGCTGCAGACGGCCAGAGACGAGCTCGCCCCTGCTCGCAGCAGTCGCCCACAGCCCCCGGCGGAGGCCGACGTAGTCGGAATGCTGCGGGCGGAGATGGCTGCCTTCCAGCGACGTTTTGACGTGCTGGAGGGTAGGCTTTTGCGCCCCCCGCTCGCATCGAGCCGGGCCTCCCCGCCCACGACCTCGGGCTCATACGCGGCTGCTGCGGCCAAGCCTCCGACCTCCTCTGGTCAGACTGGCCGCGGCCCCCAACCACCGCCAAAGGCACGAGCTCCTCCTCCCGCGAGGCCCTCGGTGCCCCCGCCGGCGCAGACCTCAGCTGCGCCGACGGCGCCTGCGCCCACGAGGCGCAAAAAGAGAAGGGGCACTCCAGCCCGGCAAGCTGGAGTTGCAACAGCGGTGGCGGAACCCGCCCCGCGGGTAGAGGACGTTGGCGGTTGGCAAATCGCCGGCGAGGCGAGGAGAGTCGCCAGGGAGGGCCGAAAGCGCCGCAAAAAGGCGCAGCGGCAGCGACGGCAGCAGCAGCGCAGGGAGAAACGCGCTGCTGCCTTGCTCCTCGCCCCTAAGACCGCGGCTGTGGTCATCACCCTACAGCCGGAAGCGGTCAATAGGGGCGTTACCTACGGCGACGTCCTCGCCAAGCTCAAGGGGGCGGTGACTCCTGCGGAGTTCGGGGCCCCGGACGGGTTTGCAGTCAAAGTGACTGCCACTGGAGCCCGTCTCTTGGAGGTCCCCGGCGCGACCAGCGGCCCATCGGCCGACGCCCTGGCCGAGAGGCTTAGGGCGTGCCTCGGTGCGGACGAGGCCCGTGTGTCCAGGCCCACCAAATGCCTGGATGTCAGGATTTTGGGCCTGGACGACTCGGTAACGGAGAGCGAGGTGGTGGCCGCTGTGGCCAGGACGGGAGGGTGCCCTGCTGATCAGGTCAGGGTGGGCGCCATCCGTCCGGATAATTCGGGGCTGCGCACGGTGGTGGTCAGCTGCCCCGTCACAGCGGCCAAGAAGCTGAAGGAGGGCAAAATGCTCTTGGTGGGATGGGTCTCGGCGCAGGTCAAGCTGCTCGAGACCCGGCCTCTGAGGTGCTACCGCTGTCACGTGGCACGTGAGTGTCAAATGCACCTCGGAGGTGGACCGCAGCGACTGTTGCTTCCGCTGCGGTCGGCCCGGTCACAAGGCCGGCTCGTGCAATGCCCCGCTGCACTGCAACGCATGTGCGGCGGCTGGCAAGCCGGCCAATCACCGGGTCGGGAGCAAGGGCTGCTCCCCTCCTGCCAAATCCAAGGGCAAAAGTAGGCCCTCCGCCGCCCCCGTTGTTTCCGCCGCCGCCGCCACTGCCGCCGCAGTCGCCGCTGCCGCCACTGAGGAGGTCGGAATGGACTGTCAATAATGGCTCCATTCCGCCTCCTCCAGGCGAACATCAACCACTGCGCCGCTGCTCAGGATCTCCTGCTCCAGAGCATGGCGCAGTGGTCGATCAACGTCGCCGTGGTCTCCGAGCCGTACTTTGTCCCGCCCAGGGATCACTGGGTGGCGGACCTAGACGGCTCGGTGACCATCATCTCGTCGGTCAAAGAGGCCGGGGTTGTGTCGCAGCACGGTTCGGAGAGCTCGCTGTGGTGGGCGTGTACTTCTCTCCGAACCGAACTCTCGCCGAGTTCCACAACTCCTTGAGGGAGTTGGTCACAGTCGTCGTCGGGTTCCGTTCCCTCCCCGTGCTCGTCCTCGGGGACTTCAATGCCAAAAACTTGGCTTGGGGTTCCCGGTTCACCGACGTCCGGGGTAGGATGGTGGAAGACTGGGCCCTTGAGACAGGCCTAGTCGTCCTGAACCGGGGTTCTGTCCCCACGTGCGTGCGGATGCAGGGCGAGTCGGTGGTGGACATTTCGTTCGCCAGCCCTGCTCTGGCACCACGTATAGTTGGCTGGCGCGTCATGGAGGAGGTGGAGACGTACTCCGACCACCGGTATATCCGGTTCGACGTCTCCGCCGAGTCCGTGGACCCGCCGGTCAGACAGGCCCCATGTGGCCCGCGTTGGGCGCTGAAACAGCTGTGGCCAGGACGGGAGGGTGCCCTGCTGATCAGGTCAGGGTGGGCGCCATCCGTCCGGATAATTCGGGGCTGCGCACGGTGGTGGTCAGCTGCCCCGTCACAGCGGCCAAGAAGCTGAAGGAGGGCAAAATGCTCTTGGTGGGATGGGTCTCGGCGCAGGTCAAGCTGCTCGAGACCCGGCCTCTGAGGTGCTACCGCTGTCACGTGGCACGTGAGTGTCAAATGCACCTCGGAGGTGGACCGCAGCGACTGTTGCTTCCGCTGCGGTCGGCCCGGTCACAAGGCCGGCTCGTGCAATGCCCCGCTGCACTGCAACGCATGTGCGGCGGCTGGCAAGCCGGCCAATCACCGGGTCGGCAGCAAGGGCTGCTCCCCTCCTGCCAAATCCAAGGGCAAAAGTAGGCCCTCCGCCGCCCCCGTTGTTTCCGCCGCCGCCGCCACTGCCGCCGCAGTCGCCGCTGCCGCCACTGAGGAGGTCGGAATGGACTGTCAATAATGGCTCCATTCCGCCTCCTCCAGGCGAACATCAACCACTGCGCCGCTGCTCAGGATCTCCTGCTCCAGAGCATGGCGCAGTGGTCGATCAACGTCGCCGTGGTCTCCGAGCCGTACTTTGTCCCGCCCAGGGATCACTGGGTGGCGGACCTAGACGGCTCGGTGACCATCATCTCGTCGGTCAAAGAGGCCGGGGTTGTGTCGCAGCACGGTTCGGAGAGCTCGCTGTGGTGGGCGTGTACTTCTCTCCGAACCGAACTCTCGCCGAGTTCCACAACTCCTTGAGGGAGTTGGTCACAGTCGTCGTCGGGTTCCGTTCCCTCCCCGTGCTCGTCCTCGGGGACTTCAATGCCAAAAACTTGGCTTGGGGTTCCCGGTTCACCGACGTCCGGGGTAGGATGGTGGAAGACTGGGCCCTTGAGACAGGCCTAGTCGTCCTGAACCGGGGTTCTGTCCCCACGTGCGTGCGGATGCAGGGCGAGTCGGTGGTGGACATTTCGTTCGCCAACCCTGCTCTGGCACCACGTATAGTTGGCTGGCGCGTCATGGAGGAGGTGGAGACGTACTCCGACCACCGGTATATCCGGTTCGACGTCTCCGCCGAGTCCGTGGACCCGCCGGTCAGACAGGCCCCATGTGGCCCGCGTTGGGCGCTGAAACAGCTGGACCGGGAGCTGCTCCTGGAAGCCGCCATCGTGCAGGCCTGGGTGTTACCACCGGTCAGGCCTGCCGACATAGACGAGGAGGCTAAGTGGCTCCAGGACGCCATGTCCAGGATTTGTGACGTGGCGATGCCCCGGATCCGGTCGAGCCAACAAAAGCGCCAGGTGTACTGGTGGTCGCAGGAGCTGGCAGCTCTGCGCAAGGCATGCACTACTGCGCGACGCCTGTACACTAGGTACCGCAGGCGTCGTATCCGTCCTCCGAATGCGGATGCGAGAGAGGCGGAGTTGTATGAGGGATACAGGGCGGCGAAAGCCGTCCTCAAGGCGGAAATACTGCGGGCCAAGGAGGAGGCCCGCCGAGAGATGCTGGGGACTCTGGACAGAGATCCGTGGGGACGCCCGTACCGGATGGTACGCGACAAGCTCCGTGCTTGGGCTCCCCCGCTCACCCAGAGTCTCCGGCCAGAGGTCTTAGAGGAGGTGATTGGCGCCCTGTTCCCCCGACTGTGGAGGGGCTTCACCCCTCCGTATATGACTCCGCCCCCTGCGGTGCCCGACGCAGGCTATAGCGACGACGACGACGACATCGTTCCAGAGGTGACCGAGGCAGAACTGAGAGCGGCGGTGCGCCGGATGGGCGCCAAGAACACCGCCCCAGGACCCGACGGCTTGCATGGCAAAGCATGGGTCCTGGCCTCAGAGGCTCTCGGGCCTCGATTAATCGGTCTCTACAGCGCATGCTTGGAGAGAGGCCAGTTCCCGCTTCTCTGGAAAGCGGGCAAACTGGTCCTCGTGCGGAAGACGGGGCGCCCTGCGGACTCTCCGTCCGCATACCGGCCCATAGTGCTGCTCGACGAGGTGGGGAAAGTCTTCGAAAGAATCATTTCGAACCGCCTCGTCGCGCACCTGACGGATATTGGGCCGGACCTGTCGGACGGCCAGTTCGGCTTCCGCAGAGGGCGCTCCACGGTGGACGCCATCATGCGCGTTAGGGACCGGACGACGGGGACTGCAGTGTCCAGGGGTAAGGTCGTAGTGGCGGTGTCTCTGGACATCGCCAACGCCTTCAACTCCCTGCCCTGGAGCTGCATCCTGGAGGCACTCCGATATCATCGGGTGCCTACCAACCTCTGTCGTGTAATCGAGGCATACCTGACGGACAGGTCCGTCATTTACCCCGGTCACCGGGGCGAGTGGAACCGGCGAGAGATGTCACGCGGTGTTCCACAGGGTTCGGTTCTGGGGCCGCTCCTGTGGAACATCGGATATGACTGGGTGCTGCGCACCGACCTCCCGAACGGCGTTAGCACAATATGCTACGCCGACGACACGCTGGTGCTAGCGCACGGGAGGTCGCACCAGGCGGCGGCCGACTCAATGGCGACAGCGGTTGCGACAGTCGTTGAGAGAATCCGGCAGTTGGGACTCGAGGTGGCGCTCCACAAGTCCGAGGCCATGTGTTTTCATGGCCGCGGGAACGCGCCACCTCCGGGTGGGTCCCAAATAACGGCGGGAGGAGTTACCATCGGCGTCGAGACGACGATGAAGTACCTAGGACTCGTCCTCGACAGTCGGTGGAACTTCATTGAGCATTTCCGACGTTTGGCTCCAAAGTTGGAGAGGACGGGGGCTGCGTTCAAACGCATCCTCCCCAACCTCGGGGGCCAAACGTCTCCTGCCGGAGGTTATACGCCGGGGTCGTGCGGTCCATGGCCCTCTACGGCGCCCCTGTTTGGGCGCCAAACCTGTTCATGGCACAGAGGGTCATGGCGATCCGAATGATCCGCGGATACCGCACGATCTCTGGGGAGTCGGCGAACCTCCTTGCCGGATTACCGCCGTGGGATCTGGAGGCGAAGGTGCTCGCGCGCGTGTATAGCATGCGCGCGGAGGCACGTCGCCGGGGCGAAACTCCGCTGCCGCGCCAGATAAGTGCGTGGCGGGATGAGCTCCGGCGCGATCTCATGGCGGAATGGCAGCAACGACTGTCGCAACCGAGGGCTGGGCTCGCTGCCATCGCAGCGGTAAGTCCCCTCTTTGAGGAGTGGCTTGAGAGACGCTACGGCGTCCTCACCTACCGCCTGACGCAGGTCCTCACCGGACATGGAAGTTTCGGGAGGTACCTGTGTCTGATGGGGCGGGAGGAAACGTCCGGGTGTCATCACTGCGAGGACCGCCCTGAGGACACGGTGGAACATACTGTAGCGGAATGCCCTGCGTGGGCTGAGCACCGCCGTGTCCTCAGGGAAGTGATCGGCGATGGCGACCTCTCGCGTCCGGGCCTAGTGCAGGCCATGATGCGGAGCGAGGGGGATTGGGATGCCGTCTCCTCCTTTTGCGAAGCAGTCATGCTAGCTAAGGAGGAGGCGGGACGCGTGAGGCAGCGAAGCGCTGCCTCCTCGCAACCCAGCCATCGCGAAGGACACACCGGGCGTCGGGGATCGCGGGACGATCTCCGGCCACCGTAAGCGTGGGCCTGCGGACGGCGAGCATGGGTGGCTCCCCGTCCGACCAGAAACAGACCCGAGCGTACGGCGCTTCGCGTTCCGCGCGCGCCTCAAAGAGCCATCAGACCACCACAGATGGGGCCCAATAAGGTCGATGCCGATTCGGAGTCGCGGAGAACCTAACGGGTAACCGAGGCTCCGGCTCGACGTGCAAGAGAAGGAACGGGGTGGTTTTTAGTCAGTAAGAGTCTGACACTCCCTCCCGCCTCACCCAGGCGGGAGCAGTCATTCGATGATTTTCCGCCCTTAAAAAAAAAAAAAAAAGTATTCAATTTATTTGTTCTTTGATTTTCACATGTTTAAGGGTATGCTCTCCATGTTCTTTGTGTTTGTTTTGTTAGTTTGTTTAAATTATGTACTTTTTTCGACCTGTCTAAAACTACAGTTTTCTTAAAATTTTGTACGAGATAGTGTATTGTGACGTCAAGTTTTTTTAGCGTCTAACAGCATACTTATTTCTTAAAAATTTGCTGGAAATGACGAAAAATATGTTGGTTAAAAAAATAAATTACTGAAAATGTGATTAATTTTTAATATTTTGTATTGAACAATCGAAATAATCGATTAGTACCCAATTGTGCATATCTGATACTTAGTTCTAAATAACTTTAGATGTATGTATTTTCTTTTGCTTCTTCATTTGCAAGTTGGTATTAAGTTCTGTCAAACAATTGATGTTCATTATCACAGAACATATAAAGGAGATGTTCTGTGTTCATTATTTAGTGATGAACGCTAAACGGCACTATTGGACTTAATAACATGAAAAAATATACATACATACATAACATCACGCCTTTTAATACCGAAGGGATAGGCAGAGGTGCACATTACGGCATTAAATACCACTGTACAAATGTACACCCACCCACTTTTTACTATTTATCTTATGAGTCCCATGTAATAGGGGTGAGCTTATAACCATATACCGGACAAATTTCCAGACTCCGTGCTACTACTGAGATTTAAAAAAAGCTAGTAATACTTTGCCCGACCCGGGAATCGAACCCAAGACCCATGCCCGGCAGTCGCACTTGCGACCACAAATAAGGCAGAAATAAATATATTGTATGTTAAAAATATCCTGTTTATGTAGGCAAACGTGGAGATTAATTTATACAAACACATGTTACAATATATGTATAAATTATGTTGTTTACTTTATTCCCTGTAATTCTAGAACATGACTTTGCAAAATTCAATGGTAGACGCGGCAAGGCAATCAATAGTCGTATGGTTTTGGCAGCTCATGCCATGCGCTAATTGACTAGTCAACAAAGATAATAGCGAAGTACCTACGTAGTGCGGCACATAGGTATGTGCATATATAGGTATACAGAGGCCTTAGTACGAGTTTCATTTACGTTTAAAGTATTCGAAACGAGTACGCGTTCGGCGTTGTGATTGGCCGGCGCCAATAAACCAACCAATCAGAGCGCGGAACGAGGTCTCGTTTCGATTACTTTAAACGTAAGAAAACTTGTACTAAGGCCTCTGGTAAGTAAGTACGTTGTTCAGATTACGTTGTGTGTGCATCCTGCACGCGCATGGTCGAAACACTCTAGTAACAATACTCGTATAAATAAAGTACCTACTTACTCATAACTTTATATTATTATGAACTAGGATTTTGATTAACGGCTGTTTTCCTACCGAATAACCGACATTTTTAAATGTTACCCCACTTTGGGATGTCCCCGTTGAGTGCGTTTACGAACATACAAAGTTGTATAACACAATACACGATACCCGAAACAACATTTTGGGAATGTTGGGAATCGAACCGCCAACGGTGCAATCAAAATTATGTACTAGCTTCTGCCGGCGGCTTCACCCGTGTTTGCGTGGAATAAATACATTGCAGGGCCCAAGAGCCTAGTCTATCCCTGTTCCTTTCATCCTCATATTTTGACGTGATGGAGTAATAAACGTACTTACACAAACAAAACCTCACAACCCTTCATATCGCTGTAAAATAACATTTATACTTAATACTCATGTAATTATTAAACTGTTCGTGTTAGGAACAGTTTACGAAAAAATATAATTTGACGTCAATGAATTACTGTATCGGAATCGTCGAAGCAGCTGTGCCTAGTCATAATTTCCGTGTAACGAAACCATAGCGCGATCTAACTCGATCCCAACACCATCTAGTTACGACATGGACAACTCCACTCCACGGGCGAGGCCGATCGATAGAAAGTGAAACATTTGTATAAGTAGATTCTAAAAACCCAAGAAAACCCTTCGAACAGTGGATACAGGAATATTTTTGTTTTCTTCTTTTATCTTATTTTTGTTGCACTGCCATCTAGCGGTTATTTTGTAAAATACTTCATTAGTTATCGATTAACGCCAACAAAAGTAATAGCCGAGTACCTAAGGATGCGTCCAGATATGGCGAATGCACACGTGCAGATGTGGCTAGGTGCACGCGAGCTGTGGATTCGTGCCGTATTTGCCATAATTAAGTGGACGCACCCTATTTTACTAATAAAGTTAAGTTTAAAAATATAATTAGACTAGCTGTTGCCCGCGACTTCGTCCGCGTAGAATAATGACTTCTGGCAGAATTTAGGCTTTTGAATTAGTTTTTATCAAGGGATATTCTACGGTAATGGATGTCGTCAGAATTGATTCAGTCCCGTAGATGATAGCGTGATAATATGTAGCCTATATGTTTACCAGACTTGTTAGTAATATTCATGCAAAATTTGAAATAGTAGTGCAGTACTTTTTGAGATCATCACGGCCATACATACAGACAAACAGACAAAAATTCTAAAAACCACATTATTGGCTTCGGTATCGATTAGAGATCACGCTTCAAATATTCTTTTAAAAAATATTCAATGTACAGTTTTGACTTTTCTACGATTTATTATATGTGTAGATAGCTGTTGCCCGCGACTTCGTCCGCGTAGATTAATGACTTCTGACAGAATTAACCAGAATCAATTCAGTGCCCAAGTAAGATTTACCTATTTTGAAATGATTTATCGTAGTTTCAATAAATAAATAATCCCGCAGGGATCTTACCAGTACAGTGCCCGATCACGTAAGGTTTGAGTAATAAAAACTATTCTATCGACTATTGTTGTACCGAATCTCTCTAGAATAAGTTCAGTGGTTAAGAGTTAGAGAGTCCTGGGGCATTGACGCATAGTTCCCGTTCTCGTGAGACATCTGTGAAAAAACTATCATACGTTACCCAGGTCCCAAATCATCGTTTTACCGAATGTAATTCAAAAAGATTCAATGATTCTAAATTCAACGGCTAAGAAGATTTATACAAACTCTCATTCCCTATTTTATCCCCTTAGGGGTGGAATTTATCAAAATCCTTTCTAAAGAGATACCTATGTCATAGTAACTTTATGCATGCAAAGTCTCAGCCCGATCAATTTAAAACTGGCAAAGTATCTTACTTTGGGGTGAGAATGTTCAAAAACCTTTCTAAAGGGAAGGTAGTTGTTAGCATTCAATAAATAAAGTAAAACAAATAAAGATTAAAACTCGTTTTTCTACTGTCTGAGGTAGGAAGTTTCACACTTTAAATTAAATAACATTCTAAGAAATTACCAAGACGACATACTTTTTTTTTATTATTCTACATGTAATTAATACAGGGTTTTTATCCATGAGGATACGCCAACCCCATCGTACCTAATACTACCTACAACCATTATATAAACAAAATAAACAAAACCTTAAAATTAAACATGAAAGTTCCTAATTAACTTAGTCTTAGTCAACGAAATACATCAACTGACACACTCGTTTTGCTAATTCAGAATTTGGCTGAGCTAATTTGTCATTTCACACAATAACATAACAACAACAAGCCAATCGACGACATACTTGTCAACCCAAACTTCATTTGCAAAATAAAATGCAGTGTTACTTGCCCTATTTTCCACAGAGTTGTATCTATTAGTTAAAATTTGATCAGTTTCATTTGTTGGTACTAGGTATCATTTTTTAAGGGAGAATGTCGTCGAATGGCTTCTCACGCCTGGGCGAGGAGGGAGAGAGTGTCAGACTCTTACTGACTAAAAACCACCCCGTTCCTACTCTTGCACTTCGAGCCGGAGCCCCGGCAACCCGTTAAGTCCGGCGACTCCGTATCGGCTTTAGTCTTATTAAGTCCGTGTGGTCCGTGTGGTTGTCTGATAGCTCTGTGAGGCGAGCGCAGAACGCTTGGGTCTAAAAGGTAAAGGTTCCCCTTTTATGTTCTTCGCAGTACAGCGTTGGTACTAGGAGTACCTTTCGTTTTAAAATTTTCTATTGCAGCTTAGACAGGCTTACATATAATAATTGGTAAAAAGTTGCAGCATATTTTGTCAAAGTCAAAGCTAATATTTTCTTTAAGACCATATTATAATTTTTGCATACAATCGGTTTAGAAGTTACGGCGTGAAAGCGGAACAAACAAACAAACTCACTTTCCCATTTATAATAGTAAGGATTGAAAAAATAGTACCGGAGAGAATTTACATGTGTTTACAACGTAAAATTATTATGTGCACATGCATATTTTAAATAAATTATAGCAAGCTGCCAGCATAAGTAACTTAAGACAATAGCGATTGTTTATCTATAAAAATAATAGATCCAATCTAAAAATTATACAATAGGTACTTACACCTGCTTTCTTTAGTTCCTGGTGGCCAAAACCGATGGTCCTTCGATGCATCTTGCACTTTCCCTTTCAGACGATTAGCAAAAACACCCCGAGTCATCGAAAACCCCTCACTGGCTTCACAAAACCCATACAGAAACGCGATAATCACCAAATTGCCTCTCATCTTCACCAAGTTATCACCAACACAGGAATGGCACGGATATTAAGAACCATTTTATATATAATGCGGTCGGAAAAGGAAACAATAGTGAATTTCACCCATTACCTAGATGAGGACAATAGTTTGTAGTGATAATTTTCTTTTGACCAACAGCCTGGAACGTGATCATCATTAGTTGTTACGTATAATGATGCTACTTACCTAGGTAATCGTTTCGCAGTTTTGTTGAGAGTACTCCCATATTGTTCAGCTAAATGTTAAACTACCACTAATAGTGATAATGAGCCGTGATGAAAGTTCCATGTGAATGTGGAAATATTTGTGAATCATTTTGTACTACCCGTGTAATTTTTATAAGCAAATTTAATTTTTCTGCGAGATATCATTTGTTGTGGCTAAATAGCAAATTGGGTGGTGGAAAAAATTTTGCTAGTTGAAGTTAGGTTTTGTATACCTTGACATTTTTATGGCATTTACTTAATAATAATGTTCTGAGATCCAGGTACAATTCAACAGTCAAGTATACAATTTTTTGTCTAATAACCACTTAAATATTATTAACGTTAAATCATGGAATTCAACACAACGGGTTACAAGAGCTATATTATGTTACTTCTACTATTAATACATAATACACACCCAATTAGTAAATGGAATTGAGAGTGCAATTTTACGTAATTGTATATTCACTATCACCGGGAAATCTGAATGTTCCACGAAAACAAAATGCAAACAGAAATAAAATTCTGCAATGATGCAAAAATATTCGTTTGCAACGGTATTTATTGAAAATAGACTACGGAAAATTTAACGCAGTTTCGAAATAAGTCAGATATGTTTCAGCGAACATCAACAACAGAATATTTCGATTTCCACTCAAAGATAAATTAAAATCGTTCGTACTGTATGTGTCCGACTATACAGATATACGCAAAAATCTGGATACAAATTGTAAACCGGATTTTTCCCTACATCCCTTTTAGGTTTTAATTCCACCTTTACGATCGGTCGCCAAAAAATCCCTTTGTGAATCTTTAAAGTTTTTACCCCATACGAGCTCGTAGCCTTTGTCAATGAAATAAAAAAATCAGATACAAAATGATTAGTCGTTTTGTAAAGGCAGACTTTGGGAGTCGTCCATACTGCATACGTTTTATTTTAGCTTACAAAACAATGGTTTGTGCTACCCTTTGACGGTCAAAGAGATGTGTTTCGGAAGGGGAACAAGCGAACAATATACAAATACAAAAACTTTGTTTACTTTAACTAGGTACGTACCTATCTTGGCACTGGGAGTCAGTGCATATAACTGAATAATGTGCGTAGTACATTCTATACGATACACGATAATTAATGAGTTAACTATCTGTTAATTGCCTTATACGTAACTTACACCTATTGTGGCCTTACATTCAGCGTTGTACAGAAAGGCAACGAGTAGGTGACCACTATAATAAAGAGACACGTAACGGGAGAAATGTGGATTCAATCAAAACCATTGTCTTCGTGAAATAAAAGGCTCGATGTTTGTATGGTAACACGTGCCACTGTAACATAGCATTAGCGAACAGCATTCACAATACAGGTACTCGTTTCCACGGCCGCCATTGTGAAGCTCAGCCACGCGGCACTTACATAGGTACATGGTCGAGAAGTTAAATAGGGTTGAAATACTTGAGGTATAAAGTGCAGTTTCTTTTGTTGAGGTCTTAATTGCTGTGGAAAATGGAGCCAAAGAAGGCCTTTAAGAAACTGTGCCGTTTCCGACTGCTGCTCAAAGCATTATATTACAGTAGTCTTCGCGATATAACATACCAAGGTAATTATCAATAAAATGCCTGGCGTAACTTGCAGGTCTTTTTTTAAAGTAGGTCATGAAAATCCAGAAGTATTTAGCATGTTCCTGTTATGCGCATTTTACCTTTCATATATCTAAACATAGGTAACTTAACCTAAGAACTCCTTCACCCCTTCATCTAAGTATTGCTTTAAGTTAAGATACGAGCCGAATCAGACTAATCAACCTAATTGGCACAAAGATCGAAGACTAAACCAAATATAGACGGAAACTGAGATACGAAACGTATGCAAGACTAAGTAATAAGTTATAGCCAAAGCTGAACATTTAAAATTTGGCAAGGCAAAACAAATTAACGAACCAATATGATAACCATGAAAGATATTTCTATGAAATCTTATTACGGGAAGCTCCAGGGGCGTAACAGCAAATCGAGAGCACTGAAACCAACGTCAGCAAATATTGAATGACATATATAACTCTACAAAGTGGAAGCCATCTTTAAATTGAATAATACCTGGAAATGACGATGCAACGTTGTCGTCTTTCCACTACTTTAGATTACCTTTCAGAAAATGAAAGATGTTCGAGAATTTTCCACGATACTTTCACCTAGCTTCTTTGATATGACGCTAATGCTTTTTACGTAATGTAATATAATGGCTCTTTCTCCAATACGAAGTCGACAGTAACATTGATAAAATTAGACTTTAGTACTCGCATTATAAAAGCGCATACCTATATTGAGTACTGGGTCGATACCAAGTAACCTGAGATAAAAGCAAAAAGAAGTCATTTGGTAAACATGAACTTATAAATATTACAAGATCCATTGTCGTCCTGAAAATAAATTGCAGTGAAAACTCAATGTCGAAGTCAAAGTCAAAGCATTTTGGTACTTTTGAAACGTCAACAAATACAAAATAAATAATAGTCTGTCAGTCAGTCCGTCAGTGAAATTAGGTGAAGCTAGGTGCTCATTCCAAAACGTAGATTCGAATGGAGAAGAACGAGCAAGAAACTCCATTCGTTACTCTTTTTAAAAAAAGTATGTTCTACAATGTCTCTGATACATATTTCAATACTGTACGCATATGTAAGAACAATGCAAAGACACGCTTGACGCATTATACTAATAACTTACTAAAATAAAAAAAAATAAAAATCTTAAGTCTAACATGGTGCTCACATATGCATACTGACAATCCATAGAAATAGTGCTTCTATACAAGAAAAAGGAAACTCTTTGTTTCAATAAAGAAAGAAATGTTCGATGCCATAAGGAAACTAGATTGTCTACATTAGAATTAAAGTATTAAATTATGTATTATATTACCTACTATTGGAATTTAACTACTGACTACATTTGAGTATTGTCCAGTGGAGCCGAACCAATATGTTGCCAAGCATTCTTATCTTCAAGATAATCTTTCAGTGTGTAGTAAGCTTGATTACATAATTCGCGCTCAATATATGTTTTAAATTTACTTCCATTGAGATCTAGTATGCTATTTGGTATTTTATTATAGCATTTAATACCTAACCCCATAAAGGATTTCTGTACTTTGGACAGTCTGAATTGCGGTATAGCTAACTTATTTTTGCCTCTAGTATTAAAATTGTGTCTATCGCTTCTTTTTTCAAACAATTGCCTATTTTTCCTTACATACATTATATTTTCATATATATATTGACAGGGCACCGTTAAAATATTTATCGTTTTAGACAATTCTCTCAGTGATTCGCAACGGCGTAAGTTATAATGCACAGTTATGTAGTCACTGTGCAATCAGGCTGCATTGCATGTCACTATAATGATAACGCATGGGAAACTTTACAATATTTTAGTAGGTAGGCCTATAAAATAATTGTTACACAACAATACAATTCGATATTCTGGATAAGCTTTAAGTTAACGCTATCGCGAGTACGTAGATGACGTCACCAAAAATTTACAGAATACTACTGACCATCCCTCAATGGCTGGTCATAGTTTTAGAATAGGTACACTCAATCAGTATTGACTGCGCAATGTATTGTGGGTTCTATGTGTAGTCGGATCCTGTATATGAGTTTGTGTATATATATACTCACCCATTACACGTGGCAAATTGATAATAAAGGGTCATGTTTAAATAACGAGAAAATAATCGACAGCTCTTGATACTTGATACTCCCTCGGCAAAGTATTATTTGTTTAAACCAGCAAAAGAGTGTCTAGGGTTCAACCCTTTTTAGGTACAATCGCAGTTCCCTTTGAAGCGAAATCAAAATAGCCATCACCCCATACTAAAGCGTTAGCACAAAAGGCCGCCATCATAGCTTCCAAATTAATATTTACCGAAAACAGAACCGGAAATAAAGCAGTTGCGGATAATGATTTCAATTTACAGGCGCGCAGTAATTAAAAATATTCAGGATTAACAACAACGCCCAATAGTGCATTGTTCGAAAGCTGTGTGAGCAGTCTTCATTAAAAACTTTAATAACATTATTTTTCACCAGTTGGATACAGGTGTGGCGACCTTTTTTATATAACTTCGAATGTCGTAAATCCCACAGATTCTTTGTTTAATGAAAGCCATACAACACACTAAGTAAATGGCAACTCAAACTTGGAAACAGAGAACATAAGCAAGCAATAAGTAAATGTCAAACAGGTCATAATAAAAACTTTTCAATTCATTTTTCCATCTAGAAAAGCGGCTTTGTTTGTGGAACAATTCAACCGTCGTCGAGCCAATTTTTACTATTCCAGTCTATTATTACCAGTAGTCACAATATCAGAATAAACAACGTCGGATAAACTTTCAATAAAGTTAATTGGCATTGTTAATTAATTAATTGTTAAGATCTGACAATTGAAAAATGATACGTCGACAGCATTGAAATTGTGAATATACTAAGTTAGGCCCGGAGGCAAGTCGCGGAGAACCTAACGGGTAACCGGGGCTCCGGGTCGACGTGCAGGAGAAGGAATGGGGTGGTTTTTAGTCAGTAAGAGTCTGACACTCCCTCCCGCCTCACCCAGGCGGGAGCAGTCATTCGATAATATTCCCCCTTAAAAAAAAAGACCCGGAGGCACGAGTAAGAATTTTCTAGAATCAAGACGAACAAGGAGAAAACTAAATTTATAATTAAATTATTTCCTTTTTTTTAAATCTAAACATAGACTAAGATTTCTCCTCAGTTCATAGCCCTTTGCCAAAATAAGATTGGGTGATGTCAAAACAAAATTCCCGTCGCGACAGGTAATATCAGACATAGGTGCGTTGAACCTTTAGCGTCAGTGTGGTATACAAATTATTATTATTAATGTCCCTGCTCCTGTGGATGGCCTAGGCGCAAGCGCGTTTCAGGATACAGTTCCGGAGACAGACTTCAATTTTATAAAATATTTCAAATCATTCTGATGTTTAGCAATTTCTTGGTTGTTAGTTCTGACTTTGGAACAGTATCAGTGACTTACTTAGAGTTTTACTTATTTCCATATCAAAATCCTAAAAAATGTTATGCAGTTTGTAGTCTTGTTCTAGTACCACCAAATTCTCAGATTGTAGACTACAGAGCATAATTACATAACTAACCTTTTAAACCGTGTTTGAATGGTAGACGTACTTGGATACTACCGCTCTTCAGGAATTTACTCGTGAAGAGTAGTCGAGTCAATCACAAAAAAGAGAAATGGTTCCATCAAATTAAATTATTGGGTCAGAATTTGTAAACATTTGTATCAGGATACCCAAAACAATAGTTACAATCAAACGACAGCTACCTGTACGACGTAAACGCTTTCTCATCTTGAACCATTCGAAGTCAAAGCAAAATACAAAATGGTGCTGTAGTGTACAGGTGCATCAAATATTAAAAACCATCTTAATTATAATTAAAAATAAATTGCGAAAATTTACACCCTAGCTCCTAGCCTAACTGTCTGGCTGAGGGATGGAGCTTTACCATATTTCGATCAATACAGGTGGGGCTATCGCGGCTCGCAAATTCGATGCATCTCGATAACGAAGCTGAAAAGTTAATATTGATTTAGTATTTACTCCTTTGTGTTTGGGACCATAGAACAAAGAGATGTTGTGTTGTCTCGAGTTTGATGTATGAACTGTACAATACTTGTACAATACCTTTGGTACTGTTGTCCAGAAAGCAACATTACAAACACGATTACTGACCACGTGGTTTTGTGCTTGACACCTTTTCCGGCCAAAGTAATTACGTTTAACAATCTGAAATTCTCAGAAATTTGCGTTTGGGCTACCGTTGTTAACACTTCCTCATATAATCTTTAATCGATTAAAGATTCTGGGTCAAATAATTTTGTACATATTAGTACCGACCTCGATCTATTTAGGAAAAAGGTCAACAGAAGACTATTTCTTCTTATTATTAAGCTAAAGTCACGCCACCTAGCAAGACGAATATTTTGCAAGAATCATTTGACAGAAATTAACCACAGATTCTCAAGACAAAAAAATATTGAAGAGCTTCAAAGACGTTATTGGTACGAACAAAGGAAAACTGTATCTTGATAAACTGATTATCGTTATAGGCTATGTTATAAGTTTTTATTTATAGTACGGAATGTTCTTCCGAATTAGAATCTTTGCCCAATGACAGGAATGTCACAAAACAATGACACCGTCTTTTTTCTAATGTCAATGTCACTGAGACTATCGTTCGAAAATAATTTTATAAGAACCTTCATATTTTAGAAACTAAGAATAATGTACAAAATCATAACATTACATCGAAGCAGTGATTTGATATAGACATTCTTTGTATTTATAGACGTTCTAGAATGTTCTATTTGCTTTTAACGCAGACCGCGCAGGAACGCTACTGCGCATGACAAAATCAATAAGTGAGAATTCGAGAGGGATGCAAGGGATGCAACGAACAAAACGCCATCTGTGTGTAGTTTTTTGGAACTAATTTTGACGTTAGACCCGGGTCACTGCCCTTATATGTCAAAGTGAATGAATGAAATCAAGTGACATGAAGGCGGAAGTGACTGATATTTGAATTATTTCCCGCGCTTGGTACTCACTCTGATCATAAGCGTCATACAAAAAGTAATTAAAGTTTAAATATACGCTCTTCTTTTGTGTTAAAAATGTCTTCTTATCAAGCCTGTGTCTTATAGAGAACTATACCAATCAAATAATGACAGAACTGCGCAGAATTATTACATACATTGTTATTGTTTTCTAAAATGACTAGGACTTTTCGGTGAAAATCTTTTTCATGAAAAAAGATACCGAAATATAAAACTACACAGTAATTAAACACTAGAATATGATCTTATAGACTAATGAGAGGATAAAATAAGGCAAGGACACAAAAATAAACAACAACTTACATCTATCTATGTTGAAAAGAATTTATTTCCAAAAAAATAACATCAAATATTTTGTTACATGATCAAGACTATGGCCGGGGTGGCAGCTATGACCAATGTCAATGTGATATCAATATATCAGAATTATCTTATTATTCTATGATATTACATAGAATTTTGGTATACTTATATCGGATGTCTAGAACCGGGTTATTCTTCTTACTATGTTTGGTTATCATTCCCATAAATGCGTTTATAATCATTATTATACGTATCTAGCTACAGTTGTGTTACCTTACATTATACAGATAGATTTATATATGCATGTATAACAAAATGTGGCCTCTCTTCTCGATACTCTCAAGGTCTAAGCCTCAATGGACTGGCCTCATTGCTTATCCTACGTGCGTTTACGCGATCCAAGCTCTTAACAACATTATTCAAAACATCTAACATGTTTTTAAAACACGTTCGTCCAAAAATACACATTTTTATGGGCACTACCAACCTAGTCTCACTTGTTGATCTAGAAAGAATAATGTACAGTTTAATAGCACGAAGGGAGTTCATTCTCCGTTTAGGAGATAATTTTCATTACAATTTTAATATTTTTGATTATATTTTAACTATGGTAATATGTTCTATTTTAATCTATATTTATAATGTAAGCGGAAAAGCTGGTAGATATCTTAGCGTGCTCTACAGTATACATTTTTAATGGAAGTTAGTTAGTAATTACCTGAATTGTTTTCGAAGCATCTACTGTCGAAAAAAGTCAACTAGGATGGTACCACCGCTAACCGTTCTTATAAAAATTACGTACAAATACTACCGATAAATTGTATATATCAAATTATACATAAATATTTTGTTAAAAAATTTCATACAATGTATGGTCGTAAGAAGTTGCGAACTCCTTTCTTAGTCGATTGTAATATTATATAAGAGCTTTGCTCTCGAGTAAAGCTTGTACTTACATAATATAAACGTTATATATTACTTCAGACCGTATGTCATTTCGTTAAATGCGAGTGCTTTTATGTCTTATTTCAACATAAAAGTATTGACATGATGTTTTATCCTGTTAATACATCCTGGATGAAGAAGAAACAGTTATCTGTGTGTATGTGGTTACTGGAAAATATATGTTAGCATTTCTTTTTAATTACAATTACTCACAGAACGTAAACCGCCGTTCAAAGACTTCTAATGTTAAAAAATCTTTATTGCACGAATTTAAGTTTAAAATGTGTAATAAATTAAAACATAACATTGAATATAAAATATATCAAATGAATAAAATGTGAGACCAGCTCAACGTTAAAATAATTAAAAATGTAAAACATAATAATTATTATGCTAGAATTAACATGTTTTTAACGGGAACACTACGTATTTGGTATAAAAAGACTAGATTAAAAATTTTGTTTTGTTACTAAATATGTTTATGTATATAATTATATATGTCCTTCCGAAATCGACCAGTTGCAACTTGGACCAGCTTTCCCTTCTCATTGGTCTAGCGGCCCTGACACCCGCATGTTAAATATATATATATTTTTATAATATATCTAAATCTTCCCTTAAAACGCATTCAACGCACAGTCATTTCTGAGAATAACCCAAATATATAGGCTGTATAAATATATATACCTACTAACATCGGAATTATTGTAAAATACGTGGATGTACGAACACCTACTTAAGTTAATTAACTATCTATAAGTTATGAATATAGTATAATATAATGATTATTACACTTATTGGGTAAATCGTAATTATATATAAGTACTTTAAAACGGTTATAATAATAGTTCTTAACTAACAAATTTGATATTATCTTTCTAAATTGCATCGATTGGGCGTGTGCCCAATCGATGGAATATAATATATATCCTAAACATTATCGTAGGACCAGCGCCTTATGTCGGTAAGCCGAAAAAAATATGCGCTAATCGCTTTTACAGCTACGTATGTTAGCATAAAATCTTATTTCCGAAACATTTATAAGTAATGATAATTTAATTTTAGAGCTAAGTCGGTGACAGCCCTAAAAAAAGGCTATGGGGTTTTATAGTAATGAAAAACAATTCTAAACTGAAAAATACAAGCTAGTAAAAATAAGTGTCATTAATTGTTTGTAATAGAAAATAGATGGAAATTTGACTATTTGCAACGTTTGTCAACTGAATTTGCTATCATTAACGTCAACTACTATGATCAGTTAACCAAAAGACAGTCAACTAATCACAGGACAGGATATAATATTTGGGTTTTGACGCAATGTCACCATCTTTCTAGAACCAGGTTATTAGCAAAAGGCGACTTAAGTGTAAGCTGCCGAGCATTACGTATGATAATTATAACATTTAGAACTACTGACATTCGTGTAATACAACAAACTTTTTGAAACTACAACAATAAATTCGAGACACTAATTCATTTTTGATATCATATTATTCTTAGCTAACGTTTAGTTTTTAGATAGAGACATAAATATTTAAGTACTAACCCAAGAAGTATTAGAAACAGTGGATATTAAAATAGCAATAAATAAGAACATAGGTGTAACTTACAATAATGGATTAATAGATAATAGTTTAAGATCCAATGACAAGGTTTTTGCAGTTGTATTTCTTGATGGTAAATGTTTTTGCAGTTGTATTTCTTGATGGTAAATGTTTTTGCAGTTGTATTTCTTGATGGTAAATGTTTTTGCAGTTGTATTTCTTGATGGTAAATGACAAGAAAAGGCGGAAAAAGGAGGATCAGTCAATTTGTAATTTGGGTCGTTGTTAACAGCAAATTCTTGCCGTTGTCTTGTTAAGAGCAAAAACCTTGTCGTGAGATCTTAGACTTTACAAATTTAGTATATCTATAGTGCAATGGGTTTGATCGTAATGTCTAGCCACCTTTGTTGAAAGAAGAAGCAGTGCGCAGCTTCTTGCGGATCCTTGGTGAGCTCCAGCGAGGGATCACTCGAGTATCACTGGGAGAAACGCCTTCGTCCACATCATCAGCTTCGGTCTTGATCTCCATTTTCTGAAAATTTTAGTCATGTATGATAAATAAGGATTAGACATAATTAGAGGTATGTATTGCCTATGTATTGTTCTACGTAGAATAAGATGAATGTGTTATTTAATGACTTGAACTTTACTATTTTTAATGTTATTATATGAGATGAATAATCGAATTTGTTAAAATCCAGCTTAAGAGGATTTTTTTTATAGAAAAATTGAATTCCAGGTATTTAACATGATCGCATCAGCAATTTCTTGCTCAACTCTAGAGTCGAGCAGTGGATTACTGACACCAGCTAACCTGGTAGAGGAGGTCTGCGCCTCCTCAACTTCAATATCAACAGCCTATAACTGGCCACCGCTGGCCAAATACCTCTTTTCACACGGAAAAGGTTAGAGCATTCATTACCGCGTTTGTTCAATGCGGTTTGGGATTTCAAACCCATAATTAATAATTATACGTAATTTTTTTTATGGGGAGAAAATCATCGAATCACTGTTCCCGCCTGGATGAGGCGGGAGGGAGTGTCAGACTGTTACTGACTAAAAACCACCCCGTTCCTTCTCCTGCACGTCGAGCCGGAGCCCCGGTTACCCGTTAGGTTCTCCGCAACATAATTATACGTTTCTTTAAGATGTTTTCTATCACTGTTTCTCAGTAATGTCTAAATAATATACAATCTATTTCAATCTTCAACTTAAAATATCGCCTAATGTATAATTATGTTCAGTAAATCAGATATTCGAACCTCAGAATCACCGAACTGCCAGTAGCTCAAACTCAAACAAAAGGTTGCTTAATTGCTTGGATACAATATCAGAAGCAATAATAGAAAAAAACAGACCTGCACAATCAGACGCACAAGCGTATGCTGTTGCTCCAGTACCATTGATATGTTACGTAATTTACGTTTCTGCTTCTCCAGTTCAGCAGTTATGTAATCCTCACTGCTTTCCAGCACCAAGTCAAGGCCAGCTGTAAATTTAGTCCCAGCAAATAGTTTAGAAGAAGAATATATCTGCTAGCAGAACAACGCCAGTTTCATGTTTCATCTTTCCAAGTTATCTAGATACTACTAATAATTTGAACACAAAATCGCAAGAAAATAACAAATTAAAAAAAAATAGTATAAAATGTCATTTCGCCAATTTAGAATATTATAATTTAGATGCATCTTCAGCACTTCTTTTCGCATATGACAAGCACATTCGCTAAAGAATTAAATTAAGATGCATAAATTAACATACCATCATCAGTGAAGGGGTTGCAGAACCATTTGCGAAGGATTAGGTCCAAGAAGCCGAGCTTGCATTTTTTGTTGTTCGGGTATTCAATCAGTTCATCTTTGTCCACTTTTTCCAGAAGAATGGCTGGCAGTTTGCGTTCCAGTTCAGTGTGAAGAACGACCTGGAAATGAAGAATTGAAACTGTAGAAAATAGTCTAATAACGAGAAGGTTTTACATATTGACTATATTGTAAATTACAGGATACAACATTCATTCCATCAATTACGTCAAGTTTATTGCAGTTCTTTATTACTTTGTTATGTGAATATTAACTACAATTTCAAGAAAGGTTATGCTTTTTGATTTTAGTCTTAAATTCTTCTTAGTCTTAGTTCGCACTTTATGTTTTAATGACCTCTCAGGAACTTACCAGTTTGCACGAATTCATAACGTAAATACAAATAAACACATTACCTGCATGGCCAGTCGTTTCAACTGGGCATTGCGCCTCACACTCTCAATGTCTCCTACAGCCAAACCGATCAGCAAGTTCATCAGCAAAATGGGCATCAGGACCATGAATATACCGAGTATGAAAAACGTAGGCATTGGGAACGGCAGCAGAATATCTGTCTCAGATTTGTAATAGGGCTGAACGTAAGTGCCAACGAAGTCCAATTCTCCAAGCATCATTGCAAAAGTCCTCATGAGAGACATGGGTATGCTATTAAACGACAAGTGATGTCCCTGGAAAAAGTATTGGTGAGCAATTGGTTCCAATTATGAATACGCAGAGCAAAGAGTCGCGTCAGCGTGGAATTTGGTGACATTTTCTAGCATTGAACACCATTCAACTTTGATAGTGTAAAAGCAACTTCTACAATAGTGAGAGTATTTTCGCATTATGTGCGTTTTACGTAATTTTGAAGTAAAATCGCCAATCGTG
Organism: Spodoptera picta; assembly: GCA_038387885.1. Classification (NCBI taxonomy): domain Eukaryota; kingdom Metazoa; phylum Arthropoda; class Insecta; order Lepidoptera; family Noctuidae; genus Spodoptera; species Spodoptera picta. The sequence continues at coordinate 1,109,382 of JAZHFQ010000105.1, forward strand.
AATAGTGCCAATTAGGGGTGGGATAATTTCATGACGTCATGAACGCTAGCGGGAGAAGTAATGGTGTTAATTTTAGTAACATTTTTGACAAACGATACACACTCAAAATTCACAGTAACACATTTTGTAGAGGACGCCATCACAGTAAAAATCACATATACAAACATTTAGAGTCCGCACAAGTGTGTGCTATACAAACATGGATGAGTACGGCAGGTAATTGAAACCACAACCCTGTGCACAAAAGGTGGTTTGAATAGCGCTGTGCTATTTACCTCTCAAAGTGCAAGTTACCACAGATTCACTTACCTTTTCGTAGACTAGATATGTTGGGGTAATTTGCTAACACTATTATTTACTATTAATAGTGCATTAGCGTTAGCAGTGGTAACTTTTTTCAGTAATGTTTATAATTTTAATCTTACCAACAAACTACAAAAATAGCAATATACATAAATACCGTCTCGTCAGGACCCACTTTAGACAGGAGAATATAAAACGCCATTCCAAATGCGATGATCAGGATTGAAAACACCATCAATACTTTTATCAGGGTCTGAAGTATTTCGAGGAACATGACAACATAGATTCCAACTTGATCGAAACGTTGGAGTAGCAGAAGCAGCTCAAACCATGACAGAAATACGGTTATTGACGCAGCCGAGAACTGAAACACATTAAATATCATATATTAACATTTTGTCTTTATTGAAAACGTATAAATTTATAAATAACCATTTGATTGTTCATTTATAATAAATATTTTAATTTTATGAATAATATGTTTTAACGTTTCAAGTGTGGAAAAGCCATGTTAGGGCACGAATGGGCAGGCTCAACCGAAATGATACTAAGGCCATCCAGAAAACAACACGAAACAACGCTTGCGATGTGTTTCACCGTGAAAGTGAGATTCCCGGACCCACCACCCCAATTCCAAAATTCCTCAACACTCGAATTCCTTTGCAATTGACAGGAGTTGGAACGGAGTTTACCCCCTCAAGAAAATGTATCATGTGTAATTTTGGGACTAACCTGAATCTCGTCAAAATATTTGCATATTGTCGGGATAACCATTAGAGTCGAGCTAATGTACAGGAGCCAGGATACCAAGTTGGACGGGTCCACCAGATAATGCCATTTCTGCTGTTTAACGTTGTATGCCTCTCGTATCAAACATATGGCGTTATACGCTAATATAGCCACCGTACTTGTATACATTGCCACTTTCGACTCAAAATCTGTAATCGTAAAGATTTTAATGAGAAAATATTCGGTTCACACGTATTGTCTGAGATTTAATATAATTACTTGTTTATTTAGATAGTTTCAATTTCTAGTCTAGCATAATTATTATTACAAAAAGGGAATGAGTATAGATATAACAATGAATAATAATAATATTGGTTATACTCTAAGATAATATAGAATAGCGATTTTTTTTTTGCTACTTCAACTTATACTAAACCCCTTGTCTAACGATATGCGCGACGACAACGTTGCTTTAACATGATTGTGCCAGCTCACCGGAGTATAACCTTACACAAATCCAGCGTAACAATAATAATTGCATTGTGTTGCATCGTTTTATAAAGAAAGAAAAAACATTTATTCGACAGTAGGTATGCACACTGATGCAAAAAAATACAAGGTTAAAAAAAGAAAGGAACAAATACACATATTTATATAGATATAGAAAAAAACAAAGAAAGGCAGAGTATAACAACAACACAGTGACAATACAATAATAACACATTATTTAAAAATTCACAAAAACAAGATATAAATAAATAAATAACGTTTGACGGCGCGTGCCCTTGCCAAAAGGGCCTCCATCTCAGCATTAAGTTGAGCGTACATGCCCAACGCTGAAGATATAAATAAACAATAACGTTTGACGGCGCGTGCCCTTGCCAAAAGGGCCTCCATCTCAGCATTAAGTTGAGCGTACATGCCCAACGCTGAAGATATAAATAAATAAATAACGTTTGACGGCGCGTGCCCTTGCCAAAAGGGCCTCCATCTCAGCATTAAGTTGAGCGTACATGCCCAACGCTGAAGATATAAATAAACAATAACGTTTGACGGCGCGTGCCCTTGCCAAAAGGGCCTCCATCTCAGCATTAAGTTGAGCGTACATGCCCAACGCTGAAGATATAAATAAACAATAACGTTTGACGGCGCGTGCCCTTGCCAAAAGGGCCTCCATCTCAGCATTAAGTTGAGCGTACATGCCTAACGCTGAAGATATAAATAAATAAATAACGTTTGACGGCGCGTGCCCTTGCTAAAAGGGCCTCCATCTCAGCATTAAGTTGAGCGTACATGCCCAACGCTGAAGATATAAATAAATAAATAACGTTTGACGGCGCGTGCCCTTGCCAAAAGGGCCTCCATCTCAGCATTAAGTTGAGCGTACATGCCCAACGCTGAAGATATAAATAAATAAATAACGTTTGACGGCGCGTGCCCTTGCCAAAAGGGCCTCCATCTCAGCATTAAGTTGAGCGTACATGCCCAACGCTGAAGATATAAATAAATAAATAACGTTTGACGGCGCGTGCCCTTGCCAAAAGGGCCTCCATCTCAGCATTAAGTTGAGCGTACATGCCCAACGCTGAAGATATAAATAAATAAATAACGTTTGACGGCGCGTGCCCTTGCCAAAAGGGCCTCCATCTCAGCATTAAGTTGAGCGTACATGCCCAACGCTGAAGATATAAATAAATAAATAACGTTTGACGGCGCGTGCCCTTGCCAAAAGGGCCTCCATCTCAGCATTAAGTTGAGCGTACATGCCCAACGCTGAAGATATAAATAAATAAATAACGTTTGACGGCGCGTGCCCTTGCCAAAAGGGCCTCCATCTCAGCATTAAGTTGAGCGTACATGCCCAACGCTGATTTTTAGATGGCACCCTTTATCGAGGACAGTTTTTCGTTTCCTCCACTATTGCGGGTGTACATACTATGATTGGCACCGATTCCTTAGCATCTGGTGCCAACTTACTCCAAAAATATGAAGTCACACTTACCAGGATTAAAAACAATAGTTTTCTCGGTTTTGTTCTCACGGTCAAAGTTCATGGGGTCAGATACGTTACATTTTGCAGCTTTCTTTGTTGTTCCATAATTTTCAGAGTTTCCCATCAGTAAATACGTGTACACGGTTACAAAGATCAAGAAGATGCAGTAGAACAGAAGGTTTGCCAGGTGAAAGTATTTGCCGTAGCTGTGCCATTTCATTTGCAGATATTTCTGACTCAATGGATGGGCCAACAATTCTACCCTTCCGTGAGCAACCATAGCCTGAAATTGATAGAGCACAAGATTAGTTTGATAAATTGAGTACGATATACGATGAAGAATCGATGATTAAATTTAAACAAAAAAAAAATAGTCAATGATACAATTTGTAGAACAGCATCAGATATCAAAAACATCATCGAATGTTCATCACAATAATGTCACAAATTGTGCTTAATTTATTGCGGTGAGTTTTAGATTTATTTACAAAAACAAAAAATATTAAACAAAGCGAACTTAGTAACAAAAACCTCCACCCAAACAAATAGTGTAAGGTTAGTGAAAGCGTCGTGTGTTGCTGTGTATTGGACAAATGCCAGGAACTTGATGCTTTGTTCAGTGTGCTGTTTTAAAATACAGTTAAGAAAAGTGTCTTTGGAATTGTGTTTCTCTGGAAAAATCCATCGGTAATGCATTGTGGTGATTACATTCTATTAGGTTTGGTTATATATCATACTACAAGTGTATTGGTTATATCAATTTTCATTTTATTTTTTCAAGAGAACATTGTTAGCACCAAAAATTCCGGCATGTAAGTTGTGAGTATAATGCCCGAGTAGTGAAACGCCACTCAATTTGAAGTTGCGCTTAAATTTAGTACTGTCACTACAACATTCTTTGTTAAATGACAGAGATAGCACGATATTTAAGTACAATTTCAAATTGAGTAGCCCTTCAGAATTCGGGCGTAAGCTAAGCACCACTCCGCTAAGAGTTTTGACTCACGTTGATTACACACAACGGTTCTGGCCGATACTTGGGGTCATTAAGGGCCAGTCTTAATGCGTCGACTTCAAGCTTCGACCGTTGGTAGAATTTGAAAGAATACTTAATCTGCGATGCAGCAAATGAAAAAAAAGTTGTAAAATTGGTATGAATTACAAGTACAAACTCACATTTAGGGCAGGTAAAGGTATGTTCTGGGATTTTGGCACGTTCTCCGATTTCCGACGAACGTTATTGCCATCTTCCATTTTAAGTTGTGGACACAGGGCATCGAAGCTATACTTTATCTAAATAAGTTATTCAAATACATTAGGTTAAAGAAATATCAGAACACTAGAACATAATATCCAACACTATCTAGTTAAATATTAGACTCTTACCTACTAAGTAGTGGTCATAAATTATCTCCATTTACCTCTAGAAGCATAGTAATTAATTTAACCTACTCACAGTTAAGAAAGTAATAAGCAAGTGTTTCAAAAATCAAATAGTCTTTTCAAGTTTCGAAATTCACTTTTGGATATACCCTAGCTTTTACAATCCTGATCCACAAATTGGTTGTAATAAAATAAATCTTGCTAGGTCTAGTTTGGACCTAAGTTGAAAATTATTTTAAATGAATTTCTTTGAATATTATAATCACACTATGTATTACACTTTTAAAACATACATAAAAGCTTTTGGAGTCCTTCTTGCAGTTAGCCTTAGTGATGCATTTGTCCTGCACAGCTTCGAAGACTCGAGGCATATAAGCAATGAGAGCGAGAGTCACGCAAGGATGACGATCAGAACGCAACGCCATCACCTCCTTAGCCCTGTAATAGTAAGATATAATGCTTGGTATTTGCCTTTGTGAATGTGACTGGAGGGAGATTCGAAGGTTTTAGGGCCATTTATAAGTGTTGGTGACTAAGCCCGTTAGTTCAGACGCAGATCTTAGAGCTAATCTCAACCGACATTCCCAGATTCTCGACACTACATATATTAAGAATATCCAGGATATTATGCTGTAAGTACAAGATTTAAATGACCCTCAAATTCGATCATCTAGTGCTGTCACGGTAGCAGCGGTAAGTCCCCACTTTGAGGAGTGGCTTGAGAGACGCTACCGCCTGACGCAGGTCCTCACCGGACATGGGAGCTTCGGGAGGTATCTGTGTTTGATAGGGCAAGAGGAAACGCCTGGGTGTCATCACTGCGAGGACCGTCCTGACGACACGGTGAAACACACAGTTGGGGCATGCCCTGAGTGGGCCGAGCACCGCACCGTGGGTAGCTCGCCATCAGACCAGAACCAGACTCGAGCGTACGGCGCGTCGCGTTCCACACGCGCTTCAAAGAGCCATCAGACCACCACGGATGTCCATAGGGCTGATGCCGATACGGAGCCGCGGAGAACGTAAAAGGATACCGAGGCTTCTTCACCTTTAAAAAAACAAAAAATCAGACATCGACGTCGTCATGAGAGAAAATAAAAACATATATGAGGTTCACAAGGAGTTTTTTGAGGAGGGTAATCATTAAATGACTCGTCCAGCTCTAGTTGAGGCTTGAACCATACCATTTCAACTTCTGCTTCGAGCCGGGTCAGGTGGAACGTCTCTACATAAAACTGTCCGTTCTTTAAAGACAGGTAAGGCACCAAGCTAATCATGCGGAGAGTGGTACAGTTAGACAACAAGCGACTATTTGAACAAACACCATGTGCCATATGTCAGTCCAAGTCCTGAAACAGAGCATGAAAGCTACTCCGTGACCCAGTCTCATATCTCCGAAACTGTTTGCTGCTGCAGTGGAAGACGCCTTCAAACATTTGGAAAGGTAAGGATTTGATATAAACATCAACACGAGTAAATCACTCACATGCGGTTTGCCGATGATATTGTGGTCAGAATAGATGCCCATGCGCTGAGAAAAGAATAAATTACAATAAACAGAAGCTTACCGGTGCTCATGAGTGACCATAGCGAGAGCTGCCTCTGGGAACTTGTAGTAAATAGCGTAGTCAATGGCGCTCATATCCAAGTTGTTATAACTCAGACGGCAGCCCATGGACAGGAGAAGAGCTATGGAATTAGGCTTGTTTTCCATAGTAGCCAGATGCAATGGAGTGTTCTGAAAAACGTTTACATTAATTTAAGTTAACCATCCAAAGCAGCATAGAGTGACTAAGCGTCACTCTATGCTGCAATTAAGAAAAATATGAGGAATTTTTTGGAGGGCTTAACGGCTGTGAGACTTGATTCCCGTGTCGGACAACCAATAATGTAGATCATAATGTTAAAACAGTCTTTTTTTGAAATGGCAAAAAGATATCACATTGATGATGACAGCGATTTCTGGTAAGAGTAAGTACAAACAGCTACAGTTACCTAATAGTTGAAAGCATACTTTATTAAATTTAAAAAAATCTAAACCACGTACCCCATCCTTATCAAACTGGTCCAGCAGATGGGAATGTACGGAATGTAGCAGTTCAATCGTCTGGGTGTATCCAGACATAGCGGCCAGGTGCAATGGATTGCGTCCATTGTGGTCTCGGTGCAGCAATGCACCACGGTTTAGCAGTAAATGCACGACTCTCGTGTGGCCTTCCCGAGAGGCGATGTGGAGCGGTGTCCGGCCCTCGCCATCACTCTCGTTGATGATGAACGTTCCTTTGTCAGAGTCAAGTAGCTGGCAAGCAGTGTGGTAGCGCCCATATCTGTAAACGCGAAAGGTCACTTCGATGTTTTATTTTTTATTGTTAGGAAACCAGCGTTTGGGCACCATCTCATCCAAAGGAAAGCAATGGTACGGCGTGCGAAGGATTACGCCAGCCTGTAATCAGCCTATTAACTCGGGCGTTGAAGAAATTCAGGTATACCTACGCACCACAAAACACAAGCTCTGGCAGAGAATTTATTTGTTGGCGGTTTTATGAATAAACTTGAAGCATATGCCTCGAAAAGTGACGCTTCGTGAATAACCTGGTGTCATTAAAATAGTAATGTCTATGAGATTCAAGTTGTGTAATTATCTAGAAGATTTACCGAAGTGTATCCGATTAAAGACTGAAAGACACAACAGCTTGTGCTCGAAACTTGGAAGCTAGACTTCCATAAACGCATCATGCGCGAGATGCGTTCTTAACATGTCTTTCGATTTAGTTCTCCGGCTTTAGTTGCTACTTAGCAGAGCCGTACCGAAGATAAATCCAAACTCAGTAAGGATTCAAAATTGTTCCGGTGTCAAGCACCACCCACATTCTGCAATAACAATAATTGTGCGGTCCTAGTCATATCCAAAAAAAAGTTTTATTGAAAGTACTAACCTTTGAGGAAGGAACCCTGATATTATTATTAAATTGATTACACGTAGGACGACCCAATTCCTCAGGAAGTCTATTATCTATTTACATAGAACAGCAGAAAAACCCAAAAAACTTACCGACCAGGTTATCATATCAGACCCAGTCCAAAGCCTTAAAGGTGCTGCCTATGCCTCCCCGTGCTTGGTTGGCTCCAAATAAGGGTGTGCTCCCAGTGGGTTTTTAGAACAAAAACCGAACTGTCGATAGGTTTATTAGTTATACACTAGTTATGTTTTTTTTTTATATTTGATGGGCCAACGTTTGACCACTATCTCGCCTGGTGGTAAGCGATGATACGGTCTACGATGGAGCACGATGTCCCATAAGCAACCTCACTCACTCACTCACCTCACTCGGGCCTTAAAGACTCCCAGGTAATATCCATCAGGAAACCCTCGCAAAGAATTCTACTCTCTAGCAGTACGCACAAGGAAGCTTGATACGAAGCGCTTCGTGCGTGTGGGTGCATCTACCATGAATCGGTGATGCTTCGCTGATCGTCTTGTGGTACGATGATGGATAGGACTAGGGAGAATCAAGTTTTGCTATTCCACTGCACACCCACCGAAATGTATGATTGTTTTCCAGTAGAAAACCGAAAGGCTTGCAACCTTACGCCTGTGTTCGAGGCCTTGAAGCCGGACCTCCACAAGCGCATCGTCGTTGATGAGCCTCTTGGCACGCCTCTTAATGTGCTCTAACGCGTCTAGCTGATATTTAGCCACGCTGTCACCATTTAGCGCACTTTCACAGGGAGTATGGAACCGAGATAGAACTGTAATTTTAGGGTTGGCTTGATTGCCTTTTTAGTCAAGCTGCTTTTTTGTGCGCCGGCTTATAGAAGCTGACATCGCATGGTTCATGCACATTGTATTATTGAAGCTCTACCAAGTTCAGTAATAGCCATGTAAGAACAGTGGGGGTCCTCGATTTTTAGCTCTACTCTTTGACAGAATTCTATCAGGATCGCTGACCTTGTTTATATTTGGGTTGCACTACGTTTTGTAGTCTCTCAAACCTAAAACATGAAGGTGACGGAAACATACCTCCAGTATCCTGACGTAAAGACTCCGCAAAGAGGTTTGATGTCTCTTTCACAATAAATGTGTTTCTCTTTCTATCTCTTCTACTGAATGTTGGTATTGCTGATGTTGCATTGTTATCACATAATTGATTAACGAAACGATATAACCAAGAATTGTATTGTGAACCTGATTGAAAAAGAGTATGGAGTTTCTTGCTCGTTCTGCTCCATAGGAATCAATACTTGTTTTACTAGAGGATTGACCAACAGATTGACATTTTTAATATTTGTTTGACGTTCAAAAGAGCCTGTCTAATGTATTTGAAATAAATGGAATTGACTTTTTGACCAATGTCTCGTCAAATCTTAGCAGTGGTGGTAGAGAGGTTACAGTTCGGTTGAACAGTTAAAGGTTAAAGAAGAAAACAGGGTTCGCATTTCGTAGGAATTCGTTCATATTATAAGTAAGTAATAATAAGTCGAGATCCTATCTAATCACGTACCTGGCAGCAAAGTGCAAGGGACTCTCATTGTTGTTGTTCTTCAAGTTGATGCAAGCACCAAGACGAATGAGGTTCTCCAGGGATCTGATGTGACCTTCGCGGCTGGCGTAGTGAAGTGGTGAGCAGCCAGCGCTGTCCTTTTCATTCAGAAGCTGTTCGAGACTCTTCTCACAGCGATTCTGTAACGTGGACTGTTTAGTGGAACATGGTGTCATGAAATTCGGTTAGTAATTACACAGGATGTAGAAAATTATGCAAAAAAAATTACCAGTATAAACAACAAGAAAAATGTTTTAGAAACACAATTGAAAGCAGAATCATTAAAATTAATGAATGCTATGTCATGTACAAATTATGCAATAGTTAAACTTTTATTTTAATACTATTCAAAAGCATGCAAACAGTGTTTTAATAAAATGCTAATAGGTGTTATTATTTTACAATTAGAACAAATCGAATAAAAAATTTAATACACGAGTGCACAAAATGAATTACCGTTGAAAGCTAAAATACAAAATTACTGTAAATAACAATGAATTCTGAGCAACTGATGGATAAGTATAAGTACGTAAGAAGAGCTGAATTGTACAAAAGTAAATAGCAGATAGGAGACCCACTATCCCCTACACTTTTTATTTCTGTTTTGGAAACAGTTTTTGGACAGCTGGATTGGAATGGCTGTGGCATATACATACAAGGGAAATACTTTAATCACCTAAGATTCGCAGACGATATAGTTATAGTGTCTGAATGCTCTAGCCAACTACAACACATGATAACTACACTGCACCTTGCAAGCATACAAGTGGGTCTTGAAATGAACTCGTCAAAAACAAAAATTATGACTAACAGTACACAAAAACCTATAAATGCCAATGACATATCTCTCGAATACGTCAAGGAATACATATACTTGGGAAAGCAGATCTCTTTCGCTAAAAACAGTAACTTATTAGAGGTAGAACGGAGAGTTAATCAGACTTGGAATAAATACTGGAGTCTTAAAGAAGTGTTCAAAAGCGACCTCCCAGTGGAACTAAAAAAGAAAGTAATGGATTCAAATCTGCTCCCATGCTTAACATATGCATGTCAAACATGGAAATATAGCACCGCTGTTAAGAACAAAATTATCTCGTGCCAAAGGGGAATGGAGCGTAGCATGTTCAATATCAAAAAACAACACAGAATCCGTCACTCAAAAATCAGAGCGAAATCCAAAGCAATTGACGCAGTTTCATATGCACTTAGACTAAAGTGGAAATGGGCAGGTCATGTAGCAAGGTTACAAGACAATAGATGGACAAAAATAATTACAACATGGAAAGGACCAATAGGAAAAAGGAAAAGAGGAAGACCGCACACACGATGGGATGACGAAATCCTACGTGTGGCTGGAGTACGCTGGCTAGATACAGCAAAAGATCGAGAAAGATGGCAGTCTCTGGAGGAGGCCTTCACCTCAGGGGTTCCCTAAAACGAAACATGATATAAAATGATATGCTTTCTATTTTTATTTTTTTGGAAATGTATATTTCTTTTTAATTGGGAAATACAAGGCTTTTTTATTTTTATTTTTTATTTTTTATTTATTTTATTTTATAAATAGCAGATATATTGAAGTGAATGAAAAAGGATGCACTCATCAATTTGAAAAAAAATCAAGTAACTATAGATATTTAATTGGAATTGATTAAAATTTAATGTTATGTCGCTAAAATGTAAATATCGAAAATGACCATGCATAAACTCAATGTATCTACTTTAAACTTAATAGTTCTAATAAAACGATACCTGGGCAAAATAACGAAAAAAAAATTTTTTAAATCAACACATAAAAACTGTGACCACAAATATAAATGTGATTATTACGAAGATATTATGTAAGTTACTTGAAGAACTTTAATAAGATGTCCAGTTCGGTCAATCGTTCTAACTTTGTGAAAGGTAAGGATACTGCGAAGGACTGGTTATGTAAGGTTAAGTCATCTTATCCCCAATGGATTAACCCAATCAAGCGGGTTCATCGTTACTTGATAACATAGTAATACAGAAAGGTAAGTTTAACTGCGTGACGGACATTTTTTCAAACGTTAGGAGAGTACCTGAAGATTGAGGAAAATTGTCGAGACTAATCTAACGTAGGTACCTATTTGAAGTAAAAGAATATAATCTACTAAAATCTGATTATTACCGAAAAATAACTATCTTAGTGTAGAAAATTATGTTTGTGTGACTTAGAGTCAACCTGTGGACAGAGTTGATTAACAAAGAAGAATCGATTAAAAATTCAAAATCGATTTTCATACGGACATAAAGTTACTAAAAGTGTTATGAGAACTGACCTTGCACGTAGCTGCGAACTCTTCGAGTCTGCCTCCGTTCATCACGACAAGATGAAGCACGTTCCTGGAGTTTATATCCTTGAGTTCGATGTCGGCGCCCAGACGAATCTGAAAAATGTATTGAATTCTAAAGAAAGAGGTCTATAAAATGAGGTAACGACATTATTTTTATGTTGCACTTTTTTCTCGCTTGATGAACTTTTCTGCGATCTTGATAGTCTAAACTAGTCGTTAATTTTTAGTGTTAGAGCACTTGAGGATAATAAACATTAAAAATAGTAATAAAATGAAATAATGAAATCTTGTAAAAGATTCGACATCTGCAATATCCGCGACTCAACTACTCATCTACAGTTAGATTTTTGTTTTTTTATCCCAAGATGAAGTGTCTTCACGGAACTCGTCACCTAGGGAGGTCGAAGGGGCCACTCTCACTTAATAAGGGCTAAATTTGACCGGGACGCCATGGCAGAGCAACCATTCACCGCCACCACAAATTATATGCAACTCTATACAGAGTTAGCCACCTGGTGTTAACTTGCTTGTGCGACCTATCTCGTGGCGCGACATAGAATGTTGTTAGTCGCTCACCCACGCTGGTCGCGCCACCACTAATTACTATGGCTGTATGGCCGTCACAGAGGCGTGACTGGTTACACCGCCATGGAAGATGAAGATGTCTCATGGTAAGTACGACAAAGGTACTACGAGAGAATGTACTTATTTGTTTTATCTTATTAAAGCATACCTACTAATTAATCAGTAGTCCAAATTATTAACGGCCGGTTACACTGCTGTGATCTTGACATAACATTTCTATTTATAATTAAATACCCAAACACAGTGTTTGCACGCTATATTTCCCAATTAATTAAGAATACGTGTTTGATACTCCCACTCACAGCTCGTCCGTTGTATAATAGGACCACAGTCCTAGCATGTAACCAAAGGTACAATCATAAGCGTGGGAGTGTTGAAATAACAATACTATTATTGAATTATTTCATATAGAATTGTAAAGATTTATATCACATTAATATGGTTTTGTGTTACCAGCTGCTTGGCAACAAATCTTTCTTTTTAAATAATTTATGATGGGTGAAAATATTACTCTAACTTGAGATAGCTAAATATAGTGAAAGTATCTTCCAAATTAACTGTTAGTATTTTCTGATACAAAGAAGTACACGTCGGCCTAGTGTTAGTGTACCTCTAACATTTTTAGAAAGATTGTATTAAAATGAGAAATTATAATACGAAATTCTTCAGTAAAACATCTAAACCAACATCATTTTATGGGTAAGAAAAACCATACCACATCTGCAACACTCACTTTTGGCATGTTTGGAAACAAAATGGATGCGAAACGTGCTTACCATTCGTTTCCGTGGATCTAATAACAAATGACGAACGTCACGATGTGTGGAGCATATGTAACCGAATGCAACATTCATTTGTTAGAATTGGAAGTGTCTTCGAGGCCACATGAAGGATTCAACACATTTGTCGACTGTTGAGTAGCTACATTTAGGGCTGATTTTTCATTCAACAGATAATTTTTAAGTATAGAATAAAATTGACATTTGACAGTTTTTAGTATGGAAGAATTGACAAATACTCAAAGTTTTTCCTGTGATAAAATTTATCTGGCATTGGAAAAGCGGTCCTTATTCTACAGACACAGTGAGCGGGTGTTATAATAACATGTAAATGTATGTGTCATTGGCCGTTTAGTAGATTGTAAAATACATTTGTCACTAGAGGTATATAATGTATGCTCTTCCTGTGGGGTCTGTTGGATACGATTATAGAACTACCCTTTAAACTTATTAAACCTGAATATTTGATATTGCTATCTCCAACCCGAAATCCTAGAATGTAGTGGAAGCTCATTGTCTAGTACCATAAGGGCTGTTGATGATAAGTATTATCATTATCATACTTCAATAGTCTATTCCACTTTGAAGTTTCAATTCAAAACATCAAATCAGAACGATAAAATATTTGGAATCGAAGAGTATGAAGCCGGAGAGTATAGATCAGTTCATAAACAGTTTATAAAAACTTTATGTTATCATTGAAAGTTCTGTTGGAATATAAATCAGGGCTAGTGAGATTTCAGGTAACAATATTCACATAGTAACAGTTGATCGTGACATTATTATAGAGACTGTAGTATTGAACCACCCACATGAGTACAATGTAAAAAGGATTAAGAGCCTTAGCGCCTATTTTTAGACACCAACTCTTTCAATATTATCGAGTATTGTCAATGCCTACTATAAAATTTTTGCTTGAGAATTATAGTAACTTACCAGGGTTTGCACAGTCCTCCATCCGGCCCTGGAAGCAGCTAACAGCAGCGGTGATCTGCGCTCCTTATCCAGAGGGTTGATGTCAGAACCCTCACTAATCAAATAGTTCACGATGTCAGGATGGTCGAACATCGCAGCGCAGTGCACCGGAGTCATCTTCTGTACATCGCAGGATGTCAGACAAGCAAGCTTCTCCGTCGGCTGCATGGTAAACATGAGCTTCACTATCTCAAGGGCGCCCTGGAAAATGTGTAACAAAACTTGTAGCAAAGTCCATGCAACAAAAATTAGGTGAATATTAGTAAAATTGGTTCATTACCTGAGCACAAGCTAGATGGACTGGTGTAGACAGATCATACTGTTGCGTAGATATCTTTGCTCCAGATTTCAGGCAAAGTTCGACGGCTTTGATGTCTCCTCCATGCACGGCGGAGTGCAGGGGCACATTGCCCTCATTATCGTACAAGGATATCATTGATTCTCTGGTACAACCCTTAGACTCTCCCCACTGGAGGAACACTTCCATAGTCCGCGAGGACGCGTTCTTAGCAGCCTCGTGGATGGGATAGTACCCGTTGTTACAAGCTCTCTTGCATTCAGCGCCTAAGTCTGTTATCTGTGTTGATTTAAACTAGCATAAATATAAAAATGTTTTGGTAACGCTGTAGGGCTATTAAACTAATCATGTAAGAAAAATTATAAACTCAATTCTGAAACCATTTCCTCATGTTTTAGGAAAGTTACGGAAGTTCTAAACAAAGCCTCTATTATTTGACAAACTTATGGAAAAAAAATGTTATTTTATTTTATATTATCGGTTAAAGAGTAGTGTATAATACGTTACCAGTATCTTGGCACAGATATCATGGTCGTGTATAGCAGCAAAGTGAAGCGCCGTACGACCGTGCTCGCCACCAAGCTCTACGTTGAATTGGTCTTTATACTTCGCGAAGGTTTGAAGGGCTGAAACCTGAGAGAATAACAATTCGTTTCAGTAACTATCTTAGAATCCAGAAGCCAAATATTATAATACATTATATGGAACTCAAACGTAATTGAAATGTCCACTAGAAGTTCATATTAAGTAGGTGCATCGCTGCCATTCCTAGAAGTCAATCTTAATGTTATCTTCAGAAGAACACTGTTGAAGTCGTTTAGTGTTCGGAGAAATGCACACTGAAGCAAGTTTCTTGATATAATGCAGTAGAAAACAGATTGAGTTCATGTGCTGGGGTGTCATGATCCATAAAAGAATTTACTTTAAACCTTCACATAATCCTGCTGATAGTGAGCTCTGCTTTTATCTTACTGAATATGAAAATAGGTTTGTAATAAAAACTTACTCTATTCAACTCAGTAGCTAGATGAAGAGCACCTTGACTCTTGTCGTTCAAAATGCTGGTATCGACGCGACTGGAAACCAAAGGTTATTATGGATAAACTTAGTTATAAAAGAATGAAAAGTTTATCGTATGTAGTCGTAGTAAAAGTATAATTCAAAGTCATGTTCAGTAAGTCAATTTTAAGACTCTTTCGACAATTAAATTACATGTATCTACTTTTATTCTCAAACTACTCATAGAAATAATCTATAGTATGCAGTTATAATGAAGGAAATAAAAAACTTTATAGTGGACCAATGCACCATCCCTTAATTTTAATGTCTTGCTCTCTAAATACGATATTCACCTTTTAGCAAAACCAAAAATCTCAATACATTTAAAAACTGAGGCTAAACCGTAACCGTATCAAACGCATTTGGAAATTTACCGCATTCATTATTTCAAAATCAGTGTAAACATTAAATAATTTCATATTGTCAAGTACTCATATTGTCAAGTACTCATATTGTCATTTCATATTGTCAAGCACCAGCAAATCTTTCAGACAACCACCCACATTTAAAACACGTACACGTGATTTTAGAAATAAATAAGAAGAAAAAATAAAAGACAAACAGTCTATTTACTTTCACAGATACCAAAAAGGATGTAAAAAACCTATGACGTCATGGTAGTTCTAGATATGTAGACTAAAATTTTGAGAGGACAGCACTAACATGAAAGCAGGTTAACTATGTCATGTCATTTCATGATTAGAACGCGACCACAACACACTGGTGACCAGAATTTAACAGGGAAATTTGAAAAATCAGAAATTGACCTCTTAGTTTCAGTGACCTAACTGTCTTCCCCTAAATGGCGGGAGCTAAGTGGAAGGACGTGAAAGAGGATATTTGCAATGTTTAAATTAGTCGTTGAGAAAATTGTATTTATTTAACAATTTTGATCCGAGAAACGATCAAAACTATCTCTAGATTATTGTAATCCTTGTCATACTATATAATAATTGCAATACAGGGTTTCGTGCAGAAAGAATCAACGAGTCAAATCAGTTAAATGTGGTTTGTTTGTAAGTAAACAAAGCAATTATTTTTGATCAACATACCATGACATATAAAGGTAAAGCAAATAGCAATTTCTCGCTACTAATGACAAAAAGGCAGTCCCAAGGCATTTGTGAAAAAGCTCACCTAACAAAGATTTATCAGTCTTTTAACCGCAAAATGATTTATTATGTGCTTACTACAATTTTACCTTTAGGATAGGTTCTTATTTTTATATAGTAGATACAGGTGCGACGTTTGAGAACGGGTACAACTATAATAGTACGCTATATAATGGTACGCTAGTATAGCTAATGTAATTACTAGATCCACTGACAAGTACCTTGTCATCAGTTCATTCATAGTCTAATAAACGGAGTAGTAGTATAATAATTATGTATGTTCCACATATATACCTTGCCAGTATATTTAATTCTTCATAAATCTAATAAAATTAAATGTAACTTACTGTTGAAGCAAGAACTCGATAGCATCCAACGCAAAGTTTTCAACAGCGATATGCAGTGGGGTGTTACCAAAGTTGTCCTTAGCATTCAAATCTGAAACAAATCATCGTTAAAGTTGCATAACCCATTATTTGTCGATATTAATTTTGTTTTGAAGTTTTAAGTTTTTAAAGTTTTTGATTTTACGCTTAGGAGGTGTCTCTGGTGAGGCGTGAAGTTCTATTGGTCCAATCAGTATAATTCTGCCGTAAGATTGACTGATTATTAATGACTTGATACTAGCTAATATGCTGAGCATGATGTTTTTTGTAAGTGTGAAAGAGCTATGCCTTGGCACGAATGGGTCGGCTCAGCCGTAGTCAGAGTAATACCACGGCTTCACAGAAAACTGACGTTAAACAACGCTTGTGTTGTGTTTCGTCGACACCCAACTACCCTTCCCCAATCACCTAAATTCCCGAATTCCGAACAATCTTCAAATTCCTTATTCCGTGTTTCGGGTGTCCAATGACAGCGCCGATTGCTTACCATCAGGTGATCCGTCTGCTCATTTACTGGCTTAACGTATAAAAATAATTATGCTATTGGTCAATTATAATACACCAACATTACCATTGGCCAGACCTTCCTCATTTTAATCTTTTAAAATGAGTCCCTTAACCTCTGGTCTATTTATCGGTACTATGAAAGTCAAAGGCTCACAGTATTTCAAGCTACTAACTTATTTGAATAAGTAATGAGGACTTTCTGTTGTACTAGATTTTGCCATTTGTATGTAAAAGTGGGATAAATTTTAGTTTTGTACGTTATTTATACAACAGTTAAAAAGTTAGAACTGAATTTTGACAAGAGTTCGGGTAAAAAAGAAACTGAAGAAAAACATAATAATAATAATAATTTAGGATAATATAATTAAGGATGGGACGGTTGACATATGTCGGGCATGTCATAGTCCTGGTGAATCCATTAGACATATTATTTCTGGTTGTGGTCGTTTGGCTAACAGTGAATATTTGCATAGGCAAAATCAAGTAGCCAAGATTATCCATCAGCAACTTGCTTTACACTATCGACTTGTTGAGTCTGAGGTACCGTACTACAAGTATGTGCCCGACCCAGTTCTGGAAAATGACCATATCACATTGTACTGGGACCGGTCTATCATTACTGACAAGACTATTGTAGCCAATAAACCTGACATAGTGGTGATAGACCGACAAGTACGCCGCACGATGATAATCGATGTCACCATTCCTCATGACGAGAACCTCGTGAAAGCTGAGAAAGATAAACAAATAAAATATCTAGACTTAGCTCACGAGGTCGTCGACATGTGGAGTGTGGATTCGTCGTGTCGGCCAATGTGTTAATCCCTAAAAGCCTCGACATCCATCTTAGGAGGCTGGCGTTAGGTGGATGGATCAAGGGCCTGATACAGAAGGCAGTTCTCCTAGAAACGGCACGTATCGTGAGGAGGTTTCTGTCTCTGGAGCCCTAACCACCGGTAACTTGGACCATGCTCCCGCTACTGGTCGGCTCCTATTTTTTATATTTTTAAATATTATTTTTTACTTTATAAGTAGTGTTTAAAAATGTAATTTATAGAGAATTTTAAATAAATATATGTAAATAATAATTTAAATATTAAATGGCTCTAAAGTTCACACGTTCGCTTAGCATTACACTTCCAGGCAGCTTTGGAAACTGGGTCGTTACCATAATTTCTAACAACAGGAGTTACCCACCTGCTCCATAAATCAGGTAGTCCCACTGAGCCCAAAAATTATAGACCAATCACATGTTTACCAACGGTCTATAAACTTCTTACATCCATTTTGAGGTCAAAAATAACAAAACATATTGAAAAAAATTCCATCATGTCTGTATCTCAAAATGGATGTACGGAAGGGGTCTCGTGGAACTAAGGAGCTACTCCTCATTGAATTGTTAGCCAACAGGTTCGTCGGTCCCGATAAGATTTGTCTACATGCTGGATAGACTACAAAAAAGCATATGATTCTGTGCCACATACATGGCTCCTGAAAGTGCTGGAGTTGTATAAAATAGATGCAACTTTACGCGCCTTCTTGGAGTCATGTATGAGACAGTGGAGCACTGTTCTTTGCTATCCGGGATGTAGACAAATCCAAGGAAATGAAGAACCTGTAAGGATAGTACGAGGAATATTCCAGGGTGACAGCCTAAGCCCACTATGGTTCTGCTTGGCCTTGAATCCTCTAAGTACTCTACTGGAGGATTCAGGGTTAGGCTATCCTTTGCAGAGAAGGGGTCTAGTTATATCCCACTTACTTTACATAGATGACCTCAAGTTGTTTGCGCCAAACAAAAAACAACTGATGGAACTACTGAATATAACTGAAAAATTTAGGAGTTCCATCAGAATGGAGTTTGGAGTAGACAAGTGTGCGGTCATGCATGTAAAGCGAGGAGGGATTGTAGAATCTGAGGGTCTAGAACTCTCAGATTTCACAAAGCTGAGATAACTCTCCGCAAACGATACATACAAGTACCTGGGTATGTCAGAAGGATTAGGCTAATGGACCGGACATGAAGCAATCGTTACAGGAGCGCTTCTTTGGCCGCCTGAATAGGGTTCAGTAAGTTCCTTATCAGGCGAAAACAAAGTGCGAGCCTTTAATGGTTGGGTCATGCCAGTCCTAATGTATTCTTTTGATATACTCAAGTGGACTCAGACTGAACTTGACACCCCGGATAGGCGAGTCCGGACACTGCTAACTGCAAATCGCATTCATCACCCTCGGGAATTCTTCTGTCTCTGGAGCCCTAACCATCGGTAGCTTGGACCATGCTCCCGCTACTGGTCGGCTCCTATTTTTTAAATTTTCAAATATTATTTTTTATTTTATAAGTAGTATTTAAAAATGTAATTTATAGAGGATTTGAAATGAATATATGTAAATAATAAGTTTATCTAATAAAATACTGTTTTATCGTGTTCAAGAGCTGATGCTATCAAATTTTGAAATAGTAAAGACATAATTGGTCCTACCGTAGTGGTTACGAAAGACGCGTTACCTTTGTAAGTACAATGTGACTTTCAGACTGACTATTTTTATTCTGGGTTTTAGGCGAATCCCTTCAATCATCGCTTAGTTTTTCAAACATTTCACAGTGGTACTTGAAACATTACATAATATAATTACTGCACAAGAACTTATGGTTTCACTTTCCAAAATCTGTAAACATATTCTTCCAATAAAACTAGCTGTTCTTCTTCTAAAAAGAAAATTGGTAACTTTTAAATGTGGTCTTCTATTAGTTGGATTCTCTGACACCAAAATAAACCGGCTGGATTGACACAGATCCCTCGGTCGGTCAGATAATTGAGTTTCTGTGCCACATAACCCTGTGTCGGCCTTTTTTACGAAACTGGCAACCTAATACAGGACGTAACGAGATAAAAAGACAATACAACCTTGATCTAGTTCGCCTGTTATAACACAATGTCAAAGTGCAATACTTCAAGTCTTTGTGCTGATAATCCACCACAGTGCTCTATAGTGCACATTATCGATATTGCAAAGTACACAGTTATTGCAGTGGCAGTTGAATAGTGCTATAAGCTTCATTTCCTCTAGTTAAATGTTTGCCTAATTGTATTTGTCTTTTTTCGTGACTTTGTTTGTTGCGTGTTTTCGTTTTGCGTGCTCAGCCCTTGCTGGGCTCGCTGTCATTACAGAGGTAAGTCCCCTCTTTGAGGAGTAGCTTAAGAGACGCTACGGCGTCCTCGCCTACCGCCTGATGCCGGTGCTTACCGCACACGGGAGTTTCAGTAAGTTCCTGTTTTGGATTTGGCCTGGTACACCTGATACGCCTGGGTATGATCATTGCGTGGACCGTCCGGAGAACACGGTACGTGCGTACGCAACATACGGTGGCGGTGTGCCCTGCGTGGGATGACTACCGCCGTGTTCTCAGGGATGTAGCCGGTGACGGCGACATCTCGCGAATGGTTCTGGTACATGCCGTGGTACGGAGCAAGGGGGATTGGGATGCCGTCTCCTCCTTTTACGAAGCGAAGTTATGCTTACCAAGGAGGAGGTGGGGCGCGTGAGGGAACGAACTTCGCGGGAGACACTTCGGGAGTCGGAGATCGCGCGACGATCTCCGGACATCGTAATAGGGTCTACGGACGGCGAGCAAGGGTAGCTTGCCGCCCGACTAGAACCGCGCTTAAAGAGCCTTCAGACCACCACAGATAGGGCCCGATACGGACCCGCGGAAGGCCTAACGGGTTGCCGGGGCTCCGGTTCGAAGAGTAGGAGTAAGAACGGGGTGATTTTTAGTCAGTAAGAGTCTGACACTCCCTCTCGCCTAACCCAAGGCGGGAGAAGTCATTGGTTGATATTTCCCCCTAAAATAAGTTTTAATTTATTCTGACTACTGCAGTACTTCATCGAGGAAAGTTTTCGTATAGTAGAAGAAAAAAGGACAGTTTTCGTTTTTTTCTTCTCTTATAAAATCTTTTAATTTATTTCATTGCGACAACCAAGGCAGTTATTCATGCCCCTGATACGCGCCGAATTCAGTGTTCCGGTGTTTTTATGGTTGAATCTACTGTGTGATTATGATTCTGGCCTACAGGAGTTGCAAGCGTTTTGGGAGGATGTGGCGGGATTGTCCCATTTCAAAAGCATCATTGTTACTTGAAAGTGATATCAAACTTTTTCAACGTTAAGGTGATTATACAAAATTATGTAATTCATCTCATGAATTGATACTAATGTTCTAATATGCTGCTCAACGTGTGAGATACGACCAAGAAATGACCGAAATTGTTTTTCCCATTGAAAAATACTCTTAATTTCTTTTGGCGTGTAGGTTTATCTTTTTTCAAACACGAGAGAAAACCCACGTAAGGCTAAACTTAGTAGACAGAAATTGTTTACAAAATGATCAGAGAAGACAAAACATATATATCTGTTATGAGGTAGAGTTTCGTCTATTCTCTGTTATTGTGCGAACGAAGTGTAAATAAATAAATGTTGATGTGGGCATTTTGATGAACAGCGTCCGTAATTTCAGAGACCACGTTATTACTAAGTATTATGATATCCAAAATCCATATTAATTTATTTTGTGGGATGGATGTTATAATTGGACAAGGCCGTTTTAATTAACTTGCTGTGTAGTGCAATGTGTGGCAGCCGAGATTTGGAAGTATTTTTTGGATTATTATGGAAAACTGCCTTTAGAAAATCCATGACCATGACCACTCTGTCAAAACCAGTGTGATTTAAACCTCTATCAATCCAAAATCATTAAAAAGTGAAAAGATAAGTTAATAGAGTACGTATGTATGTATGTATTATATGGAGTTTTTGGTCTACAAATAGGAATCGAACCATTGATTATGGATTGGATTAAGATATGCAGTTCCGGAGGTTTAAGACTTTCCGGCTTCTCTTTCACGAGGGCACAGATCCGAAACCAACCAACGGCAAATACCAATGTATCTCTTTCCGAGTTATAATTAAATACTTTTAACATTATTTAGAGACCTCTAACAAGCGGTAAAGGAAGGAATCACATTGTGAGGAAACTTGAGCTTATAATTTTTTATTTTATGTTTAAAATCGCTAACCGGCATTGAGCAAAAGTGGTGATTAATGCTCAAACCTCCTCTGCACGAAAAGAGGCTTTTGGTTGGCGGTGGCCACTTATAGGTTGTTGATTTAGTTAATTTCGGTTATAAGTCAGTGCTAAATGTGGAAATAGGTGTATGTTGGGTTAGCTGCCTGATGATGAACTCCGCATATCCACAAGAAAGAAAGACACTAATGCGATGTTATATTAATTAATCAATCAGTAATAATGTGTTTTCTTTTCTTTTATGCCGCAACGAAGCGTTTTTAAGGTGGTTTTTGTATCTGAAGTTATTTCGAGGCAGGAAAGTGACATAGGCTTCGTTTTTCCTTTGACCATGTCTGTGAAGCCGCGGGCGGAAAACTGGTAAAGTAATGTTTTTGTAACTTTACCTAATTAAATATAATATAGGAGTAAATATTATACACAAATTCTAAGAAACGTTCGTATCAGCTGTTTGGTTATTATAATATTTGTGGGCTTAAAGTGAATAGTTTATGAGCATTATCAATAATTTCCAATGTGATCTTGATTGAGTGAGTCTGAGAAGTCAATTTTAAGCGTACTACGAAATGAGGTTTTTGATTTACTTTATTTATTCCCTCTTGTTGTTCATTACGTAATGAATATAATAATGATTGGAGTTTGTAAACATTGGACATATTATAACACGCGTTGTCCCTGATAGAAGGGATGGTACAGGTTTGCTTAGGTACAGGTTTTAAGTGTGGGTAGACTATCCTTCAACACGAATGGGCTGGCTCGACCAGAGTAAAACCACGGCCTCACAGAAAACCGGCGTGAAACAACGCTTGAGCAGTGTGAGTGAGGTTACCAATCTGCCCAATCCCCGATCCCAACAATTCTCAAATTCCTTATTCCCGAAAAAGACTGGTATCGCACTCGTAAACCTTCTGGTCTTTCAGGTGTCCATGGGCGGCGGCGATTGCTTACCATCAGGTCATCTTCTAATCGTTTACTTATCCCATAAAAAATAACAGGGCCTTAATAGGTTATAGTAACAAATCAGTGATGCTTCGATACGTGTTACTACTAAAAGGAAATTGCAAAATAATATTAATAATACGCTTTCATAATAATAAAATCATATTTTAGTATCCTATTTCTTACCTTTGCATAGGCTCAATAAATAATTTTCTCTAATGAAATTAAAATGTCTAGAATATTTGTTTATACGTCCAGAAAACGCATTGCATATCGTGTACCATGTTTTGAATTTATAAAAGAACGTCTTGCGAAAGCGTTAAATACGAAGAGACGCAATGTAAGCATTTAAATCATTAGATATTCAAGTTGTGTCCCATTGTCATTGACTTGAATTTCATCCTAAATCGTCTTCCACATAACGAAACCATTCTAATTGATATATCTCACTAATAAATGGTAGTCCTGATGACCGAAAAACTTACATTTAAAAAGTTGTGAACTAATTCTTGATAACTTTGATAAGTTAAACTCATTGTAGTTGTTCTTAGTTTATGTTACCTTAGCACTATGAGATTACTTCTCTACAAATTTATTTTCATCTTTATTACCAAAAATATATCTCTTCTTCGAATCGCGTAATTTCGAAATTATACTGTTAATAATTGATTCCGATTTTATTTTACACCCACATAAATGCTACTCAGATAATGATAAGGAACATATTATTATGGAGTTGATACAATATAAAGAACAACCAATAAAATAAATGCTACAACGTTTACGTTGACGTCACAGCTAATGTTACTTAGTTAGAGGTAGTGTTACTTAAAATGACGGTTAGAAAATAGTGTATTATACAATATTTTTTCCAAAAAAGAACAACCGTCTTCCATATAAAATAATAATAAATCTAAAAAAGTTGATTAAAATTCCCTACTTCAAAAACTACTCAAACGATTTAGATGAAACTTGCAGTATTCCTTAGTTGAATAATACCTATTACAACAAAACAAGAATAACTTAAATCGGTATTGTAGTAGTGGAGATATGAGAGAACAAACATAAAAACATACATCCATACAAACAGACATACACTTATGAAATTTAGCAGATTTATTCAGACGCTGATAGAGACTAACATATTATAAGAAAGCTGGGCAGTTCTGAAAATATTATGATCGAATTGATAACCTCCTTTTTTTGAATTCGGTTAAAAATACTATCTAATAATTGACAACAATTAAGTACGGTAGCTGATCAACCTACCGTTTTCTTTCTTCATTACATCTTCAGCTTTATTGCATTGACAATGAACAAATTTGACGGATTGGCGTATGATGATAGGCTGACCACTGTATCTCTGTTGATTGCGCAACGTTCGCGGCATAGTTTGTCGCACAATGCTGCTCATGACTATGAGTCTTTAGTGTGGCTTGATTAATCGTGTTCCATCGTTAAAAATTTCGTATATTGACTATAAAATATACCTGATTAATTTAAAACATAACATCATGCCGTTTATCTCCGAAGGGGTAGGCAGAGGTGCACACAGATGTAACACCCACTTTTCACTATTTATGTTATGAGTCCCATGTAATAGGAGGTGAGCCTGTTGCCATATACCGGGCACAATTCCAAACATCGTGCTACTACTGAGATTTTTTTTGAAACCCAATATAATTTGCCCAACCCTAACGAGGCAGTTTAAAACAACTATACCTTTTTTTTGTTTTCAGCAACATACTCTGTTTTAGTACTGAAATAGTGTCCGTTGTGACAATATAATATAACCTCTAGTTTCCTTTTTTTCTTTATGAAAACGGTAGAATGTTAATCATAATGACACCTACCGTCACGGTGATTAAACAATGTTAGGTTGTAACATTGTTTAATCATGATTATGATGACACTCACAATACCTAATTCCAATTTTTAAATATACTCCTTTTTAGTAGATACCGTACTTGAAGTACAGTCGATTTCCAACTACATACAATGGATAAAGCCCTATAAAGTTCTCATTATGAATCGAAACATTGTTCAACTCTGATGAATATAATTTTTTTAAAAAGTATGTAATAGTTAGCCAAAGTTTATATTGGATAGCAAAAAAGTAGGAGTTCAATTTATGTAATTTATTAACTTACATAAGTTAATAATTATATACATAATATATATATACGTATATACATAACAGTTTATTGTACCTTTACGTATTGTATTGTATTGTAACTATACGTTAGATATATTTCTTTATATTTAGTGTATGAGTAGGATGTATTATATCCTAATACAAAAGATCGCTCAAAACGTAACAAAACATTTTGTATCGAAAACAAAACATAAGACATTTGAAGATTAAATTATACACAAATAGCAATGAACTCCATTTAGGACACAGCGCCGAGTTGTTTATTCATGATTATTACTAAAAAGTAGAGAAAAAAAGAAAAACTTTAGTCCCAGAAGCATTGAATTGACGTTAACGTATACATTATTTTCTTAACGTTAGCAGTTCAAAAATGTTATATGATTTCGTTAAAATAACACAAAAGAATTCGTTAAAATTTAAAGTGAGCATTTAATAAACACTAAAACCACAAAACCAAATCACTATTCAAAATTGGTGCCTTTCTTTTTTCTGGCGGCAGTCGATGATTTGTGGAAAATATTAGATATCTAGAATGACATTACAAACGAAATTGTCTATGGGCTTATATATGGAAATCTCAGTCTGGACTGAGTTATGAGCGTTGAAAGGAGCTGGAATCAAACATTTTACTTCGGATTTTTATTCAAATTATTCATAGTTTTGTAACAATTTCTAACTTCAAATTGCACGCCACTGTACTCCGGGCACAGGACAACCATATCACACCACAATATATTCATATTGCCAGGCACTAATTTTTATTACCTATTTTCTCTCAGTCGATAACTTGTGGGATGCTTCGAGGTGTTGTGTCATGAAGCTTCATGAGCGTCAGCTGTGGTACCAGTGGTGGGTTGAGTAGTGGTAGCCGTCCAAACATCTAATAAAGTATTTTTTTTTGCCATCGACTGCTGGTGGGACACACATCTACTTAATAGTTAGCATAATCTTTTAAAAAAAGAAAACCGTCGACTTTTAAAGTGATCAGCGCTATTCAATCCGCTACCGACGCCGCAGCTGACAAACATAGCATTTCATGATAGGGCTCAGTAAAGTATTTTGCGGGTTTTTGACTGAGAGGAAATTGATCATGAAAATCTGTCATAGGCCATAAACCATATAACTACATATAAATTGAACACGCTAGCCAATCAAGCGAAATGTTTCTTTTTATTCAGCAGTGGTCAGTTAAGTAATGGTTCACTCTGACCTGATTCAGTGGCCTTTTAACAAAAAAAAAAATACAAAAAAAAATAAGTAAAAAAGTCCACAATTAGCTTTATTATATTCCTTGCAATCGTTTATAAACATTTATTACAAAATATTTCTGACAAGTAAATGAAGAAATATGCGTTGTGTACGGTCACCATCAACAAAATCACAGGGATAATACCTCTATAGCACTATTTTCACATCTTTGAACTGATTTAACTCGGTTTGGACTGTTTTTTGATATAAGGCCCCATATATTTTTTTGTTTGTAATGTTATTCTGCATCAGTTTTTCCACATTCGATCAACTGCCGCGAAAAAATGAAAAGGCACCATGCTCCATACAAATTTGGTCATTGTCATTTACTACAACTCTATAATCATAATTAATTGACAGCCAAAATTTCATACCAGAATCCTTCTAATTTCAATCACTGAAATCTTTTTACAATTTTAAAATCCCATGAATAACAGTCACCATCCAAACCAAAAACAAATAGTAATTAAAACAACTTACCTCCACCTCCTCTGACCACAATCCCCAACGCCAACGAATTGTTCTGACGAGTGAAGCAATGGGATCCGTTTCCACCTCTAATACCGAGAGATGCGAGATAAGCGGTAAGGTCGATAATCGATTCCCAAAATCGACTCATGACTTATGAATCGAGTTGTAAACTATATGTATGAATCGAGTTGTAAACTATATGAAGTATTAGTGCAACAAGTTACCGCGTCCGCGGAAGTTTTCGAAATGCTGATGGTTTATTTGAGCCGCTTAGGGTGCCGTGCGCCTGCGCCTTGCCGCCGGGCGCAGGGGTCTCTCCCGACCGCCTTTGTCGACTCTCCCGGTCACCGGTCCGGTTTATCCAGACAAAACATTTAACTTGTGTAGGTTTTTGTTTTAATTTTTCGACCTTTAATTGATATTGAACTTAAAGGTTGTCTGATGACAACTATTTTTGGCGACAAAGAAAATAGAAAAAAAAAACAACCTAATCTTTAAGGAATTTGGAAAAAAATATAACTCAGACAATATTTTTGAAATTTAATATTATCTCAGTTATATTTTTTTTCTAAATGTCTAGGTAAAAATAATCTTAGCTCCTTTTTTAAGAAAATTCCAATTGAATTCCATTGTCTGTTAGTCGTGAAAAGTACCTACAAATATATTTTTCTAATTAAAAATCTCTATTCAGCCTGTCATCTGTGATATTGCTGTTAACATGGTATTTAAGGTTCTTGGTTCGATTCCAGGGATGAAAAGTTTAATTGAATCAGAACCATGATTACAAATTTAGTCTTAATTGTTATTATTATGGCAAACATATCCCATATTCTTGTTTAAAAAGCAAGGAAATTATGTAAAATATGTGCCCAGAGGAATATACTATGATTTTCCAAGAACCGTGATCCGTACTTATGCAACACTCCCAAAAATAAAATATAACAAAAGTTGGCAGGTTCCAAAACTCCAGAAGATTGGGAAAGTTGAGTGCTTTTATAAATGTCCCAAAAAACATACTTACCTGTATTAACATCAACTTTTACCAAAAATAGTTTCAAGTTTTGTAAAAACCAATCTCATCGTAACATTAAGACTCTGGCTCACAAGGAATTAATTTACACGAACTTGCGCTGCAACCAACTAAATCTCCAGATCATATTTTTTTTCCTAAAGATTATAATATTCAGGTTATATTTAATAATTTGCAGATTTCCATTGCAGTGAAATCTGGATTTGGATGCGACATCGTCTTATTTCGTCCCTCAAGACTGAGGCTTACATGCAGCGCCAGTTACTCATTGACATTACGAGTCAATTTAATACCTGAAGCTAATTAATTAGGAGCTTCATTAAGAAGGTTCAATAGGGAATAAGTTTAATGTTGTGTTGTATAGGAACCTAATTAATATTTTTAATACTTTTATTTCCTTGTTTTGCTTCTAATTCATCTGCAACGGTCTCGAGCTACAATTTAAAGTTAAGAAACGGTGCGGTGACAATTATTTGGCCACCATTTTGGCAATATTTAAATCCCTTGTCTTAAAGACCATTATTGTAAAGTTATTAGGACTACATCGAGTCTGAATACCATCTGTCGGACCTGCCTACTATTGGGAACAAAAGGTGCACCTATGCGTGCATACTTTTGCACAATTATGATTGCAATGCCTGTGTAATTTGTAGACTGGTTAGGGTGCTTGCGGTTTTAATTTCGTCGACTGTGTAATTTGCAGACATGTATTACGAATTCGGGTGTATGGCATACACCGTATGCTGTCATTGTGTGTGGGTAGATCTATTTCTTCCGGACTTTTTTCATCAGGGTTCGCGCAGTTTTCTCAATCTAGTTGAGCCAATAAAATAGAGTATCAACCTATATTTATTTAAATTTTTGTATTATAACTATAGTGAGAAATGAATTATTATTGTTAAACCATCATAAATGACAGTAGTGTTGTTTGTTGCGCAATGCTGCTCATGATTATGGGCTCCTCGCGATGCTTGAATGTAGTCGTTAGTTACTTCAACTGACAGTTACCATTGTGAGTAAATGTGTCTAGAATTCAGTACTTACCTCCCCCGTAGTTATTGATAAAGTGCAATATGTTGGTATTGTTTTTAGCTGCTGCTTGATGCGCTGCGGTGCGGCCACGACCGTCCCTTACTGCCAGCCGCGATGGCTCGCTCAGGTACAGGCGCATAAAGTCTTCCACATTGCCACTCTCTGCTGCCTGTAGACAAAGAATTAAATTAAATAAGTACTGAGTATTCTTGTAGTAGGAACATGGCCTAAATTGAGTCCGTCGCGTCCATTTAATGGAGCAGTGAAAAATAAAGGACCTTTCTTTCATTTCGTTGATTCTCATACAATACATACAATTACAATCATATTGACATCTCATACTAGAATTTTCCGTAAAGTATATAATATAGACCTATACTTTTACCAACATAAATGCCCACTGCTGAGCAAAGCCTCTTTTCACACGGAGAAGGTTTGAGCATTAATCACCACGCTTGCTCAATGCGGGTTGGCGATGACAGACTTTTAATTAGAAATTATAAGCCCAGGCTTCCTCACGATGTTTTTTTCTTCACCGTTTGTCAGTGGTGTCTAGATAATGTTAGAAAGTACATATAAATCGGAAAAAGTCACATTGGTACTTGCCGGTGGTAGGTTTCGAACCCGCACTCTCATACATGAGAAGCAAGCGTCTTAAACCTCCGGGCCACCACGACGTCTTACATACTCTATCTAAATAATTAGAGGTAACTATAATAAAAGGTGTTTTTTTTAATCTACAAAACATCTGGTTTTTCTTCGTCTCAAATTTTCAAGAACGTACATAATAGTCTGGACCTGTTTTAGTTCAGGTGTAGCATTGATTGAGTGGAGCTTTTGTGAATGATATCGTTATCCTTGAGACGTTGTGATTTAAACCCAATCTTATAATCTAAGGGCCTTTTTTAGAAGTTATAACTTATGGCATTTCTAAAGAAATGGCGTTATTATGCTATGTTACGTGTGTTTTCGTAAGATTTGACTTAGCACGAGACTCCATGTTATTACTAAATAACTTTAAAAAATCCATCCAAAAACTCCCTACGTGTGTTTGTCCTAACTCATCGACTGATGATAATTAAAAAATAAACCAATTTAACAATATAATAGTGAAATGAATAATAACTGGATACGTTCATTAAGATCAGTTAATATCTCAGTCAAACTATGGTTTTGAAAAAAAATAAAATTTATTTATTTTTTTTTATTTTAAAATTTTGCGTTAATGACGTTAACGCAAAATTTTAATTGAAAACAAACACATCTCGTGGACTAATGAAGGAACTGTTACCCAGCAATGCAATTCGTAATGGTAGTAGATATGCATTGCTCATTAAAAATAATTGTTATGTATGATATCTACGCTTCTCCTATAAGTGTATTTTAGCTAAACTGACACGTATATGTATATTGACACATTTCGTACAAAAAAATCATCATTTTATTAAATAGTTTAACTAACAGTAACCCAGTTATACATTTTGTAATATACCATATTATTAATATTATATTTGAAATCTACCATACATTCATAAATGAAATAAAAATTTTAAATTTATACAAAATCAAATGCCTAAAGTAACACTTCCTCCGACCCGATAGAAGGACAATACATCGTAAAACAGTCATTACGACCACTAAAACGAGGTTCATAGATACATTCAGTATCAGTTTTAAGTTTTTCTTAACTGTTCAACGGTGAACAGTTTTCAAAAATATAAATTGTATCTCCTAAGTGGATGATACAATTTTGAAAGATCAGAGTATAGGAGGCTACAGGTTGCGTGATGTCTGAGCTCGCTCGCCTCGGGGGTCATGAAACGCGTGTAACGAAACCATAGCGCGATCTAATTCGATCCCAACACCACCTAGTTACGAAAAAGGAAACTTTACTCAGTCTCCCCTTTATTTATTTTTAGGGCTCCGCAGCGCCATTAGGGAGAGGCGGCAAGGTTTGGAACTAAATGTGACCTAAGTTTTTGGTACCGTACTCTATAATTGAAACGTTTGAACACTCGTTAGGAGTTAGTTTTACAATCAATTGTAATTGTATTTAGAAAGTGTATCTCCCTATGAAGAAATATTTCTAAAATCAAATGAAAGAGAAAGATTTGAAACGTCAATTCAAGAAATTAATCGGGCTGAATGTTCATTTGTTTTCAAAAGTAAATTGATATTGATGAACGTCAAAAGTTCTGATTCGAATTTTCTTTGTCACATGTTGTGAAAAATAATTAAAATTAAGAAAATTCGTCGTCGTCGAGTTACTTGATGGTTTGAAGTAAACACATAATACAATTTTAATATATTATTAAGTAGATTAGATTATTCGGAATACAATATTTAAGACGACCGAAAGTTTAAACTTCTTCTAAACGAATTTTCTCCGAAATTCTAAAGCTATATCCTATATTTGTATTACTCTTAATAGGTATTGATAAGAGGTACAAAATATTATTCTAAAGTTTATAACAACATCAATAGTCAGTGACCGTCCACTGCTCTGACCATGCTAATCTGCATAAGAGACAAACAACATCGACATCATAACATCACGCCTTTTATCCCTGAAGGGGTTGGCAGAGGTACACATTACGGCACTTAATGCCACTGTACAATGTAACACTCACTTTCACTATTTATGTTATATTTCCCATGTAATAGGGGGTGAGCCTATTGCCTCACACCGGGCACAATAAGATAGATGCATAAAAGATGTTTATCATAATCTCCACAGTTGGCGGATGGATAAGAGATCATAGATTAGAAGGTTCAGGATAACCAGAGAACACTGCTGTTCGGTCTCATAAATGTGTACTCCTTAATTGGTTAACACGAAACCCGCATGTCGAGAGAGGTTGGTGACACATGTATTCTACTTTGCTTAATCCTGACGCAATGTACAAATTTGACCTTGTCCAATATACGTGATACAATAACAAAACATAAGATCAAAATAATGCCTACCGTTCATGGTTGGCTGAAGCATAGTTTTAGTGGTCGTTCAATATTCCGAGATACATGATATTATTGAAAACAAAACATAAACATAATGACGTCTGGCCTTTTAATCCCCAAAGGTATAGGCAGAAAGGCACGTATTAAAATGTAACAACTGTTCATATTCCATGACCTATGTAACAAGAGCCATCTCTTGTCCCAGGCCCATGCCTTTGACCATAAAATGAGTACTAACCAGACTCTGTTAATAAGTAGAGAAGTATTTCAAAAACTAAATAAATAACCCAACAATGCTGACCTGACCGAGAAATTGAACCTGCTGCTTAACAGTCAAACGTACGTCCACTTAACCAACGATTTATAAAGGAAATCTGATTAACTTTTTGTTTAACTAATCCTGAAACTTTTAAACTGAGAAACTTAACAGAAGACTTGAAGATAATTTTTTCATTGTTTATAACCATTCTTATCGAATGGATGCAAAAAATATAAATCATTAATAAGCGGTTTAGGGTACCTAACACCCTACCTACTTACATTCTAATGGAAGACAAATTGATTGACAGAGAACAGTCGGCTGGTAGCCATGATACTCATGAACGAAACGATAGCGCGATCTAACTCGATACCAACACCATCTAGTTGTAACACGGACAACTTTGCTCCCCTCGGTCGATAGCATTATTGCGACTAACCGGATTTACAAAACTATTTCGAATTAAAATGAACATCACGTACACCTGCTTTCCGGGGCTCATATGTCTGGACTCAGAGGAGGGGTCAAACCAAAAACTAGAATTGACTATGTTGTAATTGATATTGCTCATAATCTCCTACTATGCTCCCATTAGAACGAAAACTAGATGCACGTCATCATCAACCCTTTCTCATCCTCTGCAAGATATACTTTCTTCGACTTAGCTGAAGAGCACTTTACAATACCTCGCCTAGGCGTGTCCGCTCGAACTTTACTCTCGAACAATAACCGTTTCTCCAAAAAATGTGACCAACCACCACTGCCATATTAACTTGCTAATCCTTCAGCAAACGTATACGGTTATATGTTTAAGTAGGGGCTACAAATAAGCTACCTCTGTCTTCACTCTCGTGATTCAGTGGAACTGCCTCTACCACCGGCGTGAAGAAGACAGGCCTGGTAAAAAGACAGTATGTGCCTTTTATAAATATAATGATTAAATACCATTAAAGGACAGTGGGCAAAATACACCCATCTCCTCCACGGGTCAGACTATTTCTGGTTGAAAGCTATCGCAGCCATTATTAAACTCATCAAATTCTGCCCTGGATTCTTAAAATGTATGAGAGACGCACTCAGCTCCGCCACGGATCAAAGTACTTCTGTCTGTAAGGTATCACTCTGCCATACATGTTAAATCTTAACAGTCCGTTGTTCAGCCAATGAATCAACCGCACAGTCAGCCAACGAAAGAAATACTTCAAATAAACTGGAAAATAAACGCTACCCTTTCATTGTTTCATTGAATGTCTACGAAGTCTAAAAAACGTCCTCGTTATCATGTGGATAGACCTAATGGATTGTCTTAGATCCATAAATTCCTTCGCATTTTCGAGCACAAAAGAATCCAGATCAAAAGCATTGGCCACGTGCTGGCTACACGTGCCTGGAAATCGTTTTATTGCAGGCGTGACGCACAAAATTGCCTATTGAGTATCAAGACTTACACGCCTGTATAATTATAACAACGACCTTTTACATTTCGAACTATTAGTACGATTATTTTAATGAACAATAGCCAGGTTATACCTAAAAATATAGAATATGTTGTTTAAAAATTGTTGAACATTATTAAATATGAAGTTTACTATGGAATCCTAAACGTAATAATGGTGTTAAAAGTGACTTTACCGTTTGTTTACCCATTACAGAACAAGAAAAGTAACAATCTAAAATCGACATCAATTTCCTGAGCAATAATTGTTAAAGAAATTGGGTAAAGAAAGCATTTCCTAAGTTTTACGGGGTAAGAATAAAATGGGTCATTTACTTTTTTATTGTTTTCTTTTGTAACAATAGTTTAAATTCCATAAAGTATTGTGAAAATCGATTAATATTAAAGTATTCTTCTTAATTAACTTCCAATTAAACTAAACTCTCAGTTCAGCAGTTCTTTGTTCGTTCGCAGTCCAGTCAGTATGCTACTCGACCAAAGAGTTATTGAAAAGGCTTGAAAAGGTTGGCAAAAGTTTATTCTGCTACCAAAAAGCTTAAAAACAGTCCAGTGCAATATCAGTCACGGACGTCATCTGGAGTTAACTCGTCTAATGACTTTCAGATTCACTGGTAGAAAGTGGTTTAAGGTTTTCTGTTTGGCTGTACGTCCTGCGCTTACTTCGTACGTACCTCCTTCAGTAAAGATCTTTTATGCCTTCGGTTTTCCATGTTACGTTTAGTGTATTATGTGGGCCAAAGGCAAATATTAATTACGTCAGAAAACAACTGACAATGTCTATGAACCATGGACTTGGTGATGCAATGATCGCATTGCATCACCAATGTTTTTTGGCATCGGCCAAAAAACATTGGTCTGGTCTTTAGAGGTAAGACCATTGTGAGGCTTTACAGAAAATACCATCGTAAAATAAACTATGTTATCGTCTCTACAAAGCATAAATTTCCTATCTCATATCTTAACTTCCAAAATAATTTTTCTTTTCAGATGTTTCAGTGTTTCTTTTCGGAGTTTTAAAAACGGAAATTTCGAACTGGTTTCTTTAAATGTCGATTTGTGAAATGCGCTGTCCATAGTCTATTACTGAAACGACATTAACGTGATACTACAGATAAATCTAACGACGCAAATGTCTTATTTCTCGCTAGTATTTCTTACTTAGTTGTGAATATAAAACTTTCAAAAGCATAACTTAGTAAAGTCATCTAACTAGTTTAGCGAAAGCTTGTTCCTATTTGCTCTTTACTGAGTTTTTCACCTGAGTGCACTCGTACTGTTACTTTGCATAAGTAAAGTGATGTCTAACCGATTAGTTAGTACGCTACCTATTTCCTAAGTGTCCAAATTGCAACTCTGTGTTCGATGCGTCCAAAAAGTGAATTTCGACTTGTAAAAAGAATTATTGGAGAGGTTTGTCCGCAATGGTCGGAAATAGGCTCATGATAACGATGACGATAAAAAGATAATCTGGAATGGAGGCTAGTGATGGCGAGGGTACAATTACTCTGAGTTCATAGCTTGCTTGGCTTCAGTTTTTGTGTCAGATTAATGGTATTGGGTGTTTTGGAATGCTCATAACAAGTATAGTGTTTGTATTGGTTGTTTTTATTACATTTGAGAAACAACTTGCCTAATATTAGTAATAGATATTAATAAGTAGACGTTTGTCTCTTCATGAATTCTAATAGGGTTCCTGAGAAGAAAGAACCTAAAAATGTTATTATGCGTTAGTGTATAGTGATTTCAAATCAATAAACGCAAGTGTATCAATGCTTAATTATGCTGTGCACACATTCGAATGAAAACTTCTAGGAATATGTTTTGCTTTATAACTAGAATTCTTATGAACTATACCGACTGAGTTTGTATTATGTTAATACTAGCTTCTGCCAACAGCTTCGCCCGCAATCTCGAAGGATATAAAGTGGCCTATGTGTTATTCCTGATCATAATCCACCTCTGTTCCAAATTTCACCTCGATCACTTGAGCCGTTTTCACGTGGAAGAGTAATAAACACACACACATAAATTTTCATAAACTTTCGCATATATAATACTTAGGACTACGGATAGGTAAATTCTGTTGGAGATCACTTTGTATTTATGAGTTTCTTATAGTTCATTGTCACAGACTATATGTTTTTTTATTAGTTTGCCCTTTTTACTGAATAAAGCAGACGAACAGACGGACAACTTGATGAGAAGTAATCGATGCCGCTAATAGATTCTGATAATACCAGATATATTGCATGTGCGTTTTGGGCCTTTGGGATGGTGAGGGGCGAACGGGCTTCCAGTGACCTCATAAACACAGCGAACCGCAACGCTTAATGTTGGTTATCTCCGCTTTCCTAAAGGACTTGGTGTTACTCTAGTCGTGCATCATTTGTGTCATTCCTCATGTCATTTGTCCATATATGTTATTTGTCCTGACTGTTGTCTGGTATACTACTCTCTCTTTGTATAAATACAATAATTTATCTTTTTCCTTGCTCGTCTATTAAGAGTGCTCGTAATTTATGTTTATTTATACTGTGTAACGTTGTACCTTGTTTGCCCTAAAAATAGCTTCGAAACCATATAAATTATAAATAATTACAATAGATTATTCTAAAACTATTATTAAAATACACTAAATAAACAAAAAGAAACACATCTTACCACTTACTAATTTAAAACGCATTAAAATAATTAATTTTATATAAAAACATTACGGAACCCAATATTAATTGTTTACCCAAAGATCCTCGCTTCTATTGCGCCTACGCATCTCTAAACGAGTTAATAACTAGTCGTGTCGGCTCGTCTCGGGCGCATTCGTAAAATCCAACGAACAGTCAAATTAAAGGCATCAGAGGTGACGGCTGTGTCACTCGATCGCGGACGACCTACGTTGCAAGATCGTACTTACCTACCTAACTAAATCTACTTCAAATCAATTATATAAATTGTAATCGGAATCCCGCTGGGGTAAGTTTCCATGTATTGCTTAAGTGTTGCTATTGTAAGGTGTTTCTTCTTCTTAATTTCTCGCTAGCAGCGGCTATTCCTTTTTTTCTTTGTCTGCTGGGACACTGTGACCTTTGGACCCGGCTACGTGGTCCGAGCTCTGCTAAAGCTTGCCTTGTGTCTGCGCTTCCAGGATTTATGTTCTACAATTGACCTCGCGTCGCAGCCATCTACCTGGCGGATTTACGTTCTACTTTTAACCTCGCGTCGCAGCCATCTACCTGGCGGTGAGCGGGAGACCAGACCTCCTTCTACCTGGGAACTACCTAGGCCCTGCTGAAGACCTGGAAGTGCATTTGGAACGAGACCGGACCCCCTACAGAGCTACTCCACGGTTCAGGCCAGTGTTCTCAGTGTACCTATTACCCCGAACCTGGACGTGATTGGGGCAACAGATAATTGGCGTAAATAGAGTGAACTACTTCTAAAAAAAAGTGTACTTTATTTGGACCCTTACCTACCTACCTACCTGCCGGCCACCTGACTCCTACAGGAGGCTAGGTGCCGCAACTGTATTTCTAAATTATCTGAAGGCGGTGCTTATTCCGTTTGGTCGAACCTCGGTCAGGTGTTTTTAGTCTGATTACTAGATTAACAGTAGAGGTAGACTTGTAACATATGTTGCATAAAGTGAAAATTTGAATGAGAATCAATTTTTGAAATATGTAAGAACTGTTGCAATAAAGGATATAATTTTGCCAGAAAACAGCAATTGTAACGTTATAAAAACCAGTTAATTTAAATATCTTTTTACCAACCGTTTTTGACATGTCAATCAGCAGAGCTGTTTTCTCGTCACGACCTCCTTTTACAATTCAATTTACTGTCTCAAAAACATCTAAGATTTCTAGAAGAAAAAGAAGCAAAAGAAATTCTTTATGGCGACTAATCTTTATTTAACCCCAGGCCTTTGCTGCAGTAGTTCATTTTAGAATACTAACAACGTAATTTGTATTCATAAAAGCTTAGTTGTCTTTTTCAAACAGTTGTTACAATTGTAGTTTGTGCTATATTATTATATATTTTCCACATCAGAGGTACATTGTTTGTAGACTGATTTACCTACAAAACAATCATTGTTATCTTCATGAGGAAATCATAACTTGATAGTTATGTTATACCTATGAAGGTAAAGTCAAAACTAATTAGTAAACCACTTGATTGGGTTAGCTACGTTTGGTTGCTATCAGTGTCTTCTGTTGTATGTTTAGCGAACTGAAACTTATGTATAACAAACAATACGTTATAATTTGGGATGCATATAGTGATACTTTAGGCAATGCAAAGTAGATTATTTGAAAAACTAAATGTGCAGTATCGTCAAGAAAAAAATTAATACATAATTTGCTAAGTCGTATCTGATGACCTGTGTTCTACTCATAGAAATATTAAGAACATATTATACCAAGGGCTTTATTGTTATACTCAGTTTAAAAAATATCCTTCGAAATAACAAATTATTACAATTGAAAACAATTTCTCTATTCAATAAAAGTTTCCCTCAAATGTGGGTTTCAACCATTTTGATTTATGTGGGTACAATTTTCTGCTTCGCTCGTCTTTGCTTCAAAGTAAACAGTTTTGCTTTTGCCAATGAAGACGAGGCCTTAATTTTGCCAGTTGTGCGGACAATGAACTTGTTAAATCTATAAACTATGAAATTAAAACATTTAGCCAGTTGGTTGTTTAACCCTTCTAGGAAGAAAAGACCAAAATTAGAAAATGTGTATATTTGTGAAAAGCACCTCGTAGCATAATATACATGGTACATGGCTGGGGAGTTAACGTTTTAATGTAAAACTTACTAGATAAACCATAAGTTTTAGAGTGGTAGGTTAGACTTTGTAGTCAGTTATCACAAAGCAACTGACCCAGGAACGCCCAACAGAATGAGA
This sequence comes from Spodoptera picta, assembly GCA_038387885.1. NCBI lineage: Eukaryota > Metazoa > Arthropoda > Insecta > Lepidoptera > Noctuidae > Spodoptera > Spodoptera picta. Next base: position 1,147,888 of record JAZHFQ010000105.1, read on the forward strand.
AAAAATCAGTCAGAAATCATTAAAAAATTATAACTCGAAAACTACGCAAAATCGTAGAACATACATACATGGGGGTGATTTGGATAGACGACCTGATTTGACGTTGTTGTTTTCTTTGGATCTGTTGTTAAGTGTTTTATCTATACTAATGTCCAACTATTGTAGTTATGTCACTATAACAATCCAAATTTCCAAAAATAAATAATTGTCTACCCCGTGCAAAGCCGGGACGGGCTGCTAGTTTTACAAAAAGTTGAAAGTGAGAAGCCGAATATAAGGTCTGCCTCTAGGTAGATCAAAATGTTACAGTTATTACGTTATTTTGAGTACTATGGTTAAAAAAAACTACTATCACTACCGATCTATGCTCGTACCTACTTAGTACATTTAATGAATAACAAAATTGGGTATATGTTTACAATTGCCTTAACATTCTAGAATCTTCTTATCAATATGCTGGTGAATGACTTGTCAATACCTTTCGATCTGGTCATGAGAAATAAATAATAGAAAAATATATTCATTTCATATTCTAACGGGAAATCGGAGACGGCTAAACAAAAAACCAGTCAAGCGAGAGTTGTACTTGTATAGTATCTAAGTATTCTTAGTAAAAAAGCAAATAGGGAAAAGTACTTCATAATATTCTCATATTTTTTTGAGTGCTCTTGTAAGGAAACCTAATGATTATTGACTTCTTTGATTATTTTTATAGAAAAAATACTTTTGGAACATTCTGTAATAGAAAGGACAACACCCTACTCTGTTTGATTTACGTGTAAAAAACAATGATTACGAAATATTCAGTTATAAAATAGAGAATCGGTTTGTACATTAGCATTAAAATCTAGTGTAAATTGACGAAGTGCTACTACCTACCAGAAGTAAAAAATACACCTGCATTTTCTTAAAAGCTCCTTTTATAACCCCTTTAGAAAAATTCAGGCGTAATTTGGTTTTTATTAAAATGTCCTTTTCGCACGTAAATGTGACGACACGGTTGACAAGTTCGTAGCCAAGATGAAAACGCAAGGAAAAATATAAAAAAAATATACGTAACAAAATGGCTTTCAGCCTTTCATTAGATACACGAGGTTTGTAAATATAAAAATTAATACCTCAATGCGGTATTTGATTTTTGAAAAGACCTTTGAGAATATAACTTGTAGTTAGAAAAACATAAATTTTCTATATGTAGTGATCATCACTTTGGTACGGCCCAGTGTTGAATGTGATGTAGTAACTAATTATTTAGCTAGTTATCAAGAAATTAGAAATCGTTGATCTAAAAGAGCATTCAGGGTCCTTGAACTGAGCTAAAATGGTACTGAGTGCTTAGAGAATAATACTTAATAATAAGTAATATCCGAGTCTATGAACACATAAGAACCGGCAATCATTATTATGAATAGAAATTACGTAGATAGAAATGACAATGGCAAACAGTAATTCAGTCGAGATATCTATTTATGGTTGAGCGATGATGATGTCCTACTTCACCCAGTAAGGCACAAAGTTCAAGTTGAACAACATAATATTGTATTCAAATAATAACGCTATAAACAGAAACTTGTATCTGAGTTATAAAAAATTGCAGACAATGTGCTTGGAGCTTGAAAGTTATAACACAATAGACCATACATTACTCACAGTTACCGAACTCCGGCCATTAGGTACTTTTTACAATATGGCCTTCGTTTTATTGGCGTTGGTCGTATATTTACTTTTGCCCTAAAATTACGTGATAATCTTAAACTGTCTTTTAAACACAGTAACAGGAGGGCCTATGGTAACGATGATCCTAACCTTACTAATAGAGTTACAAATTACTAAAAGAACCTACAAATACTATAAAATAATTACTGCTTTTTTCTAATATATAATCATTATCTAATATTAATAGCCAATCTTTCAGTTTATTTAAACAAAATTAACTTAGAATAATTTTATTTTCAAACCTTTTTCCGAATGGTTTTATAAATATACATAGTGTTCTCTAACAAAGTGATAAAATTTCTGTTTTCTGATTACTCTCTCTGCTACGGTAGAATCTCAGTTGAAATTATTTGTGGCGAACAAAATCGAGAGAATCACTGTTTCAAGAAGATTACTCGTTTTGATTTCACAGACGGATGCCATTTTATTTTCACAATTTTAAGAGAAACTTAATTTGCTCATTCTATGGATACAAGAAAAACTATACAGTTCAAATCACAATTCTGACGACGGAAGCTAATTAAAATCCCACCACAAATTCGTCGATCTGTGACAAAAATATTTATGTTGTTGGCAGAAGTATCAACAGCCAACTGCTGGATTATAGACCTTTGGGCTTTACCAATGACCTACATAAAAGGTATTCTACTCATCTCCTATGAGGTCAAAATTTCAGTATAGTAATCTATACATAGAATAAAATCATAGGAACGTAAAAACTATACATTCAATATTTTTTTTTACGAATACTCGGAGCATGATCCATCATGGATATCAAAGGCAAAAACAGTTTTTAGATTTTTTGTCTATTTGTTTGTCTACCTCTATACATATATCCAGAATAAACTCAAAAAGTACTGTATGGAATTACTTCAAATTTTGCATGAATATTATTATCAGATCGGGTCAACATATAGGCTACATATTATCACGCTATCACCTACGGGGGATGAGTCTTTACTTCTCTTACGCATTCTGTGACAGCATGTACCTAACGATAATCTAACGGCGATATAAAACTACGCCATTTAAGTAACTTGGCAGAGAAACATAGTTTAATGAATGTTAGTAGTATAATGACAATATGGAAGCAGTGCCATCTATAAGATTTCATAAAAATCAAGTTACTGTTAACACTTTTTGAAAATTAAAATTAAAACTTGAAAATGTTGGCGAAGTTATTAGTTAGTAATTATTAAAATTTATTGGTGGTAGTATCGTGTAATTCATTTAGACAAATTTGACTTCCAACAAAACCTCATGTAGGAAGGATAGAAGTCCACGGTACATGCACGAGAGGACTCAGGATGCATTTTGTTACGTGCGAAAGTTTGGTCGCCCGGACCTCTTCATTATCACCAACCCAAACTGGCCTGAAATAACAGCTCAACTCCTAGCAAGACAGCCGTCGTACGACAGGCACAACTCATCTATAGCGTATTCCATCTAAAGTTGAAGTGCCTTATGGATTTCCTCACAAAACAAGTGTTTGGTGCAGTCCAATGTCATATGTACTCTGTGGAATGGCAGAAACATGGCTTGCGACACGCACACCTGCTTTTGTGGTTGGAAGAGAAGATCAGGCCTAACCAGATTGATAACACATCATAAGTGCTAAGCTTCCGGGCTCTGACGTCGATCCTGTTCAGCATCAGATTGTGAAAAGTCACATGCTAAACCATGTGACTTGCCCCTTGTGGTACTTAAATACGAGTTACCCGTGCATGAGAGATGGACAATGTACGAAAAGGTTTCCGAAACTATTTACTAACGAAACCATTACTGATGAGAATGAATATCCCTCATACGGCGCCGATCACCAGAAGAGGGTGGAAATTCCACTAAGCTGAGCGTGCATGGCCAGGCGCAACCGGGCAATAACAGATGGATTCTTTGTTACTCACCAGTACTGTCCAGGGTCTTTCCGACGCACATCAATGTCGAGTCGTATAGCAGCGTCGAGTCGATCAAATGCAAATACGTCAACAAAGGGAGCGATCAGGCGACGTTTGCTTTACGGAGCACTGATAAAGACAAGGTGACCAAATACCAATCTGGTTGCTACATCATCACGTCTGAAGCGGTTTCGCGGATACTGGCGTTCTCTATACATGACAGGCATCCTACAGTCACGCTTTTAGACGTCCACCTATAGAATGGCCAGAGCATAAATTTTCACCCAAAAACATTGCTGAACGCTTGGAAAATCCACGCCAACCAACTTTGACTTTTTTTAAGCAGCAGGCTCCGTGAAGTCGACCAGTTTGAGACTTTGTATTACACGTATGACAAGCATAGGCACTCCTATTAGCAGACGTCGATAAAGAAGTGCTGTGGAAGATTTTAACAGAATTTTCAGGACACCGCATTGGGTAGGGTTTATACTGTACATCCAAATAAAGGCGAATGGTGTTTTCTGCGGTTGTTACTTCACACAATCCGAGGCCCAACATCTTTTGTCTTTCTGAGAACACTTAATGGCATAGAGTATCCCACTTACCACGCAGCCTGTGTCACGTCACCGTCTCGATAGTGACCAAAACTGGGATGACACCTTTGTTGAGGCGAGCATCGGTGACAGTCCCTGCTGCATGCGTCATTTATTTGCCGTCATCATATGGAGTCACGAACTCGGTAGCTTTATGGGAGAAGTATCGTCATCATCTGTTTGAAGATTTTCAACGAGCATTGAGGCGTATTGGAGAAGAAGTCGAAGTAAATAATGAACGCGTGCTGAACATCTGTCTAACGTTATTTTAAGAATTAGTAATTCCTATCGGATAATTCACTAACCGAATCTGCGTTACCAGCTCCCAATTATCACCGCAGACCATAAAAATCGAGAGTATAACGCTTAAACAAATTACGATCCGGTTGAAATGACCGCCTTACGGCCAAAATGTTTTTCTTGGCCAAAATATTGCTCCTGGTGGAACAGGAAAACATTTGTTACCACTGGCATACTAGCAGAGGTCAGAAGGCAAGGCAAAATCGTTTTGCTGTAGCGTAGTCGAAAATCGCTGCCACACTGCTTTCGGGTGCAAGGACAGCACATGTCATGTTTAAAATTCTCATCGATTTAGAGAGCGCCGAAATGCATGCTTATGGCGTGTCACGTAACACTGATAAGGGACATGTGCTCAAGGATTACTCTCTGATCATATGGGATGAGTGTACAACGGCCAATAGGAAAGCAGTTGAGACCGTGGACAAAACCCTGCAGGACATCTGCAGGAATAAACATGTGATGCGTGGTGTCATTGTTCTGTTCAGTGGCGATTTCCGGCAAACGCTTTCAGTGGCGACGCGAGGAACGAGGGCTGACGAGGTGAATGCTTCGTTAAGACGTTCGTCGTTATGGTCACGAGTTTGTACGCTGCGCTTGACCATTAATATGCAAGCTCAACTCGGCGGCAATTCACGTGCTCCAGAATTGTCCGATGTCCTTCTAAGTCTCGGCGAAGGCACTCTACCGGATAAGAAAAGTGGACAGGTAGTGCTTCCAGAGTCTCGGTAGAATGGTATCCTGCTTAGAAGAACTCATTGGCTGCGTGTATGGGGTCATCAGCGGTATACTGCACCAGCAGAATTCTTGGGTGCAAATAATGTATGAAAGTAGAAGAATAAAAATAGAAGATAATAAAATAAAAACAACTTTGCTAGGACTGATAGCAGCAAAGGTCGTCATGAAAATAGCTCTATTAATAAGAATTAATAGTTCAAGTCCAAATGTTAATAAAAGTTTTATTATTGTTGTGTATAATTTCTTATTTTTAAAGATACTTTTTTAAAGAATAATGAAATTAGGTACGACATAAATTCGCGCAAATCAGATAACAATGTAAAACAAGCTTCCCTACAGCCACGGTTGAATAAGTTGAATTCAAGTCCCATACCTACCTAAAAACAGCACATAAAATGTCTTACTTTCTTTTTTTGCCTTAAACTCATTGTTGCTTCTTGCACCCACCGATTACTTTTTTCTACATCACCCAAAGGTCGGTCTGACTGGAAGATAAGCCCACGGCATCAAGTCCACCTCATTTATGTTAGTGCATGAACCTTAAAAATATTTATTCAAATTAACTTAATAATTTGAGTACCTAATTGTCCTCTATTTAGTAACACTTACTGTTACACTAATGCCATTTTGGGCGACATTATGGCAGCCTTATTACATACTATTACAACGTCCTTAATTTCTGCACTATTTTATCTATTTCCTTCATTCACATCTTATGCCTAAACTCAGCAGAACTTCACTTGATTGGTTTGCAAAAAGAAATTATACTTATATTTCAATATTATTTTCAAAGTTGTTTACTTATAATACTATTGCGTCACTGGCATCTTAGGTATGTTTGGTGCTATAGAACCTTCACGTAGACGACATCGTGTGCAGCAGTAGAATCAGTAGATAATATTATGATTTCCGTAGGAGGTTACCTTTACCGGGAAAACTATTCAAAGTTACTATTCTACGCGGACGCAGTCGAAGGCATAGCTAGTACTAGTATAATGACGAACGTAGAAAACTCCAGAGTGCACATAATCCACTACTTACGTAAGTAGGTACCAGTTGAGGACTAGAAACATAAGATTGTATATTTTATTTATACGATTAACAAGACTACTAGTGGTATTGCGAGTGCAGACCACATTGCAAGTAATTTTATTAAAGGAAAAGCAATATAAACTCAACTCGTTGAGACTAGAAATAAATCCACAGAAATGGGATGTTATACTTAGGTAATTTATTTATTTATTTGAGAAAACAAATAAAGGTATATCCAAATGAAACTTTAAAAATAATGAATGAATGCGCGATTGTTTTAATTGCTGAGCAACATGTTGTAAGTGCCATAACGGGCAAAAATAAGTTAAACTAAATATGGTATCACTACTTACTAGATTGTGACGAGCAGATGACTCCATGAGAGGTACCGGAGATCGACATGATAAGTAAGATGCCGTTTGATTAATCAATTAAATATCCACTAAAATTATTCAGCTTTTGTTGTTAGTCATAACATAATTTTAGATCCAAATATTCCATTTTAGGACCTACATCAACGTTAGTGTGAACTCTGGTGATGGATAAAAACAGAAATATTTTATATAGATAACAAAAAAACTTTAACAAAAGGTATTTACACATTTACTTACTTTACTGAAAATATAGTTCATTAGGCGCTAAAAGCCTGTTTTTGCAAGTCTCTTGTACTTATTTATTCCTTGAGTAGCTTTGTAGGCCTAATTAAGTAAGCAAAACTCTTGCGTTCAAAATTAGATTTAATTATAGTTTCCATTTGGGTTCAGTCTTGAACACTCGATGTGTCTGGATTATTTAAAGTGAATTGAGAATGATTGATTTAACAAAAAATATTAAATAGGCATTTTAAAGTTTGATCTTGTAACACGTGTTTAAATCAACTAATCACTTAATCAATAGGTGCGTCCTGTCAGTAACGGGATATGAAGACAACATTGAGACTGCAACTAAACCAGAAAATATACAACGTGTCATGTAGTGGATGTGAAGAGCCAAAACCCGAGCTCAAAAGATAACTGCTTTTGTCCTAATGAAACAAAAATGTATAAAATGAACACATTGAATAATTTTGAATCAAAACATGAATTAGAAATAACATTTAACAGGTTATGCACTCCCATGACTCAGCAATTTCAAAATAGAATATTTTCACATAGAAATAGTACAATAGAATGTATGACAGCTAAGTGACAAAATTACCTAGACATACATCAGACATGTGACATAATTGAGGTAGACGAAGAAACACTATTGAACGCGAATTGAAATAAAACAATCAAGCAAATTGTAGTTGAATGGACTCTGATGTATCTATTACTAGAGGTAGTTTTCTAGAATGTTCCCGTACTCATCAAGTTAAAACTATCCAGTTTGTCCTGACTGTCTCTTAAGGTGATTCACCAAATAGCCAGAGGTCAAATTATACTAGAAATACAAGCTGATGTGTCTAACCTAACTCAACAAAAGTGCAATTAACTTAGTTGCGAGTTTTTCAAGAACAAAATAATTAATTTTCTTCTACTAGGAACGCGACGGTGAACAATTTATAGTTTAAAAGGTACAATTTCTCCGTGTGTGCTGAACTTTTAATTGTCCAGTGTGTTAAATTAAGATTTTTTACTGTTATGAAACATGAGTAATTACAAATAGTTAAATAGCTATTGAGAAACATGGTAAGAATAGCAACTAATACGAACGTTATTTGTACAGAAAGACCAGGTAAAAGAATTAAATTTTGTAATAAATCACTGCTTTATTTCTATAAAAAACTTAAAAAGTAATAGTTGTTACTATTACTTAAATAAAATTAAAACTAAATATTACTAAATTAAATATATACAACTTAAGAATAAATAAATTAATTAATATATTATTTAATAATTAATTAATTAAGTAATAAATTAATTATTATTCTACAGCGAATAACAACTTAAAGCCAGACGACGAAGCCTCTTCAATTACATTTGCAAACCATTTTCTAAAAAGTTATTTGGTAACATATTTCTAAGCAACGCGTGTAGGCCATGTTGTTTGAGTGATAGAATTTTTACATGGATCAACTACCATCTAGCGTTTGTAACCCAGTCGGGCGAAATAACTTTTATAACAAGACCTATTGTCAGACTTTTTGGACGCTTGAATTCTCATTTTACGATCACAAAATATTTTACAGGTCAAGTCGTAGTTGAATCTAAATAAGTAGGCAAAGCAAATAATTTAAATTTATGACAGAAATGGATGTTTACAAACCTCTTAGGTCTGTCTAGGTTAATACACATATGCCTATGACCTAAGTGCCTATGTATGTAGGTATTATTTTTTCAAAAGGTGAAGTGTCACTGTACTTGGACAGTGTGCTTTATCTGTTTTGAAGATATTGGAAAATGTCAGTACTTCGAACCAAATTAAACCATATTATGAAGACATAAGTCTTAATATTAGGAAAAGAAATATGCTATTTAAACCTATAAGAAGTCTTATTATAGGTTTAAATAGCAGACGCTTGTCTCCACAAATAGATTATTGGAATTAAGTAAGTTACAACATTAAACTACCTAAATTGCCTTTGAATGAAGGAGTTGTTCTAGTTTTCAACGAATACTATTTGGCATAAAGCTTGTTATAAATAACTAATATGTTCGTAAAATAGTAGATTGTGCCAAAATGATTTAAAGTGCTAACGACTACTAAGTGCGTGATATTCAAATTGCTTTCGTACAACTACTTATGATTAAGATCAATTAACAAACGGCTAACCGTTTGTATGGCCTTAAACGTGGAAATTTTTTTGATAGTCAACGAAAAAGTAACCTTGTTTGTGAATTTTAGAAGAATATTCTTTTTTTTATAGTAAGTATATAAATAAATCTACTATTCCAAAACTAAGCAACAGCGCTTATTAGTGTACAATTCCATATGTCTTGAATTAAATAATTTGGTATTTGGATTTCTTCGCAAAAAGCATAAGCTGAAAAAATACTGTAAAATGTATTGATTTATTAAATTCATTAGTACCTAATTAGGAAAAAGCAGTTATTGGAATGAATAAAAATATTCAGTAAAAACTTACATCAGTTACTGGGTGAATTCGTACTAACCGTGTATTATGGACTATCTGCACAATCAGAGTATACACACTCAACTGATAAATCAGTTCGGGAGTAGCGAATATAGACGATATTTGACAAATGAATAAAAATCTAACTGGGTTATTTGACAAATGAAATAAATGTTGTCTTGTAATCTTGTTACACACACATGAACAGCCTATAAGTGTAGCCACTGCTGACCAAAGACCTCTTCTTGCACGGAGAAGGTCAACAATATTATTACAACCACTACTATCGTTTGGTTAACGGATTTTTTTTTTTTAAGGGGGGAAAATCATCGAATGACTGCTCCCGCCTGGGTGAGGCGGAAGGGAGTGTCAGACTCTTACTGACTAAAAACCACCCCGTTTCTTCTCCTGCACGTCGAGCCGGAGCCCGAATCGGCATCGGCCCTATAGGGCCCCATCTGTGGTGGTCTGATGGCTCTTTGAGGCGCGCGCGGAACGCGACACGCCGTACGCTCGGGTCTGTTTCTGGTCGGACGGGGAGCCACCCATGCTCGCCGTCCGCAGGCCCGCGCTTACGGTGGCCGGAGATCGTCCCGCGATCCCCGACGCCCTGTGTGTCCTTCGCGATGGCTGGGTTGTGAGGAGGCAGCGCTTCGCTGCCTCACGCGTCCCGCCTCCTCCTTAGCTAGCATGACTGCTTCGCAAAAGGAGGAGACGGTATCCCAGTCCCCCTCGCTCCGCATCATGGCCTGCACTAGGCCCGGACGCGAGAGGTCGCCATCGCCGATCACTTCCCTGAGGACACGGCGGTGCTCAGCCCACGAAGGGCATTCTCCCACCGTGTGTTCCACCGTGTCCTCAGGGCGGTCCTCGCAGTGATGACACCCGGGCGTTTCCTCCCGCCCCATCAGACACAGGTACCTCCCGAAACATCCATGTCCGGTGAGGACCTGCGTCAGGCGGTAGGTGAGGACGCCGTAGCGTCTCTCAAGCCACTCCTCAAAGAGGGGACTTACCGCTGCGATGGCAGCGAGCCCAGCCCTCGGTTGCGACAGTCGTTGCTGCCATTCCGCCATGAGATCGCGCCGGAGCTCATCCCGCCACGCACTTATCTGGCGCGGCAGCGGAGTTTCGCCCCGGCGACGTGCCTCCGCGCGCATGCTATAAACGCGCGCGAGCACCTTCGCCTCCAGATCCCACGGCGGAGGTTCGCCGACTCCCCAGAGATCGTGCGGTATCCGCGGATCATTCGGATCGCCATGACCCTCTGTGCCATGAGCAGCGTCCGAGCGGGACGCCGCAACAGGTTTGGCGCCCAAACAGGGGTGCCGTAGAGGGCCATGGACCGCACGACCCCGGCGTATAACCTCCGGCAGGAGGCGTTTGGCCCCCCGAGGTTGGGGAGGATGCGTTTGTCAATGAAGTTCCACCGACTGTCGAGGACGAGTCCTAGGTACTTCATCGTCGTCTCGACGCCGATGGTAACTCCTCCCGCCGTTATTTGGGACCCACCCGGAGGTGGCGCGTTCCCGCGGCCATGAAAACACATGGCCTCGGACTTGTGGAGCGCCACCTCGAGTCCCAACTACCGGATTCTCTGAACGACTGTCGCAACCGCTGTCGCCATTAAGTCGGCCGCCGCCTGGTGCGACCTCCCGTGCGCGTGGTTAACGGATAAAGTCTTATATTCAGTCTTATCAATAGCCTATAAATGGTGAAAACACAAAATACAAAACAGGAGTTTCAAAAATTATACTGCTTCAATACGAAACGAATATTTATTTTCCAGCAGCTTGCTACTATAACAAAGAGACTTACAGACGTCAGATGATACCAAATGAGATGTTTCGGTAGAATCATAAACGTCTGATTTTATTATGTTGCCGTGACACAAACCAGAAGGGTTCGTAACGCGCATGAGCGAAATGCAATTTTCGGAGACGATATTGTAGACAGTTCAGCGACTGTGAGTAAGATACCTTCCTAATCATGCCATGATGTAGAGGAAACTGACCTTATGGTTATGGAATACAAATAAAAATATTGTCATCATCAGCATATTACCCACACATTAGGATATTTTTACTTTTATACGTTGATTGACGCACGTAAACAGAGCCTAAAAATCTCCAGTTCGGTCAGTGTGTGACTGAACTGCATCCAACATCTTTCTAAGACCATTATCAGGTTATCTGTCTGTCCACCTCCTTTGGACCTTTCTTATGATTATATTTTTACTAAAGACTGACTTACTACATGAAATTAAATAATTGCTTCCTTAGAAATAGTGATTTAATCCTACTAATAGTTAAGTAAACAATCGTATAATAAAATTAAGTTTGTTGGTACTAATGAATGTGGTTTGGCAAAGCCGGACATGAGGCCGGACATGAGGCCTGCCAAGTTTAAGTTATAAAGTTTTTTTGTTAAATGAAAATCAATCTTTCTTTACAAAAAGATAGTAACTTACGATAGGACCTATAAGGAGTTATTTAACAGTTTCTTTTCCTTTTATATCAAAGTTAGTCAGAACTATGGAATCAACTAGTTTAAACTTGTTTTCGAACTTTCTTAGACTCACAATCCAATATTTTAGCATCTGTTATGGTCTAATTGAAATAAATTAATGTTTCAAGTTCATCATGGACTAGATCAAGAGATTAAGTCGTAACAATAACTTGTTAAAATCAAAATTAAGACTTATTTTAGAGCTAATAAAATTTAATTTTATTCAAATATGTAATTTAATTGGGTGATAAATTCTTTTGTGTGTAAAGATGGCATGTAAAATTAATAACCAGAATAAGTAGATCTATTACTGCTTAAGTAATAGTCATGTTGAGGGATTAGATTCTATTGGTCGAAAAATTTAGCAGACATTTTTTTCCGATAATTTTATGTTATACCTTGTTGATATATTTTGTTTAGCACATCATTAAATTATTTTTATTATAATATTCAGCATAGCGTTGCCTATGGCTACTGGCGGACGTAATTTAATTATGATAGTTCAAAGTCAATGAAAAAAAGGCGCAAACAGTTTCTTGAAACAACGACAGTTGCACCCGATTACTACAGATTTTAGACGCAGCACATACACACACATTGACCTGAAGGACATCTTTCATTTTCCTAAGTCTGCTAACGTATCACATAAATAACCGACTGCCATTTTGGTGCTTCAATCATTTCTAAGTGACATTATGCCCACCTTTCTTTCAACGTCCTTTTGACAGTCAAAATCTTGTCACATGTTCAATATGAGTGCTTAACAAGCTTTCGTGTAAGTACATGATAAAATATACTACCCGTACTACGTTTTTTAAAAAACATAACTAAATTAAAAAAATTCCATAACAACACTCATTAGGTTGTTCTAGTTTCATATTTGTTATAACTTATCAGGAATGATTTACTCGTCGAACAAGTCATGTAAATGTATTCTGTAATCATTTTCTTTCTATTATACTATCCTCAAATCCATATATTTACTGTATTACTACTATGTTTAAATAATAACTTTCGTGATAAATACTAAATTAATAATTATGCTTTCGACTTACTCTCGCAATTGTCAGACGGGTCTTGAAGTTTTTATTCAACCCATATCTCACATTATTGAATAGTGATAAAGTGATTATTATGCTTTCGGCTCACTAATGTCTGTTTGACGAGGAACTCGACCAGTTTTAAGCCATGCTAGAGGCTTATGTTCATAAGCAGCATTCCTCAACGCGATTCCATTGAGTAGCAGCACAACAACCGCCGCGTCGTGCGTCGTGGGTCGCGAAATGCTGTCCATGAATAATATGGCATGGCTTGAAACCAGTCGAGTTCTAGTCATATAGTTACGTGAGTAAATTGATAACATAATAATCACTTTACTACTATTCAGTAATGAAAAAAAAATCCAAATCAAAAGAATTTAATCAAAAGTAATATTATTAGTATCTAATCAAAGACAAGATTAAAAACGACATCATGGGCTAATTTTAATTAATTAAATATCTGTTCATGGATTCATAAAAAGGTAAGGAAATAATTAACATGGATACATACAAGAATGGGCCTTGTTATTTTGAGGAAAGGTACCTATTATGTAATTTTATTATCTTGTAGAATGTGTAATAATCCACGTCTTTTTATTCTTTGAAGGGTTTCGGTAGAGTTATTTTAGGATTGAAATTAATAACTGATCTTAATCCATATATTCTGAATCGATCTTAGTTTTTGGCAAATTTATAGAACTAAAGTCAAAAACAATCTTTATCGAAAATTTTTAAAGATTTAGTCGACACGAATTTTTTAATCTTGTTTTGCTAGTCAGTAGTTTGACTAGTATTTACGTGCTGTGTATATATGTACTGATATACCCACCCTCTTCTAGCACTCATCATCATCAGCCTATAATAACATTTATAAGTGGCCACTACTGATGAAAGACCTCATCTTGAAGAAAAGTTTGAATATTTATCAATAGCAATAACAATTACATTCTTCTAATAGCGGGATATGTTATGGACTCTTGAAACGAGTATGGTATATACTATATATCTAACATAACTTGGGTGATTTTTAATCTTAAAGTGCACTGTCTCAACTATCTTAAGCCTCGATATTGTATCTAGTCACGATCAGCAGACTGCACTTAGCTCCTAAGTTTGCTGTTTCAGTGATTTTATAGATAATCTCGATCTAGGTCATACTTAGATTTGCTAAGAAATCTAGTGCCAGTAGCGTGAAGCATGAAGGTTAGAGGTAACTTAGAGATTGGTTGAATAAGACTTTAGTGTATGCCGATATATTTTTGTCCCCAACGTATTGCTTAAAGAGGCAGCTAAGGTTATTAAAATAATAATAGTTAATCATGATTATCCAGCATTAGTCAATTTTCATCCACTCCTAAACATAGACTTCATTAAAAGCCCGCCACAACTTTGTATAAACGGTGACTAATGTCTGTAAAGTTCACTAAAGTTGTACTATGTTTTTATAGGTCAACGACAAAATAAATGTATTGTCTACTTTTCTTCATACAAAAGTTTGATGCACAATGCACAAAATCTGCCACTAAAATTCAAATGGAAAAACTCGAATGCCATTGAAATTCTTATCTAGACAAGACGTAACGCAGAACTAATTATAAGCGTCACTCTGCAGTCCAATAAGGTTAAGGAATAATCCAACCAGGAACAAGCCGGTCACCAGATCAATTTGAATCAATGTCTGTTGAAGTCGGATATTTGAATGCACATTTGAAATGAGGAAAAAAGTATAGTACAAATAGATTACTGTATAGTGAGATAGAACTTCGTTTTGCTCCACGAAATGGATTAAGAATGATTGAATTGTCGTCTAAGATTGTATCCTGGCACAGCAGATCTGAGGAGTGAACTATCGTTGGCGTGTTCCGATCTGAAATGGCCTTCACGAAAAGATTGTACTCTTAAAATTGGCAACGCACTTGTGACTCCTTTGGCATTGCGGATGTCCATGGGCACCCTGGACGCTTACTAAAGAAACTAGTAATATAACGAAAGAAGAAAACGTGTATATATTGTATTCCTCCACCATTTAATTTGGAAAACAAGACAGAGTTTGTTTTATTTTTTTACTTTTATAAATTATGTATTTTCCTTTGCTTTTGCTCCTTCACAAATTTACTGTTAGTTTTTTACTAACGAAGAAAAGATAATATTCCTACGTTATTTAGGCCTATATTATCTCTACGGTACTCAGCTGTGTACGGATACATATTTTAGTAGACAAGCTATAGATAAGCTTTTTACAAAAAAGAATAAAATAAAATAATATTATTCAATTTTGTATTAGACAAAATGTGTTGAATTCAATCGGTTCCGTTATAATTTTGATACTATTTGAAATATGTAACGTTGAGACCCTTGAAGGAATTTTAATATGAAAGGCAATGAATCCTGTATGATGTACAGACTTGGGCGGAATCTTGCTATTTGCACTTATCTGAAGAAGTTGAACGGGGCGAGAGATTTGGGGCAGAGTGACCTTCGATTAGGAAGACATGGTGTCATTAAAGTAGAAAACGGATGACTTCATTGTAGTGTTTTCTTGTTACTTATTAACACATAAACAGACACAGACTCCAATTATATGCAATGAATGCCATTTACTACATATACTAGGTTTCCTACAAACTAGGTAAAATTCTAGATTAACATAGTGCTTCACTGTTTTAAACAGACAGCCTACTGAGTGAAAAGACAGTGTTTTGAATATTGAGGTAAAAGTTTCATTAACATTACTTTAAATCACGTAGCTCAAAAAAGGAGCATACATATATTACTCTTTCACAATTAGTTACCTACGCTGTTACGTAGTGGAAAATACATATCATTATACCACATTTTACGCAAAATATGGTTCGATAAGTGTTATCATTCTATGACGATGAACAGATTTTAGAAAGTGAGCGTGACGTGATTATTGTAGTGAATCACCGGTGTCGTTCCATCATAATGATTTGTATTAACAGCTGATAGGAAGATAGATGAATTTTTCTGGGGATTTTTATGTCCTATCTCTAGATCACATAGAAGGGTTATTGACACAAGCTAATTTGCAAATCTATGAAGTTGCAAAGTATTCAAGTTAAAGATTCGATTGAGTTACAATCTGAACAGACATTTTCCTAACTGATATCCTGTACAATAACAGCCATTTGAAATATCGAGATCTCATCTCAATGTGTCAGAATTTCTCCTTCTATGGCAACTCGACAAGACACTGCTATGAATGTTGTTTAAACTTTGCACTTTGCCTCAGTTCGAAGTTTGATTGGTATCGTGTCACCCTCACCCCGCAGCGAGGAATGTGGGCACAAATACATGATTAATTGTTTCGTTACTCACTTCCATCAACCCTTAGAGAAGAAGTCTCTTATCAGAACTGTTCAAGGTCATTTGAATAAGTGACTCAACGTCCATTTATTTACTAATGGACGTGTTTCTCCAATGACAAGACACGACATGCATAATATTGCAATCAACTACAGCTGAAAGACCGATGACCTTGAAAATCTTCCTTGAATTTTATTAAGCATTCCAGGGTGAACCTTCGTTTTTGTTGTCGAAGACATTGTAAGTAACAGGAAAACAACATGTCAATTAATTAAGATGATCTTCTTCCTTATAAGTTATTTGTAAACGAAAGCGCAAAGTGCCTCTGAAAACTATTTGAAACTTGAACAAGTTATCTCGAATAGCATTACTACCCTTGAACAAGTTAGTGGTAATTGCTTCAATAGTTAATCCATGTTTAAAGTCTGGACTTGTCTAAGTGACTGTTTAAGCCTTCTATTCAACTACCTGACAGTCATTTTATTTAATGGTGGATGAAGAAAATGGATACTGCAATCACTTTAATGTGCATTGTTTACATCGAAGAAGTTTCGAGTTTATATTACGTTTGTTCTACTTTAAATACTGTTGCTTACGATATAAGTGTGTTGTCAATAAAGTGTGTTGATTTTCTCAAAGAAAAATGAAAGTATATGTTCGCATAAATGATACGATTCCCTCCTACTATGCAAAGAGTGACAGTTTTTGGCATCCTAAACAATGTTTTTATGGAACAGGAGGCAAACGAGCAGACGTACCCCATGGAAAGTGATCAGCACCGCATGGGCAAAGTCAAAGTCAATGTGTTTATTTCAATTAAACCTTAATTAGGCACTTTTGCAACGTTAAACATTGAATTGTCCGTCCGTTTGTCTGTCAGTGAAGCTAGGCGCTCGTTCCAAAGTGTAGTTGCGAATGGAGAAGAACGAGCAAGAAACTCCATCGTTACTCTTTAAAAAATGCTTTTTACAGTCATTTTACATTATCTGATCTTTTACCTAATGCATATGTGAGAACGATGTAACTACAATACAACGTCAAAATTTAATGGGCCTCCGAAATCAGCTCCTGAAATAGAATAAAAAGCTATGAATGATTGTTTCAAATTGGTGCCCACATATGTACACTTTCAATTTGAAACAATGATACTATACAAATAAAAATCTATGATGAAGTCTTTCAAATGAAACCAAAAAGAAATGTTCGATGCCACAAGATATCTGGATTACATTGGAATTAGGACTAATTCTAATTCTAAGAGTATGAGCAACTACTGAGTGTATTAAGTATTGTCTATATGCAATCTGGGAAACTAGAAATTTTCAACGTCTCTAACATAATGAATTCAATCATGTACCTATATTTCGCGTCTGATGACTTTTACAGTTGGCTATACAAAAACTTGCATCAGAGAAGTTTTCAAAATAAATTCACATTTATTTACGAGGACATTAAATAAAGTATGCATGAGGACGACATTATGAGAAATAAAGCGTAGAACTCACTGTCTCTTCCCATTTTAGCCCAGAAAATTTTATTTATCTCAGTCTTAGGTAATAAAGGTGCAACTACTAAAAGGGGAAAATGCTGTAAGCTTCTTGTTTACCAGATATGTATACCGTTTATGTATATTTCGTCATATTATGCTGTATAGCCAATTTGCATCGCTCATGGATATCCACAACTCCAGAGGAATTATTACGCATGAAGTGCTTCGCATCAAGCTTAGTTGTGCGTACTATACTGTAAGGAGTGGAATTCTTTGCCAGATTCTGTATTTTTCTGAAGGATTGATGATGTCTTCAAGGCCCGAGTGAATAGGTTACTTATGGGTAGAAACATCGCTTACCACAAGGCGAGATAGTGGTTAAACGTTGGCCGATCAAATATAAAAAAATATATATGTGTTACCTGCATTTTGAAGGCAAAGGGACAGATTGAGCCCCGATAACCTGATGGACGATAAGTTGCGAGACATCACATGCCAACATCACAAAACCGCTGTTGTATCATGGCGGTTTTCTCTGAACCGTGATAAGGAAGGCCCATTCGAGAACTATGACTTTCCCACGTTAGATACAAATATTACTTTATAAGACTTTTCCAAACTTTTCTAGGTATGTATATCGAAACAATCTCATTTAGTTAACAGTTGGAATAAAAAATCAAGTAATGAAACACATAGATATTGCAATCCTTTCATTTAATCCACGTATCTTATCTGCTTATCTATTTTCCGTATTTTTCTATACTCGACAGGGACATTGTTCACCTCAATTTATGTCCAGAAACATATGGAATAGACTACGTGTTTGCAATAATAATACAAACATACGAAAGCGTTTAAGTTTAACTACAACAACAACAGCCTATAAATGTCTACTGCTGGGCAAAGCCTCTTCTCGCACGGAGAAGGTTTGAGCATTAATCACCACACTTGCTCAATGCGGGTTGGCGATTTCAAACTTATAATTAGAAATTAGAAGTCCAGGTTTCCTCACGATGTTTTTCCTTCACCGTTTGTCAGTGGTGTCTAAATAATCTTAGAAAGTACATATAACTCGGAAAAAGTCACATTGGTACTTGCCGTTGGTAGGTTTCGAACCCGCACCCTCATGCATGAGAAGCGGGCGTCTTAAACCTCCGGGCCACCACGACAGTTTAACTACAATGTACTTCAAAATTAAACACTGTCCGAATTTTCTTGGACGGAAAGTACAGAAGACTAACCGGGGGCTCGAATATTGATATCTACTATTTTGTTTTATACGAGACGTGTGTAGTAAATTAGTTAGTTTTATAGCTTGTTCACCTAACTGTTAAACAAGTTAACTCGACTAATTACAACGCTACTCTGGGGGCTAATAGTCATGAGCAGTATAACGCCATGAACACATAATCTGGCTACTTATTACCATCGATAGTTTCCACTGATTACTTGTTTCCTAAAATTAAGGAATATTTAAAAACTGAAGAAATCAGTCAGCGAAATAGCTTAAACTGCTTATGCTGTGTACTACTATAAGCTCTTTTCGCTAATTATTATAATTCATAGAACATGTTGGAATTAGCAGAATTAAAAGAGATCTCATTTCTGATATACCAGTAACTTTATAGCTATTTACCGGCTAATGTAATTTTTATTGGCGATAAAAATCTTATCACGAGATTGAGCCATGTATGAATAAGTAAGAACTTCATTTTATGTATGTAGATAAAATGCAAAACAAACTACTGTTGGTGCTTTTATCCGTTATATTCGGTATTTTTAGAACTAAGTCGGTTGCTGATATGACGCCTCGGGTTTGGTCCCTAAAGTATACTTAAAACCTTCGATTACAGAAGGCCTGGAGTTTATAATTGTGTCCAGAACTGGCAAGAGTCTCTTTTGTAATTAAATGATTTTTGTAATAGATTTGATTACAAGTGATTCCTATTCTTTTTTTACAAGGGTTTATTTGTAGTGTGTTTGTAGCTCCATAGTGTTAGTACTAGGAAATTGTCCTTCACTTATTCAATAGAAATAATGACCTGCATTGTCAGTTTTTTACAAAGTACAAAATATTTCGGCTGTGTTGTCTGTGAGCTTACTCAGTCATCTGTTGGTAATGGAGGATACTTACTAGGGAACCATAGACAGATAGTTATTTTCTCATTCATATTTGAAAATATTTTCTTTTTCGATCTCTTTGACTGGATTTTACTGTTACATTGTTCTCGCACAATCCAAAAACTATGTAACTAGAGAATTGTATTGTGAACCTGATTGAAAAAGAGTGGCCTATAAAGTTTCTTGCTCGTTCTTCTTCTTTGGAATCAAGGTGCTTGCATGATCCAAGGTGTACCCTTGGATTATGCAAATAGCTTCACTTTTATTGTATTTTATTTTTTTGACGTTCAAAAGTGCCTTTCTGGTATAAAAATACTTTCAATAAAAATACTTGTTATGATTTTGAAAATTTAAAACTGCGTGATAGCTATTTGTTACGGAGATACTGAAAAACACATGAATGAATGAAAAAATTGTTAAATTAATGTTTAAAGTTTATCAAACAATCTCCACCCATTCTTACACAATAACGAGTAAAGTCTAACACAACAAGCCCATTGTAGACAAAAAAAAATGTTCGATTCTATTTTTGATACATAAAAAAGATTCCGGTTTATCTTTGTTTCTTCCGAATTACAAGGCTCGTTACGTCCATGGAATGGGCAGAGTCTATATGTAGCTAAAAAGATCGATCTATTATTGTGTTGGTTTGTAATTACCTAAATTTTTTCTTTATTTGTCTTTGTCATTTACTTTTCGTTATTTTTTGGACTTCTTTATTACACATCTACGTAACAATTAAAGATAATGTTATTAGTTCAGAGTAGCAGAGGTTTTAAGACACATTTTTAAATCCAATATCGATCAGTATTTTTCGTTTCCTAGCAAGTTTTGTGAGCTATAAATGTATTAAAATGATGAATCTAAGAACTGGTATACTTCTTTATCTTGAATCCTACAACTTTTACGCCAAATTAACTAATGCTCCAAACGGCTAGTTCTAACGATACGTACAAATGTTCTACGGTCGGTCGGTGGCGCTGTGGGCTTGGTCGCTCCGTTCCCTACAAAATGGTTGATCGGACCGATTGCTAGCTCTCACGTCATACTCGTGAACGGGCGCCTTCTGCTGGAGCAGGTCGGCTCGCTCATCGCGCGGGTGGGCCGTTCCAGTGGGGTTTATGTAAATGTAATACAACATGTATTGTGTATATGTAGAGAGTAGACACAAACTTCTTTATGAAAAAAAAAATGTTAATGTAGCGCAAAAGATTTTTGTAACAATTAATTTTGACTGTAAAATATAAGAAAATGTTATTGAATGACATGGACACGGACAGAGTCCGTGGAAAAAAAGAAATGTAATATAATAAAAAAAATACGATACGTACAATTTTTTTCGTTAGCACTTTCAAAAAAGCCCAAGAAATGGTCTTCTTTTAGACACTATTTTACCTTCAATTTCGAAAATGAAATGCCCTAAAACTTGAGGCAACAGAAGAATTAAATCTAAAATCCTTTGCTCGATATTCATGTTTACGACCACTGAACTAACGAGACAGGCAACGAGGTCATCGCTGAAGCTTTTTAAAATTGATCTAAATAGGTATTATGGCCGTCGAAGTAGTCCCATGAGGGAATCATTTATATTATATGAGGTAGGAGACCCTTTAAACTGGATTACACTAAATTCTATGAACCTAATCATCTTGTGGACGGTAGTTATGAAAAATAGAGTAAGATGATTACCTATTGTTAGAATTAAATTAACGATAAAATGTTGATCGTAGTCGTGGTGCCGTGTCGCGGAGAACCTAACGGGTAACCGGGGCTCCAGCTCGACGTGCAGTAGAAGGAACGGGGTGGTTTTTAGTCAGTAAGAGTCTGACACTCTCTCCCGCCTCACCCAGGCGGGAGCAGTCATTCGATGATTTTCCCACCTTAAAAAAAAAGTACTAGTGCCGTGCAAGTGCAAAAGGTTTTGTCTTTAGTTCCCGGGTCAGGGATAGTTCCCTGGAAGGGATTATATTAGTATTTGTCAGGAATAGCGTCGATGATATGAGAATATCCTCCCTTTCTATTACAAAGGGCTTCATAGACACACGTACTATTATTATATATACATATTTTTTGTGTCTTACGTAGCAGTAGTTGAAAGGTTAAAACTACGAATTTCAATAGAAATAGTGCGGGGTGGTTCAAATTTAGCAAAATTAGGGACACTACTCATTAGTATGTTGATTGCATATGGTCGTACAGCTAAAATTTATGGTTCCTAAAATATAT
This sequence comes from Spodoptera picta, assembly GCA_038387885.1. Lineage (NCBI taxonomy): Eukaryota > Metazoa > Arthropoda > Insecta > Lepidoptera > Noctuidae > Spodoptera > Spodoptera picta. The sequence goes on from JAZHFQ010000105.1 coordinate 1,169,925, forward strand.
GCAAATGCGGGGACAGCAGTTTGACAACGAATGCGGGACTTTATATATGATTTATTGAATTTTGGCTGTAATTTAGTCCGCTATTCAGTTGTTTAGTAGTTGGTAGTATACTACAGAAACATTATACATACGTATAGAAAAAACAGTTTTCTTGATTATGTTCTATAAGTGGTCGTATGCGATTCATCAGTCGCATTCTATTCCCAGTTCTGGTAAAGAAACTACTCAGCAGTAGGTATGTATGTACCTATAATATGACATCCACCTTTTCACCAATTGGTGTTATATGTAAGTTTAAATCTATTTATATAAAAGAAAGTTATGACATACTAGTAACACTATTTATAACTCAAGAACGGCTACTAAAAATACTTTTTTTCGCTCGGACTCCACATCCACGTTGACGAGAAAACCATCTTCTCGAAATTTACTCTCAATATCACATTAAAAACCACTCTCATGCGAAAGCTCATCAAAGTGTAATTTTATTGTTAAAATATGATTAGAAGTGAAACAAAAATAGTCTTTCTGCTTGTGTACATAAGGTTATTTATCAATTTAAGTAAGAAGTGGAATAATAACATTTTGTCAATTAAGGAAATTAAACGTTACATTGGAATAATAATGAGTTCTATATTTGATACAATTTTAATGTATGGCTTAATTTCAATTACATACGGAAGACCGAACAACTGCTATAGGTAAGCACGTTTAATGTTTATTCAAAATTATATCCTGTTTCTGAAGCAGCTAAGTATAAAATAACAAATAACAGTATATATCGTATTTCAGACCCTGATTGATTCCTTTGAACCCTGAAGACCATATTTCATGTTATTAGTACATGATACCTGTTTAACTTATCGCCGTATACCGGCAACAAACTTCATGGAATTACCATAATTTTCTTCAAGAACAGTAAATCAGGAATGTAATGATAGATGACTGAATTTTCAAAGTATTTCTGAGTATAAGAATCAGTAACAAAGATGTGTCCTTTTTATTTATACAGACATTATACATATGATGATCATAACTAATAGTAGCCCTGTTAATAATATCGAAAATTACATAATTTCTCTTTCGTAAATTAAACGAATTTGGATAGTTTGAATGACTGAACTGGCCTTGGGTCACCCGTGATAGAAATTTATCGAAACGTAGAGATATCTCTCAAAGGTTCGCACTATGATATTAAAATAACTGTTTGTGACCGTTCCCTTATATGAATAAACAACAACAAAATCGAGTTTTCTTTTCTCCCTGTTTTGTAAACACCATAAATACCTATAATATTCTATAATAGGTATGTATATTGTTGTTTTCTAACCGACTTCAAAAAAAGAAAGTGATTCTCAGTTTGACCTGTATGCACGTATGTTTGCACGCGATTATCTTTATTTATATATGTATATTATTACATATATAAAAAAATAGTTTTCAGAAACGTGTTTGGTAAACTTAGGAGAAGGTCTTAGTATATTAATTAGCCGATTTCAAGAAAAGAGGGGGTTGAATTCGGTTTTTAAACGTAGGTTATAGGAATTATTATTATGAAGCATTGCTTATTATGTGAGTTCTCGTAATGAGTATTAAGAAATTAAAATCTTCATAATATTATAATAGTACAGCTGCTGATGACGCTTTGTAGTGGTATTAATAAGGCAATCAATAACCAATGTCAATGTCTATCATCATCATCAATAACAGCCTATAAGTAGGTGCCCTATAAGTGGCCTATAACTGCTAACCAATTGCCTCTTCCAACATGGAGAAGGTTTGAGTATTAATCATCACGCTTGCTCAATATAGATTGGCTATTTCAAACTTATACATATAATAAGAAATTATAAGCCCAGGTTTCCTCACGATGATTTCCTACACCGTTTGTCAATGGTGTCTAAATAATGTTAGTAAGTATATATGACTCAAAAAAAGTTACATTGGTACTTGCCGCTGATAGGTTTCGAACTCGCGCTCCCATGCACCAGAAGCGAGCGCCTTAAACCTCGGACCATCACGCCAAGTGTAATTATTGAATGCGTACTATTATGACAAAGTACCTACTAACTATTAAATAGCCAGATGACTCAATTCGTTCATAACCAACACAACACTTTAATCAAACCCTAAAACGTAAGAATTCGTTCACCGCAAAAATTAGATCTTAATCCTTATCCTCTAAGATTCAATTTTGTGTAATACGCTAATCGACCTCTTCCGTAATGGACCTTGTACTAATCTACTCAAAAAGGACCTTCGCTCTATTTTTTAAAAGGTTTTAAAAGAAGGAATGGCTAGGCAAAAGTTTTAATAGAAAAATCTAAATTGTGTTTAAACTATGTCAGCTTTTGACGACGACGATATAACTATTATGAATATTCAATGAGGTTGGCTGAAGATAGACGATCTGACAAAATATAATGATGCACTACTCTTACACTAAGCTATATATTTCAGTCATTGTATAGTGATGGCAAAGTAGAATACGTTTTGAGTACCTCTATACTTCTCGTGGGTACCATGTGGGCACATTATACACATTTCATAGCGAGGGATCAGCAATGCTGTTTAATAAACATGGATCTTTTAAAATGCAACTTGCGTGTTAATCTAGAACTAGACTTGAATGGGTAGTCGCCAGCATCAACAACAGCCTATAATTGGCCACTGCTAACCAATGGCCTCTTCTCGCACGGTAGTGAATGATCATATTGGGTACAGAAGAGAAGGACTTTTTTGCTGGATAAACATCAATCCCTTACAAATTCTGAGTTCACTTAAATATTATACGTATATCTAATTACAAACTTCTACAAATACTCATCTGCATCAAAACGGTATATAACTACGGAAGCACGACAATATTAGAATTGTTTCCTATTACAGTTCTTAATGAATGGATGCCTCAAATGTTTTAATAACAGCGTCAATTAATTAACTCGTCCTCTTACAATCCATTACTGACCACAGCAACCGTTCGAAGGGATTTCTTAAGATTTTGGCTGTTTCTGAGAGAGAGAAAATCAAAATATTTTATAATACTTTTCTTCTTGAATGTGAAGTTGATTTAATGGCTAATTAACCAGGAAAATAACCAGAGCCCTTGAAAATGTAAACAAAAATTAAATGAAAGAAATAATTAATTCGTGAGACTGTTCATTTCTGAATGAATAAAACTATTTCACCATATAGATCTCCATGATAGAGTGGCATACATTTGTCTTTACACAGACCCTTGGTCATATCATAAAACCGACTTAGGGTCATTTGACAAAGACGGTAGCAGTGCTCTCTGATAAAGCCTAAACCTTTTAAATTGTGATCTTTATTCCTACCAGGAGTGAAGTTATACCTCTATAACCTTTTGTATAGAGAACAGGTTCATAGTATAGCAACTGGCTCGGCTCTCGATGATGATACTTGTACTATGCTTATACTTAGTCTATTTTATGCCAACACTTTGTCTAAAATTCGAAAGCATACCATGAAGTAATACTAAAGTTAACATTTCCTGTACAGAGAATAATTATTAGAACTTTATTCCACGTCACAGACAGAAAAAAAATTAATTCTCTCTCACAATAAATTACAACTACAATTTTTCGTAAATACCTCTAAGTATACACAGCATTAAGAATTATAATTAAAATTCGTTGTCATATAGCAAAAAGTCTTTCTGTACCTACTTCTTTCCAGATAATTACATAATTTGAATTACAAATGTTAAATAAATATCAACATCGTCACATTTAAGTAAAGCAGGTGCGTACTCGTTACTTGTGTGCTTACCTAAATTTTTTTGTGACCTTTGCATCGTTTTCATTGCGCACTCATGCAAAACATCATATCACCACTAAAGGTTTTTAAATTAAAACTATTGCTGTACGTACTGTCACTAACTGGGTTCGACGTTTTCGAAAGAGTACAAAATTGCCACTCAAATTAAGTGATCGACTTAAGACAATTAAACAGAGTGGTGTTTATAGCGGGCCATAGAAAAAAGGCCTCGAAACATGATGTCTAGGTCCTTGACGATAGAATTATTATTTTGATAACATTCATAGAGGACACTAGACAGTTTTATCGCCATCTAATTCGCGTGGGTTTTGACCCTGTACCCGTAGGAAAACAGAATAAATTACCTAATATTTAAACTAATAACTGATAATGGTTAGTATAAATGAACATTTTAGTTTTCTAAATAACTTCACTGTGACTGATTATATTATAAACAGAGTTGTCATAATTAAACTTACCGTTATTTTTAGAGTGCGTTTCAAGTATTCGATGGTAAAATAAAACGGAAAGTCAAATTGGTTATGTTTTACATTAACATTCTAAACGACTTTTTTTAAATTATCAACTCCTTTTAAGTTCAGAAATTCATTACGTGGTCAATAAATCTTGGCGGAATAAATAGGATTCCGGAACTGAATTTTGGAGTTAATAAGTATCAATACTTTAAAGTCTTGGCTTTACCCTCTAAGTCGGAAATAATTTGGAAAATAAAGAAACCGTAAAGTAAGTTTATGTTTCTTCGCTGGTTACGGTCGCATTGTTTACTACAGAATACTCCAGTTTCTGTTATGTTGTTAAAATAACTTCAATTTTCTAAATGATTTCTGGATATTGTACTTTACGAAGTAATCATTAGAAAGTTATTTTTATAAGTTCAATGACAGTAAATATAACTAAAATGTTTGAGGTGTTCCACCAAACAAATTTTGATAAATCGCTAATGGTAGGTACAACATTACTATTAATTACTATTTTGTATGTACCTACCATTAATATCATCATCATCAACAGCTTGTTTTCGTCCACTGCTGGACATAAGCCTCTCCAATGGCACGCCACTGAGCTCGGTCTTCAGCTCTACGCATCCAACCACTACCAGCCACTTTACGTATATCGTCACTCCACCTAGCTGGAGGGCGCCCTACACTACGTTTGCCTAGACGCGGTCTCCACTCCAGAACACGTCTACCCCAGCGGTCATCGGTTCTTCGACAAATGTGACCGGCCCACTGCCATTTCAGCTTGCTAATCCTATGGGCTACATCGGTAACTTTAGTTCTCTGTCGGATCACCTCGTTACGGATCCTATCCTTCAGAGATACTCCGAGCATAGCCCTCTCCATAGCTCGCTGCGCTACCTTAAATTGGTGGACCAGTCGCACTGTTAGTGTCCACGTCTCGGCTCCGTATGTCATGACTGGTAGGACGCACTCGTTGAAGACTTTAGTCTTCAGGCTTTGCGGTAGAGTTGACGAAAAGACCCGATAGAGTTTCCTATATGCCGCCCAGCCAAGCTGTATCCTTCTACGAGCCTCCCTCTCGAAGTTGTTTCTACCAAACTGTAGGGTTTGTCCTAGGTAGACATACTCCTGAACAACCTCGAGAGTAGACCCATTCAGGGTGATCGGCTCCGGAAGAACATGTTCATTGAACATGACCTTCGTTTTGTCTAGGTTCATCCGGAGTCCAATGCGAGCAGAAGAATCAGCCAGGCTGTTCAGCATATATTGTAGGTCTTGCACGGTTTCAGCCACGATGACGATGTCATCTGCAAATCTCAAGTGTGAGAGATACTTGCCGTTTATATTTATGCCCCGTCCATTCCAGTGCAGCGTCTTGAACATATCCTCCAAAGCATTGGTAAATAATTTGGGAGAAATAACATCACCTTGTCTTACCCCCCGATGCAGGTGGACAGGTTCAGACTGCTGGTTCTGTACTTGGACGACCATAGTTGCAGCATCGTATAGATCTCTCAGCACTTGGACATATCGCCAATCGACTTGGCACCGTTGCAAGGACTCCAGAACAGACCAGGTTTCAATAGAGTCAAAGGCTTTCTCGTAATCCACAAAGGCTAGGCATAGGGGCAGATTATACTCTTCAGTCGTCTGTATATATATATATAATCATTAATATTAATATCATATTAATGATTATATATACAAGAGCTGAAGGTAGTTATTGAATAAAACACATTGCTTTATTGCTATCCTTGAATCTTTTTAAACGACAATAGACTCAAGTTTATACACAATATTTTTCTTAAGGTTGCATTTCCTTTATCATTTCGTGTAAACTATTATTTTGAAATGTAAAAGGCAATCCATCACACTATCGCCTGCCAAATATCTTCCTTTCTGATGCTAATGTAAGCATTTAGGAACCGAAAAATCCATGTTCATGAATAGCTTCATTAGTTCCAATAAAGGGAGTTTTAGGGAAACCGACTTCAAAAGTAAATAAAAAACCAAAAAGCAAAAAATAACTTACTAAATATGCAATTTATAATACTTTTAAATTACTACTTACTATGTAATTAATAAAAAAACTATTATTTACTTAACTAACTAGTCTAACTACTGCTTGGTTTGAAGTCGGTGCCAAGCCACTGTGCCCACAGTATTATGTACTTTGTATCAGACCAACAAAATAGTAATTATCACTATCTGTCATGCAAAAGGAATATCATATGTCATAACATGTAGCATACTACGTTCACTAGATAGCGTTGTCGCGTGAAGCTATTTTCTGAATCGCGGTGTTAAGATTCTCCATGATTTGATGAGGTCAACTAACATTTCATCGCCAGTTGCATTCATTTTCTAAATATTTGATGCGTACTTAAGGTTTAAAAGTATTGTTCGTATACAGTGGCTGATATCTCATTGTCAATTATTATCATTGAAATTCGAAATTCATAAAAAGAATATTCTCCATACTATTTTCATTTCAAAAGGTCCTTTTCAAGACCACTATTATATTGTTGTAGTGTAAAATAGGGTAGAAGTAGTTAGTTCTGGTTTAGAGTTTTATCAGTTAGAGTTAGAGTTTTGTTTGTTGGTTATTTTTGACTTATTGATTTATCTACGTAGCTTGTGCTGGAATTTAATGTTGATTATAATAATAATAATAATAAGCCCGCAGGGCACCTTGAGGCGAGGTGACGGGCATTAGCAATCCCGCGGGCTACCATCATCCCGAGTGCTCCAGGGAGAAGTCACCGTTCCTTCTTCTCCGGCTTGCCTTAATTGGCTGGCTGGAGTGAACGATGACAAGGAACAGGTCTCCCACCTCTGGCTTGCCTTCATTGGCTGTCCAGAGTGGAGTCGCTAGAGCAGTGATCCTGCTCGGAGGGTAAGAAACTATTCGTAAGTCGCGAGTGGGCCAGGGATGCAGGAGGCTTCGGCTGGAGCAGATGATCTGAGTAGAAAGCGGTGGTAGTTTCTTAACCCTTCAGCCACTCACATTCTCGTTGCCCCTATGTTGCTATATCTAGCAACCATTCCCGGGGCCCGGTTGGTGAGTTGGCGAGTCTCCGCCTGCCATTTTTACGTGTAAAAATTACATTGTTTCGGCAGGTGCCATAGTCATCCATAGTTCCCAATTTACAAATCCACAGCAACCCATCCATAGCCCTACCTTTTTTTTTCCATTATTCACAATAGTCCTACACTAACCGGGGACTGTCCTTGGGTGCATTTCCATAGTGCATACAGGGACAGTCGCCGGTTTATGTCTCCATTACATTTAGATTAAAGTTGTCTAAAGGGCCTCTGCGCAGTTGGCTTCGGCCCCTCGTACGCCTCCCAAATGACCGGGACCCTGTGGTCCCGTGAATGGTAAAGACATACATAATAATAATAATAAATAAGCTTTATTGTACACCAAGCAAGTAATTACACATATTCGGAAATTATAAAGAATAAGGAGGGTACAAGGGCGGCCTTATCGCTAAAAGCGATATCTACCAGGCAACCTTTGGGTGTATGGAACGATGGTTAATTTAAGAGGGTAGTCCAGGCATACATAAATATTAACCACTAACAAAATAAATAAACAAACATATATATATACTAAATTATATAGAGGTACACATACATGCATACCAAATATAAATATATATATATATATAAATACATATACATAACCATATATACAATCTAAATAAGTATATAAAGGAGCTAATACGATTCATGACGTAGACAAATAATAATCTTTAACTTTAGATTTAAAGGAAGCAAGTGACTGTGCTTGCCTCACCGACACTGGGAGTGCATTCCACAGGCGAACAGCTTGGATCGTAAAAGACTTATCATATGCCTTAGTAGAATGCTGAGTCATCCCAAGCCTCAACCTCTCCGACGCTCTCAGGGATCTTGAATGTGTGTCATGGTGGAACTTGAAACGTTCTGTAAGATATTTAGGGGTTACAGGATTATACAGTATACTGTAGAGTAAGGACAAGACATGCATATTCCGGCGAAGGCGGATTGGAAGCCACTTGAGTTTGTTGCGATATTCGGAAATATGGTCATATTTGCGTAAACCAAATATGAACCTAATACCGAAGTTTTGGAGCCGCTCAAGCTTATTTAGCTGTACTTCAGTAATGTCTAGATAGCTGGCATCGGCATAGTCAAGGATGGGCAGAAGAAGTGATTGAGCGAGCGCAATTTTGGTAGCAGTAGGAAGAAAGTTCCGTAGTCTACGTAACGATTTCACCGAAGCAAACATCTTCCGACTGACCTCCCCCAGCTGGGGTCCCCAAGTAAAGTCCCGGTCTATAATAACACCCAAATCCTTCACTGAGTCGCTATACGTTAATGTAGTGCCATCGAATACAACCGGTGGGACCTGCGACCAAATTATTCTTGAGCTCAGTCGAGAGCTACCCACAACAATGAGCTGGGTCTTCGATGGGTTAACCTACGGGTTCATTAAGGTTCATGGGCTACGGCCCATGAACCTTACTCCATTCCGAAATTCGCGCTAAATCTGTGTTGATCATTTTAACTGCTTCGGAGAATTCGTGAGGAGGTGCCTGTGAATAAATTTGCAAATCGTCAGCATACAAGTGGTAGGATGATAGAAGGTCGTTGGAGATAGAATTTATGAAAATTGCGAAGAGTAAAGGAGAGAGAACGCCCCCCCTGCGGTACGCCAGCAGTCGTAGTAGACTACGAAGAAAAGGAGTCTTCAATATGGATACGCTGCCGGCGGCCACACAGGTAACTACGAAACCAATCAGTCACAGCCGGAGACATGTTTAGAGAGTTCAGTACTCCCAGCAGTATATCGACGTCAACGGTGTTAAAGGCATTGCTGAAATCCAGCAACGCCAGAAGAGTAAGATTACCGTTCTCAATGCCAGATCTAATGTCATCCGTAATGTTGACTAATGCTGTAGTGGTACTATGTCCCGGACGAAACCCGGACTGGAAAGGATTGAGAAGATTGTATTTGTTGAGGAAAACACTAAGTTGCTTGTGGATGAGGCGTTCAAGGACTTTTGATAGGAATGGTAAGATAGAAATGGGGCGATAGTCGGAGAAACTCCCAGGTTTAGGTTTTTTGGGTAGAAGAGTAATTTGTGCTTCCTTCCACAAAGAAGGAAACACAGAACTGGTCAGGGAATGGTTCAGGATGTGGCAGATGATTGGGAGGATCTCGTCCAGGACAGGGAGTATCATCTTACGACTGATACAATCACTACCAACTGCATTGGAGGCAATAGCAACTACACTCTTCCTAACATCACCAGCCGCGATCTGATCGAAGGTGAATGGAGAATAATCAGGAGTACGAAGAGAAGAAAGGTAGCTTAAAGTTTTAGATTTAAAGGATCCATTGATATTGGACGATGAAGAGAAGTGTTTATTTAGAGATTCGATATCAAGGTCTTTAGAGATAGCATCATGACGCGGTTTTCCGACGCCCATAGACTTAAGAAACTTCCAGACCTTAGCTGGATCTCCGTTTTCAACAGATTTGTGAATGTGGCGGCGTTGTGCATCTCTACACATCCTGTTGCTGCGATTGCGAATATCAATATATCTCTCACGGTTCACAGGACTAGGCTGGCTTTTAAATTTGGTTTTCGCAGCAGCTTTTTTCCGAATCATGACCCTGATCTCATCCGTCAACCATGGAGCCGGAGCGTGCTTAATTTTAACCGGCCGCACAGGAGCATGGACATCGTACAACTCACTGACTTTGGTGTTGAAAATATTTAATTTGGCATCAATGTCTTCAGTGGCGAGAAGTCCAGACCAATCTATGTTGCGCGCATCCTCACGGAGCTTCTCAAGATCCATACCACCTAAATTACGCTGGAAAAGAGTTTTGGGTTTGGACTTAGGAGGACGGATTTTGTAGGAGAGGTATGTAAGGTCATGGTAGGAAAAATTGCCAGCAAGACATTGTCCGTGCTTAGCAATGTGTTGTATGGATGAGACGAGGATAAGGTCGAGAAGAAAAGGTGTACAGTTAGGAAAATGGTGAGTGGCGCTCAAGGGAAGAAGAGACAGGTTGAAGGATTGAGCAATAGATCTAAGTGATGCAGAGCGGAAATCTTGTTTGAGGAGACAGGTATTAAAGTCACCCATTATTATGGTATGACTATAAGAAGGGGTTAATTTTAACAGGAGGTTTTCGAAGGAGGAAAAGTAATCAATACGCAAGGAAGGACAGTAATAGACTCCTAGTAATATTTTAGAGTGGCCGAAAAATATTTCCAGAAAGAAATGCTCACCAGCGTTCTGCGGTGGTGGTTTTGGTGACAGATCAATTATTTTGAAGGATATATTTGAACGAAGATAAATGGCAACACCGCCCCCACCGCAGCCCGTGCGATCATTTCTAATCAGCTGGTATCCAGGAAGAGAGTACGAAGTGGAAGGAAGACAAGGTTTTAACCAGGATTCGGAAACAAGGATTGCATGGATATATTTACAGTCAAGATCTGCCAGCATATCGTGATAATGAGCCGGAATACTTTGTGCATTAATATGGACTACATTAAAATTTCCCGGAACGCCAGAAAAATGAGACTCGAGCGTGTCAGCAAGAGATGGATAACTACTAAAACTGTCATCGTCACTATTCATAGATTTAAAACTATCATTATCACAATCTATCATTATTCCAAGTACAATTATTTTGTATTTATATAAGTTAGTTTAATTCATCACGCTTGGCACCGACTTCAAACCAAGCAGTAGTTAGACTAGTTAGTTAAGAAAATAATGTTTTTTTATTAATTACATAGTAAATAGTTTTTATTTACTTTTTTATTTTTTATTTACTTTTGAAGTCGGTTTTTTTTTGTTAAAAAAGTTATTTTATTTCACAATTTTAAGTGATGGGTTGACCAAGCAAGGATGCTTCTCGAATGAGAAAACGTCGATTTCTTGAAACGAAAGATGATACATGTAAACGATTAGACAAAATAAAAATACATGCTAATAAGAAGAGAGAAAATGAAACACTAGAGGAACGTAAAAAGAGATTGTCGGCTATGAGAGCTTATGTATCAAAAAGACTAACGAACGAAAGTCAAGAAGATCGTACTCACCGGCTCAGTTTGATCCATGAACGCTTATCGAACGAAACCGAAGAAGCCCGTGCTCACCGGCTCAGTTTGATCCATGAGCACTTATCAAACGAGACCGAAGAACTCCGTTTGATTCAAGAGCGACGATCAAATAAATCTGCTACACAACTATCTCAACGATTAAGTTACTTACGTAACAGTTCCGCACTAAGGGTACTTAATGAACTTCCAGAAGAAAGGGCCAGTCGATTGACTGTTCTAAGACAAGTATCAAGTCGCTTGAGAAATACTCGTATAACCTTAGACGAACAGCTGCAGAAGGTATGGTTAATAATTATAATGCAGATTTGTTAGGGCTATAGGAAGGCAACATTGACGTGCAACCTTGTGGAAATGTTACTGCTGTTTCCTATTACGTTGCGAAATTTTATCAAACCCAAACACAAGGTAGCTACTGGTAACCGCCGAGGAGTTCCCTCAAGTGTCGTACTACTTCATCATCAGACCCTTAATGACAATCACATCCCATCTGGGTGTAAAGTCCTCATCAATACAAATTATCAAACCCCAACACAACATAGCTAGTGGCATGAGGAGTTCCCTCAACTATCGTACTGCTTCATTGTCAGACCCTTATTGACATTACTTAGGTATACACCTATACAGTTCTCATCAATACAAATGAATCAAACCCAAACACAAGGTAGTTACTGTTAACTGTTGAGGAGTTCTCTCAACTACCATACTACTTCATCATCAGACCCTTATTGACAATTACACTTCACCTAGGTGTAAAGTCCTCATCAATACAAATTAATCAAACCCAAACACAAGGTAGCTACTGTTAACCGTTGAGGAGTTCCCTCGACTGGCTCTCGGCTCCATCATCAGATCCACCCCAGACCTTTATCAGATGGTAGTGGTTTTTAATAATAATAATAATAATAAAGCCTTTATTAATCCAAAACATCGGCTACCGTTAGAAAAAAGAACATTAAGTATTAAACATTATAAGCTAAATATGTCATGGCCCCTTTCGGGTATAGGCCTCCTCCAGTTGCCTCCATTTTTTCCTCTCGGTAGCTGTTTTCTCCCAGTTTCTTCCTGCTCCTTCTGGTATGTCGTCGGCCCAGCGAGCTGCTGGTCTACCCTTTTTTCTTTTTACTCCAGGACCTCCAGGTCCCTTCCAAATGGTTGCCCTTGGCCCATCTGTCTACAGAGGAGCGGGCGATGTGTCCTGCCCATTTCCATTTTAAGCGTAGTGCATGTTTCAGTGCGTCTATAACTTGGGTCTTTTGTCTTATTTTTTCACTATTTTCTCTATCTTGAATTTTTATACCGAGGATGCTCCTCTCCATAGCCCGCTGACAAGCGCGTATTTTTGACATATTTTTTTTGTTAAAGATCCAGGTCTGGGCACCGTATGTTAAGCAGGGCAGGAGGCTCGAATCCATAACTTTCTTCTTTAGTCTTACAGGGAGTTTTGATTTTAATATTTCCTTGTTATTCCAGTATTTTTTCCACGTCATGTTAATGCGCCTTTTTATTTCGTCTAGGTGTCTTGTGTTTTGGAATGAAATTTGTTTTCCAAGGTATGTATAGCTCTCTACGTACTCCATTGTTGTTCGGTTTATTATTATGGTATCTTTAGTGCCGTTGGTAGCTATCTTTGTCTTTGAGGTGTTAAGTTGTAGTCATTTCCTAAAGTTGTTTTGATGACTTAGCAAAAAGTACTATATCGTCGGCGAATCTCAGGTTACTGAGGTTATTCCCATCTATATTTATTCCTTTTTGATCCCAATCTAGGTAAAGACCTGAAAGAATGAAAGCATTATATTTTGTAAGACAGCAATGAAGATCTTTGGTGATAGCGGATCTCCCTGTTTCACGCCTCTACGAATATTAAATTCTTGGCCCAGCCTGTCCTGTCCTCTATATCCTTGATAATATTGATGTATGTAGAGTGAAGGTTCTGATGCTCCAATGCGTCCCAGATACTTTTATGCGAGATAGAGTCGAACGCTTTCGCGTAGACAACATATGCTATATAGAGTTTTTCCTGGTATTCTACATATTTTTCAATTATTTGATCTAAGCTATGTATATGATCCATTGTTGAGTACCCTTGGCGAAAGCCAGCCTGTTCTACCGGTTGGTTCTTTTCTATAGTTGGTTCTATTCTTTTCTCCAGGCACATAGCAAACAGCTTATAAATTGTAGGCAGTAGACTAATAGGTCGGTAGTTATTTATGTCCTCTGGATCTCCCTTTTTGTATATAAGAGTTATCCGTGACTTTGCCCAATTGATCGGTATTTCTTGGTTTTCAAGTATTTTATTAACACCTAACAATAGATGTCTTCCTAGTATCAAAGCTTCGTTTGGAATATTATCGGCCCCAGGACTTTTATCTTTTTTCAATTTTTCGATTCTATCTCCTGTTTTGGAAGACTTTTCATAGCTTTTATCATCGGCAGATTTATCTTCGTACAGCTCTTCGTAGAAGTTTGTTGTTTGTTTTGGCTTATTTTTTGTCTTCAATGTTGGAATCCATTTTTTCCCTATATTTAATTGTTTATATGCTTTCTTTTGGCTTCCAGTGGAGCGTAAATGTTTTTCAATTATTTCCATCCTGTAATAATCGTATTCTTTTTTAAGTAGTTTATTTGTAATTTTGTATAGTTCTGATAGTTCTCTTTTTTCTTCTTTAAATTTGGAGGATTTATATTGTGGATCGGTGCGTTTTTTAATTAGGTTTTTAGTTTCTTCTGATATTATTTCTTTCTTTGTTTTGATAGGAGAAGTATTCTTTAAACTTTCTTGTATGGATGACTCTATCTTGAAATAATATGACTCTCTGTCATCATTGTCTTCCCAGCTCAATTGTTCAGTTTTTGTTCTTAGGGCATGAAGGAAAATTTCTTGTGATTTCTTGTCAGATAAGTTGGTTACTGGGATTGAATTAAAGGTAGCTCGGCTTTTCTTTTGTGTATTTAGAGTTATTATACCTCTCAAAAGTCTGTGATCACTTGGAAAGGAGAGTTTGTTTAGGACTTCTATGTTGGTGAAGAGTTTTGAGTGATTACTCAAAATAAAGTCTATTTGGTTTTTGTTTTGTTTGTCCAGTGTTATCCATATCCAAAGATTCTTGATTTTTTTCTTAAATATTGTGTTTATTATGGTAAATTTATTTTTAAGAGCATACTGAACAAGTTTTTTGCCCCTATGATTGCTCTCACCGTAGCAGTATGGGCCTATTATTGTGTTTTCTTCAATTTTCCTTTTACCCATCTTTGCATTCCAGTCACCCAATAATATTACTTTGCCGGTTGCAAGGCTTCGGGCATTTTCTATTTGGTCATAGAAGGCATCAATCTCTTCCTCAGTTGCGTCCGAGGTGGGTGCGTAAACTTGTATAAGTGAAAGTTTCGTTGTTACAAAGATCAAGTTAAGCAGACAAACTCTTTCGGATACACCTATGTAATTTTGAATATTGTTTTTGTATTTTTTCTTAATTAAGAATCCGATTCCATGGAGTCCATTAGACTCCTCAGTGTGACAGAATATATGCTGATCGTCCTCAATGATATTATTTCCATTTCTTCTGACTTCTGCTAGTAAAATAATATCATATTTAATGTTCTCTAAAGAGTATTGTAGCAGTAGCATTCGTTGCGGTGATAGTAGGGATTTTACATTATATGTGCAAATGTAAAGGTTTTGTTTGAAAAGATCTTGTTGTTGGCTTGCTGGAGGGTTATAGTCTAGAGCTCCCGCGGTGACAAGCCGTGTTGGGAGTTCGAGAGGAGGCGGCGTTGGTTGCTATTTTGAATTTGGATTAGGGAGGCTTCTTTGTGAATTATCGGGTAATGTGAGCGTAGGTTTTCTTATAATAAAATTGCTTATGTTATTAGGCTTGTTTATCTCAGCAGGTTGTTTTTGGTTCTGCAGGTCTACTCCGGTTCTCGAATGCGAAGTTTCGTTTGATTTGCGGCGGCAAACAACGTTTTCGGAACCATAGACAACTTTCGTTAACTACAATGAACGAATGAAGTGAAGATAAATAAATGGGCAATAAGTAGGTTTAGATTCGAAATTAAATATAAAATTTTATTTTAAGTAAATATATTACTAAAATCATAATGCCATGGCTTAGCACACATAATCATCAAGAAAATCATGAATAATCTTTTAATATTAACGTTTAAGATGGAAAATCTTAAACATAAGAACGTCCTTTCAAAAATTTATTATACGACCATGTTAAAAAGTTTTAGAATGTTGTTTTATTTTCATTTATTGACATATATACCTATATATAAAATAATGACAACCAAATTTATTCGTATTATATTAGTACAGTCAGTTTAAAAATTATAAATGTCTACATGTGAATTTGAAGAGACTAAATTATTTCGTGTTATGATGATTAACAATATATTTTTGAAAGAATTTATCTTATCTATAAATGTTGGTATATTAATAGATGTGAAAGAATAGCGAAAATATATACTAGCAATACTTAAGTTAATTTTTCTAGCGAAGTATTTGATTACCCTAAATGTTATTAACTCTAATAGACATATAAAATATATAGGTTCGTGTTAACAAACTATTTGAGCTGACTGTACATTGATTTTATATCGTCATTTAAGTAGTTCCTTTGGTGCCCTACGTGTTGCCCACACAAAGAAACCGTGACAAAACGAAGACTTATAATTACTTTCCTTCATTTTTCAATAAATTCAACCCAAACGAAAATCAAACGATAACTATTTTGGTTTCGTCGAAATGACATTAAACATCCGAAGAATAATCTATCAAACTCGAATTTTCGTTCGTGCGGATTGTACAATTAGAGTAGGGTTCCGAAAATATCGACGTCAAACAGTACATCTCATACTAATTTCTGGCTTCTTTCATTCCTTTTTCGTTCGTAATAAATGTCATTGTGGTAGGTAATGTTCGAAGTTTCGTCCGAAACTTCGTTTTTCGTCGAATCAGAGTAGACCTTCTGTTTTTTTATGTTCATAAGGATTGTTGTGTTTGTTGCCGTCTCTGGAGAATCTGATAGGTTCCTTTTTTTATTTTGAGTTTTTTTTTGCCATTCTGGATATTGCTTTTTATTATTTTCCAGTAAGATGATTTTGTCGTATTTTATTATAGCTTTTTTCCCTTGTTCTTTCAGCATCTCTACTTCTCCTTGGAGTACTTTTCGTTTTTTGAGCACCTCTAGTGGGAAGTCTTCTTTTATGTAGTAGGAAGTTGTTTCCAAATTATTTTTGTTTTTTAGTTACAATAGGTCTGATTTTATCGCTTTTTTTTCCAAGACTTCTTACAGATTCTATGTAATGCTTTTCACAATTGATGTTCAAAATGTTGTTTATGATATCTAAAACTTTTTTCTCCAAATCTTGATAGCTAATTTCTCGCTCTTCAACTCCAAAAAATAGCAGGTTTTTTCTTCTATTGAACCTTTCAAAATCATCGATTGACAGTGTTTGTCTTTCCAATTTTTGCTCAAGTAGTAAGTTTTTGTTTTCCAAACTCTTATATTTGTCATTTATATTATTGTTGATTGTGTTTTTAATGTCTTGTTTCATGGCTACCATGTCTACTTTTTGCTGGCTCATTTCTTCTTGCATTTTTCTAAACATATCTTTAATTTCATCTATATTGGGTTTAGCGCCCTCTGTTGACGTATGGCAGTATTAAGTAGGTTCGTAGGGTTTCTGCTCGGCTACTATGAGTTATCGATATTGAGGATGTTAGCGAATTACCTGGTTTCTATATATTCCGTTAGATGGCGCTTTTATATAAAAAAAAGTCGGTGGTACTATTACGTGACTTGACAATACCTTGATTTTTAGGTTATTGTATTTCTAACTTTTTATCGGAACTTAGAGGTAGTTTTCGCTAGATCGGCCGTGATTCTTCTCAGTAGACAGTCACATAAGTCACAGAAGTAGTAGCTTGAGACAATTTCTTTTTATCACCATAAAAAAAACACTTTGTTGTTATTGTCTATTTTATCACTTTATCGTGTGTTAAAATAATTAACAGTTTATATTTTAACTTTTTTTCACTAAATTTTACTAGTCTCTTATACTTTGACAATGGTTTTTCACTATATTTTTACTTTTATGATTTCTATTACAAATTATATACAGAGCTGATGTTTATGCTGGCACAGTAGCGCCTCTCTCTATTATGTGTTGCACTATACATTTAATTAATAATTGAAATACCAATTATTTATAAAATTTTAACATCAGTTATCTCAAATAAAATACGATCACATGTAGAAACACAATATAATTGCTAAAGAACAAAAAGGGTATAGGCGGGGCCACATGGGATGTAAGGAGCAACTTATAATAGATTCAGTTATACACAAACATGCTACAACTAAAAAACGTAACCTCCATGGTTTTTAATACTTAACCCGTTGAAATCCACCACCTAAATTTGGTCATACAAAAGTAATCTCTAAACATTAGAAAAAAGGTCTATAATGTAATGTAATATTAGTGGAAAGCGGTCACCGGTGACCGCTTGGTGATTGAGAAGTTAATAAAAAAAAACAAATGCACTAGTCGCCCCTATAATTTTTAAAAGATCCCCTCGGTTTCCCTGGTCTTCCATCATCAGATCCTGATTTCCTTATAATGGGACCATTCTGGGACTATCTCCTTTCCAACAAAAAAAGAATTATCGAAATCGGTTTATAAATAACGGAGATATCGGCGAACAAACATAAAAAAAGCATATATACGGTCGAATTGAGAACCTCCTTTTTTTTGAAGTCGGTTAAAAATGACTGACTGCATCAAGTTAATTTCTTTTTTTTCTGGTAACATAATATTGCGTAAAATAAATATTTCGGAAAATAACATAAATATAAAGATTACAAAACAGGCATAAAGATAAATCATTAGGATTATGTAAGGTATATAATATGTAATAGGACATAATTAGAGAACAGAATAGAATTAGATACCTAACCGAGAATAGGTGTTCCGAGTTTTAAGAAAAATATTACAAAAAAAGATAGGGAACAATTACGACTTATTTTACTTATAGTTAATATTAATATAAATATTTCATTATACTTCTGTAATTGTCTAGGAAAATCATACGATATAAGTAACGGTCAATTGACGCTACATGACAGATCCTTAGTGGTATATTCTGTTTATTGAAATTAGCAAAACTTTCGTAAAGTAAGTTGGCGCCCAACGTGGGACAGGAAAAATATTTTGGAGACAGAAATTGTAAGTTTTGTTTATTTTAATTTCAAAGATTATTAAGTTAATTTAATTTTCAGTAAGATGTTAAAAAACTTCATTTCCTTAATAAAGATGTATCATACATAGGTTTACAGATACTAATAGAATTAAATTCATCAATGTAATAAAATTTATTATTTTCGTTGCTAGTATTATAGATTTAAATATTGAATATCAATAAAATAAAAGAGGGCGGTAATAACAATTCAAAGCCCTTAAAGGTTTAAAATAGAAGATTTATTAATATCATTTATTTACTATATCTTGAACAATAAAGTTTATTTTCTTCACACATGCTAATATTTTCGTTTTAATCTCAATCACAATATCGGTTACCGAAACCTATATAACGAATAAACGGTTATTTAAACTACGGAATGAATAAACGGTAATAAAAGGTATACATCCAGTGTAGCTAATGACCACTTCAATATCTGAAGTGAGTAAGTGACTCATTAACTTTGTAAATTATTGCCTAAGCTAGGTTATAATGTAGCTTTAACGTTTCCTAATATTTTTAAAATCCATTTTTAATATAAGATAACAATCTGAGTATTTTCTTTAAAGTCCAATAAACATTGAACGCTCTTGATGTTGTTTATGAGTATTCATGATATGTAGTTAATGATTTTCATTGCCATCATCATATGATACATAAAACGTCCACTGCACATCTGGAAGTCAGTCCTATGTTCAATAGAACTGACTTCCAGATAGTACGGTTTGGAGCGGATTTAATAATTTCACTTCACTTACTTGTAAAATCTCCTCTGCTGAAGCCTTGCTGACATTAACCAGCCCAAGCATTTTAGACCAATGCCTCGGCAATTTAATGGCGCCACTTTTTAAATTTTGCAGATTTTTCAACCGTTTCGATTGACTGAACGAACCCATCACTAAAACTTTCGCGTTCAATTTAAAACAAAGAAAGTTTTTAAGCTAAATTATTTAATTTTAATTTATCGAACCGTGTATTTAAATAAATGTATTTTTTTACAAACTCAATTCGAACTTATTCGTGTGGAAGCGAACTGTTTTAGTGTCATGATCGCTTACCGATGGAGCGAGCGGTGTCGCCGGCTACATGACTCCTACTAAAACCTCTCCTCCGCGTTGTTCAACTTATATAACATATAAACGTACTAGGAACATTCTACGAAACGCCACCACTTTCTCTGTTTATTTTCCTTTACTTTTGAAAACATGTGTATGATTGGCAAAATTGTGAGTATAAAGTAGTAGAGTCTTTTTATTGAAATCGATTTTGATAAGGAGTGAAATAACATTGGATATTATTGATGTGGTTTATTAATTGATGTTTATGGTCGTGCGTGCTATGACAATAGAATTTAAATGTTGACATAATAATGACAATAAAATTAAGAAACAGGGTGGACTTTAGACTGTGGTCTGTACTCAACTAGTTAGTTTAATTGTATTACGAGATTTTTGAGTAACAATGTCTTTTCACATCCTCATATTAAGTTAAAATAGATAGACATTTACAAAAAGGCTGTTATTTGAAATAATAAAGTTTTGGTTTCATTTCTTCGTAATCGGGAAAACACGTGTTTCACTCTATGAATTTGTAACTTCGGTCGTTGAACTTAAGCTTAGCGATCTTAGTAGGTATTATACTTTAGACGTATTATAAAACTTTCAGTTTGTAATTACCTATAATTTAAAATTAAGTCCGTACTTTTCTGTGAGATAATAGAAATAAAATTAATTTTGGATGCAAGATTCTACTCACCCCCTATTACATGGGACTCATGACAAAAATAGTGAAAAGTGGGTGTTTCTGTGTGCACCTCTGCCTACCCCTTCGGGGATAAAAGGCGTGATGTTATGTTATGTTGGATGCTGGGTAAGAAGTTCAATTGCCCGATCAATCAAGGCAAAGTTTAATTTTGGTAAAAAATTCGAGAGAGGTAACTATTAATGGTGATAAAAAGGTAATGGTATGTGGCGATTGGCTCACCGAAGTCACCGCCTATTGCATGGACCTCACAAAATAACTGGCGACAAGTCTATAAGTCTATAACATTGTGTATATACAGAGCGCGCCTTTACCTACCACGTTGGAGATTAAAAATGATAATAATATATTACATTATGTTTTTAAAACCAAAAACAATTGAAATCCTACTTAATATTATAAAAGTTTGTAAGTTTAGCTGTTTGTTACTTCTATACGTCAAAACGGTTTAAGGGATCGGGATGTAGAACAGAGGTAGATTATGGTCTGCAATAACACACAGGCTACTTTTGAATGCAGGTAAAGCTGCGGACAGAACCTAATTAAGTTATTATATCTATATGTCGTAGAATGTAGGATGGAACGTCAAGTCTGAGCCGACTTGGGTGTATTCGATTATTGGGTTGTCAGCACTGAACTACACTAACTCCTCTTGTGTTGCGAGTCCATAGGCAACACTGATTGCTTACCATCAGGTGATATGTGCTCGTTTACCGACCTATTTATAAGAAAATGAAGTTTAAGAGTGACAGCTGAAAAGAAGCAAATATTACAACTAATGTCTCTGTCAACGGTCGGTAGAGGAGGGTGGACGGGAAGGTATGTTGTCAACTACGTGCCGACTTCACCGCGTTCCAATATTTAATCAGTTCCAAGGAATTACTGTTTATTTTTTAAGTTGAATTATAGTGAGACCTGCTTTTATTAAAGCAGGTCTATATATATAAACCAAGAGATTATAAACCGAGTGTTATTTCACGGATTGCAATGGAAGACAGCCCACCCTTAAATGAACGCCCACGCACCGCTTCTACATATAAATTACTTACTGCTTGCTCGTTTAGATTCAAGTTGATGATCAAACACGAAGAAGTCATGGGTACAATTCCAAAGTTAGTAAACTTTTGAACTAAAACCTAATAAAAGTCAAAGTCAATGTCAAAGTCAAAATCATTTATTTCAATTAGACCAGAAAGGCACTTTTGAAACAAAGTATTTAAATATTAAATAATAAGAAAAAAAGTCAGTCTGTAGGTCAGTCCTCTTGTGAAGCTATTTGTGTAGATTCTCAAACTCAAACTCAAAACTCAAAAGCATTTATTTCAATTAAACCATAATTTGGTACTTTTGAAATGTCAACAAATATGAAATATATAATAGTCTGATTCCTAAGGAGAAGAACGAGCAAGAAACTCCAAAGGTTACTCTTTTTCAATCATGTTCAAAATACAATTTTTGGCTACATTCAAAGTTTCAGGAAATCGTTAATAATAGTAATAGCTTAAAGTCCAGTCTTCAATAAGAAATTCAACCCCTAGTACAATGGGATCGACAAGCCATTGGTAACAATATGGGTGTTATTATGTCTAGAAAATAAATAATAATATTTTTCAAAACAGTTTAGCACCTTGTCTAAATATCAGTAATATAATCTTTCACCTCGCAGTTGTTTATTCTAGATCTAGACTTAATAAACAAAGAACCACCCTCACTATTCCAATGGGTGCAGAAAGTTATCACAGATTTCACAGAGACCACGAAGCAGCGGTATCTGAAAAACCTGAACTGTTTATACTAAAGAAGTCGACCAACCGCCATATAATAAAACACGCGTAGTGATTGTTACGTAACTGACTTTAATCTACTAATGACACAAACAGGTAAACAGAATATGCAGCAGATGGCAATTATTGGTGGCTAGTAACAGTAGTTACTGTTATTTTGATACTAATAGAACCTGAGGTTCTAATACCTTCCAAACGTGGAGATAACCTCTCATATATGGAGTAGGTGGTTAGCAGTGGAATGTCACAGAATACTAATATTGAACGGAAGGTATTGTAATCCTGAGGAACAAATTAGAATTCTTAAAATAAATATCACTCTAGAGAAGATCTTCATATTAGACTGTAATCAATTGTAATGTAACATTGGTGTAAAGTATCTATAATAAAATGGTGTATCAAAATATTCAAGGTCGTACGTTAATAAAACTGTTAATAAGGATCTCGATACAACATCAGAAAGGTGCATTTCAGGTCAAGCATATACAGATTCCTAAATTCTACATATCATCATCAACGGCTCGACAGCCTCCACATCATCTGGGCCAAAAGTGGAGATTTAGTTTAGGGGACAAATATTTGACTAATAACCATATTCACCACCCACCCCTAAACCATTTCTTAGTTAAGAGCTACTTAGCGTTGAGCAGCTAATCTATCACCTCCCTTGTAATGTTGAGTGTCAATTATAGGTTGATGCAAAACAAAAGGTCGTTCAGGTTTCCATAATCCCTTAAAATTTAAGAGGTTTTTTTTTTAAATAAGGTATTTGTCAGATCTCCTGTAATCACGACTAGTAGTGAGAAAAAGTCCCAGTTCTGTAACTGTAAAACCGATTTGGAAAGAAATACATCCCAAAATCAATATTGTCCTTTGACTTTCGACTGAAGACGTATAGGACGAACAGGACTGTTCTACCGGATTCTACAGGATAGTTAGGACAGTATCACAGAATCCCGTGAACAAGGGAGCCTGGACGACCAGCAATACATTTGTAACTTCCCTGTTATCGTAGTTATCCATAAGCGACGATGATTTCTTACCACCAGGTGATTCATCTGCTTATTTCCCATATAAACGCCCATACCACTAATAATCCGCGTATTGCTGTGATATCGACCAAAAGACTATAATAGTTATCACCGTCAATTCATATACGAGTACACTTGTGTTAACGAGTGTTAGGAAATTTAAACGTATCGATGAACAAATTAGAAACTATTTGCTAAAATAATTGCCTGATGGTATTGGTGAGATTTGGCCTCATTATCAATCACTCCATGAGCGCTAAACTGACAGACTTATCTGAATCGAAGGTAAAGGCGACAAATACATTAGTTATGTATGACCGATTGTTTATTAAGTCAATATGTCGCGAAACAACCGAAGTAATGCTGGTTCATTTGTTGGACGTATTGGCAATCCATGAACATGAAAATTAAATGTTTAAGGTCTTTGTGTAGAGAGAGTAGACCAAGTTCTTAAAATTCAAATTCAATATCCTTGATCAGTATACTTTCAGAAACGAACGATCGAATGTATGAAGATTTCTGAAATCATCAATGATTCCAGTGATCAAGTAATGAATTTCCATAATTTGTTTCGTTTCTAAAACTATAACTGGGACAGTTCAGTTTGGAAAAACAGCAAACTTTCTTCAAGTATCAATCCTGAACCATGGTTCTCCACGACTTCTTCTTCAAACCATAACTTAAATCCTAAAAACTTTTAGCAAATTTTAGACCAAGGCTATTAATAGAAAACTAAAACTAGGTATCGAGGCTAACCCTGACTATATTCACCTATTAGATTGATTAGCGAATTTTCATTGCAGATTAGAATCTGTCTCCAACTAGAACCGAATTGACAGTGAGTAATTGAAAGAGGTATTTCGTTAGCTAAATGCGTCCAAAATATAAACACTTGGTACCTAACTTATGTAATTAAATAGACCAGGTATATACAAAAATGGTAGGTATTTATTTGCAGACTATTTTTTAAAATTTACGTAAAGATTTAATAACTTAAAAATTGGACAACCCAAGAAAATAAGGTGAGTACTACTTATACAACATCAATGACAAATTCTTGTGCTACGGCGTAGCATATTTGTAGACACCTGTTACGTATTCTTGTTACGCCGTAGTATTATGGTAATCTTATCATAAATGCTACGCTTTCCATAGAATTAGACATAATGCGGTCATGCGATTAGGTAATTAATAACTATTATTCTATATGAGTACAGTTTGTATTTTTAATTATCGTAGCAATAGTTTCGTAAAAAATGATTTGAGTCTTTACAAAATAGTTAAATGTTTTGAAACAAAAATGTAGATAATGTATAAATAAGTGTACAGTACGATTTTAATATAACAATTCAGCTGGACTGTTAGCATGCGTGCTTCTAATTGTTACATTAAAATCTCTAGAGACAGACCATATTTGCCATGGCAATTAAGATTCTGCATAGCCTGAACAAAAAACGTGGTAATGTTCCAATGTGCCTTTGTCTAAGATCTCGAGGCAATTGTTCGAACAATATTTGGTCTCACCGACTGTGGGTTAATCCCTGAATTACGCCGGGTTCAAGGCGGTGTCACGAGAACAAACTCTTGTATTTTTTGCTTAAATAAAGTAAGTACATACGTCTGACGACAGGAATATACCTCTAGTATATGTTCGTGACAAGATGTGACAGTTAAGACGTAAATTGAACGTGAGAAAATCTTCTAAAGCAAGATACGCATGTTATGTTTGCATGCATTTGTACACTTTCCTTAAAATGTTTGTCTGTCGAGAGATACCTACACATATATTCAGGCATTAACAAATAGGCGAAACAGTTAAATTTTTGAATGTTACCTTTGTCGAGTATCAGACTCTTACTGACTTAAAACCACCCCGTTCCAACTCCTGCTTCTAACCGGGACTTTGGTAGCTTTTAAGCTTTATCCAAATAATATGTAGTTAGACATAGACCCTTGTGGGACCCATCCAGAGTCATCGGACCACCAAAAAAGGGGTTTAAGGTGATCTGATGTCTCTTTGAGATGCACTCGGAATGCGTTGCACTGGACGCTAGGACTGACTGCACGGTTGGCGCGTTGGCTGGGCAACTGGCTGCCGCGCAACGTGTCGCGGGTTCGATTCCCGCACGGAACAACTCTTTGTGTGATCCACAGATTGTTGTTCCGGGTCTGGGTGTCATGTGAATGTGATATTCTATGTTTATAAACGCACCCACGACACAGGAGAAAATCCTAGTGTGGGGCAACGTTTTTAAAAAAAAAATGTCGATCTGGTCAGGCGGTAAGCTCGCCGTTCTCGCAGTCTGCAGACCGGTGGCCGGAGAACATTGCGAGATCCTCGACGCTCAAAGTGAATCTTGCTGCGGCTGGGCCATGAGAAAGTTTGTTTGCTTCCGTGTTTTGCCTCTTCTATAACTAGAATGACTGCTTCGCGGTAATTTTTTTCTTGTTACTTTACTACAATCTGTCTCCTTTGTGGGACATTCAGAAGTATGTTAGTTGGTGCTTTTTGCTGGCACGCTCAGTATGTAACCTTTATGACATCTTCATTGTTTAACAGTAACTCTGTTTACTGGGATTGTATTAAGTCTTGAGGTATTTTGCGGTTTAACCGTCGCACTTTGTTATGATTTACGATTAATGATGGGGCCTGAGTACTCGGGTGACGTTCGATGCGCTCTCTATGAGTTATTGTATGACGTACAATCTCCTGTAGGCATACGGAGATCTCGGTGTAATAATTTGTTGGATACGGGGCCTTAGTTATGATGATTTCAATGTTTGAATGGGATGCACTACCCCACAGTTGGATTCCATATATCCAGACGGGCTCCAGTATTGCCTTGTACAGAAGTATTTTGTTTTGTAGAGATCGTTGGGACTTTCGTCCAATGAGCCAGTGGAGTTTTGAATTGAATTCCAAGTTGCTTTCCCTTAGTGAAAATATGCTTCTGCCAGTGAGTCTCAAAGTCAGTATCTAAATGCCATCCAAGGTATCGCACATGATTTGCCTGTGAGATGCAATGTTGTTAAACGAGCAGGAGGACAAGATTCTCTTCTTAAGGTGATTGTTACGTTGACTGATTTGAATTCGTTTGCTTTTATCCGCCTCTGTTTAGGCACTTGGATATGGCATTTAGCCCGTTTTGTAGTATTTATGATGCTATTTTTGGGCTACTGTGTGTAGCTAGTATAGCGGTATCGTCAACAATGGTTCCATTAACTAAGGATTCAGATGTTGGCAGATCAGCAGTGAAGAGCAAGAAGAGTCCATACTCTGGCCCCATTGCCCAGTACGCTGCCCTGCGAAACTCGAATGGAAAGGTTTTTAATATTCCGTACTCAGGTAGGACATTTTTTAATTTGAACAACAATCTCTCATGCCGCATGCTGTCAAAAGCTTTACCTTTCAATGCTTCCATCATATGTTTTGTTAGCCTGTGCACTTGGATGGTAGTGGCATGCTTACCACAAAATCCTAACTGATGATCGGACTTTCGATTTGGCACTGCCCATAGACACTCGTAACACCAGAGAAGTCACAAGTGTAATGCCAGCCTTATGAAGGTACGGGTTTTAAGGATTTGTGGAATGGGGAGAAAGGCCTCATACACACCGTGAAACACAGCTCAAGCGCTATTTCACACCGTTTTTCTGTAAAGCGGTGATATCACACTGGTCGAGGTTACCAATTCATGCTAAAGAATGGAAGTTTAGGAGAGCCATACTCTTAAGCGCTTAATCTGCTTAAGCTCTTAAGCATTGCTGTTTACTACTCTTGATAACGTGGCCAAATAGGACAGTTTTGCAGAATTTTATTGTTTTCTAAAGACGGTTGACCCAAGATTCTCCAAGATCTATTGATCACGATAGTTTGTATAAAAAAGGTCCAGACGGCATTCCCCCCATTTTCATATCTGCTTGTGCCTCAGCTCTTACAACTCCACTGCACTATATTTATAATAAGTTATTAGCGTCAGGCCAATTCCCGCACGAATGGAAGAAGGCAAAAATTGTGCCAATACATAAATCTAACAATAATGAAATGATTGCTAATTACAGGCCAATTTCCATTCTTTCCTCTTTTGCCAAAATCTTTGAGTCTCTAATTTGCCCTTATATACAACAACACATAGGGTTATATCTTAGCAACCGACAACATGGCTTTGTGGCACGTAGATCTACCTCGACGAATTTGGCATCTTTCACGGAGTCAATAGTGCAAGCATTGGATGTAAGTGCGCAGTATGACGTCATTTACACGGACTTTAGTATTAATTCGGGTGCCCCCCAAGGTTCACCTCGCTCCTATCTTATTTAACATTTTTATAAACGATTTGCCGGAATGTTTCCACTTTTCTGAGTGCTTTTTATATGCCAATGATCTGAAGTTCGCTCGAAGAGTAGAGTCCCCAAAAGATAGCGAACTATTGCAAGAAGACATGAACCGAGTCTCAGAATGGTGCAACAATAATAAAATGCAGCTTAACACTGAAAAATGTTACCATATAAAATTCATCAGGAAAGCTAACTGTATCAGTTCAGATTACTTCATAGAAAATAACAAGATCCAAGAAGTAACAAACCATTAAGGACCTTGGAGTCACCTTCGATAGCAAACTAACTCTCCTGCCCCATATAGAGAATGTAATTAAAAGAGCTGGTAGAATGTTGGGTTTTGTCATAAGGAACTCCAGAGAATTTAAAAGTGGCACAAAGATCCTATTATATAACAGTCTTGTACGAAGCACTCTGGACTACTGTAGTGTTGTGTGGAGACCCCACTGCGCGGACCACATACTGCGCATTGAGAGGGTACAGAAAAGGTTCTTGTGGTACCTCGCCTACTCAACAGGTAAAGCTAAGCAACTCAATTCCTACATTGGCCGGCTTCAATACTTCAGGATGCATTCACTATCATCTCGTAGAGAGGCATATGATGCGCTATTTTTGTTTAAGCTAATTAGGAATCAAATAGATTGTCCCGATTTGCTCAGTCTCCTACGGTTTCGCGCTCCCTCGAGATACCCACGTCAGCCCATAACGCCACTGTGCCCACCACTGAGAAGAACAGTGTTGGGTGCAAACCACGTAATACCTAGACTGTGCAAAGCAATTAACAGCTATAGTGATGTGACTGATTTGCACAGTGACAGTGTTGGTCAGTTCCGTAAAGCTATTTTTACTAATATGCGTTGTAATGGATGAGTACCTCTCAGCATTTTGCGTTTCGTCATTATCGTATTTAGTTAATTTAGAGAGATTTTATGTTCCTACTTTTTTTTTTATTTCAAAAAAAAAATATTTTTCTGTCAGTTTGTTTTTACACTATTATTTTTCAATAAATATTATTTTATTTTATCATAATTTAAAAATAATGTATTGTTAACTAATATAAGTGCATGCTGTGTTAGCCTATAAGTGATTATTATACTCGCATATGTGTTATATCTTTTATTAACAGTAATGAAAAAGTGTAATAATTGTTGGCTAACCTATTTAAATAAATAAATAAATAAATAAAAGATGATTTCTAATAATTCAAAATAATTTACTGGTTTCTTTAAACTTACAAGACATTAAAACTGATATTGTTAATACAAATCGATGCCTGTCTCAGTAACATGGGAATCATGATTTCTAAAGCTTGTCGTTAATAACTCAAGGTGATATATGGCTGGTTTAGCATGTCTTGTGACACAATCAATCAATCATTTTGCATATTAAGTAAGCTATAGAGTATGCTACTCCATTAATTATAAATTCTTATTGATAAGTTTATAAGAATAATACAGCCATTTAAGTTTACTTTTGTAAAGGTATATGTATATTTTTTTATTAGAGGCTATTAATCTACTACGCGATTAATAATATGTAATAAGATATACAATGTACTAACTACCTACCTCAAAACAACAGTATTAAACATGTATCAACAACGTAAACATAAAGAACTCTAATTTAGATTTTCTGGTATCACAAAGTACTTCAAAATTAAATCAAATATTTATTTTTCTTATAGCTACTAGGTTCCTTGGATAATTGATAGTCATTTGTCAAATTCGTATTGATATTTCAGTACTTGTAGACTGAAAAAAGGCTGTAAACTCTTACAAACCAACAATAAACCTTCCTTTAATTTTTCAAAAAGAAGTAAGTATAGTAATTAATTTTTTAGTCACCGTTTCTCATAAAAAACAATAACAATCTTTGGATAATAAATATTTTCCCTTACGCAGTATTTCAGCCAGACGAAACGTGTGCCAGAGTTGTCTCATAGCTAACTAGATGGCGTTGGGATCGAATTGAATCGCGGTGTTAAGATTCTCCGCGATTTCATGACCTCCCCGAGCTGCCGTACGGCAAGCCAGAGTATATTTTTGTACCTAGCTTGTAAGTTAGCTTTAAGTTAGCTATAAGTTAGGTTAAGCTCAGCGCTTCGGCGCATGTAACAATGTTCCCGTTTGTTACAAATTTTTGAAGACCATCCACATTTCTTCGTGTGGGTGGTAGTAAAACTATAAAAATGGCACTTAAGTGCTAACTTAGTACCATTTTAAAGTCTATAATATTTATGATTTTAAATTCGTTGATGGTATTTGTTAGCCAAACGAGGTTATTTTCTATGTTGTTAGATATATTTCTATGTCAATAGACGTCAGAATATGTTGAATACATACTAGTATAACGTACGTAATGTTGTGACATTATAAATGTAAAAGCATAAATTAATAAATAGCCCTACAATTTTTTTTTCTCACTATTAAAAGCTAAATAATCTAGAATTAGGTATTTTTAGATAGAATCAGTAAATGAATAGGTATAATCTACAGATAATTTTGATTGATCCATAGTAAATGTTACACATTTTGTATCCTACAAAAAATCTTTTACAATGTTATAAATAATTATATATCTGTTATCTTTTGGAAGGAATACGATATTTTAGGTATCAAAATATTAATAAATTCTCTGATTATTTTTAGTAGCAGGAAATATTTTAATTAATAATTATTCTAGTATAGGACAGCGTTTTCATTATTATGTACTAGCGGTCTGTCCTCACTTTGGACCCATAGGTGCCCAATTTTCTCGGTGAAATTTTCTTTTATTATCAAAATCCCCAAACTCAATCACGAAATTGTATTCGAAAGCCTTGTATGACTTGCGACAATTATATAATTGTAAATAATCTACAAAAAATTATATTGATTAGTGTAACAGGACACCTACTCATATCAAGATACTTAATTGATAAATGGTATGAACTTCTATTCCACATAAAGTCACCCATTTGAATCCCCAAAGGGGAAGATAGATAACATATTATTAAATGCAATATCTTTTTTACCAATTGTTAGTAAGTTACGAGTCCTATTTAATACGGGGTAAGATTATTACATTACACCGAGTTCAATTTCTATACATGCTATTACTAAGTTGAAAATCCAAAAAATTACACTGGTATCGAACACGAGACTCCTTGCTCAACCAAAAAGGCAATCCACTTGTATTTTAGTGGCTGAAATTTCAAGGTCAAAGTTACTTGAATTTGGTAACTTGCAAGATAACTGTGACCAACAAAACGATGGGGTGAGAGCAAGTAAATGATATCAAGGTCAAAAGTCCTTGCAGCTGTTACCTCCACAAAAACTCCTATTATGAAGGGTAAATACACGTTATAACCATCCGTAGATATATTCTTATGTATGTACGTATGAAATTGACTCGATCTTTGTACTCGCACTATAGTCACGCAACAATAGAGAAACGAAACGTTTTGTGAATATTGACAATTTATCCACTTACTTCTGTGTGTATTTAAGAAGAATTCTTGGCTTAGTTCTAATTGAAACCAATGGATTAGTAAAACTGGTTGACGAAGTTAATTTCTATACCTACATATTATGTACTTAATTACGTTTATTTTGAATTTGTCCGCTTTTTGGCTGAACGATGTGGATATAGAGATTTTTGTTTTGTCAGCTTTATGACTTAACCATGTGGATATAGAGTCTATAGTGATTCTAACCATGGGCCTGCGGACGGCGAGCAAGGGTGGCTCGACGCCCGACCAGAACCAGCCCCGAGCGTACGGCGGGTCGTGTTTCGCGAGCGCCTCATAGAGCCATCAGACCACCATAGATGGAGCCTAATAGGGCTAATGTCGATACGGAGCCGTGGAGGACTTAAAGCTTTCCCGGAGCAAGCACGGGTGGAGCCGATAATGGCCATTTCACCAGTTCACATTCTTAGGTAGCGTTGCGACTGCATAACAGTAAATGGTACTGATTTGCAATATGTCATTGATAATAATAGTTTTGAGGCACTCCAGAATTTGTAAAATATGGATTTAGAGTATTCACTGTCGACAACGATCTTCCTTTTCTGGTGCTTCCGTCTGCAAGGAAATATCGGTACACATATACACAACTTTTCCGGAAGCTCTTGGGGGTGATGTAACGAGAGAAACTGTTTGTTTCACTCAATTGAATGTTATAGGGACGTCCAAATTTATTAGTCAGATTCCCTACTCGGTCACAACCGCTTTTTACGGAAACCATCGCTATGTAGACTTGTATGGGGCCTGGATTACATATTTTTATTTTGCCTGCAGGATTTAAAACTAACTCATTGGGAAAGAATCTTTGCTTTACTGATTCCTGAAAAGAAATTATGTTCTGAGGATAGTTTTTCGTGCTATAAAGAAACCATCCTACATATACTAACTTCTCTAGATACTTCTGATCCACCTTCGATAGTATCTTTGCTTGAAAGTCTTAATTTGCTAGATAGCATGACTGAATCCAATATAGAGCAAATTGATTTCTCCATAGATGCACCTCTAACGCCAATATTCAACCAAGTTTTTATATCACCTACTACAAGCACCTACAACAATACCTATACTGAACATCATACAGTCTTTACCAACAACAACCGTTGAACAATCGTCTTACCATGTCTAAGCATAACAGCGTAAGAAGATTTTTTTTTTTTTTTTTTAAGGGGGAAAATCATCGAATGACTTCTCCCGCCTGGGTGAGGCGGGAGGGAGTGTCAGACTCTTACTGACTAAAAACCACCCCGTTCCTTCTCCTGCACGTCGAGCCGGAGCCCCGGTTACCCGTTAGGTTCTCCGCGACTCCGAATCGGCATCGGCCGTATTGGGCCCCATCTGTGGTGGTCTGATGGCTCTTTGAGGCGCGCGCGGAACGCGACGCGCCGTACGCTCGGGTCTGTTTCTGGTCGGACGGGGAGCCACCCATGCTCGCCGTCCGCAGGCCCGCGCTTACGGTGGCCGGAGATCGTCTCGCGATCCCCGACGCCCGGTGTGTCCTTCGCGATGGCTGGGTTGCGAGGAGGCAGCGCTTCGCTGCCTCACGCGTCCCGCCTCCTCCTTAGCTAGCATGACTGCTTCGCAAAAGGAGGAGACGGCATCCCAGTCCCCCTCGCTCCGCATCATGGCCTGCACTAGGCCCGGACGCGAGAGGTCGCCATCGCCGATCACTTCCCTGAGGACACGGCGGTGCTCAGCCCACGAAGGGCATTCTCCCACCGTGTGTTCCACCGTGTCCTCAGGGCGGTCCTCGCAGTGATGACACCCGGGCGTTTCCTCCCGCCCCATCAGACACAGGTACCTCCCGAAACTTCCATGTCCGGTGAGGACCTGCGTCAGGCGGTAGGTGAGGACGCCGTAGCGTCTCTCAAGCCACTCCTCGGTTGCGACAGTCGTTGCTGCCATTCCGCCATGAGATCGCGCCGGAGCTCATCCCGCCACGCACCTATTTGGCGCGGCAGCGGGGTTTCACCCCGGCGACGTGCCTCCGCGCGCATGCCGTACACGCGCGCGAGCACCTTCGCCTCCAGATCCCACGGCGGTAATCCGGCAAGGAGGTTCGCCGACTCCCCAGAGATCGTGCGGTATCCGCGGATCATTCGGATCGCCATGACCCTCTGTGCCATGAGCAGCGTCCGAGCGGGACGCCGCAACAGGTTTGGCGCCCAAACAGGGGCGCCGTAGAGGGCCATGGAGCGTAAGAAGACTACAAAGAATACACTGACTAAAGAAGTTGAGGTCAAGTTTGTTTTAATCTACAGATTTGGACCAATGATAATCATGATAATAATAAATAAATGGCCTGTAGGCTATTATAGTGCTTATAGCGAAGAAAACCTCTATAAAATAGATATTAATACAGCCATGGATTATTTTTACTATTTTTTTCACCTGATACAATTATTAACATTGGTCATAACACAAATATATACTCAGTGCAACAACTAGGCTAATTTAAATAGAATAATAGATTGAAGATGAGATAAAAAAACTTTCTAGCCATTCAAATGTTAATGGATATATTATATACTTATGCCAGCCTATTCAGATTATTGAGGTAAAAAAAAGATACACTCTCATTGCTGATCTTATAATGCCTTTCAAAAGGTATTAACAAACAGGTCGGTATCTTCACTTTGCTAATAACACCTTAGAAGATTTACCTTAAAAATTCGACCCGAATCGGGCAAACTTGTTGAAAGAGGAAGAAGAAGGAAAATAGTCCATTGAGGAGATGATAGCGATACCATTTAAAGGTCGTAAAGCAGGTTTGGTATTCAAGAATTTCGGGCGTGCGGGTATTATATACGATTCTCTTCTTTACGGTGACGGAGACACCGTGAACTGAAATTTGGGGACCAAGAAGCTTCAATTGGTTTTAGGGGCCAACTTCTGACTAAATTATGCTAAACTATAAAGCAAAAGCCGGCCATTGTATACGCCGATAACATTTTAACGCACATACTGCGGAGAATAGTACGGAATTCTAGGTGTCGGTACTATCAGGACTAATCGTTAACGAGGGTAGCAGGAATTATTGCCAACGAAGCAACAAATGAAGAAGAAGAAACGTGGTTCTAGCACTCAAGTTGTCTGTAATACAAACAAGCTGACGGTGGTAAACTGGAACGATAATAAGGTCGTTACACTTATTAGCTCTTATATAGACTCGAACCCCATCGAAACTATCAAGCTATATGATAAAGATGAGAAAAAGAAGGTACCTACATGTAGAATATCCCAAAATTGTAAAACATTACAACAGATACATTGGCGGACATGGTAATATCTTTTAACACCCTTTAAATGGCATTGTTGATACTTTTAAAACTCAATATTTCAATACAACAAAATGTTTATTCCAAACCAGCTTTACAAGAAAACCGCATAATGCTTGTTCAAAACTTCCAGTCCAAATACCCGTTACAACTCTTTGCGTGCGAATCTTACTAATCTGTCAAATTTGACAGATGACATCGTCAGTATGACAGCTAGTGCTGTCGATAACATAGATTAAACTACTGACGTTTAATTAGTTGATTTCCGTCGTCTAACAGTACATAAGAATGCTTTCAATAATGCTTGACTTTTGCATAAACAAGATGATTGTTTGAAGGATTGATTAAATCAAATAAAATAGTGTAAAGTAAAACGCCACAGAAGACACAGAGGAGGATCCAAAAACCATAAACCACTCTCCGTTCGTCCAACAGATAACGTGCTTTCAATGACAATGGTCATGAAAAAGTGGTAAAATCATAAAATATAACGTATTTTTATGTTTTGTTGTAGGAAAACAAAAATGTAATCAAACTTAAACAATCCGTAATTTTCACACAAAAAATATTTTTTATTATTCTATCGTATTCATTTACTCCAAACAAGAAACACCTGACAAGTATGCGGTCATGCACGTAAAGCGAGGAGGGATTTGAAACTGGGTGGGAATCTGAGGGTCTATAACTCTCGGATTCTACAAAGCTGAAATCACTCTCCACATACTATACATACAAATAATACAAAAGACGTGGTGATGCAAGACGGTCCGTTGCTCTTAATTTAGGAAATTGCATTCGCCTTGCAACTCGGGAGAACTCTTTCTCGGCTTGGGAGCAGTTACTCACCTTCCCCTATAGGATTCTACACGGGAAAAAATTTGGCTGTAAAAAAAATTTAACCTCACGAATTAAAAGTAATTGTAGTATTTTGAACCCCATTTTAGATCCAAAATTTCTTAACTCCTTTAATAATATTTAAAAAAAACTCGTTTTGACTACGTAGAATCCAAATTAGGTGAAGGTGATATAAGTGGAGCCGTAGTGACGCGGTTGCTCCCTATTCTTCAGAAACTTTTGAAGCTCTAAAGAGTAAACACCCGCCTGCTAGGGCTGACCTCACTATTCCCGATCCTCCTGAACCTGATATTCATATTTTCACCGCAACTGTCCAGCAAGTAGTTACAGCCGTTGGCTCCTTCCGCAGTGGCTCTGCTGATGGACTTGATGGTCTGACTCCTCAACATCTTAAGAATTTGACGGGGCCAGACTTCGGGGAAGCCGGTGAGTCTCTTCTGAAGGAGCTAACGGTTCTGGTTAATTTAATGCTCTCCGGTAATGTGACGGATGCCGTTATCGATATTTTGTACGGGGCCAATCTATGTGCCCTACGCAAGAAAGATGGCGGCATACGTCCCATTGCCGTAGCATGTATTTAAGGGCGCATGGCAGCCAAGTTGTGTTGCAGCTATCATAAAGATGCGATCATGTCGCACTTTCAACCCCTCCAACTAGGCTTCGGCTCAAAAGGGGGTTCTGAGGCTGCCGTACATGCCCTATCATCTTTCTTGAAGGCAAACAAAAGTGAGGTCATCCTTAAGGTTGATTGTAAAAAATGCATTCAACTCCATCAAAAGGGATACTTTGTTGGCTGAAGTTAAAAAAGAATTACCTGAAATTTACAGTTTTATTTGGCAGTGCTATAGACAACCTTCAAAATTATTATATAAAGACAAAGTTTTGGATTCTGCGGTAGGCTGCCAACAAGGTGATCCTCTTGGTCCAGTCATTTTCAGTCTGGCCATTCACCCTATAATTCGGCAACTTAAATCTAAATTTAATGTTTGGTATTTGGACGATGGAACCCTAGGAGGTGACGCAGATACTGTTTTCCATGATTTACAGCTTTTGATTTCTAAATTTAAATCCATCGGATTAGAATATTTCTAAATGCGAAATTTACCTTCCGGACAAAATTATTGATAGACAATGAATTCTAAACACTTTTTCTACCATAGCACCGAATTTAAAAATTGTTAATAAAAACTCTCTTCTACTCCTGAGTTCCCCAATTTTCGAAAACAGTATCTCTGATTTCAAAACGAGAAAATTGAAAATTTCTGTGACATGTCCGATAGACTTTCCATTAATCTACATTGTGCCTTTACTTTAATTCGTTATTGTTGTTTCGGCCCAAAATGTGTGTATTTTCTGCGTGCTTGCCCTCTGTGAAAGTATCCGCATATTCTGGACCAAATTGATCAAATTATCCGTGACACCTTAACTTCATTTTTGAATGCATCTATGGACGATCGTGTTTGGGTTCAAGCCACACTACCAATTCGTTTTGGTGGTCTAGGCAGTGTAAGTTTACCGGCGTTCATCTCTTCTGTCCACAACACTAGAACTTAAACAAAAAAAATAACGCTGAGCCCGACGTGCCGTGTCTGACCGACGCGATGAACGTCTGAACAGAAACATGTCCCAATACAGCCTTGCCTGTCAATCCTTCCTCCCAGAGACAATAGGACGAGCCGCTTTGCAGGTTGTTGCATAATAATCTAATTAATACGAGCACCAATCCTGCGGAATTAACTCGCCTATTGGCTGTGGGTGAGTGGGAATCAGGCCTCTGGCTTCAGGTACTTCCGTCACTCAATATTGGCACGATGTTGAATTTGCTTGCGTGTAGGTGCACCCTGTGTTACTCCGCATCGCTGTCAATGCGGTAAGATGGTCGACCACCTCGGCCATCACGGGCGGCCTATCGTGTAGCAGAAGCGCGGGCCGGATAGCTCGACAAGCCAGCATTAACGACATTATCCGTGGAGTTCTTATCATCTCGCCGGTGTGCCAGCTGTTCTGGAACCAACGGGTTTGGCACGCAACCTGCATTGACACCCTTGCACCTTCTCATCTTCCAGTAACGGCGGGTTGTGCTGGTTCGGCTGCTGCCTTTGCAGAAAACCTCAAGCGGCGCAAGCATAACAAGCTTGCTGGTAGTTATATCTTTGAGCCGTTTGGGGTTGAGACGCTAGGTCCATGGGGTCCGAGGGCGCTTAAATTATTCAAAACGCCTGGTTGACACATCTTGTGACCAGAGGGCTGGTCTTTTTCTCGGTCAGAGGTTAAGCATTGCCATACAACGTGGCAATGCTGCCAGCCTTCTGGGTACTTTCCCCACTGACGTCAATTCGGACGAATTTTTTAATACTTTATGTAAATAGTTGTTTTTGTTTTTCTTTTAAATAATTTTAATCTTAAATTGTATATATTTAATTTAGTAATAGTTAGTTTTAATTTTATTTAAATAAAATTTTTTCACTGTCATGAAACAAAAGATTAGGCGTTAATGAGCCGGACATGAAGTAATCGTTACAGAACCCGTCCACAGCATCCGATCCATAGCCCTAAATTTATTCGATACCAGTTCTACACTACGCCTTCCTTCGGCCGCGGCCTCGGCCCATCGTAAGCCTCCCAAATAACCGGGACCCTGTGGTTTCGTGAATGGTAAAGACACACATAAGATAATACACAACTGGCGACGTGACGCCATTAATCAACATTAAATTTCTATTAAATGATACATTAGGAATTTATGAAGTTTATGATTCAAGATCAAATGTTTCATTGATAAATTCGAAGCTACTAAAATTAAAAGGAAAATGAAACACTTTGGATGTAGCAAGTTTGGTGACAATGGTGTCAAAAAGGCGAGTGGTTTGACAAACTTAAAAATAAAAGTAATTGACATAGAAGAGGAGGTTGAAGTTTACACTATACAAGGTGTTGTTTAAAGCTGCGTCATTTTCTAGGAAGTAACTCGACGTAAGTCCGAATCAATAAAAAAAATTGTTAGTAAATATTTTTCATTTTTCTGTAAATTACGGAAATCCGAAAGTGCGAACTACACACCGCCGTCTTGTAACTAGTTTTATAACGCGGCTTAACACACACAAACTCAAACACGTAATTGACATTATTCCTAATTCCATAAAACTCTAATAAGTTAAAATACTGTCGCTTATTCTGAAATACTGTTGAACTTAAACTATTTATTATAGCCGTATTTTTAACTATTGGCCCGAAAATTTCTCTTACATTGAACCTTTATGACTTCTGTGATACGCCCCCGAGAAATGACACGGTTTCAAAACTACACCTTGTAGATGAACAAAATTTCAAATATGATTTCTTAATTGGATTAGACATGATTAAAAAGTTCAAGTTAACTCATGAAGATTTGTCAAAAATTACATAAAGATACAGAGACAACAAAAGAAATTGTTTCAAATGTAAAATCAACCACAGAAGAAAGGAAGTAGAAGAAATTTCTATGAATATAACAGCAAATATTAAAGAAATGAATGATGAATAGAAATTAAAAATATGAAAGAACACAAAATTAATTTTAAAGAACATGTACAAGAAGATCAATTCGAAAACTAATCATTTAAATGGCTATCAGAAGTCAAAAATAGATAAATTAATATAATAAAGATAGATAAAAAAATTCAGGTCAGTTTCTGCAAAGAATGTGGGGTCCGTTAAAGGATATGAAGCTAGAATGGACACACATATTGCAGTAAAAGGCCTTATAAGTAAAGATAAAAAAAATAGCGGAACAAAATGAAAACTTTTAGATAATAAACGTATTATTGAAGACTCATACAGCCCGTTTGCTGCTCCAATGACACTGACGTTTAAAAAAGAAGAAAATAATATATCCAGGTTATGCATAGACTTCAGGGATTTGAATGAAATAGTAGTGCCAGAAGCTCAATCATTTCCTTTAATAGAAGACTTAGTGACTAAAACAAGGTATTGTAATTTTTATTCAACTTTGGATATAAATTTTGCAATCTGGTCCATTCCCCTACAAATAGAAGGCAGAAAAAAACAGGATTTGTCACACAGGACGGTCATATTCAATGGACTTGTCTGCCATTCGGTTTGAAAACTGCACCGGCTATTTTCTAACGGATATTAAATGTTATTTAATATCCGTTATTTACTATCAATAATTTTAACTCTTTCAGTCTTGGTGGTCACTGTAGCTAACCACCTTTTCTTAGAAATTCAATTTTTGAAGTATGCTTCAAATTACTTTGCATTGCTTTTTAAGCATTTCTGTATAATTAAATAAAATATATTCGTAACCAGTTCAAAGTGTGACTGAAAGAGTCAATATTCAGTCAATCGTTTGACTAACATATTTGAAAATGTTAAAATCTGGAAGCAGATTGCCTGAGTAGAAACCCTGTTATTAAATCAAATGAAAATAAAAATGGACAATAGACGATTGTTAACTTGGTAAATCTAGAAGAAATTTTAATAGACAAGAAAAAAATGAAGTAATTCAAAAGAATAAAGAAAGAATTATGATTTAAGAAAATATATAATTATTACAGAAGAATTCGGTATCAAACCTTTGAAAAACATGCATGGACACCTTTGTTATATTGGAACAAAACTATTACAAAAGACAATTAGTCCTCTATGTGCAGAAAAGAAATTTAACGAAAAACATTAAAAAAATACGTAACTCGAAAACGACCAACGACATTTGTACAAAAAAAAAATTAAGAGGAAAGAACAAATTTGTATATATGTCTCATCTGGGGCCAGCCACAAAACCAATTAAAGTAAAGTCAATAGATACAATAGCATTTTTTGTGGTTCAAGATCTACAAAATAATACTTGCACTTGTTAGTAGATCACTTCACTAGACACGCATTTATACTAACTTCAAAACTCAGATTGCAAATGAATTTATTAAACTAGTCAACAAGGTATCAGAAACAGAAAACATAGCAAGCTGCTCTATATCTATACATATATAATTCAAAGGTGATTGACTGACTGACTGACTGACATAGTGATCTATCAACGCACAACCCAAACCGCTGGACAGATTGGGCTAAAATTTGGCATACAGATAGATGTTATGACGTAGGCATCCGCTAAGAAAGGATTTTGATAATTTCCACCCCCAAGGGGGTAAAACAGGGGATGAAAGTTTGTATGAGACTTTGTCAGTTTTAAATCGATCGGATTGAAATTTGACATGCAGATAGATGTTATGACGTGGGCATTCGCTAAGAAAGGATTTTGATAATTTCCACCCCCAATGGGGTAAAATTGGGGATGAAAGATTGCATGAAACTTTGCCAGTTTTACACTGATCGGGTTGAAATTTGGCATGCAGGTAGATGTTATGATATAAATATCCGTTTGGCAAGGATTTTGATAATTTCCACCCCAAGTGGGTAAAATAAGGGATGAAAGTTTGTATGAAACTTTGTCAGCTTTACACTGATCGGGTTGAAATTTGACATGCAGATAGAAGTTATGACGTAGGCATCCGCTGTGAAAAGATTTTGATAATATCCACCCCCAATACTCAATAGGGTAAAATAGGGGATGAAAGTTTTAATGAAACTTTGTCAGTTTTGCAACGACCAGGTTAAAATTCTGCATGCAGGTAAATGTTTTGATGAAGGCATCCCATAAGATAAGATTTTGATCAATTCTACCCCCAAGAAGACAAAATTGGGGATGAAAGTTTGTATGAAATTTTAATGATTCGGTAAAACGATAATTTGAGACCTAAACAGCGATATAAGATAGTTTTTATCACAGAAGTCCCATGTGAATGGGAACTATGCGTTAAAGCCAGACTCTCTATCTTTTAACCGCTGATCTTATTTTAGATAGATTCAGTATAACAATAGTCAATAGAATGCATTTTATTACTAAAACCTTACAGGAACAAGCACTGTCCCTTATTTATTTTTTTAAACCACGATAAATTCATTTCACAACATAAAATAAAATCGTAGAAAAGTCAAAATCGTACCTACATTAACTATTTTTTTTAAAGAATACTTGGGTGTGATCTACAGTCGATACTGAAGCCAAAACATGAACTTTAGAATTTTTACCTGTTTGTCTGTATGTATATGTCCGGGATGATGTAAAAATTACTGCATGGATCTAATTAAAATTTTATATGATTATTACTGACAGATCGGGTTATTGCGCGATCACCAGTTCAGATCACGAGTTGGTGATCGCGCAATGGTGTCGATAGTTACACGAGTTCGGTTCATGTTATTGTTTTATATCATCGGAAAAAAGTAAATAAATAGTTAAAAGGTATGAAAAAAATTATATCAATATAATAAAACTTTTACTGCAAAGAAAATGCCCGAACGGAGTATAGATAAATAATCCGAGTTATCACTATGCTCGATAAATGGCGTTGGGATTGAAATTGATTGCGCTATGGTTTCGTTACACGCATTTGGTTGGGTATCGGCCGAGTGCTTCGGTACTGTCGTGGAATTGAAGATTGATCTCGATTGATTGATAGTTTGATCTCGATTATTAGTAGATACTAAAATTGTATATCTAAATTAATTTTAATTTTTAAATTAATTAGATCGTTCCTTTTAAATTATATAGTTTTAAGCTTGGTTATTAAGGGAATAGGTAATTTGTCAAGAGAGACAGTCTTTTTTTCTGAAATGACAAATCAAAATAATATTTTGAAAATAAGGGAATAACAACATTTTCGCCTTTTTCGATCGGCTTTAATGCCCTAAGCGAGTATACATATCTTCAATTCAAACGTAGAGCTCATTATGTTGATTTTTGAAGAGTTCCCTAGAATATCTTCCACATTTAATTTTTGAAAAGATCCGGAACCATGTGAGTAAAACCAAAAATCTGCCGGAAGTCACTATTCCACGCGAACGAAGTCGCAGGCAAAAGCTAGTCCAGCTATAAATTCGAAAGAATTCAAGACATTTCTAAAAAAAAAATCAAATAACTATGGTAGGTATTTACTGCAGTGAACTCACCATTTTCAAACGGTTTAAATGAGAGATTAAATCAGACACTAGTCACTAAAATCAGATGCAGAATGAATGAAGATGGAAATAAAAGAGCCTGGACAACCTGTGTGAGTAAATAAAACCAAACTACTCATTCAGTAACCGGTTTTTCACCAAATTATCTTTTATATGGTACAGATGTCACAGTTTTACCTAAGGAATTGAAGAAAGAAAATACACATGTTCACTGGGTCAGAGACAGGACAATAGCACTTAAGAATATAATAAAATCGCATAACTACAACAAGACATTCTTCGACAAAAATAGAAGTTGCCATGAATTTAACGTTGGAGATATGCCGTATGTGGAAAACGGAAAAATGCTCAATAGAAAAAAAATTGATGAACTGAAAAATCGGACCTTTTCGGATCATTGAAGAGGTTTCAAAATCAATTTACAGAATTGGCATAGGACATAACAAAATGGAATCGAATCTTTTCCATATCACAAAACTTATTCCAATACCAACGATACAGGAAGAATGAAGCAATGAAGAAGACGGAGTTGGGTTGTCTTAAAAGAAAATTTGCCCATGGAAAATTTTCCAGATACACTCAAAGCTATGAAGGGCAAACACCCAGCCCCAGTAGACAGTCTATGTTTTCTGGATCCTCCAGAGATATTTATACCTTATCTCTAACAGGTCGACCAACTCCTTCCGGAGCACTTCTGCCACAGAAAACTGGAGGGAAGTTGCCACCTTTTGTGAGACTGTAATGTCTCAAAAGGAGGCTGCTGAGCGGGATCGTGAGAGGGCAGATCCCACACGTCGAAGGCGTCGAGGAAATAACCGCCGCGGCGCCTAATATGATGATTTCCTGCCTACAATATTGGTAGGCAAACCTTTGGGGTAATGACCTCAAGGATGACGGCGGCACAGTGGTCACGTGCCGCCGTGCAGTGCACAGAGAGGCTCTAGGAGAGACACATAGGTCTCCATAGGGAGGTGCCGTAACAGGCGTTGCACTATGAGGGCACCGGAGTTGGTCTACTAAGAGGACCCGGTGCCCCCTTCTTCGTCTTTTTCCCCAAAAAGCTAGGCGCCTTTTTCCCCCCGTCAACAAAAAAAAAAAAAAGTATTCCAGGAAAAGAGAGGTAAAAGTTACAAAAATGTTACAAAAGTACTACTTACACAGTATGTAAGTAGTACTTTCAGTTATAAGTAAGATGAAAACAACTGCAGAATTTTTAAATGAATTGAATAAAATAAAATAATAAAGTAATTATAAAAAAAATTACAGTCAACCATTTTATTTTATTTTTACATAAACATTAATAAAAAAGTTTTATACAACCGAATTCTCATATTCGTTAGTCTAGGTAATGCAAGTTTAACTGTTCAGCACGCGATCCTAAACTCCCTGCCAGGGTCGTGTAAAGTTCGTATTACCTAACTACGCATCAGGCACATTGCGTGCACGAAGTAATCGCTAATTTATTATAGTTTAAATTAATTGAAATTGAAAAACGCACTAATATTATGTTTGACTGTGGGAGTACCCAAAACTGATATACTTATTTATTTATTTATTTATTTA
This sequence comes from Spodoptera picta, assembly GCA_038387885.1. Taxonomy (NCBI): domain Eukaryota; kingdom Metazoa; phylum Arthropoda; class Insecta; order Lepidoptera; family Noctuidae; genus Spodoptera; species Spodoptera picta. Next base: position 1,213,698 of record JAZHFQ010000105.1, read on the forward strand.
TATACACACATACAACATAAAGGACAACACATATATAAAATTAAAGTACAAAGGTACCACCTATTCCTATTGGGATTTCTTCCTGTGGACCTGGATACTTGTAAGACTAAACAAATTATGTTCAGTGTAAGACTTGCTCTTATATACTGACATAGAAGTCAGAAAAAAATTGGTGAAGAGTCCTCTAAATACAATTATTGCAATGCACTACTGCCTACCCCTTTCGAAGAAGAAATGGTTTAGGTATCTTTATTAAAAAATATCAATACTTTCATTTGGAACAATGAATTATTATGGTAATTAATTTATGACTTAGTAGTACCTTATTAGAGGTATATTGGTTAATTTCATGTTCCAATGTTATACGCTTATTAAGATTGTGCACAATACATTTCATGTAGGCACAATGGCGCCATCGCTCAATAATAGCGAGAACTAAAAGAGTAGATGGCGCTAAAACGTTGTCTGTGGTAATATTCCTGTTTGGTGCTGCTCTGCGGAATTTTACGGAACTATTTTAGTCTCCAAAGTAGAGCGTACGGCAACGCGTCAGGTTTGACCGGCAACCGACGCGGGTTAGCCGCCGGTTTCCGGTCAAACCTTAAAAGAGGAATAGACAGTTAAAGTAATAAAAGCATAAATAGTATTAATTATATTCACCTGGATTTTTACATTTTCAAAAATAATATTTTTTTTTACATATGTTGAATTACACTTTTTTTCTTGTACGAACTCTAACTGCTCTGACTATGCATAACTTCATTATTCATAAAATGATTTAAAAATATACTTTCACGCATTTTATTTTAACCCATATGTGTGCAGTGCGGGCTAGCTGCGCTCAGCTTGCGGCGTGCTGTGGGTGGCTTGAGGTACAGCGAGCCGTGTGCGGTGTGCTGTGCAACGGTCGCTATGCAACTATGTGCGTTATAAATACTATGTTATTCAGATACAATGGGTACGATGAGAGCTTGACGATTGAATATAGAAAAACCATAATTGATTTTTACGTTATCTATATTATTTTGTATCTGGAATTATATTTATCTATTAGTTTCGCTATATTATTATAGGTTTTTATTTAACTATCTTACAAAAATGTGCTCAGACTCCATATAATTATGTGAAGTATATATTTTTGTGCGCCGCTCACATTGCTGTCTTGCGTGATACATAGTGGGGCACAGCTTAGGTCTCCTCCTTTAATAACATCTCATTCATCACCATTTTGGCGTCATAGTTTAAACTGTCAAACACCGCGAGGACACCGGTGACCGCAACCTATTGTTCTTTAATTGTGTCTATAATGACGGTATTCAAAGCTGTGTAATTATAGTTTAGTCTAATTTTTCATTTAAATATTCATTTAATAATTAAATACGTAAATAAATGCCTCGTATAGTTTACTTTATCTTAATCAATTGAAATTGATATAACATTAGTTCGCTCTAAGACAGTGAAACATTACTTTCTATCTTAGAGAACAGCTGGTTGGTCGAAAATGTAAGAATATGTAGAAAATAAGACATTTCACATTATTTACTCAAGTCGTATTAAAGAGACTACAAACAGGAGTACTATTATAATAATGCGTTTTCAAAATGAAGTGTATCAAAAAATAAGAAAAAAAACTAAAAAGTAAATTTATTAATACACGTTGTATTAATAAGCTTTTTGATTTATCGAAAATGCTCTTTAAATCTCTATCTTTATTAATAATATGTCTTTATATCTTTATATTTATTTTCTAAATTATAAGCACAGAATAGTGGAGATGATAAGAATATTATTAGATAAGTATATAATACCTCTATAATATTATAAGATAACTGGTAAAACTGAGTGTAGAGTGTAGTGTTATGTATGTAGTTATGCAACAACCGTTGCATAACTCATGAGCGTCTGTTTACCTCTTCGAGATTATTAAAGGGTGCGAATCAGTAGATCAAGGATTCTAGAATGTACTACCTATGCGGCAATTAAATTGCTTATGAAGGCTGATTGATGGGTAGACATGAAAATAAGGTTACATAAAAAAGGCACGAAGAAGAAATATTGACACCATTGCTATTCATCTAAGTACCTGATGTTGCAAATTGAATCTATTTGACTATAATCTAACCCTGTTCCAAATTTCATGCCTTTACTCCTTTCGCCATGATTGAATATTAAACATTACATATTAGTGTGTGTGTTAATATTTTAATGTCTCATTTTATAGAACACCATATGTTAGGGCTTTTACTTGCTTCTTTTTGCTCGTATCCTATTAAAATTACATAGACATTTGACAACATCTAATCTCTAAAATGCATATCACTTTTTTACAGATTAATGGCAGTTTGCATTGCGCATGATCGAGATGCAAGCTCGACTGTCTCGGTGTTACATCGTCAGTCGGCTGATAGCAGGCTCTCCGGCAGGGCAGCGCATGCTATCAGTTGACCAGTGGAAACATACAACACTTACTTAACTAGCCAAATTCTTGTTAGTTGTCTTCTTGTTTTAACTCCTCAGTTTTCTTTTTGTTTTAACAAAACTCCCTTCAAATTATGCATAATTATTATTCTATTTAAAATTTATTTTAACTAAACATTTCTCTTATTTAATTTTATTTTTAGGTTTCTACGTGTCACGAATGCACACAGCATATTAATGCTATTACAGTAATACTTCCTACCTCATCATCAGACTTTTGAAACAATTGGCTGCGCAACAGTCAAAAAAGTCGATAAGTCAAAAAGTAAAAAAGGAAGTAATTTAATATAATGATACCTATGTTCAAAATATAGGTTTAAGTTATTTTAATTGAAAATATCATTTCGATTTGTATCTGTCATTCATTGTGTTGTTCGTTCGGCGTTTGTCCGCCACTAGGCATTATTGAAGGGGGCTATTTCAACTACACATCAGTCAAACTTGTACAAATATCAGAAGCGCATACAGATACATACTATAACTATACTTTAATTTACATGTAAGTAAAAACAAGAACCACGTGTTTATAAGTATTTATAGGTACATATATCTATAGGTATTACAAAAATCAATTATTGAATAAAAATTACAATATTTCAGGGCCAGTATAACAATTTCATATTCAGTTGTGTTAAGTTATAAGTTGTACTAATATATTTATAGAGTATTACATACTCTTTGCTACTATCTATGGTTTGCGAGGACTTTGTTTTCTTTTCTAACTTTAGTTTAGGGTGTCAGATTGGCTCTTGAGAGATTAAAAAGTGTTTTCTATATTATCAGAATTCTTATTTATATCCGGAAATATTAGTAAAATCCTATTAAGTTGCTTAGTTAGCTTAACCAATACGTTTTGGCATAATATGTAAAATTGACAAATTATTAGTCGGTTACTCTTACTGAAACTAAATATAAAATATTTTACACATAAAAATCTGAAAGACGATAAATAATGTTTCTAAAACAACTGGCTGGCAACTGGTTTGGCTGCTTTATTTTCGTAAGTATGTACTGAATTTTGCACTCGATAATAGGGTTGACGTTTTTTTCTTAGGAGCCCTTCTCATAAAATACAGATTTAAAACCATCAATCTCTAAAATACGAGTAGTCGTAAGTGCGACTGCCGGGCAAGGGGTTTCGGGTTCGATTCCCGGGTCGGGCAAAGTATTACTGGGGTTTTAAATATTCTCAGTAGTAGCACGAAGTCTGGAATTGTGCCCAGTATATGGCTCACCCCCTATTACATGGGACTCATAACATAAATAGTGAAAAGTGGGTGTTACATTATACAGTGGTTTAATGTGCACCTCTGCCTACCCCTTCGGGGATAAAAGGCGTGATGTTATGTTATGTAATCTCTAAAAATTGTCTTTTAAGAATAATGCGAAGTAAAAAAGAAATAAATGAGACGAGAATAGGCCGTGTATTAACATAAACGAGATTCCAACATAACTTCGTAACTACATTAAATACAAAGGAAATACGGGGAACTGTTTAAGAGTTAAAATGCAAACAAACAAGAAAATTCGTGCATGTAACGTTCTTAATTATATTATTTACATAATTTCAAACAACATAATCCTCGGACGGGTAGGCAGAGGTGCACATAATAGTGCTGTCGCCAGGGTCTTACAGTCACATGAACAAAAAAAACATTCAAATTATGTTTTATGTATAAATATACGTAACTTCAAAGCAATTTAAACAATATTTGGTTAAAACTATCGCTTAGTAGTTATAGTATTAGTTTGTATTAAATTTAACAGTAACTGTAACGCTGACTTTATCAGTTACAGCAAAATGTGTTGTTAAGTTAAAAGTATTGCTAGTCAAATGAGGTGTAATTTGCCCCAAAGATGTGGTAATATTTCTAAACATGGAAATACTAAAGGTAATCGTAAATATTATTCAGTCAGTGATTTGACGAATAAAGATTATTTTTTAAAAAAATTTTGGTGCTGTCGTCAGTGTCACTTGGATTGTAGTAGAGGAGCTGCCGTAACATTTTTAGGACCTTTGCTACTAATGAATTATGTACCTAAAAGTGATATATCACTATAATGAATATTCGCAATTTGCATGCACGAATATCTAAAATATGATATTCGTTACTTCACGAACACCTATGTAGTTTTAGAATAAAGTCCGACAGTCAGTAAAATGAATCTCAGTCACCGCGCGCCCATTGCAGTCTGTTTATGAGTACGTAAAGTCAAGTTACTTTTGGCGACTTTCACGTGCTGTAACTCTTAATCTCAACGATAGTCGAGCGGCTAACTGCTCATAATTATCCTTAAGAATGGGTAGACCTATTGCTTATAAAGTATTCAGTGGTAGCAAAATAAGTTTTCGAAAATGGCGTGACCTCTTCTACTATTTTAATTCGATGGTATTGAGTCTCGGCACGTGTCCTTTTTTCTATTTATACAAGCAAGATCAATTCTTTCGTCTTCAGAACTGGTATCGGCGAGTATTTCTTGCAACAGGGATATGCTATTCAGATAACCTCTGAAAGGTTATCTTCAACGCGTTTGACAATTTGATAGATACATATTTGACACTAACTTTAACACTTAACCAGAGAAAAGTGAGCTGTTACAGTTATAGCTAAAGTTATGACGTCATTTAACTATTTGTTAATTGGTGCCACATATTTTTGACCTAACCGATACTTTAACAGAAATTTGCATGTTTATTATTGTTAAAGTAAGTTGGTGTACCAACCCAGTTTAAATGTAATACCATTATTTGCTTTTCCCAGAAATATCCTACAAATCATCATATAGAGAATTTCCTATCCTACCAAATAAATATAAAAAAAGAACGCCAATATAAAGATTATTAAGAATGATACAATATTTTACAAATATTTAGGTCCCCGTTGACGAAACTGGCTTAATAAAGGTATTCAACGAGAAATGAGCAACGTAGACAGAAACGGATGATTAACTGGAAAAATATTTTGTAACAACACAACGAAAGGACCATCACAAAGAATTCGGTTTAGATAACATAGAATAGAAGATTAAAAACGTACTTGTAAAGCAGAGTATTAGGGACTACTTGAATAAATTGAGATGTAAGATACTTTATTATATGAAGTTGTCTTCTAAACGATGGTTCACATCACCGTCCATCCGTAGAATGTATTTTTTCTTTTTAAGGGGGGACAATCATCGAATGACTGCTCCCGTCTGGGTGAGGCGGGAGGGAGTGTCAGACTCTTACTGACTAAAAACCACCCCGTTCCTTCTCCTGCACGTCGAGCCGGAGCCCCGGTTACCCGTTAGGTTCTCCGCGACATCCGTAGAATGTATAGTCCCTTACGGCAGACGATAATAACTGATATGGTCTCAAAGTCTCTGGAGCGATCTCTGTTTTTGTCAGAAACTCATATCTCTGTTTTTGTCAAAAGTCGACCTTAATCCTCAGGTTTTGGATTGAAATTGGTACAGTACTCGCAGGAAGAATGGGGATACCTCACTCTTACTTAATGATTAGCATTTTTACAATACATTATTCAGATTATGATAAACAATGTACACGCTAGTGTTAACGTGGTAGTTAGGCGTTGTAATTTATGGTCGGTCGACTTACTGACTAATTAGGCCGAGCTCCCACTGGGCTTAACACGGCCAGCAACGTGATTTTTTGTGTGCAGTATTATAAAACTGAATATTTTTCTTCAGTACAAAAACATGTAGTTATTTTAAATTTTGAATTTACGTCGTGGGTTGTCCAAAGCCTACAGGTACTGTTTTTGTACCTTTATTGATTTCATGAACTTAAATTTTGTGAAGACGCTGACGTCGATGTTAATGCAACACCGCATCCATATTTTTTTTCCAGCTTACCACATGTAACCCCATTTTTACCAGTCCCATGTAAATGCTACAGGCCTTATTGCCAGTTACTGATTATAATCGCCAATTAAAGAAGTACGATATCAAAATAGATTCTAGTCTTTAAGAAACGCCCTGATTAACATTGACCGAGGTTAACAGCAAATTGCTGGTTTGACCTTTAAGTCTTCGTTCAACCAATTAACGCTGAGACGTGTTACAGTTACGAACTGTAACACGTCTTCCTCATTGCCATCATGGTCTGAACCAAAGTCGAACACGAAAGGTCGCCATCCCTACCGAAACTTTTGTGTCCGGTAAGCAGCCGCGTCAGCCACTCCTCAAACAGGGGGTTACCGCTGCAATGATAGCGAGCGCAGCCCTTGGTTGCGACAGTCTTTGCTGCCATTCCGCCATGAGATCGCGGTGGAGCGAGGGCAGAACTCACAAAACAAATAAAAATTAATGGTGAACGATTTGCTCCAAATTCGTTCTACCGTGAAAGACGGACAAACAAATAGATACACATAAAGAAGAAAGGCACTCTCAGTGTCGCTCTATTTGAGAAAGGAGCATAAACTAAATTATATGCATTTTATAGATCGCGTAGAGCAGTTTATTTTCCTGATCAAAGTTTTTTTTTATTTGATGGGAATAGAGAAAAAACATAAAAATAAATATTTTGTTAAATCAGAAGTAAAAGTAGCAATAACTAAACGGACAACAGCGGCGTTGAAGATTAATCATTGCCATTTTTAGTAGAATAATATTTATTAGTAGAATACGAATATTGGCGGGATGGCTAAAAACTAACAATCGTTTTATAATAACATAATGAACACATTTTCTTTTTATAGTAATAGATATTAATACATTACCTACTCTACACGTTACATATCTATTTTTCGCCGCAAAGGAAAAGCTTTAGATTAATAGATACTACTTATTACATGTAAATATGTGCATTAGGTATATTCTAAATGAATTAATCTACTCAATATTAATATATAATCAAAGAAGCAATCATATCAATACACATTTCTCAACACATACCTAACCTAAAAGGTAAATCTTTAAAATTATTTCCTGTCAAAACCCCGTTACAAAAAAATATGCTACGATTACATTTTATGTTATTAGGCTTTAGATCTATCTGTTTTGGGTGTTTTCATTAATGACCGCGAAGTATAAAGGCGACACTCAAAGTACATGGGGTCTTGCTAATCTTCTTTATAACATTAGTATAGATTTCTATGTCATCTGACAAGTGACTTTTCAGAGAGCCAATGGATCACAGATTTTTTTTATTACGATATTAACATTATGGTAGCCTAGCTTCACCTAGCTTCACTGACGGACTGACTGAGAGACTATTATTTATTTTGTATTTGTTGACGTTTCAAAAGTACCAAATTATGGTTTAATTGAAATAAATGCTTTGACAGTCAAAGACTTTGAATTTGGTATGCAAAGAGGTTGAAAGCAGTCTAAAGAGACTAATCCACGAATAAAATATTTTCAGCTAACTTGAATTAGCATCCTACTTCCTACTTATACTAATATAAGTGATATTATTTATGAAAGTGTATGAGCAACGAAGTAATATTATGATTTTTTATTTTTTACGGGAATGACCCAGGACGTTCATAAAAAGCTATAGTGGTACATAGACTGGTAAACGTCAGAGTTTACCTCATAGATTGTATCGACTACTGCTTGAACGTTTTACAAAGCACTAATATTGTAATAATAAGTACTTATAAAATGCCGCAAAAGCGTAAATCTAACATTTCGCAAAGTTCTATTAAAGCGCGAGGAATGTAAATAATTAGACGTAATGAGACGTGTCAACAATCCGAACAACGAAGGTTTGAGCAGGCGGTGCGTTGTACGGTGCAATGAGCTTCAGACGCTCCGGAACAGTCCCAACCTCGACATGAACGGAATGCGGAATTAATGGCACCTCAACAGGCCGCTGAAACTCTAGAACAGTCCCAAGCACGACGTGAACGGAATGCGGAAGTTATAGCCTCCCAACGAGCTGCTGAAACTCCAGAACAATCGCAATCCCGACGTAAACGGAATGCGGAATTTATGGCCTCCCAACGGGCCGCTGAAACTCCAGAACAGTCCCAAGCACGACGTGAACGGAATGCAGAATTTATGGCCTCCCAACGGACTGCTGAAACTGCAGAACAGTCTCAATCTCGACGTCAACGGAATGCGGAGTTTCTAGCATCTCAACGTCCTAATGAAACACCAAAACAGTCCTAAACCCGACGTGAACAGCATGCGGAGTATTTGGCGTCTCAACGAGCTGCAGAGACACCAGAACACTCACAAGCTCGTCGTCAGCAGCAAGTGACTTATATGGCATCCCAAAGAGCCATGGAAACGTATAATATGGCCGAATCTCGCAGACGTACTGTGGCTGAAAGAGCAGCACAGCGACGTCAAACATTTACAAGAAATACATGGATGGTGTTTAAAAAAGCTGCATTTGAGTATGACGAAACTCTTGACTATGAAACTCACAAACTTAGAGGTAAAAAATGCAATGACCATAGATTGCAAATGTTGCGGAGCTCTTAAGTGGAAAGAGGAAGCAGCAGGTATGTGTTGCTCGCGTGGAAAAGTAGCTCTGCCTTATATTGATGAGCCAGTGCAACCTTTAAAAGAGATTTTTTCCAATGAAAGTGATGAATCCCGCCGTCTTTTAAATAATATAAGAAAGTCCAACATGTGCTTTGAGGTGACGTCTTTTGGAGCAGATAAAATTGTCTCAATGCCAGGGTTTTGCCCGACGTTTACAATTCAAGGACAAGTGTACCACCGTATTGGTTCTTTGATTCCTATGTCCTCTTCGCAACCACAATTGTTACAAGTTTATTTTATAGGTGATGAAGAAGCATAAATCGACAGGCGTATTGAGTTCATGCAAAGTGTCGATAGAAACATAGTAAAAAAATTACAACGAGTACTTCACGACCACAACATTTTGGTGCATGAATTTAAAACGATAATGTTAAAGTCCTGATTCATCCAGATCATGTACCACGTGGTGAACAGGATAGACGATTTAATGCTCCGACTACCAATGAAATAGCTGCTGTGATCGTTACTAACGAACAAACTATGAGTACTTTGATTGTTTTTTAATTTATTCCTACTAGTTTGTTACCTAAGTTCTTAAAATTTGTTAAGTTTTGTTTGATTAAAGAGTGAGAGAAACAAAAAAAAATGTGAAGTAAATTTTACTTTTTTTATTTTTCAGTAATATACACAGTTACAGAAGCCTTCAAGTCTTGCAATCATACTTACAGGTTTTGAATAAAATCAGCAGTCAATAATATGCGCCTCGCAGGCATGAGAGTAGTTTCTTGGCATGTCGTAATATGAGTAGTAATGTAGTGTTAAAATCATTTGTCACGAAACTAAATATGGCAGACCAGATTCCACGTGACCGAAGCCGCAGGTAAAAGCTAGTACTAAATAAGCCAGCTTTATAAAGTATGAACTGTGTGCATAAAGAAACTCTTTCTTGGGTAAAACTAGTTGAAAAAGAGTATATTTTAATCTTGTTTAGTTTAAACTTCGTAATTATGGACGTTGTAAGTTTCTACACATCTATGTATATGAAATAAGCCACAAACCTTTAGATATATACTAAGTATTTAAAGCAAGACCACAACAAGAATATAGTAAAAGAAAATCGGTATCAAACTAATCGAATGACAGAAATACTGTTTTTCGCAAAGAAGAAATGATATTACCCATTATTCAATTACAGATGTCATTTCAAATTCTAATATTCGCCAACGTAGTCGGTAACTGCCAATCGAATGTAATGAAATAATTTATTACAATTATTTTTATTGAATAGTGACCGATCAGAAAGTTCTAGAGAAAAAATTACCTACGTTATACTTTTTGGTGAAAATATTCATGTTAATTTTAAAGGATGTTTTCGAAACCTTATCTTCTTGATTATAAAAATCGTATCTCACCTTGGATTGAAGATTCTACAGATCAAATGGGCCTCCGAAACAGATATATTTTGCCCAATCTGTTTAAGACTTGTCGTCGCAAATTTAGATTAGTTATTCCTAGATTCATCATAAATATTATACATATATAAAGAAATAAGGTTTCTTTATTTACCTCTATTTTCTACACGTCTCTGCCGGTAAAGAAGAAGTTTATTTAGAACAATGATAGATGGAGCTATCACCTCCATTGCTTTTTATCGGTAGAGATGGTAAAATAAAAGTTGTCAAATGGACGTTTATGTCACAAGAAATTTAAATATACAAAATATTAATAAATAATACTTAAATATAATACGGGAATCAACATACCTAGTAATCATCTTTGTATGTTTTTATATTTTATTGTGTGTATAGTTTAGGTTAGTTATTAATGTAAAATTTTAGTTCAATAAAAAAAAATCTTTTGGTCACAGAAGCAACACATTGTGTTTATTATGGTGGATTCCCAATAATTGGTCTTATACATATACGCACCATATCCTGAGACAACATTATTAAAAAAGCCTATCAAAATAAAATTAAAAACAATTTACAGAAAATGTAAAAATATTTTGACAAAGAAAACAAATGCTGACAACACACAAAAATGGTTAACACAAAATAAGCCATTTAGAACGTACAATTATTAGACTATTAAATCAAAATGTAATCGCCCTAAAAATTAGCCATTCAAATCGTGTAAATGATAATTACACGTATTTTCTTGTTTACCACTGTTATTTGGACAGTCGCGTCGTTTAGATACAGATGGTTGATTAACGCCCGAATACTGGAAGGCTACTCAATCTAAAGTCGCGCTTAAGTATAGTTCTGTCATTGCAAATCCTTTGTAAAATGACAGAGATAGCACGATATTTAACCCATATTGACCTACTGTACCACATATGGTACAGTAAGTTTATAAAAATATTTTGGCCTACCCACAAATCAATATTTTATTTTTTTTTAATTGTAACAATTAGCTCAGAGTGTTAGTTTTACATTTACAATAATACAACAGTATTTTTATGCAAAATTAGTTGAAAATTTTATCGAAGACACCCAGCTGGGACTACAGGAAATATATACAATAACTTCGAACAGGTAAGTTCCATATTATTTATTGTAAATAATATAATTTTTCGATACTATTTTGCAGAATAGGTCTAAAGAAATATTATACATGTAAACAATTTTCAGTAAGGTAAGTTTAGTAAGATGTATTTGTTCCTAAAGAAGGTGTACCGCATATGGTACAGTAGGTTTATGTAACATCAAAATCTTCTTGTGCCTACTATCAAGTAGTTATCTAGTTTTATCTAAAACTGAATTTATTTTATTTTTATTTCAAGCCACGGACACTGCACGAAATTGCAACAGTTCTCGAAGAAGATGATGATATGAGTAATCAGGGAAGAGATATTTTTTTACTACCAGCACTATCCTGACAGTGTCACTGCCCATGAGGATCGGACTGATGAAGACTCGGGTGGAAGATAACATCGACATAAATAATTCGCCTGTTGAGACACAAAGAAGCAAAAAAAGGAGAAAGGCTTCTACGATTATCGTGTCTCTGATGATGTAATAATTTGTAAGTGCCAAGATAATAGCATGGTTTCAGTGTGTTCCAATGCAGTTGGCATCAATCCTGTACACAAAACTGAATTCTACTCGCAGGAACAAAAAAAAAATTAAATATCTGTACCTTATCCCGGAATGTTTTAATGTGTATTACACAAAAAAATAAATAAATTCACTAATTGAAAAATCTTGTATATTTGTATGCATGTAGTCCTACTGTACCCGATATGGTACACCCCCCCTACATCCCCCCAGTAATTATATTTTTTTTCTAATATTTTTTTATTGTTGTTTGTACGCCTCTTAATGAATATAAGTTAAAATAACTAAAATTTTTCAAGAAAATAATTATCGGTCTAAATGGGTTAAGTACAACTTACAATTGAGTCTTTCAGTATTCTTTTACTTTCCCATTCCTGTAGAATCTAGAGGTACAATAGGTCAAAGTTCGCAAACTTTATTTACACAGAAGTAAAGCTTATATTTGCTTGATCTTTATATACTAGTGACAAATTACAAACAACCGCATGGAATTCCACGAAGTTTTCACTGATGCATTGCAGAAGACCAACTTAAAATATGACGCCATAATGTAAAGTTAAAACAAAGAGTTTAGGATAACACTTTTGGAGCCAGTGTTCAAGAGGTAGCAGAAAAATACGACTTACCGCATACAACCTGGTTGGTGTCACGGGCAAGTTAGGCACCGTGTTTGCTCGTTTGAAAAGCCACATGTTTCACTCTTAACCACCATTCGGCCATGTCCAACCACATACGGGTACATAATGCCGATCAGGATTACAAGTACTGATGTTATCTCACATAATTGAGATACAACGATAGCCCATTAACAGGTTAAAGAGTTTAACGATTATCTATCCGTGGAACTACTCGAGAGAGGACGCGGTTTTGTTAAGGCACTTCAAGCGATTTTGCTATTCATGTTATTTGTTTTTTCGACCTGAATCCGTTAAAAATGAAGATTATTTTAAGTTCAAGGAAGGCAAAATAATCTTTAAGAAGTTTATTTTCATAAGTAACCAAATGATCTTATACTGTGTAACACTTTACTGATCAGTGAAATTTGATATGCGTCATGACCACATTGGGCTAAATGTCAGCCAAAGCATTACATGATACACATGATCAGTTCACTAGACCTCGGTGCACTTAAACTAAAATTGTCTAACCTATAAAACCCTTACCGCTTTATTTCCATTCCCTTAGACGTGGAATATTACTAAGATATTTATAACTATATTAGCTGCTAGCAATTTACGTGCATTGATTTCACTTTGCATAACATCCTTAGGGGTTTTTGGAACCAATATTTGCTTCCGAAGTTGGTCTAATAAGAGAATCCAATGCCCCAATGGGAACTGATGGAGCTCCCCAGGGCAATTTCAGTGAGCTAAATCCCCCCACTTACTCTCGGAAGCTAAGCATCTTATGAAGGTTTTCGTCATCACCAAATAAGGTGTTATTGTTGCTTGTTATCTATTTATATCTATGGAAAGTTACTGACTGTAGTAGGTATGAGGACGTAAAACAGTATAGAATTAACCTCGAGGATCGGGTTCGAGCCCCGCTAACTGCGACTACTTTTTGGAATATAAAAGATTTCAAAAATGAATTTCTTAGACAATATCACCTTTCGTCGTAACCGGACTAAGTCCAGCTCAAATACTTCAACTAAAGACAATGAAAGTATAACATCAGCAGAATCACCAATAGATGGCAGCATAATAGGTTTACCGGACACTTCTTCAGATGACGAAGACAACATAACTATTCAACTAAAAAAAAAAATTGAACTATTGACGACAGAATTAAATAACGCTCACAATAAAATAAAATCATTATCTCTAGAGAATACCAATCTTAAACGAATTAATCAGGAGTTACTTGAACAGAACAACTGTCCGCGGAATACACCAAAGAACTCTTCAAAATATAAAAAAACTATAAATAAACATGTAGATGAAAACAGCAAAGATCAACTAGAGGTAAATACATTGCTAGACGGTCAAAAGAAACAAAATAAAATTTGTATCATAAGTACCAACAAAACTAATAAAATATTATCAATTGCAAAAACAACGTTTAGAAATTATAATATATGTCACTACTTACAACCAAACTGTGGAACCCAACAACTACTCAAAGGAATAAACAGTAAGCTAAAAGACTATACTAAGGATGACTTTTGTATAATATTAATTGGTGAGGAAGACTTTAATATAACAAATGACTACTTTAACTTAATCTATGACATACGAAATACTTTGAAATAAATTGAAAATACAAATCTTATCCTATGCCTACCTACTTTTAAATTGAATAATAGTTCAAATCTGTTCAACTGGCGAGTACAAAACTTTGCCGATTTACTGTACCTGGATATAATGACTCACCTACATGCATACCTACTGGACTCAAACCTACATCTTAAGTATGACAATAGAATGTTTAATTATTGGACAGGACGACTAAATAATAATGGAATGCGCACTATATTCGACGATATAAAACGACAAATGGAAGATATAATCGCTGTAAACTCGATGACAACTACCATCCCCGAACTCGAACAAGAAGGTCATTCAAAGACTTCGGTATTTGATGAGCTGGGAGACTCACAGTTTTTTCTCCAACATCAAAGTGTGTCGTAAACAGACAAAAATATCAAGGAACAAAATCGCTCCATTGAATAAGTTTACATTAATTTTCCAAAATATTCAAAGCATCGGTAACAAAGTAGATTCATTAGAACAATTACTTTTCGATTCTGAAATTGATTTAATTTCCTTATCCGAGCTGTGGAAAAGTGAAAACTATTGCCAATCAATATTACCTCAGGGATATAAAATAGCCTCGATTTTTTGTCGTACAACCCGCGAAGGCGGAGGAACCTGTATTATTGTAAAAGACTCAGTAGACTTTATAGAACGAGTAGATATTGTAAATCATTCAAAGGAATATATTATAGAATTTAGTGCTATTGACGTACCTAAACTAAATTGTACTGTTATAGGACTTTATAGGGCAGATCGTCATATTGATTTATTTTATCAACAGTTGGGTAAAGTTTTACATAAACTAACTACTAAAAAGTCACACAAACAGTTAATCATAGGAGGTGATTTTAACATAAATGTAGGTCATAAAAATAAACAGACCCATGAGTTCATAAATTTTATGAAAGCATATAACTTGGAACAAATTATTCGCGAACCAACACGGGTGACTAAAACATCATCGACTTGCATCGATTTACTTTTTACTAACTACCCACCGCTCATAAATACAGCTACTGTAAAAGACTATGGGCTATCGGATCATAAGGCAATAAATGTTAAATTAAACTGCGAATATTCGCCAAACAATAATGAAATTTGGCACATCGAGAAAAGATTATTCACAAAAAGTAACGTTGAAAGCTTCAAAAAATCATTACAATCGGAAAATTGGGAAATAGTCTTAAGTAACAACAAAAACATACATATAAATTATGAATCATTCATCACAATAATAAAAAATAATCTAAATAAATATATACCGCTGCAAAGAATAAGAATAAAATCAAAACCAAATAAAAGTTGGCTTACAAAAGGGCTTAAAAAATCATGCTTACATAAAAGAGTGTTACGAACGATTCTCAATGAAACCAAAAGTCGTGTTATAAAAGACCATTATAAACTATATAACAAAATATTAAAATTGACTATTAAAAAATCAAAAAAAATTACGTATATTAAACAAATGCAAAAATCAGACAATAAGGTAAAGACTATGTGGAAAATTATTAACACAAAAACAGGCAAAACAACAATAAATAGACTAGAAAATATAATACTCAAAATAGACAATGATGAAGTAAAACATCCACTAATTGTTGCCAACCACTTTAATGAATTCTTTGCAACGGTAGGACAAAACCAAACACCTCATTCGAATAAAAGCATTGGTAAGCCCGTAATCAACCCTCCTACTTGTTCAATGTATTTGCGCCAGGTAGACCAAAGGGATATAGTTAATATAATAAAATCCACCAAGAATAAACATAGCTGTGGTATCGATGACATTCCACCTTTTTTATTAAAACAATGTGCTATGGAACTATCCGTTCCCCTGATGAAGATGGTTAATCAAAGCTTTCAAGATGGACAGTTTCCAGACTCTCTTAAAGTGGCTTTAGTAAAACCAGTACATAAAAAAGGTGATAAACATATTGCAAGCAACTATAGACCCATAGCACTGCTACCTACATTTTCTAAGGTATTTGAAAAGGCGATGTGTAATCAGCTTTGTAAATTCTTGGAAAAGTACAATATTCTTGACGATGCACAGAACGGATTTAGGAAGTGTAGATCAACAACACTAGCAGTTTATAAATACATTCAACAAGCACTGCAATACATAAACGACAAACAACATGTTATTGGGCTACTACTCGATATGACAAAAGCATATGACAAGGTACTTTATGACATCTTACTCACTAAACTATATGGTTGCGGCGTACGAGGACCTGCATATTCCTGGTTTAAATCATATTTAGACAATAGGAAGCAAATAGTAAAATTGAATATGCTAACCACGGAAAAAACGTCATTAACTCGTCGAGTACCGGTTTTGCAGACACAATTATAGAACAATAGGTTGCGGTCACCGGTGACCGCTTGGTATTTGACAGTTTAATGCCATTAGATCACGTGAAAAGCAAATTACTTGCTCAATCCCACAAGGAAGTGTGCTAGGATGCGCGTTGTTCTTAATTTATATAAATGACCTTCCCAAAACACTAGAGGTAGACAAAAACGAAGCATTACCAATATTATTTGCAGACGATATTTCCATATTAATGAAGTGTGAAAATTTAAAATACCCTAATTTGCAAATACAGCAGACACTCGAAACGGTGAATAATTGGCTCCAAATCCATAATTTAGAAATAAATAGTTGCAAAACTAAATTGATGCAATTTAGATCGTACAAAAGACCTCCCTTAAATCTAGACATAGCATTCAATAACATAAAATAGAAGAAGTTAATACATTTAGCCTACTCGGCATTAATATTGACACTCACATAAATTGGAAGTCACACATAGAACACATAAAAACCAAATTATCTAAATTCACTTACGCTCTTTTTCAAATAAAACAAAGCACTGACACACATACAGCTATGGCTGCTTACTACGCTTATGCATACTCGTGGCTGCGCTACGGTGCCATGTTATGGGGAAATAGTGTAAACGTACAGGAAATATTTGTAATGCAAAAGAAGTGTATAAGAATTCTAGCCCAAATAGATAGTACACAAAGCTGCAAACCATACTTCAAACAATACGAAATCTTAACCGTCCCGTCAATATACATACTTGACTTATGTATTTTTGTTTTTAAAAATATCGACAAATTCACACGAGTAGAAGATACACACAGCGTCAACACGCGCCATAAAAAAAGGTTATGTGCGCCACCATCAAAAATAAAAATGTTAACTAATAGTCCATACTATATGGCTATAAAAATATATAATAAATTGCCAGATGGATTAAAATCTGAAAAATCAATATTAGTATTTCAAAAACGACTAAAGATATACCTAATAAAAGAATGCTTCTACTCAGTGACGGAATATTTAGAGTCCAAAATAAAATAATTTTAATTCATGTGGGAACCGTCGATCTGCCCTATACAAACGAAATGTATATACCTACTCGACATAACATAACATTGAAATACCTTGACATTGTATAATTTTATTATTGACATCCTAAACTCGACAGCAATTATACCTATTGAATTGATTATTACTATGATGTGACATATACCTGACAATTATTTTTTTTTTTTCTTATCTTTATGATTTGTAATATCTACCTACAATATTAATAACAATGAATGTGTACCTACATAACTAAAAATGTTGCAATGTCTGTAAGAGGCCGCTAAGTATTAAGCACTGTAATAATTTTATAACCACCATCTGTACACTTAGTTGCAATAAACGCTTTGACTTTGACTTAACATATTATTATCTAGTTCTAGGGTAGATGGCGTTACGGTTTGGGTTTCGAGATAGTGAAATAATAACAAAGAGTTATAATGTCATTGCAACTCAATCTTCTTTACTTTGAAACTTTCATCAGGGTCAATTAGGAACGTTTACTTTTCTATTCACTCATTTGATTAGTGTGTAAATAGACACAAAACATTAATTTTATATAAATTGAAGAGTAACAGAATTTATAATGAACTAACCCGCTACGCCTTTTCACTATGTCCGTGGGTTTACAACAACTTAAGTAACGAACAGGGGAAGCCACATTTAACTTATTAGTGTACATGGCTTATGACTTTATATAGCTCAATTGGCCAAATTACATGATAACTTTTTTATGTTATTGCTAACATATAAGTGGTGTACACGTCAAGTATAAACTTTAATCGGAATATGGATAGCTTGTACTTTCTCTAGTTAAAGTTACCTAATATTTCATCATAAAATATGTTTTTGTTCATTGGAGGGTTCAATTTTATATAGAAGTGTAAGGCATAGTTACTGTATGTATATTGTTTTAATAATCCGTAATTATTAGATCTTGAACAACAGATAGCGAGCATAATTTCCAAATACAAAAATCCAATAGTCCCTTAACAGGACACTGGAACCTAAAACCTTAAACGATACCAACAAGGAAGTAATACAAAAGCTATCAAAGAGTTTTGGACATTTGAAGAAAATAGGTCAAATAGTTGAACGAGTTTCCATAAAATTCTTGAACACTTAGATTCCTTACAAATTGCGGTAAGTGAACGAGGAATTGAAGATGTTTTCTTCCTACACTCTTGAATTTTTATTACAATTGTTCAATGTACTATAAAAATTGTCCTTGCATCAAGGGGTTGTATCGATTGCATAGGGAGCGTCCCATGGTGATTGTTATAAGGTTTTACGATCCCATAGATGGTACGTCTTTATCTGAACCCCAAAGGGAAAGTTAAATAATATTCGATATGTGTAATAACGCATTTATATTCTGCGAACAACTACCGACGATTTGGGATTGCTCAGTAATTGGAAATCTTGAGATCATTTGCTTTAAGCTGTGTTGTGTGGGAGAAAACGGGATTTAAACGTTTATAATTATAAATGGATTTTACTTTATTAACGTTAACTGGAACTTCTGCTGTTCTTTTTCATCTAACTTCATCAATAGTTTCAAAATGATCAAGTTAAGTTGATAGATATGGAAAAAAATGATGCAGATTGCAGACGGATAGAAATGAAATTCTATCCAAGAATAATCTTACTCACTTGAATTTAAAAAAAGATAATTATTTATCAATTCAAAAAAAATAAAAGCACATCAAAATAACTAGATATAGTTCGGCCATTATACACGTGCGAAGACCAAAAGCGTCATGTCAAAGGAATATGACAATGCAGCACAGCTCGCGTTAATGTGAACGAGAGATCTGATAAAAACGACGTATAACAGTTCGCACGTCTGTAATGATCTAACTATAGCTATTCTAATGCCAAGTATAAGCAGCGTACAAAACAATGACCCCAAATAATTTTCTAATACACAAAAAACCACGTCACGTCTTAAGCATAAATAATCACTGAAGGGGTAGGCAGCAACACTCGTTAAGCCAATTAGGAATTACCTTTTTTTTTGTTTATATGATGTGACTTCATGCGGTAACATCATAAAAAAATTACAATCTAGCTTTAATGCTAATAAGTAATTCTATTTTGTCTTATTTTGCTAGGAAAGTATAACTAAGAATGTGTCCATTAACACTTTTCTTATTGTCTCTATTAAGGGGAAGACACTTTGTTATTGTGTTCTTTGCCGGTAGCACTCACTACTTTACACTGACATTTCACTATGTTAACTCAAAAGGTTTTGTCCTTTTTAGCCTTCTCACTATGTCCGTGTTGTCGAGGAGCTGGATAGCCTCGATGTTCACATGGTGGTGAAGCCTTCGTTCATGGGCTTCTGCACACTTTTTAATTATATCTATGACGAGGTCTACTTTGAGGTCCCGATGAAGGTCGTCATTTCGAATGTACCAGGGCGCATTGACGATTCCTCTGAGTACTTTGTTTTGAAAACGCTGTATAATTTTGATATTGCTTTGTTTGGTACAGCCCCAAAGCTGAATACCATAAGTCCATACAGGCATGAGGACTTGTTTATATAAAAGAACTTTGTTGTGCACTGACAGCGAAGAATTTTTTCCTATCAGCCAGTACATCGACTTGTAGCGTAGATCTAGCTCGTCGCGTTTCTTTTTGACATGAGTTTTCGAGCGAAGCTTTACGATTAATGTCATGCCTAGGTATTTGGCTGTATTTTCGTATGGTATTACATGGCCATTAATGTTTACCGGGTGGTAATTTGTCCTTTTGTTTGTGAAGTCTATGTGAACAGATTTTGATTCATTTAGTTTCACACGCCATTTTTTTGTCCAGTCAAAAATGATATTGACGGCTGTTTGAACTTTTTCCACTGCTTCTTCTTGAGTGGCACCTGTGGCCATAATAGCTGTGTCGTCTGCAAATGTGGCAATGGTATTGTTTTCTAATTCAGGAATATCGCAAGTGTACAATAAGTACAAGACGGGACCTAGGACACTTCCTTGCGGTACTCCAGCTTTTATTGGTTTGAGTCCTGAATATGCATCACCATGTCTTACTCTAAACATACGCTGTGATAGATAAGACTCTAAGATGTCAGCAAATTGCTTAGGGAGCATGTTTTTTAATTTGTAAATAAGGCCTTTGTGCCATGCCTTGTCGAATGCTTGCGCTACATCCAGGAAGATGGTGGAGCAAACTTTTTTTTCTTCTATCTCGAGCCTTTTCAATAATGTTGGTAATCCTGTGTACTTGATCTATAGTCGAATGTTTTTCCCTAAAACCAAATTGGTAGTCAGGGATCAAATTTCTTTCTTCTATGATGGGTTTTAGTCTTTTTAAAAGAAGCTTTTCAAATAATTTTGACATTGTCGGTAGCAGCGAGATCGGCCTATACGATGTTGTTTCGTGAGGTGGTTTACCAGATTTTGGTATCATTATAACTTCGGCAACATTCCACTGATCAGGTACATACTGAAGTCTTAACGTTGCATTGATATGAGTCGTAACTTTTACGATGGCTTTACGTGGGAGGTTTTTAAGAACTTCTGCAGTAATAAGATCGTAACCAGGTGATTTCTTTATTAATCTAAGGCGGTTGATTTCGTTGTACACTTCTCTAGGTGTTACGAATTTTATTTCTTGCTCATCATTATTTGATGTTTTATTTAATAAGTTGGAATTTCCTGACATTCTAAAGAGACTGCAAAAAAAATCCTAATGTCCGACCTTGAAATCAAATCAGAAACCCCTTATTCAGTAATCGCACTTGCAGCTATTCGACTTGAGATAGTGGTGCTCTAATACGCAGTTCCAAAATATTCATTACCGAGATTGAAT
Source organism: Spodoptera picta (assembly GCA_038387885.1). Taxonomy (NCBI): domain Eukaryota; kingdom Metazoa; phylum Arthropoda; class Insecta; order Lepidoptera; family Noctuidae; genus Spodoptera; species Spodoptera picta. The sequence goes on from JAZHFQ010000105.1 coordinate 1,235,132, forward strand.
TTATCGATTATAGAATAATCTAGAACAAAGGGATTATAATTTAGAATGACATCGATAATGTTATCTAAAACGAGTGTCGGTCCATTAGTCACTACTTAGGGTGCTTATAGTTATAATGCTATTCTATAGAAAAACGTTATCATTCATCATAAGAGATCTGAATGCCGTAGATATTAGTGAACATGAAACAAAGACTCGATAAAATTAAGTTTTTTTTAATCAGAGAGACAGAGAGTTTATGTGGTCGACACAAATTAATCCTTATTCCAAATAGGATCACGTTTGAGAAGATAACTGTAGTAGACTACAAAACAGGGACAATTAATGAAAAACAATAATGGGTATAAATGAAATACATAGTTATTAATTCTTTTCTCCCCAAAATAGGGTCGTAAGGACCCCATTATAGTTTCCTAGGCTTTTGTTTATCACCAGCACGCTATGTGTGACCAATTAATCAACGTATGTAATAATATTAAATAGACCATGCTTTGTTCCTAGAAAATACACAGTTCCTAGAATTACTACTCCGTAATTATTAAATTATCATTTTGTTAAGAGTTTAGTGAGTTTTGCAGTGATAAAGTAGGCCTATTTACTAAAATGTTGATACTTAGTAAAGTACCTATTTACTTTTTAAGTGTTTTCCCTAGCTTGCCACTGATTTCTAATCAAATTCTGCTAAATGACAATATTAAAAACGGAGCGACTGTTATCTGTCCTCTATAGTCCATTAGGGGAGATACGACGTCTCATAATGACTATTTTTGGTATGGCAACTCAGCGTTTAAATCATAAAACGTTATTTTAAGTTCAATTACTATTGACAAAACCGTTATTGATGCACCGAAATACTTTAACTCGTCGAGTACCGGTTTTGTAGACACAATTATAGAACAATAGGTTGCGGTCACCAGTGACCGCTTGGTGTTTCGACAGTTTAATGATGCATTTTAGCAGTGTGTCATTGGGATAAACCATGTACCATGCCCATTAATTAACCTACTCAAATATGTGACAATTTTAGTCATTGGATTTTCGACTTTATATCTAAGAGGGTTACTTGACTGTATTTCAAAATGATTGCCCGTCTATAATTTCTTTAAAACTGAGGATTGTTTAGTAGGGATCACAAAACCAAAGCAAGTAAACTATGGTTTCTCGGCGAAATACAAGTGCCTATTCATTTGACTGCGACAACTGCTAGCACAGGCCTAGGGACGCTTTGGAAATTTTGATTTTGGCTGCACAACTTCAATTTAAAGTACCACAACAAACAACTACAACAAGTTTATTAACATTCTTTGGACATGGGCGGCATGGAGGCGCGGCGCAGCGTGACGGCGGCGTGACAACCGGTCGACATTTTTTATTATATTTATTTACTTTTATATTAATTAATAATCTGTAAGATTTTTCTTATTTAGTATATTAAGTGAATTTTCTTTTTCTTTTTGGTCTATGTCAGGCACAACAGCGAGTGCTGACTGTGGTGTATTCAGAAGTCACCCTTCGGCGTCGCAGCATTCTTTGGAAAGATACCCGCTATGTTCGTCTCGCTATTTTAAAGGTAAGCGAGAGCTGAATGTACACATTGGACGTGTTCACAAATCTCAAAGTACATTCAGCCCCGTTACCGATACTACTCCACTTATTTCGACAGATCCCTTTTGGAAAAGATTATCAAAATTTAAAAAATCTATCCCTGTACTTAAACGAGTTCCCCGTGGTTCCAGACCTTTAGTTGCGCAACAGTTAGCAAATTGTGTCCGTCTGTCAGCACAAGAGAACTAGTTACGCACTTGGGAACAACTCCTCACCTTCCCTTACCAAAACTTACATGTTAAAAAATTCCTTAAAAAAACAAATCATAGAAAATTGCATTTCAGCTTCCCAATTTGACCCAAAATTACCGGCTTGCAGCTATGCCTCAACCTAAACTTTAGCTGATTTAGTTGAGGCCAAAATAGGTGAGGTGATATTAGCGGCGCAGCCAGAATTATTTTTAGCAATGACGTACTGGCTCCATGTTCTCAAGATACACGTATAGCTCTGGAGAGCAAACACCCAGCCCCAGCAGATTGTCTCTCTTTTCCAGATCCTCCAGAAGCAGATATTCATACCCTATCTGTTACAGGTCGACAAGTGGTCACTGCCATAGGCTCCTTCCGGAGCGGTTCTGCTGGAGGCCTCGACGGTTTGACGCCACAGCATCTGAAAGATCTGACGAGCTCAAACGCCGGGGAGTCCGGCGTGACGCTGCTGAAGGAGCTTACGGTTTCGATCAATCTTATGATCTCCGGCAATGTGCACGAATCCGTCATCGACGTTTTGTATGGGGCCAACCTATGTGCCCTACGCAAGAAGGATGGCGGTATTCGTCCCATTGCCGTGGGAACAACTTACTGCGAGGCTGTCGTGCATGCGTTGTCGACCTACCTGAATTCCAGGAAAGGTGAAATCATCCTGAAGGTTGACATTAAGAACGCTTTTAATTCGGTCAATAGGGATACTTTGTTGGCAGAAGTTAAAAAGGAAGTACCTCAAATTTTTAGTTCTTTCTGGCATTGTTATAGACACCCTACCAAATTATTATATCAGGACAACCTTTTGATATCAGCCGTTGGCTGTCAACAAGGCGATCCCCTTGGGCCAGTGATTTTTAGCCTGGCCATTAATCCGACAGCTAAAATCCAAATTTAATGTTTGGTACCTCGATGACGGTACCTTGGAAGGCGATGCAGATAAAGTTTTAAATGATTTTCAATTTTTAAAAAACGAATACGGTACTGAAGAATTAACCAGGAAAATTATTTCTCAATCACTGGTTAATTTTGATATACCATGTTTAGTGGAAACTGTGAAAGCTTGGAAAATCGCTTGCCCAAATATTGACCAAGACCAAATCACTCTCCCAGAGACCATGAGACGAGCCGCTCTGCAGAAAAGTGAGCGAAAATCTGTTGAACTCCGCTTGTTCAACTGTACAGTGAGCTCGCCTTTTGGCTGTGAAACTTTTCTACTATAAAATATATTACCAACGATATGTGGATGGAAAATATTTTCACCTTGTGTAGTCCACCTGTGAAATTGCACTATTGCAGGGTCGAGGACCTCCTAATATGATTTTCTGTGAATACTTCTTTGAGGTTCAAAGAAGAAAAAAGTGAGGTATAAGGAATCTAAAGAAACTGCAGTTCCCTGCTACTAAGTAAACACACATATTCTTTGTGAAACATTTACGAAATATGTTTAATGAGAAAGGCTTCCGATAGTTTCATTGTTTTCAAAGAGTTTCAAAGACGTGTGGTTATAGCCTCAACCCGTTGAAAATCATCCCCTAAATTTGTTCATATAAAAGTAGTCTCTAAACATTGGAAATAAGGTCTATAATGTAGTTAGTGAGAGCGGTCACCGGAGACCGCTTGGGGATATGAGAAAATAAGAGTTTATAATGGTGGTAGTATTAGTCACATTTTATTTATACAATAAAATTTCTTTAAACACAATAAAATTTCTTTAAGCTTGCACGCATTCACTACTGTAAAGTTTTGTTGTCAGCGAATTTGGCGTAATTTTATTTTTCAATTTTTTCTTCCGATTATTATTTTTATGGAAATGAATCATTATAGACATAAAACATATAATATAGGAATACTTATCAAAAATAAAAAATAATAAAATAATTGTAAAGAACAGTATATTTCTACCTCTAGTTCGATACAATTCTATACAATCGGCTGAACAAATACCTAACTGAAAAGAAATTTCTTATTGACCAACAATATGGCTTTCGTTCTAAATCGAACACGCTTACAGCTGCCGTTGATCACCAAGATCAAAACACATATAGATCAAAAGAGCCTGGCCTTGGGGATTTTCATAGACCTGAAAAAAGCCTTTGACACAGTAAGCCATCATAAGCTGCTACAGAAATTAAATAACATAGGTGTCACTAACAAGGCCCTCAAAATGCTCTCATCTTATTTAGAAAATAGAAACCAAGTCGTGAAAATAGGTAATTGTACCAGTCCAGCGAAACACGTACCTTACGGCTGCCCTCAAGGATCAATATTAAGTCCAATATTATTTTTAATATATATTAATAATATTAACCAAATAGGGCTGTCAGGACACCTAATATTGTATGCGGATGACACATGTCTTTTCTACTTCGATAAGTCCATTCACAATATTATAAGTAAAGCACAGAAAGACCTGGACTTACTCAGCAAATGGCTAAAATATAACCTATTGACGATAAACACAACAAAAACTTCATTTATGATATTTGCCGCAAAAAATAAATCGATACCAGAACACTTACCTCTTATAATCAACAATGACGTAATAAAACGCTCTAGCTACGAAAAATATCTCGGTCTGTGGGTAGATGATAAACTCACCTGGAAACATCACATCGATTATGATACGAAATATATATCATCGAAAAAGATACGCTATATCGTATACAACTCATTGGTCAAATCACATTTCGAGGACCTAATTGAGATCTGGGGATTAGCTGCTAAGACTAACCTAAGCCCATTACAAAGAACCCAAAACAAGGTCATCAAAACCCTTTTCCATTATAAACATTCTACACCCACAAAAACACTATATGAGAAATCTAAGTTATTCAATCTAACACAACTATACACATATTGCACATGACATGTGTTCTCATAACTTAAGAAACAAACATAAACTCGAACTAAGGATGGCACGAACAAACTATGGGAAAAAAACGCTTTTGTTTGAGGGAACACATCTGTTTAATAGAGGTAGATTACCAGATGACATAAAAAACTGCGATAACATTAAGGCATTCAAAACGAAACTTAAGGAATATGTACAAACATTGTAAATCTCGTTAAAATAAAATGCATGTAACTTCTTACCGCACTAGAGGATTTTGTCATAATTATGTATCATAGAAGATAAGGAACCTTTGTATCTCATTTTAAGTGAACAATGTATCTGTTCTTATGAGAAATAAATTCTTTAAACCCAAACCCATATCGTACCCAGAAAAGTCATGATTTTCCACCATCTGTTTTAAGCATATTTCTCAACAATTTAAAGATATAGATTGTACTTACCCTCAGGATTCTGAACGGGCTCTCAGCAAGCAAGCACACCTCTCCCGATGTTGGTTTGTCAGGCTGAGCCGGCAGCATGATCTGCAGCTCGCCTCCTGGATCTACCTTCTCACGATTTTGTCGATTTTGACCGGTCAGGGTCCATACCCATTCCTGGAATGAAATAAGTTGTGGGTAATAATTGATTCTAGTAGTATGTATCTTTTTTGACTAGGATATAAAAAAATGTTCTTAAACTTTTCGTTTGTTTGTTTCGTAGATTTTGGCAACACAGATTTTTAATTACTTTTATTACATTTTATAAATCGGAACTGAAGTCTTCGATTATAACCATCCAGTAGCCGTCACAAACGCTATTATATTAGTATCTACAATTCCATGAAAATAAATTAATCTAAAAAAAAACTCATTTAAACCTACATTCATTGCAATTAAACGTTAGCCCACATTATATTGCAATTTGACCTCTAACTCTAAGTTCCAGTTATAACACTTAAGTTCAAAGTTCCACGTGGCTGCACCGTGATTGCGTTTCTGAACCCTGCAATTAACTTGAGAAAAAAGAGTTTTGTTGCGATTGCCAGCACTTATTCCTGAAACCTTACAGTAGCTTCTCTTTGTAAATTCTTTAGGATATTTTTCGTAGCGGTTATATATACCTACATTAAATAGATTTGTAGATTTTCGTATACGCACTTGTAATTTCCTTAGTTCGGTATTCGGCCGCTGTACTAATCTCGTAATTATCTTTATAAGGCTTATAGTCATCAAATAGATAGTTGCGAAACGACATAACAAAATAAACTTTTATCCCCAAAGGGTAGGCAGAGGGGCACATTACGGCGCTTAATGCCACTTTACAATGTTACACCAATTTTTTGCTATGTATGTTACGAGTCCCATGTAATAGGTGAGCCTATTGCCATATACCTACTGGGCACAATTCCAGACAATTTGTTTAAACCCAATATTACTTTGCCAAACTCAGAAATCGAACACGAGACCCCTTGTCCAGCCGTCGCACTTGCGAGCATTCGGCCAATGACGCATCAGTTGCGAAACGACTATGAAAAAATGTAACTAAATGTTATTTACGTATATGTACTACAAAAATCTTTAATCTAAAATTCGTAATAAAATAATAACATAAACCCAACCCAATTGACACCGTCCCCATCGTGTATACGTATCTCATTACCACATATTCATGTAGCAGCAAATAAATTAAACTTTTGCTGAGTAATTCAAAGTACAATTTTGTAATCCCTAAATACATGAAACACGTAAATTCTCAAATATATTGTTTACCCTCCCAGGAGATTAAACAAACAACCTCCAGAATTCACAAGCTTATTTATATACCACTAGTTTTTACCCGCGACATTACTTGTGGCCATCTCTGTACTCCCAACTATGAGTAGGTGTGCAAAATTTCAAGAGGATTGATAAAATGTATCAAATAAAGAGTAAGGAGGTAACAAACTGAAGTACTCAGAGACATTAGCACCTGTGCGAATAGCACTTAGCCTAGGCCACGAAAGGCACCTATCAAAATGTTTGGCAGGTGCTCTTCGTGGATTCAAATTTGCTGCATTTGCCCATGAACAGTGCCCAGGCTTAAGTAAACAAAGCGGTGGACGAACTAAGAAAAGAAGCTGCAGCCACTGATGGTCATATTCCAACGTTATATAAAAATAAAAATAATAAAATACTCGATCAAGAGCTCAACTTGGTAGCTTCTTCCTCAGATTACAAGACCATAAAGTCTAATCTATACAACCAACGAAATAGGACTTATGGAGTTCGCCGCCTGTGTGCGAAAACCGCGGGTGATGTACAAGGTAGTATTCTTAATTTTCAATCTAGGAGTTATTTTACCGACCATTATAATTATGACAATTTCAGTTATATAGTATATGTGGCGACACATGTCACAAATCAACGGATGACGTCACAAGAATCCTACATCGCAGATGCAAAGTTTACAAGCGAATAAACATGCATAGAAAAACCCAACAACAACTGTTGAGCAGAAAGCCCGCCAGACACGATCACCTCGCCTGGTCAGAGGGTCCTCCTTTTCCGATCTTAGGGAACTATACTCTCAGTTCCCTAAAGTATAAATCATTTTGAGATTGAAAGTGATGAAATAGTTTTTAGCAAGTTGAATCTGTTGAGTCAACCTACGCAAACCTACGCATCTGTCCAGGAGTTTGTTTATATTTAAATCATTTTTCAAATTATATATTTATTTTAAAGTACTCAAACAATATCTGGACTTTCTGTAGGCTGACTTCTACGATGGTAAAAATAGAATAAATCTATTTGCCACGGCAAGAAGCAAAGAAGAACTTGCCATAACACGCCATCTCTATTGTGATGGGACTTTTAGATCTGCACCAAAACCTTTTCTTCAGATTTATAGTATTCATGGTGATGTCGGTGGTATCGTAAAGCATATGCTATGTTTCTGAACAAAAAAATGTCTACATACGAACTACTATTTCAATTATTGAAATCCACGACACGAGACATGTCTGTAGACTTTTTTACAAGTGACTTTGAAGAAGCTGCAGTTAGATGAATACTATCTGTATTTCAAAGTCGCAGTAAAAGGGTGATACTTTCATTTTAAAGGGTGCTACAAATGAGAGGTAAAGAGGTAAGCCCAAATGAAAATAGTATTTTCAGAAAGCACGGTGCTCTATGCACTGTTCTCCCTTATTTGTCAACGAATGGCTTAGACGATGCTTGGCTATACATAATGGTTGAGAGTCCCCAAGATGACAAAGTAACAGCATTCAACGATTATAAAATCTACTGGGTAACCATATGGTAACCCAGTGGATTGGGTAACCATATGGTTACCCAGTGGATTGACTACAAATTGTGGTCAAACAAATGGTGCTGTTTTGGTCAAATTCATAAAACCAATAATTATGCTGAGACGCATTATTCAGCTATAAATAAAGCTATAAACAAGAATAATAAGAAAATTTGCAATGTTTTAAGAGTCTTACAAGACAACAGCAAAAATTACGCTGAAATACGGAAAAAATGACACATCACGATCTCATAAACTTGCCAAAATAAAAAATAAACTAATAGATAGTATTATAGAAGAATACGAAAATGGCATTATTTCTCTTGGTATTTTTTATGAGACAAGCCCGCTAAAACCTCCTTAAACCGCTGCAACTCCTGTAAGCCAGGATCTACAGTAGATACAACCATGAAAACACCGGAACACTGAAGTCTCAGGGACATAAATAACTGTATTGTTTACCGCAACGAAATAAATCAGAAGATATTATAAGAGCGCCAAGGAAAGACAAAAATCTAAGTGGGATGTGTGTGTATGTGTGAGCTGTTAAGTAAGTTATACTTGTTTCCAATAATAGTTATGGGAAAAGCGCCTAAACGCACGGAATTTGTTCTAGATTCCACTAGGTCCGTATAAAAAATATAGTCTTCTTAGATGACTACCTCTTCAAATATTCCTTAGTAACAATTTTGAAAACAATAAGATTTTTTTAAAACATTAGACATGTTCTTTTATTTTCTTACGGAAAGAAATACTTTTGACGTTATATTGACTTGAATCAACGCGTGACGTCACTTTTGTGTACGTTTTCTAATAAAATATGAAGTAGCTACACTCCGACTACTAAACTTTGATTCGATTTATCTAAGTATTGTTTTCTTATATGACATAATAACTGACGGACTAATTCAATTTTTAATTTTCATCATCTGCTCATGCTGAGTAGTGAGTTAGGCATGATCGCCATAATTTAATGGTTTAAATTATGGTTATTTATAATAAATGGGATCACGTTTTATCCGTGGTTGAATTTATTTTTTATAAAGTCATCATCTACATCTACATAAGTTTAGCAGTTGTCGGTTAAGCTATTTATAAAACACTAGCTACTTCCGCGCGGTTTCACACGCTCTGCTCAGCTCCTATTGGTCTTAGCGTGATGTTTTATAGCCTACAGTCATCCTCGTTAAATGCGTTATCCAACACAAAAAGAATTATTCATATCAGACTTGTAGTTACGGAGACTAGCGCGTTTAAACAAACAAACAAACACTTCAGCTTTATGTAATAGTAACTTGTTTAACTTGTGATAATCCTAATATGGTTTGAAACCTTTTTCTCTCCGTTACTTAGGGATAGTTGTAATAAAGAAATACTTCAACCATTCTGCAACATATTGGTATAATAAACACGTTGTCATCCCTACCAGACAGTAAACAAATGATAATCCATTAAAGTGAGACAAAAACACAAATCTTTCGCTAGCTTCATTGACACATTAACAGTCATTTATTCTACGTCTAGCCTCTTAGCTACTGATTAGCATTTTGGTTTTGCGATGGTCATTTTAGTAACTCAACTTTTTTGTATAATATTATATTAAGTCGTTTTAAAAATCATCTATACACCTCTCTTGATATTTTTAAGATTTTTTACGAATTTGATTTGGAATTCTTAGCTACTAGTATGAAGTCACATAAATCCATTGTGTCGGTATTATAATATTCTTACAAGAATCCCTCTCCCCGAAGCCTGGACCGAGCGGAATAATATAAAAAGGGTGACAATTGTAGCATTAAGTTCAGTCGGTCGTTGCAGTTGGATGTAGTCGGACGAATATCGGTGATATTGTTTATTACTTAAATATTGTGCCTAATTGTTATTGTGTACTTGTTGCTATATCAGCTACATATAATATTTTTGTTTTGGCTTGTTAATACTCATTTCAATTGTACTGCGCATGTACCTTTCTATTTATTAATAAATAAGACGTCAGTCTACTAGGTTATGGTTCCGTGTGTTTTTTTAAATCTTATTTTTTAGTGTTTATAAGATCAGAAGTGGGATTCGCTATGATACGCGATCTAACCGCTGGTGTTATCTGACTTAGTTTTGTGATTTAATTTTTGTGGTTCTACTCACATTTCGGTTCTACTAGTAAAACTGCGTTTATCACACCTGAAGGCCATTACGAGTACTTGAAGATGCCTTACGGCTTAGCTAATGCTCCAATAGTCTATCAGAGGATTATAACTAAGACACTTAAACCTTTGATAGACTCGGGGAGAGTACTCACGTATATCGATGATGTGCTGGTCCTATCTAACTCGGTTGATGAGGGTTTACAATATTTGCGGGAAGTCTTAACTATTTTAAAGAATGCTGGGTTTTCAGTTAACCTTAAAAAGTGTACCTTCTTAGATACTGAGGTAGAATATTTGGGTCGCTTAATTCGACAGGGTCAGGTAAGACCGAGCCCGAGTAAAATTGAGGCTTTGATTCGGTCACCAAAACCAACAAATGCAAGACAGGTTCGCCAATTCCTAGGCCTTGCATGTTATTTCCGCCGTTACATCGCGTCTTACTCGACCAAAACTGCTTCTATCGCCAAATTATTAAGAAAAGGTGAACCCTTTTCGTGGGGGCCTGAGCAAGATATAGCTCGCGATTATATTGTTCATTGTCTAACTAATGAGCCAGTCTTAGCGATTTTTGACCCTAAGTTACCCACGGAGCTCCATACGGATGCCAGCGCTATAGGTCTGGGAGCAATACTGTTGCAGGAGCATGACGGCAAGAGAAAAACGGTTGTTGCTTATTTTAGTAAATCCACCCAAGGCGCAGAACCGCGTTATCATAGTTATGAGCTTGAAACTCTAGCCATCGTGCGAGCTCTTCAGCACTTCCAGCACTATTTGATAGGTATTGACTTTAAAATAGTGACGGATTGCAATGCTTTAAAGTTAACCGAGCGAAAGAAGGATCTTCTTCCAAGGGTGGCGCGCTGGTGGGTGTATTTACAGGATTTTAGGTTTACTTTAGAATACCGGAAAGGCTGCTTAATGCAACACGCGGACTTCTTGAGCCGACATCCTCCTGCAAAGGTATCCCATATTCGCAATGTGAACCACTGGGCAAAAGTCGCTCAGACAGCTGATGAAGAGACACAGGAACTAATGGCTAAGGTAAGGGATGCACAATTAGATTCTAGTAGATATGTGATTAAAGGTGATTTGTTGTTTTATAAATATACGCCCATTGGTCATGACTCGCGTTTATTGTTTCATACCAAAGGGGCATAGACTTAGCCTATTGAGAATTTTTCACGATGATCATAATCATATTGGTATTGATTGTACGACTGACCTTGTATTGCGACATTTTTGGTTTCCCAATTTGCGTAGATTTGTTCGAAAGTATATTACACATTGTTTGATTTGTTTGGCACATAAGAAAGTTCCCAGGGCTCCTTCAATGCCAATTGAGTCGTGGACTAAACCCGATGTTCCCTTCAGTGTGGTACACACCGATATTTTAGGTCCGTTACCGGAATCAAACGGTTATAAACACATTTTAATCATAATCGATGCTTTTTCAAAATTCTGTTTATTATATCCGATTTATCGACAAGATACTAGTGAGGCCAAAAGAGTATTCTCAAACGCAATATCTCTCTTTGGGACCCCTGCCATTATTATTTGCGATCTTTGCAGAATGTTCGAAAATTCGGGTTTTCAAAACTTTGTGAGTGAAGTCGGTTCTTCCATACATTACATTACGCCTGGCATGCACCGTGAAAACGGTCAAGTTGAAAGGTACTGTCGCACTGTGTTAAACATGCTTAGTGTTGAAGTTGAGACCAAGCGTATGGAATGGTCCGACGTGCTGTGGAAGGTGCAGCTAACACTTAATATCACCAGACAGACCACAACACAGATGTCACCACTGCTGCTCGTCGGTGTGGACGCTGCTACTCCGGTTATCAGGTCCCTTGTACGAGACTTGGCGCTAGAAACATCGCAGCCATCCAACCGAGAAGCCCGGCTCAGCCTCGACAGACAGCGGGCATCTCAACTACTGTGCGCGAATCAGCGCAGTCAGGACGATTACGTCAACCAGGGTCGTCGGCAGCCGTATACGTTTGCTGTGGGGGACTTCGTCTTCGTGATCAAAGCCTCGCAAAGCACCGGGAAGATGGGACTCTGGTATGCGCGGCCCGTACAAGGTGATACGCGTCCTCCAGCATAACCGTTATGAGCTCGAGTTATAAGCGGGCTCCTACGGGAAGAAAACACAGGCCGCCTCTGAACACATGGTTCGGTGGCGCGGCGAATGGACTCCGGACACATGTTCCGCATTTTTCGAGAATGGTCAGTACGCACCATCTTAATAGCGTATGGGCATGCAAACGTGGGGCCTCTGCCGTTACATACCTATTGTACGAACTATGACATTACTGAGTGTTGTACATTCGTTATTTACTGGCATGCAAACGTACGGCCTCTGCCGTTATATTTCCACTGTACGAACTATGACATTACTGAGTGTTGTACATTCGTTATTTACTGGCATGCAAACATCGGGCCTCTGCCTTTACATTCATCTGGCATGCAAACATTGAGCCTCTGCCGAAACAATTTTATTTTGTCACTGTGTTACACTTGGTAAGTGGTGTTGCACATTCATGAACCATATGCATTTATATGCATTTTTGTGTAATAATGTATAGCGAATGATAAGAGTCCGGAATCTTGTCAATCGTGTTACATTCCTTGAAATAATTAAATTTTATTTCACTAATAATTAAATTATTAAGTTCATTTGGACACAGCTTTATAAGTCATTGCCTAAGGACGCTTGAGTGCACGCTTGCGCCTGCAGCAATGATAAATACTCTTCATGTCCATTTCATACACTTAAATGATTCACATCCCAAATAAATTTAAATATGTCATTTTCTTATGTGTGCCATGTGCATTTCAGAGAACTTAAACGATGACGATCAGGATGAACGAGACAGACAGGAAGAGTGTGGTGATGATGGTGGTGAAGCGGTCGAGCACGCCCTTGTGTCAGGAACGGCAGTCTTACAAGAATCCCTCTCCCCGAAGCCTGGACCGAGCGGAATAATATAAAAAGGGTGACAATTGTAGCATTAAGTTCAGTCGGTCGTTGCAGTTGGTTGGAGTCGGACGAATATCGGTGATATTGTTTATTACTTAAATATTGTGTACTTGTTGCTATATCAGCTACATATAATATTGTTGTATTGGGTTGGTAATACTCATTTCAATTGTACTGCGCATGTACCTTTCTATTTATTAATAAATAAGACATCAGTCTATTAGGTTATGGTTCCGTGTGTTTTTTTAAATCTTATTTTTTTGTGTTTATAAGAATATTGTATCTACCTCTATTATAATATTTGAGCTATTGGGTACGAATTAATAAGCATTTATACATATTATATCTAATTTTAACTATGCAATGTAGGTGTAAGTGAACTTTGTTTGATATAATTATATCTCTACTTACAGGTTCATTGACAAACTGATTAATGGACAGATATATATATTTTGACGTGTATGTAGATTGATTATAACTGACATTATTGAAAGAATTCTTGCCAAAAGGACCAGTGTTATATTCCTGTCGAAAGTAACATAAAAATGACAGTCACTACAAGAGTAACGAACTCTGATGCAATCACAAAAAGACATTTGTCTTTCATTTCTATTTAGGGGGGATAGGGTAAGCTTTGCCACGTGAGCGAATAGTAAAGCTGAGTGCAGATCGCTACTGGGCAGTACTGGGTATTATTCTGTCAAACTGTGTTTATGTGCAAACAGAGCATTTATGTGGTGATAGCAAAGTAGACTATAATTTGTCTACGTCCCAACTGCAACCACAATTATAATAGGAAATACTAAATGACAACATATTTGATCGAGCAGCAGCGTTCTCTGATAAACCTGAACCTTTTAAACTGCTAACGTTCTTGTAGAAGAAGCCCATGATTCAGCAGTAGGCTGTTGATATTAACAATTAGAATAATAAGTAAATATTTTAAAGTTTTAATTTGCATTGTTGGACACAAACACTACAGAAATCCTGAAGGTTGACAGACTGCACGTTCTGTACGAAGCGTTACAGCCACAGTTACAGCAACCTCAGATAATTGCAACCAGCTTATCCCTCGTGGGTTTTAAACTGAGATACATACCTCTCAGTTACGTCCCGTTTGTTTTCAAACTGATTAGGGCAAATCAACTGTTGACCTCGCGAGACCTTCGGAGGAAGGTACAACATTGTTGTACAACTGTATACCTCTACATGTATAACATAATAACTTTTTGTAGGTTGTTCCTGAAGGTGTAGGTAAAGGTAAAATATTTTCTTTGTCAGGTCATGTTATTGCTTTCAGTGACGTTTGTGTTAAAGATACCAGAAGGAACCTATTGCCAAAGGTCACAGACTGTGCTAATACAAAAGTTTCCTATATTATTTTAAAGGATACACATATTAAAAAGCCAAAGGCTAGGTAACAACCCTAAAAATTCCTTTCTACCAACTATTTTTCAAAACCGAGCGCTATATTGTTTATAGCTCTTAAGTGCTTCCATTTCTGCTTATCCCGCTAACGTAACTTACTAAATATAAAGAGATTTTCCATATTTTTACGAACAAGTAAATCCAATTAGGAATTTATCAAAGGTATCAAAGTTAAAACGATAAAGGCAAGCTTTTAACGATAAATAAATGTTCTAATGAAATGAATATTTACGTTTTACTGTATTACTTGAGTTTCTATTAAAGGAACAATGTGTTGTATTAATACAAAACATGTTTAACAGATTAGTTTTGTTGCCTATAGTTTTTTGTTGGCCGAAAGCGTGATTACCGAACGTGTCGTAATTTTGATTCCTAGGTTGGATAAAAGTATTGTGGGGTTATGTTCTGTTTTAGAATAACTTCAGTAATAACGCATGTATACGTTACTATGGCGATAGGCTCATCTCTTATTACAGGGGCCCTTAAACATCAGATCAAAGTACGTCTCGAAACGATTGGTAATTCGATAATAACATTCGCTACCACTCGCACAATGAAAAAACAACATGAATGTTAATAAATAATTTATTATTTAAGAATGATAAAGTCAAACATCACTTTAACAACAGAATATCCTACTAATATAGTAAATGCGACAGTGTGTATGTGTATTTACTACGTCAAAATAACTGAAGGGAACGGGATTAAACGTGGAACAACGATAGATTATAGTCTGGAATAAAAAAGAAAGAAATATATACCTCTATATTTCCCACTCATAAATTAAAGTTTTCACCTAGATTTATATCGATAAAATATCCTTCAAGGGCGCGGTTACCGACACAACTTGGTCACAATATCATGAGATTGAAAAGTTGTGACAAGAAAATCCAATTACCTAGATAGATACATACATAGCTATACTTTTTGTCGCTATAGTGTAACGTATATAAACACAGCGACTTATTTGTTACTTTACCATTTTAAAGTGTTTAATATTAAAATGGTATGCTACAATTGATTGCTTAACCAACATCGAAATATACGATAACTGGTTATTTTCCAAAAACCGAAAGAACAAAACACCTAATGCTTTACCCGACCCATTCTACCTAGTTGTGGTTTTGAGTCCATTGAATAAACGAGGTTGTATTATGTGAGAAGTCTGTAGACGAGCTGACGGATCACTTGTTGGTAAGCAATCGGCGTCGCCCAAGGACACCTGGAACACCCGAGGCGTTACAAGTGCGTTATCGGCCTTTTGGGGAAATAAGGGATGAAGGAGGGGGGGGGGGGATTTGAGGTAAACTAATGACAAAAAATTATCATCTTTACATTAGTTTGAACGTAGTAAAAGATAAATGACTTTCATTTATAAGTTAATTGACAACTTTAGGCACGTATTTTACTTTTCACAAAATTAAATACTTTCGACAATATATTAATTTGAAATATCGTGTGACGTCACAGCGTGCCACATTTTGCAGTACGTTATGATGTGTCGTCATCCTTCCACTCCTAAGCTTAGCGACATTTTATCTAAGTATTGCAACTTAACTGCCTCTTTGGCCGAGTGGTCGCAAGTGCGACTGCCGGGCAAGGGGTTTCGGGTTCGATTCCCGGGTCGGGCAAAGTATTATTGGGATTTTAAAAATCTCAGTAGTAGCACGGAGTTTGGAAATGTGCCCGGTATATGGCAATAGGCTCACCCTCTATTACATGGAACTCATAACATAAATAGTGAAAAGTGGGTGTTTCATTTTATAGTGGCATTAAGTGCCGAAATGTGCACCTATGCAGTGTCTTTATGTCCCCTTCGGGGATAAAAAGGCGTGATGTTATGTTATGTTGTTGCAACTTAATACGAGAAAAAAAAATACGTGTCTAAAATTTTTTATTACCTAACTGACGGACTAATTAGAATTTTAATTTTGATACCCTGGAAACTACCCAATTCCTCTTGACCAAATGTGTTCATTTAACGCAGTAAAATATGTGGAGATCAGTGTGTTAGGTGATTCTTCTCAGTTTCTCTACGTTTTATGGGGACAGTGTTCGAGTTTATAGAGGTAGGATGACCTAGATGCAGGTGGTTATCTAGCCAATTAGCAAACTATATACGATTGTCGTTAGATAGAATAGGTCTAACTTTGTTATTGGTGAAGTTTTGTGGTATGAGCACTTAGGTACTGTCGATCTCGTAATATCATATTGAAAAAACCTTTTGCAGTGCAGGTTGGTTTTGAACTAAAAAAGTTTAATATTTCCAGCGTTGCGATTGTGAAATGGAAATTTAAACTTAAAATAATTTCGGCCTTAAAGTTTATGACAATTATTTTCACCTGTAGTTATGTAGCACGTAGGTAGGGTAATCCTCTCAAGATTTATCCAGGTAATTTTATGTTAACAACTTACCTGGACAAATATGTGTACTAACTCTATATTTGCCAACATTTCCTAAATAAACATGATGATGATGAAACAACAACTCTAAAGAGTTTAAGTTCACGGGAAATGCATTGAATTTCCTGGCTTAAAGAGATATATTCAAGGTATACTTTACGATACCAAATAAAACGTGGTAGAAACGGAACAAAATAGCCGGGGGTGACAATAACATATGAAATATCCTTACTCCGTTGTTCAGGAACAAAACAATACACTGTCATTTCCAAGGGTACTTTAATATCATGACACCTAAATATAGTATAGCTCATCGTATCACGATTATTAGAAAATTCAATAAACGATTGACCCTTTGGTTTTAGAACGGGTCCGAACATTTTGGTAAGTTTGCTTGAAGTGGTTTAAGCGTTAAGCGTAGTTAGCGAATGTAACAAAATTATGTAACAATATGAACTTATGATTAGCTTATGATGTTATAAATTATGAAGGCAATTGTATGAAATGAAATTTCTTTAAGAAACCAATACATATTAATTGAGTAATTTGATTCGTAAATTTTCCGCAAAACCTAATCGGACCTGTATGACAGGAAAGAACACAAAGAGAAAGTATTTAACAGTTTTTAAATATGAAACACACAATCCATATCGTTTATTATCGCCAGCATTAAGTTAACCTCCAAAATATAGGCAATAAATATTATAAATATACAAATGTTCAAACATTTAAAATGCAAAAACATGATAAACATTTAAAAGACCAATTTGTTCAAAATGGAAACATTAAGATGAAGAAGTATTTAACAAAATTAAATTATAGGGAACATTTTATTTACTATCTTGTCCCTAATATAACTCGCTTATTTTGCTGAATAAAGTTACCATTTGTGCATTGAAAGCAACAAACAATATTATTAATAATTCTTTTAGACATAAAGTTCAAAAATATGATTATTTTATGTACAAAATACTTTACTTCTATAATTTTATGATCAAAGTAAAGTCAACGTGCCTACTCATAAATAAAAAATAATCGATTAATGTGTTGATAAGCGTGAAATTTGAGAAAGGCTAGATTAATTATAGAGCCTTTTGATAATAAAAAAAGTATAAAATTAACCTAAATTCACAATCCTCGTTGATTGTAGATTTATTATTGAGTTTATTTTCATTTAGGTAAGATGGCTTTTTTTATTTTTTCTAAGGGAGTAAATCATCGAATGACTGCTCCCGCCTGGGTGAGGTGAGAGGGAATGTCAGACTCTTACTGACTAAAAACCATCCCGTTCCTTCTCCTGCGCTTCGAGCCGAAGCCCCGGTAACCCGTTAGGTTCTCCGCGGCTCAGGTAACCCGTTAGGTTCGTCGCGGCTCAGGTAACCTGTTAGGTTCTCCGCGGCCTCAGGTAACCCGTTAGGTTCGCCGCGGCTCAGATAAGATGGCTAAGCGTAATTCTATTAGCGTATTATTTCAAGCTGTGTCATAGTTGGTGTAAAACTGCTCCGCGGCTCAGGTAACCCGTTAGGTTCGCCGCGGCTCAGGTAAGATGGCTAAGCGTAATTCTATTAGCGTATTATTTCAAGCTGTGTCATAGTTGGTGTAAAACTGCCTACCTTAGCAGAAAAGAAAACAAAGAACTTAAGTCTTTTTTATGGATTAGGAGGCAAAAGAGCAGACGAAATTATTAAAACGAAGCATATACACTGATATAATAAATTATTTCTGTTGATTGAAACCATTAGAAGTTAAGGTACTAAAAATTAAAAGACAATGTCGGCACATGTGAATTTGATTACGACACAGATATACACTGAGTGGGTGACCCTTTTAGCATAGGCATATTGTCAGCGTCTCTCTTCTATTTGTTTTGTTTTAATTTGATAACTTAATGTTTTTCTTACTTCTTATGCTGCATCGTGGTTGGTGCTGAATAATTTTTTATTCTTTCTTTCTATATATTTAATTTTTAAAAGGTACAAGAGATACCATTCATCCAAAATAACCATACGCCATTCAATGTAAAAGTTAACAGTATATCTTTTTATCAACATAACTTTCTTAATAAGCGTTTATTATTCAATTAATTAAGAAAACAAGCTACGTAGGTGTTAAAATAAGATAGCAGGTGCAAAACAATTAATTAACATATATGAGCCACTGTCCCTCGGCGTCCCAGTCATGTGCATCGCTTTTACGATCACTAACAAGTAAAATGTCATATATTAAGTCACACATTATACGTTTTTGAAATTAATTAAATGATATGACACAACTTTAAGTTTTATGTTTTTCAAATTCAGAGGTTAAGTGGTGTCTTTTATATGATGACATGGGTTTGGACCTTTATAGAAAACCATGAAGAAAACTGGGCTTACAATTTCTAAATACAGGTTTGAAATCACAGATCCACCTGGAGCAAGCGTGATGATTAACTACTTGAACGCCGGTACTTAAGATCCAATAGAATATACATATATTATGTCTCACAATGATCCCCGTTTAAGCACACGGCGGGTTAATACATAATTTCATTCACCGCGTGAGAAGAAGCCAATCCTCAGCAGTGGGTACGCATAGGCTGATGATGTTAATAAAGCCACTTTCTTAGTTTATTGCACCTTTATATTCACTCAATTTGACTAGCGTTTATGCCATTTGTCACTAGGTAAAAGAATCTCGGGATCACAAAACAGAAATTTTCAGTACGGTACTAGAAAAATCTGGAAATGTGCCAGTTAGCCTATGGACTCGCACGTACAAAAGTTCAGTACGTTATGTCTTTGTCAACACTTCATTATTTATGAAACTACTTTATAAATTGCGTCTACAAACCCGACGACGAAATAGGACGACTAAAATGTTCAGGAGGTCACTATCAAAACTATACACACAGCTGAATTTTCTTTATAAATAACATATTGAAGTGAATAGAAAACATTGTGGTGTTAAAGATGTCTAACAAAATATTATGCTACAATGACACAAACCAATTCAAAATCTTCTTTAACACACAAAAAAAATCACAATAAGTCGGCACTCAAATTTAAACCACTCAATTATAAGCATTAAATAATACGCATCTATCTTTCAACGGCAGATAAACTGTCATTGTCACTACTACTTAACCAGCATAACACGTCGCGAAGAACCTAACGGGTAACCGGGGCTCCGGCTCAACGTGCAGGAGACGAAACGGGGTGGTTTTTAGTCAGTAAGAGTCCGATCTCCCTGCCGCCTCACCCAGGCGGGAGCAGTCATTCGATGATATTCCCCACTTAAAAAAAAAAACGAAAACCAGCGTAACATAATAAAAAATTTGTCAAACTGATAATCCACGTTTACATCTCAGTCGTTTCAAAACCATGGACGGTCCATAACGCGACACTACACCAAGAAAAATGGCATCCATAGAAACATTACAAGCCAAAACCTTCCAGTTGTCACAACAAGCAAATATAAATAATCTCTTCTTTCATATGATGGATAACTGATCTAATTATTTCTACATCGTAATCAGTATACAATTGATGACTCTGCCCATCCTTCTGGCCTTGTCTTTCTTTCCTCTTGGCCCTTTCCCAACTAGGTTAGGGTCGGCTTTGAGCCTGATCAGATTTATAGTTGAATATTTGCACAACCAGTTAATATGATACTACGTACTCTGAACTTTTCTGAAGTTTTGGATATTTGAGACTTTGACTTGCTCTAAGGACATTCTCAAAAGTCAGGATGACTACTGAAATCGACTTTATTTCCTTCATTTCATAATGTAACTTAAAATACATTTCGGGATATGAATGATGACACCCACATATTTTTCTCGCCTGCATTTTACTTACTACTTATTTTACTTTGTATTAGGGGGTGGTAAAATCTAGAAATCGCCACGTGGTACAAACCTTGCAAACTTCTTTTCTTCCTATCGTATTTATTTATCTGGTCATGCAAGCGATAAAGAATGTATAAATGAAATTGACATGTATTATTTTAAGCCAACCTGGCTAACAAACATACCAAATATATTGGTAATTATACTTTACCCGTCGACATCATATCCTAGTCCTTGGCTATACCTAAGTTACCAACTTCGTCCGACCTCGTCTACCATTTCATAATGTTTATTCACTTGTTGCTTCCGCTAGTAGACCATAAATAAAGAGTAAATAATGTAAACAAGAACATAACAAACTTAACAAACTCGCAACGCTGTAATCTTGGCGTATAAATCACAATAAATATGTTCAGTATCGCGTTCTAAATGATACATGGCACCACTGGCGACGACTATAAGTTTTATGAAAAATTTTGACGTTTTCATTGTGTTTGTTTAGTGATTAATAATTTCTAAACAATATTATAGGAAGGAAGTTATCAATACCAAGAAGTATTCTCAAAATAGTTCCAAATTATTAACTAGCACGTACCTAGAATTTCGTCAGTTTCATGGTTAAAAGAGTAAAGCAAGTAGGTAAAAAGTAAATAGCCCAACATCTAATTACTCCATCGACTAAAACTTCATCATCATTACAATTTACTTAGGCTTCCAACCAATGAATCCCAAATCCGCCTGTTGGAAGCAAGTTACTACAACTACTACAACTACAACTTGAGTCCCTAAATAATCATACCTAAATAAATATATAATATAATAATCATAAAAGAGATGTAACATTTTAGCCGCCACTCTATTTTTAGTACCCAGATAGCTAATAAAATGTCACTTGGTATAGTGGGTTCATGTTACAACACTAAGTTTGAATGTCTGCCTTCACGCGCTACATACCATAATAATAAACTTAGGGGCATTGTTCTTAAATTAACTATTAAATAAGGGCCTTGGAATAAAAATTTGGTTTTATTATGTTATTTGTAAGAAAGGTGTGTACATAATTTGCAGGTAATTAAGAAAGAAATAAATTTCTTGTCATCTTTACCTCCTTGTTTCGGTAAGGATTTTTTGCGGAGGTATTTTTTTATTCAGTTAGAAGATACTAAATTCAAACATATTCTAATTATTTATTGTCTCACACAAACATATTCCCGTTACAGCAAAATGTTTCTGAAGACGCGTCGCGGTCTATGTGCGTGTGTTATATGGGCGAATTTGCGTGAGAAACATGTTCAATAATGTATAATGGTAACCGAGCAGGCGAGAAAACCCGTAAGTATTTATCTTGTACCTGCAAACGTTTTACGAATAAACTAATTTTACGACACACTTTGCGTATTTTACATGCAAAGTTGAACGCCTCCTTTTACATAGGTGGGTAATTTTTATACGTACTTTAAGTCGGGGAACAGAAGGCTGTTCACCTAATGGAAAGTTATTTCAATATGAGTTTACTTGGCTAAGACATTTTCTTCTTAGATTTTTCCAAGTACACGGTGTAAGTTAGGATTAGTATTGAGCTAAGCACGATTCACTAGACAAACAATATCACGCTTATTTTGCTTTAAAGTAGCAATTAAGTAGTTCATTACCTAAGTATGGCGCTGGGGTGGCATAACATTTCCTACATGTTTTTCATATTGGGTATCATATATGACGATATCCTCGAAATAATGCTTTGTTTAGTTTATTTATAAAATAACAAAGGATATACTGATTACTACTGATTGGACACAATTAATGGTATACAGTGAGTTTAGTTAGTTGTGTTGCGATCCCCGCGACTTCCCTCTGAATCCCCTTTGTCTCATTTGACGCTTGACACCTACCTGGTTGACACTCTGTCAATGTCCTCCCTCAAACAATAATTAAATCGACTAAAAAATGTTCACACTAATTGCTTGACATTCCATCATCTACACCTCCATAGACAGGTACTATGCAACAAATATGTCATTAATAGAGTTTTCCATGTCACAAAATAAGTATTGCTCTCAATAAAATCTTGGTCAACAGTCAGATTGAAAAGTGAATTAAGGGTCAATGCATGTCACTTCATAGTTAGAAAGCTCCTTCTAAAGCATTGATTTTAGATCAGTACCACAGCGTTTTCATTTGAAGTGAAAATTGACTGCACGGTTGGTGCGGTGGCTGGGCAACCGGCTGCCGTGCAACGTGTCGCGGGTTCGATTCCCGCACGGAACAACACTTTGTGTGATCCACAAATTGTTGTTTCGGGTCTGGGTGTCATTGTGTATGTGAACTTGTATGTTTGTAAACGCACCCACGACACAGGAGAGAATCCTAGTGTGGGGCAACGTTTTTAAAAAAAAAAAAAAAATCAGTGAAATACA
Source organism: Spodoptera picta (assembly GCA_038387885.1). Taxonomy (NCBI): domain Eukaryota; kingdom Metazoa; phylum Arthropoda; class Insecta; order Lepidoptera; family Noctuidae; genus Spodoptera; species Spodoptera picta. Next base: position 1,258,256 of record JAZHFQ010000105.1, read on the forward strand.
AATGTGACATTACTAGCACAACTTTTATTATACTAACTTCAGAAAAGAAAAGTTGAATTATATTGTCAATATTCGTCAACTGACGAGCAGAAATGAAGCGCGTTTAATTAAATATACCGGCTAAAGAAGTGTAAAACTCAGGAAAGGTAATAATAAAATGGGCGATAGAATCGAACCATATTTTACACTAGGCTTACCAAATACCCATGGGTAACGAAAATAAATGTATATTAATGTTGGCTTACCGCTAGTCCTCGTTTCCGTGGCGTGGTAGAAAAGTTGTGAGTAATGACTTGCACAGAGGGCATAGCACCATCAGGCGTTGACAGGATTGCAGGGCCTCGGCACGCGCGCTGCTGAGCCGGTCGAGCAGCTCCACCTCCTAGCAACCACATGGTCGATATAACATTAGACTCTGGAACAAACAAGACTTTCATTCATCCAGTTCCGAAATCTTTTAATGGTTCGTGTTAGGCAGTAGACATCTCCTATAGTCATAATTACCTCTACAACGACTTTGAATTACAAATTATTTTTAAGGTAGGACGAAAAGCTGTCAACTTCAATTTTGAATATCAAAAAGTTACAGATAAATCGAGACACAGGCAACTTGTTTGAACTTGTTACTCAATTCATAATTAACATCACATTCATTCTATTATTACAAGTAAACACGAATAGAAAACTGACTGCTCCCCACCAGCTCAACGAAAAACAAAACATGATGATGATCAAATACGTTGATAAGCCGTTTACTTAATTACTAGTACAAAAAACAGCAGCGACCCATGAAGACCCATTATACAGCAACTTCAGATAAAATTATGTCCATCAGTGGACTATGAAACACCAAAGTTAGCAGAAATTAAGATATATACCGGGCAAAGTGCCAAATTCGGGCAGTAACTAAAAAATATTTTCGCCAAAAGTATCATAACGTAATTTATTTTATGTATTTTATGAGTTTATTAATATAAGATAGTATTTATCTAACTTTTACTAATACTAATAACTGTTTTCCTTTTGAGTGAGGAGTTGAGGACATTGAACAAGGCGTAGAACATATAAACCCGTTTTTTTGTTTAAAAATTATGTTCTGTGGAACTAGGTATTTGATTGTACAATACAAAAGTGAGCAAAAAATCATACTGTCTTGTAGGATGCAGTAGCGATTTCTTGCGTACTTGAATAGTTCATTAGGTTAGCAATTATATTATGTAACAAGAATGCCAAACTATGTAGTGATATTTTTTCCACATAAAAGATCATCAGATATTTTAAAGTTTTTCCAAAACGTATAGTGAAAAATTTGGGTATTCTGTTATGTTTCTTCTTCTACTTAATTTTTGACAATCTGACCAGTAATGAGCTCCAAAGAATATTTTTAACGATTAACAAAGCTTGGGACAATATGCAAGATAAAGGTGAAAACTTAATGACATAAATTAAACGACGATGTTCACATATCAAGGTTGTTTCAAAATTCTACTAATAAATATTTTGACATCCCTATCAAGCGACTAACCGCCAAATTCTACCTACAAGTGAGACTCTAGTGGATTGACAACAAATTACAAGAACCGACCAATTAAATTATTGCTTCCATATAATAATTCGAATAATTACATTTAAGGTCAAAGTCCTCTGCCAACGCATACCTATTATGACGTAAGCTATATGAATATTCATTTAAAATAGTATTTACTTAATTGTTAGGTACACGTTTACGACCGAACAGTACCTACATATGTACGTGCCCGAGCCAATTACAGGAGTCCTAAGGACAAAATACACGCGACATTTGTTTTCGCTAGCAGCTATACAAATTAATCAATTTACGGCGCAATTTGACATGGCTTATCAAGCATCGCTCATCGGGAAATGGTACCACGCCTTCAAGTCTGAGCAAGCTACCGGCCATCGTAATTATAGAGTCGTTGATTACTAGAAAAGAATGCATCACTAAAGCTGCACCCACTCCCCAAGTAAATGTCAAGTTATTGGAAAATTTCTTGAAGTTCTTTAAGGAGAGCCAATTTAATATGCTAATGACTCTGTTGTACCTAATTATGTTAAGAGTTTCACAGAAAATAATATATTCATCAATCATTCTCTAATCTGTAAAATGACTCCACTTATTGGCATTTTCTGCTGGACAAGTTTCATATTTCTAATGGTTGGATAAAACAATTTTCTAATTCATTTTAACATTTTAAGTCTCTAGAGCAGAATTGAAATCAATTAACTAGATTTTATTTTATCATTTGCCCCATATACCGGACTACTTCTTTGACTTGACAGCCCCCTATTTTATTCTTCTATTTAAATCCTTTAGCGTAAGCATCATTGGCGTTGTTGCCATACCAATGTTCAAGTTGATATGTGTTGAGTTGAATGATACCAATGTTCAAGTTAAGGCATCAGCCTTAACTTGAACATTGGTATCATTACGCACACCAAGCGTAAATTATGGTAAATCCCCTTGTGTAGAAAAAACCCTAGAATGGCACTGGCTGTGAATGATGTAATAATAGTCTCTCAACTCAGCAATCTTTGTTCTACTCCTTTCCGACCATATCTTATAGTGTTTTACAAGATGTTTATGCAAAATGAGTAGTGTTAGCAAATTGCATAAAATAATACTATCGCACAATACAATGTTAGCTTGAAACCCACCATTATAACTTTAATAGACTTGCTACCGACGACCAATATATGACCAAACCATTTTTTAATATTGTATGACCCGTTGCCCTCAGAGGTAATTGGGTACACAAACAGACCTTTGTTTTGATACACAAGACTTGGTTATTAAACTTTGTATGGCCAAACATTGTGTGTCCAATATCTAAGTCGTAGTAACAGTTCTTAGTGCTCATGCCAAACGGTTTCATAGCAATCTGCCTTGGAGACGTACATGCGTCCGTTTACTTTTGATATCTAGGTACAAAACAAATGAAAAAAATTGTGGTTGTCTTGCCATTATTCTGTCTAGAGTTGGGTGCAAGATTCATTTGTTGGAGACGTATGACAATGGTGTGGTTGCTTCCTAAAAGGTTTTTATTAAAAGTATCCGAACTAATTTACCTGAGTTGTGGATCTAGCTTGAGGTTTTGTAGCCGTCAGTACTAGCTTACACCACTAACCCAATACATTGATAACTCAGGATCCTTATTCAATACCAAGCACTGTTTAAAAAACAAAATTAAAAAAAACCCAGTAACCCATTTATTTTATGTATGTATCTATGTAGGTCTTGCAAAAATACCAATCTATTTGATTCATTTTACAGCCTTGTTCATCTGAACAACTATCTAGTCTTATTATTGGAATCGAGAACTATACGACTAAAGAAGCTAATCTTCAGAATAAGGTATTATTACATATTAGAAATAAAACAGTTTCAATAAAAGTATCAAATTTATTTATAATCAACTCATCACCATAGAGGGCAGGCATATAAACATATTATTGTGAAAACACCATGAAAACGTCAGAACACTGCAGTCCGGCGCGTCCAAAAGACATGAATAATTTCCACTTTCCATTCAATAATATTACTTATTTTATAGATTTTAGATAATGAAAAAATAAAAACGAGGCTTCTGCTATTAGTAACAAGTGGGAGTTTAATGCTAATAAGCTACACGGTTCTCTGTGAATACCAATCTCATCACCGCTAAAAAGGAATGCATGAAAATTATGAATAGGCTAAAAATATACCTAGATAAACATATTGATATAGTATTCTCCTTATTCACAGGTCGAACTAAAAAGCGAAGAACTGTGGAGGACTCTAAACCAAATGTCGTCAGGCAATGGCGCCAAGAAAAACAATCTTTCTGTGATGGATAACCCGCAGGAGTTGGACGTCCAAAGGATCAAAGAGTCCATCAGGCACGCCCAGGAGCTCCACGAACAAAAGCTGCGTCATAACGAGGAGCGGCACAAAGTGGAAATGAAAAAGTTGGAATAGGATTGTTAAAAAAATCAAACGAATCACTGTAATAACATAAATAATGTGTAGATTTTTTGCCCGTATTTTACCTAGGCTTCAGTAATCTTGACTATTCTACCGACTTGTTAAGTCGGAGGTACCGCACTATAAGCATGTACGCGATGAAGTTCTGGAAAATCATTGACAGGACTATTGTAGCCAATAAACCTGATATAGTGGAGATAGACCGACAAGTGTGCCGCACGATGATAATCGATATCGATGTGTTGTTTAAAATATAATCTGAAAGCATTTTAAATAAATGTTTGTAAATATAAAAATAAAAGTCATCACCTTATGTCCGAATTTTTTATTTATCTATACCTCTATATATAGAGGTAATAAAACTATAGAATTATAAATTCTCTACATTGAAAATATTAATAAAAATGAAATGAATGACTTGGTCCTTGCATTTACAAGGGGGCGAAGCCGCTAGCAGAAGGAAGGAAGTTAGTTGTTAAAGTCAACGTCAAAGTCAAAATCGAAGCGATCCACTGCACGTGCCACCGCCAATGAAACCTTTGAGTGAGTATCACAACTCCAAGCTGACACTAACGTATTCTACGAGTCTAATTTCATATTTAGTTAATTACGGGGCTCTCACATTTACAATGATTATGTAAGTTAAATAATATACAAATCTATACTAATATTATAGAGGTAAAGAGGAAAGATTTGTATTTTTGTATGTTTGTAATGAATAAACTCAAAAACTACTGGACCGATTGCAATATTTTTTTCACCATTAGAAAGCTGCATTATTCAGAAGTAACATAGGCTATATAAAATCACGCTAGGTCCTATAGTTGTGGAGCAGTAACCAAAAATGTTTTAAAAACGGGGAAAAAGTATCGTTTCTGAGGCCCTCCGTGGCGTGCGCTGAGCATATAGTTAAAGTTATACAAAAATGATCTATAGATGAATTGTTCATCTTAACATTATTTTTAAAAAAGTCCGCGAGAGCATATGTCTACCTTTTATAGTTTACCCATAACAATCGTTTTAATGAATGGTTCAATCCTTATAAAAGTTTGCTCTAGATAACTTTTGAATTGTTCAATCGGTTACCTTAAGACTATTAAATTCATCTGACGTAGCCTATTAAAATAACAGCTGATTAATTGTGATACCCACTGTGTAGACTATATTTTCGTCTTCATTGGACAATTCATCACTATCCTCATTCATATATGGCCCCAGTGGTTGCATAGGATCCTGATACTTTTTACATATATTGTGCACTACAGCAGTAGCTACTATGATAGGCTGGACTCTATTTTCATGGGCAGGACAGGAAATCTTCTTTTCCAACATCCAAAAATCCCTTTCTTTGATTAGACTCTCATTATAGCTTCTCTCCGTCAGTCACAGGATCACGTAGAGGTGATAGTAGATATGGCTATACTGCATAGCCTTTATCACCTATAAAACCAGCATCTATTAAACTCGCCATGTCATGGCTGCTACCAGGCCGACGTGCAACAATGTTTCTTATGTACATTTTTGTATCGCAAATAATTTGAACATTCATAGAAAATGTCAATTTTCTATTCATATAATTTTTTGCATCTTGACCACCAGGAAACTTAATTGGAATATGAGTACAATCAATTGCTCCGATTAATTTGGAATGAACCACCGGCATAGTATTCCAATGCGATGAGTATTTGCTGTACTGGAGTCACTGCTTTATTTCTAAAAAGAAAGATATCATTTAACAAACAGGTTGTGATAGTAACATATTGCGAAGTGATAAGAGAGTCTTTTTCAAAATATGGAACGAAAGTCCATAAATATCTTCACAGGCACAGGCCAATGAACTAAAATAATTAGATTCCGATATTACCTCTCTCTTAGAAAAGTAAATAAAAACTAAATACAAACACTAAATATAAGGAAACTTACTTCATCGTGGATGGTTGTTGCAAACCAGCGTTGCAAACGTAAATTCAGCCACCAAGCTACGGTTTTCAAGACTCGAAATCTCGCCAAAAAAACATTCGTCGTTCCATGTGGAAAAAGATTCAGTCTTGGTAATTATACGTTTTTTTTTCTATTTACACTAACAAGTACATCAGTTTTGTCTTCCGAACTGGTCTCCGCGAGGATCTCTTGCAACAGGGACATGCTGTTCAGAGTTTTAGAGTTTGACAACGCGTTTGGCAATTTCACATATGCATTTTTGACACTTACTTTAACAGTAACCAGAGAAAAGTGAGCGGTTCAAGTTATAGTTAAAGTTATGACGTCATTTAACAATTTGTCAATTGGTGCAACATCTTTTTGACCTAACCGATACTCTAACAAATACTAAATTTTGACGTTTGTCATTGTTAAAGTAAGTTAGTACGACACAGCCTTAGTATAAAACATAATCGGTTACACAAAACTATAAGTTATTCGCGAACGGTTCACAGTTTCTCTCCTGAATATAAAGTACCGTGGAATCGATGTAAGTATAATGGACTACGCGGTGGTCTGAAGTAGCTAGAGAAAAAGGTAAAAACAATGCCTATAATGTACAAGTGGGTGGTTTTCTAGACTTTGGCTTTTATGTTGCTTGACCACATTCAATTTTCTTCGAAAGATCCAGAATCAGTATAATGAAGTTTAGTATCAACAAGCAAGTCAGAATGATGAACAGCTAAAAATTTTAAATTATAAAGCAAAAGTAAATCAATTTAAATATTGTAACAGCGCAGAGTTAAAACAGGATTTATCATTTACTGTTCTTTAGTTGAGAAAGTAACATAGCAGGAAAGAATAAAGAAAACATAACATCACGCATTTAATCTCCGAAGAGTTTTTTTTATGGCATAAGCCGGTAAACGAGCAGACGGATCACCTGATGGTAAGCAGTCTGCGCCGCCCATTGACACCTGGAACACCAGAGGCTTTTGGGGATTACGACTTTGAGGATCGTTGGGAATTGGGGAGGTTGGGGAAGGGGAGGATAATTGGGCCTCTGGTAAACTCTCTCACACGACGAAACACAACGTAAGCGTTGCTTCACATCGGTTTTCTGTGAGGCCGTGATATCACTCCGGTCGAGCCGGCCCATTCGTGCCGAAGCATGGCTCTCCCACACTCCCACAGTTAGGTAGAGGTGCACGTTATGGCACTTAATACCATTGTACAATGTAACACCCACTTTTCACTGTTTGTGTTACGAGTCCCAGGTAATAGGGGTAAGCCTATTGCCATAAACCGGGCGCAATTCCAGCCTCTATGCTACTACTGAGATTTAAAAAAAACCCAGTAATACTTTGGTCGACCCAGTAATCGAACCCGAGACGCCTTGTCCAGCAGTTGCACTTGCGACCACTCGGCCCACGAGGCAGTCGTTAGCAGAGAGAATAAAATGAGGGTGAATATGAGTTTTTGTCAAAATGCTAAAACGATTGAACAATGAACGATTTCGTAAAAAAGTTGTATGAACATTAATTATATGAAATTATATCTAATTTAATTTTTTAATACATGTTTTCAATGAAATGCATTGGAAGAGAGACATTATAAAAAAAAAACATTAGACACCATTTCCCGGTTTAAATCAAATTGTTTCAATTTAATGTAATATGTAATTAAAAAATAATCATACTCTCATCTATTGATTCGACAATTTACCTACATTTGTATTTTCTCTTGCTAATTTTAACTCGTCGAGTACCGGTTTTGCAGACACAATTATAGAACAATAGGTTGCGGTCACCGGTGACCGCTTGGTATTTGACAGTTTAAGGAAATAAATATGCTATTTGACGCAGACATATGATGACGTCATAAGTTGCAATCCAATACAAAATTAATATAAAAGTGTCGGTTTTGACATTTCAATAAAAGTATTCAAGTTGACTACCTGTCAACTACCGTATTGTCAATATTCAAAACTCCTGGAAAACATTCCAGGAGGTAGAACTACTAATGACTGAGCTGTATCAACAGAGACACTTTGTTAGCAGAAGTTAAAAAAAGATTTTATTTGGCAGCGCTATAGACACCCTTTGAAATTACTATACAAAGATAAAGTTTTGGATTCTGCGGCAAGCTGCCAACAAGGTCATTAGGTAAGGACTCTCTTGGTCCAGTCATTTTTAGTTTGGCTATTCACCCATTGTTCGGTACCTTAAGTCAAAATTAAATGGTTGGTATTTAGACGATGGAACTCTAAGTGATTAAGCGTTTTCCGAGACTTGCAGCTTTTACTTTCATTGGCTTAGAATTAAATATTTCTAAATGTGAAAATTATCTTCTGGACAAAATTATTCACAGATCAGGAATATTAAATACATTCTCTAGCATAGCGCCAAACTTCAAAATTGTAGATAAAAAATCCGTCCACATCTTGGGTTCCCCAATTTTCGAACATTTTCTCTGAATCATTAAACGAGAAAATGAATAATTATATGAGATAACTGACCATCTTAATTTGATATTGCTATTTCAGCCTAAATTTATGTATTTTTAGCTTGCTTCTTCTTTGTGAAAGCAACCGCACATACTGAATCAAGTTGACCAAATTATTCGTGATACTTTAACTTCACTTTTGAATATATCTATGGACGACCGTGTTTGGCTTCAAGCCACATTACCAATTTATTTTAGTGGTCTTGACGTCCACAAAATAGGCGCAAAATAGGCCCAGCTGTGTTGGAAGTAAAGGGTTGAGCACACGACGTTGGTTAGAGATCTGACAGTATGGCCATTATGCCCTGGAAGTTGAGAAGGTCTTTGGTGTGGGACACAGTCTGCATCGACATCACTTTCACCTTGCACCCTCTCTTCAAGATAAAGATAAAGATAAAGATAAAGATAGTTTATTTGCAAATATGGGTAATACAATATGTGGTGTTTAGGTACATTGCGAGCTCAACCATATTTTACCAGGAGGCATGCAAATATGAATTAACAGATAATTAAAAGAATAAAATTATATAAAATAAAATCAATATGATTACAGAAATTAAAATAGTCGCATTAACAAAATATAGGTACGATGTCAAAAGATTAAAGTTAAGAAATGTCATAGTAAAATAGATGAGATGTCCAAGTTATTTAGTACCTATTTAAAATATTATTCTATTCCATTGTCCATTAGAAAATCTGCAACATTGTAATATGCCTTGTCAACTAATAATTTTCTCAATTTGTTTTTTAATATTGACATACTCAAACTTTTCCAGGATTTAGGTAATTTATTAAAGAATTTAGGTGCCATGCAACAGACACTTTTGCCCATTAGTGTTGTCTTCGCTCTTTGAAGACATAGTTGACTATCGTCTCGTCTACTTCGTGCTACTACGTCGTTCATTTTCTTAAAATAATGTGGATTTGACTTGACAAACATAGCCATTTCCATTATATAAATACACGGTAATGTTAAAATGTTAAGTTCTTTAAAATACGGGTAACAACTATCAGTAGTGTTTAGTTTATACATTGACCGAATGCACCTTTTTTGGGCCTTGAATGCCATATCTTTGTCGGTTGAATTACCCCAGAATATAACCCCGTAACGAAGATGGGATTCAGCTAAACCGTAGTAGGCGGTAAGAAGCGCTTCCTTAGAAACCTTCAACGATAATGCATGTAAGGCATATGCGGATTTACTTAGTTTCTTGCAAACCTTGACTATATGTGATTTCCAGTTCAGATTTTGATCTATTTCCAAACCCAAAAATTTAGTGCTTGCAACTTTATCCACTACTTTATTGTTATAATTCACGTTGAGGTTTTTACTGGGTATTCTTTGGCTAAAATGCATTACGCTTGTTTTTGTTAGATTAATTTTTAAGTTATTGTTATTTAACCATGTTATGACTGTCGCTAGAGCATTATTAATATCATTTTCATATAATTTAGGATCAATGCAGGGTATAGTTATGGTACTATCGTCGGCAAACAGAGTTAATGGTTGACCAACGTGTTTCGGAAGGTCATTTATATACAATATAAAAAGTAACGGCCCCAGAACGCTCCCCTGTGGTACTCCGTATCTAACTTCACGTTCAGACGACCGAAAAGTTTCTTCGTAATTATTTTCATTCATTCGACATATTTCAGTTATTTGTTTTCTGTTACGTAAATAAGATTTTATTAAGCTTAGAGTGTTCCCTCTAATACCATAGGCTTCAAGTTTATTCACGAGTGTATCAAAGTGTACATAATCAAACGCTTGTGTCATGTCGCAGTAAATGGCACATACCGGTTTACGTTCATCTACATGCTTTATGACGCCCCTTATAAAATCAAATATTGCCATATTAATTGATTTACCCTGTCTAAATCCTTTCTGTTCGTAGCACAATAACTTGTTTTTTTCTAAATATTTATAAGTCTCTATATATATATTTTTCAAATATTTTCGATATAATTGGAATAAGCACAATAGGCCTATAATATTCCATGAGTTCCCTATTTTCCTTTTTAAATAATGGTTTTATAATGGATATTTTTAAGGCCTCTGGATAGATACCTGAGCAGATGCTAAGATTCAAAATATGACTCAGATGACTACATATACCGGGAGCCACTGTTTTAAGTATCTCTGTTGATATACCATCGTAACCCACGCTATTTGTATTCTTAAGTGAATTAATTATTTTAAGTATGTCATATATCTTCTTCCAGTAATAGCGGAATATGTTGGTTCAGCTGCTGCAGCTGTAGACAACGGCGCAACTATCATAACAACTATCGTAATACATGAAGCATTCAGCAAAGCGATACGTCTGCATTCAGTAGAGAATGTTAGTAGAACCTCAGACATGCGCAGCGCTTAGTGCGCATACTTAAATGTTGGCAAGTGTTGACAACCTCCACTCAAGATCCAAGTGGTCACCGGTGACCGCGCGTATGCAACGCGCCGTTCCGTCAAATACCAAGCGGTCACCGGTGACCGCTCTCACTCACTGCGTTAAAAACCATATTTTCGTATCCATTGAACGCATTACTTTTTATAATCTATGCTCCGATGTTCTTTTTTTTTGAGTTGACATTTTTGAATTTTGGTGCGCGAAGCGTTTGAACTGTGAGAAATATTGAAGATTCTAGTATATTTTACTCATGTAAGTATTGTTTGTTATTATATATTTATTATTTAGCATATAATCATACTCCTTACCGTATAATTTGTATGAAATACATTGTTGTAAATAATAAATAAAGCCGTTATAGTTTGTGAATATGTTTTGCGATTTTCGTGTAAATTATGGTGATTCTAGAGGTAATCAGTGAAAGTAATGAAACTATTGTAAAAAGTGATTAGAATCGTGCATACTACGATATAGTACCTAATGTTTTTGTTCAATAATAGTAAAAAAAAACTTGACAAAAATTTACGAGTAACGGTCGTTTTCTTTTCATAAGCCATTTTGGTCCTTATTTGTATTGAGCTAAGGACGAAATTGGTATGAAACTTTTTTTTTTAAGATTTCACTAGGGAAACTTGTGTGTCGATAATCTTGTCGATAAAATTTTGCCATCATCGATCGTGATAGCGGTATTTTATATTTATTGTATATTTATTTTTACATGAATAACATAGTTTTCTAAAGCTCTATAATGAATTTATTTATATATTATATGTATGTGTTTTTTATATTTCTCAAAATAAAATCAATTGCAACAGATCTAAGGGTACATAGTAATACGTAAGTATGTGATACTTTTTACACTTTTCGTTTTATAGCATGTCGAATTGACGGGTAAATCAGCAGCCTCCGGCGGACTTCCTCAATTTATTGTTTGACGAGGAAGATCCGGACGTCGAAGAGGAGAGCGACGATGAATACGAGGAGTTCATTGAAGACGAGGTTTGCCTTATAATATTTTTTATTAGTTTGTGAATTTTATTTATTTATTTAGGTATTTATTAGGTACACAAAACAGAAACACAGCACAATACACAACAGAGTAACAATACAAAACTGTAAATGGCAGACCATGCTTCCACAAGTATGTGCACACAACATGACATGCAACGTATTTATTTATTAATAATTATTTATAATTAATTATAATCCAGAACAAAATTAGAGATAAATTGTAATAATAAAGAGAATTAAGAATGCAATTAGACAATAGATACATTATTCAATATTATCCTCATTATCGGACCGACCAAATAACAATTTCTTAATAATATTTTTAAATTTGTGAAGCGTGGTATTGTGGATATCAGGCACGCCCATGTCACTCGAGAGTAGCTCGTTGTACTTGCGACACATCCTTATCACAGGATTGTGAGACGATACATTGTTATTGCACATTGGCAAAGAGAAAAACATCTCGCGTCTAACAGATCTGGTAGGGATCCTGAGGTGAATCTGCGATAATAAGCTCGTGGCAAGAATCCCATTCATAATTTTAAACAAATATACCAAGTCCTGGTAGGACCGCCTAATTCCCAAGTTCGGCAACCCAAAATGAGCAGAACGTTGTGCATACGTCTGAAGTTTCTTTTTTAAGCCATACCTATGTGACATGAAGCGCACAAAACGGCGTTGAGTCGACTCAATCAGGTCAGTATGTACCTTTTATTTAGGATTCCAGACTATTGACGCATACTCAAGTCTGCTAAGCACAAGGGACCTGTATAGGGTGATAGCACTGTTTTGATGTCTAAAATCTTTAGACATGCGACATATGAAACCCATAGTTTTCCTACATTTGCTGGAGATATCCGCACAGTGTACGTTAAAAGAAAGTTTGGAGTCGTAAATGACACCCAGGTCTCGTACTTCCGCTAGACGCTGCAAGATGTGGTCATTTGCGGTGTATTCAAAAGTGATTGGATTTTTTGAACGTGTGAATGTAATAACTGAACATTTATTCACGCTGAGATACATGCCATTCAGTGCACACCATTCCAGCAAAGTGTTGATATCAGACTGTAACTGGTTACAGTCTGTAACATTGTCAACACGAGAGAAAATTTTCAAATCGTCCGCATATAAGGAGGAGGAGGCAGCGCTTCGCTGCCTCCTCCTTAGCTAGCATGACTGCTTCGCAAAAGGAGGAGACGGCATCCCAGTCCCCCTCGCTCCGCATCATGGCCTGCACTAGGCTCGGACGCGAGAGGTCGCCATCGCCGATCACTTCCCCGAGGACACGGCGGTGCTCAGCCCACGCAGGGCATTCTCCCACCGTGTGTTCCACCGTGTCCTCAGGGCGGTCCTCGCAGTGATGACACCCGGGCGTTTCCTCCCGCCCCATCAGACACAGGTACCTCCCGAAACTTCCATGTCCGGTGAGGACCTGCGTCAGGCGGTAGGTGAGGACGCCGTAGCGTCTCTCAAGCCACTCCTCAAAGAGGGGGGTATAGATACCCTGTCGGAGTTGTAGCTTCCGAGGGTCACAATTTGACTCCGATTCACTATGTACGATTCCAACCACCCCAAAAGGCTACCATGAATCCCCCAACAAGTATCCAACTTACAAAGCAACATTCTGTGACTATCTCGATTAAAGGCCTTCCTAAAGTCAGTATAGACACAGTCTACCTGTACATGATCGTTAAAAGCTTCAGAGATATAGCTCGTATATTCAAGTAGATTGCTGACAGTCGATTTTCCCTTCACAAATCCATGTTGTTCCGGATGTATAAACGGTTGAATATGATAATACAACTGGTCATACATTAGAGACTCAAACACTTTTGCGAAAGTAGATAATATGCTAATTGTTCTATAATTACTGCAGTCAGAAATGTCTCCAGCCTTATGAATTGGGACTATGTGAGCTAGTTTCCACCTTGCAGGAAATACACCCGATGATAGAGAGGTATTAAATATAATGTGAAGGGGTACCACCAGGGCCTTGGCACAGTCTCGAATGAAACAAGGAGGGATAGCGTCAGGGCCTGCACCCTTATTCCGATCCAAGTTTATCAACTTCCTGTAAATTTTACTCTCAGTTATCGAGACAGTGGACAGAGTTTGGTTAAATGAGGTAAGTCACAAGAAATACTCACCGGGCCAGCGCTCTCCTCCACGAAAACTGATGCAAAGTATTTTGAAAACATGTTACTTATTTCACCTCCGTCACTAACAGTTTCATTCCCTAGCTTCATGGTTTTCGATATTGCGCGGCTATTTCTTTTATGCTTCATTAAGCTACAAAATTATTTTTCTCTTGCATTGCAAGAGAAAAATAATTTTGTAGTTGTCGCTAGAGATGATTCAATACTGGCTATGTAGTTACGGTAGCAATTTTTTATAAGTTTTTTTGATTGAGCACGTAATACGCAAAATTCGTCATAATCTCGAGGGTTTTTGAACTTTTTATATCCCTTGTGAACGGCGATTTTCTTTACGAGACAAGACTTTAAGTGATGAGTATACCATATTGGATACTTAACACATCCAATACGTTTGGTAGATACATTCGCCGCAATAACTCTGTCCAAAACGTCGTAGAAGCGATCAGTTATTATATTAATATCGTGATCATTCAATAGTTCGAACCAATCCACGTCATTCAACTGAGCAATGCAGCCATAAGTTTTACATTTACGGAAATTAGGGATCCTCTTTACTATCTGTGGAATGACTTTAGTTCTATTAGTTAAGATTTCTATTTCAATAGCAGGGTGATGGCGGTCAGGTGTAGACAACGGCAAACAGTCAGTAACGACAATACTCTCCACATCAGACATGCAAAGATCAAGAATCCTACCATTGTCATTATGTACATGATTGTACTGGTGCAATCCAGTAATGTCTAAAAATTGGACAAGCAGGTGGGACTTAGGTAGTGTCGGTTGCGCTTCGCGGCTGCTGACGACAAGGAAATGTATCGTCACCCAGTAACACCCGGTATGTTAAAGTCGCCTAATATTACAATCCTTTCGTTCAAACCAGAGTGATCAATCACGGCATCCTGACATCTCTCAAAGAACCTGCTATATTCCTCAACACAAAGGCTGGGTGGTAGGTAAACCAAGTAAATATATAATGTAGAACCTCCCTCACAGCTGGTATGAGCTCTCATGGTCGCCATGACGGGACACAATGAAACTTCTCCTACACGCTATCAGGACACCCCCACCAGTCTGCTTCCAAGAGCCAGTTGTTTCTCGATCTCTTCGAAACACAACGTACCTGTCATCCACAAACTCACTATCGCAGAATGAACCATCGAGATTAGTTTCACATAAACATATGATGTCATAATTCTCATTTAGTATATTCAAATATAATTCATTCAGTTTGCTTCTAATACGATTAACATTTTGATAACAAATTTTCATAAATTAGAGAGATACTGTTGATTGAAATAGCAAGACAAAAGTATTGTAAAATATGATACAGATTACAATTCAATAATAAAATAAAATGAATGTAGGCACTATGCAATATGTTACGTCAATTTATTCAAGCAGTCTTTACTTTTAATGTGTATAGCAGGACAATCTATATCCTTCTTTAAATAAAACACGGCCGTATTTTACCCAAACAAACCTAAATGAGTGAGCCTTAGCAGCATGTCTAGCTGCATCGTGGAGATCCTTACATTTCGGGGAGAGATGTTCACTTAGATATATTTTAAGGCTTTCACCTGTGATACCTAAAGCTCCAGAGTTCAAAGAATTGTTTGGATGCTCTTTGTTGTATTTTAGGGAGTTAGCACTATAGGGGTTCACCTATATGGCAGAATGTAAATAATATTGAAGGTTTAAAATAAACTGTTTAATAAAATATAATATAAAATGAAGACATTTTTTCCATGGAAAAATTATGACAAGAAGAACAAAATTCGACAGATTGTATTAAAAGAAGAAAATACTAAAGAAAAGAGGTGAGCTAACTAATAGTAAAAAGTCCCTAAAGTGGTGACCCCGAGAACAACACGTAAACTATGGCTGAAGACAAAACGGCGGCGTGCCACGCCGCGGCCGGCGGTATGACTACGGAAAGTTTCCGTGTCGGAGTTCAAATTCCACCATTCTACCCCGAAAAACCAGAGTTATGGTTCAACCTAATGGAGGCGCAGTTTATGTTGGCGAACATAAGAACCGACGAAACGAAATTTTTCTACGTCACGGGCAATCTGGACTCCCAGTACGCGTCCGAAGTCGAGGATATCATCGCCTATCCTCCTACTACAGGGAAGTATGATAAACTTAAGTCTGAACTCATTAAAAGGCTTTCGGCTTCGCGTGAGAAGAGGGTTAAACAGCTGCTCATGCACGAAGAGCTGAGGGATCGCAAGCCCTCTCAGTTTTACCGCCATCTCCTGAATCTGGCAGGCACAGGTGTTCCAGAGGAGTTTCTGCGGACTATCTGGACGAGTCGGCTGCCCAGCAGCACGCAAGCTTTTGTAGCCGCTTCACAATCCAAAATGTGCCTGGTCGAGTTAGCTGAATTGGCGGACGCAATTCACGACGTCGTCGGCGTCCAGATTGCTTCAACGGCTGCAGTCACCGCAACGTCGAGCACCTCAAGTGGTAATATGAACATGGAGATTGTTCGCTTCTGGTCGCCTGTTCGTTACTGACCGATCTTCGAAGACGCAGTTCCTGGTCGACACAGGGAGCGACCTCTGCGTGTTCCCACGGTCAGCTCTTAGCGATCGTCGCGCTTCTACGGACTATAATTTGTGTGCAGCTAATGGTGCTAACATAAAAACATATGGTTGTATTAATTTAGCATTAGATTTTATTTTTTTTTAGGTTTACGCAGAAATTTTCAATGGCGTTTCATCGTAGCCGATGTAAGAAAACCTATCATTGGTGTAATTTTTTTAATTTTTATAACCTCATTGTAGATTGCCGTAACAAACGTCTGTTAGATAACACTACTTCTTTATCTTCCGTAGCTATACCTCTAGTAGCTAAATGTAGCAACATAGCGTCTATCAAGGTTTTGACCGGGGAGTCTCGATATCATAAAATTTTCAAGAATTTCCCGAGATTACCCGGCCAACCGGCATTCACCGTCATATCAAGCACCAAACTGTCCATTACATCCGCACAACTCTAGGCCCTCCAGTATCATGCACCCCGCGTAGACTAGCGCCAGACAAATTAAAAATAGGTACAAAGCCGTTGCACTCAAAAGTGCAGGCCATTACGGACTTTTCAGTGCCGAAAATTGTACCGAAATTCTATCGCAAACAAGTCTTTGAAAGTTTGCATTCTTTAAGCCACCCTGGTCTGGCCAGGGATACGTAAAAACTGCAGGGAATGGGCACAGGCTTGGATCGGACCTCTGCCGGAGTAAGATTTTTATCGCCCTTGGCGGTCTCTGGAGGGGGGTGATGTAGGCTACTCACCTACATTTCATTACAACTCCCTAAAGTATCTTTTAAGGCCTGATATGACATGGTCACGCAACCGCTCTGATCTCAATGTTACCAATATGTTTCGTGGTCTGTTTGAAATAGGATTAAGCTTTGCAACTCTTCGACACGATACTATATCGCTTTCTGATACGAGGACACCAAGCTTCTCGCAAAGTTTCTTGTCACTGCACTAAGATAAGTTTTCAGCGTAATAATGCACTATTTACCGGAATTAACTTAATAACAACTGCGAGTACGGCGTTAACGCGTGCTAGCCTGTACAATACCTATATAGTTGTATATTATAGTTGTATATTATAGTTGTATAATTATTTTATTTTTATTGTATTTGGATGGGAATTTTTCGCATGAATTTATTTTTTTTATTTTAGAATGAAGTATTTCAATCGAATGTTTATCATTCATCGCCGCCGACTTGCATGGGGAGCTTTCCAGGAATGGTACTGCTTTTATCTTTTTATTATGGTTTTCGGTGATATATTGGTTATGGGTTGTGGTGTATTTGCATGTTTTTTTGTATATTTAGGATGAGCCATGGGAGGGTTTACCGGAGCGGTCGCCCTCACCGGAGTTACTCTCCTTTCACGTCACCAGAGCGCCCTGCGAGGAGGCTGCCGCATATGGTAATACTTTTTTTTTTGTTCAATTTGAAATATTTTTATTCTTACAGTTGGATTTCTGTGGTTTTAATGTTTGAATATTTTAGGATTCATCGCCACGCCCTTCAGCGTCTCACGACAGGTCACGATCCCCGGTATATCTGAACACGTCGTTGCAATCGTAAGTTCATTGGCTTATATTATTTACGACTACTAATTTTCTGTATCTCACCGATATGGAATAAATGTACTAAAAGTATTTATTTTTAAAGGGGATTGGTTCCGGAGCAACCGACGGTGATCCGGATTTTCGGGGAAGATGGCCAACCGCTGGACGCTGAATTCTTCGTCGAAGTTGACTACGGCGACATGGACGTGGCGATGGAAGAAACATTCTTGTCCCCAGATGCCCACGCTCTGTATGTGTCCCCTGAGGAGCGTGAAATGAATGAGAGTGGAAGAAATGAAAGGGAATCCAGTGAAAGAAGAAAAGGTAAGCGACGAGGTGGACGAAGGGGTGTGCGAGGACAGAATGTCGGTGGGCGTGGGCATCCAAACCGGGGCCGCAGGGGGAACAATCAGTGGGAGGTGGGACACCCACTGAATGAAATCTGGACGAATGACGAAGACGTTTCCCCTGAACTGGTAAGTTTGGCGACGGATGTATTAAGGAGACGACAGATGAGAATGGAAGGTGTTGCGAGAGCCGAGAGAGATGATGAACGAGAGATTAATAGCGGGAGCGAAAATGGTGATGAATTTTTCGACGCTGATGATGGAGCGGATAGTCTCCCAAGACTGGAAGGCCAGAACCTTCACTTTGAATGGTCTACTATGGAGACCTTTCAATACCAGGAGGAAATTTTTAGTCCAGAGCATACTGGTTCTGTAAACGCCTACAATTCGGCATATGATGCTTTTCGCTCCTATTGGAGCGATGACGTCTTAGGCCTAATTGTGGATGAAACGAACCGGTATGCCACTAAAATGTCTGCTGCTTTCCAGGCTGAATGGTATCCCACTAATTTTCATGAAATTTTATGCCTTTTTTCGTTCTGGATGATGTTGGGGATCATCAGAATGCCAACTATTGTTAGTTGTTTTTCTATCGATCCTCTTCAGCAAACGGAAGTTTTCAGACGCATGTTCACTCGGAAAAGGTATCAAATGTTATCAAGAGCCTTGCATTTTGTAGATTCTGACCCCGCAGTTAACAGTTATCCAAATCCCTCCAACATAAGCGCCGCTAGCAGCTCTGATCCACTATACCGTCTGAGGCCAATAATTACACATTTAAATTCTAGGTTTCAGGCAAATTATATTTTGCATAAAGATATTTGTATTGATGAAAGTTTAACCCTGTGGAAAGGAAGATTGCATTTTAGACAGTATATTCAGAACAAAGCTGCTAAGTTTGGTATCAAGACTTTTGAGCTTCGCTCCGGGAGTCCCTTTTAGAAATGACAGCACAAGTGCTGCTAATACTTTCTTTATTTTACACTTCACAACTTTCGACTTACAATAATTAGTGTGTGATATAAAACGGTGTTAATAGTTGAATAAGTTTATCTGAAGTGACTCTATACACAACTAAGACGTATATTTTATACTATATGGCCAGTTGTGGGGGGTTATCCCTTAGTCAATAAATTATACTTGCGCGTATAAGTGCCACAGGATGTATCGATTGCTTTAATTGCAATTTACATGTATAGGGCTTTGTTCATAACAATGTAAAAGTGCTTAGATCTTTGTTTAGGTGGTAATTTAAAAGTATAGATCTATGTAAAGATTGTTTAGATTGCAATTGACAAGTATAGTAATTCATTGTTAGCAACAATGTAAGGATTGATAAGATTATAATTTATAAGTATGGTTCTTTGTTAACAACAATGTAAGGATTGTTTAGATTATAATTTACAATAAGGCCTTGTTCATAACAGAACGTTGGCCGACGTTGAAAAATATACGGGTGGCAATAACCGTACAGTATATCCTGAGACGAACTTGAAATATTCAAGGAAAGAACGTGTCTTGCACTTGTAGGTCGTTTGGTGTTGGTGTTGCGAGTGCAAAATGTGCAAAATGCTTACCATCAAGATATTCGCCTGCTATTTTGCCTCCTCTGTCATTAAACAAAAACAGCAAAAAGGTTATTTTACGAACATCTATCGTACGTAGGTCACTACAAAAATTTTGTCGTATGACAAATAGTTAATAGTTATAATTCAACTGAGGATAGATTCTAATACATCAACTAATGACAACATAATTTGCATAAGTTTCGTTGGAGTAACTAGCTTAATATTTTTTTAGTGAATTTTTAAACAATTGAATATGTCAGATATAAATCGTCGTGACGTTCGGGTGATAATTTTGTATAACTTTAACCGTGGATTATCAAAACAACAATGCTTCGAAGAAATGAGTGGTGTGTTGGGTGATAATTGTCCATCCCTTAGGACCATAGAAAGATGGTTTTTACAATTCAATCGTGGCAATTTTAATTTAGAAGACCTTTCAAGACTGATAAGAATGTTGTGGCTGTGCGAAAACTGATTGAAGGAGATCGCCATGTAACATACCGTCAGATCGAGGAAAAACTCAATTTAAGTGCACCAACTATTCATCGAATTCTTCATGAAAACTTAGGAGTACGAAACCTTTGGTCACTTTGGGTACCACATTTGCTAACTGATGCGATTAGGGAACAGCGCTTCAAATGGTGTAAAGAAATGTTAAAAAAATTCAATGACGGCAAATCTAACTATGTGAATTCAATAATCACTGGTGACGAAACCTGTCTGTATTATTTCGACGTTCCAACTACATCCCAGAGTAAAGTGTGGGTGTTTGAAGACGAAGATCCTCCGACGTCCGTTAAAATGTCCCGGTCAGTCAAAAAAAGAATGGTAACCGTATTTTTCTCCAGAAGAGGTATTTTATCAATAATTGTGCTTGATAAACAGAAGACTGTGACAGCTGCCTGGTACACTGAAAAATGTTTACCTCAAGTTTTAGAATCTTTGAAAAATGAACGTCCAAACTCAAGACTCGACACTTGGTTCTTGCATCATGATAACGCTCCCGCGCATCGAGCCGGCAAAACTGTGGACTATCTGAGTCAAACTGGGATCAAATTACTGGGACACCCTCCTTATAGCCCAGACTTAGCACCGTGTGATTTTGGCCTGTTCCCGTATGTAAAAAAGCAACTAAAAGGCCGCAAGTTTACTAATGATGACCAACTTTTAGGTGCTTTTGAGGAGATATGTATGTGCAGGAAGGATTCTGGAGCGACATCTTTGATACGTGGTTTGCACGTATGAAGACCTGCCTAAGTGCCAATGGAGAACACTTCGAAAAAAAATAATATTTCACGGAGTACGACAAAACTTTTGTAGTGACCTACGTATTAGGTATAAGTGTATTGTGATCAGATTCCAACATCCATGTAAAGACATTCTAAGTAAAGACGTTTTGCAGCCATACATAACCCCATCTTGGCTTACATAAAAATAGCTTGATTAGACATTTTTATGAACAATATCAATTTCTATCTATTACACAACCTTGTCTGAACTTCAAACGTTAGTTAGTCTTTTTTTTTTTTTTATGGGGGGAAAATCATCGAATGACTTCTCCCGCCTGGGTGAGGCGGGAGGGAGTGTCAGACTCTTACTGACTAAAAACCACCCCGTTCCTTCTCCTGCACGTCGAGCCGGAGCCCCGGTTACCCGTTAGGTTCTCCGCGACTCCGAATCAAACGTTAGTTAGTCTAGCATGATGCCACGCATTGGGCAAGTGCTGGTAATGAATTTGCTAGTTAGAAACCTCTGTTACATAAAGACGCATAATTATGATTAAGGTACTGTTTGAAAATTGACTGGTTATTTCGATTTCGGTTTTTGAGTCGGATAAAGCATAGGAGATTATTTCTAGAGGTAAAATTGTTAGTTCAGTTTTTTCTGGTTACAAAGATAACCTTGTAACCAAATAATAACAATCAAATCAAATCAAATCATTTATTTCGGTTGCAAACATACCCATGTTAATAATATAGTTAATAAAATATACAAAAGGTGTTTAATATTTATGGTATGGTACTCCACATTTTGCCATTATGGCATGCAAGTATTTCCTAATCAATTTATCTACAAGTTTAGCTTATACCTCTAGAGGTACAATCTCATACAATATACGTTACCAATAAATTAAGAATTGAAATAATTATAATTATGAATGTCAAGAAAGATGAAATTAAAGGTATCATATTATTAATAAGTCAGTAAGTCATCATTAAGAAAGTCGTCAATATTATAATAGCATTTGTCAAGCAAAAGATCTTTTAGTGTCTTTTTAAATTTCAATATAGTCATACTTTTCATAACATCTGGTACCTTATTGTAGATGCGAGGTGCAATACCAAAAAAACTTTTCTTTACCAATGCAGTTTTACATGTCACTGGATATAATTTATTTACAAATTTTGTACGTATTGGATTCCTCTTGACCTCCGAAACTTTTAGGAATAGATGTGGGTTACACCTCACAAACAAGGCAGTCTCCAAAATATATAAGCAAGGCATGGTCAAAACTTTTAAAGACTTAAAATAGGGTACACAGCTGTCCGTTACCTTTAGGCCGCACATTGATCGGATACATCGTTTTTGTG
This sequence comes from Spodoptera picta, assembly GCA_038387885.1. Lineage (NCBI taxonomy): Eukaryota > Metazoa > Arthropoda > Insecta > Lepidoptera > Noctuidae > Spodoptera > Spodoptera picta. Next base: position 1,280,835 of record JAZHFQ010000105.1, read on the forward strand.
ACCTAAATACCTGCTCTCTGTCAGTGGAGTGACCCCAGAAAATAATGCCATACCGCAGAACCGATGCAACTAGTCCATGGTATGCCGTCAGGAGTGCTTGGTTGTTAACTTTCTTTGAGAGTTGATATAGTGCATATGCGGATTTGTTTAATTTTTTACTAAGTAGGTACTTCCATTTGAGGTTTCCATGTCAACTGCTTATATATCGTTATACCTAGAAACTTAGTCGTGTCCGTGTCTTCAACGTCACAACCATTAACGACAACATTGGTTGTAGGATTTTTAGTGCGTTGATAGAAATGCATAATTTTAGTTTTTTGCAGATTTATAATCAAGTTGTTATTATTGAGCCAATTTACTATATTATACAAAGAAGTGTTAATGTCATTTACGTAATTATCAGGGTTATTACACTTTACAATAGCTGTACTGTCATCAGCGAAAAGGACCATTTTACTATTTGTGGCCTCTGGTCTGTCTTTTTAATATATATTAACGATCTCGTTAATATATATTAAAAAGAGTTGCGGACTTAGTACGCCGCCTTGGGAGACGCCATATTTTACGAGTCTTGGTTTCGACATATATATTGTCTCTAATTTACTTTTTGGGCATATCCTAGAGATTTCTGTGCATTGGAGTCTATTACTCAGGTATGATTCTATTAATTTTAAAATGTTCCCTCTTATACCATAACAATGTAATTTATGTAATAGAATCTTGTGGTCTACATGGTCAAAAGCCTTGGTCATGTCGGTATAGATTGCTGGTTTTCTATTGTCAACTGACGACATAACGCTAGTTAATAAGTCATAAAGTGCCATATTAATAGATGTGTTTTTTCGAAAACCCTTTTGTTCTTTAGAGGTACAAAACAAATTATATTTTTCGAAGTAGGATATTATGGAGTTACATATTACTTTTTGAAAGATTTTTGAAATAATTGGAATTTTCGCTATAGGTCTATAATTTCTTAAAGTAGTTTTGTCATCTTTTTTATGAAGGGGCTTTATAATAACTTTTTTTAGTTTTGTTGGGAATACACCTTCAGATATGCACAAATTCATTATATAAGCTAATGGAGGTGCTACGAGATCTTTGGTGAATTTAATTACTTTTGTAGAAATTACATCGTATCCAGTAGTGCTACTGTTTTTAAGATTATATATTATTCTTTCTATATCTTTCGCAGTTACTGGTTGCATGAAAAGTAAATTTAAAGTTTGTTTGTTGATATTTGCATTATTCAATGTTATGTTATCTTTTACATTATTTTCAACTGAATCAATGAAGTAATCGTTAAATTGATTGGCGATGTCCAAAGGGTTTGTAAATGTCAAATTTCCTATATCTACCCTTAGTATCGGCTCTGGCGGCAGACAAAATTTGGATTTACCTATTATTTGCCAAGTAGCTTTCGACTTATTTTGGGCTGTGTTAATGTAATTATTGTTTTGTGCTTTTTGTGTAAGTTTAATTATTTTCTTATAAAGTTTGGTATAATTGTTAAATGTTAATTTCAGTTTAGAGTTAGGATTTAATCGATAGTCCCAAAGTAGAGGTATTTGCCTTTGTTTGTTACTGCATAACTTTATTCCGCGTGATACCCATTTCGTTTTCTTGTTAGTTTTAATAGTTTTTATTTTATCCGGAAAACATAACTTATACACTAAATAAAAGTCATCCATAAAATTGTCAAAAGCTTCGTCAGCGTTTCTAGCATCCTTCATTTGATTAAAAGAAAGAGATTGAAGATGTTTCCTGAATAGAATTTGGTTTTCCATGCATATATCCTATTTTTTAGTTTTCCAGTATTTAAGTTTACAGGTTTTAGTTATGGGTATTTTAAGGACCTGAGATGTATGATCTGACAGAGATAAATCTACTATTTGTGCAATACAGTCCCTCCCGTACGTGTGCGCGAAATTGTCAATACAGGTGTTACTGTTTAATCTAGTAGGGCTATCCAGAGTCAAGGTCAAATTAAATTGAGTCAGGAAGTTTTCAAATTCTATTGTAATTTTATTTCTTTTTAGAATGTCTATGTTAAAGTCTCCAGTCAAGATTGTTTTTTTTTCGAATATGTCATAAATTTTCTTAATATAGTTTCTAATTTTTCATAAAACACATTGTAATTATTTTTAGGTGTGCGATATATACAAATAATAATTATTTTGTGATGTATTAGTTCCACGGCGCAGCATTCAAAAACGCCTGAAACCGATTGTTTTGTTACATCATAAATCTCTCGAAATTGAATTCCTGATCTTATAAGAATGCAAGCGCCCCCGCGCTTGGCCTTTCGGCAAAAAAAGCCGCTGGTATAAAATTAGGTATATGTAACAAATCTTCGTAACCGGACTCAATAAAATGTTCTGTTATGCAGTTATCTGCACAACGCGGGAACCTATATTGATGTTATCATCAATATAGGTTCCCGCGTTGTGAAGCTCATCTATCTTGACCGTTAAAATATCCGATTTGTTTATTAAACCCGCTATGTTTTGATGTAGTATGTTCAGATATTTATAGAAAAAACTGGGAACTATTTGGTGACTCTAAGCTTGTTGTTTCTGTTTGTTTATTTTGGAGACAGTCAACTATGGGGTTGTTTGTATTAATTGTTTCCAATGTACCTACTATGGTATGAGATCATATTTATTAAGTCGGATATCATAATTTTTAAGCCTTTGCTATTAAGTGTTTCGTAATGCGGTCTATAAGTATCGTAAGTATAAGGTAGATTACGGTTAGAATCCAGTACGTACGCATAATGACATGTTTCTACATCTATACATAGTAAATTATTGAAGGTCTCAACACGACTGTTGAACATGATATTAATCCAAACTAATATTATGAATGCGAAAGTAACTCTGTCTGTCTGTAGACAAACTACTGAACCGATTTGTGTGAAATTTGGTACAGACATAGTTTTGAACTTGAGAAAGGACATAGGGTAGTTTTTATTACAAAAAAATTATAAAAAAAAATTCGTACATACAGCGCCATCTATTGGTCAAGAGTCGGCATCAATTCAGTACTGAAAATTCAACTGGAAAATGTAAGTATATAAATAGTAAAAAGGTATGAAAAATATAATATAATACAACTTTTAGTACAAAGAAAATGCCCGAACGGAGTATAGATAAATAATCCGAGTTGTCACTATGCTCGATAGATGGAAAAAATTATTAATTTTAGTTTTAAACAAGATTCTACCCTCATAATTATTTGTGGAAATAGAGGTAGTTTAAATAAAAAAAAAATATTGCAATTTTATAATTCACTTACAGCTCTGTATAAAATGCTCTAACGGAGCATAGATAATTCTATTATATCGAGTTGGTGATCGCGCAATGGTGTCGATAGTTACACGAGTTCGGTTCATGTTATTGTTTTAATTCATCGGAAAAAAGTAAATAAATAGTTAAAAGGTATGAAAAAAATAATATCAATATAATAAAACTTTTACTACAAAGAAAATGCCCGAACGGAGTATAGATAAATAATCCGAGTTGTCACTATGCTCGATAGATGGCGTTGGGATTGAAATTGATCGCGCTATGGTTTCGTTACACGCATTTGGTTGGGTATCGGCCGAGTGCTACGGGACTGTCGTGGAATTGAGGATTGATCTCGATTGATTGATAGTTTGATCTCGATTATTAGTAGATACTAAAATTGCATGTCTAAATTCATTTTAATTTTTAAATTAATTAGATCATTCCTTTTAAATTATATAGTTTTAAGCTTGGTTATTAAGGGAATAGGTAATTTGTCAAGAGAGACAGTCTTTTTTTCTCAAATGACAAATCAAATAATATTTTGAAAATAAGGGAATAACAACATTTTCGCTTCGGCTTTAATGCCCTAAACGAGTATACATATCTTCAATTCAAACGTAGAGCTCATTTTGTTGATTTTTGACATTCAATTTTTGAAAAGATCCGGAACTATGTGAGTAAAACCAAAAATCTGCCGGAAGTCACTATTCCACGCGAACGAAGTCGCGGGCAAAAGCTAGTATTTTTCATATATTTAAAAGTGGGTAGACCAATTATAAAGTTAGTGTGATAAAGAGGTAGTAGTGTTTTACGAATCTGTTCAAGAAGTTCTAGATAGTTGTGTGTTGTGTTACTTTGAAATTTTCTTCACCGACAAAGATAATACAAAAATCTGATTTAGTAAAATTTTTGAGTTTTTTGTCTATATTATCCAGTAATATTTCTAAGTTACAGTTCGGCTTACGAAAGTGTCATATTTCATGGGTGTTAAGTGAACCAGTGCTATCTATTATTTTACATTTTCTACTACTGTTATCGCTGTTGAGGATACATATTTTTTGTTTGGAAGGTGCTTGCAAGGTAAGTTTGTTTTAAAATTATTGCTTGATACCGACGATACTCCACTTTTAGGTGACGACGTACGGGTTACCTTTAAGCTATCATTTGTGTTTTCTCGGCGGTCGGAACAGTTGTTTTTGATTCCGGTTTTTGTTTGTATTTGTTTGGTGTTTTTCGTTTGCATCTTGTTAGGTGTTGCTGGATTTATAAATTTAGCCGGAGAAATAGCAATTTTTTTGTAAAGGTTGTTATTTCGCGATAGTTCTTCATTATTCTGTTTCAGCCTGCTATTTTCCAACGTTAATACTTCAATTTCCTCATGAGCACTATTTAGTTGGGATGTCAATTCTTCTATTCTATCCTGTAACGATTTTATTTGAGTGTTGTCTTCATCCTCCGACATTTCGGGCATACTATTTGTTGTGTAATGTAAAGTTTGAGACGTGTTATGGGTATCGTCATTTTCCGATTGTCTGCTGCGGTTTCGGTTGCGACGGAATGTTATGTTATCTAAGAAATTCATACTTATATATTCTTCGTTCAGTGTAAACAAATAATATATATTTTTATTATTATTATTATTAATTTATCTTTCACCTCATTCAAAGTTGTTTCTCACGAATAAGAGATGGCGTTGTCGTTGTTATTTTTATATTTAATAAGTTAGACTTAATATTGAGGTCTTGCAACACTACCATAGGCTTTGTAACCCTGATTTGTTTTTTATCTTTGTGATACTCGATACTAGATGGTGCTGTTATTATGATATTTCGACATCTTTCAAATGATAACGGATATTGTGTGTCTTTGTTTGTTTGAATTTTGTTACACAATAACAATGTAATGTGTTAATATTAACAATGTAATGTTTTATTATATATACTTGGACTCTAACTTATGCACTACTTAAGGTGAACAAAATATAGTCGTATGCCTATAAATGATTATATGAATGAATGAATTTGCTTATTATTAAAATAAAGTTAAAAATATTAAAAAACGCACGTGCCAAAATGTGAAATGTCACATTTTTATTGAACATTCTAAATCTTTCATACAATTCATCCCGTGAGACATTGAATAATGGAGTCTCACACGCTGTTTGCATAAAAAATCTTAATATAGCACACTGTTATGATAATCATACTCAATATTTACTGCCAATGACTAAACTAACAGAAGGGAACTTGATAGATGAGTTTACATCATGACTAGGGATTTAATAAACATTATTCTGTGATTAAGACTGTAAACATGATATTGCTTCACGAACACTAATAAAATGCTATCGAAGAATAATTCATAAATCAAAGTCAGGGAAGAGATCAAAGACCATCTCATTCATAACGCACAGCTGGTTGACTTCTTAGAATCGAAAATTCTTCATTAAAGATATCGTATTTTCAGCACACATACGTCATTCTAATTAAAATCACTCATCGTCTTTAAGAAAAAAAAGCATTATCTGCAAAAATATTCGTCTAATTATACATTTTCAATGAGTTCTCAATTTGATGGTTCAATCGACGATAGGTTTATACAATTTTGCTCTTTAATATAAGCTTTATTAAAATACAAATTCCCAAACCCTTTGTACCTTCAAACGTGATGTTACATTTAAAGGTCGGATTTTACAAAATAAGCGGATTTTCGTCCTAATTTAACTACGTCGCCATAATCCGTTTGTGGTGGTTCAAACATAAATAAAATTTACTCGGCTCTTACTGAGTTACTCTAATGTGGGATACAGGTGTTTTAAAGAAAACTCTGCGTACTTCTTTATTTTTAGTACCAAATTAATAAAATGTTTTCGTTTATTTTACTTGCATATAGAGGTATTATATGAGAATACGAGGAGTATTCTTAGATCTATAGATTGCGTCAGTAGACATCAGACGAATGTATAGATTCCTAGATATGTTCAAGATTTATCGCCGGTGCCCAATGTGATTAATTTGAGACACATATAAAGTCACTGTTTTCTGCCAGTGCTTGAGAGTTTTGTGATCGGAGTTGTAGAGATTAGCAAACATAATCTTAAAAGAAAAGCTTTTGTACCGACTGATGCTGATGGTAACACACATAACATAACATCACGCCTTTTATCCGGGAAGGAGTAGGCAGAGGTGCAGATTACGGCACTTAATGCCAATGTTATGATTATGGTAATGGTAGAGACACTATGTTTTCTAATTCTAAACAGTAATGACTATATTGATGGCATTATAGAAGACATGAGATAACTATTTTTTCTAACAAACAAACAAGCATAAATGAATATAGTGGTCCAATATGTATGGTTCCCTGCTCGTGCATAGTCCATTATATCAATTACTTATACAACTGCTGTGTAGTAGTGGATGATGTCATAGTGCAAATTGTACGGGTAACATCCTAATTGACTGGTGATATGGTTCAAGGGAAACCCCCTGCCGATCGATGATGATAAATGGTTGTAATCATTAACTGTTTTTCTTTAGTAGGTGCAGTAGAGTTTGTTGGTATACTACGTTATTTATTAATGGTAATGGATTAAGTATAGGTCGAATAAAAAGCATCGATTGCTAATGCGGCGGAGAACGTAAAAGGTAACCGGGGCTCCGGTTTGAAGGGCAGGAGTAGGAACGGGGTGGTTTTTGGTCAGTAAGAGTTTGATACTCCCTCCCGCGTCACCCAAGCGGGAGAAGTCATTCGATGATTTTTGCTCCTTAAAAAATCGATTCCTAATAACTTTTCTATCAATTATCATCTGGTTTATGATCATGTTAGTTGACAGCTATCACTGATAAAACTATAAGAGTAAGCGTATTTTGAAATATAGCGACATATTTATCTAAAACTATCACACCGTCTAAAATTAGTCGCCGTGATGTGATTTATTTTAGGCATAAAAAAAATCTGTCAACAGAAACCTTATAAGACGGATCATCAATAAAACCCACATTTGCTTACAACGTGTTGCTAAATTCAGGCCACCTACACCTGAGGTCATACTTGTTTACCACACCGACACTCCTTCATGTATATTTATTTATCAAAGATCAAATTAAAAACTTTTATATGAACTTCGCTTTAGCGGTAAGTGGTATCGTGGGTTATCTGCACCCCGAGGACCAATAAACCAATGACTGAGCCCCGAATAGCCACATAAATAGAACTACAAAGAATACACGGTATTCGACCCTAAAATAATGGTACAAGCGACGCAAGGCTTCAAGCGTTGATTAAGTCATTCAATCACTAAACCACAGTAACGTTAGAACGCAAGGAGGTGGTATTTTAATTCATTCTCTATTGTGGGTGAATTTACTGTTTTACTGTCAACGTTATGTTGTTTATGATTTTAAATTCTTAATATTCGAAGTATGGGTACCAGAGATGTACCTACTTAATGTAGTACTTAATAAGATATTACTAACACTGTAGATGTACCTAAGTAACTGAGAGTTCTAACATCGTTTGTTAATATGGCTTTACTAGTAAAATAACTACGAAATATCTTTACTATTAGCAAAAAAAAAACAACTACTTAAAGCTCTTTTTACTGCGAACTCAATGACAATAGTTGTCACATCCATTCTGTTCTCTAAACATTCGTAATTTGTTGATCAAAGAACGAAGCGTGCAGAACCACGTGGTTCTTTTGGGACTTCATAAATTAATTAAAAGCATAATAATATATAATTTGGATGGTTGGGCAATCGCCATGGTAGGGTTGGGTTAACGTTGTGGGTACTATGCCAGTTCGAGGTGAAAATTGTAATTAATTTATTTGAATGTTGTTTGTATCGGGGTTAGAGGATTTACTTTTGTTTTTACTAGGAATAATTATTCGGTTGTAATGAAAAAACGTCCGGGAATGGAGACATTGAAGTTGTATAAAAAAGTAGGTATGATAAGTATATACTGAAATCCTGTTTCTTTTGTGACATAAATATAAAAGATTAATTTTGACGAAGATTAAGATATTTATGAGTACAATTAATCACCACTTTATGTAATAACTTTGTTGTATCTTATATTGGAAAATAATTCAGTTTTTGTTTGAATAACGTAAAATACTATTTTGTTACCTACTATTAATACACACATTATTTTATGTGTCTCTGAAGTGAAGCCACCCTCGAAAGTAAAGTTTCATGAACAAGTAATTAAACGAAGAAGCTAATAAATCTAATTTCTCGAAATAGAACTTCAGAACGAATAATCCATTCGTTCTATTTTAAATTTGAAGCAATGTTCATGGTTTATGTGACATTTTGACGTCACGGTTTGTAAATATTTGCCGTCGCGCTGTCACAACAAAGAAAACTCGTCAAATGTCAAACCTACGTACGTACAGATGAAACTCGTAAATAAAATGAAGATTCTATCAATCTCACTTCTGATCTTACGAAAGATACGTAATAAAATAATGTATTTAATAAAATTTAAAAATGTTGAACAAGATGTTTAAAAAGGGAATGGATTCGTTTCATATGTGTTGTATTCCAGAAAACGTTGATTTATTTATCCATATATGTGTCATACCCTAATAAAACCTATATCTATATATTATGCAGTTGCAGCCAGATTTAACTACAACCTTCTTTAGATAAGAATGGTTCGACTACATCAACGAGTAGCTGGACTCGTCAGAAGAATCATTCGTTTGGCTGATGTGGGAGTGGCGATGACTTGATGATGAGAAACTCGTTATGTCTGATCCTTATCTGACTTTACGAGTTTCTCATTCTCATCACTCCTTAGTCACGGCGCGATATTTTCCCGCGCCCGCCTGTCGGACGGAGGCGGGATTTTCAAAACTCACGAGACCGCAGTTTGCTGTGATACACCAGCCGGTTAAACAATCAGTCGAGTTCCAGACTGGCCATCCCATTACGATTGCCTGCCAATCGATCTCAGAGCGCGCAGGTGCTAGCCGCTACGGCTGCGGGACCGCGGCCGCTCCCTCCGGTGTGCAGCGGAAGCCGCAAACAATCGCAACCGCTGCGGCCGTAAAGCACCTTGAGAAAATTGCTTTGATTTTTTAAATACATATCTTTATTCTACAAAGGCTGCGAACCCGCTACCTCTGCACTTCTCTTAATTACTTTAAGGTTAAAAAAGAGCAGAGGTACACAATGTAATGTCCAGTGTTATTACGTTATCCAACTCATGTAACAGAGGTTGCCATAATCCGGGCTCGATAACGATGTAATTATTGTATATGTATACAATGTAAATATAAAATATTTGCCTGATTTGTGTATCAATCCCTAAACACAACTGACAATATTTAAAAACATAACCCACCGTGTCATATCTTTTACACTTACTTCGAAAAGAGAACTGCATATGTTTTAATCTATTTTTAATATCTCCACGCCAGGATTTTCTCAATTAAATTCAAATTAAAACTGAGCACGTTGACATACTTAATCTCAAGCTCAGTACTTAAATTCACTGAAAAGATTAGTAGGATTCGAGTCGAACAATTATTATTTTTGGTACTGATAGTTATAAGTAATCCAAATACAATCCAAAGTCAACCATAAATGCATACATCAAGGAACGAACACCTAGTTTCACCGAGGGACTGATTGACAGACAATTAATTTTCGACGTTTCCAAAGTAGGTACCTATGAGTGAAGTCATTGAAATAAATGCTCTGACGTTGACAAGATGCAGGTAAAATTATAAGTATCTGTCATCATAAAAGAATATTACATAGGAATATAAACAAACGTAATAAAAATGTGATATTTTTGTACTTCCAACACGTTTCTGATACAATAAAGTTTGATTTCAATCTATTTTAATCTGCAAAGTGGTGTATGTTTACATGTTTGGCATGGCGGACATGACAGATGGATCGCTCTTGTTGGTTTAGGCCTGGAGGTCAACTACTAATGTAATAGCAAAATACTTAACGGCCGCCAATATGTGTTTAAGTACCCAATTTCCCGAGAATAATGAATATTTTGATAGAAGACTTTGAATCGATCAAAACTAATAATATGGTATGCGCCTCTCCAACGCGTTAGCTTTCTCCTCTTCGCCTAATCCTGTTCAAGCAATTTAAACTGATTCAGCTTTAATTTCGTTTAAATAAAGCATAGCCCTCACCATATTTTGAAAGAAGATTCACTAATAAAAACAAAAATACAGTATGCATCATAACACTAATACGCACGTTTTGTTTACTCTACGCCTTGTCACAACCACATTACTTTGAGACGGCAATAACTTGTTTTAGACTTGATAATTCACAAATTAAATTCGCAATCTAACTTAATCAAAATAGAGTCTTCGTCATTAAATAGCTAACCAAAAAAAATGCTTTTTAAATATAAAATGTTTACATTTTTAACGGTCAGTCAGAACAAATTAGAACCACCTAAGACTTTATAATTTTCTTGATTTTATTGATATCTAAAACTAATCTACACAATAAATTACAAGTTTTTATTAACACAAAACCACTAATCACAGTACAATACCAAACAACCGAAATGAGCAACGATAAAGTTTAATTAAATGAACGATACATTTTTGCTTCACCCAGAAACTAGCAAATAAATCAAGCTAAACAAACAAATGACAACACAACGAGTAATTGTACATCACGAAATAAACTTTCTTTAGAAGTGTCTCCATTTTCTGAAACACAATAATGGGAAAATATAACAATGTTCGCGTAATATGTTGTTCGACGTGGAATGCATAAAATGTGCTCTCGAGTCGCGGTGTGCCCGCAATATAAGTATAAGAGTATTGTTCTACGATCCGTCTGTCTTGATGGCTTCAGAATGAACAATTGCGTCACCACTCCGTTTTTGAAGACTGGGAGCGAAACAAATTAATTGCTAAGTTCTTATTTATTTGGGTGGATGTAATTCTCGTGTTTTCTGTTGAATTTTTTCTATTATGTCATGAAATGCTGTTTTAAAGTTGGTATTTTCACACACAAAAAAATCTTTATTAAAATTCTCTAGATATATAAATACCTAGTGCATACGAGATATTAGAATAAAATTAGTAAGTATAAAATATATTTTTTTTGTATCGAATTTAAAAAATAATGTAGGAAATGGTTTACCATTTCAAAATCTTTACAACTGTCTTGCAGTTTTTTTTAATTAGTAAGTGACGGACATTACTACGTGTCTATAAAATAATAATTCATGTCATTTTACTGTCAATTTTGACATTATGGTGCAAAATGGCGTCCCGACCACAGTCCTGCTCCCGCGCAAAAGGTACCTACAAAAATAATTTTTTTTTCACGTAAAATGTTTATTTTATGCCTAAATATCGCGTTATTTCTATTTATAAGATTGCATTTTATTGTTTTTAATTCATGGTATTACAAGAAGTGCAATATACCATGCATTATAACATGTTAAAGTTGAATGTTAGCTATGATTAACATTGCGAAAACAATAGTGATTGACATGGGATTTTGAATGTAAATAAAAACTAACATTGCGATATGGTGTAGGATATATGTTATTGCTTTTATTATGGTGATAGTGGTGTTTGAGGGTGTTTGCATGAATATTCTGTTCATTTATTTTTAGCGCAACCTGCGATTAGAACGCATAAAGAAGATTCTGGCTCTAGTCCCACCACGAGAAGCTTCCTCTAGCGATAGTAGCATATCGGATGATGATCAAGAAAACATATTAGTTGATGACACAGAATACAGCTCTGATCCCCGGTCCCTAGATTCTTCATTTGAGCGCATGAATATTTTAGACAATTCATTTGAGGATATTTTACCCGAAGATGTGATTCCACCTACCCCAGTTATATCTGAAGTACTTGCAACGCACAACCCACCACAACATTTACCTGCACTTCAATCAATATCATCTATTATATCCTTATCACCGAGCCCAATAGCTTCTGCCGTACCCAAGATAACCCGTTCGAAAAAGAGGTTAACTACTTTACCGAAATTAGTGACAAAGAAAAAGAAACCATTTGTCAGAAAATCGTTGCATTTTAAATGGGAAAGGGGTAAATTTAAACACAGTGCAATACTGGATGAAAACCGAATCAAAATCACCATTAGATTACTTCTTTGAATTTTTTAGTGCAGATATCATAGATATAATTATTCAAAATACGAATTTATACGCAGTACAGCGGAATCTGAAATCGGTAAATATCACTCGCGACGAATTATTGGATTTTATAGCAATAAATCTTTTAATGGGTGTTTTTAAGATGCCCGCTTATCGAGACTACTGCAAGAAGGATCTACGTTACAGCCTGGTTGCTGATGTTATGAGTTTGAAGCGGTACGAACAAATTCGTCAATTTTTACATTTTGTCGACAACTCTCAGCAAAATGAAGATCGTTATTTCAAAATTCGGCCTATTTTAGAAGGTGTACGTCGAAATTGTCTCAAAATAGAAGAGGAACATCGCTATAGTATCGACGAAATGATGGTGCCGTATAAAGGCACAAGAGCTGGCAACAGGCGCCAATATGTGGCAAATAAACCTAAGAAGTGGGGTTTTAAGATTTTCGTCAGGGCTGGAGTATCGGGCTGCGTTTACGATTTCATTACCTACGGCGGTGAAGATACATTTAGATTCCATTCCTTTACTGAATATGAGAATTAATTAGGAGTTGGCGCCAAAGTTGTAATAGCCCTTTGTCAAACTATTCGACATAAACCAGCGGTCGTATTCTTTGACAACTTCTTTACATCGCTCGAGTTGATTCATTTGTTGCGCCATGAATATGGGATTTTTTCTTTGGGCACTATCAGAGCCAACCGTTTAAGAGGATGCCAAGAAAAACTGCCTAGTGATAAAGGAATGTTAAAAACAGGCCGAGGTTCCAGCAAACAAGTAGTTTGCAATGCAAATAAACTAAGTCTCGTGAAATGGCATGACAACAAGTCCGTTTTGTTAGCAAGTTCGTATGTGGATTCGTACCATATGGAGAAAGCGCGAAAGAAGCAAAAGCTAAGGTAAATGTAACTTGCCCCCAAATAGTTAAACATTACAATGCACATATGGGGGGCGTTGATTTGTGCGATATGTTAGTATCACTGTATCGCACTAATTATAAGACTAAGAGATGGTACATGGCGTTGTTTTCACAACTATTAGACATCTGTGTACCTCTAAATAATGCATGGATTATGTATAGAAAAGATTGTATGCATTATAATAAAGTGCCTAACACGTTAAAAATATTTCGTGTTATGATATATTACGAACTGTTCTCAAAACAACGACCCAATGCTGCTCCGAGTACATCTCAAGAAAAAACTCTCAACACAAAAATTGATAAAATTCAAAAGTCGTGACAACGTGGGGTTATAAAGGGTTATAAAGTCAGGCATATGCCTGACTTCATAAGCAGTTTTTATCCTTGTGAGTATAACACTAGGGTGTAGGCCCCTCCTTGGGTGAAAGCCTCCTCCAGTCATCCACCACATAGTCTATCATAAATCCTATGGTTGTTAGTTTGTCTACCCAGCAGTCTTTCAACTCAGAGAGAACATTACCTACTAACGCAAATTTAAACTCAACGAGACACTTTCTCTCAATTTCTAATTAAACTGTCAAACACCAAGCGGTCACCGGTGACCGCAACCTATTGTTCTATAATTGTGTCTACAAAACCGGTACTCGACGAGTTAAATTTACAAGCCCATGTTTTCAGAAACGTCATTCAAACGGGTCGCCAAACTAAATGTTTTAATTAAGAATATTTATTTTGGCACCTGAGCTCAAGTTTATCGAGGTATATAGGGCATCTCTTTATTTTTATCTGCCGATGTTGATAGCAAGATCATTGCGTATCCTATACAAAATATGATATATTGGATTGTATTGTAACTTTCGTGAGACATACTAAATTATTATGTTTTCGGCTTACACACGTAATAATTGGACAAGGAAATGAAATGCTGCTCATGAATATAAGCCTCTAGCATGGCTTGAAACTAGTCGAGTTCCTCGTCCAATGATTACGCGAGTAAGCCGACACCATAATAATTTATATTGAATTCTGTTGCGAACGCAGTAGAGGGTTTATAAATGGGTTTCAATTTGGTACATACTTATTTTGTAAATACTTTTATTCTTTCTTTGTCTTTTTATTGATGAAGTATATCATGATTTTAGCTGTCTTTTACCAACAAAAAGTATGACGAATGACCTCAACTACCAAATACACACGTATGATATTATTTTATAGTTAAAACAAAGAAAAACAAATACTGTGACCTCTCACAATAAGCTGTCCACCCGTTGACATGGGTTTTCCGAACATAAACTGTCAACCTAATAAAATTTATATCTTTTTTACAATTGTTATAATAAATACACACATGTATACACATTTATTAGGGAAACTGTTTACAAAACTTTATTGTTTTATGTCACATGGAGTTGTATGCTTCTTTGTGAGCCTCCATAGTAATTATCTCGTTACACAATAAATCCACTATCTAAAATTATCTTGCAATTAAAATTACGAAAGCCTCAATTAGCGCCGTGGTAAACAGTTTAAAGGAAAAACCAGAAGTCTTACAAAACCCAGTGGTTTACAATTTGATAGTATTGTCATATGTATGTGGTGGGTACAAATAAATGCTGACTGACTCACTGTTAATTGTAGTAAAAATGTATTGCCTTAAACTGTCAAACACCAAGCGGTCACCGGTGACCGCAACCTATTGTTCTATAATTGTGTCTACAAAACCGGTACTCGACGAGTTAAAGGTCCAAAGTACAACCAAAATTATAAATCATCCTAATGTCTATTAGGATGGGAATGGTTCCTAATTACTAACTAATAAAAATCAATTAAGGACACTTACCTACTTCGCTTATTGAATAACAATAAGAATAACTAAGACTGCCTCGTTGGCCGAGTGGTCGCAAGTGCGACTGCCGGGCAAGGCGTCTCGGGTTCGATTCCTGGGTCGGCCAAAGTATTACTGGGTTTTTAAAAAAAATCTCAGTAGTAGCTCGGAGTCTGAGATTGTGCCCGGTATATGGCAATAGACTCACCACCTATTATGTAGGACTCATAACATAAATAATGAAAAGTGGGTGTTACTTCTGTGTGCACCTCTGCCTACCCCTTCGGGGATAATAGGCGTGATGTTATGTAAGAATAACTAAGATCACGCATACAAAACAAGATTGCATTATCATGACAATTTTCATTATGACATATCATAGCATCAAGCGGTTTATCCATTCATCCATTATACTTAATGCCATTATACAATGTGACACCCACTTTTCACTATTTATGTAATGAATCCCATGTAATAGTGGTGTGAACCCGAGACTCCTTGCCCGAGTCGCACGTGCGGCCACTCCAGCAACGAGGCAGTATTGTGTGAAATGCAAAATTATTGGCAAACTAAGATAATAGTTAGATACTTCAACTTTACAAAGACGTAGTCTTTAGTTGGGAACAAAACTGGAAAAAATCGAACACCATAATGAAAACACAAATATAATGACGTTGCTTATGAACTCCTAAAACAAAACAGTCGTTACCGGCTTTGCATTGGCTCCTACACTTTCCTTTAAGGAAAAATTATTAAGAAACTTTGCTTATAAAAATGCAAACAACTTTTTACATTCAGAATCTTATTCTTATCAAACCTGACAACTGTAATTCAATCTTTGGTCGGGACTTCAGACACCTTGTTTGCCATATTTAGCTTTAAAAAATCATTAGTATTAATTTGGTTCCATAGACAGTAAATGTTTTGCAATCGAATTTCTTCGTAGATTTGATTCACACTAAATTATGTAAGGACGTCGTGGTGGCCCGGAGGTTTGAGACGCCCACTTCTCATGCATGAGGGTGCGGGTTCGAAACCTACCAACGGCAAGTACCAATGTGACTTTTTCCGAGTTATATGTACTTTCTAAGATTATTTAGACACCACTGACAAACGGTGAAGGAAAAACATCGTGAGGAAACCTGAACTTATAATTTCTAATTATAAGTTTGAAATCGCCAACCCGCATTGAGCAAGCGTGGTGATTAATGCTCTAACCTTCTCCGTGTGAGAAGAGGCTTTGCTCAGCAGTGGGCATTTATAGGCTGTTGATGAAATTATGTAGAGGTATGTATGTGTCGTATTGTATATGTATTTATTGTATACGGAAGAAACCATTTGTTTAAGATATTTTTTAAAACACGAGGTGTAAGCAAGGCTTTAATTACGGTCTCACTTATAAAACGAAAATTATACAATACTTTTACATATTACTTGATCTCATAGTGAAATTCACTTTGGGTACTTTCACGGTACGTCACAGTCAGTATCAATCTCATAATTTGATTTTTCTATTGTTTTTACGATAAGGCGACAAACGTGCAGATGGGTCACCTGTAACACCAAAGGAGTCACAAGTGCGTTGCCAGCCTATAATTATCTTGTTCAACACGTACATACCTAAATTTATTTGGCTCGCTATGAGCATATATTAAAGCCAAAGCACAGATCAATGCTAAGTTTCCCACGTAATAATAAAACTGCTGCTGTATTTGACCAAGCTTTGTCTTTCGTTAGTGTTGCATGAAATCTAAATCAAAAACAACACTAGCCTTGTTAGGCTACAGTTTGTAGTGTTAAAAAACAAGAACTTATAGAACGCAATCAGTGGTAGACCAGATGTTGGGATTTTTTTTAAACTTACTATATCTTTTGAATGTTTCTACTTAATGTGAAGCGTTAAGGACCAGATGCACTTAGGTACGTTACAGTATAAAATAACGCCTAGTGACCCAAGTATGAATTTAACGCCTACTACTTTTTATCCCCTATAATGCGGTACTTAAATCAGTGGTGAAAAAAGTGCTATAATTAAGTTGTGAACTTCTTCTGCCTACCCGTTTAGGGATCAGAAGGCCTCATTCCGTATTTATAACTGTTTTAGCAAAAAATTTACAATACCTTAACATTCCAGTAACAGTCGTAATACATTGAGTCATTAAGATAAAAATACGATAGTTATCACGTGTGTCTCGCATAAAACTAATCAACAGAACAAACAAGATAGTATAAATACAAGTAAACAGTGTTACTTCATAGGTCATTATGTTGTAGGCTAATAACTACCACTTAAATTAGAATAATGCTTCGGATTACATCAATGTTGTAAACTTAATAATATTTTACAATAGGAATTTAATTTACTTTTATAAATTTTGTTATAAATTGAAGCTTATTAAAATGTAAATGTTGGTGTAGTTGTACACTATTTGCTTTTAGTACCATTGAAAATTAACTAAAACTTTAATTGTGATCGTCTAAGAGTGAATACAGTTGTAACATAACATCACGACTTTTATCACCGAAGGGGTAGGCCGAGGTGCACATTACGGCACTTAATGCCACTGTACAATGTAACACCCACTTTTCACTTCTTATGTTATGAGTCCCATGTAATAGGGGATGAGCCTATTGCCATATGCCGGGCACATTTCCAGAATCGAGGTTTTTATAAACCCAATAATACTTTGCTCGACCCGGGAATCGAACCCGAGACCCCTGGCCCGGCAGTCGCACTTGCGACCATTCGGCCAATGAGGCAGTCAATACAATTATAGAATTTCTTATATTTTTACGTCTTAAGTACTTATTCCCCGTACCTACTCGATTCACTCAATTTGATAAAAATAATATTAAAGAATTCCAAAAGAGTTCATTAAATACGTTTCTGTCAAAATAAGGCCACTCCATAATTAAGAAATGCACCAAAGACGTTGTTGCAAAGAAGATTCATAAAAAAATGAAAAACAAAACACCAACACGTTTTTCGATGTCATTTATTTCGACTCATACCTTTCTTTTCTATTAAACAAATACCATTCAAATGAAAAAGATTTTATTGGGAATTATTTGTAATATACTGATACAGTAATTCGTAAGAAAGAAATTGTAACACAGCACTGTCACTTTCGGCTGCTGCCTTTGCAGAAAACCTCAAGCGATGCAAGTATAACAACCTTCCTGTTAGTTTTATCTTTGAGCTGTTTGGGGTTGAGACGCTAGGTCCGTGGGGTCCGAGTGCGCTTAAATTATTCAAAAACATTTCTAAACGCCTGGTCGACGCATCTCGTGCCCTGGCTGGTCTTTTTCTCGGTCAGAGGTTAAGCGTTGCCATATAACGTAGCAATGCTGCCAGCCCTCTGGGTACTTTCCCTACTGACGTCGATGCGGACGAATTTTTCGATGCTTTGTGTAATTAGCTATTTTTAGTTTTATTTAATTTAATTTTTATCTTAAGTTAAAAATTTTAGTAATAGTTAGTATTCGTTTAATATAATCTACTAACTTCTATATTTATGTAAATAAAAAATGTAATATCTATATTGTACAGACAAGTTACACATTTCAATATATTAGTGAGTAAATAAAATCAAATTTGTGTGTTAACACCAAGAAAAGGAACTATATAAATCATGTTAACTATTACATAACTTCTATCTTCCTATATGCTTATGAAAGAGTTGTAAGGTATTTAAAAGTAAGCAATCAAATAGGAAATAGTTCTTATGTAACTGACGTTTGCTTTTTATAACTTTTAACATTGTAAAAAATTAAGATATAATTCTCAATTAAATGAATCATGTTATTTGCAAAACCATCTGTCTTAGGAAGGCTCATTTAGTTTATGGTGGTAATTATATGTGACTAATATAATTATATTATCAGCCGAAGTATTTGAGTAGCTTTAACATGAATACAAATACAAAAGTTGCACTTTGGACATGGAAATAATACTAAGATTATTGCCATTTTTATTATTGCCAAAAAAATTATATACAGAAGATTTCAAAACTACATCAAAACTGTTCCGTTCCTTGATTTAATAATTAAATTTCATTGTACGCTTTATTGTTATATCGTTTTATTTGGTGGCCAACATAGAAATCTTTTGTACCAATGAAGCAATCTTAACTGACATAACCTACATAATATGTACTTTTGGACTACCGAAATATACAGAATAGTAGCTTATTTATGTAATAAGTGAAAAAAGACAATATTATTTAAAGTACTTTTATTTCTTTGACTAGTACATTCAATACACACGTCATCAATTTTAATTTAAAAAACATTGACAAATTTCGCTTATCTTATATTGAATTTCTTGTCAAGTTACTGAAAAATTCGCTAGCTATAGCATTACACAATAGTCGAATCCTTTATTAAGTTGTGGCGTAACTTAACAACGTATGATATCAATCACACTACACTACGCAGAGCAAAAACCATGTGCGTAAGTCTAATTTAATTCAAAACTCTCATTCGCATGGCCCCTAGCGTTTTCATTTGTAGCTTTCTGCTTACACGGTAAATCAAAGAATCCCTGACTTCTTATCAACACTTCTGCATCATCAAAGGTTTGCGGCATATGTCGGTTAGCAGTTTCGGGAAGCGTTATACTGATTAATGCAGCTAGAATAGCAATAGCTGCAACAACAATCATTGGCAACCAAGGCCTAAATACTTCAAGGTATGCTACAAACGGTGATATTACTGTACCAATATATCCACAAATATGTGCTATTGATGAACCGGAACCTCTAACTGACGTTGGTAACATCTCTGCTGTCCATTGCATGGCCGCGTTGCAAGCCATATTGGCTGCAAATCTTGCCAATACTGCACATATCACCGACGCTAATCCACCACTAACAAACGGTATCAAAAAACTGAATATAGCACATACAACCATTGCCACAAATATCATAGACTTTCTTCCAGTATAGTCCAATATGAACGATAGTAGAACCAATGAAGGAAATTCTGTTAAAGATATCACAGAAAATGATACATAAAAGTCGAACTGTAGCTGTCCTATAGTCCTGACAAGAGCGTCGAAAATAATCATACAAAACATAAATTCTATACATGTGAAAACAAATACTCTTGCCAAGATAGGTCTTTTTAACATATCCATTATATTTCCAGGTACTTTTTTGCTATTAAGTGTGGTATATTTGAATCCATCAATCAGATTTTGCGGTACTACTTTTCCGTTGATACGTCCTATATTTGTAATTTTATTCACTGCATCGTCAAATCTTCCCTTTGACAGTAACCATCTTGGACTTTCTGGTATAACAAACGGAGCTAACAGAGACAGTGCCATAGGCAGGCTCGTTACAAGTGCTATTGTTTTCCAATGTCCACAAGCCAATGATATCCAAGGCAACGAGACAATGCCTGTTGTAAAGAAGAGAGCAAATGATAAATTGGCCATTCTTGTCCTGTACTTTGGAGCCACGTATTCCAATACCAGTAAATAAGTCATCATCATGCAGTTGTCATACGACATGCCCATGAAAAATCGGCAGACTGAAAATTCAATAAAATTATGAGCAAATATGGTGGCTGTGCCTGCAATAGCTCCAATCATGTTACTGAAAACGGCAGCTGGTATCCTTCCAAAGCGGTCTGCTATCCACCCCACGAGGAAACCTCCGACAATTGACCCAACAAAAAAGATTGATTGTGCAGTTGCTTGATAGCTGTCTCTCTCGCACACCCAGCCCATTTCACTTGCTATTGTCGGGTAAGCGAATTCTGTTTTATTGAATTCCCAACCCTGCTTACAAGGTACTGTGTTCCATGTTCTGTTTAAGGTGGCTCCCGATGATAAAACTTCAGTCCAATTTGCATCGTACTGCTCACATCTTGAATATCCGAATGGTGATTCTTTATTCAATGGTATGGCCAGGCTTCTTCTTTCCAAAACAGTCAAATTTTCAAGTTCTGGTACCATACACCAATGGTTTGGAGATGTTTCCGTTAAAAAGACTTGTGAGAAGTAAGAGAAAGCCCCAAATAGGTAAAATGGAAACGTAGCGAAGAACAGGAATATTTGGTACCGACCGAATTCTCCAGCCGAAGATAGAAGTTCATCGTAATCAACATCTTTGGTCTTCCCATTTTCTTTTACACTTTTAATTGACTTTTCTTCCATTTTCGGTTTTAAAACTAAGATGGATTAAAATAAAAAACTTAGAAGCGCGTTGGTCCAAAGAAGTTATTTTTAAAACTGTCTTATATATCATTCAAACGTTCTTTTTAAGAATCTTGTGAGATAATAGATAACGCTCTATCTTTTTTATTTAACTTCTTTATAACTGTTTCAATGTAATCTGTGTGCTGATACGCAACGCATAATTAAGATTAGGTGTGGTATTTCCATGTACGTGCATATAGAAGTTTATTTAACAGGTAAAATTATTAAATCCTACGATTGAGACTTTGGACAATCAAGATGCCGATAAGCTTTTAAAGATTTTATACAATTTGACCGCTGTCGACCGCATTTGAAGTCTTAAGTTTGAAACTTCAAACTTAAGTAATGGACTTCCAACCCACTGGTTGGAAATTTCGTTATTGTTAACATTTTTTATTATTCTGTACCTTCATCATATTCATACTCTTTACTATTAGATAGCCCACCTGTTTTCTTCTAATGAAATCTGTCAATACTTTTGTTTTCTTACGTCATAATTTTTCTCAATGCAAAAATGTAGAGGTATGTTTAAGTATGTAACTAGCGGACTCGACAGACGTTGTCCTGCATCCCTTTTGTAAACAGAAGATACAACGGCAGGACAACAGAAGCACCTATCCTAATTGTACAAAAAAAGTTGTTGAGATGGGACGAATGTTTTACAATAACCGCTGAAACCATCAAGTTTTGTATCAAGTGCGTTGACAATTTGAGCGGAATAATACGAATTAGTAGGGCTAAGGAATAAAAAAATACAGTAAATCAACTACTGTTGTTAAAACGGAAATACATCTCAACAATGTGACCATCATCATCTGGGGAATAACATTTTTAGAGCCTAATTTATTTGCCGAAGAACCAAACGATTTGGATGAGGTAGAAAAAAGTTAGGAGCGCAACATCGGCAATATTCTGGTTCAGCCAGACTTGTCCGAGTCACCGAGGCCTCCCGCCACACCGTCAACTCTTCTTGACGTCAAGATTTTTTTCTTTTCATAAATAAACGCATGTTATTTTTTTGAGTAATTTTTTTTTATTTTAAGTGTTAATAAATTCCACCCTGTATATAAAGATATTTATTATATTTTATTAAACAGTGTTTTCCTTTCCACCGCACTGGTGGACCCATAAAGTGGTGACCCCGAGAACAACGCGTAAACTATTACTGAAGACAAAACGGCGAGCCACGCCGCGGCCTGCGGCATGACTAAGGAAAGTTGCCGTGTTCAATTGGCGGAATTGTGTATCGGCGGACGCAATCCATAACGTCTTCGGCGTCCGGGTAACTTCAACTGCAGCAGTCACCGCAACGTCGACCACCTCGGGTGGTAATATGAACATGGAGATTGCTGCGCTGCCAAGCTGATGGAGAAGATGGCGGATAAGGTAGAACGGCGGTTATCTCAGTCAAGAGGGTAGATCCCGTATTCACACCTCTCACCGGTCCAGATCAAAAAGGTCAGATTTCAACTACCAAAGATCCCCAATTTGTTGGCAAAGGCCAACAAGTGCATCCAGCCCTGCGACTACAAGGCGGAAAACTCCAGGGGCAGTGGTTAATGGCGACTGAACTTTGCCATTTGATCGCTTCTGGTCGCCTGTTCGTTACTTACATATTCATATTCATATTCATTTAATCATTTGCAAACATGGGTATATAATATAAAGGTGTTAACAAAGTTTATAGTTTCTCCATATTTTGCCTTAACAGGGCATGCAAAGATATGTTATAAAAATAATTATATAATAGAATTAGGTCCATTGAATTGAATTATTTGTAATGTTGTTAGAATACAATAATGTCAAAGATAGTAACATTATTCATACCACTGAAGTCAAAAAATTAATGTCAAATTAGATATATAATATAAAAAAGTAATTGTCAATTATATTATAGAATGTCACACAAGCAATGTCAAATAAATTAAATTAATTATTGACCATAAGGATTCCCCTCAAGATAATCTTTTACAGTATAGTACACTTTGTCATTGAGAAATTCTTTTAATTTCAGTTTAAACAAGTTGAGGTTCCCAATTTCTGAAATACAACATGGTAGCTTGTTGTATATCTTGGATAACATGCAAAAAACACTCTTACTCATTAAAGCAGACTTACTAGGAATACTTTTAATTTTGCCTCTATATCTGGTACTAGTAAGCTTATCAAACATCTGCATATTACTTTTAACAAAAACAGAAATTTCGAATATATATAGACATGTCAGGGTTAAAATTTTCAGCTTCCGAAAGTATGGCTGACAACTATCCGTTACCTTTAGTTTGCATATTGCTCGTATACACTTTTTTTGACACTTAAATGCGGCCTCACATTCGGTTGCGTTGCCCCAAAAAATTATGCCATATCTTAACGTAGATGATACGTAAGCATGATAGGCAGTCACAGTTTTACGAAGCATGTATAGCATGTATGAGAACGTATTCAACCTGGCACACACATTTTCTACATGCGCTTTCCAATTTAAATTGTGATCGACCATTAATCCCAAAAACTTTGCTACTTTAACTTCACTAATTGTCTTTGTTAAGTATTTGATATGTAAATCTGAAGATGGTACAGCTGTATTTCTGAGTATCATTAGGTTAGTTTTTTCCAAATTTATTAAAAGATTATTAGATGTAAGCCAATTGACAATAGAATTTAGAGAAGAATTTACTTCGCCCTCAAGTAATGTATATTTTTTATTAGAAAATATAGCGGTGGTGTCGTCTGCGAAAAGAATCATTGGAAAAGTCATAGCGTTTGGAAAGTCATTTATATATAAAAGAAATAAGAGCGGCCCTAAGACACTTCCCTGGGGTACACCATACGTCAATTCTCTATAGCCCGAAATAAATTCAACTTCTTTTTTTGTAATCCAATCGAATTTTGTTATCACAGTGGCTTGTTTCCTATTACTTAGATACGACGTTATAAGACTTAGAGCATTACCCCTAATCCCATAGGCATAGAGTTTATGTTTTAATATGTCATGATCAACATAGTCAAAGGCTTTGGTTAAGTCCATAAATAAGGCACAAACAGGTGTTTTATTATCAACACTGACAGTTACCATTTTTAGGAATTCGTAAATTGCTCTGTTAATATTTTTGCTTTTCCTGAATCCCATTTGTTCGTTCGCTAAAAGATTATATTTTTCAAAAAAGTTGTTAAAATTATTGTAAATAATTTTTTCTAAGACCTTTGAGAATATTGGAATAAGTGCAATTGGTCTGTAACAGTTTTAATATATGTATATTGTATATAGACCCCATCAGTTTTAACTCGTCGAGTACCGTCATTATAGACACAATTATAGAACAATAGGTTGCGGTCACCGGTGACCGCTTGGTGTTTGACAGTTTAATATATGTATATTTTAGATTGAATTTATCTTCTAAAGTATTGATACAGCAGAATTGCAATTTAGTTGAAAGGAATGTACTCCTATATATTATTCAGGAAGTCGAATTTTGTAAACATACACGGCTTATTTAAAAAGATATAGGCAACTATAGAGGGCCGTGCTGAATGAACTAAAATAGATTTATTTTTCACAATATAACAAGTTGTATGAGAAATCAATGCGGTACATATGTTACTTGCTAAACTTCAATTATTGTTTAATAGTTTTTGGCTAAGTATGTATTGTCTTTTTTAGATATTTCTTAAAATGATTTTTTCCAGCACGGCCCCTTATCCACATCTATATATTATTTGTTATTATGAATTCACAATAACTGTTGCGGCACATATAACGTATTAATAGAGTACATTTCTTGAGTTATAGACATTTGTTAATACGGTATGTATTATTCAAGTTACATGGGGGGCCGTGCTGAAAGCGTTTGGCTGGCACGGCCACCTTTTTTGCATATTTCTTCAAAAGTATAGAGGTACATTGAAAAAGAAATCGGTACATATACTGCTAGAGGCGAGTACATTGCAATGGTGTACACCATAAATGCAAATTCTGAGGGGCCGTGCTGGGCAAACGTACACGTTTTTTTTAAATAGTGGCTTAACAATAGTTTTTTTTAGTAATTTCGGAAAATAACCGTGATACAAACAAAGATTGTAAACATGACATAGAACCGGACTTATGACATCATTAACCTCCTTTAATATCTTTGTTGAGATTCCATCATAACCTGTGCTATTTGTATTCTTCAGTGATTTGATTGTTTTGAGTACGTCAGAGGGAGTAACAGGATTAATAAATATTGAATTATTATTGTTATTGTATTTATGTGTCATTTTACATTTAAAAGTATTATTAGCATTAACTGTTAAAGGTTTTACTTGGTCAATGTAGAAGTCATTGAATTTATGAGCTATGTCAATAGGGTTTGTTATAATTTTTCCGTCAATATTAATTTGAGTAATGTAATCTCGTGGTATGGTCATCTTACTTCTGTACTCTTCTTACACCAGGGTCAAAGCCTACAAAAATGGTAAAAAGTGAAAAAAAATTACAGTAGGATGAAACCCATTAGAAAAGGAGGGGAATATGACCAAAATGAAAGGAAAAATAAATTACGGTCGATCTGAGTTCGGGAAGTGGGAGGGGGGGGGGGGTTTAAGGGTAAAAAATGGTTTATCTTGATTTCCAGCAAAACTACAAGTCCTATGGAAAAAAGTTAAATGGCAAAGTTGTAGGCAATAAAAAGATCTACAACTTTTGTATTTGCAGATGATGATTTAAAAACAAATTTTCGAATTTGAGGTTTTTTCATATTTTTGCATTTTCTAAGAATATTTCCTATAGTAATGTATATTTTTCTTTACACCATCAGAAAGTAGATATTTCAACGAACAAAAACCTCCCAAACTTTTTGAAAAAAGCTGATATTTTGACGTCAGAATTTTCGATTGAAAATTAGGGTGCTTTTTTGATATTAAATTATTTTTATTTATTTATTTATTTAACTTTATGCAACAAGAGTACATAGGTGGGCTTAATGCCATGGGCATTCTTACTAGCCAACCTTTAGGTGATGCAGTGAGAGCGTGGTCGGTGCAATAAGTTGACAACGAGTATCTAATATAATTTTTAAAATAACAGAATACATACAACGGACTATTGTAAATATAAATATATATATATTTTTAATATTTTATTAATATATATTATCATATTTATATATAAATAAATAAGTATATATGTATATATATATGCAATCAAATATTAAAACATAAAAGAGATAGGTTATGAAGACTCTACCAACTTTCCACCTGAGATCCACTTACGAACTCCAACCTTGAACGCCTGCTTACTGGCGGACTTCCTGATTTCCAAGGGTAGCCACAGAAGAATGGATTGGATGTGAAATGATGAGTGGACAGTATCGGAACTGTGAGAAGGACAGTGAAGAAAAAGATTGTGAGAAGAACGAAGATTTTTAGAGTGTCCCAAGTAACAGTATTGAAAATAAGGAGTCAGATACGAAGGAGGAGTGGGAGAATGAAGGATTGAGAAAAGTGTTGTCAAAGTGTTGTCAAAACACGGAGAGCCCTTCTCTGCCGGATGGGCATCCATTTCAGCTCAGACCTATGCCCAGAAACATGATCGTATTTGCGCAGGTTAAAGACAAATCTAATGCAGTTGTTTATAAGACGATCAAGCTTTTTGAGCAGGTCCGAGCCGAGATCGTAATAGCACACGTCACCATAGTCGATTATGGGGAAGATGAGGGACCGCACAAGCATTGCCTTGGTCGTGGGTGGAAGAAACCTTCTGTACCGGTTCAGATTACGCAAGGCACCAGTAACTCGTTGGCTGACACTGGAGACCTGAGTCCGCCAGCTCAACGTAGCATCAAGATACAGACCGAGATTCTTGACACTTGAACCAATAGGAATCACCGTGCCATCGAGAGTTATGGGAGGAAGATGTGCGATCACCACCCTGTTCATCATACGGGGGCTACCAATAATAATAGCCTGGCATTTCGTGGGGTTTACTGCCACACTAAACCGGCCAGACCATCCACTTATAGCCTCCAAGTCCTTATTAAGCCTGTCAATGGCCATTGACAAGTCTTCCGGCCGAGCCCGAGCGTAAATCTGAAGGTCATCAGCATAAAGATGATACGCACACTGAAGGTTGTGAGTGATGAAGTTAATGAATATAGTGAATAATAATGGGGAAAGAATACCGCCTTGTGGAACACCAGCGGCAAGCTCACACCAATTCGACAGCGTCTCCTCATTGCGTACAGCCTGCTGGCGCCCACGAAGATAAGACTGAAACCAATCCAGTGCCCCAGGCGACACCATAAGATAGGACAGGATGGATTCAAGGATGTCGTGACTGACAGCATTAAAGGCATTGGAGAAGTCTATTAAGACCATAGCTGTGACTTTAGACTCACTGATCCCCTCTCTAATGTCACCAGTCACTTTGAGAAGTGCTGTGGCGGTGCTGTGCCCAGGTCTAAACCCAGATTGCAGTGCACTTATAAAGTTGTGACGGGCTATAAAACTTGATAACTGCTTATGGGCACAAGCTTCCAGCACTTTGGAAAGGAATGGGAGGATCGAGATTGGACGGAAGTGTGTAGGGAGAGTAGGATTTATGATTTTAGGGAGTGGACGGACGTAAGCTTTACGCCACAGGGATGGGAACTGTCCTGAAAACAAGGAAAAGTTAATAATATGGGTAATCGATGGGAGGATATAATCAAGGATCGGGATGACCATACTACGACCTATATCGTCATAGCCAACGGCCCTGGATTTGATTGATAGGATAATCTTTTTGATATCATCCAAGGCTACGTGAGAAAAATTAAACGAGTCTGTACCTCTACTCTGACGCGGAAGGCCAGTTATGAACTCCACCGTCCGACGAATGGTTGAACGATCCAAACTAGAGGTAGTGGTGAAATGGCGATTAATATCGTCCAAACCAATCGTACTAGGTAGGTTCACATGACCTTGTTTGCCGATACCCAGCGTTCCAAGGAACTTCCAGATGTCAGCCGCGGAGGTGGAAGTGATATTTTCTAGAATGTGTCGGCGTTTAGCATTACGTATCATCTGATTACACCGATTCCTAGCCGACTTGTAGAGTACCCAATTCTCGTCCGACCGATCCCGCCTATATTTTCTGAAGGCTCTATTCCTTCGCCTCATGGCCATACGTAAACCTCTCGACATCCATGGAGCTGGTGGACGCTTAACAGTAATTGATTTAATCGGCGCGAGAATGTCGTATAGACTTTTTATCAAACGGTTGAAAACGGTTCCCTTATCATCGACAGAAGAGGCATTGGATACCTGTGATTCCCACTCGAGCCCGGCGGCATTGTTACGTAATTTGTCGACATCCAATTTCGCAAAACAACGCATGCGCAGCACCCTAGGGATAGGTTTAGGGGGCTTAAGGCGGTAGGACAAATGGATAAGGTCGTGATGGGAAAAACAAGAGGCAGGACATTGACCATGAGAGAAGACATGAAAAGGGCATGAGGTAAGGGCCAAGTCAAGCCACGTATCCTCACCTCCAGAGCTGCAGTGAGTTGCCCGGAGTGGCAAAATATGGAGACTGGCAGACTCGATGAGCTCACGAAGTTTACGGGAACAGTAGGTAGAATGCAAAAGGTTTGTGTTAAAATCACCCATGATGACGTTATGCTCATACATAGATCCGATGGATTCCAAAGCCAACTCAAGGTGAGAAAAATAGTCTACTGCAGGAGGACAGTAGACCACACCAATGAGAGTGATAACACCATTTATACATACCTCAATGAAAATATATTCAGCTGATGAAGAGTAATCCGGAGGCGATGCAGCTAGAATTTTGTAGGGAAAAACAGGACCGCATGAATATTGCTGTCAGAGAAAGCCTCATACAAATCACTATAGTGGCTGGGCACACTCTGGGCATTAATATGACATATATTTAACAAATTTTCATTTGAATGACCAAAAATCTGACGCAAGTGCTCACCAAGCGTACAAGAGGAGAAACTCGCGTTCGAAAGGTCTATGGAATTGTTGGCAGAAAGAAAAGAATCCTCATCTGATTGCATTAAAAATATATGATATTATAAGTATATAAGAATAAATAATTATAATTAATGTAAATTAATTATTATTAGTAATAAAATGGTGCAGTACCAAACCGTCAACACATCCCTGCACCACCCGCCAGCAGCACCAGTTAATTAACAATATTTAACTATACTTAAAACTAAAACAAATTTCAGAATCAACTCACATCCATAAACATAAAAGTAGATTAAAATTGAGTGCGAGCTGAGGAAACATTTTTCAATCCACAAGTCATTATTCGAAGTGCATTTTATGTTAAAAAAGAAAATAAAAAATAATAATAAAATGGAAATTACATTAGGAAAAAGGGAAAACACCAAAAAAATAAAATAAATTGCGTGCAACGAAACGTAACAGGATCATCACAGAAAAATAATGTAGATTGCAGAAAATGGCAGAAATAACTTCACAATTACGTGCAACTAAACGCAATGGAATGACAATCAACATCAGTAGTGTAATGACATATGACAGACAGTGACAGAACTAATAATTGTTGACCAACCCTCATTGATGTTTATTCTATTTAGTTAAGATTACCTGTTTGGTTTAGTTAAGAGAGAGTTTATGTGCCGGTGGTTTTATAAAAATGATATGATGAAAATACTCTCAATTAAATTAATGAGGGTTAGTCAAACGAAGCAAGAGCTGAACGTCAACGCCATCAACGAAGTGAGATGAAATCACCAAATACATACCATTGATGATCCATCAAAGTACTAACTGTATAAATTGTGACAAAATTAGCTCGCGTATGTTACGTCAGTAAAATTATTCACAGAATACAACCTTACTGCTTGTTCAAGGGTTTACGAGACACAACTGTTGATTCAGTGGGCACTTTTGGGTATTTTACCAGCAGTGGACCAAGCTCTTCTTGAGTTGTAATCTTGTGCCGTCTGCCGTCCGAAGATTTGATGACGATAGTTCCGTCCTGCGTCCAGCATGCCCGCGTTCCGAAATGCAACCGAGCCCTGCTAAACACTGTCTGCCTGGTCTTGGTCAAGAACTCTTTAATGGCAATAGAAGAGCCCTTGAGTCCCGGTTTAGCCTTCCACACAGCAGATTTAAGTTCTGTTTTCACAAATCTCACTAAGATAGGCCGAGCACGGCCCTCACCAGCCTCACCGAGTCGATGACACTGTTTGATGTCGTCAGCTGTGATGTCTTTTAAAGGTAACTTTGAGTGCAGTTTCTCCAAAATCATAGACTTACAGTTTTCCGTGTCCGTTTCAGGAAATCCAGTGAAAATAAGTGCCTTGCGTCGGTTCCTCATGTTGAGTGCATCAGCTATGTTGGAGAACTCCTGAATTTGCTTCCGCAGAAGACTCAGCATACTCAGCACCAGTTTTTGGAAACAACGAAACTCAGCTGCTAGCTTGGCAATCGTGTTTGCCTTATCCAAACTAGGAGACTGGAACTGAGCCTCCATCTCCTTAAACTTGCCCAAAACAAGCTCCTCCAAGCTCCTCTGGCCAGCCTCCAAATTCTTCTGGCCAGCTTGAACCTTCGCTAGTTCAGATTGAGACATGGTGTTATGCGGTGTTTTATAATATGGATATGCTTCTAGTGCAAGTGGCTGGCAGGTGGTGATGTAATAGGACTAGTACTACATAAACACTAATACATATTATGAAAGGTAACTATAAGGGTTTACTACACTGTGACTTATAATAACAGTATACCTCTACAATTATTTAATAAATATTAAATTTGTGGAGCTAAGCAAAACACGTCTTAACTTTTTCGCACCTACCGCCGAAAAAAATTAAAATGAAGCGAATAAATAAATATTTTTAATCAAATAAATTACAGTGTATTTGGGACATAATAAGGTAAGTTTTCACCAAATTTCGTAGAAAATAAAATTTATTTGAAAAAAAAAATAAATTCAAAAAACCAAAAACTTGGTTTTTTGAATTTTTCACCAAAATTTTGAGGTTATGTGCAAAATCTGCAAATACAAAAGTTGTAGATCTTTTTATTGCCTACAACTTTACCGTTTAACTTTTTTCCATAGGACTTGTAGTTTTGCCGGAAATCAAGATAAACCATTTTTTACCCTTAACCCCCCCCCCCACTTCCCGAACTCGGATCGACCGTAATTTATTTTTCCTTTCATTTTGATCATATTCCCCTCCTTTTCTAATGGGTTTCATCCTACTGTAATTTTTTTTGGTTTCAAAAATTATCTACTCTGGTCTAACTGACCGATCTTCGAAAACGCAGTTCCTGGTCTACACAGGTAGCGACCTCTGAGTGTTCTCACTGTCAGCTCTTCGCAATCGCGTGCTCCACGGACTATAATTGGTGTGTAGCCAATGGTTCTAACATAAAAACATATGGTTGTATTAATTTAGCATAAGATTTAGGTTTACGAAGAAGGCGATTCATCGTAGCCGATGTAACTAAACTTATCATTGGTGTAGATTTTTGAATTTCTATAACCTCATAGTAGATTGCTGTAACCAATGTCTTTTAGATAACACTTCTTCTTTATATTTCGTAGCTATAGTAGCTTAATGTAGCAAAATAGCGTCAAAGTTTATGATATCATAAAATTATTTTAGAATTTCCCGAGATTACCCGGCCAACCGGCATTCATCGTAATATCAAGCACCAAACTGTCCATTACATCCGCACAACTCCAGGCCCTCCAGTATCATGCATACCCGCGTAAACTAGCGCCAGACAAATAAAAAATTGCAAAACAGGAGTTTGAGGCAATGCTTGCCAACGCCATAGCTAGGCCATCGAAAAGTCCCTGGGCACCACCTCTTCACCTAGCCCCGAAGAACCATAACGGCTGGCGCCCTTGCGGTGATTACCACATGCTTAACGCACGCACTCTTCCTGACAGGTACCCAATCAAACACATTTACACTTGTAGAGTAGAAAACCAAAATATATGGAATTGACGTAAATTTTGACAGTTGTACACCCATACATTTTGATTTCTACTCTCTCTGTAGACAAGCGCTAAAGTGGCGTTTGGCTAAAGGTACTGATACCTGTCAATGAGGACGATATTCCGAAGACTGCAATCATAACACCATTTGGTTTGTATGAGTTTCCTTTTATGACCTTTGGACTACGGAATGCGGGTTTGGCCCGCATTCCGTAGTCCAAAGGCTCCGCTTCCAGCGATTTATGGATGAAATCACCAGGAACCTCGATTTCACCTTCGGTTATCTTGATGACATTTAGGTGTTTTCGAAGGATTAACAAACTCATATAGAACATCTCCGTCATATTTTCACCAAGTTGAGAGACTACAGCATGTCAGTTAACGCGGGGAAATGCGTTCTCGCTATGCCAGAGGTAACTTTTTTAGGTTACTTCATATCGGAGAAAGGTACGAATCCGTTGGACTCAAAAGTGCAGGCCATAAAGACTCACCGAAAACTGTACGTTAGCTCAAAGCATTCATAGGCATGCTCAACTTTTGTAGGATATTCCTTCCTCGAGCTGCATTCAAGCCCCGTTGCAGGCTTCGTTAACAGGCTCAGTTAAAAGATCTCAGCTAGTTTATTTGACAGGAGATGTCTTATCAGCCTTTAATCTAGCCGGCCTATCTAAAGATAATCTAGCCGACGCTTCCCTGTTGGCACATCCTGACTGTACCATGCTTGCCCGGTGGAGTCCTTCAACAGCATAAAGATGGTGCATGGCAACCTCTATCCTTCTTTTCAAGGAAACTCAGCCCTTCATAGGCGAAATACTCGTCTTGTGATCGTGAGCTGGTTGCCATATGCCATAAAAGGGCAGAGAGGCAGACAGTCTCCATAGACCGACTGAAATCAGCCTTCATGCTCTCTGATTGAACAGTAATGGATTCCTTTCCAGAGACCCAGATGGAATACACCACTCGTTCTGAGCGGTGAGTAAGGTTTTTATCGCCCTTGGCGGTCTCTGGAAGGGGGTGATGTAGGTTGCTCACCTACGTTTCGTTATTGTTATCATTTTTCATTATTCCGTACCTTCCTTATATTCATACTCTTTACTATTAGATAGCCCACCTCTATTCTTTAGTATTTTCTTTTGTCAATACTTTTGTTTTCTTGCGTCATAAATATTCTCAATACAAAAAGATATACATTCGTCAGTAGGAAATTGCGGTGGGCTTCGCTGTCCCATAAACTTAATATACTGTCAATAAGCGAGCTCTACTTCGATTTCACGTTGTAATTAAGTCTGAGACTTTTGTTGGCTACGAAAGTTTCAAAAATAAAAATAGTATGTAACAAAAAGTGAACAAACATTATAGGTACTACTTTCAGAAATTCTGACTGAAACTTTCAGAAGAGACTGTCTTATCTAAGATCAGCTTTTTGCACACAGATGCAGAATAAAAATAAATAATTTTACGTTGAACTATAAAACTAACAATTAATGCAGTTCATATTTCAAAGAAGTTAAAATATAGGTTCAGATGATACGTACATTTTTGATAGTTCGGTGTTAAAGTAAATGTCAATCATTTAAGAAAAATGGAATGATATATCATAGAATAAAGCAAAGGTTCCTATTATACTACTATGAAGTGTCTGTAACAGATCGATGAAGTTTTGTTGAGTAAGCGTAATGTGAATAGCAAAATCAATCTATCAAATATTACTCGTATTCTGACCTGGGATGTTAATACCCTAATTGTAAAGAAACCTATTTTCGATCTGTTCTCATACTGTCCTATATTGTAGAGCAATGGCATTACTGGGTACTTACATATCACAATAAGGAAATATTCTGGGGGGCTAAAAAGGTAACATTGGGTGAATCATTTCCAATATGACAGATTTGATGAATTGTAAGAGAATCACCTAAGTCACCGTAAAATGGTAACAATAAAGTATGAAACATCTGCAATTCATTTCATAACTGAATCATGCTAGATGCCGATGTTGCTACACAAGAAATATACAGAGAGAAACCGAACCGTAACTTTACCGGTTTTGTTTATCTTGTCTTTTAATATAACTTGAATTAAAAAAATCGATCCTAAATGTTTTTTAATTATAATATTATATCATATCTATCAAGAAACTAGAAAATTAATTAAAATACAGTGTAAAAGCTACTTACAGTATTTGATTATGTTTTACTTATTTCCTTTTTGCTGGCAATGTCTCCTACGTTACGTCATAGTCATAGATATACGTCACGTCAGTCAGTCACTGTCAGATGAACAGTAAATTTAAACTTGATATAAACAAACAAATTTGCTTAAAAATATAAAACTCTATCTTAAACATTATTTTATCGGGAAGTAAGTAACAGTGAATAGAGTTCGAGATGTGAATGGAATTCGAAAAGTGAATTGATATAGAAAAGGGCTCCTCTCGTACCAAGGCGAAAATTGAATGGATTTTATTAAGAAATAATACACGTTATAAGGTAAATATAATTTAATTATTTGTTATTTGTGTACTAATACTAGTCATAAATACCTAGCTAGACACTCAACCACGGCACTACGCCCAAAAGCTTTGTCGGACTGCAATACTGTGAAAAGGTGTATCGGGGTACTCAAATCTCACTGGCGATGTTTAAGTATTGGTTCATCACAAGATGCACTACAGCAGGACAAGTGCATTTGCATGTATTTGTGTTAACTGAAACAATGACATGTTGTTTTATTGTAGCTTACCATAAACCAGGCAATGATAGTAGCTTTAATATGATAAGTAAGGTAAAATTTGCAACTTAGAACAATTTAATTTCATTCATCATGTTTCATTTTCAGATGTTCGATTTTTTTGGAGAAGCCTGCCACAACCTTCCCAAACCGCTGCAACTCCTGTAAGCCAGGATCTACAGTAGATACACCGGAACACTGAAGTCCGGTGCATCCCAGGGACATAATTTAACTG
Organism: Spodoptera picta; assembly: GCA_038387885.1. Lineage (NCBI taxonomy): Eukaryota > Metazoa > Arthropoda > Insecta > Lepidoptera > Noctuidae > Spodoptera > Spodoptera picta. The sequence goes on from JAZHFQ010000105.1 coordinate 1,316,135, forward strand.
TCTTGGATCCCGCTACGAAGTCAGATTTGAATTTATCAGAAGACGACGATAGTATCCACTTCCCTCGCTTTTTTTAGTTAGTTATTATGAAATAAATGTTTTAAAATTAGTGACTTTATTTTATTGGTGTGAATGATATCTCTTAAGAAAATGTAATGGAATGACAAGGGCACGGACAAGAGTCCGTGGAGAATAAGAAATGTAATATAAAAAAAATGATATCTCTTTCAGTTGAAATACCTCTTCTTTTTCTTCACATTACAAAAGGTGGTACTATGGCTATAGACCTAAAAAACTAAGGCAAATAAAAACAACAAAAATTTTCCAATCGTCAGATACGTGCTGACCAAAATCTATTTATTTATTTATAAGTCCGTTTCGTACTAGGGAATTAGTATTAGTTCTTGCACTGCGTAGGCGTATCCTGAAACAATTTTATTCATTAATATTTACTATTTGTGCAGGATCACAATTTATAGTTTTATTTAATAAGATCAGTGTGAAACTTGTTGAAAAGACATTACTGACAATGAAATAATCCAAGGTAGTAATAATCCAAGATATGAAGATACAACTTCAATCATACCTATTACTAATATACTGACACGTTAAATATTACAGGTATGCTTGTAAATGTCGTGTGTAAAGGTACCAAATTCACACACCTGCACAGTCATTTCTCGCTGTTTCTCCTCAAATACAAGCACTTGTTATCAGTTCCCTGTTGCAGGGTGATCTTACAATCAACCAAACCAGCCAGCGTGATTTGAGTACATACCTACTTATATCTCTCCACAAAATTCCGAGTCCGACAATGCAATTCGTAGTGCCGTTGTGGTACGCGGTAGCTCCAATAAATAGTTGGTACGAGCCGGAGGCGTAAGAGCTTAGAGTGCACTTAATACCTTAAACAGAAATAAATATATGAGATACACATATCTATCATTTTCACACCTTAGTTGTATAACTACTTTAAGTAATGAATAGTTTGGTGGCTACTTATCTTGCACACAGTACTTATTCCACCACGTCGAGAGGCTAAATACGCTTCCAACTCTGTTGATTATTTTGCGACACACACTATTATTTTCTCGAAACAATTCAACATATTCAGGCTTCGGTATATCAAAAACAACTTGCATTTCCTGAAGAGTCTCACTTTGCCAACGATATGAAAACCTTTCTAAAACACCTTTCCAAAAGGTTTTCAGAAAGGCCTAAAACTCCGATTTTTCATTAATTTATTAAAAATATAAACTAAATGAACTGTTAAATGTTGCCTTTGAGTAACATCTGACAAATCAGCTTATTTGACGTATAGGAATTCAGTCTTTGTAAACCATTTTACGAATTTCCATTCAAAAGTGTCATATTAGATGAATTGCAAATATGAACCACTTTCCGTTCATATTAAGAATCATCAAAATGTCGTCTTTTTACGACATGACAAATGTCACATATTATGATTCAGATATGAAACATACAATGTTACCTTTTTAGCCCCCCTGATAAGCTGAACAATTGAATATCATATATAGAAAATAATCTACCTCTATACTCCTCACTTCAAACAAAACCTGTAGTAATATTGGTCATCTAGGTCTGTTATGGCTTTGTCGTAAAAATCAGCATGTTTCACATCATTAAAATTTTATCTCTAAGGAACTGAAGTAACGTTACCAGTTGCTGATATGACGCCTAATATAATAAATCTTTTTACTGATAAAGGCCCAACTTCCTATCTCGGTTTTACTGCCTGAAGTTACCAATCGTTTTATTATATTGTTATAGTCGGCCCAAATTTTTCCATTTGTAGAATGGGGATATAGATGACGTTGGAAATGGTGCATCACGGCTTATACTATATCTGATTGTAAATGGTTATCGAGGCCGAAGTACAGTTGCAACTGTTGGAGCATCTTATGTATGTTGCCAACATTTACGTTAATTTTGGGATTAAACTCTCAAAACAACACAAACAAAATGACTATGGCTTGGGTGATGGCTTTTGATTCCGTAAAACGAAATAAATTCGGATGCTTCGCAAAAATGTACCTAAATGAAAAATTCAAAAAGTGCCAAAGTTTAGTAGAACCATTTTTAGTCGGCATAGTAGCATGACAAGTGTGATTAATAGGTTAATAAATAAAAGCCTAATAGTTCCGATAACCATCTATGATGTCATATACTCGGATACAGTTTTTTTGTTAAAACGCAAATTGAACCTTGGTACCTACCTATGTATATGAATTTTAATAGAAATTCGCATATAAGCTAAATATAATTTTGTAGGTATTAGATTTAACCACTTTTAATGTAGGAAGAGTAGGCTGTAAAAAATATAAAGGCATTAATTATAACTCAGTTTATTGTAATTATTATATTATATGATGATTTCTTAGTTTTTATTGAACTTCTAAGTTCTAATACATACATAAATAAATTTTTGTTTACAACTCAATATTGCCTACGTTAAAATCAAAATGCGCTTACAGAAATAAACCAAAGAAACCTGAGTTCTTCCATATTGGCATTAACGACTAGGCAAATCTCCATTTCATGGGCAATGTATTTAGAAAACTTTTGCTTGTAGAGAGCAAAGTTGTTTAATTTTTAAGGTTATGGGTTATGACAGGCATCACAGATAGTGATTAAATTCGGCTTGGATCATTGTGAAGTCTATCAAACTTAGGTTTGCATATTAAAATTGTAATTTTGTAAAAATGTAAGAAGACTTTGTTTAGAGGAAAATATCGTAATAATGGAAATATCTGCCATGGGGGAAAATCCTTACTTCAGAACAAATATTTTCTAAAGGCGTTAAGTAAACGTTATGCGCCTTCTATGATTAATGCATAATGGATGTTTTCTATAAAACTTGATCTCATCTATGACACTGATATATTTTCTCCCTTCTAAAATAGAGTTCCGTGTGCACTGGTGTGTAACATTGAATCAGGCACAACTTTATTTGAAGGATAGTCGTGAATATTTTTCGTGAAGAGTAAAAATCTTATGAGATTTTTTTCTTTTTGTTGTTTTTCTGATAAAACAAATGTACCGGAAAGTCATAATATATCTTATCAGAAATTCTTGAATCCAATACTACTACTACTACAGTAAGTACTACATATTTCGAGAAGTCGTTTGTATAATTGACAAATAAAACAGTTAAAATATGAGGATTTCTACCTCATATTTAATTGTTGATTACGATTAATCCATACGAGGTGATTCGATGATAGTTTCTGATTAAATTGAAGGGATTTTCTCTGAAGCATAGTGTTTCAACAAGATATTATTTTAGAATGCTTATTTATAATGGACTAATGAAATCAATATTTTCTGAAGTGATTTATCAAGCTAAGCGTAAAATATAGTGACTTAATCACTAAGCCATGATATTTTTTTTTCATCCAATCAAAATAATATTTCTGGATAAATCCAGAATATGACGAGAGACTATGCAGATTGGTGCAAAACCCTAATCTATATCTTTAAACGAACAATTCTTGTTTTATTAGGGAATAGGAGGCAAACGAGCAGTCGGATCACCAGATGTTAAGCGGCCAGCACCGCCCACGGACACTTGCAACACCAGGGGAGTCACATGTGTGTTGCTTGCCTTTAAAAAAGGAATACGCTCTTGTCTTGAAGGTTTGACCAGTCGTATTGGTTCGGAAATACCTACCACCGACAGATCATTCCACATTTTTGCTGTGCGAGGCAGAAAGCTACGAGAGAAGCGCACAGTTGTGGCCTACCAACGATCTATATGATGGGGGTGGATGTGCTGATGATTGTACATACATTTATTAAAAATCTCGGAAACAGCTTCATCGATTTCCTTGGAAATTAGTACTTTGGGGTTTTCGGGGGCGCTAAATTGATCTAGCTAGGTGTGATTTTCAGAATATGTTGTGTTGTCTGTGTTCTCATTGAAAAAAACCTTCTATAGTATTATTAGAATACAAAACTAAATTTCGCCATAACCAATAAAGTTTAAATAGTTTGGTCGGGAAATCGGGTGCCTTCCACGTAGAACATTATGGTTCAATCCCCGTTCGGAATGTTTCTTTTATGTTTTCTGTTATCCATTTTATCTTTTGTTTTGTTTTATTTTCTGCATTTTGCTGTATTTTTTTCTATATTAGAATCTTTTATTTTTCTAAATATACATGTTAAAAACGTGTAGTTATTAAAAAAACACCGAGGTAAGTTCGGTCATCTAGGTAGTCTGTTTAATTTATGGACACTCTGTATACACGGTATATACGATAATTGTAAATTATGATACGAACCCTAAAAATCTCTGTTGCAATTGTAACAATCACATTTTTTTTAAATCTTCTGTAGTAATCACGCAGAACTGGGATCCTAGTTTCAATGCTACAAAGACGTGTCGTTTAAGATTATATTTTTATGCATTTATGGAGTCTAATTTAACAATGTGTGTTTATTTTCATGACGTCTATCATAAAATAAGGATTTCATCAAAATTTCTAACATTAGGCAATGTGTGCAAAAATTTAAGATTAGTAAAAGGACAAATTAACATTGCACGCTTATTACACCATTACTGTAACGAATTTCCATTAGATTGATACGGCAAACAATGACAATTATACAAAATCCACTTGCTTCTATGTACGGACAGTCCCCAACCGAAGTACAAATTCAGTTCTTATTTCGGAGGGAATAAAGTCGGGATTGAAGTAAACTACGGTCTATGGGCTAGCTATGTTGTCTCATATTGTTATCACGATGTCACATTGATAAGGAAAAGCGCGTGCTTTTGTTTAGTTACTCTAGTTATTCGTGATTGCGATTCGAATGATTATTCAGGGCGATACTAGGCTTGTCAATTATTGGGTGATTAGGACAAAGGATTGCACTAAAATATTGGGTCATTATCGTGACTTATTGCGCTTTTTCCCTCCTCGGGTTTCTACTTGAAGAGTAGAAGAGTTTATGATTGCCTCGTGGATTGATCCACAAATTGTTGTTTCGGGTCTGGGTGTCACCGTGTATGTGAACTTGTATGTTTGTAAACGCACCCACGACACAGGAGAAAATCCTAATGTGGGGCAACGTTTTCATCATCATCATCATCATCACCAGCCTATAAATGCCCACTGCTGAGCAAAGCCTCTTCTCACACGGAGAAGGTTAGAGCGTTAATCACCACGCTTGCTCAATGCGGGTTGGCGATTTCAAACTTATAATTAGAAATTATAAGTCCAGGTTTCCTCACGATGTTTTTCCTTCACCGTTTGTCAGTGGTGTCTAAATAATCTTAGAAAGTACATATAACTCGGAAAAAGTCACATTGGTACTTGCCGTTGGTAGGTTTCGAACCCGCACCCTCATGCATGAGAAGCGAGCGTCTTAAACCTCCAGGCCACCACGACACAACGTTTTATTTAAAATAAAAAATAAATAAATATTTCGACATTTTCGTTTTGCATGGCTCACCCTTTGTAGCTGTTGATACGTGTGTTACATGACAAAACGTGGGTTATGTGTTACTATTAAAGTACTATTAAAGTAGGTTAAATAAAAAATACTATTCACAGATCACCAGGCTTACTCTTGAATTCAATCCCGATCGATCGACATTGGTTTTGCGAAATTTCGTACTCTTGTGTTGCAACTCTAGCGCCCATTGCATCCGTATTGCGTGAATATTGAATGAACTAAATGGTATTGAGTTTGGCTTTATATTCCGTACTCTGAATTATATTTTAACAACTACAAAAGGGGTTGTATAGTATTGACATTGAATAATTATTGAGATTTTATCTGATTGCAATTGCATTGACATTGAGATTAGTTTCAAGAGTAAGCACCCAGGCAATACTTTCTTCCCTCGACTAAACTTGTTCGGTGACTAAGTTTGTAAAAATAGTGAAAAAATTATCTTTTAAAGGATATTGTATCCTTTATTAAATTGAACCAAACAAAATGTTTCGCTGAGTAATTACTTAAAGCACCTAATTAATCATACAACCGTTTTAGAGAATACTTCAGAGCTTTATGAACCTTAAGTCTTAATAATTTTGTTTAAGCTTCTAGAAACTTCTTGTTCGTGGTATACAATGTAATATCTTTTTTTTCATTGTGTTATGAACCCACGTGCTGGCTGCAATTACAAAACTTCTTTTAGTGGAAAAATTTCACTGAGAAGTGTTTTTAAGAATAAGGTTAATTGGCTGACATATTTTAAATATTATTATGAAGTGTTTCTATCTCCTTAACAATGGTACACAATCGATTCAGCTACATAAATGTACCAAAACAGCCTACGTCTATAAGGACGGGCCGGTGGTGATCGTAATCGAAGTGTTGTGTAAATGTGACTTTGTAACACATAAGAGTTAGGAAGTCACTTCGATGACAAGAACAAAGCCTTTCCTTCCTGCTCCAAACGATATGCGTGATGATATTTCCTCTAACCTAACGTCTAAGATTCCATTTATCCACGGCACAGTCAGGATAAACGGCATTATTTATAAAACTTCAGCGAAGCCAGCAGAACAATTTTTGCGGCCATTTACATATAAAATAGGAAATAACAGTAATTTGACACTGCTCTGTGTAGTGATGTCAGACATTGATCGTGAACTTCGCTAATTGACAATGCCGATGATTCTATACATAAAAGTACAGAACTCCCTCTTTACGCCCACAATTCATACTAATATTATATATTTGAAAATGTGTGTCTGCTGTTTGTTTAACATACATACATAACATCACGCCTTTTTATCCCTGAAGGGGTAGGCAGAGGTGCACATTACGGCACTTAATGCCACTGTACAATGTAACACCCACTTTTCACTATTTATGTTGAGTCCCATGTAATAGGGGGTGAGCCTATTGCCATATACCGGGCACAATTCCAGACTCCGTGCTACCACTGAGATTTTTAAAAAATCTCAGTAATACTTTGCCCGACCCGGGAATCGAACCCGAGACCCCTTGCCCGGCAACCACTCGGCCAACGAGGCAGTCAAACAATGTTTCAAAATAGTGCGACGAATTAACACAAATTTTTAGTAAAAGATTGTTGAAGCGATAAAGAGTGACATAGGCTACTTTTTGTATCTTTCTAACCCCTCAAATTCCTAAAGTGGGGGGGGGTGAAATAATGTATGGAACATACGTATTCAAAATAAATAGCTAAAAAGTGGTATGCGGACTGTTTGTGACACATAAACGTAGGGCTTTCTTTTTGGAAACCTGCCCCAAACACTTCAAAATAGCGCGAGCAAAGTTGCGGGTAAAGGCTAGTTACTAACAAAGAAGGTTAAAAACAAGGGAAGTTAATAGACCGAACACATTCTCGCCTTTTATCTACATTAGTTGTTACCACTACTAATGGTCCAATCTCGACCGTAATTCATTATTTAATTGGATTAATACTTGACATTATACCTTGATTCTCTGGAGATACAGGTAGATAAGTGTTTTATTAGGGCTCAATCAAATTGTCAAACATACTAGACACATTTTTTTAATATCGTGATCAGATAGGAAATTTTTTGTATCGTATATCCATTCTAAACTCTTTTAAATTTTAGGCGAATATTTAAGTATTCACGCAAGCATTAAGAATTTAGAAAAAATGATAATGGTATATATTCGGTCCCGGTCCAGCTACAGGACTGGTCCATTGTAATGTTCGTGGTTTTTTCAATTATTTTAACTTCAGTATATTCTAATTGAATGGTTAAGAATTACGATTTTATAACCAATGTTTGCACATAAACTGAGAATGAATAAAGCCTAATAGTAACTTTATATATTAATAACTTCAACTTATTCTAAAGCTTCAGTTTCGTTTAATTTTTGAATCAATCAGTAGTACCTATAAAAAGGATCAGAAATATAAAGTATATTTTTCGATTTACAAATCAAAGCCTGCATAAAAGAAAAATATATTACGATCTAAATGTAGTTATTGTACCGTGTGGATAAACCATTACTTATTTTAACAATATTTTTTATTTGTGCCTAAATATTGTACGCACAGCCCTACAACGCAGAAAATAATAAAAGTATCTTATGAAATAATCTTAATATAGATTTTTTTGTACTGTCATTATATCACAAGCTTTAGCACTCAGAGCTTCATAAACCACGTCTCATAAAATAATTGATGGTAAAACATTATTTTTACTTAATAATTTAACAAATAGGAAATCATTTTAGAATAATAGTATCTTAGGTGAAAATGATGTCAAAACAACATCACCAAAGAAAACTGATTCTGCCGAGAGTAGGTAGAGAGAGTAGGTTTGTGTTTACAAACCTATTAAAGCATTCTACGATTTATTTAATTTTTAGATAAATACTATAATATGATTTAAGGTAACTACTTGACAACTAGGCTGAGGCAGACACACACTTACATTGTTGAAAGTATATCAAGATAAGACAATTTTTTTATTGGTACTAATTTAATACGCTGACGTATTTAAGTAATTTTAATTACGCGGATTTTGTCACTATGGGTGATTCAAATTCAAGGCATAATACTTACGCATAAGACGTAATTTCCATATAATATTCGACACTCATTTACATATTAAGTATGTCCACAACAACAACAAAAAACTTACATCAAATACAAAAAATAAATTGTCACAGATAAATCAAACATCAAAACTTACCGCGAAATCACAAAATAGGTCACTGATGCGCGGAGGTTAAATACTTTTCTAATAAACTTTTTTTTTAAAAGTTGCGTGCGTTAGGATAGGCGACAGAGCGCGGCCGCGGTTATTATGGTCATCGCGGTGAGTGTGTTGCGAATGGGCGGCCCCACACCTCCTCTTGTGTAGGCATGCGTGTAGCGCCCCTTGCAGTGGACAAAACTTTTCAAAGGCTTCTTGTCATTCAAGTGTGGAAACTGTCCTTATATTAAAATTCAGTGACTTGAACTTTTGTCTGGCATTAGATTGAAATCAAATTATGGAGGTACATACATTTGCTTAGTTACGGCATTCATTTAAAAATATTAACCTCATCTTTAGTGCAATTTTGCTTATATACCGAATGTTTGTATTATTAATATTCGCGTATTTTGGTGCAGTAATTGTTAATGCAATAAGAATTTGAGTGATGAAACAAAACAAAAATATTACGTACCCCATCTAGTATCGCCTGCAATGCTAAAATTATCTACGATATTTTGAATATAAAATAATTATAGGTTTATTTAGCTTTATATTAAATGGCAAATTACGTAGCACACAAGTACACACGTAACAATTTAGATCAATTTAAATTGTTCTTATTTGTAAATAGAAATATATCAATGACAGTAAATAATGACAATAAATAGTGACAGATTTTCACGACAACACTTAATTTCATCTGTATAAAAGAAACAAAAATTAGATTTCCATTTAAATCACTTTATTTTTAGTATTGAAGATTTAGCAACATGTTTACAAGGTTTACATTGAAGTTTAGTATAGCGCCATCTTACGAGAGTTTGTGAAACTTTTTTAGCAAACTGAGGAAAATTTTTGGCTGTAAGTACTTCAGAGAAAGTAGGCCACAGAACGTCGTGTTATGTATCAATCAACAGATTGGAAAATAAGTCTTTCTGCAGAAGTGAAAATCGTTAAGTGTAGGGTTAGCCATGTAACAGCAATTGTGTAAAAATTCCAAATCATCTAAGTAGAGCGTTCTTCCCACGCTACGGGTGTTACTTCCCGTTTAAGACTTCTGTCTACAAAAATATTTGAATGACGTCACTAACGTGACAGTTGTTTGATTTATTTCACCCACCGTAATCGAAATTGGCTATTTTTTTTTTTTTAAGGGGGGAAAATCATCGAATGACTGCTCCCGCCTGGGTGAGGCGGGAGGGAGTGTCAGACTCTTACTGACTAAAAACCACCCCGTTCCTTCTCCTGCACGTCGCGCCGGAGCCCCGGTTACCCGTTAGGTTCTCCGCGACATCGAAATTGGCTATACTCTCCCAATTTTCCGACTAAGTTGACTGGTTTACAAGTAGCGATTATGAAAGTAGGAGGGCTCTTCGATTCGATTCCCGGAGCGGGCGAAGCCTGAACTTTCATAAGTATTATGGCTTTTTAACAACTAAAGCGTATAGCTTAGTCAAAAAGTTGTTTCTTTACAGAAATTGCCAATTTTTGAAATCTAGTAAATGTTGGCTAGTCATAACAATATTATAATGCATTTATTAAAGGAAAATTCACAGATGCTATCGGCGCCGCCCATGGACGCCCAAAACAAGAGGTTCAAGTGGGCTACCGGCCTTTTGGAGATTAGGATTGGGCCTCAGGTAACCTCATTAACACGACGAAACACAACGCAATTCGGTATTTTACAATTAATAAAATTCAATACTTTTATCGAAACGTCAAAAACGATATTGTTTTATGAATTTTGTACCAAAAACTAACTTATGACGTCATTATATTTTCGAGTCAAATAGCACAATTATTTTTGAAAAAAAAAATGCTAGATTAAATCGAAAACTAAGTACATCGTCAAATATGTGAATGAAATTGTCATTTTTTTTTAATATTAAATTGGATTGAATAATCAAAATAGTTTATTTTCGACTCAGGAAATACCCAATTGTTGTTTCACGACGGTTTTCTATGAGGCCATGGTCTCACTCCCGTTGAGCCGACCCACCCACGCCGAAGGATGATTCTCCCAAACTTATATAGAGAAAGGTTCTGGTTTATTAGGCTGCTTCTGGCTGGTCTCTGTTAATGTAGTCCCTTATTTACGATTCCGTAGAAACTGTAGGGGAAGTTCCAAATACTTTTAGTCTGCCGGTATCAAACGGCATAACAAAAGAGCCTACAATTTTGATTGAGCTTGTACATCGAGCACTAAAAATTTAGACTTTGTACTAACAGTTTTCAAATATACAACCTTACTTTCGCCCTTTCAATAATACCTTGAAAATAAATAAATATGTAAATGCTTAATCACTAACTTGTAACAACGCCATCTACTTTAAGTTCATGTAAATTCCCAAGGAAAACAGGAATGATACAGGAACGCAGCATCCCGTTTTCCATTTAGTTCCAATTTTCACCACTTGTCTCCACCGGCGCCTGGAAAAATGGTATAAAAGCCGCGACATACGGCAGTTACGGCAGGGTACCTGTTGCCAGGCAGGAAAGAATAGCCTGACAACAGGTACTCCACTGGAAAATTAAGATGTCACATTCTTTAAACTATAATGTCTATGTACTATGTAGGTAATTAATTTTTTGATATTACTTTTTTTTTCTTGTAGTAATTTATCTTCACACTTGTTGTTAGGCTTTGAAATGGTGTGCAGTTGCGTATGCGCAAGTGAGAGGATTGCGAAGCATTTTTCACCATCATCTCAGGAAGGAAAACCTAAGTTTTATAGAATTTATTTAAGTAGTTCGGCAACTGCTTGAATTACTAAACCAGCGCACTCACAGGGTCATGTTAATACTAATTAACCTCTATACATATATATAAAAATAAATCCATTTTCCCTTGGTCACGGCATTACGCGTGAATGGCTGGACCACTTTCACTAATCCTTTTTTGTTGTATTTGTTATTATTATGAGGAGGTTTTTAAAACAGAAAAAGTCCTGAAAATCCTACGGGAACTTGAGAAAACGGGATTGGGCGTACGAAGTCGCGGGCAGAAGCTAGTTAACTATAAATAACTGCTATTTTTTAAATAATGAAACTTATATTGTTTTCTTATATACTAAAAATAGTATATTCCATAAAATCAACGGCCGGCCGCCAACGGGATTGGGAGCCACGGGCCCTTTTTTTTAAGGGGCGAAAATCAACGAATGACTGCTCCCGCTTAGGTGAGGCGGGAGGGAGTGTCAGACTCTTACTGACTAAAAACCACCCCGTTCCTTCTCCTGCACGTCGAGCCGGAACCCCGGTTACCCGTTAGGTTCTCCGCGACTCCGAATCGGCATCGGCCCTATTTGGGCCCCATCTGTAGTGGTCTGATGGCTCCTTGAGGCGCGCGCTGAACGCGACTCGCCGTACGCTCGGGTCTGTTTCTGGTCGGACGGGGAGCCACCCATGCTCGCCGTCCGCAGACACGCGCTTATGGTGGCCGGAGATCGTCCCACGATCCCCGACGCCCGGTGTGTCCTTCGCGATGGCTGGGTTGTGAGGAGGCAGCGCTTCGCTGCCTCACGCGTCCCGCCTCCTCCTTAGCTAGCATGACTGCTTCGCAAAAGGAGGAGACGGCATCCCAGTCCCAGCCCAGAGCCACTGGCCTAGAGGCCCTGGGACGGGTCTCCGCTACCGGTGGTAGTGTTCGGCGCATGATATGGTCAATCTAATCCATAAACCAGAACGTCATGCGGTCGTACTACGTTACTACAGAGAGAGGAACTAACGTCACTGCGTACCGAGAAAGGATGATATGTATGTTCTAGATGCTTAATCCTTGCTTGAATATGGTATTCACTTACTTGCCAACTATTTATTGGAATTTTTTAAACATTTTGTAGATAATTTTGTAGTACCTACACAATAACGAGCCACAAGTTGTACGTATAAAGGGTCACTGCACCGTACTCTGATATACCGCCCGCGACTTCTGCCGCGCGGTCTTCATTTTAGTTTCCATATGATTACAACATAAAGTAAAGTAGCCATTTTACTGGCTGAAATTTCAGCTTCCAATACGTAAAAGAATTTTGGAAATCGGTGCATTTAGGGTTCATTTAGTAATACAACGTATAATTAGATACAGGTACAAATAGCGCATGCGCCAATACATTGTTTTGGCGCCTGGCGTCATCAACATCACGCCTTTAGATCATAATAGGCAGAGTTTCAAAAAATCAGTTTTAATGCGGAATGTAGAATTGTACCCAGTATATGGTAACAGGACATGACCATAAGGTTCGTAATATAACTGGTGAAAAGTTGATGTTATATTGAACATTACGTCTATGCCTACGCTACCTATTAGGATAAATCTTTAAAAAGTAAATAATTACTTCTAATTGTCAACCACAAGCCACAAGTTTTATAAACAAATCCACATACAGGGTCACTGACCCCCGCATCGATACCTCGGCCACAATTTCAGCCGCGCGGTCCTATGTTTCGTTCCCGTATTAATACAAGTTAAAATATTGTAACAAGTTAATCGCTGAAATATTAGCTTCCTACGCGTGAAAGAATTATTAAAATCGGTGAATTTTGAGGTGATCTATTAAAGCCGCGCGGTTAGATTAGATACGGGTAGGATAGCGCATGCGCGACCACTTAGTCACGGGGACGACGATGCTCGCCTTTAATATTGCGCTTATTGTGTCTCAACGGTGTCAGCAGAGTTGTACATAATAATTTTACATATATTACATACATGAAATACACATTCACTGCCTCGTAAGCCAGAGGGGTGGTTCAATTCTCATATCGGACAAAATATTACTGTTACAATGTGGTATTTCTGGCTTTCGCCAAATAAATCTGTATAATTTCAGAGTCCGGAATGGTACCACCACTTATTTATTACATGGTACTCCAGATAACTGGGCAAAAGTAGATTTCACACTGTAGTACATCTCTGCCTACCCCCCCCCCTCTTAAGAACTTACAAGGTGTACCGTTATGTTATTACATTTTGTAAGACATTACACACTTAACCACACGTTGTACAAAAAGCGTCACAGAACCGTACATTCCAATACCGCCTACGATTTCATCCGCGCGGTAATAGGTTGTATCCCCGAAAGAGTACAAGATAAAGTACCGTAGCCATGTTACTCGCTGAAATTTCAGCTTTCTATACGTGAAAGAATTTTGAAAATCGGAGCATTTTGAATTGATCTATTAAAACTGCGCGGTTTTACTCGTGAGCGATTGGTAATCTACAATTTAACGATTATTTTGTTATTATTTACAATCATAGTGACATGTATACATAATGTAGTCGAGATTTGTTGTATTTGCTGGGTAATCCATTATTTAAAAATTTGGCAACGCACTTGTGATTCCTGTGGTGTAGTGGGTATGCATGGGCGGCATTAATCGATTACCATCAAGTATCCCGTCTTCTCATTTGGCTTATATTCCCTAAAAAGTAATCATTACAAACAGTACGAACGACGGCCGTCTGCCGAACTGAAAGTTATCGATGTTTGTAGTAAAATCTTCGCACGGTCATAGATTCCATTCCCGTAATGGTACAGAGTCAATAATGTCACCGTGTTACTCGTTGATTTTTCATCTTTCCGTAAGTGAAAGAATTTCGAAAATCGGTGTATTTTGAGGTGATCTATTAAAATGTAAAGATTACCTAAGTCGTGGGAGACTGGCGGTAAATAAACTTGTGGTCAGCTATACATTTTGTGATTATTAACTTGACTTACTATTTAATCGAATTTTCTCAACATTAAATATTTTTGTAGAATATTTTGTAGTACCTACACAATAACGAGCCACAAGTTGTACGTATAAAGGGTCACTGCACCGCCACCTGATATACCGCCCGCGACTTCTGCCGCGCGGTCCTAAGTTTAGTTCCCGTATGATTACAACATAGAGTAAAGTAGGCATGTTCCTCGCTGTATTTACAGCTTTTTATATGTGAAAGAATTTAGAAAATCGGTGCATTTAGAGTTGATTTAGTAATACAATGTACAATAACAGATACAGACAGCGCATGCGCGAACACGTTGTTTTTGGCGTCCGGCATAATCAACATCGCGCCTTTATATCATAATAGATGTAGGCAGAGTTGTAAAATGTAACTTAAGAGTAACACATATTGACTAGTTAGTCTAATTAATGGTCACAAGTATGACCACCGAACTAGGAGTCTCAGGTTCGATTATCGGATCAAGCTAAGTTTAATAAAAGTTTTAGCACGGAATATGGTATTGTACCCAGTATGTGGTAACAGGACATAACCATAAGGTTCGTAATATAACTGGTGAAAAGTTGATGTTATATTGAACATTACGTCTCTGCCTACCCCATTAGGGTAAATTATCAACAGTAAATAATAAGTTCGTATTGTACTCAACCATAAGCCACAATTTTTATAAACAAATACATATACAGGGTCACTGACCCCCGCATCGATACCTCGGCCACAATTTCAGCCGCGCGGTCCTATGTTTCGTTCCCGTATTAATACAAGTTAAAATATTGTAACAAGTTAATCGCTGAAATTTCAGCTTCCTACGCGTGAAAGAATTATTAAAATCGGTGCAGTTTGAGGTGATCTATTAAAGCCGCGCGGTTAGATTAGACACGGGTAGGATAGCGCATGCGCGACCACTTACGTCACGGCGAGGGCGATGCTCGCTTTTAGTATTACGCTTATTGTGTCTAAACGGTATCAGCAGAGTAGTAGATAATAATATTACATGGAATTGGAACGATTATGACAGATCAGTATCCTGGCATCAATTCAATAGACTGAATTTAAGCAATCTTTCCAGGAGAATTCAGTCAGTTATGCAAAGGCAAACAAGCTGCTAGGTAACAACAGGGCCGTCACACTTAGAGCCAATGACAGGTTACAAAATGACAAAATCGGACCGCCAACTACATTTAGTTTTCGAACCCGAAATTAAATGTTGTCAAAACTAATATTTTCGGTGGCCACACAGTAGCAACCAAGGTTGCAACATTATTTGAAAATTCAAGGTTAAAATAATATTTTCAAATTAGTGATATTATATTACTGATATTATTAATAAATGGGTGTATCGAGTAAATACGTAACACTAGCATACTAAACAAAATATAAGAATCTATGAAAAAAGGAAAAAATAATGACAAGTTTCTCGTCAAATGAGATTACACTGTATTTCGTGAAAATAACGATAGTATTATATGTGCCTATAAATATTATAATTATACGATTTATATGTGCCAATTTTTACCGTGTTAACCTCGAGAAGGTGATATGTATTGGAGGTATCTTCTAATACATATAATAATATATAATTTACAATATTTATATTGCGTCTTTTAAAATAATGCCCAAATTGTGTGCAAAACGCCAAACCGGTAACTTTTACTAAACACAAAACTCATTGGCTGGAATACATTGCTGGATAATTTTATAATTTACTAGCTGTTCCTCAATAGCATGGTTCCTTTTAATTTCAGACGTGCCAATGCATCGATTCCCAGTCGCCAACAAGTTCCCAGATCAATTCAAGGCTTGGGTTGAACTTGTTGGCGGGAAATTAACCTCAGTCACAGACTACGAATTTTATCAAAAAAGAAATAGTCTGTGACTAACATTTTATTACCGGGGATTGTAACCGGTTTTCCCGTTTAAAAAAATCAGCTATTCCAAGTGTACATTTAACTGGTTAGTGCTTATGTAATACAAACTTTATAAAATTGTAATATGGTAAAGATTAGACGTAACCATTAATTATAACACCAATCCTTTTCGTCCAAGGAGACACGAGTATGCATATATCTTAACTACTACGAATAACACGTATTTTTTTTATATAGGTAAAAAATGACAATGACCAAATTTGTATGGAGCGTGGTGCCTTTTCATGTTTTCGCGGCAGTTGATCGGATGTGGAAAAACTGATGCAGAATGACATTACAAACAAAAAAATGTATGGGATCTTATATCAAAAACACAGTCCAAATCGAGTTAAATCAGTTCAAAGATGTGAAAATAGTGCTATATTATCCCTGTGATTTTGTTGATGGTGACCGTACACAACGCATATTTCTTCATTTACTTGTCAGAAATATTTTGTAATAAATGTTTAAAAACGATTTCAAGGAATATAACACAAATGTGGACATTTTTACTTACTTTTTTTGTTTTTTTTTTTTTTGTTATAAGGCCACTGAATCAGAACAGAGTGAGCCATTAACTGACCACTACTGAAGAAAAAGAAACATTTCGCTTGATTGGCTAGTGTGTTCAATTTATATGTATACGGTTTATGGCCTATGACAGATTTTCATGATCAATTTCCTCTCAGTCAAAAACTCGCAAAATACTTTACTGAGCCCTGTCATGAAATGCTATGTTTGTCAGCTGCGGCGTCGGTAGCGGATTGAATAGCGCTGATCACTTTAAAAGTCGACGGTTTTCTTTCTTCAAAAGATTAATTATGCTAACTATTAAGTAGATGAGTGTCCCACCAGGAGTCAATGGCAAAAAAAATATACTTTATTAGATGTTTGGACGGCTACCACTACTCAACCCACCACTGGTATCACAGCTGACGCTCATGGAGCTTCATGACACAACTCCTAGAAGCATCCCACAAGTTATCGACTGAGAGAAAATAGGTAATAAAAATTAGTGCCTGGCAATATGAATATATTGTGGTGTGATATGGTTTTCTGTGCCCGGAGTACAGTGGCGCGCAATTTGAAGTTAGAAATTGTGACAAAACTATGAATAATTTGAATAAAAAACCGAAGTAAAATGTTTGACTGGAAGAGGACTGGACTATGAGCGTTGAAAGGAGCTGGTCCTTTCAACGCTCATAACTCAGTCCAGACTGAGATTTCCATATATAAGCCCATAGACAATTTCGTTTGTAATGTCATTCTAGATAATATTTTCCATAAATCATCGACTGCCGCCAGAAAAAAGAAAGGCACCAATTTTAATCAATGCCCTTTAAGTTTAAGAGTGGGAGGAGGCTGCGTCACAGTACCCTATAAAATGTATTAAATCGTGACGTCACATAATGATTCAAATCATTTTATTGTCGAAAGAATTTAATATTTTAAAATAATCTACCAGCCGGACCTTAAAAGATAAATTAGGAGGCTACCCTATTGTCAGTTATTGTCATTAGATTGTCTAGGTTATACATTATACATACTTCAATGTTTTGTAGTCACCTGTGTTCATAGAAATCAGGAAAGGAGGTCTATACGGTAAAACGTCGATGATAAAACCGATAAAATAATATTTTTCATCATGGTGATATCTTTTCATGAAAAAATATTCTTTTTTGTTTTTCTTTTTCATCTGAAAGATTTACCATTACCAAAATATATACGAGGAATCTTACACATTATACAGGTAGAAACCCAGGAAACATATTTATTTTATGCAATCGAATTTAAATAAAGAATACGTTGTAATAATGGATATAATCCATGTACAATTAAAATTTATGACATGTATAATAAAACAAAATGTCTATTGTTACAGCAAAACCTAGAGAGCTACACATCATCAATCAAGAACATTCTTACAGCTTGGCTAGCAAGACAAACAAATCATTAAGAGACGGTAAATATTATATTATTACAGGATCAATAGGAAAGACCTTCCGCTTTTTATTCCTCGCGACTTAGAAGAGAACACTACAACATTCTCATCTATCGGTGGATATTTTGAAATGTAACATCTTAAGTATTATTTATTGTTATTATTTTCGTATTTTCAGGTCCCATTAAGAGTTACACACAAACGTATAACTGGGGGAAAATAAAAAAGATTGAAATTAAAGGTTTGCGGTCGGAGATTAGTCGTTTGCGGAAGAAAGGAATGTCATTCAAGACTAGACTTCGAAATGCCACTAGTATATCTGAAAATGCTGCATACCAGGAAGTCGTTAAAAGTTTTAAAACACCTGCTCAATTATTTTTACATATGCAATTGCAATGTACGAAAAATCCTAAGGTTTGCGCGGAGGCACGTCGCCGGGGTGAAACCCCGCTGCCGCGCCAAATAGGTGCGTGGCGGGATGAGCTCCGGCGCGATCTCATGGCGGAATGGCAGCAACGACTGTCGCAACCGAGGGCTGGGCTCGCTGCCATCGCAGCGGTAAGTCCCCTCTTTGAGGAGTGGCTTGAGAGACGCTACGGCGTCCTCACCTACCGCCTGACGCAGGTCCTCACCGGACATGGAAGTTTCGGGAGGTACCTGTGTCTGATGGGGCGGGAGGAAACGCCCGGGTGTCATCACTGCGAGGACCGCCCTGAGGACACGGTGGAACACACGGTGGGAGAATGCCCTTCGTGGGCTGAGCACCGCCGTGTCCTCAGGGAAGTGATCGGCGATGGCGACCTCTCGCGTCCGGGCCTAGTGCAGGCCATGATGCGGAGCGAGAGGGACTGGGATGCCGTCTCCTCCTTTTGCGAAGCAGTCATGCTAGCTAAGGAGGAGGCGGGACGCGTGAGGCAGCGAAGCGCTGCCTCCTCGCAACCCAGCCATCGCGAAGGACACACCGGGCGTCGGGGATCGCGAGACGATCTCCGGCCACCGTAAGCGCGGGCCTGCGGACGGCGAGCATGGGTGGCTCCCCGTCCGACCAGAAACAGACCCGAGCGTACGGCGCGTCGCGTTCCGCGCGCGCCTCAAAGAGCCATCAGACCACCACAGATGGGGCCCAATACGGCCGATGCCGATTCGGAGTCGCGGAGAACCTAACGGGTAACCGGGGCTCCGGCTCGACGTGCAGGAGAAGGAACGGGGTGGTTTTTAGTCAGTAAGAGTCTGACACTCCCTCCCGCCTCACCCAGGCGGGAGAAGTCATTCGATGATTTTCCCCCCTTAAAAAAAAAAAAGGGTAGGCGGTTTACCATGAACGAAAAAAGACTTATTCTTTACTAAGTACTTAATTCACCTTACCATCCGCAAATACAGTTTAACATTTGCTTAGCTAAATAACACTGAGTCCCGGAATAACTTCGCTTGTATTTGAAAAAATCAAAAAGACCATTGTGGAGAAAGACATTAAGGATCGCCTTTGTAGTCTCATGTTCGACGAAATTTCGTTAACCCCTCAGATATTTTATAACACTCAAAAAGATGTTTTTGAAGGATTTGCCACAACTAAAACCGCCAAATTTGCCGACCACGCTCTAGTTTTTATTATAAATGGTATAAACCGGTTACCAAAATTGGAGATTAAAAACCTAATTATAAAAGTTACCGGTTTAATTATTATAAACTCCGTTTGCGATCAAAGCGCCGTAAATGTAGCTGCAATATCAGAGTTAGTTAACTACACACGAGCGCTATATTTTCGGTTAGGCAAAGAGTCGCGCCATGATACACTGTGGCGACCAGAGCATTATACCATCTTCGATACTCCGCATCTAATCAAAGGGATGACATAAACGTCAGGTAGCAATAGATATACTGTTAAGTGGGAATATTATCAACAGGTATACGCGGCGGATAAAATTTATGGAGAACTTCGTTTACTTAATAAAATTACGGAGGAGCACGTCGTACCTGACAAAATCAGTAAAATGAGGGTTAAGTCCGCTACTCAAATTTTCAGCCAGTGTCGCTGTGGTAACTTCTCATTTGGTTGCTAGGGGTGACATACCTAAGGAATGTAAGCAATTAATTCACCTTACTTTATTATTAGACGATTTATTTGATAGCTTAAATGTTAGTTGCTTAAATATTCCCAATTATAAAAATTATAAAGGGCCACCACCACTTATTAATTACATGGTACTCCAGACAACTGGGAAAAAGTGGATTTGACATTGTAGTACATCTCTGCCTACCCCTTAAGGACTTACAACGGTACACCACCGTTATGTTATTACATTATGTACAACTTAACCACACGTTGTACAAAAAGCGTCACAGAACCATAAATTCCAATACCGCCTACGATTTCATCCGCGCGGTAATAGGTTGTATCCCCGAAAGAGTACAAGATAAAGTACCGTAGCCATGTTACTCGCTGAAATTTCAGCTTTCTATACGTGAAAGAATTTTGAAAATCGGAGCATTTTGAATTGATCTATTAAAACTGCGCGGTTTTACTCGTGAGCGGTTGGTAATCTACAATTTAACGATTATTTTGTTATTATTTACAATCATAGTGACATGTATACATAATGTAGTCGAGATTTGTTGTATTTGCTGGGTAATCCATTATTTAAAAATTTGGCAACGCACTTGTGATTCCTGTGGTGTAGTGGGTATGCATGGGCGGCATTAATCGATTACCATCAAGTATCCCGTCTTCTCATTTGGCTTATATTCCCTAAAAAGTAATCATTACAAACAGTACGAACGACGGCCGTCTGCCGAACTGAAAGTTATCGATTTGTTTGTAGTGAAAGTGAAAAATCTTAGCGCGGTCTTAGGTTCCATTCCCGTAATGGTACAGAGTCAATAATGTCACCATGTTACTCGTTGATTTTTCATCTTTCCGTAAGTGAAAGAATTTCGAAAATCGGTGTATTTTGAGGTGATCTATTAAAATGTAAAGATTACCTAAGTCGTGGGAGACTGGCGGTAAATAAACTTGTGGTCAGCTATACATTTTGTGATTATTAACTTGACTTACTATTTAATCGAATTTTCTCAACATTAAATATTTTTGTAGAATATTTTGTAGTACCTACACAATAACGAGCCACAAGTTGTACGTATAAAGGGTCACTGCACCGCCACCTGATATACCGCCCGCGACTTCTGCCGCGCGGTCCTAAGTTTAGTTCCCGTATGATTACAACATAGAGTAAAGTAGGCATGTTCCTCGCTGTATTTACAGCTTTTTATATGTGAAAGAATTTTGAAAATCGGTGCATTTAGAGTTGATTTAGTAATACAATGTACAAATAGGCACAGATACAGACAGCGCATGCGCGAACACGTTTTTGGCGTCCGGCATAATCAACATCGCGCCTTTATATCATAATAGATGTAGGCAGAGTTGTAAAATGTAACTTAAGAGTAACACATATTGACTAGTTAGTCTAATTAATGGTCACAAGTATGACCACCGAACTAGGAGTCTCAGGTTCGATTATCGGATCAAGCTAAGTTTAATAAAAGTTTTAGCACGGAATATGGTATTGTACCCAGTATGCGGTAACAGGACATAACCAGGACATATATGACAATAGCGCCAACACACATCTAATTAAATTAGATAGGTTGCAAAATATTTGTTTTCGGTTGATAGGTGGGTACATCAAAAGCACCCCAATTCATGTGATGGAAGCTGAGTTATTTTTATCCCCTTTATTTGTTAGACGTCGTTTTTTAGCAGGGAAATTTTATTTGAAAAGTAAGAGTTGTAAGTCTCCGTTAGTTAAGTTGATCGACAATTTACATACTTGTAGTCGCAATCGTTTCTGGAGGAATAAAAAAATACCTCTTCTAGTTTCTACACATGATGCCTTAAAGCAAGAACACGTGTATACAAGTGACAGTGTTGGTTTATTCTCTATGGATACATGGGGCAGCAATATGGACTTATCTAACATTAAAACTACTTTAGAACATATAGACAAACCAAAAAAATCATATAATAGCTATAACTTAAAATCAATCTGTTGCAAGTCTTTAACTTCGGTATATTCAGAATATCATTGTGTATATACAGACGGTTCAAGAAGGGATAATTTTTACGGTGCAGCATTTTTTGATTCACAATTAGGTATAAGCTTCAAATTACGCATTTTATCGAAGCTGTCAATTATGCACATAGAATTAATTGCCATTGCGGAAGCTTTGTCGTATATTCAATCCTTAGACGGTGACCGGTTTGTTATCTTTTGTGATTCAAAGAGTGCTCTTTTTCACCTAATTCATTCAAATTTATCTGTACGAGGGCTTCCACTGGCGTACAGTATTTTAAGGTGAATGCCTAGATAGACCTCGCCATACATTTTTCAGGTGTAGAAATCTCCGTAAATAAATAGTTTCTGCAGAATAAAAGCAACATAATGAGACTTTATAATGTATTATGGTGGCGTATAACCCAAATTTTATATAAAAAACAGTATTTCTAAGAGAATTAGACCGAATAAAAAACGAAAATATCTTTACATGTGTGAGTGACCTGAATCGCACCATCTGATAGAAATTTATAGAACTACCGAGAAATTTGGTTGCTGTCGTGTTAAGAGTTTGCAATTCGTAAACATTCATAATAGATGGCGCTGTTCGAAAATTCAAACAAGCGCCAAGGTTACTACCGAATGACGCGTGAATGCGACTTTGAGATCGTGCGCTGTTGCCATTCCGTCTATGATGTCTTGAACAACTTGCGAATAGTTTCCAGATAAATGTGTCTCTAGCAAGTTAGCGCCGGGGGCGCGGGTTTGCCCGAGGAAATAACATTTTATGATTTTTAAAAAATTTTTATCATGGAATGAGAAATAATTATTTATTTTATTTATTTATATATAAGCACATGTATAATTTTACAGCACAAGCCAAAACATTATACAGTTAAACAAAAAAAAATGTTAAAAAAAATCCATTGGTTTGGGTTAAATAAAATCAGAGAATAGAATTTGATGTATAAGTAAGTTATTTATAACTAATCACTAATCAGCGAAGCTACCTACACAATAGTGAAACGTAGGCACCACGTAAATTTATTGATTAAATCATATTTATTTCATGTGAAACTAGCAAGATTAGTCTACATAGTGAGAGTAAATAAAACGATTATTTTTATGAAAATATTAACCCTGTTTTACTAAATAAATCTTATTAATTTATAGTAAGGTACAATAAAAAGCTTTACAATGGAATAAATAGTCTTTCATTTATTTATTTAGTAAAGTCGCTATTTATACATTACAATTTAGGTTCATTCACATATCAACAACTTATTAGGTATAGGGTATATTACTACCTTACTACTACTACTAACTACTACCTGTACGTACTGTAGTAGGGGATATAAGTACAGTGTACCTTTATTACCTAAAATAATTTATATGAATAATTTGCTAAGTTGAAAAGATATCGAGTCTAGAAACAAAAGTATACTTAGACCAATTATTATACTAATAAGAAATAGATAGGGACATAATTTCAAGTATTTAAATTAATATTTTTATAGTATAACGACATCTAGTGGTGTCGAAAGTTACTACTATTTACTTTGCATGTGTGTGTAAAAAGTAAAGTCAAGCGGCAAAATCTTTATTTTGTAGTAATCTTTGTATGAGACCAGATAACAAGCACAATGACTATCTGAAAAAAATCAAGTTAATGCCCTAGGTGTCGCGAACAATAGTGTTATCTATTAAAGATTTCTAACTTAGCCGTAAAAATTGAAAATGTTCCAAATTGTGGATGTTACGCCATCTAGCGACAAAATGGCAGTTGAGATCATCATCCATCCACCTTAAGATCTATTTTTGAACTTAGGGCCAAAGGCAAAAGTATTGTGATACAATGGATCCCTTCCCACATTGGATTGGAGGGTAATGAGGAAGCTGATCGGTTGGCTAATGAAGCGGGATCTGACGGGGAGGTTTATACTTGTGCTCTGTGGCATACTGAACTTCTGCCTTTAATAAGAGAAAGTTGCTATAAAGTATGGTCAGAATACTTTGACAAAAGGTCACTTACTAAAGGCATTTGGTATAAAACAATACAACCGACGCTTCCTCGTGCCCTCTGGTTCGGTGAAGGCGGGTTGAGTAGACAAGATATCGTCACAGCTTTAAGGCTCCGATCTGGACACATGCCACTTAATAGTTTCGGATTCATGATGCATAAAGTCGAATCACCAAATTGTGCTGTATGTGATGTTGTAGAGGATGTGCAACACATTTTGTATGAGTGTCGACGTATTGAGTCTCAGAGGAATCAGGTTTTTAGTTTTAAGAGCCTTAATATTGGTTTTTATAACAGTGTTTTAGCGTCACCATTGTCATCTGACGCTAGAAAATTGTATAGTTTAATTAATTTGTGTTTGAGCTTAAGGGATAGTTAAACCTACAAAAGGTTTAGCTGCTTTATTTTTTGTATTGAATTTTATATCCTATAATAGGGCTGACATTTTCCTCTATGGAAAAAAGCCCTTCTTATTAAATAAAGATTTAAAAAAAAAATTGTTTCAAATTTTAAATATTTGATGAATGAATTCTTGAAACAACTTGTGAATGCTGGAATCGATCCGGCGGCACTTTACTGGAGGTGATAACCATTACGCTAAACGCGCTGTGAATGAGATAGATCATCGAAATATTGTATACCATTCAGTAACATAAAAATACGATGAGAAAACACTATATTTATATGGGTATTGTATAGCTCGATTGCTCATTATTTGATTTCGATTTATTCAAAGTTTGTTATAAGTTATTTTTATCTTTACCCTCGTTTTTATTTAAACTTATTTACTAAATAATTACGTATACCGACACAAAAATGATATTTAACTCGTCGAGTACCGGTTTTGTAGACACAATTATAGAACAATAGGTTGCGGTCACCGGTGACCGCTTAGTGTTTGACAGTTTAAATACCAAGATGTGTGTGATAGACGAATGTTTCTATACATATCTATTAATATGAAATTACCCACACATGTATATTGTGTAGTCATACTAGTGTCGATGTGTAGCGCTGCGAACTAATTTACGGTGTTTTGTGTACATTGCCGGCAAAACCTTCTCGACGTGAATCATGAAAACAGCAACAATAGTTTTATAAGGGCTAAGGAGTATAGGAATAAGAGATGGCTATGTTATCTAAATACGTTAACACAAAACTATTTTCAAGAAATCCAAAAATTGACGCAATCGTTACTGAAAACATTGGTTTTCGGGCACACTGGTGCCCAAAAAGAATATACGAAAGACTTACCTACATATTCTACCTACTTTTCTACCTATTTAAATTGGAGTATGAATGCATTCGTAATGAAAAAAAAACCATCGATCGATTATAATTGATTGGACATCCCTATTTCACTTTCGATACGACATGGCATAGGACTTGCTGATATTTATTTATTACATTAGGCGAAGGCATTGAATATTTGATATAAATACATATAAATATAAATAAAGGTACTAGAGACAGATAGAATTGAAACGATTATGACATATCAGTATCCTGGCATCAATTCAATCGACTGAATTTAAGCAAACTTTACAGGAGAATTACATTACTCTAATATTTACATCTGTGAATACTCCATTCTCGAACGGTTTGAATAAAATATTAAATCAAACGATAGTAAATAAACTTAACGTCACGCTTCTTGTCCCGCAAGGGGTAGGCAGAGGTGAACATTCCGGCACTTGAAGACACCGTACAATGTAGCACTCACTCTTCACTATCTATGTTATGAGTCCCATGGAATAAGTGGTGAGCCTATTGCCATATATACCGGGCACAATTTCAGACTCCGTGCTACTACTGAGAAACATTTGATAAACCCAGTAAGACTTTGCCCGATCCGGGAATCGAACCTGAGACCCCTTTACCGCACTTGCGCCCACTCGGCCAACGAGGCAGTCGAGGCTGGCAGAAATAAATAAAATAAATGAGAAAAAAATTATAATAAGAGAACATGGACAGCAGGAGCACGAGAATGTATTGGCTATGTGCGCGACGGTGGCGACGCGTAGCGTTTATAATATTTGCGGAAGCTGTCAAATAATAACAATGTAAACACTATACACTCTTTGCTTTCTTTGAAAATATAAATAATACTAAAGATTAAAATGGTATTGTAGACATTATTTAAGTGCCATTTATTCAATAGTTTTACTGTAAAATGAATATAGAGGTAATAATAAAAACCGGGTTTGAAACTATTACACATAATATTAGTTTCAAACCACAAACTGAGACAGAAGGCAATAAATTAGTATTAGCCGAGCATGCAATAAATGTAGAAGAACTGCGACATAACGCCAGAGCTAATTAATACGAATCCACGTAATTCTTCAGACATCTGTGACACTAACACCATACAAAACCAGTTTAAACGTAAGTAATCTTTATGTGATACTAGAATGCTATTACATGTAAGTCATTTCCAATTTACTAATTGTAAGCTTCTTATCCTTTGTACTGCAATTCTTATCCTTTGTATTGCAATCAACACATTTGACAGCTGGTCATCCGCATTTGGTTCCAATTTCTGCCGTGTTGTGCGCTGCGATCGTTATCTATCCGCCACTACTCGCTTTGCACATAACCAATACAGAGATATATTGAGACAGAACACTCTGTTACTGGTTTTGTACCAAAATATTTATTGGATGGTACAAATGTCAGTATTCTACCGGAAGAAATGAAAACAATATCAAATGGATTGCTGATAGAAGATTAGCATCAGAAAATACAATCAAATATTACAAGTACAACAAGAAAATATTCGATAGAAAGAGACAGATGTCGAGTTTGAGAAAGTGTATTTCTAGAAAATGAGATCACACTCTCAGAGTATGTGATGGGCCGACTGCTCGTATTGCAACTCCACTGTCGAACATTGGTACCATAGTGAATTAATAAGTTTAAATGAGAACAATTTGCTTTTAAAGTTGCCGTGGCCAGTAAGAAATTAGGCAACACAGTGATCCACCTCCAACCATGTCCTCTCCAGCCGCTCATGCACGGATGGAAGAACTGATATAAGTGGCGGCCCTTAATAGAAGATGCCCATCTACACTGCCATTCGGGTATAAGCTCATCCCAAGCGTCCGTTATTGGCTTAAACAATCTAGCAATTTTATTTCTATCACGTTGTGCTATAAAGCTTGCTGACAAATTAGGTCTCGCACTGTAGTATATAGCAGCACGTCGCTGCACTTCAAGATCTACCGGAAGTACGCCCGCGAGCACAGGTAGGGCTTCAGTGCTAACCGTCCTATAAGAAGTTTTCGCCGTACCTCGCCTATTGTGGCCCTATCAGCCCAAACAGGTGCCCCGTAGCACTCGCATCCCAGGTACGTTGCTCCGTATATAATTCTGAGCTTAAGAAAAAAAAGACCCCTTTTGAAATTCGCGTCAGCGCATAGAAGTTATTTTTGGCTTTCTCACTAATGGCCTTAATATGGTCAATCAAAGAAAGTTTTTTTCCAAAATTAGACCGAGATAGCAACCCGACGCCTTTCGTTTTAAAGAAAAGTTGTCAAATTTAATAGACGGCCACGACTTTAGATTTCATTTAAGCAATAGCTGGTAAGTTTTATGGGGTGCAAAAGTCAAGCAATTTCGTTCGCCCCATCGCGAAATCCTACTGAGACAGTCTTTAGCCAAATTCTCCAGTCCGGCGCGGGTATTTGACTGTACAAGCAAAAGGCCATCATCCGCATATCCAGTCAAAGTATAGCCACAAGAAAGGGGAATCGCGAGCAAATCATCAAATCCTAAATTCCATAAATACGGGCCAATAACCGAGCCCTGAGGACATCCCATTGATAAAGACTTCGCCCTATACGACGATTCCGAATCCAACAGCCATTGAATACGAGAATATTTTGTAACTTTGAATAAACCGTTTTTTTTTTCAACTTCATCCCAGTTTCCTTTTGTGCGATTTATTTCCGTCCTTCAACTTCAATGTTACGGTTTCGGGTCAATTCTTTGTTAAATATGATCTAATAAATTCAGGGTCGCAACGTATTCATTGGTTTGTAACAGAAAATTCAAGATGCCTCAATAGGTACGATTTTTAAATGATATCTGAGTATCGAAAAGTTGTCTGATAGAGAAGGTGCTACACTTCATTTGTCTGATATAAATTTTATGCACACGTGGACAATTTATTTTGTCATGTCCAACAATTTTCAGACATATTGCTATGATACCGATCGGTAAAATTTGTTAACATTTTCAAAACGGTCTCAAAATTTAATGCGTTCACATTTCCGTCTGAAAATTGTTTTGTTCGCATCAAATAACCAAAATTTACTAATAAAAAAGATTTTCAGACGTATTGCTATGAGACATTTTCGTTGTCTCATTTTTAATTTTTTTAAGTGACTTTTACGGGTTTGCGCTACACCACTAACGTCTGAAAAATATGTTTCCGGTATCTCAGAACTATCATTCAACTACAGTCTACAAATCATACATTTTGCTATGATGCACTTCAGCAAAATTCTTTGTCAATTTTGAAAATTCGGTCAGATCAAACGCTACGCGGAAAATGTCTGGATATTAGTATTTTCGAGTTTAGGATAATCGTACCTATCGATTAGATACGGTGTTGGCCGTATTGCTATGAGACAAAAATTTCGGTCGTGGTCTCTCGTACTAATCGTTTCCACCATTAACACGACGGCGAAATCGGCGTCAATCTTAAGACCAGCAATATTACAAAAAATGCACATTTCTGTCCATAGTATACGGGTCAGGGCCAGCAACTTGCCCTAGAGAATTTATCTTTGCTTTCTAATCAAAAACTTAATATAAATAAAATTGAATTTCCGTTCGTTAGTCTGGGTTAAAACTCTATAACGGCTGAACTGATTTGGCTAATTTTGGTCTGGAAATGTTCATGGAAGTCCAAGGAAGGTTTAGAGGGTGAGGAAATATAGGCGGTACGAAGTCTTCTGGGTCACCTAGTAATTAAAACTATGACTGTAATACATTACAACAGTCACAAAAATTATGAGCTGTAAAATAACAATGAAATAACGACAACCTCGTTTCCTATCTAGAAAGAAAGAAATAAAGAAAAAATGGTTTATTTGCACAGCGTTACAAAGTAAAATAACATAAAAAAGGAAAAAAAATAAAAACAGCGAAGACGACGCAAAAAGGCCAGAGCTCAGCTTAAATGCCGTGACCTGGAACATCCCGCATGTGTTCAGTAAATGACAGTCTTATCAAACATATGCCGTTAACACAAATTGCCCTTGAATCTTCGCACAACCGATGGAATTCATTATTGACTCGTCGAAAATGGAATATATTTTTAACTATTAATAAATTCATAAAAGAACAACATCACATGGAAGACATTATTAAGAAAATCAAATCCTCGAAGCCAATGCTTAGCGTAAGCGCAGTGATACAGAGTATAAAGAAATAATACAGCGGCATTTATCTGATAAAAATGGAATGGACACGAAACATCTATTTAAGTGGCTTGGCACATATTTGTCATTTAATCAAATAAAAAAGAGAAAAAGCTTAAGAGAAGAATGAGAAAAAATATTATGATGAAGAACAATAACATGTACAGATTTTGATTAAGTGAAATAAAAAAAAATGCTTTTTCTGTAATTTGTTTTAGCAGCTTTGGCATAGCTCTCGATAGACGGATATGTGCATTTTTTATAAAACTTATTATTTAAGATTGACGACGATTTCACCGTCGTAGCTAAAAGAGTTATAGTTTATCTTCGTGTCGGTGAAACACTTAGTATGTGGCAAGGGCTGTCGTCGAAAGTGACACATATGAAAGGTTCTGTCGGCAAAATGTCCATAGGTGAAAAACCCTATTGGGGAAACCGAAATAAATGAATCATCCTCTCGACAAACAGTCCAGTGGCCAGTGGCGAATCGGTCATAAGAGAATGGTTGCTGAATCCTTTATGCTACTTCTACGGCATGTCTAATATGGCAATAGCAATCTCATTCGAATTATACATGCGCTTGCAAATATAAAGGTTTCGATCACTTTCACTAGGCATTTAGATGAATAAAAGGAATGTTTCAAACCGTCTAATAAACCACTCTAAATATACAATTAAATGCATCGCAACTTTATTCTAACGTTGCCCTAAACTTGTCTATATGAAACCAGGGCGACAACCAATATCTATACTAGATGTTTCGAAGAAGTTTACCGAAGCCTGGTTATGTAAAAGACACCAAATGTCAACTTTGGAGAGATGCCTAAAAAGGAAAATGACCGAAGTTTTGGGTGAAACACCTACCACTGACACCTCTGGTCCAAGTGGTACTCAAAAAAACCGTTTGTGATTATAAAAATGGCGTATGATGAGGGTTCAATGCAAAAAGTATATCTGCACGGATCATCGTGGCCTCGCTATGTTGCCGCTACATTACTGCTTTATTTCTTCTGTAACTTCAGATTTGTTAAAAATATGGTTTATTATTTTGGAAAAAATTTAAATACCGTGCACCATTCAGCCTAGCTGGCATTTCATGCAGCACCAACTGCTGGCCACTTATACCAGCCCACATGTTAATACCAAACAGATGCTGGAATCGATCATTTCAAATGATATGGGGGTTCACTCTGGAGTAAAAATGTAGATTGTGGATATTAAATACTCCCTATTTTTACAAGTTAACTCATCCGTCCATGAAACCTTGTTGAAGAACTGCAGATTTTCTCTGTATCTTATCATCTCTCTGTAAAACCGCACTCTAAGTTCATAGTCACCAGTCAGCCTAGTGACCTTGCTACGAAAAATCGTCCTTGAAAGATTCGATCCACTCATGGCCATGTGTAATAATACCTTTTCAGAATCCCTATTAAATGCGCCAAAACTTGTAATACTAAACTACTAAAAAACTAAAAGGTTATGATTTGAAGAAAATAAAAACGGTACAACTTAATATTATCTTCAACACACCCAATAAACAACCATAAATAGCATGTCTAAAGCAAGGACTCATCAGTACCAATCTAGTGAAAATTATAAAAAAGATAATAGGGTGTAGATTTTTTCGAATTTTTATAAGAATTGGTTAAGAAAAGTCAATTTTTCATAAAACACGAAATAAATTATAACTCTGCAGGGGTTGACCTTAAGGACCTCCGGTAGAACAACCTTTTGCAGCTGATGACCCCATCTAACCCCTAGTTGCGTTTGATCCACGACTTTTGGACCACCCTGTATAGCGACCACACATACCGTCAATTTGTAAAAGAGCGTATGACAAAAATGGTAAGAAACACTATTAGTGCAAACGTCGACCTGAAATAGACTTTTGGACAACTTTTCTAATAATAATACATAATAATAATCCAATATTTTAATATATACATATTGCGAATATTCAGGGACATATATTATATCTTCGATAATGTACTAATTGACAATGTATATAGTACTGAGTGTCAGAATCAGAATCTAGTACAAACGAATCTTGTCCACTTAGTCAGTACAAAAATTGATTATAATAAAAACGTAAATAACCATAAAATATCGGTGAAAATTTCGAACAATTTAAGATAACAAATAATAACTTTTCAACGGATACTACTGATGTGACTTTTAGATATTTTCCACAGATGAATAGAGAAAAGAATATTTTATTTGCCAGCGAAACTTAGGTATCATTTCCAAGAAACAAGGCTATTTTGTTGGAAGCATACTATATGGAATATTTTTTTAATGGTGACGGAGTTTAAGGTATTTGGACACGTTTAAAGGATACCTCTGTAGTTTTGTCACAAACAGAGACTGATTGATGAATTGATAAGTTTTTAAAATTCATCCAGAATTTAAGGCTGTTGAAGTCGTAATGGCTATGATTAGAAAAATAGCCCACTATAGGGGCACACTAGTATGCAATCGTTTATGTAATACGTATAAGATTGTACGTGTGAGGTGTCTATTTACATTATTCCTTAAACCCAAACAACTGTGACCAGTCGATGAAATTATAATAGAGGTATATATATGAGAGATAACACATTCCTTAGTTATCCGCGTGTCAGTTGCGATAAATTATATAATCTAATCGTATGTCTCTATGACTTTGTGTGTGGAACAACATATATTTCATAGCAGTGCTCAGTTTTTCATTGACTCATTAATAAAGACAGCTTACCTACAACCGTAAAATTTACACTCACCAACAAACAATAGAAGGAAAAATAAACATCAATTTGTATGAGCGATGAATGACAAAAATATCTAGAAGCAATATTTGTACAAACGTCGAGCTGAAATAGACTTAGTTAACTACTTTTCTGATAATGACTTAGCGTATATATATATTTTACATATCTTGAAATAGGTATTTTAAAATCTTTTTATAATAACCTATTTAAAAATGCATATGTATGGAAAATGAATAAAACGAAAAATAATATAACCCATATAAATATATTGTGAGTGTTCAGTGACATATATCTTCAATTACAAACGAAAAGACGATGTCAAATGTTGTCCACTTAAAAAAGTCATTTGTAAAAATATTACTCTACTAAATAAATCTGCGCAAGAGACAACAACAAGACAGAACCAAAATTAAACAACTGTGTTAAAAACTGGAATACGTCCGAAAGTAACCACATTAAAAACTATACCTAGAGAACTGAAAAAGAAAAATTCTGTCGAGATCGGCAATCAATATATAGATATATATGAACATTTGTTATATAAGGAAAACTTTTAAGACTTGTCTCTTTTCTGTAAAAACTATAATATGTAATTAGTAATCGTATCAGGCCATAGATAATAATAATAATAATAAGCCCGCAGGGCACCTTGAGGCGAGGTGACGGGCATTAGCGATCCCGCGGGCTACCATCATCCCGAGTGCTCCAGGGAGAAGTCACCGTTCCTTCTTCTCCGGCTTGCCTTAATTAAGGCCAATAATCTCCGGCTTGCCTTAATTAAGGCCAATAATTAAGCCAATTGGCTGGCTGGAGTGAACGATGACAAGGAACAGGTCTCCCACCTCTGGCTTGCCTTCATTGGCCGTCCAGAGTGGAGTAGCGAGAGCAGTGATCCTGCTCGGAGGGTAAGAAACTATTCGTAAGTCGCGAGTGTGCCAGGGATGCAGGAGGCTTCGGCTGGAGCAGATGATCTGAGTAGAAAGCGGTGGTAGTTTCTTAACCCTTCAGCCACTCACATTCTCGTTGCCCCTCTGTTGCTATATCTAGCAACCATTCCCGGGGCCCGGTCGGTGAGTTGGCGAGTCTCCGCCTGCCATTTTTACGTGTAATAATTACATTGTTTCGGCAGGTGCCATAGTCATCCATAGTTCCCAATTTCCCAGTCCACAGCAACCCATCCATAGCCCTACCTTTTTTTCCATTATCCACAATAGTTCTGCACTAACCGGGGACTGTCCTTGGGTGCAAGTTGTCTAAAGGGCCGAAGCCAACTGCGCAGAGGCCTGCGCAGTTGGCTTCGGCCCCTCGTACGCCTCCCAAATGACCGGGACCCTGTGGTCCCGTGAATGGTAAAAAAATAATAATAAATAGATATTTAGTTTACTGAACTAACTGGTATTTACGGCATTCAAATATAAAGCCAGTCTGTGTAAGGATGAATTAATTTCATTGTAATATTCTAGTAAAGATTAAATAAACCACTTAGTGGCAACTAAGTATTTATTTCAATAAAACAAGCTAAAAAAATATGTTTAAAACATTTTGGTTTTACAATTAAACGGACTTCTAAATATTATTGTAAAATTGTACCTATTTATATCTTGAAACTTATGTATATTGCTTACAAAACTTTTTCATACTAAATATTGTGAACAAAAGAGGCTTGTGTAGGTTTCCTGCACACGTTTGAGAAGATACCACGACGACTCGAAGCAACTTACTGGAATAAAAGAGAATACACACGTTATCACATCATAGTACAACAAAGTCGCTATCCGCCGTCTGTCTGTCCCTATGTCTGCTTAGATCTTTAAAATTACTCAACGGAATTTGATGCGGTTTCTTTTAATAGATAGAATGATTCTTATGGATGGAAGGTTTGTTGTTATATACCTCTATAATACATGCATATTGCACCCGTGCGTAGCCGGGACGGGTCGCTAGTTCTGTAATAAGATAATGAATAAAAATACATCTACTTTTTACTAGAATCAGTTACATATTTTAATCCGCCCAGAGAAGTACTTTTTAACATGAAAAAAATTATAAAACTATCAAGCCCGACTGAAAGGCTACTCAATTTTAAGTTGCAGTATATAGTTGTAAATATCGTGCCATCTCCGTCATTATAAATTTATATTTTTATTACATTATAGATATATATTACAATATATATATTATATAGATTTATATTACATTATAGATATAGAACAACTTAAAATTAAGTAGCCTTTCAGTATTCGGGGGTCAGTCTGTCAAACAGTCCTCTAGCGAAGTAAAGTATTTGTTTTGCAAGGCGTAGATTCGTATGGAAAAGAACGAGCAAGGAACTCCACATAGGCCTTAAAAGACCTCCTCAATAACTTTGTGATATTCGCTATCAACAACCCAGGAAAGTTTTCCAGACTTCCCCTCTGGAGAAAAGGTCGGTGACCAATTTGTTCTACTCTATTGTCACTACATGGGACTACATAACATTATTGGTAGGTAATTAGTTTGTGCACCATTGGTCTTCTCCCAGTTGTGCAGTCTCTTAATGTAGTGCAGGCTTTGAGTCACTCTGTCTTCTGCATTAAATTTACCGAAAGAAGTGGAAACTATCTTACTCTTCTCAAATATATCGTGATTTATTGTGTAAGTGCAAGCAATCATCTTATTTACCAAATGTTATCTGGTGTAGATCCTCCCACGACTGCAATTCTGGCTTGTCCCATTAAGAATCCATGTACCTTTTACTTACTCCTTACGATAGTAATAGGTGTAGTGTACAACATTTAATAAGACTAATAAGTAAAAATATCGAACTTACTGTCATTAAGTCAAATAACAGCATTGGTACTTGTAGGTAGCCCAAAACTGCGACAAAGGTGATAGCAGCCGCAGTACCCGCAGCCACTTTATGTTCTTTTTTCCAATTACCAAACTTCAAACTTTTAACGAAATCCAGTGGACGTCCTGACGATTCCGATCGTCTGGAAAATAATAATATTCCTTACACGAGCACCAAGTTTCATTGACGGATTTATTGGCAGCCTATTATTATATTTCATGTTAATTGTTGACGTTTCAAAAGTACCAAATTATGGTTTAACTGAAATAAATCCGTTTCGAGTTTTCATATAACTTTTGTTATGATAAAATTTTGTATTACTGGAGCAGGTTTAAAATGTTTGAGTAAAAAATAACAAATACAATTTTCTACGTGGCCGATACCCCAGATAGAGGAAAGCGCAACAGTCGACGCGTCGCGGGTCGCGGAATGCTGCTAATGCATAAGCCTCTAGCATGGCTTGAAACTAGTCAAGTCCCTCGTCAAATAACACAACATAACATCACGCCTTTTATCCTCGAATTGGTAGGCAGAGGTGCACATTATACCACTGTACAATGTAACACCCACTTTTCACTATTTATTTTGAGTCCCCTGTAATAGGGAGAGAGCCTATTGCCATATACCGGGCATAGTTCCAGACTCCGTGCTACTACTCAGAATTAAAAAAAACCCCGGTAATACTATGCCCGACCCGGGAATCGAACCCGAGACCCCTTGCCCGGCAGTCGCAATTGCGACCACTCTGCCAACGAGGCAGTCAAATAATTGCGAGAGTAAGCCGAAAAACATAATATTTAATTTGGTATGTCTCACGAAAATTATAATAGAAATATAGAAATACAGATATACCCACGTTGGCTCCGGTAATGGCGCTGGCGGCTCCCTTCCAAGTCCCACTGGCATCAACACTGCTCTATCCCTCGGCAACAAAGTCAGCTCTAAGTCTATCGATCCCTGAATATGAAAAAGCAGTATTTTATACAGGGTGACTTGTAACTCGATGTATACCTCTCGGGAGGTGATAATACAACTGATTTCCTACAAAAATAGTCCGAGGTCTCTGGTCAGAAAGTGGCTAGTTTCTGAGATATTCAATATTTTCGGTTTTCGTGAAAAAATCCCGATCGAACTACAAAAAACATCAATAACTAAAAAACCACTGGGTTGATTGACGATTGCGATTGGTCGCAGGAATCCTATTGGGAGAAAAGTCTTGGAGAATGAGGTGATTTCAACAGTTATTCGTCAGTGGCGAAGTGAGTGATTCAAAAGTATTTCTGAAATTACACAAAAAGATAACTTGGTTTCTAGGAAGCCAAATTTCACCAAATTCTCAGTTAAGCCTTGATACCTAAATGTGTTACCTAAATGTATGTACCTAAATGTAACACCTGGACCCAGGAATCTATGAAGCGATTCCATTCTCCTTTGACCAAAAGAAAACTGCATTTAGTTTAAAAAATTCATATTACACTAAGCATACAAACTATTAGAAAAATTTCCTTAGTTTATTAGCTACCCAAGAACATTAAATTATTTATACAAATCTCAAAAATGAAGTTATAACTTGATGATAAGTAAAGTGCAAAAGAAAACACGCAATTTCAAAAACATAATTAATTACAAAATTTTGTTCAAAGTGACCTTCCCTATGATGAATTCATGCTCGCAAACGCTTCCTATCTCTGTGACGGTCATTTGAAGTAAATGAGTATCTCCGAGAGAAATACCGCTCCTTCTTTTCCCGTGGGTGTCGCAAGAGATGACTAAATGACTAACAATTTGATAGAGATCTACATATTTGAACTGTCACCTCCGCCTGGCACGCGTGAACATAGAACATATGGAAAGCTCTTGTATGAAAATTACGGCAATAGTCGAGCAGTGGACGAACACGGGTTGTTGCTGACATATGATGTGAATTTCAAAATATCATATACGTTTACAAAATGCCCACATCCACTTTCTATCATTGCACCGCTCACTATTGACAAGGAGTTCACGCTCACCCGTTATAGCCCAAATGGTTTCGTATAGTTCGATTTCAGATGAAATTCCTCCCACGGACCCTCCGATTGGGAAATGAACTCTTTGACAGATTTTACCAGAGAGCTACAATAATGGGTTCTATAAATGGGGGAGGGAAT
This sequence comes from Spodoptera picta, assembly GCA_038387885.1. Lineage (NCBI taxonomy): Eukaryota > Metazoa > Arthropoda > Insecta > Lepidoptera > Noctuidae > Spodoptera > Spodoptera picta. The sequence continues at coordinate 1,353,618 of JAZHFQ010000105.1, forward strand.
AAATAGGTTTTTAAGTGGCAACAAGGCGCATGTAATGGCCCAATTGTTACAAGAGTTCATAAGCCACGGTAACCACCTACCGTCAGGTGGGGCGTGTGCATTTTTATCACATCAGCAAATCTAAGCAACATAAGACTTACAGCGGCTATAGTCATGCCAGTATTACGATTGGTGTACACGAGAGGCCACCATCCTCGGACTGTTGTGGCCGTAAACAAATTAATATTTTTATTTTTGTCCCATTCCTCCATTATGCACTTGTTAGGTTGCTTCATGCCCTTCGACATTGAGTTCAAATTGAAGGATACTGATGCTGAAATATAAAAAGCCAGCTCTTGAAACTGTCCAATTATCATAAGCTTACAGAAATATGGCTTTAACACTAACTATACAGCCTAAATTGATTGTTTTAATTAAAACATTGCTCCACAAACATAGAAATTCACATACAGATCACACCCAGACCCAGAACAACAATCTGTGGGTCACACAACGAGTTATTCCGTGCGAGAATTGAACCCGCGACACGTTGCGCGGCAGCCAGTTTCCCAGCCACTGCACCAACCGTGCAATCGATATTTGTATTGTAGCTAATCAAATAAAAATGTCTTTTTTGTAGTTTTAAAACGTACCCAAGAAATCATCTTGTGATAAAGCGTCGCTGTCTAAAACTTGTACTACAAATATTGGTGTCATGTGCTCCTCTACTTCTGTAAACGGCCCCTTCTCTTTCCTCACCAACTGCAATACACAACATACAAGCAATTAAACATAGGTAGGTGCTTCATATGTATTGATTAGACGCATTGTAAAAAGAATGTATGACTGGTCTCGGGCCAGAGTTCACGAAAATAGTAAAAAGAAAAGTCTCAGATCATTAATTAATCGTCAAAACTAAATTACCGGTTCAGAAATATTAATTTCCTGATAAACTTAGTTTATGAGAGTAAAATTATAAACGAGAAGAATCGATCCAGAAATATTCCATTTCCATATCGAATAATTTCGCACCGTCACTATTTAGTACCTACTTGTCATAACGTTGCAACACTGAAATTGTCAAATCTGGAATCGAATTCCGAGTATAGTGCCGTTCATTTATTCGATTTTCGTAATCTAACACTACCATAGAAATAGTGAGCTGAGTACCAAACCATAAATCAGGTCAGGTTATAACATCGTTAGTATTTGAATTTAATTATATTACAAGGCTTAATTATAACTCTTTGATAAGATTGCATGGTCGGTTCAGTTAGTGCACTTTATCACTTAAAGTGGGTATACTGCCCATGATTAAACTATAAGCCAGTCTTGAAACTAGCCTAGAAACCTCTTCGAATAGTGATGTAAGTAAGCCCTATTAAATCGCATAAGTACCTTTTTCTCCGCGTGGTGATACTGGAAATGAAATATCATACGCCAGTTGAAACTTCCTTCTCCTGATGAACTGCTGTAGTGAACATCAGTGTACTGAGCCTGTTCTATGGTATCTATCCAGCTGAAAACAAAAACAGACATAAAATCACTAGCTGTCCTTTAGATTCTACTAATTTTTTCCGCAACAGTAGAATTAAAGTTTTTAAATAAACATTATATACAATTTTAACATCATGGGAGTGTACTAGAATTCAAAACAAAAACACATGGTTATTATCTTAGGTATAACTTTCGTGATACATGCTGAATTAATTATTATGTTTTCAGCCTCTAGCATGGCTTGTAACTAGTCGAGTTCCTCGTCAAATAGAAACGTGAGTAAGCTGAAAGCATAACTTATTAAAACAAATAGGTTGAATAAACTCGTACAATTTCAATCACCAACATGCATTTAACACCGAAAAGGGAGAAAAACGAGATGGTTAAATCAGTGAGACTGCCATCCAAATATTCAAACGCCACCAAATTCTAAGACGCGCTTAAATATAGTTCTATCACTACAAATTTGTAAAGTTGAGTAGCCTATCAGTATTCGGACCTGAACCTACACCTGGTAGCGTATTATGACGTCTTAAAGCCAGAGTGGTTACGCTGAGGGAACGAGATCTCGTTAGACGACTTGAATAGCTCTGTTTCTTTCGCTCAATGGAACCATTCTGACTTTAGGATGTCATAATAACCCCGCTGGTGCGGACTCTGTACCAATGAACTATTGGAAAAACAGAAGATTACATATACAATTATCACACAGTATACTAACGCTCTAACGTAGATATCAGATACTTTTTTCCCGTGGTCATCCAGCCTAAGTCCCTGCACGTCCCATATAATGACGCGAAGTTCATACTCCTCCAGTTTACGAGGAGTGATGTCCACACCCGGCGGTATGTACATGTCCGCGTCTAGAGGAAAAATGTCAACCCACATTTGCAGTTTACCCTGAAAGTTGAGAAGATTACAGCGATAAATTATTATTGCTATAAGACCACATGGACTGACTGTCCAACAAACGGTAAAATTAAACATCTCGAGGAAACCTGGGCTTTAAGGCCAATTTCTAATTATAAGTTTGAAATTGCCAACCCACATTGATCAAGCGTGTTGCATGATGCTCAAACCCTCTCCGTGGGAGAAGAGGCCTTTCAAAGTCAAAGCATTTATTTCAATTAATCCATAATTTAGTTTTGAAACGTCAACAAATTTAATTAAACTTTTGAAACGTCAACAAATACAAAATAAATAATAGTCTGTCAGTCAGTCCATCAGTGAAGCTAGGCGAAGTAAGGTGCTTTGGGTCAGTACCTAGTAGCAGATTTTGGAAATCCAATGTGGTTTGAGGACTACCAACTGGTTAAAAAATATAGGTGCCGATGTCCACAGCGCGGCCGATGGTCACAGTTCCAGGCCATAGTAGACCGTAGTAGGTCCATAGTACCTGTTACCTGGTGGTTACCTGTTCTAGTCCATTTTTGGCTGAGTTTATCAGAGACCGACATTCCACATGTTCGGGCACTAATCGGTATCCACAAATGGGAAGTGTGTGCCAACTGTGCAGTAAACTTAGACAAATGTTCTCTCTGCGATCTGATGCTGTTCGAAAGGTTCTCCCTGGAAGAACATTGACATTTTGTAATTTATAAGTGTTACAGTTACTTAATACTTATTGAAAATAACTTAAAATCACTAAGTTGAAATCAAAGTGGTACACTCTTCTTTTTATTTTCAGAATAGGATATAATAGAATATCGTATCAAAAAATTTGCAAAGGGTAACTTATTTTTACGCTGCTGCTTAAAAAATCCATAGCTATAGTTTATAAATAATAGCATGAAACAGCGATAACCAGTATCTCAATGCCTTACCATTGTCATTGTCTCTGTACTCTACACCGTTGACGACCACCGTAGCGTTGTCAGGAAATATCGGAGGAGCCAAATGGTTCTTTGCACAAAGATCTTCAAGTATTACAGAGGGCTTTTGACAGTCTCGCCATTTATTTGGTCCAATCCTGGAAAATAGAGAATTTTTAACTAAAATCAATGCAGTTTGTAAAGAGGTACGTAATTACAGTAAGCAGAGCACCTAAATATAAAAGTGAATAAGAAAACTGACTTGACTGCCTCGTTGGCCGAGTGGTCGCAAGTGCAACTGCCAGGCATGGGGTCTCGAGTTCGACTCCCGGGTCGGACAAAGTATCACTGGGTTTTTAAAAAATTCTTAGTAGTAGCACGGAGTCTGGAAACGTGCCCGATATATGACAATAGGCTCACCCCCTATTACATGGGACTCATAACATAAATAGTGAAAAGTAGGTGTTACATTGTACCTCTATAGTGTCATAATGTACACCTCTGCCTACCCCTTTGGGGATAAGAGAAGTCATACTATTATTATTATGAATAAGAGAAAACATGTACTTATTCCACGCAGGTGAACCAACTGATGAACGACTGACTGACCAAGGAAATAAAAAACTTTATCACAAAGACAATCGATTCGACACTGTTAATTATTACATTTCCATATGAGCACAACTACGAAATGAGTATAAACTTACACATTATATTCAGTAGATAAGCCAACCCTAGCCCGATGTTTGGAGTATATCCTGTCTTCTAAGTCAATGGTAGTAGAACCTATCAGCTCATCTGGTGGTACAGCATCGTAGTCATATAAGGATACAGTCAGCAGGTAGTCATCAGGTAAGGTGCATCGAAATTCATACATTCTGGAATATCGATATTGAAATCTCTTGTTATAATTGGTTAACATAACTTATTCAGATAATTCTTAATATAGCCACTGCCTCGTTGGCAGAATGGTCGCAAGTGCGACTCGGGCTCGGGTTCGATTTCCGGGTCGGACAAAGTGTTACTGGGTTTTAAAAAAAATCTCAGTAGTAGCACGCTAGCACGGAGTCTGGGAATGTGCCCAGTATATGGCAATAGGCTCACCCCCTATTACATGGGACTCATAACATAAATAGTGAAAAGTGGGTGTTATATTGCACAGTGGCATTAAGTGCCGTAATGTGCACCTCTGCCTACCCCTTCGGGGATAAAAGGCATGATGTTATGTTATGTTCTTAATATGGTCAGTAATTGAGCTAGACAACGAAAAGCCATCAATATCCTGTATTGTAGTGGTAATGGTGTTATTTTTTTCCTGTGTCGTGGGTCCGTTTACACATACAATATCACATACACATGACACCCAGACCGGAAAAACATTTTTGTGGATCACACAAAGAGTTATTTATTCCGTTTGGGAATCGCCGCTACACGTTGCGCGGCAGCCCGTTGCCCAGCCACCACGCCAACCGTGCCGTCAATTAATATTTACCTCTAATATTGTTTTATACCTACACCTCATTCGTCATACACTTTATAAAAACTATACTTAGGCAGAAAATCAATGGAGAAAGAGTCACTTACTTTCCAAAAATAGGGTTCAAAGTATTTTTTACGTGATTTTTTCTATCTCCTAAATGCTTGCTGCCACAGCTGATGGCTACGTAAGGGTCCAGTTTACCAGAGAACGCTTTTGCTACTAAGTTTACACCTTTGACAACGTATACTCGTACTAGAAACTTCGACGGCTCGTTAGTTGGATAGTCCGTAAAATAACTGAAAATTAGAATATTGAGATTAGCGTGCACTTGTCAGTTTTGATTCTTATTAGAACTGTATTTTTAACTTATTTATTCAGTCCCGTTTTCAAATTGTCTCTTCTAATATATTTATTTGATTTTATGTTTTTAATTGTTTTTTTGTAATGTGATGTTTCTTTATGTGCTTTTTCTTCTGTTATTTTAACTGTTTGTCTTTATGTGTGTTAATGAAATTGGTGTAAAGCCGTGTTAACATCACAATAATCTATCTAGGTATATAATTATATAAAAATGAAACCCGTTTCACGTTGTCACGGCATCACGTGTAAACGGCTGAACCGATTTTGATAATTCTTTTTTTAAAATGTTTGTGGAAGTGCAAGGATAGTTCTTACGGAAAAAAAATATTAAGAAAATCTTTCATAAATATTGAAAAATATACATTTAATTTTGCATATTTAAAAAAACGCGCGTAACGAATGTCAACGTGATTCACAGCCATAGACTATATTGAAAGAGCATTGTTTGTTCGGAAACGTGGTTACTTAATTAAATTCTATTGCATTAATATTTTATTTTTTTAAAATAGCTCGCCAAGGAATAGTAATTTGTGGTAGTATCTGTTTCCCTAACTTGACATTGGCGAATGGCTGAACAGCCAAGCAAATTAAAAAAAAACTGTGGTAATCTGTGGCATCACATCCATAACCACGGTAACAATAATTTAAGATTTTTATAAAGTTTGTTTTGTTTTAAAGACCAACAAGTTTTTCGTTTGTTAATTACGGTAAGTGAAGCTTCATATGAATTTTTGGTAACTTTTGGTGACTACATAATATTACAATTTGGTATACATGGAAATACAGAAAATATATAAGAGCTTTTTATTTTTAGTTGGATTTTCGTTTTGAACAATGCCACGAACCAGACGTACATGGTAATATATATTTTGTTTTTTATTTAATGAAATTAGTAGTCCTTTTCAGGTATGGCGAGACCAGGAAAATAGGAAATCATTTTTATATGGGGGATATTATAGATTCCAGTTTAAATTGAATAGGTACTCATACCTTAAGGTCAACTATACAAAATAAATTAGTGCATCAAAGCTACGCTAAGGCGGTACGAAGTTCGCCGGATCAGCTAGTAATAAATAAATAAATAAATTCAGTAACGTTTTTAAGCTCCTACTTCTAAACCACGCATTTACGTCCATACGTATTAGCGTTGGGCTAGAAACACAGACGGATTGAGTCTGTTCGAAAACCTTCATAAAAACTAATTTATATCTTACCCGTTGCTTAAATCAACTCCATTGTAACTGACTGCGACCGTATCGGGGGGTGGTGGCCACCTATAAATGGCGATACCGGCCTTCAAGAATCCGCAGTACAACTGATCATCCTTCTCAGGTATACCCGTTTTTTTGCCGTTGTAAAGCTTTAGGGTTGTACACCAGTCCTTGAACTTGCCAAACTCCGGCTGAGCCTCTAACTCTCCTCCGTACATCTGCAATAGGTTGATAAATAATACTATTAACATTAATAAAGTTGCTAAATATCAACAGATTATACTATGGAAAATGTATTATTTCCTGCAATAGCTAAGAATAAGGCGACACATACCAATTACAGCATAATTATTATTATGAACTAGTGAGATTTATAACTTACGCCCGCATACTAAAAGGATTTTCAAATTTTAAGTTCTATCTAAATATCGTGCCATCTCTGTCATTTTATAAGGAACTAGCTTCTGCCCGCGACTTCGTACGCGCAATCCCGTTTTCTCACGTTCCCATAAGATTTTCACGATTTTTTTTTTCTATCATAAGAACCTTCTCAATGATAATACCAAAAACTATACAAAAAAATCAGCCAAATCGGTCCAGCCATTCTCAAGTTATGACGTGACAACGGGAAACGGGTTATATGCGGTTATATAAATGACTAAAATTCAGCACGACTTAAAATTGAGAGTAGTTTGAGTATTTCAGCGTTAGTTGGCAATAATCGTTTGAGAAACCACAAGGATTTTTTTTAAGGGGGGAAAATCATCGAATGACTGCTCCCGCCTGGGTGAGGTGGAAGGGAGTGTCAGACTCTTACTGACTAAAAACCACCCCGTTCCTTCTCCTGCACGTCGAGCCGGAGCCCCGGTTACCCGTTAGGTTCTCCGCGACTCCGTATCGGCATCGGCCCTATTGGGTCCCATCTGTGGTGGTCTGATGGCTCTTTGAGGCGCGCGCGGAACGCGACGCGCCGTACGCTCGGGTCTGTTTCTGGTCGGACGGGGAGCCACCCATGCTCGCCGTCCGCAGGCCCGCGCTTACGGTGGCCGGAGATCGTCCCGCGATCCCCGACGCCCGGTGTGTCCTTCGCGATGGCTGGGTTGCGAGGAGGCAGCGCTTCGCTGCCTCACGCGTCCCGCCTCCTCCTTAGCTAGCATGACTGCTTCGCAAAAGGAGGTGACGGCATCCCAGTCCCCCTCGCTCCGCATCATGGCCTGCACTAGGCCCGGACGCGAGAGGTCGCCATCGCCGATCACTTCCCTGAGGGCACGGCGGTGCTCAGCCCACGCAGGGCATTCTCCCACTGTGTGTTCCACCGTGTCCTCAGGGCGGTCCTCGCAGTGATGACACCCGGGCATTTCCTCCCACCCCATCAGACACAGGTACTTCCCGAAACTTCCATGTCCGGTGAGGACCTGTGTCAGGCGGTAGGTGAGGACGCCGTAGCGTCTCTCAAGCCACTCCTCAAAGAGGGGAATTACCGCTGCAATGGCAGCGAGCCCAGCCCCCGGTTGCGACAGTCGTTGCTGCCATTCCGCCATGAGATCGCGCCGGAGCTCATCCACCCACGCATTTATCTGGCGCGGCAGCGGATGTTCGCCCCGGCGACGTGCCTCCGCGCGCATGTTATACACACGCGCGAGCACCTTCGCCTCCAGATCCCACGGCGGTAATCCGGCAAGGAGGTTCGCCGACTCCCCGGAGATCGTGCGGTATCCGCGGATCATTCGGATCGCCATGACCCTCTGTGACATGAGCAGCGTCCGAGCAGGACGCCGCAACAAGTTCGGCGCCCAAACAGGGGCGCCGTAGAGGGCCATGGACCGCACGACCCCGGCGTACAACCTCCGGCAGGAGGCGTTTGGCCCCCCGAGGTTGGGGAGGATGCGCTTAAACGCAGCCCCGCCCTCGCCAACTTTGGAGCCAAACGTCGGAAGTGCTCCACGAAGTTCCACCGACTGTCGAGGACGAGGAGGAGAAACCACAAGGATAATGTGCGAAGTACGAGAAATGTAAAAAACTAACAAAAACATTACTTACAATAATTTTATCGGTTGTTTGTGTGTCATCCATATTGTCCTGGAATATAATAACACAACAATTATTACTATGAAAGGAGAAGACTCAAAAATGTATAGAGTAAAAACACAGAATCAATTAAACAAATATATGTGTGACAAGGTAACCAAAATTCAATTATTGTTTTCGATTAATCGCATTGTACGATGTTTCTGCAGATTCATGGCAGTATTTAGTCATTAGAATCAGATTATTACTTGGGTCTAGTTCCATTCAACAAGTCCAAAATGATAAGTATATTTTTCATCGTTTGATCATTATGATGCCATCATCAAGCCTACATAACTTGAATACTGCAGTTCAACTAGGCGAAAGGAAGTAGACCAATTCGAATTTGTATAATAAGTATTACCAACGGGCAACATAACATATGTATTGACATTTCGGGTAAAATAAAAATTCGTATCTTTATAACAATGAAACCTACCTCCATCGTAGCGTAATATCTCATCCACCAATCCTTATGATCAGGATTTTCAGAAGAAATATTCTTTAGTAATTTCGACTGGTTATTTTCTTTAGAAAACATTGGCAGGAGAACGTATTCTTCTTCGTCTACTTCTTTGTTACAAAATACTCGTTTCCATCGAGATCTCTTTGTTTCGTGGATACTTTGCAATGACAACTTACTGCCCAAGTCCACAGACGAAGGTAAAGAACTTTTCTTTATGTAAAGTATTTGACTTACTGAAAATGTTGGAGAACATTGCGTTTAGCACAAATGTGGTTTACGACCCACATATATAAATATTAACCTCTGGAAAGAAGGTTCGCCGAAAATAATGGCACAAACGGTTTTCTAGGTGTGCTAAAGTTACGCTGACGCCCGTTACTGGTAAGCTACTGCTTATTATTTTTAAACGTTTTTTTTTAAATTTATATATTCAAATATTAAAAATATACTTATCACGTAAAGAAAATAAATACAGAGATAACAATAGAAAGAAAAAAATACCTTGAAAAAAACTAGAAGCTGTTATAGACACACTTTTCAACGACGCATCTCTTTCACCTTGGGGTAGCCAGGTTACTATGTACTTATTTGGATTTTTCACAATATTTGTCCCTAAGAATAATGTTCTCCCGAAGGTGCTACTGTCATATAATCTGATGCTCAATGGTGGACAGTACACCTCGTTCAAAGGAGCTTGAAAAGTCTGTGAGGACCGTCCATTGGGAAAGTTGCAGTTGGACTTCTTGTCACACACAACATCAGACTTTATCGTCAGTTCATCTATTTCAAGAACAACACACGGTTTCCTTGTAGTTGTGACGTCACGTAACCCCCACCAATAGATGTCTACTCTGAAATGTAAGAAAATATGTGTTAATTTTTATGAGTTGCACCATCCATTACCAAAATCATCTATCAACTACACCTAATAATTCTTATGAATAGTTCGTTAACTAACTAACTAACTCTGCTACAGTTTTCTCTAAGATTGTGATAGTGTACGTGTCATGTTCGTGAACGGGCGCCGTCAACTGGTACTGGTCAGCTCCGGACTATATTTTTTACTGTCCTTTAAGGTTATTTTTTTCGATCTCTATGACTGTATTTTAGTTTTACATTGTTCTCGCACAATCCAAACAACGAAACTATGTAACTAGAGTTTGTATTGTGAACCAGATTGAAAAAGAGTGACCTATGGAGCTTATTGCTCGTTCTTCTACATCTAGGAATCTACTCCTTGGAATGAGAAAACGGCTTTACTTTTAATTTTTTTATTGACGTTCAAAAGTGTCTTACTGATCTAATTTTAATAAACAATCTTGACTTTGACTTTAAATGTTGGAACACTCAAACAAGAGAAAAAAGGAACCAGTGTCTTGTAGATTAGATCCCGTGCCAGTATACTCCTGGAATATAGACCTCCTCTACATATGAACATAATCATATCACATTACCAATGCTTACAAGTGGGTCGGAAATTATAGTTCAAAAGGTTCAAGTTTATCCGAGACTACTTCTGCCCAGTCTCCGTAAAATGGCAGTTCCTAACTCAACTGTTGTAATTACAAGCTTAATTTTTTACACTGTCGTCACTAATGGTTACTGTGTTTTAAAAAATATTAAAACTGTACAATCACTTGTATGTGGTAGCCTTAGGAATCAGATTAGGTGGTAAAGGTTCTGGTTCATCACTTTCTGTTTCTGGTATCTTGACTGCAGTAGCCACGTATGTTTCTTCAACTGGACTATACACTGTGTTTTTCATTAATGTTTCTGGGATCTTTAAAAAATAATATTTTAGGATAAATGTTAAGAGATATGATAACTGTACGGTAACTAAGGTTACTTTTATAGTATTTAGTGTTTTCATTGTCGTTAACAATTTGATGAGTAGAAATGGAATTGTTAACGCTTTAATTTCCCTTTTTCTATTCAGCTTATGTCGCCGTCCAATTAGTGGTCTGAATGACTGACCAATGTCCACTAGTTTGATAGAATCGCTGACATGAAGATACATGTCTATTACTAAATGTTATACCTGGCAAAGCTGCACTGACATCAGGATTTGGCCGCTGTACTCCGCTCCCTTAAAGAGATCATACCACTGCAATTTGGGAGCATACAGGTAGTCTTGCCTTTCATCCACAACAGGTTGAACTTGTAACCGCCCTATTAGTTCACTTTTACCCTGAAAACAATGGCAATTATATGACCCAATGTTCAAAACCCTATGTTCAATCTCTAAACGCTTAGGTATAGTTCTGTCACTACAAATTCTTTGTGAAATGAAGAGATGGCACGATACTAAAGTACAATTTAAAATTGAGTAGCCTTTCCGTATTTCGGGCGATAGTGTCTTTTCTCTTGAGTTGGTAAGATTAGTGAACATTTAAATGTTCAGGTTTATCAGACTGCACTGCTGCCCGATCTCTGTCAAACATGTAGTCCTTTGTTGTTTCTTCTATTCTTTAATGTACATACAATATACATACATCCATAACTTCACGCCTGTCTCCCATGGGGGTAGGCAGAGACTAGGCAACGCCAATTACTACGATTCCTACATACCTCTTTCGCTTCATCAACAGTCATCAATCTTTTCATGCAAGCTCGTCGGTTAAGGTTACTTTTAATTTGGCCTTTCTTTAATATGTCGCCAATTTTTAATGTATGCTTAGTAAAAAATTAAAAATCGTGCAATTTTTGTAACAAGACGTCATTAAAAAGCCACGAAGATCGAACAATGTCTAGTCATGTGACAAATAACGGATATCATAGGTTGACAGGCAAAAAAAAATTGCTTTGAAGATTGGATAAAACAATATGGCAATTTTCATTTACTTTCAAAGTGGATTTTAAGAGATGCTTTTTTTAGGAGCAAATTAATAGGGACTGCACTCACCAACTGATCGCTGTCAAGTACCTCGACCATCACTAATGGCGGACTGTTTTGTATTCTGTCGTGGGTTGCAGATACAAGCTTATGTATCTTCAACACTTGGTTCCAAATTGGCGTAAGAGTCTTCTGCTGGACCTGGAATTATACCGTTATTCTAATTAAGTTCTGTTGGCTAAATGATAATCTTTAATGTAAAGGACGTTTAGTGGCTGACATGATGGCGAATGTTACCTGTCCAAAAACCATTACTTATTTATTTTTAAGACCATCGCCAAAATTCAAAGCAAATACACTCATGAAGGCTCAAGTGGAGCTCTCACAATCAATTTTTAAAGCTAATAAAGATACGTTTTAAGTTATTAGAACAGAGACTAATTTAAAGCTGCCTGAGAAGTAACAAAAAAGGAAACGTGTAGTTAGTTAGTATCGGATTAGGTTTTACATTTCTTTTACGCATTATTTACAGATTTAAAGTTGCATGGTGCACATATAAAGTAATGGTTCTCATAACGGAGATGGTGAAAGGTAATTTGATAAAAGATGAGATACGAAAGGCTTACCTTAGTTTCTTTAACGGAATTTAAAGTATTTATCCTAACAAAGGGGTGTGCATGGTTATTTCTATCTACACTTGTATTCAATTTTGCTCTATATACGAAAACACGGCATTCCAGCATCTGAAATGTGAGAAGGATATTTCGTTAATAATAATAAACCTTTTATTTTTTGAACCTGGTTTACTTTTTTTCTTTTTTAATCATGTTTTCACATAATACGATTTTTATTACTTCCGTTTTTTGGCAGTTTAGTTTCACTTCACTTCACTTATTTCACAACGTATACCTATAAAACTAACGACTTGTATGTGGAACTATCAAATCAACAACTTATTTTTTTTTATAGGTTCACATTAGCGCTTTAACACTTACCATTGTGGAAGTTTTGAGGCACATATCAAAGTCTTTAACTTTTAGCTTGTAGCCTTTCGGTAGGCAGCCCTCGAATGCATGGATTTGTCGGTACAAGCCCATCCATAAAATGAGTTCCACCTTGCCAGCGATGCAGCAACATCCCGTAGCCATCGTGTTCATATGCTTCGGACATTTTAATGGCTGGAAAATTAAAGACAAATTATGTTGAAAACGCCAATAAAATCATCATATTGATGTTATGATTTAATCTTACTATTATAAATGCGAAAGTTTGTGTGTTAGGGATTTTTTTTTATACTTAATAGGTCGACGTGGACGATGGAGCACGCCTACCTATGAACAACCTTTTCACTCGGGACTTGAAGACACCCAAGTCATATTTGACGGGAAACCCAGACTCCGGCAAGGAATTCCATTCCTTCGCCGTTCGCATGAAGAAGCTTGACGCGAAACGCTTCGTGGAATGTCCACTATATAAGGGTGGCGCCCTGCCATTCGTCTGGTGGTTTTTTTTAACGGGGGAAATCCTTCTGGTGGTACTGTAGTAAAATAGACTAGGGGGAATAAATAATAAATAGTGTGTTTGTGTGCATGTTTGTTTTTCAATCATGTCAAAACAACTGAAAGGGTCGGGATGGTATTTGGAACAGGGATAGACTTTTTTTATGGGGGAAAATCATCGAATGACTGCTCCCGCATGGGTCAGACTCTTACTGACTAAAAACCACCCCGTTCCTTTTCCTGCACGTCGAGACAGAGCTCCGGTAACCCGTTAGGTTCTCCGCGACAGGTTGGTAAAGCATAAGACCAAATTGAAAGGAAACCATTTTTATTTTTCAACGCCCTTTGCTTCGTTTATCAACGAGCTTGTTGGACTCAATGCGATGAAAGTACCAGAAGATATACCACCCAGCAAAAATACTTACTTAGCAACAATAAATGTCGTGGAAATAATCATTCAAAGAATTTAATGAATTATCTTAGTGCGTACTCAAGGGCGTGAAATAAAGTTCTACACACGAATGACTGTAAAACTGAATATATTGGACTAAAAATATAAACCAAGTTGCACAATAATACAATGTAATAAAACTCAAATAATTCGCGGTACAAATACGGAGCGCGTGCGTCACGGCTCCGGCGCTCGTAAGACTCGTTATGTGTCGCTTCCATGCAATCGTCGAGCAGTCAGTGGCGAGGAAGCGGAGGAAGATGAATAGTGAAGTGGTGTGTTGCCACTAGAGTTGCGCGCGTGCGTCCGACACAAACCAAAATCAAATTGCCGCGTTATAATAATTATTTTATAAACTACGGTTATAAAACGACTGCAATCCGCTCTATTTTTGGGTTTAATATACTAAAATCTTCTCTCCTAAGTGTAACAAACACTTTTCGGAAAACTGCATCAAAATCGGTAAAGCCGATCGCGAGATAATCGCGCACAAACATATAGTAGGTAGACACATAGAGGTTAAACGAAGGATCTCTTTTTTTGAAGTCGGTTAAAAAAACTGCCCAAAAAAGTAATAATACGCTTCTTTATCTTTATTTATTATTACACAGGGCATTTGAAACCATAATTTAAAGAAATTTTAAAATTGAAAAACTTCATGTTATCAAATTGCAGAATGCAACTGTTGAATATCAAAAGCGTGTAATTGCTGTGGGGTTTATAATACTTGCATCTGTTTAATTTATACAAAGGGGAACACGTTTAGCCTTGAAAACTTTACATTTTTTGTTCGTATCTACATACATCTGTCTCCGTTGGTGAGTGGTCACGAAATTGATTAGTCTTGCTTAACAATTACTTAATAACTCAATCCTGGTTGAAAAAAAATACTGAAATCCCTTGTAATTCATTCTGCAACCAGCAATCGTACTTTTTAACACTGTCACAATTTCCCATCTTACGGTAGATGAAAATTATTAGGGTTTAGAATTTCAATCATTTTGTGTCCAGAAACTTGACGAAAGTTATCTCATTTGACAATATTCACAACAATCATTTCCATTAATAAAATAACCCTTAACTTCATTGCAATAAAGTAGTGTTGACTACCTACTAACACAATTAATAAATTGTACTTGAATAGGTATAATCCTTTTTTTTTAAGGGGGGAAAATCATCGAGTGACTGCTCCCGCCTGGGTGAGGCGTGAGGGAGTGTCACTCTTACTGACTAAAAACCACCCCGTTCCTTCTCCTGCACGTCGAGCCGGAGCCCCGGTTACCCGTTAGGTTCTCACCTAACAACAAAACAAAACTTATCAAAGATCACGATGAAACTAATTAACAACGTAAACAAAAATCTATCACAGACAATGTTTGTCTTAACTTTATAAGAACTTAAGTAACATAAATCACTTAAGTATTGCACTTTGAACTTTATTATATTCGAAATAAAGTATCAATAATACTGATTTATAACATATCACTTAACTATAGCACTTTGAGCTTTAACATTAAAGAAATAAAGTATTAAATATATTGAATTTGACCTTAAAGTGAAGACACGTGTAACACTCAACAGACTTGGTTTCTACTGACGCAGACCGGCAGGGGGAGACGTCTGTTTGGTCTGGTTGAAGGCTACCCTACTCCTATTACCTTTTATTTGTATAACTGGATCTACCTATGTTATTATTTACTATCTTTATTATAAAAATAAATCGCTAAATGTGTTGCCAAGGCCAAATGTTAAGAATAGGTAAACCGATTTTCTTACAAGACTTCTTACTTTGTTAAAGTCACAGTCCCAAGAAAAACAAGAATGTTTTTCTTGGGACTGTGACTTTTTGGAGAACGTTCTTATAGATGTACCTAAAAAAAAAAACAAAAATGCGAAGAAAACGTTACATCGTAAAATAAAATTTAGCAGGGCCCACTAGTTTATATTAGAAAAAGATAAGTACTTGATTCTTTATTAAATCAAGTTATCATTTGATATTAAGCAAATATTGTTATGTAACATAATGATTAGGAAAAATAAACTGCATTACGATATCGATACCGAATTCTAAGAATGGGGCATATATTTAGTAATGGTTTTAGTTATTTTTAGTAGATGTGGTGTTGTAATTTATGTCTGTTAGATAATTGTAATCATGTTCTTGTAATATAAAGTTTATTTTTAACATTTTTTCTCCTTACAAGGGGAGAAAATCGAACCGGCCCTCATCATTTCTAAGAAATAATTTTCTATTTTTATTCGAGTAGAACTTAATCGGTATTATAATTATGTAACGCGTTTTCTTATGAATTGGGAAAAGTATTGGGTAAGTCTTTTTACAAAGGACGTAAATAGATTGACCAACTATTTTTACTCTTAAAAATTAAATGCGCTTTTGTTTAACGAGCACGCATTAACCAATGGATAAATTATACACAGGTCCAGTAAATAAATAAAAGAAATAGCTGAAATCAATATCTACTTAAAAACCCAATATATTTTAAGGTCAATTTATGATTTCAAAATTGTTTTAACATTTTCGCAAATATCGAAAACTTTGGACACACATTTTTTAGCATAATATTATGTCAGTGAAGTTTTTTTAGCAAGTTTAGGCAACTCGCTCGCCAAAGGTGAAGATTATGGCAAACCCCTTGATAATCCACTTTGAAACAAATATAGAAGATCCAACAGTCAAACTATTTATGTATAGTTTTGTTGGACCTGGCGTTAGATTGTAAGGCATATCATGTACCTTTTATTATTAAATAAATAAATAATGACGTCCATAGTCAATTAGTAAAATCTTAGGGGCTGACGATGATGATTGTATTTAAATAAATAACAACAAACCCTCAAGTAAATGTTTTGTATCCGTCCACAATGGCTTCCATTCTGTTCAGGGATCACAGAGTATACTATATCAGCTATTGACATCTTATAGAAGGCTACTCTTGACCCGCCGTTAAGAAGCCACACTACAATGTCAGGCCACCCTTCTGACGTCTGCAATAAGATTATTTTTTATATTTTCAAAATATTCAGTTATACTGAATAAGGGGTTGAAGGGGTTATCCCTTATTCAGTATAATTATTATAACTTACATATTCTGCACGAACTTGCTTTTTTAAATAAAAATTCATAATATTGACGACCAGCTAAACGTTCGCATTTAATATTAAAACTATCTATAGGCTTGTGTAAAACCAATAGGGTCAAAGTACCTATGACTTTTTCAGACAAAACATGTATAAGAATATCGACCACTTTACCTTGTAAATTAAACCTTTCAGATTCTCAGCAATTTGTCTAATATCCGCTAACATAAACTTGACGTCTCTCTTTGTGCTGTTGATAGAATCCGTCCTAGACAGACTTTGTATGAAGCTCAATGAAGAACCCCTCTGTGTTCTTTTAGTTATTTGCTGGTAGATTTTTTCCTGAATTATAAAATAAATCGATATTTTATCCCAACGTATAAACTTTACTAGTTATATTACATTTGTTAGACTTTAGTTAGTTTATACGCGCAGTTGGTTCGCATATACGCGAAGTAGAGGCGCGTTTCACGACGCTCCGTGTTCGTTACAAGGGTGCGTTCGAATCTCGTATAAACGCCGTGGGTTATTGGCATACGCGACTTTTTCATTACCTTCATTAAAAAGTACCCGATAAACTTAAGTGACAGGTAGTTCATACAAACTTACATATTAATTTTAATAAACTGGTACACAGCGGTTGTAATATGGTTATGCTGATGATGATTATGATGAACTGCCTCGTTGGCCGAGTAGTCGCAAGTGCGACTGCCGGGCAAGGGGTCTCGGGTTCGATTCCCGGGTCGGGCAAAGTATTACTGGGTTTTTTAAAATTCTCAGTAGTAGTACGGAGTCTGGAAATGTGCCCGGTATATGGCAATAGGCTCACCCCCTATTACATGGGACTCATAACAACTAGTGAAAAGTGGGTGTTACATTGTACTGTGGTAGAATGTGCACCTCTGCCTACCCCTTCGGGGATAAAAGGCGTGATGTTATGTATGTGATTATGATGAATAAAATTGAGTATATTCAGTAAACTCACAATTTCTTCCTTCTGCAAAGCCAGCTGTTTATTATCTAGTTCAGTGCTGTATTTCATCATAGTGTTATCGGTACTACTACCAGGACCGGAGTACTGTATAATGTCCAGAAACTTGAGGATATTGCCAGCAGCATCATCTACCGCCTTACTGAGATCTTCTGTTAGCTCTCTTAACGAATCAAACTCAGAGTTTTTGAGACGACGCTCCACTTCTGTTAGTGTTTGTTCCTGTAAAGATGAAAGATGTGTCGAGTGAGAAGAGTGAGGATTATTTATGACAAACCATCTCCAAAGGTGTTTCACATGCTTATTTCCGGCACCAAAGCATGCTTCAATTGAGTACTTGTCACTTAGTAGCATGTGTAACGGAATGTTGCCCAAAATTAGTTTGCTCATTTCAAACATGTTGACGGAACGACAGGCGTTCGATTTTTAAACATTTTTGAGCATAATCAATAGAACGTCTTTTGGCATGTCATTTTAGAGCATGCGTAACAATACCTTAAAGCATTTTCTACTCAGTGAAAGAATTCGAATAGATGATTTTATTACGAACGAATAGATGATTTAATTATTTTTGATATTAAATATTCTTACTTTACCTTGCATATATATATTCGAAGTTATAATGTTTGTTAGATATTTGTTTTCTCTTGGTTTTCTTTTTTTTTTTCTATTTTAGTATGTTCTGTTATTTGTATGTTGCGTCAGGTATGTCTTTACATTATTCTCACATGTGTGTACAATATTGGAATATGTATCAGAGCAATGTAAAACAGACTTTTTTTAAAAGAGTAACGAATGGAGTTTCTTGCTCGTTCTTCTCCACTCGAATCGACACTATCTTGTATAAGACCTTTTTTTTTGTACCCATGTTCGCAAATGAATAAATGATTTGATTTGATGAATTAATGATGATTATGTAAACTGTAGTGCAAAATAAACATATACTAAAAAAATTAAATTATTTAAATACAACTCTCAGTTCGACAAAGCAAATGAAATGTTCAAACACGAAAAATATGTCAGAAGTGGGATTCGAAACCACACCCACAGAAGTGGACTGCGACCTGAACGCAGCGCCTTAGACCGCTCGGCCATTCTGACTTAAACATTTAAGTGAAATGTGGTTTCAAGATCCAAAAACACCTAATTAAAAATAATTTTAGGTAAAGACAAAAGCTTTAAAAATTAGTCATTTTCGGTGTACGAACGCGTTTACTACGAACCAACTAGCTCAACATCCCATTCGTTTTTCTTAAGTTCAATATTTGTAAAATTTAATTACAGCCCTTTTGTAAGTATATTTTAATTTTAGTTAGCGGCTCGTTCCAAAAAGCTCCGGGTGGCAATTGTCGAGTTTGCTAAAAAACTTTCCAAATATTCCTTTACATTCACCTCATCCATAAAAAAACAAACATAACAGACAAATCGATACACGATTCCTGATTCCACGATTCCCATGGCCATCGGATCGCATAGGAAATGAAGAATATTACATTATTATGTCAAATAGGAAGATCTTACCAAATCAGTAACGATGCCGTGAACCATATTGTTTCTGTACATCCTAAACCTGAAGTCTGGTAATCTCATGGCCAGCTGAAGAACGGGGAACGTGTTCTCGAAGTCGAGGTAGCCATGTACTGGACGAGTTTTCAACACATCCATTGAACCGGTGTAGTATAGTTTCCGTTGTTCTAAGAAATAATTACAGAATTGAAAATAAAAAAGTTATACAGTTTAGCTGTCCTAAAGTTGTCAAAATATTTCATCTTCTCATACTTACTTATTTCAGACATCATAGCAACAAACTCTGGAACAAGAAAAAAATATCGAACTTAATTTAACTGATTGAATTTATCATAACATAACCCCGAAGGGGTAGGCAGAGGTGCACATTATACCACTGTACAATGTAACACCCACTTTTCACTATTTATGTTATCAGCCCCATGTAATAGGGGGTGAACCTATTGCCATATCTCGGGCACAATTCCAGACTCCGTGCTACTACTGAGATTTTTTTTAAAACCGCAGTAATACTTTGCCCGACCCGGGAATCGAACCCGAGACCCCTTGCCCGGCAGTCGCACTTGCGACCACTCGGCCAACGAGGCAGTGATTGAATTTATAATCTTTGATTTAAGGTATTATCTACATTTTGTCTATTACTTTCACGTACATTTTTCAAAACATTTTGAATTTTTAATCAAAGTAATGCACCATTCATAAACCATTCATGATCCTTTACTTTGTATGCTACGCGCTTTAAAAACATATTTTTTATTTGCATGTAATGTCGACGTTTGGCCACTATCTCACCTAATAGTAAGCGATGATGTGGCGGCGATTTTCCTGAAGCGATACCACCCTTCTTAATTACCTCCTTAATTTAAAAGTTTGGCAAGGTCCTTGCAACTCCTCTGATATTAGATGTCCTAGTTGGATGAAACCGCTTAACATCAGGCGATAAACCGCTCATTCACACCATATCCTTTAAAAATACGATAGGCACTTACCCTCATCTCCTTGATCATCGGTAGGTAGTTCTCCTACAGTGATAGCAATGCCACAAAGTTTTCCAGAAACGCGTCGATCCAGCATGGAAACTTCCAGAATCGGGCAGAACATGCAGAAGTCTTCCATGAGCCATAAATTTTCCTAGAAAATAAGGGACACTAAGTTAGTTTTAATACTTCACAATACTAATCGAATATGGATCCAAAGGGGTGTCAGGCAGGGAGACACTATCTCGCCCAAACTATTTACGCTGGTCTTGGAGGATGTATTCAACAATCTGGGAGAATAAAGGCCTATTAATATCAGCTTCCATTTTCCATTCTATTGCTCCACTATCCAACCTCGATTCGCTGATGATATAGCGTAATTCGGCAGTGATCAGACTATGGTACATAATCTAGAAGTACATGACGGATCATTAGACGTAGGACTGAGGAGGAGGAGGAGGAAGGAGCTAAACCTTTATAAGACCAAGATCACGACCACGGATATTGCAAGCACGACGAGTATCAGTGTGAAAGGTAAGTCAATAGAATAAGTCAGCCAATATATTTAACTTGGGAAAGAAAACCAGGGAACAGAAATAAGCAGGCGGATCCGTCTAGAATGAGCAGCCTTTGCGAAACTGAAGTTTGCTTTCAAAATGAACCTCACCGAAAGTCAGTGCGTCCTGCCAGTCCCTACTTACAGAGCCGAGACTTGGGTGATAACAAAAGCCCTCCAGAGACTAACTGTCGTCACACAAAGGGCCATGGAACGTAAGCTGGTAGAAGCAACTTTGATGCACCACAAGACTTACAAATAGCTGCGGAAACAAAGCAAGGTATCAGATGTAGTCAAATGAATAGCTGAAGTGGCAATGGGCGGGACATGTAGCCCGCAAACACAACTTGTGTTGAGGTACCACGGGGTAATCCAAACGATCTGTTGGTAGCCCGCAGATGAGATGGAAAGATGATATCAAGGAGATGGCGGGCAAAATTGGATACTAACAGCCAAAAATAGAACTAAATGGAAAGATTTAATCGAGGCCTACACCAAATTGGCTAAAAAAGGTTGGAGATGATGATGATGATGAACTTAGTTTTTGGTTCATTACACTTAACAATTTCCTTTATCTTTATCGCTATTTTATATATATCTTACAATTAAATCGTGTGCCCATTATGATGTCATCATCCTCTCCTGAAAATTCCAAACATATTCCAATCATACGAATAGTGTCACATCTCACCGGCACGGAAACTTGGCCACCAACTAACTCGCCGATAATTTCTATTTAAATATTTTATTTTCACTATATTATGGGTTTATGCACTAAATTACAGTTTTTTCATGGTTTAGTAACTCAGTTATTGAAAAATTTATGCACCAGCAGTAATCTTTGAAAAAATTATCATTTTCACAGAAATATTGATTTTAACACTGTCAATTTAAAAAGAACACAAAATGAAAAATAAACATAAAGTCTTCATTGTTTTTGCATTTTAATATTGGGTGTTTCCTCCCCTAGCCCTGATAACAGCTTGCATTCGTTCTGGCATACTTTGGATGATGTTTCTGATCTCAACTTGTGGTATGCTTTCCCAAGCGGTCAGTACTGCATTTCGAAGCTGGTTCAGAGTTTCAGGCGGGTTGGAGGGGGACTTTATTTTTCTTTTAAGCATATCCCAGATATGCTCTATTGGATTTAAGTCTGGACTACGAGCTGGCCACTGCCATTTTTGATTACCAACCTCTGTAAGGTATTCCTCCACGCAATGAGCAACTTGTGGGCGCGCGTTATCGTGCATTAGGAGGAATTCGTCGAACCCAAGAAACCCCGAATATGGCAACACATGTTCCTGAAGAATCTCCTCGATGTATCGTGTTGCCGTTAATCGGTTATCGACGATAACTAACTCCGTACGTGCATCGGAACTTATTCCTCCCCAAACCATTATAGAGCCTCCATGAAAACTAACAGTTTGTGTGGTGGTAATGGGTAAAAACCGCTCTCCTCTTCTTCTCCATACTCGCTCCCGACCATCTGGAGCTCGTAAAGCGATTCGCCACTCATCTGTGAACAGTACTCGAGCCCACTGCTCTTGGGTCCAGTTGACGTGTTCTCGTGTGCGAATCGTAGTCGAGCTACTCGGTGACTTCTGAGAAGTTCTGGGCCACGTGCTGGTCTACGAGCTTTTAAATTCACTTCCTCTATTCGTCTTCTCACTGTACGTTCACTAACATTGACACCTCTTGTGAACTGGAGTCGCCGGCGTATCTCAACAGCGGTGAGGTAGCGATTTCTCAAAATTTCTAGGACAATAAATCGATAATTCCTGGCTGATGTGCATCTGACACCTCCGCTGCCTGGTCTACGGGAGTAGCGGCCTGTCTCCTGTTATCGTTTCAGCGCATACTGCATCGATGAACGTGGTACATTCAGAATAACAG
Organism: Spodoptera picta; assembly: GCA_038387885.1. Lineage (NCBI taxonomy): Eukaryota > Metazoa > Arthropoda > Insecta > Lepidoptera > Noctuidae > Spodoptera > Spodoptera picta. Next base: position 1,376,315 of record JAZHFQ010000105.1, read on the forward strand.
CAACTTCTCGCTGTGTCAGCCCTTGTTCGATCAATGCTACAGCTTGTGCAACCTGTGATGGTGTTAATGGCATTTTTATTGGAATCAAATCACCTTTAGTCATTGAAGAAACAGTACGATATGACAATAATTGAATAACCTAACAATAAACTTTCACAAAACACAAATTTAAAACAGCAACTTAGTCGCTCAGATGACCGGGTTCAACTAAAACTTAAAAATAACATCATATTGCACTCAAACGTGATAAATTACCCTCTTGAACTGAAGGTAAACATTTTTTAGACCTACCTTCATAATAAATAATCATAGGAAACACTTAAAGCTCTTGTTATCGCGAAATACGCACTTAGCCAAGATTCCGTGCCGATGAGTGTATATCAGAGCTAAAGTAAAAACTATTTTTTCCAGGCAAAACCAGTTATGTCCAGGATACCGTAATTTAACAACAATTTTATAGGTTTTTAAATATAGCTATCTATCTTCTTCTCCAAGTTCCCAGACAGCAGAAAAAGGCATATCGACAATGATTATAAGAATTATTAAGAACTTATGTGCCAATAAAATGGAATATTACACATGTTATTAACTCAAAGAAACAATAGTCTTGAAGAAGCGTTTAAAAAAAATACATCAAAATTGCCCCATCGATCATCGATAAATCACAAAAAAGATTAACATTTTTTTTTACAATTATAAACCTTCTACGCTTTTAATTATAATGAGATCAATGTAAATATTAAATTTGAATGAAAACCAACAAGGAGGTTGGCTAGTTAAGTAAGTGTTGTATTTTTCCACTGGTCAACTGATAGCATGCGCTGCCCTGCCGGAGAGCCTGCTATCAGCCGACTGACGATGTAACACCGAGACAGTCGAGTTTGCATCTCGATCATGCGCACTGCGATGCCACTCATTAACGGTCACTGCAGACGGGACACTGGTCATAGCTACAAATCTTCGGCACTAGAAGCGAGAAATGACTGCAAAGGTAGCTGAAGCATGCGACATTCACATGAAACTTTGATAGAAAGAATTTAGATATGAAGAAAGAAAAACACATTTACTATGCACCAGCCCCAGCAAGAAAAGCATACAAAAAATATTTATTACCTACTTATTTAAGGGACCGGTACAGGGCATAAAAATTATGTGGTGGATACCACCAGCCTTAAATATATTCGGCGAGACCAAAATAGAAAATGTATAAGGACTATCCAAAACATGTCAGTTTCAATAATCCACCCAGATATTTTCTGTCTTGGGTGAGGCGAAAGGCAGTAACAGACTAAAAACAACTCTGTTCTTACTCCTGTTTCGAGTCGAAGCTAAGGTAACCCGTTAAGTAGTCCGTGGATGTCAGAAGGGTGGCGATTTGAGATTGTGCGATGGTCCGTCTGCAGCGACCGTACGTAGCCATGCTGCATACAGCATATACTGTATGTTAAGTGTAATCCTTTGATTATACAAAATCAAAGGGTGAACCAAAAACTTATTTTTTTTTAACATACGTGTACTGGGTATATTCCTCGCATATTTCTGCTTTTGACAGAGTGAGATGGATGATCAGGGTGGAACTAACGCCGTAGTTCCTGTTATGAAATTGTGAGGGCATGTTCATATCGAATTTAATACTTTTAAAATTTTCTGTACAATACCAAGTAGGTACCTACTTTGACTTCATGGTTGACGTAGTGGCTAAGCAACCAACTATTGCTGTATAACGGTTCGATTCCCGCACGGTATAATGTTTGTTGTTTCAGATCAAGTGTTGTATTCAGTATTCGGGGTTTAATAACATAACATAACATCACGGCTTTTTATCCCCGAACGGGTAGGCAGAGGTGTACATTATGCCACTACAATGTAACACCCACTTTTCACTATTTATGTTATGAGTCCCATGTAATAGGGTTCATATAATAGGCTATTGTCATATACCGGGCACAATTCCAGACTCAAAAACCCAGTGATACTTTGCCCGACCCGGGAATCGAACCCAAGACCCCTTGCCCGGCAGTCGCACTTGCGACCACTCGGTCTCGGATCGGTCTGTCAGTATTCGGGGGTCTAATAAATTGGTCTAACATATTTTGATATATATAGCATATATGAACACTTGTATGGAAAGGGCCTTATGTTAATAACGTCGGCCAATAGTACACTGACCAGTAGTACGTATAGTGTTAACATTTTCATGTATATGTATCGTCGTCGATTGTAGTTATGTCGCAGGCAGATTATATGATTCCCCGTATTACATAACGGCTAGCCATTTATAAAATCAGAACTGTTTTGGAATATCGTGGTTGAACGATTAGATTAGTTATATTGGGTAAATTCAGTATGAGGCACTAGTGCAATGCACGACGAAATTCATGTTATATAATAATTCAATCATTTTATTTAAACAATTTATGATATACAGACCGTATATAGCATGATATAAATAAGCATTATCCCTGAAAATATGAACATCAATAATCATTATTTTCAAGGCAAGTTGATTTAATTTATGAGCGAAACATACTTGATTGTTGTTAATGGCGGGAGGGCGTTAGCCATTTAAAACTTAGTTTTTCTGATGAGCTTAAATTTGGTTCATACAGAGTCTACCACCAACGAAAATCCAGATATTTAAAGAAACGTGCACAGGACTTACTTGACCGTTATGGACGACGGGAAGAAACTCGGAAACGGGCTTTCAAGGCCTTAACTATATTGTCTTTCTTGTAAATATGATAGAATATGAATAAATGAGTCGAAACGGCCGAGTAATACAATTTACTAGTACTAGAATGCGTTTTATTTACCGGTTGCAAAGGCGATACTGGTTCAACGCTGGTGCTGCGAAGTCCCTGCTGGTAGTAAGGCACAAGCGTCCTCAAAGACACAAGCATAGCTCCTCGGTGAAAGGGACCATCATCTCCCGAGGCTGCCAATGTACCAGAGGTCGTTGCTCCATACATGTGAAGAAGAGAAGGCCCGAATGTTGGTAGAAAACCTGTAAAGATTGTAATGGTTGAATATTTTGCATCAGTAGTTACAGCCAAATTTTTGTTGTGTTACCTTCTTCTTGTTTTAATATCCCATTATTATCATAATTAAAAGAAGAAAAAGTCAACTTTTACTAACTAGACATCTTAGAAATTGAACTGTCTATTCGTGAAGCTAAGTGCTAGTTCCAAAACGGATGTTCATGAGGCAATGACGTTTTTTTTTATAAAACATTAACTTTTATTTAACAGTATCGCATTATCACGCATGTATTTAGAAAACTATATTATTACCATTTTCTCCATCATGTGACACCTGGCCTAGCTTCAAATGAGCGCTGCCCAGCACTCTGTTGAAGCAGCCGTCTCCAGAACACACCTCCAGCCGAATCATCTCACTCATTGTCGGGAACATCTCCACAATGGATATCTGCTCACAATAGACTGGGTGATTGTTACGAGCTTGAACTGCAGTTTTTGCCTAGAAAGAGACATAATTTATCATGACTGCCTCCGAAATGTCTTCTGTATTTTCATAACTCCTAAAATAATACAGAGTTAAGTCTTTGCATGGATGCTATTATGCGGCCTTTTTCGTTCAAGCTGTTGATTTGACAGATACTGGAATATGATAGAAAAATGATCAAAATTATGGCAATTAACTAACAAAACTATTGGACTTATTTACAAATGACCTCGTAGTCATTATTAAAGATACAAAAATAGTTGACAAATCTTATAATGAAATAATTTTACCGAAAGGCCGCAAAAAGACACCCTGACGAAAGTACTCGGTAATTTTCCAAAACGTCGGTCTCCCTGACCATGCGCCCCGTTTGGCAGACCAAACGCTCCGTATACGGTGATGATGTAATTAGCCGGTTGTTGTTCAGCACCAGTCGGTAACAAAAGATTGCTGGGAAATAAAAAGAAAGTCATATCACAAGGTAGTCAACATTACCGATGACATAAGATTCGCCAAAGACTCATTTGAAACCAAGTTCGTCAGTATGGTCCCAGGGTATGAGAGCTTGATTCATTCAATTTATCAGAGGATTTGAAAAATTGGATAAAAGTTAGCCTTGCTATACTTTAATCTTTTCTGGACTAATAATGACTTTAGAATTATAAGTTACGCCATTCATTCTTCGAAGTAAAAAGAAGACAACTTAACATCTTCACTATATTGGAAAAAGAAAGGAGCTACTGAATAGCTGATCCTTGGGGGAGGCCTTTGTTCAGCAATGGAGGTCTTATGATTGGCCGATGTGATGATGATGACGAATAGCTGTCATAATTCAACTTACTCTTCTACTCTGTCTTCGTGTACAACAACAGGCATTACTTGAATATCTCCCCGAAAAACGATGGATATATCCACCTTCAGGAAACCCACGGCTCCAGCAGACGGGTTTCGGGGCAAGCTCAGTTGTGCCCATTTATGGAAAACTTGATGATCTGTTCAAAAAACAAAAGCATACCTATAATATACTTAAAGTTCGCGTTTTATGCAAGGAAATAGAATCAATGACAAAGATTCATTGATTTTTGCACGTGCATAAAAATCATTATAGTAATCTTTTCGCAAATTATACGCACTGAGGGCTATGAAACCCGTAGTTAAAGTTGCAGCGGAGAAGAAGTACTAATAAATAACGTAATAGTACAATTAATAAAGACTATCTATAAAATAAATAATGTATTATTAAAAATTCGTAACACATTACCACGCGTCTGAAACACGCATATTATTTGACAGTGTCAAACCGTAGTAAAAAAAGTATATGTTTTTGTTAAAAAAGTTTATTATACAATTGAACCAAACTTTTTCAAGTTTCTACTGAGCTACATACAAGGGCACAAGGACATTGTACATAATAATAGCATAACATACGAAGCTTAAAATATATATAACTATTTTCTTTACAATTTTACTATGCCATTGCCATCATAACCGCGAGTAATGCTATTAAATTACGGTATATAAGAAGGAAGAGCGCTGCCAAACTTATTTCCTATATAAAATGCTGGAGAGATGAGAGAGATTTATTAATATAATACATAGACCATTGCTGCATCCTGCACACAAATGTAATAAACTCACACCATAACAAGGTATTGCACCGATTGCATCGTAGAAGCACTCACACAGACGCATAAGCGCCACCCTTATTTTTAGGGGTCTGTCCTGTAAAGCTGTTGATAGCAAAACGGAGCTACCAATAGTCCGTTATTTTTTCTTGAAGCGCCATCTACATAATGTGATAGTCAGAAAAAAGCTCACTAACATCAATCTTGAGTTTTAATCAGTTAGTTAGAGAGTGACAGATGCGATAATGCTGTTTTATCTAGTTGTAATAAATATAGGTACGGAACCCTGGACTAAGTTCAGTATTGCTATGAAAGCTAGTGCTACCTTTGCACATCTAGACCTCCCATCAGCCTGCCAGTTGGGTTTCCACTTTGAGTGAGTGAACACGTCGACAGTTTAACGAGATTTTTAAAGACCTTTTTACCTAAGTGTGTCTTAACTTGTGTTGTTTAGAAGTGAATAATATTATTTATTTGTATTTGATTAAAATTTCATATTATATTATAGGATTTGAGTAAACTAAAAACGAATACCAGTTTTTTTTTTACTTTTGGTAAGTACCCTTATTGTTTCAGTAGTTACTTGAAACTTTCTTCTGAACATTTTAACTAAGTTCAAACTTGTCTTGTTGTTATCAAACAGACTTGTTGCGGACATTTGCCGCGGAAATGTTAGCAACAAAATTAACACCATCTTTAATAACTTTTATCGGAAAACTTAGAATAGACTTAGGCATCGTGTTCTTAGACTTGCAAATTAATTTTGTGGCTATATATTCTTTTTTAAAGTGCAATCATTAATATTTAACACGTTAAACGCCATGGCAGTCACCGGTGACCGACATTAGCGGAGGATTTGCCTTCAATAGTTTTTTATTGGCAGCCAATGCCTTTAATAATTTAGAAAATCGCATTTTTATTGACAACAGAAGGTGTCAAACATTTTCAAAATATTGCATTCGATAGCATACTTTTGGGTGTTTGCATCTCAAGAGGAAATAGGTATGGACTGAACTAAGTTATTTAATTCGTATGTCCGCTTGTCTCCTTGTTTGTTTGCCAAAATATTATATCCCCTGTAAATCGTCCGGGCCTTTTTTACATATTTTGCAAAAACGTATTTTTCAATAATCCAGAAGTCAAAACGTCGGTGTCTTTTAGCGATGACCAAAAACTATACCTAAATAGTAAAAGATACATTTTTATTTTAAATAAGATACGGAATTACGGATTCCTATTTAGTATAAAAAATGTTATTATATTCATAGGATTATAATCATGTGTTATTTGCGGAAGCATTACTACGACTAAGTACTTCGATCCGCGCCGACGCCGACGGCTATATAATATTTATACTGCAGCCCAACACGGCGACGGCCAACATTCACATAGAATTTTTTTTACTAATGTTATGTAAAATACAAAAGCACTAAATACCAGATCCGTGACTGCCTCGTTGGTCGAGTGGTCGCAAGTGCGACTGCCGGGCAAGGGGTCTCGGGTTCGATTCCCGGGTCGGGCAAAGTATTACTGGGTTTTTAAAAAAATCTCAGTAATAGCACGGAGTCTGGAATAGTGCCCGGTATATGGCAATAGGCTCACCCCCTATTACATGGGACTCATAACATAAATAGTGAAAAGTGGGTGTACAGTACACACAGCTGAGCATATTGTGAGAAACCAAATTGACTATATAATGATCAACAAACGATACCGTAATTGTGTCAAAAAAGCTCAAACATACCCTGGTGCAGATGTAAGATCGGATCATAACCCAGTGATCATGGATATCAGATGCAGGTTGAAAAAGTTACAGTCAAAAAGTATGAACAGAAAACCAGACATACGGAAACTTGCACAGCCTGAAACACGGGTAAAGGTGTGTAACGCTATTAACCAATGGGCCACAGATTACAGCACCAGAACCACCAATTGTGATCTCGACACATGGACCAGCTTGAAGCAAAACGTGTACGACATCTGCCAAAAATATCTGCCGCCATCTCGACTCGTTAAGAAACGGGACTGGATGACAGACTCAATTCTACAACTGATGGAAGAACGAAGAATACATAAGAACACAAATCCAGACAGATATAAGGAAACCGATGACACCATTCAGAGAGAGATCAGAAAGGCTAAGAACACCTATTATAGTAATAAATGCGCACATATGGAAGATCTCCTCCGCAAACATGACAGCTTTAATGCCCATAAACATATCAAAGAAATGATGGGTCAAAGACGTAAACCTATTAATACCTTAACAGATAAAGGTGGAAATCTGATTCTGGACCCCGATAGTAAGAGAAGACAATGGTGTGATTACGTTTCGGAGATGTTTGCTGATTATTCAAGGAATATGGCTATAAGTACAGATAATACTGGTCCTTCGATTTTAAAATCAGAGGTTCAACGTGCGTTGAATTCAGCCAAAACAGGCAAATCACTCGGACCAGACAACATAACCATCGAGATCCTCAAACTATTGGAGGAAGATCAATTGGAAACGCTGACACAGTTCTTCAATTATGTTTACGACACTGGCATTTTCCCAGATGACTGGCTAAAATCAACGTTTATTACAATACCCAAAAAGCAAAATGCTAGAAATATCGTATGATTAGTCTAATGAGCCATGTACTAAAAGTGTTCTTAAACATTATACAGAACAGAATAAGACCAAAATGTGACAAACATTTGGGAAACAGCCAGTTCGGATTTCGCTCCGGTGTCGGAACCAGGGATGCTCTATTTGCTCTCAATGTTCTCGTACAAAAGTGCAGAGACATGCAGACTGACGTATTTCTTTGCTTCATCGACTATGAAAAAGCTTTCGACCGTGTCAAACACCAACAACTTATCAGCCACCTGTCAGATGTTGGGCTGGATGGCAAAGACGTCAGGATAATCCGCAATCTGTACGACAAACAAGTAGCAACAATAAGAGTAGAAAATGAAGACACCGAGCCGATTGAGATCTGTCGCGGAGTTCGTCAAGGTTGTGTTCTTTCGCCGATGCTCTTCAATATTTACTCAGAGGCCGTGATGTCTGAAGCATTAGAAGACCTCGATGTTGGAGTAAAGATTAATGGCACGCTGGTAAACAACTTGAGATATGCAGATGACACGGTTCTTGTTGCTGCTTCGGAACGTGACTTACAGACAATTGTAAATAAAGTCAACGAGACAAGCGAGAAAGCCGGTCTGTCTATTAACATCAGTAAAACCAAGTTGATGGTTGTCTCCAAAAATCCTGATCTTGACCCAATTATAAACATAGATGGTAAACCAATCGAACGAGTACGACAATACAAGTATCTCGGGGCTTGGGTAAATGAAGTATGGGAATCAGATCAAGAAATTAAGACCCGGATAGAAATTGCCCGAGCATCTTTTAACAAAATGAGGAAAGTTCTGTGTTGTCGTCAAATAAACATTAAGCTCAGAGTTAGGTTACTCTTCTGCTACATCTGGCCTCTAGTCATGTACGGATGTGAAGCATGGACCGTGAAGGAGGACACTACGAGACGTATAAACGCATTCGAGATGTGGTGTTACCGTCGTATGCTCCGAATCAGCTGGACACAAAGGGTTAGCAACGAATCCGTGCTACAGCGCGTCCAAATGACCCGGAAAATTATGCTGACCATCAAAAAGCGAAAAATCGAATATCTCGGTCACGTGCTTAGACACGATAGATATTCACTGCTTCAACTGATCATGATGGGCAAAGTGGAGGGGAAGAGACGTGCTGGGCGCAGAAGAAAATCGTGGCTGCGAAACATCCGGGAGTGGACCGGCATTACATCTGTCGAACAATTGTTCCGCATGGCTACCGACAAGGAGAAATACAAGAAGCTGACGGCCGACCTTCAACATTGAAGAGGCACTATAAGAAGAAGAAGGGTGTACAGTATACAGTGGCATAATGTGCACCTCTGTCTACCCCTTCGGGGATAAAAGGCGTGATGCTATGTATGTATGTAAATTATCAATTCATAGTCATAGTCTATGTATAACAGGCAATGGAATATTTTATATTTATTTATATTTTATCTTTCATGTACACAATTTGATTACACAATGGCACATATGGCGAATATCTTGACTAGGTTCTTGTTATTGATAATGAATAGGCGTTTGGCCGCTATCTTGCCCATTAGCAACCTATTCACTCGAGACTTGAAGAATGTTTATCCTTTAGGAAACCCAGACACTGGCAAAGAATTTCACTCCTTTGTAGTTTGAGTGGATGGAACATCTACAATATAATGATGACGCTACTGAGACTGAGGCGATTCTGAGTTCGGGTTCACATGATCATTGTATCCAATCCCTACCAGCCACGTGCAAATACGTTTAATACAGTTGGCTATAGGCTGCCCTGTGTAATCTGCACTTGGGCTCCTTTCCAGAATATCGGTTCTCCATCAAATATAACAGCCTCTCCTACTAGCTGATCCATTTGGGAACCAAAATAAGCCTAATGCTGCATTATTCTGCATTATTCAGGTGCTATCAAATAATAGGAATGTGAATTAAAAAATATTCATCATCCAAAGCTCGTTGTGATTAAGAATTGGCCCAGTATACATAAATGTTGTCTTTTTTATTAGACTACTCGTATTTTACACGCAAGGCTGTTGACTACTTAGCTGAACAAAATAAGTACTCCTCAATGCAAATTAATAGGTACAGCTACAGATTTTGTACATGGGTAAATCATAAAAGTAGCACTGTAAAGGCTTCTCAGCACTTAGATCATGAGATGTAGAGAATTACTTTATAGCAATTTACTTGTTACCATTTCAAAGACCACACAGTTCAGATAATTATTATTCATACAGTCCATAACCGCTAGCTAGTACAGCGATTAAATACGACCTCTTTGCAAGGTTTGAACTCGAAATTTATAAAAAACAAGACTTAAGGCCAGCGGGCATGGATAACTTGCCGCCCGACCAGAACCAGACCCGAGAGTACGGCGCGTGGAGATCGGCGCGCGCGCCACAATGAGCTATCAGACTACCACGGATGGGGCCCAATAGGGCTGATGCCGACACGGAGGCGCGGAGAACGTACAATGTTGCAGGGGCTCCGGTTCGTAGCGGAGAAGTAGGAACGGGGTGGTTTTTAGTAAAAAAAAGCCGTCCTAAATTATACAAAAGCTGGCGTCCATAACAGACTACCTACCTTGATAGACTAGCGTAACCCGCTTGAGCAAGCGTGGTGATTAACTCGTTTTGTAGACACAATTATAGAACAATAGGTTGCGGTCACCGGTGACCGCTTGGTGTTTGACAGTTTAATGCTCAAACTTTCTCCGTGCGAGAAGAGGTCTTTGGTCAGCAGGAGCCACTTATAGGCTGTTGATGTGTGTAATGTGATACATTGGCAAAGTACAGGGCGGATAAGATGCGGTCTGATAAACCTGAACCTTTAACTGAGATTTCTAAGCAATCGTGGAGTTTATTGCTAACCGTCTCCTGCCTCTTGATATGGAAACGTATACCTATTATGATATTGGATTAAAAAAAGTACTTGTAAGCAGGACTTGTCAGAATAACACAAAGTCAATTAAAACAGAATTTTTAAGGTTGAATGACGATTATTGAAGCAATTCCAAATAATTCATCTCATTAAGATCACTAGTCCAACTGAACTTATTGAGAAACCGATAGCAGTTATTATTCCTTGTGATATCCTCATGTTAATACACGGAATATAGAATACAATGGAAGTAGCTTGAAACAATATTTCAGAACCAGTGTCGCCAAACTAATACATTCATAATTTACTCATACTATAAATCGGAAATTACAATTGGTTAGAAAAAAAAATGGGCGTAAACGAAATGCAAAAAAAATATCATACGATATGCAACTTTAAAACCAATGCACTATAAATCAAAATAAAAAAGTATATTTTGGACTACCAAGTACCGCCATTCGTCGCTAGATGGCGTTTAACAATGCCATCTAGCGACGAAAAGTGGTACTTGGTTTGAACTTTAGCGTTGTAAGAATAAAGGTGATATTTGAATGGCTTATCACTGGCTCGAATGCGGGTCTCTACTCAGATAGTGATGTAGTCTAATTCGATAAAAATAGAGGTAATATCGATAATATGAAAATGTGTTTTAAAAATAATATGAAAAAAATATTGACTGCTATGTTAAATAATAAAATTAATATATCGTTGATAACTTTTTAAACGTAACAAAAAAGGGTAAGTATTTATTTACATGTAAATCAAAAACCATTTTGTTCGTATTTTTTAATAGTTTCTTTTTTTTATTTCACATAGGCAATATAAGTAACAACTATTACATAAATTTTTACAAACTTTATGTGGATAATGTGATAAATGAGAGGGATGGCGATAAGGATGACGGTGCTGATCTGCTCCGTGAAGTGAAGGTTGCTTCCAATCACGTCGGGGTCACCACTAAAATAATAATAAAAAAATAATCTAAATAAATGTTACATTACACTTGCATCGATATCAATCGATAAATTCAATATGTGATTTGAATACATCACTATTTGAGTAGCGTCGAACTGGCGAGAATGTTATATTGAATGGAATAAATCCAAAATAAACTTTATCTTGAAGGCGTAAGGTTGATTTTGACTAACCGTTTTAAAATATTATTTTAATAACTGTTTTTGTAAATTGAAATAAAATAAGATTTCTACAAGAAAACAATAAAAATTGTACTTACCGATGATACGGAACACCTCCATTTTTACGATTTTTCGGCTGCTATCATTTTTACACGCCAAAACGGAACAAAACGGCATAGTTGAGAAATATGTATTTGACACGAGACTAGCAACTCGACGCCATGTTCGAACGAGACTGAACTCGAATTTGCCTCGAGTAAGCAGTACACAGCTTAGTTGTGGCACGCGTGGCACGCCTACTTGCTACTTCTATTGTATTCTATATTCCGTGTGTTAATAGGTAGTTTAATTTTATTATACCTCTAATACACTTTTATCCCGAATTTTAGACAATCTTTTTGTTGGCTATAAGCAGTTGAAGTCAATGTATGAAGATGACGAATCTATACTAATATTACAAATCTGATAAGTTTGGCTGTTTGTTTGATGGTACTAATTTCTGGAAGTACTCACCTAAATTAAATAATACTTTCTGTGTTGAATAGTCCATTTATGGAGGTGGACGCTATAAAGACATGCTATAAAACATTATGCCACGATCGAAACCGAGCAGCGTGCAGATGAAACCGAGCTATAGTTGGGTCATTACAAACGTGAGAAGACCAGAAGTATCGCGTCAAGGGAATACGCCAATGCCGCACATCTCGCGTAAGTGTGAGCTCAGAAATAAACGACTTATGTATGACAGTTCGCACGTTTGTAATAGCTCAACTATCTTGCTCAGCTAGTCTTGTGATACAGGTATTTTAGGGAAAAAGCAAATATTATAAATAATTATGTTCGTATATTACAGATAATAAATATGTAATCAAAAAATGTCGCTGGAGGAGATACAGCTGAATGAAGTCTCACCTGATTTCGACCCGAATAATTTAGAACCAAATCAAAGATTGATTTATACAGTAGTAGCGAATACAACGAAGATCAACCCATCATCCAACATTCCAGGTAAGCATGATCGTTTTGCAACACTATGAAGTATGATAATCGACTAATGGCGAATATCGAAACGCTACTCAATATGGTAGATGCCTAATTTTTATTTTAATGTCCGTCTGGTAGATTATTTTAAATCATTAGACACGTATTTTTTATTTTCTTACAGAAACGAATACTTTCGACGATATGTTGATTTAAAATGTCGCGTGACGTCACTTCTATGTACTTACCTACATTTTATACGTAGAAATGACGTTTTAGCCCAAACGGGGTGGTTTTTAGTCAGTAAGAGCCTGATACTCTCTCCCGCCTCACCTAGGCGGGAAAAGTCATTCGATGATTTTCCCCCCTTAAAAAAAGCCCCAAATTCTAAATTTTGATTCGTTTTATCTAAGTATTGTTTTATTATAGGACAAAATAAAAAATACGTGACTAATTATATTTTTAATTTTCATACCCTGTCGTCATCCCAATTTTAAGTCGCGCTTAAGTATAGTTCTGTCTCTACAAATTCTTTGTAAAATGACAGAGATGGTACGATATAAGTATAGTTGATAAGCCTTTCACTGAGATTTTTTTTTAAACAACACCGTAATACTTTGCCGTATTTGCGTAATACCCGGGAATTGAACATAGGTCAACTGGTATAGTAGTCACATACCAGTGCCATTTCTATTGGAAAATGTTTGTATAACTAGAGATAAATAATTACATAATTATGTTAGTTGTATTGCCTAGTACAGAGACATATAGCAGATTGTCAGCCTTCATAATATGTATGGGGTGTACTGCACGCTTTTCTACTGTTTTTTTTTTACTTTATAGGATGGTTTTTGGCCACTATCTTTATTTTCAACTGATTACAATTGGCCACAGCATTTTCATGCTTCGTTCTAGTTTAATTCTGCGATACGAAAGGTTTCAGTTATGTAAACCTATCTGGGCGGTTACTCTTGAAACCAATCTCAATGTCAATGCTATTTCAATCTAATAAAATTGCAATAATTATTCAATGTCAATACTACCTCTATACAACCACAATCGTAGCTGTTAACATAGCATTCAGAGTACAGACTACAGTATACAGCCAAACTCAATACCATTTAGTTCATTCAATATCCACGCAATACGGATGCAATGGGCGCTAGTGTTGGAACTCAAGAGTACGAAATTTCACAATATCAATGTCGATAGATCGGAATTGGATTCAAGAGTAAGCCCCCTGATTTCCTTAAAAGACGAGTGAGAGAACACTACCTTTCCTCTTGATATAGAGGTATATTTTTTTATATTTAGATATAGTTTATATATTGTCTGTATTTATTTATATATTGTATGCATTTATTTATTTATTGTATGTGGTTGTTTAGTTTTTTATCTGTTTTATTTTAAGTATGTTTTCTATTTGTTATTACACACTGTGTCATTATATCATTATTACTTTTCCTGCCCCAGTTCCACACCACAGGTAATTCCAATAGCAATAGGTGGTACCTTTGTACTTTAATTTTACATACCTAATTGTTGTCCTTTATGCTGTATGTGTGTGTACATAAGTAAATAAATAAATGAAGATATGATTTTGGCTCATTTTGTATGTTAATCATCCAACTGTCTATTTCTAACGCAAATCATCTGTTATTGAAAGTGACCGTTAGTTTTTTTGTCTTTTGACCCATAGATAATAATATGTTTAAAATTTCCGTGTGACATTACGAAAAATTTATGAAAAAAATTTAAATAGCCATTTTTTTTTATAATTCAGATCTCGGTGGACTAAGTTATTATATTGGCAGTGAAATTGATTTCAAAATCATCTTAGATGAGCATGGTTACATGCTGACCCACTACGATTGCGATTGTCTCGTTGAATTCTTATTGAACTGGCCATTCCGAAGATCAAACATAGTAAAGTTGTTACCACCAGAAGGTAATCAAGTTCATTTTTTATTTCTATTATTATAATAATATCATGTTAAAAACCAAGACTGACAGAAATAATGTAGTACCAGGTGCATCGACTTGTTGTAGTTGCATTTTGTTGTTCTTATTACTTAGTATGTATTTTTGCAATATTAAGCAAGTAGGAGTAATGAAATCTAATATCGGATTTTGTGATATATGCTAATATATTATATCGAGCTTTTCTAATTTTTACCGAGTTATATTATAACACTTATGACTGACGGACAACCGAATATAAACAGAATAACTGAGTATAATATAATAAGTAAATATAGATAACTGCAACTATCTATTAACCAATTTAGTTTTAACAACATTTCAATCAAGGCAATTATATTAAGCTAGCTTTTACCCGCGGCTTCGTTTGCGTCACAAAAACATATTACTACCTCGGTTTTACCGTTTAAGACAGGCAAACAAACAAATAGCTTTCCGCTCGCGTGGAATTCGGTTATATCGCGCTTTTAGATTTTTCCGTGGGAATGAGAAGATCTGCCGCATTTCAATTTAAAAGACTCCACTAGAAAATAAAATAATAATAAAGCACTTACTAATCTAACCTAACTAATACACCTACAGCTACTGTATCTATATCGATCAACCTAGACAATGAACAAAGCGACATAAAACGACGAAAACACAATAACTACTTTTGATAATAATATCTACGTAGAAAAAAACACTTGACTAACCATAACTCTTAAAGCGAGCGAAAAAAAATCAATCACAGTGCTAGATACTCACACCAAAGTCTAATTGTTTCGTAAGGTCGGAACCTATATTTTCGCCGGTAACGAAACCATAGCGCCACCTAACGCCATCTATCCAGCGTTGAAACAACAGCGTACAATTTATTTACTAATTGTTGAGTATTGGTGACGCTATGATTTCGTGTACCTTTAACTACCTAAAATCTATAAAATACACAATTTAATGTGAAATGGTGGAAAACAAAATTTAGAAGCGAAAAATACTTAAAGATACAACGATACCACCTTTTTTAAAACACCCAACGCCATATATCGTTAAGTAGCGTAGCTACTACATACATACATACCAATTAGTAATTCGTTGACTTATAAAACAGCAAATAAATGAGTCTAAAAGTGCACCGAATAAGTGTAAGTAGCGCTATAGAATAAAGCGTGAGATTTCCAATTAGTAGGTAATTCGTTGACTTATTTTAAATGGCATACATCGCCATCTATACCAATATACACATCGCCATCTATACTAATATTTTTGTTTTCCCTCGGGAATATCAAAATTTTCCGGGATGAAAAGTACTCTATTATTTAATCCGGACTTCTAACTTTACGTCAAAGCAATCGGTTTAGTAGTTACGGCGTGAAAGTGGAACAAACAAACAAACTCAGTATCCGATTTCTAATATTAGTAAGGATAAGCTATCAATATAATTGTCTTGAATTGAATTAGTTTATCTGTGTACTATCTGTTAATCTTTTCGTCGTCGTTCATAAATTAAAAAACATTTCAAAAGTAAGCAATTAAATACAATTAAATAAATCTCAACAAATAAAACTCAATTTAATATTATTTTGTAAACCATTTGTTTCAGAGCCCTACGAAACGTATAAACCACCTCAAAATAAACCAATACAGTTTGCCCCTCTTTATAACATTTTCAACTTTGTATGGCTATATCCAGGTGTAGCATTTTATGCAGCAACCTTACCTGAATCTCCATTGCCAGGATGGCATCGGTATGTAGAGATGGGAAACCCACACCTTGGGTATGTGTACCATGGGTACCAACAAGTACCCACAGCAGACTTTCAGAAACAATAGCGAAGAGTTTAAAGGGAAGAAGTAACTTAAAAATCCAATATCAACGACAAATTAAAACACAAAACATGTACAAAATAAAAATTTTGTGAACATGATTACCTAACAAGACCAAGATACGCCTGGATCTGACGGGTATGCTCATAAATTATGGGAAACTTAAGAAAGGGTATTATTATGACCGCTATATCGAGCTCGATTTTGACTATTTCCATATTTTTGTGGACGGTTCTTGTGAGTCAGAAACATTAAGGAGTACGCATATACAAGGTGTCCAGTAAATAGTGGACCGGTAGTTTTTGCGTATCGTATATATACGTATAGGTATTCCAGCTCTCACACAGTATGATGCACTATTTACTGGACAGCCCTGTATATTCAGTTGCGTTCACATTTGGTAGACGCAGACAGCTGTTTTCTGTAGGCCAAAGCTGAACAGAGCTGAATAAGAGTGTATACTCTCTTAATTTGACAAAATTTTGACATTTAAGGATTATTGTAAATTTGCGGTGTCTACCTGAAACTGAACCACTTTCGATGAATTTCAACATGCCGAAAAATCTTTCTGCGAGTTTTTCAGCGTAAGGTAGTATTGATATTGTAATCGCCTAAAACTTTATTTACAATACTAGATTATTAAGACGGCATATACTTCTATAGTCTCTAACTTGAATACTCAAGTAGGTAACTTTATAATAATAAGACGTATATCAATGTTTAAACATAAAATTACAATCTTTTTGAGATTATTGGCTAGTCATTGTAACTTTCGTGTCTAACGGAGGTATATTTATAAGTATACAAAATCAAAAACCCTAAAAAGTAGTGCAAAAAGAACAACAAATATGAGCGAGGTAAAATCAGTTCAGTCGTAACTGTCAATTAACGGGACTGAATTAATGATTATCATTTAATTGAGATTGTACTATTGTGCAACTTTTATATAGGGTACCTAACTGTTTTTTCCCTAAAGGTTAACAGATTTTGAATGGTTTCCACGATGTATTGAAATAGTAAGTTAAAATAAATGGACGTAAGTTGATGTCCAGTAAAATATATGTGTATTTCTAGTCTGTCTTGATCGAAGTTGGAACAACGATTTGTGATATTTTATTTATTTTTTACTTTTATGTTTAATGTCGAGGAGTCTCGAACAATATCACACATACTAGGTATATTAGTCATGATTATGGACCTCCGTCGTGCTTTGAAAATAGTTTAGTAATCTCGTCAAAAAGAAACTCTTATTGAAAAAGTTCGTCCTATTATTATTTTTAAACTTTTTAACTATTAGGAGCTTATTACTAAGCCATTGTCTCGTACCAAAGATGTGTATATGATAACAAAATTATACATAATGTAATATAATACGTCCCATAGATACAATAGATTTAATATGAGAATAAAATTCACTTAATTGTATATACTGGTACTACTTTTAACTAACTCTGTTTAAAAAAACTAATAAAAGCCGATTCCATATAATTATTTATATTGTCATAATTATGAAAAAACCTAAGTTTTAGAATTAAATCGATGAAACCTACAAATCGGTTTCTTTTATTGATATTTTATTAAGAGCATGTAATGTGGGTCTCCACTTTAATAAAATTAAGGTGTATTATAATTTGGGATGTCATTTTCATTTATTAATTTGTGACCTCTTGAAAAGACTTTCTCTACCACCGCGATCGCTGTCGTCGATTTAGCACCGATCTTAAGATGATGACGTGATGGCGATCATTTGTCCTCCACGGCTGATATCGCTGGTTTAGTTTGTTGCAGTTGTTACACGTGGTTTTCGAAATTAAATTATTGCTAAGCTTATATGACGACAACTTCTACTTATTTAAATTCATTCGCTGACTTGAATGGTACACCATAGGGCTGGGCGTTTTATGTACTCCACACCAAGATAGCAAGATGTGTGGACAAGTTCAAATGTGTTTTTTACAGTTGGCATGACATACTGGTCGAGATAATTGTTTGAAATCACGACGGCCGACGATCGGTAGTAGGGACGTGCGGTGGACACGCTTTGTAAATATCATCGTCGTTGTATTACAACTTTCGTGAGACATACCAAATAAATTATTATGTTTTCGGCTTACTCACGTAATTATTCGACGAGGAACTCGACTAGTTTCAAGCCATGCTAGAGGCTCATATTCATGAGCAGCATATTTACGACCCGCGGGTCGCAAGCCGAAAACATAATAATTTTTCATCTTCGTTATCATTCTCAATCTCGTGATTGTGACGGCGCTGGTGGACAAACGCTCAAAATCATTTAACTTAAATATACTTACTTGTCAAACTTTGATCCTTGTCGTTCATACGTTCAAAGTTCAAATATTGCTGAGCATCGGATAAACATATTTTTCACAATTGTACAGGAGTCCCTTCACATAAATTACTGACTACTTGGCGAATCTGGTTAAATCTCAGAGTTGAGTACAGGTGATAGCGCATATCACTGACTCGAGTTGTGGACAATGGTAGAACGCTAAGCACATTTCAGTTTATCGTCTATATAATTATTATTGTGGCTCTAATTTTATAATTATTAGAGTAAGTACTTACATAAGCCGTTTAATGTAAGCGATTGTATCATTCGTGTTGTGCTAAGGTGGTTTCCAGCTGTTCTGATTCCAGAGTTTAGATTTGGTTATTGACGTTGAATATTTTTTGGCATAAGTGCCATGTAGTGTTCCCAAATCAAGCACGAGTTGTCATCACGCTGGGTTCTCTTTTCCATCATACTATTTGGTATTATATTATGTGTCAATAAATAAACTATTATATTTATAACACTTCATTTCTGGACATCATTTAATGTTGTAAGCCACCTAACTGTATCAAATAAATATATTAATTATTATAAGAATAATATACATAGCGAATGTACCCAATATTTGTGTAACTATGTGTCATATACATTAGTCGTTAAACTTGTCCTGTACAGGTGCTAGTCACGTCATAAAAGACGTCAAAATAAGTTAATCATAAACATTTAACCCAAACATTACAATATGAATAAAAAAATCTATATATTATCGATTTTCTGTGAATAATGCTTACTTATTGTGCCTAGACTTAAGATAATACTCAAGTTTTTTCTCATTAAATAATATGATCTAATAAATTATTAT
The DNA here is from genome assembly GCA_038387885.1 of Spodoptera picta. Classification (NCBI taxonomy): domain Eukaryota; kingdom Metazoa; phylum Arthropoda; class Insecta; order Lepidoptera; family Noctuidae; genus Spodoptera; species Spodoptera picta. Next base: position 1,395,953 of record JAZHFQ010000105.1, read on the forward strand.
GCAAAAGCGAATTGTTTTATTTTAACGCTTCTTCGTGTTCTTTACCTGGAAATTGCAGTAGGTATCTATAAAAAATATAGTCTTGCTTGCGATGAGGAGTAAAATATCAAAATAATAATTCAAATGACAAAGCAAAACTACATAGTTAAGGTAAGGAAGTAAAAACCATCGAGAAAGATGTTTGGACTTCTTACCGAAGCACTGAGGCCCGTGTTAGGTGCTAACATCTCTTCCATCGTTCTTACAATGCGAATTTATTTTATACTTTTCAAGTTTTGTGAACGCATAGGTACAATGTTTTTTATAAGCCAGAGCGAAGTCCGAATGAAAAACAGACAATTTTCAATCCTCGAATTTTTTATTGAATGTAAATGGTAAAATAATTAAAATTAATATTGATATTACTAAAGCAATTACTCCTCCTAATTTATTTGGGATTGATCGTAAAATTGCATAAGCAAATAAAAAATATCACTCAGGTTGAATGTGTACTGGAGTTACTAATGGATGTGCTGGAATAAAATTATCAGAATCTCCTAGTACTGTTAGATATAGGCCAATAGCAGGTCATTCAGCTCAATTTATAGTATAATATTAAAAATATATAAGACATTTAAATGCGAAAATAGCCAGGTGACGCTGGAAGCAGTTGTAAAGGCGAAACTCAAGCGAACAAGCGACAAGGACATTCTGATTGAAATGGTAAGATGAAAATAAAAAGGCATAAATATAGTAAAGTACATGCTAAGTGACGCAAATATAGTGCAAATATAGTAAATTAAAGTGCCACACAACATACAATCTTCCACTATGAGGTATTTAAAAACTGTACCTTCATTTTTCCTACTTTTTAACAGTTATGTTATTAGACGCATTGGGACAGAGAAACGAGTCAAAAGCCAAACGTAACTCATTTCTCAAATTAAAAGCTAAATACCTAATACTTTCGATAGGCGAAGGGATCACAACGTATCGCTATCGTATTAGCTACAAGACGCTTACCACAGAAATATTATTAATATATCTGTGACGCTCACTGTGAAACATGAGCCTCCCCGAAAATATTGTGTAAAATATGTGTGTACAACGTATAAAAATATACGTGTTTCTGATTTCATTATCCAAGGTAAATAACACTGCGCGGAGGCTGTGCAACAGGCTGCCGCGCAACGTGTCGCAGGTTCGATTCCCGCACGGAACAACTCTTTGAGCGATCCACAGATTCGTTGTTCCTGGACTGGGTGCTATGTGTATGTGAACTGGTATGTTTGTAAACGCAACATAGACACACCAGAAAATCATAGTGTGGGGAAATGTATTTTAAAAAAAGAAAATAATTAAAGGAAAGGTTTTTCGTTAGAAGATTTAAGCAGATATCTCGAGGCTTTTTTTTAAGGGGGGAAAAATTATCGAATGACTGCTCCCGCCTGGGTGAGGCGGGAGGGAGTGTCAGACTCTTACGGACTAAAAACCACCCCGTTCCTTCTCCTGCACCTCGAGCAGGAGCCCCAGTAACCCGTTAGGTTCTCCGCGACTCCGAATCGGCATCAGCCCTGTTGGGCCCCATCCGTGGTGGTCTGATGGCTCTTTGAGGCGCGTGCGGAACGCGACGCGCCGTACGCTCGGGTCTGTTTTCACCCATACTCGCCGTCCGCAGGCCCGCGGATCTCGAGGATAGGGTTATTCTTTTTAAAGGCCTCAGAACCTAACATGATGATATACGATTTACCTTTCATATACTTTACTGAAACTCGGGCCCCGACCTGAAAATTGTGAATTCAAGGCTACTTTACTGCTTACTCTTCAGCGAGTCAATTTTGTTAAAATAATGAATGGTGGCCTGTATATTTTAGATGTTTGTCGTTAGACTTGCTTTTTATGAAATCATAATTGCAAAAGTAATGAAGGACGCGAGCATAACAATAAAATACCCTTGAGGACATTCTGGACACAGTAACCTTACAAAAAATTCCATGATTACGAAACTTTTGCGAAACATTTTCTCGGTTGAAACCTGTTGCTCCAAGCTAACTAAAGATCGCCTGTTAAACAACATACTTTGAATAAAACCCGCACCTTGAAACATTGAAAGTAACGAAAGTTTCAAGACTTTTTCAAAAAGAACAGTTGAACTTTTGGACACAAAAGAAAGAACACAAGGCTCAGCTTTTATATTAGCTAAACATTGATACTCACATAATTATTAAGCTAATAAAGATGTCGGGACGGCATAACTGTCTAAATAATTTTCCAGCAATCTTCAAACAAACACTAATTAAGCTCGAAACTTGAAAAGGATAGACGTCTAAACATACTACAAATTGAACATCCTAAAATTAAATTTAATTGCTTTCAAGCGAATTGAAATTGAAACCCTATATGAATAGGGTCGAGATTAGTTAATCATTTGTCAATACCTGACTGAATACTGTCTGCAAATTATTAAAGTATTACCGGTTCCCTTATGCGTGGCCATGAAAACCGACTTCTCCCTTGCATCGATCAGACTGTCGCGACAGTACTACGTCTAACAAATTATGAAGATATATGAAGAGGTATAGATTTTGTATGAATATTATTTTTTTATTATATGGTATAAGCTGGTAAACAAGCAGACAGGTCACCTGTAGGTAAGCACCTAGCACCGCCCATGGATACTCGAAACACCAAAGGTGTTACAAGTGCGTTACCGGCCTTTTGGGTATTTGGAATTTAAGGATTGTTGGGGATTCGGGGCTTGGGGAGATTGGAGAGGGCCTCCGGTAACCTCACTGACACGACGAAACACAAGGTAAGTGTTGTTTCACGTTTATTTTCTGAGACATTTTTAGAAAGAAATGTAAGGGCCTATAATATTTTGACAAATCCGGATATGGCACTTCAACACTTGATCAACAGTACGTGATAAATGAAGTGTGTTTTTAGCTCTGAATATTCAGGTAACATACATCCTTCTCTAGCTTCCACCTATCATGTAAGTATGTCTTATCGGTATCATTCATGAATTTGATCATACAATAAGGACGTTGTCCCTGCCCTGATCGATGTATATATTTTATTTCTGCCAAAGACGCTTACAGTGAAAAATCAATACGGTGCAATGACACTGTTAAACAGGTAACACACAGTCTTTAAATTAAAACCTTAAAAATTCTTAAAGTATACTTTCAATAGATAAACATTAGTAGGTATTCCCAAAAGAAACATAAAGTAAACAAATGTCGGTATTGATCAGGATAAGAGTGTTATACTGCAGTTTAAAAATAACACGGCGTACAGACGCCGTGTTATTATTAGTCTATTAGGGTGGTTATATAAAGAAACTGGTTTTCACTACGGGTCGCCCTTATTTGGGAATAGTGGTTTACAGTGTAGCAGCAAACCTATTTTGAGTGATAGTATTTATGTTCAGGTATACATATGTACATTATAAACCTACCTATTACTAGTTACCCTTATTTAATTCTAATATATGAGCATTATAATGATGTCTCCATTATAAAGGTTTCAGAAAAAATATACTAAAATATTCTTCTGTACTTCGTAGATAGCGTAGTCACTACACTGCTACGAGATGCTACGCTTCACTACGAGTTTGACTACGACGACGTAGAACTACTTGCATCTAATTATGAATAATATATTGATGACAAAAGACAAAATTATGTATAATATATTGATTATTTATAACCAACCGCTGTTACAATTAAACGGAAAGTTTTATCAACCATATTATATACCTACCTTTCAATTCCTCTTAAGGTAGGTCGAGGTGCAAATGACGTGGTGCCCCACACAGCAGTTAAATAACGTTAGAGACAGACTTAACATTTGTTTTAAACAAATTATAACAAAGTTGTAGAAGTAACTTAACATGATATAGAGTACGTATATGTTTTACAAAATGTTATCGTGTTACACAATGTGTTTAACGTAATATCACTGTTAACTTTTCGCCAAATATTTATATATTATTAGAAAGAGGTTTTTATTAGACTTCAGCAATCATACATTCCTAATTCTTAATATTAATATAAATAACACCACCGTTCCCCATGATGAGAACCTCGTGAAAGCTGAAAAAGATGAACAAATAAAATATCATGATTTGGTTCACGAGGTTGTCGACGTGTGGAATGTGGATTCGGCTATCATTGTGTCGATAGTCGTGTCGGCCAATGGGTTAATCCCTAATAGCCTCGGCAACCACCTTATGAGGTTCGCGTTAGGCGAATGGATCAAGGACTTGTACAGAAGACATTTCTCCTTGAACCGCGCATCGCAAGGAGGTTTCTGTCAGCCGTAACCACCCGTAGCTTGGACCCTACTACCACTACTGGTCGGCTCCTATCTAAATTTTTTTTGTAACTAATAATATTAAATGTATTTTTTAGAGAATTTAAAATAAATTGTTACTATTTCATGTCAAAACGGCTGAAGGTATCGAGATGATAATTGGAACAAGGGTAGACTATGGTCTGGATAACACATAGGCTACTTTTTATCGCGCGGGCGAAGCCGTTGGCAGAAGCCAGTTTATAATATTAAGTCCAGTATAGAATAATTGTATATAGTGTCCAATAACATACATAATTATCTATAATCTGGAACCATATTGTATTAAAATTTTCACGAGATCACATGATTACAGAAAACATACCGTAACAACTTTGATATAAAGTAAAATTTTCACTACAACTTCAATGTTCGTATGACCTTTTCAATTCAATGTCGATCAGGGTTCGATGCAAGGATTATTCTGGAACTGTTATTTTGGTATGTGCAAAGTGTCTAATGTTGAAAATAAATAACTGGATTCTTATCGTTTTGATACTAAATAAGACTAGATAGTAGATCGATAAATGAATAAATTTTCACTTTATAATTTTCATATAATAAAAAAAAACACTTTTTACTGTTTTATTGGCTGGTCTATTGAGTGGTGATAAATAAAATTGAGGTGTCTGTTTGTAATATTGAAATAACCGCTTAGTACTACATGCATAATTTCATATGGATAGGTATAGAGGTACATACGATATTACAATAAATTATACCAAAATATTTTTTTTATCTGTCTGTATTTATTGGTTAATCTCTGAAATGGCTAGACTGATTTTGAGCTGAACATAAGCTTAGCAACAGGAACAGGTTACGACTATCACGTTGGGACTTCAAAGTATTTCCGTTGAAAGGAGAATCTTTCAGAGTAACTACATATTACCAGCGTACTTTCATAGGAATCCATTTAAATCCGATTTATAATTCCAGAGCCAGAGTGCTGCACGTTGATATGCAAATAACCAAGTTGCCTTCCTTATTCTTACAAGCATTCTTATTTTAAAACATAAGTTATGTTTTGGAGTACAAATAAATGAATGAAATAAACGTCATGATGGGGTTCTAAAACTTCTTAGGTAACCTATAAACGGCAACTACCAATGTGACTTTTCCGAGTTAAATTAGTACTTTCTAAGATGACCACCGACTAACGGTGAAAAAAAACATTGTGAGGAAACCTGGACTTATAATTGAATATAAGTATCATACATTTCAAATCGCCAACCCACATTAAGCAAGCGTGGTGAAACCTTCGCCATGTGAGAAGAAACAAAAGATCAGCAGTGGGTGCTTATAAGCTGATGAAGAATAAATGAAATAAGCAATACGTCAAAAATATTTTAATCAAAATACGGACATCGATCACAAATAATATAACTTTGTAGTATGCCTGACAGTAGCCGTAGGGTGGGTGAGGGGAGCGTCCACGCGCGACTGATATTGGATGGTCCGGTCTTAAATATTAACGATAAGCGATACTTGGTTTTAAATAATAGACTTGCTACTGTTACTAACAGCCTATAGTATTTTAGTGCTGAATTATTTTCTTTACAAGGTGGAAAATCTATTTGGTTTTCCCTTACATTAAGGTACTGTTCTATATGGACTAAAATACAATACTAAAAGGCGTTCTATTGAGTAGGCTCAAGAAGGTATAGGTACTACCTCTATGTAAATCAAAAGCCTATCGATTCGCAAATATGCCTGAAATGCATGCATGCTATATTTTGAGCAACATTCCGACACACATGCTATTAAGTGACTAGTGATCAATTGAAACATGCTTTTGTGCATCTGTAACAGTACCTTTAGGGTTGATTTACTAGGTAGGTACCGATGACGCGTAGGTTGAATGTTTTACTGTATACACGACCTGCCGTTTTGTATAGTGAGTACGAATTTTTTAATAACAGAAGCAAAATAGCGGGAATTAATAGTTTGAGTATAATCGGCAAACTATATGTGAGTGTTGATGAATAGATAATAAACTTATGTCAGATCTTATACTATTATATAAAGCGGAAGAGTTAATTTTTTTTTATTTATTTGTTTGAACGCATCTCCGTAACTAGAAGTCTGATTTGAATAAATCTTTTTGTGTTGGATAGCGCATTTATCGAGGATGGCTACAGGCTATAAAACATCACTCTACTGCCAATAAGCACTGAGCAAAGCGGGTGAAACCGCGCGGAAGTAGCTAGTATTAATATAATACTATTTAAGTAAACAACAGATACAAATGAGAGAGTAATGATACCACTGATGAACGGCATTCTTATTAAAATAATATTTTCTGTACCCAAATGAGCGTGCTTGTAGTATTATAAATTATAGCGAAATATGTAATATACCTAACCTAAATATAACCTACATGTTCAAGTTTTTGGACATACCTACATTCTATTTTATGACACGTTAATAGCCAATTTGCAGTCAATGCAGTACCTACACGAGCCTGCATCACGTAGGCGGCGCAAGAGCGGTTTCGTTACAAAATACCCTGACCTTAAGTAATTCGATAAATAACCGCTATCCGGAGACTTTATTAGATTGATGCATCTCCGCCCTGCATGGTCCACTAAAATCAATTATCGGAAATCTCCACTGGATGAAAATAGAAGGATAATATTTCAAAACACAAGACGTAGTTAGAAACACTCTGTTAAGGCCGTGGGTGTTTTGACACATTATACAAAATGAAAAATAGAATGGTCTGCTCGACTCGTGCGCTGGGTAGGGAAATAGTAGGTAGACTCTACAATTTGATACGTTATTTTGAAAGGTTTTTCAAATTGCCAACGTATTATTTATTTTCTTTCGAACTTTTATCATTGTTAAAGAAATAAAAAATATGTGACCTCTTTTGTAAAACGAATATAAAGGTTTATAAAAAACCTTGTTGATGCTAAGGTTAATAAATTTTATTTTAAATCAAATATTCTCGCTGTCGCTCAGTCACTTGGACTCGGACAGTCCAGTTTCAATTTTCGTCTACCATGAATCCCATCAAAGCGAACTGCAAGTACTAATTTTAATGGAAGGGCTCTTCTATCCCTCTATCTCTCTCTCTCTCTCACACCCCCTCCAGACGGATTAATCCTTTGCGTATGTGTTACAAGGTAAACACAAACCTGATTGAAAATTCGTACACGTTGCATCTGTGTGCGTAAATATTGATTTGTGAGGCAGAAACGCATCATAGGTTTGTCTCGCTTATGTCGTAGTAACTTTCGTCAATGGGGCACTTTGTATAAGTACTATATAAAAAAAATAATCACTTTTCGTAGGTCACCAATCACATCTTCTTTATTTCTCGAATTAATTACTAAGACTGACTGATCTATGACTGCCTCGTTGGCCGAGTGGTCGCAAGGGGACTGCGGCGGCAAGGGGTCTCGGGTTCGATTCTCGGGTCGGGCAGAGTACCTATTACTGGGTTAAAAAATCCCAGTAGCAGCACGGAGTCTGGAATTGTGCCCGGTACATGGCAATAGGCTCGTCTCCTATTAGATAGGACTCATAACATGAATAGTGAAAAGTGGGTGTTACATTGTAGAGGTACAGTAGCATAATGTACGTACACCACTGCCTACCACTAATTGGGGATAAAAGGCGTGATGTTATGTTATATATTCATCGATACGATCAGTGAAGCCGGCAAGTACCTAACTAATACAAAACCGCTGTGTTTACCTATAATTATTAGAGTTAGGTCAGGGATATGCAAAGGTTTTTTTCAAGACGCGCGCATGTCGATCGTAACCATAACCTAAAGTGCCTTTGGCTGTGGATAATTATTTACCAGATTAAGTAATGGATGAGTGAATTTATTTCTTTTCGTCTATAACAAAATTATAGTCAAGTCGGTTGTTATACAACGCGGTAACCGCACAATATAGTAATTTTAACTTGAGTTCCTTTTGTCATTCTTTAACCCTAATTTTTACATGAAGGTTATAAACAGAAATGACGTCATCAAACGGTCCCTTCATTGACGTGAAAAGTTATAGAACAAATAATTACCTTACTAATTATACGTTTAAAATAGCCACGAAAGTATTAATCTTCTTCTTCTCGTCTTAAAGGCTTTAAAAAAGAAAGAGGTATTCAGTATGACTGTTGTCCGCAATATTCTCGCGATTGCCTGAACCGATATTAATCAATGGTTCAACGATCTCAGAGATTGTGGCTCAAGTGAGATCTTGAAAGATTTTGGGTTCAAATTCCGGGTTAGGTTAGGGTTAGGTTATTTGTGAGATCCCGGATATCGAAAATTTTCTTTAAATACACTGTAATATTTTTATTATGGAATAGGAGGCAAATCAGCGCCACCCATAGACGCCCGCAACACCTGAGAATTGCAGAAAATATTTATAAAAATATTGTTACTGGGAAGACGACGCTTGCAGAGCTTATATTTGCTTCTTGGAAATGTGTGGAAATAAATTCAATCCATCGAGGACAGTGTTCCGTATCTGAAGGAACACTGTCCTCGATGAATGTGAGTATTTTGTTGAGCTAGCTACTACCGCGCGGTCGCACTCGTCGTAAAGTTTTAACAAGTAAAAAGATGGACGATTTTTGTGTCTGCATACCAATTTTTAAAGGTAGACACCTTGAAAATTGCGGAATGCTCCATACTAACTACCATCCCCCATTTTAGGTAAGTTGTGGTTTAAGTTTAAGGGGACAAAAAGTAGCCTGTGTGATAAGTCACTCTCAAACCCTTCAACTACCTTCACTTAAAAAAAAAACACGTTTATTCCTCGTTCGTCATCGAAACTGACACACATACTTTCCCATTCATATATTAGTATTGGTACAGTAAGTATAGTACCTACGGCCAGGAAAGTAAAGAAATAAGTAAGGATCTTAGAACGTACAGCTACACAGATGGAACTTAGAGATTTTCTTGAAATATAGAATGTAGACACAACTTGTTTTAAAATATAGTCTATTTTAGAAAAGGCGCTTATAGGGAACTTAGGTGAAGACGAGATATTATTTGTAAAGGGTACTTCCGTTGTGTTTCGGTGTTATGTTACGGAAAATATCGCGAGGAAACCTGGGCTTTTTTTAAGGGGGGAAAATCATCGAATGACTTCTCCCGCCTAGGTGAGGCGAGAGGGAATGTCAAACTCTTCTGACTAAAAACCACCCCGTTCCTACTCCTGCCCTTCGAGCCGGAGCCCCGGCTACCCGTTAATTCCTTTGCGGCTCCGTATGCCATCAGACCTATTGGGCTTGATCCGTGGTGGTCTGTCAGGCTCTTTGAGGCGCGCGCGGAACACGACGCGCCGTAGGAAACCTGGGCTTATAATTTCTAATTATACATATGAAATCAGTAACGCGCCTTAAGCAAGCGTGGTGATTAACCTCTTGTCTGGTCGCTACGTGAGACACATAGAAAACGCATTGTGTCTCGCGTAGATTTACGCTCCGACATACCAGAGGTTAATGATCACACCTTCTCCTTCTGAGAAGAGGGTGCTCAGCAGTGGACATTTATAGGCTGTTGATGACGTTGTGTTTATTATAAAGAATAAAGATATAAATAAAAGTATTCTTCAAGAAGCAAGATAGACTTACAGTAATAATAGGAGTAAAGATACGGGACCAATAGTGAATTTCTTTGTCATTTATTGATTAATATTTAGTGGAATAAGTATTTCTATAATTAGTAACCTGTCCCTTCTACAAGGCAAGTGTAATAACATCTAAACATAATTTGCGAATGTTGGAGGACAACCATTTATATACAATGTCAATTTACTAGTTTATGCCTTACATTGAATGACAAATACTCAAAAATCTAGACACGCGGTAGCGTGTCAAGCCAAGTTCAAGAAAGAAACTGGCGAGCCCCACCGTGTATAATAGGTATAACACGAACCATTTGGAGCCACTTTTGACCTCCTCATAAATCCAAAACTATTTCACATAAACGTATCAAATTTAGCATAATCTTTACTTAGATTATTGTAACGTATTGTAAAGCTTTTCCCTTAATAAAATAATACGGATATCTAATTCAATTTTTGACAATAATTCCATTATATTTTTTTACGTTGCCCCACACTAGGATTTTCTCCTAGGTGTCGTAAGTGCGTTTACAAACATACATGATACAAGTACACAACACATGACAGCCAGACTCGGAACAATAATCAGAGGCCTTGAGTTTCTTTTTCGTTTATAGTAATCGTAACGACTACGCGTTCTGTGTTGTGATTGGCCGGCTTCAATGAACCAACCAATCAGAGCGCCGGACGTCGTCTCGTTTCGATTACTTTAAACGAAAAAGAAACTCGTACAAAGGCCTCTCTGTGCATCACACCGTGCTCACGATGCGCGGCAGCCAGTTGCGCGAACCGTGCAGTCAAATTCCAAAAATTAAGTGGTTATGATATGTCCAGATTTCTTAATGATTGTAGCTCTTAATGAATTATGCCTTGAATAAAATATTATGTTACTTGCTATTGATTTGATACCTTAGTACCAAGTAATTTAATAATGACTAATTTTAATCGTTATGCAGATTTTCTAATGATATTTTTTAACACATGGAATCACGCGATTCTCCTCATCATCAGCAAAAACTGATGTCTAGAGATTCATATGTTTTTTATTTTGTACGTTTACAAGGCAAATGTAAAATATCCGACAATGTTACCACTCAGTAGTGAAACAATTAATTAATTTAAATGTGTACCCAATTTTTTACAGTAACTTCATTTTGAACCAATATACTAAAATATATGGTAATTATACAGTTTTAATAAACTTAATAAATAATAAAGTAATATATGAAAATTTGACTACAATAAACTAGTAGATATAATACAATGTCTAGTACTTACGTGGTTGTGACCATATAGCTCCGAGGTCGATGCTGGCTTCCCCCATGAGTCGAGGAGGGGCGCAACACCTGGGTTCCATCACAGCCAGCCAGATACTCGACCGCTGTATGTCTCTGATGCTCACGTACAACTCGAACATGAAGTACTGGACAAAAAATATAAATAGTTTAATGGAATGTGTAGCTTTGTATTGTGATCTCAGGAGCGTGAAATAAAGTTCGACACACGATTGACTGTTAAATTTGTATATTGGATAAAACTTTAAACTATACTAACTAGAATAGAACATAGTTCTATGTTACAGACGTTCGTGACGGTCCGCTCCTACGCAAGCGTCGAGCGGTCAGTGGCGGGGAAGCGGGGTAAGTGCCATAGGGATTGTGGTGTCGCCTACTGTGTTGCGCGCGTACGTCCGACACATCCTCTCCTCTGACCTAGACATAGCGCCCTCGCGACTTGATCAGAGTTGGTCAGTCTAGAAATCGCTTGGGTCTTCCACGCCTACTTTTTTTATAACAAGCGGGACCAGCACATTGCCTACGAAAGGGGTCAACTACTATATTATACTATTATACGACACGATTTGGACTTCGGAGACTGTTTTATTACGGGACGCATCATTGCTATCTTGAGTTTTAAAAGAAACCGATCTCTAGCTCCTGAAGAAATTTCTGACGCAGGGTGATGTTTTTTTCTAGAGCTACATTTCTGGCTAATTCGGTTTGTTTTGCTTTTTGCAGACTTCACGACTGTCAAACAACGTGTTTCGCGTACACTCGCAAACGGATGCTAACTCGACTCATCCATTAAAACACCAGCTGCACTGCGGTAACTCCCAACAGGGTATTCGGTTTTATACCTAATAAAATTCTTACCTAATGACATCCTCGTTTGTGCATTCGGTATCACACGTTTAAGTACCTAATATGCCGTCGAAGTCACACTCAACCGTGATATATTTCTGCTAAAACCCGTCAGCAAGACCTACGGTACTTACGACCGTCATGAATATCAAGTCAGCATTCAGAAAGCGTACTGCATTGGGATCGCGATGATACCCTTACGATCAACGGTTGCGAATCGTCATCACTTCCACCTACAATATAAGACGTTGGTGCAGTCGCGGTACACTTCGATGGCCTCGATAAATACAAACTAAATTCAAGGTCATCCGCGTTCCTCGACGATCCTTTATCGCGCCATGCACCTTGGGAACTTTCCTCAGTTTCTTGCGCGCGGCGCATGCGTGTGTGCGTCGGCGATTTAGGCGCAGGGCGATGATGTAGGTACGTGTTGTACCTAATCAAAGAGATTTCGTTTCCCGCCAAAATACTCTCAATAAGAATTGGTTGCTTCTACTTGACTCTTACTGATTTTGGAGATTTAGCCTTTGATTATATTGGATTAGAAAGGGCATTTAGCCTTGATTATAGAATGTGTAGATGCAGAGTCAGTTCACGAAAAGCGTTTAAAAAATTTTCAGTACCTACCTAAACTGTTCACTGCAATGCACTAAGCACTTTGTCGTCTCAAAATATATTCGTAAATAAAAAAGTACATTGCAAAACTGTCGTTGTAATAAATTATATTATTTTTGTTATTGTTCAAACATTTCACTTGCTTGCGAATTAAAAATAAAATAATAATTTTATTACTTATTGATTAAAATAAGAAGGTTCGTTTCGATTTTCGACAATTACTTTGAAATAATTGAATCGGATTAATTTTATTTTTGTGAAAAGGGTGCAATAATATTTCTTAAATTGGTTTTATAGAAATAATGTTTTAAATATGTATATTAAATTTATTAAACTTATGAAAAAGTCACAACTTACATGAAAAAATATAAATATGAATGCAGTGTTCAATAAAAAATATATTTTAAAAACAAATTAAAAAAGTTTGTTACCTACCTAGGTATATTTTTTTACTTTATTTCAAAATGGTCTCGTAGATGTACTCAAATACCTATTTATAGATATAAATTTGATGGGAGGATTTTCGTGGTAAATTTTTGCACTAAGTATCGGACGCACACATGCAAGAAATTAGAAATTTTGCAACGTCACTTTATCTAAACATTAGGTGTAACATAATCAAAGCCTTTCGCATATCCTCAGACATTATAACATTCAAGAAAATCACGGTTCTGTTCATCTCGACACATGTGTCGGTGTCGGATCCCTCATGTTTTCCAGTTCTTCTGGGCGTCGGCATGATAACAGCAATTCCAACTGTTACTGATCGGTGACGATTTTGGGGTTAGTAACTTCTAAAAGTTGGTAGGTATATGTACCGTATACATATACCTATGGATGCAACCGGTGCGGCGGCACGCGAAAAATGGACTCGCCCAAGTGTTTCACTTTCGTATTTACGCTGATTTTACGAAAGTTTTCGTGTGATTGCACTATTGGAAGAGAGGTCACAATACGTGTTAGCACGATAGGAACACTAGAACTTATCGTAACTATTAGTTTTTATTCACAGTTCGTAGCTGCAAGTTGGGCGACACTTTAACGTAACCTATAAAATAAAACCGTGTATTGGGTTCTCAGGGGCGTGGCATAAAATGCGACATACGATTGACCGTTCAGTTAAACTTGTACTATATTGGATAAAACTTCAAAATAAACATAGACAAAGTTGCACAATGTTACAATAAACTCAGATATTCGCGGAATAAATACGAGGCGCGTGCGGTGCGTCACGGTCACGGCACCGGCGGCGGCGGCGGCGGCACGGCAGCGCGAGAGTTGAGACTTGGCGTGACTACCTACAGTACCTACCTATGGCTACCTATGGCGCGTCGACCGTATAGCGGTCAGTGGCGGGGAAGAGGGGGAAGTGGAATAGGGATGTGGCGTTGCCTATAGTGTTGCGCGCGTGCATCCGACACAACCCGAAATCGATTTGCCGCTTTACAAATTACAATAATCAATTAAGTAGGTAATAGGTACCTATTATACATAATTAGTTGCCAAATATGTCGGAGTAAGGAATTACCTCTATATCCACAGCTGAATAAAAGTTTACGGGGATTGCACTATTGCAGTTAGAACACTGAAAATTAAGATGCAGTTGCTCGTATCTCACTACAGTCAATGTGACATCACGTTTTTTTTATTGCATAAGCCGGTAAACGATCAGACGTATCACCTGATGATAAGCAATCGGCGTCGCCCATGGACACCTGGAATACTAGAGGCGTTACAAGGGCGTTACCGGCCTTTTGGGGATTAGGAGTTTGAGGATCGTTGGGGATTTAGGGATTGGGGAGATCGGGGAAGGGAGGGTAATTGGGCCTCCGGTAACCTCACTCACACGACGAAACACAACGCAATCGCTGCTTCACGTCGGTTTTCTTTGAGGCCGTGGTATCACTCCGGTAGAGCCGGCCAATTCGTGCCGAAGCATGGCTCTCTCACACGTCAATACAATAATCCCAATACATTACGATTAACTAATCATAGATAGATTCGTCAATCGAATCATAAGTAGGTACGATGGTCAAGCATGGGGTCAACACTTTACATTTCCTTTAGACTTCCAGCTACTACTGAGAATTATACAATTTTATGCCAATGATAAATCTAATAGAGGTATATGTTGGCTGTTTATTACCTTGTGTTTTGCGCTTTTTTTAACTATGGAACAGCATCCAGCATCCAACATCCAACCCCCTACCACGAAAGAGATTTTGAAAAAAAGCCTTATAAAGAGCAAATTTTTATCTTAGCTGCATTTAATAATACTGATCGCTACAGTGTGTATCCACAATAAAAAAGTATGTATGTATGAAAAGGAGAAAATTATACACATCATGCATTTTTTAATTTATTTATAAGTAGGTACCTAAGTATTTTGTAAACGACTGCTTCAAAAATAATTATTTATTCAGGACCAAAAAAAATTTGAAATCGAGAGAATCCGGCACCAGTATGAACTGACTATATTAATAACTATATACAGTGAATTTCTGTTATAACGACGGCGGAGGGACCACTTTAATGTCGTCGCTATATCCGGAGGTCTCTATATCCGAAATAATAAAAAGTCATGTAATTATGTATTTACTTGTCATTTGTTTGATTATGTTGTACACGGGTGTCATTGAAAAAACTTGTTATGGTGCCCTGTTGAAGTTTAGTTTTTTTTGCACGCTGTAAGGTGTACTTCATTTTCGTAATTCTTTAACAGTAAATATTCGTCTAGGAGCCATATTTACAAGTTTAAAAAATACTGTTCATTCAAGTTGCTATAAAACTGATTCATAACTTTAACTTTGTAGGTACATGTGCTAAGCAGTCGATACATCCCTACAAACAAAGCATTTGTTTGGCCCCATGTGATTGTAAACAAAGGATAAGAAAGCTAAATAGTTTTATGAATGAGTTTTTGTGCCTTTGTCGACTACGTCTCAATATCCGCAAGGGTTTTCTAGGAATCTGTCATAAATGGTTCATAAAAACAAGTCGCTATTACCGAAATTGACGCTACATCCGAAGTCGCTATTACCGAAAGAGTTTTGTAAGAAAGTATGCTTTAAATTCAAGGGACGTAAGTTTGACGTCGCTATAACCAGAAAGTCGTAACAACCGAGGTCGTTATAAATGAAATCCACTGTATAAATAACAGCGTAATATCGTCAACATGTTTTAAATTGTATCGTTCAGGTATAACGTATAAAATCTGATGATGCTCTGATGCAAGGTCAGGCATGTGAAAAGAAACAAAACATTTCATTTAGGGGAGAACCCTTTCACTGAGGTCTGATATTTGAGGGATTATTCCCCAAGTAGGTATTACAGAAAGGGGTATGCATTGATGCACGGATGACCGGCGACCAGTCAGTTCATATAAAGGATGAGAGATTTTAATAAAGCTGACGTTTTGAAATACAAGCCCTTTGAGTATAAAAGCAGAACAGTCCAAAGAAACAATGTATAGAAACTTTCATCAGGTATTTTAGACGACTTCACTTTAGTATTAAGGTACCTACTTGGGATGTGAGTAAGTGTTTAGGACTGAAATTAACGTCTTTTAAACAGCGGAAATCAATAACCACCACTTGAGTGAACCACTACACTATCTCTAGTTTGAGAACAACTATTGTTAACCAAAATTTAGATAAATAAAATTGGAGCGTCTATTTGTACTATTAAAAAACCGCTTTTTATTACATGCATAAGATTATATTATATACTAAAATAACATTTTTTTATAAATTTAGTCTATTCATTTAGAAATGGCTGGACCGATACTAGAGGTATTATTGGCATGTAGGTGATGTACTAAGAAGTATTCTAGCTTAGGCCCCTTTCATTTTGGAAAATTGAGACAAAAAAAGTTATGTAATAAAATTCATATCCTACGCGGACAAAGTCGCGGGCAAGAGCTAGTTTAGATATAAGTAAGTAGTAACAATTGAAATATGTAAGCTGTAGGAGGAACTCAAAAATCTAAAAAACCAACTTTTGTCGAACACTAACGCCATCTATGGGTTTAAACAAACAAGTTATTATCACACAAAATATAAAAGTATTTCTGTTTACATGAAATAATATATCTTGTAGCTAACGTTAACAGCGACATCTGTCTTGAACTTCGGAACAAAAAAAAACGTGATCTCGCTTTAGCTTTCAGTTTAAAGGGTCTTCATATTAATTAGCCACATTCTCAATAGATGGCGTGACATAGATTTTGCATTTATTTATTATAGTTTATTGTATTGCATAGTACACCTATTTTTTGAAGTCGATTAATTATATGCTAAACCCATTTCCTAAGTTTAAAGAAAACTTTTCTGAAAACCGCATCAAAATCGGTTCAGCCAACCGCGAGATAATCGAGCACAAACATACGTGTATACATATATAAACGTCAATTTGAGAAACTCCTTTGGTTTGAAGTTTGTAAGAAAGTATCAGTAGTATAGGAAATCTTATTAAATAATAATAATCATCAACCCGATTGACACCAGACTGATGTTATCAAATAATTAAAAATGTAGGTACTGTTAGAAGTTTGAGTGTATAAATATTGTGTGAATGTAATGTTTTGTTAATAATTAATCCAAACACATTTTAAAAAACATTAGGTTTTACACCTTTTATGAAAGACTAATTAAGAATTAGTAATATTTTATTTCTAACATCTTTTTTCTAAATTGTAATGTAAAAAGTATAATAGCGACATCTATCGTAGAACGCTAAAAACTGATGAATTCAATAAGGCACGGCGCGGTGGTGCGTCGTGTGTCCCTGCAGCAGCGTTTATAATTTAATACAAGAAAACAACCATAGATGGCGCTACGAGTTACAAAGTTATATCCAAGCTAAAGTTCGCTCTGTCTAGTCTAGACAATTTGTTGCACGAGTAAAATATTGAATGTATAGCGGAGTTTAACGCCTCGTTGATCGCGTGGCTGCGAACACAACACCCGAATAAGGGGCTTTGGGTTCAATTCTGGCGACTTTTAATAGTTTTCATTAGCCGGCCTGTTGCCATAAATTAGACAAAATTTTTATCTAAACGTTCCGAGCCGAAAATGGAGCGTTTTTTATTTTGAGGGAGGAACATCCACCAATGACTTCTCCCGTCCATGGGTGACGCGAAAGAGTCCCTATTAGACTCTTACCTCGAGTAGTCCTACTTTAAACCAGAGTCCAGGTAACAGGTTTAATTTAATTTGCGTCTCTTGATTAGCCTATAATATGCAACTCCACAACAGAATTACCGAATAATGAATGTAAAGTAAATAGTCAGTTTACATACTAGGTAATCATTTGACCAGTAATCATGTCTGCACTTATCCGTGGCCAGACACCGCAACGATACATCGGCTCATTACCTCTGTCTACCCCGCAGAGTAAACAAACGTAATGGGCAATAATATAATTTTGTACACATTTTATTATAAGGAACTTGTAATAATTTTGACGGTGACATGAGTGTAATGAAGCCATTATCTAAGTTGAGTTGAGCAATTCTAGATACGATTATAAATTAACAATTAACTGTTCCTTTTTAGGTTTTCAGGTACTTTCAACTTATAATCGTCATCGCCACAGAAATATTAATTATTATATCTATGGTCATTGCACAATTTCGTTCCTATAAAAATAATCCTAAAAAGAGCTTATCGCAAAATTTAAGTGCTCGAATTCCTTAGTTTCAGAATGTTCAAAATATAACTAAATGATGTGTTGTACTATTTTGTATGTTACAATTACGAAGTTTTCAATTCAAATCAATTATACTCGGAATTTTAATTCGATTCCAGATTTGACAATTTCAGTGTTGCAACGTTATGACAAGTACTAGAGGTAAATAGTGACGTTTTTTTTTGAGGGGGGAAAATCATCCAATGACTTCTCCCGCCCGGGTGAGGAAATAGTGACGTTGCGAAATTATTCGGTAAGGAAATGCAATATTACTGGATCGATTCTTCTCGTTTATAATTTTACTTCCGTAAACTCTATATCGGGAAATTAAATATTTCTGAACCGATCATTTAGTTTTGACGATTAATTAACGATCTGAGACTTTTCTTTTATAATTGTGTAAAATAAATAAAAAAATGTAATCATGAAGGAACATGGCAAATAAAACAGATAGATGTATTATGGTAATAAGTTATTTTATAATTTGTCGCCGTCATCGCTATCGCTATCCTGTCACTTTCTGTAACATTTATTATAAAACACACACACTGATTGTTTATCGATTTTTGTGTTCATCACTACACTTTTATATGTGGTATCATTATTTCACAAAATGACAGTAGCTATTGTCAAATCTGGAATCTAATTAAAATTCTGACTAGAGATACTTCATAAGTAAACCTGACAACAAACATACATAAACCCTTTCGCTACCTTACCTTTAAGTTTAATACGAATAAAAGTAGGTATATTATTTCAAAGTTGTACCTATTTAAAGTTAACTTCGTAAACATAAAGCAATAAAATAAGAGCTTCACCGTAGATGCACCTTCAGATTTGAAACTATTCGAAGCACTGCAATTTATACCTTACCTCTCTGTAATACGGTTCTTCCATATTGCGCCTGATGGTCGTCCTGTGCTTTTTCTTTCCAAGGACGACGATGACGTAAGAATTTGCAGAATTTGGATTCAGCCATGTTAGTTTGCGGGCTTCCAAAACATTCACTGATATCTGTCAGAATAAATAATTATATTTTCGGTTGAGTACAAAAACTAAATATGTAAAACGTAAACTCCTCATTTCAGATTTCGCCTTCCTATGTAGGTACGGTACATAAATCTTGAATACAAGAAATGTTCAAGTTTATATTGAAGAATTTAACTCTGATTCGCCGTCCCTTTAGGTATATTTACAAACGTTCTTTTAAAAAGACAGCTGCTCCCATAATCGGAAAAATTTGCTTCATAAAAAGCCGCAGCGGCAAAAGCGCTGAAGTTAAAATTGTCAGCGAGTTCACCGACCGACATATGAAAAGCCAGCATTGTCTTGAACAAAAACGTAACAACTACCAATAAAGGGCTACATGTGGGGACACCAGGCTTTGCAGACACGGTGAGACCATTCCATATGATATTAAAAAATTGTTTGGAAATAAAACATTTCTGCCTGGTCTGAAGATTTTAATTTCAAGGAGAGGTAGGAATACTTTTTTGCGTATTCCGTCTTTTTGGTCTTCATTTTAAGTGCATATTGCAAGTTCTATTTAAGTACTGGATAATTGTTTCAATGCGATCACCTCTTACATAAAAGTTAAAAAAAAGGGTTTCCAAATAGTCTTTTCATCTGATTGCTCAGCTGTTGAGACTTGAGAATTACAGAATGTCAGGCATTGTCTTCTACGGGAACAGAGCTTACGAGAAAAATTTGAGCAGTTAGAAAATTATCATAGTATACAAAATAACTGCCTTCTGTCAATCCTTGCCGACTTGAAGACACCATCTTTACTTACAAAACTTTTTGCAAGATACTTTTGCTGATCTCGATGGTAAGGTGTCTGAGACCCGCAATTTCTTGCAGAACCATGGACCCAATGGTCTTTCGATAAATAATTTATAAAGTGGTATGTACCTGAAAATATTGCGGTGTGGTTTCCGGGTTCCTTTCGGCCTCAACCCTATAAGTTTGTTGCACCGAGGTTTTTTGCCGACCTCTTTTCTCCGGAGACTTCGTCCGCATATTGTGTAATGATTTGGCGTCCGTTTTGTATCGATTCAATTAAAATGACGCGTGCTATGATATGACAGTCGATGTCTCTGTAGTTGTGAAGCTCTTTTCTTTCTTTACTGCTGATAGAATTTTTCTGATGGTTTATGTGTGAAGTGAAAGGAGGTTTAGTTTTAGTGTATTCGAACTTTTCAATCTTCTCGTAAATAATAACGTTATTAGAGCTCCTCATTATCTTTTAAGAACTAGTTTGTTTTGACCGATTTGTAACTAATGTCTATATCGTAAATCAAGACAGTACTTAATAACTACATCATACTTTGTTATTTCTGAAGGTTTTAAGCAGAGGTGAGCCATAATTATTAATCTAGGTACTGTATAAACTTCGAAATTATTAATAGATTATGTAAAACAGTATCCAAACACCAAATCCCAAATGTTAGGACATCACACAATACAAAAAGATGCCGCCTAATTTTTACAAAGGTGATCACATAAAATACCCATATGAGCATCCTCGGTCGAAATTTATTGATTTACAGTATCATTAGTATTTTGGCAAACTTCGAGGCTCGAATCTGGCAGTTTTTAAAATATTTTCTAGACCACCACACGCCGCAGATACGTACTTTATGTTATACCAGCTTCTGCCAGCGGCTTTGCCCTCGTTCATCATCATCAGCCCGTATTCGTCCACTGCTGGACATAGGCCTCTCCAATGGCACGCCACTAAGCTCGGTCTTCAGCTCTTCTCATCCAACTACTGCCAGCCACGTTGTGGTCGTCACTCCACCTAGCTGGAGGGCGCCCTATAGTGCGTTTGCCTCGTTTGCGTAGAACACGTTTACCTTAACGGTTATCGGTTCTTCGACAAATGTGACCAGCCCACTGCCACTTCAGCTTACTGATCCTTTGTGCTATGTCGATAACTTTGGTTCTCTGTCATATCACTTCGTTTCGGATTCGATCCTTCAAATAGCCCTCTCCATAGCTCGCTCCGCGGCCTTAAATAGGTGGACCAGTCGCACTGTCAGTGTCCACGTCTCGGTTCCATATCACTCGGTGATAGGGGAGGGGGGGTGTAAGTAGCCTTTTCATTTGACTAAGTATGTGAGTTAGTGCGTATATTTGTTAATACGCACAAACTCACATATTTTCACATTTATAATATCGTTGTAAGCTAATTTCAACCATCGGCCCTACTAATAGCGTAAATTCCACTGTGGGCAACTTTCATTCGATAAACTTATATTTGCGTTTGGTGCAGTAACTTTTTGTGTGTATACTTTTTCGGTATAAAAACTAAGTAGATGTACCACGTGTTGCGGCCAGGATATTAAAGTAATATCCACCAAAATATCAAGTTTTATCATAATCGGACCGGTACTTGTTGCGTGGTGCGTGAACATACAGACAAACAGACAAACAGACAAACATAATTTTCATCACATTTTTGGGTTCGGTGTCCATCTAGTAACACCCCCACTATTTTTTTTTTAATATTTTCGATGACTGCCTCGTTGGCTGAGTGGTGGCAAGTGCGACTGCCGGGCAAGGGGTCTCGGGTTCGATTCCTGGTTCGGGCAAAGTATTATTGGGATTTTTCAAAAAATATCAATAATAGCACGGAGTCTGGAATTGTCAATGGGCTCACCCCCTACAACATAAATAGTGAAAGTGGGTGTTACATTGTTACAATGTACACCTCTGCCTACCCCTTCGGGGATAAAAGGCGTGATGGTATATATGTACCTACGTAATTTTTTTTAATATACAGAATTCACACAGTTACAGTTTTATTATATATATACTTATACCGTCTGCCATATAGAAAGAAAACATTTTGGTTTCACTCAAAACTTCTTTACCTTTTTAGGCCCATACCTATATAACAAAATAAATAAAGAGCTAAGCATTCATTATCTCACCAGAAGTAAATGTAAAGAAAGCGTCAGCGACTGGCTAAATAAACTAGACTATGAGGAGACTGAAAAAATTCTGAGACCACTTTCCTAAGCTACAACTGATGCAGAATTATCAATCACTACATTCATATCAACACTTCCACCTCATTCACTTACCTATACATACCCACACATAATACACATCAACTCACTCACTTACATACACATATACACGCACTCACACTACATTGTTACACACCCACAGTCACACACACACACACACACACACACACACTCATACAATGTTGTCCATTTTCTTTAATTAAGTAAATACTTTATATTGTTCAATGTCTCCGAGGGTCACCCGGGCCTGGTGATCTGTAACACAGGTTATACCTTTAACA
Organism: Spodoptera picta; assembly: GCA_038387885.1. NCBI lineage: Eukaryota > Metazoa > Arthropoda > Insecta > Lepidoptera > Noctuidae > Spodoptera > Spodoptera picta. Next base: position 1,418,635 of record JAZHFQ010000105.1, read on the forward strand.
GACACCAGTCTCTTAATTGTAACATATTATATAATTTGTATCCGTAGAGTATTTTTGAGAAAATAAAGATTTTTATTATTATTATATATATTATATATATATACTGTATAGATTTGTTAAGTAAAATATCTTATATGGATTTCTTTAAAATATAATTTTTAGTTACTTGTATCATCTCTATTGCTCTTTGAACTTTTAAGACAATGGGTTTGAGTCCACATTTTTCTAAGGCCTTTTTATAAAACCTGCAACGCAAGTGAGTCCTCTGGTGTTGCGGGTGATGATCGGCGACGATCGTTTACCATCAGGTGATCCGTATGCTCGTGCGTCTCGTCCGGGCCTAGTGCAGGCCATGATGCGGAGCGAGGGGGACTGGGATGCCGTCTCCTCCTTTTGCGAAGCAGTCATGCTAGCTAAGGAGGAGGCGGGACGCGTGAGGCAGCGAAGCGCTGCCTCCTCGCAACCCAGCCATCGCGAAGGACACACCGGGCGTCGGGGATCGCGAGACGATCTCCGGCCACCGTAAGCGCGGGCCTGCGGACGGCGAGCATGGGTGGCTCCCCGTCCGACCAGAAACAGACCCGAGCGTACGGCGCGTCGCGTTCCGCGCGCGCCTCAAAGAGCCATCAGACCACCACAGATGGGGCCCAATACGGCCGATGCCGATTCGGAGTCGCGGAGAACCTAACGGGTAACCGGGGCTCCGGCTCGACGTGCAGGAGAAGGAACGGGGTGGTTTTTAGTCAGTAAGAGTCTGACACTCCCTCCCGCCTCACCCAGGCGGGAGAAGTCATTCGATGACTTTCCCCCCTTAAAAAAAAAAAAAAATGCTCGTGCGTCTCCTATTCGATGACAAAGGACAGAAGTATAAAAATTTAATTCTAAAATTACCGAAAATGTGTAGAGGTATGTATGTATATATGTATGAATGCATGTATGTGTATTGTGTTGTACTCGTGTGTAGGTATATATATAATAATTATATTTATTTATGTTTATCTCTGAAATATGTAAGTGTATCTATTTTATTTGCTCAATTGAATAGTTGCTTGCTTCTTGCTCACACCATTAACTCTTCTCTGCATCACCCAAAGGTCAGACTGGGAGAGAATGCCTGCGGCATTAAGTCCACCTTGTGTACATTTTGTGCATGAAGATTATATACAATTTTTTATTTATTTAATAAAAAAATGTATAAAAAAGTACATAGTTCGATTCTCTAGCTCTAGTACTAGACAAAAGATTTGATTTTAATTTTATCAAGATATAGTACCTGATGTAGATGTAGATGGTCGCTGGATGTAGATCGCTTCCAACCGGCATCTCTGGAAATTATTAGGGGAGGGAATGATGTTAAGATAATGATATTGGTGGTGATCAGGGAGCTACGCGATGTCGCCGCTACCGCGGCCGCTGCTCATGAGGAAGAATCCCTCTGTAGTTCGAAACTAGTAGAGCTTTTCTCAGTATATTCACGTGAGTAACCCGCGATTTTAATTAATTTAGTATGTCTCACGATAGTTATTATAAAAATACTAAACAACATGTTGATTTACATAAACTAGAGGTAAAAAAATCAATCTACAATTTTCTTTTACGAACAACATCATCATCATTAGGTTTTTTTTAAGGGAGGAAAATCATCGAATGACTGCTCCCGCCTGGGTGAGGCGGGAGGGAGTGTCCGACTCTTACTGACTAAAAACCACCCCGTTCTTTCTCCTGCACGTCGAGCCGGAGCGGTAACCCGTTAGGTTCTCCGCGACATCATCATTAGGTATAGGTATAAGAATCGTAGCAATTGGCGTTTTTATAGTCCCATAATCTCCACACTTGGCTAGGGCTTGGAGATGACAGTTTAAGCAGTTGATATTTAGTTCTTTGTCAAATATGTAGTGCCTTCCACCAGGGGCCTATTTGGAATATTTGTTTTTTTTCAAACGTTAATTTATGCCGACCCCCATCGGAGACAGGCGAGTTATGATTCAGCCACCGAAAGAGCGTGCAAATGGAAACTGTAATCATTAAATTAAGTTTATTATAATTAAAATTACATGATAACTCTTAAAATCTAACTAACGTAAGTCTAAGTGCGAATGTGTTCGATGTTTGAACAACACTGCTTTCTTATCTTAAAATTAAGTATTTATTATAAAATGAGTATAAAGGTCTTATTGAGGTAAAATCTAGTGGGGTGAACGATGATGACATGAAGCGATTCGTAGCTGGGCATAAGGCGGCGACAAGATGAGACGAGTCACCAGTTCGAATGTTGCAATACTCCGTAGAACCTTCGTTGCATCAAAGTAGGTGTAATGTCCTGATTCAGCAGATCTGAGCGTTGATCAAGGTGTAGGTATATGTTTCGGCACCGATACGTAACAGGCGTGTATGTATGTATGTGTGGTTATGTAAAAATGTTTGTATGAACATCGTCAGCGCGTTCCGTCCAATGCTGCGAGCACTGACATCTCCAATACGCCAATGAGCTTGTTCTTCAGCGCTTAGAATCCAGCCACTTGCTGACGTTGTATCTTTCTTTTGTCCAATTAGTTTATTCTAAGAAAATGTTATTTTAATAGTTTATTCTAAGAAAATGTTATTTTAATATTATTAACAGTACTCAGACTATTTGATGCATATTTTAATAAATAACCTTGTTATTTTATACAAGAGCAAAATTAATTAGGTAGACAAGAGTGGTGTTCTAAAAAAGGTGTCGACCTTTTTGTTATTTGTTAGGGTTAAGCAGCCAGTCATTGAAACTATGAGGGCTCCTACGTGTCTATGTACTTATAATAGATAGGTACTTAAATAGTCAGTGCAATTATTTTTAAGTTACTTGAGGGTACTATTTGTAGAATTTGAAATTATAATTTATTTAAGATTGTTTTTGAGTATAGGTTTTAAGTATTTTGTTGAGAGAATAATAAACCATGAGTGCCTCGTTGGCCGAATGGTCGCAAGTGCAAGGTGTCTCGGGTTCGATCCCCGGATCGGGCAAAGTAGTACCGTGTTTTTTTTAAATCTCAGTAGTAGCACGGAGTTTGGAACTATGCCCGGTATATGGCAATAGGCTCATCCCCTATTACATGGGACTCGTAACATAAATAGTGAAAAGTGGGTGTGTACATTGTACTTACAGTGGCACTAAGTGACGTAAATGTGCACCCTTCTAGGATAAAAGGAGTTATGTTATGTCATAATAAACTAAATTTTTATAATGCATAATATGCTGTTAAGAAAATGATATAATTTTGATCACGACCACAACAGTTCCTGAATTTGTTGTTAGAGTCGAAGGCATTACCGTCTCGTGTGGAGATTATGGCAAATTGAGATATTGCTTAGCTACGTGATATGATATCTATCTATAAAAATGGAAATTCGTAAGGAGTAAGGTTAGATGGCAGCTTGTATATTATCGTAGAGTTAAGGATAACTTGGGGTAAGCAAATAAAATAACAAATAATGTGATGTCAATATATTAAATCATTTTCGTGTATAAATATGTTTTTCTAAGACTAATCTACTCTCTAATTTTAATACTTATGTTCGAAAACTACTTACAATATTGAATAATGGAAATAATGGATTTAGGTAATGTAATATGTGTAGATTACAACATATATATCTACTTAAGTACTATCTTGTATAATAAAACACAAATAAACTCAATTAAAATTTTCACAAAGTCGACATTGCATTACAATAAAAAATTATTTAAACTAAAATACAAATTTAAATAAACGATATAACGCAATAAAATATACAAAAATAAATTCGGGTAATTCTAAAATCAACCTAACTACTTAAATAACAAAAGACTATTTTGTTTAATCTTCGATGAGTAAGTTGTCCAGGAAAGTTAGCTACAGCGAGAGTGTAGTCATGTTCAGTACAATCACCGCATTTACAATATGACCCACCGTAAACTTATCAATATTTTGTGAGGATTACTTTGTTATTATGATTGTTGTATATGAGTTATCGTCAAATGGGCTATGACTCAAGTTTGATGATAGTACACTTTCAATCAATTTACTCCTTTCGTCTGTCAGTGCAGCGAATTTTCCGTGGTCAAACTGTATAAACTACCAGTACTTTATTTAGTAACACATTAATACATTGTGAAAAACATTTCTCCCAAAAGTGCAATTGTCGAAAAACAGCAAAATGGAAATCTTGAAATCTATTACTGTTGTAGGATTTTAATCCTTAGTCCTATAGCATAGTTATCAAACTTCACTGCATTAATATTGAAAACTGTAACATACATTAGTTCTATTCTAAAAATAAATTAAAAGGAACATTGTATGAGACACGGCTCTACACTAATTTTCATTGTAAGGGTGCGGTCGCTTTTAAAGGGATAGATATTAAGAAGTTCAGTAAAACATGTGCTGACATCTAGGATTATCTAATATTCAGTGTTAAATATCATAATGTTAGGACTAATTTTCTTTCCCTATCTGAAAAAATATCAATCTTATTATACATCAAATTGCTGCACAAAGTATTTGCGAATAATAAACTGGAAACTCGATGAAAATTGCCAGCTTATACCGTGACCACACCCTAATATGCATTTTGAATTGTTTAAAAAAGATCGATATTTGAATTTAGTAATTCATCGCTAAAATGGTGACCAGATACATTATACCAATTTCTTAGGATATTTAACAATTTTGGCAGTGGGCCGGTCCAACCGGGTATAACCTGGCACCTAAAGTTACACATCTAAATACATAAATAATAAGATACTATTTACATAAATCTTATGGTCTAAAAATCTGGAATATATTCTACATAAGATGAGACAGTTAAATTGTGGGACTTTTTACGTTCTATAATCAAATTTCAAGCGAAAGTATGGACATATTATGAATCAATGTAAATTCAAGGATGATTGGTTGTTGTTGAATTTATTACATATGTCATATATAGACAATATTATGATAACATATCTAAAACATTTTACAAAAATCTGTATAACATCTAAACGTAACGTATGCCAGTTTTCGCTAAACTTTTTTTCGAGTTTACAACTGTTTGTTGCAATTTGACAGACACACAACATACTGTCAATTGTCACTTTGACGTTTTAGAAACTGCAACTTGCTGCGTACAGATTATACAGAATTTCATTTCATTTCATGTTGTGAAAAAAATAAATGCTCATTATAACTATGTAACAGCTCCAACTCAAGGGTTTTTCAACTGTCATAATTAAACTTTATTAATATTACACAAGTTACTGTAGACTTCTAAATTTAAGTTTATACTTTACAGCTCAACATTTCAAAATGGCTACGTAATTATATTATGTATGGGTAGCCTACGTGTTATAATTGTATAAAAATGTATTGTACCTACATTTACTTATAATAATGATATTCTTGCATGTAGGTACTAGTCACGTACCATGAGTACACTCGTACCTTAAAGCCGGTACATATTTAATGGAAAATGCGAAGCGAATTATCGACATAACACTAATATGATACCAATAATTAGTAGGTAGAGCAGATTATTATGTATAATAAAATATTCAACCTTTCACACTTAGCCGGTGATGCGATATATGCGTCGAGTGTACAGCACGTCGCTAGTTGGCATTATAATAGCAACGCTCCGCGCATTTTCCGCCGGTATAAACCGACCCTTAGGGAAAATTGCTCACATTTCGATAGTACCTAGAATCGACGCATTCACTGTATAAAGATCATATGATAATAAATCTCTTCGATTTATAAGTACCGTTTCTAATGAATACCAAAGTCGATAGTATGAATACACTTTCAAATTCGTTCATTTCAAAATTAATGAAATTGTGCCGATGAGACAGACGTTGCAATTTATAAATTTTTCTTTTAAAATATTAAACAAATAAATGTTCTGTAGAGGTCTTTTAATACAATATTTTAATTCATTTCGATATATTACAAGAGCGCTGCGGTCTCCTGCCCGCTTTTCCAATACGTGACAAAACATACACATAATGTAGTAAGTATGTGTATATGTATACATCTCCTTTGTACCTCCGTACGAGATTTCGATAGTCTTTTAGCTTAACATCGATTATATTATTGTGCTAGAAAGAGATAGAGGCATTTTCGATTCAAAAGTCTTACTTCAGAAATTACAGAATTGACTACAATTACCATTTAAAAAGATCTTGTAGAAGATTCAAAAAGTGAATGCTTCGAAGTCAGTATATGTAAGTCATACAATTTTCTGGTTGAGATAATCGACTAAGGGGAACGTTCAGTGCTGTAAGGGTGTTACCGGAGATGACGATGAGGTCAGGTATCAAGTTTTATGATAACAGCATTCCACAATGTTCTAATCCCATATAAATAATGAGGCGCAGGGGAGAGAAGGGTACAATTTTAAAGAAATATGAACACCCTATATTCTTTTTGGCATCCCCGTACTATAAAGATTTTAGTTTCTTTCAACGCGTTGTTTTTTATGGTATAGGTAAGCCGGTAAACGAGCTGGCACATCACCTGATGGTAAGCAATCAGCGCCGCCCATGGACACCTCAAACACCAGAGGCGTAACAAGTGTCTTACCAGCCTTTTGGGGATTAGAGATTAGAGGACTGTTGGGGATTGAGAGATTGAGGAGATTGGGGAGGGGGTGATCGGGCCACCGGTAGCCTCAATCTAACGACAAAACTCAACGTAAGCGTTGTCTATGAACTTTTTTAAACAAGTTCTAATATTTACAATATTATAGGACTATCATGATGAGAGTGACTATGAATACAACTCGCCTAACTCAAGTTAAGTAATATTAATGTTACTACAAAATATTTATTAGGAACTATGATTAAAGACTAAAGTATTTAAGTTCTAAATAATGTTGCGGTTATACACACTCCTATAAAAATATTTTTATAGAGATAGATAGGAAAATACTTAATGCGATGACTTGATATTGTAGTTGAAGAGTTATTTAAATAGAGATCTAATTTTATAAACTAGATAGTTCACAAAATCTATTCATCCTTTATTTACTACAAAATGTACTGTACAAGTACAGTCTAGTTTAATTTTGAGACAATAATCTTGAAGAGATGAGACCTAAAGTCTTGATCTGAACCTTTCCTGGTTTAGGTTTTGTGATGTAATCGTCTAATCGTCTGTCTAATGAATATTAAGGACTAAAGACGATTACACAATATATCCTTCATGATATAAGTCCGAATCAACACTATAAGTTTTCATACAATTTAAATTTTGTTGTCACATGTGTGCCTGTCTTTAAACAATTCGAAGACGGCAATCAGAATAAAAAAAAATTAAAGATCCTTTTCGTCGTTTTATACATCTTGTTATTTTTAAATACCTTCCACACCCTACACATTTTATCTATTGCATCAATTCCCATTCCAACACTTAATTTTACTTTCTTTACACACGATTATACCTCGTTCTGTCCACCCACCGCTTGAAGGTATTCGTTCTGGATTTGTCAATATAACTCGTTGAAAGTCATTGGGTGAGAATGTTGTGTGTGGACCCTCATGTCTTCCATTGGTGGCATTGGTTCTGACATCAGCATGGTACTGGGTCCAGGGTTTGGTTGGGAGACTGCTCCTTGGATGATGGACCCGTTGGAGTGGCCTGGACCACCGTTGGTTGATTCCTGACGCATCATGTTACGACGCCATTTTGCTCGGGCGTTTTGGAACCAGACCTAGCAAAAGAAAGGGATTTAAGTTTATTGTGATTAAGATTATATTGTACGATATTTTCCTATCGCTGTTAGATCGGGACTGTTGTGAAAATGAATAAATATAAACAGGTATAACGTCTACTGTTTGTTATGCTGTTTTAGGACCATCAATGAATGTTTGCAAATATAGATACGACGAATGATAGGCATTTACCTAATATACAGCAAACGTGTCTAAGCAGTGATATATAAGCGCTGTTTTGTAGAATATTGTTTAAGAGACAATTTTAGAATATGGATTATATTCAGTTCTCCTATAAAGTCGTATATTTCCTAGACAGTTTTGTTTACTTACTTGCAGAACACGTTTCGAGAGGCCAGTCTTCTGAGCGAGTTGCTTCAAATCCTTGGCATCAGGGTTTTGGTTGATTGCGAAGTAGGACTTCATGGTCCTTAACTGGTGGTGCTTGAAGCTGGTACGCATCCGTTTGGTACGCTGTGTGTGACTGGATACGCTACCAGGCGAAGCAACTGATGAGTCGTAGGCCAACGACTCCATTGAAGACGAGAGATCACCGCGGTGGAGTATCTCTGTAACAATTGAAATTAATTTAATGAAGTCTCTTTCTCAATGGTATTAGGGAGTTCAGATAAATTGGCTTTAGATAATTTTGACTGCACGGTTTGGTGAATGCACCAGCCAGTTGCCCAGCCACTGGCAACTGGCTGCCGTGCAACGTGTCGCGGGTTTGATTCTCACAAGGAACATCTCTTTATGTGATCCACATATTGTTGTTCCGTGTTTGGGTGTCATGTGTATATGGACTTGTTTGTTTCCAACAAAAGTAAACGTCACCTATTATTTTTGTACTTCGTGTAATATTATCACGAGTATAATGGTTGCGAAAAGAAAAAGAAAGAAGAATTTATCTATTCATCACTGTCCCTTGATACTATCACGTAAGTACGCTAATTTACAATACGCAAGTTAAATGCATCTTCGTGTTTCATTCTAAGCAATCTTCCACCCACCACACACCGAATACTTAATCGGGCTACCGGATAACATTATCAATTTATCTATTCAAAAGGCAACACCTCCAATTTTACAGTGCACCATCTCGAACCCACATCCTTGAGTTTTTAGTACAAACGAGAGGAAACTAAGATAGTTGGCGACTGCGGTCACAATCGGCAGACCACGACATGCCTGCTAATAGAGGAAGTACAGTTCCGGGGTCTGGGAAACCAAGCATAGACGGATTAGGAATAATTCACGATCACGAGAAATAGGCAAATATATCACTTAAAGTACAGTTATTTTTCTGTCGGAGTTTAACTTCAATTCTCTTTAGTTTAACTATACGTCTGTAAAAATTCAAAGCAATCGGTTTAGTAGTTACGGCGTGAAAGCGGAACAAACAAACAAACGCACTTTACGATTTATAATATTAGTACGGATTCATCATTCGTATTAACAAAATTATTGTTGACGACACGATGCTGTTATAAGTAATGTAGGTAATTCTTTGTTATTTTAAACGAAAATAAACAGATAAATGTTTCAACCTCTATCTACGCAAAGTGTAAACAAAACTCAACAACATTCCAGCACGGGGTACAAAAACTATTAAATAAATGTTACGCATACAATTCAAACCGAAAGTCCACAGACTATCACTACAAATATAACGTACAACCTGTCAAGTTTTACCTAATTTCACATTTCTAAGGACCCCCTATTAATTGATAAGCATAGCCATCGTTAATACTCATTAGTAGAGAACGGAAATGGAAAGCCAGCCGGCAGAGGCACCCAGTGACTTGTGCGTCAAAACAAATAACGGAGAATGATGTATGTCCCGATAATTGGACGCAGTTTGATCTAATAGATAGTGCGGAATAAGTAGGGGGCTCATGCGTTTGTGGAGGCGTGGATTCGTCTTTTATGATGGACGTGGACTTTTATATCGTCGATGATAGAAAAGTGTATAATTATCAGGTCAATGAAAATGTACCTACAATTAAAGTAAAAAACTTTTTGTTTGCTGTACCTCCTCTGCAACCTTTTAGTCAATTAATTAATTCGAAATTCCCTTTACGCGTATGCAAATGGAGAAAAGTATTAATGAGAGATTATGGTATTTCCTTAATGTGATATTAATTCAAAATAATAGTAATTGTATTAAATTGTGGAAATTTTAATATGGAAGAATTTATTCGTAATGATTATGTGTGAATGATAAGTACACACTGCTTTAGAAATGGACAAATAAAATTGTACCAAATTAAGTGGCGTTGTCCCGAATTAGGAGCTTCACGCATACTGCCCCTAATAATAATGGGTCTTAGTAATAAAAGTCAGTGGTTTTTATTAATATCTCGCTACAACACTTGGGTGGTTGGCTGCGTTATATGTAACGAAATCGCCGATGCGCAACTAGCTAATTATTAAATTTATAATTAAATATATTAGACGGGTTTGTGTGATTCCAGTTTGGGGTCCGACAGTTGCGTCCATTTTTACGATGCCGTTTTTAAGTTTATGATAGTCGGAACAAAAAACAATTAGGCTGTAAAAAGAGTATTATCGCCTTGTGGCCTTGGTTGGGCCGGCTTAATTGATGTGCATAGCACTTGACGCGATGTGTCGAAATATTTCATTACATCTTACTTTATAGATGTAAGTACCTCTGTAGGTAGTTGACATAAGAACTGACACGTTTACTTCTGTATGTGTTATCAACATCGTTTTTTAACAGAACCAAATGAATGTGACGTCAAGTGATGCATTGGGCATAGACGAGAACAGTTATAACAAAACTTGTAAAAATTTGAAATTAAACTACGACTAGTTCAGGGGCACTAATTACAACTTCTTCAATTAATTTTTAGACTAATGTAGACTCGTTAATTTCAGGGACTTGTTACACAATATTTAACAACTTAAATACGAATTCAAAACTTAAGTATGAAGGTTTGTAGACTAAGTATTAAAGCCAGAGTCAACCTAAGAGCCCACAAATGATGGAATGAAATACAAAGAGACGCAAAAACAATAGCATTCTAAAATACGAACATCAACGTTATATAAAGTTTATTTTTATCATAATCGGGTTAGCTACCGATAACGAGCTATCAAATTTTTTTTTTTTTAAAAACGTTGCCCCACACTAGGATTTTCTCCTGTGTCGTGGGTGCGTTTACAAACATACAAGTTCACATACACATCACACCCAGACCCGAAACAACAATTTGTGGATCACACAAAGTGTTGTTCCGTGCGGGAATCGAACCCGCGACACGTTGCTCGGCAGCCGGTTGCCCAGCCACCGCACCAACCGTGCAGTCAAAATAATACATATTTACCTATTATATGTATATTGTCTTAACTTCTGCCCGCAGCTTCGCTCGCGCTATTTTAAGGGGTTGGAGGCAGATTTAAAAATAATAAGATGTATCTACGATTTGTTTATTACTCACAAATGATTTGGTACTAATGCTTAGCTCCCTACCTTGCAAATTGCGAAATATTCCATAGTAACTTCCACCCCCATTTTATAGAAATGAGGGTTAGAAAAAGAAACGAACGAGGTCTATTCCACTCTCCATCCATTAAACTATTTCCACTAAAAAAATTACGTTAATTCGCCACTCCAATTTTCCGTGAAAGACGGACAAATAAACAGACAAACACAGTTTCACATTTACAATTTTAGTACGGTATGGATTATATTATATTCCTCGCCAACGAGAATGCGGCTCGTTTAATGAGGGATGTAACTTAAAACAGCCCCTAATAAACCATTACAACAATTTTGTCGAACAATTTGTAGTCCTGATCGAGTTCGATTTCCTATATAATATTAATAATATTGATTTGATATTATTTGCTGATTAATAGTAATTTGGATGGAACCTTCAATATTGAATTCTGGTTTGCTAATAAGCTTCGTTATCATAGTTTACTTTTTCTTTTTGTTAATGAGGACTTGCTTTCACATTAGTCTCATTTATTGTCAATTTTAATTTATAATATTTTTTTTATAACTGAGAACTTCTACGTAGAATCTTTTGCTCAGTAATCATTGTCTCATTATCGTAGCAGTTTTGCAGCCCCACCTACCGGGCATTATAATTTCTAAAGTAAATCTTCTACCTACGAGATTTAAAGACGGAGTTTTTTTTATGGCATAAACCGGTAAGCGAGCAGACGATTCACCTGATGGTAAGCAATCGACGTCGCCCATGGACACCTGGAACACCAAAGGCGTTACATTTTGGGGATTTGGAGATTGAGCATCGTTGGGGATTCAGGGATTGGGGAGATTGGGGAAGGGGAGGGTAATTGGGCCTCCGGTAACCTCACTCACAAGACGAAACACAACGCAAGCGTTGTTTCACGTCGGTTTTCTGTGAGGCCGTGGTATCACTCCGGTCGAGCCGGCTCATTCGTCCCGAAGCATGGCTCTCCCACACTTAAAAGGAGGAGTAAGGTTTTTATACTTTGAAGCCATAAAAATACGTTGAGTTAAAGACAAACGCAATCTCGATATTCACTCCAATACTTCGTCATGGAAATAAAATTGATTTCTTCCACAATAAACACCGTACGCACATAATGTTTTATTTTTATAGTCGAAATTAACATGTTACCGAAATTGAGAGAAAGAGAAGTATTACATTTTTTTAAAGTCGTGTAATAAAGCATCGGAGCTGTAAAAGCCTCGATATTAACGATAGGCTATAAAAAAAATAAAGAAGCTCCGAGTCAGTGTATGGTTTATTACACAGATAGGCGCCGCTCTTTGGATTATGGTCCAAGTTGAAGGAGGTGTCGACAAAGACCCATTAGCAGACGCATCTTCATTTATCAACAATAATACATTTTGCAGCACAAAATAAATCTCTCAGCTAACTTTGATGCAGATAGGAACTGCCGCCACAGTTTGAATAGTTCCTAGTGTACGATAGACGACTATAATAATGGCACGTCAAAGTTAGTTTGCGCCGCCGTTAGTTCACTTATGCCACCTGACTCGTGCGTCGCGTCGTGTCACCAAAGTCACTTTGTACTCGTGTAAACTTATTGTTTGTTTTCGGGACACGTGCTCACTGTTCAACTCAAGTTACCACAAAGCTAGTATTGACAAAACTTTCAGTTTCACTTTGTTCCAATTTTATGATGAACTTTAATATACCTATGCTTTTGGACTGTCTCGTTGGTCGCGTGGTCGCTAGTGCGATTGCCGGGCAAGGGATCCTGGGTTCGATTCCCGGGTCGGGCAAAGTATTACTGGTTTTTTTTAAGTTAGTGGTATTACGGAGTTTGGAATTGTGCCCGGTGGATGGAAATAGGCTCACCCCTATTACATGGAACTCACAACGTAAATAGTGAAAAGTGTCTGTTACATTGTACAGTGGCATTAAGTGCCGTAATGTGCACCTCTGCCTACCCCTTCGGGCATAAATGTTATGTTATGTGTTTCATATTGTATTATTTGATTATCGTACCACGACAATGTTACGTTTTTACAATTGTATAATTCAACAGATTTGAGTTATGCGAAAAGTTTAACTTTTATTATACATTTTCAAAATATAAACAAAATTTTAAACACACATTTCCTATAACATTTTTATTGAACACGTAGGTAGTTATGTATTTGAATTAAACTGTCAAACACCAAGCGGTCACCGGTGACCGCAACCTATTGTTCTATGATTGTGTCTATAATGACGGTACTCGACGAGTTAAATTTAAATCTGATACTCTGATCGTTCGGGGAGTACTGCGAAAATGCTAACCATTTTCGCAGTACTCCCCGAACGATCCGATTTAGGAAGATTTACATTTAACAGTTATCTATCAACAGTGTAATACCTAATTAATTTCTCATTTAGTATAATTATTTACCTTTCTCTACCCTTTCAATGAAACCGTGATGGTTGATTCGATATATAACCCAGTCCAGTCTATAATCCACTAGCTACTAGCTACGGTTTCACACGCTCTCCTCAGCTACTATTGGTCGTAGCGTTATGTTTTATAGCCTATAGCCTCGATAAATGAGCTATCCAACACAAGAAGAATTATTCAAATCAGACTTGTTACGTTACGGAGATTAGCGCGTTCAAACAAACAAACAAAAAAACAAACTCTTCCGCTTTATATAATAGTATAAGATATATCCACTTGACTTAGTTAACCCCGCTATCACCTACACCTTGGATTCTAAGCACAATAAAATTTCGGACCTTGTAAAATGATACTGATGTGAAACGAAAGCTGCTATGTTGGTAGGTAGTCGTATATTTGTCGTAATCAAGTCAGGACCTACTGACACCTACATACATCTACATATGGGTGTATGTTTTGTTTCTATCTTCATATCTAAACTATGAAGCCTTGCGGCGATGTAGCGTAGTCGACGTATACATTTTGTTACGGGATCTAGAGTGCTAAGTGAGGATGATTGAAAACGTTTATTTTAGTAATGGCAACGACAATTTATGGACCACATTTTGCCATTGATGTATGAGTTCACTTCACTGATTGTATCGATAAATACATAGCACAAAATCACGCCTTTCATCCCCAAAGGTAGACAGTACCGCACATTACGGCACTTAATGCTATTGTAAAATGTATCTAACACTCACTTTCCACTATTTATATTATGAGTCCCATGTAATAAGGGTGGCCTATTGCCATATATAGGTACCGGAGACAATTCCAGACTTCGTACTATTACGGATTTTTTTTTAAACTCTGTAATACTTTGACCGACCCTGGAATCGAACTCGAGACCCCTTGCTCGGCAGTCGATATACAAAGTGAGTTTTATATGCTTAAACCTCTTTTGTATGTCCTTAAATTGCCTTAGAAGATGGGACAGTTTAAATTTTATATTAAGGAGTTGATATCTTCTTTTTTTTTTAAGGGGGGAAAATCATCGAATGACTGCTGCCGCCTGGGTGAGGCGGAAGGGAGTGTCAGACTCTTACTGACTAAAAACCACCCCGTTCCTTCTCCTGCACGTCGAGCCGGAGCCCCGGTTACCGGTTAGGTTCTCCGCGACTCCGAATAAGGAGTTGATATCTACGGCGCAATGCCCGCATCCTATTTCAATCTGTATTTATGTGTATAGCCTGTGTGTACTCCTTACTCGGATCTCGAAAATAAACCACATTCATTCGTTTGATACATGTCATGTTAGAACGTGCAATATGTTGTTGTAAACATTTATAACACTTCAAGACTATCAGTCTAAGTTTGTAATTTATACGAAGTTTAAAAGTGTAACTCTATATTCCACGGAAATTATTTCTAAATCACAACTACAATTTTTTAAATGCTACGCAGCTTTTACTGCAGAATTTAGTACCTAATATTGAAATATCTATCCAGCTTTGCACTTCGGAAACTCGATGAATTGCCAACGCGCCATTGGAGTGGAGTAAACTTGTCTTAGAACTTAATTGAAAGGAAAAAAGTGCAATTCTAGGAAGCGACACGTTCAGGAATAAAATTAAATGTAAATGGAAATGCTATTTAGTATTCTAGCTTTTGAATAGCTGTAACAAAACTGCGTTAAAGTTTACCTACATCTTTTTTTTTTTTTTTTAACGTTGCTCCACACTAGGATTTTTTCCTGTGTCGTGAGTGCGTTTACAAGCATACAAGTTCACATACACATAACACCCAGACCCCGAACAACAATCTGTGGATCACACAAACAGTTGTTCCGTGCGGGAATCGAACCCGCGACACGTTGCGCGGCAGCCAGTTGCCCAGCCAAACGTGCAACTACAAATGTTTGCTGTAAATATTTCGTTCGCTTTGGATTACATTTTAGCAAATATGTTTATTATGAAAATATGAGAGAACTATGTGTTCTTACATTTCGTTCGGGAGTCGGGACTTTTGTTCATTTTCGTGTTACGAGGTCAGTATTTGTGGTTTTTGTTCACTTTCGAAATTATGATGACACCATTTTAACTTCGTAATGTGGTTGCATTTTTGCAGTAACATTAGATGCTTATTAGCCTGCTAGATTGTATGTAATATTTTAAATATCTTTTTCTATAGCCACTTAGATCTTTGACTATAATGGTTCCCTCAAAACAAATACTCAATACTTTTTTCAAATCTAAACACCAGTTATACCACACTTGACCATTCCCAAAGACAGGTGAAGGAATCATGCTAACGAATTTTTTTCTCTGTGGTCAGGAGGTTGTTTAAAGCATTGTTTATTGTTTTTATAAAATGGGGAATCCATTTATAAATTTATTTTTTATCAAGCCATTAGTTTTTAATTAGAGATTGTAAATAACAACTCTTAAGGTTGTGTAGTGTGTTAAATAATTTTGGGGTACAATTGATTTTATATATAGGTAATATTTAGGCGTGTTTGTTGTTGTAAGTAATTTTAGACCTAGAATATTTTGTCTATGAATAGGTTACGAAAGTTACAAAGATGAGGAAAGTAATTTAAATGCTCGTTCTCGGTTATGGACATGTGGTGTTTACTTTTCAGTCATTGTTGGACTATTGGCATTTGTTGAGTACAATAATCATTATTAGTAAACATAACATGTGTGCACGTCTGCCTACCTCTTTAGTGATAAAAGGCGTGATGTTATGTTATGTTGCTAGACCGAATAAATAAATAATAACAGTACTGGTCATTTTAATGGTGTCAGTAATTTACAAAAATATGGATACGCCCTACATTACACATATGTCGTAGCTAACTAGAAAAATGAAAGTGTTGCTTGTTCTGATTTTAGTGGATGAAGGTACATAAATAATTCACGCACAAAATCTGAAAAGTCAAGTGTCGATACTCATTAATACCTTCATGAATCGATTAGCTCTTCACGAACACATTGTCAAGACAATTTCATATAACAACAGGGAGACTACAGAAACCCTCAAATTGCCACATTTACCACATTAATCGATTTGCTCCATAAGTCAAGCTTCAAGGCGTCTTGTGTAAGACAAAGTGACTAACGATCACTTGAATTTACCCTGCAATATTACTTGGCTTTTGGCTCTGGTTCCTCTGTCTTGGAACCGAATCACTTGGCTGATCTTCTTTAATTAATTTGGTTGAAATGCATTTATGTGGTCTTAGATCAATATCTACATAATATCAACTAATATTGATTATTATAAGTTTTAAAAGGTTCAATTTAAATTTAATACTACCATATATTTACTAAATATCGCGGGTTACTCACGTGAATATACTGAGAAAAGCTCTACTAGTTTCGAGTAGTAGTAGTAGTAGTTGTTGTGATCTATCATTGTTTTATAATGAATGATTAGCAACCCTGCCAACTAGTATATTTTTCACCCCAAATAAGAAGTTACGAATATTGTTTAGTATACTGGTAAAGTTTTTAATACTACATGGAACATCCAGCTAATTCAAAAATTGTCTCCAAAGTATAGAAGCAATTGAAATTACAACAAAAGTCTATAGAAAATCATGCAAAGCATAAATACATATTTATAATCTACCCTAACTTTACCCTGACGAACCACGGCGAAACAATTCTCGAATTGGAAAAAATATGTTTATAGACTTCACACCCCAAACCGACCTATTTAATAACACATCCTTTATAATATCGATAAAAAACAAAACACCGTTGTTTGCTCCTTGACCGCAAACGACAACCTCAATTTTACACTTCAAAAACAACACCGCAAAACAATATGAACCTTAGCCACCAACACCCACAGTTACTTTTTAATCATCCTGTCATTTCGCTAGCACTCATTCATAATTATTTTCAAAGGGCCATAGATAAAAATCAATATGTCATTTTAAAAGTTGCCTATAGATTTTTTCACCGAATTTCGTTAATTAAAAACATTTTATTGGTCCTATTCGTTGGTGGTAAAAGGTTGAGCATCTGCTTTTTTTTTCTTTTGTTAAACGGTTTAAATTTGTAGGCTGTGGTGGTCATTTGGTAGACGACTTATCTAGTTTTGTTAAATTATTGTAATAAGTTTGATTGACGCCAATTATTATGTGTGATAAAAAGTAACCAGGGTAATGATTCTATTTCAGAGTTTGTAATCAAGTGCAGTTGTTCTATTTGCAAGTGCCTAATTTAAGCGCAGCCTCGTGATTTCAAAGAGTCTCACCCGAACCCACACTGCTAATTTAGTCCCACTATTTTGCATACAGGCAGCGAGCCATGCGATATTCTCGATCACTCCTTCGATTATCGATAAGGCACGTCACTACTTCGAGAGCCCTTGTAGTTCTCATTATCAGCGTCACGCGCGCTACTCCAATAGCACTGTTGTGCCAACATGGCTGCCGTTTCGGCGGGAAAACAAAGTGTGAGTGCGTGTGACTCTATCAAGATATAGTGCTAATTACAATTGTGTTAGATCATATATACAGAAAATTTAAATGATCTAACACAATGATGATACGAGATTCAAGACTTAGTTCATAAACCTAACTAAAAGTATAAGTAAAATTTACATAAAACTGTTGAGTTATCTTCAGATACAAATTACGATTTCATGAGAAATTCATTCTCGCATAACATTAATGTTAAAGATTTCAGTTTCCGCGTTATCAAATCAAATTGCACAATAGACAAACTAGGCTTCCGACTAGTCGGCGTATATTTCCTAATTAGTGTCTAAAATACATTAACATTTTAGTCACGAGACCTTCACAAGAAAATCTAGCTATTGTCAAAATGTTTTTGTGCAAACTTGATTATCTTGAATAACAGACAATCAAATCATAAAATGAGTAATTAACGCTGAATTAAAAATCAAATGCGTTAGAAAATTAAATCCAAGGTGTAGTTTTTGTAAATGTACGAGGACTAACTACGCGGGGTTGAACAGAAAATAAAATAAAAATATTAAAAAGTTCGTCACAGTAACAAACCATGTTTTCTGCCAAGCGGAATCTGCACCTCGCACTTCACGTTTTTTGGCCCGAGGAAGTCATGGGCAGCTATTTTTTCTGTTTTATAATAGTTTTGTTCCTTTATTTTAACGTTGCAAGCAGAACTTTTCGAGGATCTAATTACAAAACCGAGTTTCTTATTTAGGGTGAAGTTCGAATTTCAGCTCAATATTGAGTAATTTTAAAATCCTTTTAAAACCAACTTCATTATTTTTTCCTCAACTTTAAAGGGTGATCCTAGACTTTACTTTAACATTTCGAGACCGTATTATTTTGCAACATGGAGGTATTTTGCAGAAACCGTAAATGGTGGGATAATTTGTGGGACGCACAATGGGACATTTACTGTAGCCTTAGAAAAAACGTTTATTAAAGGTATATGTCTTTACAATATCATCATTTAGACACTGCAAAGGCACGTCATGAATCATTGTCTGCACAAACGTACTACATTGTTAAGACAATCTCTAATGGATCTGAGTCCTTTGAGTAATTAGACATAGCCATTCCATTTCATGGTTAATTGTTGTAAGAGCTTTTGTTCCTATTCCAATTCAAAGCAAATAATGCGTTCGATATAATGCTGCTGATGCAATGTCTTCCAAGTGATCGATGATTCTGGTACAGACTTCAAGGACCCCGGCATACTAGTAACATAACCACGTTTGTCCCGCGTCCCATTCAACCTTACACCATTATTAATCGGGTCGACAAGTCAACACAACCTGAATTCACCTCAATGAGTGCCTCGCATTTCGACGTTATAAAGAATAATCCAAACCGACCCTGACAGAGGACCGAACCCACGTAAACATATACTTCTCCCTCTGACTTACGTACAAACAACGAGGGAGAAAAGGACAGAGACAGTTTTGACAGTGCGTCTTCTATTCATTAGTCGTGATTACGGCACGGGATGAATTGACATCTGGGACATCGGGGTAGGCGCTCGGATTTCCCTGCTGAAGTTTCTGCTAAAATTTTGAGCGCGCGAATTCTATGAAATATGTATAGCGTCTGGGGCCGGATCGCTTGTGTCTCGACGCGAATATAAATATAAAGATATATTTTCTTAATATAAATAACGTTGAGTTCAAAGGAATCGCGGAAGGAGACTTGTCAAAGCTGTTTTAAGTCGACTTACTTATAATTAAAGTTAGCAAGATTTTTTTTAATATATTGAAGGTTATTTAATTCGCATTTGGTACAAGTCGCTGGGCTGAGGGTAATGATGGTTTGAACTTACCTAGAGCTGTACTGGCCATCCTCATCGTCTGGACTTGCATGTCATCTGGGGAGCCTTGTGCTATCTTCCTCTTTCGGGGTCGCCCCTTTTGAGTGGGACCTCCATTGAAGTACTGGGATGGAGAATCACCCTCGCTATGCAGATCTTGGCACCTGATAAAAATAAAAGTATTTCAAGATTTATTACAAATGGAATAAAGTGGAATTTTGATTGATATTTCTCGGATTTGAATAGGAATTTGTGTTACAAATTCTTCGTGGCTATTAGTAGCGGACCCGAGTTAATTGGCAAAATAATCGGAAGCGCTCTTTGAAGGGTTACGTCGTCTCTAGATGGAAATACATATTATCTATAATTGGGATTATTTTTTGAACCGTTTCTGTCAGTTTCTTTTTATGTATATTTTGTGTGCTTAATGACTATAATGATAACATACTTATCTGATTAAACTGTACGATGTATAATATCTTACTGAACTGCTTTTTATTAATAACGGACGCTTTAATAAAATCTACTGGTATGGTAAGGTTAAAGTTTTGCATACGATTCCCGACTTAATACACACATATTAAGTCACAGATTCTGTATTTAGGCCCAGTATCAATAAAGTGACTTTTAAAACATAACAGTCAAAGTAAGCATTAAAATCTAAAAGTAAGCTAATATTACTTCCAATACTTTCAACGAAATAACAACAATATTACTAAACGTAAAATTACTTCGTAAACTAAATCCAGCTAAATATTAAAATTTTCTAAAGATCTTTGCAAAGGAACCAGCGGCTATTCAGAATTCTTCCACTCGCTGCACGCTTTTACCAACTGTAAAATCTTTAAGCACTACGCTTTTAGCAGAAAAAAGAATCTTTGAAAGTGAATACTTTTCTCTTAGTCTATTTTGTACTCGTACATTTTGGATTTTAAATTTTTATTTAGTATATTTAGAGTTATTAGCATGATTTATTTTTGTTTGTTGTTTTGTAGCTTTTAACTATTTAAATGTGAGTTTCCGAGACAGTTTAATACATGACTGTAGGAAGCTTAGAACACTATTGCATTTTGTCACATTAAATGTTGTAAATAACCTATCTATCTATTAACGAACTACGTACTCAAGAAGAAGAATCCTTAAAATCTACTTAAAACTCCAATAAAGGCTGATAACTTACCTGTAAATGCTGGTCATATCCTCATCACAATAGTCATCGAGACACGCATTATCGTAGTGGGGACGACAGTAGACGAGGCCATCCCTCATGCCGAAGACGTCTCCTTTAGATAGCTGAGTTCCACAGGAGACACAAGTGAAGCAGGTCAGGTGATAGACGAGATCTCTAGCACGCATCACCAGCTCATTAGCAGTGATCCCGTTCCCACATCGAGCGCACCGCTTCACGCAAAATAGTCTGTAACAACGAGAATTATATTGCTCTGTTGCTTACGAACAGAGCTGTTGCATGCGTATGTGTTATTTAAAAGACAATTTTATCGTTCAGGTTTCATAGTTTAATTTATTTAAGAACAGCTATTACAGTAATTGTTATAGACTAACTAGTTATTAAAAAACTATACTAACTAAGCAGGAAATAACTCAGTAGTTTTAATAAACTCGTCGTGACTTTTATTTAAATATATAATTTTTTGTATGTAAATGTCTAGTCTGTAGTGTCCTAAAATAATCTGAATAGTTTCCAGTTGGGGGTCACTAGCCACCAAAGATATGTGACTAATGACCCCAACCTGTAGACATCACGAGGTGAGGTGAGACCAATGGCTTCAATATGCAACCTTTGACAACTTAACATTAGACTCCCTCTCTTCGACAATCCATCAATTGTTATCGGTCTGACGGGCCACAGATATGTAAACAATTATAGCATATGTCCACTTGTAACGTGAGGGGTGGTTGAAGGACCAAATTATACCTGGAGTAGTGCATTAAACATTGTTATGACAGTTTGTTTTGTTCTTTATAAAATGTAAACAGTTTACTAAGTCAAGTTTCCTTTTCTATAAAACGCATATAGCTCCTTAAACAATTGAGTATTTTAACACATGTATGCTTTTCATTGTGTATAAAGTTTTTAGTATAGATACCTATGCTTTTCAAAATTGTTATATGTATATCTATCAGTTGAATTTTCCAACACCTCAGTGTTATGAAACTTGTTAAAACTGAAAGGCTTCACATAAATATTGGGCCAATTCAAAGGTATATACGAAGATGTTGGATGATAGGTACAAGTTAGTTTTAAAAATTTTAATTATACTTTCACAGAACACTAAGTCGTTCACTATATAATTATATGAATTAGTAACTGATAACTTGTTCCTTGATAATCCTTGTTATCTATAAATAAAGTCACGAAAAAGGCTATAGGTATTTTATAAGTCTGTAATATGACTGCATCATTGTTAAATATTATGGATTTTCGCTAGTGAAAGTTTAGTAGTCATATAATTTGGGGTAATTAGTGCTTCCGGTAATACTACAAATTTTGTATGTTGAATAAAATTATTTTCAAACAAAATAAACACGTTTGACGAAATGAACATGTTTTCCAAATAAAACGAATAAACCAGTCAGGAGTCTGGAAATGTGCCCAGTATATGGCAATAGGCTCACCCCCTATTACATGGGACTCATAACAACTAGTGAAAAGTGGGTGTTACATTGTACTGTGGTAGAATGTGCACCTCTGCCTACCCCTTCGGGGATAAAAGGCGTGATGTT
This sequence comes from Spodoptera picta, assembly GCA_038387885.1. Taxonomy (NCBI): domain Eukaryota; kingdom Metazoa; phylum Arthropoda; class Insecta; order Lepidoptera; family Noctuidae; genus Spodoptera; species Spodoptera picta. The sequence continues at coordinate 1,441,258 of JAZHFQ010000105.1, forward strand.
ATGTATGTACGAATAAACCATTACATGTGGTTAGCAAACTCGTAAATGGGGCTAACGTAGCTAGTTGTTCATCAATGTTAAAACTGACAAATTAATACAATAAGGCTGTTGGATGTAATGTTTCTGAATAAAAATTATAAATGTTATAAAATCAAATATTTACTGAAATCCCGTTTAGATAAACTGATATACTACCTACTTATATTTATTAAACATCTATCTATTGATGTTTACTGAGACATTTTTTTTTAAACATATGAGACCTCGTCACTGTACTAAAAAACAGGAATACGAAATGTAATAAAGTAAGTCGGACAATTAATAAAATGGAATTGAAGTAAGGAAGCAAAGAAAAAATTGTAAGTAAATATTTTCGTATAGAAAATATGTAACCTATACACCACACACAGTAACTTGTTGACGCAATGCTTACAAAAACAAGTCGTGGACAGGTGTGCGAACAGCGGAGTGTGGTGGACTTTGAGTGACAGCCTGCTTTGCTCCCTAATTACTATACATATCACCTACGACCGTCAGCCGTTCGGTAAACGTTAAACACGCGTCGCGAAACATGTACCTAATTATCGGATTATCATAATTGAACAAGCTTTGTAAACAGTATTTTGTTTTTACATATTAACAACCCAGTTTGAATTGTAAACGCTGATAACTTCGTTTACAAAAACCAGAAAAACCTTCAACAAAAATAAACCGTCTACACTAATAGTTAGTAAAAAATCCCGACACATAATCCAGGGCTGACACTCAATTACTACTGCAATCGGCAACACCACCACGCTGAATCTAAAAATACATCAAACAGAAATCCGAGTCAATATTTTCGACCGACAAAAAACATCGCAAAGCGTTTCGCAATAGCAGAAAAATTGAAAAAAAAATGAAGAGTTCGCTTCGCAAGCTGACGTTACAGAGCCAATTACGATCAAGTACGTACCAAAAACGATACAATAATCAACTCAGAAAACCCATCTAGCTGATTTGGTGAAAACGGATTGCTATGATTTATGAGTTTCGGTTAAATTGGACATCGAAAGCTTTTCGTTTGACGGGTAAACAAATCAAAAATGAATCTGGAACGAGATTGCTCAAAGGCGCATTGTGTGACGTGTTGATACGAATCGTCGTTTTTTAGTTAGCTTCGGTCGGACAAAAAGTGTGTTCTAAAGTCGCATGAAATTCCATCCTGTGAACGCACAGTTCCGACCGCTACCGTGGTGTACGTGTATGGAATTTTCAGAACGAAATTGCTACACTATTTTTCACGTACCCGTTCATATGTGACGATCACTCGATGTCCATCTCTTTGTGTTGCGTTACGTTTCGAATACACCGATTTTTCCGTAGATTTCGAATTTTCGTTATTTTTACGATATTTGGACGAGTATTTTACTTTACTATTTCTCTCCACACTTCGTTGGTACCATCCGGTTCAATTACAAAATTTTCACGAACGTAAAGTTTGACCTGGCCGTTACTTTGTAAAAAAAAGCTTCTCTATTGATATTTTACTTTTGACTTGGATGTGCATGGAAATTCATTCAATTAAAAATGGAAGTGCGATGCATCTTGCTCACTTGTTTTACGTATTTTTGATTCCTATTTTTTTATCTATTTTTGGTTAACGAACATCGAGTGAACAAGTGCGACTACGAGCACTTTCACGGAAAATATTTTCAGATAAATATTTTGCACAAATACGGACAGTTAACAAGCTGATCTCATATATTTCGTACTTATCTCCACATGAAGTCAGATTATGCAATGGTTAGTAGCCGTATGTTATTCACTGACTTTAAAGAAGAATTCTTACCTGTAGTAGTCTTCTTTGCAGTAGATATTGCCGTCTCTGGAGAAACAGGTGAGCTCGGTGTCGAGTGGCAGTCGACATTCACAGCACCGGAGGCAACTGCCATGCCACTGCCGGTCTACCGCTAGCAGATAATATCTGGTGAAAGAGAACTTTGTTAACATTGCTGTTGGAAAAAGAAACTAATCTTTATGAAGTGATAAAATGATTTTGAATTAAAAATCTGAGAAATCGACAATAAGGTGGTCTATTTAATCTCACCTGTCCTGAATCCGTCCCCCGCACCCTGCACACTCATCAGGGGCTGCGGGGGAATCTTCCGAACTCTCTCGTTCCTTCAACATGCCTTCCTGTTCCGTTCTGCACGCAGAACTGTACTCTGAATCTCAAATAACAAGGCTCATTTCACCCTGAACCGTGGTCTCGGTGTTGCAGTTTGGAACAGCCATAATAGCAAGATTGGTCGCCAGTTTTTATTCTTTGGTGATCAAAACGGGATTCTTCGCGATCTGGCGACAAAAAGGTTTGTTGAATCGATGGTTTATCTTTTGTTTCTGAAAGTCTTATGTAATGCTATACAGGTTTTTATTTCCTTGAATGCTACATAATTTTTTACCTTTTCGGTATAGTAATAAGATTTATTTTTGCAAATCATAGTTAGTAGCATAGCCCATACAGAGTGTATGCAAATGTTAGAGACATAAATACATAACATGGTCCGTTTACGGTAGACATGGCAATGCGTTCCTTTGACTTTGAAAACGGATACATGCTACAAGTGGCCCGTTTGTGCAGAGAAATGGTAACCGATATTCATAGTCCTGCACAATCTGTTGTTTAAGGAAACTGAGAATTATTGGAAGTTCAATAGCAAGTTAGTATATAAAGTGCTTTTGATTCCGGCAATATACAGACTCAACTAAGTTGCGTTCTCTCTTGGACTAGTGTGTCGTCTTATATAGGTGGTTCAATGTTTTAGATTAATATTGTTTATATTTAGTTTGGTATTGGCGTGTGCGTGGTGCAGACCTTTTTCGACTTATTATTTTCTTTGTGTGTTAGTCATCATACAGTAAGCTATACTTTTAACAGGATTGCATACGTGCTTTACAAACTTCCTATAGACCTGATCTAAAATTGGAAACCTCAACGACAGGGTTTTCAATGAAATCTGGTAAATTAAACCTAAAATGTGTTTGCCACGAGAAGATATAAAACTCAATGTATGGTACTGTACTGACACTAATATATTAAGTACTTAGTACTAAATAAGTTAATACCATAAATTGAGTTTAGTATCTCTCGATCGAATTTCGAAAGGGCTCAGGAATTGTCTACAGAAACGACACCCTGTAGACCACATTGCAAAGTGTAAAGTAACCAGATACGTACGCTGTCTCGCTCATACATTTAAATATAAGCCTAAATAAACATAGAAGGCTCTTTTCCATATCATTATTCGGATGCACAAATAAGTATAAATGTATGTACGTATATACAATGGCTTCTATAGGCTACTCCACCATGAGACAATGGGATCCACTTCTTTTATTTTCATTCGTGATCTCAGTCCGACTGTCGTCGCATAATTTTGAATATATACATACGTTGATATTAGTTTTGTATGTATGTATGTTTGTTTGTATGGTTGTTTCTAGAGGCGCATTGTAAGTTGTGTTATGTTAAAGTTATTTTGTATGACAATATAGAAAACATATTATGAATCTGTATTTACGTTACAGAAGGATATCTCTGTAATAACCCTTACTATGGGTAGAGCATGTGTGTTCATTATTTAGTCGGTAAATAAGGAAGTTGCCAGGGTATAAAAATTAAAAATCTTGTTAGTTCGTCAGTTAGATAATGAAAAAATATTAGACACGTATTTTTTTACTCGTATAAAGTTACAATACTCAGATAAAAATGTAGTTAAGTTTAGTATACCTAGTATTTCAGATTGATATATCGTCGAAAGTATTTAATTTTTTGAGAAAAGAAAAAGAACGTGCCTATTTTTTTTAAATTAGTCTACCAGACGGTCATTAAAAAAAGCTTAGGAAACTACCCTATTGTAACCACAATTTGTGTTATTCAATTGATTTGATCTGTCACCATTGCAAAGTTTAGGTTGGTTTGAAGAGTAACATAAGCCCAATGCAATGCCAATAAAAGCTAATATTTTTACCTTGATATTTTATATGTACTCGTAACTATAGAAATATCTAATAATATAGCCCATAGATATTATCTTAATTCTATGTGGGTGAGGCAGTAAGCATAAAGCTAGTTGGTAATTAGTTATGACTATAAAATTGGTATTTGTTTTTTTTTAATCGATAGACGATGTTCTAATTAAACATAGTTAAAGCAAAAGAATATACGACGTATGTTGAGTAACATAAAGTTCAATATTAGTTCATTTTACAATTCTAAACAGTACTGTTACTGGCTAATTAAGACGATATAGTTTTATTAATTTATGATGTTCATTTTAACAAGATAAATCCTGCTTGCCTGCTAAATAAGTAGCAAAAAGTATAGGCTCACCTAGTTATTCAAAGAAAAAGAAATGAAGTGAATTATTTCGTTTTCATTTACCTACACTAGAAATGAGAACCTATTTTGTGAATATTTCAACACATTTAAGGCTTCATGTTTATTACAGTTTCATTTCATCTCTTTCACTTTAATTGTGAGTTTGTATGTTGTCAAAATTAGAATCAGAATCAGAATCAGAATCATTTATTTGTTAAACATAGGTAGTTTACATAATAAGGTCTTACATATAAAGATAGTCCACTATGTTTTGCCGTGATAGACATACAAATATATTAGGTACATGCATTTGAAACATTATTAGAATATTACAATTTCAGTTAAATTTGTACAATAATAATAAAATAATAAAAATAAGGTATGTCAAAATTATGTCAATTAAAATTATCAAATTTATCAGGAAATACGTTAAAATTGTCAAAGTTGTAAAGTTGTAAAGTTAATGTTATTATTTATACATTAAGTAATTAATATTATTCACTTCAGTTAATTCAAAGAATTCAACACAAAAACAATCGACTTTAATAGTCAGAATCAGTATGTTATTGCAGAAATGAATATTTTATTTCGGAAAACACGGTGAGTGCGAATTAGGCTTGATATGTCGAAATTTGATATGATTAAATTCGACTTATTGGTAGAAAGGAATTATTTAAAATATTATTCGTTTGTGGAATGGTTGAACATGAGCCCTTTTGTGATTCGTTGTTTGTTACTAAGTAATAGTTTGGAGACAGTGAAAATGAAATGTCATTATTGATGTTTGTACTTATATAGTTGGAACACGTCAAATCGTTTAGGCAAGCTTTAATTGGGCTAAAAACTGTGACCTATATGTACATAATAGTGGTACATACGCTTGGCGACTTCTTTTATGCTGTTTCAGGAGTTAGATTTTCAATTCAATGGAATCAGGTTTGCGTAATTCGGGCATGACATTATACTTGACAGTTGCCACGTCTGTACAATTGTCTATAATGATACTTTTGTATTTGTAAATGTACAAGTAGGTTACACAGGAAAAATGCACTGAAGTTAGTTTTTTGAAATAAGTAAATAAAAATAAGTTACGAAAAGAAAATAAAAATACTTACATCTTACTAGAATGTTATCCACTAAACAATCACAGTTATGTGCAAACTCAAAACTAGATCTCATAAAATGCCGACAAACTGTAGTACTATACTAACTATCAATTAGTCTAGCACAGCAAAGGTTTGCAATTAGAAACGTTATATTTATCCTAACACAATAAAATTTGTTATCGGCCAACCGGCCCGTAATTGATGTAAATAAAGCTTTGGTTCAGGAATTATTATTTCCTATTGCCTCGCCGGTTAAGTGGTAGGAGCTATTGAGTTTGAGGACGTAGGTTCGAACTCCAATGACTAAATTACTGGCTTGAGTATTTAAGCTAGGAGTAGTGTCTGGTGTTTGTATATTAAGCTTAATATTAAGCCTTTGACTGCCGACAGAATACTGCTGAAGGCAAATCCTCCGCTAACCTAGGTCACCGGTGACCTACGCGGCGATTAACGTGTTAAGTTCGCTTGCTATTTAGTCAATATCAGAAAGATATTGCTGGAATGTGGAGCTTCCTAACATTCACATGTAATAGAGGTGATAGCATATTAAGTACACCTCATATGAAATTCCAAATAAACTAATAGGGAGTTTAAAATTCTATATCTCTATCTCTAATAATATTTATCTACTTCATTCACAATTTTCAGAACTTAATGACCGGTACCAAATTGACTATTCTAGACGCATTAACATAATAGTTTAATGGCACCCATAATAGGTTTTATTCACAAAAATAAGGTAAAAACGCAATAGATTACGTTATCAACACCCTGTACAAACTCACACACTTACGCAATAAAAACGATAACTAACCGATAAACAATATTTTTACATTCTAAACGACAATAATTTTAACTAGGAAACGGCTGCAGTAGTAAAAATAATCAGTAACGTTAAAACTGAAATCGTTAAATTAATCTAACTCACAAGTTTATCGTTAACGGCACAGTTAAGAAAAAATAACGATTGTGTCCAAAAGTCAATTAAAAGTTCGATTAATTTGATACAAAAGTTTAACAAACTTCTGTTAGGCAATAAGGGGTTTGAGATAAACAAGGAAGTTTAAACAACCCTACGTTAAACTACTACAAGACATTCGTACTCCATGCTCTTATGACTCGTTGTCAAAAAGTCTAAAATTGGCAAACAATCTGTTAGACTAGACGTAAATAGAAGTGATTTTTTTTTATCAACATTTATATTAATTTTTGGGGTTGAAATTTTATTTGCATTTGGGATAATCTCCCATATTATCTCTCAAGAAGAAGGCAAAAGAGAAACAGCACACACTCACACGGACTGAGAGTGCTCAGTCCTGATAACGATGGACCAGGAAAATACTTAGTGGCAACTACGGATAAGAAAACGTAGCGCGGTAAGGCCACCAGTTAGATGCATCGAAGTCATTATTTTCATGATGTCACAGAGAGTGCAAGAAAAAGAATCAAGGGCTGCAAGAGCCATTATTCGATGTGGAGGACTAAGGAGGTGTGAACTGTGGACGTCTTACAGCTAACAATGATAACGATGAATATGATGTCTGTAAAATCCTAGGTGCATGAACAAATATTTAAACACTCGTGTATAGAAATTCCTTCCAAGAGTTTGTAAATAAAATAAATAAAAGATGAGCAAATTATTGTTAATTTTTATTTACTTAAAGTCCAAGTTTTTTTACGAGGTTTCCCTTTACTTCATATCGTTAGTATCTGAGAAGAAACTCACACAGCACCAGAAGGTACTTACGTACCTAAATAGGAAAAGTCATATTGGTAAAAGTTTCGAGTACACATCCTAGTGCTTGAAAACGTGGAATCCTATGACAACCTCTCAGTAGGCAAATTGCCTATTAAACTTATGTCTAACTGGTATTTCAAAGTACCATGGCAGTATTTACCACAGCTAAGGAGTGAAATTCTTCACCAGAGTTTGTATTTCCTGAAGGATAAAACAAACCGGTATAACCTGGGTGTCTTCAAGGTTCGAGTGAATAGGTTGCTTATGAGACAACGTGATCCATCGTAGACCGCATCATCGCTTATCACCAGGCGAGATATTGGGCAAACGTGGACCCATTATATAAGAAACGTATAGACGCTATGATATGACGCGATGAAAACTATCCCGCTCTATCAAAAGTTTTAGTTTTAACCTATAGGTCGAATCTTTGTTACCTGGATGAACTGACGTCACAATTGTGGAATATACCTATCAATAATGAAATTGAAATTATGAGAAGAGGAAAAAATGCATTAATAATAATAAGAGATTAATTTAATTTTATTAATTATAGGTACCTATTATGTTAGTAATTCATTATACCAACATTTATTTTATTTAATAAATATTTATTGAGGTATTACGGTAGGTAGATAATAATAATTTACCTTAGCTTGTGAAATAATAACTTATTTTTAAATTGATATTTAAGGAAATAGCTTGTTAAAATAAACTTTTACTTTAATAATTATAATTATAATTATTTATATTTAAAATGACTGTATATTATATCTTTGACTTGATACTGGCGTGAAGTGGCAATGGTCTAACTTTTCGTAAAATAACAACGTACCATGAGTACCAACTTTTAAATAACTAGTATGTATGTGTAGTGTCACTGTGTTATATCTAACTTACATTAAATCTTCGAGAAATAACAAACGTAACATAGATGTATCATCAAACATACTTCAATTATCTCTATTACAAAACATAATAACATCACGCTTTTTATCCAGAAGAGGCACGTAGCAACTAGCAGGTGCACATTACTTAATGCCACTGTACATACAATGTAACTTTTCACAATTTATGATATGAGTCCCATATAATAGAGGGTGACCCTATTGCCATATACCGAGCACATTTCCAGACTTTGTGCTACTGCTGAGATTTTTTTTTATAACTAGTAATTCTTTGCCCGACCCGGGAATCGAACCCGAGACTCCTTGCCCGGCAGTCCCACTTGCGATCTCGCGGCCAACGAGCCATTACAAAATGTTCTCATTATTATTCTTTATTTCTCTCTATTATTGTATATTTCATCTCTATTACAAAATAATATTACCCAATAATATTTAAACAAACCGTAATTGTAATTCTAAATACGCCATGGATAAAGTTTTTACTGACTTCTTAATCTAAATAACGCATAGTAACATACCTTTTGTTACATTTCATGATTCATAACGAAATTTAACAAACGGTTGTTACTTCAGTTGATGATAATAATTATCATAACGATCCCTTTACTGTTTACTTACATCCTTTTGAAGATTAACTTATGTTTAATGTATGAAGTTTCAACAGAACATATCCAGTATACCTCTATATTGAGATGGCAACGTAAGTAATTTGTTCCTGGTGTGGGGTAAATGTATACTGGACGTTATTTGATGTATTTGCTTGTGGAAAATGAGAATTTTCGGATGTGGAATCGGATTTTATTTGTGTAAAGTTGATATTTTTGTGTTCTCTATTTGAATTTTGAACAATATTTTACCGTTACTAGAATTACCGACTAGAATAGAATTACTGACAGTTTTCCTAAAAACACACGTAAATTACAATTAATAGTTTTACCATTGTGTTAACGTACCATTGATTCTAATTGCATTAAATTAGTGAAATAGAGGGTCAAATTAAATTCACCCTAAACCGACGAACGACCATGCATGAATAGAGAAAAAGAGGGAGCGAGAGAAAGAGAGAAAAAGAAAATGATATATGCATGTCCCAAAATCGTGTCATTTAGCGGTCCGTTGTCTATATCTACCCCAATTGGGGATGCGCGTAACGATATTAGTTTTATGTACATAACTACATAATATGCACTTATATACAGTCACAAATACTAGACCCTAAGGATAGATTGGTAGAAATCCACTAGTCTTCTGAATTTCTGAACACTTTTAGTTTAAAATAGTATTTCGTAAAACAAACATCCCGTGAAAAGTTACTGTATATTATGAAAATACTTATACATAAATGCATAAAAATAGAGGTACAATACTTACCATAAAACGAAATTACTCTAAATTCAGTTACACGGGCCGAGCGTAAAATTTTATAACATTTTATGCTTATGCATACCTACGTATAAATCGATTTAAGTGCCAAGTTGTTTTATAACGAGCATTCAAAATAACCAGTTAATTTAATTATACCGATTGGAGGTAATACGCACTTATCACGAATATTGTCCAATAAAATACAAAACCTTAAATAAATGAAATATTGTTTTTATTATGATATTACAATTTTAAATATAATAGAGTATCTACATATAGAAAAATAAAATAATGATATTTCCTCAAAATTTAAGTAGGTATATTTTATTACCGATTGAAAAACCTACTGAATTGTTGAAAGCTATTAATTTCAACAATAAATAACAACCAAAGCCATTACTGAAAAAAATTAATATAAGTAATGTAGGTAATCAAGAACCTTCGAAAAGTAATTCTCGAATAACATAAAAAAATAACGAAAAACAAATCAAAAGAAAAAAACAGGAAAAAAATATGAAAAAATCTTAATGATGAACTGACAATTAATGAATTATTAAACCAGATTTTAAAAACACAAATACCTAATAAGAATTTTATTATGTCAATCAATAAAATAATAAAACTATTTTCGTATAATAAAATTCACACTACAGTCTCACAGGTTTTTCAAATCGTTATCAGATTGTCGTAAACCACTCATAAACTAAATCGAACCAGTTATTATTATTATTTTTATGACTTAATTTATTCTCTGATATTCGATAAATAATGAGACATTTATGAAATTATAATAATAAAATTTATATGGGTACGTATCGATGGGTTTTGTGGCTCTATAAAAATTTAAAACATCATCGTCTTCTAACTGTCTAACGTCATGTATTTGCTAAATTTTTGCTAATACTTACATAATTGCTAAACATAGTTTAATAATGAAATATAACAAATATAACGAATCAGAAACAAAAAAAAATCCCACCTATTTTCAATATCTTTTTACGAAATGGTAAACCTAAAATATCTAATTTGGAATTTATGAAACAGAAATTATAGTAAATAGAAAACTGTATTTAGAATACAAAATAGAGTTAAAGAAAGCAAATGAAAACAAACCCTAACCACACATAATATTTTTTTGTTGACAAAGGTCGGAGCTTTTATCCGCACTATAATACGGCCTCGAGCGACAAACGGTTGTACAATTAACAGAACGTCGCAACGTAACGTAAACACACTGGAACTCACCGAGACAAAGTTTTGTAAACAATAACACTCAACTAAACTACTTATAAATACACTACGACTTAATGCGATTAACACCTGGTAGTTTCTCGGAATTAACAAAACACTACGTTAGGAAAAATCTGCTCGAATCACTTTTATATAGTTGAATGCTGTAGAAGTGCGATAAAATTGATTTATTTAGAGCGAACTCGAATTTCGCGATAGGGCACCGACACGTTCGGCGGGCTCAATAGTTTTCGCGGGAATGAGGGGTTTTGAAAAATCCGCCCTCTTCACTTTGGGCGGCACTCCCGACACTCCCCGAATACACCCCGTATTTGTTACCAAGATATCCCCCGGGAGATCTTGTATTCAATTTGCAGACTAGACGCTTTGTGAATATTCTGCGTTAGATATATTTATAGCAGTTACGTGCTTACATAAAATAAATAACAGCTCTATTAACGCGAAAGATTTTTTTCTCCATAACACTTGTTTTTTACAATCGATTGTGCAGGGTTTCTGAGAGGATTTTAAAGCACTATTTTAAAGGCGAAGCACCGAGGAAGTAAGAGAAAGAGGTTGGTAATTAGTTCGACACGTTCAGGAACTCGTAATTGGTCAACTAGGAAGACTTCGTACAGGTCTATATTTAAGCCAATTCTGTTTGTGACAAACATTGTACGAGTGTACGTGTAACTTGAGTTTGGCAAAGGCCCCGGGATGCGGGAACGGGGGAATCGATCGTTGTAGCAATGTCACGGGAGGCACATACTTAAAGGGACGCTTTTTGTCACAAAACGTTTATATCGAGGATCACTGATACGATTTTTCTATACCTATATTTCTGAATCGATGAGAGTAATATTTCTCTCTTTTTGACTATTTTGTGCAGAGAACAACATTAGGTACAAATTAAAAAAGAGTTCCAATATTGTAAAGAAAATAATGCAGATACAACAGTTTTACAGTAGTCTTTACTAATACCAATAGAATCTTTTTGGAACTACCTACTTATCTCTAAAAGACTAAGGTATGGTCACCAAACATGTAGCTAAACACTCAATCCTAATCTTTACACGACATCAAAACTTTATCACTAACAATAAATCCCACCCAATACAGAAACCGAACCACATATTCCAATCACACACCTTACCGAGATTCACTAACTTTGAACCATATCAACTAATTAACACTAAGACATTTACCAATCAAAATACACGAATCGATATCTTAAACCTTTAACTCCCACCCATAACTACCATTCTCATAACAACTTAAACTTAGCTAATTAATTAGGTATTAATACAGCTAGAAATGCCTAAGAAGCTTGAGCACTAATTGTCTAGATTCCCAAAAGTTACGCTCCCTATGAAATCACAAAATTTACACAATTATTTTAGTCTGTGGTTTTAAATTGCTTCGTACGCGATGTCGTATCGGAAACGCATCGGGTCGACGTTCGACTAAGTAATAACAAAAGTTTAATAATACGCCCTGATACTTGAGCGAAGGAGCTTAGTTTTACTACGAAGTAAAAATTAAATTGATATGCACTTTAAAGTTGGTCAAACTATTGTCCTGTATCTATACTCATGGAGAGTAATGTTTCTACAATTGATATAGGTATATATAAAAATGAATCCCATTTTCCCTTGGTCACGGCATCACGTGTGAATGAACGATTTCTCTAATTATTTTTTTGTTGTATTGTATATGTTATAGTCAGGAAAAGGTTTTTATGACAAAAAATCGGTAAAATCCTACGGGAATGGTAGACAATGGGTTTGCGCGTACGAAGACGTGAGCAGAAGTTATTTCTTATATAAACAGGCTTTTGGTTTATTGTGTTCAGATGTACTAAGACATTGTCATGTAATTTGATGAGGCCTAGTTACACCAACCACTATTATACACTATAAGCATTTACTAAGAATTCACTAACAATACTTCGGTTTACTTCAAAATTCCTCCAGACTCTCTTGCTACAACCAACAAGATAGATAGTTTTGTTCAATGAGATATCAAGCGTTTGTGGTAGAAACTATATAGATCCCCTCCGGTCCTTTCTTTAATATTATACAATTTCTTGGAACTGAGCTTGAATAGAACTCAATTCCATTAAAGGCTCCTAACATCGTAAGCTCCATAAGGACTTCCGAAAAGAGGCAATTCACCGACTTCTCTACCTACCCTTTCGTGGAAATGTTCGTAACCTTTTACATAATCACATTAAGGACCTATGAACTTCCTGTAAGACATTTGAAGTATCATTGAAAGGGTATTTTGTAATCCGAAGATGTTTAGATCGCCTTCCTTATTTCCTCAATACCATTGATTTGATGAAATTAATTTGTTAAAATTTATTTTCTTGAAAAACCTTTAGAAGTTGTATAAACACGATGCCAATAAAAATGTAACGACAAGCTTCATATATTAAAATTGTATATATATATGTAGGTACGTTCAATGCTATTGAAGCGATCAGATGGAAAGATACGACATCCTGCTCAGAGCATTCGAGTACACCTATTTCTTATTGGATATTAGAATCTATAACAACAAATACAGTTACTAGTTGAGATATCTACAATCCTTCATACACTTCATAATCCCACTCACATCTTTTAACACCGCATATCTCCTTGGTAAAATGGTAGATTACTAATTTTTATTTTAATGTCCGTCTGGTAGATTATTTTAAAACATTACACACGTATTTTTTATATTTTTACAGAAACGAATACTTTCGACTATACCTCTAGAGGTATATTGATTTGAAATGTCGCGTGATGTCACTTCTATGTACATTTTATACGTAGAAATGACGTTAAGCCCCCACTCCTAAACTTTGATTCGTTATATTTAAGTATCATTATTATACAACAAAATAAAAAAATACATGTCTAATATTTTTTCATTACCTAACTGACGGAATAATTCCATTTTTAATTTTCATACCCTGTCATCATCCCTAATAAAACGCGTGACGTCATAAAAAACCTTTTACAGGTACTCAGCAATGTTTTCGGAATAAAATAGTTACCTACTAAGGAATGGTTTAAGTAATCATCAAAAGTCACACTTAAGCGCTTGACTTGCTAGTAAATATATCGGAGTTAATTACAACATCGCAAAGTTTTTTGAAAATGCAAACGTTATTATTGACCTGTTTCGCACACTCGTCGAGTATTACGTTTATTAATGTTCTCGCGAGAGCAAAGTTAACGTCCACGAAGTTTTACAAGGTGAATTTTTATTTAGATACATAGGTTTACAAACAGCATTTTTCTTTACATTTCTTTTTAACATCTCACTCGTGTAGGTACTACTTATGTTTACCTCTTCAAAACTGTTGAGAAATTCAGTTAAATTTAAATATTAAATATTTACCCATTCAACTATTTTAACGTTAATTTGGTTTGTTGGCCGTTTAAGTATTATTAGGTTGCTGAACCCTTAGCAACTTAGAATATAGGTTATAAATGTCAAAGAAAAGGTTTGAACATCTCAATAGTAGATCGACGTTATAAGTAGTTGAAGTCGTCTTCTAACTATAGAGTACAGTAATAAGTAATAAGTACAGCTTTAATCTGTATAAATTGTGGTGGCCTGGAGGTTGAAATGCCCGCTTCTCAGGTGCGGGTTCAAAACCTACCAAGCAACGTCAAGTACCAATGTGACTTTTCTATCTAAGATTATTTAGACAACACTTACAGACGGTGAAGGAAAACATCGTGAGGAAACTTGAACTTATAATTTCTTATTGTAAGTTTGAAATCGCCAATTCGCATTGAGCAAGCGCGGTGATTTATGCTCAAACCTTCTTCGTGTGTGAAGAGGGCTTTGGGCAGCAGTGGCCACTTATAGGTTGTTGATGATGAATCTATCATTGTTCACAACCCTTCGAGTACTAACTACAAAAACACTCTTCACACCATTTACACTTTAAACTAATTAGTTAACAAACCGTTTAGTAATAACTCTATGTATGAAATTAGAACCTTTGCAATTACGATCAGATATAGTAAATGCGGCCCTGGTCAATGTGGCTTGCACTCAGATGCTGTGGTTAATTACCTACACCAGTGCGGTCATTGTTTATTAATTTCATATTACGCATAAACGACTTTAACCCTATGAGTACGGTCATTATAGACACAATTAAAGAGCAATAGGTTGAGGTCACCGGTGTCCTCGCGGTGTTTTGAAATATATATGAATTACTGACTTCTGTCAGCGGTTTCGCTCGCGTTCCTAAGGGTTAAATAGATGCCCATGTTATATTTCAGATCATAATGTACCTCTTTCCCAAATGTCATCCCAACCTGTTCAGCCGTTTTGACGTGATGGAGCAACAAACTTACATACAAACTCACATACGCATTATACCTCTAGTATTAGTTAAATATTCCCGGTACATGGCAATAGGCATAACTTAAATAGTGAAAAGTGAGTGTAACATTGTTCAGCGGTATTTAGTGCCGTAATGTGCACCTCTGCCTACCCCTTCGGGGATTAAAGGCGTGATGTTATGTTATGTTACTGCTCCGTGACAATCAGGCTAATTATTGATCTACGCGACATATTTAGCGAGACTGAGTGAGTTAAATACATGTTCGAAATCAGCGAATTTTCCTTCGTATTAAATAGGTATTTAACAATATCACAAAAAAAATGTCGCTCAGACGAATTAGCCTTTCAACCCTTGATATTTTGAAGTACGATGAATAAAATGAAAACGTAACTTTGGAACGAATGGAACTTTGTAAACTGTAAAGTGGCTGTAATCAGTAGTCAACAGTAACTTGTATTACGTATTTTTATTTATTTCATCATTTTTCCTACCTACTGTGACTGTTGAAATCCTTACTAATATTATAAATCGTAAAACGAGTTTGTTTGTTTATTCCGCTTTCACGCCTTAACTACTAAACCGATTGCTTTGAATTTTTGCAGACGTAAAGTTAGAAGTCTGGATTAAATAATAGGCTACTTTTTATCCCGGAAAAATTGATATTCTCGAGGAAAAACGAAATCATTGGTATAGATGGCGTTGTGTGTATATGTCACATAGGCTACTTTTTGTCCTTTTGTGACGCGAGCGAAGCCGCGGGTAAAAGCTAGTTGTATATAAAGGTACACAGGTAGGTACAGCCGGCACAAATATTTAGTATACCTACAGATAATAGAATTAGATTGATTCAATGCAACTGTGCTGACCATTTACAGAAAAAATGGCGTTGTTAAAAACAATAGCTAATATTCCTGTACTTAACTCACTACTCAGTATCTTTAGTTTCTTACTTGCATACTCAAGAACTGAGTATACTATTTTTTTATTATGGCATAAGCCGGTAAACGAGCAAACGGAGCACCTGATGGTAAGTAATCGGCGTCGCCCATGAACACTAGAACACCAGAGGCGTTACAAGTGCGTTACTGGCCTTTTGGGAATAGGATTTTGAGCATTGTTGGGGACTCAGGGATTGGAGGGGGGGGGGATTGGGCCTCCGGTAACCTTACTCACGCGACGAAACACAACGCAATCGTTGTTTCACGTCGGTCTTTTGTGAGGCCGTGGTATCACTGCGGTCGTGCCGAAGCATGGCTCTTCCAGACTAAAAACCTATCTAAATACATCGTTTGCTTGAATTCTAGATTTCTACAAAGTGTACATTTCTAGTTGGAGGTATAAATAACCACGTTTCTCCTTGTGATGAATCTCAATCTCTCTCTCTCTACAAAGGCATTGTAGACTAAAACGTACAATTATTTAGTAAAGGCGTTAAGTACAATACATCTTATCAGATTGTTACTCTTATATCATGTATTTAAGGTACGATTTACGAAAGCAATAAATTACTTACTATGCTTAAAATGAATCAGTCCAGTTTTACCAAATACAAAACAAATCAAAACCTCCACGTGATAAAGTCGAAAATTGAAAACCACAATTTATTTTTACTTTATTTTTTAAACATTGATGCAAAAATAGATCTTATAATCTAATCAAGTGCGTATGATATTCAACCATAACGAGAAATTATACGGTTGACTTCACATTAGTTGTCGCCAGACAACTAGACCAACGAGGCACTTTGTGGAACTATTCATTATTGTGTATTATCATGTTGTAACTGTCGGACATATTGGCGCCATTTGAGTACCAAATGCTTGTAATTAAGTGATTTATCAATTGGGGACACCTAACCACAGGGCGTTCAGTTTAATTTAAAGGAAAACTGTTATTTGTTCATTTTCCTATTGTCTTAAAAGCAATCCGAGTTTACAGAAAATAGTTTCAATATATTTTTTAGAAAACTTTTCAGGTACTTAATGTCAATAAAAGCTGCCTCGTTGGCCGAGTGACTGCAAGTGCGACTGCCGGGCAACGGGTCTCAGGTTCGATTCCCGGGATGGGCAAAGCACTACAAAATCTCAGTAGTATCACGGAGTCTGGAATTGTGCCCAGTGTTAATGGCAATAGGCTCACCCCCTATAACACGGGACTCATAACAAAATTAGTGAAAAGTGGGTGTTACATTTTACAGTGGCTTGAAGTGCCGTAATGTGCACCTCTGCCTACCCCTTCGGGGATAAAAGGCGTGGTATATGTAGGTATGTTTGATATCACTCCTACACTACCTATACCTTTAACACCCTTAAAAAAAATAAAAAAACACTAACTATACCTTATGATAGATAGGCATTAGGCAACACGGTCAAGAAGGCAGTTAAAAATATTATAGGAACACAAAATTACACAAGATATAACTTTCTTTGACTACAGTTTTAACAAGACAACACCTACTTTCAGGTTCTCTTAAAGGTCACGTGTAGTCAAAAACAGAACTTAATAAAACTATTTCGAAAAACAACTGCCTGAACATGGAACACTAAAAACTTTAACATGTTTCACCTTAAACGAACACGACCGACTTGTCTTTCAAATCAAATTTCTTTGGCAAATATTCCTACGTATGGTCAGCACCTTAATTACTTACAAAAATGTAATATTAGCTGCATCTTCAATTATTTAATTACACCTTGGAACGACTACCTACGAACGAGAGCATACGTGACAAATTTTGTAAACAAGTCCATTCAGCGCCAATGTAACTTCTGAATCAGATGCTTGCTGATTCAAGTTGCAGGGCGCAATTAAACTTTATTGGCATTCTTTATTATTGTTAGTTGGAACATTAATGTTACATTTTATTCTCTGATGCAGTTTGTGTATGCCTTTACCTGTAAAAAGAATAGGGTAGATGCCTAATTTTTATTTGAATGTCCGTTTGATAGATTATTTTAAATTATTAGACACGTATTTTTTATTTTCTTACTTAATCGAATACTTTCGACGATATATTAATTTGAAATGTCGCGTGACGTCACTTCTATGTGCGTTTTATACGTAGAAATGATATTTTAGCCCCCACTCCTAAACTTTGATTCGTTTTATTTAAGTATTGTTTTATTTTACGACAAAATAAAAATACGTGTCTAATATTTTTTCATTGCCTAACTTACGGACTAATTAGCGTTTTAATTTTCATAGCCTGTCATCATCCCAATTGTCGGTGTGAGTATTTTCATGCAATAAATATACGATAATACTTTATCTGACTCATGAACTGTGCTAACACTTGTAGTAGAATACTTTTGTAAAAGAAAAACAAATTGTTATTTTTTACTTAAGCTTTCTAACTATAATTTTTTTTTTATTGATTTTGTCTTTGATTGTTTTGACCATCTTCGGGAAAGAGTATATGATAAGCTCTGTCCTTTCTATACACGTGCTCTGATCCTGAGCCGTCTAAAAATGGTACAAAGACAAACCTCAAGAATTAAGCTATCAAATGCGAAAGAGTTTCTATAAATCCGATTGATCCTTAAAGGGATCAGCGGATAGACATACAACAAGCTTATAATATTAGCATATCGTGAAAGTAAAGATGAAATATGAATATTATAGAAAAGATAGTTCCAAATATAACATTCATAGAACATTGATGTTATACTCTCTTTAGGATTGTGGTGTACCTAATCTGTTTTTAACGAGTCTCTGAAATGCGTAGGATCATAGAACCTTACGCCTATACTTATAGAAGAATAATGAGGTATTTTCTAATGTAAGTTACCGTTCTATATTGAAATTGTATGAAATTTTCAGAGCTATGTATATTTTTGGATATTTAGAAACCAAATTGTCTCTTCACAAAGATAGGACGATATACATACTGCCTTTACACGCAAATGAAATCTTGTATCCTTGATGTTTTGTTTCTCTCTAACTACTGAGAATACTCAGAGCTAAACAGTTGACAATGGTATTTCCCTTCATTGCTTCAAATTAGCACTCCATTGACAGTTCTGATGACGAATGATTGTATGGTCAGAAGAGTGCATTGTTCCCTAAGGGGAGATCTATGAGGTGTGACAGTTGTAGCGTATTATCGAGTTAAATCCTGCAATAGGGAAATTAAATAGACGTGCAATGATGGTGATTTTTTCTTCGACGGCAGATGTATAAAACGCTATTTTGTACGTTTCTAGTTTCGGAGAGAGAGGTACTTGGTGTTAATCTCATTAGTCGGTGTTCAAATCTTGATTCCATAGACAAAACAGTCACAAATATTTAATCGATACCTAAAAGCCTGAGTATGTAAAGATATCACACTCAAACTTATCGTGAAAAGTTGAATAGATAAAGAGCCGATTGTCATATACTAGGGGTAAAATCCGACTGATCAGTCGCGATAGATTGGGCGACCTTTACTATTATAGTTCAATCATCCGTAAATCATAAGATATCTCAGTGGCTTCAGTTTCATAGGCAAATTCTTGTATTACTTCTTTTGATAGGAATATAGGAGCAATGGTTTATTTGAAGACATTACCTCCTTAAGTAAATTTTAGTTTGGTTGATTAGCTACTCCTATAGTAATACGGCATCAAAAATTACGTCAGTAAATCTTATTTTTTTTTAATTTCTCCAAAACCCTAACATTCGCCGACGACTACTAATGAGTTTCATTTCCTAATGCTTGCATTTTGAAACCGCTATACCGATTGATGAATTTCGATACGAAACAAATAGGCCCCTGGCTATTTTCGATTCGACACAAAGCGAAGGCTTGCATAATGCCGAAGTCAAAAGGACTGCTTGATTGGATGCGCTAATCTCTGGTATCACCAGTGGCAATTGAAAAAACATTTTATGGTCTTTTATTTTCGTCTGAATGTCGATACGGTATTGCATTGGGATTTCCAAAAGGCAACTAATTGCCGATTAGCGATATAATACCTGAAGTAGCGTGTGTGATATCGTTTGAATAAGCTTTGAGCCTTAAAGAGCAATTAAATCGTTGAACGCCTCTAGCGTAGAACATAGGGTAGATATTATGTGGGTACGTGGGCAATCTAGACGGTTTAAACTGTCAAACACCGCGCGGTCACCGGTGACCGCAACCTATTGTTCTATAATTGTGTCTATAATGACGGTACTCGACGAGCTAAATCTCAATTATTATTCTGTACTCTAAAGGTGTATTTTAATATTATAATGTTTTCTGGAACCTAGACTCTTATTCGGTACTAAGTAGGTGGACACCCACTTCAGTGCCAACCTTTTGGTATTAATGTGGGTGTACCTACTTATTAAAATTTATTCAATGTAAAGCAAATGTCGATGAAAGGAAAATAAAATAGTCAGTCCTATGTAATTTCGTGTACTCTTCTTGACGTTTTTTTATATGGCTTGGATTATGTTCTAGTTATTGTTAACCACCCAAAAACTAACTAACGCCCGCTTCTCATGCATGAGGGTGCGGGTTCGAAACCTATCAACGGTAAGTACCAATGTGATTTTTTCCAAGATATAGGTTATACTTATAGTTATACTTTCTAATATTATTTAGACACCTCTGCCAAACGGTGAATGAAAACGTCGTGTCGAACCCTGGGTTTATAATTTCTAATTAGAAGTTTGTCGTTAACCCACATTAAGCAAGCGTTGAATAGGTACGTTTCTCTGAAACACGTATACGAAGTCCCGGTAACATTTTACGTTCGCCCCGCAAACATGTACATCGAAGGGATAGACAATAATAGAAATAAAATCAATAAGAATAATATAAAAGATACATGTTTGTTAAATTAGCTCGTTCCTCTTAGTACCTACATAATGTTCCGTTACGTTTTATTTATTAACTAGCTGTGCCCGCGACTTCGTTCGCGTAGAATAGTGACTATGAGCAGCGTTTTTTTTTTTAAATATATACTTATTTTTATTTTAGATTTGGATCATAATCACAGTCATTTTGGGTAGCTAAAAAACCTACTTTACTGTAATGCTTCTCTATATACAATATTAGACGTATGGCCATCGGGGGTGAAAGCATACAGGCTGCTGGGATTGCTAACACGGGACAGAGCCACATACAATTGACAGTGTGAAAAACAGCTGATACTTAGATCTATACCCACAACTTTTAGAGTCTGACCTTGAGCTTTATTAATTGTCATGGCGAAACATAGGCTCACTGGAAACTGAATTCGTTTAAAATTAAACGGAAAATTTTTTGGAATGAGAGGAATCTGAGGAATAAAACCACTATCACCTTTTCCGCACCCTGTTAAATATATATATATATATTTATAAGCCATTTCTGAGATTAGCGTGAACAGACAAACAGACAAAAAAAAGTTACTTTTTTAAGTAACTTTTTTAATTATGAACCGATTGACATGAAACAAACACTAAAGCATAACTGAAGCATACCACAATATATTCGTGAAAACCTCATCCAACTCGGATAAGCCGTTTCTGAGATTAGCGTGAACAGACAAACAGACAAACAGACAAACAGACAAAAAAAAGTTAGTTACATTTTTGGGTTCGACATCGACATAACAACATAACAAGCTATTTTTTTAATTTTTATTTTCAATGTACAGACAGCACTTTTCTACAATTTTATTATATGTATATAGAAGATATAGATAGATAGTGTTCGACGTGATTCTTTAATTTGGCGTAACTTTTTTATTTATGAACCGATTGACATGAAACAAACACTAAAGCATAACTGAAGCATACCACAATATATTCGTGAAAACCTCATCCAACTCGGATAAGCCGTTTCTGAGATTAGCGTGAACAGACAAACAGACAAACAGACAAACAGACAAAAAAAAAGTTAGTTACATTTTTGGGTTCGACATCGACATAACAATAGCCCCTGCTATTTTTTTAATTTTTATTTTCAATGTACAGACAGCACTTTTCTACAATTTTATTATATGTATATAGAAGATATAGATAGATAGATAGTGTTCGACGTGATTCTTTAATTTGACGTAACTTTTTTATTTATGAACCGATTGACATGAAACAAACACTAAAGCATAACTGAAGCATACCACAATATATTCGTGAAAACCGCATCCAACTCGGATAAGCCGTTTCTGAGATTAGCGTGAACAGACAAACAGACAAACAGACAAAAAAAAAGTTTGTTACATTTTTGGGTTCGACATCGACATAACAATAGCCCCTGCTATTTTTTTTTATTTTTATTTTCAATGTACAGACAGCACTTTTCTACAATTTTATTATATGTATAGATAGATAGATAAGGAAAATGTCTTCGTAAAAACATTTACTTTTGTCAATTATAATCTCAGGTTCGCCTACTTTGTCTGTTGTACTATTAATACGTCTCAAAACTTTAGTAGCTTTACAATTACTGAGCTGAACAAAAAAAATGGTCGATGACCTCATCAAAATAAAGCAAACTGTACCTACCTACTTAAAAAAGATTGTCTCCCACTTCATGTAACACCACTAAACGAATTAGGAACACCGTAATAAACCAAGACGGAAATATTAAAAAAAACAATGTAGGTACCTACGCTTTTATAGAGGTAGTTTAAAGCCATTTATCATCATCATCAACAACAAAGCAATCACTCTATAAAAGTGGTTAGCTACAATCAATGAAATTGTAAGTACTTAAAACTTGATTCCCAATCCCGATCCCATCTTGATTCCCCCAATGATTGGCAGACGAAAGATCGCAGTTTGGTCACAAAAAAATTATATTCTCCTGCTATCGTACTATCCAGTGCACACTGTTTTGGTGTAGCAATTTGCGGTCGAAATGAGGTCCAGAAGACTCTAAAAAATATTGGAAGCAAAACCTGTCGCACACCTGTTGTTTTTCGACCACAGTCGAGGTAAACTTAAAGTCACCATCCACCTGTTGTGATATTTCTGGACGAGAATTATATATAAAAATTTCGTATTAACAAAAAATGCGCACTGGATTGAGAAACTGATTGAAAAAGATTGACCAAATTGTTACTTGCTCATTTTTCTCCGTAGGAGACCAAGTTTAAAACGAGCACCTAACTTCACTAAAAGACGTCCAAAATCACTATTGGTTTAATTGAAATAAACGGTTCGATTTTATACTTTGCGTATCCAATCAAACGAAGTATTCTTGCAAATTACAATAACTAAAGCAACAACAACCTTCGCTGAAGCGATTCCAAATCACATCACATATCGACTCTGTTGATAGTGATGTGAAATCACATCACATATCGACTCTGTTGATAGTGATGTGAAATCACATCACATATCGACTCTGTTGATAGTGATGTGATAAGTGGCCACTGCTGACCAAAGGCCTTCTAAGTCGGAAAAGTTGTAGCATCGAAATCCAAATAAAAATATCCAGCTCTACTAAAATAGCGAAAATAAAATTTCTAAAACTAAATCTACAGGGTGATGTTCTAAACAAGTGGATGTTTATTTTATTAGTCACAACAACATTATCTAATTACCTCAGTTTAATTCATTTAAATCTTGTAATGTCATTGACAACTCCTAATATTAAAATGGAATTCACAATATCTTCCTACTACGTCTAAACGGGTTATACCAATATATTTTAAAATACTACCTATGTATATTTCTCTCAGTTTATCCTCAAATTTTGCATGAATTCAAAGCTTTATACCTAGTCAAAATAATATCCAAACGATCTCATTGGCTCTCCACACACGTAGTTAGATTAGTTAAAGGAAAAATTGTCTTATAAATATTTATTTGAAACATATAATTATATTAAATACGTATAAACGCTTTATGAATATACAAATATATCAACGAAAATATTTATAACTTTTACCTATATTAAATATTTTTTTTGCACTTCACAAACAAGACTAATTTCAACGTCAATGTTTAAGGAAATTCAATATCTAATTCACAATAAAATGTTCGTATTTTAGTTCAAAATATGAATGTTCTCTAAATTTCTGTCTAAGAAAATAACAGCAAAAAAAAACAAGCGCAGAGGAAACACTTTTAGCTCGGCCCCTGTTTCATTTATTTTAAGGACTTTTTTTGAATGACTAGTAGGTATAGTAATTTTACTATTGACGGAAAACGAATAAATACTTTTTCTTTCATTAACTAACCCTTCTTAAAAATAAACTTCATTAACTAAAAATCGTAACAAATTTGATCGTAACAAAAATGAAATGATAAGAAATCTTATTCATATATCGAATGCATGACAATTACAGACATCACTAAAATAAATGTACGAAAACAGTATCTAATACATTCAAGGTATCTAACATCAAAATACCTAGAGAAAAATTCCCTATTGTAAAAAGTCTTTTTCTATTCGTGGTTTTTCCCAGAAAACATTCGTTTGTCAGTTGTTGCTTGTCGAGCACCACTGTCTGTGTTATCCCGTAAATGGAAAGTGGCATCTATTTCAAGGAAATTTGTCTAATGTAGGTATTTGCATTCAGTATTTATCGCCAGACGAGGAAAGTCCTCTTCGAATAAAATCGAAAGTAATTTTATAAACATCACAATTGTATGTCATATGGTTTATTTTTTTCTTTAACATAAATAAAAAATACACGGTACCCTATTAAAAATAATGACATCTATTGTAAATACTTGTGCGATAGCTCAAGTTGTAGTATTAAAGGTACGTTTACATGTACCTATTACAAGTGCTTGTTATGTGTCATGTATACAATAATCATAGTCCTAGTACTTGCCTAGTTAGTTTACATAAAACAGACGAACTATTAAACCACAGGGCAATAAATATAAAATTTCTAGAAAATATTATGCACGTCTCCATGTACAATTTTAGATGACTTTATTTTTATGTCCTCCGCCAAAGATCGACGATGATGGTCCCCGATGCATTAATGCTCAGATAAAAATAATAAAACTCTGAATTTCACATTGTAACTAAAAGCCTGAAAATGTTTAACTTAACTTCAAACTATCTGACAGCGAAAACTTTTTGTACCTACAGGTTGACTTGAAGAATTTTTTTTTAAGAGTTGTCAAAACTGTTAAGATCGCCCACTTGTTCAAACATTACCACATCATACATCAAAATCAATTCAATTTCAAATTTACCTCCTGTTTCGCGGCGAACTGGCAACGTCGCGAAAGGTACGCTGTCAGCGAACGCGCAAAGCATTCAACTGTTCGTACATGTAACGCGCGACTGTCGAGCGGCAGACATCTGAGGGGCGCTGTGCGAGGTTGCCACGCCTCTGCATACTAATCCACCAATAACATGTGCGCACGCTCCGAATGTGATTTGAATTCAAAACTTTTGTTCAGTATTAGCGTCTCTTTCATTTTTAGATTAATCGCGTAGGTTTGAGTGGGATGTAGCAATGAGCGTTTGGTGGTTCTGCTCGATATTTTGTGTTGACCACAGTTTGAAAGTGACATATCTTGTACGATTAGATACCGTATTTTGAGCCTAGTTTTTTGACGAATACGGGATATTGCATCTCGTTGCGTCTTAAAAGTTTAAGTAAGTTATTGAATAAAGCGTTACACAAGTTACTGTAAATACAGCTACGGTTTGCGGTGGAGGATCGATTATTCAAAGAACAGAGGCCTGCGAGACGCGGTATTTAGATTCGTTTAGAGGAAAAATATTTATTTGATAATTTCTCAGAGCACGACTTGGGTCACTTTATTCTTTGCCAAGCCAATTTATTTAAATTTTTTCAAAGTTATGTTTTTTGTTTTGTAAAAATAATTATAATACGATGGAATTTTCGCAATAATTTTCGTAACAAAGAAGGCAACAAACAAAAAAATATTAACTATTTTTGCTCATAGAATGTAATCAAAGTAACCACATTGATCATATTTTTATCATTTTAAACTAATTTTAATACCAGCATCCCAAACAACAGAACACAAGAAACGTAACAAAAGTATTTTATAGTAAAGAAATAAATTATAAGAAATACCACCTACATAATAAAGAAATACAAACTTTTTCTAAAAACAGCTCTATCTCATATTCAGAACCAAGTGTATTCACTCAACTTAGTTAAACTATAACAGCTAGCTTCCCTGTCGCATCGTGTCCAAGTCCCGACGATTCCCCTCGTATTCCGATAGAGGGCGATACAGGTCGCATCTCGAAATCACAGCCCAAAGCGTTCTGTAAAATAAACACACGCTGTATCTAATACGACTTCTCTTATACACCTATGGGTATTTTTATGACGCAAATTGCAATGTAGTATTATTTTAAAATATATTTTCCTTATTATTATTAAATTGATGTTTTAAAAATAAATTTGATTGTCGAATATTTGACTATTTTGTTGAAAAGATTAAAAAAAACCAAAAAAGATTAGTCTAAAAAAATATCACAAAATAAACTCTCAATTTCTTTTGTTTATACACGTATATAAATACCTATGTATAGTATGTATATGTGACTAGGTATGCACGAATCAATATTGACGTTTACAACATTAGAAGCGGTCGAATCGACCCTTCACGGGTTCCTTGACAACGGCCTTGCGTACTGAAGCATCAAACGCATTCCATTTTAAACTAGCATTGTAAAACAGTTACTTATCTGGAATAACATTAAATGGGTTCCTCATAAACACTGTGGAATTATTTCTATGTATATTTGGCTAATCTTATCAGAACGGTATAAAATTTTACGATATTTTGTAGTAAGGGGTGTGCTCGCAGAGGGTCGCGTGCTCGGGATCGCTCGGGCTCACGAGTTCGCGACCATGCGTACTACGCCGGTACGAGTTATAGCGTTTAGTTAGATATAACATACTAAGTTTAGTTTTTAGTTTTTACTCGACGAAGGGGAAGGTAGAGGTGCCCATATGAAATGTAATAGCCAGTTTTCTTCTATTACCTATAATATACCTCTATTATAAATCCCACATATTTATGATGTAAATAATACCTAGATATTGTCATATACTTACTACCACTACTTACTTATGAGAATACACCTTGTTAAATACCTAATCTTACATATACTAAAACTTTGATCGGACCGGGAATCGAAACCGAAACTCCTTGTTCAACAGTCGTATAACCGACTCGACAGATGAATCAAAAGTGGATCAAAAACATATACCTACATGGAACATTTTGGTTTATGTCGACAATTTAAAATACAATACAACATTTTTTTAATATTATTATTGCATTCCATACTTTACAATTTTACATAGTACAATAATAATTATGTATAGGCTTATAGCACACGTATTGAGTTCGATTCCCATTTCCTTTAATTGGGTCACATACACACTCATAATTAACTTCGACACGTAACTTTTAATCGCTTTAAAGTGAAGTACATTTTAAAATAAAGTCATTTCGTGATGTGATCTGGAAAAAATATAATGATCTAATATTGTCAATAGTCAATAATTATTTATTGTGTTTTTTCTAGAACCATAATTTAAAGTCTAGATTACAATCTTAATTACGATCTAGATATTGATTCCCCATTTTAAATGAAGAAAAATCATGAATTAGGTAATAAACGATTGTCATTAAATATAGAAATGAGAAGAATGCTTAATAAATGTAGGTGTAATGAAAGTGATGACTTGACTTGACTGACTGATTGGCCGGCGCCAATGAACCAACCAATCAGAGCGCCGGACGAGGTTTCATTTCGATTACTTTAAACGTGAACTTGTACTAAGGCCTTTGTAGGTACATCTTAAACTCCCGGGCCACCACGACATAATCATTTTAACCTGTATAGCTTCTTTATTAACATTTATTTTCCACAGAGTAATAAACCGACAAGGTCGCTTATTCGACTACAATTTTCCATGTAAAAGCGACCTACATACAACAAAAATAGAAAATTACTTAGCAAGACTAACGTATAACACAGGCAGGAAGACTTAAAAATAAAACGAAAAACAGAATAGCAAAACTTAATTAATGTTAGCGATCTGAAGAACATTTTCAACCTTCGCATATGATTTGACTTTGACTGCACGGTTGGTGCGGTGGCTGGGCGACCGGCTGCCGTGCAACGTGTCGCGGGTTCGATTCCCGCACGGAACAACACTTTGTGTGATCCACAAATTGTTGTTCCGGGTCTGGGTGTCATGTGTATGTGAACTTGTATGTTTGTAAACGCACCCACGACACAGGAGAAAATCCTAGTGTGGGGCAACGTTTAAAAAAAAAAAAAACATAAAAAAAAAAAAAAATAAAATAAAATATTTCTTAGAATAGGTACCTATATTTAATATCATTGTTGACGGATTAGTATAAGTTGCCCAAGATTTTAGGAGCGAAAGATTGACGAAGGACAAATATCGGCCCATCAGATATAAAAAAAGGACAATGACCCCAAAACTACCAAATTTTTTAAATAAATCTTTTCAAACGTAATGCACTAGATGAACCCCGAAGTAATTGTAAATTAAAGAAAGTTTAATTCATATTAAAATAAATGTCAAAATATTTACAATATCCAGTCGTTAATTCAGTACCTTTTTATTTTACAGTCTCATTTGTACTGCATTATGCATTGCAAATTCTATTTCTGCCTATACATAGTGCGAACTGCGACGTCAATATATTCCATTTAAAAATATTTAATCCTTCGACCTCAACTGCAGATATAATATACAGCGTGTCAATAATAGGGACTTAGCATCAACATTTTAATGGTACACCGTTAGTCGCATTGGCACTAACTACGACCATCGTTTCTGTTGTCTTTACTAGGGGTCGCAATACCGAATCATTTAAGCAAAACCGGTATTTTCGGTATTGGCTTCGGACTAATATCGATAATCCGGGATTTTCGATATTTCCGGGATTAAGATAAAGTTAGCAAATTTAGTATAATAAAGTTAGTCTGCGGAGGAATAGTAAGTAGGTACCTAACCAAAATGAATTTATCTTCTAAATAAAACAAAATATTTATTAACGCAAGGTTTATTATTTGATATGTTGGTAATCAATCAGTTAGTTCTTAGCAATAATTTACTAATATTAATGCCCGTTTATTCCTTTATTAAAGTAACTCAGGTTAACTAGTTCAAATACTTTAATCAAATGTAGTGTTTGACTAGAAAGTGGGATCACTACTAGGAATCAGTTCTAAAAATAAAATGTTTTCAAACTTGAACATCTCACAACAGTCTCAACATAAACAAAACGAACCAAAAAATGCACTTTTTATTAATAAAAACATAAAACCTAAAATTAACAAATTCTCATAAACATAAAATTAACTCTTAGAATGGTTTACTAATCAACAATCAATATTCTAATTAACAAAATAACAAAAATGCTTAAATAAAATTCAGTCCAAATCAAATTGAGTTATATAGACTCTATATTATAGAGGTAATCAAAATATTATTAAATCTCCATTAAAGTTTTAGTTGGCCTTGTAATGAGATCGTAGAAACAGTAAAGTATCCAAACATTTATCACTCAATCTTGACCGCAAATGATTACACAAGTAACCCGATGAAGAGAAAGCTCTCTCTGACTACACTAGTTGGTAGAATACTCATTAAATTGTTGAAGGCCATACTCAAATATTTTCCTCTAGACCCACCGTTTTCGTAAAGAGCCATTTCTATTTTGATTAAAGTGTCAAAATCAGGTGTAGTTTCTATTGATGTGCTGTTCTGAATTAGCATTTGCTTTTCCACTGCCATTTCTAACTGTTTCTTTAGCGGCACTGAAGCTGAAGGGAGATAATCATATGCAGAAACAGTAACATCATGTGTAGATTCCATATTAAAATTTTCTTTGGGTTTGACAACATCCACAATGTGTTTTCTCATCTCTGTGCAATCTGGCCTTAAAAATACATCACAGTATTCATTCGCTGAATCGAAATAAGATTTTGGGTTATGTAGATAATTTAAGGTTGAAGCAACCAATAACCTTCGTTCCTTAACCTTACGTTTCAGAGAAGTTACAAGTTCACGAGCAACTAACTCATGTTGCATGGCGACTAATTTTGTGAACATAAACTTCAGAGCAGTATCGGCAGTAATTAGGCTAGCGGTTCTTTTGCACAGTTCTTCGACAGTGGATTTTAGTATTTCAAATACTCTGCTGAGATCAGCCAGACGTCGGTATTCACTTTCTAATAGCTCTTGATTAATTTTTAAATCTATCATTGCCTTCTGGATCGGAACTTTATGCTTCACAAATCTCTCTTTGAATCACAAATCACAAATTTGAATTCAATGGCGCGTAACTTTTTGTATTTGTATTTATTTTATTATTTATTTTACTAAAACCGAAAATACCGAATATCTCGGTTTTTGTGAAATGAATACCGGTATTAATTAGACCTAAATTTGGCTCGGTATTCCGGTATTTTCGAAATTCGGTATCCCGGTTTGCTACCCCACTAGTCTTTACTCTATGCCAGTGTTTCTCAAACACTCCTAAGGTTAAAGTTAACTTCGTTTTGTGTTTGCATGGTCCACTGGGGACCCCGTTAATAGGTGAACAATGACACCTCAGGTCGAAAATTAGTAGCAAACCACTTAATAAAATTCTGAATTGCAACATATCTACCCTTTTTTGAGGGGGAAAAATCATGCTATTACTTCTCCCGCCTTGGATGAGGCGAAAGAGAGTGTTAGACTCTTATCTACTGACCAAAATCACACCGTTCCTACTTCTGCTTTGAGTCGAAGTCCCCGCAGCTCCGCAACATTCCCACCCCGGTTTAATTATATTCGCCATTCACTACCAGTATCTAGCAAATACTAAGAAAAACTTGATATTTTATTACTTATGTAAGTATATATTATTATTATTCAAATGAAAAAGGAACCAGCTTGGGTTTAAAACCATTGGCCTGGAAAAGGTAATGTAAAAATTACCAAGCTATAATGGCGTAGTCTTTGGAAAATACTTGCATATGTACATAGATATGTCCCCTTACACCGAAGGATTGTAGCATAGTACCTATGTTCATAGTGAATATGATTCAGTACTCTACACGTTAGTTAGACAATCAGTTCCCTCTGGTATTGACCCGTGGGAACTAATTGTCTGACCCAATGATCATATCTATGGACCATCCGGTTAGGGCCGAGACATATTGCATTACAGTTTGGAGTGGTGCATCCAATTACAATGTCATTAGAGCTGAAAGAACTCAAAGGGCTGATCTTGAAGATATGCTACGTAAATCATTTCGATATCCAATCTGACAGTTCTACTCTTACTAAAAAGTCCTTACAATTCGCCAGCTATATGCCTATACTCCGAACAGTACTTGAAAGCGTTTTAGTATGATCACAAACGACACGCGACATATTATTGGCTTCACTGTATGGTTATCCTAACTGAAAAAAATAGAACCTAAAGGAACTGAAGTATAGAAGTCTCCAACAGGAATTCCTAACACTATTCGCTACGTTGCTTTATTTTATATTGAATCGTCAATACTAGATAATTTTTCTGAAGATTTTATAAGATATGTTATGACTGTTATTCTGTATCTAGCATCTAATTTTTTGAGAAGAAAGGCTAGGCAGTGTGATAATTCTCATCTCACAATCGTCGTGGTGGCCCGGAGGTTTGAAGATAGGTACTCGAAAAAATTCACATTGATATTTATTGATTATATTGATGATATTATGATGATTGATATAAGTATCAATGTGAATTTTTTCGAGTTATATATACTTTCTAAGACTATTCAGATACCACTGACAAACGGTAAGGACAACATCGTGAGGAAACCTGGGCTTGTAATGTCTAATTATAAGTTTGAAATCGCCAACCCGCATTGAGAAAGCGTGGTGATTAACGCTCAAACCTTCTCCGTGTGAGAAGATACTTCGCTCAGTAGTGGGCATTTATAGGCTGTTGATGTGCACCATCATCTACACTTACTAATAAAGCAAATACCTATGTATGTAAATATTACAATGTAAGTACAATTGAAATTAACTACTTTTCTTGTCCAATCATGTTTTTATCGCCTTCGTTATCGATTCGTATGGAAAGTTTGTTGATTTTATTTGATTGGTCACAAATTCGTTTCACGTTTGAGAAAAAACTGCAGCACGAATACAGAAATTTTCATATAGAAAAGTAAGTATATAAGTTACATACAAGTATATAAGCAAAAAAATACATCTTTTTAAATAGGATATTGTCTATTTTAGTAACTTATGCTTTAAAGTGAAATCATTGACACCAATTTTAAATTCCGTAATTCATATTTCTGATATGGTTACTATAAATACATATGTATTTATATCAACCATATTTCTGGCTTTTGAAGTAAAAATTCAAATGTTTTGCTCTAGTCAGAATTCCAAGAAAACATAAA
Organism: Spodoptera picta; assembly: GCA_038387885.1. Classification (NCBI taxonomy): domain Eukaryota; kingdom Metazoa; phylum Arthropoda; class Insecta; order Lepidoptera; family Noctuidae; genus Spodoptera; species Spodoptera picta. The sequence continues at coordinate 1,473,663 of JAZHFQ010000105.1, forward strand.
ACTACAAATTCCTAAGGCGGAATACTACGTAAATGTAATATGAAGAATTGAATTGTCCAATTTGGAAAACTTAGTTACGATAACAATACAAGTGCTGAAATAAGCGAAATGTTTACAATAACGATATGCCTAACTTTTAGGTTGAGTTAGTATTCACAATAGGTACACATTGTTAAGTTACTAGAGAAAGGTCTCTGGAACTAAGGAGTTCTTAAAAGTATGAGTACATGTTTCCTAAGAGTGCCAGAAGTTTTACAACATGCCCGATGTACTTACTTCTTTAGAAATACTAGTCTGACAAGCCTTATTATACGTATAGTATTATCTTCATAACCAGTTAGCCTACGTCCATTGTCCAATAGTGAACAATAACTTCCTCTAACACTATGTAAACCAACACCATGCTGGACTACAATCCATAAGCAACATCAGCAGTTGTAAGCCGTCTAATGTTGAACAAAGACCTCCTCTTCCTTGGACGGCAACTCACCACTTGCACATGTACGCTGCTCACCTACGTACCATTGTTATTATTATCTAATTATTATATCATATTCATACTTTTTACTATTAGACAGCCAACCTCCTTTCTTTAGTATTCTCTTCTTCTAATAAAATCAGTCAAGACAAAATAAAAATAAAAGACTTTTGTTTTCTGACGTAATAATTTTTGTCAATGCATATAATTATGTATGTATGTACATGTAAGTTTTAAGTTTCTAAAGAAAAAAGATTATATTTTATTAAACAGCCTTTTTAACCTAGTATATCTTATTTACTTTTTCGCCACACGGATAGACCCCAAAACATAAGTACCTACATTGATTCCCTGCGACTCTGACGATGTCGTCAGCCTGCCACGTCTTAATACACCACCTCCACACTTGCATCATATTACACAACTGTCAAAAAATTGGTGCACTAAATCTCTATCTTCAAGGAATGCAATAATATTTCGATTGAGCTTCTGTCATTGGTTACAAATCACCTTACTGAGTTAATTCGAATATCTGGATAACTGTGACCTAAATAAAATTGTAATTTTCGAAATAATCAGGAGAGAAGAAACAAAAGTTTTGCTTAACTATTCAAAAATAATAAATGCCCTTTAAATGTCACAATGTATGTTTGTACGGAAATGTTAGAAATTCTAATGTATATATCAGATTGAAAGATACGACTAATTAATGTGATGTAAAGCACTTTGTTTGAACAAAAAATAAATGTTAAGAGGCCAGGTGTCGTCGGCGATAGCAAAAGAAAATGACTATCATTTGGTTTTGATTAATGTCTATTCGTCTAACTAACTTTTACTAGGAATATCATGTATTATCATAGTTTATTCGAAGTCTCGCCTTGGGGGTGATATTGCTTTACTTAATAGTAGTCGATAAACAGAACTAATTGCTTAAATTACACGCAAAAATAACTTTCATGAACTCTTTATGATATTAGCAAAATAAGAACCTTATTTTGTTTTTAATATCAGTTTAAACGTGTGTGTTCATAATCTTTATACAGCTTCACTAGTAAACTGTCTCGGTGTGATTTGTCGAAAGTTAATTTTAGTTATTGAACTGCTTTTCAGACGAAACAAGTTACTAGGAATTAACTAAAATCGCGGATTAGTCACGTGAATATACTGAAAAAAGCTCTACTAGTTTCGAATCACAGAGGGGTTCTTCCTCATGAGCAGCAAGCGCGGTCGCGGCAATGTTGCGCAGCTCACTGCATATATTCACGCAATGCAATGCATGCAGTATATTCACGTAAGTAACCGATTGTAGTATAAGTTGAGATACACATGAGTTGCTCCGTGCGGGAATAGAACGTTGTGCGGCAGATTGGCCAGGCACAAACTGTGTAGTCAAACTTTGTCCACTACTGTACTAAAATGTGAAGATGGTGGGGATAATAAATTTTTAATTCGCTGGTTAATAACGTATTTAGTATATCTCACGATTGTTATTATAAAAACAAGTTAAGCCTAAAATTGCCTTCTAATTTCATCTCTGCACTACTTAAAGGTTGACTGGGAGACAATGCCCAAGGCAGTAAGTCCGACTGTACATATTTGTTGTATAAAGTTAAAAATAAACAAAATAGTGTAACAGCAGAGCAGGTCCACTAAAAACCTTTGGAAATGAAACTACATCTTTTGACAGGGATGAGTACATCATACACATAACAGTCATGAAAAGTGGGGACTTCAAAACTAGCTTGTTCTGATGAGCTGGTGTTTTTGTTATGTTGGTTGTCTTTGCAACTGCTGTAGTAGATGCCTTTGCTTTTACAAGATAACTGCATTTGCTATCTAAAGACGTTCTTAGAAAATCCTTTTTAGCTTGAAGACCAATTAATGAAGTAATTTTTAGAATTCTAGTCTGTTTTTAAATAAAGGTACACTTTTCCGTAGTTGGAAGGAAATTTTGCCCCGCAAAGTACAGGATATAAGAAAAAATAAAACACATCCGTGTATTTTTGTAGTCTTCATTTTATTCAGGAATCTTGTTTAAAATGTTTAAAGAATTACGTTAAAACAATGTCACCTTGTCATGTCTTCATATGATTACGACTTTAAACATAATATATTTTAAATTATAAGGCAAAACAAGCAAACTTATACTGACGTATTGATTCGGGTGCTGCATTTCGACTTTCCTAATGTTTATTCTATTTTCATTAGTAAAATTATTCTCATGGAAATAACAAACACAAAAAAGAACATTAGCGAAATCAGTTAAACCATTTCATTTCAGTACTATGCTTTGCATCACATTAATCACGATGCATTTTTATACTAAAATAGATTATAGACATTAACTGCCATTTTCTTTAACCTATCTGTAGATTTGCTTGTACTGAGATAGAATTTTCACACATTTTCTATGGAGCTTATGTCAAAATTCTATCTATGTAAGCAAATCTATATACCTATGTAGATAGATAGGTTATAGAAAATGGCCGTTAGATTTTCACTATTCCATTAGCCAACAGCTGCCATAGATTTGAACTTAGAATATTGTATTAAAAACCTAAACGCAGTCGCACCACGCAACTAGTGTTTACAAAGAACACCGCGATCACTAGAAGCGATAACATATCGCTGACTTCCGTCCATAGTTGCACAAAAAAAAATGTAAACCGATAAACTTTAACACCCAGCGAAGGGCAAATGTATTAATTATTAAATATATCGAGTTTAATGAGAATTGTAAGCGAAACAATGTTAGGGCGCGCGTTAACGTCTGATATGCCTCGTCTTTTTTATTTACATTAGTGGTTTTTATTTTTATTTTTTATTGAAAAAATATAACAAAAACATTAAGCATATTATTTTTTATTTCTCTATTCTTATCCGTCGTCTGTTTTATATTTCAAAGTACCAATTTATTTTCTTACAACGTATTTTAATTCTGGGCAGTCTGGATTTGTACTGGATCTTTGGCGAAAGTTTTGGTGCATTAAAGTTAAGGTCTTGTATACCTATATGTATGTATGTATATATGTATGTGTTCGTTTTGCTTACATTACTTACAGTCGTATATTTTTAGTCTGTAACGCCATCTAGACTAAATAAGTGGGTTTTTGTTACATAGAATTGGTCTTTGATGTCATTAATGTGATTTATACTGACTTCAAAACAGGAAAACGTCACATGGTTGTAATCAGAGTTAAATATAAAGTTTTTAATGAATAATTTTGTATAGAACTTATGGCACTTACTTCTAATCTATCAGTGGGTGGGTAACTTATCGAAAATAGTTTATTAGTTATTTTTTGCTTTTGGTTTGTTGTTAGTTGTTTTATTTTTGAAGACGGTGTTTACAACTTAGTTTTATTTTTTTACATCATAAAATATTCAATGTATCGTATCGTAGTGTATTGCGATGTGAAACTATATTTCAGTTTTTTTGTGTCAACAGTGGGCTCTACTAAATTACCTACTCATATATTTGAAAATTGTCGCGAACTATCACAGAAAAGTTTTTAAGAACTGAAGTAGACATTCTTTGAAAACTAGTTTTTTGTCATTTACCAACCCTGACTGTCCAACCATTTTCTTAGATTTCGCTGAGTCATATGATACAGTGAAAAAAACTGATAAATTCTTTAATTCAACGAATTTAAAACAATAGGCTGACTACTGAGAAGTCAGTGACGCATAGGTGTATACCTACATATTATGCTACTGAAGTAATTCACAAGCGCATTCATATGTGCGTGTATGTGAAAGCCTGAACCATTTTAGGATAGGTACTTTTAATAGTACTTAAGTGTCACATTAGAATGCATTAGGCCTATACTATTATTCGTTTTTGTTGTTTTTGGTCCCAATTTTATGTATTATCTGCGCTCGACCCATCTCTGGTCAGCACCCCTTTTTTTGGAAAAAATTGACCGAATCATTAGACACACTTTATCCTTAATTTTGAATGTGGCTCTCGACGACCGAGCCTGGACACAAGCTACTCTGCCTGTCCGCATGGGTGGGCTTGGCGTCCGTAAAATTTACAGTGTAAGCCTACCAGCTTTCATATCTTCCGCCCATGGTACTGAAGTATTAACCAGGAAAATTCTTTCTCAATCACTGGTTAATTTTGATGTACTATTTTTAGTGGAAGATGTGAAAGCTTGGAAAATCGCTTGTCCAAATATTGACCCCCCCGTCAATTCGACTTTTGGCCGTGGGTGAGTGGGAGTCGGGGTTATGGCTTCTTGCTTTGCCTTCGTCCAACTTAGGTACTTTGTTGGACGACACCACATTCCGCGCTGCAATTTGTTTAAGGCTTGGGGCTTCATTTTGTTCACCTCATCGTTGTCGTTGTGGTGAAGATGTCAACAGCCTTGGACACCACGGCTTGTCGTGTAGCCGTAGTGCGGGTCGTTTTGCTCGACACGCGAGTATCAATGACATAATTCGTCGAGCTCTTGTCTCCGTTGGCGTGCCAGCTACTTTAGAACCTAATGGCTTGGTACGCAACGATGGCAAGAGACCCGACGGTATGTCATTATTCCCTTGGAAGATGGGTAGGCCTTTAGTATGGGACGCCACTTGCGTTGATACTCTGGCGCCATCCCATCTTCCAAACTCAGCGTGTCGAGCCGGTGCTGCCGCTGCTGCTGCCGAGAACCTCAAACGGCGAAAGTATGATAGCCTGATTGGCAATTATGCTTTCGAACCGTTTGGGGTTGAAACTTTAGGGCCGTGGGGCCTAAGTGCACATCTTCTTTACAAAGATATTGTAAGGAGGATGGTTGACACTTCAGGTGATCGAAGCGCTGGCTACTACCTTGGGCAAAGGTTAAGCATTGCCATTCAACGTGGCAATGCTGCCAGTCTTTTGGGCACCCTACCTCACGATAATGATGAGGAAATTTTTTTTTTGATGCCTTATTATAGCTTATTTTTTTATTATTATTTTTTTAAGGTGTAAATATTTTAGTTCATAGTTATTTATATTATAAGTTGTATATACTTCATTTAGTAATAGTTAATATTAATTGTATAGAGGTATATTTTAAACATTGGATAAATAAATGTTATGTCCATTGTAAAAAAAAAAAATAGTACCTACTTAAGTTAGAGCAAAGAATGCTTCAATTGTGTCTTCTCCGTCTATTGCACTATAGCTCCTGAATGAATGAACCGATTTAATTAGTGGATTTAAAATAAGGCTAAACCCGTTATGAAACGTCATGTTTGACAAGTCTTATCTATTAAACTGTCAAACACCAAGCGGTCACCGGTGACCGCAACCTATTGTTCTATAATTGTGTCTACAAAACCGGTACTCGACGAGTTAAAAGACTATCGAACATAATACATATTAGTAAACAAAAAAGTACAGTATCAATTCAGTAATAATGAATAAAATGTAACCTCTAATAACTCTGAATGAAAATTCTTTACTACATTATGTAAAAGCCTGGAATTTTAAGTACAAAAAGTATATTGACTACAGTTAAACTTGTAATGCGTTTATCAATTCTAATAATTTGCAATGACAGTGCTTACTAAATAGTGTTGGACTAATTGCTTTACGTACAGAGGAACGCAAGTCAACCCATTCAACCGTTAACTAATTTTCCACTTTATCTTTTAGAGATAGGGTTGAAAATTGGCCATTGATGTGAGGTGTAGGTTGACATGCTGGCGTGTGTAAAAGGCGTTACAAAATGTGTGTCACTGTCATTCGAACCAGATATTACAAGAACACAATTCCATTCTTAAGTGACAACACTATATATTAAGTTCGATAATTCTTGCTTCATTCGTTTGACGGATACTGAGGCCTTAGTACGAATTTGTTTTACGTTTAAAGTAATCGTAACGAGTACGCGTTCGGCGCTCTGATTGGTTGGTTCATTGGCGCCGGCCAATCAGAGTACCGAACGCGAACTAGTTTCGAATATTATTTTAAACGTAAATCAAACTCGTACTGGCCTCTGGAATATGGAGGGAAAGATATTTTGTTGATAGGTATATAATATACAGTATGCGATACTAAAAACTAACCAATTTCTAGTTAATTCGGATTTATTGTGTTCTTTTCATGACTTGAGATGTAAACTATGATTTATAGCATCGATTGTAGATCAGATTTAGTAATATCTAACAACTTCTTAAAATGTTAAAGAATGCGAAACTTTGCAAATCAACGTGACTGACTTTCATGTCTGTTTTGTTTCATCTCTGAAATAGTACAAGTTTATTAATTTACCTATGTACTTATTACAGCAAAATACTTATATTGTTTTCCCAGTCCAAAACTTAAGTAATTATAAATGAAAGTATGTATAGCAAAAACAATTTGGACTTCTTGAAAAAAAAATATGAATAGTGCAATGTTAATTGGACCGGGGTTCCGTAGGCGTACGACATTGGACGCCCGACACGATCGCTGATCCGCGGTACAGCCCTCGATCGTGGCAAAGAGGGTGAGTACTATACTGATGGCTTTAGTTTTATGCATAGCTACGTTGTTACTCTGTGATGACTTCTTGTAATCATCAAATTCGTCATCGACATTAACAGCAGCCGTACTCTATCAACTAAAGTATTCAAGTATTTGTTGCATGCATAATGTGAACAGGGGAAAGTAGATGGAACCAGATCACGAGGTAGATTACCTATGCGCTGGACCGATCAAGTGAAATCGGCAACGGGAAACCCAGTGTCAGACTGCGCCAGACAATTCACAAACAGGGAGAGATGGCGGGAGATCGTGAGGAAAGCTGCATCGGCCTCCAACACAAATACGGCCGACTCAACGTGACAACGACCGCTCTGCCAAGAGTGAAACGACAGAGATGAAGAAGAGAATAATGTTCAGATATAGGTGGTTAAGACATACAATAGAACCTCTTAATTTGACAAGCGGTTTGGAGATCGCAGATTAAAACATACACGTATGTGTATGCATGCAGGTCTGGCTGGAGGGGAATGCCCCAGGCATTAAGCCCACCTTGTACATTAGTGTGTGCATGAAGCCTTTTAAAATAAAAATAGATCACGAACTGTGGGGGTAAAAGCGCGCTGCATAGGTATAATTGGCCTAGTAACCTAGGCAACTTATATCTGGCAAAATATACCCAAAACTTTAACCACATTTATGTCATTAATATCTACTTTTCCATTCTTCACTTTTTTACCTACAATGATCATCTCCTACTACGTACTCTATGCAGTTCCCATCATTCGTCTGCGAGCGATCATTAGGCGCGACTAAGTGGTTGCCAGCCACGTGCCGACTGCCACCGTCACCCGCGGTATTTTTACCCCATGACATAGACTTATTGAAAGGTCGCTAGTTCAACTATTTGCGTGATTGGAGTCATAATAATTATATTTTTTTATGGCATAAGCCGGTAAACGAGCAGATGGATCACCTGATGGTAAGCAATCGGCGTCGCCCATGAGCACCTGGAATACCAGAAGCGTTACAAGTGCGTTACCGGCCTTTTGGGGATTAGGAGTTTGAGGATTGTTGGGGATTCGGGTATTAGGGAGACTGGGGAAGGCGTATTGGGGAGATTGTGCATATTGTAGAAAACTCGTAGTAGGACCATTACATGGGAATCTTTGTGATAAGTAGGTGTTACTGTAAAGTAATGGGTACCTACATCTACGCTTTTGGTTTTTAAAAGATATGTCGTAATGTTATTTTAAGTCAGTTACAATTATGTATTTATTCTGCCTTATCTATCAATATCTATGTTGGAACTTTATTCACGGCAGAGCGCCCTTTGCAAATTCCGGCGCGATCGTCCTCATCTATAAAAACTACAAGTTACATTTAATGGTTTCGTGTCATTTTCTACTCTTATAATTATTATGCGTAGTTTTTAAAAAGCACTAGCTTCTGCGCGCGACTTCGTACGCGCAATCCCGTTTTCTCCCGTACCCGTAGGATTTTCACGATTTATTCTGTCTTAAGAACCTCAACGTCCTGACAATAACAAACACAACAAAAAAATAGATCAGCTAAATCGGTCTAGCCGTTCTCAAGTTATGGCGTGACAACGGGAAACGGGTTTCATTTTTAAAAATTTAAATTGTTTGACGTTCTGAAAAAAAACCTTTAAAACGAATATCTGATGAAATAAGTACCTAATTTCATATTTATAAGAGCATAAAACAAAAGAATCGTACTGAATAACGTTATCTTCTTTAGCCAGCTTTGAAAGCGAAGATAGGCGAAGAAATATTACTAAGTACTTGTTATCAGAGGATAACAACAGGTATAAAAGCAACGAGTCTTTTGTGCTAAGCGTAAAGGATTTCCATACAAAAGATTTCTTCTATGGGAATATAATGAAAACGAATTGAAACATTTTTAGAAAAATATGGATTGTTATAATCCTCGATTGCAAACTATGTGCTTTAGATTAGAGGTTTGAAATTTAAGACGATTAATTAGGTATTGGAAAACTAAAAAAGTCAGTATCCCTCAAACCCAGTAAACCCAAACCAAGAGGCATTCTAATCAACGAATATATATCTATATCTATACTAATATAATAAAGAGGAAAGATTTGTACCTATTTTTGTATGTTTGTATATTTGTAATGAATAGGCTCAAAAAGTACAATGCCGATTTAAAAAATTCTTTCACCAATATGCTAATGAATGCTACATTCTTCCAATTTAACATAGGCTACATTTCATTTTGAAAATATTAGGGACCTTGGTAAAATTTGAATAATGTAACCGAAGGTGTAGAAAATTGAGTCTTAAAATGTATTTCGTCGAATGCGCTGCCGAAACTAGTAGCGATAGAACAAAATAATGTACAACAATATTGAAGAACAACATATTGTCTACAAAAAACTCCGCGGTAGCATATGTCCAACTATTGTAGTTATGTCACTACAACAATCCAAATTTCCATAAATAAATAATTGTCTACCCCGTGCGAAGCCGGGACGGGCTGCTAGTAAATAAATAAATGCATAAACAATTCAAAAAAATTTCAATCAAAACTCAGAACACACCACATACGGTACCGTGCACAGTGTGCTTAAGTAAAAAACATATAATGTGAACTATTTATTCATTTATAAACTATGTACTTACATACTACTATCATTATAGGAACTAAAACCCAATATTTATAGAATTAAATTACAAATGTGAACTATTTATTCATTTATAAACTATTTACTTACATACTACTATCATTATAGGAACTAAAACCCAATATTTATAGAATTAAATTACAAATGTGAACTATTTATTTATTTATTTATAAACTATGTACTTACATACTACTATCATTATAGGAACTAAAACCCAATATTTATAGAATTAAATTACAAATGTGAACTATTTATTCATTTATAAACTATTTACTTACATACTACTATCATTATAGGAACTAAAACCCAATATTTATAGAATTAAATTACAAAGTCTCAATTTTTTTTTACAATTAAGTACTCCAACATTCATCATTATGGTAACAAACATATTCCTTAAGCTAAGTCACAGATGGGTACAGGTACAGTAACAGGCTCTTCTGAATTCGTTCAGTGTACAATTATACACGGAGGACACAATACTAAAATCAAATTATTTAATAAGCATTAAGTGGGAGAACCTTGTTTCGGCACCTAGGTGCCGTGGCGGTTCACTAGGAGTGAAACTACGGGCCTACAGAAATCCTGCGTGAAAAAACGCTTGTAGCGTCGTATTTCACTATGTGTGTGAGGTTACCGGTGGCCGAATAGGTACTTTACCCCATCCTCAATCACCAAATCCCCAAAAGGCCAGCTATTCACTTGTAACTAACTCCTCTGGTGCTGCAAATGTCCAGGGTCCAGGGCGCCGATGACTTACCATCAGGTGATCCGTGAACTCGTGTGCCAATTGAATAAAAACATAACTTCACGCCTTTTATCGCCGAACGGGTAGGCAGAGATAATAGGGGGTGAGCCTATTGCCATATACTGGGCACATTTCCAGGCTCAGTGCTACTACAAAAGTCAAAAGTCAAAGCATTTATTTCAATTAAACCATAGTTTGGTACTTTTGAAACGTCAACAAATACAAAATTAATAATAGTCTGTCAGTCAGTCCGTCAGTGAAATTAGGTGAAGCTAGGTGCTCATTCCAAAACGTAGATTCGAATGGAGAAGAACGAGTAAGAAACTCCATTCGTTACTCTTTTTAAAAAAAGTATGATCTACAATGTCTCTGATACATATTTCAATACTGTACGCATATGTAAGAACAATGCAAAGACACGCTTGACGCATTATACTAATAACTTACTAAAATAAAAAAAATAAAAATCTTAAGTCTAACATGGTGCTCACATATGCATACTGACAATCCATAGAAATAGTGCTTCTATACAAGAAAAAGGAAACTCTTTGTTTCAATAAAGAAAGAAATGCTCGATGCCATAAGGAAACTAGATTGTCTTTAAAAAAACCAGTAATACTTTGCCTGACCCGGCAGTCGTACTTGCGACCACTCGGCCAATGAGGCAGTCAAATAAAAACATGGAGGACATAATAATAAAATCGAAGCATTTAATGAACATCCCTAACACTTGTCCGTGTGAAATTACTCGCCGGGTGAAAAAAGACTACACAGTGTCCTCTCAGTTTGGCGACGATGGATTTATAATAATTAGAAACGATACCTACTGTCGCTTCGGACGGGTCGCAACGGGGATCATTTATTTTGTTTTGAGGTGAGGAAAAATTGGCGCCTTGTTGTGTCAAAAAATATAAAAAAACGTATTTGTTTTGATACTTTTGTGTTATACTCATTTATTACATAGTGAATGCAAAATAATTATATGTTAAATAATATTACCTTTATAGTTTTTTTTCACTATAATCTCCAATTCTTTTTATTCTAAACATTACACATTGTGATGTAATGATGCAATGTATTGCATGATGCAATGTATTGCATCATTACATCACGCCTATTATCTCCAAAAGGGTAGGCAGAGGTGCAAACTACGGCACTTAATGTGTACACTGTAACCACTGAACAATGCAACACCCACTTTTCAGTATTTATGTTTTGAGTGGGGTGAGCCTATTGCCATATACCGGGCACATTTCCAGACTCCGTGCTACTACTGAGATATTTTTTTAGAAAACCCAATAATATTTTGCTCGACCCGGGAATCGAACTGGAGCCCCCTTGCTCGGCAGTCGCACTTGCGATCACTCGGCTAATGAGACAATCTAAACATTACAATGTATTGAAAGCTAATGCGCGACGTCAATAAGCGTTTCTCGATCATAATGATTTCGTAATAACTATCGTAGAATTTCATAGTATCAGTTTATCGCAGAAAAGAACGACCCTTGACCAGAGGCCTTAGTACGAGTTCGATTTACGTTTAAAGTATTCGAAACGAATACGCATTCGGCACCCTTATTGGCCGGCACCAATGAAGCAACCAATCACAGCGCCGAACGCGTACTCGTTACGATTACTTGAAACGTAAAACAAACTCGTACTAAGGCCTCTGAAAGCAGAAATATATGAGGTAAATTATTTTTACTCATGGCCTTGACACAGAGAGCATCATTCTCTATCACTCTGATATCGATTTTCACTTAGCTACACCTACTTAAAGATACTAATTGTATTTTATCAACAAGGAGTTAATCTTGATATCATTGATGTAAATACAAATGCTTACTTATTACATTACATTTAGTTATTAGAACGTTATTGAAGCAACAAAATATACTACAATAACACTCAATTTTCACCAGTCATGAGTTTCATCTAGTAATCCAAGAAAGAGCATTGGAAGACAGAAGAAACAGCCGTTGTGGGTCGCGGGGGACAGTCCGGATGTCGGGGATAGCGAGACACGATCTCCGGCCACCGTAAGCACGGGCCTGCAGACGGCGGGACAGAACCAGACCGGACTGCGCGTCTCGCGCGCGCCTCAAGGAGCCATGCCGGAACTCCGGCTCGAAGTGCAGGAGTAGGAACGGGGTGGTTTTTACGCAGTAAGTGTCTGACACTCCTTCTCGCCTCACCCGGGCGGGAGAAGTCATTCGATTATTTTCCCCTTTCAAAAAAGGGAGAGCATTGGATAACCCCCCCCCCCTCCTTTAATAAAGACCGCATTTATGATGATTTTTCGAAACCTCAATTAACCTTTACCCGACAAGGAAATAAGCAACTTAATGGTGAAATAAATAAAATAAAATTTTACTCTGTTCATATCTATCCATTTGCCTCAGCCGTGTGTCTCGAACATCCTAAAATAGTCGCCATAGCTTTCATCTCATTATGCAGTGACAATTATATTTCTGTTGACGGACGCCGTCAACTTTGTCCCCTAATTCAAAGACGTAAGGTTTAAAATATGATCTCGGTAACATTGTAAACATATTTTGTACAAAGTTTGTTGTATCATTATCCTTGTTTTCTTGTGGGTAAGCAGATATGCTAGATCTTTATGTTTGTCACGCATCGCGTGAGATATAATGTTCCTTATGTTTGTGGGGAAGGATTAATGAGGGTAGAGAAAACTTGTCATGTCTTTTTGTAACATGTTTAACATAGTTTATGATTTAAAGGACCATATTTTGTTTTAATTTCTTCAAGCTTTGTGTCGCTATTAATGAATAATGAAGTCTAAGTTTAGTCGTCCATAACACGAACACAGTTTTTAAATAGATAAGTATTATGGTCTATTTTCTTACTGACTCGTTGGCGCAGTGGCAATGAAAGGGGTCTTCGGTTCGATTTCCGGGTTGGGCAATGTATTACTAGGTTATAAAAAATCTCAGTAGTAGCACGGAGTCTGAAATTGTGCCCGGTATACTCATAACATAAATAGTGAAAAGCGGGTGTTACATTGTACAGTGGTATTAAGGGCTTAATGTAATGTGCACCTCTGCCTACCCCTTCAGGGATAAAAGGCGTTAAGTTATATTATGTTGTTTACCTATACATACTTGCCTGTTTTGTCGATTGCCTCAAACAGACTCGATTTCTGGACGAAAGATTATTAGGTTAACCTGCTTTCTAAATTCTAGTTCATCTTAGAAAAATTATGATCTTACATACACACTCATTCTTTAAAACATGATGACGTGTCTAAGATAATAAAAATAATGATAGCAATTACAGGTACTTACCTATAGTAATTGTGCTGAATGCTTGAACTAGTTACAAGCGTTGCAGTTACTTATTTTACACACATCAACAGCCTATAAATGCCCACTGCTGAGCAAAACCTCTTCTCACACGGAGAAGGTTCAAGCATTAATCACCACGCTTGCTCAATGCGGGTTGGCGATTACGAACTTATAATTAGAAATTATAAGCCAAGGTTTCCTCACGATGTTGTCCTACACCGTTTGTCAGTGGTGTCTGAATAATCTTAGAAAGTATATATAACTCGGAAAAAGTCACATTGGTACTTGCCGTTGGTAGGTTTCGAACCCGCACCCTCATGCATGAGAAGCGGGCGTCTTAAACCTCCAGGCCACCACGACATTACTTTTTTTACGCATACGGCACAATAACCACAACGACATTTATAACTAAACCTTCACGGTAGTTTGTTTTACTAGGCACAAAGGACTTAGGAAACGGTAAGTTTAATTAATATTTCATGATATCGCCTTTCAATTACATAACATAAAATGTATGTATTATGAGAAAGGTAATGCCATTAAATGCTCTAGATTAAATTAATTTTTCTATGGCCTGTTAATTGAAAATGAAATGAATGGGGGTCTATTATGTGTTAGCATTCAAATTTTATTCATCTAGGATTGGAAGTTTAACTATGTATTAGATCTGACTTTCATATTTTACAAAAATACACACGATAAACATAATTTAGACGTGTAGTTTATAATTTTGAAGAAAACAATTTGAAATGAAAAACTATAGAAGGCGTGGGAGATTCTAAATGCATAATAATAAACCCTAAGGTTGACTGGTAGAGAATGCCATATGGCATTAAGTTCGCCTTATGTGCCATGTGTATTCAAATTGTGTACATAAAAGACTAAATAAATAAATAATGTTACTATCTGCTACTAAATAGGAATGATGACAGGGTATGAACATTAAAAATCAAATTAGTCCGTCAGTTCGGCAATGATAAAATATTGGATACGTATTTTTTATTTTGTCGTAGAACAAAACAGTATTTAGATAACACGAATCAAAGTTAAGGAGTGGAAGCTGGCTACGTCATTTTAAAACGTACACAAAAGTAACGTACACAAATATTTGTATTTGTTTCCGCAAGAAAATAAAAAAATACGTGTCTAATGTTTTTAAATGATCTACCAGACAGACTTAAAATGAAAATTTATCATCTACCCTATTCGTACGAAAACAAACAACTTCACCCTACAACTTGCAATAAACATAACTATTATAGGAGTATGTACTCCTATAATAGTTATACTTAGTATAATAAAATAAAATCAGAAGAAACCAAGCCAGTACGAAAAACAAAGTAGGTACAAATAGTGTATCGTCTTTGGACACAGCCCAATCAACTGCTTTCATCACGGAAGTCGCCTGCCAAGGAGCCATTATGTACAGCAAAAACGCGGCGTCCATCTTACCGTCGACAGGTTTTTTACTTCAATAGTATCTCATGAAATTAATATCAATTGTGGATCGATCCTTATATAGAGGAGCAAAAACGACCGGTCGGGAACGAACCGGAATGGCACCGCTTGAACTCTGTGTTGCTGCATTGAAATTGTTTGCTGTTTTTGAGAGAATTATTATATTTATCTAGGTATACTTACTGTACGTAAGCCTTTTAGACTTCATAGTATTAATTAATAATTATAAAAATGAAATCATGAGAGGTCATATTGTGTAACCATCATGACATCTATTAGAAGGCCACTTTAGAAGATAGACCTCCCCTAAAAACTACCAGATCGATCAGATAGAAGTTTTTATAATAATAATCAGTGAGCTGCACGACGTCGCCGCGACCGCGCATGCTGCTCACAAGGAAGAACCCCTCTGTGGTTCGCAACTAGAAGAGCTTTTTTCAGTATATTCACGTGAGTAACCTGCGATTTTAGTTAATTCGGATAGAAGTTAACTGTATCCGATGTATTCTGAGTGTCTGTTGACAACTTTTCGTCTCCATTCAAACTTGTTAATCCGATGGGCTATGTCAGCCACTTCTATGTCTTTACGAAGCTTCATTTAAGATTCGATCTCGCAAATGAAAAAGTATCAAGCGAGGTTTTTCAATTGGAAGCTTCGTATTCTCTATAGTTTGAGACCATGTTTCACAATGATCGCCCCAAATACATTGGACATTTTGTCCTTAGAGTATGGCAACACTAAGTAGAATACATAAGGCAAGTGTTGTTAATTACCTCTATACAACCTGTTAATACAGTCATCTACTAGTATTTTAATTTAGTCACCTCCAAGCATTGAGTATGATTAGAGTAGCGATGCAACATAGTATCAGTTATTATAATATTATGAAGCTAAATAAAAAATCACTGAGCGACTTAAAGATTAAATTCCTATGCAGTCTAAGCAGGTTCTATAAAAATAGTTCAAATAATACTGAGCGTCGTAATAATTGTTATTATTATGATATTCTTCATTAACTTTTTGCCATGTTTCATTATGAATAGAGTGTAAATCGAGAATTCAAATAGGTGTTCGAATGAAAAACTTATTTATAATTACTTGTGTGTATTGGAGTTAATGATAATTGCCATGTAGAATGGTTGTTTATGCTGTTTGCGGCTGTGAACACTGACAATTACACTGTCGTGCTGTCACCAATATGTTAACTGTCTTGTTAATCAAATGTATGTATTTTCTGGATGAGGTTCGATTCTAAAGTAGGTAGTTGTGTGGTTCCAATTCTGCTTTGTCCTTTAAGCTGTGTTATGTCTGATATAGATATGGTTACCGAACCACAATAATTTATTATGAAAAACTAAAAAAATATTCGCTCTTCATTTGAAGAAATTAAGAAAGTAGCCTATATCTCTGTCGCGGAGAACTTAACGGGTTACCGGAGCTCTGGCTCGACGTGCAGGAGAAGGAACGGGGTGGTTTTTAGTCGGTAAGAGTCTGACGCTCCCTCCCGCCTCACCCAGGCGGGAGCAGTCATTCGATGATTTTCCCCCCTTAAAAAAAACCTATTTCTCACTTCAGCATTAGCATTATTTTTTGGTTTGAAGATAGTTGGGAAACTATCCCCAGACATAAAAATTGTACTACAGAAATCGCCTTAAATATATAACGGAAAAACAGAAAAAACAACATAATTTAATCAATTTTCCAATAGAGTTGACATGCACTCCTATGCTTACCACTTCATCTTCTTTTTGGGACAATCCCGCCACAACCTCCTAAAACCGCTGCAACTCCTGTTAGCCAGGATCTACAGTAGATAGAACCATGGAAACACCGGAACACTGAAGCCTGTCTCAGCGACATGAGTAACTGTCTTGGTTCGTGCAACGAAGTGAATCAGAAGATATTATAAGAGGAGAAGAAAAAAAAACTTCATACATAGTTTCCACTTCCCCCGATGAATTACTACAGGAGACAGAATGAACTAAGCCTACCACTTCATCTGTAAAAATGTAAATTAGACAGTAATTAAAACCCTTTGAAAGATTTCTAATTTGATTATAATTTATACCTAGTCATGATAGTTTCCCAATAACAAGTTGCACTAATTTCGTGATAATTAAATTACTGCAATTCCAGCTCGCTAAATGTGGTTAAAATTTAATGTACTCTACACAAGCCGGATTCTCCGAACATCCAAATATTTTTAATATTTTGATTACATACTAATTGACTTTAAATCGTTTGAAACTGAAACCACATTCATCATCAACAGCATATCAATGCCCACTGCTGTGCAAAGCCTCTTCTCACACAGAAAAGGTTTGATCATTAATCAATGCGGGTTGGCGATTACAAACTTAGAAATTATTAGCTCAGGTTTCCTCATGATGTTTTCCTTCACCCTTTGTCAGTGGTGTCTCGATAATCTTAAACACAAGAAGTGTGTGGTTATTTCAAATATTTCAAAAGAAAATATAATCTGGTCCCGTATTCTATTACGTATTTATCACTTATTCTTAAATTCTCTGTTAAATAGTTATAGTTTTCTTCACTAAAATATAAATTACCTACAGAGTACTCCTTTTTCAAAATTGTAATGTGTTATATTTGCAGACAATCTATTTTGGCTTCATTTTATTTAATACCTAATTGATTATTATTTCCAGGTATCCATCAGCACACAATCCTTACTAATATTATGAATCAGAATGTGAGTTTGTTTGTTCTGCTTTCACGCCGTAACTACTTAACCGATTAGGTACTTTGATTTTTTGCAGACGTAAAGTTAGAAGTCTAGATTGAATAATAAGGTACTTTTTATCCCGGAAATAATTGATATTTCCGAGGGAAAACAAAAGTAATGGTATAGATGGCGCTGTGTGCTAATGTCACATAGGCTACTTTTTATTTTTTTGTGACGCATGCGAAGCCGCGGGTATAAGCTAGTAATCCATAAGTAGTTATGTAGCCTTTACGGCACGAAATGTACCATTTTACACAGATCGCAATTTAAAACAAATAATTTTGTTAAAAAAACCTCAATAAATTTGGCTCTTATTAAAATATTCAATATTATTATGTACCCATAAAATTGATAAATTAAACAGAACCAACAAGCAAATTAAATAAAATAGGTGACTATACTAATAATACCTTCATAAAATGGAAATGAATAAACAAGTTCAAAAGCAAAATAATTATTATTTTATAATGTAAAATAATATCCAACAATTTCAGTGGTCGATCGTTACGCAACCAAAATATGTACCTATATTTGTGTTTGAGCTCCAAACCACCGCTGGTAAACCAATAAATGCAGTTTGCAGTAAATATATTCATATTTACTCAGAAATTACCTCTACAGAAAATTTATTCAAACGTGCTATGAAAGTATTTTCCATGTAGATATTACGGTGATAAAATGTTAACATTTCACTATTTCTTCTAGGAAGAAGCTTGTGAAATTATGCTCATACCTATAATTATTAAAAAACTGTGATTTACTTTAGTCAATCAGTTACAACCTTATAACAGTTAATAACAAACCTGTTTTTTAAAAACTTGAAATATTTGCACCCTTATCCCCAGCTACTTAAGGGCTCGTACACAAAACTGCAATGCGACGTCGCAGCAATCATGTTCAAGCTCACTCTACGCATCGCAAGAACTCTCGAATTGATTCGCATCGTGCATCGACATCTTATCTTCCCAAAATCTTCTTTGTTTCTTTTTCCTGTATCTCCTAAGCAATAACAGAAGTGCACACTTATTTTTACGGTCAATGTCATAAGACAGTTTTCAATTTAAAATACGTTTAGTACGATTGACGGTCGTCGAAGGAATGGTCACCCCGGAAGACGCCTTGTCGCACGAAATTGCTTCATAGCAAGTCGCATCGTACTTTTCTGCGTTGCGAATTCGCATTGCACCTCATCGCCATTTGTGTACGAGCCCTAAGGTCTAAGATTATCTTCTTTTCAATTCTTTTCTATTAGACTTCATCTTATCACAAATTCCTTTCTCTTTCAATCTAAATTCCATCTCTTCAAATCTAGTATACAATTTTCATGTAACTTTTAACATTATTATCGAAATACCCAAAGTGAATATTTTCCCGAAGCATAACTTGGAAAAACGGAAAGCAACGCACCCTTTCAAATAGGGGGATTGACGAGCTATATAAAATGAATAGTCCAACCAGTTTTCATGGTGTATTTTTATATGGTCTTTGTACTTGTTCGGCGGTCAATTTATGTTGGTTTTGCATGGCTAGATGTGCAGTGTGTATGCGTGCGTATGTACCTCATTTCGGCTTTGTGACGAACAAAGCACACCCCTCGCCGTCGTTTAATGGATCAATTCACAAATACACTTACTATACCCTTTCATATTGCATAACTTTATTAATGTCGCAGACCTACTCTTAGAATGGATCCAAACTTTATTCATTAGCTAATAATAATGTTGTATTAATTTTATACCTTGTTTCAAGGTCTTCTGTACTTCTTTGAATATTGTAGTGTAGTTTTAAATGCTTTTTTTAAAAGGGAAAATCTTCGAATGACTTCTCCCGCCTCAGTGAGACGGGAGGGAGTGTCAGACTCTTACTGACTAAAAACCACCCCGTTCCTTCTCCTGCACTTCGAGCCGGAGCCCCGGTTACCCGTTAGGTTCTCCGCGACAGTATGCTTATGCTTGGAAAGCAAATAATGTATTCATTCTAAAAATGTCTGTTTCTCTCTAAATTAAACTAAGACCTCAAAATAAACAGTAAGTCCTACAAATCCGTCTACAGTAATTGAAACGTCTATCAAAGAAACCTACAAAAACATTTAATAATATTCAGATGATTAAAACCTGCGTTGAACGTTGGCGTCCTTTGATTTTCTCTCTAGCAAATTCTATCATCATAAATATTTCTTTCATTTACTTTAAGACGTATTCAAGTAGTGGGTTTTTATATTTCTAAATAATATTTCTCGATTACTTTCTTATTCCAAACGAGTAGGAGGATAGAAAATTATTTTAAAATATCGTTCTAAGAAGTACGGGTGTTTATTTACTAGACTGGCATAACTAGATGTCTAGACATACAAATATAATAATGATTACACGCAATAGTCTACTAAGTAGTATACTTAGGTATACCATTGACACAGGTATGTCCGTACGTATAGACACATTTGAACAGGATTAATAACAGTGGCGACCCCTACCGTATGGGACATATAACTACAAATACTAGCCAAATATTGGGGAACTTCTGTACACGTCTGCTAATCCCTTAAGGGAGAGCAGGCGTAATGTTGTGTGGTACTTAGATTGTGTAACAAGATATACCTATATTAAGTTTAGATGAAACCCTACTCCACTGGTATTTTTATTGTGTTTAGACGATGCGTATGTAATACATATCAGGTTAGTATTTCCCAAAGTTGGTCGGTAGGAAATTTGAATTAAAATTGTACGATATAGCACTATCTACTCCGTCATGAACTAACCCTCATAACTATATAATAGCCGTTAGTATAAGTACTAATTCAAATCTACAATCCAATTATCTCGTTAAATTTATTATATTAGAGTTGTAAGTCGAATAATTTAGCTAATTTGAGGTCAAATTCAACGCGTTGTACGCGGTCCGTGACTACAAAACCGTCAGTAATTGTTCGAGAGCTCCATTAGACTCCTGCTTGCCTGGTACGTATCAGCAAGTGAAGCTATACAAAATTGTAGAAAAGTTCTTTAATATATGTTTAACTAATGTGCAATTCAAGAAAAGCATCCTTTATCGATTTACTAATAATGGTTATAAACTGGAACAACAGTAAAATCAAATTACTTACCAATTTTGAAACTGAAAATTTTTATAGTTTATTTTTGAAGTCAATAAATGTCAATGGAATGGAATGGATGGAATGTAATGGAGCCGAATGTTGGATTACATTTCTGTTTATTTAATTTTATTTTCGATTTAAATTAAATATTTATTGTAATACATATACATTTTAAGACTATAAAATTTGAAAACTACATAACAAAGAAAATCAAAGAAAACTATCATAACCTTTTACAACGAGCGTCAAAAAATTCGTGCATTTCGATGTCAAGACAGAATACACATCCAGGAGGCTGGCAGCATTGCCATGTTGTATGGTAATGCTTACCTTTAACTCTGGCCGAGGAACAGACCAACCCTCTGGTCATAGGTTTTGAAATATTTATAGATAAACTACGGGCACTCAATGGGGTCCAGTGCAGCCTGCAGTGGATCGGCCCATTTATCTCTACGATGGTAGGTTGACGGGCATGGCTGTATTAGGACATGATTGTGTTCAGACGTTCATCACGTCGGTTAGACGTTAACGTTTTAGTTAAGGTTCTAGTGCTGTGGACAGAGGAAATGAACGCGGGTAAACTAATACTAGAAATTTTGCGAACGCCTAGATCACCAAAAAGAAATGGTAGTGTGTTTTGAAGCCAAACACGGTCGTCCATAGATATATTTAAAGTGAAGTTAAAGTATCAGGAATATTTTGGTCAATTTGATTCAGAATGTGCGGTTACATCCACAAAGCGGAAACACGCAGAAAAACCATACATGTTGGATCGAAACAGCAATATTCGAATTAGAGTGAAAGTAGGATGTATATTAATTGTGGAAAGTAGGATGTATATTAATTGTGGAAAGTAGGATGTACCTCTATATTAATTGTGGAAAATCTCTCAGAAATGTTATAGAAATTTTTAATATTCTCATCTAAAAATTCGGAAAAAGTAACTTTTTAGGTTTAAAGTAGAAAATGTTTTATAGGTTTTTAGTTGGTAGGTATATTTTGATTTGCTGTTGTCGGCAGTTTCGGCTCATGATTGATAGCCGTAGTCTCCTGTTATTTCTGTAACCCCAGTCAGTCATCGGTCGTTAACAACCTAAGGTGTGGAGAGGTACCAAGTCCCGTCTAGTGTTACAAAGGGGCGCCGGATCAAAGAGCGCCGAGTTCGATTCCAGACGTCAACCATACTGCGTTATTTTTGGTTCTTGTATCGTTTAGGGTTCGCGATGTATCTTGATTTTTTGTTTTTAGTGGATACCTTTACAATATTGTGTTAACTTTTTTCGTTAATATTGTTGTGATTAAGTAAAAAAAATATTAATAAAATACTCTACATATATATTACATATCTATCTATCCCTAAGTCTCTAAGATACATATGACACAACACGTAACTATAAACACCACGAATATATAAAAATATTTTACGATCGTATACGCAGTAATACGAAACTAGTTATTTGATTTTGGTAAGCATGTAGGTACAAAAATGCCTCAATTGAAGCTAATGAATAATTCTGTCTACTGAACAATCCTATTATCGACATACTTCCCCTCTTTGAGGAGTGACTTGAGAGACGCTACGGCGTCCTCACCTACCGCCTGACGCAGGTCCTCACCGGACATGGCAGTTTCGGGAGGTACCTGTGTCTGATGGGGCGGGAGGAAACGCCCGGGTGTCATCACTGCGAGGTCCGCCCTGAGGACACGGTGGAACACACTGTAGCGGAATGCCCTGCGTGGGCTGAGCACCGCCGTGTCTTCAGGGAAGTGATCGGCGATGGCGACCTCTCGCGTCCGGGCCTAGTGTAGGCCATGATGCGGAGCGAGGGGGATTGGGATGCCGTCTCCTCCTTTTGCGAAGCAGTCATGCTAGCTAAGGAGGAGGCGGGACGCGTGAGGCAGCGAAGCGCTGCCTCCTCGCAACCCAGCCATCGCGAAGGACACACCGGGCGTCGGGGATCGCGGGACGATCTCCAGCCACCGTAAGCGCGGGCCTGCGGACGGCGAGCATGGGTGGCTCCCCGTCCGACCAGAAACAGACCCGAGCGTACGGCGCGTCGCGTTCCGCGCGCGCCTCAAAGAACCATCAGACCACCACAGATGGGGCCCAATAGGGCCGATGCCGATTCGAAGTCGCGGAGAACCTAACGGGTAACCGGGGCTCCGGCTCGACGTGCAGGAGAAGGAACGGGGTGGTTTTTAGTCAGTAAGAGTCTGACACTCCCTCCCGCCTCACCCAGGTGGGAGCAGTCATTCGATGATTTTCCCCCCTTAAAAAAAATAAATAAATATCGACATACTAGGTATACAATAGTTTTATAAATATTCCTTTGCATACTGAAAGGTTTTCATCATCATTGTATTGGGACTACTTTAAACGGTTGCAAGTATTGCTACAGACCAACTAAATAACGTCTACTATAATATAAAGGGGTCGAAAGAGTTATGCCTACTTATAATATAATGTTTTATCACATAAGTTATCATAAATAATGCGAGATTGTTACCGTTTATAAACTTTATTAGGTTCTTAACGAAAGCCAAAGTTTGCTGTGACTATATTGAATTAGGTAATATTTATTTTCTTAAGTGCATACACACTATACCTATACGTTTATTTGTTTATGAATCAATAAATATATATATAACAATTCACATCTTTCATCGCACTTATTGTCCTTATTCATACGTTTGCGCCAGCCTCGAGAAGAACATTAAAATGTGTTATCCTTAATAATATTATAAATTGGAAAGTGAGTTTGTTTTTTTGTTTCGCTTTCACGCCGTAACTATTAAACCGATTGCTTTGAATTTTTGCAGACATAAAGTTATAAGTCTGGATTAAATAATAGGGTACTTTTTATCCCGGAAAACAAAAGTATTGGTATAGATGGCGCTGTGTGTATTGGTATATGTCACATAGGCTACTTTTTATCCTTTTGTGACGCGAGCGAAGCCGCGGGTAAAAGCCAGTTTGAAATACACAAAATATTTACATTTACCCATAATATTGTTTACATTGAAAATTATGTTAATTAGGTAGCAATAAATACGCATGATATCCGCGCTTTGAACATCAGTATATTAGTAAAATGTCGTGGTGGCCCGGAGGTTTAAGACGCCCACTTCTCATGCATGAGGGTGCGGGTTCGAAACCTACCAACGGCAAGTACCAATGTGACTTTTTCCGAGTTATATACGTACATTCTAAGATTATTTAGACACCACTGACAAACGGTGAAGGAAAAACATCGTGAGGAAACCTGAACTTATAATTTCTAATTATAAGTTTGAAATCACCAACCCGCATTGAGCAAGCGTGGTGATTAATGCTCTAACCTTCTCCGTGTGAGAAGAGGCTTTGCTCAGCAGTGGGCATTTATAGGCTGTTGATGATGATGATGATGATATTAGTTAATGACCCAACTTTTTAAGCATGAATTGTCAAAGCTGATTTTGAGATGACTCTCAAAAATTTGCAGCCTAACATTTGCATATCATTTGGTAAAGCAATGATGCAATGAATCTACGTGATAATAATCTAAAATTCAAATATTTAGCCTTTTAATTAGTGTTTGTAATGGATAGACAGACGTAAATGTAAATATTTGAATGTAAGGACGTCATTATACATCACAATCTATGACACTCATTGACTTTCTATATCTAAGGTTTTATGAAAATACTCGAAAATCATTTTGAATAAAATCAATTGCAATTAGCTGCCTGTCGAACAAGTTGACTGGTGAAAAAGTCTACATTGAATAGTCAATAATCTGATCAGCGGTCTCATCATTAACAAAGCTTCATTACAAAGATAATGAAAACACAAATATCCATGACTTGTGTCTCATTATACCTTATCATTTTGTTCATTACGAACACTGCCTTAAAATTTAAAATGTACTCTATTATTTCAACATTGAGGCGAATGGAATATACCTTTAATTCGGAAATTAATCCTGCGTTCATACAAATTTTATGAACATCGACAGTTAATAAGGATTCCGTGAGATTTTACTTGCATTTCAATGAAATGTGAAAACACACAATGATGTTAAAACGACTGCTCGTTGATGGAGCTTAAAGGCTTTATCACTTTTTGAATTAAATGCTTTAGTGGTGGAACGCATTTTACGTTTCATTTAGTTACCACTCTCAGGTCGACTGTAGGCAGCTAGTTATTTGTATACCTCTATAATGATATTATTGATTTTCATTTGTGAATATGTATCCTTTATTACCTATTTAATAATTATTTAGTACCGAAATCTGTTTCAGCTCTTTCGTTTTCTTTAGTCATATAAATTTGGTTAGGCTTTAGGCTAAGGCCCGCCCAAGACTGAATGAGACACTAAGGCCTGCTGTTTACGTCATTGTTGCGTCATTTGAGGAATATATGCAAACTCGTCAAACGAAGATAGGCGGCCTACAAATGACAAATATGATGCTAAACAACACTGATAACTGTCCACGATGCGGCAACTTTAAATCCGTCTATCATTTTTTGTCAAATGCATGCATTCGTCACATGACGCAGTTTGGATAGTAGAGGTAGATAGGCCTAAAAAATCACGTCGATTATTCGACATAAATGATCAATAATTGCGTTGTGTTTCGTCGTCGTTATAGGTATGCGGTAACCGGAGGCTCAATTATCCCTCCCCCTTCTCCAAACTACCCAATCCTTGAACCCTCAGCAATTCTCGAATTCCTAATCCCCAAAAGGTCGGGAACGCAGTTGTAACGCCTCCAGAGGCGAAAACCAGTGTTCCGGGTGTCCATTGGCGACGCGAAGGTTTCATTGTATCAATAAGTAATTCGAAGATTTTATAAAGACTACATCAATTTATAGATTGCAAAAGATCGGTTAAGTTATAGGTATTTAAACTCAGCAAACGTATTCAACTTTATTCACAACCGAGTTACCAAAATGCAGTCAAAATTAAGACTGTGAAGACTAGTTACTAATCTCATGGCAACTAACACACTTAAATCCTAAACAATAGACTAATAATTAGTCTATTGTTTAGATTAGTTCAATAATTGAACAAATTCAAACCAGGTGTCCTAACTTTCATACTTCATAAAAACTATAAACATACCTTGAAACTAGCAAAAAAACCTCAATTACAACATCTACCTCTTTCTATCCACTACAGCTTGCGTCAGACTCCACGCCCCTTGATTAACACCACATTAACACCCCCACTCTAACTGAATATAAAACAAAATATAACAATAACATCTTTTGTATAAAATACAGGTGCTTCCAAACGGTTCACACTTGACCACTTACGATTTTTCTTTTACCTAATGTCCCTGTAAAGTGTTAACATCGGCCAGAACAATCGTGTTCTTGTCCATTTTGCTTAGAAATGTGTAATAATTGACGGTTCAAATTATCGTTATAATACAAAATATGTACATGATATTTGTTACTTGTCTGTTGTTCCTTGAAGGAGAATTTGAAGTTGAGATGGCATATAGTTTCGACAAGTCAATCAAACTCTTTGTTATGCATAACTTTATCTCTTCTTCCTACGTTGGAAAACATTTAGCTTTTCGTTCCCCCTTTCAAAGTCAATAAAAACGCAAACTCTCGTTTCAGTCATACAATCCACATTTAAATTCAGTTTTCAACAGTCAAGTTTAATATTAACTATGAAACTTCGATATATAAAGAACCACCAATATGAAAAAAACAATTCAAACAGCATTAAAAATAATGTGTTTATGTACAGAATTATATTACCTCTATTCGCCAACCATTGAAATACTTATTCAATTTATTCACATGTCAAACCAATTTAGAATATAAACGTTTAACACCTGAACCAAACCAATAATTGGCTATCAGTACACGAACAGTACTTGAGAGCGATTGTAAATTGCAATATGTTGTCATATAATTTAATGTGAATTGTTCGAACAACGCTGTTTTGTATTACTAAATGGTTTGTGCAAATGCAAGTGCCATCGAGAACCGGCAAAAACGTTGGATAATGGACCACTGCGAGCATCGCGTGTAACATTCACAAGAAGAATTTTCATTACATTATGCGACATAAGCTACATACATGCGTCCGACCCACCCTCAGGCATCCACTACAAGCCTCCACTATTCATACCGCCGTTCAATAAAAATATATTTTACTATCATAAAAATCTCCGATCACTCACGTCGCAGCTCGTACAACAAAATAAGCGAATTGATAAAACGTCCAAAAAAATCCAAGCACATATTTACGTGAATAATAAAGCACACTATATATGTTTACGACGACGGCGCCTGCCCTGTAATCAACTATTTATTACTGTTAACTCAATCAAACGGTTACATGTCAGTATTCCGTGAGAACAGAGGAGCACCCTTCCAAGAAACTTTAACTATTAATATCTGAAATAAAGACCAAATCCTACTTTTATTGGACTATTGGTGTGTTATATTTTTTCTGCTACTCAGAATAATAGAGGTTCGAGTGTGTAATAAATGTTTATTTTTTATAAGAGTGTGAGCGGTACAGTTTGAGTTTTAGTTTTACGGTAGCAAGAGAATAAAAAATTGTTTGGATGCAATGGTTCCGCAGCTCCACGTACAGGTTATTGATGTTTGTTATGCCGTTTGCTAGAGACATATTGGTATTTATATTCGTAGTGAAGTTTTATTTGAAGGTGTATTGAAACTTTTATGATTTTTATTTGAAACTATTGTGGGTTTATATTCGCAGTAAACGCGTAGGGTTAAACTACGCATTGGGGTAAAGTTTAAAGTTTTCAAAGTGATTGAGACTATAACACTAAACTCGTTTGACGTTATTATTTAGTTTTAGTATTTATTTAAGTTACGCACTAACTACCTCTAGATTCAGTTCGTTAATAAATAGGTGCCGAAAATTTTATGGTATTATAAATAAAATATAAACGGCACGGTACCCTAACTCCCGAATAGCACCAAATTGTTTTGTTAGGACTATACTTATAATAAAACGAGCGTCAAATCCTAAAGAAAACAATGACAAGGTATTTTTTGGACAGTTTTGCAAAACCGGCACCTGTATAATTGTCTGCAGCATATTTTTATTGAAATTAGGACGGTGTAATAATAGAGTGGTACGTTGCTACTGTTCGACGTCCTGTTATTTGTAGCGCAAAAACTAAAGGATAAAATAATTATAATTGACTACATGGCGGCATTTTTTCTTTTGTATTATTTTAACGTTGTCCCTGATATGCTTTTAAGGTACCTTGCTGCATAACTATGAAGTACATGTGCTAAGACTCAATACTAATTAGCCTTTAAATCAAGCATATCATTAATTTACATTTTTTTATATCGTAATCTTTATGATCAGTGTGTAAGAAGCCTTTTCTAAGTAACTTCTTTGCTCCGTAGGCGATGCTGTCTGAGCTCTGTTCAATGAAGTACAAAATCTCTTGTTCAGCTCCTCGACACCCGCGGGAATAGTTGGGGCGGTGTAGTTAAAAAATGTACTGTCGTCACGTGCATTACCGGCCTTCTGGGAATTGGGAGTCGAGGGTTGTGGGGGATTCGGGGGTTGGAGAGACTGGAGTGGGGGTGGGGTAATTGGGCCTCCGGTATCTTCACTCACACGGTGAAACTTTGTTTCACGGTGTTCTGTAAGGCCGTGGTATAACTCCGGTCGACCCGACTCATTCGTACCGAAGCATGGCTCTCCTACACTTAAATCTTGATTAAACCTAGAGTTGCAATACAAATACACAGTTCAAATTAAGGCATAACAAAATGAAAACACAATTTACATAATACACAAAATACGTCAAACGGTGACTAAAATAGTTTTCGCAAGCAAGCCAATCTGAAATGAACCATATACAAGGGACGTTAAAGTAGAAATTGCGAGGTGCGGTAAATTAAAATGAATTTTCATTATGATGAATCATTTTAGTGATGCACTCCTCTTAATTCCGATGTCGATAGTTATGATGAGGATATTAGTAGGGATGCCACACACAAGTTTGCTGTTTTTCAGAGGTTGTACCTAAGGCACAGTTAGGTAGTTGGCAGTTTACTATAAAAGATAACGTTACTGACAAGTTTTTATTGAATGTATAGTTTTTAGTAGTATTATGACATCCGTGGGTAGAGTACAAAAGGTAATAAATGTTTTCTACTCTACCCCTATACAGCTTAGCTGACTACAAGATTAAACATGTGGTTTTGTTCTTATAACAACTGTAATAAATTCAGAGCCCTTAATCTCAGCCAGACATAGTTTGACAACCCTACAAAGGTAACGAGATTAAAGAGTTTCAAATTGGACCAGGTGTTAAACAAATTTGATTGCCTCTCAGTCATTAGTACATTGCACTAAAATTCAAATTCGTGTGCACGTTATTGGTATTGGCAACCTACCCTACAATTTGTTCGGCTGATTTAAACCTCGATCAATGGCTATTAAACATTCGAAAATTATTTCATATTAGGTACTCTAAACTTTGTTAAAATAGGTCTATGTGTATAGTAGTTCGTAACAGTAGTTCTACAGATTTAGTAATCGATAATAATTAGTTAATTTACTACTTGTACGGAAGGAATGGTTTAAGTAAAGTATCGAGATTTTCAGGACACGGCTGTCGCTTACAATTGTTACACTACAGGCATATTAAAAATATTATAACGTATACAATGCGATACCCACTTTTCCTTATTTATGTTATGAATCCCATGTAATAGGGGGCGAGCCTATTGCTATACACCGGGCACATTTCCAGACTCCGTGCTACTACTGAGATTTTTTTTTCAAACTTAGTAATGCTTTGCCGAGAATCCCGGCAGTCGCACTTACGACCACTCGGCCAACGAGGCAGTAAAGACATTATATTAAATAAATTGTTCTATTTTTTCAATTACCGAGCTCAAATCTAGCTCTTGTCTGAAGAGACTGATGACCTGACAAAAGTTACAGGGATCTGTATGCGGATGATCGCTTCTTATCATTCGATTTGAAAGCCATTGATGGTAGCTTAACTTCTGGCTGATATATTATGATCACTTTTACAGCAGACCCTCTTCCAAAAACGTAACTGGAGTAGGAGTATGCAAAGTAGCCAATATTTTGTACAAGATTAAAATCCAATATCAGTTAATTAAACGTAACTATATTATTGAAAATACGAAAATATCATTGCCATCAACTTCAAACAGTTTGAAATTAAAATGTTAAAAATATTTTTGTATTAATTTTTAATCCGTAGCTGTGAAATGTGTACGAATACGTTTCATTTCTGTGAAATTGCTGTACTGTTTCAATTTCAAGAGCAAAAATATTTTATAAATTCTTTGTATTGGTAAGCAATTTCATTTTTCGGAGAAACTCCGAGCATTGCCCTCTCTACAGCTCATTTATCATTATCAACAGCCTATAATTTTTATTATAGAATAAGCCGGTAAACGAGCAGACGGATCACCTGATGGTAAGCAATCGGCGTCGCCCATGGACACCTGGAACACTAGAGGCGTTACAAGTGCGTTACCGGCCTTTTGGGATTAGGAATTTGAGAATTGTTGGGGATTCAGGAATTGGGAAAGGGGGGGAGGTAATAGGGCCTCCGGTAACCTCACTCACACGACGAAACACAACACAACGTTGTTTCACGTCGATCTTCTGTGAGGCCGTGGTATCACTCAGGTCGAGCCGGCCCATGGCCCGAAGCATGGCTCTCCCACACTTGTAAAAATGTATAAATGAATTACTCTTCTTGCACGGAGAAGATTTGAGCATTAATCACCAAGGTTGCTTAATGCGGGTTAACGATTTCAAATTTATAATTAGAAAGTATGAGTCGAGGTTGTTCCAGGTACCTACATGATTTCCTCTACCGTTTGTCAGTGGCTTCTAGATAATCTAGAAAATACAACTACTTGGAAAATGTCATATTGGTAGTTGCCGTTGGTTGGTTTTCAACCCGCACTCCGGACCACCACGACTAGTCCTAGTGTCAGTGTCCGAGTCTGATCTCCGTATATGTCAAAAATAAAGAGAAGAATAAATATTCGGTTTTTACTATTTTCAGGCAATCACCTATCGTGCTATGTGTCTGGCGCGTTACTACGGAATTGTTTTTTTTGTACCTCTACCTCTATAATATACACTTAAAAATGGACTTATTGGATACTTAAAATCTTTATTTTATGCTGTGGGAGTTTTAAAATATATACACAGGTTATTGGAAAATGACTATTAGGAATAATAATAATAACAACATAACGCCTTCTATCCCCGAAGGGGTAGGCAGAGGTGTACACTACGGCACTTAAGTCGTGTTTAAGTATGTTTATTTTTTAAAAACGTTGCTCCACACTAGGTTTTTCTCCTGCGTTGTCGGTGCGTTTACAAACATATTATTATAATATCACATACACATGACACCCAGACCCAGAACAACAATCTGTGGATCACACAAAGACTTGTTCCGTGCGGGAATCGAGATCGACCCCGCGACGCGATGCGCGGCAGCCAGTTGTCCAGCCACCGCGCCAACCGTGCAGTTTGTACTTCATTTTAAAAGGCCGGCAACGCACCTGTGGCTCCTCTGGTGTTGCGGGTGTCCATGGGCGGCGCTGAGCGCTTACCATCAGGTGATCAGTCTGCTCGTTTGCCTCCTATTCCATAAAAAAAGTTCTGTCACTACAAATTCATTCTAAAACGTCAGAGTTTACACGATATTTGAGTACAACTTATAATTGAGTAACCTTTCAGTATTCGACCGTAAACAATTATAGGTAGATACTAAACATGAAAAGAATAACTCAAATATTTGTTATAACCATAAAGTTTTGCAAAAAACAAAAGATTGCAAAGAAAGAGAACGTGTTTAACGTCCACAGGTCGTACATCAGGCTAAACACACACCGTCGGGTCCGAGGTTCGATTCCAATAGTTATGCAAATAGCGACTTGGAATGTAATGAGTGGCCGGCAGTTATTTAGACCTGCGTCGTAAGTCAAACTCTGGTTCGGAATTGAAGCTGGGACAGAAGTATCTGTGGAGTAGAATTTTGTACGTTTTAGTGAATGTTAAAATTTTGTTGATTAATTGTTATGAACCTCTTTTCTATATGTATGAAAATATACAGCACAACATGATATAGTAATGTCTACACGTAAAATTTATCGTTTTCTCGTATAAATAAATACCTCTACTTAAAATGAATGTTCATTCATTTTTTTTTGAATAGGTAATTGATAATAATTAATGAATAGGGTAGTTGGCAGGGAATGAAAATTAAAAATCTAATTAGTCCGACAGTTAGATAATGAAAAAATATTAGACACGTATTTCTTTTTCCTCGTATAAGGTTACAATACTTAGATAAAATGGAGTTAAATTTAGGAGTGGGAGGTCGTTACGTCACTATGCCGTACAAAATATAGCGCATAGTGACGTCACATGATATTTCAGATTAATATATCGTGGAAAGTATTTAATTTTGTGAGAAAAGAAAAAATACGTGTCTAATGTTTTAAATTAATCTACCAGACGGACATAAAAAAAAATTAGGCAACAACCCTATTCTTAGCTATATACAAATTATATTATATATTTGAAAGTATACCCACCAGCCACTTAAGCACGTAATTCTATATAATTAATATCGAATCAGTAATTTAATTGTTCAAGCAATGAAAATCATTTTATATCACTTTCTTTAGTACGAAATTCAATCAATTATATTGCATCAAAATTACATTAAAATGGACTGGACAAGAAGGACTCATTAAAATTTTAAGTGGATTACAATGGGTGTAGGTTCACTGGGTGAATTTAATGACTGACTGACTGAATGAACGAATGAGATTATAAAATGTTTTTGGATAAATTTGGAATTGGTCATTGATGTTTCGTTTCCGACTTCGGGTATGTTTTATCCGTGTGACGTTAATAATGTTATTGTTTCATGGACCCTATCCTTATATATAATAACACCCATTTTACAAACTTAATATTTTATAACATAACATACCATAACGCGTTTTATCCCCGAAGGGATAGGCAATGTTGCACATTACAGCACTTAATGCCACTGTGCAATGTAACACCCACTGTTCACTATTTATATTATGCATCCCATGTAATAGGGAATGAATCTATTGCCATATACCGGGCATAATTCCAGACTCCGTGCTACTACTGAGATTTTTTTTTAAAACCCAGTACCTAATACTTCGCCCGACCCGGCGACCCCACTATTTATTATATTTATAAATTTCAAGTCTTTTTGGTCTATCGGACCAAAGGACTAACTACCAACTAATTGGGTTTTGTTCATACGTTTAGCATAACACTCCATACAAGATATGATGTGGAAATTCTATCTCTATTTGCTAAATTGACCGTCAGAAATGAGCATTCAATTTTGCCAAACCAAAACCATTGTTATCGCTATCTGGTGTTATTATATTCCTCCCTTATTAGCTTCGGAAAACAATAATTCTATTGTACAATATGTTGTATTTCATTATTAATTGTGGCATCAATATAATAGGGTAGATGCCTAATTTTTATTTTACCTCTAAAGGTAATATCCGTCTGGTAGATTATTTCAAATCATTAGACACGTATTTTTTATTTTCTTACAGAAACGAATACATACTTTCGGATTAATTAAATTTTTAATTTTCATACCCTGTCATCATCCCAATTCACGTATTTATATCATCATCATCATCATCAACAGCCTATAAATGTCCACTGCTGAGCAAAGCCTCTTCTCACACGGAGAAGGTTTGATCATTAATCACTACGCTTCCTCAATGCGGGTTGGCGATTACAAACTTATGATTAGAAATTATAAGCCCAGGTTTCCTCACGATTTCTTCCTACTCTTTTGTCAGTGGTGTCTAGATAGTCTTAGAAAGTCACTTTAGTAAGTACCAAACGGCAAGTGCCGTTGGTAGGTTTCAAACCGTGTGTGCTCAATTGTACAATGGCATCAAGTGCCGTAATGTGCACCTCTACCACCAATATTATAAATGCGATAGTTACTGTAGAGGTATTTGTTACTGACTGTACGGGATTGGGTTGAAATTTGGAACAAGGAAAGATTATAGTCTGGGATAATACATAGGTGGCTTATATCCTACGGGAATGCTGGCGAAACCGGTGGAAGCTAGTATGTACCTCTATACAAATATAGACTGAGGTCCCGGCAAATGTATGGTTCCCATGGGATATATCAACGTGTATTCGTGTATGCACTATATTATTTAATCTTCTACGCTTTATGTTGCTCTGGTACTTGGCGAAAGAAACTCTTTGCCTATTTCACTCTTTTGGTGTCTTTTTCTTCTTCTGCTACTATCTACCTCTAAAAAATCAAACACATACACACTCACTATACATGATTTACATACTACACATACCTATCGATCTGGTATTTTCACAATAACTATTTTTCCTTTCATTTAGATTATAAGTTTATTTTGAATTGTAGGTTTAACCTGATTTATTTTCTTCATGTTTTATTGTTCATCTTTCATGTTTACAGTATCTACATTGTAACTTCGACTACTTAAAATGTCATGTGGAAGGGCGGAGTCCCATAGCACAAGCAATTGATTGCTTAAAAGGTGATCTAAAATAATTTTATCAACTGCCTGTTTTAATTGAAATAAACTTTTTTTTTCTTACTGCATAATAATACTTTTTTAAACTAAGAAAACGAACAATGGCTAGTCTGCACATAATTATTTTTGCTGTATTATAATTAGTCGACTGAATAGTTATAGGTAATTAGATTGATCATGGATATTCAAAATGTATCGAAATTCCATTTAAAACGTAATAATTTAACATTTGAATAATTTATTGTTACGAAGTTGTATTCAATCATTTGACAAAGTCTTTGTTACCTTTGTCACTCGCGAAATTGGTATTGAATTCGCTGAATAGTTTTAATATGAGTAATTCAGTGCATTATTTTGCTTATTATTCTATTCTTTATTGTTATTTGATTGGAAATTTGTTAGGCTTCGAGGTTTGGTAATGCAATTTAATTTCAGTAATGAATGAACTTTTGACGAAATTTTCACCAGATTTAAACTTATATATATGTATATGGTGTTCGAGGAACCCTCTTTTGACATGATGATATTAATTTATTCCAACCGAGTTATGATCGAAATTAATTATTCTACTTAGAAACACGTAATATGAAATCGTACCGAAAGTTTGACAAAGTACATATTACGAGGAAAATATTACGAGGAAAAGGAAAAATAAATTTCGGATATTGCGTGTATTTGTGCACTCTGCTAAACCTAACTTACAGAACATTATCCAGATTTCTTACTCAGCAATGGCACGTGCAAGTCAGTAACGAAGCAATCAAAGTTCAAAGAAAAATGGCAAAGAAAAAAAATGTTCACAAATCGATTCCACGGCCGGCCCCGTGCCACTGGCTCACACCTCTACAACAACAAAATTAATAACACCTTGTTTTTTACTCGAACCACACTCTTGCACTTATTATTATTTAAACTGTATTTCGAAACTTTATTTATTGTTATTTATATAACATATGTTGATCATTATTCAATGTTTCTACACAATTAACACTTCATTTTCAATGTTAATCATGTTTTTTATGTGTGTAATGTTTTGTTTTTAGTATTTATGCCTTAAGAGTTGAATATCGTATCATAAATTATATGTATGCATGTTAACAATGCCCGAATGGGTTTTGGTACCGATGACAAATATATGAGTTGTTGACGGTATCCGATGTAGTGGCTGTCTTGTTGATTGGAACATTTGTTTGTTGTCGCTGCATCGATCGATACTTAGATGTAAAGTGGACTGCTACGGGCTGTTTCGTTTATTTTAAACATGATGGTCACATTATTCGCAGATTACTTTTAAACATGCGATTTTTTATCGAACGTTGAACGAATAAAAATAAATAAATCGGTGTACCATGATTGATAACCACTATACCCAGTGTTTAGACATGACAATAGGAATAGTATTCGGATTTAGTCTGGGCATTGCCTAGCTAGAAGCAATGAGAATACACGGATGAAGTAATAAATATCTTATGGATAAATTTTAAACAATCTATGTGGTCTATCTCTGTTCAAACTTAATATTGTGTTCTTTTTGTCCTTTTTAAGTGCTAAAATGATTATACTTCCACGATTTCTATAGATTTGAAGACGTTTATAGGCGGTTTTTGGATTTTAGTGGTAAGAAAATGGAGGGAGTGGGAAATGAGAGGGTGAATGCAGTTTATTAATAAAATCTATATTGGCGTAAACTGAGCCTGAAGAAGGGTTAGTAATGTATAACAGTTTGCATAAATAATTTCAATGTCTGTATTAATTTACAATTGGACCGGTTCATCTGCTAAATAACTTAGCGTAAGTAAGGACGTGTAAGGGGTTTAAGGCCAAAAAAGGTATTTTCCAAATTACTTAATTATTTTATGGATAGGAGTTTTCTATATCCTCACTAGGCACCTGTCAGTCTAGATTTATGCTCGATCTATAGACAACAGTGCTAACTAACTCACCTCCTATCACAGTGAGGTTCTTAACCATAGATAATATAGAGGTAATAACTGTTTTTAATATTTCTTAACTTATATGAACTTAAGTGTGAACAATAGGTCAGTAGGCGTATTGTGTATATATATACGTACGTTATTATTTTGGTAAATCTCATAAGCATGTACAATTGTGTACTATCCTGGTTAAAAAACAAATTGTTTTGATTTTTCAATCCAATATACTTAATATACTATTTATTCTAAAATTTTTTTGATAAATATGTGTGCTCGAAAATATGGTGACGTCATATGTTAGTTTTTGGTACAAAATTCACAGAACATATCGTTTTTGACGTTTCGATAAAAGTATTGATTTTGATAAGTTGTAAAATACCGTATTGTACCTACATCTCTATCTACCTGATAACGAATCGTTGATACTCGTAGATTTGTTTTAGAAAATTAGTTGCTCCATATACGGCATGGAATTGTAACATCACTGACTTTACGATGGAACAATTACTGCTTTTCCATTTATGTATACCGACCTATGTGTGTATAAACACATAATACATTTTTTTCTTTTCTTTCGTTTTCGTCCACAACCCCGTTTTATGACGGGTTAGGAACCCGGGACGAACCGAGCCCGCTGTAAACTCAGATTGTTTGATTTTTAATTGCTTTACAACTACGCCGGCCGTTTTTATTTGATTTTGATTTATTGTTTTATATTGTTAGCAGTATACGGAGTTTGGTCTTGGCGTAATTTTGAAGGTGTGTTTAGCTACGTTTTAAATTTGTGGTCACGCAGATTTGTGTATTTCAATTACGTTACAGTACGTACTTAAGTACTAGTTTATTAATTGTTTGTTGGGAAGTGAAGGTCCATTTAAAGGCTTTGTTCCTATATTACGTTGGGTTGTTTCGACATTAGATGTCACTTGGTCTTTTTTGCGGTTGATATTATCTTCGTGACTTTGTCTGCTTTGAAATCGCATCATTATACATAGCTGGTGAGCCATAAGGCTCGACAGTATAAACTGTCGTGCACACGTGTATTTATGCAAGCAGCTAAGTGGGTACAGTTCAAGAGTTAGGAGACCGAAGTGTATACCTATGGACGATCTCGAAATGCCGATATAACGTAGAATTCTAGCCAATACTTGACTGTTCTCAAATGAAGACTAAATACATAATTTATGAAGATTTTCACATATTATTGCATTTAGAAAATTGCCGTTTATATTCTAACCGCATTGACTTCGTCGTAATTGTAATTAGGCAATTGCCGGCAATATGGTAGTGCTCAGCTTTACAGCCCATCACAGGCGCAGCGAAAATTAGAAATTCTCCTTCGAAATGTCTTATTAACCTGCCTTGGGTGTGTTACACCGTACTGTTACACTTTATCCACGAATAGATTATCGTAATGAAAATATGTTTTTAAAATACTGATCACAAAATTAAATATAGGGAAATGCATACAAAATTAAGTACCTGTCGTAAATAACAATCTCAAATTTAGCTCGAAAAAGTCAGTATGGACCTGGTCCAATGCGAAATATATACAGTGTTGTTGTGCAAACACTCAATATAAACTTTTCTATTATCGGCTCTGAAACTCAAATTTTAAGTTTTTAAATAGTTTGTAACATATATAACAAAGTATTTCGATATTCTGTAGTAGGTATACAAATTATGATGAGAAGCAATATTAAATGACCAAAACTAATAACGGATTGTTGACATTATGTGAATTTATATGACCTATTTAATCTAAAACCCGTGATTATGGACCGATGTATGACAGAAATCTGTACAACTAATAGTTTGATAGGTTGAAATCGATTCGGAGAATGTGTTACGAATATCAAGCGCGGCAGAGGTTTTGCTTATAGGTAATATTGCTACGGTGTAACCGTAACCCAGTTTTATATTAACTGGAGATATAATTTATGATTTACGAGACAAGTGCAGTGTTAAACGTTGATTGTTTAATTATATCGGCCGCTAAATAAACTGTGGGTCGATTTCATTTCGAAATGCAAATAAGGAAATATTCGCTTAGTATTATGAGAGAGAATTTTATTGCGACCGGCGTACACATGGGGCTAGTTCTTTTTAATGATTAATAGTTTAGGTTTATGGTATGGGCAAAGGCATGAGTGGTATTTTAAAGTTGTATTTGTTGTAGAAATTAGGGTTATCGCTAGAATTGACAAAAAGAACTGATTCAGAAGATCGTGCAAGCTCAGTGTTATAAACTGCAATTATTAGGTACTTATACAATTTTATTGAGATATTGTGAAAAAAACTGTTTTTGGCCGTTATTTTAGAATAATGCGGCGCACGTAATAATGTGCAAAATGGAAATCGAAAAGAACACATCAAGATCTAAAAAATTATCGATCCCCGGAAAACTTTTCAGATAACTCCCATATTTCCTACTTAATTATCGTACGTAACTAGGAAAATTCATTGTTATAAAGGTGCTTCGATACCCCTCCGAGAAAAATATTTTAAGTCCATTGACTTTATTATGATGTCTGAATAACATACAATTTCATAAAAACAACCGCTGTGCAACGGCCTTTACAAAATACACACAGGCGCATTCAAAAATCATAAAATGTTAATTATAATAATTATTACGAAACCAAAAAACCATTGCAAACGATCTAGAAGTTTATAGCGTCGAATGTACCTGTTAATCTGAGTTTTAATCTATAATAATTTACTGTTAAAATTTTACTGCCCCTCTGCCCTCTTCAAAATTGGATATTGCAAAAAACGTTTGACGTCCAAACGGGCGCCTAAAAATATCACCATAATATAAAAATTATGGCTGTTTCTTATTGTACTGTGGGTAATTAAAAAACGTATTCTGCCAGCATTAATTTCGGTGTTAATAACAAAGAAATGTTGGTTTTTAATTAAAGATATTAAATATTTACTCGTTGGTACAGAATCTTATCACCAGTGTCGCTTTGTGTACGTGGTTGTATCTATGGTATCTACCTAGCGTTTTCTATCTTAGAACCCCTTCACAGTTGTGTTTGTC
The DNA here is from genome assembly GCA_038387885.1 of Spodoptera picta. Taxonomy (NCBI): domain Eukaryota; kingdom Metazoa; phylum Arthropoda; class Insecta; order Lepidoptera; family Noctuidae; genus Spodoptera; species Spodoptera picta. The sequence goes on from JAZHFQ010000105.1 coordinate 1,513,186, forward strand.
CAACGTCGGCATTAGATGCGTGATGGCACTCTTATGTTTCACGCTCGATATCAGGTAAAAGATTTGGGTATCAATTCACGGATCGTATCCTAATAGAAAAGTAGGAACCTACACATAAATTAAATACTGAAATACACTGCACTATATGCGCAGTGCAACCGGTTGCAAAATTTTGTGAAGTTAAGCAAAAACAGATGATGTTAAAATAGAAACCTCGTAGTTTATTTTGAAGTCTGGTCGGGTATAATTAAAACCTCACAGGGTACCGAATTTGGAATTATACAGTTTCGTTGAGAGCAATAGAATGAATTGAGAGAATATAATTACATAAGACCTATGTCAAATTACAAAATCGATTTCAAATAAGTTTCCGGTGAATTGCATACACATAGATATATTGAAATAACAATGAATGACAGGTTATTTCTTCCACTTGTGTTCTATGACTTTCTGCCCCGAGGCGACGTCGACCTTGTGCCGCATGAGTTATGACCATCACTTGTTTATGCTTGCCTGGTACCTGAGTACTGTTACTTGTATTGTTTAGATGAGAATCGATGCCAGATACGTCGAGCTTTTAAATCATTTTAAAGATTAGATGAATTGCAGAGGTTGAGAAACGAAATGTTTATAGGTACATGTTTAATAAACCTAGTATTTTTGTCAATAACAATCTATCACATGAAGTCGCGATCCTGTACACAAAATTTATCGTAGTGAACCTTTGGTCTTCCTATAACATAATTATGAAGTTGTGAACTCAGTGCAAGTTTTTGAAAACCTTATAATCATCTTTAGTCTTTTTTTAGTGAACATAGTGTTGACACACCATTCATATGACAAATATTTTGAATAGGGATTTCCATTCAAACAAAGCGAAGTAATTTATTGACTTTAAAGTTTTCCATAACTTCAATAATTGGTAAGTAGGACGAAGTGTAATTGTATGGTATACGGCAATTAGCTCGCCCCTATTACATGTGGCTAGGAACGTAATAGAATTGGATTCACAGTGGCCCTTAGTCTGCGTATCGATGCCATAATACCATACCATTCAAAATCATTTCGATTCATATCAGAAAGGCAACATTGTTGCAAAGTTAAAAGACTTTTTATTGTTGGTAGAGTAAATAAATATAATAACTGGTTGATGTCTGTTGATGGTTTTGTTGCCTTAGAGACAACAAATACACATATTACGATAATTGAGAAAGGTATCATCACTGAAAATCTTTAATGGAGGATGTAAGCATTTGTTAACAGTAAATTATTTTCGTCTCTAAATTGTTAGAGAGCAATTACTTTTTTTTTTATGGGACAAGCCCGCCACATCCTCCGAAAACCGCTGCAATTCCTGTAAGCCAGGATCTACAGTAGATACAACCATGAAAACACCGGAACACTGAAGTACTTACGGCGCATCCCAGGTACATGAGTAAATGTCATGGTTCCCGCAACGAAGTGAATCAGAAGATATTATAAGAGGAGAAGAAGAAAAAACTATGGTTTCCACTTCCCTCGGTGAATTACTGCAGGAGACAGAATGAATGAAGCCTAAAGGCACAAAAGAGAGCAATTATTTACTTAGTATACAGTGTATGAAATACCACACGAACGAAACGTTTTACTGTAACCAATTCACTCAAAAGCCCTGCACAAACCGTGTCCGGTAATGATACGTAATACTTATTAGATAAATAATCATTTACCATCAAATCTTCTTCATAACATTGCTGCATTATTAGGGATTCCGCAATTAACGCTGATAATTCATATTTCTGTGTAGTTAAAAAGGTTTTACGTTCACGTGAAACCGTAAGAATATACAATCTAGGTAAATATAGGCGTTAACGCCAAATAATCTGATTTTAATGCAGGTAAGTCTTCAGTTTTAGTCACAATTCGTTTGAAATATAGGTACTATATATTCCCTTTGAAAGTAATTTTTTAAATATCATTATTGGGGAGGGACGTAATTGAGCCTCCGGTAACATCACTCATAAAACGAAACACAATGCAGGCGTTGTTTCACGCTGGTTTTCAGTGCAGCCATGGTACTCCGGTCGAGCTGACCTGACTGATGATTCTCCCACACTGAAAGGACATACTTTGATTGAGTTTAAAAGTAATCAATTGATATTGGACCAAAATTAAACCTGATATCATACATAATTGATTCTGCAGTTTGCTATTGACTTAGGTGACAGTAAGTTACTGTAATATTCATACAATTAAAATTATATTTATATTTAATTAAATAATAAATAAAGACTGCCTCGTAAGCCGAGTGGTCGCAAGTGCGACTGCCGGGCAAGGAGTCTCGGGTTCGATTCTCGGGTCGGGCAAACTATTACTGGGTTTTTAAATAAAATCTCAGTAGTAGCACGGAGTCTGGAATTGTGCCCCGTATATGGCAATAGGCTCACCTCCTATTACGTGGGACTCATAATGTAAATAGTGAAAAGTGGGTGTTATATTGTACAGTGGCATAATGTGCACCTCTGCCTAACCCTTCGGGGATAAAAGGCGTGATGTTATGTTAAGTTATGTTATTTAATTACACTGAGAACCTATTTCCTAACCAGGTACGGTTACAGATTCCATGTCATCTGTGAAACTCAATAATTGTACATTAACAAATAAATAAACGTGAACATAAAGGTATAACAAATAAGTTCACATCTTGTTTGAGGTTTCCAATACAAACATGTTTAACATTATTCTGCCTCAAGACAGAATCGAACCCACTGACTTCCTATTGCAATCAATCAAAATTGTACCTCAAAAAATACTGAGAGCAACCCACACAGAAACTAATGAATTATAGACGGCCAACTGATAACGAACCACTGCATAAGAATTACCTGATCCTTAAAACTACGGGCATAAAGTTCAAAGTTTTGTTCAAATAACTTTTAAGATTGAAAAGTTTGTGCTGTATCCAATGCTTCTTCGGAAAGTAACTAAATCCTCAGTTTACCGTTTAGGCGCTTAATGGTGTGTGTTTTTTTATACAGAATACGAATGTATCATAAATTATGACATATGACACTCAGTTTTTGAAGGAACGGGCGGCAACGATATGTCGCACTGGCCCTTACCATTGGCCTTAGTTTTAGTCAGCTCTAAACTCGAAGTATGCTTCTTACGAGTTGCATAATCCTTTGATTTTATTTACCTAAGGGCAAATATTTCAATGCTAAGGTAAATTTTAACTGAGGAATAATCTTTCAATATTTGACAATTCTCCTATACTAAAAAGTGTCAACTGTCAGTGTTATTCTACAGTTAATTCTTAACTGATGATTGAAAAATTGACCCTTAGTCAAGCTGATTTGATTTTTATTTTACTAACCGACTTCAAGAAAAAGGAGGAGTTTCTCAATTCGACTGTAAGTTTTCTGGGTGGGTATGTTACGCGATTATTTCATTTAAGTGGTAAAGCAACCTCTTTACATTAACGCTTAAAATTAAAGCGGAATGGATAACGTAGGTAATTGTATAATTAAAAATTATGCGCATTGATAGCAACAACAATGTGACATTAAACTGTTAATTTTTCTCCGTATACATTTGCTTCTTTTACTTACAATATTAAAATAATTAAAAGGCATTTTAAAATTATGCTGCATCTTCCTATTGCAAAAAATTTCTCACGTAAAATATGATTGCCTCATTGGCCGAGTGGTCGCAAGTGCGACTGCCGGGCAAGGGATCTAGGGTTCGATTCCCGGGTCGGGCAAAATATTACTGGGTTTTTGAAAATACTCAGTAGTATAGCACGAAGTCTGGAATTGTGGAACTCATAACATAAATAGTGGAAACTGGGTGTTACATTTAAAAGTGGCATTAAGTGCTGTAATGTGCGCCTCTGCCTACCCCTTCGGGAATAAAAGGCGTGATGTTAGGTATGTTAGGTTATTATTGCAATTGTTGCTCGGCAGGATCCCACACGTAGTCAAATTATATTTCTATTCAGGGTTTTGGAAAGAAAAATCAAAAGAATAAAAAAATTATATAAAGGTGAAGGTATTATGGATGTATGTATAAAAAAATGTCAACTCGAAACTCATCTCATATTCTCATCACTTCGAGATGAAGACACTTGGTAACATGTTCGGATGGTCCTTTGTAACTCGATAAGTCGCACGAGGCGCCGGCCGCAATACCACTCATGCGCAACACACAAAAACACAGCACATCCTTTGAAAACAGCTCATCGGTTCAAATTGTTTACAGGTTTAAGAATATTTGGTTTAATAACTTCTATAGTAATAGATATAATAGAAGTTTTAACATAACTATTAAATGCCGAGAAAATTCTTACTCATAGCAAGGAGTCTGGATTCAGGCCCGGTATGTGACAATAGGCTCACCCACTGTTACATTAGAACTTATAATATGACTGGTGAATTCCGAATATAAAAGGATGTTTACTACAGAACACGCTTCACGTATTCGTCATGGTAATTAAAAAGTGTGATACAATTTGTATGTTATGCTAAGTGACGTGGTAAGATATTAAAGTCTTGATAATTGAAGCCAAATTACAATTAAAAAGAATTTACACTTTCGGAGATTTTTATAATACTACTAGCTGACCCGGCGAACTTCGTACCGCGTAATACTCTATCCCACTCTACCCGACTTTACCCTACTCTACCCTACTCTACCCTATTCTACTGTACCCTAATGAAAAATAGACTATCCTATCTCTCAAGTTGGTCTGGTGTTGCGGGTGTCCATGGGCGGCGCTGATCGCTTACCATCAGGTGATCCGTCTGCTCGTTTGCCTCTTATTCCATAAAAAAAAAAAAGTTGGATCGAACTGCACATGGTGTGCGAATTTTATTGTAATCGGTTAAGTGGTTTAGGAGTCCATTGAGGACAAACATTGTGACACGAGATTTATATAGAGGTATAGCTAGATTTATATATTAGCATATATTAAGAATATATGCTAATGCAGGACGTACTCAAATCGTCCGAACATTCAATGGGTTACGATTTACCAAAAAATGTATGTTGTTAAACGTAGTTAACAAACTATTTTTAACAAACTATTGAGTAATAGCACTTCCCACAAAAACAAAGTAGCAACTGGCTAGTACATCTTTGTTCAGTGAGAAATTCATAATTGTGCGGAATAATGCATATTCCAAGCAGTTCCTGATTCAACTGCAGAACTGTAGTTATTTATTTAAGTTTCGTACATCCAGATGGTCTGCAGTTTCTCTTCCCAAGAAATAGTTCAAATTAAATGCAGATCAGCTCATTTCCCTTGTACTGTACGTGTTACAAGGAGTAGTTACCAAATAGCCAGTCTTTCATCAAGAGTTTTACTGCATGTAACCTTTTTGTTTGAAACTTGCTTTGTGTTAAATAGGAGATACAGTGACCGACAATAAATATTGCACATAAACCTTTAGAAAGAAACATCACCGAGTCACTATGTATATATATATACTGTTCATGATTTAGAGGTTAAAACTAGTCGAGCACTCTACTCAAATCCTAAAAAGGTTGAAACAGAAAAGTTTTGTTCAAAAGATTTATCGAGATATAGTTGACGAGGAACAGGGTAGTTGCCAGGGTAAGAAAATTAAAAATCTAATTAGTCCGTCAGTTAGATAATGAAAAAATATTTGACACATATTTTTAATTTCTCGTATAAAGTTACAATACTTAAATAAAATGGAGTTAAATTTAGGAGTGGGAGGTAGTTACGTCACAACGTGCTACATTCTGTAGCACGCTCTGAGGCCACACGACATTTCAAATCAATATATTGTCGAAGGCATTTAATTTTGGGAGAAAAGAAAAAATACGTGTCTAATGTGTTAATACCTCTATAATCTACCAGGCGGGCATTACAATAAAATTTAGGAAACTACCCTATTCGACTAGTTTAAACCATGCTAGAGGCTCATAGAGTCATACTCATGAGCAACGACAAACGACGCGGCGACTGTCGAACTGCTACTGCCAGTAGCTGCCCGACAGTATGAGCCTCTAGCATGGCTTGAAAGTAGTCTAGGTCCTCATCAAATAATTACGTGAGTAAGCCGAAAAACAGAATAAAATTAATTTAGAAGGATTCACGAAAGTTATAATATAAATATAGTAAAATGAAAAAATGCTTTTTAATTTTGCCACCGCAGTATTCGTTTTTGACAAAACAATAGTACTAGTTTGTACAATAGAATACTACTGGTACATATATAAAACAAAATCTATGTTTTGATCTAGACTATCAATTCCCTATTGAAAACCTATAAATAAATAAAAATATACAAATATTTCTGACTAACATTTTTGTACCTTTTTACAAATAGTCTGTCAGTGTAAAATTCTTTTGTCTTGTCGTCCTATATTTTTGTTACGAGTATTCCACACATAGTTTCCTAAAACAATGTAAACAATAACAATTTTAGAAATAGAATGCTAAAAAATTCAATAGAACTTTGTACGCGACACAATCCTCTATTTTGGACTCCACAATTCAACGTATCACGAAAAAACTACACGTTTTTCAGACAACGTCATTCTTTTTTTGTGTGTTGTTTCAAATTTTGCTAGCTTTTTGTCATAAAAATAGATTTAGTAGTCACTCGACTAGGTACAGTCGAGTGGTCAATCAACTGTGCTACGGTTGAAAGCATAACTGTCACAGGACTTTCTGATGTTTGACAATTAGCTGGTCCCTGTAACAAGCGAAACTTTTATAGAAATTCACATTTTAAACAACAAAGCTTCATGCTTTGTAAAATTTGATTTTTTGCAAGGAAAAATTTTCCATCTGAAAATATTCAAACATTACATTAAATTAGTTGGCTTGGCGTAGACTCCGTGACGTGTGGAACACACGGTGGGAGAATGCCCTTCGTGGGCTGAGCACCGCCGTGTCCTCAGGGAAGTGATCGGCGATGGCGACCTCTCGCGTCCGGGCCTAGTGCAGGCCATGATGCGGAGCGAGGGGGACTGGGATGCCGTCTCCTCCTTTTGCGAAGCAGTGATGCTAGCTAAGGAGGAGGCGGGACGCGTGAGGCAGCGAAGCGCTGCCTCCTCGCAACCCAGCCATCGCGAAGGACACACCGGGCGTCGGGGATCGCGAGACGATCTCCGGCCATCGTAAGCGCGGGCCTGCGGACGGCGAGCATGGGTGGCTCCCCGTCCGACCAGAAACAGACCCGAGCGTACGGCGCGTCGCGTTCCGCGCGCGCCTCAAAGAGCCATCAGACCACCACAGATGGGGCCCAATACGGCCGATGCCGATTCGGAGTCGCGGAGAACCTAACGGGTAACCGGGGCTCCGGCTCGACGTGCAGGAGAAGGAACGGGGTGGTTTTTAGTCAGTAAGAGTCTGACACTCCCTCCCGCCTCACCCAGGCGGGAGAAGTCATTCGATGATTTTCCCCCCTTAAAAAAAAAAAAAAAAAAAAAAAAAGACTCCGTGACGTCACCGCGTCAGCGCACGCTACCCATGAGGAAGAGTCCCTCTGTGACTCGAAACTAGTAGAGCTTTCCTCAGTACATTTATGTGAGTGAGAAATAAAGTATTAAAACAACTCAGTTATCATAACATCCATTTAATAAACAATATTGCATGTTGAACATAACGTTACTCACCGAACCAAAAATAACCAGTTAAAACTGGCCTTCCAATGTGCATAAAGGTCATGCAAAGTTCGACCACGATAGACTGGTTATGTATAGCTCGATTTGTAGCCATGTGTACATTTCTACGAACTTATTGCTGTTTAGATGATAGCAGCAGTGATCATAAAGGAACAAACTTACTAGTGAAAATCATAATCTTCTTTTAATTTCGATGTACGTACTCAAATAATATATGTTATACCACGATTACTGTCTCAGAGATAGGTACTTATTAAGTGATAGGTTTAGCTTTTCTATTAACTACATACCTACAGTTTAAATCTATTCATTATAATAAAATCGTCGACTGCCTCGTTGGCTGTCGAACAAGGGGTCTCGAGTTCGATTCCCGGGTCCCGGTCCCGGTCAACGTACCTATTACGGGGTTTTTTCAAAAAAATCTCAGTCGTAGCGCGGAACCTGGAATTGTGCCCGGTATATGGCAAAAGGCTATTTATTACATATGACTCATAACATAAAATAGTGGAAAGTGGGTGTTACATTGTACAGTGGCATTAATTGTCGTAATGTGTATCTCTGCCTACGCCTTCGGGGATAATAGGATTGAGGTTATGTCATGTTTTAATAAAATCGTTGGAAAGTGAAAACTGTACATCGAATATTTTTTAAAAGAATGCTTGGAGCGCGATCGACAAACGATACCAAAGCTAAAAATATAGCTTCTAGATTTTTTCTCTGTTTGTCTGTATGTAGGTATGTCTGGGCAAAACTCAAAAAGTACTACATGGAGTTACTTCACACTTTGCCTGAATATTACTAAGTCGGGTCAACATATAGGCTACATTTCACCTACGGGCGACGAGCTGTGAATCGCTATTCCACGCGGATGAAGTCGTGGGCACAGCTAGGTGTTACACATTTTTATACAAATGAAAATAATGAATGAGTTATTCCAGTAAATTAGTAATAACGTATTGTTGAAACCTTGAATGGAATCAAGGCGCCATTTGTGGTGTAAAAATATAAGGTAAAATTCTTTCAAAATATGTTATTATAGAGCTAAATATATCTATATCTGGAAATATCATCATTAACGTCGCACCCACATAAAAGCGATAGTAATTCGCCCTACATAAAAATATTAGAAGGTACAGAATATCTTAACATTACATATATGTACAACACTTATGCCCGAATACTGAAACGTTTGTTAAATATTTAACGGCTGCTTAAATCATTGAGCAGCTCTCAAATTCTAGTTTGGTATACTCAAACGTCTGTTATCTTTTTAAAGGTCTGTTAAATTTAAGTCGTGCTCAAAAGTCCACTTAAATGAAAAAACCGTATACTGAAACGATACTTATTTTAAGTATGTGTCAATCTATTGTCAAAAGTCACCTCAAATGTACCGGAATACTGACGTTTGTTAAATATGTAACGGCTGCTTAAATCATTGAGCAGCCCTCAAATTCTAGTTTTGTATCATGAATTGTCAGTTATTCTTTTGAAGGCCTGTTATATTTAAGTCGTGCTCAATGGTCCAGTTAAACGAAAAAACCGTATACTGAAACGATACTTATTTTAAGTATGTGTCAATATATTGTCAAAAGTCCACTCAAATGTAAGAGTGGTCTGAAGGCCTCCTAAATGCTTTGAGCGTTGTAGAAATTATAATTTACGTATAAAGTCGTGTGTTTAAAATGTCTCTATCAACGCTATCTTCTCTTTTGGCTGATGAAAGTCGTCCAACACGACACAATGAACTGAAATTGAACGCATTTGAACAACTAGCAAATGGGAATATTTATATATATTTTATTCCGCTGAAGAACTGAATGAACGAAGCACGGAGTATCCTCAGGAGTTGTTGACTCGGCGGCTCCCGCGGCCGCGGTCGAGCGATAAATATATCGAGTTTGGTTAGAGTGGTTTATTGCGTATCGTGTGTGTTTTGTGTCGCATCTCTGCTGCATGAGCGCATATCTACGGGCGGGAGGTCGGTGTTGCATACTACATGCATCATACATGCCATTATTTGAACAATAATTATAATGATGTGGAATTTCGTGTAAACTTCTGTGTTTCCAAAGAAAGAGTTTAGTGCTTGAACTCGGTATTAGAGGACGATGTTTAGAGCCTCTCTGAAGTATGGGATCCGTAACGAGGTAATCCGATAGAAAACTGAAGTTATCATCGTAGCACAAATGATTATCAAGCTGAAATGGCAGTAATGATCATTTGGGGTAGACGTGTACTGAAGTGGAGAACGCGTCTAGACAGACGTACATAGTGTGGGGCGGTGGAGAGAATTTAACTACTAATAGAAAAATACAGTATCAGTTGTTTCAACTGCCTGCCTGAAATAAATAAATGATAATAATGCTGCGATTGGATGCCTAGAGTTAAAAATTGACCTTAGTGGCGTGCCATTAGAGAGGATATCCAGCAGTGGACGAGAACAGACTGATGATGAAGATTGCACAACCCATAGGTCTGGATAGCAATCAAAACTTTGTATACCTATTTGTATTAGGACTATGCTAATAAATGGACATGTTCAATCATAGTAAAATAGTTTTATTATTATAACTATAACAGTATAGGCGGCGACGGGGTATGCTGCCATGTTCTGGACAGCTACATCATGATTATAGTGCTGACACATAGAATCCCAAGCATCTTTCTTTTTTTTCATATGGGCGTTGGTCTCTTTGTTCTCTGTAATATCATTATGCCTGCAAAAATAGCAAGAAGCATATAAATTAACAATAGAACAGATCAGTTCTATGTACCTATACGTATTAAGTTTCATTACATACTTACTTCTTGATCAGCCCTAAAAGGATATCCTTTTCGGTAGTCGTATATAATTGGACCCGCGATTCTTTTTTTCTTCCATAATAACATTAAAATTGTAGTATGCTATCTGAAGCCGGAGAAAATTCGTGTTTCATTAAATGCCAATAACGTCTGTATGTCAATTGACTTACAACATTTCACTACACGACAATCTAGTCGTAATTATTTATTTTTCATTTTAATATTATAATTCTGTGTAGGTACTTAAATTATTATTTTTATTATGATATTATATGTTAATAAAATTAGTAATAGAATATTATAAAATTCATTACAGTGAAATTTATAAAATTGTAGTATATTTTAGTACATAAATTATCATCGAATTAGCTATTTAATCAAATCATGCTGCATGAAACGAATACGTAAAAAAACACAATTTATTTTGTAATCGAGAATATGCTTAGGAAATGCATATTATAGAATGTTGCCATAAAGCAAACATTTAACGGCTGCTTACCTGAGTAGACCAGAAATAAATTGATGGACGTTTCAGTATACCAGTTATATTTGAGGCGTGCTCAAATTTAAGTTGCGATTAATTGAGAGCTGTATTTGACAGACGTGACAGACGTTCGAGTGTCAAACGCTTAGAAGTATCTCGTGCATATAATATCTTTGAAAAATTATAAATTAGTGTGAAATGTCTTTATCGTCGTTATCCTCTCTTTCCGATAATGAAAGTCGTCCAATACCGACCCAATGGAGTAAAATTAAATGCATTCGAACTATATGATGGTGTGGAATTCCGTGCACGCTTTCGTGTTTCCAAAAAGACAGTTTGAATTCAGCATTTGGAAGCAGCATCAAGCCTTTCACATGTGAAACCGAGCGCTGCAGCCAATAGACCAAATCCTGATAACTAAAGATTTTAGGCGACAAGCAGTTACCAACGCGTAACAGGAGACATTTTTCATGTAGAACAGCCAACTGTTCACCGGGTTGTGCACAATGTAACGGCCATAATTGCGAGCATGAAATCTTTATTCATTAATATGCCAACTTCTGAAGAATTTGTAGACATTGCAAACGGGTTTTATGCAATTGCAGGATTTCCCACAGTAAGTGAGGCTGTTGACTAGACCAGACCTATTGCACCCATATTAATTAAAAGCCAAATAGCAACAAGGAATCCAGTAGACAGTAGAAGTAATTTTGAAGGGTTTCGATAACATTGTCAAAGAAAATTGTAAATTTTGGGAATTTGTTTTTATATTTACACATTTTTAGGAGGAGGATTAGGAGTTAGTTTTAATTTATTTGAAGGTCTCTTTTTATTTTTTTATTTTATTTTTAGTTTAGTTTCTATAGATATTTGTGACTTATGTAAGCTATTAAAAATGAATAAATTGTAAAAATAAAGAATTGAAAAACAAATCATAATAAAATAGTTTTATTATTACAACTCTTTTTATACACAACGTTGCTCCACACTAGGACTTTTTACCGTGTCGTGGGTGCGTTTACAAACATACAATTACACATACACATGACACCCAGACCCACAAAAAGTGTTTGAAAGGTTCCCCTCGGTTTCCATGGGATTCCATCATCAGATCCTGACCTGGTAGAAATAAGACTAACCTGAGAGTATGACCTTACTACAAAAAAAGGATCATCATAATCTGTCCACAAAAGCACACAAAAAAATATACAACCGAATTGATAACCTTCTCCTTTTAGGGAAGTCAGTTTAAAATGAAGTCGGTCATTATTTTTTAAACTAGCTGTTCCTCGCGACTTCGTCCGCGTATAATAATGACTTTCGGCAAATTTTGATTTTTTTAATAAGTCTTTTCCAAGGTTAATTCCAATGGTATGGACCAAATCTCATCAGCATCGATTCAGTTATACCTCTATTTATTGTGAAATGTTGTTCATTTTGGTGATTTCAAAAAATAATCAATCTCACTGGTATTTCACCCGTATAGTATCCATACCCGTGAGGTTTCAGTGATTAAAACTCCATTGGAATTCCAATCGAATAGTTACAGCAGCGGTTGAAATCTCTCAGGAGTCATTTTCCGAGTCTCAAACTATCGTTGCGTCGTTGTACCGAATTCCACTGAAATAATTTCAATGGTTTAAAAAATAGAGTGACCCAGAAGATTAACGCAGTCAGGAACTGCGTTAATCTTCTGGGTCACTCCTGTGGGATTTCCGGGATAGAACAAGCATACGTTATTTCCAGTGCCAATGTCTCACTCTCTTTAAACCGAATTACAATCAAATAGGTTAATAATATTAGTATTCAGCCTCTTTGCATACCTTAATGTTATATCGTGGTAATAAAAAAATAAAAAAAATAAATTGTCAATCATCCATTGGCATGAAACTTACTTGTCAAAAATATGTCAGATAGGTAATATAGAAATGTGTACATACATTATTATAAATTTGTGTCTGTTTGTTTGTTAGAAATTGGCGTGATTTTTTTATTGAGTGTAGATAACAGGGGGTCGAGGTTTGTGTGGAGAATTTCATAATTTTCAAGAAACCTAAAATGGTATTAGGTACATTTGTGACCAGTAAAACATCGGGCACCAAATATATTTTATCTTTTATAATCCTGCTCTCAATACTTTAAAAGAGCGCAAGCGAAACCACGGGCAGAAGCTAGTCCATAAATAAAATGAATTAACTAAAGTTAATTCAATTTACTTTTTCCTTAAAATTCTTGATTCAGATGCAGCTAAATACTATTATTAGTCCTTGAAAACAGTTTTTATTGGTAGTCAAAGGCTTAAGCAATATTCTTCCGAATCCTTTTATAAGATTTTCATGCTGCTGTGTTCTAATGCTGCTTACTGCTACAGCATTATATTGCTGGCACACAGCATCCCAAGCATCTCTGTTTTTTCGTATTATATGGGCGCTGGTCGTTTTGTTTTCAATAATATCTGCAAATATAGCAATAAGCCATCAGCAATAGATCAGATTACCGTTATATTATATAAGTATTAAGTTTCATTGTATACTTACTTCATGATCAGTTCTAAAAGAATAAATATATTTTTTCTTCCATAGTTATCTAATAAAATTAAATTTTAGTAACGCGTATAATTGAAATATCGCGCTTTGATTCATTGTTGTCAATAATGTCAATTGACTTAAACGTTTCACTACACGACAATCTAGTCGTATAATGTTCCATTTTCATATTATAATTGTGTGTAGGTAGGTACTTAAAAATATTTTTGTTATGATATACATTAAAAAAAATGAACAAGACTGTGAATTCATAAAATTTTAGTACATAAATTATATCATCGGATTTAGCTATTTGATCAAATCATGCTGCGTTAAACGAATACGTAATGTAAAAAAAATATTTTGTAATCGAGAACATGCTTTTTGTACAGAATGTTGCCATAGAGCAAACATTTAACGGCTGCTTACCTAAGTACACCTTAATACAAATTGATGGACGTTTCAGTATACCAGTTATATTTGAGGCGTGCTTAAATTTGAGTAGCGATTAACTGAGGGCTATATTTAACAAAGATTTCAGTATTCGGGCATTAGGTATTTAATTCGTATTTAAGTGGCGTAATTGAACATCGATTTAATCTGTGGGTTTGAAAATGAAAACATCTGTGGCACCTACTTTTTAAAATATCGACCAAAAATATACATACTCCGTGAATTAATTAAAAATTGCGGGTTACTCACGTGGATATACTGAGAAAAGCTCTACTAGTTTCGAACCACAGAGGGGTGAAATACTCCGTGAAATTTATTTCGTTTTTGTCCCGAAGTTAAATGGTTCTGTCTTGGTAATAAAATAGTTTCACAAAGAAATAAAATGTTTAAAACAAAAAAAACTGGTGAACCATTGCAAAAAGCATACTTCGAAAGCGCATATGAACTCATAATTTTTAATACAGTATCAAAATATCACGCCATGCAATTCTCGAGAAGGTATTTCTAGCCGGATGGCACGAATAGTGCCTCCAAATTTATGTGTAGTGTTTTATGTGCGTATTTCCACGGAATTTTTTTAAACTAAAATAAATGATTACGAAATAGATTTCAGGGTGTAAAGAAACAAATTTATTCTGTTACCTGTTTATTTAATTAATTAGAATAGGATTATTATACCTGGATAGGTATTATAAATATTAAGTGCATTATAATTAGAAACCCATGATATAATTTAAAGCATAGAATATAATTATTATGCTAAATATCACGAACTAAAAACATGAAATCTGGAGTCAACGAATGTAATTTAAAATATGAAATATGGCGTTAATTATCTACCTTTTAGTTCATAAAAAGTAGAAAACTTTTAAATAACACCTCCAGTAATGTTTTCTGACTGCCAAAGTCTGGTGTGTTTTTTACAAAAAAAAGACACTTTTTTCTAACTTCACTTTTACGTTCTTGCACTATCATCGTAAATTGTAGCAAAAGTCACCATTGCATTACTTTTAAATTATTATGTTTGCAAAATATTTACTTTTTTCAAATATTATTTAAAAACTAAAACCGATGCTAATTTTAATAGGATGCTACATTCCACATGCAATAGAGTAATAAGTTCTGGTAGATTTATTTGTCTTTCATTATAAATGAAACATAAACTTCTTTTCTGCAACAAAAACATTACACAGATACCTAATTAACCAGTAATTAACGTAATAATAACTAGAATCACCATTTCAAAGTTTATTACAATTTTCACAAATTCATGGTTTTACTGGACTGTCCAATTATTTTTATAGAGGTACAATAACGGATGAATTGCTCAACTTGATATCCCTAGTCATCATCGTACCACAAGACAATCGGTGAAGCGTCACCCATTCATGATAGATGTCCCACCCACACGCACGAAGCGCTTCGCATGAGGCTTCCTTGTGCGTACTGCTAAGGAGGGGAATTCTTTGCCAAAGTCAGTGTAAGTAAGTAGCTTATGGGTAGACTTGCTACATCGTAAGTCATGTTCATGCTTACCACCAGGCGATACAGAGGCTAAACGTCGGCCCATAAAAAAAACATACAGTATCTTGACTATCTTGCATTTTGTCGTGTGAATGAGGCCGGTAACGCACTTGTAAAGCCTCTGGTGTTTCGGTTGTTCATGGGCATCGCCAATTGCTTACCATCAGGTGATCTGTCTGCTCGCTTACCCGCATATCAGATAAAATAAGCCCAATATTACTTCTTGGCAGAGGTGTATTCATTCCAGATTCTTGACATCTTCTAATTTAACAACCGTTATTAATTTTAAATCGGTAAAAGCTTAGTTTAGCGAGGTGTCGATGATTTCCACACGTTTAACAAATACTTACACACTATACCTCTACTTACTATAATTCTGAAATCTATCACCTTAATAAGACACCCACGAACTAAAAATCACTAACAAGACTAGCCTAGGAGGTAGTAAGGAGTAGTTCCACAAAAACCCATTGAGCTACCTGTCTTAAAATTTTAAATCGTCATCGCGAACGTGAATCGGTCAATCAGTATGTAACACGTAAAGTTTTATTATATATATAAACTACAGGAATGTCTGTTTGTAGTCTGTACGACCGTCAAACCGCAGTGAGTCGGCAGAATCTTTGATACAGTGCTGTGGTCCAAGTTTATAAAGTTGTTGCTTCTTGGAGGTCTTTTTGTCGTTTTTTATAAGTAATATAATAAAAATGTAAACTTATACTAATTTATTTTTATAGTTAGGTGCCCTCCAACTTTTATTATTCAATTTACATCTGGCATTACTTGATCGTGTTCCTCCAGTATTAATATTCGATTTTACTATCAAATAAATGAATTTTCATTTAAAGAGGTCTAAAGTTCACTTGTTGGGGGTTTTTTTAAGGGACAAGCCCGCCACAACCTCCCAAAACCGCTGCAACTCCTGTAAGCCAGGATCTACAGTAGATACAACCATGAAAACACCGGAATATTGAAGTCCGGCGCGTCCCAGGGACATGAGTAACTGTCTTGGTTCCCGCAACGAAGTGAATCAGAAGATATTATAAGAGGAGAAGAAGAAAAAACTATAGTTTCCACTTCCCTCGGTGAATTACTGCAGGAGACAGAATGAATTAAGCCTAAAGGCACAAAGAAGAGACTTGTTGGGGGTTGTTGAAAATGAATTCTTTAACATAACGCCCTCTCCCATGATTTGTACCAATAGTTAAATTGTTGCAACAAAAAGTATCTATACAGTCGCAATCATCAATAATGATTATCACCGAATCTGTAGTCGGCCATGACACGGGAAGTGACGTATGCGCCGGTGTTGCCCGCTAATGATATAAAATTATCGAATTAAATATGAAGTCGATTTTTTCTTGTAAATAATTGGGGCGGTTACCAAATAGGTCGAATGTGTAATTTGATTTATATAATTTGTTCGATATCTCGGGTTTTTTTTGCAACACCTGTCAAGAATATATTTTAATAAAATTATTATTATATTGTGTAATCGTTTGTAGTTAGGAATATCTAATTCAGGTCCATATTTTCAGAGCCAGAGTATGTAATGGTTCCTGTACTAGTATTCGATTATTAAACTAATGAAGTTAAAAGGAAAATATTATTTGATTGACAATAATATAATTCATTATAAAATCTCTTTCTGTAATTACAATTCACATTTGATGAAAGTGTAAAACAATTAATGTACAATGTACAACAATTAATGTACCAATATTCACTATGTAAACTAAATTTTCTCGAGTAGGCCCTATCTTGTAGGAACATGGGAATTAAAACTAAATTACGTGCTGCAAATTACGCTTCCGAAAAATGAAATACATATATGTTCAGATTAAGTAATCGTCTCGGAGTCTCAATGTTATAAAAAAGGAGTCAAAGTCCGTATTATAATAGTAAGTGTATAAGGGAAAAGAAATTAATGTCGTAGTGGCTACTAGGTTTAAGACGCCGCTTCTACACGTGAGGGCCGGGTTTGGAACCTTTTTTTTATGTCGGAGGAAACCTTCAAAAGCTTTTTGGGGAGAAAGATTAGAGAGTGTGGTATTCTTACTTCACTAAAACCGCCCCGGTGGCCGCCTTCAGCATCTGTAAAGGGCACCGGGTCCTCTAAAGAGATCTGCTTTGGATCCTCCACGGTGCAACGCCTGTTATAGCACATCCCTATGGAGTTTGAAATCGACAACCAGCACTAAGCAAGCGTGATGATTAATGCACAAACCTTCCCGTGTGAGAAGAGGCATTTGGTCAGCAGCACTTATAGGCTGTTGATTGAGATGATAAAATTAATTCAAACAAAGTTAATACAGGACAATAAACAATAAGCTTTCTTCAACCTGCGTAAATATGATCATGTTTCGGCACATCGGCTGCAACTAAAGTGGCTGCCCATACGCCAGCGCAGGGAGCAAAGGGCGCTAACCACTCTGTTCTCCTTTCTTTGTTCACTTTCTTTACCCAGTTATCTATCTCCTTACTTTCAATACTTGTGCGCAAACCACAGTAAAAACCTTCGTTCTTCCCATAACCGTCTTCTCCAATGTCCCACTCATCGCACTGATTTCCTTCATTCTTCTTTTTTCGTACAGGCAATTTTGCTGTGGAATGCGCTCCCCCTGGATGTTAGGATGGTGTCGACACGTCTAACATTTAGGCAGAAAGTACGTGAGCTTCTCTTGAAGAAGTTGGCTGAATCATCACGCTAATTATTTACAGAGTATTAGTTATTATGTTCATATTTATATGCTATGAGTCTATGTATGTATGTATGTATGTATGTATGTATGTATGTATACATGTATATTGTATTGTACTCGTGTGTAGGTATATGTATTACTATTATATCTATTTCTGTTCATTTCTGAAATATGTTAGTATAATCTTCTATTTTCTCAATTAAATCGTTGCCTGCTTCTTGCTCCTACCATTTACTCTTCTCTGCATCACCCAAAGGTCAGACTGGTAGAAAATGCCTGCGGCATTAAGTCCACCTTGTGTACACTTTGTGCATGAAGCGTTGATAAATAAATAAATAAATAAATAAGCTGCGACTCTCTTCATTATGTCCTTAATAAGTAGATATCATTTAGTGAAATGAAACATAAGCTCGCTTTTAATGCCCCGAAGTAAGTAAAAGTCGTTCACTCTTTACTTGTCAGTCAAATTGTGTGTATTGAATGTAATTAACATTCCTTCCTTTTTGTAATCCCAATATAATTTTCTCCCTTCTTATTGCTACTTACGTAATTAGGTAACTCCTTCTGCTTGTAAACAAGCAGGAATTGGGCCCACCCCCTATTTCATGGGACTTAAAACACAAATATTGAAAAGTGGATGTGACATTAAGTGCTGCAATGTGCACCTCTGCTTATCCCTACGGAGATAAAGGGCTTGATGATTGATGAGGGTTAAGTGACTACTGAAAAAAAAAATTGTGTATATTTTATACATATGACTATATATACTACTTACTATTATGTAATATATTTGTATAGCTATGTAATTAGATAATTACCATATTTGTTCTTTTGCTGTTAGTTTATTCTCTGTACTATATTTTTCGCAGATTTTCTACTTAAACCTTATGGATGACTGGTAGAGAATGCCATATGGCATTTAGTTCGCCTTATATGTCATTTTAATCAAATTGTGTGCATTAATGACTAAATAAATAAATAAAAATAAATATAGTTACTGCATTAACGCCGATATCGTATGTTATTATATAGAAGCTATTACATGAAAACTTAATAATCCATACACCTGTACTAAAACATCACCCACTATACACCAAATTAAAACTTGCCGCAAAGAATCCGCAATCAGCCTCATTTAGACAACACCTTTTATCAACCAACATACACACACATAAATAATTAAAAAAAACAAATATTCAAACATGACCTGTATGTTCTATTGAATTTATGAAACAATAAGTTCGGCCTTCATTATGAAATTTGGTAGTTATACAGGGTGATGTATCACGCGTGATGACAAGGAGGTACAGTAAAGTGGTAAGCGGTAACATTTCAATCGCTACTTTATTGCTGAGTCATTTTCGGGGCTCGTACTTAGATTCGTAGAGTTTGGATTGGAGTTTTGAATTAAATATTTGCTTCATGCTGTAGTTTTGTGATTAGGTACCTTGTTTTTAGTTTAGGCATAAGAATTGTTGAGTTTGTGACTATCAAGGGATAGTCTGTAAAATAGGGACTGGTTTATAAGAAAAATTGATGATTAAGAAAAATGTCTGATAAGTACATCCTTTGTATAGTTATACTATACAATAATTTAAAAAATATAGTCATATTACATCGTTCCTGAATACATCCATGATTTCTTTATCTCTAGAACAAATATTGATAATCATATCTAAGTTTACAATATCCAGGTGAAGAAGCCGTCACATTCTGCTATCGTTTGATAAATGAGCGTCTTCGCATTATGGGTGCCGACGCGTCTTCATTTGTGATATTCAATCGGATTTGTGTCTCTCAGCACTGTGGGACGCAATTAATAAGTTTATGTCGATTGATAAGTAAATCGGTTAAACATTTAAAATTAAATTTGTTTGCGTTTAACCTGTATCCTTCTTGGTACCTAAATATATTTAACTCAACCAATCTTAAATATATATATATTCTAAATATATTTATCTCAACCAATCATCCTGATATATATATCAGGAAGATTGGTTGAGTAGTTAAAGCTTAAAGACGTATATGTACCTTTCTTTCACTTCATATTTCATTGAAAGATTAGATTTTCTCAAATCAATTGTATTTTAGAAAATGCTTTATTCAGTTTAGATAATATTGATATCTTTTTTAGAATTAGGCTTTCATTGAAAAGGGATGGTTTGGATTTGGTTTGATGAACCAAGTTACACAAGTCAGTTCTTTTCTAATTTGTTATACCTTACACAAATTATAATTTTAGAAAATTTAATAGATGACTGTCTTGTAAACAGAGTGCGAATTCTCGGGTTGGGCAAAGTATTACTGGGTTTTTTAAAAATTCTCATTTCTAGCACGGAGTCTGGAATTGTGATTCTCATTCTCACCCCCTATTACATGGGACTCACAACATAAATAGTGAAAAATGAGTGTTACATTGTACAGTGGCATAATGTGCACCTCTACCTATTCCTTCGAAGATAAAAGGCGTAATATTATATTGTCTTGTAAACAGTTTGAATTTTTTTTAAATAAATTTTGTAACTTATAAGTATACAACTTGGACCAATCCCCAAATAATTGTTACAGGTTGAACAAGGAGCAATCACTGGCCATTCTGAACAGCTCAAACATTTCTTTGTCCCTGTAACACTAGTAGTCTAACACCGCGGCTCCTATTGTGCCTACCTCTTCACAAAAGCAGCGTGATGTGTAACTTTAGCGTTTCTTAGCTTTGATTGAACGTGGAATGCTATCTATTTAGTTATGGATAAAATAGTGTCCCGGTAATGTGAATGACCTATGGTTTTTTGTTAAAGTTCGTCTACTCGTTTGGTCTGATTGTTAAAAGGATACCTACGTAGATTAACGTGTACTGTTATTTCTTAGCTAGCTAGCAGAGATACGAAAGAAGTATACGGAACGGATATGAATGGGGCCGTCGGTAGAGGGCGCCTTAGACGGACATATTGGTACTGACCAGATTGGAGATATATTAAGACTTAAGATTGCATGGTTGGTGCGGTGGCTGGGCAACCGTCTGCCGTGCAACGTGTCGCGGGTTCGATTCCCGCTCGGAACAACAGTTTGTGTGATCCACAAATTGTTGTTTCGGATCTGGGTATCATTGTGTATGTGAACTTATATGTTTGTCAATGCACCCACGACACAGGAGAAAATCCTAGTGTGGGGCAACGTTTTTAAAAAAAATAAATAAATAAATATTGTATTAAAGAAGGGCCAAATTAAAAGAACCCTTAATCGGCGAGCATATATGAAAAAACTGATGACTGATGAAGTGAAAGAGGTATGTAGGAATCATAGCAATTGGCGGTCCATAGTCTATGCATACCCCCATGGGATACTAGCATGAGGTCATGTATGTATCTACGCAGAGATGTCAAGCATACACTATACAAGAAAGAAAAGATTGAAAGATTGAATCCGTGAAGAACAGGTCGACTGTAGTCTCATGTAAAAGGTAAGCGTACTTGCTTATTCTGGCTACAGTGCTGATTTCTGATTTTAATGCGAAACATTAAAATCAGAAATCAGCACTCAATCAGAATCAGCTCAACGATTATTTTGAAAGTGTTATTCTTATAGTAAACTGTAATAGGCCAACATCCTTATTAATACGATGATAAGCATTTCCATTTTAAATAGCGTTCAAACATTTCTAACCTCTAAATTCCTAACATGTCATTGAAAACTTAAGGATAATGAAATCAATTTACCATCACACGGCCTGGTTTAAAAATGATCCCAATTTAGATTCGCCTGAATCTAAATTTTGCACAATACCTGCACTCGAAAGTACAGGACTGTCTAGTCTCCTTCCTGACTTAAATTGGATGCTGCAGACCGGCGAAACGTTGACTATAATGCTTCACCTTTTTTTTATTCTTTTGATTTTTTTATTCCAAAACCCTAGAGAGAAATATAAACTGACTAGGTGTGGGATCCTGACGAGCAACAATTGTAATAATAACTTAGAGGTACACATTACGGCATTTAATGCCACTGTACAATGTAACACCCACTTTTTACTATTTATGTTATGAGTCCCAAGTATGTAATAGGGGGTGAGCCTATTGAAATGATATGTAGTATATTGCGATATCAATAAGTCTACATTATACGAAGACGCCTCTCATTGTACTATTATAACTTAGAACAGTAGAACCTGGTGAGTTAACTCACCAGGTTCTACTGTTATAAGCTAATAAAATGAACGAAAATCATAAAGCCAATTATTAATACCAAATAATTGATGGCGCCCCACAATAACCAGTTTCCTAAATTTTATTTTAATGTCCGTCTGGAATATTCGTCTGGAATATTTGAAATATCGTGTGACGTCACAGCGTGCCACATTTTGTAGCACGTTATGACGTAACGACCTCCCACTCCTAAACTTAGCGCCATTTTATTTATGTATTGCAACTTAATACGAGAAAATAAAAAAAATGTGTCTAATATTTTTTCATTATCTAACTGACGGAATAATTAGATTTTTAATTTTGATACTACCCGATTCAAATCTACGTTGCAACCGAACAGTTTGGCATCAAATTGCCCAATTATATCATCACCGTCTTAGGGATTAAATCTAAAATCTCACGATCCCCACTTGCTTGCAATACTTCAACTAACGAGGTACATATATGTATTTTAGTGCTAAGTACCTCTAAATGTACAGTAGGCAATTGTTGAGGATACGGTTCGTACCGTATTAGTTACGGTTTTAAACCAAATGTTACGCCCGTCGACGGCACGGCGAATCACCGCAAGCCACGGTTGCCGTACAAAATCACGGATTAAAATTATGTCTCCGTGAAATATAAGTAATATAATTGGTGACGAATGACTTCAAATAAGTATACGTAGGTACTGATTGGATGATTTTATGTATCGAATTGAATTATAGCGTTGTAAATGAAGTTATGTAAAAGCGTTTTATTGGTTACTGAAGTAAGTGAAAATAATTGTTTGTTTATAGAAATGTAGGTATATATATGGACTACAAACTTTTTATAATCGTTACATATCACTTCAATTGGTACGAAATGTTAATGGTGATGATCGCCCTTGCCCCCATTTTATTGATGTGACGCAGAGTCCATCAGCTAACTGTCTCCTTTATATCATTATGGCCTATTTCACTAACTATCCCCAAATCATTTCATCATAATATTACGCCTTTTATCCCCGGCGGGGTAGGAAGAGCACTTGATGCCACTGTAAGTACAATGAAACACCCACTTTTCACTATTTATGTCATAAGTGCCATATATCGAGCACTATTCCAGACTCCGTGCCACTACTGAGATTTAAAAACCCAGTAATACTTTGCCCGACCCGGGAATCAAACCCGAGACCCCTTGCCCGGCAGTCGCACTTGCGAGCACTCGGCCAACGAGGCAGTATGTAATTCACTTGGAGGATTTGTCTGCGTATCAAATGGCAGATTAACTAATGCAATTTACTTGAACGGAATCCTCTTATGTCTAGAATACTAACATGTCAAAGAAATGCACCGAATTGAACTAAACACAGGATAAAAGGGTACGGATAATCGAATTCATGAGTGACAACCTTTATTTAGTACGTGACCAACTTCGTACAGTGTCATTTAGTGTCGTAATGTGTAACCTCTGCCTACCCCTTTGGGGATAAAAGGAGTGATGTTAGGTTATGTTATGCTATGTTACCAAGTTGGAACCATGTGTGATACACTGCATTTAACTGTAATTTTAACAGAAATAGGTATTCGGTGCTGAAATACATTTTCTTTCCAAGAATGCTAAAACAATAAACAGAATTTCCAAAGGATATTCACGTAGAAAAAAAACAGTAACAATTCAGTTCCATCGACAATTCATAGTAATTCTTTAGTAAAAGGTGTAAATATTTTTTGTAACCATAATATTATGTAGGTTTTATATTTGACTGCTCGATTGGTGCGGTGGCTGGGCAACTGGCTCCAGCGCAACGTGTCGCGGGTTCGATTCCCGCACGGAGCAACTCCTTGTGTGATCTACAGATTGTTGTTCCACGTCTAGGTGTAATGTGTATGTGAAATTGTATGTTTGTAAACGCGTCCACGACACAGGAGATAATACTAGTGTGTAGCGACGTTTTTAAAAAAAACTTATCCACAAATAAAACCTCTTAAGACGGTGACACGAATTAAACTCATAACTTTAATTTAACCAACACCCATCACTGAATAAGGTTAAAAATAATACAACCGATGTATATGTAAATGAAATGGCCAAAATAATTTACGTTTTACAATATTTATTTGACATTATTAATGAATAATACAAATATTAATAAATAAAATTATCATTTACAACTAAAGCCTTGAATAAATACATTTTGACCTTTGTTTTTATGAGGTTTAGGTAGAAGATTCATTATCTAGGCCTAGTGTTGTTAAATGGATGATCACTCTTCTGGAACGGTCTCCTGGAATACACGCGAATTTATTGATTAAGTTAACGTAAGTAGTTGGAATTAATTCTTCACGTAAGTCGTACGTTGCTTTCAACAAAATAATAATATAGGATAGTAATAAAGTATGGATACTGAACAAGAAGTAACATGTCTGATCAGCCAAAAAAAATGAAATCGCTTATTTTATTCCATTAATTGTCTAAACGATTTCTCTGGTGTTGCGGGTGTCCATGAGCGGCGCTGATCGCTTACCATCAGGTGATCCGTCTGCTCGTTAGCCTCCTATTCCATAAAAAAAACCATAGTTTAGCACTAGCAGTCGTAAGGACTTGGGGAAGGTCTTAAAACAATGATTGTGGCACCTGGTTCAGCGTGGAAGTCTAACACACACATTGACACGAAGGACATCTGTCATTTTCTTAAGTCTGGTAACGTAGTAACCCATTACACACGCACACATATATAACACACTGACATTTTGGTGCTTCAATCATTACTAAGTCACATTATGCTCACCTTTTTTCAACGTCCTTGAGTAAAGGATTAAAATAATGACTGTTAAATACTCAAATACTTGGTCCCGAAATATAAATTCTTAAACCTTGGTTACTAATCTACCCATGACATAGGACATCAGCTCTTTAAAACAAAATGTTTTTTTGAAGCTTCACAAGCAGCTTTGTATTATCAAAACCATTACGTAAAAACATCACATAAATAATTTGTTAATACTAAAATAAATAACTAACATTTGAATATTGCAACAAATTGATTTTTTACGTATTGGCACCCGCGAGCATTGTTCACAAAAACAATAACACGATACTACCTACATACAATGCAAAAATATTTTTTTTATCAAACAAACATTTTATTTATTCATCAAATTGATTTTCAAATGTCAATTTCCTCGAAAATAATGAACGAATATTTCAACACACGTTTAAAATCAAAGCAGAAACTAACTAAATACCTACTTGCATAGAACTAACTAAATAATGCAAAATTCATTTCAGATGTAGCGATCAAATTTGTAGTCGTAGGTAGCTTGTTGAATATTTAATGTACGTGGAGGTTTAATGACAGCTTGCTAAATGTTCCAAATCAATCGATAGCCGATGGGGTTGCTATTGACCCGGTAATATTTGCAATACGCCGCAACCCATTTCCCCTACACTGTAGGTACCTACACTATACACACATTAACATCAATTTGGCGACAGTAGTGATGCTCTATAGTCCATTCAATATTAATTCTGCTGGTCAGTCGTAGTTTATCGATTGATGTGTACTTTGTTCTAAGTAATGTGATGTTGCGTTATTCGGAGCAAAATTGCATGTGGTCTATACGGTGGCGATGTATAGTAAGACGTCTATAAAATGAAAGATAAGGAAGTCAAAAAAGTTGTTCTAAGAAATGTACTTACATAAACATTTGTAACAACAGTTTGCTAGATAATTTTAATGTACTTATATGTTATTACCTACAAGACAATTTGAACCAACGAATTAATACAGGCGAGACGTGATATATTCCAAAGACAGTTATGATTCTTAGATAATGAATCTTAACTCAAAGATCATCATATTTGAATGCCTGTACTAGGAAGAATATCTTGTATCACAGGCTAGATATGTCAAACCTAATCAACAGAAATATGACGAAGGTTACTGCAGTACCACCTATTGGATAAAATATATTATTACCTAAACGCAAAAAACATACAACGCATTTACATCACAACACTGCAAGGTTCCCCCTTTATAATCCCAGTTTCAACTTCCCTTTAAGACACAAAGCGTAATTCTTGCGTGTTTGTTCTCAACGATGAGTCGCGCATTTCTAGGCACATACTGAACTGATAATTTTGTATCATAATTATATTGTTCAGAAGTTTTTTCTCAACTACAAATTATGAACGAATAGAATTATTTCGAGGACCGTATGATTGTAGGCTGGGTAATGACGGTGCAAGTTTGGGCGCCTATTCTAGTGACGTTTAAATGCAGGCGATTGTATAGCGTGGATTTTTCCATGTAAGGTTTTTTGACGATCGTAGCTTAAACCAGAATGGAACTTTAATTGCAAAGAAATGAGCTTTGAGAATTTATCATATTTATTACATACCTAAAATTCCATAGAAGTTACTAATATTTAGCAATGATCATCATATTTAACAACTGATTAAATAATGATTTCAAAGAGCATTGCAGTGTTCATAACACAACAATGCTCTTTCAAAAGGACTATTATCTAACTCCAATCAAAACATTTAATTATTCTAAACACATTTCCAGAATAAGCGCCCGGAGTAGCCGCGCAAAGGCGCGGTTGTCAGTGCGTGACGTCATCGACAGGTGGCTGACAGCACTTGTACGTACCCTAACTCACATGACGGCCGAATTCGGTACGTTTTGACAGAACTACACTTGAAGAGGTTTTTTAAAAGACCCCGCCACCGAAACTTTTAAACCTTTATGTTTGTAGCTTGCCGAGTTGTATTGAGTAAGGAATGAGTTAGCCAAAATAGTTGGATTGCTGACAATATGTTTATGTAGAAAGTTAAACAATGAGGTGGAATGAGTTTTCTTGAGCCTGACGCTACGGTCTCCTAATATCGATAAAATTAAAAAAATACTTAATGTTAATTCTGGCAACAGGCTAGTGTATTCATTATTGAAGGCTTTGACGCTGTCGTCCCGGTGAAATCCGTTTCGTAATTAATTTTCGCATCTGATGCCTAGAGCAATCGCTCCATTCAGCCGGACCTAGGGTTGACGATAGAGTTTATATTATTGACCCTGCTAAATTTAATGCAACCAGGATAGCAACTGATTCAATTTTCAGTGCATCATTGTATGTAATGATATAAGTAAGGATGTTAATATATAAATAAATAAATGTATTTGAATGAATCTGTTGTAATGTATTTGAAAAATAGTTTACCATTATTAATAATTGATAACCAATTATTAATAATGGTAAAGAAACTATTTTCTATTATGTCTCTTATTATATTAGTGTAGGTATGTTAATTTTAGTGTAAACCAAAACGTAACTAATATTTTTTACACAGGAACTTTGAATAATTGACGTCGCACAACAAGAGTGCGCAGCGCACAGCGAGCGCGGCGATTGATTAAACTTCAAAATAAACAATCCAATCTGAAATAACTAACATAAGCCACTAGAAGTGTGTAGCACTCTGCGATTGCCAATCAATAACAAAACAATGCACGGTATATCACAGTTTGTTCTGTGATGTCATAATTGAGTGCGAGACAAACGTGGATGATCCACATCGCAATATATTTTTTTTTTATTTTCATTCGTTTTGTGTTCGTCCTTAAAATGTAATTTTTCTTCTACACCGCGTTCCAAAGCTTTATACAATTTTAGTTGCTTTAAAATATTGAAATTTATTAAAAATGTTAACCCTATAGTTCGTTAAGTCCTATATAAAATCGCATACATTTAAATTTGTCGGTATCGATGGTATGGTAGAAGATGTTAACAGAATTTTGTTAACGAGGTTATCCATTTTAGCCCGAGGTTTAAAAATGTCCCCATCTCTTTTACCGGAAGGGTAAAAGGGTCCGCCATTTTTCATCAATGCTTTCAGGTTCTCGCAATTCGATAACGTTAGGCTTAAAGCATTTTGTGCTTTTTGCCTACAAAACTTTTAGCGAAACTAAAAATGTTTAGTGGATTGAATTAAGCCAATTAGAATATTGCTAAACTACTAACAGCAGAGCATGGGCTGCTTTTAGAGGTATAACCACTCCCAGGCTTTCTAAAACCAGGCCTAGAGAATACATATGACATTCCTCTTCACGGAGAAGCGTATTATCCTTGTCGATGTGCATTAGGAGTTAATAGCCACTGTCACCAACAATTGCGTGGCTCAGGCTTAGCTTTGGTCTATCCATGTTCTAGCTACATCTACCTTACATTAATTGATATCGGCTATCCGAATACAGGTGACATTCTGAAATTGACATGATTGAAAGATAATCAACACGTATAGACTGTATGTAGCTAGACAAAGCTCTTAACTAAATGTTTTATGGGATTGAGTGCAGACGGATCACCTGATAGTATATGATCAGCGCCACACGTGGACATACGCAACGTCAAAGGATGTACTTACTAACGTGCGTTTGTGAAGGGTAACATTAATCAAAGGTATTATTGTGTATCAACAGTATTACAGCAATAGAAAAGATGTTGAATATATCCTACTATCTCACAGACATCCTATAGAATTTCATAAAAGCCATTATTCTTTGGAAAATTCAAAGGAATTATTTGTTAACTTTACATACCTACTGTTCACTGTATCGAAAATTTTCATGGAAGTGCAGTTGCCAAAATTCCATACGTAATAACTGAATCATAATTTTAAATGTTATCCTCTGGTGTTGCGGGTGTCCATGCGCGGCGCTGATCGCTTACCATCATGTCAAATCATGTGATCCTCCGGCTCGTTTGCCTCCTACTTCATAAAAAAAACTTGCTGAGAAACAATGAACATAATGTCGTGGTGGCCCGAAGGTTAAGGCACTCGCTTCTCATGCATGAGGGTGAAGGTTCGAAACCTATCAACGGCAAGCAAGTATCAATGTGACTTTTTCCGAGTTATTTAACTTACTAAGATTATTTAGACACCACTGACAAACGGAGAAGGAAAACATTGTGAGGAAACCTGGGCTTATAATTTCTAGAGGTAATTATAAGTTTGAAATCGTCAATCCGCAATGAGCAAGCGTGGTGATTAAATGCTTAAACCTTCTCAGTGTGAGAAGAGGCTTTGCTTAGCAGTGGGCACTTATAGGCTGTTGGTGATGATGATGACAATGAATAAAAAAACAACATTATTTTTCTGTATGAAATGTTACTACGATACGAACTAGCTTTGAACTATAACAAAATCAATAATCAAAGTTTTATTGATTTTGTTTCCATTCCTACGTACAATTTGGAGGCAGAAATTGACCCAATATAGTAAAAAAATATTTTGGTTCAAATCATTGTTGTAAGCTATAAGGTTCAATTTTGTATGTCTATTTCACATTTTTTATCGGGAACCTGGAAGCTGTGTCGGCATTGTTCTTTAACGATTTGACATTGCATGCATCACAATTCTGCGAACACAATTTGGGTTAAATTATATCATTATGTATCTTCTTAGGGACATCCAGTATTTGCAAAAAAATGGTTATCATTAAAGTAAGTATTGTACCATTTTTTGTTTCGTGACAAAAATGATGACTTTAAATTCACATGACCTGATTATCTCATTAGTCAAATTGTCGCAAAATGTACTCTGTCACGCCAGCTATACACGGTCACAGATCACAACTTTAGGTCTTTAGCTATTATTATGTATTTATTATTAATAATACGTATAATAAACTATAGGGGGAAGTCCCTTAACGCCGGACGGCACTTAACGCCGGGTACTTATATTATCTCGATAACTAATAACGCGAGCGATTCATTTTTTTAGTGGGAAAAAATTGAATCGCTCCTGGTATCAGTTGTCGAGATAATCCAGGTGTCCGGCGTTAGGTGCCGTCCGGCGTTACGGGACTTCCACTACATACAGGAAAATAATTGGGATACTTAATAAAAAAGTAATTTTCCACATCACAATACATCAAATGTTGCCCCTAGGAAATTCCAAATATGTAGGTATTGTTTTCGAAATATAATGTATTGTATTTCCTACATCAATTCATATGAATTGAAAGCTTATAAATTATGATATTGTAAGCAATACAAAATACGTTTTCTGTGAGTAAGTAGTACCTAACTAGTATTGTTTTAGTTTTTTTTTTAAAACGTCGCCCTACATTTGTATTTTCTCCTATATCGTGGGTGCGTTTACAAACATACTTACAAGTTCATATATTATACACAATGACACCTAGACCAGACTCGAAACAACAATTTGTGAATCACACAAAATGTTACTACTTAACTTATCCTACAATACCTCTATAGCAGTTGGCAGGTAAGTAGTCAAATTTAATACTTTTATTGAAATGTCAAAAACGATACTTTTCTATGAATTTTGTATTGGATAGCAACTTATGACGTCATCATATTTCTGCATCAAGTAGCATACTTATTTCCTTAAAATTTCCGAGAAAAAATCCCAAAGTAGGTAAATTGTCCAATCAATGGTAGTATGATTATTTTTTAATTTGAAACAATTTATTTTAAACCTAGGAAACTTTCCAATAGAGTTTTTATTTAATATGGCACCTCGGTATTCATCGGAGGGTATAATGATGTATATCGTTCAAGTCGTTGACATGGTAATTGTATTAATCCTAGATGATGATAACAAGTCACTCAATTAGCACACCTGTACGCAAACAATAAGGTCCACAACTCTCTTCAAAGCATACACCGCTTCAGCTAACATAGAAAAAACGTCACGCCCCTTCGCCCAGAATGCCCTCTTACCTTTTTTAGCGATCAAAATTAAGATACACTTAGACATTTTATTTTACAAAACATTCGTACCTTATCATGCAAATGTTTCTAAAGGTTTTATTGTATAGCAACTATCGAAATATTCTGATTAAAAGGGTGACAGGTGCATTTTTTTGTCAGAGGGTGAACCATGATCCCCGCTGACGTCAAGTCAAGCATCTCTTGATTTCGGGATTAACATCATGTTACCCCTCTGGACGCTGACATCCATAAAATGTCTGAATAATTGGATGGATACGTTAGTATCAGTGGAAAATTTAATTGTTATAATTTCTGCGTTGCTGAATATTTGATTTTCATTTAATTTGTTTATTATTGCTATGTTTTCAAGTTTTTAATTTTGAGTGTAGATAGGTCAGCGTTTGACTGTTTGATGTGTTTTATAGTTTCGTTAGGTATTTTCTATTTTTTAAAGATATTGATAACAAAAAGTTGTAATGTTTTTTTGTATCAATACGTTGTATTGATACGTCGTTTGTATTAATACGTTTTTACTTAGAATCATTTATTACAGAATTAAACATTCAAAGTTGACTGAAAGAAAAATAATACACAGCCCAAAACATAAAATATATTAAAGAAATTTTCTTCCACGAAAGTAAATATAAAGTTAAATAACATTCTTGAAAATATAAATTGTATGTACATAAAACCTGTAGATGAAGATTTTAAATTTGTAGAAAAACGGTGGTTATTTTTTAATGAACCCATCCGGTAAAGATATTATGATATTTTATTGAAATTTCGAGAGATTATTAACTGTAATTTGTAGCTCAAATGAAATGATTTTTAGTTATTTCATATAGCAATAAATATATTTTATGTAGGTATTTCCCCCATTTTCAGGATTATGAACGCCACTGAACCACCTACGAACACACAAATCATTTTGCTCTGATAGAAAATTCGAAAACAACTTAAAAATTCACCAAAACGTTTAATTTACTAACGCGTAGCCAGACCTAGTACCCTACAGTCTGCACGCAGCCTTACTGCCCTATTTTAGCATCGATTCGCCCCAATCCATTACAAATCAAAATCGATGCATTCATTTGGGTTAGCCCTCGTACACACGGGATACGCATACAGTGATTTTTAAGCCGCGTCAGACGCAAAAACAAATACATGTTTGTATATGTAGTAAGCTCGGTACTGTCGCGCGGTAAATCGTAGAATGTTGATTCGGAAAGGGGATGACACAGCGTGATCAATAATTATGATTCTTAATAAAATGTGTTCTTATTATATTACGTGTCATGTTGTGTATAAAAAATAAAGCCGATTATGCTGATAAGTGTACTGTAAGTTAAGTGTTATAACAGTAATAAGTCAATTATAAAATTGTTTCCGTTCAATCAACACGCGTTTCTGCTAATAAAAAATTCTACAGCATGTGATAAGTTGAACTAAAATTACAACAAACTATAAAATAAAATACGGCCCATTCACAACCAGGTGTTGTCAATCAGGCAAATTACATTGGGTAATGACTTAATCGACAATTGTACATTACAACGAGTAAATGTGTTTCAGTGGACGTGTCGAACAAACAGACAATCAAATTGCGTTCAGCGTTAACGACGGCGAAGAACGGAAACTAGTCGTAAAATTAAATAACATCAGAACCGAGCCACTGCGCCCAAATTGATAAGGCAACCGCGACTTTAATGTGGCGTCGTGGTTCTGTCACATTTACATTCAAAAGTCAAAAGTCAAAAGTCAAAATCATTTATTTCAACTGCTCGTTGGCCGAGTGGTCGCAAGTGCGACTGCCGGGCAAGGGGTCTCGGGTTCGATTCCCGGGTCGGGCAAAGTATTACTGGATTTTTAAAAAAATCTCAGTAGTAGCACGGAGTCTGGAAATGTGCCCGGTATATGGCAATAGGCTCACCCCCTATTACATGGGACTCATAACATAAATAGTGAAAAGTGGGTGTTACTTCTGTGTGCACCTCTGCCTACCCCTTCGGGGATAAAAGGCGTGATATTATGTTAAATAATAAGAAAAAAAAAATGTCAGTCTGTAGGTCAGTCCTCTAGTGAAGCTATTTGCTCATTGAAACTTTTCATTCAATACTACGTATTATTACGTAATAATACGTAGTATATTAGGTATTTATACTATCTACAGACTTAATAAACTTCTCAAGCCCGTTTGGTATTAAATGTCACTTGGATACATATTTTCCGAGTCCCAATTAAAATTAAAACTGAAAAATGTGAAATCATCTCAGAGAACTAGTTAATAAAAGTAATTCTATTAGTTCAAAAATCTAAGTAAAGCACGAACGGAACGAGGATTAAAAAACAATTGTGAACGTGTTTTCGCGTATTGCTCGCAGCGTGACGTGACCCTAAAAGTTAATGAAAACGCAGTAAAAAATCAACAAATAGCATATAATTTTATGTAATGTAACCAGTTGGTGGTTTGTACCCCAGGACGAGTAAATTATAATCACGATGATTACCATATCTGCGGACGAAAACCATAAAATTAAGGCAAGGGTTACATTCAACCGTCGGAACGATGGGCGCACCGAGCTGTCGCAATGACTTCATTAGCACCAAATTGCTTCGTGTGCCTCCATCCTTAATGTCACTGTCTTATTGACTTATTGTTATTATTTTATAACGTTTTTGTGACATTAAGCTAATGGCTTTCAAGACAAGGTATAAAATAAAATTGCCAATTGTCTGTTAATTACAAACACTAAAATTTATATGAATCATATACGCGTACCAATTATAAAGTTGGATACGTTACGGTACTTCAACGCCCCAACTATTCGAAGAGGTAGCAAATCATCATTAAAATAACAACCATAAAAATATCTGACACAATAGTTTCCATCTGATTTGCGATAATGATGCATCAAACGGTGCTAAGGGTGGGCCATATGTCTCTCATCGTACGCGTCCAATCACCCCTTGCCAATTATTCGAGGGTGCAAAGGGGAGTGCATTGATAAAATCACTGTTAATGACCAGTTCGGGAGTTGCAGTGACCGAATGTGAAGCTGCTAATGAATTACACCGAGGCCGAGTACCTACGGATTAAAACAATTTCGCCGCCAATAAGCGGATTTATAATATGCCTGTGAGATTTTGTAAAATAAAATTAATTTAATAAATGCTTATGCAAGTGTATGTCAGTATTTCTATGCGAATATTTCCAATTTAAATGCATGTTCAATACCAGCATTCGATGTATTTTGAGCATACCCATGTTGACCGCTGTCTACTTAAAGTTGGAATGTTAAACCATTTCGCATTAAAACAGTAATCAAAACATCACGCATAATAATTTCTTAACTAAAAATGTATACTATTACGCATCGTATCAATTGTATTTTATAAATCACTTAGCACTTGTTTGAAAATTTCTCGTCGAAAGACCAGATTCTGAAATCGACTCAAACTGATCTGGCTGACCGACCCATACAGTACACACTCAACAAGTTAATCTATTAGAACAAGAAAATAAGCTATTAAAATAAACTAGTACCGGTTCTATGAAAGCCGATTAAGCAAAACACCACGCATAAT
Source organism: Spodoptera picta (assembly GCA_038387885.1). Classification (NCBI taxonomy): domain Eukaryota; kingdom Metazoa; phylum Arthropoda; class Insecta; order Lepidoptera; family Noctuidae; genus Spodoptera; species Spodoptera picta. The sequence goes on from JAZHFQ010000105.1 coordinate 1,547,806, forward strand.
AATTTCTAAACTAAAAATGTATACTATTAGGTACGTATCGTATCAATTGTATTTTATAAATCACTTAGCAAATGGCTTGTTTGAAAATTTCTCGTCGAAAGACCAGATTCTGGAATCGACTCAAACTGATCTGGCTGACCGACCCATACAGTACACACTCAACAAGTTAATCTATTAGAACAAGAAATTAAGCTATTAAAATAAACTAGTACCGGTTCTATGAAAGCCGATCATTCGTCATAATTACAGCACATTGTTTTTATAACAAACACATGGAATACTTGTCGAGAATGTCGAGTTAACAATAGACAAACAAAACCCCTACCCTTTAATATTTTAACGTAACTTAAAACACTTGCAAATAACAAATATGTTTATTTATCAGTGCCATGTCATAAGCGGTGAGCGATTTTACTTCATGTAGGTACACAAGATATAGAATTATAGACGACTAGCTTCTGCCAGCGGTTTCGCCCATATTCTCGTGGAGTGAAAAGTGTGCTATATTTTATTTCAAACTATAATCTACCCTTGTTTTATACCGATTCCTTCAGTGGATTTGACGTGAAAGAATAACAAACACACACGCACAAACATATTACATTTTCACAAACATTTATACAATGCATTGAAAGACGATCACACAAAAACGCTTACTACATTTAGCGTCTTAGTATTGCATATTCGTTTGGTTATTGATAATCTTATCTTGCTTACAGCAAAGGATTAAGAAATCACTGGGGGACAATGTATAGCAATGGACAATTTGTAACTAGTATGATGATGACAGGAGATCCTGGAGTAGATATTAAGAATTTAACTCACACCGTACCATTTACAAAGACAGAAAATTTGATTTCAATAAACAAGACTGATAACAACAATGATATTTAATTTTACATTTGAAATCCAATCTCGCTTAACACCCATAACTTAAACCCCAGTCAACATAAATCGTAAAGTTAAAAAAAACACAAATATGTGGGGTGTAATCAACAAGGGTTCGTGAACAAATACAATAAAATATTATCAATGACACGCTGCTAGTGTTAGGATTATTATTGGCTTGTTTGTTTGTCTCGTAATCGTACAAAGTCAACAAAATTCGAAAATAACGCAAACAAGAGATATTGTACTACAATAGTCATAGTCGTTAATGCTCCTAAGTGAACGACAAAGACAATCGCAGCCGAATGGCTGCGAATGCAGGTAACATTTTGTATTGGTTGATCGTTATTTTATTTTACAGGAATTTGATCTCAGACGCAGAAAATTTTCTATAACTTCCTTTGAAATAAAACGGCTTTTGAGACAAGCAATTCAAACAGTTCTTTTAGTCGTATTTTATCGTCTACGTAAAAATAATTGACTAGACGAAACTACTCGATGGCCAGATCTTCTTTAAAATGCATGCATTCATAAAATTGAATGTAAAAAGTACTGGTTTTATATTTTATTATAAAGGCGGATAAGACTTTCCAAGTTAGGAAGAAAAACAAAATAAACTTGTAGAGATCTAGACCACTAGTCAATGAGGACCTAAGTTTCTTCAGCGCTTCACAAAGGAGCTCTTCTTTCAGTTGGGGAAAATTTATGTAAAGTGACCTCTCACATGGAGTGCGGTCGCTAACTTCTTGTGCTAACAAGATACTGGTTATTCAAAAGAAAATGAACATCTTTTTAACGGGGTTTTATAAAGAAAGTATAGTTGAACGCGATTTGATATTCGCTTTTGCAGCAAAGCACCTCTTATTGATGGATTAATAGCCTTCAGATTCCATTTTATATGATTATTTCAAATTAAACTTTTTTGCTCTATGAGATGTCTAAGATGAAATGTCTGACTTTAAGTATAAAGTCTAGCCAGGAGACGTCCAGAGCTGAAAAAGTACTCTTTTTATGGAAAATTTTCCTTAATCCCTACCTATGTTTATAAAACTGAATTTATATGACTAGTCGCATTTTTAACAGTGTCCTACAACCGCATGGAAAAGTGCGTTCAGTCGCTGCAACGGACGGAATACACACATACATGAAATCACACAAATTTATTTATAGCTCAAAACATCGATCAATATGACTAGACCTACCTCTAGTCTAACGAAGCAGACGTGAACGTTTTATTTTAAAATACGTTTCTACTGTAAAAGTGCTTTGAAAATCAATTTAGTAGCAAACGGTATACCAATGAAATATATTTCTCAGTGCTCATTTCGTAGTTTAATTATTTATTTCCGTGCTTTGACTAGTTTTTTCTTCAATGTTTGAGAGAACTTAAAGCACTAGATCGGTAATTCTACTAAAATATTTACCGTTCACGGCGTTGTAAAAAACCTAATTGCCAGTTTCGTTTTTAATCTTGTTTTACCTTAAGAGATTCCTTTCATCCGATTTGCGACAGAAAAATATGCATTGCTTAACTCGTCGAGTACCGTCATTATAGACACAATTATAGAACAATAGGTTGCGGTCACCGGTGACCGCTTGGTGTTTGACAGTTTAAACGAAAATGGTTAAAAAATTACATGTTTAGTTGTGAAAAGGCGAGCAAAGCGAAGTTGTCGTTAAGTCTGAGAACATTTTCTTCTTTCAGTGATGAATAGAAGAGTAGAAGGTTGCATTGCAGAAGAATATAAACTGTAAACACGACATCATTATCAGTAATGATGTAAACTGCATAATGGAAATAGAATTTAAAAACTATGGGGATAAGGGTCAAAATGTGATAGACAAAGAACTAACCATAATATTCTGCTTTAAAAATTATATGGAAATAACACAGTAAAGTAAGGGATTGTAATAATAGTCTCCTATTCACATAGTACCAAAAGTCACCTGACAACTTTACACATAGATACTAAGCACATTTATTATTCAATCAATCCTTTATACTTGGAAATTAATAAGAGAATCAAGCGGAAATATTATCTTTCTACACCATATTTTTATCGTTACGAGTGGCCGAATATCGGAGCCCAACCCTTCTGCCGATGCCTCGAGTCCGATAACACAACGTCGACGTACAAAATGTTCAGTTGTATCTAAATCCAAAAAAAAGTTCAACAAAAAGAAGTCACCTTGCCGATTGGGGCTACTAAATTGGAGGTAATGAAAAATATTATATTTAGTACTTTATTTATTATTCGTTTTATCATGAAAAAAAGTTAAACGCAAAACTTTCTGATGAGGTATAGATGTTTGCAATTTTTATATTCTACATGATTTTTAATAGCTACTTACTGATCGACAGTCACGGTCACTCTGCCAAAACGAGTGTCACGGATAATTTGGGCGAACCATTGATTAAAATAGCACTTTAATTTAGGAGTTAATGTCACATTGGTAGCCATTTGGTAACTATTATAAAAGCAATTATTCAGTAGGAGAATTTTAAGCAGATTTTTATAGTATAGAACAGACCAGAAGGTTAAGAAAAAATTTGCTTCATCGCTTATTTCGTAGCCATACAGTCACAAATTTACAGGGCAAATGACAATCGATCACATACCTTAAACCTTTGGATTAAGAGTTTTGACAGAACACGACTAAGTGAGGACAGCGCAGGTGACCGAGTTTTGATTAATCGACTAAGAGAATCGGATCAAAATCGACTTTCACGAAGACGGCACGTATTTATCACTTGCTCGGTGATAGGGTTAAGTAGTTGAATGTAAGGTGTATAAGTAATGTCTTTATTAGGAAGAAATATTAGAATAAATTAACAAAAATATTCAAAAGTATATTAATGTTTGTTGTTAACGAAGTAGGTGTTGTTACAGTGATAGTGTACTGTTTTGTAGCCCTAACTAAGGTGTTCTATTTCAAAGTGAATATACCTAAAAATGTATAAAATGGAGACAGTGAACGAGAAATACACAGCAATATATCTTCACGAGATATCAAGCTTTTGCTTACTTTTTGGCAGCAAATATGCAGATATTTTCAACTGAGAAATTGTACCCTACTGCAACAAAGCTTCGGTCAAAACTCACTCAAAAATGTGAACGTTATTCAACCGCGGTCCCACACCGGTGTGGTTCGGATCAAAGCGCTGCGAAGTTCACACCGCTTTCCACCCGTAATTGAGTGCACTATTATTCCTCTTTCAACAAAACATTTTTTCTTTCTACATATATATTTTTTTAATTTCTCGAATTTGCACGCACTGGGTCAAACAAGGGGCGCGTGCGGGTACTGCGGGTCTCGTTACGACCCGCGGCGGGGGCACGCGGCCGCCACGCGCCCACTCTTCATTACCCACCATTCTCCTAACATTATTGTTTCCGCCACGCGTCTATTATAGCGGTTTTAGTTTTTTCTCTTTTTTCCTCTAGTAATCGGATCGCAAGGGATTAGTCGATCCGAGTGATACGTGATTCGATCAACATAAACATGCTATTTAATGGCTTTAGAGGTTAATAGCTGTGTTAATGGTTATCGTTTTGTGATCGTACGGCTGGTTGGTGAATGTTGCGATTTGAATCTCAATTAGTGCATTAGTTTATGTATTTGCAAATATACTTATTACAGTAAGTTAATGAAATGATATCCTTAATCTAGCTAATTATTAGGTACTACTAAAGCCTATTTGCATATCCTTTTGCCTTGTTGAAAATACACCATTGTATCCAAAGAATAGAGTTATTTTTATAATTTTAAATGAATGGGCAATAAATCACAAAGAAAATGTATTTTCCATGATACGTAAAAATGTTTACTAAAAATATCTTTATTACTAAAAATATCTCCAGTAAAAATACAATGATCAGAAAAACAAAGTTCAAATAATATTGGGATCTATCTACCTTATTGAAGTATCCAGCCTAACTTGATCTCTCTTTTATTGAATTGAATTGAGTTTTATAGACCAAGGCTTCGACCTGGGGATGGAAATATATTTATTGTAATATTCACACAATAACGTTTATAAAGGTGTACAATGTACATTGATAAAAGTGAAATAGAATATATTTGTATACCATGTAGGTGGTAAAAATCCTACTTTGTGTCATTTTCTACCTAATGAAAAGCAATTCAGGCAAGTACATATTAGTGGACAACACAATTGGGTACCTGCCTTTATCAAAAATAAATTATTTCGACCTTTCAATCTCGTACAAAATTCATAGAAAACTGTCATTAGTTCGTTACTTCATTAATCACGTTCTAAGATTAGATACATAATACACTCGAATCACTTAAATTGTGTTAGAAGAAAAATACTTGATAACCAAAATATTTTTCAATAAAATTTCTATTATAATTACTTTCTTAACAAAACCATATTACCTTACCTAGGAAGTCCACTTTTCATCGACAATGCAATAATAGTTTTTCAGGCATGTAGTTATTTCAGGAAGTTTTTGTAAAAAAGAATTTATTCGTATTCATATTTATTCATATTCATTTCTTTATTTGCATACTATGTATATTGTTTCACAGATTTTACTGTAACGGTAACTGTGTAACGGGCTCAAAGCTGGGACACTATTATGGACTCTGTCGGGCACAGAAAAATATTAAGATACAATTTTGGAACAGCATTTATGACAAAAATATAAAATAAAACATAACTTTGTTAATAGTTTTAAAAACACAATTAATTTATGTTCTATGTTCAAGGAGTTCCTTAAAAACCAGGGGAATGTAAGAGGATGTTCATGTTAATCGCAGTAGTATCATCTGTACGTTATTATCAATCTTACTCTGTACTAAAATACCACCACCACCTCAACAATAATTATATAACGTATCGCACGTATCATGAGGAGGTTTCTGACTCTGGAGCCCTAACTACCGGTAGCTTGGACCATGCTCCTGCAACTGGCCGGTCCTATATATTAATATTTTTAAATATTATTATTTTGTTTTTTTCGTCGTAAGTATTTAAAATGTAATTTTAGAGAGTTTTAAATAAATATATGGAAATATACTATGAAATAAAAATTGGTAAGTTCTTGTAATCCTGTATAACATTGCTTGTAAATATTAAACACATTTCCGACGTCAAAAACTTCAACAACAAATAAGAATTGATTTTATTTTCTCTCTTCTTTGGCAAATGAGTAACAGTTGACTTGTTAGTACGAAAAATCGAGATACATGCCAGTTCTTGGAGATACATGTCATTTTCAACAAAATATAAAAAGTTGAATAATATTTCGGGTTTCGAATTGAAAAATACATTTAAAAAGATATTTGTTGATTAAATAAAATAAAATACATTAATAATTAAAAACTTCGGTTTACTCACCTAAAAATAATGAGAAAAGCTCTACTAGTTTCGAGTCATATAAGGACTTTTTACCCGAAGGTATTCCGATAATCCCACAGGATCGGGAAAACGGGATCGCTCGTACGAAGTTGCGTGCAGAAGAAGCAAGTTTCACATAATAATACCTAAACATAGAAACCTACATAAATCAAATATCTAAATAATGGAATTTATGCAAAACGTCAGGCTTGCGTAGCTTCATTACATAGCTCATCAGATTAGAGAGCTCAGCTTCATATTTCCTATTATGATCCCTTTATACCTCATTACGCTATTGTCCGTTGTGAACAAAGTCTGATTTTCATGATAGACAAACTGATGAACTGTGTTTGGAATTACTAATATTATTTCAACTGGTATTTAGGAACTTGATGAATAGTTAAAGAATACCTACCGTATTAATAAACTAGTTGTAATTACCTACATAAGTTGTACACTATAAAAATAATCCATCATAAGTATTTTCTCAATTATTATTATGAAACGAAGAGCAAATAGAAAACAATAACATAACATAATATCATGCCTTTTTATCCCATAAGGGGTGGGTAGAGGTGCACATTACGGCACTTAATGCCACTGCACAATGTAACACCCACTTTTCACTATTTATGTTGTGAGTCCCATGTAAAAGGGAGTGACCCTATTGCCTTAAACCGGGTACAATTCCAAGCTCGGTGCTCCCACTGAGAATTTTAAAAACCCAGTAAAACTTTGCCTGACCCAGTCGCACTTGCGACCACTCGGTCAACGAAGCAATATAGAAAACAATAGTTCAATAGTTTGTGTAAGTATGTATGTAAATCTCACATATATAAACTTTTAAAATTCATAATGCAATGCAACAGCAAAAATATATTTTTATAGAGGTATATATAAAATTCCCAGACATTGTATTGACCAACCCGTTGAAAATAAAAGCTAGTAAGTCGAAATTTTCTGGTTCCCGTAACATTTTTACTTCCTCTATATCCAAGAATATTAGGGGCCCCATGTAGTCATGGGGTGTTATTCGAGATGGGAGCCTAGTTCATGATCATTAGGAAAGCCTGTCGGATTCTTTCTGTAGGAGGACTTATGAACGCGTGGCGGTCACGTGCCACCCTCCACGATATTTGTCTATACCTGATTTGTTCGAGCTCATTCAAACGGATTTTAGTGCGATATTTTTTTTAAATTTGTAATGTTTGTTTGTGGTTGAGCTGTTATATGCATAATCTTTTAATCCTTTGTGGTTATTTAGTTTTTGAAAAATGTAGCGGTAATAAATTGTTGTTTTACTTACATACATACATATATAACATCACGCCTTTTTATCCCCGAAGGGGTAGACAGAGGTGCACATTACGGCACTTAATGCCACTGTTTTACTTACATGTTGGATAAAATATATTTTTATTGTCAATAGATCTGGCGTTTGGCTTCAGTGTCTCCTGGAGACAGCAGTGATGCGGCCAACGATTCTTGAAGACAACTTTCTGACACCGAAACATCGACTCTAGCAAAGAACTTCATTCACTCCACAATAATAAACTACTATTAAATAAAAATTGCAACAATGCTAAAATATAAAAAGAAACCTTAACCCTTATTCGCTGCCCCAATTTTAACAGAGAAATTTTCGACCCATCGAATATAATTTAATAATAGATTGTAGCGAAGAATATTATTTAATCACTGCTCCTGTCTGTAGCCAGAGTGGTATCAAACAATAGATATTGACAGGGATCGTCTACCCACCTGCAAATGCAAAGGGTATTATAACCACCCCATTCTACCTCTATAATATTACTCTCATTTAGTTCGCCATCATGGATACAGGTGTCAAATCTATACTTAGTTATCGAAGCTCTTCATTGCGTCCAGTTAAAAGAAAATTGTGGCTCATTTTTATTGAAGTATTTTCTATCTCGCTTGTTCAGTACTTACTTCAGTATAAGTAAACAGTAGCCAGTTTAATTAATTTATATACCTCTATATATATATGTACCTCATGATAATAATGAGGATATTTTTTTGACGTGTTTAATTGACATTATTTTATTTTTTTAAGGTGTAAATATGTATAAAAAACTATGATAGGACATATTAAACGTTACAAAAGATTATTTTTCTTTTTGTGCGATTGCCAAGTAAGGGTTAGATATTATAGTCAATACTTAGTTAAAAAAATAACATTTGCTTTTCATTAACATTACAAACCACAAGTATAAACATACTGCATTTTGTTTTTATTTGCACATCACAATCTATTCAATAACAAAACTAAAAGACCTTATTTATTCATTGAATAAATGAAATAAAAACTGTTGTTGTACTCCTTTATTTGTTTTCCTAAAACAAACAAACTCAAAACATGCTATGAATTGTTTTTATTATCATAAAACTGAGTGGATGTGAACAAATAATTCCAGTTATAAAGTAGATGATGATCGCGGGAACCATGCTTCGGCACGAATGGGCCGGCTCGACCGGAGTGATACCACGGCCTCACAGAAAACTAACGTGACACACGAAACGAACACGAAACGAACAACGCAAGCGTTGTTTCACGTCGGTTTCATTCAAACGAGCGAACGGATCACCTGATGGTAAGCGATCGGCGTCACCCATGGACACCTGGAACTCCAGAGGCGTTACAAGTGCGTTACCGGCCTTTTAAGATTAGAAATATTAGGATTGTTGGGATTAAAGATTGGGAAAGGGGAGGTGGGGGGAGTAATTGGGCCTCTGATAACCTCACTCATACGACAAAACAACGCATTCGCTGCTTCACGTTGGTTTTCTGTGAGACCGTGGTATCACTCCGGTAGAGCCGTCCCATTCGTGCCGAAGCATGGCTCTCCCACACTTATAAAATTGTCTAATGTCGATTTTATACTACAGTGAAGAATTTACTGAATATTGAAAAATCGGCCGTTAAAATCTTAAATTATCTGTGAATACTTTTTTGAACGTACTGCTCTTTAAACCTCGAAGATGTAGACTAAGATTCACTTTACATTATAACACCCACTTATCACTCACGACTTATTACGAATATAAAAAAAAGCAATATTACTTTGCCCAACTTGCAAATCGTTTAAGAACCGTAACCCAACAATCACGATTTACATCACCTAACCGAAGCCAGTTCTAAATTATATGAAAAAATTATCACAATACTCTCTTTGAATTTTCCATTCTAATATTATTATGAATTATATTCCAACTACATTAAGGTTCTGTTTATGCCTACACAATAATAGACAATACTAAGATCTGATTTCAGCCTTCATCAGCAATGGATTTAGTTCACTAATGAGGATATAATAGAGACTATGAAATCTCATTGATATCGAGTTGTTATCTCTCTAAAAATTGATTGTTATAATGTAGCTATTGTGTATCGATTCCTGTATCGAGTCTAGACGTAGTACTTGAAATGCTGAATCGGAAGCATTTACATTAAGTTTATATCGGCTGAAAATCATGTATTTGCATTTAAAATGTCTGTTGCTTTTCTGAGGTAGTTAATGGTTTTTAACCGAAACTAAAAAGACGCGGATAAAGTGAAATATAATTAAAATAACATAATGGTAGACTTTAATATTAATAGTATTCATATTTCGTATACAATTTTAATCTAACTGTACAGTTACTAACCTACAAATAATGTTAAATTCGGTTAACTAAATTTAACAAAAACTCCCTGTTTCCAAACTAAAATTGTTTCAGTATTTGCTGCTCAGGTATTCCAGAATTGTTTCATGTTCCATCTATTCATACAAACAGTACAGAGTTGAAACAATGGAGCGGCTCAATTATAAAAATATCGTACCGTCTGCTATACTTGACATCTAGTCCAATTGATACTTGAAACGAAATGACAAGCCTTTCTATTCTGCACGCCAGAGTACTTTTTCGTATATTTCACATCAAGCTATAATATCCAGTATAAGTTAACCGTCGAATGTACCGATATATCCTACTAAACTAATCCTACTAAACGAGACCTTGATAAGCTGGTTATGTATAGGTAGATGTATAGCTGTGTTTACCTGTCCTTTTTTAGCATGGAGCTCATAAAATGACGGATGCATAGTTTTTTATGTCAAGTATCTTACAATTGTTCCCTAGAAATACAAATGACAATGTGTTGCATCCATTTCATGTTTACAGTTGTATTTTTTCGGAATTGTATTTAGTATTTTATATCATTTTTAAGAAGTGTGTTCCCGCGACGACTTTTTTTTTTAGAAGGTTCGCCCCCTTCACGTGCGCCGCCTCCACCTTAGCTAGCATGGCTGCTTCGCAAAAGGAGGAGACGGCATACCAGTCCCCCTAGATCCGCACCATGGCCAGAGCCGGACGCGAGAATGGCACGGTAGTGCTCAGCCCACGCAGGGCACACTGCACCGTTTTGTGTGTTTTGTGTCCACCGTGTCCTCGCAGTGATGACACCCGGACGTTTCCTCCCGCCAAGCCAAAACAGGTATCTCCTGAAACTCCCGTATCCAGTAAGCACCTGCGTCCGGCAGTAGGTGACCATTTTGGACTTAACAATGGCTTACTGATAAACACTAACAGGCCAAGTAAAATAGTCTAAAAATAAAATAGCAGACATTTCGATTGAAAAAATTTTCTAAGACTTTTTACGAAGAAATAATACCTATGTATGATTCAAGACCGAACGATAAAGAGCTCTCAATAAGTCGATAGGGTAGGTACGTGCAATAACCTAACGAATAATTTTAAAGAGTTCATCTAGAGAGTAGCAATAAACTCTGTAGTACTCTTATTAAATCAATTTCAAAAGTTCTTCAGTGTAGGTTTTAATTTATCTATTAGGCTGCAAATATAACCTTTATTAAATTTCCAATAAAAAATTAAATAATATTAAAATTAACTATTAATAAATTAATAATAAAATATATACAACTTAAGATTAAAATTATATAATAATTTTAAATAATAAAAGAAAAACAAAAACAACTATTTGCATAAAGCATCGAAGTGTAGGTGATTCAATATCACAAGATAAAATATATACCCGTGGGACCAATGATGTACGTATTCCCTACATATAGTAGGCTAAGTGATAAACAGTAGTTCCAATTTTGTTCTTTAAACTTTCAAGAAAGGCCAGCAGCAGCAGCGGTCTTCCTAAAGGAAGGCCAGCAATGCACTTGTGATCCATTTGTCCATAGGCGGAGCTGATCGCTTCACCAATAGCCTATAAATGCCCACTGCTGAGCAAAGCCTCTTCTCACACGGAAAAGGATTGAGCATTTATCACCCCACGCTTGCTCAATGCGGGTTGGTGATTACAAACTTATTAGAAATTATAAGTCCAGGTTTCCTTACGATGTTTTCCTTCACCGTTTATCAGTGGTGTCTAAATAATCTTAGAAAGTACATATAACTCTGAAAAAGTCACATTGGTACTTGCAGTTGGTAGGTTTCGAACCCGCACCCTCATGCATGAGAAGCGAGCGTCTTAAAGCTGATCGCTTAAATCCCACAAAGGTGATGTATTCGTTTGCCATTGCATAAAAAAAGTAACACATATAACACTACTGATAGTTAAGTAATCAGCTACAAATCAAAGTACTCCACACGCCAAACCATGGTTCACCTCATCAAAAGTCCAATTATAATGAATTGATATTAAAGTTTTGTGGGTCTCTTCAGAAATCATTAAACAATGAACTATGATCCTCGGCACGGGAAAAATACACAATGAATACCCCAAACAATACCTTCGAAAAACCATTTCCCAAGAACGGAGCCCTTTGTTCTAATAAAAACTGTGAAGCGGGTTGTATTGCGAAACGAAGGGGACCCGTAGTTTTTTAATTTAACTTACAGTATAATTATTCTCATCTAGTGTCGTTACGTGTGAATTTGTAAATCTATTATAAATTAGAAATAATATTCTAATAGTGCAATAATGCGTACGTATTATTATATTACTGCCTCATTAGCTGCGTGGTCGCAAGTGCGATTGCCGGGCTAGAGGTCTCGGGTTCGATTCCCGGGTTGCGCAAAGTATTACTGAGTTTTAAAAAAAATATTAGTTCTAGCACGGAGTCTAGAATTGTGTAGGCTCACCGCCTTTATATGGGACTCATAACATAAATAGTGAAAAGTGGATGTTACATTGTACAATCGCATTAAGTGCCGTAATGTGCACCTCTGCCTACCCCTTCGGGGCCTAAAAGGCGTGATGTTATGTTATGTTATTATTATATTTCAATGATCACCTCGTTACTCACTACCTACCACGTGTCGTATTCTGTTTAAACACCCACCTACGACACATGAGAAAATCTCAGTGACATTTATTTTTATCAAACATTTGCAGTTGTATTTATCTTCAACATTTTCTTTTGTTTCAATAAATAAATGTTTACATTGTTCTCACATACATATGTGTACAATATTGGAATATGTATCATAGACATTGTAAAACAAACTTTTTAAAATAGTAACGAATGGAGTTTTGTTGCTCGTTCTTCTCCACTCGAATCGACATTTTGGAACGAGCGCCTAGCTTCACTGACGGACAGACTGACAGACTATTATTTATTTTATATTTGTTGACGTTTCAAAAGTACCAAATTATGGTTTACTGTTGACCATATTCATAACATCACGCCTTTTATCCCCGAAGCGGTAGGCAGAGGTGTACATTATGTCATTGTACAATGTAACACCCACTTTTCACTATTTATGATATGAGTCCCATGTAATAGGGGGTGAGCCTATAGGCATATACCTACCTGGCACAATTCAAAACTCCGTGCTAAGACTGAGAAATTATAAAATACACAGTAGTACTTTGCCCGACCCGGGGATCGAACCCGAGACCCCTTACCCGGCAGTCGCACTTGCAACCACTCGGCCAACGAGGCAGTACCTCTATATTAACGAGGCAACTATATTCAATATCATGAAAAACCCAAAAATATTGAAGAACAGATAACATTTTTATTTAATTAATCGTATCGTTATTTTGAATAATATTGGAAAAAGAGTATGAAAGTGATATAACAATGAAATGAAAAATGTTTTATTTTTTTACCAAGGCAGAAAATCTATTATATTTATTATTAATTATTATGTACTAGCTTTTACCCGCGGCTTCGCTCGCGTCACAAAAGGATAAAAAGTAGTCTATGTGACATATACCAATACATACAGCACCATCTATACCAATACTTTTGTTTTCCCTCGGGAATATCAAATTTTTTCGGGATAAAAAGTACCCTATTATTTAATCCAGACTACTAACTTTACGTCTGCAAAAATTCAATGCAATCGGTTTAGTAGTTACGGCGTGAAGTTGGAACAAACAAACAAACAAACAAACTAACAAACTCACTTTCCCATTTATAATAGTAAGGATAGCTTTTACCCGCGGCTTCGCTCGCGTCACAAAAGGATAAAAAGTAGTCTATGTGACATATACCAATACATACAGCGCCATCTATACCAATACTTTTGTTTTCCCTCGGGTATATCAATTTTTTTCGGGACTAAAAGTACCCTATTATTTAATCCAGACTACTGACTTTACGTCTGCAAAATTCAATGCAATCGGTTTAGTAGTTACGGCGTGAAGTTGGAACAAACAAACAAACAAACAAACTAACAAACTCACTTTCCCATTTATAATAGTAAGGATAGCTTTTACCCGCGGCTTCGCTCGCGTCACAAAAGGATAAAAAGTAGTCTATGTGACATATACCAATACATACAGCGCCATCTATACCAATACTTTTGTTTTCCCTCGGGTATATCAATTTTTTTCGGGACAAAAAGTACCCTATTATTTAATCCAGACTACTGACTTTACGTCTGCAAAAATTCAATGCAATCGGTTTAGTAGTTACGGCGTGAAGTCGGAACAAACAAACAAACAAACAAACTCACTTTCCCATTTATAATAGTATATATAAGGATAAGGATACGGTTTACTAACGTAACTGTTTGACAAGGAATTCGAATTTCAAATTTATTTTTCATTTTGATTTAATTTTTATTAAAAGAGTTTTTTTTTAAATTTCAAGCGGTACCCTAAATGAGCGATACGTGAGTTTTGGTTTGTTTTTTGACACTAACAATGGGGCAGAAGAGGGCACTAGGGCGCGCCACGTGGCTTCGCGAAACTATTGTCTCCCCTACCATTTGAAAAAGAACTTTAATACTTTCTCATTAAAAGCTTTTTAACCTGATTTACGGTGACGTATCTTGTGGCGGATGCCAGAGCAAAATACACGAGAGAATTTAATGATCAGTCCTTAAGCTTTTTAATAACCTTGTATTTATTTGTTTGGCGTATTGTTGTAATCTGATCAACAGCATATTTAATGATGTGAACATTAATAATGCGTCTTTAAATAATACATTTTTTTTTTGTAAAAATGATTGTTTTTCATTTCATATTTTTAATGTGAAAAACATTCATGAACAGATTTCCACTTGAAAACAAACATGAAACACAAGCAGCTAAAATGTAACACCCTGTGTTTTTCCCATCGTACCCCAGTTGCATTCTGACGCCTAGCAACGTGTTGCAGTGTGGGGTTACGTGTACCAGTCGATAAGTTACAATTACACACTCTGTACAACCGGAGCGCACCATTGATTTGGCGTAAATTTCCCATTAATTTGTACACGCGGGCTTCACACTGGCTTTGGGGAGGAAAACGAGGGTTCCGAGAGAGGAGCCGCTTTTATTCGGACTTATAAGGGGGTCTTATAATCCTATTGTAAGCGTGAAAGTTGGTAAAAAGGCATAACTGATTTATAAAATATTCTATAAATTTAAAAGAGATAAGAATGAGACACAAATTCTACCATCTCCTTTCCGATGAACATAAAATGTTTTCGAAAAAAAAATAGGAGTCATCGCCACACCATTCATTTATCGAACCGAGTGAAGCGACGAAAAGGTCACTGAGACCAAAAAAAGTAACAAGTAACAAGAAAGTGACAAAAAGCCGTGTTCGAGATGACAACGTCATCGGAGCGATCTCGCTTGACGATCAATTATGTATGATTCATTGCGTGCGCGCAGGCTCGGTGTGTCCCCGGTCCGCTCCAAAATATTATGATTTTAAGATTTTATCGATGTTTCCAATAAATAAATCTGTTGAGACACTCGCTACATTGTTTCTACGTTGTGGGTATGATGTAAAAAAAGTATTGTAACATGCAACGTTTACCACAGATCAGTCATTGTGTAATGAGTGGAACGAAGATCTCACGGTCGCCCTAACATGTGCAGATTGTCAAACAAGTCAAGGCATTGTAAGAGTCTGAAAATACGTCAACACCAGCTCAAAAATGATTAAAATACAGTTAATATTGGTACTTAAAGGTAAAATCCAAGCTTGGATAACCAAGCAAATATATAAGTTTCATTTTAAGTGTTTTAACTAATGGAAAGCATCAAGTCATCATTCACTTTATGAAAGATATATTAAGGAATTCTAAATCAGAAAAGTTGCTGACCGCAACCTAGTTGAAAACGGTTCATTGGTGATAGACTAACCAATAAAATAGTCTACATTAATTCAATAATATACATATGGTCGTAAGAACATACCTGTTAATTGCTTGCACTTATTGTAACTGAAATCTTTGTATTCTGTTTAAGCTAAATAAACTCCAAATAGCAATACATCCCTGCGTCGTTGCATTCAGAATAATTTAAAAGTAGCTAGAACTTAAAATCTTTTGTTTTTCTTCAAATGGCAATGCTGCGAGAACTGACTAAAGTTTCAAATCAAGAAATAATATTCTGTTAAGACAGTTCCTAACACTTCGTAGATAACAATCGTCTCCGACTCAATGAACATTCATCACATTTTTTGTCACACAGCGCCATCTACCTAACTCGTCAATGAATCGGAAAACGATCAATAATGACATCTCGTTTACCGTTACATTTGAAATTGATAACTTTATTTCAAAGCCTATAAGGTGTATTTTCCCGTGATATTTGTTATCTAAATGTGTGGTTTTGTTGTAAATATTTTAGATGTCACATCTATGATAAAACAATAGCAACTATCTAAATTGACGATGATTGAAACTTTAGCATCGTTTTAAAAGAGATCTTGGAATAAATCTATTTTTCTGCTTATGTAAACTTTATCAGGAGTACCTACCTTTCTTTTTGTAGTAGTTCCTCTTTGTTACATTTAATATCACTTTATTGATCGAGACGCGGGGCATAGCTTGAAGAAGACCATTGCCGTGGGAAACGTTGAGAGGAGAAGGGCAAGAGGGCGATTCCCAACCAGATGGTCTGACCTTGGACAACCAAGAACCGAGGTTTTACACCACAATACGAATGGTCACAGACAGTAGCCGATGGAGACAATTTGTCCAGTCCAGAGTAATGCCAGGGTGATCACGATCCTCAGTCGTAAGGGAACGACTGGAGAGGGCGAAGTTGTAAGAAAAATTAGCATTTTTACGCTCTAAAAAATATTTTCTACGTTTATTGAAAATTACCTTCAAACATTATTTATTAAACGAGGGTTAAGGAAACTTTAACATGGATTGAAACAGGCTAATTGGTTCTTCGATAACTTATAATAGAAAATATTGAAAAGAATATTCCTTCATAATATTTTTTATAACTTTACTTCTACCGGGTTCCTCAAACGAAGTTATCAAAATATTACGAACTTGTCGAAATTATAATACTGCCTTTTAACATTAATGTCGATAGTTATAAGTTTTGTAGTTACAAAAAGTATGACACTGAACAATTTTTGACACGCAGAGATTGTTTTTTAGGAATTGTAAGTAAAACCTCGGATAGTGCCACTATTTGCCTCAACCCCTAATAGAAAAGGAAGCTAATCAATGCTGAACTTCCTGTTGATAGAAAACGAGACTGTTTATCACAAAAGAAGTTCCAGTGCAAAATATTACTATCTTCTGAATTTCTAGTTAAGAACAAAAAATACATATTACTATAATTTATTTCTTAACACGATCAAAGCTACCGTAGAGGGCAAGCAGGATGGAGGCGCCAGCAAAAACGGGTCATAACGTCTAACTTCCCTTCCGAGGGTAAATGGGCCGAGACGGGAGCAAAAACTAGCTTTGCGGTCGGCCCGGAGGTCTTGTACCGACTGTGACAGAAGAGGTCTGTATGTAGGTATGTTTTGAAAAAATTACGCTCACATATGTGGCAGATGAGTGATATAGTTTTTGAAGATGCAGTGTAGAAGATTGCATTTTATTCTAAAGATTTTTATAATCTCATCTTGAACCCTTTTATAAAAGTTGACAATAAAATTATGAAATCATTTTCACATCAGTCACCGCATAAACTTTGCGAAAAGTAGAGGCGATGGTAAATTATTTTTATTTTGATATTGTCATAACAAAGAGTGTGCTCAAAATCGCCTTCTATAATCGAAACCTAAAAGCAAATTAAAAAGCATAGGCCGACCCTATGCTTTTTACACGTAAGCCATAGTAAAAATATAAACCAGGAATAGAAAGATCTGTACCTAAATATAACACTTTAATGATGACTAGGTTACTAGGTCATGGGATACATAAGTGAAGCCTAGAACCGCACTAGCGAGCGAGCGAGTCATTTGAAATATGCGTAGGTGGAGAGAGGCTCATCGTGACAAAGGCAATTGAAACTTTTTCTACAAAAGGCATTATGTAGGTTAATTAAAAACTTTCTGTATTACTAGAAAACAAGTAATACAATTGCATTTTTGTGGATGACGACGACTATATATTGTAAATCTAGTTTCAGCGAGTAGGCCAGTCGTGAAATACCCAGATAGTTTTTCTTTTAAATCCAATTTTTAAGTCTTTCTTTGACAAATGTACAACTGCTTGACAACATCATTCCTCATTTGATACTGAATGAAATCTTAGTCTGAATTTATTTACACCTAAGCTACAAGGTGAAGGCAAAATGAACCTTAATGAACCTCAAGTTTCAACGACCGCTTAGTTTAAACGTAGCAGCAAATAAGAGTTATTCTGGTTTAACGATTTTATTTTCTACGGTTTCAAAGTAATCGACATCTCATTTTACTTTGGAGTTACATTTTCCTGTGAGTTTTTTGCAAAAGTGGAAATCGTTCATGAGTTTGCTTTATTAGTATTTTATTCACTCGATTTCGCAAAGACGAGTTTATTGGCTTACACACACATTGACTTATGTTTAGCACGAAGAAATCGAAGACCCTTTGCTGAGCAGTTTTCCTTGCGTCTTCATTACTTATCAGCAAAGATACTAAAATTACACCTGTCTCATTAGATAGGTATCCTTTCGTAGATATTCTTAGGTGTATATTTACTTTAAAATACTTACCTTTTTTATTTCGTAGTCCCCCGTATATATCTCAGCTGTTCAGAAACTTATAATTATTTCTAAATCTAAAGACCAAACAAAATGCTAGCCGAAACTGAGCTTCGAATTTCATGACAATACCTAATAATCCATTGAATCTAGTATCATTCTTACAACGCAAATAAAACAAAATTTTCGTAGTTTTTTTTGTATCATAACGGAGTTACGACACATATTTAAAACATCTTCCATGCCTGCAAGATGTCTTATGTCTGCAGCAAATGTGTGACACCCAAGAACTTAAAATTGCACGCCACATTACATGTGACCATGATTTATAGTCATCACACAAAAAAATCTAAATGAGGGCGCTGCGGTCCCACAAATATGTTTATAGATTAATGCGTGCTTCTTCTGTAAGCTACTGTTGTATTTTTTTATTTCTTCGTGCCTAGGAAATAGTGAACTTTTTCGAAGGGGTAGTTAATGAGGCCTAATATACTCTTATTTTCTGTAAGGTATAAAAAAATACTATAGGTACTAAGAATGAAATCCGGACCGCTAGCTTGTAGTAGGTCATCTAGAAATCTAGGTGCCTATCCAGTGGTCTCAAGGAAGATGGTGGCAAAGTGGTCACGTGCCACCGTGCACAAGGCTCAAGGGAGACCGCCGTCTCTCTAGGGATGTGCCGTAACAGGCGTTGCGCCGCGGGTGCTCCGGAGCAGATCTCTTTAAGAGGACCCAGAGGGTGGCCACCGGGGTGATTTTAGTGAGGAACAAATCCCACACTCCATAATCTTTCTCCCTAAAAAGCTAGGCGCCTTTCGAAGATTTCCCCCGTCAACAAATCAAAAGTATCTAGGCAGCTGAAGTAATTGATCGGATACGTTAATTAAAAATAGTATTATAAGTTATGCCTACTGAAAACCCACACAGAAAAAGCCAGTTCTTGCTATCAAGTGTTTTTTTTGGAAATATGTACATATATGTAAATGTAAAATTCTTCTTTGGCAATATGTTACCGTCAGTTCATTGGCATTGATAAAACATAAATAAAGTCACTTCATCGTTACCGAAGTAATTGAGATCATTTATATCGTTATCGTTACATAAAAATTCATTGTGCGAAACTCGTACAATTAAAAAAAAGATTACAACTTTAACTCGTTCTTACATGAAATAAATTAACTTTTCTGTGTAACCATTACAATCGAGGCTACAAAAGAACAAAAGTCAAGGGTGCGTGAATACCACTTATTGTCATTTATGTTAATCTATCAGAACCTGACCCCATTTATTCAGTATCTAGGTATTTAAAAAGATCCTGATTGAATCATTTTAATTACTTAATGAACTTATAGTTTTTGAGCTCGAAACGAAGTTAGAGACTCCAACAAATTGCAATCCAATGCTTTAAAACTGAGTCAGCCGAAAGCAATCGATATTAAATTTGTATTCGTCGTATGAAATGCAATATTTTTTACTTTGAAATTTGACGAGCAGGTGAATCAGTACGAGTACGAGTTCCGCATGAAAACCTAGCCCTTGGCGAAAATTTTATCGGTTAAAAATTCCGAAATGCCGTACACAAGAAATTTACGGCACGTTCAGCTATGTAGTTACTTGTTTCATATATAACGTCTTATATACTTACTTATATGAAACCAGTGGCTTTTCTCAGAACTCAAAAACAATGCCGAGAACCCGAAAACGTATCCCGTTATCCGGTTCTATTTTTATCCTTTTCGGTTCCATGGAGATGTGCATAGCGGTGTCTCTGTCCCTCTTGAATGGAAGTCGCAGACACCAGGACCAGTTTTTGCAACGAAGGCTCCTGTAGAAATCATCATGGAGTCACATTTTGCTATACGAAGGTATTAATACAGTTGTGTGAATATATTGAAAGGGTATCGCTTCGATGTCTTTGGTTCGGGTTAGTACTCGTATAAAGGAACTCAGGAGGAGTTCCTATTTTAAATCCATTTAACAAATACCAGATTGTAGTTACTGAAAAAATGTGGTCTTCGAATTTCATCTATAAAAACATTTTTGATATTTTTTGACGAAAACAAAAGTCATTTCAGAACAGAAATCAAAGCGCAGTTATCTTTATTCGATTCGTTATTCCTTCGTAATAGTGTGCTACTATTCATTAACATTACTAGCGAACTCAATCATAATTTCCGACAATTCTCAAGAACATTCCACATTTAACTACCTCCAGAATTAGCATGGTATTTAAACGATCCATAATACGGGAGACGTGATCTCAAATGCTTTTAAACTAATTGTAACGGCCACATCAAGAATCGAACGCTTAATTTTATTCATGTACAGTATGTGTATATTTGCATAAAGTAGCAGGTGTTGGTACAAGGGATTCTTTATGCACTTAATCCATGTTGGAAAAAAGTCAATAGTAAATGCAAACAATATTAATGTTATATCAACAATCAGAATGCATTGTTGAGAGAACACCCCTTGTTTGTAATTCTGGCGATTTGTTACGCCCCAGCAACTGATAAGTGTATTGTAGACAATTATGACGTAGTGTCGAGTTGGCATTGTTGCTATTAATCATTTGGGTTTAACCGTTTATCATGATCATCTAATTAACAATTGGGTTTAAATTCTGATTTTTTTTTGTCTTTCGTCTTGTTCAGTATTAGAAAGAGATATCTGTCGCTAGAATTAGTTATACTCAGATAAATAATTGCTTATTTTCATCACTAATGTTTTTTTAGTATGATTTTGAACTCACTATTGATCCTAGTAAAATATTGTCTTATACCTCTAATTTAATTTTAATACCATATTACCAAAAAGTAAATGCACTTGTCACCATTCAACGTAGAAAAGAATTAATTACACGTACAAAATATATGCTAATATGTCAATCAGTGATGTTGTGGTCTATACAAACTTTTCCATACTAATCCAACCAGTGTGCAGTTTTGCACAATTCACACAATTCTTTAACTGTGCATTGCACAAACGGACATGGTTTGCAGGAATGGCGTCAAACAAGACAAGAATGGAGACATACTCTTCTAATTCAATCTTCTAAACAAACATGTATTGAAATTGTATTTTAGGGACTTTTAATAAACAGAAATATTTCTTTTTAAACTTGATAGGTTAACTAAAAATCGCCGGTTACACACGTGAATATACTGAGAACAGCTCTACTGCCGTTTCGTACCACGGAAGGGTTCTTCCTCACGAGCAGCGTGCGCGGTCGCGGCGATGTCGCGTGTCACTACATTATATTCACGTGAGTAACCCGCGATTTTTAGTTAGTTTAGTAGGTATGTCTCGCGAGAGTTTTTAAAAACTTAATAGGTTGTAAAATTATAGAATTTAAGTTGAAGCTGGCAATTGAACTTTGTTTTGGTTGTGGTAACATAATTAAACTAGCTTCGTAATTTTCATAAATAGTCTTAATATTTGGTTAACTTCTATTTGAAAATACCTACTGTTTTTCTTTAGAGGTTTATTAATTGGAGATGTTCGCCCTCAATAACGATGTGATTACCTGTTTGTATGAAAAATGTTACTGTTTACATATTTTTCTTCATGTATACTTAAATACTCAAGGAATCCTAAGGCGTTGATTTTTTAGCAGCTTCTACACCATCTTCAACCAAAACAAAAAAACGTAACATCACATAGTATAACATAACGCCTTTTGTGCAGATGTGCACGTTATGCCACTGTACAATATAACACCCACTATTCACTATTTATGTTATGAGTCCCATGTAATAGGGGGTGAGCCTATTGCCATATACCGGGCACAATTTCATACTCCGTGCTACTACTTTTTAAAAACCCAGTAATACTTTGCCCGAATCGAGAATTGAACCCGAGACCCCTTGCCCGGCAGTCGCACTTGCGACAACTCGGCCAACGAGGCAGCCAAAACCATGTACTAAGCCTAATTTCACTCCTACAAGACCTAAAAGGAGTGTCAACAGACGCGAAAACCGAGAACTGACGTTGTGTCTTATTGATAAATGATGTACCGTACTTAATTTGGACCTTTTAAACCCAAACAGACCTCAATCTCAACAACCACATATATAAGGAAACAGTTTTACACGTAAAAAGATATTCTCCGTACTGATAAAAGTTGGAATTTTTAAAAGAGGCATCCGATGGGACCACCCAACCGCCCAGCTGCGGTTTATTTATTGTTTTAATTAAATGAGCATAACTCAGGACAGCGCGCGCGCCTCTCTGACAGCTACTAACTCTAAAGGAAGCTTCTGGGCAATTCTCTGTGACAACCAAACTGCGAACGTACGAGGAATCTAGGATTGGGTAGGAATAATTTATTATTGGGAATTGTCAAGTTAATTAAATCATTGGTATTCCATTGATTGGTGAACTAATGAGCGTGAAAATATGATGTCATTCTAACTGTCATTTGTCTTTGTTTTGTTAGCAGTAAGGCTGCTTTTCCTAAACCAAGTGGGTGCATGGTTGATTTTCTTGGGTATTCTTCTGGATAATTTATTGGAGCGAATAAGTTAGTGTCTAGCTGTTACCTAGTTGGTAATAGTATCTCGGCAATTACTTGAAGTTAATACACCCGTTATGTTCAGGTACAGTGCGGTACGAAAGATCTAAATTTTATTCAAATCGCTTCTGCTCGCTCACTCGTCATCTCTCGTCGTTCTAATGAATTTGTTTGAACAAAAAGTACGTATAATTTAGAATATTTCTTAGTGCAGACTTCTGGTACCTATAGTAATTTTTATTACTAATTATTCCCCATACTGTGAAGGTTGTTATTTGACTTACTTACGTAGATAATTATTTGACGAGGAACTCGACAAGTTTCAAGCCATGCTAGAGGCTCGTATTCATGAGCAGCATTCCACGACCAATTGAGGAAATTCAGTATTTCTACCTTGGTGTACTATTTATTCAATGTAAAAATATGAGATACGTATTTAAAAAAAACAAAACTTAGAGAAAAGTTTAGGAGTGGAAGCTACTTACGTCACCGCTCCCTATAAAAGTCTTGGCGTCCCATGACATTTGAAATCAATATATAGTCAAAAGTATTTTAATCTATAAGAAAAGAGAACATACGTGTCTAATGTTGTAAATTAGTCTACCAGATGGACATTATATTAACATTAATATATAAGTAGTCCCTATCGTATGGTATGTGGGATTTAAGTATGTATTTACGTTTCTCGGAAATTGCAGCTATTAAACTTTAGCGTGTGATTGTACTTAGATACATTTACGAGAACCAATTATAATGTTATAATGTAGATTTAAAGGAAAGCAAAATATATTATAGAGGAAAGCTGAGTACAGTTAGTGACAAAAGCTGTAAGTCGTAGTAAATATAATTAAAACCTATTTCATTTTTATGTTTAAAATTAATTAGCATTCTTATTAGTACCAAGAGTTTTTCGTTTACTCAATTTTTTAATGTTTAAACGATTTTTTGGTTAGCGCATATATCAATACCAATCTCAGATATCAATACCAATCTCCCCGATCCCCGAATTCCCAACGATCCTCAAAATACATAAACCCCAAAAGGCCGGTAACGCACTCTTGTAACGCCTCTGGTGTTAGGTGAGCGGCGCCGATTGCTTACCATCAGGTGATCCGTCTGCTCGTTTACTGGCGTATCCCATAAAAAACCAAAACTATTGATTGTCTATCAATGTTGAAGCCTCTATAGAGTGACAGTTTGACCGCGTTCAGTACCTTATAGTTGTTCATCAAAACTTCTGTTGGTTACAAGAACTTACTGTATTTCCTATTAATTACATTGTCATGTGAAACTAGACCAATGGCCGTTCATTAACGTGCAGTGCAGTTACATCATATTGGAAATTGTTTTGAGGTCTTACATTCCTAGTCAGAGTTATTATGTATTGTTTACTTAACTCAGTCCTTCTCGGAAGTTTTCGGAAGAGAATTGTGGATTGATGTGTAGTCTAAGTCCGGGGCTACTGGGTACTACAACTCGAAGTAAGGATTTTTTTAGTCAATAAGAGTCTGACACCCTCTGTCGTGTCACTGAACATGGGAGAAGAAAAGCAAAAGTTAGTCTAAGTATTCATTAAATGTCTCCGAGTACTGCAGTTGAAACTCCTTGTTTAACGTTGTTTCTTGAGAACAATTTAATACTTACTTAGCAGTAAATCTGGCGTGGACCATCATTTCAGGTACACTTCTGGTATAAATATGGAACATCAGGTATAGGTAAACATACCTTTTAGAACAATAAAGAGGTTACCTATTATGTAGTGTATATGTGTGTGTGTGTGTGTGTCTGCGTAGTGCATTAACTTCCATGATTATACTGTAACCATCATTTTCAAGTACTTTAGATTTATTTTAGGTAACCTTTGACAGTACCTCTTTATTCACCCTTTTCTTCGTAAAAAAAGAAATAATGATGTTTTGTCCTTTCCTTTATTAAATTGGGTATTTCAATAAAGAATGTGAATGTAGGAGGCAAACCTACATACGATTTTATGTAGTAAATTCTTTGATGTAGTATGTAGGTGGTACTTTGCAATGCTATTTTGAAATCATAAGTGCCTCTATACGAATATTATTTTGATTAATACATGCCAACATGTTGTATGACTGTCAACAGTATATTAAGTTGCCTTCGTTTTACTCTTTATCTACATTTTGCTTGTTTGATTTTAAACAGTAAATCAAGTTGCAAAGTTTTCACTTCAGATCTATTCAGGGTTTCAGAGCATCATTTCAAAAAATGGCTGACAATTGCAGTTGTATCATGTATGTATTGAGAAAAGGGGTTTTCCAAAAAATAAATAAAACGTTCATAATATAGTTGAATTATTTTTTATTTAACAGTTTTTTATAACTTTGAGTCACAGGAATTTCGTTTTAAAATTAAAACCGTTGCCGATATATTGCCAAATGTTATTGTGGACTAAGAACTCTATAAGTATAATTAAAAATTGATTATGATTGACACTACTTTTAATGAAGAACATTATTGTTTCAGCTACTAGTATATTTATATATTATGTTGATTATTTATTATAATGTAATTTTAATCTATACAAGGAACTAAAAGTGCGTTAACTCAGCCGGAATTTAACTTAACAAGTAATGCTTAGAACTACTTAAAAGACAGTAGGAATATTGTATAATGTAACTTCTAAACAAAATGTTTAACTGCAAATCATTGAAGATTTTATATTAAATAATATTTTGCCGGCTAATAAATTTATCTATGACTATGCTAGGCTAGGTAATAATTATTATAACTATGGAAAAACATTCACATTCAGTTTATGTCACCTAACTACAGACTATAACTTAAACTAAATTAAATATAAATTGTCAATAAATAAATAGTATATATTATTAAACGAACTTTTTCTGTCGATTCAAGGAACCGAGTTACAGAACCATAATTAATAAAAAATAACAGAAAACTAACATCAGTATGATTTAAACAAAGTTAGCTTTCTAACATCTTATAGTCTATACACTTATTTATTTTTACAGCAATTTAACGACAGTCGATTCGATATTTTCCGATTATTCATTCAAATATAAGTACATCAAAAAGGATAAAACTTTAAATTAACAGTTATAATAACTATGGTGCTAGGGACTATGAATCGTTAAAAAAATATTTACATCGCTCCATACTTTACGATATTAATTTATGTATAGTGTAGCCATGTTTATTTACAAACCAAAATAGATTTCATATTGCGACTATTCTTTTAAAGAATGGTGTAACAAAATTTTAATTATTTTATTGAAACTCACTAATAAATGCGAGTACCTGGGAATCTTCAGTGGTTAATGCAATTTCTTATTTGTTGACTCGCAGCCAATATGCAGGAAAAAGAGCATTTTTCAATATTCCCAATATAATAAACTTAGTGGAATGATTGAACAATTCATTTCTGATGAAATAAGCAATGCAGCTAACTTGATTGGACGCAAGTGTCCTTTGATTAAGTAAACACAACATATTTTTAGTTCATCACTTACAAAAATATTCCAACTTTGTTTGGTATATTATTTTTAACATATTTACACCAAATACAATTTCCTGATTATTATTCAACTTCTATTACTTACAATGTCGATATACAATAATTTAACAATACACTGCACAGGAAACATATTGTTAGTTATGTTTGTATGTAGAAAAATAACGTCACAGTATTTTTCACTTCTGGCTATAACAGTATTTCACTAACACACTGATTCATCAATTTATTGACACTGCTCTTAAGAGTTGCTATATACCTGCACGTCCATGCCTGGAAACTGCTTGTTCGGGAATTTGCCCATGAAACATTTGTGAGATTTGTTCGCAAACAGATTGTTGAGGTTCAACAAACGCTGAGAGTTGGGGGGTTAAGCCATAAAGAGGTTGATGACTTTGCGCATCAGAAAATTGTGGGCCTTGATACGGCAAAGAATTACCTACACAAGGGTCTTGAAAAATTTGACTAAAACCAGTCTGGGTGGGTAAAGAAGTATTTGCCAATTGAGCTCGTAAATAATCTTGTCTGAATGCGATGGTTTCAGAGCTTGGTTCGTACAAAGGATTGTAAGTATGTATATCAAAATCAGATTGTACTTGATGGTATGGATAATGAACTTGCTGGTATTGAATAGGACGTTGGTTTACCAACCCAAACCTTCGATTTACTACACCTTGCCTATAGGAAACGTTTTCAGAAAATTGCTCATACATAGGTCTTTGTGGATTGGTTTGACCAAAAGTAGGTTCTTGTGGTGTCGGATTTATAATAGGCTGCGATCTCATCTGTTCAAATCCGAAATTTACAGTAGATTGTCTTGACAAATTGTCAGGAGTTCGCTCATATGATCCAAGTTGGGGATAACGGTACTGTTGAACTACATTTTGGGGACGTTGGTTCTGGAATGAAAATTGTGAAGGTGGAACTTGGTTTGCTGGCCTAACATGAAACTGTTGCTGCCATGGAGTTTGATTTATACGTGAGAAATATTCATTAGCTTGCCCAATCATCGCTGATTCAGGATCGGGATGCGAAAAACTTGGAGAAGAACTAAACATTTTAAAATTGTCAAAATAGTGAGGACTTTGCTCATTGTAATTACCCTGATAACTTTGAAGATCATTCTGTCGAATTGGACATGGCATTGTTTGCTCCTGAGTGGGTTGCATAAAATTTTGCCAAGTAGGGTTACGATTAACGAGATCCCCAAAAGTGGGAGTATTTACAAGTAAATTTGGTATTGCAAAAGAAGTTGGACTATACTTATGAGGTTCTACTTTTGATCCCATTTCATCAAATTGCTCGTATTTCTGATACTGTGAAATTTCTCGAGGACCCGGATTTGGAATAAATTGTTGATGGGAATAAATTCGACGAACAAGTAGTTCTGATACATGTCTGTTTCGATTGTCTATTGTTTTTGTTTTTATTCTCTGTTTTGATTGTTGTTGTCGTGATAAAGTTTGCCTTGTAGGAGGCAGCTGGCACACCCCTCCGCATAGTGCGGTTTGGCGTACCACACGGATTAAGGCTTATGGCGCTCATAAAGCGCTCAATGAAGGCTAGGGGCAATCCATGGAGTTCGGGCTCGGTGGGCCTCCCATTACGCTGTAGGGTGGGCTGTGAGGTGGCAACGACTGAATCGACCCCATTTGACCATGGTATAGGTCCATATCGAGAGAAGCATCTGGGGAGCATTTGTCGGAGAGTTTGCTCTCCTGCTTTGTCACCATCCTCCTCCACTTGGCCCGGGCATTCTGGAACCAAACCTGGGAACAAAAATATGACCATTGGTATGTGGGAGTATAAAAAACAACGCTAGCAAGCGCGCAGCTTCGCAAAACAAATATATTGCAGAGAAAAACCCTCAGCACAATCCAAATTTTGTGGCAATCTTGGCTTCCGTCCGACTGCATTGCACGCGGAAGCTGGATTCCTGACCGTCCTGTTTTTGTGGCACGTGATTGCGTTCTTGCCCACCGTTGAGCATTCCGAAGAGCAGATATAATCTGTAATTAGCAAGTTCTTTGGCCAATGCGTGACTGTCTCAGCCGTCCCGTCGCAGGCACAACATTCTGATGCGTTGTTACTGGTACCTATTAAATATGCTTACGAAGTAAAAACGAATGAGGCACAGTTTATGACGGTCATATTCGGTATCTAGACAATTTGGCCAACTTTATTCAAAGTTGTATAACGTTCACATTGAGGATTCAGCAAAGTCGGCGCAAGAGTGCGCGAATCTAGTGACCAATCACGCGCGGCCGCGCATTGGCCCCGCCCCCCACGTCATGGCGGCCGATGTTGCCTTACGCCAAATTTAGATGCCCGTTCTTTCTTGGCCCTGAAGTGGCGATCGACTGGTGATTGTCCGGAAAAAGCAAAAAGTTCAATAACTTTGTGATTATAACTTACATGGATATCTTACATATAGGTAATTAAGTACACATTATTTAAGAAATGGAATGGTAGTGTAATTTGACATTATAGGTAGGAATATTGCATTCAAATTTCCAAAATCCGTTATTTTAATTAGAGGTAAATATTTAGTCATTCGATTCGATTGGGTACCAATACATGGTAAGATATGTTTAAAGAACACAAATATTATGTTGATAAAAAAAAATTGTGAACTAAAATAATCATTAGATAAATTAGTACAAATACAAATGATTTTTCACGAGTTCACGACCGGCCACTAACTTCTGTTGTGACTAATCGTTGAGTCCGCCCGAGACCTGCCCCTCGAATAGTGATGTAACTCGGTAACGAAACAGAGAAGATCTTTTTTAAGTAATTATATACAATACATAGGTACCAAATGAAGAATTCTTTGCCTCTAAGAAATAAGAAATTAAAAAAATAATCTTTTTTTAATTTCTTATAGGCTAAGCCAATTTTCCAGTAGTCATTATTTAAGAAATTAATGTCATACTAATTAACCAAGCAATTACTGATCATTTTGGTTTAAGTAATTAAAGAGGATTTGTTTTGTCATGAATTAGATGAATAATTTGCAGATCTATTTAACTAAGTGAATAGGGCATGCCAGTTGGCAAAGGAACCGCCTTAAGAAATTTGTTTTGTATTCATTTGTCTCATCATAAGAGCAATTAAAGGTTCGACTAATCGTCTCAATGATATTACGAGTCATTTAATATTGTTAAATATGTTGTTCTTTAGATCTAATCATAACAATTAAATTGCAATTTTGATTATGAAATTGGACGATTTAAATTCTACCTCAAGTTTGTCGACAAGCAAATACGATTTTATGAGCCATATTTACTTTTCAAGTATGAAATCATAAAGATTATAAGCTAAAACGAGTAACTTACTACAAAAATAAAATACTACCGGTTATTAACAATCGATAATATTATTTAGTCGACATTGTCCAACACTAGTTTAAAGAATGAGCTGGGAGGATTGATGACTGCGCGTTGTCACGAAGAGATAAAGCCATCTAGGTGGTCCGTAGAAAGTAGAAACATGCTCAACCGCGAATGACAATGTTCTATAATGTACCATTGACACTTCAATCTATTCTGGCTACCGGTCTATTAGCTACAGATCTATTTGCACAACTAAATGTTCCAACACTTTCGCTTGTATTAGTAATGCCCTTCTCTCAATGCATTAAGTTTCGGTTTACTTTACTCCAAATAAATTGGTTAGTATGTCTACAATAGTCTTCATGTGACATGTGTGTGCCATTCATATATTTGTTTTAGGTATTCATTTCAAATATTTGCCTCTGTCATTAAATTCAAATGAACAACGACTTCGAAGAAGTGATATAATATTTTGCTAAAAGCATGGACTTTGAATATATTTTCCACATATTTTCTTTAAACGAGTCTCGTTTATCTAATAGAAGTTTGCATACAAAAGGTCCCTATTCGACTACTGATTGGTGCATGAGTGGATACAAGTGGAACAATTTAGAAGAAGGAACGCAAGAGTATGTGCACAATGTAACAATGTAGGGAAACAATGGGCAAGGTAACTAGCAGAATAATTTTGTCACCAGCTGGGCAAACGACTTCAATCCATTTGATAGATTTTCAACTTTATTTGTTTTGAAATAACGTGGAATATCTGCTGAAGAAATTAGAAAAAATGGTGTAGGTTGATGCGCCAGCGTCTATACAATCTAGAGATTATGATAGATCACGTACGTACGAGGCAAAGGCCAAAACACGACACGCTATTCTCGCTCACATTTCGAATAAATAAGCACTACTTCGGACACATCATTAGTTATACCGTCACGCACGACTGCCAAACGAAAATAACTTTTACCCACCAGCACACAAGACTCAATACGTTTCACCCAACAACGCTTTAAGACAATTGAAAATATTCATGCGAGTAATTTTTCAGCGGTTGAGTGTTAACGATGTATATTTTTTTATTTATTTAAGCGCGTATTTCAAGTTTTTTGCTCAATGATGCGAATGATTTATGGTCAATGAAAAATTGGATTGTCAGATTTTTTTGATATATCGATGTCGAAACTGAGATTGAGATGTTTTTCGTGAATAATCTGTTCTTGTTGAAGTTTTTAGTGAACGAGAGAAATTATGTTGTAAAGTATGAAGTAATGTTTTTGCATGCAATATTCTACGTTGGATTTCAAGTTTGAAGTGACGTCGCGTCGGGGGAGCGTTGTCAACGAGTGGGACTTAAAACGATGTGCACAAAGTATCTTTGCTTTCGTTACAAACCTGAAGGGTACACTTTCGAATATTTTCAACACAACGAAAAACGAATATTTACGTGCAAAATCTGAATACATATTTATTTTAATAAAATACATTCTAGATTGCAACGTTGTTTGTACAATAAATCCCGAATAATACCAGAGAAATGCACACACCCAATTAAGCTTTAGCAAACAGGCCAGTTATGAAAAATATACAAATCAGAAAGGCAATCCAAAGAGTTAGACATCGGGTGGCTTGGTCAAAAAAAGATAAAATATTTCAAGGCTCTTTGCATTTTAGAGTTATTCATCTAGTGAGAGAAGAGGTTACAAATATATTATGTGTGTGGTAGCTAAATGCTAGGGAATACAACAGTGGAACTATTTGTCATTCAGATACGATCTACCGTCGGTACAGTAGCTGCTGCCAGACATTGAGTGAATGATCTTGAACAGTATTTATAACCCGTGTTTGTACCTACTGTTGTTGAAGTTATGTTAAATAATATCATAATGTGTTGAATCTGTATGCTTTAACGATGATCGAAGATTTCGTCCGCCAGTCGTGACGTGAGTGAGAGCTTTTATTTGAAATCTACGCTTAGATCTAGCCTCTTGGTATCGCGAATACTGTTTTGTTTACGAATGTCTTGCTACAATGGTCATTGTTCTTAGTATAAAGTGTACATTTAAATTTATCTTGATTGAGTTTTTTTTAATTGCTACTAATATTGTAGTATCCCGCCTAATCCTAACCAAATACCAATTGCTTTTAAAACTAACCAACGACTGAAGACGCATAAGTCTTTCACCCCTAAACACGAAGACCGAGTTCACACAACGCAATACATTAGAAAATAATCGCCAACATAAAGAAAGAAACAAAGTTTCCAAAAGTCAACAGTAAAACAATTACGACAAACGCGCTCCACCCTATCGGTGTTTGATGTCTCATTCTGCTTCACAGCCCATTACTCTAAACACTGTGCAATGACACCGATGCTTGCAAATTGCCCCCTCGTACCCTAGAACAAATGAGACGAAATTGCGGGCATTAAGCACCGGTTCACACGACACCACGCTTCAATACACGGGCAAATGCAATTAATCGACGTTTGTGTTATTTTCATTTTTTGGTTAACGAACGAGTTGTGTTGATGATTTTCGTCACGTTTCTGACTTTGTTTTGCGAAAAATGTGTTCGGTACTTTATTATAGAGTAGTGCAAAAATATGTCTACACGTACCCAGTCCCTCATACTCACTGTTTAATAGTTAATTAAGATCACTAATAATAATTATGCTTGCTATTTTAGACTAAAGTTGCCGGCAACAGTTTAACACAACTGAGCATTTGCCTCGTCTGATCTGAAACTTTAGATGTCTGATTGCGCACGTTTCATGGGCCAACACTACACATGTAATTGAATGGCAAACGCAAATTAGGTCATTTTGTCACGTCAGTGTAACAGAGCGATTGTAATAAAATTATTTTAATATTAATGTCTTCTGAATTCTAAGCCAGATGTGGGATACTGAAGTTACTATTATTTCCACTTCGAACAATTCTAATGCGTTCCAAACGAACTCCAGCTGATTGACCGCACGCAAAAATAACCTCTGGTACAGTACCCATGCTATGTCAACTATGTGTTTGTAAATACCTGTTCCTATTTCAGTCTAATACCAAGATATATAAAGCTTTAATACATGCTATGTGTATACATCGCCGCAGCGGCCCGGTTCCGCTTTTTAGACCGCAAATGGGAACCGCCCCTCATTCATTTGTCTACTATCTTATTACCACATCTACAAGTGTTAATTTTTAATTTATGATCCAACGTTCAATTAAAACTGCGTAGAAGAAAGCCCTAATGGCGACGCAAATAGCACTTGAGTGTAACAAGTATTTAAAAACCATTAAAAGGTGTTGTTAATTATACGTGAAAGGTTGCAATTACAAAAAAAGTGTTTAATAAGTCTAATACAAATATGAAACTTTATAACACATACAAATTAACATATTTGTTGCCAAACAAATTAGTCATAATTTCAAATTAACTGTGGAAAATCATACACACCGATCTACTCACGCAAACGATTGATAATTTTCTAATTTACACCCTATTTAATTGGGTACCTTCTGTGTAAGTAAAATGCCGCATAAGGACCTCTAATAAATATTTGAACGATCAAAGCGAGTTGCGTTCCACGTATGTAAATAAAAACTGTAGAAATGTGATTAATAGTCCCGTTTTCCTTAAATAAATAATATTTGAATAAATTAAGTAGGGAGAGGCACGTCCGCTCTGTGCGACTTCGCGCGCCCAAATGACAAATGGATGTCTTTTGAACGTACAGCGGAAATTATCTGCCCAACGGAGCGTCGCTGAGCGCGCCTGTACTAATTACTAGACTGTTTGATTTGATCTTATTTGTGTGTAGAATTTTTAACTTTAACGCCAAGTATTAAAGTTTGAAGTTGTTTGTGGGAATTTGCTTATTATTGTCACAAAATGTACTTAGAAAGTAAAATTATATGCGGTCCGACGTCAAGGTGTGACCATCCGATACTAATTGCGAGGGTTGTGAGCCATCGCCTTTGCCCGGGATATTTGTGTGCCGTTAAGAGGCATCTTTATAGTGTTCGAAATCAAGGCATGAAAACGTTTTAAAAATAGCAACGTGTAATTAATTTTTGTGAGATCGGGAAGAAGTACCGCTACCTATACATCACTAGACGTTTTGCTTTTTCATATCGAATATATCTTCAATGGTTGTTAAATAAATAAGACCACTGGCAGAATGATATTTATTTACAAATAAACATGTAGTGTTGCGCGCTATGCTCATTTCAATTTTAATAAAACTAAAATGCATTTTGCAGAATTTCTACATTTGCGAGTACAGGGAATTAAATGTTAGTTTTCATAGTTTCCGAGCGGAATATATAGAAAATTAATATTTCATTTTAATACAACATTCTAAATAATTTTATGATATATAAACTCAAAATGTTTTAATGAGAAAACAGTAAAGTCGAGCACAGGACCAGTTAAATACAAAAATAACCAATAAGGTCTTATTGGAAATCGACTAATTAATCGATTGAGATAAATTTAATAGTCGATTAAACACGGTAGCTATGTGAATTGATCGCACAATAAAGTGAACAGGGAAAGGCACTTTTTCAGTCGACTAATTACGTCTGTGCTACTTGAACAGTTGAACTCGAGTCATTTTTCAGAATGGAAGAAGAAAAAAAAGGAGAGTGGAGTGACAAATCACGTAATTGCGGACGCAAGGAGAGATATATGGCGTGGTTTGTTCTAAATGCGCCTGCGCCGCGGTTCGGGTGACAGTGCGTCTATATATTATGGGGGCGCCCGAGGCAATTAGACGGCGGCCAGCGCACCTGTTGTGAGTGCCCGTTTAAAAATATTGTTCAAATTATATTCACGCGGAATACTGGAACAATTTTGTCTTTCCGTAAAAATTTAAAATGTGCAATTTAATTAAATTGTATCATTTACAATAATAACGGCAATGATATGGAAACCTTAAAGCTTGAATCATTCAATTGTAACCGTGATTCCATTATTATAGTACAGGTATGAAATGTTTTCCACGAAGCTTTGTTTTATATCCGACTATCGTTTCAGTGGCAGGTAATGTATCGACAAGTTAACAATGGATTTCATAGATATGAATCAACCATTGGTTTAATGGACGTGCGACACGTTCTCTGTGACACACGAACACATTGAGAGCACTGGTTTCTCAACTTTGACTGAACGAAGTGGAAGCCATTCATAAAGACTTTCAAAGAATGTTTAAAACGCCATACGCTTTAGGCTGAGGCCTCAAGTGCGCGGCAGCGACGCGGCAAACGCCACACGAACATAGAAAGCGGAAAAACTGAGGGGCAACTCTCCAATCCGCTGCATCTCTCCTCCAAAGGTGGACTCAAATGCCAGCCTTTGAGGTCTTTGCCAACTTTAATTGCACCACACTCTTATGTACACAGCAATAAGGTTCAAATTCGTCATCAAATGCAATTAGTCTCGTAATTCTCGTAAATAACTTGAGAGGTGAGAGACATAAATCTTTTGGTTTCAGCCCCTCGTGTCGTGTTTTATTTAGGGATAGCTGAAAATGCTTAGCTTTTTATGCTGCGGTATTGCGCCATCGACAGCGGTTTTATGAGTTTATTGATGCCTATAATTCTTTGATGCCGTTTCTTGTGATTGAATTAAGTTGTAAAGACCTTTGGGGTACGTCAAATGAACAAGTGAGTGAATAAGCCTCTCGATATAGCAGTACAATAAAACGAAAATGACCTAGTCTAGTAATTTAAACGGTTAATTAAAAGTTAAAATTCTTCCCATATTCTTTGGTGGGTGTTCAATTTTTGTTTATGGGCAGAAACCAAACAATATCTACAATCTCAGAGTTAAGAACTATTGAGCAATAAAAAAAACGAAATAGATTTTAAAGCGACGATATGAAGTTGGGAAAAGGTAAAACAAAACACTTATCCGCAGGAGCGTACAGCCAAAAGTGCGACGAGGCACAAAAACGAATAAGATATTATCTTCACAGTATGGCGACGAAGACTCGAAAGCTTTTTGCTGGAAAAAAACCTCGATCAATATTCGAGGGGAAGGGGGGCCTTTCGCATAATTGGTTGACTGGATATATTTATGCTGCTGATATCGAAATCGGGTCGGCTACGATAAAGACAGGTTGCTATATACAGTCAGAGATTAACAAAAGATTTGGGAGCGCTTACTGTTTTTATGAAGACCCAAATAAGGACCCAGTAATTTTCATGGGGTTCACTTTGTTCGAAGTTGAATGCGTCACTGAGGGCTTGCAATTTGCTTTAAGCAGGAGGTTGTGCTAATCGATAAACCATTACTCCTGTCACAATAATAGCCTTTAAGGGGTCAAATGCTAATATAGCCGTAGCAGATAAACGTCAAAGCCTATCAGTATCTGTTTCAATAGGATAATTAGATTTCCTTGCTTCCAGGAATATAGGATTTGACTGTGTGATAGATCACATTGGAACGTGACGGATGACACATGGACAGCTGAATTTAAACAGTGACATATAACAGATCTGTCACTGGAAAAGACACTAAACTGTCTACTCTGGACATTGAATGTATTAGATTTCATGGTAGAACCTAACTTTTATGATCGATATTATCTGAAAAAATAGAACATAGAATTATCAAGCACAACATTTTTTGAAAATTCTAACCAATTTGATAGATATTCATAATACAATGGATTTACCGGGTATCGCACGACACTCGGAACACAGAATAGGAAATAGCAAATTTTAAAATGCGCAAATATACCGAATATTGCAATTCTAAAACCTTTGTTTTACAAAATTCTTGACTGGGAATGTAATAACAAATGCCACCTGACAGTCCGTTCCTATGTGGACTGTCAACAAGCAGCCAATCAAAAGCCAAGTTCCTTTGTGTGTCAATCACATACTCACTGCATTTTTGAGGGCCATAACTGACATGTGCCTAGGCACATTGACACCAAAGCAAATTTCGTTCGCAAAAAAGATGTCACCTTCAGAAAAATGTTTTTATAAACATCTCAAAAAGGCTGAAAATCGTTTGTCAAATTCCACTGTTACATAAGCATGGAAAACATCTGTATATGGTAAATGTTGGGAAAGCAAAATGTTTATCTCAGTTCTGCGTATGCAATGATTTCCCATCCGATCGAAAATTATTTAACGTACTTACGTAGCGTATGGGGATAGCGAAGAACAAATATTGACAAACGAATCGAAAATATATTGGCGATTAGCCTCAAACTCTATAAAATCTCATACCTTTATTGACAGCTATTGTGTATTAAATTAGGTACACGCTGCTATCATCAGAATTCAATCTAGTCAAAATAAAAGATCTATATTTGCTTATTTATGGAGCAAAAAAGACATTAGGAATTTTAAAGAAGCACCACTCCTTCAAGACCAGTCTATTTTGTAACACAAAAAAACTAAACACACTAACTAGTCTATACCTACCGTTACTGTTAGGGTATGACGTCACGAGCGCACGTGTTGCTAAAGAATTTTTTCGAGTTACCTGAGTAATTACGGGAACAAAGGGTAGCGCTTTGTCGAGCCCTACATTAAAGTGCCGCTTATAGCAAACAAATTAAATGCAATATACAGTGTTAAATGCGAAGACGAGCCGACGTGTACTCTACTACTTATAATATCAGTTCAAAGGCGGCTGGCCACTCGGTCTTGTGTACGGTAAACAACATGTAAAACATTGATTCCTACAATTCCACACGTCCATGTAACATCGCTACCTCGCACAACTTTGTCTCCTGTTCCACGATTTAAATAAATATTTTCTACTTGTATTTATTTCATACTATCTCATTCATGCACTCAATGTTTGCCGTTTTTATCGGAATCGCAACTCCACTCCGAATGTACCTACAGGCTTCTTTTTGTATAGAACTAGGTAAGCGTTGATATAATATTAAAGAAAATTAAGTGCAACATTAATACAGGCTGTTTACATTTGGAAAGTCGGTTCAATGATATATGAAAGTACGGCCACGGTCCAATAACAAAAGCGCAATTTATTTTTTAACAATTACCAATATTTTTCGAGTCGAGCGTGAACCGCGAAATACGCCTTTGATCATTCCATCGACATATCTCCTTTCACTTTCGTTCATTAGGTTGAAGTTCGGTTTCACAAAATTCCTGACTTTCCTGGCAACATTATAGCGGTCAATAATAACGCCACAATTACCATTGCGAGATGTGTAATTTTGAGCTTACAACACGCAATTTCTGTGAAACCAATCATGTTGACATCCTTGTCATGAGGTAAATCACGGGCGGCAGTTCGAAGACATTTTATGATACGCTTACCTTATCACCTGTCCTGCCGATGAGGGAATATAAATAGTAACAAATTAGTAACACATGATACAGTTTAAATACTTACCTTGGCTACAACTGTAAGAAATACAAAATTAGAAATTTTGAAGAAATATTGACTTGTAGTTCAAATTTTCGAACGTTGGTATAAGTTTATCAGTTTATAAATTAAAACAACTCAGTAATACCAGTCGTCAGCCGTCAAAACGAGTGATGATAAAAAAACGGATGATGAAAACGAATAAATAAAATTCAACTTATAAAACACTCGCAATGCAAAATGTTGATAAGTCGATACTGAGCAAAGCGACGCGGTATCGGGACTACATTAAATTCGCATTAGCTTTCAACTACCGGTTTGTTTAAGACTTATTTTATGCGTTTGACACACTTGAGTTCTGGTTTGAGTCACTGCTGTATTGTAACTCACATACTAGCACCTCTGCACACATGTGCGCGACGTGAACGTCCTAACAAGATAAAATCATCTTTGTGTGTCAATTAAACTTTTGAAAATTACATTTTTCTGACCGTCAATGGATTTAACGAGGTTTAAACGAGCGTTTGAATCTTTTTCAAAGCCGTTTTGGTTTAAAAAATGCATTAAAACTAACGATTTTCATTACGCTCACCCAAACAGAGCTATAAGGTTTAATTTCATTAAAATATGTTGATTAATCCCAAAATTGTAATGTTATTCACGCCTATAGGAATCGTCAGTCGGATTTTAGTGAAGTTTTAGAACTTCATTTTAATAAACGAACAATTAAAGTTTAACATTTGAGACTAATGGCAACTTTACACTGCTTATGGACTTTGATTGAGAATAATAAAATTCAGAAACCTTTTCTAATGTCTTCACCTTATTTAAATAATATAATTTTGTTTGTTCATCTAATAAATAACACAAATTTATTTGAGACATCGAAGCACGTTTCATGTTCTCGTTCCATATATTTTGAAATGGACTAGTGTTGTGCATTTTTAGTGGCTTACGAGAAATAATTAGGAATTTAATTATTCGGGATAACGGGTCAGGTTTGTTTGCATAGATTTTAAAGAAAGTTCCATCCAACATCGGAACGTTTGTAAATGTAAAAGTGAACATTCCGAGGCAGATGTCTCATCTCGAATATTGGTTGTAATCATACTCAAGCATATTATAACGTCTTGATCAGTATGCTAATGAGGCGGCTACCTACGCGTGAAATAACACCTCTCGATTTGTAAAGTACCGAATATAAAATCGATACTATATTACCGATACTATCGATTACGCGTTAAATGTTGAATATTTTTGAAAAGTATTGTTTGTTTAAGTTGATATTTTGATTATGTAACATTATTATTAACTCTTTTTCTATTTTAGGAGGTAACACAAGTGTATCAAAAAATATAAAATAAAATCTTTGAAATGACCTTTAACCAAGTTTTGGTTTCAAATAGACCGGAATGGCATAATGGAAGAAACAAAAATTAACGGTAAATAGGTACATTTAAAACAGTCGTCTGAGCCACAAACACTTTGAAATTATAAGAAAATAAATACATTTCAAAACTTTCTTTCAACAACATACAGATACTCGTTGACTTTCGACCTGGTAGCACTGACCAATCATGGCTAATGTTACATCTTGTATGATACCAATGTACCAACCTACTAATCTTTGAGATTTTAAATTTTATTAGAATTTCAACTTTAAGATTTTAAATTAAAGCCGAAAATCTATCGATAACATGTCACGATGTATGGAGTAATGATGCTGGCGTCAGTACTGCATAGAGTTGAAAGAATGAGCAGCAAAAGTGTTATTAGAAACGTATATTACCTGCAAAACTCGTTTGGGTAGGCCTGTCTTCTGACTCAGTTGCTTCAGATCTTTAGCGTCTGGATTGTGGTTGATCGCGAAATATGACTTCATTGTTCTTAGCTGGTGATGTTTAAAGCTGGTACGCATGCGCTTGGTGCGCGACGATGAGCCCAGTCCAGCACCGCCCCGGAACCCGAGTTCCAGGTACTCCGGATTGAGATCTGATTAACCAACAGTTACACTGCTAAATACCAAATTTGTGCACTAAGTCACTTTATATAAGGTTCATATTTAATCTATTTACCTAAGTGAACCGTAAATAGATTTTTCTCCTCCAAAACATATTGGAAAGGAATCATTTGAAATTCAAAAACTTGCCAACAGGGATAGTTAAACAAGGAACAACAGTTCGTTGTTTAAATTTCTCTATGGACATAGATAATGTTAGCACACAAATAAATAGCTTTAGCTGTCAACACATTGAAAAAGAAACAAAATTATTAACATCATTAAAGTCGTTCGCATCGCATCATTCGCAAAACAAAAGTTGCATCTACATTACAGTTATGTTAGTGTAGCAGAAAAACTCGATCGGCAACTATCAATATAAATACGAAAATATCGTAATTTGTTTTTATATCTGCTCAGTGCATGATAATGCCAATATTTACATGTTTATATTTAATTATGTTAATTGTTATTGTCTGTATTACGGTCGTAAACGGCTATAAAGATAATTTTGTATGGAAAACGTATATTATGTACATACAATACATTTTTGTGTTTCAAACATTTACGCAATGTTTGTGTTTTCATAAGCGCATTCGACTGGAATTGGCTCGGTGACAATGTACGCACTCTTTAATTAAGTAGTCATCTCCTACTTGCTAAC
Organism: Spodoptera picta; assembly: GCA_038387885.1. NCBI lineage: Eukaryota > Metazoa > Arthropoda > Insecta > Lepidoptera > Noctuidae > Spodoptera > Spodoptera picta. Next base: position 1,588,788 of record JAZHFQ010000105.1, read on the forward strand.
GCTTTTCATTTATACAACTTTTTTTTAGATAATCTAAGAAAAATATCCGTGGTAGATATACAAGACTCAAACGATCTGACACTCGTTACAAAATTTACCAACACTCAACCATTATTTTTCACGAACTTTACCTTCACTTTATAACAATCTACGTCAAAACAACTTGGATAGTTTTATATATCTGAAATCCAACTAGAAACACAGGTGAAAGGCATTGTTACACTAAACAACTTGACACAAGGGGCCTAAAGGACGAGAAAACAACAAAATGTCGAAAATATTCCAACTGCAACCAAACGCGGCGAAACTCAAACAAAGGACTTAAAAATCAAAGAATCGTCAATCATTAGCGTCGTGCTAGTCCACCATCTTATTTCATAAAACGCGGACGCCCTTAATTTTCTAAAAATAATACAAATGTCGTCGGACTAAAAACCTTTGAGCTGCTCAAACAACCTTAGAGCTTCGCCATAGGAGCGTGACCTAAGCGAAATTTTGTTTTTATTTCGTTCTATGATTGAAAGCTTCAGAGAGAGAGAGAGAGAGAGAGAGAGAGAGAGAGAGAGAGGGTTCTCTCAATATTTTAACACTTGCATGAAAAATCCTATTTTCATTGAAATTGGAAATGTATCAAAAAACGAACACATACCTATATAAATCTAGAACTTCAATTTGCGCGGTCTTTCAAGTCCGGCGTCAAAACGGGTCCGCTCAAAATCCGCACGCATGGCAGACCTACAGTCATAAATCGATCGTAACACGCACGCCGCATTGTTTTCCGTTACAATACGAACCGTGACGTCCCCGTGACGGAGTCGGCACGGTGCCGCGACTTCGTTTTAACGACCGATAAATGCTGCTAATAAATAAACCGAAACTTACTGCGATGTTTACAGAAACGCTTTGAGATTTGCGGTTAAGGGTATCGGACAGCGCGGCACTGGCTGGAAACCAGTATTAGCCCAACAATCGCGGATTTGGCAAAACATTAAGTATAATTGTCGCAGAATTGCGACGAGCGATAGTGGTAACCGTTGTGATTGATACTGAATAATTTAATTTGTAAACTAACAACTCGGATGTCAGTTTGTACATAATCTTATCCGACCGAGTTACGGTATTTTGCGAGCGTGTTTCTCCATCGTATATCGATACATTTTGTTTTTCGTCAACTTTGATACCGAACTGACAAGTGACAATTAGTCAAGAATTCCTGTGAACGCTCCAAATAACCTTTGTATAATCACTTTTGAAGTGAACGACGAGCTGGTTGTTGGGAGTCTAACAAAGAATGTTCAACCTACAGAGGATCATTTTCATTTCAGAATGGTAAAGCATTAAGTATTGCAAAAAAAAGTAATGTCCTACTATGAACATTTTTGACTATGATTATTATGCTCTATAAAAAAAGAACAGATTATTGTGTAGAATGGTACTTTTATTAGACGTGCTGTCATTTTGTATTGGCATGTAGTCCATTCAGCGTATTTATTAATTAACAGAGACATGTTCAAAGGCTTTTGTAAATTAAAAGTTATAACATTGCATATTTTTATCTCTGAATAGAAAATGAACATACGAAGAAATCCAGTTATTTGATGGTTAAAGAAAAAGATTATTAATAATTAATAGAAAATTAATGAAAAACTACACTCTTTGATTTAACATCATCTATTCTTTAATAACAGCTTATACCTCTAGAAAAAATTACTGGTGAAGTTTTTATATCAAAGAAATCTTGCTTTACCTAATACGAAAAAATCATTTATTGATCTTTTATTCTACTTTGAAGAAATTATACTTTTAATCCTACATTTTCTAGGTATTTTGAAATTAAAGACTGAATTACACTCGTAATCAGGTTTATATGCGCCCTGGTATTCAATATTCAATCGTATAAGTTTAGAGGTATAAGCTTACTATTTACTATTTTTCTAGGAATCTTAGTATTTTTCTCAAAGTTATTTAGTACTGAGATTTCTAGTGAAATGAGTTTTTAATCGAGACTAATACTACCAATAAATTTAAATTAAGTTTGCAATATTTGTGTGCTAATTTGTATTGGTTATCGAGCTGTGTTGTGATTCGCTACTTCCGTAATTTTGTGGTGTCAATAATTTTTCTTTAAGTTTTGAACTAACTTTTATAATTGTAGTTTTCCGTAGTAAAGAGACCGTGCTATCTTACCAACTGATTAATTAGTAGAATAGTTTGTTTTGGTGCAAAAGGATTTTTTCTACACAAGTCTGACTCGCTCGAGGTTCGAATTTAAACGAAATTTCTTTTCCGTCTTCGTTTATAGAAAAGTTTTTATTCTTCTCGTTTCATAATTAGTTTTTTAGATAGTTTTTCTTCCTTAAAAGATATTTTAATGAACACCTTTTTAAGTTTATCATCTCGAATGTTATCTATTTTTTTATGCATTTCTTTATCATCATACTAATAACATAAACTCCTCTACTGTACAAAATGACTAATCCTTACCCAACGCAAAGAAGCAAGCAAAAAATGGGGTAAACGATCGATTTCTAAAAAGAGTGAAAATAATAATCATTAAAAAGTTAACTTACTATAATTACCGAAAAATAATATTTCATTGAACGACCATGCGACGTTTATCTGCATGGCCAGTACGAAAACACGTACTTCCAACCGTCATTTACATTCAAATATCGAATGACATTCTGACTTTAATACTTCGAAATTCAAAATTGACAATTTATTTATTTTTAACCGCAAGTGTGCGTTCCAAAGTCGGCACAATTAGCGTGTAAGTAATTATGCGGGGGCCCGTAGCCGCGACATAATGGGCGCGACCGATACGTAAAACGAACCGCGTATTCGAACGCACCGGTGCAGTTTTCGATTTCTTAAAATGCAAACTGTTATATTCAAAGCCAAATATTGTAACGTTATTCTCACGGGTTCCTAAACATTTTAAGCATGATTTGAGGCTAATAGGGTATTTACTTTTACAGATAACGTAGAACTTTTTTTTGAACGTTTTCTTCATCTATGAACCAATATTATTTACTAATAAAAATGCAGGCTACATTTAAATTCCTGCTTACCCTACAACGCGTAAGAAGCGCGAACATAAAAACACACAATTCACACTGATCGTGCGATGCGCAGCGTTGACGCCCGTCCTGTGTTTGTTCGACATGATTTACTCCACAACCACTGATAACTCCCACCAAACAAAGAAGACCTCTCTAAAACTATGTCAACACCCTTCTTCACCATAAATGTGTTTTAACAAGGGGAGTGAGGAAGGTCAAAGTATGCTGGTTGGTCCAACGCAGCCTGAGGCGTTCGTGCTCCAAGTTGATGATACGGTCTCCGCAAACAGAAAGTGAGACATGCAATTTTTTTAAGTCTTCAGATGTTAGGGAAACGGTATAATAATTTAAGAACTAAAATCTACACGCTTTACTTATGTTAAACTTAGAAACGAGATAATTAAAATGGAAGCGTCTCTTGACAAGAGTACAAATGATATTACGTCCGGAAAACATCTTCAGAATAATTATATTTTTTTTAAATTGTAGAGGTAGTAAGGAAGGTAATTAATTTTCCTAGAGTAAACAGCAGTTATTCAATAGTTGCACGGCGGCATCTCTCAAAGCTCAGATGGCGTGTTAAGGTTAAACATGAACAGTAACGTGTCGGGTTAACAATTGTGCATTATAATGACGGGTTCTCAACCACTCACTACCTGACCAGGACCATAATAACACACGCAATTTTTAAGCCCCGCGTAATGTTAGTAATTGCTACCAAAACGACCCGTCTAGAAAACAATACTAACAAAAAAGAAAACTTCAAATAAAAGAAACATTTTCACTTCTGCAAATAACTTAAGAAAACAAAAAATATCATCCACATTTTAAAACAATAACGATCTGAACCCATAAATCTGACCAATCACAAAACGGATCTAGTGATGTACCTACCATCTGACACGTCAACTATCGATAAACATCGACACAAAACGTCGCGTCTTGAAAGAAGACGTTATTAATAGATTGAGACACAAAATTGTGAAGATAACGCAGGTCGAAAAAAAAAACAAAAAAAAAATACCGGGTGGGTTATAAAAAGAATTGTGATATCATAAATCGTACGTACCATTCATGTTTTTAAGGCCGAAAGAAAAAAAGGAGATTTCCTTAACGATAACACTTCGTCCGGTGGCCACATTTTTTTTGTAATAGCAAAAACGAAACGCCGAAGTGGTTGACCGCGGTAATAAAGCTAATAGGTATGTTTCTTTATGACAGAACCATTGTTTTTATTAATTCGGCTCTGTAACTATGAAATTGAATAATAAGTTGTGGGCTATAACAGTAATTATTACATTTTTATTGTTTACAATTCTAGTTACTGCAGATTCCCACAAGAAAATTTTACTTGTGATGTGTAAAGTCAAAATTAAGTTACTCTATTTTATATGAACTTGGCAATCTATAAGAGGCGCTAGAGTTCGCTTAGAACGTATGGACTTTTTAAGCGGGGGGAAGCAATAAAAAGAATCTTCGCAAACAGAGTCTTTAGGATGCTAACTTTTTCGTGAAAAGAAAGATTTGTAAGTATTTGTTAAAATTACTTTCATTCTATTTAGATATAATAGAATATTTTTTATATGTTCTAACTCAAAACTGAATACAGTTTGTTACCATTTTAAGAGCCCAGACGACGGTAAATTTTGTTAAAATGATACATTTCACAAAATAAGCTCTGAAGGAAAAAAAAATTAAATTTAATTAAACCATTTGGATCAGATTACCGCCTCTTTAAGAACATTTTAGCACATTCCGAAGGTACAGTTCAAGCGAAAAACTCGGTAAACACAAACAAAATTTAAGTGAAAATAATTATAGCATCACATAACTGACCTTAAAATCTTAAAGGGTCTACATCGAGAAAGTCTATAAGATAGGAATCTTATGCTTAAATATTTTTCGAGTCGTCGACGCGATTAAAAATATAAATTTATTAAATTCGTCGGCGTTATGTGTCGTATCGCATAACATAGCTGCGGGGGGTGCTACCGGGGACTGTATATCATACGACAGACCAAGTCTCATGTTATTAGTACTAAAACTTTGAAGTTATATCGAAACGATAGATATCAAACGTGAATTGATATCACGACGAAATATTTAAATGTTTAAGAGATAGTGAGGACCGTAGTTACAATTAATGTTAATTTTAATGTAGGTATTTCAGTTAAGTTTTTAACTTGTGTTTCATTCGTATATTTTTGAAGGACACGAAAATTAAAAAAAAAATGTTGATTAACAAAATTGTATCTGTTCTGAAATTGATCGACAGCAGCAATTACACATGTGAGACTTGTTTCCTCTGAAATGAACGTGGATTTTGCTACAGCTGTACCAGTTTATATGTGAAAATAAAAACATGTAGAACGAGGAATTATTTCCTTGTAAAATGTATGATTGTAATATAATTCTAATATACATAGGCCAAGAGCATATGATTGGTTAGTTATCATTCAAATAGAAAGTTGAGAAAAGTAGGTATATATCTAGTATTTAGGAATATAACAAGTACTTACTCCAAGATTATTAGACTTTATAACTTAATTTCATCGTAGAGTTTACACAGCCCTAATAAAATTTCATCGACAAAAGCATTATCGCTTCACTATTAAACATGGCACCCTACGGGCTAAACAAAAATTTTATGAGCACATTGCTTTTAATGTATCCACGAATGTATTTTTATATGTTGGCATAAATTAACGATATAAAATTGTTTTCATGTAAAAAAAATAGTAAAAAAAAACATATAAAGTGAGTGACCGCTTTGCGGTTGAAAAAAATATACACGTTTCTTTTTTTCTGTTAAGAATAAAACAATGCAAACTTTATGAATGAAACTGTATGAAATAAGTATTCTATGTTTAAATGTATATTTTTTTATCTTATTTTATAGCTATATTGTTTAATTATGCACGATTACTGCCAGTTTTGTGAGTTATACGCATATTATAAGGCCTGTATATTTATGTTACTCTAAGTAAATATGGCCCGTATTTTTTTTTGTTTCAATATAAACAGTTTCCGCTCGCTTTCTTTACTAGGTGACTGAATTTGTGAACGAGAGGACGGCACGTGTAAGCTGCAGTAGTTAAAATTATACTTTATAGTCTACTATTGACGTCATACTGTTAAGAGCTGAATTATTTTAAAGTTAAGTTACGGTTACCCGTAAGATTAAAACGAAATATTAAAACCGAAAAATATGAAATTAAATCAAGTAAGCAGATACCATTGAAACTAAGTATCCCTTTAACAGATGCAAAAAATCATACTAAAGTAACCAACTGTATTAGGTAACAAGGGCTTCTATCTCAATATTTGCCCAGGCATTAAACCGACTCCAATCAATACTCAGATTCACATTAAACTAAGCTTGTTGTGTGACACTATTGACAGACAGTTCTATAAAGGATTGAGTACCGAATGTTGTTTAGATTAAAGGTATTACTCCTAATTCGATACTATAGATAGAATCCTGTTGATATCAAAATTAGTAGATGAGTACAGTTTAAAAAAAACTGCTCTAATTATCTACGCAATACACAAAAGAATGCCTAAACAGTACCAAATATTCACCAACACATGTATAATCAAGTAATAAGGTTTATAAAATCAAACTTGAAAAAAAAAACAAAATCGATCTCCACAATAGGAATCGAATAAAAAGTACCCTAAACTCATTCACATCTTAAAACAAAACAAAAAAAACATACAAACAAAGTGAACATCTTAGTTTTATACCGAAAATTTCTTAATTCGTTCCCGGCCCCGCTATAAATTACTGATTCAATAATGTTAGTGTTGCCACCTATACAGATGTCCGAGTAGAGATAACCGCGGTAACGCCGGTAACAAAATGTACACGGATCTCACATTAGGAGGATGACATATATAACATCTTTATAAAGTGCACATATCGGAAAAAAATCTCTACTTAAATTTTTAAATATAGAAAAAAAATGGAAAAGTTATTAGTAGCACAATTTCCTTTCTGTGCTTGGATTATTCGTTTATTAAAAAAATGTTAGGAATAAGAATAATTACTTATAGAAAACTATAATTAACGCTATTTTTTTCGAAACATTTTTTTAGTTGAAGGTAATATTTCCCTCAATTTTTATAATTATAAATGCCTCGTTATATTTTGGAGTACATTGGAGTTTTTTATCATAGCAGTAGGTAATTCATTGTAAAAGGTACACACTACACTGCTTTGATTACATTAAAATTAGAGTATCATAATAATTCGTTAAAAAATCTATTTTTTTTTCTCATATTGATATGTGCGCTTTATAAATTATCACACTGTATACGTTCGATACGATGAGCGGTTGTAACCTCTTAAAACAGAACTCAAAACTTTACTCCTTAGTAAAATAAAAAATAAAATTTTACGAAATTTAATTTATGATATTTTTTTTCATTGCCGTTTTTGATCTAGTGATTGGCGTTGCTGCTATTTCAATTGCCACGTTGGCGAAATGATGTCTTTTTCTTTTAGTATACTTTTTTAATTGAGCTGAGTTATGATTCTTGTATTTATATCTCTGAAGGTGTGATTCCAAATGCCGTGGTAGATAAATATGTGATAGTATTTTTAAATTCATATAAAATTGTTTGTTTCCTAACGAAACCCATATCAATTTTGGAGAGTCAGCGTACTAATATTGTTATATAAAATTTGCTGCATTGTTTTAATTATTACGAACAGAAGTCCAATATGTTCGACATGAACACTTATGTAGCAATACTAAAACGATAAGAAAGCAGTTCCCGAACGCTAGCATAGTAAGCGTTAAATCAAAATATTAAAATCAAATTAAAATATATTTATATATACCTCAGTCGATTAAACTAAACAAATAAATATAAATAACATTAGAACCGGTTATAATCGGTTAAAACTGAATTATAATATTTATTTGTTTATTGCATCACATTTAACATGGCTTTTGCATCGAGCCAAGAAATTGGAATAGGCGATCGGCTTTAAACACAATATTAGCGTGAACATTTTAAATAAAACTTGAACATTCCGTATGTAAATAAAACATAATAATGTTTGAACAATATAAATTTGCCACCGAACAATAAAATTGAATTCATGCTGATCTGGACTTGAAAGCAAAACACAGTTTAATGGCAGTCTCGTAGGACAGAAGGGCTCTGAACTATCACACTAAGAAACATGATATTTTATATCAAATACATTACTGTTACGCACGGCTGCAAACTATAAAAATACAATAGCCGTTTCGAAAGTTTAAAGACTTTTATTAGCTTATTATAATAATATAATAAAATCGTTACTATTTATTCGTAAATTGTTCAAGTTCACGTGAAGTTTTACGTGTTGAGTGTACGATAAATAATAAAAACGTAATAGAGGAGTGTGGGCGCACACGACCTTAGTTCTGGCTTCCCAGACGTGCTTACTGACTGTAATGACAGTTATTGCTATAAACGAGAACATGGGCGCCTATTATAATCCCTGTTAAGTTCATTGTTTATTTAAATAATATGTCATAAAATATGATTGTCCCTCCAAGATCGAATTGTTCGAAAACAATAATTTTATAAATTGCAATCTGATATTGTTACATTTACCTTGTAAGAGCACAATATCTATTTGTTTTAATGTCCACCTTGTTTTGATAAGGTGCATTTCAATTGTAGATTTTGCAGGGCATAACCTCTTTCATTTGAAATTGTATGATTTAGTTATTATAATAAAACATAAATAAAAGTTGTTCGTAACAATAGTTGTGGGATTCGTGATAAGGCTTTTGTTTTTAGATTGAACTGTACTTATTCCAATTAAAAAGTAGCACCCGAGCTGAAAGACGCGATGAATGATCAATGCGATAATCATTATTACGCTTAAATTTTCTCAGATCATTGTCCTTGGAATCAATATACACACTAGATACATCAAGAGCAAAATACGAGTATTTATTTGCAACTTGATTACTTAAAATATTTCCTAAGGCCTGTCATCGCGAACAAACGTATACATAAACGATATACGTGTATACATACACAGAAGCCATAATAATCGGCGACAACTTTTCCTTTTCTCAAATGGAAACCTACCAAACAAACGATCCCAAACTGTCTTTTGTCACGATTAAAAAAAAAACAAAGTCACCTCCAAAAGCCGTGTTGTTTCGAAAAAATAAAAAAGTAAAAAGTATTTGAACCAACTACCGGCGGTGCTGGAACGCGCCCACCCTATCAACGATCGTGGACGCTACTCGAACTGTCCGATACTTAAAAAAATAAAATAAGAAATGTCACATATTTTGGCGTGAAATAAATCACGGAAGGGACGCTATACAAAATTTATGGCGGTATAACACGGTGCACTCGGTAGAAAAGTTAAGACAAAAGACGAAAAAAGGTAAACACCTTTGATTCAAATGTGAGGGTTCCGCATCCCAATGTGATACTTAAAAAACTTATGGTCACTTAAGTGTCCTTTTTACTAATAAAAATATACCTATTAATAAACCTTTTATATGGATTTCGTGATTACTGGCACTTTATGGAATAAATATACTAAGTAAATTGGAGATGACACAGTGCTAGACATATATTTTACTTATCTTACAACTTAAATAGGTTTTATTAAAAAAAAATAGTACTTGTAATACATATTACAAGAACGACAAATAGATAAAAACACTGCTAATTTTAGTAGTTTCATGTCCCAAGACCACTAGCATCTCAAAGTCAACGATCTCTAAAAAGGTGATGCCACATGAAACCGAGCAGATGGGTCCTTATTACTTCGCTCCCGTTACTGTAGTAGGAAACGTATTTTTTTTTCACCGAGTGCCCGTTAACGCTTTATTTATTGTCACTACTCTCGGATATTTAGGGAAGGTAACCGTAATTATATGACATATTTATCTACGAAGTCCGTTTTTGTTAGGTTGTTAAATAAATTGCTTTATATTTATCTGTTGTCTGAAGTGCCTTCTGGTTTGATACGAAGGTCCTGTGTTTGTGTGTAAAAGCCTAGACCTTAAGAACTGCTTTCACTTTTTCCTACAATATAAGCCAATTTCAAATATAATCCTTCATTCATTTAGTCTCAATTGCTAAATAAATTAATAAACCTTAGTAGGACAATTCCTTTCTCAAAATTCCATTCTTTAAGGTTAGAATTGACTGTGTGTAAGATGTAAAAGGCAGCCGACGGATACAGAATGCTCAGTTTACGTTCAAAATTTCTAATAAGCCATTGATATGAAGATCAATATTGAAGGTCGGTGCCTCTTCAATGTTGAAGGTCGGCCGTCAGCTTCTTCTTCAAATAGGTACTTAATGAAATAAATATATGCTAGAGAAATCTAAAATAATTTTATTGGGTGAGACGTTTGCCTACAACACATTTATAAAGTACCTATACATTCTCGATTAGTAGAATAGAGTGATTTCCAAATTGCAGAATGCATTGAGTGGCCCACCATTACACACCCAACTTTCAGAAAATTAATCATTTAAGGAATACATAATTTAATTATAATTCTTTTTTTATGGCATATGTAAATGAGCAGACGGATCACCTGATTGTGCTTACAATCAGGTGAATCGTCACCCATGGACGCCTGGAACACCAGAAGCGTTACAAGTGCGTTACCGGCCTTTTGGGGATTAGGAGTTTGAGGATTGTTGGGCATTCGGGGATCGGGAAGATTGGGAAAGAGGGGGGGGGACTGGGCCTCCGGTAACCTCACGCACACGACGAAACACAACGCAAGCGTTGCTTCACGTCGGTTTCTGTGAAGCCGTGGTATTACTCCAGTCGAGCCGGCCCATTCGTGCCAAATCATGGCTCACCCACACTTAAAAATACTTGAATGCGTTTACAAATAACTACAAGCTCTTGATAAATCAATAAAAATGAATAAAAGTGCTTATGACAATACAAAGCAAAGAAGAAAACACGATTCAAAAGTCCTAATGAAATGAAACCGCGAACCAGACGTGACTTATTCACTACCTACGATAATATACTTAGGAGTTCGGGATTAAAAAGGATCAATCGTTTTAATACAATGGGAAAATCCTTTTACAAAAATAGATATTCTTCGAGCGGACTCAGAGTCAAACGCAGCTTTACAATATCTTTTCTGTTTTATTTATAATCGTTGGCCGAATCAGACTACATTTTAAAAATTCTATTTAGATCATAAAAACTAAAATCACGCTTTTAGTCATACTTCTTCGTGATCAGAAGGAATATTAATTATTAAGCCCTAACTCGATATGTTTACTAAAGCAAAGTTGAATAAGCTACCTTATGATTCCATCATTAATCCAGCTCGATGGTACCATAATATTTTTGTACCGTTTGTACCCACGACATAGGAGAAAAGATTAGTAAGGAGCAATGTTTACAAAAAAAAGACGCAATTGAAAATAACAAAATTTTCATGATGACGCTACAATTAGAAGAGTAAGTAATTCCGATTCTTAGATTATATTACTTCTATAGTTATTTCAGAAACACGTGCTAATAACGAAATAATAATATATGATTTCTTCTATTTTTCTTATTAGTCGTACTATTTTCTATTAGGTGTGAGTTTGTAAACAACACACCTGGAATCAAAACATGAGTTATTTGTTCTAACAAATGTACATCGTGGGCGAATCAAAGCGATTTGTAGCGTAACTGGTAGTAGAGGCCGCCCACAGATTGTATGAAACTATTATATCATCTGTAGCGAAAACTATATGGACCAGTTTGTATAAATAATTATTAGATTATTATTATATTATCATTATTAGATTAGTCATAGGGTCGATGACAACGACTTGACCAGGAGGAGACCAGGTCATTTATTTCTAGAGATGTTAATTTGACATATTCAATATATGTAAAACATAGAGTTAGAAATTCTACAAATGACCTACATTTACCGTGTGTATACTGTACATATCTCTGTCCATCCGCTTGGGCAAACAGGAACGAGCCTAAGCTACATACATGAAATAGAAAACAAAGACGGAATACAGAATTTCCTGGTCATTTTCGCTAACAGAAACGTACTTACAATACAGAATAAAACAAATAAACATCACCCAGTAATACAAAACTACAATAGTCGAATAATAGGTGTTTAAAGACCACTTCAAAGTTCGATTATTCTTAAGCGGCTGAGTTAGACAACCTATATGTTCTCAAGTGGAGTACATTACAAAAATAGTTAACAGTATTTAGTAAAATGAATGAAACATGTACGTTAGATTGGTTAGCCTTATTATATTATTCATTTTAGGCTTGTAACTGCCGAAACGAAATATGTCCTAAGGAGAAGAACATATGACCAGTTTCTACCCTTAATGGATATAAAATAATAAAACTCAATGCGATGATACTTTTTTTACGGTTATGTCATAGGTTCATTGATACCACATGTTTCGTGGGTGCGTCGACTGTCGGTTCCATCACCACCGTTCCGTTACAGCCATCGGCATTTTTCAAACAAAAGCATTGTATAACACCTAACTACCTTTAAAAACAGTTTTACCGAACTTAGTATTATACTATGGTTTTGTGTGTTAAAACAGCTATTACTTATTAATATATTTCGAATGACTTTTTAGCGTAATTACTGACGAATATTTTCAAGTACCGTACATAGAATAAGATTTTTCGTATATAAATAACGCGTTTATCCAAAAATCTCATCCAAATGTACGTTCACGAATCAATAAAAATAATAACAAAAAAGCATTAATGACTTCAACTAATTATTTCAACGTTACATCGAAAACATATGACGTAAGTCCATATATGCATGTATAAGTAGCCTTAACCACTGAAACGGTCAATGACCTAATAATATGTAAACAGTCCACTTGTCTTTTATGAATGCGGTAATTAATTTCGACCTCTAGTTACGCTTTTAATTTTAAGAAGCTTGATTCGCGTTTATATTCAATTCATTCATAATTATTATTTTATTTCACATTGAGTTAATGAAAGAATATCATTTAAAAATGTTAATCTAAGCGAGTTCAAAGTTTGTTGGTAGCCTTACATAACCTCTCGAGTAATGACGTAATATTGCCTCGTAACACAGCCCATATAATAACAATTGTGACATCATTTTCGGGGAAGAAGGCTCCTAGAATTGAAGGCATAATTAATCCTACATAGTCGGTAATTCATTCAAAATGCTTTTAGTATTGCAGGATAATTAACTCAGCATAAAACAACACCAATGTTTGTACAAATATTGGAGAGGTAAATTCCAACTCACCAGTTCCAATATTACGTCACAACAATATGTGTACCTATTTTATATCCTTATTCTAGCTGCTTCGAGTTACAATCGGATAAGCCGCGCTCTCGCAGAAAAGTGGCGATGATATGATAATGCTCTAGAATTGTTTATTGTTGTTTGTAGTTCGTGTATCTTAGGTTTTTTGTATAACAATGAAATTTAAATTGGATTAAGCGGTCAAAGTTTGAGTAATATTTAGCAATACTGAGTAAAAGAGGAAAAGACTAGTGTTGTACTTTGAAAGATGAAATAATTCTTTTATAGACTACGTTTAGAAGAACCGACTTCATCCTCCTGTTTTTTGTAGTCGGTTACTTAATATACAAAAATTGTCGCATAATATATAACGAGATTATCGCAAACAAATATACATACATTCATATAATTTGAACTCCTTTTATGAAGTCGGTTAACAAAAAAGCAGATTTCCATTTAATATATATTATTATTTAGCATAAATCAAAATAAATACTGCTTTTCCTCGTTACCGGCAATGATCTGGTATTTATTCCATCTATTTTATGCAACAAAATAATCCTAGATTTATCCTCAGATAAGTTAATTATTTTCTTACAACTTTTCGAAGTAAAAATAAATTATAGATTCTATAAAGAATTCGTAACATTTTTCCTATAAAATCTTATTGCATCTATTTATTTAAGCTAAGAAACTATAAATCTCGGATTACTTTGCTACTGGCATTTATCTCAAGTTTTATTAAAGAATTTGATATGGCTATGAGAATAATAATATTTTATTTTATGATTCTATACGCTCGTGTAATTTTATATGGCAAACAGTGGCCCGCGGAACACCAATCAAAATCTAACTTGATCCTTAGATCTTGACGCAATACCGTCACCAAGTTGAATAAATTAATTTCTCTATAAGTGGTGCACAAAATTTTAATTCGTCATAAGTGGTACGTCAAAATCACGTTTTTAAAAGGGACGTTACTACACACATAAATATAACCCATTTTCAATTGTTTTTCCTTTTCGATTTTAAGGAAGTATTCAGTAAGCACACTTTCAATTAAAAGAAGGTAACACAGATACTAAAAAAAGAGAAGCTTTCATATAAACCATTGATGCATTAACGCTAAAGAATAGCTTTATGAGAATTCTAGAATTTCATGAGATTAAGAAAAATTGCTAAAAGTTCCGACGGAAGTCTACCGCAGACGAACAACAATTTGTGAAAATTCTGTTGGCTGGAGCGCAAATATTGAATGAGGATTAAAGGTATGCAAAATATCAGCTTGTTAATTAAGAACCATCGTTGTTGTTGATGCCGTTATTTCGTATATTGTCAAATACAATCTTTTTGCCTGTTGGTAATATTTTCGTAGACTATTTTGGTGCTTATTATTAAGTGGCTGAACTATTAGAGGTATATCAATGTATTTTTATGTACACAATCAAGTAAGTGATCCAGCAAGCACTCACGTGGACGGTATGGGACTCCGCCCTTCACCTCCTTACGCAAACCTACGTTCCCATATAATAGACACCGTCGTCCAACAACTTTAGAACTGGTCGCAAAAAACAAGCGATTCAAGAAAATGCCCGGACGCAGCAAAAAGAGGCTTGACTAAAGTCGGGCACTATAACTATTTAAAATATCCAATACAGTGTCATATAATTTATTGGTGTCTCCGTACGGCAGCATTGTAAGCGGTAATCGCTTAATCATGAGCAGACAGGTGCCGACTAGCTCTTATTAGGCAAATTGTGTACCTTATACGTAGGCAGAGAGTAAAATTAAAAAACGTACATTAAAAAGACGAGATCGTGAGGTTATTTTTGAGGCGACTTTTTTTCCGGACTCCGGCACTCCGGTTGGGCGATGCTCAACATCGGTATTTTGCACATGTTCAATGTTATTTTAAAAGGCAATGAATTATACTGGCTGCCAATTATTTTCTTATATGTAGGTCACCAGCCAATTACGATCGTTCTATAGCAATGTGGTTGTTTTTGAAACGGTAGCGCGTTTACTGATCCGAGTACCTATTGATTAGTTGTTTATCTTCGTATATAATTTGGTGAAATACATTGTCTTATAAATAATACATGGAATATGGTATTAATGATGGCAGCTCCATTTCTTATTATGATACATACTTAATTCAATCATACATATTAAGTGCTCTGTTTTAACATGACATTTAGTTTTCTACTCTTTTCTTTGTTGGGTATCCAGATATTGAGTTATTAATATTACTAAATTTAGTTCACGCTTAGAAAACAGCGCATTATTGGAAAGGAGGAGATTTGTTAGACCATCTAGAGTATTGTATTATAATAAAGATCAACGAAACAAAATCTACTATCATTTTATAACAAGCGAATTATTCGAAACGGCTTCAATGAGAAGCATATTGTCTATGGACAAAAAACAAGACCCTCAACTGACATCAACAGACCCCAAAGCAATAATAACCGTATCATTATCATGACAATAAGCGACAAATGCATAAAAAAAAATATTACCAACCCACCCCATCCGACATAAGATTAATGTGTGTTAGTGTACTACATAAACCGGGAATGGAACCTCGTATTTCGGCGTTCTATTACATGGGGTGACACCCTTGTGCTTGACAGATATATTTCGACAGAAAAAAATTAATTGCCCTGCTAAAAAGTTGGAAGTATACATAACCTACATTGATATTATTACGCTTGTCTTTTACATATACCTCTATAATAATTAGATATTAAATATTTACGGCCTCATTGCAAAAAGCCTCGACCAACATCTGAGTAGACTAGCGTTAGATGGTTGGGTCAAGGGCCTGATGCAGTAAGCAGTACTTCTGGACACGGCGCATATTGTCCGGAAATTCCTGTCTCTGGAGCCGTGACCACCTGTAGCTTGGATTTCTCCCGTTACTAGTGGGGTACTGCTTTTATATTTTTAAATATTTTTTTTTATAATCTAATATTTAAAAGTATATAGATAAGTCAAGTATAAAAATGAGTAAAGGAAACAATAAGATATCAAATATTTTTACTATATTTTTTAACTATGATAATTAATTGTTAATTACACGGTTGGTATATTTTAATATTACAATTACACTATTCTAATTGTAGAGGTAAAATGTTCTCAGAGTTATGATTTTAAGGTAAATTATAGTGAGGATCTAGTTCATTTGTGTTTTATACATATATAATTATAGAAGACTCTTAATGTGATGGTAATAGGATGGCATTTGGCCACCGACTCACCTAGTGATAAGAGATGATGTGGTCGCTCACAGTATCGCATATCACTCTACGAGAATCTATTATAAATCGTATCAAAATCTGTTGTGCTGTTTTAAAGATCTAAGCATACCTACATGGACAAACAGCGTAAAGGTACTTTGTTTGTTGCCTTTTATAAATAATAGATGTGCTTGTATAGTTGGGTTAAAACGTATTCGATTTTGGTACTTCCCTCGCTTTATCCATTTCAATCAATCGATTCGTGCATGCTCGTCTGTTGTGGTTGCGATTTGGCCTTATTGCACACATCACCAATTTGGCTAATGTAATTTCGCCTCGAGCACCCTCTCCCGGTATTTCCATTCAATCTCGATGCACCTCTTTTTATTTAGTGCCTACTCCTCGTATGATATTAAAATCTTTGCAAATAAGCTTTGATGTGAGCATAAGAATAGTTTCACTCCCTATACTACCTATACCTACATGGAACGATAAATATAACTGTCAGAAAATGGATATGCCACAAGAACATATCAGTCTATAATTAAATTTATTGATAAATTGAAATATTATATCATAAAAATAAATTAATATAACTCATAATGTAAACCAAAGTTCCCAGGTTGTTCACTGGTGAACAATAAACCAAAAAATTTGCTTTCTTCCACATGACAATGGTTGCTGTAACCAGGTTATTTAGATGCATGTTACACATTCCAGGTTAATATAGTACGAACACGCGAACTTGCCTGTTATTTTCCGACAATAGATGAGAAAAAAATTGTTCATAAGTCGCCACTCATTGACTTCTGTGGAGTTCTCCACTTTTTTTATTTCGTAACGCATTAAACACTGTCTGTGTTAATTAATATAAAGCGTGTTGTTTTTTCTAATAATGTTACAATTATTTCATTGATGATTAACGATTAGGCTGAGACTGTTATTTAGTAGTTGGATTGTTTCAATGTCATGGTTACTGAAGAAATACTATAATTGTATCGAATTTGTTAATAATGGCGCTCAAAACCTTATTCTTTTTTACTTAATTAAAATTATCTTAAACCTATTTTACCTTCAACCAAACGTTTTAGAAAGCAATATAATCATTAAGTAAGTACCACTTGAAATAGTCTTAGACAATAATAAATTGAATACATTATTAGCATGAACAACTAAACTAAACTAAATAAAAATCAGAATACAGAATATGCATAATAAACAGTTATCTACTTGTTAAAAAATCAAGTATAAATTATAATTGGCACTCCAGAATTTATTCCACTCGTTTATAGGAAAAACCTACAGTTATTTGGTAAAGTGTCTGACAGACACCACTATCAAACTAGACATGGGATTAGATTAAGTCAGCCAATTTCGAGATTAGCGAAAGTAAGTAAATCGTTCATGGGATTCTGTGTTAAATGTTATAATAAGATACCAGGCGATGTACAACAACTAAATGAATCCAAATTTAAATTGTGTATAAAGAAAACTTTATGTAGACAAGCATATTACAAACTTAATGAATATATAGAGGATAAAAATGCTTGGATGCAGGCTAGTCCGGCTCCACAGGATAACTAAAAACACTGTTGTTTTAATGAAATCGTAAATAATACAGCTATATTGCTAAATTGTATATTTTTTTTAAATTATATAACCAATGTAAATGTGAGAGCCCTGTAATTAACTTAATATTAAATTAGATTAATAGAAGTCATTTGTGTCAGCTTGGAGTTGTCATGCTCACTCAAAGGTCTCATTGGCGGTGGCGCGTGCAGTGGATCGCTCGATTCCCTACAATATGGTTGAGTTGGGCGGTGCTGGTGTACGTGTCATGTTCGTGAACGGGCGCCGTCAACTGGGACTGGTCAGCTCCAGACTGTATTATTGTTCTTAAGGTTATTTTCTTTCTTGATCACTTTGACTGGATTTTGGTGTTACATTGTTCTCGCACAATCCAAACAGCAAAACTATGTAACTAGTAAATTGTATTGTGAACCTGATTGAAAAAGAGTAACCTCTGGAGTTTCTTACTCGTTCTTCTCCATAGGAATCTACACCTTGGAATGAGCAAATAGCTTCACTTTTAATATTAATTTTATTTTGACGTTCAAAAGTGCCATTCTGGCCTAATTGAAATAAATGATTTTGACTTTGACTTTGACTTTGACTTTGACTTTATGATAAAATAATTAGAAAAATAATCTAAGAATTCTAAATTTGAATGATCTTGTCTCCCTAAGAACATGTCTAGGGTCCCTAGACATTACTAGAATAGGTTCTGAGAGGATAGCTCGGTTCATTGAAACGGTGAGAGTATGATGAACTTACAGCACGCAAACTGCTTCAACGCACGTGAGAAACAGGTTCCAATTCTGACGCTATTTTAGACCATTTGCCGAGATTTCCGAACAAAATAAGAAATTGACACATTTTTGGCGACCCGCTGGACAATAACTTGTTTTCGTGCGATATGACAACATTTTACATTAAATTTTTTATGTTTTTATAATATATTACTATAGTGTGACATACTAAATTAACTAGAGGTACAATCGCAGGTTATCTACTCACGTGAATATACTCTACTAGTTTTCAGTTTAGTGAAATTTTTAAATATTTTTCTTTTTAATTTCTTTTGACCTTTCTACCCTTCATGATGTCACAAGGAATATGCCGCATGACATTCTGTAAAGTTTCTATGTACAAAGGAAGTATTATTAAAAACGAAAGTTATATATCAATACCTGCCTTAATAAATGTAACGATATCGCTAAAGCTAAATTATGTATATAACCCTAAAAAAATATATCCCGTCATGAATAAATTCACCTAGTTCAAAGGAAGAAGTTTTTAAAACCAAACTAAATATTTCAAAGTTTTCTGTAATGTCTATTGTTAATTACATTAGTACATTTTAATATTACAATTACACTATTCTAATTGAAAATGTTCTCAGAGTTATGATTTTAATGTAAATTATAGTGAGGTTCTAGTTTATTCAACTTTTTGAGTCTGAGTTGGTACAGAACGTCTTACAACAGTTAAAATACTGTCATATCTTTCTACGCCTAACATGTAAAGATAGAATTTTAAAAAAATGTGAGACCCGCTTTAAATAGAGGTACAAGATGAGAAAAAACTAGAACGAAAACCATAAAAGGTCAGAACCATCGAATAAAATTATTATTTTACAACTTAGAGCCATTTTATTAAAGTATCCAACATAAGTTTTATGGTGAACATCAAAAACCGATTCTGTGAGTTAAAGTTAATGGTGATTATTAAAGTTTATCTTTAATCAATCGGTGTACCGCAGTACCGCTTAGAGTGCCGCGTTCTGCGCATATCAAATAAACCGTGACGCTTATGTTACAATACAGTAGCTATTGGAACGCATAAATAGGGTATTTTTATGAGCTATAATTAATAACTATGCAAGTACATAATGAAAGCAAAAACTTACACGGAACCTTTGTATACTTTGCCGCGATTATAACAACTTTATTGTTCGCTCAGAATTTCAGGTGCCAACGTTTTATGTTTCACACTACCTGTAGATTGTTTAGTTGGGAATGTATTTAAGCCTTCAAATGGCTTCGTTAAGAGCTGATCAGGCATAAGTACGCTTATACAAACCCGAAAATCAATTATATAGATGTAATAAAAATGTCGACGTTCTAAGATTTAGTAATAACGGTTGTGTCAGCGAAATTATACGTCTATTTACTAAAAACCCGATCGTTACTCTTATAAAATAGTGGTTTTGTCAAAAAATAGTTATGGTTTCCTTAAACTTCAATCACTACCGCAGCTTGAAGATTTATTTGATCGCTCTCTCGGCGTGCACGCAACGTACTAATTTCAAATTTGAAAGAGTTCCCGTCGCTCGACCGAACTGGCCAGATAAAGACAGGTTTCTGTATCTCGATAAAAAAATAATTTAAAAAAGAACAAACACACGGGAAGTCTCTTCAATAATCTGGCGATGGTAAGTGCGGTTTTGACTTTAATGTGTTAATAAAATTGTTAGCGTTTTGTCGGCGAAACGAGGGCCGATGTTCAATTTAAAGCCGACAAGATGGCAACATGCGATGATATATAAGTTCGCTGTATGAATTCGCTGGGGCATTGTTCTTACACTCACCTAAGTTTGCAGCCATCAGTTCCTGATCTTTGGGCTTCTTTTTTCGGGGTCGTCCTTTTTGTCGGGGAGGGGGCGCTGTGGAGCCGTTGAAGAACGGACCTTTAGGAACATCATTGTCCACGCGAGCGAACTCTGGGGAAGGGTACGGGGGGTAGTGAGGTCCAGGTGTGGGGCCCGTAGCGTAGGGCACTGGACACATCTGTGGAGGGCCTGGTACGGCCATGTGTGCGCCGTAGTCCGGCATGGTCTCATAGTGCAGCCTGCGGAACAAAACTTTCCTTAAACTCTGGTAAGACTCGAAGCGGGAAAATTTCGCTGAAACATTCCCTAAGTTCGTTAGAGAGCTTTGAAACCGAATATAGCGGTTTAATTCATTGAACATTTGTAGCATTCTGTTAGAAACTGGGTCGTGAACGGCATGTAAGTTTATTGTTACGTACTTTGAGTTGCTTCAGACTTACACACTGAGAAAGCTTAGAAATTTCTAATAACTACATACAAATTTCTGATATAACACAACTACATTGCTCGCGTTTTGATCTTTTAAGTTGCTTACAACTGTTGCCTAGTTAGTTTAGTTTTGACGTTCTTAAGTTAATATTATAAACTTCAGTCAAGTTCTGTCTTCATTCACATAACATCACGTCATCTTTTATCTCCGAAGGGGTAGGCAGAGGCGCACATTACGGCACTTATTGCCACTTTTCACTATTTATGTTATGAGTCCCATGTAATAGGGGATGAGCCTATTGCCATATACCTGGCACTTTTCCAGACTCCGGCATACTACTGAGAATTTATTTGAAAATCACTGTAATACTATGCCTGACCTGGGAATCGAACCCGAGACCCCATGCCCAGTAGTCGCACTGTGATCACTTGGCCATTGAGGCAGTCGTATCTTTTCTTTGTCTTCATTCATTTTGAGTTAAATTTCGTATTTCACAACAAATATTCCACAAGCACCAACCTGCAGTAAACTGCTGAATCTCTAATGCCGAAGGTGTCTCCTTTGTTCAGTGGGGTGCTGCATAGAGCACATGAGAAGCAGTGCACGTGGAACACCAGGTCCCGCGCACGCATCACTAGTTCCGAAGCAGAGATTGGGGTATTGCAGCGAGCACATCGCTTTGAGCCGTATAACCTGCAAAAGAAAAACAACATTAATATAATAATACAGCGCTTTATAAAGCTTCATTGTAAAAAGGATTAAATTAAAACCGTTTTAGAACTCCTTTTATAATTTAGACTATATTAATTACCTTAATTTCATAAAACAAAACTATTGTCTAACTAAACCGCAGTTACCATCATCGACAACTGAACTTGTTTAATGTAAAACTCATAAAATATTCTGCAATATATCATTTTATATTTAACGAACAAAGTTAATATTTTATTTTTTTCAATAAAAATATCTAGAATAGATTAAAGTTATGATATTATTATTTCTCATCCAACACCTGACAAATGAACATACATTTAGCTAGTTAATTGATTTTTTGTGTGTACACTCAAGGAAAAAACAATAATATAACGTGCTTGCATTAAGTTGCAATTTAGAATCATGATAACATAAATGTCTAGGGAGGGAAAAAATCTACACGGTATAATGATTTTGTAGGAGAGTTCAAGAAGACTCGTGTCAAATCGGTAGCCGGCAATTAATTTACGTTATCATCAGTGTACTAATTAAATATAAAAGTTTTATATCTTTTCGCCACGAACGCTCATTGTCTGGCCAGGGCCACTGGCTCACGCCGCCAATATAAATTCATCAGGAGTTATGCTAAATTATAATTATATTAAATAACCTTCGTCTTTCTTTTAACTTTAGTAATTGATTAGTACCTATTTTATATTTTTAAACTGTAGATACATAAACTGATACATAAATAGAGTAAAAGTGGGTGTTGTGTGTACAACACCAAATTTTACTCTATTTACAGATCAATAATGATTGTTTAAAAGCATTCGTAAAACGATTTAAATATATATGTTTTAGACTAAAAATATTTTTACTTTAACAGTACAATACAGCGTTATGGAGAAACTCGAAACCATAACTAGGTATCTACGTATGTGGATCAACCTTAAAAATAATAGCCAAAGCGAGGGTGAACCGAATTTGCACGAGAAAGTTACCCCAAAACGTTCGGGGCCTCAAATGAAGCCGCGAGGCAAATGTGCATAGGTATACCTACAAACAATTTTCAAATGCGAAACGAAATCGAAATCGAGAACCGACGGTTATCCTGAACCTCTCATCAAGTTGTGGAACGGTTCGAATAACATCGGGGATGCTTTTCTCTAACGGGGAACCGCTATGTACTTACAATGTATAAAAAAGATTAAATTTCCATTTTGTTACTAGTCTATCCATTAGGGAAACGCAAAACGCAAAACTAACATAAGTACTTATGTAGAAACGTCGTGGTACGAGTGACAATTTTAAAAAAAACTGAGACTTATATTAAAGTCCTTAACAAAACTCAGTTTGAATATTTTTAATATAAACGCTAATAGTGAGGTTCAGTACCGCATTACTTACCTACGTAACGTGAAAAAAAAAGTTTAGTAAAAAAAAATACAAGCAATTAATTCGATATTATTACTGTGGTTATACATGACGAAGTTTAACAAAACAGGATAATAATGCATTTGAGTGCATACAGTCGGTCAAGTTATTAAAATCAAACATTAATATTATACATGTTTTAATGAAGAAAGCATCGAAATATATTTGAACCGACACGGGATCCGAATTGCGGTCAACGTGTAACGAATACTGAAGTTAATATCAGACCGTTTACATAATAATATTATTTGCATGGAAACAGCAAACAGGTAAAATCCTGAATTAAACACAGTTTGAGTGTGGCAAATCCAATATTTCGGTAAACCGCAGACGCGAAAAATTTTGCTTACTGTCTCTCGAAATTCAATTTAGACAAATGCTATGTCGAAACATTTTAACCGAATACCAGATTTTAGTTTCTATGTTTTTGTGTTAAATATGAGTATTTTTCAATATCGGGAAGTTAGATAATAAAAATAGTTTAATGTAGGCCTGAAATTTGTGCACGTTATGGAACTTAAGTGTTGTATTAAGTACAAATAATAAAGATATTAAACATGATTTGATCGGCAAATAAAGCGTATGATAAAACCCTATTCAACACGATATTATTTTCTAAAGTACAAACAAAATGGTCGGAAGATTTTTTCAATTCTTATCTTATTTCGGTGTCCAAAAATAAATGTCATTCGGTGTTGACCGGCCGAGGCCTTTGGTTTTAAAATAATAATTAAATGCATCCGCCGGTTTTGAGATCCGAGATAGGCGATTCCCTACAGAGTGAGACATCCCAGTGTGGTCCGTTTCCTATCTAGATCGAACTTTTAGCCGCTTTAAATAAGACGTTAAGGAAATACCACATGAACGTTAGGATTTTTTAGATACTTAACTGACTATCGCGAGAAATCTCGTAAATTACTTTTTTTAATTACAAGTTTTACCTTTTGATGTCAATAGTAAGACATTTTTTAAGATCCTCATCAGTTTCTTGCGCCTTACAAATTGCTTCGGCGGTGCAAGATAGTGTTATCTCACTTTCTTATTTACGTAAGTAAGTTTTTGTGTTTTATTTAATAGAATTTAAAATAAAATTGTATGTGGAATCTATGAATGGATTCACACTATACTATGAAATTGATTAGTGGCACAAAGTTTAATATTCCTCACGGTCAAATAATTTGCCTTTTTGTGAACAAAAACCATGTGGACCACACAAAGTAGAGCACCCGATCTCCTAGCCAGTACCTACACCGACCGACCGTTTCATCCAGACATAATTTCCGCAACCCTCTATTAAGGTTTCACGTACCTTCAAATTTTGCTGTCTCTTAGTAACAGCACTTTAGACTAATTCTGTCTGGGACAGGATTACGTTTTTAGAAGAAATGAAATGTCCTGTATCAATGTCAATATATGTCTTGTTTGTATAGCAGTAACTAAGTAGTTTTACTATAAGTGTGATTGAAGAACTGGGTTTCGTGTTTTCCGCCTCCATGTAGAAATGAGTGATATGTATCTCCTACTGTCTACATGATCCCAATATTGTGATAAATAAGATTTCAGAGTTAGTATTGCTTTTGGTTTCATAAAGTCTCACGACCATTGGTTCAATTATTTTATACAAACTCAATTAAAAATAAAGTTGCAAACAAAAAATTAAGTGAACATTTCCTGTTAAGTAAAAGTATGAAGCCCGATAACTTTAATTCTTAATTCAAAACATTCTTTCGCAAAAATTCCTTGAAGCCACGTCTAAACAGAATGTGGGTATGCTATGATAGCGGGAAGGAATCTAACTGTTTTTTCAAATATATATTGTTACGGTTAAAGATTCTTTTTTTTAAATATAGAAGGACGTTTACGTCGTTTGATACGAATTCAAAACACATTTCAAAACTGTAGTGGTGTTGATGGAACATCACTAAATGAGTATTTCAGAAGTGCCAATATTTTTTGTGAGCGGTTTATTCAAAAAAGAAAATGATTTGATATTTTTATTCGTTTTTGCCAATTATTTCGCGACAAGTCGCTAACACTTCAATGACAAGTCACCACCACGTATTCGACTTCAAATATTCAAAAAACTTCAAATATTCAAAAAAATCAGACATAAAATTAAATAATGTGGAAAGTGCAAAATACGCACAGTGTAAAGACGCAATCCCAATAATTGCACGTAGGTAAACAAAATCCTTTCATATGGGTAAAACGATTTAGACTGGATCTTTTGAAGCAACCATGCGTTACCTAAATCAAGAAGGTCCTGGTACTTGAGTAAATATCATTAATTATTATCGACCACAATCAATACATTGCACGGCAAAGGGCTTCATACACTTCTTCCAAATCTGGCTTTAAGCCACACTATTTTTGTAAAAGGTTAGACAATTTTGCAACATCTGTAAATAGCCTGCAGCAAATCAATCAAACGTACAAATATTTGCTCCAAGCTGAAACGGGAACCTCTGCATCACTACATTGTAGACTTTCTTTTTTCCAATTCATCAAAGTCCAGCTTTATATTTGATAATAAAAAATCGATGCATATGTCAGAGACATGCGCAATTCGTGTGAGAGCGCCATGCTTCGGCGGGAATGGGTCGGCTCTATCAGAGTGACACCACGGCATCAACGAAAAATGGCGTAAATCATCATCACGCTATCCTTCTCTCCCCACAAAAGGATAATCAAAAATACAAACCTCCATGACTTTCATCTCCAAAAACGGTAACACAATTGTAACACATCTGGTGTCACGAATTGTTGGTCCATGGGTGGCGCTGATTGCTTACCATCAAGTGATTTGCCTGCTTGTTGCCGTATTCCATAAAAAAGAAGATATTCACCGCGTTCACTTGTACCATACCCCACTCAACAGTGAAATGAAGTTATCGAGGGTTCGTGGGTGTTAGTCACGAGCGATGGTATCTCGGCCACACAGGTCCCCGTACTTCGGACCTCGGACCTCGAGTCCCGGGTTGCAAAACCATTGTTTTACGTTTAACCAACAATATTTTCATAGCAAATAAAACAAAAATCCGTACACAAAATTAACTAACAACAGCATTCATAAAACTTCGAATACGTTAGAACCTGCAACTCGAAACTTGAAGCTCTATCCAATATTTTTTTTTCATAAATTCTGTAGTTCCATAGTATTTTTTTTTTGGGACCATCCCGCCTCAACACAGCCTCCCAAAACCACGGCAACTCCTGTAAGCCAGGATCTACAGTAGATACAACCGGAACATTGAAGTCCGGCGCGTCCCAGGGACATGAGTAACAGTCTTGGTTACCGCAACGAAGTGAATCAGAAGATATTATAAGAGAAGAAGAAGTAAAAACTATAGTTTCCACTTCCCTCGGTCAATTACTGCAGGAGACATAATGAATTAAGCCTAAAGGCAAGTTCCATAGTATATGAAATAAAATATGAACTTAATGAAAATTATCAGCCGCATTATATTTTATTTTCATATTGAACATAATTCGGGAATAAATTATAATAAAATATAATAATTCCGAGTAAAATTGAATCGCTTATTCGTGGAAAATAGCAAATCTGTATGCAAACATATAATATATGTACCAATAATAAAGTGCCTCACTTTGTTACGTAAATTACCCAACCAATTTTAAAATAAAACCACAAATAAACTTATTCACTGTAATAAATTGTGTAAAATACATCTTTATTAATGAAGGAATAAAACACAAAATACGGTTTTGAAAAACGCATTCCGCACATCACTATAAAATTAAATTTACAACAGTAGGAGCTCGATCACGGCTAGATTGATAATGAAAAAAAATCGAAAACATGTCACTTCTAAACAGTTCATATGTGAGTTATAAACGGCCATAAGTTTCAGAATCACTGAGCGATTCATTAAGATTGTGTAAAGAAAAACTTAGTGCGGCCTGACGGAGAGAATAGGAAAGCTTATCGATACTAGTGCTGACACTTGTGGTTTTATCGATGTATAGACTAATATTTTGATTGCTAAAATTATAGTAATGAAATAGCTTCTAAACAAACAAGGAACTGTAACACACCTTAAACGATGGCAAATACTTGACCTGGACCAGAGAAAAACTTCAGAGTTACAAGATAACTTTTTATCGATAGTTCGAATTATACATATACACATGAAAACCAGCCTACTATCAGAAATAGATACCCTAATTATATTTTATTCATAAAATTACATTGTTACCGTCTTCGACTAGCATCGTCTGCCACAGAATCTAAAGAGTGAAATCCAGAAGCCCATAGTTTAGGTTAATTGGCGATATCAATATTCACAATATTCTAACTCGATATCTAAATACCGACGTAGTTTGAACATAGTATCGATAGTCTTAACTCGATACCATAATCGCAACCGTAGTTTCTGAGAAGATTGATATTCAATGTGCGTGTGGTATGGGAATAAATCCGTTGTGCTCATAGATGGTCAAGCTGTCTCTTTGCATTTGTATCTGTTGCTTACTGGTTCATGATCCTCTGTTACTACTGGTTGCGCCTTTGATTTATGAACGAGAAGTTTTTTTTATACCAGAAACGTTTATAAAGTTTAAAATACACCTTAAATACTTCCAAACAAAACGACCGTCTACTAACGCTCTGTCACCAATAGATAGCGCGACTCCTACCAGTACCTACATCCCTCATTGTATCCGCACATACACAACACAACTATGCACCTATAAGCCCGACCGCTTGTACAGACATTTCGATCTGCGATCGATTCATATCTCCCACATTTTTCCAACCGAATTTACCTCACATCAATCAATTTTCTCTCGTAGTGCCTATTGAATAGTGTAACTATTACACAATAGACTGTAAACTCAAAGTTGATATTGTGACAGACAATGGCAACGAGTTGAATTAGTCAAAAGCCAGACAGTTACGACTTTCAATAATACACCCGACAGTCGAGTTTGAAACAGTTACCGATGGAATAAAAATCAAACAGCGAATGTAGGTACTAAAAAAGAGGCGACAAAGTGCACAAACATACGTATGAAATACATTTTTCACAATTTACGCTGAATATTAAAGTTTCACGTTCTACTATTGTCTTGTGACGGACATAAATCCTATTGCTAAACTCTGTCCGTGTCCCTCTGTGATGTGTCGTAAGTGTGCTCTTTGCAGCAAATTATACAGTCGTCGAAATTTTCATACTCCGACATATTTCTACACATAAAATGATAATGAAATAGTTTTCCAACTCGACACTAATGTTTCTTAGTTGTTATTTCCGAGAACTTTTCACACCTGCATACTTTTTACATTTTATTTCTGTTTTGTAATGACGTTTAAACATTTTGTTTTAAGTATATCACAAAGGTAACAACTACTAAAAGGGAACAACGCTTTTGCAGGAATTCATAGCTCGTTACACCAACTTAGTTACTGAATGTAAATCGCCATCGCGATATCGAATCGCTTAATTTTGTATTATTTAATCCCGTACAAAGGTTTTTGTATGTTTATTATCAAAATTATGTAAATAAAACACGTGTCAAATATGAATTTTAAAAACCCAATAACTAAATCCTTTTCATTGTATTCATTAGAAAACGCGTTACACCGAAAAGACGTGAAAATCAAAAACAGACGTCGTATTTTCGATTTATCTATTGGCGAATGTCACATGTCAGAGTTTTTTTTTCCATTAGAATTATTCTCGGCAATAGTCGCGGGTACAGACGATGTTGTTCATTTTGTTTTGTGTCTGTAATGCACGGCACTGTTCCATTGAACAACTGATATTGAATAGTACTTTTAATGCCCTTTTCTCGGTTTTCCGGATTTAAAAGTAGAGTCCGGTAAGGTTATGTCGTACGGCATTTTGTTGTGGGGTCGAGCTGCAGAAATAGAATCAATTTTTATTCTTCAAAAGCGGGCTATCCGAGCAATATATAACTTACGCCGTTGCGAATCGCTAAGAGAATTGTTTAAAACGATAAATATCTTAACGGTGCCCTATCAATACATATATGAAAATATAATGTATGTAAGAAAGAATAGGCAATTATTCGAAAAAAGAAGCGATAGACACAATCTTAATACTAGAGGCAAGAATAAGTTAGCTGTACTGCAATTCAGACTGTCCAAGGTACAGAAATCCTTTATGGGGTTAGGTATTAAATGCTATAATAAAATACCAAATAGCATACTAGATCTCAATGAAAGTAAATTTAAAACATATATTAAGCGCGAATTATGTAAACAAGCTTACTACAGGGTGATTGATTATCTTGAGGATAGGAATGCTTGGCAGCGTGTTGGTTCGGCTCCACTGGACAATACTCAAATGTACCTAGTCAGTACCTAGTTCAGATTACGATAATAGGTAATTTAATACTTTGATTCCGATGTAGGCAATCTATTTTCTTGTGGCATCGAGCATTTCTTTCCTTATTTAAACAAGAGTTTATTTTTTTTTCTTGTATAGAAACACTATTTTATATGGATTGTCAGTATACATATGTGAGGACCATGTCAGACTTAAGATATTTGTTTTCTCTTGGTTTTGTTTTTTTTTTCTATTTTAGTATGTTCTGTTATTTGTATGTTGCGTCAGGTATATCTTTACATTATTCTCACATGTGTGTACAATATTGGAATATGTATCAGAGCAATGTAAAACAGACTTTTTTTAAAAGAGTAACGAATGGAGTTTCTTGCTCGTTCTTCTCCACTCGAATCGACATTTTGGAACGAGCGCCTAGCTTCACTGACGGACAGACTGACAGACTATTATTTATTTCATATTTGTTGACGTTTCAAAAGTACCAAATTATGGTTTAATTGAAATAAATGCTTTTGAGTTTGAGTTTGAGTTTGTGCTTAAGTGCTGTTCAATAGTGGTTTAAGAGTAATAAAATGAGTGGTTGTTTACTCATGAATGCAGATTTCTTATAAGCTTTATTTTTCTCAATAGTACTCAAGCTCCTTTACAAGTTTATGCAGTAGTATTTTTTTCGTATTCTTCTCCATTCGAAACTACACTTTGGAACGAGCGCTTATCTTCACTGATAGACAGACGGACGGACAATTCCATTTTTGACGTTCCAAAAGTGCGTAATTAAATATTAATTGATATGAATGCTTTGACTTTGACTTTAGCTTTAACAAGATTATCATAACTAGTTAACCACGCACAAAGCCCCTATTATATTGCAATTATGTTCAAATCTCCAGATTGGTTTCACATTGAAGTTGGTTTTGACAGGTTAGGTAATCGACTGGACGTCAGAACATCGACTATTGAAATCACTGATGGAGCAAATTGGTCATCTCGGTAACAATGAGCCTACGTAAAATGATTTTAGGAGTTGATAGAAGGCTAGGACTACAACAGGTATGCAAACTCCATAGACGTTCCAGTGGTTTTAATGAAAATCGCAAGCTTCGTGTTTAGAACTAGGACATGCGTTGTTACTAACCAAAACAACATTGCATAATAACCAACATTTTCCGAAGGGCCAAGGAAATCTTTACAGGACAATTATTTTCGTCAGTACCTACCAGACGGGCCTATTACCAAAGCTTATGCAAGCTCAGACATCGTGCAATAATGCTGAATTCCGCCCTCCCCATCCCTATTAACCCTTTGTCGTGTCGTGTGTCGAAGCTCCTTAGTCAATTCGGCCGACTAAATCCGATGCCAATTCGGCCGATGGCGAAACACTAGGTAGACATAAATATATTTCTCCTGGCGTTTTCGCAACTTGTTTTACGGTCGGTATTGGACTTAAAGTACATTTAGTCATTAGATTTACAGTCATTTAGTAATTTACAGATATTTGTCCGCCACTTAGGGTCATACGAAATTCTTAATCAGATTTTTTGGGCGTTTGATCATACCATAGGAGTTTGTATGACAATTTGACTATAGATACTGTGACGATATAAAGAACCATTATCTAATAAAAGGAATACCTCAGATAAGTTTTAAGTAAAGTATTCCCACCTTCTAGTGATTACTGGCGTGTTTAGCATTATCTGGTCAAGTTAAGTGTACACACGTGCAGCTATAAAAAACTAATTTATCATGATCTCGCTTTGTACGATCTTTCCGCACATTCAGCGGCCATTTTATACCGGTTATGTATAGTTTGATGTGCGCCCGTGTGTACTAGATGGGAGTCAAAAGTAAACGCAAGTAATTCATAGTAACACAGTGAGGGCTCAAACCGTAACGGTTATCGTTGAATCGTGCACAACCGTGAATTGTAGCCCTGTTTGCCTGTGAATTAGCTAAATTAAACAAATTACTTAGTACAATGTGTTTGCTTAGTTGGATTTTAACTAACTTTACAAATTTTGTGTATTTTTCGTTTTGTGTGTTTTTCTGTGCCAGTTTTTTGGTGAATACTTGAGTGAGTCGCGATGGCAGAGCAAGAGTTATTTGGGCAAAATGAAGTCTATAAGTAGTCTGGTCTCAATACCTGCATAGGATTGAAATCACAACTTGTTACAGAAACTAAACTAAACTTAATATGGATGTCATACAGCAAATTGGCTCCCAAAATTATTAGCTTGAAAGTGAGCTAATAAACGGTGTCCGAAAATATTTGTTTTCACCTACCAACCGTAGCCATGTTAGTATAGTGGTCGCGAACAGGACTGGAAATGATGTGGTTGGCTCCACGAGCAATGATATTGAACGATTCCGTACCCTATGCGACGTGATTAAAAAAAATGTAATTATTTGAAAAGGTATTATAAAAAATCACACTTACTCATGAAGAAGTAGGTGAAGATATATTACTTATAGTAGTGTGTATACTTACACAAATTAAAAAAAACGTGATAATATTAAAAGATCTGATTTCTAAGTTTCGAAAACAATATAAACTTACTTTACAACGAAAACCCTCGAAGACAAAGAACAGCACAAACACTATATTACTCAGAATTCTAACCGTAGGGTTAGAATTCTGACCGGTTATTAATGAGAAAACTAACAAAGCAAATACCTATCGGCAAATAGCCTTCAACAATTTTCTAAGAGAAAATGTATACAGATGTTATTTTAACAAGAAAAATCGTAACAAAGAGAAATGATGGAAATAGAAAATAAAATGTATCGATTGTGTTTCACAACCCCGTTCTGCAAAACGAGAACATTTGCTATAGAACCTTAAACATTTATTATTAGCTTTCCTATCACGGCTTCGCTTCAAGGAAAGGGAACCTAAGTCACTATGCAAATATTCATCAGAAACAAAAAGTATTTCACGAAAGCGCTCTGCAACATGGAATACAGCCTAAAAAGCATATTGTCTCGTTTATTATACAATATTACAAAAACATTCTGCATACAAAAGATTGAAATTACTCTTATATTCATATTGACATTTCAACTGACACCGTTTTGGCTAAACTAACTAATTTTCAACATTACTTAGGAATCATCTACATCATAACATGGGCTACCCTCAAACAAATAGTCTATTTGAACAATTTTAATGAAGCTAAAATTAGTATCGTTATTAGAGTTGAGCTATGCAAACGAGTTTCATTAAAATCCTTACGAATTATTGTCACGGCATGGATTTTGAGACGAACAGGGTGCAGGACATAGGGCCCTCGAATAATGCCGTAGCCTAGGAGACTTGTAGCCCATCTAGTTCTAAACTGGCGTCTAGACTAACTTTAGACAACGAAGACTTTGAACAACTATCCATTTAACGAAAGTAGAGGAAAACACGTAGACCTAAAAATAGCAATACATTTCAATTTGTGGATAAAGTAGAGTTTTCCTTAATTTCATGTAGAGTCTCATTTTTTTAGAATTCTACTCTATTTGTAAAAAATCTCTCATAATATCTCTGACACCCAAGCTAAGATGAAACTCGTACCTAACCAACTCTATTGTTACATTACATTACCAAAATATATGGCATTTAGCAAAGGCAAGTCTACCTACATAATCACCACAATCATGTACATACGTCAATATCAAAAAATCCGAATTCAATAATTTCCTCTCCTGCTTTTCCTGTCCTGTTTTCCTTTCCTGTTTTAATACAATACTTATATCCTAAATCGAAATCAAAACTAGAACTACTCACAGATAGAGACAAAGAAGCCACAAAATTAAA
Organism: Spodoptera picta; assembly: GCA_038387885.1. Lineage (NCBI taxonomy): Eukaryota > Metazoa > Arthropoda > Insecta > Lepidoptera > Noctuidae > Spodoptera > Spodoptera picta. Next base: position 1,622,228 of record JAZHFQ010000105.1, read on the forward strand.
AACGATTTAATGACAAATACTTTAATAGTTCAAGTAATCAATCAAAAAATCCTGTAATTTTTCCTCAAAGTTTAAGAAGCCCATTGATTTACCTACACCAGATTTTCCTCAATCAAATTATATTAACGCCTACATACAACTTCAAAACAAAGTTCGTAAACTCCAAAAATAATTCTCACACTCCAACAATGTTCGATACGCGACTAAAACCCTCTGATACTTTTTACAATTGTTAAACTGACATATTATAAAATATAATATATACATGATATTATTTCGCCGAATCGAAACAAGCTTCTAGTTACACTTTAAATTTTATGATGAGTTGAGCACTGAATCTCACCACAATTACTGCGAATTTAGAAAGAAAATCGGGTAGCACTATTCTCTGATAGGAATCATTACAACTTTCGCAAAAAGTCTGTCAGCAATATAGGTAACAAGGATTGCTGTTAAGAGAGCCTCGTTACATCAAACATGAATAGCAAGCACCGCTATATTAATGTTCGCATAAAATCCGAATGCTAATATTTAAGGAAAAACATAAATCATAATTCATAATTCTCATGTAACTCCCGTTACGAAAGCACTTCAAAATTTTTATCGCTTATCGTGTAACAAATTTCATTTGTATTGTGCATGTTTATGTTGAAACAAAAGCTTACGACTCGGAATTACTTGTCCACAACCTTAAGAACTCTCAAAATACTTGCATAAAAAATATGGGCCCAACACAATACCTCCCGTTTCGGTCGCCGCGTTAGCCTAACAAGCATCGCATTAAATATTTGGTATCCGAAACCCTTTATCGGCACTCGCCTGGCCCTCGGCGCGCTAGAAACGAGCCGATTCTTCACGCCTTGAACAACAATGGGGCGCGGCAAGCTTTATTTGTGAATAATATGCTACGCCAAACGAATATGACACGGTAATTCGCTCGCCGATAATGTCGATAGAAAAAATAATGCGAAAAATGGATCAAACTCGAAATGGTGAACGCAAAGCAATAAACTCGAACTGCTAATGTTTTCCCTTGTAAATTAACGCCATCACTTCTTATATTTACTTACCTACTTATTTCCTGTTCACCATTGGGGTTCCAGTTTTCTAAGTCTGGGTCTACCACATATTGTAAAAGTCTTGGAGTTTGGGCTGTGTCCATTAAATCACTATTCGTTGATGTCCTAAAAATTGGCCAGATTTCAGGCAAATCGTCTATGTTTAAGTCTAACATTTTGATAAAACTTGACCATTCACAATACGACAATACTATTAACTTCCCTGCGAAAACACAATGAGCGATCCATGCAGTGAACCGCACCACAGGAGCGTCGGAGTAAGACTAGGGTCCATCCATCATACATTGGCTTCAACAGGTAGTAATTATACATGCGTACAAATTGTGTGCAGAAATTTCACTATACGCTTTATAGAAAATTGCTCGGATATTGGTTTACTACAAGGAGACAATACCGAGCTTTGTCCACGGCGCGTCTTAGAGGGCACTTACCGCAGAAGATTAAAGAAAATGTGATCAAGAATTTTCATTGTGAGTATTCCCTATGAGAATATTATTTACGTTAAAAATAAATCTTAATAAGTTCATAATATTATTATGTCTACATTAAACTGTTAAAAAAATAAAGCTTAACAAACTTTTCTGTAGAAAAAAATGTTTTAATCCGAAACTATAATGTGCATTTTCCACAATATCAACAGTGATATTTCATTAATTAACATCTTGCAAACAGGGTTTATAGACAACAGATTTTTTCTAAGTTTTCTTCTTATTTTGATTACGAGTCTTTGAAGTTTCAATTAATAGAAGGTATTTTATAATCATAGTGAACATAACTGTTGCGAAAGAACTTATATGATAATTTTATCAACTACATCATGTTGAAATGAATTTTAATTTGTTGATATTTATTTTATAGTAACTGTACAACGGCGTGCATATTAGAACTGTGTATAGCTTGCTTCCATCAAAGTTTTAATTAGCTAGGACTACTGCCAAAATCGTATATTCCATAAACATCCAATTGACTAGGACGAAGTATATTGATATTTTGGTATTAATACCTATTTCAACATCGAATCAAAATGATTATTTCAGCGGACAATCTTCGAAGTATAGAATACATTTTCGAAGTACTGACGTAGCCGATTCTTGTTGTGCAGTACAATCAACTTTTGATCAGTTAGCGTGAACTAATATAATATTTATTTTAAACAAGAAGATATTTCTATGATTACTTATCGAGTGTTCTAAGAGGGTATTGATACTTCTTCGCGTTTTCTAATGAAAAGCCAACGAAACAGATGACTAAGTTTGTTCTTGCTAAAACTGTGTCCAAGCAACTTTGTTTATTTCTTTATTTGCGAGGCTTTTATATGCAAGTTTATAGACGGTTATAGGCTACTTTGAAGGAGTAAAAGTTAAAGAAAGAGCAATCTAGGTTGAACTGTACAATAAAACATTAAAATAACATCAGTACAATTAATCGTTAGCCTTTATTTAGAAATGGTAACTTCAACATTAATAATGGGCAGAAACATTTGTTTAAGAACGATCTGGAAAAAAATTGTGTTCCACTTGCAAAGTTGACTATTTATTTGTGAGTTAGAGGTACATTCGTTTAAAGTTCGCCATGCACAAACATCGTCACTGATTATGCACAGGATGGAATAATCAAAACCTAAGAGAAGTATACGATTAAAATGTCGCAGTATATTATTATGTGGGTATAGAGGTACATACATCGAATTTGGGATAGTAACTACTCTATTTATTTATGCATCATTGTCATGTTTCGGATGTACTTTCCTAGTATACGAAACTCGGAAATAGTTTTGTGTAGTTAATCTAATAAAGATTGAATTATTTAAGTTCTAGAAATAGATTACTACAGTGTTTCAGTACAAAGCTCTGTGATATTCGATCATGTCGTTGCGTATCAGAATTAATTCCGGTTAAGGCAGGATGTTGTTGGACTTCAACCCTTAAACCGTAACCATATTTGCCGTGCAGTGGGGTGACCACAGAGTAGAATATATTTGTAAATATTCTAGTCTCTTCCTGTGGGTATTTTAAGCCAACAAAAGGACTACATACTGGACAGAAACCAGCCTTTATCTAGTACACCTGAAAACAAACATTTTTAACCCACCTGCCAAAAATAGAGATTTTGGCAAACACTATTTTTTTTTTCTTTTAGGTGCGTTTACAAACATACAAGTTCACATACACAGACCCGTAACAACGATTTGTGGATCACACAAAGAGTTGCTGTGTGCGGGAATCCTCGGCAGCCAGTTGCCCAGCCACCGCACCAACCGTGCACTCGTATTACGTAAAGAAGACTTTAAGTCAATCAACAGTGAACTGTGATTGGCTGTTTGTGTTGTATAATAAGACGCGGCAGTAGACGTCTATGATGATAACGATGAGATCAGTTCAACTATAAAATGTGAGTGCTTGAGTAAAATTAACAAATTGTAAAATGTTTCTACGGTTTGCGAATTAGTTTTTATTCGTCGAGTCTGGTTTTTGCCCGACAGATGAAAATTCATTCACCCTTTCTAGATGGGATTTATAATGTAACCGGATTTCTGGGGTGCGTCATCACCACATTCCAGCCCTAGGGGGCAGACAGGGCTGCGATATGAATGAATATAGGGAGCAAGCTAATTGAAACATTGGGAGATTGTTTCATGTGTTTTAGAATGTCTCAGGTACCTACTTGTTTATAGTCTGCCTTTGTTGTGAATGTGATTTTAATTTGTAGATATTAAATTAATTTGCAATTAATGGGTTATCTAATGTTATCTAATGATGGGATTTAAAAGTAACTTGGCTTTTTGACTTTCTAGTTAAGAGTAGATTCAATTATTGGTATAAGTGAAATATTATTATGGAGGTATGTATTAATGGTGTATGGCAGGCATAAATGGTGAATCATGCCTGCTTATCTGTCTACCTCTGCGTGGATTAAAAGGCGAGATGTTATATTTCAAAGTCAAAGTCAAAGCATTTATTTCAATTAAACCATAATTTGGTACTTTTGAAACGCCAACAAATACAAAATAAATAATAGTCTGTCAGTCAGTCGGTCCGTCAGTGAAGTGAATTTGAAACTTTATATCTACCAGGGCTACAGACATACCAAAGAGTATTTGTAAAAAACTGTATTATTGACAGTTTCCTTTTAGTCCTTGGCCGTCTGCCGAAACCATTGGTTTCGCGTCGGTGAACACATCTGGACCGTACAGTGGCGATGTCTCAACGTGAACGAGACGACAACGTGACGACTACCTATCGTAACCGGATTTTTTTTTCTTTTTTTTAAGGGGGGGAAATCATCGAATGACTGCTCCCTCTTGGGTTAGGCTTGGACTGCTCCCTCTTGGGAGTGTCAGACTCTTACTGACCCGTTAGGTTCACCGCGACTCCGAATCGGCATCGGCCCTGTTGGACCCCATCTGTGGTGGTGTGATGGCTCGTTGAGGCGCGCGCAGAATGCGACGCGCCTGACGCTCGGGTATCGTAACCGGATAGGGAGTTTAAATCGAATTCGATGACATTTATGAAATGTATGTTTGTGTTATTTTTTTTTGTAATATTGATTTCTTGTTCAAGTCAAGCTGGATTCTGGAGTTGTGTTCCGTGTTATTGTGATTTCTAGTGGAAAAACGGAGTTTAGAATATAGTCTGTATAGCTTGTTACCATTTTAATTGGGACCAAAATTTAAAAAAGGTATCTTACGAAGAGTGAGTGTTCATTTGTAATATGGCATCATCATCATAGCCTATAAGGGGCCACAGCTGACCAAAGGACTCTTCTCACACGGAGAAGGTTTGATCATTAATCACCAGGCTTGCTCGATGCGGGTTGACCATTTCAAACTTATAATTAGAAATTATAAGCCCAGGTTTCCTCACAATGCTTTCCTTCACCGTTTGTGGCAGTGGCAGTGGTGTCTAGATAATCTGAGCATGCTAGTAGTAAGTGCGTTACTTTTTATGATTTTATAATAAGTTTGTCATTAAGTAACTTGATTTGTCGATATACGATAGATATGAAAGCTCTGATGACATCATATTTATGTAAACTTCCATGACTTGTTGGTCAAAAATCCTGCCAAAAATTTATTCAACCATAATTTTCAAGTTTAACAACGAGGTAAAATGTAATGTTAATATAAAAATAAAATAATGTTTTGTTGTTTCCCTTATCCTGCACCTATACAAAACACAACAGTGCAAAGAAGACAAAACAGCTTTTAACACGAGTAAGTGTGTCTAGTTTTTTTTGACCTGAACCTGAACGTTTCCTTAAGTCTTGTGAGTTTTCAATTTGTAAAATGGAGTTGAATTCAATACGAACTCTTTGTTAGGAAGGTAGTAGACACTTAAATTTATGAGGTAAAGATGTGTAGAAAATATTGAATTTTATCTTTTAGTTCAAGAGGTGTTGGTAAGCTTTATTTCATGTACAGTGATTTTTTATTTTATTTATTTTTAGCCATGTCCGCTCAACTGTAAGGCAAAGGCCTCCCTTAACCTCCTTCCACTCGTCTCTTCTTATAGCCTTCTGTGATGGTGATGATGATGATTTATGGTGATGATATATTATAAGACATTCGTCTCCCCTTCAACTCTTTCCTTAGATGTCCTAATTTTAATAAGTAATAGTTTACTAAGTAATTACAATTACTTGATTAAACTAATTATGGTCAATAGTTGGGTATCGAATTTACATATATCCGATACTCAACTAATTGGCTATAATTAGTTTAATTAACCTTGTTATTTCATAATAGAGATGCAGGATTAACTAAAATCCTGAATTTCACTACTATGCTAATTACAAATATTTTTTTTATACGGGAATCGGACCAAAGAACCATAGTTCAGTTAGTAGTACTATCACTCAGTAGTATTACTATCACTCAGTCATTGTAATGTCTGCGACTGGCATTTCTAGTATATTTCATAATTCATTTTGGGGACGACGCAGGACATTGTCATTCACTTACAATTAAATCAATTAATTTTAAACCCTATTACCCAGACGTATAGGAATGGCATTAGTTGCATAAATAAACATAATAAGCATGTTTGTTGCCAAATGTTCAGTGCAGCTTACATCAACTTTAAAATGAAGGTAGTGTAACTCAAAATTGTTTGACATGACCGCAAATATGTTGTAAAGACTTGCTTCGGGCTAGCTTAAATGCAGTGCGCTATGACCCTAAAAAGACAGACGTGAAGAATGGGACAGTTGAGTATAAAATATTTATTTGTACCTCAAATTAGAGACGTTCGAAATTCGAAATTAAGTTTACTTTTAAATGTACTATAAACAGAACTTGATGGAAGACTGACAGAAACAGAGGCATTTGAAAATACACTGTTTTGGTGATAGTTAAATCCATATAAATATATATATCGACCTATGTATAAATTTATATGGCTTTACATGGGTGAAAGCCAATATGCACTGCAAGGGATAAAATGATGGATGGAAGCCAAAAATGGAAAACAAAATATTCAATCCCCAAAACCGAACAAAGAACAATACCTAAATACCAGTATTTTTAAATCCGACTGAAAATTCTAGATACTGAAAAACAAAGTCTAAAGCTTTAAACAGTTGTATGGTACACAGAGGTACAAACCTGTTTTGATGAAGACTTTAAAAATTGGCTTTTGGGGGAAATGCGGACAGAGTGCGGACATTTTAACTTCCTATAACCATTCTCGTGGCCATAACCGGTGGCATAAGGGTTGACTAAGAACCTACGTCTTTATATCTAAGGTTACAAGTACCAAGTTTCAGCACCTGTCGTAATATGAAGTAGTTGAAAAGGCCAATCGGCTCCCTTCGTAACGGCACCATGTTGAGTGACCATAAAATATGAAGTGATGACATTTCGTACCGTTACCTCTATCTCGTAGATTGAGTGGTCAAAAGTGCAAGAGGTTTCGATTCCCGCGTCGAGTGAAGTATTAATTAGCTTTAGTACTAATAGCTTGAAATCTGTAATTGTGCTCGATTAATGCAAATTTGGGAAGGTTCCCGTAAAGTAAACTTAATCCATCTTATTACAAAAGTTCGACTTAGTACTGGTTTAAACCCGGACTATAAGATCTAGGTTTGTTACGGTATTAAGGCTAGTACCAGGACTAAAAGAAGAATGACGGATTTCGGCTCACACAACTTTTAAAATTAAATTCACGCGGACAAAAAGTTCTTACCTCCAACAATTTAAATATAAAATAAAAACATAAGAAAATATATTTATTGCTTTACGAGAACTGCTCGAAAGAAAAATCAATTTAATAAGTATTTATTTTAATATTACTTTTCAAATCCCAGATTTAAAAAAAGTTGCCAGTCTTGCTACTTTTTTCGATCGATCGTAATCGATAATTCTAAATAATTAAAATCGTGCCACTGTAATCGATAATTCTATATTAAAATTAGTTTTTATTATTTATATAATTCTAATTTAAAAAAATGTTTTTTAATTTTTATTTTCCACCTCGTTATTGTATTTTATTATTTATTTTTTACTTAAATAATACGTTTTTTAAAGATTACTATAAAAAACGAAGTTCAAGAAATCGATTTTCCATCTGTGATCGATAACTTAATTGCCTTGTAATAGCAACCCTTTCAATAGCGGTTCTGTCAAAATCGCACGCGCTTAAAATTGACATTGACGCATCATCTTGTATTGTTATGAGTGCACGGTTGTTTTCTTCCGCTATTTTCTTCACGAATTCCTCTGCGTTTGCGATAAGTTACAGACTTATTGTGTTACATCCGTATCAAACAGTTTGTGACAATGTCTCAACAGTTTCGTTGTATTCATTGTGGTATAAATGTGTTCCGAATACAAAGGCATTTAGTTGAATCCGACGATAAATACATAACCTTCAATTGAAAATGTCTGAATAACTTCTTTTTTAGAAGTTCAACGTAAAAGTGGAAATCACAGAAATGCTATTGACATTAAACAACACTAAAAAACATAAGAATATTCACTGTCCATGACACATTAATATTGAGCCAAAATTACTATGGGCATCTGGCATTGTTCTTTGTTCCAATTATAGAACTTAGACTATTCGGGGATCAGCTAGTACCAAAGAAAGTCCATAGTCCCACAGATAAAAAACATAAATAGCATTCTTTCATTCGTTCACTCAGGATCCACTTGAAGCAACGTTCCGTTCGTCTAAATATTGTTATTACAATAACGCCTGAAATGCTTAAATAATTATGTATCAACACAAAATTATATCATAAATTGTTTATTTGTTTGTGTTACAATATAGTGAACAAGCACAACTTGTATTTTGACGACCTTTTTATAACCAAGTTGTCATATTTTTTAACACCTCTAGCGTGAAATGGAGCGACTTATAAGAAGGTGGCAGAGCACGAATCAAGAAACAAATATTGAGTCTTTTTTATTATATAAATATTATTGTTTATTGTGACTGACTGGAAATGGAACAACAACTGTACTTATATCGAAAGTCTTCGTCACTCAAGTCAAAGGGATTTACACGATGGCGATGTCTGTACGATCGCCGAGACGTCTCTGACATGTCCAAATCTTCCAAATCTTTTAAATCCATAACATCAATCGGTTCAATATCCATTTTACAATTATAATAATATAGAAGATACATGTAAATGACATAAATATTTCTGATAGCTAACCTCAAATAACTTTAGTACCGAAGTAAAACTAGGGGTCTCGGCGGTTTAACTTTAGTACCATAGATAGTTCCGGAACTAGTGATAAACTTTGTTTTATAATAACGTTTTATTTAGTCATGGTTTAAACCTAGTATTAATCCTGGTACTAAAAATAGATCGGGTTTTGTAATAAGACGGAATAGGTTAAAGAAATCTTTTATTCTAATCTAATTGTTATCATGAAAATTGGTACGCCGGTCGGACTCAAATAAACATTCATATCATGCATGACCTATTTATCGACTGTGGAAACTTGCATACTATATCTGAAACGGAATTTCCAGTTTACGTTCGACAAATGAATTAATTTTTTTAAACAGTTGTTTTAAGGTTGTAAGTACTTCAACTGAATATGAAAAATATCTCCATTTGACGCGGTAAAAATGAAATGAAAAATAATATTCTTGTGTATTACTACGACGGGGTAACACTGAAATTAAAAAATATATACGTATTGTTCATTTTATTTCACCTTTAAAAAACATGTGAAATAAGTATAAGCAAAACCAAATAAATTGTAGCCAGCATTTGGTTCCTAACCTTCGTGCACTGATGCGCCTCTTGAACTTCTATCGCGTTACTAAATAAACACGCACTCGTCCCAAATACCGCGCGACAAATGTGCAACAAAACTGTCGCAGCAAGATTGATAGAGCGTCACCGATAGATGGCGGTGTCGTTAATTAGCCCCGCGCCCAAGTCGCGCCGCAGACGTCGCGGTGTCGCACGCCAATCGCCCGCGACGGTGACTCGACCCTACCAATGAAACTCGCTTGATCGCTTGACTTCAAAATATTTTTTCGCCTCATTGAACTAGTTAGGACGGCGCCTGCGGTTTTAAATTTGTGTTCGGACCACGTGCAGGCTTACAAGTACATACATGTTAATGTTAGATTGATAAAATTCCGGAAAAATATTAGCTTTAGTTGGTTATATATTTGTTTATTAGTAACAATACATGATCATTACTTGTCTCGGATATAAACAAATATTTACAAGAAAACGAGACAGGTACTCTCATAGCAATACAAAGACGGTATACTCATTAAAAATATCAGGAGCCCGTAGTAGTGGCCTTTGCCGACGGATTTATTTTAAAACTCATAACTGTAGACGCGTATAGCTAAATTAAAAGGGATTGATGGTACACAGATTTACCTGAGTCTAGCAGACATCCTTCACTACTTTGAATTTAATGTGAAACGTTTGAAACTTACATTTAAATTGACGACTTTGTAGCGATTTAAAGCAAACAGAAATAAGAGAGCGGGTTCTTTAATATATTTTTCTCGAAGGTCTTTCAAACAGTATAGTAGCGCACCTGAACGGCTAAAAATATTGATTGAATTTTATTTATGAATAATAAATAAAAAAATGTATGTTATTATTTTATATTCAACTCAGTGGCGTACTATTGAACAATCCTATGTCCAAGTAATGGACCGAAACGAGCTGATGACGATGTATTCGGTATTTCCTGGTGTGCTGAACAGTTTAACTAGTAACCAGATGGAAAACTGACTGTCTGACTGCATCTCAATTAAAATAACTATGTACCACAAAAAGCTCAGATTGCATCTTACCTTTCTTATTGAACCATAGTCAAGGGTATTTAATATCTACAGTGAGTCAAAATACCGATATTGTAATTTATTTAAGACATTTAAATGTAGTTCATAAATAAAATTAAATTAAAAAATAAAAAAGGTCAGAAACAGAGGATTTAGTAAAAAAACTGTCGTCAGTACTTGTCATATTAACAAAAAAATCTACTCCCAGAGCCCATCCCAAATCCATACAACACAAAGAAAAAAAAAAGAAAAACGATAAAATCCAAAATCCTTCACCAAAACTCGATGTGTGGGTCAAAATATTCGAACTTTCGTTTCGCAGTCTCGTCTCATTGCATACGAATTACATCTAATAAGAGTCGTAATACTCCGGTCCGTCCGTGCAAATGTCAAAAGTTATCGCAACACGTACCAAGATCCTTGTCAGTCACCCACAATTCATTTTAAAAGACATCGTAGGAACACAAACGATCATTATGTGTGGAAAAATGTGATGCACAAAAATGAAATAAAAGTATTTACTTAGTTTGTACTGTTGGGTGCTCTTTTTGAGTTTTGGGTTTGAGTAAATCCTAGTACATGAGACTAGAACAAGTAAGTGTACTATTAATTTATTACATCTATAACATAGTGTAAAGAATATTTGTTTTTTTTTTGTTTGTTTGTTTGAACGCGATAATCTCCGTAACTACAAGTCTGATTTGAATAATTCGATTGTGCGGGATAGCGCATTTATCGAGGATGGCTATAGGCTGTAAAACATCACGCTACAACCAATAGGAGCTGAGCAGAGCGTGTGAAACCGCGCGGAAGTAGCTAGTAAATAAAAAAAGTGACCGATAAATAAAAACCTATGGCCTTCCGCTTTATATATGTAATAGTATAAGATTACAATCAGGAACTTGAACAGGAAAAATTAGGATTGCGCGTACGAAGTCGTGGGCTAAAGCTGTATATATCAACTGCATCTTCGCAATCATCACGCCCTTAAGGATTGAATTGGTTATGGAGTCGCAAAGAACGAAAAAGGTAACCGGGGCTCCGGCCTGAAGTGCAGGAGTAGGAACGGAGTAGGGGTGGTTTTTAGTCATCAAGAGTCTGACACTAAGGCGGGAGAAGGCATTCAATGATTTAACCCCTTAAAAATATTGAATTTGATACCTAGACTTTTACTGACCAAACACTTAATTAAATATAGCTAAGTATTCTTTTAAAAATAAAAATTATGGAGCATAATTGTTCTAAATCAAAACATACACTAATTGATTAAAATTATGAACACAATAAATTTTACATACCTAGTTTTATCTTTAACATTTTTAATTATAATCTACCTTTCAGTACAGTTAATTAGTTCAGCAGTTCCAAATTAGGGTGCACCACATTCATGAATGAAAATTAGAAAAATTATTTAAACAAAATTATTTCCTAACGCTGCATTGTTCGGTAGAAACTCAAATTAACATAAAACACAAAATATTTTGAATAATATTATAATTAATTGTATTCGAACACATCGATCATGGTAACTGGGATTATGTTTCCTGTTTCCTAAACTGTTTCATAACTGGGAACTATGACGTCTACGTAATAGGTAAACGCTTTTGTACCATTCTTTTTCCTTATCTGGATAACACAAGCACCTAGTCGTGGAAACTGACAGCTTTTAAATCAATATATTTCGTTCTAAACGTATTTTAAATACCTACACTCGTAATTACGTTACCGTGTTTTGATGTAAAATCTAGACGTGGATCAAGTACGCGGAGTTTATTAGCGTTGTTACTGCCAGCCCATCGACTTTATTTATTACCTTTAGCACGAAGAAAACATTAATCGTCAGTCCCAAAACCATTCAATCTAAAAAATAGCCGGCCACTGTACAATTAAACTATCATCACCACTAGTACGTGTGCACTGCATTGCAATTTAACAGCAGACCCGTTTACACACTCGGACAGTTCACTTAATAGCCGTTTGTAATGTGTACAGTTTTTTTGCACGCACGTGGCAGCTTTTTCCTCGTGATGTCAGCAAATGATTCGGAAAATCTATTTTATGATGCATTTCTAAACGTATTGTTACTGTTTTTTTTTTATAAAACACGTGAGAGTTTTCTAGAAATTTTATTCATGCTAAAGGAATTGTGAATCTGTGGTCGAAATACGTGGCATAACGCGCTAGCAATTAATTGCCTTTGGATGGTGTCAACGAACTTAATGTCGTTACCTTGCACTTTATTCGCAAAAAGAGTGCAAATTACATGCACTAGTAACGGTCTGTTAGAGCATAGCTATTTCTGTGTACCACGTCGGTAACACCGCGTTAAAAGCTAAAAGAATTATATTTTTTGTGGTCGTACTCGGTCCAACGCTGGAATAATTCTGACTGGAGATAAAAAGTGTAATATGTATAATGTCACATCTCCAGTATTTTCACACGGAATGATCGAGCGCCTCGGGACAATCTCGGGACGGGCGCGCGACTATCGCTTGTCTAAAATTTATCTCAAGACGTCAAGTTACGTGTGAGTTAGGACGATTAGAGATCCCAATATGGCGGACATTAGCTAAAACCACTCTTATGTGAATAGAACATTTCTTGATGCTCGTTCACAACGTCAGCTACAACTGTTACTATGAATTTTTTGAAGTTGCATGAGGATAAACTTTGCAATATTGTAATTAATGTGCATGAAGGTGTGAAATTATTAATTGCTACCAGTACTATTCAAGTATACTAAAATGTTGTGCAAATATTTGCCTTAAAGGGACCAAGATTAAACAACTGTTCTGAGGAATGCATTATATGCATTCAGTGAGTAATAAAATGTATAAATGTGCCCCTACATTTTGAAGTAACCCTTCAAAGCATAGAATGAAATCAATTCAAATATTCTCGAAGATAAACAACAATTATTTCTATTTTAACAATTTCTAAGAACTGGCTTTTGTTAGAAGACTGATCAATAACTTTTTTATGTTAGTTAGTTCACTAGAGTCTCTTTTCCAATAATTATTTAACATAACATCGACAATTTCCAAATCACAAAATCGAATCGAATTTACAATTCTATATTCAAATATTTTTAAAAAGCTTCCAGAACCAACGAGTACGCTTAATTAAAAAATACTTATACTTTGGTCATCAAAATATTAATGGTCAGATACAAACGACGTCATGCGGCACCCGCGCACGCATTAAGAATAGAGGAGGTACCAATAAACTGACAGAAATCTGTTTCACAACGCGACTTTTAATATAACCATTTGATAATAACATAAAAATTTTATAAACCTCTCGATTGCCGGTTACCGAAATGTGTTTCAATTAACACAAATATAAAATACACTCGAGTTTAATTTGTTTACCTTGGCCACCAATAAAAGTAATAAAGAAGAAATTTTAAGTGTTTCTTCAGCGGGAGACAGTCAATCTCGTTATCACTAAGGGCCCCGACTCTACTAAAATAATAGCCGTTATTTCGACGATTGAAATTAGAAGGTTTTATAATTGATAGTTGATACACTTACACGTGTCGTGTTTATATGAAAAAGAAAGCTAGAGCCCGCGTTTATAATATGCTTGTTATTCAATATGACTGCTGAGAATAAGGTTTTGAGTTATAACCTAGGTTTGACTACGTTTCCAAAGTCGAAATCATTTATATCAATTAGACCAGGAAGGTATATTTGAACGTCAAACAATTTTAAGAATGGTTTGTACTTACCCAAGATTCAAATCTAAGGGCAATTGAATTTGCCTTAGATGTAACTTTTCTACCCTGTTCTAGATCGCAAAGATGATTATGATGTTTAAGACAAAAATACAAATTTTAGGTAAAGAATAAATTGTTCAAATCTCGTATCAATTAAAACACAAAACGTTTTACAACAGCTAATTCTCATTTAACACTATTTGCCTGCAAATACCACTAATTTATTACTTATGTCAACCAATAACGATTAAAATTAAAAATACACATATAATTAAAACTATTCAGTTGTGTAGATATTCGACATCAATATTCATTAGCTAAACTTAATACTATACCAATATACATAAATTAATATTATTCTCACATTTTCGGTAGCACACTTACACGTAAAGATAACACGAACATTAGAAAACTTTCTTCGGACCACTAAACCGTCAGAATGTCAATCAACGTTCGAAAAACAAATTTTATAATATCGACTAAGATATCGTTATACAACATATCGATATAATACAATGTCCGATTCGTTTTTGAAATTTCGATTTTACTGTGTCTATTAAAATTATCTATGTATCGGTTTATACGGCGGCCGGTTGCCTACCGTTCTGAGTTTATTGGACGATAAAAGTTCCGTGGGAATTTTATTAAGTATATGCCTAATAACGATTTTAGAACCTAACTAATGGAACGAGATTTTTATTTGATTTCGACAAAAAATTACAATAAATCAAACGGTGACATGAGTGGGCCTTCGAAGTTTTAATGTTTTAATGCCATTATACAGTAACGTTATTTGATAGATATATTATGTTGTAAGTCAATAAAATCAATGTTTTATTTGTTTATTTCACTAACTGTATCGTGGATGCGTCGTCATGCTCCGTTTCCTTCTAGCAGGATTTTAAGCAGTTTTATCTAGCTAACTTGGATCACGAGATAATTAAATTATATAAACACTCATTACAATTAATTACATGATATATATTTCGTTTTTTTATTAAAGAAAACAAAAATTTATATTTTTCATCAACTTACCTAAAATTGTAATTATAAATGACTGCCTACTTGAATTAAATGCTGGTAATTATAAGTTGTACAGGACCGGACTTGGAGCTACAGATTCACGGAGTATGAGCATTACAGTATTATTTTCCTGGTTACTGCAGCGGTGTAAAAAGGGGTATGTTACATACATAGTTCACACACCCCAACTGCGGAAACAAGAATCGACTAAAATTCAAAACTATCGAATTACAGAAATCGTAACAAATCGACGTGGTGCGGGGCGCAGCGGGCGGTGTGTAGTGTTTGTTTGCAAATAAACACCCGGCCGATCCCCACGGCGAGTGGACAAAGGTTGGGCAACCCCGGTTGCACAATACCAACCAGCGGGTTGCCAGCTACGTGTCGCGCACGCCGTGGTTTCTCATGTGAAATAGGAAATATTTTTTTCGACACTGATATCCGAGGGACGGAAGGTAAGTTTGTGTAGTAATTATCGTCGTTGAGATATGAATATTAGAAAATATTTAAAGCAAAAAACTACAATGTACGAGCAAAGGGCCGGTATTTATGTTATGGGAATTATTCTTCCTCATACCTTATCATGTTTCTGGAATTCAATTGACATATAATATGAAATAAATAAAACTTAAAGGAATATTTAAATAGATTTTCCTCATCTGAATACCTCTTTTAAACATGTAAGGGTATAGGCATGCTTAGATAATGCTGGAAATGTTTTCATTTTTCGGAAACAATAGAATGGTCCAGCAACAAGATACTTATTACCAATGACACATTTCCTCAAATCAACAACAATAACAGAATTCTCTTCACCCAATGAACAAAAGCGCGTAACTAGACACTTGATTGCGAACGAACCTATTCAAACCGGCGATTTTAATGGACAAACATTGCAGACTGAAGAGAATATTGGATGAATAAAAAACAATACCTTCAATACTAAACAAAACGAACACAATAACCGAGTTACAAAACAACACTCATTCACTAAAACAACAACTCCACATCATTTCATTCGCCCACTCCAAATAATCGGAATAAAACACTCATGTTTATTTACACATCAGTCAGGGACCTACCCTTTTACAAAAAAAAAAGAAAGAAAAAATCATCTTCAAGTGTATGACAACTCTATTGAAACGATTATAACAATTCGACTAAACAACAGTGTGCGCACAATGGTGATGGCCCACGGTACGCTGAGTAGTCGATTGTTAAGCTTAGACGATATTAGTGTGTCTCGATGCGCGAAATCGCATTATTTTGCTAGCTTCGCTTGTACATTGTCATGATCATTGCGGTGAATGTGGGGAATTTATAACTTTATATTCGATAAAAAAATAGGGGGATAATGTGTGTAGCTTGCAATAGTATGTACAAGTTAATTACGTGTACTTTGATTTATTTTTAAGGTTACTTACCTATTCTGCTTACAATGTAGTGTTAATTTCTTATAATGTTTTCATTACATTAAAAATAAACTAAACAGGTCGAAAAAAGGCACACAAATCAAAACAAATCTATGCATGTAAATATAGAAATGCAAATAAAATTATCCGTTACATTTTTATTCAAACCTAACGCACAATTTCTGGTATAAAAGTCTTACAATACGATTAGCTACAGTGAATAATTTACCAAAACATGCACACGGAACAATTCTACATTCAACGGTCTCACCACAACATAATATAGAGGTAGTCGTCACTGCGACAAAGGCAAGCACACAATATAATTGTCATCATTCATTTGTCAACATTCAACAATGAGGGGATGCAACCGACCTTATTACAACGGCATAGAAGTGACTTATGGCAGTCATAGAAAAAAAGCTTCCGCTTGTGGCATCTGCCACAACAATACGTTTATAGGTCAAATGGTTTCGTAAACAGGGATTGTTCGCTGTTCGGGGTCCTGCGTGTAGTTGTCGGTTTCCGAGTTTCTAAAGACGCCTTTCTTATTCCGTTTCTTGCATAGTATAGCTAGTTTTGCAATGAAGTAGGTAATCCAAATATGGGTCATTTGCCGAACTGCTTCGTTCATAATAATAACAGACAATCGTGTTAGTTGTCCGTTTATGTGACAAAACGTTTATCACAAACTAGCAATTTCATTTCGTCTATTTAATTTCACAACCTGGTCAGTAATATAAACATTATTGTTAATATTTTAATTCGTAGCGACCATTTTTCCTTGCTTATTTGATTCTGGTGGTAACATGATATTACAATCCTGTATTACAATCCATTTAGTGTACTTTTGAAACCTATATGTGTATGTAGTTAATATTTTAAATGAATTGCTTTGTTATTTTCATGATGTCCTGTTTACTTTACCGTGAATTTCACACTGTAAATCTCACTGGTCGGCAAACGAAATATTTACAGACAATCCACCGTGTTGGTTTTAATTTTTAAAGTTATCTTTGATGAGGTACCAAAGCCAATTGATCTGTGTTTTATAAAAGCTCTCATTTATTCATTTTATCTTTTTATGCTAGTATCTTAAAATATTTCGCTAATGCAAAGTTAGTAAACGACGATATTTCACTAGCGGACGTGTATTACCTAAACACAAACGCGTAGTAATTTATTGTACGAAGTTCTAAATCCTCAGACGTGGAGGCCACAAATCATCCTAGTCACAATGGCCCTTCGACACGGACAATCTTGAAGTCTAAACACCCGGTACTTCACTTTAGTCCCCGGAACGGCGTGAATCGGTCATAATCGTCGACTACTTACTCCGATTTGCCGTGGAACGTCTGTACTCAAATATTGAACATTGTGTATTTTCGCATTGTAGAAGTAAGCATAGTACGTTATGATCATATTCATCATATCTGTCACTAGATCGTCAATTTTAATATCCAAAAACTAACTTTTGTTAAATTTATTTTGACGCAAGATCAACGTAATATCTACCACGTCAGTCAGGAGTATAATTACAAAATCCTTGACAAAGCCGTCTTCAATTTCTAGATGTAAGTTTCACTCCTCTGCAGATTCGGCAGACTAAGAAGCAAATGAACTTGCTTTCAAATTATGCTCACTCACGTCAGACGAACTTCTGTTCATGAACTTTAGAGAATAGTGCTACACAAAGTTTGGAGGACTATGAAAATCGACTTGCACTTTATTGAACTAGGAACAAATCCAGTCTGAATACAACCGCAGTATATATACGCTGTTGCCACAAGCCGACAATGAAGGAGGTACGACTAGCGCAGCTCAACCCCACAAGAACTATTCGAAGCCAAATTGATTCAACTTATACCTTTATGCAGCATTCGTATTTGGTTACTTAGTGGCTTCGGTGCCAACAGCTGCAAATTATTGTTTGATTGACTTCGTCTGATCAACTGAAATGGTACTCCGAAAGTTTGAAGCCATTAAGTAATTAGTAAACGAAAGTTATTTTATAGGACAATAGTCTAATAATAATAGAAGTAAACTCGATATACCTCTAATTTTTACGAACAACTTTTTTATTTTAGAGAGGAATATGGCATTATCTTATACAAAAGTGATGTCTGAATGAACCAAACCCCGTTTGAAAGGTCCATCTGCCTCAGCACCCAAGTGTGCTCCAAAGACACGTTCCTCAGTGAAGAAGTAAGCAGTTTGATGCAAATGGCGTATAGTGATAACTGTTTGATAAACGTGATGATAACGTGGCATTGTTTTACGTGTAACGGCCATAGAGTTTATCACGGCGAGGTGACTAACGCGGCTGTTTCTGATGTTTGGCCGATAAGTACGCAGAACTAAGACGAATTGATGTGCCAGTGGGTGTTTCTTGAATAATGCTAGTTTGTACATGTAAGTACGTGGGAACTTAATGTTGTCCACAGACGGAGTGGTGATTGGATCGGAAGTCGGGATTGTCCTTCAGGACAGGTCGCCAAAAAGTAGAATTATTGTTTCCAATACGAGCGTTTTGATTTCACAATCAATGAATGTCATTTTAAAATAATAAAAGCTTATGAAAAGCATGAATGTATCCTTTAAAATTGCTGTTACCATAATGCTTTTTTTATACATTTTATTTTTGAATGGCCATTATTTTGTCACCAGACCGTAATAAATGGTAAAAGGTAATAATTGCAATGAGATGAGTCCGTCAGTCGGTTCATACAATTTTGTAGTTATCGTTGTGAATTTTGCAATTCGATACATCGTCTGTGACGCAGCCATGTAAACGATTGATTGTCCAGTAATTAAAAGCTATCGACGGGACATGAAGGCTGCGTAAATTTTACGTTTGAAAAAACGTGTGCACTGTCTGGGATTGAGTAATTGTTTCGACGAGCGGCCATTGTTGAAAATTGTTAGTTTGCAACTTACTTTTTTTAACTGCGCGGTGTTTTGTCGCCGTTTTATTGATCTAAATAAACTCTTCCGTTGGCGTTGGTTTAAAAAATAAAGTCGGTTTATAGTGGCTTAGCTTTCCATATTCGTTTTTTGTTTCGACTTAAAAAATCGATCTGAGATGTAGGAAGCTAATAAAATGTTTAGGAAATAATAAACATGAGATCAAAACGAAGGTACTCATTTTAGTAATAATTTTTCCTACCATTGTCATATTATAAAAAACGTGTAAGTATGATTGAATTTATATAAATAGCCGAAGGTACAGGACAATAATTATAATTAGAAAGGAAATCTTGAAATTCTTTAGGTTAAACTGAACTTCGTGTTTCCCATATTACAGGGAAACATACATATAAATTAATTACTTTAAAGGTTCTGCGGAAGGACATTTTATTAGCAGATACATTATTACCTATTCAATTCAAATATATCCTTTATAGTGTATATAGCGATAAATAATAAATACCCCAAATTTTCACCAGATAAAATTTTTTTCATATAGGTACCCAGCCAGACTTAGATCTGAAATCTTTTCAAACCCAAACTTCACTAATAATATTTTGATTCGAACGTAAAACCTCTTGGTTGATATTTGGCATTGCACTCGATTGATATTTTAATAGAATACAAAAAAGCCCAAAACTAATCAAATATTTAATCTTACAGCAATTAGATAGAGTAAATATGTATTTTTAGCTTATCCAGCGGTGTACATCTTCGTTCATCACACGCACACAAGTAATGCAAGCCACACAAAGTCTGCGAACTTTGACCGATAACTTATCGCCAGAGGTTGCCCCTACATAACAGTTAGGTAAATACCTACCAACACATAATACAATGTTCTAGACAATCAATTAATTTACTACACACTACAACTACAACTTTATTGAGTAGTCTACTATAGAAACGAATTATAGAGGGGTGTCGAAGACTAGAAATCTCTCTCGAGAATTTCTCGGATGTATTTATTTATATTTGCAAAAATAAATTCACTATAGGTGCTAATAATTTCATACATCCTATAGGATTTGAAGACTTTTTAAGATTACTTTGGGCTTGTTTCAGAGTCAGCCATGAGCTGTCGAAACCATTACATTGTTTAGTTTCTAAAAAAGGATAACCTTTTTGAATAATACCACTTTTAACTAAGGATTAGAAGACAAAATAATCGTTTTTTTATTGCATAAGCCGGTAAACGAGCAAACGGATCACCTGATAGTAAAAAATCGGCGTCACCTATGGACACCTGGGACACCAGAGGCGTTACAAGTGCGTTACCGGCCTTTTGGGGATTAGGGAGTTTGAGGATCGTTGGGGATTCAGGGATTGGGGAAAGGAAGGGTAATTGGGCCTCCGGTAACCTCACTCACATGACGAAACACAACGCAAGCGTTGCTTCACGTCGGTTTTCTGTGAGGCCGTAGTATCACTCCGATCGAGCCGGCCCATTTGTGCCGAAGCATGACTCTCCCACACTTATAATTAAACTGTGGTTTAAATTGGAGGCTGTTTACTTAACTACACTGTATTCATTAATCAGCAGAAAAAAATTAAGATGAATCCTCCACTGGCTAAATATTTCAAATAGAAATTAGTATGACACAACATACATAGCATTCACGAGAACCAAATGCCGGGGGGTCAAAATTGTATAAAAAATGTAAGATCCTACTCCACGATACCTGAATGTACACGGGCATAGAATATAAACTACACAAATTAACATTCATGAATGACAAATATGACATATCTGCTGAACATTTAGGAACTAAGATCTTGTGTAGATAAAGACATCCACCTGTTCACTTGTCTTTTTATAGCTTAGAGAATTCTGAACGCAAGAAGCCTCATTTTGCTTTCATAATGACTCTATTGATGTTACAAAAAATATGGAATAAGCACAACTACGTTTCCGATATTTAAAACCTCAGCCATACGTGTTTACGAAGAAGTGAGTCACATCAAGACCCTTTGTTTCGAGTAAATAGCTCACTTTTATCATGTTCAAATATGACCTACCACTAATAATTTTACTATGTACACTATTTATTTACTCTATCTATTAAACACATTCCTACCTACGCATTATGATAAAGAGAGGGTGATAAACAATCGACATACGTTCTATATTTGGCGAAGGAATCTCACCCATTGAGAAAATAGAGCTCTGTGATAACACTCCCAAAATAGCTACCACATATTATATCAGTATGCACTGAAGATCGCCAAAATACGGGGTCCGTGGCCTAATACAGCTTGGCCCTTTTGACATAATTAAGTAATGCGCAAAATGTTATCGACTAAACAAAACTTGAATATTGATACAAGTACGATTTGTAAGGCTCTGGCCACAGCAAGCACGAGAGTGTAACACAACGCGTGGTAATATACGCCTTCTGCAGTGAACATCTGGTAAAGAACCATTCTTAGAACTTGTAAAATAACAATAACGTAATGTTTACGACATAAAACACTTCTACCTCTAGAAGAGACAGTTTCAAGAAAATTTGCTGCTCCGTAACTACATCTCACTTCACTTAGACTTCACAATCACTTCCGCGCAGAAATATGGCGATGTAGTAATTATAAGCTAGAAGCAGTGTACCAAATACAATAATTGGAGCTTGATTCTCGTGTAAACAGTGATCGTATCACGTCGACTAACACATTTGTGGTGGCGCATGGCGTTGGCGTCGCAGTCGCGGTCTATCGGGTAGTAATGTGCACATCGCCTATCCGACCGATAAATGTTCGAGGCCTGGTGACCCGGACGCGGACGATAACTTCGTCTGAGCGGCGCGTGAAAACACTGTTTATATTTACTGCTACGCTCGTGCCCGATTCCGGATATTGTGATGGATGGCACGCGAGCGTGTGGATTCATTGGATCATCTTAACTACCTTTCGTCTTGAATGACTTACTCCTATTAATCTCACTTGCACTTTGCTCGGTGACTCTTTAATCGATTTACACAAAGTCATACTATTGCGCGTAAAAACTTGTGATTGCGATTGTATTCTCATGTAGTAACTATAATTTTGTTTTAACTCACATAAATAATGTAGCGAGCATTTTTAAACGTAAAATAGTCATAGCTCTGTCAAACCTTAATGGCCCACAAACCAGTATCCGAAAGTTCACCCAAAGCAATATTCACGGAATAGCTTGCTTTAAAATAAATTATTGTCTTTTTTTAATTTAGGTGAGTATGCAAAACAAATTCGAAGTTATAAATAACTGCGAATAAAAATGCATACAACTGTTTATGCAGATTGCCAATGCTGGAGGAATTTATAGGGGTCTTATTGCGGGACCCATAAAGCGGATGACCTTTGGACCGAGGGCTTGGGAGTACTGTAAAACTGATGACCAGTAATTGTAGGTAGCGAACATAAAGTATATGTATGGGGCAGACTCTTACACATTCCATATTTTAGACGTCCGTGGCAAATTTTGATGAAATCCAATTTTTCATTAAATATTTTTGTTGGTCGTACAAATCAACTCAAATTTCGCCAACTTACGTTTTTAAGCCAAACACACATAATTTATCTTCTTCTATATTCGAATTCTTGTATACATGTTGTTAACACAGCTTCTTTAGGGATGCTTCAATCTGTGAAATCCTAGTGAATTTCAAGTGGGGGGAAATGTATAAACATCAAACCGATCCTGTAATAATCCTATATCCAATATATTTCCTCTCCAAATTTAAATTTACCGCCAACATTACCGGACTCAAAGCACATGCGAACGAGTCCTACGACTTGTCAATGCGCGCGCAGCGCCGCGCAGAGTGGCAAGAAAGAACTAAAAAAGATATGGCGATCTAAGCGTCGTCGTCGCGAAGTGTCCGCAAAATTAATTTCTATTATATATAAAACACCTCGCTAGTGGTTCACTGACTGTTTCTGGTGTTCGATCAACCCTGCCTGACTTGGTGATAGCAAACAAAACTGTGCAAGTTCTGTGGTTCGAGAATTAGCTGGCTGGCCGGCTTACGCCCCGTCTTTGGTGAAGTTCCCGTCAACTCCTGATCTGCATCCAGGTTAGTTTATGCATTCCCTACTTGATGGTCACAGGATTTCGTCAAGACTAGATTCAGGGCAATGCAGTGGCTACTCCAGCGAGGTTCATCCATTATTTGGTGCAGTGTTTAAGCCAGTGACGGACGTTTGGGGCGAGCTTATAACCGAATGGCAGTGTAGATGGGCATCTTCTATTAAGGGCCGCCACCTGTATCAGTTCTTCCCATCCGTGCATGAGCGGCTGGAGAGGACATGGTTGGAGGTGGATCACTATGTTGCCTAATTTCTTACTGGCCACGGCAACTTTAAAAGCAAATTGTTCTCATTTAAACTAATTGATTCACCATGGTGCCAATGTTCGACAGAGGAGTTGCGATACGAGCAGTCGGCCCATCACATACTCTGGGAGTGTGATCTCTGGCAATATGAACGTAACACTATGTTAAATAATTTAATTGTTTCATCAGGTGTAGTTTATTATACGGACCTTGTGGAATCTAGAACGAATTTCCGTGCGTTTAGGCGTTTTTACCATACCCATTATTGGAAGCAAGTATAACAGCTCACACATAGGACCCACTTAGTTTTTAGTCAAATTTCCGTGGTGCTTGGCGACTGGGCTTCACCCAGTTGTAGAGTCTCTTCTTTGTGCCTTTAGGCTTAATTCATTCTGTCTCCTGCAGTAACTCACCGAGGGAAGTGAAAACCATAGTTTTTTCTTCTTCTCTTCTTATAATATCTTCTGATTCACTTCGTTGCGGGAACCAAGACAGTTACTCATGTCCCTGGGACGCGCCGGACTTCAGTGTTCCGGTGTTTTCATGGTTGTATCTACTGTAGATCCTGGCTTACAGGAGTTGCAGCGGTTTTGGGAGGTTGTGGCGGGCTTGTCCCAAAAAAAAAAATACATTTTGTTACATGACAAATATACAAAAAATACGAAATCAAAATTATCTTAAGCTTAGACAAACAATTAAAGGTGTTTAAAATTGAATTAGACATGTCGGTAGACGAAACAAACCGTAACCGTACCTACCGTTATTCTAACACATCTAAATACAATTGAACACCACAATAACACTCTCAAGAGCCTAAGATGTTCTTTACAAACGTCCACTCAGATTAATCCACTAAGAAGATTTGTTTCTTTCGTGAGACCAAGCGTAAAGATAACTAATTGTTGATTTCGGTCGTAACATGTCCAAGTGAGAGAATTATGAAACATCAATGTATGTAACACAGCGTATATCATATCCCCCTAACATATCAGTTGCCGAAAACAAAGCACCTAATATTCCGTTATACTCAGATATTCAAACGTACAGGTCTATTCTGATGTCCAGCGAGAGCTAAGCGAGTTGAACGCTATTCAAAAATATTCAGAATAGCTTCTTTCCTATAGTAATATTGAACATAATACTATTCGTGTTTGTAGCCTCGTAGGAGAGCGGTACACTTTGGAATAGGAGCCGTGTGTCAAAGGACAGATAAAATAGACCCCGAGACAGCGCTTTCAGACAATTGCTACGATAATTGTATGAGGAAAAATCGGTTCGGCCAAATCGTTTGTGTTATACGGTTCCTTTCTGTGTACATTTCTACGATATAAAATTTTAGAAACAGAATGATTGGAGATTTTTACCACGTGAAACCGACGCGGATTACCTACTTACCATTGAATTGTAAATACCACATTAATTTATTACCAACAATTTATTTAACGACTCTAGAACTCAATGATAGATGAACAAGCTGACAGGAAATTGGTAGTTAAGTACAACGAAATAATCTCCATAATTTAGGTATAACGAGTTTAAGGTTGTTTTGAGTTTTGAGTTCATACGTAAGTTCTTCAAGGACCGTGAAAGGCAGAAATTGTTTACCAGGTGTCGCTAGCTTCGTAAAATGGCACAAGTCGAGTCGTCACATCGCGGCCAAAAGCAATACAAAATGCAAGTACTCCTTTATAAATAAGAAATTACTTTATAATTACAGATCTGAAATGCCGCGTAAAGATAAGTATTACCTACACGCGATTATAATGACGCGAAAAGGCCGATTATCACTTCGCTTACGAGTTTATTACTGTGCATACACTGTGGGTTATTACTTAGAACATATCGCTCGTTCGAGCTACATTCGTTGTGGAATGAAGCACAAGTTAATGTTCACAAGATGATTGCATTACTATAAAATAGTTTATTGATTACAATAATGTGGAATAAATAATGCATATTAACATAAATAGTAGTCTTAATAATCATAAATGCGCATCTTATAGCTTTGCATCTGCGTTTGATGCATCCCGGCTTTTGGTCGGACCGTCGCAAGCGCCGCTGTGTGAACAGAAACACAATGCTACCTCGCTCCCATACGATAGCAATCGTGAATAAACTCAGTGGAGCGATTCTTGATGCCGCGCTTTAGAAATGGATTAAGTTTTGCGGTACCTAGATAATATGTTCAGACTTCGCGCCTTCTGTTTAGCAAGACTGTGCTAAAAGATTGAATGAAACTATACAAGTAACGGGTAAAAAAACACGAAATATTTCCATTGAATTAAAATTTTAGTAAAATATTCCTATTGAATGAGAACACAAATGAAATATTAAGTATAAGTAAACATTCTCTATAACTCAACAGACACTTTAATGAGATCTCCGAATGAATTTACGGTAACACAGTGATGTAACAGGAAAACTATGAAAACGACCGGCATGCGTTAATTCGACTTAAGATAATTATAAAACAAAGGCAGCTTCTCAAGCATTACTCATTATAATCCGTTTCCCATTACCTTAGACATGGAAACCCACAAAAACTATTGTAATAGCCACACACATACCACACAGTCAACATATTACCGAATACCATAAATATGTAGGATGCACAAACTTACAGACATAACTCTTGGACCTGAATGTCTAAAATCACTTCTTTATCAGACCGTATCTTCATAAACTTGACAAATATATTTTCATCCAAAAAATTGTCTAAAAGACTTTATGATTTGGGGTATAGAGTTTGGAATTGTAAAGCTAATAGTTGTTGGGATGTATTAAAAGAATTAAAATGATTTTCCCGCCGGAAGCTCGCGTGACGTCACGGTATGCGCACACGCTGGCCGGCGGATTAGCGCGATCAAACTCCTTCAGAACACGCGAGCAGTAATTGATTTTTTTCCAATGTCCAAGGGTGGGAACGCAATAGATACCTGGAAGTAAGGGCCGTAATTACACCCTTCAACGTGGTCGTTCACTATAATGAATTAGTGGACATGATTATAATTATAAATGACATTCGGTGTAAACAACGCCGCGTTTGATGTTATTTAAAAGTGAATTAATTATAACCTTATAAATGTAGTCGTGCGGCAACTAAATAAATAAACTAAAATTATTTCACAATTCATTTTGTTACAAAACTTATTATTACTGTTATAAATATTAACCACGACTAGTAGGTATCTATATAGTTCATATCAATAATATGTATATTTTGGACAACTATTTTTCCTTAAATAATAATCGATTGTTTCCGAAAACTTTAAACAAACTTCCTCATTCGATGTTGGTATGTGGTCGCCAACATGTAGCATTTGATTTTCAGATCAAACGCTAAATTGGGACTATAACTGAATTTTACATTAACTTTAAGACATGTGCCCAAAGCGTCACGAAAACACTCGTCTACATATTATATCTTCAATACCTATCTATTTGCAATTGCAAGGATTAGTGACCGTATATAATATTTTTATGAAATAAGAAGCCCGTTGATCAGACGACTGATGGTAAGCAATTGGAGCCACCCATGGATACCGTCCACAACACCAGAAATTTTTCAAGTACTTTGCCAGCCTTCTAGAAGTAGAGAACTTGGTCTCCGGTAACCTCACCCACACGGCGAAACACAACGCTAGCGTTGTCCCACACCAGCCTTCTGTGTTACGAATAGTGATACAAGTCAACCTTCCTATTTCTGTCTTAGGTTTTAAATTTTAATATTTTGTATATAAAGTTGCAAACTCAATGAAAAAAATTGACGACATGGAATATCTTGACCTGCTGGATATATAAATAATGGAGACTCCATCACGTTCCCAGTGAGTGCACAAGCCACACAATGTAACGTATCACAATCTTTGTTTATATTTGTTCCCGATAACGTAATGGCTGGTAAAAATTTAATTTAACTTAGTTATCTCTTGTCTTTAAATGTATTTGACATATCCAGCTGATGTACTTTGTATATCTTTGTAAGTAAGTACATTGTACTTAAATTACGCGTTAGTTTTAGGTGTTTTTGTAAAAACCTACTTGTCTATATGTAAACAAATGAGAGTGTTTAAAGATCAGGAAACTAAGCGCTTTTATTAATATTGAGAATAAAAGACTCAAGGTATATAACCTTATTTGGAATAAGAACCTATAACCTCATACTAAACAGACGTGACTAAAACGATTAAATCAACATTGAATTCAATATTAGTCAATGCATTAATGATTTTTAATTATATCGCACTTAAAATTCAAATCTTTGCATAATTAATCAGAGGCGTTCATGTTATACTATGCAGCGCACATTTCAAATTCTTGTAAGTCTGTACGAATAAGTAGCTAATTCGGTATCTTCCTTTACCATTCCAAACCCAGCATGATCAAACCTTAAACATTTGTACTTCTTCGTATTACAGCAATAAACATTACAACGATTCATATAAAAACACGCTCTAAATGCACCTCCACTAAGTTCAAACTTCCACTCACCTCATCTGACTCCAGTGCATATAATATCAAGTTGATGAAGCCACTGTATTTTCCCATGGATGGCCGAAAAACCATAAAAATATATCTAAATTTCATAAACACGGAGATTTTGGTGATAAAACACCATGGGAGCCAACTATTATCCATAAAAGCCAAAGATTATTAGCGACCGTTATCTTTTTGATAAAGATATTCCGTGTTGAAGTTATTGAAGTAAAGTTTAACTTAAATCCAAGTTGTTTGTAAGTTTTATTTTGCTAAAAGAGCGTAGCTTGAAGTTTTTTATTAGAAGTCTCTCGGTCCGGTGGAGACAGCTTACAAAGAGATCAGCATGCATAAGTTTACTAACTTTTCTCGGATATCAGTTTATTGCAACTTTATCATTCCAGCTCAGCAACATTTTTAACTTTAGAGACGTTTGCTAGGCGGCCCTTAATGGTACTATGAATTGCTACGGATACATTTTTCCTTTTCTGAACTTAGTCAAACGAATGTCGTTTGCAAGTGATTTGCTCACTGTAATGAAAGCGACTGCACAAGTTTTAATAGGCATAAAGTGGACAAAATCAACATTTGTAACATAATAAGAAGAAAAAAAATATTCAACGGTAAATTTTGCAATCCTCTACTTAAACATGTTGGTGAAATCTAACAAAATCTCTCCCAGTCTATACATTACTGAGCATATAAGTCGACAACTACTTATCCGATCTACGTGCTTTATTTTAATTAATAGACGACGTATTCAACTAGATTTTAGGACCCATTATCGTGTGCGAGCAAAGGGCAGATCGCTTCGTTATTACATTGGAAGCATTCCCTTTTGACAATTGCAATTTATACCCTATTAGTAAGAATAATACAGGTACATGTTTGTCAAAGGGATAACCAAATAGGTAATACTATTCCTTATGCTATGAATAATCATGTATAAGTACGTTTTTGTTGCATAATGTTCGTACGTGCATCTCATAAACGGGCGAAGTAAGACAATAATGTGGGTGGGAACGTTCCACATTATACTCCTTGAGTGGAACTTTTAAGCAACGTTTAATTTTAATAGATAACTAAGAAATTTTCAAATTTGTTGTGATAGAATCAGAACACCCTGTACTGGTTTTCATTCTGTTATAGGTTAAACATATTAAGTGAAATATGTCAATAAGGTCTTATCGCACTTTGTATTTCAAACTGCGCAATATGAGAAACTCCAATTCGATGTATCTTATATGCGCCACCAAACAAACCCTACCAATTTCCAAAAACCGCCTTCGATCTTAAATCAAATGTCGCTAACAACTATGTATCAGTACCAATTGTTATCAATCTTCTTCGACACGAGCGTGAAGAAATCACATCGAGTCAAAATCTCTCAGTTTACATAATACAAGATGAGATATGCAAATCAGTGATACAATCGCTTCAACTGACAGTATCAGTTACACTATAATTAGCCATCTGTAAAATGATATTTAGGGCATTCAGTTATACATACTATAACATCGAAACATCGCTGACTACAAGGTCATTTAATTATATTTGTTCAGGTATTTTAACTAGGTTCACTGTGGTAGAAGGTTCGCGTTAAAGCTAGATTTAGGTAGGAATTTTATTAACTGCGATAAGTGGTCACATCGAACATAGATTAAGGATTTAGTGGATTTTTCAATAGACTAAGGTATATTTTTTTTTCTTCTTCTCCTCTTATAATATCTTCTGATTCACTTCGTTGCGGGAACCACGACAGTTACTCATGTCCCTGGGACGCGCCGGACTTCAGTGTTCTGGTGTTTTCATGGTTGTATCTACTGTAGATCCTGAATTACAGGAGTTGCAGCGGTTTTGGGAGGTACGTACAGGCTACAATATAATTATAAACACTAAGTTTTGACTACGTTTAGTGATGCAGCATAACTTACTTAAAGGTCGACCATATCAATAAGAATACTTTAACTAAGAAGAAAATTAAACCACTTCAGAACAGTACAACATAACACAATTCAGTAATTAAAAGGTACCAAAATATCCCTACACAAGTTCTCTAAAGGAAATTTCATTCAACTACATTTACTGTATTTGCACATTAAACTAGGCAACAGTATTTATCTTAAAACCGATTATATTCCTCACGTATAAAACATAGTGTAGGTATCATACAACGAGTATTTACTTCACCTAAATTGAAACGATATGTATTGAGTAGTGTAGTGACGTCAGAGAAAAAGTAGAATACGTTTATCACCACTTCTGCTCTTCCAGCAGGCACATAAACCTGGTAACAGGATTATCTAATGAACCTGACGTTTAAACAGCGATATTCTATCCAACTCAGGACGGCTGGCAGGAGCCATACGTGGAGTTTATGACAATTTTTAACAGTAGACTGTCTCAGTACTCGGGCTTTTGGTCTTTTAAGAGACGTCTCAATATTTTTCTAGTTTCTGTTTAATAAAAATGAAAATTTCCTTTATACTTATACTTACAGTTTTGCTTTGAATATTTTTCGTTATTTTTATAGATCACTAAGATGCTTACTGATTTGAAACGTTGTTCATGTAAATAAAGTAATTGGTTTACAAGACAGAAGCCTACAAAATACGAAGGAAATTCTTTGAAAAGTTTAATGAACGAGTAATGTTGAACTGTCTACGAAATTATGGTTTAATATTTAACAGGAAAAGTTAGTGATTTTGTTTACTCTTTACGTAAGGTTGATATAGTAAGTATATTTTTAAAAAGAAAAAAAAAGAAAAAAAAATATTTTAGAAATGTAGAGACGTCATTAACGAACTGATTTGAAAGTGTAGGTACTGTTTATTTATATATTTATTCATTGATAAGTTGGTGATTAACAAATTAGACTAAATATGTTTACGTATTTATAAAACATAATTAGTAGGAAAACTCCATATTATCCTAAATACTTGACTTAGGACCGATTATTCAACGCTAGATAAATTTTAACTGAGGAATAACTTTGATATTTGACATTTCTTTCATACTAAATACTGTCAAAAGTCAATTTTATTCTACGGATAAGAAATAACTGATGATTGAAAAATCGGTCCTTATTCGACACAAAAGCTACATTCGAAACTACAAGGTATGAATGTAAGAATAAGTTTCTTGTGCAATGAGAAATAGGACACATAGTTGCTTCTATACTTCAGTGTCATGTAATATGACGAAAAGTCTAAATCTCAACATCAAAAACAAGTTTTTTATACTAACCGTACCCAGTATGTGGGCAGCAATCAACTTATTCACAAAACCAATTTTCCTAAAAGCGCCAAGCAAGTGGCGCTAAGACGAACAAAGCAAGTTTACAATGGAGCTTTATTCCCACATTCATTCGAGATTATATTTAACATTACACGTTTTATTATAAAAATTATACGCAATCCAGTTGAGTTAGTAACTGTACTAGTTTTTTTAACGGTACATAGCCCGGGCATATGTGGGCGCCGATGTGATCAAGGTCGACCGGTGGGTTTTAGTAAAAAATAATTTATTTCATTGACTTTCATATTAACTTATGTATTCTAAGTCGCGGCGTGTTTGTATTGTGAATTTATAGTACTATTTAAATTAAATTACATTGATTGCCTTGCTGGCTATGTGGTCTGGCTATATGAATCTAGTTGGTGTATATGGTTGTAACATTAAAAATTGACAATCAACTTTAAAAAATAAATAACACATGTAATTTGTGTATATATATTTACTTAGAGAAATGAATAAACTGATAGATAGCTAAGGCAATAGGTTCAACCTACCGACTACCAAATAATTATTTGATAAACTTATCAAACATATTTACTTCACTCTTAGAATGTCCTTGATCTATTTTCCTATATAAAAATAACTTAGTTATCGATTATAATATTATAGCATCAGGCCTGAATGCAACTCCAACAATACCATAAATACACGTCCTATTCAGTAAAAACTGTACCGTGAATTTTCCTTCAGGTCATTCAACAGCAGGTCAGCCTAACTCTATCTATCGAATACATTTTCAACTTTATTATTTGTCTGATATAGCCCAAAATCTTTTGAACAGATTAGTGTAGATTGAAATGCTCAAACTGGTTTCCTAGCACTAAAATTTCCTAGGTCTTTATGACCCTAGATGGGTTTCAAGCATCTTGACTTAGCAATATTTACTTAAAACTTAAGAGCTACTTCAACTTGTACGCTTTAATTAACGATGCTATGTTAAGTCTTTCACAGTATTTTATGAAATAGAAGGAAAATTTTAGTATTAACATTTCATTTTCAGTTTAATAACTGACTACGTGGATTGAAAGCCAGCAACCATGAGATTTCTAGTTGGTCCGTGTAGGTATTTACGCTAAGGAACAAACAACTATCTTCACTAAAGAACATAGCCACATGAATTCATATTTACTTTAATTCTTTATTTCTAAAAGGGTCATTTTTGTCAAATCTTATCTAAAACTTATTATGTAGTGTAGAATATTACAATCCCAAAACCCCACTATTTAACTTCGCAGTCAGTTTGAAATTCGAACAGGCGACTTCACCCGATCGCCGCCGAGCCGACAGCGAGCCAATCAAAAGCGCCGATGCACTCGGTCGCAATAAAACCACTCTAATATATGCGTACGCGTCGCGTTGAAGACTTTTATTAGCAATTTAACAAGTGTCGTGGACGAACCACGATTTGATTTATGTACACATAATGCACGTTTTACGTTTATTGTTTCTTGTATATCAAGTTTGGGCGCCGATATCTTGCTTGGGATGTGAAGCTGGGTCCGCATTCTCAAGGTTATATTCGAGAAAGAACTGTAAAATCACCATAAAGGTTTCGCTCTAACTGCAGAGAAGGTAAAGTATTATCAGAGGCCTTAGTACGAGTTTGTTATACATTTAAAGTAATCGTAACGAGAACGTGTTCGGCGCTCTGATTGGTTGCTGCATTGTCGCCGGCCAATCATTGCGCCGAACGCGTACTCGTTTCGAATACTTTAAACGTAAAACAAACTACGTACTAAGGCCTCAGATCTCCCTGTTACTAAATCGATGGACGAATGGAAAACCAAATACACTTCTGCTCGTTCAGGTATTCAAAGAGGACTTATGTACGGTCTAGAAAGAATACATATAACCGCCATAAATACTTTATATAGCTTTATGTACAGTCTTTACTTACAAAAACCTTGAATTGCAACTAAGTTACTCAGAGCACTGACTGCGATTGAGATATGCTCCCATTGTATCGCCCGTCGAACTTTGCTCGAAGTCAATGAAAGCCCTTCACAATGAGGTTATTGTGATAGAATTTCACTGCAGTTCCTGTTTATTTATCACCGAATTTTTAAAGACATTATTGCACCTAATTTTCTGTATAGAAATGTAATTTAAATGTATTTACAACATTTTTAAATCGTATTATAACGATTAAAAAGGTGCTAATGATTTTAAATTGCTTTAAACCGTACATAAGTTACTGATTTGTTTATTCATGCGAGAAATACTCTCCATACCTACCTCTATAATAAGTTGCCACATTACTTCTGCTCCATAAAATAAGTCTACAATTTTATTCGAGACGTCTGTCGAGTGACAACCCTTATTAGTTATATACAGCACGAGTCTAAACCCGCAGACCCGCAAAAAATTGACATCAAAGATATCAATATCACAGATTTTTGACAACACGAATACTCTTTTAGCCGCGATCGGCCAACGCGTCAAACCTAATCAAAACTGTCATGACAGAATGAAAACATATCAACGAACTTGTCGGTTCGTATTGGAAGACACGAGCGGTTCATGTCAATATCGATTATAGTTTATATCGGTGCACGTAATCAAATCTGTCATCGAACATTTAATCGATTCGAAGTCAATAAGGTTATGGTTTTGGCACCTCACTCCGTTATCGTGTTTGGTACTTCGAATTCCTGGAGTTGACGTCATCAACAATCTAGCAACATACCATACATACACCTTCATAATAAATAAAAGACAATAATACATGAAAAACTTTTTAAATGAATGTCATCAAAACTCGGTCGTTTCAAAGCTGCAACATCACACACGGGAAATTTTCATTACAACGTCTCATTCCTACAAACAAGCGTTCGACTAGGCGACAACGTAAGTACCTACACCCTTTTAAAGCAAAAGTAAAAACATTTCTCTAAACAATAAATTCTAATCACCACCAACAGTAGTCCAAACTCTACGAACGAACAAGAACAGAAGCCTATTGACTTGAACATAACAACGTAAAAATTTACATTCTTTCTCAATAGTTTATTTATGTAAATGCTCACTATATCTGATAGAATAACTTTATTATATCGTAATATGTCATAATCTAGTCAGCGACGTACGTATCAAAGTATCAGTTACAAGCCAGAATGTAATAATTCCCGAACTTTATGACGTGTACAGTGACGTCACGCGGGTACGACCTCTTGAATTATCGACGACAATTTGAATAGTTAAAAGCGAATATATTAAGAATTTTAAAAATAGAGTCGGCTGATATCGGGATTGGCGCCAGTACAAGGGTTGAGCGGGAAGCGGGAAGCGAGTTCTAGTTTGGATGTCTTTAATGTAATACTCTTTCCAAGTTATCGACTACTTATGGTAGAAACCATTTTTACTTACTTAGACATTTTGAAAAATCTTTTATTATTTTTTAAATTGATTTTTTTTATTACTATGTATTACATTTCATAGAATCGTTTAATTTTGAAACAAACACCATAAAGGTTCGTTAAATGTGGTAGCAACTTCGTATAAATATATTACAATGTACCGTGAGAATCAAAGAAGTTTTCCCATACCGATTTGGAAACTAAATTATCGTCCCACACAGATTGTGAATTACTGTAATACTAAGTCAAGGGCTCGTACTCGGCTGTACGATGTTACTTAAAAAGAGTGCGTTAAATCATTTTAAAACTTAAGACAGAAAGAAATAAATATTAGGGTTTATTACAATTATTGTTCTTGTATCGTCATTTCAATTAAAATGAAGCATGTCTTCAATAATTTCAGTCAAAGTTTTTTTTTTAATTGCTTAGTGATTGGCTTCCATCTCACCTGTTGGTAAGCGATGATCCATACAAATAGCTAAGGATACACTTAGCTTTGTATCATGTTTTAAAATATAATAAGTGTATTAATTTTTTTAGAGGTGTTGCATGTACTTAAACGCAATACTCAGCTAAGTCGACACCCAAATCTACAGTGGGCGATCAAAACCACACATCTGCTGTCCGTTACATCCTACAACTTGCACCACACAGGCATCCCGCCGAGATCGACGGTACGTGTTCTAAGTAAACGGCCAGATAACGCGAGGTGACTTGTGGAGCCTGTAGGAGTACGATGTAAAACGTACATCTGATAGGGACTCGTAGGTGATGTACACGTGACGGGACGCTAACGCTACCGACCACTGACTCACTGGATGAAGAAATATTCCAAAAATGTTAGAAAGTACAGTACACTTAATATAGGGTAGATTGTGAACGAGACGTTTCTGTCATGCCATTTTGTAGGTGAGATAGACAATGCTATGTAGGTAAAGCATGTAATGTAAATATATTTTGAATGCTCTTGTTTCATACCTTTCTATTATTCTGGGGAAATCTGATATTATCGACGCAAGGACCATCGTTGTCATCAATTCATCACTAATGTTTCCACATTTAAGTACACTCATAAAAAATTCGCAATTATTATTTAATGCTTAACAAAATCTATGTATTCTATAGGCAACAAAAGGATGAACTCGTCTTTGTGAGATTCAAAGACAATTCACCACATAACGTTGCCAGATTTGTACTGAGCCCACACTAGGCGCGCGCAGTTTAATAGTGTTAGTATGAATACTCTTTATGAGCTTCTATAGGCTGTATAGTCCATTCGAAACTGATGAATGGCCAGCGTTTTAGCCCATAGAGTTTTATATGGCACGTCAGTCCTGCTAAATGGGCGAGAATGGGATTTATTTACCCTCAGTCTATTCTACAACCCACGGGTTTAAGAGGCGTATACTATCCTACGTGTATACGTCTTTTATAATTCAAGCCTGGCCTACATACAAAATTTCATTGAGCTTTTGAATAGAGGACTGAGGCTATAAAAGATTTTCCTTAGAACATTTCTGAATACATAATTTGAATTTGGAGTTATGGATATAGACTTCGTTAAACGTCAGTTTAGTTCAGACGTATTTTGAGAATATACCTATTGAGAGCAAAAAAAAAAAAATTGATCATATTACCCTTTCTTACCTTACAAAGAATAATGAGCAGTATAAGAGACACCTTTACTCCCCAGCAAACCTTAAAAGTTGCTAGCAGGAATACTAGTTAATATTCATAGAAAAGCAAAAATCGCTCTTACGAGCCAAGCTATAGAATCGATATCAATTTCGACTGATAGTTGGCAGTCACAAATCACGGACATCCTAGCAAGAAGTGTCTATACAAATATGCCAAATAGGGTTCAAAATGTTGCAAAGGGGAAGTTTCCAGTCAGTTACTACTTATGAGGGTATTGTCCTCTATTTAGCCACAGAAAAAATAACATGGAAAATGGGATACTTATTTTAATTGAATTTCTTATGAATTACGAAAAGCTATCGTAATTTCTAAAACAAAAAAGAGAAGTAGCTACCTATATAAATAACCAAACTCGCAATGTTACTTGATAAATAGTTAAGTAAGATCTCTTAACTGCACGAACCTGTTCAAGTTCAAGGGTACTTACTCACTTAACTAAAAACGTTATTAACTTAAATATGTATTAAAAACAAAACAATTTGTGCTAATATAATTATGTAAACTGCCACAAATTATATTCTGTGTTCGGCAGGAACACTATTAAACTATCTTAATCCGAAGATAAGATCTGAACCTTTAGACCAGAAAATTATCAAAAAACTTCAATGAGATTTTAATTTCTTTATAAGTTTATTCTTTTGAATAAAGTTATTATGTTATTTGTAAAGTGGCTTAAGGGTAACAGGTACTGGAGATTATGTTTCTACTATTACTTTATTTTAACAATATGAATTATGTTAAAATAGAATGAAACATGTTAACAGTCTGGTTCAAAACTTGTGGTCCAGACTATAATTGGTCTGAGAGTGGGCTAAATTTACTCGATAAGTTCATTTGCGTCAAATAAGACCTCACATCTCCATATAATTTTAAATGCTTTAGTTTTTTTTTATGGACAAGCCCGCCACAACCCCCCAAACCCGCTGCAACTCCTGTAAGCCAGGATCTACAGTAGATACAACCATGAAAACACCGGAACATTGAAGTCCGGCGCGTCCCAGGGACATGAGTAACTGTCTTGGTTCCCGCAACGAAGTGAATCAGAAGATATTATAAGAGGATGCTTTAGTTATCTAAATATACAAATAGTCCCAAATCACTAAATAACACCAATCTACCATATGGTACAATTACAACACTAGTATTAAATCATATTACAGTTTGTAAATCAGTGTACTTTAGCTGGCTGAGATTCGATAAATAATAAATTTTGAGAGGGAAATAATTAAAATACATAACGCATTTCGACACCTCCGGAATTGAATCTGATAACTTATGTTGGACTCGATAAATATTTTAATAAAGGTTTGGCCACTTGGACAGCGGGAGCGGGAGCGAGTGAGATTAATCATTTCTAAGTGCAAGAGATTTCTTGTGTTTAAAAGTAGAAGGTATCTAACTGCTTTTTTGAGGGAAAAAAATCATCCAATGGCTTCTCCCGCCTTGAGGTAGGCTAGAGGAAGTGACAGACTTTTACTGACTTAAAACCATCCCGTTCCTATTCCTGATCTCTGAGCGGGAGCGACGGCAACCCGTCAGGCCTTCCGCGGCTACGTATCGGGAGGTATCTTACCGCTTGGAATGGTATGATGGTATGAATGCCTAGTCCAATTTACGAGACGAATTATTCATTCTCAAAATAAGCATAATGAGAGAATTAAGAGCCACTCCTCTTATGGGCGTTTTCACCAACCACCTCTGAAACATACCTTAACTAAAAGTTACTTAGCGTGACGTAGCTCCTAAGGAAGCCCCTTTTGCACCTACTTTTAAGTGTTCCTAATAGGTTGGCAAAAACTATCTTAACGGATTCCTGAAATCTTAGTAGTAGTTAATGAAAACGTGCTTCGCTAGTAGGTTTCGCTAGTTCATTTTACAAACAAACACAATTAATCTAAGGAAAAAAATACATAATAAAATTTCACAAACCTAAAATCGCTAACACAGACGCCACACCTCAACACAGAACAAAATCATAACTTAACTCCAAACTAGAATTGAAAAGCAATCACAGTCACTTAGATATTGTTATCTAAAATGAATTCAATAAAATACCATAAGAATTACATTTACCTTAACATTATAAACAACTTTTACATTTCAACAGAGTAAAATACTATTTTCACCGTCCCTGCTCTCTTTCTCATTCTCATGAGATTCGTTAAAAAATAAGTAGATATAGTCGCCAACGCACTCACAATGCTTCTTGTGGCCCAGTTTAAATAGGTTACTCATTCACAATTAGAATGTTCACTTACCACTCTCACCACGATGGCCGAACAAATGACAAGACGACGACCAACGAGCTTTGTTGCTAGAAAAGGCTACAAAAAACAATTGTGAGTTGTATTTGAATATCGGCCATCGCTGTCATTTATAGAAAGAAGGTACAGCGACAGAACTATACCAAAGCGTGTCTTGAGATA
This sequence comes from Spodoptera picta, assembly GCA_038387885.1. Classification (NCBI taxonomy): domain Eukaryota; kingdom Metazoa; phylum Arthropoda; class Insecta; order Lepidoptera; family Noctuidae; genus Spodoptera; species Spodoptera picta. The sequence goes on from JAZHFQ010000105.1 coordinate 1,661,256, forward strand.
CAAATCATAACTGGAGAAAATAATGTGTTCCTTTAACTTAACGTAGACTTGGCAGCAAAGAAACGGAACCACTAACGTATTTTTCCTTTTACGTATTTAAAAACCCTCTGTAACTTTAAAAAACGTATATTACTTTTGACAACAAAATACTATCATTTTAAAGGTAACTAAATTGTTTTTTGTATTTTACGTACGTTACCACATAACTTAACATCACGCCTTTTATCCCCGAAGGGGTAGGCAGACGTGCACATTACGGCACTTAATGCCACTGCACAATGTAACACTAACGCACACTTTTCACTATGTATGTTATGAGTAATAGGGGGTGAGCCTATTGCCATATACCGGGCACATTTCTAGACTCCGTGCTACTACTGAGATTTAAAAAAAAATCCAGTAAAATGCTTTGCCCGACCTGGGAATCGGACCCGAGACCCCTTACCCGGCACGGCACTTGCGACCACTCGGCCAAGAAGGCAGTCATACGTTACCAATTAATAAAATAGTTGTATCAAGAAATGAAAAAGAAAAAATGCTATACGATCCGTTTTTAACTCGTAAGTGTACTCCTCAATCTACCCTTGCATTAGATTTAAAATTCCACTAACACAGCACATATACAATCTAGTTCAAATACAACCGTTATAGGTACTAATAGTATGGATAAGCCAATGCCCTTGACTCAGTGTGTCTGGCCTCTCGCCCACGATTTCACCGTTTAAGTAGGAGTTTTCTTGTTACTATTTTCATGTTATTTTTTCTTGTTTTCCTCATAGACCTTGTCCTTGTTATCTCATATTTCTATAAACACAAGAATATGATAATGTATATGATGAATATGATCTTTTTAGGTAAAAACGATTAAGTAATGTGTTTGTAGGCACGAAGCTGTTACCCGCGACTTCTTTCGCGTGAAATTATTCATATTTCTTGTTAATTTATACTTTTTTGACGCGACAACGTGTTGATTGGCGAGCCGTATTTGAGAGCTAGCATGAAACGGAACGTTTATTGTCTACTCAAAATGGCGACTGCGGTTTGTCTGTCAGTGTCAAAAAAATGAATTAATAAAAAGAAATAATCTCCGTAATCCGAATATTGCGGATATAAGTTGTCGACTCGAAATAGATATTTTTTTATGTTTTGGTATTCAGGTAATGTTTTGACCGAGTCTACCGGTCCCCCTTGACGAAATTATTAATATAGTTAAGGTATACATACGTACTTTAAGTATGCAAGTAACGCATTTATTTAATGGGTACCGAAACGAAATAGAGCGACCAACTACTACAACAAGATAATTATCTCTAAAGTATACTGAATGTTGTTTGAAAATCTTAATTGAAAAGGAATTAATTGCACTTCAAATAATAAACTATTTTTTCAATTATCTCGAATATTACAACCTCGTCATGCCGTGTTCAGTTATCATTCGTTCCAATTCCCAAGTACTGTTATTATTTTTATTATTCAAGTACTATCCAATTCAATATTTGTATTTAAAAGACGAGGAACGTACGTCCTCCACCCGCAACCAGAATCCCATTCATATATTTTAAATACCACTCACGATGCGAACGCTCACAGCGTTGATATAATTACGACGCTCATAATTATCGCAATGTACGAGGTGCATTGCTGTTTCAATAACAAGCAGAGAGAGCGCTATACTTGTCACACACTCAATGTACACTAAATTAACGTAACGAACATAAATTTTATACAAATGACAGTTACACGTGTTGTTTCCATAAATGTTTCTTTTGATCATAACTTTAGAACGTCGGTAGGTTTTATTTAAGATTTTATGAGAGCGAAATTGCCCTCGAGGATTTCAAAATGTAATTAAGTCAAGTGTAGTTAGTTAATTTTATAATATTATTTTACTGGCGGCAGTGGGGAAATCTTTATGAATGAATAATTTCAATAATTTTATGTTCGATTATTTTTCGCGGCATTTTCATGCTCGAGGTGATTCTAAAATTGTGAAATTGATACTCTCTCCGATTTGACACTAAGTTTTCTAGTCTTGATTGGTGAGATAATACTACAAAGAAGAGGTCTGTGGTTTGATTGGGAAAAAAGTGAAACTTACCTGAAATAATCATTTTTGCAGAAAATATTGCTGTCTCTGGCGTAGCACCGCTGTTCTGAGTCGAGGGGCATTTTGCATTCGCAACATTTTAGGCAGGGTGTATGCCAGCGGCGCTCTAGTGCCAGAAGGTAGTATCTGTCGGTGATACGGCCGCCGCAGCCGGCACAAGCGTCTTCAGGGGGAGGTTGGGGCGTTTCGTCCGGGGGTTCCCTCTTGCGACACGAGGTGCAGTCACGCGGTGAGCCAGGGGAAGTCGCGGGCGCGACAGGGGACAAGTCGCCGCCCCCCTCGTACGCCGACGTTAGGTATCTCTCACTTTGTTGCTGAAACAACAATAAAATTCTTAGATGACAAATTCTCTCTTGGGGACCCCGAGCCTTCTAAACTCCCCTCTTTACTCAAGTTGTATCTCAATAACCTTACGTATGTGACTACAATAGTTTTGTAGGTAAAAAATGTGTAAAAACTTGTAAAACAATTGTATTCAAACTAATTACATGCCACCACATAAAGCCATAAAGGGCACGGTTTAATTACATTTACAACACAGCAGTTTATATCGAACATTCAGTTACACAAAGATTTTTTTAAAAGTAATTAAGACTACACGGCATCTCAAAATATTCGCTTAGAAAAAACATTCATATAACAAAAGAAAAAGAATTAACACACCAATTCCGTTGTTTAATAAATCCAAAGAACAATTCTAAATAATAATGGCCGTAATAAAAGTGCTTTGTACCCCGTAGCTATGTCTGAACCCGACTTAAACCTACTTTGAGTCTGAAACGCGGATTATGTTTTCCTCCGGTAGAAAAACCATCATTACCGTTGCCCCTACAAATAATGTCCGGGCCCCTAAACGTAACATCTTAATAAGGTTTGTTACACTAGAATTAATCAATTGTTATTAAACAGAAAAAGATATATTTTCTTCACTAATTAATGCGAATAATCCTCTTTAACTCGTCGAGTACCGGTTTAGCAGACACAATTATAGAACAATAGGTTGCGGTCACCGGTGACCGCTTGGTATTTGACAGTTTAAAGAACATTAGGAAAATGTTTTTGTTTCCTAAGATATCCTAGGTGATTTATAGATTTTTCGCATAATAAGAAATATAAAACTTAGCCGTGGGTAACTACAATATCTGATCGATCGATCAAAGTACAGCTATAAACGTCATATTTAATTTATTAATTTTTATAGTAAAAAATACTTTGTGCTAACGAACAGTAAATTACGTCTCACTTCTAATTTATCGATATCGAAGCCATGTCTAGGTACATCAGTGTAGGTACTTAAGTCGCCTACAAGCTTGGTCTCAGTCTTAGGAATTCAAGGTCCATGATAAAATAATGTTCATATTATATTCAAATATGTATAAATAATAAACACTAACAGATATCTGAATGTTTGCATAAATTCAAGGAATTAAGTAGGCACTAAGACCTTAGATCATTAAGCGATGTTGTCTTTGTGAGACGCCCTTTAAACTGTCAAACACTAAGCGGTCACCGGTGACCGCAACCTATTGTTCTATAATTGTGTCTACAAAACCGGTACTCGACGAGTTAAAACAAATAAAAGAAGAACTTAGATTATTGCCTATAGAAGTTATTTTATTTACTTGGTCTAATGGTCGACATTACTTATAGACATAAGAACATACTTTCTTTTTTTTTTAAAAAAAAAACGTTTCCCCACACTTTTTAAGGGGGGAAAATCATCGAATGACTGCTCCCGCCTGGGTGAGGCGGGATGGAGTGTCAGACTCTTACTGACTAAAAACCACCCCGTTCCTTCTCCTGCACGTCGAGCCGGAGCCCCGGTTACCCGTTAGGTTCTCCGCGACTCCGAATCGGCATCGGCCCTATTGGGCCCCATCTGTGGTGGTCTGATGGCTCTTTGAGGCGCGCGCGGAACGCGACGAGGATTATCTACTGTGTCGTGGGTGCATTTACAAACAGACAAGTTTACATACACAATGACACCCAGACCCGAAACAACAATTTGTGCGGGAATCGATCCCGCGACACGTTGCACGGCAGACGGTTGCCCAGCCACCGCACCAACCACACGGTTGGTGCAGTCAAATCTTGTGGGTACCTATATTAAAATTGGCAATAATACCTACTCGTATATCTACGCTAGTTTTGTACTGACATATTATAATTATGCCCTATAACATACAAGAAATCTAACAGAAATACGTAGACGTGGAGCAACAAGACAGAACTATTTTGTTTTGTCATTGAATACTTCTTTTTGTTAGCTCCATACATTAATAATTGCACACATTTCAACCAAAACCAACGATGATTAAAAACATTATAATAGCCAATACATGTGACAGATATATTAAGGATTTTACAACACATATAAAGCAATATTTTAACATACAAATAATGTATTTATATCACCTGATCGACATGGCATCACTCGGCAGTCGACACTTATAAAAACCTGCTCCGATGTTATCATAATATTAAGAACTGTTGCCTTAAAAAAACAGATATATAAACGAATTATATAATATAGTATTATATAATATAGTATATTTAAGTGTAGGAGATGCTTCGGCACGAATGGGCTGGCTCGACCGAAATGATACCACGGCCTCACAGAAAACCGACGTGAAGCAATGCTTGCGTTGTGTTTCGTCGTGTGAGTGAGGTTACCGGAGGCCCAATTACCATACTCCAATTCCCCTATTTCCCCAATCCCTGAATCCCCAACGATCCTCAAACTCCTAATCTCCAAAAGGCCGGTAACGCACTTGTAACGCCTTTGGTGTTCCAGGTGTCCATGGGCGACGCCGATTGCTTACCATCAGGTGATCCGTCTGCTCGTTTACGCCGGTAATTTATTTTTTTATGCCATGAAAAAATAAATATATTAAACTGTCAAACACCGCGAGGACACCGGTGATCGTAACCTATTGTTCTTTAACATCACATGTGTTAATCCCCAATTTTCTTTCACTAGAAAGCTTTGCCACGACTTTGATTTTGTGCTGCATCGCGGACGATTTTTATAAATAATTGCTCTATGAAAACACATCGGGATTTAAAGAAACTCATTTGTGAATCACTCGAATAATTATTTCTTACGAAAAGACACATTAAAAGTTAGTACAACTTAAACACTGCATTGATTTATAAGCCCCAATGGAAAACAGAGCACAATTCAACACCCTGTGTAAATGTAATTAATTCTTGTTCCGTAATCAAAATTGTAAAACTTTTTGAAATAAATATTTTAATTATTATTATTATTATGTATGTCTTTACCATTCACGGGACCACAGGGTCCCGGTCATTTGGGAGGCGTACGAGGGGCCGAAGCCAACTGCGCAGAGGCCCTTTAGACAACTTTAATCTAAATGTAATGGACACACAAACCGGCGACCATCCCTGTATGCACTATGGAAATGCACCCAAGGACAGTCCCCGGTTAGTGCAGAACTATTGTGGATAATGGAAGAAAAAAAAAAGGTAGGGCTATGGATGGGTTGCTGTGGACTGGAAAATTGGAAACTATGGATGACTATGACACCTGCCGAAACAATGTAATTATTACACGTAAAAATGGCAGGCGGAGACTCGCCAACTCACCGACCGGGCCCCGGGAATGGTTGCTAGATATAGCAACAGAGGGGCAACGAGAATGTGAGTGGCTGAAGGGTTAAGAAACTACCACCGCTTTCTACTCAGATCATCTGCTCCAGCCGAAGCCTCCTGCATCCCTGGCCCACTCGCGACTTACGAATAGTTTCTTACCCTCCGAGCAGGATTATTATTATTTACATATATTTATTTAAAATTCTCTATAAATTACATTTCTAAATACTACTTATAAAATAAAAAATAATATTTAAAAATATAAAAAATAGGAGCCGACCAGTAGCGAGAGCATGGTCCAAGCTACCGGTGGTTAGGGCTCCAGAGACAGAAACCTCCTCACGATACGTGCCGTTTCTAGGAGAACTGCCTTCTGTATCAGGCCCTTGATCCATCCACCTAACGCCAGCCTCCTAAGATGGATGTCGAGGCTTTTAGGGATTAACCCATTGGCCGACACGACTATCGGCACAATTATAGCCGAATCCACACTCCACATGTCGACAACCTCGTGAGCTAAGTCTAGATATTTTATTTGTTTATCTTTCTCAGCTTTCACGAGGTTCTCGTCATGGGGAATGGTGACATCGATTATCATCGTGCGGCGTACTTGTCGGTCTATCACCACTATGTCAGGTTTATTGGCTACAATAGTCCTGTCAGTAATGATAGACCGGTCCCAGTACAATGTGATATGGTCATTTTCCAGAACTGGGTCGGGCACATACTTGTAGTACGGTACCTTAGATTCAACAAGTCGATAGTGTAAAGCAAGTTGCTGATGGATAATCTTGGCTACTTGATTATGCCTATGCAAATATTCACTGTTAGCCAAACGACCACAACCAGAAATTATATGTCTAATGGATTCACCAGGACTATGACATGCCCGACATATGTCAACCGTCCCATCCTTAATTATATATTTCCGATAGTTGTTCGTAAGGATAACTTCGTCCATTATTGCACAGACAAATCCTTCAGTTTCTCCAAAGAGATTACTGAATCGTAGCCAAGACACGGACGCTAGAAAATCTACACTGGGCCCATGAAGGGCCCGGAAGAAGCGTCCATGGAGCTCCTTGCTATGCCATACCTCCTTGCGATCATTGACGCTCAGTACCACAGGTCTGCGCCAGTTCTCTTTTGCCAAGGATAGCGGAGTGAATCCATTGTCCACCGCTGCTACTTCTCGATGCATACCCTCGTTGACTTTCAGGAAATATTCCCTGAGGCTGCACACCTCACGGTTGTGAAGGGTCTTAGCATTTAATAAGCCTCGACCACCACACTTCCGCGGGATGTACAACCTCATGACCGACGAACGAGGGTGATGCATGCGATTTGCAGTCAGCAGGGTCCGGACTCGCCTATCCAGGGTGTCAAGTTCAGTCTGAGTCCACTTGAGTATACCAAAAGAATACATTAGGACTGGCATGACCCAACCGTTAAAGGCTCGCACCTTGTTTCCGCCTGATAAGGAACTTTTCAGTACCTTATTCAGGCGACAAAAGAAGCGCTCCTGTAACGATTGCTTCATGTCCGGTCCATTAATGCCTAATCCTTCTGACATACCCAGGTACTTGTATGTATCGTTTGCGGAGAGTGATCTCAGCTTTGTGAAATCTGAGAGTTCTAGACCCTCAGATTCCACAATCCCTCCTCGCTTTACATGCATGACCGCACACTTGTCTACTCCAAACTCCATTCTGATGGAACTATTTTCAGTTATATTCAGTAGTTCCATCAGTTGTTTCTTGTTTGGCGCAAACAACTTGAGGTCATCCATGTAAAGTAAGTGGGATATAGCTAAACCTCTTCTCCGCAAAGGATAGCCTAGCCCTGAATCCTCCAGTAGGGTACTTAGAGGATTCAAGGCCAAGCAGAACCATAGTGGGCTCAGACTGTCACCCTGAAATATTCCTCGTACTATCCTTACAGGTTCTTCATTCCCTTGGATTTGTCTACATCCTGGATAGCAAAGCACGGTGCTCCACTGCCCCATACATGACTCCAAGAAGGCGCGTAAAGTTGCATCTATTTTATACATCTCCAGCACCTTCAGGAGCCATGTATGTGGTACAGAATCATATGCTTTACAGAATCATATGCTTTTATTATTATTATTATTAATCAATATAATTTACCAATAAAATAATCATTATAATTTATCAATATACTTCATCAACATCAACAGCCGATAAATACCCACTGCTGAGCAAAGCCTCTTCTCACACGGAGAAGGTTTGAGCATTAATCACCACGCTTACTCAAAGCGGGTTGGCGATAACAAACTTAGAGGTATAATTAGAAATTATAAGTCCAGGTTTCCTCACGATGTTTTCCTACACCGTTTGTCAGTGGTGTCTAGATAATCTTAGAAAGTACATATAACTCGGAAAAAGTCACATTGGTACTTGCCGTTGATAGGTTTCGCACCCGCACCTTCTTATAGAATCTTCTTATAAAATTTGATATACATAATAGAGGTATATTGCCATTAAAAACCTCTTTACTTCAGTGAACGAGACAAAAATCTTTACAAATAAAAGCAAGTTTGCTTATTCATTTGTATTACTGTAGCTTCTAAATTACTTGACCAATTTGGAACTTCTTTCATGGAAAGTAATATACATACTTTTGATTCTAATATTCGTACAGGATAGGAATTAGAGCAATATCGATCCTATTTTGGATAAAAGCCACATGTATAGATTATGAGGAGAGAAAATATTATCCACGTTAGATGTGGTTAGAACACTCCTAAGCTAACACTTTCCGCCCACAGCTAGGCGTCGCCCCTTATATACAATGTAGTGAGCAGACCCCTCACTAGGAGGGAGACAGGCCCTCTACAAATGAGATATACTCAAGCGTTAACATTAAGACGGTAGACATTTTATGTTATAGAGGAAAAATATTATATATGTAAAGAAAATCATTATATTATATTTTCTTAATTATTAAATACTCTGTGCTTAATTCTCATTGTTGAATTGGCCGCTTTACTTAGAAATATAGAATAATAATTATAAAGAGATGTCACTGCCATTGTGACGTCTGTATTTTTTAGAAGAATGAATGTCATATGGTTATATTTTGTATTTTAGTTTATAAAGTTAATTTTTCCCATAAAAGGAATAATACGTAATACCAAGAAATAAAGGCTTAAAATATTGTTTTTTTGTTTTTACAGGTGAGTTATTTTGTTTATTAGTGTTTATGGTAATTATCTCAGTTAAAAAGTTAAAGTACATTGTACGCAATTATAATAGTTAAAAAAATTTTGTTTTTTCAGAAAAACGCAATTTTATTTTTATTTCCTTTAATGCGCGATATTATTATAAAACAACATTTTCTGCAAATATTTAACTAATTATGGAGAAGTTGAGATTTGATTTTGCTGTGATAACATCAGGAGATGGAAAAACAAATATTATTTGCATAACCTCAATAGTACACCTACTGGACAAGTTTACGGTATACCAGACGAATACCAGCCTGCAAGTTTACATCAAGTAATTATAAATAGTTCGAGTTATACCAAGGTAAAAAAGACATTGACTAAACGGTACCAAACAAGAAAAATATGGATAACCTTAACAGACGAGATATCTAAGACATATTTAGATGAAGGACACAACCTGCAGTTTAATGATTTGTACCTGGAAGAAATTAGGGAAAACGTCGATGATTATAAAACTTTACCTAGTAGCTCAAGTGAAACATTGGAAAAACTATTAGAAAAACCACTTGATGAAAAACAAACTAAATCTGAAACTCAAAATTTAGGGAAAACCTCAAAAGATTTTATGATTGAAAAATTTAATGGCAAAAATGCAAATGCTCACCAATGGATTAAAGATTTCAACAAAGAATGTGAACGTTTCCACATTAACGAAGATAAAAAGAAGATTGAATTATTAAAAAACTTTTTAGAATACTCTAGTATGGATTGGTACAGCTGTATGTTAATAAAGTTTACAGTTGAATCAGAGTGGAACAAAGGGGAGAAAAATTTCTGTGAGACATTCGGAAACAAAGGATGGTCGCCCATCAGATATGCTCTTGCTTTTAAGTATCAAATGGGTTCACTACTTGATTATAGTTTAAAAAAAGAAAAATTATTACTTGAAGTGAGAAAGTCGATTGATACTGGAACCCTTATAGACCTTATAGCAGCAGGTTTGCCTAAATTGATAAAATTGACCGAGAGACTTTACAAGAAACCGAAGATCTGTACAATGAGTTAGGAAAACTAGAACATCTTGTTAGAAAGAATAAATATGATAAAAAACCCTATATACAATCTGACACAAAAACTAAGAAATTTGAAGAGAAAAAGCCATGCAAAATCTGTGTCGCTGAAAATAAAGGGAACCGTTTCCACTTGGAGGAAAATTGTTGGTTTAAGGGGAATAATAAAAAAGGTGTTGTGAAAAGTGTAAACAACTCTGAATTGGAAATTGAACTAAATAATGAGAATCCAAAAAACTAGAAGTACCACCATTAATAAAAGTACCATTACTAATAAACGACACTTTACAAGTTTCTGGAATTTATGATTCTGGTTCAAATGTGTCGTTAATTAATGCTAAATTATTAAAGACACAAGAAAAAGAAGATGCAAGTATTACACAAACAGCCAACTTGAAAACTATTAATGGTGAGAAGAAAACAAAAGGTACGGTAACTCTAAAAATAAAAATGTTTGATATGGAGAATATTGTAAATATTTTTGTCATAGAAAATGAAAATTTTCATTATGATTTTTTGATTGGCTTAGATAGCATAAAGAAGTTCAAATTAATGCAAAATGAAGACTCAAATATAATACAATGTAACAATTCAGAAGAAGGGAAGGGAAAGGGAATTTAAATTTAAGAAATTTCAATATTCCTGATGCACTACCTCTAGGTGACAAAAATAAAAAAGATGTTTCTTCATACACTAAAGTATTGAAACAAGAAACTAATTATACGAACAAATGAGAAGTGAACTTTAACGAACATTTAAACACTGATAAATTTGAAATTTCAGTGAACCATTTAGATGTAAATCAACAAACAGAAATTGATAAACTAATAGAAAAATACAAACCAGTCTTTGCTAAGGATAAATACGACATCGGCTCTGTACGTGATTATGAAGCTCATATAGATTTAATGGTGGATAAATATTGTTACAAACGTCCCTACAGTTGCACAGCTGACGATAGAAAAGAAATCGAATATCAAATATCAAAACTACTAGAGAAGAATCTGATTGAGGAATGTCAAAATGAACAAAGTCCAAGCTTGGTTTAATGTCACATTTAGGTACGGCAACACGTCCTTTTCAAATTATATCCATTGAAACCATTGGAAGTTTTGGGGGATCACGGTCTACAAAAAAATATTTACATCTTCTGGTTGATCATTTTACAAGATATGCATATATATTGACGTCAAGAAATCAAAACGCCAGTGACTTTATTAAGCTTATTAAAAATGTGACACAAAGCTATAATATTGAAATGATATTGACTGACCAATACCCTGGCATAAATTCTAGAGAATTCAAGAACTTCCTGAAAAAGAAAAACATTACCATAGTTTTTACAGCTGTAGACGCACCATTTTCAAATGGGCTTAATGAAAGGCTAAATCAAACTTTAGTCAATAGAATAAGATGCAAAATAAACGAAGGTCATAAGAAAACTGCTTGAACAACTGTTGCACAATAATGTGTAGCAAAATATAATGAAACAGAACATACAGTCACAAAATTGACTCCAAAATACCTCTTAGAAGGCGAGAATGTGGATATTTTGCCACTTGAATTAAAATCAAAACCTACAAATGAAGATTTGAAAAGAGATAGAGAACTAGCTCTTCAAAATTCAATAAAATCTCACTACTACAATAAGAAAATATATGATTTAGGTAGGGAAGATTATAAATTTGAAGTGGGAGACGAAATATATGTCGAAAATGGAAATCGATTAAATAGAAAGAAAATGGATGAATTAAGGATTGGATCATACAAAATCTTAAAAAGGGTTTCTAACTCAATCTATGAAGTAGATGCCGGACATAGAAAGGCAGAATCAAATATCTACCATATTACCAAGCTATCTCCAGCAGTGATCCGCGCCTAATCGAACAATCATTGCTTGTTCTCTCGGAGGGTGGGAGATGTAAAGAAAATCACTATATTATATTTTCTTAATTATTAAATACTCTGTGCTTAATTCTCATTGTTGAATTGGCCGCTTTATCATAAGAAATATAGAATAATTAATATAAAGAGATGTCACTGCCATTGTGACGTCTGTATTTTTATCAAACTGTAAATACTTTTTTCAAACTGTCAAAAACGACAGTTTTCTATAAATTATATATGAGATTGTGTTTTATTTAATATACGTCACGTATTTTAGCGTCAAACAGCATACTTTTTTCTTAAAAATTTGCTGGTAAAATACTAAAATTATATAAATATATTAATAGGTCATAAAATCAATTAACGAAAGAGTGATTATTTTTTTAATATTGTATTGTATCGAACAGTCGAAATAATTAATTTTTGATTAAGGCAAATACTCAATTATGTATGTGCATATCCATGCCAAGAGTTCGCAACTAAGTGCGGACCCATCTGTAAGAGGTCCTTATTCAAGATCGACGGAAAAAATAAACGAACGACCATCAAAAAATAGTTTCCTAACGGCTAATTCATGTAAATAGAGAATTATAAAACTAACAGTTGCTGTAATTTGTGTCTATACCTATTTGTATTAAAATTGCAGTTAAAGTCTAAGATAAATTCTTATATCATTTTATATTATCTAGTTACAACGTCATTATATGATGCTTTTAATCCTGTTAATGTATAAAATGATGAGTTTCGGTCTAACTTTAAATAAATTAGTGCTAATTCATATTATATTATCTATTTTTGTGTCTATGACTAATATCGTAATCAAGGTAGGTAATGTTTGGCGAGTGCTAAGTAGTGTGTCGTCGATGTGATTTCCAGACGTCATAAATGGTATTGTCATATAGAAAAGTGTCAATGTGTGATTGAATGCTTTAAATACTCTGCTTCCTGGACAATAACAAACGTAGTTTTATATAGGAGATTTAAAATATATGCAAAAATCAATGCCTAAAATGAATTATTCAAACCTAGCGGTAATTTATCCTTGACTAAACAAACACAATCACCGTAAATAAACAGATCGATGAAGAATTTTAATTAAACTTATACCAAGTTAAAACAATACGGTATTGGTGAACTTAAACTGGAGCCCTAGAAATCGGAAACTCCTTCTCCGGCCGCCTGAAAAAGGGGCACCCCCACTCCCACCCTCTAACTTTGTAGAAGCGTAATTAACCGAGTTATAAATGTCGTAATATTGTAGTAATGTTTATTTTAAGAGCTAAGCTTAATTCAGAGAAAATTTTACTTTGTTACATATTAAAATGTACCTCTAGTTTTATCTTGATTATGTAGTTTTGTTAGCCATCAACTTCTCAACCCTTGCTTTGTAGTAAAATCTAATAAGAATGAACTTCGATGGTGATTCTGCCCACCCCCATAGAATAAACATTTCACATTGTTAAAAGTTTTTAATTAATCACTACAACAAACATTAGTCGTCTGTACAAAATTTACAAACACGAAATACTTGTAAACGTTTGCATTCTGTACTAGTGGCGCCATCTCGTTTCGCACTGAATAAATGCTTGCGAATATAACCCTGCACCCACCACTGCGCTTTCAATAAAACTCGAATCTGACCAAATAATTAAATGTATTGATAGATAGAGGACGGTAAAAGCGAACGAAATACACTGCGAACATTTGTCAATCTGATGCACCCATCCCATCAAGCCACCCTTTACCATTAATATATTTTCAAATTTATCGCCAAAAACTAAGGTTGAAAATCTATTAGCTAAAGACACCAGACTATGGGCGGTGTCTGTACATGGAGAAATAAACCTAATTACGTAAGGATGCGCCAATCTCTCACCCACAAAATGAACCGTACCGTTAAGAAATGTTTGCTTACGACCGTCTAAGAACGTCCTTAACGTCTAAGTAGGTACATTTTGTTCCAAGTACTGGCTGGGCAAGCTTCCTCGATCAGTTGCAGTCTATTTTTACTAGCACGTTATTACGTCAGGGGGTTGCAACCCATCCCTTCCACTAAATCCAAAGATCTTTTCACACTCCTCCCCCCACGAGAAGGCTCGGCCTTAAGGCCACATAGATACAGATATACCGCATCTACATGGCTGCAGGGGTATAAAAAATGAGTAGCTTCTTGGTCTAGGGGTCGAGAGTGGAATTAAAGAATAAGATTTAGTATTAAACGACGGCCGGCCATCTGGCGAAGTTCGTAGTTGTTCTTTGAATTTTAATGTTAAAATATTGAAGGCAAATAATTTTCTTCTAAATGTTGTTTCGATGTTTCAATCGTTATTCTGCTATTTGGGACGGCCGGCTGATCTCCAATAATAAATAGCGCAATTCATATGACTTTAATTTATAAATACACATTAGTTTTATGACGGATTACTTGCACAAAAACGATCATGTTTTCATTGAAACACCACCTGATACCGAAGAGGACACCGATAGTGGTGAATTCAAGAAAATGTATCATCATAGAGAGGAAAACTAGCTTAAAAATAGTATGATTCTACGAAAAAAACTGTGTTTAGTTCGTATGAATGATTTTGCACGTCTAGACGCTGGTAATCTGTAGGTCAAGAAGTTCAGTAAGGTGAGGTCGTATCTCAAGTTATCACAAAGATTTAGAGCTAGGCCGCTTATTGTCTGCCGCGGTTACGTAATATAAATATTGATTAGGTACTGCGCATAACTTGTTATTTAGTTTAGTTTATACAGAGTGGCTCGTTTACAGTGGCCTTAAGATTTTTTCAGCTTGCGAGCATCATGAGAGATCCTTTTTAGTCCAGCGTAAACTTATGGTTTATATTTCTTAAACTAATTCGACATTTAAATTTTTGACACAAAACCACTATGTTAAAAGTACTAAGACGAATCTAATGAATATTGGTATCGACATAGTGCAATAACCTACCTATCGAGTTACAGGCAAACCTAATATAAATAATTAGACATATTTTTATATTCAAACTAGCGGCCCGCCCCGGCTTCCGCCTGTCTTATATAATTATATAAAACTTCCTTAAGAATCACTCCGTCTAATAAAAAAATTCGCATCTAAATCCGTTGCGTAGTTTTAAAGATCTAAGCATACATAGGGACAGACAGACGGCGGATAGCGACTTTGTTTTATAATATGTAGTGATGTCGGATTCGTTCGGTTCTTGAGCTGAAAAAATCTTTGGACCGCTGTAACGAGTCAACCTGGATATTAGAATTTCGATTATAGTTGAAGAGAGCAGAGATAATGTGTATCCTAATATAGGTGTCATGTGGTTTACGGATGGGGCTAGGAAAACATTCTTCTTGAATTGCATTGCATTGGTTTTCTTCTAGATTATATATAATTCAGCTACAATTTTGTTCACCATCATAGCAGCTATCAACTCATGTATCAGAATAAAAGGCCTGCCTAATAAGTTCGTATGAGAATGTTGTCTTATTTCATATTTTTCAGATGTTAGATTTTGTACTATACTATATGTACTATACTGTACCATACTATATACTACATATATGTAGCAAAATAAGTTATTCGTAGGTATAGTATGGGAACATAAGAATAACTTTTTTTTATTTATTTACTAGCTTTTACCCGCGATTTCGCTCGCGTAACAAAAGGATAAAAAGTAGCCTATGTGAAATATACCAATAGGTACACACAGCGCCATCTATACCAATATTTTTGTTTTCCCTCGGGAACATCACATTTTTCCGGGATAAAAAGTACCCTATTATTTAATCCAGACTTCTAACTTTATGTCTGCAAAAATTCAAAGCAAGCGGTTTAGTAGTTACGGCGTGAAAGCGGAACAAACAAACAAACTCACTTTCCGATTTATAATATTAGTAAGGATTTATCGTATTTACAATAAGTACACGATTATCAATTTAAAATAGCAACCAAAATCCACTAAGGTTTAAACTTGTGCTATCATGAATGCTATCAGTCTCGAAATCGATTTTTTATAAATGAGGTTTTACAAATATACACGTTAATGACACCAACCATGTAAACAACTTGGGATAAACAAACACATTCCTAAATAATACTTGTGTAATATTGCTTTAGTTTACATTTTTTATGTTCTTTTACGTAATATTATTTTTTATTTCTTAGGGTAAGCTATTAAGTCTGACAACTAATTTAAGCGTTTGTTACCTTTCTGTTTTTGAGTGTATTTAAAAATCAGAGAATGCCTTCTGAAGCTCAGCTTGTTTTCTCTCGCCATATCTTTACTTACTCCATGCTAACAATAATAATATTGAATATACTTTTACAATAACTGTGTCAAAAATGTTTATTATTTAATTAAGGTCTTTCTTATCGTCTACAGTTCTACACATACGTTTTGTCCGTTGAGTAAACAACAAATATTCAAAGCGTATATATTTACCGCAAATATTCCAATATTCTTGAACTCATATCAAGCCAATATCAGTAAAAACATAAGGTTATGTCCTTATGTTCACACCCAAGTATTGAGTGACCAAATACTAATTTGCGTATATTGTTCATGAATTAGAATTATATCAGAGGATAATTTATTTGTTGCCAACATATTTCGTATTATAAAAGTTAATATGTAATTATTAATAACATAACATTTTCCTCATTCAACTAAAGGTTCTATAAATAATTAAAATAACGAACTTTACGCGCATACATGTTTACGTACACGAGTGCAAATAACGACTTTATAAATAACTTTACTTGAATGAAATTTTACAGGAAAAATAATATAAAATTTAATCAAATTCCAAAATTATTATCTTATTTATTAATTAATAATTTAATGAGGGTAAATTCATCATCATCATCAACAGCCTATAAGTGCCCACTGCTGAGCAAAGCCTCCTCTCACACGGAGAAGGTTTGAGCATTAAACAATACGCTTGCTCGATGCGGGTTGGCGATTTCAAATTTATAACTTGAAATTATAAGCCCAGGTTACCTCACGATGTTTTTCCTTCACCGTTTGTCAGTGGTGTCTAAATAATCTTAAAAAGTACATATAACTCGGAAAAAGTCACATTGGTACTTGCCGTTGGTAGGTTCCGAACCCGCACCCGTGGGTAGGTTACTAGGTATCTATTACTTAATTATAAAATAGTTTAATTATTGACGATAAAATAAATTTAAATTAAACAAAAAGTTATAAATTCGTTTAATAATTGGAACTTAAATGTTTTAAGAAGTTCCGACGGCACGATCTCATTTCATCTGAAGCAAGAAAAGAGCAAAATACAACTTCAATATCTTATTTATTTTTAGAAATATCATGATAGAACATCATACTTCCGTAGCCCACGCTACTAGATACTATTTTAATGGAAGGTCCTAGACTAAAATACCAATTTAACTTTCCTATTTAATGACTCCATATGTAACTGTATTTGATACAACGATATAGTTTGCAACTAAGCGCATCCCTAAACCACGAAACTGGATCTAACAAGGGAATATTGTAGCAAATTATCATCAAATGAACACAGTTTTGGTTTTAATTAAGTTGTAAATTAGACTGCAAACGTACCGCAATTATAACATCAGTCGGTCTACAAAAGCTTGAACTAAAACAATAAATGTGAGAGTTCGAATGTCCGTTACATATTTACGCTAAAACTGCTGAACTTATCTGAATGAAATTTGACACAGAGGTAGATTTTAGTTTAGAACAACACATTGTTTCCGGATTAAATGTCCTTGCAGAATATTTTTCTTTTACCACGCTGGTACAACTGGCGAATCAGGCGATCGAGCAGAGCCATGCGAAAATGACTAAAAAGACCTTAATAAAATTTATTACGGACACAGATATATATATATATATATATATATATATATAAGTATATATAGGCCGTGTTAAGCACATTATATTAGAAACTTGCAATACTTTAAAATATAACATTACAATAGAAGTTACTGTTTATGAAAACAACGTCGTAGTAGCTTTATAAACTCAAAACATGAGTGTGTCAAGCATTCAATTCAGAATAGAGGTTCGATGATAACTACATTTCGTATAAAATAGCCTACGGTTGTGCGGTGACCACTAATTGCATACAAAATGTCTGCCTCAAAACAAGCGCGAGGATTAAAACCGAGAACCATTTTAATTACACCTGCGAAGTGTAATTACAAAATACTCATTTTAATTACACCTGCGAAGTGTAATTACTAAATACTCATTTTAATTACACCTGCGAAGTGTAATTACAAAATACTCATTTTAATTACACCTGCGAAGTGTAATTACAAAATACTCATTTTAATTACACCTGCGAAGTGTAATTACAAAATACTCATTTTAATTACACCTGCGAAGTGTAATTACAAAATACTCATTTTAATTACACCTGCGAAGTGTAATTACAAAATACTCATTTTAATTACACCTGCGAAGTGTAATTACAAAATACTCATTTTCAATATTAATGCTAAGGGAATATTGGATGTTTCATTTAGCTTGGAGAACGAAATCCAATGCGGATTATTTAAAGCATACAAGTTAATAAATATAGCGTTTAAAATAGTTTTAGCTGTTAACTTTTTTGGCTCGGTAGCTGGGCAACTGGCTGCAGATTGTTGTTCCGGGTCTGGGTGTCACGTGAATGTGATATTGTATGTTTGTAAACGCACCCAGGACACAGGAGAAAATATTAGAGCGGGGCAACGTTTTTTTTTTAAAAAAAACTGGCGTTCTGTTTCAGTATGTGAATTTTTGAGTATACACTAGACACGAATGGAGCTAAGTGGTATAAATAACATTATCTACCTAGTATAATAGTGCGTATACATACACACATACATAACCTCACGCCTGTCTCCCATGGGGGTAGGCTGAGGCTATGAAACGCCCATTGCTACGACTCTTATATACCTCACTCGTTTCCAACAGTCGTATAATAATAATATATAGGTATTACAGTACATATAATAATTTCATAATACGTAAAAACATATCCTCACGCCTTTTATTCCCGAAAGGGTAGGCAGAGGTGTACATTATCTACGGCACTTAATGCCACTGAACAATGTAACACCCACTTTTCACTATTTATTTCATAAGTCCCATGTGGGTAGGGGGTGGACGTATTGCCATATACCGGTCACAATTCCTGACTCCGTGCTACTACTGAGATTTAAAAAATAAAACCAGTAATAACTCCGCGCTACTACTGAGATTTTTTAAAAAAAACATAATACTTTGCCAGACTCGGGAATCGAAACCGAGATCCCGTGCCCGGCAGTCGCCCTTGCGACCACTCGGCCAACGAGGCAGTTATTTCATAATACGAGACATAATTGTTATTAAAAGCGTATAATTATAAAACCAAAGTCCAATATCTGAAATGGACATCATACCCAAAAGTTGCACGAACCAAATTCAATTGCAAAATGAAAATGAATTTTGCAGGTAGGTACATATTTCAGAATCCATAATAAAATTTTGTATTAAAATAAATTCTTCTCTCATATTTACAGTGTTAATTTCAGTGTCGAGTTAAATGTTTTAAACTGCTTCATTTAATGTTCAGTTACATTTTCAGTTACGTTTCATAATAGTGGTACAGTCGGTTTCTAGCTTTACATCTAGAAAAAGAGCCTTTCGTATCTAGTTTTTTATTGAAGTTAGACATAGCTTTCACAGGTTTGCATCTTTTTGTTAAGAAAAATGCATTTTCCTTTTCATCTCTCCACCGTTTTTTGTTTTAAAAATAAATATTTAGACACTATAAAAGACAGACATTACTAATATTTAGACACTTTACTATATATTTTTTATTTTGTATTTGTTTTAGCATTTATTTCACTATAAAAGTATAATAATGTAACTAAATATTATTTACAATCGACGGTAGAATATCAGGAATGAATGCCGAGCAATAGATCTCGGTTTCTATTCTCGGGTCGACTAAAGTATTAAATCTAT
This sequence comes from Spodoptera picta, assembly GCA_038387885.1. Taxonomy (NCBI): domain Eukaryota; kingdom Metazoa; phylum Arthropoda; class Insecta; order Lepidoptera; family Noctuidae; genus Spodoptera; species Spodoptera picta. The sequence continues at coordinate 1,681,098 of JAZHFQ010000105.1, forward strand.
ATTATAGGTACATTTAACAATTATACATTTATTAGTCAGTTATATCTTTAATGTCTAATAATAAATTATTACCGCAAATCTACAAGCCCATAGTAAAAAATACATCATAATATAAAAATGCGCCTCATAACAATTAATGCGCCTCAATTAGGTCTCTGCAAACTCCTTTTGTAACTAGCCGCAATAGTAGGCCATCTTTCTAATTCTAATATTAACTAAGTTACGGTTTTAAAACATTCTAATTGAGTTTTATATGCAGGTAATATTTTTATTGAAGAAAAATTGTATCATGGAGTATATATCGTGAGCAAAATCCTAGTGCCTTTTTTTTTTTTTTTTTTTTTTTTTTAAGGGGGGAAAATCATCGAATGACTTCTCCCGCCTGGGTGAGGCGGGAGGGAGTGTCAGACTCTTACTGACTAAAAACCACCCCGTTCCTTCTCCTGCACGTCGAGCCGGAGCCCCGGTTACCCGTTAGGTTCTCCGCGACTCCGAATCGGCATCGGCCGTATTGGGCCCCATCTGTGGTGGTCTGATGGCTCTTTGAGGCGCGCGCGGAACGCGACGCGCCGTACGCTCGGGTCTGTTTCTGGTCGGACGGGGAGCCACCCATGCTCGCCGTCCGCAGGCCCGCGCTTACGGTGGCCGGAGATCGTCTCGCGATCCCCGACGCCCGGTGTGTCCTTCGCGATGGCTGGGTTGCGAGGAGGCAGCGCTTCGCTGCCTCACGCGTCCCGCCTCCTCCTTAGCTAGCATCACTGCTTCGCAAAAGGAGGAGACGGCATCCCAGTCCCCCTCGCTCCGCATCATGGCCTGCACTAGGCCCGGACGCGAGAGGTCGCCATCGCCGATCACTTCCCTGAGGACACGGCGGTGCTCAGCCCACGAAGGGCATTCTCCCACCGTGTGTTCCACCGTGTCCTCAGGGCGGTCCTCGCAGTGATGACACCCGGGCGTTTCCTCCCGCCCCATCAGACACAGGTACCTCCCGAAACTTCCATGTCCGGTGAGGACCTGCGTCAGGCGGTAGGTGAGGACGCCGTAGCGTCTCTCAAGCCACTCCTCAAAGAGGGGACTTACCGCTGCGATGGCAGCGAGCCCAGCCCTCGGTTGCGACAGTCGTTGCTGCCATTCCGCCATGAGATCGCGCCGGAGCTCATCCCGCCACGCACCTATTTGGCGCGGCAGCGGGGTTTCGCCCCGGCGACGTGCCTCCGCGCGCATGCCGTACACGCGCGCGAGCACCTTCGCCTCCAGATCCCACGGCGGTAATCCGGCAAGGAGGTTCGCCGACTCCCCAGAGATCGTGCGGTATCCGCGGATCATTCGGATCGCCATGACCCTCTGTGCCATGAGCAGCGTCCGAGCGGGACGCCGCAACAGGTTTGGCGCCCAAACAGGGGCGCCGTAGAGGGCCATGGACCGCACGACCCCGGCGTATAACCTCCGGCAGGAGGCGTTTGGCCCCCGAGGTTGGGGAGGATGCGTTTAAACGCAGCCCCCGTCCTCTCCAACTTTGGGGCCAAACGTCGGAAGTGTTCTATGAAGTTCCACCGACTGTCGAGGACGAGTCCTAGGTACTTCATCGTCGTCTCGACGTCGATGGTAACTCCTCCCGCCGTTATTTGGGACCCACCCGGAGGTGGCGCGTTCCCGCGGCCATGAAAACACATGGCCTCGGACTTGTGGAGCGCCACCTCGAGTCCCAACTGCCGGATTCTCTCAACGACTGTCGCAACCGCTGTCGCCATTAAGTCGGCCGCCGCCTGGTGTGACCTCCCGTGCGCTAGCACCAGCGTATCGTCGGCGTAGCATATTGTGCTAACGCCGTTCGGGAGGTCGGTGCGCAGCACCCAGTCATAGCCGATGTTCCACAGGAGCGGCCCCAGAACCGAACCCTGTGGAACACCGCGTGACATCTCTCGCCGGTTCCACTCGCCCCGGTGACCGGGGTAGCTGACGGACCTGTCCGTCAGGTAAGCCTCGATTACACGACGGAGGTAGGTAGGCACCCGATGATATCGGAGTGCCTCCAAGATGCAGCTCCAGGGCAGGGAGTTGAAGGCGTTGGCGATGTCCAGAGACACCGCCACTACGACCTTACCCCTGGACACTGCAGTCCCCGTCGTGAGGTCTCTAACGCGCATGATGGCGTCCACCGTGGAGCGCCCTCTGCGGAAGCCGAACTGGCCGTCCGACAAGTCCGGCCCAATGTCCGTCAGGTGCGCGACGAGGCGGTTCGAAATGATTCTTTCGAAGACTTTCCCCACCTCGTCGAGCAACACTATGGGCCGGTACGCGGACGGAGAGTCCGCAGGGCGCCCCGTCTTCCGCACGAGGACCAGTTTTCCCGCTTTCCAGAGAAGCGGGAACTGGCCTCTCTCCAGACATGCGCTGTAGAGACCAATCAATCGAGGCCCGAGAGCCTCTGAGGCCAGGACCCATGCCTTGCCATGCAGGCCGTCGGGTCCTGGGGCGGTGTTCTTGGCGCCCATCCGGCGCACCGCCGCTCTCAATTCTGCCTCGGTCACCTCTGGGACGATGTCGTCGTCGTCGTCGCTGTAGCCCGCGTCGGGCACCGCAGGGGGCGGAGTCATATACGGAGGGGTGAACCCCCTCCACAGTCGAGGGAACAGGGTGCCAATCACCTCCTCCAAGACTTCTTGCCGGAGACTCTGGGTGAGCGGGGGAGCCCAAGCGCGGAGCTTGTCGCGTACCATCCGGTACGGGCGTCCCCACGGATCTCTGTCCAGAGTCCCCAGCATCTCTCGGCGGGCCTCCTCCTTGGCCCGCAATATCTCCACCTTGAGGAGGGCCTTGGCCGCCCTGTATCCCTCGTACAACTCCGCCTCTCTCGCCTCCGCATTAGGAGGACGGATGCGGCGCCTGCGGTGCCTAGTGTACTGGCGTCGCGCGGCAGTGCACGCCTTGCGTAGAGCTGCTAGCTCTTGCGACCACCAGTACACCTGGCGCTTTTGTTGCCTCGACCGGATCCGGGGCATCGCCACGTCACAGATCCTGGACATGGCGTCCTGGAGCCACTTGGCCTCATCGTCTATGTCGGCAGGCCTGACCGGTGGTATCACCCAGGCCTGCACGATGGCGGCTTCCAGGAGCAGCTCCCGGTCCAGCTGTTTCAGCGCCCAACGCGGGCCACATGGGGCCTGTCTGACCGGCGGGTCTGCGGACTCGGCGGAGACGTCGAACCGGATATACCGGTGGTCGGAGTACGTCTCCACCTCCTCCATGACACGCCAGTCAACAATACGCGGTGACAGAGCAGGGCTGGCGAACGAGATGTCCACCACCGACTCGCCCTGCATCCGCACGCACGTAGGGACAGAACCCCGGTTCAAGACGACTAGGCCTGCCTCAAGGGCCCAGTCTTCCACCATCCTACCCCGGACGTCGGTGAACCGGGAACCCCAAGCCAAGTTCTTGGCATTGAAGTCCCCGAGGACGAGCACGGGGAGGGAACGGAACCCGACGACGACGGTGACCAACTCCCTCAAGGAGTTGTGGAACTCGGCGAGAGTTCGGTTCGGAGAGAAGTACACGCCCACCACAGCGAGCTCTCCGAACCGTGCTGCGACACAACCCCGGCCTCTTTGAGCAGCCTCAAGAGTCGGGGTACCGGCGGCGGCCGACGAGATGATGGTCACCGAGCCGTCCAGGTCCGCCACCCAGTGATCCCTGGGCGGGACAAAATACGGCTCGGAGACCACGGCGACGTTGATCGACCACTGCGCCATGCCAAGTGCTCTCCATAAAATCTTAGTGCTTATCATCTTTCGTTTAAGATCGCAATTCTAGACTTTATTATTAATCAGATAGGCCTTTTTAATACTTGCTTCGTAAAGTAATCTGTAATACATAGTTTTTTATAATGGCCGCCTGTGTTTTCTGGTTGCTATTGTTATGTTATTTCATAAAATTATGTAGATAAATACTTTTAAATGTATTTGAGTTCAATAAATAAACTTCTATCGACGTTTCATTTACCACAAAATAATATAGAGGTCAAGTTGTTGCAAGTAAGCAGCGCCGTGTTCTACGAAAGCCAGGATTCAATCTTGAAGTCGAGAATCATCTCCATATCAGCCATGTGACGTCCACTGCTGAACATAGGCTTCCCCAATGAGGAAAATATACTTAATCCTTACTATAATATTATAAATCAGAAAGTCAGTTTGTTTGTTTGTTTGTTCTGCTTCCACGCCGAAACTACTAAACCGATTGCTTTGAATATTTGCAGACGTAAAGTTATAAGTCTGGATTAAATAATAGTGTACTATTTATCCCGGAAAAATTTGATATACTAGAGGGAAAACGAAATTATTGGTATTTTTTTTAAGGGGGGAAAATCATCGAATTACTGCTCCCGAAATTATTGGTATAGATGGCGCTGTGTGTATTGGTATATGTCACATTGGCTACTTTTTATCCTTTTGTGACGCGAGCCAAGCCGCGGGTAAAAGCTAGTTTTAGTATACATCATAATTATATAGTATAGAGTCTAGAATGAAACATAACTATAAGCCTTTCCCAATGAAGCGGTATGAGGATTATAACTTGAATGTAATAAGTACGGTACCTGGATAACCAAGGTTATCACGGACCGCATTACAACTGCAATCCAACCGGATTGGATTGCAGTTGTAATGCGGTCCGTGTGCAATTGATTGAATTGTTTTGCAGTTCAATTGCAGTCGTATCACTGCAATTGAACTGCAATACAAACATGCAGTCCGACTGCAGTGCTATTGCAGACATAACCAAATGGTTGCAAACCAAACGTGCAGTGCGATTACAGTTCTATTGCAGTCAAAATTGAATACCAAATTTCAAGAAAATCGTTGAAGCCGTTTCCGAGATCGTTGATATTATATCTAATATAATATTAAAAGTAGTATAACTTGTACCGTGTTTGCCTCGGACTGGCGAAATTGTACTTGAACTGGCCTGTTGATATTATAGTCTTAGAGGAAAATCCGTCTTAGAGGAAAATCCGTCTTAGAGGAAAACCCTTCTTAGAGGAAAATCCTTCTTAGAGCAAAATCCTTTTCAGCCTAGTACATTTGTGCGATGACGTCAGCTGGAAGGGATGACATGAGTGACACGAGAACGGAGCAGTGCTATGCAGCCGTTCACCTTTTTGCGTTGGCGCTCGGACGAGACGGTTGTGTGGTTGTTCTCTCAAGGGCTATTTTGCAACATTGGTGACCGCTAGTCTGAATTTTAGTTATTTGTAGTTTTGTTACTTTTAGTTCTTGTTTAGGTTATTTTGCATAAGCAAAATGCATAAGCAAAATAACCTAAACAAGAACTAAAATAATCTTAACATAATTAAGATTGTAATTAAAGAGAGGTTAGGACTGTCAGTGTGTTTCTTTTTAAAAAACTTTATTTGATAGACGTTTCAAAGAATAGATAATATCTGTTAAACTCATAAAATAGCTATTCAGAACGGTGAATAGAAAAGGTGTCAAATGTCAACTAGAGGTATATATTTAGTCTTACTGGGTTGTGTGCTACTGTCGATCGATTCTCTGTATTATTTAAAACGTCTTTGTAGGACTAAAAAAATCAACGGCAAGACAAATTTTACTATAACTTTCTACGTTTAAAAATGAATGTCTCAAAACAAATAAATTGTAATGATACAAATCTTAAGATCGAAGTTATAGTTTTTTGGTATTTTTATTTTGTTACTATAGTCCAAAATATTTTTCCTGTAACAGATTTGCAGAGAAATATTCCAACAGGAATATGTAGTACTTCAATGTTATTAGTGTTATCCTGTGTGGTGCATATGTGTTCTAATATAAATAAATAAAAACCTATAAGATTAATTTGAACTGCTCAATATTTTTTTGCTTTATTCCTTTTATACGCTAAATTGTGCCGTAAACATGCGCATAACGCTCGAGGGGTTGCTATTAACTTAATATTTAACTCGTCGAGTACCGTCATTACCTCTATAGACACAATTATAGAACAATAGGTTGCGGTCACCGGTGACCGCTTGGTGTTTGACAGTTTAATTATCTATTAAATGAAGACCTATACAGTATTACTATTTCTTATAGAGGCACTCTTTCTAAGTGGGTGACTATCCAGGCGCTTTATAGGACTCATGGCTATTTGTATGCCTTCATTTGCTTAAGTATTAACCAATACTTATTTGTGGTTGTAGAACTGAAACAGAATTAAACTGAATAATTGATATGTAGTGAAATATGATTCAAAAGTTTATATATCGTATTATGATTAAAAACTTTAAACAGTCCATTCTTAGCCTACAGGCCTCTTTCGTACCCAAATCATGGGTTTGTCATAATCGCCACGCTTGGCAGATGAGTTAGACATTAGGATTTAAAAGACCAAATCATAAAGTACGAAACTGCGAAAGAATTAAATATAAAAATCTGCCTTCTCTTCTTTATGAACCTAATACAAACAAACAAGTACTTCTTCTTTATAACCTATCTTTCATAATCCAAACACGGCTACAAAATATGTAAGCCTAGTATAGAAAATATTTGGTACGCAAAGCCGGTATCTATTAATGTCGATCAGTATTTTGTACTATGGGTATTATGACTGACAAAACGATGAGCTAGATAATCTAACCTCCGACCCCAGCCGTGTTTAGGCTAGGCACAATAGAAGTACAGCTACATCTACATGTATCATCTTTGTTACTATGCTGCTTGTAAAATGTCGGCCTATACAAAATTATATTTCAAGGTTCTTTTTGTTAGTGCCTGCAAAATATTACTTTAGATTTTGAGGTTAGAGCTATGATAGGCTTGATATATTAAAGAAAAAAGGAATTGTATGATAGTATGACGCCTTTATGGTGGAAATGGAAAAATAATTTATGTTTTATAAATAATTATATATCTTTATAAATAGGTTGCCTCGTAGGCCGAGTGGTCGCAAGTGCGCGCAAGTGCAAGGAGTCTTGGGTTCGATTCCCGGGTCGGGCAAAGTAGAACAGGGTTTTTAAAAAAATCTCAGTAGTAGCACGGAGTCTGGAATTGTGCCCGGTATCTGGCAATAGGCTCACTCCCTTTTACATGGGACTCATAACATATATAGTGAAAAGTGGGTGTTACATTGTACAGTGGCATAATGTGCACCTATGCCTAACCCTTCGGGGATAAAAGGCGTGATGTTATGTATCACGCATGTATTTTTATAAATAAAAAAATAATTTTCGTTCGTTAGTCCCGTTAAAACTCGAGAACGTCTGAACCGATTTGGCAATTGTTGGTCTTTAAATGTTCCTGGAAGTCCAGGAAAGGTTTAAAAGGCGAGAAATATTTTTTAGGCGGTACCACGTTGCCGGGTCAGCAGGTAGAAAATAAAAGAAGACATACCTAGGTAAATAACGTGGGAGACAAATAGAGAAGAAGGAGACTATAGACTTGCCTCTTTTATTATATTACTTTATACTAATTTCAATTACCATAAACATTCAATATCTGTCCCGTAAGTACTTATTTCTAGATGGAAATTATATTTCTAGAATATAATCTACTAAGGGTGTAAACTAGTCATCAAAGACGGGCGGCGCTAGTTGCCTTGCCTTGCGCCAGCGCTGTCCGTTATATATTTTGATCTAACATTATTATACCTTTTTTATAAAATATAATTATGGTATTGTATAAAAAGAATTTTAATTTTGTATTTTTCTCATTGCATATACCAAATACAGTCAATATTTACCTGTAAATATTTTTTTCATCTGTAAAGAGAGATAAATTTTACCTGCATTAATGTTAGCCGCATTTATTGAGAAGACTTCTAATAAATGTACGTATTTTAAATTAATAAACATTTCATTATCATTTATTTCCAATAAGTTAATAAATAGTTTTTAATGATATTGAAATATTTTATAGAAATATTTCATAATGCGGGATGTATTTTCCTATACCATTTATTTAATAATATAAATATCCTTATATATATATATATATATATATAGAGAAATATATTTAAGTTTTAAGTTAAACTACTTACTTGATTAAATGCAATAATAAATTAATTTTTAATTGTATTTCAAACTTTTTTTTCGTTTGTGTATACCCTCATAACCTTATTATAATTATATCTGTTATTGCAAACTTTTTTATCATTATTTTTAGTTAGATGTACAAAAAATGCGCACGCGCATAGATAACTTCTCCCCAAACATCACCAACTAAGAAAAATAAAATAGATATTTTAGTTTAATAGTAAATAAAATATTATTATTACTAATAGTATGAAGAAAAATATTGGAAGCTTATCTGCGATTTAAACAAATAATTGTAAAATATAATGTTCTATGATAGTGTAAAAATGCAAAAAATAATTATTTTTAAATAATACAAGCAAGTTCTCGTGATAATACAGCTTGTATATTGCAATTGCAATGCTTAAAGCGTGTATAAAAGCATTTTATACGGACGTGCGCGTGCGCATGTGTGCTTAAAAGTCATTAAATTGTATATTATTATTTTTAATGCACATATAAAATAAGTATAAAATATGCTTTTTATCCTATGTAGTGCCTTGTGTTTAAAGGAAAAAAAAATTAAATACTTTGATGTCTTTAATAATTTTAAATGCTTCATATTTTATTAATTATTGTCTGATTGCAGCTTATTATTTGTTACTAACAGCTTTTTATTTTTTACAATTTTTTTTCTTGAATTATTCTGAATTCGTATATTTAAACATCCATTTATGGGATAAATATGTGTCCGAGGCTATTATAACTTGGTAAAGGGTCCCGAAACTTTATAACTATCGAGTTAAGATAACTTCTACTCCTTATTACACAATAAGAATTATCCTATGTAAGTATAAAATACCTGTACCTACATAAGTACATGCATGTTTATATACAAGGTTTTTATATAAGTTTGCATATCTCTTTTCAATTACTTCACGTAATAAATTGTTCATTCAATTAAAATATTAAATTTTCTTTTTTCTTGTAAAAAATAATTATACGCGGGAACGAAATTGAATAACTCTTCGTATTTTTATGAGACTTCGTACAGTTTTTATAGACCTCGGTGCATGTAAATTATAATAAAAACTACGTACTTACATAATAATTAAAGCAAAAAAAAATAGAATGCAAACTAATACAAAAGTGGTGCACTACATGTACCTCTAATTATGAAAAAAAAACTTTATGATGGTGCTTCAAGTAAAAAAAATAACGTATAAAAGTTTGAGAAAAATAAAAAACTTTTATGACATAAACAAATTTTTGAAAACAAAATATTATGAGAATGCCGTACCCAGTGCATCGTCCCCCTCTCCTCGTATACTCCCATCTGGGGTTCAATTTTTTCGTTTGCTATTTTCGAATGTATGGGCCTTTGCCCCACAACACTGCAGCACTCACTCGCGATACATGCGTGCGATCTATGTCGCTGCCGATGCGCAACTAACTCAAGCAGTTTGCCCTACCAGAGAAGGAGGGACGACCCGCCCAAGTCAACGCCCCTCCCCCACTAAGATTAACTTTTTTTTAAAATCTGTTTACGAATTTTTTTCCGCCGTTTAAACCATTTCGGCGCAATAAATGCCTGCAATTTTTTCACTCGGTCATTTGTAAAAAAAAACTTTATAGCTACGAGTACGCAGTTGTAATAAAATTATTATATTGTTTGGATAGTTTTACGGTGATCACTTTTTTTCTTTAATTCATATGATATTGTTATAGTAAATGTGTGGCGGGAAGAATGAAAGGCTGTACTGTAGATAAATTAATTGGACCAGTGTTTTATACTACACATTTACGATGGAGTAAAATCCGTGCGTTTTAATTGCTCAGAAGTTGAGCTATCAACAGAATGAGATTCATTGTTCAGAATATGAAAACATAATTTAATTGGCCCACGAGCCAGAAAAGCTACTGACCGCAATTAATTTATTAAAAGTTCTGCTAAACCGTACCTGCTCACTTAGTACTAGGTCTAGGTAAATAGGTCACAGCAGAATTTGTGCCTTAGAGTAGAAAGTCTAGGTTCGACTTTTTTTTACAACCTCCATACGCAAATATTCAGTCAAATAAACATGCACTTTTGTTTCTTCAGATAGGTTCGTGGGCAAGTTCTTACCTACATTTTAAAAACAAACAACATTGTTCAATATTCCACTCCATGATTTTAATTACAGAACATTTTAAAAACAAACAACATTGTTCAATATTCCACTCCATGATTTTAATTACAGAAAAAAATATCTAATTATTAACAACAATATAAAAACTTTAGTATTTCACTGAAATGTACCTATACAACATAATACATTACGGAAATCAAAGGAAACTAGATTATAAGGTAGGTACCTACTAGAAAAATTAGCTCTCACGATTGCCTAATGAACATCCTGAAACAATAAAAATACGTATTATAACATTATTTATTTACTTTTAAATTCTATACTTTTTAAATACCCTCAATTTATAATATAAAACACAAGAGGAAATATTTAAACACGCTTGGATTCTAAAAGGTCATACAGCGCCATCTGTGATTTTTTAGGAACACTATCGCTCCTTATGGCTGGTGCACCTAACCTCTCTTCACACGGGGCAAGTTGGCAGAACGGATCATAGAACATGTGGAGCGTGGTAGAACCCCTTGTAAAAATGATTAAAATAACGGCATTATAAAGTCGAAGTACGATCGGCAGTCAGTGGGATTCTGTAACACTGATACGATATCGAAGCTCGAAAGAACTATTTCGAAAGTAAACACTTGTACTCGGTTCCGTAGTTTCTTATTATTTGTAACAGAATCACATGGCAGTTTAATGCAGATGAAAATTTAATTTTTAAGACTTAAAGAAGTGGCTATCATTAGCAGGTATACCTACCTATTAGTAGTATAATTAATATGATTTAATTTTCGAAATCCCATATAGAGGGCAATTAATTCCTCATTTAGATGCATTTGAGCATCTCTATGTTTGTGATATGCATGAGAAAAAAGTCCTGCGCAACTATTACACTAGTCGGAAAACTCTTCAATGCAATCATTAAAATGACAATGACCAAATTTGTATGGAGCGTGGTGCCTTTTCATTTTTTCGCGGCAGTTGATCGGATGTGGAAAAACTGATGCAGAATAACATTACAAACAAAAAAATGTATGGGGTCTTATATCAAAAACACAGTCTGAACCGAGTTAAATCAGTTCAAAGATGTGAAAACAGTGCTATAGAGGTATTATTCCTGTTAAGGATTTTGTTGAGGTGACCGTACACAACACATATTTCTTCATTTACTTGTCAGAAATATTTTGTAATAAATGATTATAAACGATTTCAAGGAATGTAATAAAGCTTTTTGTAGACTATTTTATTATTATTTGTTTTTTTGTCACGTTGTCCTTATGGCCACGGGACCAGAACAGAGTGAACTATTAATTGGCCACTGCTCAAGTAAAAAAAAAACATTTCGCTTGATTGGCTGGCGCATTCACTTTATATGTATACGGTTTATGGCCTATCACAGATTTTCATGATCAATTTCCTCTCAATTGAAAACCCGCAAAATACTTTACTGAGCCCTATCATAAAATGCTATGTTTGTCAGCTGCGGCGTCGGTAGCTAATTGAATAGCGCTGATAACTTTAAAAGTCGACGGTTTTCTTTCTTCAAAAGATTATGCTAACTATTAAGTAGACGAGTGTCCCACCAGGAGTCAATGGCAAAAAAAATATACTTTATTAGATGTTTGGACGGCTACCACTACTCAACCCACCACTGGTACCACAGCTGACGCTCATGAAGCTTCATGACACAACTTCTAGAAGCATCCCACAAGTTATCGACTGAGAGAAAATAGGTAATAAAATTTAGTGCCTGGCATTATGAATATATAGTGGTGTGATATGGTTTTCCTGTGCCCGGAGTACAGTGGCGCGCAATTCGAAGTTGGAAATTGTGGCAAAACTATGAATAATTTGAATAAAAAACCGAAGTAAAATGTTTGACTCCAGCTTCTTTCAACGCTCATAACTCAGTCCAGACTGAGATTTCCATATATAAGCCCATAGACAATTTCGTTTGTAATGTCATTCTAGATAATATTTTCCATAAATCATCGACTGCCGCCAGAAAAAAGAAAGGCACCAATTTTAATCAATACCCTTTGACTCTAAAAAGTCGACGAATTCAAAAGTTTCAAGTGTTCGCGTGGCCCCTCTTCATTTAAAGCACCGAGGGTCCCCCTAACGAAATGTGTGTGAACTATTTTCCACAAACTGGCTGGTCTCATTGATTTTGTTTTAGCCCTTATGTCAAGATTCTCAATCTTTTGCAGTTGTATCACTTGTACCTATTCATTGTTATGGATAAGATTGTAGTTGGACATTCGATATTATTCCAATATTTCTGGCTTCATTCCTTTCAATTCATTGCTTTCAGATTAGAATTTGACGAGGAAATCAAGAAAATCGTGAATACAAACGTAAAAATAGTACACAGAGAGAGAAAGAAACAAACACAACAAGCATTGAGAGTAAACTGCAACAAAATCAACTACTAATAACAGACTGCACGGTTGGTGCGGTGGCTGTGCAACTGGCTGCCGTGGAACGTGTCGCGGGTTCGATTCCCGCACGGAACAACACTTTGTGTGATCCACAAATTGTTGTTTCGGGTCCGGGTGTCATGTGTATGTGAACTTGTATGTTTATAAATGCACCCACGACGCAGGAGATAATCCTGTCGCGGAGAACCTAACGGGTAACCGGGGCTCCAGCTCGACGTGCAGGAGAAGGAACGGGGTGGTTTTTAGTCAGTAACAGTCTGACATTCCCTCCCGCCTCACCCAGGCGGGAGTAGCCATTCGATGATTTTCCCGCAAAAAAAAATAAAGAAAGTGTGAGGCAACGTTTTATTTAAAAGAAACAAATAGCTCTGAAACATTAAAATGAACTCTGAAAACCTTTAAGAACACGTCTGCATAAACCTTAGAATATTTCCTTCACTTACCTACCGATAAACAATGAAATTGACTGAAAGCATTAAAAAAACAAATTAAGCTCGAAAAATGTAAACAAAACTTCTTCGATTCATTTACTGGAGAGAAATCTCGTGAAACGCTTAATTCGCCTGCAACATGGGGTTGCAATATTGAACATTAATGCCTTTTCAGCAAACTGATGCCGTAGCTTGGCAACCAACTGACGCGCAGCGTGTCGGGAGGTAGATTAAAAACAACAATGCTTTTTGTGGTTTACCAATCGTAATTCCGAGCCGGAGAGTGGCGTTGTGGCCACCGCTGCGGCCCAAAACGGCTACAAGAATTTGAGATATGACATTTTAAGGCCAGTGGATAACTAGGTATGTCTCTAACTAATCTAACTATAATTAAAAACGATATGCAAACACGTTGCGACACGTCACTTAAATATATTTTCGACTGTAGTACCAACGATGTGTGTAGAATTTTGTATTTCTAGGCCTATGATACTGGAGACAATCCGAATGTCCACATAATTAAAGAGAAGATAAACAAAAATAAAGACCGGTCTATTTTATATTCAAAACCAGTTACTCGTTAAGTATTCTCTGTTCCTAGAATTTCAGGAAACTGCACCATGGCACACTGCGATTCAACCGTAACTGATGTTCTTTGTTCTACCAATAGCATTTATATCGAACAATTAATCCAATTTTCATCGAGGATTTCAATACCCAATACACGTAACGAAAGCGTCATTCAATTTTGATATTAAATCCTATACATTTTCTGATTGATGGTCGGGTATTTCATTGTTATCTTTAAATATAATACTGAATGGATATGCAATGTTATTTTAAACAGTTATGTACCTATTTGATTTTTAAAGGACAGAATAACTTTATTGAATAGTTCGGAATTGATTTTAGCTTTGGATAATTAAGTATACCTAATAATAAATCTTTACTTTTAGTGACAACCATTTCGAATAAGTAGTCTGTGACGCCATCCACGATCCACACCGACGAAGAAAGATATTATGGGAAAATATAGTGCTTGCGAAAATGATCCGTCGAGTTCCCGTCCCTCAAAATTGAAAATAAACGATGCGAGAAGCAATTAAAGGAAGATTAAAAGTTCTAAAAGATACCGTATATAAATTTATTAATGTGGTCAGTAAGGGTCAAAAGTGTGGGAGAGCCATGCTTCGGCACGAATGGGCCGGCTCGATCGGAGTAATACCACGACCTCAGAGAAATCCGACGTCGACAACGAAATCACGTTGCCCGACCTGGGAATCGAACCCCTTGCTCGGCAGTCGCACTTGCGACCATTCGGCCAACTAGGCAGTCATCTAATACATTTTACAAAAACTTAAGGTCAAAAATCTATTAAAGAAGTTTGGTGTCGATACTTGTATGTCGAGACTGTTGGGCTGGGGAATAAATAAATTAAAAGAAGAACTACAAAATCCGTAAATCATTTGTTTCTGCGGTATCTAATACCTTTCAATCATAATTATGGAGCTTCAAGATCCTTTGCAGAAAACTAACGATCCTTAGAAAAATACAAGAGCATCTTATTATTTGCTTGAGAAAAACCTTGTCATTATTATAGGTAGGCATTGTACATTATTTTAAATTTTTACGGAAAAATATTGAAAGTATAAAAGATTTTATACCTCTACTTTCTTTCGTGTTTAGTTAACGAGGTAGTTGAAGAAATACGTCGTTGGTCGACACGACCAGTACAAGCAGACTAATCTCAAGTTAGATTCCAAGGAAAGCAAGAGAGAAGAGAAAATGAAATAGTTTCCACTTTCCTCGGTGAATTTAATGCAGGAGACAGAATCACTTAAGCCTTGAAGGCACAAAGAGATTGCACAACTGGGAGAAACCCAGTCGCCAAGCACCACAGCAAAAACAATGCAAGTTACAACACGTAAGTAGCCTGAACAATTCCAGGTCATTTTCCTTGATAGATGACTTCGAGAAATAGGCGTAATCTGCCTAACTCTTCGAGGAATAAAAGAAGATATATTTAAGAGTATTACCGTCCCACACGTTGATACGAGCCCTGGTAGTATTGTAAGGGTAATATGCTTCCTCCGTCGCGGTCAAATTCTCAGCGAATGGTTGCAGCCAGGCATGGGCCGTACTGGAGCAATTCAATTCGTACTTAGCACTATCTTCACAAGGCAGTTTGTCTGTTTTATAGTGCATCCAACCATACCACTCGGACGTTATCTAAAATCAGTATTATTAGTAAGTTAGTAAACATAAACTAAGTGCCTACATAACCCGGGTTTGCCATAACATCTACGTTCGGTAGGCGGGTTAGAAGAGTGCAGTTTAATGGATAATCTGATGATAAGTGATGAGCAGCGCCCATGGACTATAAGTACATTGCGAGCCTTTGCTTGACGACTCATTTACACGGCGATCCACACAACGTGTTTCCCTAATCCTTTCCCTAATCCTTTCCATCACCGTACCACAATACAATCGTCGAGAAGCGAGACTGCTTCATAGTGGATATCCCACCCACTTGCACAAAGCGTTTCACATCTAGCTTCCTTTTGCGAACTACTAAAGACTGGAATTCTTTGTCAGAGTCTGTGTTTCCCTGGTGTCAACCTGGGTGTCTTTAAAGTCCGAGTGAATAAGTTGCTTATGGGCAGACGTCCTCCGTTGCAGGAATCATTGCTTACCACCAAGCGTGGCAGTTCTTATTTAAACTGTCAAACACCAAGCGGTCACCGGTGACCGCAACCTATTGTTCTATAATTGTGTCTACAAAACCGGTACTCGACGAGTTAAACATCGATTATACTAATAATGCATTTTTTTTATGGCATAAGCCGGTAAACGAGCAGACAGATCACCTGATGGTAAGCAATCGGCGTCGCCCATAGACAGCTAGAACACCAGAGGCGTTACAAGTGCGTTACCGGCCTTTTGGGGATTAGGAGCTTGAGGATCGCTGGGGATTCAGGGATTGGGGAGATTAGGGAAGGGGAGGATAATTGCGCCTCCGGTAACCTCACTCACACGACGAAACACAACGCAAGCGTTGCTTCACGTCGGTCTTCTATGAGGCCGTGGTATCACTCCGGTCGAGCCGGCCCATTCGTGCTGAAGCATGGCTCTCCCACACTTAGCATGACTCTCCCATACTTAACGAAATTACGTATACCAAAATACGCATAACGAAAATAAAATGAATATTGTAGGCATTTCCCAGTAATAAATCTTGTAGTGGCTCGAGTGACGTTTGCAAGGCTGCTGAACCATTGCATTGCGTAGGTGACCGCCTACTTCCACGTGTCTCGACATCCGCAGATATAATTAAAAGTCTTTTCTACAAATATTTCTTCAAGTTGCAATTATTATTACATACCTATTTGATGTAACATGTTAGAAAAGTAAGTTGCAAAAGTTGCTACCAACTTAATAGGATCCTAAATGTACAATTCTTCAAAAATATAAACTTTTACAAGTTAGTATTTTTATGTTCTGGAAGGCTGTTCTGGCTACGTGGACAATGGTATATAAATCTTGTTTTCACCAAACCCTCTTAAATTTTAAGGAACACCAAAGCTAGATAAGTTATCTACTCTTACCGACATTTTGGTTTTTACCAACCTATGAGAAATAGGTACCTAATAGTACAAGTTAGGAGTCAGTTTAGGTTAGGTGATACGTCACGACAAATAACTTTGAGTTCGATTAGGAGCTGTTGGTAAAAACGGGAATTTGAGTGGTGAAAATTTCAGTATTTTTTGTCACTTTAGAGTAAAAAATACTCTTATTACGAATTTTAACTATCCACACTTACCTATAATAGGTATTCGAAAATGAGCTTCACATTTAGGTAGGAATTGAATGTGTTGTATCAATAGACTACCGGAGCTTATTCGCATCCCGAGGTTAACCTTCAAATGTTACACTACAAAGAAATGGAACTTAATCGCTCTGGACATCTTTTCTCGGCCCGGAAGATCATGCACTCGCTTTTCTTCGTGTTGTAAACTAAACAATGCCTCTCAGCTTTCTGCTCGATCAGCAACACTATATCGCCCACAGAACTGATATTTTTATGCACACCTTCAACATGATAAACCTGCATGCTGTTGAGCTCTTCTCTCAGTGCATTAACATACAGGTTCAAGAGCTTCAGGGAGGTCTATAGGTAACCATCAAAATTCTTCTAAATCCTATTAATTATCGCAGTTATTTTTGGATTTATCCTCCTTATACCTAAGGGTCGCAGTTATTTTTTAAGTTGTCCTCGTTTAGTTACTTCAGATCAGCATCTCTTTTGCAGGATTGTAGTGACATCTATCTTCAAATAATTGCTACAATCTCGTCGCTGACCCTTTAGGCGAGCCTGTGTGCCTAGATGGCGATAATGGAAGTAGGTACTCGGTGTTATCGGGTAAGCACCCGATACACAATTTGCGGTTCCAGCGGTTTCACAGGACCAAGTAATTTAGCGATGTGCAACCTAGATGGCAGTGTTTAACATAGCTCGAAATTATGACTTTCATATGAAGGAGATTTGGAGTCATCCTTCGTCGTGTGCCAAGAACTATAGGATGATTAATCAGGCACGCAATTTACCTAGTTACCATATGACATAGGTTTCAGAGCCACGGTAGACTGTTCTGTGCTGTTAGAGCAAAGCGTACAGAAAATGTGCAGCAGCTCACTAATAAACCTGAATCTTTCAATCTGCAATCTCAAAATCGCCTGCTAAGCTTAGAGATTATGGCAAACCTTCTTAAGTAGAAGCCCGTCCAGGAGTGGACTGATGATGTTGACGTTCTAAAGATTTCTTTCTCATCTTATCTTCAGGAGCGTCAACAGTCGGTCAAGCTTGATAATAGTTCAACTAATTGGCATGAATTAACGGCTGGCGTTCCTCAAGGAATGTCGTGGTAGCACGTTTCTCATACATGAGGGTGCGGGTTGGAAACCTACCAAGTACCAATGTGACTTTTCCGAGTTACATGTACTTTCTAATATTATCTAGACACCACTGACAAACGGTGAAGGAAAACATCGTGAGGAAACCTGGGTTTATAATTTCTAAGTTTGTAATCGCCAACCCCCATTGAGTAAGCGTGGTGATTAATGATTAATGCTCAAACCTTTTTAGTGTCAGCAGTAGGCACTTTAGGATGTTGATGACAATGATGTTCCTCAAGGCGGCATGCCTATCTCCTCTTCTATTTTCTATCTTTATTAATCTTATAACTACTTAACTTCAATGTGCGTACCATTTGCACCTACGCTGTAGACATGCAGCCATATCGTCAAGCTGATGTTGACAGGCTGTCTGATTCGATCTTGCTGCTATTAAGAATTATCCAATAGGTTCGCCATCATAGATGTCAGGCCATTCCATATAGGTGCGGGAGTTCTGCACGCTTAATAGGGTTGACATCGCATTTTTGCCAGTTATGTACGATTGTGCTCGACGCGTTAAAAAATAAAGGTACCGAATTGTAGGTACCCAATGTAGGCACATAGATACTTGATACTATGATACTTGCTTTGCTCTCTAGATACATGGGGATCATAACTAGTGAAAGTCGGGTCTCTACATTTAATATTAAATACTAGGAAGAATAGTAGCTACTTCTTGTATATAGGTACTTAATACAAATTTTATTGCATTTAGGTACATAGGTAAGCTTTGACTAAAAGTGTTCATCTTACATGTGTCGCGTCGTAATCCCATTTGTAATTATTGTTCAACTCAACCCAGCGACTTCGTCCAATCATGTAGTTACAGTTCGTGTAATATTTGTTACCATTGCAATCACAACCGACGTATTTGCCTTCCTAGAGCAGAGAGACATAAATGATTAATATTTAGGACCGATGATTCAATCATCTGTTAATCCTTAACTGTAGATTAACTTAATTATAATTTGACAGTTTTTAATATGTAAAAATTGTCAAATATTCAAGTTACTCATGAGTTAAAATTTATCAGGGTGCTTACTCTTGAAATCAATGCAATTTCAATCCAATAAAATCTCAACAATTATTCAATGTCTAAACTATACAACCACAATCATAACAGTTAAAATAGCATTCAGAATACGGAATATAAAGCCAAACCCAATACCATTTAGTTCATTAAATATTCACGCAATCCGGATGCAATAGGCGCCAGTGTTGCAACTCAAGAGTACGAAATTTCACAATATCAATGTCGATCAATCGGAATTGGATACAAGAGTAAGCCCCCTGGTGTTGGAAAAGTTGGCCTTTAAAGATTTAAGTCGGTACAGTTAGCAAGTAGGAGTCCCCAATCAAATCACCCCTCCCCAAAATAGGCTAGCAAAGCACTTATGCACCGCATTATTGCTCATGCTTCCATGGACAGCGTTGATCACGTTCATCATCAAATGATTCATCCACTTATTTACACGACTAATGAAGGAAAGCTGCGCTTAATTCGGAACTTTTAGATAATTTAAAAGTATGAATAAGTAAGAAATAACTTTTAAAATGTCTAATTCAAGCAATTAATCACAAGATCAATGTCCATTCCTTCTGAGATGGAATGACGTGAAGCACCCTTCACTCAGAATCAGCAGTAAGGCATTTAAAAGCTGACTAGAATAACCATGATGAGGTCATCCCCGTTCATGGTGCTGATGGCGTTATGGAATAATATATTTCAATGACTGAGAACCAACTTGGTTCATCAGTATAACATAGATATTATGAAGAACTGGCTTCTACCCGCGACTCGCCCGTATTTTTTGAGTAACATACATTCACGTTTTAAAATATTTGTAAGATGTATGAATGTAGATATCCCTCGATATATGTAGGTAGAAAATGACCCATTGACTTTTGTACTATTGTAAGCTTTATTGGAATCAGCCAATGTGGCTAGGGTTGAGGCGTCATGCACACATAAATGTCCTACAGTCGGTGGCGCTGTGTGTTGGGTTGTTCCGTTCCGAATAAAAAGGTTGACCGGACCAATTGCTGACACACACGTCATACTCGTGAACGGGTGCTTTCTGCTGGGTCAGGTCAGCTCACCAATCTTGTTGGTGGAATGATTTCGATGAGCCGTCGAAATAAATAACAGCTAATTAGTATGTAATTTATACTTTTAGTAATAATTAGATATGTGGTTAATCGTAGTGTGTAACTAAGTACCTACTTTCCAGAAATTGAATAGACATATTGTAATAAATGTTTTATGTCTGACACGGGCACGGCCCAGAGTCCGTGGAGAATCAAATAAAATGTCATGAATTAGATTAAATAAAATGTCATACAAAGGAGAATGTCCAAAATTGTGTCGGATTTTAATATGTAACATTATAAAAAGAATGATGTAAGCTTACTTACTTTCAGAGTGTCGAACCTCCACAGTTTATAGAAGGCTTTAAACGGTCCTCCAGCCTGTCGTATCATTCGGAACAATCGTGCCCATTTGTCAAGCGCTAAGAAAGACATTTTAGCTAAATACTATTCAAAAATTAAACTCTAATAACTCCGAAAATCTAATTACTAATTTGGAGAGAACTGTTTCAATATTTTTGTTTGCTTTCCATCAGACAATACGTCAAAACAAAAATCATAGTGTTTGTGTCAAACAATGACTACAACTGTCATTAATAACCAAATAAAAACATCAAAAAAATAAATTATTATAATAATACTTTTTGCTCAAACAGCAAAAGAAAATAGGTGGTGGCATAGAAGGTTATGCTTCGAGGCTTCAACGAATACTTGGACACGTTCCGCAGCAAATCTCTATTCAACCAGTTCGGCTCTAGGAAAGGGTGATGAATTGTTCAATCCAGGGACCGGTATAAAATAAGTATTTGAAAGTTGCGGCTCGTCTAGCGAGAGGTTCGAGGAGTGTGGTGTGAACATAGATATAACAACTGTTTTTAATATTATAAAATACTAGCTACTTCCGCGCGGCTATAGCCATCCTCGATAAATGCGCTATCCAACACAAAAAGAATTATTCAAATCAGACTTGTAGTTACGGAGATTAGCGCGTTCAAACAAACAAACAAAAAAACAAACTTCCGCTTTAATAGTATAAGACTAGCTTCTGTCCGCGACTTCGTATCCCGTTCGAAACTCGTTTTTTATCGCGTTCCCGTAGGATTTTCAGGAATATTTTCTGTCATAAAAAGCTTCTCCTGACAATAACAAACACAACAAAAAAAAATAAGTCAAATCGGTCTAGCCGTTCCCAAGTTATGGCGTGACAACGAAAAACGGGTTTCATTTTTATATAAATATATATTTTATTATATATTATTATTATTTTATTAAGGTGTAAATATTTTAGTTTAAATTTTTTTTTATATATATTTTAAGTTGTATATATTAATTTTTATCTTGTATTGTATATATTTAATTGTGTAATAGTTAATATTATATAAATAGATTTCTGTGGGAGCAGAACAGCGACAACCGGTAAGCACGCGCTGTTTGACCAGCAAATCAACACCGAACCTGTCTACTAATCTATTAAAAATCAAGTCAAGGAATAGCAGACTCCAGTGGTAGTGAGTCTGTCACATTTGTCCGTTAACTGATGAACATAATGTTCCAGAGAGACCGTGTAGCCAAACGTTGCATATGGCACTTTACCATAGGCACCATACTCCACTGTAGATACGTGTACTGGTTGGATAAGAACATCTGAAGATCGAGCTCAGTGGCACACTACTTATGAAAACTATGTTCAGCAATGGAAGGATATGAACTGATGTCATACTGATGATAAAAATTTAAAATCTATTAAAAAAGTAGGAAATGAAATAACAATAAAAGCAACATAATAATTTATTAATAAATCACTTGATTCACATACAGATTCACAGCCTAATCCCGAAATAAGAACGAACAATAAACGACAGATCTCTTATAAACCGTAGCGCGAACTTTACATACACACATAATTTTACAAAATAGAGATGACCACATCAGGATGACCAATAAATAAATATGATTTTTTTTATACAGAACACTCAAGTATCTTTTGTCAAAATAAAAAACATGATGATAAATAGTGGATGACGTCACTATTTGCACATTTTATACGAAGTTATAACATAGTAAGGAACCAATTATTATTTGCAAAATAGGTAAACAATTTTGAAAGTGGAGACTCTTACTAATTAGCAAATAATCAGTTAACTGTAGAATACAAATTGACAGTATTTAGTTTTTTTATATGGAATCATCACCTGATCGTTAGCGCTCAGCGCCGCACATGGACCCGCAATACCAGAGGAGTCACTGGTCCGTTGCCGGCTCTTTAAAACGGAATACACTCTTTTCTTGAAGGTATGGAAAAATTGACAAATATTCAAAGTTATTCCTCATTTAAAATTTATCTGGCGTTAGTTGTTAAACTTACCCCGTTTTTTTGTTTGGGTCAAATCCAGTAATTGGAAATTCTCCCTTCATTAAGACAGATATTAGGTAAGTGTGGGAGAGCCATGCTATGGCACGAATGGGTCAGCTCGACCGGAGTGATACCACGGCCTCACAGAAAACCGACAGGAAGCAACGCTTGCGTTGTGTTTCGTCGTGTGAGTGAGGTTACCGGAGGCCCAATTACCCTCCCTTTCCCCAATCTGCCCAATCCCTGAATCCCCAACGATCCTCAAACTCCTAATCCCCAAATGGCCGGTAACGCACTTGTAACGCTTCTGGTGTTCCAGGTGTCCATGGGCGACGCCGATTGCTTTCCATCAGGTGATCCGTCTACTCGTTTACCGGCTTATGCCATAAAAAAAAACTTATTCTTAATCTTGATGACCATACAATATTGTCCTGTTTTTCCACAACTACAATACATTATGGATATCAAACTTAATGCTCGATTAGTATTTATACATAAAATATATTTTTATATATCATTTGTTACAAATAGATGGATTGCTTGTCCTATTGGTCACCCACGTTGGTTCATTTGTAACAAAATATTATTGTAAAGCGATTCTGCTCAGTAAAGTTCGCGTGACAAGTGACGTATAACACAACACTTGACAAATAACATTAAGTATACTTTAAACGAATTAAATAAAGCCATATATATGGGAAGACATTCTCCGGTGTGGAGTAAACTTAAATATACTATTGATAGTTGATAGCTAGGAAGATTTCTGAAATTATAGCTGATATACTTAAACGCCACTCAAGTCTAAGTCACACTTAAGTATATATAGTTCGAAGAAGATGTCGTGGTGGCCCTGAGGTTTAAGACGCCCGCTTCTCATGCATGACGGCGCGGATTCGAAATCTTTCAACGGCAAGTACCAGTGTGACTTTTTCCGAGTTATATGTACTTTTTTTTTATAACATCACGCCTTTTATCCCCGAAGGGGTAGGCAGAGGCGCACATTACGGCACTTAATGCCACTATACAATGTAACACCCACTTTCTCACTATTTATGGTATAAGTCCCATGTAATAGGGGGTGAGCCTATTGCCATATACCGGGCACATGTCCAGACTCCGTGCTACTACTGAGATTTTGAAAAACCCAGTAATATTTTGCGCGACCCGGGAATCGAACCCGAGACCCCTTGCCCGGCAGTCACACTTGCGACCACTCGTCCAATGAGGCAGCAGCAACACAGCAAGTTATATGTACTTTCTAAGATTATTTAGACCCCACTGATAAAAGGTGAAGGAAAACATCGTGAGGAAACCTGGGCTTATAATTTCTAATTATAAGTTCGTGATCGCCAACCCGCATTGAGCAAGCGTGGTGATTAATGCTCAAACCTTCTCCGTGTGAGAAGAGGCTTTGCTCAGCAGTGGGCATTTATAGGCTGTTGATGGTGAAGTATAGTTCTGTCACTACAAATTTATTGTAAAATGACAGAGATGGCATGATATTTAAGAACAACTTAGAATCGAGTAACCTTTCAGTATTCGGGCGTAAGAATCTTTATATTTATAATATCATTTTAAAATTAATAAGATATTGGAACCATATTGGGTTATCTTTCTATTTCAATCCGACACTAAATTTCGGCCAAAACGTTGTGCAATCTGTGAACACACATCCGAACCAAATAACACTGTATATGTGTCTATCCTTATGTTGTTATTAATCGTTAGTGTTCACAGTAAGACAATAGGTGTCGGGAACGTATGAGTTTGAGACGTTAGTTCTAATCTTGTGGTTTGTTTTCAAATGTTAAACCATGCAACATTGCTCTTGGTAAGTATAGTTCATAATTTTCCTTTCAATAACTTTGATGTTTGTAAATAATTGATAAACTTCAAGCAATGGCCATCAACCCAGCTATGAACCATCAATTCAGAAACACACAGAACTCCACGAAAATAGGACTTCAGGGTCACTTTTAAAATCTTCGACAATTTAACTTAAATTTCTATTACAAATCACCTTGAAATTCTACAATAGATCTAAATAAATTAAAACAGTTTATATAAAAAAAAAACATTTGTACCCATAATCTCAGAACTCCGAATGGCACATAACGTAACCCATTTGAAACTTAGATATATAGAAAAAGAAAAAAACTTTAAGTACTTACAGAATAATGAAGTACAATATAACAATATTAAAGTACACATTACGTTTGCCACCGAAATTGGTGTAAAAAGAAAAGTATAGAAATTGTATAAATTATTAATTATTTGTTACCCCTACAACTGCAAACACACAAATATAACCTTAAATAAATTTAAAATTAAATAGTATAGCACAAATTCAATATGGCGTCTAACCGGTTTAGCGTTCTAGAACATATTCGAACATGCGAATTTCCCGCGCAAGCAAATTGGTCCCGCGTGTGCATAAACACGAAACGTCAAGAAATAATAATAACAAAAAAAATATGGATACTATCATAATATATCCAGGTAACATTTGGAAAAAAAACTACTAAAAATATGTACGTAAGAAAAATGAACATAATTTTCATTGTAAATGTTATTGTGTCACGGAGGAACATCGATTATGTTCAATCCATTCCGAAAACCATCACCATTGGATAATATTAATTCAAGGATAAGCTTGAAAAAGCCTTAGTATTGCTTTAATGCGATAAAACAACCAATGAACATTGCCATACAACTTACGTCATACATTATCACTTAGTATTTGTTGATTAAACAAAGTAATATAAATCGCACGTAATTATTGAGACTCATTTACCAAACATAACCACAAAACGCGTTACACCAATTAATTATACGAACAATACAACACATAGAAGCATTTAACGATCCTAACACATAATTATATTCGCAATTTTTAAATACTAAACTACTTTTACAATCAATCGATTAGATTTTAGAGCTTATTTCGTTGGATTAAGGTTACTTTTTCTTTTGTCCACGCTCGATTGATTTTAAATTTAACGTAAATTACTAAGAGTTTGCAAAATAAGTGTAATACTGTGTAGGGTAACATTTTACTTACATAATTAGAAATTTTATATTAATTTTCTTGTTGTTTTACCATTGAAACACTTTGGGTATTGTAAATTAAGAATTCAATAACAATAACACCGTGAAAAGTTTCTGCATCTGGAACCCTAACCACCAGGAACTTGGAACATGAGTAATAATTAAATATTTTCGGCAAATTCTCGTGCACTTGCAATGGAAGACTAGAAGACTAGAAAAATCTAAGATAATAAGGACAATTACAATTGAGATGTACTGAAAAAACATAACACTCATTACAGTTAAGTAACAAGACATAAGGTACAAAACCAATGCTTATCACGTCCATAATAGAGACGAAAAAAGATATTGACCTTTGAGTTTGTATCGGCATGTCTTCTCAGAATAGTCAGTGAGGGAATGTCGACCTTATGGTTAGCTTTGATTGAAAAAATTACGTGTTTGTGAAGTTTGATGTCTAATTATACGAGTGTCTTATACGAAGATGATTATAGTTTACATGCAGCAGTACGCGAGTAGATGCTGTCCTTATAAGCGCTGCCTTGTAGCCTATTTGCAGAAATAAATTCACTTGTCTTAGATATTATTAGATATTGTGAAACAAAATGTTATCGGTGCCATAATTTATTTGTTTCTACCGTTGAAATACAAGTTCCTATCAACTTCGAAGTTCTAGTCCCCACAAATAAGTGTTTCAATGATAAAACAAATAGTCTTTATATTCACAAGTTGTTTAAATCTAGCGTACGTGACTTATACCTTATAGTAATAAATATACACAATGTAATATAGTTTAGTATCTCCACTAATACTTGCTAAGGGATATACAAGGTATATTATGTTACAAACATTACTTATGAGCTGAAATCTATGAAGCATACTACTAAGTAAGTACTTAGTTCTATCTTTTCATCATTTATTGACGAGTGAAATGAGCCAATCACCTGATGGTAAGTTTTCAGCGCCGGCTATGGTCACTTGTAACACAAGACGCGTTCCAACATTATGTAGTTATGTTTTTATCATAACTATCGTGAGACATACTAAATTAACTAAAAATCGTGGGTTACTCAAGTGAATATACTGTTGTAGGCTGCGCGACATCGCCGCGACCGCACACGCTGCTCATGAAGAAGAACCCCTCTGTGGTTCGAAACTAGTAGAGCTTTTCTCAGTATATTCACGTGAGTAACCCGCGATTTTTTGTTAATTTATAATGTAGTGATACAAAAGTGTTTCATTTTGAACAAAGTTTGATATAAAATTAATTGGATTCTTAATACATATAAAACTATATACTATAAAGGATAGTCGTGTTAGAGTAAAACAGTAACTTTACTTGAAGTAAGGCTTGAAAGAAATCTTGTAGTCACCTTGTGGTGTGACAATATGACATTGCTCATACTATTTATAGTGAAATTGATGTAAATCTTTAGATTTACATCAAATCATGATATAAGCACGTACACTGTCAAGTCGTACGTTGGTATGTTTTGCATAAGTAAAACCGAGATTTAAAAAAAGAATCAGAGGCCTTAGTACGAGATAGATTTATGTTTAAAGTATTCGAAACGAGTACGCGTTTGGCAATTTGATTGGCCGGCGCCAATAAACCAACCAATCAGAGCGCCGAACGCGTACTTACAGGACCTTATCAGTAGGTATGCTTCTTAGATCAAAGCCTATATATCAAAATACTCAAACGCCACTCAATTATAAGCCGCGCTTAAGTATAGTTCTGTCGCCATATTGCTTTGTAAAATGATAGAGATGGCACGATATTGAAGTACAACTTATACAATTGAGTAGCTTTTCAGTATTCGAGCGTAAATACATTTAATATAAAGATATTTAATATTAAAATTATTAATTAAGAGCGAGTAAAGGTGACAGTTTTATTACCGTTTCCTTTATTATCTGTGCCTATACAAACAGGACACTAAACTTTTTATGACTCATTTGTCCACATTAAGTAAAAGGAAAGA
Source organism: Spodoptera picta (assembly GCA_038387885.1). NCBI lineage: Eukaryota > Metazoa > Arthropoda > Insecta > Lepidoptera > Noctuidae > Spodoptera > Spodoptera picta. The sequence goes on from JAZHFQ010000105.1 coordinate 1,708,528, forward strand.
TTAATTGATTTCCGAGCATGGTTGCCATGGAAAACTTATTCTAATTTTATAAGCCAGAAAGACTGGTTTGGCATCAATCCATATTTTAATAAATACTGACTTCAGAGTATAAGTGAGTTACACAAGAATATCATAGATAGATCCTTTGAAGTAAATACTTAAAAAAAGCTTTAGAGACTGGTTATTGTTATTTATCGGCAATATACCTAATTAAAATTATATCATTATCCATCTACGATTCTGTATCAGATTAAATAGAAAATCTAATCATATTCCTCTTCACTTTCATTGTTGCGCTGGGGACGAACCAAATCGAACTTTACAACATTATTGTTTTTGCACACACCAGATGGCAGCCGTGGCGTTAAAAGATAGACAATTAACTATTCTATTAAAATGGCAGTATTAATATTTATTTGATGGACGAAAAATATTCCTTGAAAATGTCAAGCAATGTTAGCGACATATTTTTTTATATAATCACACACTGGGATTTTCGTAATATAAAGTTTCTTTGACATCAGAAAGAGAAGAGATCCGAACTGGTATATCTTGTAACATTCTAATTCAATTTGTAACATTCCCAAACCACTTGTAAGATCAATTTGTCCTGTCAAATCCGCAGATGTGTGAACAGGTTTATGTATTTCATTCTCTGCTTAAATTTGTAGTCAATAGACAAAATAACACTTCATATAAAAATATCAGATTTTATCATTATTTGGCTTATTAAGATCACAGTATGCAAGTGTGTGGTGTATTAAATAAACTATTGCAATATGAATTTTTAACGTAACATATTGAAATAAAGATCAATTTGATTTGTTTGTTGTCCCCTGCGGTTTAAAAATATCTTTTGTTTCCATTCCAATATTCTATGTAACGAAAACTTTATTATACGTAATGGAATATGATAAATAGTTAAAAAAGAAGTCTAAAAACTACACACTTTTGCTTTGCACGAAAATTAATTGACTTTATAATTTATTTTCATAAATATAAGAACAATATTGCAGGTAAGTACTAGGAATCGTACAAGAAATAGTATCATCACAACTTCATTTAAACTTCTGTCTAAATATCGGATATATTAGAATATTAAATGGAAAAACCTATTATTACTTTGTAATAATAATAATTCTACAAATTGTATAATATGGGTACTGTACTATGTATATAAGTATATTTTGGCACTACTTTTATGGAAGTATAATTTTGTCTTCAATACTGTTTTTACTAATCTACGTATGGGATTAGTTATTGGAATACGAAGCCTTACTTTAACTCCAGAATAACACTGCAATCAATTCTGAACTTTATTTTGTGCTGAATAGTGCTGTGTGTTGTTTAGAATTAAAGTATATGTGTATAATGAAATATATTGAAGCTTAACGATTAGATATTTGATTATTTGTTGTAATATATGATTATTTTTTTATTTAGAAATTAATTGTGACTAGAAGGCGATTAGGTTTAAAGAAGATTTTGTTTCGTCGAAATGTATTGAATTTTACTAGAATATGATCGAAAATATCTTCGTTTTATATATGCCATCAGTATATTGTACAGTCGCAACATGAGGTATGTCAACCATAAATAACCAAACTACACTTGAGACCAAAGAAGCGGAACCACTAATGAGGTACTTGCCAACTAGTCGAATTCAATACTTTTTACTGTCAAAAATGACAGTTATCTATGAATTCTTTAAATTGTGTATTGTGACGTCACGTTTTTTTAGCGTACAAACAGCATACTTATTTCTTAAAAATAAGCTGGAAAAATACTAAAATTTTCTCTGACAAAAACGTTCTCATGATACATTTAGTGTCTCAAAAAGTATTTCTTTAGAAAAAGGCAGAATGATAGGTTCGCTATCTCTGTTGTATGGGGTGTTCTTATAGGATCCATGTCTAAAAGGTGTGCATACGACTAAAATTATGCTCCCTATTCACCTTCTAGTCAAAGTCCCGTAATTTATTTAAAAGCTATAACAAAACATTTTACTGCATTATCTCATTTAAGTGTATAATAATGAAAAATAGTCTTTATAGTTACTATTTTAAGTACTTAATCGACTTGGCAACTACGTTGGAAGAATTTTGGTCTAAATAATGGTAATTTGTTTATACATTTTCGATGTATTCATTGAAATAATTGTACTATCTTCAAAAAGATAAATCTTTTTGAAGAAATATTTTGTAAATCCATCCTATTAATCCAATCCTATTAAGTAACTAGTATTTGGCCTTTTGTAGTATTTTCATAAACTTTTAATGTATTTTTATTGTATTTTTTATTCTAATGTATTTTTCTCAGAATTTATTGGTACGTCATTGTTATAGTCAGTCATCGATAATTGAATTGATTAATATTTTAAAGTAATATTAATAAAATTTGTAAACTATTTCGACCAAGGAAGGCAGAATTTTTTTGAAAAGATACTACAGGGTATAACTTTTCATTTTTTGCTTTCAAAGAAAATTAAAACGTCAAAAGCCGCGATAGAAACCTCTATATATATATTTGATAAAAATCAGAGTATATCCTATACTTCGAAACCAAAACAAAATCTAGCGTCATGCTAATATTTTACGTTCTAAACGAATAATCTTGATCCTTGTATATTTCAATGAAATAAATTAATAACATATCCTGTATATGTACCATATATGACGAGATTTCATGAATATCAGTACATTTTTAGAAATAAGTACAAAGTTTCTACAAGCACTAGCGTTTTCCAACTAATTTAATTTAACTAAAAATAATTTTAATATATACAGTCTGAAAAATCAATCCTCACTGTTTCAATTTCGATTTAAGTCGATGTTGACTAGGATTTAAGTTACATAGACGATTTTTTAAGTCGATCATTGGTTTTTCAACATTGCGTACAGCTGTTCTTAGTTAAATACTATCTGCTTTTACTTTTGAAGATAAATAAGGTTCTGTATTAATAAAGTTATGTACCCGTAAGACGAAACAAATATTTTGTTTAGTCTAGTTATTGGATGACTATTATTATTTATTTGAGAACAAAAGTAACACATTACAGCCAATTGGGTACTTGCCAACTAATCAAATTCAATACTTTTTTCGAACTGTCAAAAACGACACTATTCTATGAATTGTGTATTGTGACGTCACGTTTTTTTAACGTCAAACAGCATAATTATTTCTTAAAAAATCGACAATTTAGTATACAAACACATAATATTGGATGAAATCCTATATACTTGAACTGCTTCATTTACTATGATTTAGAATTCTATTACAACCTTGTTTAAGAATGGCTATTGTATTTCTACTAAGATATACATATATGTATAATCTAATTATATATTACAGTATCACTGTAAAACCGCTTTGGATAGAAAATTTTATGCTCTTCACGAAATATCGATAGCAAAACTTATTTTGCCAGTACGTAATGATAATTTCGAATTTTTCAAGAGTTCATATTTACACAAGTTTACGGCTAAACAACGAAACAAAATGATATGAACATTTTAGATTTTATTAAGATTGCATAGAGTTTGTTTTGTTTGTACCTTTACGTTTGAGTCGAGCCGTAGGTACCGGGTGGTGGTCTGTAGTCGGCTGGCAACGCCATCACCTGTTTCTTCGTGAACGCAAACTTTCTGATGCCAATGTTCTTCTGTGTATTCTCTCTGCGACAACCCTCACTGAAATAATTAGCATTTTCTTTTAGCCATACGTTAATGACGAGACTATGGATGAAAGAAAATAGACTGAAATGCAGAAAGTATAGCAAATTCGTAAAAAGTAATAATAATAATTAAAACTCTGGAGTCTCTCGAAATTAAAACTCGTTGGACAACTGACTACGGTGCAACAGGTCGCGGGTTTGATTCCCGCACGGAACAAGTCTTTGTGTGATCCACAAAGTTGTTCCGGGTCTGGGTGTCATGTGTATGTGAACTTGTATGTATGTAAACCCACCCATGGCACAGGAGAAAATCCCAGTGTGGGACAAAGTTTCTAAAAAAAGAATAAAAAACAATTGAAAACTACAAGATTTATGAATCCTGGCTAACGTCCAAATACTGAAAGGCTACTCAATTTTAGGTCGCGCTTAAGTACACACGGCCACCCATCAACCTATACAAAACCAGTTTATCCTGGTGTCGCGTCGCATTATCTTTCCTCGCTTTTAACGTTCAGTTTATACTGGTAGCTGGTACTAGTTGAGTAGCCTTTCAGTATTCGGGTGTAGGCATAGCAACTAAAATAAAAAACATTATTCTAATGAATTTATGTAGGTAGACCTGAGGGCTTATTACGAGTTTTGTTTTACGTATAAAGTAATCGAAACGAGTACGTGTTCTTTGCTCTGATTGGCCGGCTCCAATGAACCAACCAGTCAGAGCTAACAAGATCTCGTACTAAGGCCTTTGTAAACGAATACGTATGCAGTAAAACGGGGTAAATAGATACAGAAGAGGGATAGATACCGCCCATCAAAAACTCTGAGAGTGTGATCCCTGGCAATATGAACGTAAAACTATATTAAATAATTTAATTGTTTCGTCAGGTGCAGCTTATTATACGGACCTTGTGGAAACTAGAACAAAACGTGCATTTAAGCGCTTTTGCCATACCTATTAATTATTGGAAGCAAGTACAACAGCTCACACGACTGGGCTTCACCTATTTGTAGAGGTACAGTCTCTTTTTTTGTGCCTCAAGGCACAGGCAGGCAGGCAGGCAGGTTTAATTCATTCTGTCTCCTGTAGTAATTCACCGAGGGAAGTGGAAAATATCGTTTTTTTTTATCTTGACCACTTGCGGGAACCAAGACAGTTATTCATGTCCCTGAGACGCGCCGGACTTCAGTGTTCCGGTGTTTTCAAGGTCGTATCCACTGTAGACTGTCGCGGAGAACCTAACGGGTAACCGGGGTTCCGGCTCGACGTGCAGAAGAAGGATAGGGGTGGTTATTAGTCAGTAAGAGTCTGACACTCCCTCCCGCCTCACCCAGGCGGGGGCAGTCATTCGATGATTTTCCCCCCTTAAAAAAAATGTAGACTCTGGCTTACAGGAGTTGCAGCGGTTTTGGGAGGTTGTGGCAGGCTTGTCCCATAAAAGAAAGATACAGAAGAGGGGTGAATAAATGTTGGGAACATATTCTAACAGTTATCCATCCCATTCCTGTATCTATTCCTCACCCTGTACCTATACCCCTCGAATTCTATTCACCCCGTTTTACGGTGACCGTAATTGACGCTTGGTAGTTCGAGGATCGTTAGGACACCAATTTACTGCCAATTTCAATAACCTATGTATAGACAAAATCTGTGGATTTAGATCGATTTTTGATAGAAACTCTGTACAAGTAATATCAAAAATCGATCCTCATTTACGAGCTGACAATAATTACTCGTTTTTTTTAAATGTCAGTAGTAACACGGAGTTTAAAATTGTGCCCGGTATGTGCAATAGGCACCCCTATTACACGGGACTCATAAATAGTGAAAAGTGGATGTTACATTGTACAATGGCATTAAATACCGTAATGTGCATGTCTGTCTGTCCCTTCGGGGATAAAGAAAGACGTGATGTTATGTTACTGCTCATTTCTTTCTCATTGAGATTATACAAAATGGACACCAAAATATACAGAAAGCCCTCACCTTCTCATAATGCTCAGCGCCTTCTTCATCTCATGTTCAGCTAGATGGTACTCGGAAGCCAGTATGGAACATTGTTCCAGCGTCACTGACATTCCCGTCCTATCCTTAGCACTCTTGCAAGATGTGAATCTTACGCCTGAAATATTTGGCAAAAATACATCATTGCTTGTTCAATAGTGAATGAAAAATGTTACTGTGATGTCATTTTAAAAAGTACGCATTTTTATTTATTTATTTTAACACCTTACAATACGACATCGTACAGTTTATTCCAATGCAATATCATATTTCCTGACATAATTTAAGTCCAATATGTAACTTAATTAATAAAACTTTAACCTTAAGGGTTCATACGCACTATGCGGATAGCCGCATTACGGCTAGCCGCTCGGCTAACCTCAGGATGCGGTTGCGAATGCGGGAAGCCGGAACACGGGCAGTCGCATTCGCAACCGCAACGTGCGATTGAAAAACCGTTGCGATTTGCGTTCATGTCGATCCATTTCAAAGATGGACGTGAAAGAAGTTTCAGCTATTTACTACATACATACGTTACATAAAGAAGAAAAAACAAAGAAAGAAGTACTGGGTGCATCCTTATTTGCACCGTACACCGTACACCGTAGCCGCAATGCGGCTACCCGCATAGTGCGTATGAACCCTAATTAATAGACTTAAACTGTCAAACACCGCTCGGTCACTGGTGACCGGAACCTATTGTTCTTTAATTGTGTCTATAATGACATGACGGTACTCAAAGAGTTGATAAGAGTTACATAATGCTTTTTTATTTTCAAATAGCTTCGAAACATAGTTAAAAATGATTGTACGATTCGTAGTTGATGTTGGAGTGTGCAGAGAAAAAATCACTCAGATAATGTGACTATAAAGTTTATTGCACTCTAGTACAGTATAGCACAGTTGGCAATTCCTTTCTCATTAGTTTTTTACTTCGTTATTAGTAAAAACACCCAATAATTACTGGAAATATGATTATACTAGCTGTTACCCGCGACTTCGTTCGCGTGAAATTATTCTAATTTCTTGTTAATTTATACTTTTTTGACGCGACTACGTGTTGATTGGCGAGCCGTATTTGAGAGCTAGTTTAGAACGCAACGTTTATTGTCTACTCAAGATGGCGACTGCGGTTTGTCTGTCAGTGTCATTAAAATTAGTTAATAAAACGAAATAATCTCCGTAATCCGAATTTTGCGGATATAAGTTGTCGACTCGAAATAGATACTTTTTTATGTTTTGTTATTCAGGTAATGTTTCAATCGAGTCTACCGTACCCCTTGACAAAATTATTAATACTTATGCAATTCGCGCAATCGTGCCGATCTTAATGTCAGCAAAATATCTATGTACTGTTGAAAACTGTACAATGATCTGACAATAGTCTATATAAGTATGCGCAAAAAATATAATATGTAAATGGATGTTGTATAACGTTGTACTGTAATATATTTTTTTAATTATGATGAAGTACTAATTACTTCATCACAGAATAACAATGGACGATTTGAACGAAATCGTTAAAATTCTCCATCTCCGTTTTCTAATGTTAAAACATTAACCAGAAGTATTTTTGACGTATATACTGCGAAGTTTGTTTAGAGAAAGTACTCGACAGCAACGTAAGCAACTTTAGGAACATTTCCGCCCCTTCGCAGCCGAAGCAGACGAAGACTGCCGATTTCTTCCGACATATTATATGGCAACTACGCGCGCTTTATGTCCACAGTGACGTTGATATCGCCTGACATATCGTCTGGCAACGTTGCGCTACTCCACCATTTATCCACTAGTATTCTTCACTTAAGGGTGGCACCTTCTTTGTTAACCATTATCAGATTTTGTACGATTATGATCGCAATGATTGTAATAGATGCTTATATAATAACCGAAATCAAAAGCTTAACCCGTCGTTTGCCGGAACTTATATCAGTTATATCTAAGCAAAACGTAAGCTATTCTATTTACCTAATTTCTATTGTGTCTCATATAGCAGCAGTCTAAAGGTGAATGTACTCTCGAAAGTATAAGACTTGAATACGACATACGTTATTTGGTAGTTTTAAATACTATCACTCCATTGTAATTTGAAACATGAAACATTATATTAGTTTGTCGTCAAATGTCCAATACTCGATCGCAACTTTATTTTAAGTCGCGCTGACGTATAGTTGTGTCACTACATTTTTTTTTTTTTGTAAATTGACGGAGATGGCTTTTCAGTAATCGTCCATAAAAGTTATATTGTGGTTAAAAAGAAGATACACAGTTAAACACCCCGTTGTTGAATATTTATTGAACTCTCTTTCTACCCAAGGATAGTCTGGTAGAGATCACATTCATGATATAACTCTTTGCGCCCATATCTTATACTTTAGCTTTTTCTGTGATCATGTAATCAATAAGGAAAAATTTATTTTATTCTAATTCTTACCGTTCATAAGTCTAGCTGCTAATGCAGCCAAGTGAAGAACTTCTACGTTTTTCGGGACCTTCTTGTGCACGCATATCCGCAGTGTCTCCATTACTTCCTCGAGGGGCTTCGTTCTGGATGATGCTGGAAATGTAAGTCAATATATTTTATTATTCAACAAATATTTGTTTTATTTTTACTCAACTATAACTATAGTTGTGCAACGATGACTGTGTTTGCAGAGTAACCATAAGCATAATACCATAATATTTTTTTTGGAATAAGCTGGTAAACGAGAAAATGGGTCAACTGATTGTAAGGAATCAGCGCCGCCTATAGCACCCGAAATACCAGAGGCGTTAAAACGTAACCGGTCTTTTGTGGATTAGGAATTTGAGAAATGGAGATTCGGGGATCGGTAAGCTTGGATTGGGATATCATATTTTAAATAGCGTTGGCCAGGTGCAGTACATTTTTCGGGCGACAAAAGTATACATTGTACAGTGGCATAATGTGCACCTCTGCCTACCACTTCGAGGATAAAAGGCGTGATGTTATGTTAAAAATATGCAGTCTACATTTCTCGTGAGTGTAGGGAATAAGTGCATATTTAACAAAAACCACGATAATAATATCTGATAAACTAACTTTTTAAACTGCGGTGTGCAACCTGCAGCATATGGTAGCATAACACGCCTTTTATCCCCAAAGGGATAGGCAGAGGTGCACATTACGGCACTTAATGTGCAATACAGTAGGCAGAGGTGCACATTACGGCACTTAATGTGCAATACAGTAGGCAGAGGTGCACATTACGGCACTTAATGTGCAATACAGTAGGCAGAGGTGCACATTACGGCACTTAATGTGCAATACAGTAGGCAGAGGTGCACATTACGGCACTTAATGTGCAATACAGTAGGCAGAGGTGCACATTACGGCACTTAATGTGCAATACAGTAGGCAGAGGTGCACATTACGGCACTTAATGTGCAATACAGTAGGCAGAGGTGCACATTACGGCACTTAATGTGCAATACAGTAGGCAGAGGTGCACATTACGGCACTTAATGTGCAATACAGTAGGCAGAGGTGCACATTACGGCACTTAATGTGCAATACAGTAGGCAGAGGTGCACATTACGGCACTTAATGTGCAATACAGTAGGCAGAGGTGCACATTACGGCACTTAATGTGCAATACAGTAGGCAGAGGTGCACATTACGGCACTTAATGTGCAATACAGTAGGCAGAGGTGCACATTACGGCACTTAATGTGCAATACAGTAGGCAGAGGTGCACATTACGGCACTTAATGTGCAATACAGTAGGCAGAGGTGCACATTACGGCACTTAATGTGCAATACAGTAGGCAGAGGTGCACATTACGGCACTTAATGTGCAATACAGTAGGCAGAGGTGCACATTACGGCACTTAATGTGCAATACAGTAGGCAGAGGTGCACATTACGGCACTTAATGTGCAATACAGTAGGCAGAGGTGCACATTACGGCACTTAATGTGCAACTCTGCCTACTGTATGCCTAATCTAACACCCACTTTTCACTATTTATGTTATGAGTCACATGTAATAGCGGGTGAGCCTATTGCCATATACCGGGCACAATACCAGACTCCATGCTTCTACTGTGAATTTCTAGAAAACTCAATAATACTTTGCCCGATCCGGGACTCGAACCCGACACCCCTTGATCAGCAGCCGCACTGGCGACCACTTGGTCAACGAGGCATGATCAGGATGGTAGCATGCCTTCTTTATACAAAGGAGATTTTCAGTTCAATAGTGGACTGTGATGAGCTAATAATATGATGACGAGATATAGCGTTCTTTAGTTTTGCAGTAAAACTGTGAATGTATGTATAACTCGGTTAGAAAGGAATCTAAAATGGCGGTGCTTATCATGTTTTCCCGCTTGCACACTGGTGGTCTATACTCACTCTCGCGCGTACCGTAGACATAAAAATAATCCCGGTGAAGGACCGTCTCATAGACAGTAAATGAGTTAAAAGTAATATTCGTTCTTTATTTAAAACCACCAAAATCATAATAAAGATCCTCAACAATGTTTTTCAAATCTTCAACTGGTTAGAAATAAATACGGCCCGATCATGTTTTTATTATTTCTATTTTGAAAAATATTCGACTTGAAATTTTATATGCTAACTGTACTACGTGTCAACGCAAGTACAAGATTCCTTTCTTTAATGCATCGGCTTATAGTAAACAGTCCAAGACTCACCTCTACTGGCCGCCATATGGTCTGTAGGGAATATCTTGCTATATTTATGGTAGTACTTGTTCAACCTGTCCAAGTTATCACTGTTGGAATGGTACTGCGGCGTCGTTTCCCCTAGAGCCTCAGCCAACGTCGCCTTCTCATTGACACCGATGTTGAAGAACACTGCTGTTATCGTGAACGATAGATGCTGAAATGAGCAAATACATAGTGTAAGACTACTCTTACACTTACACATAAACCTACGTTTATGTTCATCATCAATGTCGCCAACGGACCATTGTAGCACCATCAGAAGTATAAGTGCGTTGTCGACCTTTTAGAAGAATAACGAATGGAGTCTCTTATTCGTTCTTTTCATTAGAATCTACATTTTGGAATGAGCTTCAGTGACGGACAGACTGAGACACTATTTATTTTATATTAGTTTACGTTTCAAAAGTACCAAATTATAGTTTAATTAAAATAAATGCTTTGACTTAAAAAGTTTTAAAACATGTAATTAAATAGGGTAAATGTCATGCCAAGTATTGTAATACAATACGATTTCGTCGAAATATAGTAGAAAGTACGATTTCGTCGTGAAAACTCGAAATAATTTTGTCTGAGGAAGGAGTGAAGGATGATATGGAATGAAGTATCGCACTTGGACCTAGGGCTGTCCGCCAAGTTTGTCTTCGCCGCCTATAAAAACAGGCGGGGCTGACGGCTACTTCACGTCTACTTTAGGAGCGTGACCAGGGTTACAGATAAAGCACATTAAATTACCGCGTTCCGCCTCGAAACGGAAGTAGGAAACGGTTGTAGTCAGTAAGAGTCTGACACTCCCTTTCACTTAACCCATGGTGGCAAAAGTCACTTGACCCCCCCCACCCCCTTCAAAAAAGGACCACTCGTAAATGCTAAGTTTTTGTAGCAAAATTGTTCAGTAGTAATCATCACCTTCAGCTAACGATGATGATGCAACGGAAGAAAATCTTTATATAACTTACCTCTTTAGAAGTAAATTTGGTATAAAGGGAATCAGAAATAGGAATGTAGACGGTGAGTGCTCCTCGGGTTCCAGATACATGTGGCACTGATGTATTGCTGAAATAGTATGAAAATTACGTTAACATAGAAAATTGAACTAACGAAAATTAAAATTTTATCAGCTACTTCATTGCTTACCATCACGCGATTTCGTGACAAAACACTGACCTATATTAGGCTCATTATATTAGGTACACGGCGTATTTTATACGCGCAGGCAACGTCCGTATTAGGAACGTGCATCTTTTGCGCCGTAAATTATTGCGATTGCACTGATGATACAATTGCGCGAGTTATAGAACCCCAATCCACCAACATCTGCTTTGTCAGCACTTCCCCTCACTGGCTCTAGAAACTTCCATTGTTAATGAGCAATATTATAGTTAGAATTTTAATTAGATTCCAGATTTGACAATAGCTACTGTCATTTTGTGAAATAATGATATATCACATATAATAGTGTAGTGATGCACACAAAAATCGATAAACAATCAGTGTGTGTGTTTTATAATAAAAGTTACAGAAAGTGACAGATAGCGATAGCGATGACGGCGACAATTTATAAAATAACTTCTTACCTTATTACATCAATCTGCTTTATTTGTCAATTTCCTTCATGATTACATTTTTTTATTTATTTCACACACAATTTTAAAAGAAAAGTCTCAGATCGTTAATTAATCGTCAAAACTAAATTATCGGTTCAGAAATATTTAATTTCCTGATATACTTAGTTTACGAGAGTTAAATTATAAACGAGAAGAATCGATCCAAAAATATTGCATTTCCATATCGAATAATTTCGCAACGTCACTATTTAGTACTTGTCATAACGTTGCAACACTGAAATTGTCAAATCTGGAATCGAATTAAAATTCCGATTCGAATTAAAATTATCTACGGCACACCATGCCAAACCAGTAGTAACATGTTAACAATACTATAAAGTCAAGTATATATGACCAATGTATTTTGGAACAAGGCATTCACTGTTACGCTGTAGCTTTGTCTAAACAGTACAGTATTTTTTTCAACCTTCAGTTGCATCGAACACGTATTTCCAATTGCTTTATTGTGCGTTACGAGCGCGTATTCGCGCGTTTCACGATCGCTTCGTGTGCTTAGGTTACAAGATTGGCGTTCGAATCTAGTATAAAAATACGCCGTGTGTTATAGACCTTTAGTATATAAAAACTAAGAACAAGGAATGTGCAAATTTATTTGCTATGAAAAAATTCACCGACCTATGACCAACTTTAGTGAGTGTAAACACGACAGTTTGTAGATCTTCGACCGCTACCACCATGTCACCCCACATCGCCTTCTCAGTAGAATACAGGCTCAGTAGACCTTCGAACCCACACAGCGGTCCAAGGCCAGAGCTGAGTATCTTGGCGACGATGTCTCCAGGCATTGAACATAACCAGCAAAGCAGGCCCGCCGTTACTGTTGACAGCTGTAATGAGAAACATAACATCAAGCATTTTATCCCTGAAGGGGTAGGCATAGGTGCGCAGTATGGCACTTAATGCCATTGTACAATTCACTATTTTTGTTATGAGTCCCATGCAATAGGGGGTGAGCCTATTGCCATATACCGGGCACAATACCAGACTCCGTGTTACTACTGAGATTTTTTGAAATGGGAAACAGTGGAAAATAATTCATTTTTCTTCTCCTCTAATATAATAAAATTTTCTGATTTATTTCATGTTTGGTGTTCCTTCAGTGTTTTCGGCGTGTTATCACGGTTGTATCTGCTGTAGATCCTGACTTAAAGGAATTGCATCAGTATTGGGACGTAGTGGTTGATTCGACCAAATAACAAAAGAGTATTTTTTTTTTATAAAAAAAAACGCTGCCCCACACTAGGATTTTCTCCTGTGTCGTGGGTGCGTTTACAAACATACAAGTTCACATACACAATGACACCCAGACCCGAAACAACAATTTGTGGATCACACATAGTGTTGTTCCGTGCGGGAATCGAACCCAAGACACGTTGCACGGCAGCCGGTTGCCCAGCCACCGCACCAACCGTGCTGTCAAACTGTGTGTCAGTACTGAGAGCAATGAACGGATTACACTTTACATCATACGTATTCACTCGCAACCGGCCTATCTCGAAATCATTGGGGGAGTTCTATGTTCAGCACTGTGTTCATGTCAATTGTCCATTCCATTGGAAATAAATGTGTAACTTCAAAATTTATCCATTCAGCAATTTATAATTTGTTTTCACGATTATTGAACATCATAATATAACATGGTTGTAAATATAAAGAGCAATGTGTTCCAATGTTAGAATTGATATCGTTGTTGTAAACAAAAGGGAAGGGATGTCTAAAGATAATGACAGATATCCTCTGTTCTCAGTTTAGACCCCTCTGTGGCTCGAAACTAGTAGAGCTAATTTACGATACTTATCTAAAAGGATTAAGTAGACTAAACAATATACCAGTAGGTTAAAAACAAAATTTTAACACATTTTGTGTGGAGTTTATGTTATACAATGTTAAACTTTCAAACACCGCGCGGTCACCGGTGACCGCAACCTATTGTTCTATAATTGTGTCTATAATGACAGTACTCGACGAGCTAAATGCTTTTATAGAAAACTCTTCATACCGCTTGAGAGAAGCAGGTATCCCTCCTAGTTTGTAAAGCAGCGTGTTCCCGAGCCCAATGCGGCGATTCGCACCTAAGCCGGAACGCCGCATGAGCTAGGCGCATCCACCTCGCTGCATCATCAGCACTACTCCTCACACCATCCATCAAGCCCTTTATCCTCTCCAAGTCCTCGTCTGATGAAGCTGGAACATAATTTGAGATAGATGCAGACACGGAAAGTAACATCAATCCTACTGATACATGAGTTAATTTTTAGCCCAGGAACGTGGAAGAAACCACCAACAGAAGTTGTACTTTACTGTTTTTAAATGTGATAAGCGAGTAGTAGGCGGATCACCTGATGGTAAGCAATTTGCGTCGCCCATGAATACACGAAACACCAGAGGCGAGTTAGTAGTGCGATACCGGCCTTTTAGGGATTACGAATTTGAGAATTATTAAGATTGGGGAGTTTGGGAAAGGAGAGAGATTATTGGGCTTCTGGTAACCTCACTCACACGACGAAACACAACACAGGCGTTATTTCACGTAGGTTTTACGTAAGGCCGTGGTATCACTCCAATCGAGCCGACCCAATCGTGCCGAAGCATGGTTCCCCCACACTTGAATTAGATATATTGAAAAAAGTCAAGTAAAGGGTGTGTTCAAGTCCCGAGTGAACAGGTTGTTCATAGGTAAACATGCTCCATCGTCAACCAGATCATCGAGTCATCTTACTGAGTACATCATCTTACCACCTGGCCAGATGGTGGCCAAACGCCACAATATTTACAAAAAAAAAACAAGAGCGTATCATTTATTACACTTCTAAACAGTAAACATAGTTATTTGTCATGTTCTATTTTGGTGTAAATCAAAGTAGTATAATAAAACAGAATAGCAGGCTTTTATATGAAACTGACTGACTGAACTTGACGGCACGGTTGGTGCGGTGGCTGGGCAACCGACTATCGTGCAGTGTACCGCGAGTTCAATTCCCGCACAGAACAACTCTTTGTGTGATTTGCAAATTGCTGTTTCGGGTCTGGGTGTCATGTGTGAACATGTATGTTTGTAAACGCACTCACGACACAGGAGAAACCCCCAGTGAGGGGCAAAGTTTAATAAAAAAACTTGCGAACTTACTATACCTATATGTAATTATGTATATAGATATACTTCTTGACAAAACACATATAAAATACATAAACAATTACCATTATTGATGACGACTCTATTTAATTCTTCTTCGAGGCAAGTAAGGGAGTCTTCGACCACGATTCCAACGTTTCTTAAGAACGCCAGGTTGTTGTCTCTCGTTGCTTGATCCAGTTGTCCAACAGCGGGTAATGTTGCCGACTCCCGCCTCAATTCTATCGCCTGGAACCAAGAATTAAAACGATAGGTAATATTTGCTTGTCTTTTTATCCTTTAACGCTACATAAGCCGGTTACAGTTTTTCAAATAACATCTTCACCAATATTAGGGTTAAAAATTTACCACACAAGTTTTCTTTATATATTTATTTACGGTCTACACAAATGCTAATAGCATTTTATCCTAAAAGTTGTGTCCTTTAAATATTACGTTATAAATTCTAATATCCTGAGTAACCTATGGAATTTCTTTCTCTTTCTTTTTCATAGGAATCTATAATGGAAGTTTGGAACGAGCAAATAGCGCTACTAGAGGACTGATCGTCAGACGTTTTGTTTTGACGTTCAATAGTGCCTTCCTGGTCTAATTGAAATAAATGATTTTGACTTTAATTTTGGAAATTATTTCATATTTTATAAGATTATTAAACTTAACTTAGGAACCTCTCGTGCGGAGAGTCCACACGAGAGGTTTATCATTAAAAAAGGAACAAAATATTTATGACAATTTCTATTCGCTCTAAATAAATTACTATCGAATGAAGAGTAGTATAATTTTCGTATCAAAAATAATAATAGAACTTTGTCTTTATAATAACTATCGTGAGACATATTAAATTAACATAAAATTCGTGGGTTAACCAGGTGAAAATATTGAGAAAAGCTCTACTAGTTTCGAGCCACAGAGAGGCTCTTCCTCATGAGCAGCGTGCGCGTTCGTGGCGAAGTCGCGCAGCCTACTAGCGCAGCCTGAGTACCCCGCGACTTTTAGCTAATAATAGAGCTTGTTGGTCCTAGTGAGCAGATTACTTTTCACGCGTAGACATAAGAAACAAAAATGGTTTTAATAGCTGGCCGTCCTTTACAAAGCACTTCCGTAAACCTCAATCTATATTGATAACAAAATATTTATTGCACAAACGAAAATGTATTTTTTGTCTTGATGTCATTTACTCGCTATCAGTAACATTAGCAACTTATAGTAACCTAAAAAAACAAACAATAATAATATTTTGTTACCAAAATACCCTAATATAAAAGTGTTTCGGTAAATGCTTGGTTCAAATTTGGAATAGGAAGCAAACGAGCAGACGAATCACATGGTGGTAAGCGATTTCTTATTACCGTATCGTTTATTGAAGCACTTTATGCCCATAAAACACTTACAGAGGTATTGACAAAATATTTTAGTAAAATAAAGAAATTTTTTTTCCCTAAACTTAAACAATCTGAAAATTCATCAGATTGTATGTCAATCTGATGTTCCACACAATATTAATCTGTGAGTTTGTTAATGTCTACTTTTTATTACATTTTTCTCTAAATATTTTGACTTTAATATTCTATCATTAATATTCTAAGACATGTTCAGTATACACAAGACTAGTATTTTGTAAAACGCATGCAGCTATAGCAGCAGGCTATATTTTATAAATACATAAAAAAAATACTACAGAACAATGCAATTATTACAGCCTTTCTTTATGAAGCAAGCAAGCAAGTAAATAACAAACATGTAAATGTTTTGTGCCACAGATATTAAAAAATGTAATCTTTTTCAAATTAGTATTACAGTTTAGTCGCAGCAGCGTTCAAGTTTATTACTAATAGGATAAAATTGAGTGGAATTTTGTAATTTTGGCTTAGATTAACGATTTTGTAGGGCACTTTGACAACCACAATAAGTTATTTGCAAACTACAATCGCCATGGTAAGAAACATAAAGTTTTATACAGAAAACATTTTCTAAGATAAACTTATTCAATATTAATACATAATACGCAAAAACAAGACGTATTTAATACAGTCAGCACATTTACATTGCCTGGTGCCAAGCGAGCAGCTTGTTCGCGGTGCTATCGCCAAATGAGTACGCAATTGAAGAGCGAATCGTAGCGCTAAGAACAAATATTTTCAACAATCGCAACACATAATATTGTAATGCCCAGTTCATTATAATATTATATATCAATCAATATTACATCATTGACCACTAAAGGACTAATTACAGACCTCTACTAGGCTCTCATTACATTTCTTAAAATAGACTTCGGATATGTACCACAATCTAATTCAATAATCATGAACGTTTTGCAAACCATTTGTCATAATAAAAAAAATATTACTTCTTTATTTAATCTATGCTAGATGACAATAATTTATGAATTATGTGGTATGGCTTCTGCAGATTTTTATTATCTTTGTGCCACCTATGGCGCTCTAGTCAATATGCACATTCCCTATGGGGTACAGAAAACTATGAAGCAGCCGTTTGTGTAAAATACTGAAATATCACCGAATCTGGATAAGATTAACTATCGATGCCTATGTAAACATAACTATAAGCACATCAATAAACATCACTCTTTGCTTTAGAACCGTTTGTGGATTGAAAATGGAACGTACTTAATTTTCGCTACCTGAGGGCTTGCCGGAGCATAGATAAATAAAAAAAAATTAACTATTAACATAACGTAACATAACATCGCGCCTTTTTTATCCCCGAAGGGGTAGGCAGAGGTGCATATTTCGGCACTTAATGCCACTGTACAATGTAACAACCACTTTTCACTATTTATGTTATGAGTCCCATGTAATAGGGGGTGAGCCTATTGCCTTATACCGGGCACATTTCCAGACTCCGTGCTACTACTGAGATTTTTAAAAAACCCAGTAATACTTTGCCCGACCCGGGAATCGAACCTGAGACCCCTTGCCTGGCAGTCGCACTTGCGACCACTCGGCCGAGGCAGTCTAGTTAACTATTATGTACATAAAAACAACCTTTTAATCAAGAGCTTGCTTGTGGCAGGCGGTCCTCTTGCGCCAGTGACATGCTTTGATCGCTTGGCTTAATAAATAATGTAAAACCATCGCCATGCTCAATTTCCATTCAAAAGGAGCCGTGCACAATTATAATTAATGTTCGCTTCTAATATGACACAATATAGTGACACAAGCACTCAGCATAGTCCTTCTCAAGAACCAAATGTTACGACAAAATTGGGTACTTTCCTAATCAAAAATAAATTATTTCGACTGTTCAATATCATAAAATATTAAAAATAATCACACTTGCATTACTTGATTTTATGACCAACTTAATTTTAGTAATATTTCAGCAAATTTTTAAGAAATAAGTATGCTGTTTGACGCTGAAACACGTCAACGATTCATAGAAAACTGGCGTTTTTGACAGTTCGAAAAAAGTATTGAATTTGACTAGTTGGCAATTATTCAATTTATGGTATATTTGTATAGTTGGTAGCTTTAAATTTGCCCCATTGTTATTGCTAAGTAGTTTTATGGTAATCTGTAATAACATCGTGAGGAGTGTATTTGCTAAACCTATTATTTTATTTATTCGTGTGTTATGTTTGATATACAACTGTTTGTTGTCCTTGATAAATAAAATGAAAAGAATAAAAACCCATGCATTTTAGATACCAATATTTAAGAATTATATCAAATGCCTTCTTGAATCATTAACTAATTGATTATTTATTAATAGACATCGTAAATAATGAACGTAAGCATAGTTAACAACGCTGGCTAAGAGTTAGTTTAAGAAACTACTAGAAGAATTAAAATTATTTCCCGTTGCATAGAAAAACAGTAAATGAATGCAAGAGCACTTTTAAATTTCAGCTCACACTGAAATTGTAAAACAAAACATGTGACAAGTATTGTAAACCACAAATAATAGCTTATTAGATTTGCAAAATAGAAAATAATATCACAAAACCTTAACTAAAATCGCGGGTCACTCACGTGAATATACTGAGAAAAGCTTTACTAGTCTAATGCGGACGCGACCGCAGACGCTGTTCATGAGGAAGAAACCCTCTGTGGTTCGAAACTAGTAGAGCTTTTCTCAGTATACTCACGTGAGTAACCAACGATTTTAGTTAATTTAGTATGTCTCACGATAGTTATTATAAAAACACAAAACCTTATTTACTTTGCAATTGGTACACTTTTATTTTTATATTCAGCGCTACAAAAATGGCATATTACTTTGCAAAATAGCATTCGTTTAATGACATTTTTGTGCCTGATAGCAAATAACAAAATGACATTACTAAAAACATGAATCGCTTTGCTTAGCATCAAGAATGGTACCTACATGTTTAGTATTTAACAAAATTACTGATGGTACAGTGACGTGACAATAAATATATAGTTTGCAATGAGTTTATTAAATACTTAATACAAATGACGTGGTGGCCCGTGGCCGTTAAGACACCCACTTCTAATGCTAGAGGGTGCGGTTTCGAATGTAACTTTTTCCCAGTTATGTGTACTTTAGACACCACTGATAAACGGTGATGGAGAACATTGTGAGGAAACCTGGACTTATAATTTCTTTTATAAATTTGAATTCGCCAACTAGCATTGAGCAAGAGTGGTGATTAATGGTCAAATCTTCTCCGTATGAGAAGAGGCTTTGCTCAGCAGTAAGCATTTATAGGCTGTTGATGATATTGATGACACCGCAAACAAACAATCGCAAATGACATATATTTAAAAGTTTACACAACTGAGGCTTTAGTTCGCGTTTAATTTACGTTTACAGTATTCGAAACCAGTACTCGTTCAGCACTCTGATTGGCCGGCACTGCAATGAAGCAACCAATCGAACGAACGCGTACTCGTTACGATTACTTTAAACGTAAAACAAACTCGTACTAAGGCGTCTGCATACCAAACAACTTATACTTAACAACAAATGTTTAAAACCCACCTTTTTCTTATCGTTCCTAAGACTATCCACCAAACTTCTATAGGACACTTGTTCAAGTGACGCGGAGCTCTTAAAATCATGTCTCAAGCTGCCATGCCGCTTGGTGTAATCAAACGATAGGCTTTGCCCATCAATCTTCGGTTTAGACAATCGAACAGATCGAAACGAATGGTTTAATCCACCTCTATCCCTTTCTTCAATTTCATTCTTGAAATAGTCATTATGAAATTGTAATTCTGTTTCTGCAACTTTCTTTTTTGGATAGTTAGATATGTTTGGTACGCTCGATGAAAGGGTTGGAGTTTCCCCAGTAGGAGAGGTCTCCTTTGAACTTGAACTGGATGAAGCGTCGAACGTATCGCAGTCTGAGTTCGCGTCGAACATACTCAGTTGTTCTGTTAGCCGCATTATTGTTGACATTGTCTGTGGATAAACAAGTTTTGGTGTTATTTTACTTTTTATTGTATTATAAGGTTTGTTATATAGATCTGTTCTGACAATAAAGAAGCAAAGGTAAGTATTTATTTCCCATAATAAAGAATATTAACCTTTTGACCAAAAGTATTATTTGCGATAAGCCAAAAATATTTCTATTTATTTTACCAATTATGTTCCTTGACTCATTCTTATTTATTTTAATTGACCTTCATTCAGTTTCAGTATACCTATTTCGTCTACATTGACTTAAGATGACAATAAACTTAGACAAATTCTAAAAAAAACTATTGAACGGATGAATGCTTAGGACGTCTTTAATTACTTTTTTGACTTTGAAAGCTTATTAGCTTTCAACCCAAAATATAACGGACAATAAAATTAGGGAAACTGTTTACAATCTATTTTGTCTAACAAGTTACCATTCATTGTAGATTTATTACACAGTTACCGCGTATTCCTGTTTTATCCCATGGGAGCATTTAATCAGGATAAAAATTATCGGGATAAGTATCCTATCACCTAAGTCAACCCATACCCTGCCTGTATACGACATCAAAATCCATTCCAGTGATTGACGGACAATCGAAAGAGCCTAACAAAGAAAGTTTCATATTTAAAATACTAGTTTAATACCTGTTGTGTCTCGTTGTGTGTATCACCGTCATCAGGACTATTGTTCTTTGGCCAGCCTAAATAGGACAGTGACTCCTCTACCACAGCCGGTTCCCACTGCGCCAGTATGCTCTTTGCTTTACTTTTTATGCCTGTAAAGTTGAAAAATATAATGTAACATCTAGATAAAATATTGCAATTTTATTTGTTGGCCGAGTGGTCGCAAGTGCGACTGCCTGGCAAGGGGTCTCAGGTTCGAATCCCAGGTCAGGCAAAGTACCACTGGGTTTTTAAAAATATCTCAGTAGTAGCACAGAGCCTAGATTAGTGCCCGGTGTATGGCAATAGGCGCACCACCAATTACATGGGACTCATAACATAAATAGAGAAAAGTGGATGTTACATGGCATGGCATAATGTGCACCTCATAAAAAAGGTTGATGCTATGTTATGATAGGTACCTAAGCGCTAAGGCAGTGCTGGTTACCGGGCTGAAAAAACGAATTATAAAAAAGTGAGCCTTTGAGCGTATTGCTGCCTACCATACAAATACATACCGTACATAGACCACGGTAACCGCTTACCATCAGATGAGCCGTGTGCTTTTTTTGCCACCGTCGTGGTATAAAAAAACAATTTCCGCCAGGTTTAGTACACCCAACTGATTTTTATGGGATAAGGTGCAAATAAACCGGTTTAACACCTGATAGTAAGCAATCAGCGTCGCCCATAAACACCAAATACCAAAATTGTTACAAGTGCGTTACCAGAAAGGCATTACTAAATCACCTGTGAAGAAAAACCAATCAACCAAGACGTCTACAGCTGAACATTTACTTACCATCTACAACCGCAGTGATGGCTCCATACTGCTGAGCCTGCATCAGCATGAGTATCTTCTCCATATCTTCGGAGATGCCCTCGCGAAGTCTCCTCACCGCTACCAAGTTATCGTACTCAGCCTGTATCTTGTTCGTGATGGAATTCATCTCCGCTTTAGTGCTGTTTATATCCTTTACTTGTTGTACTAGCCTGGAAATTTTGTTTTAACCTTTTCAGTTGTTTACTGTCGTCCTTTTATCGAATGATAATATTGTAAGTTGCTGTTGGAATATGAGTCCATCGTAGGATTATTTTGTAAGTAAATATGAGCTAGGCTTCGTCCGAATTAGACATGATCGTACAGGCAAATTTTTCAAACGCCAGATAAATTTTATAATAAGGAATAACTTAGAATATTTATTGACAATTACTACGTACTAAAGACTGTCAAATATCAATTTTATTCGATAGTTCAAAATTATCTGTTGGTTGGAAAATGTCCCCTAAGGGCCAATTAGTACGGAAGAATTGTCAGATGCTCATAGTTATTGTTCAGTGAAAATTTATCTAGCGTTGGATAAATCGGCACTAAATATACTTGTTTATTTAGTGTGTCTCATTTAAAGCTTGCTAGTTTTCGTTTAAGAATAATAAAAACCGCTTAATATCGTAACGTTTCGGTACGATCGTATTATAAATAAAAACTATTTCGGGTGTGATATGTACTTGGTCATTATTTCTTGAAGTTAAGGTGGTTGGCAAGTCACGGCAACGCGGCGATTAGGATATTTTTTTATTTCTCTTTTAATCTACAAACTGCCGATTCGGCTTGAATCAGATGAGATGACGTTCTATTGGGACTTTGCAGAATTGCACATCCCGTGACATGTAAACTCTATTTCTTTTTTTTTGTGTTTATATGGACGCTAGTCGCTTTCTTTTTAGTCGAGATAGGCAGTTGTCTGAGTTAATGAGCCGTGAAGCCAGATGGTTAATATGTCGCCCACGGCATTGTTTGTAAGACACAGGTAAAAAAATTTTTATGGCGATTGGCATTTGAAAAAATTAATATTAACTACAAAAATAATGCCAATTTAGGAATTGCTAAGTTTTACCTGATTAATCCTCCAGTTCGTTCAGCTTTATGCGTGTGTGTGGCGAACGCTCCAACGGTGACGATATCGTGGAAGCCAGTTTTGTTCAGAGTGTCATTATGCACCCACATTCGTTGCAGATGGAGGTTGATCGGAGCGAATTCTAAGCTTGCGTCTTCTATAATGTGATATATTTTTGTTATATGTAAAATTGGTCTTATTTACATTGCAATTTGTAAGTTATAAGAAAGCAAACATATTGTGAAAGAAGAAGAAGCAAAGTTAAAGACAATAATGTTCTTTTGTCTACTCTTTTTCTTACGTAAAAGTGTATATATTAGGTAGAATATTTACATGTTACTCAACAACTTAGTTGAAAACATAATATATCATTATCGTTTTTTTGTCGCTTTTGACTATATACAAGTCATTTTTTTTTACATTCTTTTCAATATCTTAATACAATTCTTTTATAGTTTAGTTTTAAATGTAGGTATTATATTAGTAACAAATGAAAATATAATGTTCGGCAAAAAGTCAACTGTCAACGTCAATCGTTAGAGATTATACTGAGAGATTTTTTTTTTCAGAGCATATTATTTTATTTCATAATTTCCTATCAGAAACTAGATTACAAAATTGATTTTACAATACTGTCTGTTCACTATTCACTTCTCACACGGAATATAGAATACAATGGAAGTAGCAAGTAGGCGTGGCACGCGTGCCACAACTAAGCAATGTATTGCTTACTCGGGGCAAATTCGAGTTCAGTCTCGTTCGAACATCGCGTCGAGTGCTAGTCTCGTGACAAATACATATTTCCTCAACTATGCCGTTTTGTTCCGTTTTGGCGTGTAAAAATGATAGCAGCCGAAAAATCGTAAAAATGGAGGTGTTTCGTATCATCGGTAAGTACAATTTTCATTGTTTTTTCTTGTAGAAAACTTATTTTATTTCAATTTACAAAAACGGTTATTATAATAATATTATTTACTAAAACGGTTAGTCAAAATCAACCTTACGCCTTCAAGATACGGTTTATTTTGGATTTATTCCATTCAATAGAACATTCTCGCCAGTTCTACGCTACTCAAATAAGTGTAAAAGCAAGCAAGTGTAATGTAACATTTATTTAGATTATTTTTTTATTATTATTTTAGTGGTGACCCCGACGTGATTGGAAGCAACCTTCACTTCACGGAGCAGATCAGCACTGTCATCCTTATCGCCATCCCTCTCATTTATCATCATTCATCATCATTTATTATCATTACAAACATTATATATTATGGATAATGATCCATATAAAGTTTGTAAAAATTTATGCAATAGTTGTTACTTATATTGCCTATGTGAAATAAAAAATAATGATTTTTTGAAAAAAGAAACTAATAAAAAATACGAACAAAATGGTTTTTGATTTACATGTAAATACATTCTTACCCTTTTTTGTTACGTTTAAAAAGTTATCAACGACATGTTAATTTTATTATTTTAATACTGTCACACTATCGCAGTCAATATTTATTTTCACATTATTTTTAAAACACATTTTCATATTATCGATATTATTTTTATCGAATTAGGCTACATCACTATCTGAGTAGAGACCCGCATTCGAGCCAGTGATAAGCCATTCAAATATCACCTTTATTCTTACGACGTTAAAGTTCAAACCAAGTACCACTTTTCGTCGCTAGATGGCATTGTTAAACGCCATCTAGCGACGAATGGCGGTACTTGGTAATCCAAAATATACTTTTTTATTTTGATTTATAGTGCATTGATTTTAAAGTTGCATATCGTATGATATTTTTTTTGCATTTCGTTTACGCCCATTTTTTTTCTAACCAATCGTAACTTCCGATTTATAGTATGAGTAAATTAGAAATGTATTAGTTTGGCGACACCGGTTCTGGCAGATATATTGTTTCAAGCTACTTCCATTGTATTCTATATTCCGTGACTTCTCAAACAAACAATAAATTCTCCATTCAATTTTATTCTCAAAATGTTACCTTATCACCGTAAACCACTCGAAGTCTACCTTAGTACTACAACAATCTCTTCATACAAAAGAAAAACATTACTTACCTTTTCTACTGCTCGCTTTGAAGTGTTGGTTCTCCATACTAAGCATACACCGTCGTGAGTGGCAGTAGTGCTTCAGTAATGATACGTGTGTGCTGACCAGGTCCAGTTGTCGCGTCTGCCATTGTCCGCATATCTCCCCTACTGAGAGAAGTTCGTCTAACAACTCTTTTTCCCTCTGGATGTAGATATCACTGAAATATACATAACATAACATCACGCCTTTTATCCCCGAAACGGTAGGTAGAGGTGGACATTACGGCACTTAGTGCAACTGTACAACTGTAACATCCACTTTTCACTATTTGTTATGAGTCCCATGTAATAGGAGGTGAGCTTTTTGTCACATACTCGAAACAATTCCAGACTCCGTGCTACTACTGAGACTTTTTAAGAAACCCAGTAATACTTTGCCCGACCCGGGGGAATCGAACCCCAGATCCCTTGCCCAGTAGTCGCACTTGCGACCACTCGGCCAACGAGGCAGTCAAACCTGCACTATCTTTGAAATCCGGGCAGGTTGGTTTAAGAATTTTTTGATGAGAGCTTGCTGCTTGATGAAGACCACGTGATGTTTATTAAAACATGGTTTTAGTTTTAAAGAAGGTTTTAGTGTGAATTTCAAAAATACTGCGTCAAGTGAAATATTGGTGGTTAATTTGATTTCAAGTTGGAAGTGTAATTTTTGAAATATTACAGCTACTGAGGTCTTTCAAGATATTTTTATAAATTACGTTTCAATAGTGCTTTTATACGGTTTAGGTACTTAAAATAAAGTCATTGTCATTTGACAATGACAATTAAATGATTTAATTTAATTGAAATTTACTAAGAAATACAAAAAAAATATTTTGAATGACTGCAGCCAGCTACATTATGGCTCATATGATGAACTTAATAATTAAAAATATATTTTTCATACTCACAGCAACTGTATCGGCATTGTAAAGCACAATTTTGGTTCAGCCATAATCTCGTGTACTGTTATATCGCCGCCGAGGCCTGAATGGAACCTATACGTGACTTGGTGGCTGTTGACAAAGTTCTGCTTCAAAAGATTGCCGTATGAAGGGAACTTCAGCTTTAGTCCAAGTCTGGGTGGCAGTGACTGCGAACGTCGGTGACAGAGTACTTTGTGAGGTATGTCTATACTGTTTCTATCGTTCGTGTGGCTTGGACTCGTGCCAATGTAGGAAGGTTCTAGACTCCATCCATTTATAGTAACGAAACCAACTGTCTTTTGGTCACGCGTGATAAGCGCTACTCGTAGTCTTTGCGCTTCCTGTGGAATGGCGAAAGTAAATACATTTTAGGTCCGTAAAGTAAAGTATTTGTCTCATGGAAGTAGGCAAAAACCATAGAACTCCAACTAGTACGTTTCCTACATATTTGTTTAGCGTTAAAAGTACCCTGGTACTGGGTTTTACGGCGACTCGTTCGATTAGTACCACTAACAACATTAGATGGAGGCATCTGACGTATCAAGGTTTTACCATCTGTATTCTTCGAAAGGGTTATTTTTTGAAGCACTTTTTTGGACCACCATTAACAATACAAATATTTTAGACTCGCATGGTTCGATTCACGTATTGAATATTTTTGTTAGTTCCTTAAGGAAATCGGACTGCAATACAATTTAGTCAACAGCCTATGGCCAAATCACACTGCCCATCCGTGCAATGAAACAAACAAAACACAAATATTTAAAATCCCGTTACCTGTATAGTACTTAGCAGCATAGACGTGTACCCCATAGGCACAATAGTCTCAGAGACCCGCTCCTTGACGTCGTACACCACTATGCGCACCAAAGCAGACCCTGTCAGTCCGTCGCTGGCTCGGAACAGGATGGTCTTTGAGAAGCACGGGTTACTGCATGTCTGGAACAACAAAGAAATATTTTGTAGAAAAGTTAAATAACATCCTTACTAATATTATAAATCGGAAAGTGAGTTTGTTTGTTTGTTTGTTCCACTTTCACGCCGTAACTACTAAACCGATTGCTTTGAAATTTTGCAGACGTAAAGTTAGAAGTCCAGATTAAATAATAGGGTACTTTTTATCCCGGAAAAAATTGATATTTCCGAGGGAAAACAAAAGTATTGGTATAGATGGCGCTGTGTGTATTGGTATACAGGTCACTTAGGCTACTTTTTATCTTTTGTGACGCGAGCGAAGCCGCGGGTAAAAGCTAGTATTATATATACCGAAGTTGATTGTCGTGGTGGCCTGGAGGTTTAAGACTCCCGCTTCTCATGGATGAGGGTGCGGGTTCGAAACCTACCAACGGCAAGTACCAATGTGACTTTTTCAAAGTTATATGTACTTTCGAAGATTATTTAGACACCACTGACAAACGGTGAAAGAAAACCTCGTGAGGAAACCTAGGCTTATAATTTCCAATTATAAGTTTTTTATCACCAACCCGCATTGAGAAAGCATGGTGGTTAGTGCTCAATCCTTCTCCGTGTGAAAAGAGGCTTTGCTCAGCAGTGGGCATTTATAGGCTGTTGATGATGATATATCGAAGTAACAATTTTTCTTTTTTACAAATGTTACTGTGCCCAAATAGGGTTTGATGTATCAAAATCAAAACCAAAAATTCAAAATTCAGCTACTTAAGTCTAAATTTTGTATCTTGCATTTTTGAATTGTGTATAAAGTTTTTTTTAAATTATATAACATAACATAACATCACGCCTTTTATTACCGGAGGGGTAAGCAAAGGTGCACATTACAGCACTTAATGCCATTGCACACGCCAACTTTTTTATTAAATTATTTATTATTTATTTCCAACTGCCTCGTTGGCCAAGTGGTCCCAAGTGCGACAGCGGGCAAAATACTGAGATTTAAAAAAAATCTCAGTAGCAGGAGCCTGGAACTGTGCCCGGTATATGGCAATGGTCTCATCCTATTACATAACATAAATAGTGAAAAGTAGGTGTTATTATACAGTGACATTAAATGCCGTAATGTGGACCTCTGCCTACCCCTCCGGAGACTAAAAGGCGTGAAGTTATGTTATGTGTGTTATTTCCCATAAAACCAGGGAACCAAAAATTCTTACGCAATAGAAGTAATCTATTGTCACTCCTTTAATTAATAGACTGGTACACAATCTTAATCAAAACTACTTATTTTAACGACTGTGTTTATGGAAATCTATAGAAATGATAACTACCAAAAATGGTATAGCTTACGGCACTAATAAATAGTTAATAGACGTACCTCAACAATTTCAGTAGCTCCATATTTAATGCAGAGTCCTTTGTCGTTCTTCACGTAAATGATAACAAGAGGCGATGGCGGTCGGCCGTGTGTGTCACATAAGAGGTTGTCACATGAGAGTGCCAACTCACACAGTGGCACTTCGTTCATATCTGTTGAAGAACAATCAAATGTGCTAAGGATTGATAAATGATTAGATGTATGTATTTGCTAGGTTTTGGTTTGGCAATGACCAAGATGACGAATGCCAAGGCTTCATCGCTCGCTTATTTCACAATTTGCAAATAGGGTAAGTATTTCAAAGTGGTCTATGTAGTCTATGATAATAATAATAATCTGCGGGCAAAGCATTGGACAGGCGCGAAACAAATATTGCACAGATAAAATTATAACCAATTTAGATTTAGTTTTTTGTTCAAAATAAATGTAATAAATTCAATACATAATTATGAATAAATTATTGTCAAATTCTTTTTCGCATTAACAACCGTGCGTGACAATTTCAAACTTTTAATAATTAGAAATTACTAGCTACCCGCTGCGGCTTCGCACGGGTGCAATAAGCATGTATTATATATATAACCCTTCCTTAAGAATCACTCTATCTATTAAAAATCGCATCAAAATCCGTTGTGTAGTTTTAAAGATCTAAGCATACATAGGGAGATACAGACGGCGGATAGTGACTTTGTTTTATACTATGAGGCCAGGTTTCCTTATAATGTTTTTTCCACTGTTTGGCAGTGGTGTCTAAATAATCTGAGAAAATAAATGTAACTCGGACAAAGTCACGTTGGTACTGGCCGCGTTGCCGTTGCTATAATCAGAATTTTAATTAGATTCCAGATTTGACAATAGCTTCTGTCATTTTGTGAAATAATGATACCACATATAATAGTGTAGTGATGAACACAAAAATCGATAAACAATCAGTGTGTGTGTTTTATAATAAATGTTACAGAAAGTGACAGGATAGCGATAGCGATGACGGTGACAATTTATAAAATAACTTATTACCATAATACATCTATATGTTTTATTTGTCATGTTCCTTCATGATTAAATTTTTTATTTATTTCACACACAATTATAAAAGAAAAGTCTCAGATCGTTTATGAATCGTTAAAACTAAATTATCGGTTCAGAAATATTTAATTTGCTGATATACTTAGTTTACGAGAGTTAAATTATAAACGAGAAGAATCGATCCAGAAATATTGCATTTCCATATCGAATAATTTCTCAACGTCACTATTTAGTACTTGTCATAACGTTGCAACACTGAAATTGTCAAATCTGGAATCGAATTAAAATTCCGAGTATAGGTTTCGATTAAGACACCCACATCCTCATGCACGAGAAATGAACGTCTTAAACCTCCGGGCCATCACGACACGCTAAGCAATATTATGACCATTATTTCTTTAACATCTTACTTACCAGTCACAATTCCTTTTTGCAGTCTATAAGTAGCTATATCTAAATTGGGCCTGATTTTGTTCAGTCTTTCCCTCAGCGCGTCGGCTTGCGATTGAATATTATCGTAGGGCGCCAACTCAATCGCCTTCAACCATAACGTCCGCTCTGATTCGTGAAACGTTGCCATTTTGTAACACACGCCATTGTCCCAAGCTGGAATGAAATACAAACGTTTAATGTAACGATCTATAAGGAGCAATCTTCCACAGTGCCGTCTTCAGAAGAGCTTGCAATATGCATGTATCATAACCGTACTCTTTCCACGGGTATCGCACAGAGAGTATGTTTATGTTGAAGTAGTACTTTTAAACAAGTACATAATAGTACCTAATACTTCGTTATGGGCTTCGTTATACGGCCCTAAGGCCGTATCGGAACATTAACAATATTCAACAATCCCTAATCCTTTCCATCATCGTGCCACAAGACAATAGGCGAAGCGTCACCGATTCATGGTAGATGTCCCACCCACACGCACGAAGCGCTTCGCATCAAGCTTCCTTGTATGTATTCCCTGCATTTCCTGAAGGGTATACCTAGGTGTTTACAAGGCCCGAGTGAATAGGTTGCTTATGAAACGACGTGCTCCATCCAGAGGCTGCATCATCGATTACCACCAGGCGAGATAGTGGTCAAACAAACGTCATCCCATCAATTAAAAAAACATATCATGTATAAATAAGTTTATTTATTTGTTATTTTCTTTTTTAATTTTGTATTTTCTTTTGTATCTGTGTGCGTGCCTACTGTCGAATAAATGATTTTTCTTTCTTTCTTTCTTTCTACCTCTATATCCAGTCCTGTTCAATTTCAAAGCTCTGAAATACTTCGTCCTATCAGCCTGATAATGAACACGTTCCAATAATGGTTTTAATGGGTGGAACTCAATAGCCTGAATTTATGTTTGTATGCATGCAGTCTTGTCCATTAGTTAAGTCCTTATTTACGTCTGGAGCTCTTCATGAATTTTACATGTAGTGACTTGGAAAAATGTTAAGAAGAGAATATTTTTGGGACTATTTATGTAAATTACAGAGCAACTGTTTATGTGAATATCAATGCCAATGTTTAAATTAGATTATTCAGGAAACAATATTTCCGCTTTTTATGTTGAATTTATAGTCCATAAATAGTGGCGTCAGATTTGTAAGTAAAATAACTGCGATAAATGACGTACTAACACCACCAGCCAAAACACATCAAGTATCTACCTCTACATATAACGAAGATATTTATTTATTTATTTATTTTGGGGTTTTCATCCACATGGATGATGGAGGACTAAGGGGGAGGCCTTTGTCCAGCAGTGGACGACTTCTGGCTGTTGATGATGATGATGATGATCCACATGGATACCCCAACACCATCGTACCCTCTAAGTAATAACTAAAATATTTTTCTAGTCTAACTGCTAATTTAGAACTTGCCACAACTGTCTGTATTAACCCAACATCTAGTAAATCAAGTCTTAAACGCTTCGAGTAATGATTCTGTCTTATTTTTGTTTCTGACACATTCCACACTAAGGTTTTATAGTCAACTGCTCAAAAGGAGATTATTATGGTTCCATACATTTTGAGGCCCCTCTGAAAGGCCAACGAAAAAATAGAATCAACGAAAACGACTGCGAGACCTTTTCACTGTGTTGTGATGATAACATGACAACTGATATTTCAGATTCTTTATTCTAGCAATATAGATCATTACTTTAGAGTTTCCTAGCACATGTTAAATCAATAAATGCCTGAAAATGATGAATCTTCGAACTGGTACGATATAACTTCTTCATCTTGGATGCTACAACTTTTACGAAATATTAACTACTAGCTTTTACCCACGGCTTTGCTCGCGTCATAAAAGGATAAAAGTAGCCTATGTGACATAGAATACACACAGCGCCATCTATACCAATACTTTTGTTTTCAAGTTACTTAAAAGTACCCTATTATTTAATCCAGACTTCTAACTTTACGTCTGCAAAAATTCAAAGCAATCGGTTCAGTAGTTACGGCGTGAAAGCGGAACAAACAAACAAACTCACTTTCCAATTTATAATATTAAGTAAGGAAGTAAGGATATAGTAAGGAGTAAGGATTGCTCCAGATAGCTAGTTCTAAAGATACGTACCATTTTTTGCCACATAAGTCCGAAAAACATGATGTCGTTTTACAATTGATTATCACTTTTGTCTTAAATTCGCAAACGTGATATAATTATGCTAAGTGTCCAGAAAGTCCAGATAGAGTTGAGTGTAGAAATTCTCACTCCTGTTTAATTTGTATGGACTCAATAGCGAACGGTGGATGCTATATAACGATAGCAGAATGAGAATAGTTACTAATATTATTATGATATGTTATTTAACTTTTTTAATAATTATAGATGAGAACCTCGTGAAAGCAGAGAAGGATAAACAAATAAATCTCGACTTGGCACGAGGTTGTCGTCATGTGGTATGTGGATTCGGCTATAATTGTGCCGATAGTCGTGTCGGCCAATGGGTTAATTCTTAACAGCCTCGACAACCACCTTAGGAGGCTGGCGTTAGGTGGATGGATCAAGGGCTTAATACAAAAGGCAGTTCTCCATGAAACGGCGCGCATCGTGAGGAGGTTTCTATCTCTGGAGCCCTAACTACTGGTAGCTTGGACCGAGCTCCCGATACTGGTGGGCTCCTATTTTTACATTTCTAAATTTTGTTATCTGATTTTATTTTTAAGTACTTAAATGAAAGTATATAGAACTTATAAAATACTTACTGATCTGAAAGGGCCAATGTCCATTTTCGTCTTGAGATTGTACCTTGATCTTATGATGTCCTAGTACTATGACTCCCATGGGTTCATACCATGGTTCTGGTCCTTTTAAATAGAAGAGCAGGTTACCTCGGAGACGAAACCACCGGACTGAGCAACCTGAAACCCAATAGACCAATGAGTTACCACTGAGTAGTAATACTTATATTTTAAATTCTCTTCTAAAAGTTACTAAAAAATAATAATCATTTCTTATTTTTATGGCATTAGTCGGTAAACGAGTAGACGGATCACCTAATAGTAAGCAATCGGCGTCGCCCATCCCCTGATACATGGAACACCAGAGGCGTTACAAGTGCCTTACTGACTTTTTTGGGATTACGAGTTTGAGGATCATTGGGGATTCGGGGATTTTGTAGATTGGGGAAGGGGAGGGGGTTATTGGGCCTCCGGTAACCTCATTCACACTACGAAACACAAAGCAAGCGTTGTTTCACGTCGGTTTTCTGTGAGGCCGTGGTATCACTCCGGTCGAGCCGGCTAATTCGTGCCGAAGCATGGTTATTCCACACTAAGATAGCTAAATATATTCAGACGTAACATAGGTACTCTCTTAAACTTATTAGTTGTTTATAACTTAACCTTGAGAAAGGTTCAACCACTATCTAAACACACTTTCAAATCTAATCTATTAAGTTCTAACGATAAATTACAAATCGAAGCCATAAAAGTATGATTATATTGGCTATGAGTCACCATGTTAAGAGCAAGTGCACAACAATAGATACTTCTTCAGATAACCTTATGAAGTAAAGGCCACACTGTTGCTGCTGCTTATGAAGTAAAGCTGGGAAACGTGCGGGCCGTGGATGGAAACTACATAGTAATAGTAATCTACTTGGTGTTAACATACTGGTACTAAATTCCAGCATCGCATGTTTAGTTTCGGCCTAGGTAGTTCTTGACTTCACGAGTTTTGACGATTTTTTCACTGTGTACGTGTAAGTCCTAAAAATAATGGATATTTATAGTTGTTATACATTACTAATTAAGTACCTTTTTATCGGGCTGATTGATGCAATATAATGTTCAAATCGAAAACTATGGATACAATGAAATTCGTATAACTCAGATAAGCCGTCAAGGTGAGAATCACAGCACATATAAAGTGAGAATAGCATCACTAGTATCATTCATAGGTAAAATCATGTCTCTATGTGAACTGATTTGTTCTCAATGTGAGAAGTTCGAACGATATTCGATGAAGAACATCGAAGTTTGTCCGATTTGCTTGTTGGCCAAACTCAAACTCAAATAATAATAATACGTATTAGTGATGTATTGTTCGCACAATGACGTCAAACACTACCTAAAGCGTGACGTTGAATTAAACTGATGAGACTCATTCAGTCAATAGTCCCTTTTCTGAAGTCCCCTTCGCGTCTGTTAGTCTATCTGTATAAACTTTAAAAGTAGCTAACGGATTTTTATACAGTTTTTTTTGCCAATAGATAATGTAATTCCTGAGAAAGATGTACATATGACTTTTATGGAAGCGAAGCCGCAGAACGCTAGTAAGTATTACAAATGTATGTAATCATAATTAGAAGAAATAATAAAAATACATAACATAGGTAATTTGTTTTTCTCTCTAATAAGTCTCAATCTAAACAGAGTGCGCAACACAGCGCGCAGCGTGCAAACAGGATATAATAATATCGTCATTTTTAATACGTAGTGGCTAATTAGCACTTTTCCGCTGGATATTATGACCGATTAAATATGGGAATACTTATCATTCTCAAAACATTATGGGGCTACAAAAGTTGTTTAGTTGTATAACACAAACCATGTTTAAGTTAGTTTGTTTATTTAACCTCCTTTTTACAAATAATATAATTAGGAGTATTTTTTTAAACGTTGCCCCACACTAGGTTTTTTCCTACACATAACACCCAGTCCCTACGGATTTGACTTTCTCGTTAGTTGAGTGGTCATAAGCAGGACTGCCAAAGATATGGTCTCTGGTTTGATTACCAACGCCTGTTATCTTCATGATATTATGGCCGCAAACATGTCTAGTTGTGTAACACCAACCACGTTATTTTGGTTAACTATTATCTTATACTATTATATAAAGCAGAAGAGTTTGTTTTTTTGTTTGTTTGTTTGAACGCGCTAATCTCCGTAACTACAAGTCTGGTCTGAATAATTATTTTTGTGTTGGATAGCGCATTTATCGAGGATGGCTATAGGCTATAAAACATCACGCTACGACCAATAGGAGCTGAGCTGAACGTGTGAAACCGCGAGGAAGCTAGTTCAATCATAATATAGGAGCTATACATAGATACAATATCTAATATAGGAGACACAAGTAATAGAATGAACTAAGATTTTATCATTTTCATTGTCATTATTGAATACCTAGGTCTATCTGTGCAAGTTTACCAAGACTCATGTAAAATATGCACCATGATATTCTTAGCACGACCTAACTAAGAACAAAAGAGTTGAGGTCGCGGTTTCATAGTACCTCTACTAAGATATTAATTCAGGTCGGACTGTAAGCGGACCATCGGAGATTTATCTCTATTGAAATATTGATGCTTGCTCTTTCTTTCTTTCTCCCTGTCAAGAGACAGGTTGGACCTGTCTCTTCTTGGAAAGATTAGAACTGTGTTTGATTCATAAGTGATGAAATTTGAAGGTTCTAGCCACAAAGCAAATACAAAGTGATACTCGTTTTGAGATGGGTATGCAAAGAAAGTACCAACCATTTCAAATTATAGGTAAAAGTGCCTAAAACCTATAACATGAGATTGTGTCAATTTTGGAGACTTGGTGCATACAGCCATAATTTTTAGATAACGTTTACGATTCTAGAGAGCTTAAACAATTTATTTTTGGTATTGAATTCAGTGTAGAAATATTATAACTACTAATACGCGTGCAAAAAAAACACGAATACGTCACAACGAACGCAATAACGCGTGTTTTGGATGTTTCGTTGTTATATATAGGTTTAGCGCCCCGGGCGGTTTCATCTTCCACCCCCAAAGATATGTGATATTACTTTCGCGTCATTTATATCAACTAGCGCTCAAGGCGCGGCGCGTCGCGACCCACGCGCGCCACAAAGAGCCATCAGACCACCACAGATGGGGCCCAGTAGGACTCATGCCGATAAGGAGCCGCGGAGGACGTAACGGGTTGCTGGGGCTCCGGCTCGAAGAGCAAAAGTGGGGTGGTTTTTAGTCTGATACCTCTCGCCTCAGATAGAGAAATAATTGGAATATGAACCCCCTCAATAAAATGAACAAAAAAGCGGTCAAGACGCAACTCCCTCCTACGCGACTACCCCTAACATATTAACCTTTTGACCGCCAAAGTCGTATATAGACGACAAACTTTAAAAAAAAAAACGACAAGCAAAATGTGGTCAGCATGCCGAGTCTTTAAGCTAAATAAAGATTTTTATTTCTTTTTCTAATTATGTTTCTTGACTCATTATTATTAACATTAGATGACGTTTTTCTTAATATTTTGTCTATATTTACATAAGATGACAAAAACTTACATACATAACATAACGCCTTATATACCCAAAGGGATAGGCAGAGGTGCATATTATGGCATTACCACTGTACAATGTAACACCCACTATTCACTATGTATGTTATGAATCCCATGTAATGGGGGTGAGCACAATTCCAGGCTCCGTGCTACTACGGAGATATTAAAAACACCAAGTATTACTTCGCACGACTCAGGAATCGAACCCGAGACCAATTGCCCAGCAGTTGCATTTGCCTCGGCCTCGACCACTTGGCCAACGAGGAAAGTTCCATTAAGCTCAGCAATACAGTTGTGCCTCGCTTATCTCCACGAACCATACATTTTAATGTAAATGTTGTCAACTCTGCTCTGTTTCCACTGAATAGGAACAGAGATGAAATGTATATTTTGAGCAACGCGATCGATCATCGATCAATTTTTATAAATCTGTCAAGCACCGCGCAGCTCAGCTTCTGTGGAAACGCAGTGTAACGTCTTTGCTTTTTCGACGTGGCGGACAAAAGGTTAAACTACGAAATAAATTTTATATTTTTTTTTTATTTGATGGGCCGAGATTTGAAGGTATATAGGTATATAGGTAGTGTTACAGTCACATATTTTATCGCTCACTATATTTATATTTGTGACTATTAATATTGTCTAAGTATTTCAAACACTAAAATGCCAAATAGTAATATTGGGGATTGATTTAGTTTTCGAACGTGGCAACTCTATCCCTGTCGGGTATTCGCGCGGTTTTGTTTTTGACAGCAACAGATTAATTTTTGTAAAACAACATAAAACAAGTGAATACAAATTATTATTGAAGAAGTCTGAGTTTTAATTAAGATTTTTTTTATGGCATAAGCCGCTAAACGAGCAGACGGATCACCTGATGGTAAGCAATCGGTGTCGCCCATTGACACCTGGAACACCAGAGGCGTTACAAGTGCGTTACCGGCCTTTTGGAGATTAGGAGTTTGAGGATCGTTGGGGATTCAGGAATTGGGGAGATTGGGGAAGGGAAGGATAATTGGGCCTCCGGTAACCTCACTCACACGACGAAACACAACGCAAGCGTTGCTTCACGTCGGATTTCTGTGAGGCCGTGGTATCACTCCGGTCGAGCCGGCCCATTCGTGCCGAAGCATGGCTCTCCCACACTTAGATAACCATCCTTCTGAGCGTTTTAGCTCAGAAGTGGGATTACAACAAGACATATTGTTTTGTTACGCCCACAAGTTAACATCAAATACAAAGAAACGAGGAAGTTCTGAAGAGAATCGGATCGGAGCCTAGGCGTAGACTTCAAACACTCATAACACCTAGGAGCCCCATATTTTTAACAAAGGAAGTCTATCGTGATACAAGGAACAGCAATGGCATGCAATAAAACCGAAGTCGTGTCCTCACACGAACGTCGAAACCAGGATCGAAGTCGAAAGTTTAAAACTGAAGCTGGACCAACTGTCATCGCTTTCAGAACATTAAGGTCAGCCACCACGAACTGATTTGTTATTACACCAGAATTTAAACCTTAGCTCACTCGAGATTTGATCAAGTCATGTCTAAAATATGTTTTTCTTTCTTTCATGAATTGCGCGAGAGGCTTTATATATTGGAGCAAGAATTGATGAGACAACGACGCCGCAATCTGAAGTCACATGATGTCTCTGGTGATCATGGACGGCATGTTTGAAAATCCAGTGTGATTCGTAGCTCCTTTGGAAATAACACCGAAAACTTGAGTTCTCAGCAAATGAAGTTCTTTGAGCTGCTAAGTTTTTGAAGAATTTATTAATGTCTTTAAGGGTAAAGATTATGAATAGTGTCTGGTAAGATATCTTTTGTTTTTAAAGATTTATTGTAACTGTATTTAATTTACAATGCAATTGCAATGCACTGTACCTAGACGTGATAGTGTCTACATGACTCATGAGCTTGGGCAGACAAGAGCCGAGCATGAGAGTTATGTATGGCAAACCTCTTCAATTGGATAGTGGAAGAATAGAGAAGCTATCCTTTGTTGAGTTACATTTAGATTATTAAAGCGGTAGTGTCTGCATGACTCATGAGCTTGAGCAGAGAAGAGCCGAGCATGAGAGTTATGTATGGCAAACCTCGTCAAGTGGATGGTGGAAGAATAGAGAAGCTATTCTTTGTCGAGCTACTTTAGAATATTATAGTGATAGTGATTAATTTTTTTTATGATTAGTGAGTTAACATCGGTGAAATAATAAAAATGGCATTTTTGTAATTTCATTTATGATTGCAATTGCATTGTAGACTAAAAACAGAGACAGAGTGATAGTGTCTGCATGACTCATGAGCTTCAGCAGCAAAGAGCTGAGCATGAGAGTTATGTATGGCAAACCTTGTCAATTGGATAGTGGAAGAATAGAGAAGCTATCCTTTGTCAAGCTACATTTAGATTATTATAGCGATAGTGTCTACATGACTCATGAGCTTCAGCAGCGAAGGGCTGAGCATGAGAGTTATGTATGGCAAACCTTGTCAATTGGATAGTGGAAGAATAGAGAAGCTATCCTTTGTCAAGCTAGAGGTACATTTAGATTATTATAGCGATAGTGTCTGCATGATTCATGAGCTTCAGCAGCGAAGAGCTGAGCATGAGAGTTATGTATGGCAAACCTTGTCAATTGGGTAGTGGAAGAATAGAGAAGCTATCCTTTGTCAAACTACATTTAGATTATTATAGCGATAGTGTCTGCATGATTCATGAGCTTCAGCAGCGAAGAGCTGAGCATGAGAGTTATGTATGGCAAACCTTGTCAATTGGGTAGTGGAAGAATAGAGAAGCTATCCTTTGTCAAGCTACATTTCGATTATTATAGCGATAGTGTCTGCATGATTCATGAGCTTCAGCAGCGAAGAGCTGAGCATGAGAGTTATGTATGGCAAACCTTGTCAATTGGGTAGTGGAAGAATAGAGAAGCTATCCTTTGTCAAGCTACATTTAGATTATTATAGCGATAGTGTCTACATGATTCATGAGCTTCAGCAGCGAAGAGCTGAGCATGAGAGTTATGTATGGCAAACCTTGTCAATTGGATAGTGGAAGAATAGAGAAGCTATCCTTTGTCAAGCGACATTGAGATTATAGGTGATGTGATTAATAATTTTATATGTTAATGAGACAGCATAGTGAAATAATAGAAATAGTTCTTATGTACTTTATTTATGTTTTTGTTAAAACAATTAGACACATGAAACCAATTGTTCAGTTAGGTTTGAATTTATATTTGCTAAATGTAATAAACTGTTGAACCAACAAAATTATGTAACTAGAGAATTGTATTATGAACCTGATTGAAAAAAAGAGTAACCTATGGAGTTTCTTGCTCGTTCTTCTCCATAGGAGTCTACACCTTGGAATGAGCAAATAGCTTCACTTTAAATTTTTCTGTTGTCGTTTAGAAGTGAAATAAATGATTTTGCTTAAAACAATTATGGCCTTAACGAAGGGACTCATTAATGAGTAGGATGGCCGACTGTTACAGTCACATATTTTATCGCTCACTATATTTACCTCTATATTTGTGACTAATAATATTGTCTAAGTATTTCAAACACTAAAATGCCAAATAGTAATATTGTAGATTGATTTAGTTTTCGAACGTGGCAACACTATCCCTATCGGGTATTCGCGCGGTTTTGTTTTTGACAGCAACAGATTAATTTTTGTAAAACAACATAAAACAAGTGAATACAAATTATTATTGAAGAAGTCTGAGTTTTAATTAAGATCACCATCCTTCTGAGCGTTTTAGTAGGTACTTTCGCACGTTTCGACAGGCGTTTATTTTTCCTCCAACGCAGGTGATATAACTAGGTAGACGGATAAAAAGCCAAACACGTATTTATACAAATTTGACGTCAATAATGTTAAGTATCTAGTCATATTTCTTTACTAAACAAACCACTTTACTATGTAAGTATGTACATAAAATAAATGTATATGTTTATTTATAGAGGTATATCTAAATATATAAATAAATATATATTTAAATGTACGTATGGAGTCGATTTATTCAGCTTAGATCACATTCATGTATTATAATATTTTGAAAATCAATCTGGTTTAACAAACAGCTAGAAACACAAATGTTTAGGTATTATTAGAAAGTAACATTATTATAGTTAACAATAAGACAACAACTGAAAAAATAGTGATTTGCTTTTTTATGGTATAAGTTAGTAGACGAGCAGATGGATCACCTGATGGTAAGACATGGACACCCACAACAGCAGAGGCATTACAAGTGCGTTACCGGCCTTTTGGGGATTAGAAGTTAGAGACGAAAGACACCGCAAGCGTTGCTTCACGTCGGTTTTCTGTGAGGGCGTGGTATCACACCGGTCGAGCCAGCCCATTTGTGCTGAAGCATGGCTCTCCCATACTTAAAAAGACTTTTGGAAAGGCTACTTAACCGTTTTTAAAGTGGACATTATAATCTGTATGTACCTAGATGGCATGAATCTTTGAGTATGAAGAACCAGTAACTAATTATAGAGAAGATATTGTTACTAAAGTTTTTGTTTTTATCGCATTAGTAAGTGACAATTAGACTATAAACATAACACCTTTTATCCCCGAAGGGATAGACCGAGTTGCACATTATGGCACTTAATGTCACTGTACAGTGTAACACCCACTTTTCACTATTTACGTTATGAGTTGTCTGTAATAGGGGTGAACCTATTTCCATATATGGGGCACATTTCCCGACTCCATGCTACTACTGAGAATTTTAATAAAACCCAGTAATACGTTAGCCCGACCTGGGAATTAAGCCAAGGCCCTTTGCCCAGCAATCGCACTTGCAACCACTCAACCAACGAGGCAGTCAGCCATCAGTTTTGGGAGTCAACGACAAAACTTAATGTTGATATCATAACTACACATGATTTGAAAATATTATGTGTAACATCCGTTATTTCATGAGGACACCTGACCTAGAATAATATCATAAATCATATTTTGCAGTCACTATTTCAATAATGTACCATACTGTGTTCACTACTGAAATAGTGTATGTTACACAAATATACAAAAACTACTGAACTCTAACAAAACTGAGCTTGATTTGGTACAAAAATAAATTACAGTCTATAGTATCTTTTCAGATTATGATCATACAGAGGCTACTTTTCAGTATCGGAACTTAGCATAAAGTTACATCACAAAAAGACACATTGTTATCTCTATGGCCCTATTTGTTTAAGAATAAAATAAACAGTATACTTTACACATCTGTGGACTTTAAGACATGTTGTTTATGCAATAGAAATAAAACAGATGCTCACATCGTGGCTTGATTCTTACAGATAGGTATCTAGCTAAAGGTTACTGAGACTAACAAGAGGTTTTTCGCGCAACACATGTTTGTTATGATAAAAAAAAATATGGCTCTTAGGCCCGTATTAATAAATAGGTCTCAATCACGATGTCAAGACCGGCATCAGTTGATACGTTCTCAAGATGCGATCAGCATCTTAATGTCGACGCTAATTAATAAACCTATATCCACACGATCTCAGGTGATACCGCGGTTTGGATCGAGGTATCAAGATTCGTAATTTGACACTCAATGAAATCCTGATATTAAGACTTGTTACGTCACAGCGAACGAACTAATACATCTTTCGTTCATTGCGTTTAGTAATAGCTGTGTAGAACGATAATATTCAACTCTGTTTGCATAGGAATAAAAGATTATTTCCAGTTTAAATGGATTAAAATTTTAGGAAATTGTATTACTTTTTTATATTGTATACATTATGATTTTTTTAACCATAAAAAAGCATTGTTTATTATAAAATTACGTTTAATTTTATGACGAACGCACATGCCAATGATTTCGCGTCACCTTATTATCATAATCTGTGATTCCCTTTCTCTCAATTGTTTATTAAGTACTTGACAATACAATTACATCAGTGTTTCGTGTTTATTTACAAGTTACTTATTAATCG
Source organism: Spodoptera picta (assembly GCA_038387885.1). NCBI lineage: Eukaryota > Metazoa > Arthropoda > Insecta > Lepidoptera > Noctuidae > Spodoptera > Spodoptera picta. Next base: position 1,750,719 of record JAZHFQ010000105.1, read on the forward strand.
ACTGCCTCGTTGGCCGAGTGGTCGCAAGTGCGACTGCCGGGCAAGGGGTCTCGGGTTCGATTCCCGGGTCGGGCAAAGTATTACTGGGGTTTTTAAAAATTATCAGTAGTAGCACGGAGTCTGGAATTGTGCCCGGTATATGGCAATATGCTCAGGCTTACATGGGACTAATAACATAAATAGTGAAAAGTGGGTGTTACATTGTACAGTGGCATAATCTCTGCCTACCCCTTAGGGAATAAAAGGCGTGATGTTATGTTACTTATTCATATAATAATAATATCATCGTATTAGTCGACTTCATCATAATAATTGATTTCGGAAATAATATTCTCAATATTCATGGTTCCCGCGAAATACTTAGGTACGAGTTCACGATATTAAGTCCAGGGTCGACTGAACTTAACAATCGTGGTCTTGATAACCATCCTAATACCGATTTTGAAACCCGAGTAATGTTTATTAAACAATGCGATCTCAGGTGATGACAGAGTCTTAAACCGCGTATTAGGTTTTGTTTATTAATACGTCGGAATATCAAACAGGATCTTAACATCTCGATCTTACGCTGATATCGGTTTATTAATACGGGCCTTAATGCCGCTGTAGAATGTAATACCCTCTTTTCACTATTTACGTTATGAGTATCATGTAATAGGGGGTGAGCCTGTAGGCTACTCACCTACATTTCATTATTCTATACTTTCCTCAAATTCATACTTTTTACTATTAGTTAGCTCACCTCTTTTCTTTGGTATTTTCTTCTTTTAATACAATCTGTCAAATTCTTTTGTTTGTCTTGTGATAATTTTTACTCTGTAATTTTTCCATATATAAATGTCTTCACAATGATTATATTTTATTAAAACAGATTACTTTACACCTTAAACATTATTTACTTTCCGCCGCATTGGTGGACTCTATAGTGCTAACTCCCTAAAAGCCTATTGCCATGTATGGGGCACATTTCCAGACTCCGTGCTACTACTGAGAATTTTTTATAAAACCCAGTAATACTTTGCCCGACCTGGGAATCAAATAGGAGACCCCTTGCATGGCAGTCGCACTTGCAACCACTTGGCCAACGAGGCAGTCAATTGTTATGATAGTAGGTACATATTAATATCTATATGAAAAGTTGATTGTTGATGAAAGAGCTATGTAAGAATAGACGAAAAAATAAAGAATTGTAGTAACAAGAGTCACTTGAGTCATTGTAATTTTCATATAACTGTTGGAACCTCACCAATCAACTGGTCCCATTTGATTCTCAACTTATATTGACGTATAGAGCGGAAAATTACCCATTGAGTGTACTTCGTACAATAATATTACACATAGTCACTTAGTACAAACTCAAACTCAAACTCAAAAGCATTTATTTCAATTAAACCATAATTTGGTACTTTTGAAACGTCAACAAATATGAGATATATAATAGTCTGTCAGTCTGTCCGTCAGTGAAGCTAGGCGCTCGTTCCAAAATGTCGATTCGAGTGGAGAAGAACGAGCAAGAAACTCCATTCGTTACTCTTTTAAAAAAAGTCTGTTTTATATTGCTCTGATACATATTCCAATATTGTACACACATGTGAGAATAATGTAAAGACATACCTGACGCAACATACAAATAACAGAACATACTAAAATATAAAAAAAAAACAAAACCAAGAGAAAACAAATATCTTAAGTCTGACATGGTCCTCACATATGTATACTGACAATCAGTGTTGGGCAAAATTTAGTTAACTAATGATTGACGACTAATGATTGAATGTGTTAGTTATGATTGATGACTAATGATTATTTAGTTTAATCACGAGGTGATGACTAACGATTGATTAGTTTTAATCTTAATCAAATAATCATGATTATTTATTTATGATTGATATTTTTTAATACGAGGTAAGGTAAAATATTTTTTCTGCTTCTTAAAAAAATACTGAATTGGACACAAAACGTTACTGTAGGTTAGGTTAGACTTTAGTGTTTTAGTTTAAAATTCAGTATTTTTTGGTGGTCAGATAAATAGATGCCCTGGTAAAATCTTATGATACGGAGAAATGGTTTTCAGTATAACGGGGTTTTTTGTAACACCTTCTATAACTTTAGTAGTTTTTAGGGTCCCGTACCTCATCTGACTGTAATCATGTAATTTATTACTTGTTTTTCGAAAAGTAAATGATGTCATCGTATTGCTTTAACGATTATGAGACTAACTAAATTACACTTGTATTATTTTATTTATTTATTAATCATCTCAGTGTAACTGTATTGAACTTTATAAACACAAATAATATATTTAAGAAAGCTATATAATATAGGGTGTAAAGGATGGCTTACCAAAGTAAAACCATGGACTCAGATCATCATCCTAAGTAACGGACCGAAGGAATTTTTTCTCGGAAAAGAAAAAATTTTGGCCTTTCTATACATTATATTCTATTAGCAGCCGACTTTAATATTTTGTATGCAGAGTCAAAATTTTTTTTCATTTCCGTACCTAATTCCTTCAGTACTTTACTCAAGATAATGGTCTGAGACTTCGGTCAGCTGATCCTTATACCCTGTATGTGTAGTGTACCAACACCTGTGCATCGAGCTTAGTCATACATTCATGATTAGAACTAATGATTGGTGATTTGCGATTAACGAATTTAGTCATGACTAATGATTGTTCTCGTTAGTTATGATTAAATTAGTAATTAATCATGATTAGATCAATCATGATTGATCAATTGATTGAATAAATTAGTTGATTTGCCCAACACTGCTGACAATCCATATAAAATAGTGCTTCTATACAAGAAAAAAATAAAAAATATACTCTTGTTTAAATAAAGAAAGAAATGCTCGATGCCACAAGAAAAATAGATTGCCTTTATCGGAATCAAAGTGTTAAATTACCTATTATCGTAATCTGAACTAGGTACTGACTACATTTGAGTATTGTCCAGTGGAGCCGAACCAACACGCTGCCAAGCATTCCTATCCTCAAGATAATCAATCACCCTGTAGTACGCTTGTTTATATAATTCGCGCTTAATATATGTTTTAAATTTACTTTCATTTAGATCTAGTATGCTATTTGGTATTTTATTATAGCATTTAATACCTAACCCCATAAAGGATTTCTGCACCTTGGACAGTCTAAATTGCAGTACAGCTAACTTATTCTTGCCTCTAGTATTAAGATTATGTCTATCGCTTCTTTTTTCGAACAATTGCCTATTCTTTCTTACATACATTATATTTTCATATATGTATTGACAGGGCACTGTTAAGATGTTTATCGTTTTAAACAATTCTCTTAGCGATTCGCAACAGCGTAAGTTATATATTACAAAAACATAAAACACAATCTCAGAGATATGGGCAACAAAGATTAAGTTTGAAGTTTCCTGTGTTTACCAGTAGGTTATTTTCCTATTATTCTATACTCATAAGAATTAATTCAATAGTTTTGTAGTGTATGAACTCACCCTCTGATCTTCTGAAAAATCCATCCTGTCTCTCTTTAAGTACCAATACGCCTTCCCGGTCGAAATTCTGAGATGTCTGAGATGCCAATGCAGCCAATTCTTGTTTATTATATCTCATATTTATGATATTACTACAAAAGTATCATTTCAAAATTAAAAACCACTAAAAACTGCAAGGTGGCAAGGGGAATACTGAGGGATATAAATTTATAACAACCAAAGTAAGTAAGCGCCTTAGAGGCTCACTGATATTATCAATATTTTTCACAGATTATTTTACGGCATTTTGTCAGCATATTATTCATAATTTAAACAAAAATCGAGTTACTGAATTTTGTCCCTAATTTAGGTGGTCCAAGATACAGACAAGAATAGACAGTTTAATAAAGATAACACAAAACTGGACGTATAGGTCGTGTGTGACATTGACATTTGACATTCAGTTACGTTTTGTTTCATAATAAGGGGGGTATTTCATTTACGGGCAAAACAAAAAGTAATATTTTAAGCCTACTGTTCACGATATGCAGATGCCGCTTCGTGTCAGTTTTCATTGTCTCTTATGCAGAAGATGCAAGCCTTTCTAGGACGCCAATTTGCATACATTCATTAAAGGACGCGTCGTGGATATTAGGACTAAAACAATTTATAAGCATGCTCGCGTCTTTCGAAGTAGAAACCACTCGTGGATATTTATACTGAAAGTATTTTTACTATCGCCGGCCATAACTCCACTACATTGCCACAGAAAAGAAAAACATCATTTTGCTCAAGGACATTAAAAAAAGTTTTTTCAATTAAAAAAAGTTTTTTCAATGTCCTTGATTTTCCTCAACTAGAATTAATAGAATAAAGCTGAAGGAGACCTTATTAAGTACTTGAATTATTGTCATTTGAATGAAAAATTTAGTTAATTTAATTGTGTATTATTTTTCACGTTGTATTTTAAACTTTTAGGCAAATCACGTATAATGCTTCGATATAAATGATAAAACATTATCAAAACAGTTGATTTATTCTAGTTTACAACAACGTAAATTAAATCTACCGATGAACGGTTATTCTAGGTATTTTCATAGCTATTGTTGTCACATCGGTACGCACTGCACTATACCATTTTTTAGCTAATGTTCTGTCTGCTTATTTATTTTAAGTCTGTGTTTCTGACAAGTAAGTGGTGGTGGTGTCACGGTTTTAATTTTTAGAATACTTGCTTAATCGTATAAAATAAACCCAAATACAAAATGATTAATTTGTAAATGTCTATTTGTAAAAATAACTATAGTGTTAGCAGTGTCAGTGTATTTGATATGTACATTTGTCGAGGTTTTATATTTGAAGTCGTATAATTTACTTTAAAACTTTTCAATTAATCTAAAAAAATTGATATTTACAATTAATCCTTACTATAATATTATAAATCGGAAAGTGAGTTTGTTTGTTTGTTTGTTCCGCTTTCACGCCATAACTACCAAACCGATTGCTTTGAATTTTTGAAGATGTATAGTTAGAAGTCCAGATTAAATAATAGGGTATTTTTTATCCCGGAAAAATTTGATATTCCCGTGGGAAAACAAAAGTATTGGTATAGATGGCGCTGTGTGTATTGTTATATGTCACATTGGCTTTTTATCCCTTTGTGACGCGAGCGAAGCCGCGGGTAAAAGCTAGTTATTTTTATATTTACATCACAATTTAATGCAACCAAAATTCATAGATATCAATAGATATTTTTATTGAAATCCAAGTATGGCCGGCTTTATAAAGTTGCAGTTGTCAGGAATGGGATCTTTATATGTCACGTGACACATTCATGATCATTCGTAAAGAAGTCGTCTATTCGTCTTTTTTACCTCTCCACGCCCGGCGGTAGCTTGTGCTCTTACTGATATTTATTTTGTGATTTAAAGTTAATTACTGAAAAATGGACACAAGAAAGCTAACAGAGATTTTGCGTGGAACAATCGATCCTGTTCAGAGACTGGCGGCAGAAGAACAGCTTTCCCAGGTGAGTTTTAATATACACCCATCTATCAACCACATGCTCATGAAATTTAGCGCGACCATGTTGCATATCTCGTTGAAGTTGGGCGGGTCTATTGTTGGAAGTACTTCATAATTTTGTCGTGTTATGACATGCCGCGCTGGTATCAAGGAGCACCATGTTTTAGCTTAGTTATGGATTTTAAGTTTTATTTGTTTTAACTACTCTCCGTAGGCTGCTATAGAAGTAATATTACAGATACCTAAATTGCCATTATGCGATCTGACCGAGACTTAGGGGCATGGGACAAGAAGTTCTAACCAAAATTAAACAGCTCATATAGATCAAGAAGATATAAATAGATCCCATAATAATTGTAGATTTCGACAATTTTGGCGCAATTTCCTCGTAATTTACTGATGCCACAATAAATAACCTTTCCTTTGTCTAGGACATAAATCTAAATAATCTAATAATCGATTTACTGTCATTGTATCGAAAGAAAAAGTAAATTGAGAGTAGGCATTTTCCCGCTATTATTGTTATATTGTTAGTCGACTGTTAGAATGATATAGGTATGTTGTTGCTACAAATGAGATGCTTCCTGTAGGGTAGTGTCAGTGAATGACATTCAATTGCAGTAGGGTACAATAATTTGCTCTGGATTGAGAACCAATTCAATTTGAGGTACGGCTACATTTTGCAGTAAAATAAGTCAACCTTCGAGTTTCTAGAAATGAGTTTATTTTCAGATCCACAAGATTATCGGATTTGCCCCTTCATTATTGCAAGTTGTTATGCAAAATGATGTTCCCATACCAGTAAGACAAGCTGGTGCAGTATACCTTAAGAATCTAATTAATTCAGGATGGCAGGAAAAGGAGCCAGAGAATGGCGAACCTATTCCATTTAACATCCATGAGCAAGACCGCTGCATGGTCCGGGACCTTATTGTAGATGCTATTATACAGGCACCGGATATAATAAGAGTTCAATTGTGTGTCTGTCTTAAAACAATCATCAAACATGATTTCCCGGCTCGATGGACTCAGATTGTGGACAAGGTCAGCATATATTTGCAAAGCCCGGAACCAAACACATGGATGGGAGCTCTACTGTCTTTATACCAGCTAATCAAAAATTATGAATACTGCATTGCTGAAAAAAGAATTCCACTAAATGAAGCAATGAATCTGCTTCTGCCTATGATGTACAACTTGATTGTGAATCTCCAAGGCGATCCTTCTGCAGAATCTGTCCTGATACAGAAGCAAATACTCAAATGTTTCTATGGTCTAATAAAGGTAATGTATTATCTATTTACTTGACTATTTATTTAACATAAGGGTACACAGAAACTTCAATTAAATCCATTATGTCCCTTGCAGTACATTTTGCCTTTAGACCTAATCACAAAGGATATATTTACCAAGTGGATGGAGGTGTTACGAGTAGTGATGGAACAACCCGTACCAGAGTCAACTTTGCAAGTCGACGAGGATGAGCGTATGGAACTTCCATGGTGGAAGTGTAAAAAGTGGGCGGTGCACACCTTATACAGATTGTTTGAACGGTAATCTGAAGTTAAGAGCTTAGATTGTAATTTGGGCTTAGTGTAACAATGGACAATAACTTTAAAACTCTGTTAACTAGGTATGGCAGTCCAGTAAATGCCCGTGAAGAGTATGCACAATTTGCCGAATGGTACCTTACTACCTTCACTCGTGGAATCTTGGAAGTTCTGTTGAGAGTATTAGACCAGTACAGAAACAAAGTATATGTTTCACCGCGGGTTCTTCAACAGACAATCAGCTACATTGACCAATGGTGAGAATGTTTCTTCTAATAGCTTCAGATCATTGTATTTCATTTGTAGGTCCTTACAATATGACTGCACGCCTGGCACGATGGCTGGGCAACCGGCACTCTCGCATTCTGTAGTGGGTTCGATTCCTGCATGGAGAAACTATTCATGTGATCCACAAATTGTTGTTTCGGGTCTGGGTGTGATGTGTATGTGAACTTATTGTTAATGTTTGTAAATGCACCCATGACACTGGAGAAAATCCTTTAAAAAACCTAAGATTTTGTGTAACTGGTTTTAAAGTTTCCTCATCTTGCAGTGTAACCCATGCACATTCCTGGAAGCTCTTGAAGCCCCATATGTTTGCGATCATACAAGATGTGCTGTTCTCTCTCATGTCATACTCCGAGGCTGATGAAGAACTGTGGAAAACTGATCCCCATGAATACATAAGAATAAAGTTTGGTAAGTTCTCTCCGCCTTGTATTTACCACTCGTCATCATCAAGAAGTAATACGAACTTGCTCAAGGCTTTGGCTTGATTACCAGTTAAATAATGATCATACCATATTCACAGCTCTTTTGGTGCTTAGTTTGTCTATATCATTTGTACTACTGTAGGTGCAGGCTGCCCAGTTATTTGATACTCTTTCTGTCTGTTTGCTTGGTGGTATGGTCTGTACCATCTCTCCATAGAGGTGAATAGGGACAGAAGACGGTTGAATCGATACTATGAAGAATTTCCGAACATCTGTTCTGCCTCTATTCGCCTCACGATCCCTATCCACCCCATTTTATGGTATGCCACCTACAGTGAGTGAACTGTATATAAAATACTTAATGTGCGTTTGGTAGAAGTTCAAATGTTATGTTGCTTATACTTTACATTATGAGGGTTAAAACCATTCATATAGCTCTGCTATTTAGTAAAGTGTCTAATGTCTATACCATGAGTTTTTAATGAAATGGTATTTTTTTTAATCATTAGGTATAGTTTGAAGTATGAGCAGTAAATTGCAAAGCACTCACGAATTTATTATATTATCTTTTTTTTGTTACTAATTTTATATTTTTTTATTATATTCCTCTGGTATATTCAATACAAACAAATTGTTTCTCAATATCCACTGTTCCATTAACCGATTTATGATGTTTCCGTATTTCTAGACATATTTGAAGACTTTGTGTCGCCTGTCACTGCCGCTCAAACACTACTGACATCTTGCTGCAAAAAGCGTAAAGATATGCTGGGACGCACTATGCATCTGTGCATGCAAGTGCTAACCAATCAAAATTGCGAGTATGGACCTCGACAGCGTGATGGTGCCTTGCACATGGTTGGCACGCTCAATGATATCCTCATCAAGAAAAAGATGTATAAAGATGAAATCGACTCTCTTCTGAGCCAGTATGTTTTTCCCGAGTTCCACAGTCCTCTCGGCTACATGCGTGCCAGAGCCTGCTGGGTTCTGCATAGTTTTGGCAATATTCGTTTTAAGAATGATCAGTTGCTTCTCGAGGCCATCCGATTAATCGTTACGGCTCTTCTCAACGACCACGAATTACCCGTAAAAGTTGAAGCAGCAGTTGCTATTCAGATGCTTTTGTGTTCGCAAGAGAAAGCTCACAAATATTTAGAGCCTCAAGTGAAGGCCGTGACATCCGAGTTACTGAAGCTAATTCGGGAGACTGAAAATGACAACATAGCGATTGTACTGCAAAAGATAGTACCCTTGTACACTGAGCAGTTGATCGATATGGCCTACGAGATCACCGAGCATTTGGCGACGACATTTAGCAAAGTAATTGAGACAGACTTAGGAACCGATGAGAAAGCTATTACTGCTATGGGTCTTCTTAACACCATGGAGACAGTCCTCACTGTGATGGAAGATAATCCAGAAATTATGGCTCAGCTGGAGAAGACAGTGCTTCGCGTGGTTGGACACATACTGCATCACAACATTATTGGTGAGTGCATAAATTGAAACGACCGTGGTATCAATAAAGCAATGCAACCTGTACCTGCTACTCATAAATACTTCCGTCGCTTTACACGTTGGGTACCCAACCTAAGTGAAAATAAATTTTACTGTTATGATTTTATTATACCCGATATAAATGTAGACTTTGAAAGAATAGTTTTGACTTTAAAATTGGACCTTAGATTGACATCACCGTTTTGCATGAAACACCTATTCTTAAATAATTCATGATTACTCAATGGTAACAGGAAATCTATCTTTGTCTGTTTTATAGTCATTGTAAATAGGTTTTGGCACCAGAATGTATAATTTACTAGATTAAAGAAGGTGATATGAAATTCTAAGTATAGTGACTGCCTTTGTTATTACAATTCATGTTAGTGTCTTTAATGTGATGTGCTCTTTACATAAACACATTCAAATAGAGTTGAATCCAGTAGTGTACTCACAATATTATCGATCTTTAACGGAAGTAATAAGAACTAGCTAGAATTTTCATGGATTTAGATGCAATTTGATATTATTTCATAATACTTTTACTAAGTATAGAAAACTATGGTTTAATGCGAAGTTCATTAAAAACTTTCTAATATATTTTGAATTCAACAGAATATTACGAAGAAGCCATGACTCTGCTCTGCAATTTGACGTCTCGGAACATTTCTGAGGACATGTGGAAGGTTCTGGAGATGCTGTATCAAGTTTTTGAAAAAGAAGGATTCGACTACTTCACTGATATGATGCCAGTACTGCATAACTACATCACCGTCGATACAAACGCCTTCTTGTCTAATGAGAACCATATCCTCGCGATGTTCAATATGGTTAAAGGAGTAAGTATTTGTTTATTACGTAATTTAAAGTAAAGTAGTGTATTATACCCGTGTGGGTGTCGCGGAGAACCTAACCAGGTTACCGGGGCTCCGGCTCGACGTGCAGGAGTAGGAACGGTGTGGTATTTAGTCAGTAAGTCTGACACTCCCTCCTGCCTCACCCAGGCGGGAGCAGGAATTCGATGATTAAACACCCTTAAAAAAAAATACCAGTGTGGGTAAGGTTATCGGAAGTCTAATCCTCTCCTTCATTCCAAATCCCAAGTTAGTCCCTGATCTCGAAAAGGCCGGCAAGGCAATCTTAACTGTAGTAGTGTGAGTGTCCATGGGCTCGTCGATTGCTTACCATCAGGAGATCAGTCTGCTCGTTTGCTCTACTCTGTAAAAAACACAGGGTTTGCTTAAAAGAATCAAATGTATTATTATGTTTTTCAGCTTACGTAATTATTTGACGATGAACTCGACTACTTTCAAGCCATGCTAGAATGCTGCTCTTGAATATGAGTCCCTAGTATGGCTTGAAACTATTCGAGTTCATCGTCAAATAATTACGTGAGTAAGCCGAGCAACATAATCATCTTATACTATTATATAAAGCGGAAGAGTTTGTTTTTTTTTTGTTTGTTTGTTTGAACGCTAATCTCCGTAACTACAAGTCTGATTTGAATAATTATTTTTGTGTTGGATAGCGCATTAATCGAAGATGGCTATATGCTATAAAACATCACGCTACGACCAATAGGAGCTGAGCAAAGCGGGTGAAACCGCGCGGAATTAGCTAATTAATTTAATATGTCTCACGAAAGTTAGTAAATAAAATCAAATGCAGGTTATGAACCGCATAGTTTACAGTTGCTTCGTCTTTATTACATCTTAGTAACAATTTAGCGATGTGCATACGCAGCCTATAATCTAAGCGATTGTCTTTTCATGTTTATTGTGTTTCTTTAACAAATCTTAACTTATTTTTTCAAACTCCAAAACATTCGTAATTGTATTATTATCTCTGAGTTTTAAACATTATTTTTGGTGCATTACGATCGGAAAAAGGTGAGCTAATTTACCTAAACTTCAAGGAACAAAAACAAAAAGTGGAGACTTCCGAAGACGACTTAAGAAAGAGCATAAAATAATAGGCTTTTGTTAATTTTGGTGTTGAATAATTTTATTTTATGCTCTTTCTTACATCTTATAATATTTATTGTTGAAAACAATGAAAGTTTTAATTTTGTTTAGTTTTGTGTTAGGAGAGGGGGACTTCTGGGCCCAGCAGTTAACTACGTGAAATATGTCTAAAAAAACGGGTACATTTCTGTAAAGAAAATTACAAAATATGGTACCAGGATTCTACCCAGGAAGCGAGAAAACTTAAATTAAGATAAGACTAAATAATCGATTAAATAAGCCCTAGTAATCGATTATTAATAAATCGCTAAAATCTGAGAATATTTGGCTGATCTTTTTTTTGTTGTTTTGTTATTGTCAAGAGCGCTTACTCGCTTGATTGCGCGTACGAAGTTGCGGGTAGAAGCTAATATGTACCAGGTATATGAATATCAATTCATTAAGGTTTCGTGAAATCGATTTAATCGATTATAGTGTATTTTTTTTCTGACAACCCTTATTGGCGGCTTGCGTTTGATTGACAATGACTGACAGATGTACTTGTTTACTTTTATTCTGAGTGCGCACGAATTTTCCTTGTTTTATTGTTTAAAGCCACGACTTCGGCCTTCAATATTATAACGAAATATTCGACGGATCTTGCTACTCTGAATTACCTGACTCTCTATTTTGGACAACTGTTACACCTATCGATTGGATATCGACGACATGGATCGCTGTATAAATTGTACGATTGCAATTGGTCGCAGTAATCCTATTGGGAGAAAAGTCTTGGAGAATGAGGCGATTTTAACTGTTATTCGTCAGTGGCGAAGTGAGTGATTCAAAAGTATTTCAGAAATTACACAAAAAAGTCACATTGTTATACTACAACCTAACTTTTACTATAATTCAGATAACTTGGTTTCTAGGAAGCCAAATTTCACCAAATTACCAATCTAATTTCATTTAGTTAACACCTGGGCCCAGGAATCTATGGAGCCAATCCCTTCTCCTAATAAAATCACGAAATCAATTGTTTTCTGTATTAATAACAATTATATTAAATGTAATATATAAATATCCCGAAACTGGAACCGGAACTTTCCCGAAAAAAATGTTGTAGTAAGGAAGTCTCCACTTTTTGTTTTTGTTCCTTGAAGTTTAGGTAAATTAGCTCACCTTTTTCCGATCACTGGTTATAATATGCTCAGTGCTTCGAAATGAACTTATGATGATCATTTGGCTATTTTGTGACTTACGGGTACACCATTATTGTTAATGTCCGCATCGAGGAACCCAAGAATACGCCCAAATTATGTTCGGGTCGATCCCCAGTTTTTATGTTTGGCAGTCCCTATTGTTACGATTCAACGAAGCAGGAAAAAAGGAAGGAGATTTGTATCATTGGGCTTCTGCAAATTCCTTAGATTTTTTTCTTATTCGGTTTATGGACTTGTTTAAATTGTGTGACATTTTCGAAGTGCGAATGTTTTGTGTCAATGAACTCGACGTCTCTACTTTATTGGAACATGGCCAATACGAGTGTTACCATAATTATCTGGATGTATGATTTCCGCTGATATCAATAAAGCGTTCAATTTGTACCAGGGCTCTCTCCTACACCTAATGTCTTTAGCAAAATACACTTTAATTTAAGTTGCTCAAAGTTCAAAATCGTCCTGTTACTCTGATTGATTTGTGTAAGGAGTCTGACATTTGTTTTTGGTTATGTTTTATTTCAAAACAAAACAATGGTCGTTTACAATTTGTTGTTAACGTTTCGTTTAGTAGAAAGTAGCTCGTAATAATATTTTTGGACAAATGCTGTGTCGAAAAATCCTATAAATAACGGGTTATGACAGTGAATTTTAATACTAATTATATTAAAATGAAGGGTAGCTCAATTTGTGTGGAGAAATGGTACAAAAATGAACTCTGTTGTCTCTATTATTATCTCAATTAATTTCTATTAATAAATAATAAACAGTTGCGCATTAAATATTGCGTATAATGTCCTTATCAACATTGTATAATTATACAATGTTGATAAGGACATTATTACCACTAACGAAGGCTAAGGCAAGATCAAATTAAAAACAGAAGTTGTAGCTGCTGCGCGGATTTCCATTATACTTGTTTTATGCAGTAAATTTTAACTAAATTATAAAAAGAATAAATCGATTTTTATTTTATTGCGCTAAGGGTACGAGAAGTGCACATTTTAAAATAAATAGTGAACCACTTTCCGTCAAATATTATGTTAATATTCCCTCACAGTAGGGGGCGGGTCCAAACTGAGAATATTTGAAAACGAAAACAGATTCATTATTTCATACTAAAAGTTAATCAATTTTAGTACGAATACCGGAATTAAGACGTCTTATTTGCTTATATTAGCTTAGCGATTATTTGGTACCATAGTACCTCTGGTACCGTTAAGTAAATAAGCGTGATCCGAGCTAGTTAGCCGGCTCTAATTAAAGAAACATTAACCGCTAATCTAATACAGAGGTCATGAATTCAAATTGCGACATTAAACCTACGTGCTTCGCTTTGGCAGCAATTTCTTTATTATTTTATGAAGATAAAATAATTTAGACACCGGCTTGTTAGAGCAACTGTGTTTTTAGTGCTTGAGCCGATATTATAAAGTCGCGAACTATATTTGGCAATTTAGCGCCTGTTTGGATTTTACAGTATCAACATTTTAGCGACTATATACTTTGCTATCCTAAAAGATTTCATTGTCTTGTCCTTGTGAAAATGCCTTTTCTATTGACCTGTTATAAAGAGCAAAACTAAACAAAATAAATCATGTTGTGACCAGGTGCTGAATTCAGATGCTGAAGATGAGTCGGAGATATATGCGGCCAAACTTCTGGAAGTGATGGTCTTGCAATGTTCCAGCAAGATAGACAATTGTCTGCCCTCCTTTGTTGAGTTGGTGCTCAACCGTCTGACGAGGAAAGTCAACACTTCTGAGCTGAGGACCATGCTCCTCCAGGTAAAGTTATAATTTGAACAAGGATTCTCTCAGAAATGATTATTGTTAATACTCTTTAGTGTTTTATAACTAAAATCGTGTACTTTGTATTGCAGGTTCTTATTGCCATATTGTACTGCAACCCCCAACTCTTATTCACAATATTAGACAAGCTGCAGGAGTCTGTGCCCAACGCATCTATCACACAGCATTTCCTAAAACAATGGATCCATGACACTGATTGCTTCATGGGGTAAGATAAACTATTTGTCTTAAATAATAATTTATCTTAAAACTTGTGTACATACATAACCACCATTACACAAACATTATTATGTTGCGATGTAATTTTATTTCATAAAACAATATTCTAAATGCACTTTCTTCCTATATAATTTGTTTTCCAGATTGCACGACAGGAAGCTGTGCGTCCTCGGAATTTGCACCCTCTTAGAAATGGGTCCCCAAAGGCCTAACCTTGATGAAATCATGCCCAAGCTCTTGCCATCATGTCTCGTGCTGTTTGATGGGCTGAAGCGAGCTTACGAAATCAGGGCAGAGGCTGATGAGGAGACATCTTCTGAAGAGGATGACGAAGAAGAAGACGAAGGCATGTTTTGTTTATACACCCTCAACTATTACACGTCATGTTTCCCGAAATGTTGAATCGATTTTTTGAATTTTTATAAATTTCTGTTTTGCACCGTGTCTTTACTATTGTAACAAATGTTTTGCTGACATTTACAGAAGTACTGTCGAGTGACGAAGATGATCTTGACGAAATGAACAACGAGTATCTTGAGAACCTTGCCCGCATGGCTCTCAAGTCTAGCGAGCTACAGGGCGTCACTATGACCGCCAATGTCGAGGAGTATGAAGAGAGTGACGATGTGAGTCCACTTGTTAGTATGATTTGCTTTTTGCGTACTAAGTGTTTAGGCGTCAAGACTGGTCAGGCGATAACGCAGCAGGGAGAAGTTATACTGCAGCCGGGATAACAACTACATTGACAGGTAATACTTTTTTGTATTAGTCTAACATAAGGTCCTGATACGCAATTGAATGTGGTTGGCGTTCCGGAGGTGGATTTTTGTGTTATGTGTGAGTACCCAGTGTTTAATTACTTGTTATTTGTTTTCACAATTTTCATGGGTGCATTATGGGAATAATATTTACTTTTGATTAACTTACATTACTTAAAATGTGAAAGGGTTGGTCTTTAACATGCTTACGCAAACTTATCCTACTAATGGGTGATGGGATTGTGTTGTGTATGGTGATTGTCGAAATAACAATATTTTTCTATGAAAATTGAAGTTAATGTGTCATCAGACTTCAGTTCTTAGGCCGTTTTAAGGATATTCGTTTTAACAATGTTTTTCTGACAGAAAGACCCAAGACCCGCAGAATCCACTGCGCCACCGCAGAATAAAGCTTGGCAACCTGTCGTAAGATTTACCTTTGTAGCACTAGACGAAGTAAAATACTACTTCCAAGTATTTAGTATCCATGCCATAAGTATCATATCGTAATTATTGTTATCACATATCTGTAAATAAGAGATTAAAAACGAACACATGTCTCTGTGTAAAAACAAAAACAGTTTTGATAGTAATAAAACTAGACCTTTGTTCAATGACTAACAAGATCGAAAGCAATGTTCCAAAACTTTGTATTGTTTGTAGAGCTAGTTGGTTAAAGCAGTAGCTAATTCCGTGGTCTTGGCGTCATTCGACATATAATCATAGCCGACTTCACCCACGAATGTCGTAGCTTAGTTGTAGGTTATCATTAGAAGTGGTTCGTTCTGTTCTCAGGATGACGACGATTATGAGCCAGAGGATACCGCCATAGAATGCTATACAACTCCTCTTGATGACAAGGACTGCGTCATTGACGAGTATATCAAATTCAAAACTACATTGCACAGTAAGTATCATTGCTATATTTAAGAATTACTGCATTTAAATGTCATAAAATTGATTGTTATGAAGTTTTCACACTTTCCGCTTAGTAATAAAGTAAAGGATTTAACAATAGTGTTGGTTTCAGCTTACTTGTTAAATAGTCTCACACAATCTGTCTTTATTCAGATTTGTAAAGAAGCAACACTGTTCACTAGACATTCAATTGGATCTAATGTAACGACATCATGTATACCAAAAATGACATACAATTTATCTGTTATAAATGCAGTTTTGATGTGTGTTGTGTTGTTTTAACATGCCTTTTGTAACAAATTGTTTTTATCAATCTTCAGCGCTCTCGACTACTGAGCCAGCCCTGTACCATGCCCTCACGAGCGGGCTCAACGAATTGCAACAGAAGCAGCTAAACGCTGTCTTCGTATTAGCAGACCAGCGCAAGGCGCAGCAGGACAGTAAACGCATTGAGCAAAGTGGAGGTAAAGTATATATTATGCTTGTAAAAGTATCTCAAAAACATTTTGTTTCTCTTAACGCCTCTTGATTTATATTCAAACTAGCTACTTCCGCGCGGTTTCACACGCTCTGCTCAGCTCCTATTGGTCACAACGTGATGTTTCATAGCCTATAGCCATCCTCGATAAATGCGCTATCCAACACAAAAAAAAATCAATTCAGACTCGTAGTTACGGAGATTAGCGCGTTCAAACAAACAAAAAAAGAAAACAAACTTCCGTTTTATATAATAGTATTCAAATAAAAGTTACACATGAATTAAATTATATTAATATCTAGGTTAGTAAATCAGTTATTGTTTCTCTTCCAGGCTATATGTTCACCGTACCTGCACAGGTGCCAACCAAATTCAAATTCGGCTCGTAAATGTAACATAGCAAATATTACTCCTAAACATTCATCACACTTGTTGAATATATCCTCCAATTTGCCGCTTACGCTATAATTAATACAAACAGGTATATCAGCTCTAAATTGCTCGTACGTTTTAGCATCGCAGTTGGAGCACCGGAGCTGCTTCGCACTCCGACGGCTAAGTAAACTGTTCTTAGTTCACATGCGTAGGCGGCCAGCTAAGGCTTAAATTCTTAGTGAGGCTGTAGGCTAATCTATGCCCTTGATTCAAGCCCGCGGCAACATTGGAACAGGAGCATATATTACAAGTGTGCTTGTCTTCGAACATATATGTATACACAGATGTGACACATACAAAATATGTTTTAAAAACTTACAAAGTGATCACTAATGACAAAGGATTACTGTCAATTCAAGCGACTTACTATTTATTATATTTATCACTTTGTAAATATTTATTACATATCGTTACTTTACTGATATTGTGCTTCATACATAATATGTTAAAATTATCTATCAATAGAATTTACTATTATGATATTCTTGATAAAGATTAATATTTTAACCCATAAATCCCTAAGCGGTCACCGTTGACCGCTTTCCACTAATATTACATTACATTATAGACCTTGTTTGTAATGTTTAGAGACTACTTTTGTATGACCAAATGTAGGGGATGGATTTCAACGGGTTAATTTGATGCTAAATAGATATTATTATTGCTTTTGATTGACAATTTGTTCCTGACGAAGCTACTTTAGCGAATGAATATATATTATATTATATTAATTATTATGAGATGAATAAGGAAATTTGTGAAAATTAAATCGAGTTCCTTTATGCTTTGCGACATGTATCCACAATTTTACACATTAGTGCCAACATAATATTATTGTAATCTAATTTTGAAATGAAATACCTATTGAATTGACGGGTTGTGTTGTTCGTAGGTTGTAATCAAATTGCAATTATGTATTATGAAGTAACAATATCAGTATTTCATTGAAAGTGGAGAAAACCTTCAGGTATAATTATGCAAATATGTCTCGACTCGAGAGGCTAAACACACTGTTTACTCTAGATTTATTAACATATTATGATGGTATATTCGGGAATTAGATGTAACAATTTAACTCTGTCTGTTCGTAGTTAGATGGGTTCCGTATTTAATTATAGTTCAATTCATGATATATCAATGTTTAAAATCATGTTCGTTTAGCAAAATATGATATGTAATGATAATGATAATACGTAAACATGTCTAATTCAATAGTCAATAGTTTGTAGGTGGTTTATCCTTAATAGGGATTGATAGTAACAGTCAAATTTTTAAGTACATATCATAACATGTTGCTTGCTCGTCGTTTAATTAGGACGAACACACTCTGCAGACCTTCCTTCAAAGTAGTTAGAATGTACGGAACCCTTGCAGGTTACATTATTAGCATTAATCAAATCTATGTTCTCTAAATCCAAAGTAAGTTTTGGCCATGATGATAGGATAGTGATTGGGCCCTAAAAGTAAACATGTGTTTCAGTAATAATATCAACAAGAAGTGTCTATGATTTGATTACGAAATGTTTAGAGTAAAATTATTTTGTACTCTACTGCCGAACGAAATAAATACAACATATCAACAATAATTGGCTACAATTTTACCACAGGTGATTTCAAATCAAATTAAGTTACTAATTCCAATACTTCGTTAGTAAGAAAATGCTGTAACTGTTTCCTTCAATGTTGATTAGCATAATTTATTTTTGTGATTCTGATGAAGTTCTCAAATTTTAAATACTAATTCGATGAGATATCTGCAATATTAGATTATTCGTTAGAAGGGAGGGGAATTTTAAAACTTAGGATACAATTGATGCTGTTACATCGTTTTCTTACTAGCTAGTTTTTTTCTATTTTTGTTTTTTTTTTCACAATTACTTTAAAATACAGATTATTATAATGTTATATGCATAAAGGATATGCATCACTAACCTGGCAGTTATAGTTCGAAAGCAATTATATTAAGTTTTAAAAATTTATTATGTAGTTGTCAAAACTTTGTTATTTCTGTTTACAATTGGCTGGAAAGATCGTTACTCGTATATAAATAACAGACTTTGTAACTACTTTGGATTAATATTATACACAATGGTCGATGCTTATTCATTGCCATCATTTATATATGTTCAAGTATTTCGTTATTATGAAGTAAATGTCTTGTATATTTGGTATGATAACCTAAACACTGATTGTATGCAGAAATTTTGTTATTAAGCTTATTGACTTTTCGACAACTGTTGATATAATTGTTATAACCATCACAATCTTTGGTAAATAGTCCTCTGCTTTTAAGAATTTAGTGGAATGTGACAAAGTTTATCTGTTAGACTTGTATGAAGGTTCATCTATAATATTTTAGTTCAGATACTTTACAAACACAATTTGATACCTTTTAAATTTGTTACGTAATGATTGAAATGAACTTCGAAGTCAGTAATGTGGCATAAAGGGATGTTCTAGTGTAGATGAGGACTTGTTACTGTTTTCTTCTGGCGTTAGGTGCGAAAAGACTGTTATTACGTTGCTGGAGTGAAATCGTTGACTGATGACTTGCCGCAATCACCGACCGCAGTTCCGCCTACCAGGCCTCGAAGTCGTCTTACATAGTGGTGGTTTATAAGTGACTGGTTAGAGATTAGCATGTAAGGCACCGGGAAGACTACAGATTGGGCCAAGCTCGTATATTTTTATGTAATTAGTCTTAACTTTCAAATTGGAAAATTGTTCAAAATTATAGGAAATTCGCGCACTTCTTTTTTATTTATTTATGATAATTTTCACATAACTAGCAAATACGAGCAAAAGTTTAATATATGTAATAGTGTTCGATCTCATAAACAATATATCCTCATAGTTTTTCTCTCAAGTATGTACTAGAAAAATAGTAAATGACACATATTAAATCTTAACAAGATAGCTGCAGGGCTGCGTAATTCATTTGTTTCTGATTGATGTTGGTGTTTATTCTACGTGGCGATTGTAATGTGTATTCTATGCAATAAATACTACTATGTTATTGTAGTGGCACACTTCACGGTTGTTACTTTTCCTAAACAGTTGGTTGGAGTGCCAACCGACAAAATGTGTATGTATGTTATTTTAAGCGATACTAAACCGCTCTTGTCTAATAGAACTTACTGTCATCACTGAATTGTTTGTGTGATTTGTATTATTATTCTATACCGCAGCTTAGATGTATACACGATTATAAATAATCTGTATTTTCTAATTAATTGGCTTTCATTTCTCTCCTTATTATAAGTCCTAGTAGTCATTAGTTAGGAGTGTGATTATGGATAGTATATCAATTTTTCCCAGTTATGTTATTATTTAGTCTACATAGTATTTGTCTTAAGTACACTAATGGTATGGTATGTCCTCCGTTGGACGACCTAATAAAAGTCGAATAATTCAGTCTACCATTTACTAAAGTGGCAGCACAATCTGTTATTTAATAAGAATTCCTAAATAAACATTCTGAAATATTCTACTCGAAGCAAAGAAAGTAAAATTGATATTTTGCCCTTGTATAAATATTAGCAAACGACTTTTCAATCTTTATTAATCGTATTGTGAGTAAGTGATCTTGTCAGAGTCGTCGTTGTCTGCATAACAAGTTCGAAATTATTATAGAAATGGCTTATAATAGAATAGGTACCTGTAGTTACATATACAGACAGCACCGAATGTCTTGTAGTGTTTATGTCCACGCCCATGTATGAGAATAACAGTTATTGTGACATTAAACGAGCCAGTTATTGTTTTGCGATATTTTGGTGAGTTTTTCATCTCTAGAGGTGATAAAGTTTTCTAATGATTTTGCATACTTTGAATGTAGTACATTATTTGTGCTTTTTGTATCATGTATTACTTATAAGTCATATGTATTTGGTCTATAATTGATTTTGTACCTTTTGTAGAAAGAAAGAGAACAATTTTCGTACGAAAAAAGTGTACATGGAGCCTACTTAATCTACCAAAGCATGGTATGTTAAATATACCTAGTTAAGGATTTGCAGTCAATACCTAAACTATAATACCTATTTGTTTTGGATCTTTTAAAATAAAATAAAGGCCTTATTACATTCCTCAAAACATTGTGGCCTTACATATTTTTATCCTTTGATTATTATTAATTTCACAGCTGTTCGTAGAACAGAATATTTAGTAATATATCTGTATAATAATGTAGGGACAGAAAACACGTACAAATATTTAAATTAAGTGAAACAATACTTATAAAAACGTAAACCTTGTTCAAAAATCCCTTGGTGTCTTGTTCTAAAGGTGTGTATGGTATACAATGTATAGATGGAGCTAGCAGTACCTCAAATAATTCAAGTTTTTACACAAAGCTCTGAGGAGTCTGAGGATGAAGAAATTGATCCCACCATAAACATAAATGTAAAAAAGGGGAGCCAAGTTCAGCCCAAATATTATGCTTTGACGTGGGCTTCGCCGAAAAAAGAATGAAGATCTAAATGAGTGCCAAGTTCTATGGAAAATTTAAATATGTATCTATAGGAACATAATAACGTTATGAACAAGAATCAAACTATATTTCTTTGCTTTATTGGATACCTATAATTGCTGTTATCTAAAAATGTAAGATCTTAAAAGGCCAGCAACGCCTCTGGTGTTTCGGGTGTCCTGGAGCGGCACCCATTGCTTGCCATCAGGAGTATCAGGTGATGAGGTGACCCATATGCTCATTTCAAAAACGGGTAATGGTATCGCAAATGAATACTGCAAAATATTTTATCCTTATGAATAAATAATAAATTCTTCCCCTGTCCAATTGTGTAGGGCAGGTAGGTACTTTCACTCCGTATTTTGTTAATACTTACGCATACGTAGCTATATTTAGCGTTTATAGACTTACGTACTGAGACGTCGCCCCGACCGGACCATCGGACGCCGCGGAGTCTCGGTCCCCCGCTCTAGGCGGGTTGGTAGACTCCGCCCCACCGGACTCGATAACGCGCCGCTAACAGCTTGCTGCTCGCCAGGCTCGCCCCGAGTTTTTTTTAAATTTTCCGGTACATAAATAGGTAATAGGTTCATATTTATGTCATGAGTCCCATGTAATACCCCTATTACATGGGATTCATGACATAAATAGTGAAAAGTGCTGTAATGTGCACCTCTGCCTACCCCTTCGGGGATAAACGGCGTGATGATGTCTTATACGTTAGTAATCTGGCTTTTTGCATCAAATAAACATTTTATTATTTATTATTTTATACCTACCTACCTCTATATTTTTACACCTCGGTTGGAATCATCATGAATCTAAACTTCATTCTATTCATTCAGCCCGCAAAGGTGTTGCTTACGCCCTCTATGGATGCCACTTGTAAAACTACTTACGTAGAGATCATTCCTAGGGACTATCTACAGATAATTTAAAACTGTTTTTTTTGTGATCTTTTCTAGATTTATTTTATCTATAAGTTGTCTAACCTTCCCTGGATTTCCAAGTATAATATTCAAGACCAAAATTAGCTAAATCGGTTAAGTTGTTCTCGAGTTTTAGCGAGACTAACGAAAGGAAATTCATTTTTATCTATATAAGTTCTAATATGTAAGCATTCGTAAACATTAATAGATCAATTACTCAAACGCAAATTACACTGGATGCAAACTTACTATCTACCTGCATTAAGTTATTGAAGACACAATCAAATCCCTACGTACTTATTACTCCTCGGACCATCAGACAACCTCGATTTAAGCTTTCAAGAGTTTTGAGGCATTGCTAACGCCATCTGTGGATATCCCTTGTTAAACTACTTAAGGCCTAAAAGGTGTGGAAAACAGACAGGGATTTTTAGAACAAAATGTAAAGTTTTACAGAAATTATATGTTTATAACTTGCCTACATTACATACTTAATTGAAAAGTTAAGAATATTTTAGCCAGCGGGCGCCGTTACCTAAATACGCATGAGTAGGTATATATCGTCATTGTACCAGTTACCCAAATGTAATAAAGGCTAAAACCATTCATACACATATCGAGACGCGCGGCCGCGCGTCAGCCAAGTTCAGCAAACAGCGCGCGCCACAGTGTATCTTTACACGAACCACTTCGTGCCACTTTTGACCCCTCTATAACTCAAAAACTATTTAACGTAAACACATAAAACTTCGTACGTTTAATTTTATCCGTAAGGACATGTAGAATCCGAAATTTCATGAAGGTAGCTCAAACGGTTGTAAAGATTTTCCACTATAATTGCTCATAGTAAATTGAACCGTGTTTACATTATTATAAGACACATAGTCGCTTCTAACCTACTTCCAGATGTCCTAGAACTTTGAAATTTGGAATACAGCTCTGTTATTATGTGTAACCAATGGGAAAAATCCAAAAGTAACAAAAAGTTCATAAATAAGTGGTGTTCCCATACAAACGTTATTTTCTACTGTTATTGTTCATAGGAAATTGAACCGTGTTTTTATAGACGTAAGACACATAGTCGCTTATACAAAAGAAAAATATTGTTTTATTTTTTCAAGAAATACGTATAATTATAGTAACCTTAATAACCATGGTAATCCAGTCCCAATCTCCAATCCACAATCCCCAATCTCCAATCCGTTCGGCAATGTATTTGTAACATTTCTGTTCTGGTGTTTACAAATAATAAGTTGTAAGTACCTTAGTTACGTTGCAATATTTTTATTTATAGGAAATTGAACCATGAAAACATAGTTATAAGAATCATAATCGCCCATAACAATACATAGGGTGACCAGAGGCCCAATATCCTATCTCGAATTCCTAAAAGTTCGACAACGCCCTTGTCTCTCTGGGGTTACGGGTTTGATAGGTACAAAAATCTTATAATACCTAACGCGCTTTGTACGCTCTAAACAAGCGGCCAATGCGTGCGGTGCGCGGCGTGCAGCGTGGCGAGGCGCGGCGCTGAACCTACCTAACCTACAACGCTCTGATGAATGGTACACAATTATAAGCGATAGCGATTTGATTATAAATTTCGTGGTTAGGTACACCTAATTAATCTAGACCCTAGTCAAATTAAGGCCCAAGATAGCTCGATACTAGAATATAACCGTCTGAGATCATTATATCGCCCGGATTTGCCTAATTTAATTACCAACAGGAAGCGTATTAACAAGGTAGCAGACACAGAATGGGTAATGCGCACTAATATCTTAAACATTCAAGATAGTGTACACAATAATATCGTAGCAAAGAAAACTACTCAACGCAAACGCAAGAGAAGAGATTAAATCTCGATACCTGCTTAGTTTTCTGTTCAAAAAGTAATGATATCCCACCAAAAACATAAATGTACAAAAGGGGAGCCAAGTTCAGCCCAAATATTATGCTTTGACGTGGGCTTCGCCGAAAAAAGAATCTCATACATACATACATAACTTCACGCCTGTCTCCCATGGGGGTAGGCAGAGACTAAGGAACGCCAATTACTACGATTCTTACATACCTCTTTCGCTTCATTAACAGTCATCAATCTTTTCATGCATGCTCGTCGGTTAAGGGTACTTTTAATTTGGCCCTTCTTTAATATATCGCCAATCTGGTCACTATATGTCCGTCTAGGGCGCCCTCTACCGACGGCCCCATTCATATCCGCTCTGTATACTTCCTTCGTTACTCTACTTTCATCCATCCTTTCTACATGTCCAAACCAGCGTAACATTCCCTGTTCAATCCTTGTCACTACATCATCTTTCAATCCACACCTTTCTCTAATAACACTATTTTTCACTCGATCACTCAATTTTAGTCCACACATACTTCTTAGGGCTCTCATTTCCACCGCATTAATCCTGCTTTCATGCTTCTTCTGCCACACCCATGATTCACTACCATACATAAGCGTTGGTGTCAATACACACTGCATTACAGCAAGTCGAGCTTTGCTGGATATTATTTTACTCGACATGACAGAGTGTAAAGCACCATTAACACTATTTCCCGCTTTCACTCTCCTTTCAATATCCCGTCACACTTTCCATCTCTCGTAAATAGTGATCCCAGATACACAAATTCATTCACTTGTTCCAATTTTTCATCACCTATCATTACCTGACATTCTGTTATCACCTCATTTCTTTCTATCACCAACACTTTCGTCTTGTTCACATTTACTTTCATACCTTTCCTTTCAAATGCATCATTCATAGCAGTGATCATTTGTTGTAATTCTTGGGCCGACGAGGCAACAAGCACCTGGTCGTCGGCATACAACAATATTTTAATCACTGTGTCATTCATCCTTAACTCTATCCTTTTCCATCCTTTCTACATGCGCCTAGAGTTCTATCGATGTTCTATTCGTTGTGTGTGAGTCACTCCTACCTGCCACAGGACCTCATAAGGACTATTGTAGTGCCTATTGTGAAAAATAAGACCGGTGACCTTGCGGATAAAAGTAACTATAGGCCTATCTCCCTGGCGACAATTATAGCTAAGATACTGGACGGTTTACTTAACATGCATTTGAATATAAAACTGCATGATAATCAGTTTGGGTTTAGACCGAAACTGTCGACTGAAAGTGCTATACTATGCTTAAAACACACCGTCAGATATTATACGAGACGGAAAACACCAGTTTATGCGTGTTTCCTCGACTTATCAAGGGCTTTTGATCTGGTGTCATATAAGATCTTATGGAAGAAACTTGAGGATATTCAGCTCTCCCAAGAAGTTATATCCATCTTCAAGTACTGGTATACGCACCAAATAAATAATGTCAGATGGGCGGGGGCAATGTCGGAGTCGTACAAACTTGAATGTGGCGTTAGGCAAGGTGGACTGACCTCGCCAACGCTGTTTAATTTATATATGGACTCGCTGATTGTCGCGCTTAGTAGCCAACATATAGGATGTCATGTAGATGGCGTATGCGTCAACAATTTGAGCTACGCAGATGATATGGTCCTACTGAGTGCGTCTATCTGTGGCCTGAGAAAACTTATGCGTACTTGTGAGGAGTATGCTAATGTACACGGGTTAAAATACAATGTGACGAAAAGTAAATACATGGTTTTTGAGGAGGCAGGCGCTAAGTGTCCACAGAACCTACCACCTGTACTACTCAATGGTATTTCTCTTGAGAGAGTGAGCCAATTCACTTATCTGGGTCATATGGTTGCTGTCGACCTCAAAGACCATGCTGATATCGAACGGGAACGGAGGGCACTATCAAGGAGAGCCAACATGTTGGCCCGCAGGTTTGCTCGATGCTCCACGGATGTGAAGATTAGTCTTTTCCGGGCCTACTGCACGTCTTTGTATACGTGTAGCTTGTGGGCAAAATACTCACAAAAGTCCTATGGTTCCCTTCGGGTCCAATTTAACAATGCGTTTAGGGCGGTTTTGGGGTTGCCTCGTTTCTGTAGCGCATCGGGCATGTTTGCAGCAGCGAACACCGATTGTTTTAACAGTAACATGCGCAAAAGAGGTGCTGCCTTGGTGCGCACGGTTCGGGCCAGCTCCAATACCGCTCTGGCAATGATAGCAAGTAGAGTGGACTGTCCCTACATACGTCATTGCTGTGAAAGACACAACCCGCAATGTCGGATGAAGAGATTATATTAACTTTATCTTTGATTTAATTTTGATGTAATTATGATTTAATTTTGATTTAATTTGATTTACTTTTTAATTTGATTTATTTCATTTTAATTTTATTATTATATCATTCTGTTTCATTTTATGGTTATAATGACATATCCTTATAAATTTCCTAAATAGAACAATTGTATCTTTACTTATTAATATATTTTACCTATCGGATTAACATTGTAATAATATGGGTTATTATCACCTGAAATAAATGTATTTTATTTTATTTTATTTTTTTTATTAATCCAGACTCTCCTACTTTCAGGTCGTTCAAACAGCTGTCCATAAATAGGTTGAACAGCCAAGGAGATGCTACACAGCCTTGCCTAACACCTCGATTAATGTTAAACCATTCTGCGTAGTCCCCATTTATTCTGACACAGGCACTCGAGTCCTTATATAAGGATTTAAGTGCCCGAATCAGGTGGCCATCCACCCCATACATAGACAGAGTTGACCACAATTCATCCCTCACTACTCTGTCACAAGCCTTTTCTAGGTCTATAAAGGCACAAAATACCTTTTGGTGCTTTGATAACACTTTCTCTGAAATGCACCGTAACGAAAAGACTTGATCCGTACACCCCATTCCCTTTCGAAATCCCGCTTGCACATCCCAGATTTTACGCTCAGTTACATCCATCACTCTTTCGATCAATACCTTGGCATACAACTTTCCTACTACGCTTAGGAGGCTTATACCGCGATAATTTTTGCACTCCTTATGTGATCCTTTTCCTTTATACAGTGGCACAATTACGGCCTTGGCCCAGTCTCCAGGGACACGACCGCATCGCCAACACTTATTAAAAAGTAGATACAGCAGGCTTGCAATTACACCTCCACCCTCTGTTAGCATTTCAGTAGTTATCCTATCACATCCCGCTGCTTTACCTACTTTCAAACTCTTAATGGCACTCACAATTTCATCCATATTTATTTCTCCCACATTAGCACTTTCATTTTCATCGTTTACTTCCTCTTCTTTCAAATCACTCCTTTCAAATAAATTCTCGAAGTATTCCTTCCACTGCTTTAAAACATCCTTACTTTCTCCAATGACACTCCCATTTATATCCCTTATCGTACTTACTTTCGAGTCCCCCACTTTGCCTCTGGCCTTTCTTACTAAATGCCAGA
This sequence comes from Spodoptera picta, assembly GCA_038387885.1. Taxonomy (NCBI): domain Eukaryota; kingdom Metazoa; phylum Arthropoda; class Insecta; order Lepidoptera; family Noctuidae; genus Spodoptera; species Spodoptera picta. The sequence continues at coordinate 1,778,514 of JAZHFQ010000105.1, forward strand.
ATAGTTTAGCGTTGGCTCGAAAGTTCCGCGAAAAATTCCTTTCAAACTTTTCCTTGCATTCATTTTTCTTCTTGTTAACTATCGCTTTTGCTCTCTTTTTGAGACTAACGTACTTTTCTTTCATACTTTCTAGCACTCTTCTATTTGCCTTTGAGGCTAATAAGTCAAGCCATGCTTTCTTCTTTTGCTCTATCACCTCTTTTACTTCATCATCCCACCATTCATTCCTCTTGCTTCCAGTGTTATTTTTCTTGCTTACCCCACATACTTGAGTAGCTACTGCGATCACTCCATCTTTAAATTCCTTCCAAAATTCTTCTATATTCCATTCGTCACCTTTCATTAGCTCCCTAAACCTTTCATTTAATAGTTTCCTGTACTGGTCCCTAGCTTCCTCTTCTCTCAACCGTTCAACTCTCACTCTCTCGGTTCCAGACAACCTTACCCGTGGCCGATGTCTCCACTTCATTGCCAGTCCAGCTATTCTAGTAACTACTAGGAAGTGGTCGCTTCCGACATTCGTGCCACGGTAAACCCTTGTATCCTTCACTTTTGTCCGCAGGCGTTCATCAACAATCACAAAATCAATCATACTTCTTTCTGTATGCCTCTGCCATGTATACATGTGTATCTTCTTGTGACCAAATGTTGTGTTGGTCACAACAAGATCCTTTTCTACACATATATCCAGAAGACATACACCATTCTAGTTCACTCGTTCGTCTCCAAATCGCCCTAATACTCTATCGTACCCATCGCGTGCCACTCCAACCCATCCATTAAAATCTCCAAGCATAATTATTCTTTCATTCTCTTTACATTCATTAAGAACATCTCTCAAGTTATCCCAGAATACTTCCCTCACCCCAATTGGCTTTGACATGTCCGGGGCATAAGCACAGATTACAAATAATTTGGTCAAGCCAATTTTAAGGCGGATCCAAAGTATCCTAGGACTCACGCATTCATACTCTTTCACACATTCATTCATCCTTTCAGATAGTATGACCCCCACGCCCTGGCTGCCTCTCTGGGAACTTGCAACACCAGACCAAAGCAAAATATTGGCCATGTGTGGTAGTCATACAACCCTTTCTTTTCGTCTCGCTCACCCCTAACAAATCAATCTTTCTTGTATTCATCATCTCACATATTTCTAACATCTTGCCTTCTACGCCTCCACACACATTCAGTGTAGCAAAAAGGCAGTCCTCAGCCCGCTTTCTGCCTACGCACGGGGAGACAAAACGTGACGTGTGGTAGAGCACGTCGCCGTCGGGAATTTCGCCCTACCCAGATACGACGGGGCTGCCTGAGCAATCATGCTCAGGGAGGGATTCTCCAGCGGAGCTGGTACCCTCCTGGGGTAGTGTAATCTTTAATCCCCTGTTCATAATGCCCTGTCGCATATCCCTATGGATGGGAAAAGGAAGTAAGGATGATTGGTAGGGGATTGCGGGTATGTGGGATAGGAAAGCTGTGGAAGCTACGATCACCCCCGTACATAGACAGTAGTGATCAAGAACTTCCACAGCTCAAAGGTTAACGGGGATACTGCAGAAACGGAAAGGATACGAGGAAAGTTCCTGCAGTAGCTCAGGCGGCCAGGGTCGCGTCCCTATCTGTTTCTTCTTTCATGATCGGAAAGACCATAAAGTTAAAAACAGCCTTAGCCAAAAAGAATTTCACATTTTTAGATAACAGCAATTATTATAGGTATCCAATAAAGCAAAGAAATATAGTTTGATTCTCGTTCATAACGTTATTTTGTTCCTATAGATACATATTTAAATTTTCCATAGAACTTGGCACTCATTTAGATCTTCATTCTTTTTTCGGCGAAGCCCACGTCAAAGCATAATATTTGGGCTGAACTTGGCTCCCCTTTTGTACATTTATGTTTTTGGTGGGATATCATTACTTTTTGAACAGAAAACTAAGCAGGTATCGAGATTTAATCTCTTTTCTTGCGTTTGCGTTGCGTAGTTTTCTTTGCTACGATATTATTGTGTACACTATCTTGAATGTTTAAGATATTAGTGCGCATTACCCATTCTGTGTCTGCTACCTTTTTAATACGCTTCCTGTTGGTAATTAAATTAGGCAAATCCGGGCGATATAATGATCTCAGACGGTTATATTCTAGTATCGAGCTATCTTGGGCCTTAATTTGACTAGGGTCTAGATTAATTAGGTGTACCTAACCACGAAATTTATAATCAAATCGCTATCGCTTATAATTGTGTACCATTCATCAGAGCGTTGTAGGTTAGGTAGGTTCAGCGCCGCGCCTCGCCACGCTGCACGCCGCGCACCGCACGCATTGGCCGCTTGTTTAGAGCGTACAAAGCGCGTTAGGTATTATAAGATTTTTGTACCTATCAAACCCGTAACCCCAGAGAGACAAGGGCGTTGTCGAACTTTTAGGAATTCGAGATAGGATATTGGGCCTCTGGTCACCCTATGTATTGTTATGGGCGATTATGATTCTTATAACTATGTTTTCATGGTTCAATTTCCTATAAATAAAAATATTGCAACGTAACTAAGGTACTTACAACTTATTATTTGTAAACACCAGAACAGAAATGTTACAAATACATTGCCGAACGGATTGGAGATTGGGGATTGTGGATTGGAGATTGGGACTGGATTACCATGGTTATTAAGGTTACTATAATTATACGTATTTCTTGAAAAAATAAAACAATATTTTTCTTTTGTATAAGCGACTATGTGTCTTACGTCTATAAAAACACGGTTCAATTTCCTATGAAGTTTGTATGGGAACACCACTTATTTATGAACTTTTTGTTACTTTTGGATTTTTCCCATTGGTTACACATAATAACAGAGCTGTATTCCAAATTTCAAAGTTCTAGGACATCTGGAAGTAGGTTAGAAGCGACTATGTGTCTTATAATAATGTAAACACGGTTCAATTTACTATGAACAATTATAGTGGAAAAGTACGTTTGTATGGAGACAACCCTTACTTATTAACTTTTTGTTATTTTTGGATTTTTCCCTTTGATTACACACAATAACCGAGCTGTATTCCAAATTTCAAGGTTCTAGGTCATCTGGAAATAGGTTAGAATTTGCTACTATATGTCAGTCAGTCAATACTAAAATTTGCGAACTTTGGACCTTCATAATTATCTTTACAACCGTTTGAGCTACCTTCATGAAATTTCGGATTCTACATGTCCTTACGGATAAAATTAAACGTACGAAGTTTTATGTGTTTACGTTAAATAGTTTTTGAGTTATAGAGGGGTCAAAAGTGGCACGAAGTGGTTCGTGTAAAGATACACTGTGGCGCGCGCTGTTTGCTGAACTTGGCTGACGCGCGGCCGCGCGTCTCGATATGTGTATGAATGGTTTTAGCCTTTATTACATTTGGGTAACTGGTACAATGACGATATATACCTACTCATGCGTATTTAGGTAACGGCGCCCGCTGGCTAAAATATTCTTAACTTTTCAAATAAGTATGTAATGTAGGCAAGTTATAAACATACAATAATTCTGTAAAACTTTACATTTTGTTCTAAAAATCCCTGTCTGTTTTCCACACCTTTTAGGCCTTAAGTAGTTTAACAAGGGATATCCACAGATGGCGTTAGCAATGCCTTAAAACTCTTGAAAGCTTAAATCGAGGTTGTCTGATGGTCCGAGGAGTAATAAGTACGTAGGGATTTGATTGTGTCTTCAATAACTTAATGCAGGTAGATAGTAAGTTTGCATCCAGTGTAATTTGCGTTTGAGTAATTGATCTATTAATGTTTACGAATGCTTACATATTAGAACTTATATAGATAAAAATGAATTTCCTTTCGTTAGTCTCGCTAAAACTCGAGAACAACTTAACCGATTTAGCTAATTTTGGTCTTGAATTATACTTGGAAATCCAGGGAAGGTTAGACAACTTATAGATAAAATAAATCTAGAAAACATCACAAAAAAAAACAGTTTTAAATTATCTGTAGATAGTCCCTAGGAATGATCTCTACGTAAGTAGTTTTACAAGTGGCATCCATAGAGGGCGTAAGCAACACCTTTGCGGGCTGAATGAATAGAATGAAGTTTAGATTCATGATGATTCCAACCAAGGTGTAAAAATACTAGAGGTAGGTAGGTATAAAATAATAAAATTTTTATTTGATGCAAAAAGCCAGATTACTAACGTATAAGACATCATCACGCCTTTTATCCCCGAAGGGGTAGGCAGAGATGCACATTACAGCACTTTTCACTATTTATGTCATGAGTCCCATGTAATACCCCTATTACATGGGACTCATGACATAAATATTAACCTATTACCTATTTATGTACCGGAAAATTTAAAAAAAACTCGGGGCGAGCCTGGCGAGCAGCAAGCTGTTAGCGGCGCGTTATCGAGTCCGGTGGGGCGGAGGCTACCAACCCGCCTAGAGCAGGGGACCGAGACTCCGCGGCGTCCGATGGTCCGGTCGGGGCGACGTCTCAGTACGTAAGTCTATAATCGCTAAATATAGCTACGTATGCGTAAGTATTAACAAAATACGGAGTGAAAGTACCTACCTGCCCTACACAATTGGACAGGGGAAGAATTTATTATTTATTCATAAGGATAAAATATGCATATGGGTCACCTCATCACCTGATGCTCCTGATGGCAAGCAATGGGTGCCGCTCCAGGACACCCGAAACACCAGAGGCGTTGCTGGCCTTTTTGGTAGTTAGGAATTTGAATATTATTGGGATTGGTGAGATTGGGTATGGGGGTACTTGGGGATGGGGGTAAATGGGCCTCCGGTATATACATATAATAATATTGCGGATTAAACGAAATAAAAACAAAATTGCGTTTTTCTGTAAAAACAACAAAAAAACAACATTTTAAGCCTTTATTTCTTTGTATTAGGCATTATTCCTTTTATGGGAAAAATTAACTTTATAAACTAAAATAGAAAATATAACCATATGACATTCATTCTTCTAAAAAAACACAGACGTCACAATGGCAGTGACATCTCTTTATATTAATTATTCTATATTTCTTATGATAAAGCGGCCAATTCAACAATGAGAATTAAGCACAGAGTATTTAATAATTAAGAAAATATAATATAGTGATTTTCTTTACATCTCCCACCCTCCGAGAGAACAAGCAATGATTGTTCGATTAGGCGCGGATCACTGCTGGAGATAGCTTGGTAATATGGTAGAGATTTGATTCTGCCTTTCTATGTCCGGCATCAACTTCATAGATTGAGTTAGAAACCCTTTTTAAGATTTTGTGTGGTCCAATCCTTAATTCATCCATTTTCTTTCTATTTAATCGATTTCCATTTTCGACATATATTTCGTCTCCCACTTCAAATTTATAATCTTCCCTACCTAAATCATATATTTTCTTATTGTAGTAGTGAGATTTTATTGAATTTTGAAGAGCTAGTTCTCTATCTCTTTTCAAATCTTCATTTGTAGGTTTTGATTTTAATTCAAGTGGCAAAATATCCACATTCTCGCCTTCTAAGAGGTATTTTGGAGTAAATTTTGTGACTGTATGTTCTGTTTCATTATATTTTGCTACACATTGTTGTGCAACAGTTGTCCAAGCAGTTTTCTTATGACCTTCGTTTATTTTGCATCTTATTCTATTGACTAAAGTTTGATTTAGCCTTTCATTAAGCCCATTTGAAAATGGTGCGTCTACAGCTGTAAAAACTATGGTAATGTTTTTCTTTTTCAGGAAGTTCTTGAATTCTCTAGAATTTATGCCAGGGTATTGGTCAGTCAATATCATCTCAATATTATAGCTTTGTGTCACATTTTTAATAAGCTTAATAAAGTCACTGGCGTTTTGATTTCTTGACGTCAATATATATGCATATCTTGTAAAATGATCAACCAGAAGATGTAAATATTTTTTTGTAGACCGTGATCCCCCAAAACCTCCAATGGTATCAATGGATATAATTTGAAAAGGACGTGTTGCCGGACCTAAATGTGACATTAAACCAAGCTTGGACTTTCTTCTAGATTTGTTCTTTATACAAATATCACATTCATCACAAATTTTCTTAATGTTTGCTATGATATTTTTTGCTGTATAGAAAGGTGTTATTTTATTTATCATCTGGGTTCTTCCAATATGACAGTAAATATCGTGAACATCTCTAAGTAGGGCTTTACTGAATGCTTCGGACAATATGATTTTATACCTTTTCTTATTCTTTTTGTAGTAAATTTCGTTCTTCATTATAAACTTTGATTTTTCATTTTGTAGATTTAGATTTGAGTGTTGGTCCTTTTTTATATCCTCCAAGGTTAAAAGATTTACCACTTTTAAAATATCATCAGCATTATCACATGGATTCAGGACTGGGTTCCTACTTAAGCAGTCTGCTTCTTGATTTGATTGTCCCGGGTTATATTTTATTTTAAAATTATATTGGGACAAATAATATGTCAAATCGCCCAGTTCTTCATCAGTTCTAGCCTTTATGTTCAGATTTTCTAACGGTTTATGATCTGAATATACCACAAATTCTTTTCCCATAAGCCAGTGCTGCCAATACTTTACCGCTTCTTTGATTGCGAGACATTCTAAATATATTGCCTTTTTTTTCTTTTGAGTTTCTGTCAACTTTTTTGAAAAGTAAGCTACAGGTTTGTTAACTCCGTTTTCATCTTCTTGTTTTAACACAGCTCCCACGCCTTTAATACTAGCATCTGTATAAATTATTATCGGTTTATCTGGATCAAATATTTTTAAAATTGGCTTCGAACATAGTAATTCTTTTATTTTATCAAATGATTCCTGGCATTCTGTGGACCATACAAATTTAACATCTTTCCTTAGTAAATTGTGTAATGGATTCAGGATAATTGCACTATGGGGTATAAATTTATGATAAAAATTTACTTTTCCAAGGAATTGGCGTATATTTTTCCTTGTTTCTGGAACTGGAAAGTTCTTAACTGCTGTTAAATTATCTTTGAGAGGTCTAACCAAATTATTTTCTATTATGTGACCCAAGTATTTGGCATAATTATTTGCAAAATTACATTTCGAAAATTTTAGTCTGAATCCTTCCATTAATATTGCCTCAAGTAGTCTTGATATATGTACTATATGTTCTTTAAATGTTTTTGAATAAATTAAAATATCATCAATAAAATTTACCGCAAAATCTGAGTTTGTATTTTCTAATTATATTGCTCAATATTCTCTGAAAAATTGCTGGAGCTGTTTTTAGACCAAATGGAAGGCAAGTCCATTGGAAATGGCCTTCTTGCGTGACAAATGCAGTTTTGTATCTATCTTGAATTTTCAAAGGAATTGACCAAAATGCCGAATTTATGTCAAAAGTAGAAAAAAAATGACAATTCACGGTTTTTACCATTAAATCCTCAATCAAAGGGAATGGCTGTGATTGTGGAACGACGATTTTGTTTAATTCTCTGAAATCTATACATAATCTCGTTTTTTTATCGTCTTCTTTTTTATATGCCAGGGTGACTGGAGCAGCAAATGGGCTATATGATTCCTCAATCAGATTCTTCTCTAGTAGTTTTGATATTTGATATTCGATTTCTTTTCTATCGTCAGTTGTGCACCTGTAGGGACGTTTGTAACAATATTTATCCACCATTAAATCTATATGAGCTTCATAATCACGTACAGTGCCGATGTCGTATTTATCCTTAGCAAAGACTGGTTTGTATTTTTCTATTAGTTTATCAATCTCTGTTTGTTGATTTACATCTAAATGGTTCACTGAAATTTCAAATTCATCAGTGTTTAAATGTTCGTTAAAGTTCACTTCCCATTTGTTCGTATAATTAGTTTCTTGTTTCAATACTTTAGTGTATGAAGAAACATCTTTTTTATTTTTGTCACCTAGTGCATCAGGAATATTGACATTTCTTAAATTTAAATTGTTATTTTTCACATTCTCCTCATTTAGGAACTTCCCTTCTTCTGAATTGTTACATTGTATTATATTTAAGTCTTCATTTTGCATTAATTTGAACTTCTTTATGCTATCTAAGCCAATCAAAAAATCATAAAGAAAATTTTCATTTTCTATGACAAAAATATTTACAATATTCTCCATATCAAACATTTTTATTTTTAGAGTTACCGTACCTTTTGTTTTCTTCTCACCATTAATAGTTTTCAAGTTAGCTGTTTGTGTAATACTTGCATCTTCTTTTTCTTGTATCTTTAATAATTTAGCATTAATTAACGACACATTTGAACCAGAATCATAAATTCCAGAAACTTGTAAAGTGTCGTTTATTAGTAATGGTACTTTTATTAATGGTGGTACTTCTAATTTTTTGGATTCTCATTATTTAGTTCAATTTCCAATTCAGAGTTGTTTACACTTTTCACAACACCTTTTTTATTATTCCCCTTAAACCAACAATTTTCCTCCAAGTGGAAACGGTTCCCTTTATTTTCAGCGACACAGATTTTGCATGGCTTTTTCTCTTCAAATTTCTTAGAGGTAGTTTTTGTGTCAGATTGTATATAGGGTTTTTTATCATATTTGTTCTTTCTAACAAGATGTTCTAGTTTTCCTAACTCATTGTACAGATCTTCGGTTTCTTGTAAAGTCTCTCGGTCAATTTTATCAATCAGATAATTAGGCAAACCTGCTGCTATAAGATCTATAAGGGTTCCAATATCAATCGACTTTCTCACTTCAAGTAATAATTTTTCTTTTTTTAAACCATAATCAAGTAGTGAACCCATTTGATATTTAAAAGCAAGAGCATATCTGATGGGCGACCATCCTTTGTTTCCGAATGTCTCACAGAAATTTTTCTCCCATTTGTTCCACTCTGATTCAACTGTAAACTTTATTAACATACAGCTGTACCAATCCATACTAGAGTATTCTAAAAAGTTTTTTAATATTTCAATCTTCTTTTTATCTTCGTTAATGTGGAAACGTTCACATTCTTTGTTGAAATCTTTAATCCATTGGTGAGCATTTGCATTTTTGCCATTAAATTTCTCAATCATAAAATCTTTTGAGATTTTCCCTAAATTTTGAGTTTCAGATTTAGTTTGTTTTTCATCAAGTAATTTTTCTAATAGTTTTTCCAATGTTTCACTTGAGCTACTAGGTAAAATTTTATAATCATCGACGTTTTCCCTAATTTCTTCCAGGTACAAATCATTAAACTGCAGGTTTTGTCCTTCATCTAAATATGTCTTAGATATCTCATCTGTTAAGGTTATCCATATTTTTCTTGTTTGGTACCGTTTAGTCAATGTCTTTTTTACCTTGGTATAACTTGAACTATTTATAATTACTTGATGTAAACTTGCAGGCTGGTATTCGTCTGGTATACCGTAAACTTGTCCAGTAAGTGTACCTATTGAGGTTATGCAAATAATATTTGTTTTTCCATCTCCTGATGTTTTCACAGCAAAATCAAATCTCAACTTCTCCATAGTGAGTTAAATATTTGCAGAAAATGTTGTTTTATAATAATATTGCGCATTAAACGAAATAAAAACAAAATTGCGTTTTTCTGTAAAAACAACAAAAAAACAACATTTTAAGCCTTTATTTCTTTGTATTAGGCATTATTCCTTTTATGGGAAAAATTAACTTTATAAACTAAAATAGAAAATATAACCATATGACATTCATTCTTCTAAAAAAACACAGACGTCACAATGGCAGTGACATCTCTTTATATTAATTATTCTATATTTCTTATGATAAAGCGGCCAATTCAACAATGAGAATTAAGCACAGAGTATTTAATAATTAAGAAAATATAATATAGTGATTTTCTTTACATACATATTATTTTTTTGAGGAGGGAAAATCATGGAGGCGGGAGGAAGTGTCAGATTCTTACTGACTAAAAAGCACCCCGTTCCTACTTCTGCACTTCGAGCCAGAGCCCCTGCAACCCGTTAAGTCTTCCGCGGCTCCGTATTGGCATCAGCCCTGTTGGGCCCCATCTGTGGTGGTCTGATACCTCCTTTAGGCGCGCGCGGAACGCGGCGCGCCGTACGCTCGGCCTGATTCTGGTGACGGCGGCAGGAGATCATTTCGCGATCCCCGACGCCCGGAATGTCTCTCGTTCCCTCACGCGCTCCGCCTCCTCCTTAGCTAGCATGACTGCTTCGCAGAAGTGATGACACCCGGCCAATCCGAAACAGGAACCTACCGAAACTTCCGTGTCCGGTAAGCACCTGTGTCAGCCGGTAGGTGAAGACGCCGTAGCGTCTCTCAACCCACTACTCAAAGAGGGGACTTACCGCTGCAATGACAGCGAACCCAGCCTTCGGTTGCGACAGTTGTTGCTGCCATTCCGCCATGAGATCGCGCCGAAGCTTATCCCGCCACGCACTAAGATGGCACGGCAGCGGATTTTCGCCCGGCGACGTGCCTCCGCGCTCAAACTAAACACACGCGCGAGCACCTTCGCCTCTAGATCCCACGGCGGTGATCCGGTAAAGAGGTTCGCCGCCTCCCCGGAGATCGTGCGATATCCGTGAATCAATCGGATCGCCATGACCCTCTGAGATGTGAGCAGCGCTCTAGTGGGCCGCCGCATCAAATTCGGCGCACACACAGGGGCACCGTAGAGGGCCATGGACCGACCGACACCCGCATACAACTTACGGCAGGAGGCGTTTGGCCCCCCGAGGTTTGGGAGAAGGCGCTTAAGCGCCGCCCCCTCCGTTCCAACTTAGGAGCCAAACGTTGGAAGTGCTCCACGAAGTTCCACCGACTGTCGAGGACGAGTCCTAGGTACTTCATCGTCGTCTCGACGCCGATGGTAACCCCTCCTGCCGTTATTTGGGACTCACCCGGAGTTGGCACGTTCCAGCGGCCATGAAAACACATGGCCTCGGACTTGTGGAGCGCCACCTCGAGTCCCAGTTGTCGGATCCATTCAATGGCTATCGTAACCGCTCTCGCCGTTAAATTAGCCGCCGCCTGAGGCGAACTCCCGTGTGCTAGCACCAGTGTGTCGTCCGCGTAACAGACCACGCTGACGTTGTCCGAGAGGTCGGTGGGCAGCACACAGTCATAACCGATGTTCCACAGGAGGAGGAGGGGTTGACGGGGCTACTGGCCTGGCGGCCGGGCGGCGCGTGCGACGTGTTCTGCTGGGGTGTGCTGTCTCGTTCTTGAACGCCCAGTCATACGCTGTTGCCATCCTTATCAGACCGCTCAGCGCCGGGCGGCTTGGAGCACGCTGCACACCCCCGCGCGCCCGCACCCTCTCCTGTACTCGTCGCACGCGCTGGTCAAGCGGCCGCCGGGCAGGCGGGGGTAGAGCTACTGATAAGGATGGCAACAGCGTATGACGGGGCGTTCAAGAGCTCTAGTAGCTCTACCCCCGCCTGCCCGGACGTTCGTTAGTTTCAATGTCGGAGATACGCGCGTGCTACGTAAAAATGCCTCCCAGGCGACGAAATTCAAATCAGAACTCGAAGAGGAAGTGTTAGAGTTCTTTCGGTGTCATCCTCTTGCGAGCACAAGGGATACTGCCGGAGTTTACGATGATAGAGACAATAACTAGCGGCGTCTTTTAAATCAAACGCGAAACAAAGTAAAAGTGAAACGGACACATTAAATAATGTGATATGACATGTTTGGAAGCGTGCCTTCATTTGTGTGCAACGCGAAGGTGGACAATTGTGCAACAGTTTTGTAGATAAGTAGGTAGAGAGTGTGTAAATAACTGTAAAAGTGTGTAAAAAACTGTTTTAAGTGTGATGGGAAGTTTATAATCGTATTTACCTACATCAGCTTTTCGGAAGAATGCCGTACCTGGTAAGTAATTGCACTTTTAAAACCCTTGTTAGCCTGCCTATTGAGTATCTAGTAGATTAGATAGAGGTAGTGACGAACTAGTCAGCTGATTTCCGTTTTCATTCTCAGTACACGTGGAAAGAGATAGCAATTGTTTTCATTGACTAAGCGACGCATCGCGCGTAATTTGTGAACCACATTATGCAGAATGTAGTCAATGTTTACTTAATTACTTTATGTAATTAACTGGTCCGGGGTACGAAATTTCTTCACAATTGTAATCTGTAAACATAACACTACCTCCCATTAAAGCCGTGGCTGATAATTATAGAGCACCTTATATATTATTGGAAGCAAGCATAACAGCTCAAACATAGGACCCACTTAGTTTTAGTCAATTTTCCGTGGTGCTTGGCGCCTGAGCTTCACCCAGTCTGTTTTTTGTGCCTTTATACTTAATTCATTCTGTCTCCTGCAGTAATTCACCGAGGTAAGTTGATACTATAGTTTTTTCTTCTCCTCTTATGATATCTTCTGATTCACTTCGTTGCGGGAACCAAGACAGTTCCTGAGACGCCCCGGACTTCAGTGGTCCGGTGTTTTCATGGTTGTTTCTGGTTTTTGTGTGGGCGGTTTTGAGAGGTCGTAGCAGGCTTGTCCCAAAAAAAAACTACTGTAGCTAGCTCTACCGGCTAGAGTAACTAGCTCTACCAACTATTGTAGCTAGCTCTACAACTTACAGTAGTTAGCTTTACCAACTATTGTACCTAACTCTACCAACTATTGTAGCTGATTCTAACAACTATTGTAGCTGGCTCTAACAACTATTGTAGCTGGCTCTACCAACTATTGTGGCTAGCTCTACCAACTATTGTAACTGGCTCTAACAACTACTGTAGCTGGCTCTAACAACTATTGTAGCTGGCTCTACAGACTATTGTAGCTAGCTCTACCAACTATTGTAGCTGGCTCTATCGACTATTGTAGCTGGCTCTAACAACTATTGTAGCTAGCTCTACCAACTATTGTAGCTAACTCTACCACCTACAGTAATTAGCTTTACCAACTATTATACCTAGATCTACCAACTATTGTAGCTAGCTCTACCAACTATTGTAGCTGGCTCTAACAAATATTGTAGCTGGCTTTACCAACTATTATAGCTGGCTCTACCAACTATTGTGGCTGGCGCTACCAACTATTGTAGCTAGCTCTACCAACTATTGTAGCTGGCTTTATCATCTATTGTAGCTGGCTCTAACAACTATTGTAGCGGGCTCTACCAATTATTGTAACTGGCTCTAACAACTACTGTAGCTGGCTCTAACAACTATTGTAGCTGGCTCTACAGACTATTGTAGCTAGCTCTACCAACTATTGTAGCTGGCTCTATCGACTATTGTAGCTGGCTCTAACAACTATTGTAGCTAGCTCTACCAACTATTGTAGCTAACTCTACCACCTACAGTAATTAGCTTTACCAACTATTATACCTAGATCTACCAACTATTGTAGCTAGCTCTACCAACTATTGTAGCTGGCTCTAACAAATATTGTAGCTGGCTTTACCAACTATTATAGCTGGCTCTACCAACTATTGTGGCTGGCGCTACCAACTATTGTAGCTAGCTCTACCAACTATTGTAGCTGGCTCTATCATCTATTGTAGCTGGCTCTAACAACTATTGTAGCGGGCTCTACCAATTATTGTAGCTGGCTCTAACAAATATTGTAGCTGGCTTTACCAACTATTGTAGCTGGCTCTACCAACTATTGTGGCTGGCGCTACCAACTATTGTAACTGACTCTAACAACTACTGTAGCTGGCTCTAACAACTATTGTAGCTGGCTCTACCGAGTATTGTAGCTAGCTCTACCAACTATTGTAGCTGGCTCTATCATCTATTGTAGCTGGCTCTAACAAATATTGTAGCTGGCTTTACCAACTATTATAGCTGGCTCTACCAACTATTGTGGCTGGCGCTACCAACTATTGTAGCTAGCTCTACCAACTATTGTAGCTGGCTCTATCATCTATTGTAGCTGGCTCTAACAACTATTGTAGCGGGCTCTACCAATTATTGTAGCTGGCTCTAACAAATATTGTAGCTGGCTTTACCAACTATTGTAGCTGGCTCTACCAACTATTGTGGCTGGCGCTACCAACTATTGTAACTGACTCTAACAACTACTGTAGCTGGCTCTAACAACTATTGTAGCTGGCTCTACCGACTATTGTAGCTAGCTCTACCAACTATTGTAGCTGGCTCTATCATCTATTGTAGCTGGCTCTAACAACTATTGTAGCGGGCTCTACCAACTATTGTAGCTAGCTCTAACAACTATTGTAGCTGGCTCTACTAACTATTGCAGCTGGCTCTACCACCTAGACTAGCTAGCTCTACTAACTATTGTAGAGGTAGAGTAACTTACTCTATGTGGCTAACTACCACCAATACATGAAATACCTTGACTTAAACTTAGACAGTCGCTGGGCATTTGAAGAGCACTTCAACCGCCTTGTCGGTTTGATAGAGTGATGGGTGCATTGCACGGCTTACTGCCTAATCTGGGAGGACCTCGAGAGGAAGTCCGTCAATTATCTCAATTGCCTTATACGGAGCGCCAGTGTGGTCACACCGACTGTCGAGAGTACGTCGCTGTATACTTAAATTTAATAACCTTCAACGTAGTAAAGTGGCTATTAGAATTGTTCGAGGATATAGGACCATTTCTTTTTAGGCAGCTACACTCCTTGCACGTTTTCCACCTCTAGACATTTTGGCAGAAATGGATGCAAAAATTTACCATCAAATTCGTGAGATATGTCATAATGGAAACAATTTACCTCCTAGAGGTCTTGAACTAATGAGGTGACAAGATCGGCACGGAACGGTTAGACTTGCAGGGCAATTAGCTCATAAGCGAGTGGTAGAAGCTATCTTACCAAACTTTGAAACATGGTTCAGGACCAACCTATCAACCTATCGGCTTACTCAGATTCTTACCGGCCACGGGTGCTTTGGCGAGTATCTGAATAGAATAGGTCGTGAAGCCACACCCAGATGTCGTCATTGTGGAGGTGATCGAGACACCGCTCAACACACGCTTGAAGATTGCCCCGAATGGCTCCGTGAGCGATGTGTTCTGGTCGAAATAATTGGCCACAACCTTTGCTTATCGACAGTAATCACAGCTATGTTAGCAGATCCAACAGCTTGGCAGGCCGTAGTCACCTTCTGTGAAACTGTTATGTTTCAGAAGGAAACTGAAGAGAGAGATCGAGAGAGGATAGAGCCAACTCAGAGACAAAGGCAGCGCGGTAAGAATCACCATAGAATTTAACTCCGAAAAGCTAGGAGGTGGTTACATAATTTGGGTGTCGCAGGTGAGTTCGTTCATTCGAGTACCTAGTGACTCTCATTGTTTTCTGGAATTGAGTGTGTGGTTTTAGTCGGTAAGAGTCCGACATAACCTGCTGTCTGACGCTCATCGTCTAGACAAAGGGTATCCATGAGGATTTCCACACGTTAAAAAAAGCTAACTACCACCTAGAGTAACTAGCTCTACTGAAAATCAAAATAAAGATCGATACAGCTAGAATAAATAATTTGAGGCAATTGTGATCATAATGCGAAAAGTTTTCGCAGCCTTTATTTTGGTAATATATCGTCAAATGACTCCTCTCGTACTGGGGTAGTTGGACGGAGTGCCAGACCGTTACTGACTAAAAAGCACTTCGTTCTATTTTCTAACTCCTACTTCGTGCCGGGCCGGGCAGTCGGACAGTTATAGACTTCTAAGTATTTGTCATTTAATGTTTCGATTTAAACATCTGGACCTCGTACCGGTAAACATACATCTTAATACCGTACAAAGCAAAACCTATATACCACACGATAGTCATGACGTCTGACCAATGGGCTAGTGTCCGTTAAAATCGAGTATAGCTAGTCTTCTACGAAGTGTTGGGTCAGCGGCAATATACCTCTATAAGTATTTATTTATTTTATTTATTTATTTATTTAAGTTTTATACAATTGCATAAGGAGGACTTAATGCTAACAGCATTCTCTGCCAGTGATCCTTTGGGTAGTGCAGAAATGTATGTGGTAGGTGGTAAGCTGCAAAACAGTCATGGGAAATAGTGGTATTTATCCAAATTAATAAAAGGGTATCAAAAGCATACATAAAATACGTAAATATAATCGTATAGATATATATAATTATATATAATATAAATATCATTATACATAAAAATATATTTGTGACTCGTATATGAATTTGTCCTATGTTACAACAAGATGAAAAATTATGAAAGATGTTATGAAACTGCCAGCTTTCCGCTAATGTACTCACGCGCCCTCCGCTTGAAACTCAGACGACTGGTTGCGGTTCTGACATTCGTTGGAAGCGTGTTCCAGAGAGAAATGACTTGAATGAAGAAAGAAGAATGAGTAAAGTTACTGCGATGGACAGGACAGTGCAACAGCCGATTATGCGAGGAGCGTAGATTTTTAGTATGGTTGTCACATACATACTGGAAATGGGAAGTTAAATAGTTAGGAGAATTGGGAGAGTCAAGCAGAGAAAATAAAGTTGTGAGTGCCCTTAGCTCTCTGCGCTGACGAATAGGCAACCATTTCAACAATGATCGCTGTGCAGACACATGGTCGTATTTACGCAAGTTAGAAACGAATCGAATGCAGTTATTTAGAAGACGGTCAAGTTTGTTGAGGAGATCTGCATTCAGGTCATAGTAACACACATCACCATAATCGATGATGGGGAAAATTAAGGTCTGCACAAGCATCGCCTTAGTGCTGGGAGGCAGTACATTTCTGAGACGGTACAGAGACCGCAGCGATCCGGTAACTTTTTGACTCACACTGGCAGTTTGACTTCGCCAACTGAGGGTACTGTCAATATGTATACCCAGGTCCTTGACGCTCTCACTATATTGGACAGGCGTCCCGTTGTACAGTACGGGCGGTAGTATAGTGAAGTTGATTTTGGCCATACTTTTACTACTACCAATAATAATCGCTTGACATTTGTCAGGATTGACAGCGATTCCAAACCTCTCGGACCAACTCTCAATAGCAGCCAAATCACGGTTGATTTTGGCGATGCACTGGTCCAGATCAGCCACCACTCCGTGACAGTACAACTGTAAGTCGTCGGCATACAGATGATACGCACACTGAAGATCAGAAGTTATAAGATTGATAAAAATAGAAAACAGAAGAGGAGAAAGTATGCCGCCCTGTGGAACGCCATTGTGCAGTGTGGCCCAACCCGATGACGTATCATCAACCTGCACCATCTGCTGACGCCCACGAAGGTATGAAGAGAACCATTCCAGTGCTCCATCAGAGACCGACAGATAGGCCAGAACAGCTAAGAGGATATTGTGACTGACCATGTTAAAGGCGTTAGAGAAATCAACCAGCACCAGAACAGTCACCTTGGCGTCCTCCATTGCTGCCCTAACATCGCCAGTCACTTTAAGGAGTGCAGTGACAGTGCTATGACCAGGCCTGAATCCAGATTGTAGTGGTGAAATAAGTGAGTTCCGATATATAAAACCGGAAAACTGTCGATGAACGCAGGCCTCGAGCACCTTGGATAGGAAAGGAAGGATAGAAATGGGACGAAAATGAGAAGGGACAGTGGGGTTGGTGACTTTAGGAAGCGGCCGAATATATGCTCTCCGCCACAAGGATGGGAAAGTACAGGAAAACAAAGAGAAATTTATTATATGGAAAATCGCCGGTAGGATGTGATCCAATATTGTGGTGATCATGAAACGAGATATGTTATCACATCCCACCGCCTTCGATTTAATGGATAATATTATCTTACCGACCTCTTCAGGTGCAACTGGAATAAATTGAAAAGAATTGCTAGTATTAGAGCCCGTCATACCAGAAATGAAGGCCAGTGTCTGTTGTTCAGTATACTGATCTAATGTGTGGGTCGAGGAAAAGTGACGATTCAGATCATCTAATCCAACTGAAACCGAGAAGTCAGAATTGCGCGATCTGCCAATACCTAGAGTTCCAAGAAATTTCCAGATGTTGGCAGAAGACTCAGAAGTAATGTTCTCAAGAATGTGGCGGCTTTTAGCGTTGCGTATCATCTGATTGCACCTATTTCGCGCTACCTTATAAGCCGCCCAGTGTTCGTCGGTACGATCTCGCTTGTAATTCCGAAACATTCGATCTCTGCGTCGCATTGCCATACGGATTCCGCGTGTCATCCATGGAGCTGGTGGTGGCTTTTGGATAATTTTTCTGACAGGAGCATGACGATCATAAAGCTGAACCACAACTGAGTTAAAATAAGCCACCTTATCGTCTATGGTATTTGCTTCTGTCAGTGGCACCCAGTTGATGGCAGAGGCATCCCTTTTGAGCCCTTCACAATCCATGCGACCAAAAGCTCGCCTGTACAAGACCTTGGGTTTGGGTTTGGGAGGTTTAAGGGTATAGGAAAGGAAGATCAGGTCATGGTGAGAGAACCCAGGCGCATCCTGCTGACCGTGAGAGGAAATAAGGGAAGGATTAGAGGTAAGGATCAGATCGAGCCAGGTATCATCGCCTACAGTGTTATGGTGAGTAGCCTTAAGAGGCAATAAATGGAGACAAGCTGACTCAATCACATGCAGGAGTTTGCGGGTTCGGGGAGAGGTGGGAGAAAGGAGGTTGGTGTTGAAGTCACCCATTATGATGTGATGTGAATATTCTGACCCCAAAGATTCTAAAACTGTTTCCAATTCAGTGAAGTAATCGACGGTAGGGGGACAATAGACCACACCAAGGATGGTTTTGGTCGTGCGAACACACACTTCGAGAAAGATATATTCAGCAGCATGGTTCTGAGAGGACATGGTTAGGATTTTAAAAGGTAAGTCGCTGCGAAGATATATGGCCACTCCACCTCCCCTCCTGAAAACACGATCGTTACGTATAAGTACATAACCGGAGAGGGGATAAGTAGTGGAAAGAAGAGAAGGTTTGAGCCAAGACTCTGATATCAGAACCGCGTGGACATTAGTATTATGAAAAGCGTCATATAATTCGTGATAATGACTGGCAATACTTTGCGCATTTATATGACACACATTCAGCATTTTTGCCACAGAGTTATCGAAAGTACGATGTAAAAACTCTCCGAGGGTATCACTACACGTACTAAAGCTATCATCACTGGCAGATGATGCAAGATCATTAAAAGAGATAAATGTATCATTATCGGACATAAAGGACAAATAAAATAATATAATATAACAAATTAAATATAAAAATAAATATGTAAAAGATAAAATAACGATGTATATAAACAAAAAATCAAAGAACAAAAATATCCGATACAAAAACCTGCACCACCCGCCGGCTAACACCGAGCAAAACACTGACACAAAAGCACCCGCCCCAAGCACAGGAATAGCTACTACTATATAAATATAAAAATATGAGAACATTAACAATAATTAATAAACACAAAAAAAGGACAAATAAAAATATATGAACCAAGAAATGAATAAGCTATATGGGGTATGTTTCCGAACGCAAGACAACTGGATAGTACTTAATATGACACATAGATGACAATGAATGATAAAATCACAAATTGACATTTGACATAAGACATTTAACACGTGACAGTGACACTAATGTAAGCTCAACCAAAACAAGCAAGCAACATACAAAATAAAATTAAAAACAAATACAAGGTATTATGAAAACCAATTGAATAAATGAAAATGAGGGCATTAAACATTCTAGAGAAAAGTCAATACCTACTTAGATTAATGAACTGAATAAAATGATACCCACATAAAATGATAACATAGTAATGATGAAAACATAGTATGATTGAACTTATAATGAACTACGAACTACGAAACTACAATGATATGACACAAACACAATGAAAAACAACTAAGGATGCAATTAAGAAATCAACAGGTATGTGCTAAATAGTAATATAATAATGTTGAAAATGACACAGACAAAAAGCGTGCGTACTGTTTTATACTTATTTCTTCGTCCGTTTCAGTTTGCTGGCCGCCCCGACATCACCCGCCGCCGAGGATTCACCCGCTGACTTCTGACTCGGATGCTTACTTAGTAGGACCTCAAGTTCTTCCTCCGAGGTTACCCTGTGTCGGATACCATCAGACGCTTTTATGTAAATAACACCATCCTGGGTCCAAACAGTCCTCATCCCGAAGTGTTGGCGGGCCCTCCCAAAGATAGCCTGCCTCGTCCTAGTCAGGAACTCCCTGACCGACACCGAGGTACCCCGCAGGCGAGTTTTCGCCCTCCACACAGACGCCTTAGCTTCCATGGTGGTGAACCTAACAAGAATAGGCCGATGATGGTCCTTACTAGCAGTACCGATCCTTTGAGAAGTAGCGATAAAAGCGGGCTCAACCTTCAGTGCCAGCTTATTGTTAAGAACATCCAGTACTAGCTTGGAAGCATCCTCCTTATCTGTCTCACGGAGCCCCTGAAACAAAAGTGACTTACGGCGGTGCTTAGTTTGGATGTGGTCGATTTGCTTGGAGTTGTCACTTATCTGGATGCGAAGAAGACGAAGTATGCCTAAAATAAGCTCACGGAATGTGCGTAACTCTTCTGCCAACTTCACAACAGTGTCCTTACATGGCCCCGCACTCTTAAATTGTGCCTCCAATGCTGCCACTAACGTTGGTGGCACTTTTCCAATGCTTTAGCAACACAAAGAAAATGTATATGAGTTGAATAAATGAATATTTATATTTTTAATAAAAATTTGTTACAACTAAGTGAATGTCACTTATTCACACCTACCCGAAAGTATTATATAAGTACCATTTTTTGTCGGGCCGAACATCGGCCTTTGAAAGCTATTTTCCCTTAGTCAATAACTTGCGATGTTTCAAGGAGTTGTGTCATATAATGTCTTTATTTCGGCTAACCGTATATACTATAACTTATATACCAGTACCCAAACAACGGCTAGCTGTATGCTGTATGCTTACGTTTGGGTTTTGCGTTTCTCCGCATTGTTGTTGAGGAGAAAGAGTCAAGAGAGAAAATAGCTTGGAAAACCACGGTCTTTAGGTGTCGGATGAAACTGTGAGGTCTTTTTTTTTTTTTTTTTTTTTTAAGGGGGGAAATCATCGAATGACTTCTCCCGCCTGGGTGAGGCGGGAGGGAGTGTCAGACTCTTACTGACTAAAAACCACCCCGTTCCTTCTCCTGCACGTCGAGCCGGAGCCCCGGTTACCCGTTAGGTTCTCCGCGACTCTAGGAGGTACTTAGCGATGGTTTCAAGGATGTATGCAAGGGCAACTGGTCACCAAGTACTAGTACGAGAGGTTATTTAATAGTTAGGAGTCACATATAAACCTTGAATCGAATTATAGTCGAAGATTAGGATGACTGATTATGTTTTCAGCCTGATTATGTTTTCAGGTGGTGTAGTGGGTTGTCTGCGTTGTTCTATGTCAGTCGACCTGTAAAGGTGACGTAGTTCAATTAACTCGTCGATGGTCCACAAACTCTTCTCCAGTGGCTCCTAGTGCCACACCCCGGAAACCACGCCGGCGCGTGGGCTAAACCTGGAGGAGGGGCTTGGAAATAACATACTCCGAGCACTTGGTTGCCCTCCAAGTTGTGTCTTGAATAAAGCAATCCGCCGTCACCACCGGTGGCAAGACACTTAGGCAGTTGTAGAATGGCCTTAAGGAGGCAATAAGGGCTTTTGCTATAGTTCGCTAGACTGCTGCACCCAGCTACCCTCTAGTCGTAGCGGTCTTCCGTTGCAGTGGATACAAGGGCTTCAGGGGCATGGGTGAAAGAGTGCTCCTACGTTTTGCGCGAACGTTTGAGCACTATAATATATCCTGCGTATCTGACTGTTTCCGTTAATGGTCTCCTAACTGGCAAAGTCTGGTGGCGATAGGCTGAGGTAGAAAGGTTCGGCTGGATGCAAACCGAGCTTTGTCTGAGGCCTATATACACCAGCGATTCTAGGGGTGTGAGAACACACCGTGGTCGATTATATCCTGAACCCCAGTTCAGGGACAGGGTAAATTCGGCAGCACCCAGAGTGACAAAGTATCTAGGGAAGCACTACTTTCCTCGCTCAGCCGAGGAAGGGGCTAGAAAAGGTGCCCTAAACAAGTGCTCATCCCAAGGACTTAGGGTAGTAGTAACCACGGCTGCTTCCGCATCATTAAATTTGTGGTCGACGTAGCAATAACAGAAATAAATGTAGTACACCAATTCTACCACATAATTTTATATTTGGTGCATGGAATGTATGGATGGACTCTGCTAGACCGTAATGTTAATGCCTGCCCGGAGCGCAAATCTGCCATAGTAGCTCGGGAACTTCGTCGCTTGAATGTTGATGTGGTTGCTATTAGTGAAACTCATCTCGCTGACGAAGGTGTACTGACTGAATATATATGGTGGTGGTTATATGTTTTACTGGAAAGGAACCTCCGCTTCGGAATCGAGGAGATTGGGAGTCGGATTCATGGTCAAGAATCACATTGTGAGGGGTCTTCAGGAGTGCCCTGTACACATTTCGCACCGCATCACTACCGTGACTGTAACTACCTTAATGTGATCAGTATTTATGCACCGACACTAGATAGTGCTGACGACATTAAAGGTAAATTTTATGAGAAACTATCGCACTGTCTTCAGAGGATCCATCCCAATTTTGGCCGACTTTAACGCAAGGGTGGGCCGAAACTGCGAAGCCTGGCCTCGGGTTCTGGGAAGACATGGAGTTGGAAGCATGAATTCCAATGGCCAGTTACTGCTAAGTCTATGTGCCCAGTATCGGCTGGCTATAACAAATACTGTTTCGCCTGTCCGCTAAGCACAAGATGACTTGGATGCAACCAAGATCTAAGCACTGGCACCTAATTGATTACGCTATCTTACGGCAAAGAGACGTGTCCCAGGTCCTGGTTACCCGCGTTATGCGCGATGCACATTGCTGGACTGACCATAGACTTGTTATTGCTTGGTGGCGTCTTTGACTTCGTCGCCCTTGTCGAGCCAGTCAGAGTAAAGCCTTGCGGCTAAATTTAGACAAACTGACTAATCTTGAGGCGAGAGAGGCTTTTGCGGAGGCTGTAGCTAATACTGTTGTGCCAATGGTGCACGATACTCCCTATATTTGCTGTTCGGGGGTCTCTGGCGTCGTCGGTGCTGGATGCTGCAGTGGCAACTATGGGTGTAAAATCTCAGCAACGAGAAGACTGGTTTGACGAAAATGATAGAGTACTGACTGAAGCAATTGCTAAACACCGAGCATTGCTTAAGAATACCAAAAGCAGTGCACTGATAAAAACTAGTGATCGGGGGTTGCGAAAAATCACAAGAGACACCAAGGACAAGTGGTGGAGGGATAAGGCACAATATGTGCAATGGCTTGCCGACAGTCGACAACTTGGAGAATTCTATAGCGAGGTCTGCAGACTCTTGGGTAGCCCCAATTTTGTTAAGGTGCCCCTGAAGTCGCTGGATGGTGAACATCTCCTAAAAAGCAGGGATGAAGTGCCCGGGCGTTGGGCGGAGCACTTTAGCAGTCCAGGTAGTGTTGAGTTGAAGACGGAGGAACAAGTTCCTGTGCAATGTAGACCAATAAGGGAGACGTGTTGTTGTTATGAATATCATTAATTAAGTGTCTATTAACTAACTTACACTACTTACTAATAGGGCGAGGAGTCACACACACTACACCTGAATCATTTAAACTCTCGAGTATTAAGGCCCTCTATAAGAATAAGGGGGACCGTCCGGATTGTGATTCTTACCGTGGCTTTCACTACTGTCGGTCCCGGGGAAGGTTTTCGCCAGAGTGTTACTTGATCGTCTAAGAAAACTATCTGAGAAGATCTTGCCAAAAACGCAGTTTGCGTTTCGTCCGGATAGGTATACCTGTGAGGCAATTTTTGTTGTGCAACTGCAGGAGAAGAGTGGAGAGCAAAGTAGGCACTTGTACCTCTGCTTTGTCGACCTGGAAAAGGCGTTTGATAGCGTCTCTCGTAAGGCCCTTTCGGTGGTACTGCGGAAACAGGGATAAGTTTATAAGGCTTATTCGCCTCTTGCATGATGACATGAAGTGTTGTGCGGTGGCAGAAAATGAGCAGTCAGATTCCTTCTCTGTTACATGTGGGGTGAAGCAGGGCTGCGTCTTGGCCCCACGCTGTTCGCTCTTTATTTCACAGTGGTCATTCGCGAGGTCTCAGCTCTGTCATCGGGGGGTGTCCGGTTGCGTTTCCGAACAGATGGCAGTCTTTTCAATTTGTCGCGACTGAAGGCAAGCACTAAAGTGTCTCTTGTACATATTGACGACATTACGTAGGCAGATGACCTATGTTTTGAGGCAGAATCACCGGTAAGTTCAACAGCTTATTACGAACCTTAACGAGCAGTGCTCTAAATTTGGCCTGAAGATCAGCGTCAAAAAGACGAAAGTTATGTCTCTGGATAGTCGTCAGATGCTGAATATTAGGCTTGGTGAGGACGTACTAAAGCAGGTTGATAGGTTTCGATATCTGGGGAGCAAATTAACATCGAAGTGTGATGTTGACGCCAAAATCAATAGCAGAATTAGTGCTGCTGCTGCAGCTTTCAGTAAGTTAAATGCCAGGGTCTTCTGCTCACACGACTTCAAGCTTGCCACAAAATTATCAGTATATAAAGCCGTCGTTCTTCACAATATTTTGTACTCTGCCGAGACATGGACACCATGCAGCCGTCACATACAATAATTGGATCGATTTCATTTTAAATGCCTTCGTACGATCTTAAACATTCATTCGTTTGATCGGGTGCGCAATACGAAAGTATTGAGACGGGCCAATGTGGGAGGCATCGAGTCGTACCTCATGAGAAGACAACTTCGCTGGTGTGGCCATGTTGCGCGCATGTCAGAGCAGAGAGTGGCGAAGCGCATCCTTTATTCAGAGCTTCAAGAGGGCTAGCTAAAGCATTGCGGACAACTCTTAAGATTTAAGGATGTGCTTAAGCGACATATGAAGGCGTATGACGTAGATTCATCTCAGTGGGAAGAGCTTGCATCGAACCGCGGAGAGTGGAGGGCGACAACGTGTCGATTGGCGAAGCGTATTTGAGAGCTAGTATGAAACGGAACGTTTATTGGCTACTCAAGATGGCGACTACGGTTTTTCTGTCAGTGTCATTAAAATGAATTAATAAAACGAAATAAACTTCGTAATCCGAATTTTGCGGATATATGTTGTCGACTCGAAATCGATATTTTTTATGTTTTGTTATTCAGGTAATGTTTGGATCGAGCCTACCGTACCCCTTGACCTGGTGCTAGCGCACGGGAGGTCGCACCAGGCGGCGGCCGATTTAATGGCGACAGCGGTTGCGACAGTCGTTGAAAAAATCCGGCAGTTGGGACTCGAGGTGGCGCTCCACAAGTCCGAGGCCATGTGTTTTCATGGCCGCGGGAACGCGCCACCTCCTTGTGGGTCCCAAATAATGGCGGGAGGGTTACCATCGGCGTCGAGACGACGATGAAGTACCTGGGACTCGTCCTCGACAGTCGGTGGAACTTCGTGGAGCACTTCCGACGTTTAGCTCCAAAGTTGGCGAGGGCGGGGGCTGCGTTTAAACGCATCCTCCCCAACCTCGCGGGGCCAAACGCCTCCTGCCGGAGGTTGTACGCCGGGGTCGTGCGGTCCATGGCCCTCTACGGCGCCCCTGTTTGGGCGCCGAACTTGTTGCGGCGTCCTGCTCGGACGCTGCTCATGTCACAGAGGGTCATGGCGATCCGAATGATCCGCTGATACCGCACGATCTCTGGGGAGTCGGCGAACCTCCTTGCCGGATTACCGCCGTGGGATCTGGAGGCGAAAGTGCTCGCGCGCGTGTATAACATGCGCGCGGAGGCACGTCGCCGGGGCGAAACTCCGCTGCCGCACCAAATAAGTGCGTGGCGCGATGAGCTCCGGCGCGATCTCATGGCGGAATGGCAGCAACGACTGTCGCAACCGAAGGCTGGGTTCGCTGTCATCGCAGCGGTAAGTCCCCTCTTTGAGGAGTGGCTTAAGAGACGCTACGGCATCCTCACCTACCGCCTGACGCAGGTCCTCACCGGACATGGAAGTTTCGGGAGGTACCTGTGTCTGATGGGGCGAGCATGGGTGGCTCCCCGTTCGACCAGAAACAGACCCGAGCGTACGGCGCGTCGCGTCCCGCGCGCGCCTCAAAGAGCCATCAGACCACCACAGATGGGGCCCAATAGGGCCGATGCCGATTCGGAGTCGCGGAGAACCTAACGGGTAACCGGGGCTCCGGCTCGACGTGCAGGAGAAGGAACGGGGTGGTTTTTAGTCAGTAAGAGTCTGACACTCCCTTCAGTCATTCGATGATTTCCCCCCTTAAAAAAAAAAAAAAAAAAACCGTACCCCTTGACGAAATTATTAATATAAAAGAGTGGACTATACTTTGATATACTTTGTTATCAATGTTTAAACTTTGAGAGTGATCAGACCTCTGGAGTTTGTTTCGTCAATTTTTCTCAAAATAACCAATAATATAACGTTACGAAGATATACTCATATCAAACTCCTATTACAGCTCCATCCAAAGGTTGTTTATAAGAGATCGCCATTGTACATTATATTTATTTCTTTTGTTGTTGTATGTAATTATGTGGTGTACAATAAAGTATTTGAAATCTTTCGACTATCTTTAGAATAATGAGACATGTTCGAGTAGGCGTGGATTATCAGTTTTCTTATAATTCTTGATATTAAAATTACTTCTTTTAAAATTTAATTATGGATTACTAAGATTAGCACGGATTAGAACTTAGCTTCCACCGAGCTGGTTGCGTGCGCATACTACGACGATACAATACTGAGAATCACTTACTAGAGGTATAAGATGGCCGCCTCACCAGTCCTCGGAGTTCGCTATGGATTTGGCATAATTATGACATCTGACAATAAAGTCTGACATCGATGTAAGTGATATGTATGAGATGTATTGATTGGAGACGCGGATGCGCCAAAACGGCCACGGCTTACAAGGCCCCTCCAACCAACTACTAAAGTATGGCCCGGGCGTACAAGTCCCTTTCAACCAAATAACAAAGCGTGGCCCAGGCTTAGGAGACCCTTTAACCAGCTTTACTCGGTGCCAAAAACGTGTCCTGGGCGCTCGAGGCCAACTAACTGGCAAAACGTGGCCTGGTAAACGCGACGACAGCTCTTGTCGATGTGATTAAATAAAGATGCGAGTGGATTGTATATAAAATGTAATGAATTAAATAAGAACGGAATTACAAGATAGATACCGAATATGGCTACAAGTAAAAAAAATGCGTAAGCGCAGCCGTGCGTATAGGCGTGCAACCGCAACATCTAGCGCGTGTGTCTCTAAACTTTATTGCTGTCATTTTAAATGATAGTTAGAAGGTTTTATAGTCTGCGCATTATCCTCTCTACCTGACCGTTCGCCCTGGCAGAGCCGATAGCTATGAATTCTCTGAATTCTGTGCTAATAAAGGATCAGCCCTGATCTGCTATTATTTTCTTGGGAGAATTGAAAAGAACCCTACTTATTTTAAGGCTTTCAGGGGACAAGCTGAATCTAGTGACCGGATATGTTATAGGATGACAATATTTTGTAAATGCATCTATTATGACAGAAGCATTCTTTTATCACTCTTGCCACTGAGTTTGCCTGTCATGTCGATATGTACGGTTTGGCATTGTACTGAGACTTTGGGGATGGTATGCAACCTTACCTGTTGTGCCCCCGACATTCATTCCCTTTGCCCATTTTTAGACATTTGGGTGAACCAGTACTGTTCGTACAGTTTGTTGAGGGTTTTATTGTGTAGGTATTAAATGGTTAATTTCGGTTTGTACATGATTTATTAACGGCAATAGCTAGGAACCTGGAAGTCCTGGAACTATGGGAAGCTAGGTGCTTATCTTGGTCCTTTCTAATTTTCAGTAAAGAACGCCATCCCGAACATCGTAGATGTGAGCGATAGCTCCTGGTAGCTCACCTTTCTCATACTGACTTCTATGGTTCTGGATTTCCAGATCACGTTTTTGCTTTACCTGAATCCGTCTATTATATATTCTTGAAATTTATGACAGCGATTCCATCACGACGTTTGCGGCTCTCTTCGATCTTGTATCCACGATGGTTGCAATAGTGACAAGGATCCACCAAAAGACAGTGGACAAAATACTCCCAGCTCCGACTCAGCTCAGACTACTTCTACTTGGAAGGTATCACAGCCGTGGTCCGCTGTGCCAAAGTTCATCAAATTCTGTCCTGGGGTTCTATGTATATTAACCTTGTTTTTATTAAGTTGAGCTGTAAGTTCGTTTCATGTATGTTTCGGCGCAAGCACGTCTGCCACAGCTCTAACTTTTAATTTGAGTAAATTATAGCCATCGTTCACGGTCAAAGAATAAATTCACAAATGATCTCCTATATATTAAATTTAAATATTTTAAGGGAATTGATAAATTCCCTTAATATACCTTTTGGGTAGAATTTGTAGGATTTCAAAAGTAAACTTGTAAGTTGAAGTTTATTGTTTTACTATCTTGGTCCATTATTATTAGACTAATATTATTGGCATTAGTCCAGGGGGTCTAAAAAAATAACATTGGGAGAATCATTTCAATATGTTTGATTTGATGAATTGTAGGAGTATCATCTAAATCACCAAAAAATGGTAACAATAAAGTATGAATCATCTGCAATTCATTTCATAACTGAATCATATTATAGAGGTATTAGGTGTGAATGTTGCTACACAGGAATTATATAGAGAAAAACCGAACCGTAACTTTATCGATTTGGTTTATATTATTGTGCTTTATTATAACTTGAATTAAAAATTTCGATCCTTAATAATTTTTAATTATAAGATTTTTTTTCCTCTTTGGCAATCGAGTCTCCAAAACGGTGTAGTCGACTATATTGCCAGTGTCGAATGGTGACAGCAAAATTAATGAACCGTCGAACTTAACTTTGCGGTAGTTTTTAGTTGTTAGTAGCTGGAATGACAAAACAATTGGGCTAGTAAACATAAACATTATCAACTATTTTATTGTATATATACAGTGGTGTAAAAATAGTTGGGGTCACACACGATACAGATAGATATGAATATATGTACATCATTTACATCATTGAACACCGTCATATTTTAATCTCATTTTCATTTATAAATTTACATGAACAATTAATTAATTTGTGGGCAAAAGTGGGTTAAAAGGAGGTGGAAACTGAGTATGTAGAATTTGGTAGTAGGTGAAATGATACGGCAGTTAAAAGTCAATAATAAAACGTATATAATAATCAGACCAAAGGTTTATGAGTGTTATAAAGGAGCGAGGGAGCACACGCGATGACCGCTAGTAGTGTACTGAATGCTCGACTAATATTAATTAATGAAGTAAGGTAAAATGCACGGATAAGCATAAGTGCATTACCAGTGTATGGTTCCACCGTACATGCTCCCGGGCCAAAAAGATAAACAAAATCTATAGAATGTCATCATCTAGTTTAAAACGACACCTTCTAGGTACAGGTGATGTAGAGATATCGCGGTTACAATGGATACTCGCACTGGTTATATTCACTTTACTCGGCTGTCGGTCAACCGTACTCTGCTTTCGCGAAAACACAACACTATTTGCCACACTTTGAGGTAACTCCACGGCAGTAACTGCTTGGCACCGCTTCCATATGAAATACACTGCGACCAGAATGGCAGCACCTAGTAGACAATAACTAACCGTATACAGATGAATGTCATGCGTCGACAGAGTGTAATCGAGTGAGTTAGTATTGTCAGATTTCAGCTGTTTTATTTGTTTCCCTAGATCAACTAATGTACTATTTACAGGATCGTTGTACACGGTGTAATGAGATAATCATATATTAACGATATGATTTAATTCGGCTACTTGAGGAGTCACAACGTCAGATTCTAATTTAATGGAATTAGCTAATAGAGCATGAGAATACAATGTAAAGTCGTTACTTTTTATGATGCATTTCGGACCTAGGTCAATAATACCTACTCCAGTTATTTGTTTAAAGGAAACCTGATCTTGACATATAATCCTCACAGCGTAGGTATTGCAGCAAAAGTACATGAACCTTGCTGGCTCATTTAGCTCGAGACAGGTGTCTTGACAAGGAGATCTAGTTATGCATTGTTTTAAGTTTTTATCCAGTTTGCAGAATTTCTCATCAATGCTGAGATGATTTATAGGTTTGTTGGCTTTACACAAATATGATAGACCGTTGTGCAGACATAGTTGAAGTTCGTTGAGCGACATTGTAAAGAAAGCATCCTTTTTTAAATTAATAGCCACAAAATCTGCTGCTGGTAGCACACTCATCATGTCATATTGAACTAGTTGAGGGACTGGTATGATTTTGTAGATTTTATAGCTATCTCTGCTGGTCAAAGGAAAGGTGATCTCAAATATAAAGTATTCCTGCAATAGTCTCGCTTTCGCATACTGTACATATGGTTTAGATCAGTCTGAAGGTTGTCCACGGGTAACGTAGTGTCTTGGGTTAATTGTCCAGAGATAAACTGTAGTTCACGTTGTAGCTGGTCCGGACTTAACAGGTGAGTGTTAAATTTCCCATGGTAAATATCCGTGACTATATCTATCAAAGTACCTTGAATCCTTTTAAGGTTTTGCTGTAGATTAATAGTCGTTAATGCTGAGAATGCAAAATTTTGGGCTTCAACTAACCCTTCGAGTTCATGTTTCATAACCAAAGTGGCAGTATCTAATTGATTCAAGGGTATATTTATATTTTTTTTTTATGCTGTAATTGGATAGTTTCCTCGGTTTTCTTCCAGACGTTGTATTCGACTTCAATGATAGTAGTTTGGTTTTTCAATAAGTTGTTAAGATGATTCTCATTTTGCTTTACGAGATGTGTATCTTTACGGTACTGTTCCGCGAATCGTTCGTCTAATACTCCGAACAAGCTGTTGGCGACGTAACCGATACCATCAATGAGCCCGCGACGCTGTCTGGAGCGCGCGTCAAAGTGCTGATTTATCATAAGTTGATTGTAGTGTTTTATTTCGTTGTAGTCGTGTGTTAACTGGAGCGTTATCATGTTGTATGGCGTCGTATTGTTTAACGATGAACAGCATCTTTGTAAATAATCCAAGAACTTTGTGGCGGCTTTATTAGCTTCCCAGTACGGACTCATGTCATAGTAAACTACAAGATTTCATCTATCTCGAATAACTTGCATGTTACCTACTGTCTCAAAATACACCGAATTGTTGTTCGGTAGAGCTGATATATTGAAGGCGGCACGACTTATTTGACTTAATATCCTGTGTCCCCTAGATGGGGCAGAGGGCGTCCACTGAAGTTCTCCATCGCGATCTGTCTTGAGCTTCACGCTTCACCTCACTCCACGTCATACCGATGCTCGCCTCTTCTGCTAGGACGGTGCGACGCCAGGTTTGCCGAGGACGGCCACGCTTTCTTTTCCCTTGGGGATTCCAATCCAAGGCTTGCTTGGGTATGTGGTTAGGATCCCTTCGGAGCGTGTGCCCTATCCATCCCCACTTGCGGCGCTTGATCTGGCAGTCGATTGGGCTTTCGTGGCATTTCTCCAAAAGCTCTACGTTGGAGATGGTCTCGGGCCAGTAAATTCCGAGAATGCGACGCAAGCATCGGTTAACGAAGACTTGAAGTTGGCGTGAGATGTCTTTAGTCACCTTCCACGTTTTGCACCCATAGAGCAAAACGGATTTTACATTGGACCCGAAGACTTTCAGTTTTATCCTTCGGGTCAGTTTCCGTGACTGTCACACAGGTCTCAGCTGCGCGAAAGTAGCTCGGGCTTTGGCGATCCTTGAAGTGATGTCCTCTTCAGTACCTCCAGTCTCTGACACGACGCTCCCGAGGTAGGATTTGTGGACAAGTTCCACTGCCTCTGTGCCAATCAGAAATGGTGTAGTATTCTTCACACCCGTTCTAATTTCCTTGGTCTTTCGGGTGTTAATTCTCAGGCCAGCTTTTGCCGCCTCCTGCCGCAGGTCGTCCAATTTTGCTTGCATGTCGGCGTGGGTATGACTCAGCAGGCATAGGTCATCGGCGTAATCCAAATCTTCCAAGAAGTTGGATAATCCCCACTCTATGCAGCGGCGCTGATTGTCAGTGGTGCGAAGCATGATCCCATCCAGAACGACCAAGAAGAGAAACGGTGATAAGAGGCAGCCTTGTCGGACACCCGCGTGACACCACTATCTCATCAGAGATAAGACCGTCATATGTCACCTTACAGGAATACCTCCTATACATACTCTCCAATAGCCGGACGATCTTTGGCGGTACCCCCATGTCCAGTAGACGGGACCAGATGCTAGACCACTTCAACGTATCAAAGGACTTTTCGAAGTCGACAAAGGTAAGATAAATCTCCCTTTGCCATTCTGTTGCCTGCTCTACCTCTAGAATGATACGAAGAGTGTTGATCTGGTCTGTACATGAACGGTTTGATCGGAAACCTGCCTGCTCCCTTCGTAAAAGAGGATCCTCGGCCTTTGACGGCCTCTCCAGGAGAATGTTGCAGAAAACTTTTGCGGGAATAGAGAGCAGTGTAATACCTCTCCAATTATCGCACAGACTAAGATCTCCTTTCGTACTGTGATTATAAGCCCCTTGTTCCAGTCATCAGGAAATTCCTCCAGAGTCCAGACTTTTTCAAAAAGAGGCGTCAGGACGACGACGTGAAGCATTTCCGCGGTTATCAAGTCGAGTCCTGGTGCTTCTCCTAATTTCAAGGAGCGGATGGCTTGAGCAACCTCACTAGCTGATGGAGTCTCCGTGTTGATGTCGAGTAGCCGAGGTGGTGTGGGATTAACAGCTAGTGCACCAGGTGTCGCTGTGGCCGAGATGCGAAAGACCTCCTCAAAGTGTTGACGCCAGCGAAGTAGCTGCCCTTCGGATGTTGCAATGAGTTGACCGTCTTTTGACTTCAGTGGCTTTTTCTTCCTAAGCTTGGTGTTACCTGTCAGCGTTTCCATGGCCTTATATAGCTCCTTTAGGTTCCCAGCGTTTGCAGCCTGTTGAGCGTGATCAGCAATACCGTCAGCCCACTGTCTCCTATCTTTGCGGGTGCTACGATAGATTTCTTTCCGCTTCTGACGGTACTGTGCGTTCAAGTCGGCTCTTATAGCGTCATCCTGGGCCTCGAACAATCTCAGGTGAAACCTTCTTCTGTCCTCAATCAGACTCCATGTATGCTGCGACATCCACTCACCCCCGCGAATGAGCCGTTTTGTGCCCCAGAACGGCGGAGCTGGTTTCTGTGTAGACCACTTTGATACGGTTCCACTCCTCTTCCAACAAGTCTCGGGTCGTATCGAGAGCACCAAAACAATTGCATAATTCGAGACGGAACAATTTACGCGTCTCGTAGTTATTCAATTTGCTGACCTCAAATCTTCTTCCGACCCTGCCAGTGCCTCCAGCCGTACGGGCCACAGCAACCTTGAGCTGAACTTCAGCAACTATGAGATGGTGGTCGCTGTCAATATCGGCGCCCCTGCGGTTGCGGACATCAAGTAATGAGGAACGCCATTTGGAGCTAATGGCAAGATGGTCAATTTGGTTCCTCGTGACGCCATCGGGTGACTTCCACGTGTACTTGTGGTGATCGCCATGATTAAATAAAGTTCCTCCGATGGTCAGATCATGGTTCTGACAAAACTCGATAAACCTCTCTCCGTTCTCGTTGCACACTCCAAGTCCCTGCGTGCCCATGTGCGGTGTGCGGTTTGTGTTGTCGGCCCCGACCTTTGCATTCAGGTCTCCCATGACAATGACGATGTCTTGTTTCTTTATTCGCCTCAGGATGGCATTGAGGGGTATTGTAGAAATCGTCTTTGGTTTCTTCTGTTGCTGCATTAGTTGGGGCGTAGCACTGAATCATTGAGATTTTCCGGGCTCTTGAGTTGAAACGGGCTTATATGATTCGGTCAGAGATCGGTTTCCAGTCCAGGAGGCTATTTTTTGCTGCATTAGAGAGGATGAGCACAACGCCATGCTCACGTACATCTTCTTCGCTCTCTTTGCCGGAATACAGCAAAGTCAAGTTCCTGGACGTTCTCAGCTCACCGAAACCATTTCTTCTCACTTCACTTAGTTCGAGCATCTGAAGGTTGTAAGAAAGCATTATTGCTTCTGCTTGGGCTAGTCGGCTGTCTTCACTAAGCGTCCGTACATTCCAAAAAGCAATTCGTGTCAGTAATTACATGGCAAAAGTCGTCGTTAAAAGATCACTCCGGTTTACTTTAGTTTCGGTTTCAGAAATCAAAGATTGTCGGGCAAGCAGGTGATTAGCCCACTGTGCCTTAACTCGTCGAGTACCGTCATTATAGACACAATTATAGAACAATAGGTTGCGGTCACCGGTGACCGCTTGGTGTTTGACAGTTTAATTCGCTAGCGGGGCTGCCGCTTCAGAGCCTGCGGATATGCTCGGTTTTGTGTCGGGTTTCCTCCCTAGTGAGTCGATTCTGTTTTAAGGCGCAGAATACTCGCCTTGCGCCGCATCCGTTAGCTTAGCTGCAACTCAAGGTGGCGGTCGCGCGGCGGCGCGGTTGCAGCAGTTTCCAGGGAAGACGACGGGGACGTGGATGGCGCGGACTGGCTAGGGCTCTGCTTTGTACGGTACTCCGCCACCGTAAATGCTGTGTTCCAACCAAGCTGTGTTTCTTGCAAAACTGGTTGCGATGCATTTTCTCCTTTGATTAGTCGTCCTGGAGCACTGGTAGTTCTCTGGAATTTTTAAGCGAGGCTATGGCATATGTCTCGTTGTCAAGCTTCTGCGCTAATAGATGCACAAGAAGCGGATCCCATGTGCTGATGTCAATACCTAAATTTTGTATGGCATGTATACTTTTTAAAGCTACGTCATGCAATTTTTTATATTACCTAGTGATTGATGCTGTGTGTTCGGTAAACTAACTAAGGTATTGATTACACATGTAAATATTAGCTTTTTGTTGTTATATGGTGGTTGAGAATCTCCCAACAGGTATGGTAATTATCTGAGCTTATAGGAAGATGCTGAATAAGCTTTTCTGCTTCACCCCTGACCTTTCCTTTAAGGAATTGCATTTTTTGCGCTTGGGACAAGGCAGGATAGTTGTGGATAGCCTCTGTAAAGAGGTCTTTAAATGATGTCCAACATTGATAGTTTCCAGAAAACACAGGTATATCCATTTTTGGGGTAGTATGTTTTCGGTGCGATACACTCCACAAGTTTTTATTGATCATTTTCTTAAGCTGAAGATATGATCGCTCATGCTGAGTGTAAAGCTCTTCGTAAACTCAATCTTCACCGAACAACTCACTATCTATCTCCCAATGAAGAGCGTCAATTTGAGACCAACGTGCTTGAAGTGTTTTCAAGGCGTCCTCCATTTCCCATTTTTTTGACATAGAGTCCAGGTCAATCAACCCTGATGATCTCTTGAATGCTTTAAAGTTAGCTGCTTGTTTACGCAACATGTCATCTAATTTGCTGGTGGAACCTTTTGACTCCACTGTACGTAACATGCTGGTTTTTGCTGTTTGCTCATAACCTGATGGTCCTGCTTTTGCTGATTCTTGTTCCTCTCGTTGCTCCTGTATTAGATGAATACCCCTAACGGATTTCATAGGCGTTAGCGGGCCTGACAGCTGCTATAAAGTTTGCTAACATTTTCATGCTTAGAATTTACAAAGTATGGGTGATCTTTCACCCCATATTGACATAAAGCTAGATGATTGTTTTGAAAATCTGACCAATACCTCTCTAACAACTCTAATCGCCTTTTAAAATAGTCGTCCGATTTCCTATCGGCACTATCTTTTTTTAAATTAATCGGTATTTTCCTGATTGCCTCGCTAATTTCAAGTTGCTGGGTGTAAAGATCCTCCATGCTGCTGTTAGTTTAAGATATAAGGAAAGATCTTACTTGCACGAAACCGGCTATCGTCTGCTACTGAGTTGCCGCCGTACTACGGCGAAGTTGCTCTGCTGTAGTTGGGCCCCAAGCCCTGCTGCTCTAGATACCAGGTCCTACTGCTACTTAAATACCGATGTGCTGCTGCTGCTTGCTGTTGAAATGCTGATTGACGGTGCTTATGTTGATTGACGTAACGCACAACGTCACTTTATGCTGCTACAGTTTTGTAGCAACGCTTAGCTAAAGTTCTGTGGATATGACAGTATATTCACAGTTCACACGTGTCACTGTAAGTCCACACGCTGATTGCTGTACGAGTTCACTCACAAGTTAGTTAATACACGTCAGTTCAGAAGAAACGAATATCAAAAAAAACTCGCGAGGTCCCGCTTCTTGGCTCAAAGGACCATGTAGAATTTGGTAGTAGGTGAAATGATACGGCAGTTATAAAGTCAATAATAAAACGTATATAGAGGTAATAATCAGACCAAAGGTTTATGAATTTCTGGATCATCGTTTTCGTGCATATTGCTAGAACCATGTGATATTGGTAAGATTGATAGTTTCACTACGGGTCTTTTAATCATTCCATTTTCCGTTTTTAAAATGTCAAACACCAAGCGGTCACCGGTGACCGCAACCTATTGTTCTATAATTGTGTCTATAATGACGGTACTCGACGAGTTAATGTGACTACACGAACTAATCCATCCTGACCTGGGTGCGTTTGTACTACTCTACCCATCAGCGACCTATGGATATATGCTAGTGCTATACTTGCTCAAATAAAACTGGTTTGGGAATACTCTTCTTTGAAAGCAGTTCAGTACAAGGACTTGTTTATAAAGTCGCACTGTCGCGCATTAGAGATTCCCTCTGTACTGGACCAGGCAGTTATGCTGCATGACAACTGAGAAGCTGCGAAGAGCGAGGACCCCTTCCTGGCATACAGCAGAGTCAAGGACCCCAACAGTCACCCGAGCTTGAACCAGGCACAGTACCCTGACCTCTATTATGCGGCTATCAGCTATGCCAAGATGAACAAACTGATAGGTGAGAATTTCCAAATGTCTACCTCGCATATCTCCACACACACAGCGTTAATAGACAAATATGTACATCAAGAGAATGGCCTCCGCTGAGCTGGGAGAGTTATCAGTTGAGGCAAAGTCCAAACTGACTAGACTGGGGTACCCCGTTCACTCCCGAAGAGACAAGAGATCCCGACCCGAAGACTCCGACAGTGAGGATGAAGCGCCCTCCGCCAGAAGCGGCAGAACAAAATAACTTCTTTAGAAGACCAAACCACCACCAGAGGTGCTTTGTTGTTCCAACCAGTATTACTTACCTACTATTTTTAAGCATAACTTTGTACTATATTTAAGAAAAAAAAAAGCGGTGCCAAGCAGTTACTGCCGTGGAGTTACCTCAAAGTGTGGCAAATAGTGTTGTGTTTTCGCGAAAGCAGAGTACGGTTGACCGACCGCCGAGTGAAGTGAATATAACCAGTGCGAGTATCGATATCTCTACATCACCTGTACCTAGAAGGTGTCGCTTTAAACTAGAGGTAGATGATGACATTCTATAGATTTTGTTTATCTTTTTGGCCCGGGAGCATGTACGGTGGAACCATACACTGGTAATGCACTTATGCTTATCCGTGCATTTTACCTTACTTCATTAATTAATATTAGTCGAGCATTCAGTACACTACTAGCGGTCATCGCGTGTGCTCCCTCGCTCCTTTATAACACTCATAAACCTTTGGTCTGATTATTATATACGTTTTATTATTGACTTTATAACTGCCGTATCATTTCACCTACTACCAAATTCTACAGAGTGGGAGAGGGATTTGGATTCTGGGAAGTTTTTATAGAGGTCAAAGGATTGGGAATTTAAGGGACACGAAAAAAAGATGTGTTCTAAAGTTCCCTCATCAAGGCCGCATTCGCACAGCGAGCTGTCGCGAACGCGGATCTTGCTGAGGAAGACCGGACTACTACAATGGCCGAGTCTGAGCCTGCACAAGGATGAAACAGTATGACGGGGAAGCCTGGGGTACTTGGAAAACTAAGGTTTCCGTCGGCTGGACAACTGCATAGTAGGCTCCTTTATGTTTGGACGTTTCTACCCACACTGCAATTTCTTACTGGCCACGGCAACTTTAAAAGCAAATTGTTCTCATTTAAACTTATTGATTCACCATGGTGCCAATGTTCGACAGAGGAGTTGCGATACGAGCAGTCGGCCCATCAGATACTCTGGGAGTGTGATCTCTGGCAATATGAACGTAACACTATGTTAAATAATTTAATTTTTTCGTCAGGTGTAGTTTATTATACGGACCTTGTGGAATCTAGAACGAATTTCCGTGCGTTTAGGCGTTTTTGCCATATCTATTATTGGAAGCAAGTATAACAGCTCACACATAGGACCCACTTAGTTTTTAGTCAAATTTCCGTGGTGCTTGGCGACTGGGCTTCACCCAGTTGTACAGTCTCTTCTTTGTGCCTTTAGGCTTAATTCATTCTGTCTCCTGCAGTAATTCACCGAGGGAAGTGAAAACCATAGTTTTTTCTTCTTCTCCTCTTATAATATCTTCTGATTCACTTCGTTGCGGGAACCAAGACAGTTACTCATGTCCCTGGGACGCGCCGGACTTCAGTGTTCCGGTGTTTTCATGGTTGTATCTACTGTAGATCCTGGCTTACAGGAGTTGCAGCGGTTTTGGGAGGTTGTGGCGGGCTTGTCCCAATAAAAAAAAAAAAAAAAAACACTGCAATCCATGAGTCAAACCGCTTGTGCTTTGTGTCTGCACGTATATCATACCCGTACACAACGTGGTGCTGGCGTTCGACATCGTTCGAGGCCGCAAATTTGGCCAATGAATCCGCACACTCATTACCACATATGCGATAGTGGCAAGGAATCCAAGCGATCTGGATATTTATGCCATCTTTGTAACAAGAGAAAAGAAGCGCCTTTATCTCTACAACCAAACTGCTATGAGTTCGGGAATGGAGCTGGTCTTGGTTGAGAGACTGTAGGGTACTTCGGGAGTCTGAAATAATAACAGAGTTTTTTAGGTTGTGTGCTCCAATAAACTTTACTGATTCTAAAATGCCAACGCATTCTCCCGTGTAGACAGATGCTTCCGGGGGACACTTAGAGAGGAGGGCGATCTTTGAATTTTGGAAGTACGCTGCCACTCCTGTACTTCCGTTTCGAGATAGCTTAGACGCGTCTGTGAAAAAAATATTCCAGCCTTTCCAGTATTAGTTCAAGGCGCGACCGAACTCATCCACGGAGGATTTCGAAATGCCGAGCCCTAGAATCAG
Source organism: Spodoptera picta (assembly GCA_038387885.1). Classification (NCBI taxonomy): domain Eukaryota; kingdom Metazoa; phylum Arthropoda; class Insecta; order Lepidoptera; family Noctuidae; genus Spodoptera; species Spodoptera picta. The sequence goes on from JAZHFQ010000105.1 coordinate 1,817,686, forward strand.
CTTTGGTCTGAAGTGGATAGCCTCATATTCGGAAGAGAAGACCGGGAGTACAGGATATTGCCTGATGGGTGCAGAGAGGTTTTTAAGCTCCCAGTACCTGCCAATCACGGGAGGGACAGGTTTACTATTCCAGTAGGAAGAGGAGCTATAGGAACAGTGGATTTATTCTAGGATAGGAATGGAAAGGATGTGATGAGAGGGAGAGGACTTTTGAGATGAATCGGTCTGCAAGGTATTGTCTTCGAAGGTTGAGGGGAGGCTCGACACATTCCACCTGAAGAGCATTTATGGGGGATGATTTCATAGCTCCGGTAAGTATTCTAAGGCATTTGGACTGAATGGAGTCTAGTTTTTTTAATGCACCCTTATTGCAAGCAACAATAAGGAAGCAACAATAGTCCATTACGCTTCTGACCAATGCATTGTAGATGACCTTTAATGAGTAGGGGGCACCCCACCATACCCCGGCCAGAGCTCTAAGTATCGATACCGAGCGTTCACACCTTGCAACCACGGTGTTTATATGGTCCGCCCCAGGCTTCTTTGCATCGAGATAAACCCCCAAGAATCTAGCACTGCTTTTGATCGGGATATCCTGACCGTCTATCTCTATACGAAGATCCGGAGTGCATCTTTTGCGTGTAAAAATGACAGCTGAGCTTTTTGGGGCGCTTAAAGATAACCCATGATTAAGAAGCCATTGGTTTACTGAGGCCAAAGAGACATCGATGGAGTGGGCGGCGTCTGTTATAGAGCTATTGGTAACCTATTGCTATTGGTAAATTATTGCGATATCATCAGCATACTGAAGGACATTAAAGTTGAAATTTAAACAGGAGGGGAGGTCATATGTATAAATATTATAAAGGATGGGATTAAGGACTGACCCCTGAGGTAAACCTTTCCAAGAGGACCTCTTTACTGGCTTATCCTCGGGTGTTCTTAATTGGAGGGTACGATCGGAATGGATGCAGGCTATAATTCGGCAGATCCTACGCGGGATTCTCAGCTCTTGCAGTTTCTGCCTGAGAAGGGGTAAGAGGACAGAATCATAGGCCGCTGAGATGTCCAAGAAGACCGCGACCAACGACTCATCCCTGCTAAGGGCCAGTCGGATGGCTGACGTGAGGGTACCCACACTGTTAGCCGTACCCAGACCTTTCCCGAAGCCGAACTGAGTCGCCGGAAGCAACCTCTGGCTTTCTACCAACCATTCAAGGCGGTTTTTGATGAGATGTTCAAATGTTTTAATAAGTATGGACGATAGGGCAATAGGTCTGTACGACGAATGGTTACCTGGATCCTTGCCAGCTTTTAACAGCGGCACAATAACCTGAACCTTCCAGGTAGTAGGAATATTGCCTGAAGTAAAACAAAAATTGACTAAGTCAAGGTAGTATTGCTTCGCTATAGTTCCTGCCTTAGGAAGGAGTAGGGGAACCCATAAATCCCTGGTGCAGAGTCCTTCACATGATTGAGTACCGTTTGGAGCTCTTCAGATGAGAACTCCAAATCGAGCGGGTCATGAGACTCGGGTCGCTCGATCTCATGGGATCTCAGGCAGCATTCATCTGCGGTGGGAACATAAGTTGGAGCAATATTGTTGAAAAAACTGTTACTCAGAGATTCGGGTAAGGTGGAGATAGTGGGAGGTTTGGTGGAGTTTCTAAAATATTTGACTCTCTGCCAAACTGTGGATATTGGTGTTGATGGGCTCAGGGAACCACAAAATCTCTGCCACCCTTGTCTCTTCTTTTTCCTGAACAATTTCCTTGACTTAGCCAAAATTCGTTTGAAATTTTCATAAATACCTCGGTTTTCCAGGTTCATATCTTGGTTATATGTTTTTTCAGCCTCATTCCTAGCTCTTATCATGGCAGTGCCTTCACTATCCCACCATGGTGGAGAAGGTATTTTGACAACTCCAAAGAATTCTCGTTGTTAATTGGTGGAAGGAAAGAAGTGCGGTGGTCTAATAATTTTGAGTAAAGATCCCAGTCTGCAGAATCTAAACGATATTTTAATAAGGGAGCAAGGGGTTAATCGGGAATGGATTTTGACGGGTGTTTAATTATGATGGGATAGTGGTCACTACCATAGGTCAAATCTAAACAACTCCAATTTAGTACGCTAGCCATATCAGGCGAGCAGAAGGTCAAGTCCACACGGCTGTTTCTTTAACCAAATGCAGACCTACGAGTAGGGCTGCCATCATTAATGACACACAACTCGAGTTCATCCAGCATCTCGACTAGCTCATTACCCATATTATCACATACATCTGAACCCCATCTATATCGATGAAGTTGGTCCAAAGTCAGGTCCAGAAAAAGGACGACCTCAAAGTGGAAGTTGCTAAAGCAAGTAACCCATTGTTCAGAATAGCAGATGTGCTGTCCTATCATACCGACGCAGAGCTAGTAGAACACATACTTGCTCAAAATAAACATCTTCTGGGTGACGTCAATATGCAGGACAGCATCATAAGGGTGAAGTATAGAAAAAAAGCACGAAACCCACACGAGTGTCATCCCGTTTTGGAATTATCATCTGGTACTCACAAGCGATTTCTGGAGGCTGGTAAGATTTATGTGGGATTGCAGAGGAGACCTGTGTTCGACCAATCCCCATTGGTTCAATGCAACAAATGCCTGGAATACGGTCACACAAAAGCCATATGCCAGGCTAAAGAACATCTCTGCAGCCACTGCGGAGAACCACACACTTGGGAGAAGTGCCCAATTAGGCTTTCGCACAAACCGCCAGTGTGCAGGAATTGCTTGAGGGCGCAGGGTGTCGGCTCAGACATAACACACAATGCCTTCAGCGACGTCTGTCGAGAACGGCAAAAATGGGATGCTATAGCACGCTCTCGCATATCATATTGCTAAGGTTGACCGGGCAAACCGGGACGGAACTCCTTCAAAGGTGAACAGTGGCAGGATTCGTGTCATCCAAGCTAACCTGCATCGCTCAAAGCTAGCGACCATAGAACTGGCACAAGTAGCGGAGAGAAAGGGTATTTCGATAGCTTTGGTTCAGGAACCCTATGTAGGGAACACCAGCGAAATGCAACAATACACTGGCACAAAAATAATCCAGTGCACTTTAAATCGCCAAAAGCCAGTAAAGGCGGCCGTTATGGTTTTCTCGGATCAGCTGGAGATCATACATGATCCTCAGCTTGTAACGGAAACTGAAGCAGCCGTACTGCTTGTGTCAGGTAGCCTGCAGCTTGGAGTGATATCGGTTTACCTTGAGGGGGACCAAGACATAAACCTCAATCTGGTGCGCTTAAAGGAGTCCATACCAAAATTTACAACCAAAAATATTATCGTAGCTGGAGACGTGAATGCCTGGAGCCCATGGTGGGGCAGTGCCTCGGAGAACCAGAGGGGAGCGGACTACAATTCGTTCCTAAAGGAAATGGACCTCCACATTCTCAACACAGGGGATACACCAACTTTTGAAGCGCTCAGAAGGGATCGATTTTTTGCAAGTATAGTGGACGTTACGGCCTGCAGTACACCCTTACTAGCAAAAATCCAAAACTGGATGGTGAATAGAGACCTTACAACCTCTGACCACAATGCCATTACGTTTGACTTGCAGTTAGAAAAAGCACTAGACCCCCAAAACCCACAACAACGCGAGTCTACAACACTAAAATTGCAAACTGGACCAAATTTAGATCACACCTTCGAGATTCTCTAGCAAAGAAGCAAATAACTCCACAAAACATCAGGAATGTCCGGTCCTCTGAGGAACTAGAAGCCATGATAACAGCATACACAAACACAATCACGGAGGTATGCAATATCACAATCCCTAAAAATAAGCCAAAAAAGGGAAATAAAAACCCCCTTGGTGGACAGGCTCTTTAAAGGATCTCAAAAATGATGTGCTTCGAAAAAAAAGGGGAATAAGGAACGCAGCTCTCTCTCGCAAACAGTTCGTCATTAACGAATACTTACAGGCAAAAGAAGCGTACACGTCGAAAGCAGGCGAAGAACAGACAAAGAGTTGGAAGGAGTTCTGCTCGGCTCAGAAGAGGGAAAGCATGTGGGACGGGATATACAGAGTCATCAGGAAAACAACAAAATACTGAGAGATTCTGAGGGTCTGACACTAAACCCAGACAAGTCAGCAGAATTGCTGGCTAAAACTTTTATCCTGATGACACTATAACAACAGACAATTCCGGCCATGCTGACGTTCGTGCTCTAACGGAAGGAAGGTGCCTGGATGAGATCGACGAGCTGTCAGATAATGACCCCCACTTTACTCAGGCTGAATTGGATTTGATTTTAAATGCGACCAACTCTAAAAAGGCCCCCGGAGCCGACGGTCTGACAGCTGATATATGCGCAGAGGCAATCCATTGTGGGCGGGAGGTGTTTCTTGCTATAGCGAATTCATGCTTGGAGTGGGCATACTTCCCGAAGCAATGGAAGTCTGCGCATGTTATAATTCTTCGGAAACCAGGCAAAGAAGACTATACCCATCCAAAGTCCTACAGACCAATTGGACTTCTGTCTGTTTTTGGGAAAATAGTCGAGAAATTGATGATAGGCAAAATCCAATGGCACATCCTTCCAACTCTTCACAAGAACCAGTATGGATTCCTACCTCAACGTGGAACGGAGGACGCACTCTATGATCTGGTCGACCGCATAAAAACTGAAATGAACGAAAAAAAGACCGTCGTCCTGGTGTCGCTGGACATAGAGGGTGCCTTTGACAATGCCTGGTGGCCAGCCCTGAAACATCAGCTCATAGCCAGAAAGTGTCCGAGAAACCTGTACGCTATGGTGAACTCCTACCTCAACGAACGGAAAGTGAAAGTAAATTTTGCTGGAGCTAGCAGCGAAAAGAGGACTAATAAGGGTTGCGTTCAAGGATCCGTAGGTCTTAGGCCTCACTATACACTATTTGTGGAAACATATTACACAGCAGATAATTAACAGGAGTAGGATTGGGGAGGTTTCATAGACAGAAAACTTACCTTCAGGTCACATATATCTGCCATATGCAAGAAAGCTGCAGACATTTACAAACAGCTAGCACACGCAGCCAAGGTGACGTGGGGTCTCAACGGGGAAATAACGAGAACAATATACGTCGCGGTCATTGAGCCGAATGTACTTTACGCCGCAAACGTGTGGGCCCCAGTGACGGAGCTACAGGTGATCAAAAAACAGTTAAATGCTCTTCAAAGGGGATTCACACAAAAAATCTGTAGAGCTTATCGTACAGTGTCGCTCACATCAGCAACAATCTTGTCCGGAACTCTCCCACTCGATCTGAGAGTCCAGGAATTTGCCAGTTTGTATCGAACTAAAAGAGGATTCTCTCTGGACTACTTACCACCTCAAAAGGAGCTTGAAAAGCGGGTCCATTACCTGGACCAGCCACATCCCTCAAAATTAATGTCTATCAACTATGAGCTCCTGGAGAACGATGACTCTGGATCTCCTCTCGTCCAAAATATTGCCGGTCCTCAATTATACACAGATGGCAGCAGAATTAACGGAGGCGTTGGTTCTGCCTTGACTTGGTGGGAGGGCGGTCGTGAGTCCATGTTTTCCACTTTTAGTTTGGACCCTTCCTGCACGGTTTTCCAATCTGACGCTTTGAACAGAGCGGCTAAAATTGTTCTAGACAATAGAGCGACTAGAGTAAACATATTTAGTGACTCTAGGTCCTCCCTCGATGTTTTGAAGAATCCCAGGATTACCCACTGTTTGGCCAAGGAGATATTCATATTCATATTCATATTCATATTCATATTCACGGAACGGCTGGAAATGAGAGGGCAGACGAATTAGCTAAAACCGCTGCCAAACAGAAAAATAACACCACGGCAGACTACTGTAGAATACCCATGTCCTATGTCAAAAAGAAAATTAGGGACGAAACTATCCGTAAGTGGCAGGACAGGTATACCACCTCAACTACTGGGCAGGTGACTAAAACGTTTCTCCCAGATGTCCATGAGGCATATCGTATAGTGAGATCAACAAAGTTGACACCTGCCCAAGTTCAGGCGTTGACTGGACATGGAGGGATCGCTGAATATCTGCATCGATTTAAACTAAAAGAAAGTGCAGGTTGCGAATGCGATTCAACTATCAGTGAGTCTGTATGGCACATTATACTAGAGTGCCCTCGTTTTCTAGCCGCCAGAACCAACTTAGAAAATGTAATAGTTGCAAATCTGGATTCCTCAAATCTGAGTGCCATTCTGGCTGATAAAACCAAAAGACCGCATTTTCTGAGCTACATTGAAACCATCTTCAACAGGGCGGCTGAATAAAACAGCACATTAAATAATACAAATCGAATAGCCAACTTGGAGAATCAACCAAATACTTCCATGGCAGTATCCGACATCGCCCGTACCACTGAACCGCTCACCATCAATGAGAGGCAAATACTCTTGCATGGAGAATGCGGCTCTAAAGGAATACGGCTACGAAGTGTAGCTCTGTTCATGAACACCAGCAGCGAAAGGCTAGGGATAGCCTTCTGCGAAAGCAAGAACAGCAAATGGCTTACTATTTCACCCGGCTTAGCCTCCCTAATGAATGGCAGCACATCCAAGACAAGTATGCGGCGCAAAACATACGATGCGCTGCCAGATATGCAACTGTTGGGTCGGAGCTGTCGACTACTGCGAACACGCAATAAAACAATTGCAATGTTCTCCAGCGTCGACTCAATGACTTGTTTTGAACAAGCTTGCGGTGTGCTGTCGGACATGGGTGGGCGGGGAGAGGTCGAGGGTATGAGTCCCAGAATAATTAGTGTGGACGCTGCCGTGGTAGCTTATGAGAAGGGGAGAACAGCAGACCTTATAGGATGCGTCAGGGCTTCAGAACATCATGAAGTCATCGTGTACGAGAACAGGGGTGAGGACTTGAGTTTCCTCAAAAAGCCAGTTCGATATGCGCTAAGGGTGGATTCTCCAAGCGGCTCAGAGCGTCTACAACTAAGATATAGGCAACAAAGCGCTCTGCAACAACACCAACAAAACACCGAGAGGGAAAATAAAAAATTAGAATCACGAGTTAGAGTGTGGGCAATAACAGCGGCCATATGCTCAGTAACCGGACTGATTTCGTCACCCTTCAGAAAAAATGTGGCCAAATCTGCTCAAGGATCAGGAGGCGCTCAAATACAGTCTCCTCCCCCCAGGTCATCACCAACAAGAGCAGCTATGGGTCACGTTTGTCGTATTTTTTTATTTTTTATTTACACGAGCATTCAACTTGATACAAGCTTGAACTGCATAATCTGGTGTTATTATGGTATAACCAGATTTTATTGAGTAAATGGGAGCAATGAGGGGGGATTTGTAAATGTTCATCCCAGTGCAAACATAACCTTGAGAGACTTTAGAACTATATCCCTCATTATTCCCATGTCCTCAATTCAATCCGGTTCTACCATTGACAACATCAAGTTATGCAGTGTACACGCTGTAGTCATGTTGAGATGAATGCAGAATTCATTTCTGTCTGCAAATGGTATTGAATAGGATCGCTTGGGAACAATAACATACCTATATTTTGAGATATAAATAAAAATAATATTGAAAAGCTTTATAAAAATAATGACTGATGAAAACTGGCCAAGTCAAATCTGACCTACTTTAAGATCTCACATTTTTAGATAACAGCAATTATTCCCCTCATGGGCCACCATTATGTGTATTTGGGTACACAATGGAGCAATAAAAAGCCCTTTTTTACAATAAAAGAACATATAATTAAAATAGGGTGTTAACAGTGGAGCGGACGCTGAGAGAATGAATGGCTACCCTTCTAGCAATTTTAACATGCTCCGCGACGCCTGATTGTTAAACTGGCAATCATACATGTAGTTGTGGTTTGCTATTGGAAAGACGCTAGGCGCCGCAACAATAGGTATCCAATAAAGCAAAGAAATATACCTTAGTTTGATTCTCGTTCATAACGTTATTTTGTTCCTATAGATACATATTTAAATTTTGCATAGAACTTGGCACTCATTTAGATCTTCATTCTTTTTTCGGCGAAGCCCACGTCAAAGCATAATATTTGGGCTGAACTTGGCTCCCCTTTTTTACATTTATGTTTTTGGTGGGATTATATTGAATACGGAGAGCGCTGTATGACCTCTGCGCAAACCTAGCCCACAGGCTGCATGTATAAAAGTTAGTACAGTATGCCCTGAAGAGGGTGAGCTTGACTTCAAGTGAACACCTTGCAAACCTGCGAGCTATCATGTTTGCCCTAACGGACAACGCTCTCCGCTCACGTTCAATGTCTGTATCGTCCTTGAGGTCGGGGGTCATTATATGGCCCAGATATTTAAACTTATACACTCTGTTTAAAGGCAATCTATTTTTAAGGACTTTTACCCCCAGCCCCAAAGACCATAACTTCCGACTTTTTGCAATTGTAAATAAGTCCATGTGACTTTGCATACTCTTCACATTTCTGCACAAGTTTCCTTAGGCCACAGATCGACGCGCTCAGCAGCACCATGTCATCCGCGTAACTAATATTATTGACACATACACCATCAATAAAACAGCCGACCCTGATGCTACTCAACTCGTCAATCAGCCCGTTCACATATAGGTTGAACAGCGTAGGTGAACTCAACCCCCCCTGTCTCACCCCGCACTCCAACCCGTATGCACGAGACAAAGCCCCGGCCCATCGCACATAGTTGCTCTGATTTCCATACCAAAATTTCAAAATGTCTATTATTTCAGATGGTAATTTTGACTTCTCCAACTTTTTCCACAACCCCTCATAAGAAACCAGATCAAAGGCCCTGGATAGGTCGAGAAAGCAAGCGTACACAGGTGTACCACGCCGGGTATAATACGTGACAGCCTGCTTAAGACACAATATTGCGCTCTCAGTTGACAATCCAGGTCTAAACCCGAACTGGTTATCATGAAGTTCTATACATTTGTTCAATTGTGTATTAACCAAGCTGTCAAATACTTTTGATATTACCGTAGCCAATGATATGATATTTACCTGTGTCTGCGATGTCTCCCGTTTTGTTCTTAATAATAGGTACCACTATTGTCCGAATCATATCGCTCGGCAAGTAACCATGACCCACACAAAAGCTATACAACATTGCCAGGACTCTCGAAAAGTGCGTACCCGCATAGCGAAGGTGCTCGATGCTGAGCCCGTCATGACCAGGAGACTTGCCCCTTGACATGCCTTTTATAATCTGAGCAATCTCTTTTGCTTTAAATTTCACTTTTAGATCCTTACCAGGCTCAACATCTATCACCGACCCCAGTCTTCCCAGATGACAATAAAATTATCATACCAGATGAAATTCACAATAAAATTATCCCTGAATAAGTTGGCAATGTCTTCTGGCTTACACATACCGCCGACACTCACAGAATAAACCGGGGCTACCTCGGTTTATTCTGTATTTTATTTATGTGCTTCCAGAAACAACGAAAGTCATTTTTAGAATGATGTGAGGCCAAAATATCCATTTTTACTTGATCCTCGTGATTTTGACACCATTTGAGTCTCGGTTTAAAAACTTTTCTAGCCTCACACATCTCATTGTACACATAACCGACATTAGGTTTTCCACAGTTTACCCATTGTATTATTATAATTTATTCACCTTATAGATTGAATATTCTTGGAATTTTATTTATTATAAATGTACATAAAATTGAATCTATTATAATTATTTTAAATATTAAATGTGTAATTAAATTGATATAAAAGTAATTTTAAATCAGTAATTGAATTCATTTAATGATGATTCTCATAACTTTTATAATTATTAATATGGAACATATAAATAATTTTATATAAGGAACAATTATTTAATCATTTTTAATTTTTCATGTTTCTTTTGTTGTTATGTTTTTTTTTTTCATGTTAAGTAATTTTGCAAGAAATAAAAGGCTTTTTATTTTATTTTATTTTTATATATTATTTATTACCCATTGTAAAAATTTTTCTTTTGCAACCGTGTGCGCCCAGCGACATGTTTGTTCCAGCCTACAACCTTCTTTCTAGGCCTACTAATGCCACCATCTCGACCCACCATTGCTGAGCCTTTAAGTGCATGTACGATGTCCGAATGCAGCTGATCTATAATTTTCCTGTGCATATGATCACTACATGTCCTATCGCAACACGTCTCAAGCTCACGCGGAAAGTCAATTAGTCTCAACCTGTCATGACATTCTCTCTGATAGCATTCTATCTGGTTAAGACTTCTTTCCCCCCACGCAACTTTATTCGCTTTAGGTATTGATATAAATTTTTTAGGGACAATTGACTCCAGACAACATTCCACTACTAAGGGGAAATGATCAGACCACAATACGTCATATAAAACATAAACATTCGTAACAGACCTAACAGCTGAGTCCGTTACTATAGAGGTACAATGGTCAAGCCACCGCTTCGACCCATGTACCTCACTTATAAAGGAATGCGTGTTCGACAGTACACCTACCCTATCTACGTCAATACAGGACCATTGTTGTTCAATACAAAACGCCCAAAGTTCATTATAAAATAGTTCTGATGGGTGCGCATTATAATCTCCCAATATGTATACATCGTTTATATTACAATCGTCAATAATAGCACTCACCGAGCTTAATGTGTCCGTAAACTCCGCCAAATTTAGTCCTGTGTCTGTAGGCATATAAACACTAAACAACACTTTTCCTTCATCACTATTTTCACTGCACAGATTCGCGGATTATCGCACTGAATTACACTGACGTTGTGGAAGAGGCGTTTTCTCCACATAAGAGCTACTCCTCCATATGGTCTACCTCGAACCATTCCCGCTGATGTGTCCATTGCCGATACTCCCCTACAGCTGAACTCATCACTAATCGTGTTAAGAAACGACAATTCCTCAGGCTGTAGCCACGTTTCTTGCAATGCAATTACGTCACAGTCGTTACACAGCGCACGTATATGCTGAACAGACCGCTTAACACTTTTGCAGTTGAAGCTCACGAACTTATAGTTATTATTATCACTCGACATGTAGGTATTTGTATTCTACTGGCCGTTAATTGATTGAACAGTTCTACTTTTTGTTTTGTAGTTAACAAAACGTCGAAATATAATCCCTTGTGGCCATAGATGACAATCCAAAAATGTTTTTAATTTACATTGAGAGACAAAGAATTTGACTGCCTTGTGTTCACAATCACGCTTAATATTAATTCTCTCGAGATTAACTATTTCCCCTGTTTTTTTTGTATATAACTAGTTATATCAGACTCCAGGGTGTCCTTATGTATATTCGTAATAAAAATGGGTGCTTTTCTATCTGCTGGTAGTTGAGTATTTCGGAAACATTAGGCATCGATGTGACAGTCATGAAGCAATCGTTACGAGGGCGTTTCTTTAACCGCCTGAAAAAAGTTCTTAATAGTCTTTTATCAGGCGGCAGCAAGGTGCGCGCCTACTAAAGTTGGGTCATGCTAGTACTCATGTACTCTTTTGGCATACTCAAGTGGACTCAAACGGAACTGGACACCCTGGATAGAAAAGTTCGTTCAATGCTGACTGAACATCGGATGCATCACCTACGATCACGATCATCGATAATGAGACTGTACATTCTGCGTAAATGTGGGGGCGAGGCTTTTTTTTATACCTCTATAATCAAATATATAAAAATATATAAGTCAAGTACAGAAAATTATAATAACAATACTATATGACACTTACCTAACATGTTCACCTAACACTAAAATTATATCTACTACTCTATCTGCACAAAATATATCTTGTATTTTTGCGAGTTCACTGAACTGACATGCAAATATATCTATGTTCTGGATTTCGGATCTAGAATCGTACGAATTGCTCGCGTCCGAGGCATTTTGGCCCGTAGGTTTGTCCAGCCAGTCGGCACGGCCAGCAGCGGCGTGCGCCGGCGCCTCCATACATCGCTATGTGTAATAGGTTAAAGTATTATTATTACATGGCAGGTATTAATTATGTATATTTTATTAAAACAGCCCCACTGTTGTTTCTCCTTAGTCGTGGGTGCCACGTGCCACGACTAAGACTATAATATACATATATGTTTGTAATCACTACTACAAATCGCACCCAGACCCGGACCAACAATGTCACAGACGTCGTAGTCTATTCCTTCGGGTATACTAATTTATAAAAAAGAACAGTCAGAACGACTAATCTTGTCTCAGGACATCATTCAGCACATACTCGCTGTTGATCGCTTCTACAAATTCCCTTATGCAGCGACTTGCAGTTCGTTGAGGTAAATCGATTCGCTGGTAAGAACCCATTGGCAAAAAGCTCATAGTGCAAAGAACAAACACAGAAGATTTTAACTTTACTTCTAAATACTTAAGTACTAACGTATCCCTAATTTTCAACATCAGCCTGCGTTCGGCCACTGCTTGATATGAGCCTCTGTAATATACGCCACCTTGCGGATATCTTTACTCTTTATAGCTGGAGGGCGCTCCACACTAACCTTGACCAAGACGCGGTCTCCAATCTGGCCCAAATGGTTATGGTGGTTCTTCAAAAACTGTAACTGGCCCACTTTCACTGCAGCTTGCAGTCCGTTCTGCATAGTCCTTTGGGCTATGTGGAAAACTTTGATTTGCAGTCGGATCCTTCAGAGAGACTACGAACATAGCCTTCTCCATTAATTCTCTTTTCTGTGGTCTTCTCCATTGCTTTCTGCTTTGTGGGCGACCTTCGCTTAGTGGATTTAATTTATTAGTAGTAGGCAATGATTTATGTACTTACCTTAGTCTCAGGAGAAATACATTCAGTTCCCCACAATGAGGTTAGGCAACGTAAGTCCTCACAAAGCAGACTAAAAGTTTGTTTGTCTAGACGAAATTTATCTATAAAATTATATAAATAAAATAAAAATATATTCTCTGGAATTTCGCCAATGCTATGTTTTCTATAAACATTCCTTTTGTTACGCTTATCCACTCTTCTTTGTGCTTAGCTGCCATAATGGTCGCAATGTTTGCTTTTTATTAAAATAAACAAAATTATATTTGGTACAGTAAGAATTTAAATCGAGCGCGGTTTTCACACAAATAACGTTTCGACGTGTCGAGCGATAACAAACCTTTCCAAAGATGATAATCTATTAGCATAGCGACCAGTTTTGTAGAATAGACAAAATATGCATTTGGCTATTAAATTAATCTCAGAGTGTCAAACTCTTTTCTATTTTGCTTATGTCATACCCATACATTGAATTTTCTACTCTCTAAGTTGATAATGGCTTGTAAAAAGCTTGCACCGCTGATGTCACATTGTTATATTTAGATGTCAATCTTTTTTGTCAGTTGTTATTATTATGTCCAAGTCCATAGCTAATATCGAGTAATGGCGGCCATCTTGCAATAAGTGACTCTCAGAATTGACCGTTGTAAAATGCCCGCAACCAAGTGTTCGGTGGACGCTAAGTTCTAATCCGCGCTAATCTTATTAATCCTTAATTAAATTGTGAAAGGGGCGATTGTAATATCAAGAATTATAAGTAAAGTGATTATAGCAACAGTTACTTTATTGAAATATTGTCTTCCTACCCTATAACCCACACCTACCTGAACATGTGTCATAATTCTAATGACAGTCGAAAGACTTCTAATTCTTAGTCATGGCTATGTTTTTTTAAAGAGTATATAATTAATAGCTGCTATGTAATTACAGGTACTTCAAACGTACGTGTAATAATTACATTGTTTCGGCAGGTGCCATAGTCATCCATAGTTCTCAATTTCCCAGTCCACAGCAACCCATCCATAGCCCTACCTTTTTATTCCATTATTCACAATAGTTCTACACTAACCGGGGACTGTCCTTGGGTGCATTTCCATAGTGCATACAGGGATAGTCGCCGGTTTGTGTGTCCATTACATTTATATTAAAGTTGTCTAAAGGGCCTCTGCGCAGTTGGCTTCGGCCCCTCGTACGCCTCCCAAATCACCGGGACCCTGTGGTCCCGTGAACGGTAAAGACATACATAATAATATAATAATAATAATAATATAATAAAGCGTCGAACGCATGGCTAAATCGAGGTGAACTCTTCCCGGAGACTGAGGGGTTCATGCTAGCTATACAGGACCAAGTAATAGAGACTAAAAACTATAGAAAACACATCATCAGGAATCTGCCAAATGACACTTGTAGAAAATGCAATAGTTCCCCAGAAACCATCCAACACATTACCGGTGCCTGTAAATCAATGGCCCAGACAGACTACAAACACAGACACGACCAAGTAGCCAACATAATTCACCAGAGACTAGCTTATCTGTACAAACTCGTAGAATCCATTGTACCGTACTACAAATATAATCCCGAAATTTTTCTAGAGACAACAAAATTGTACTATGACCGAGCAATCTTCACCGACCGCACTATTCATTACAATAGACCTGACATCACACTAATCAACAAAACGATCAAAACTGGATTCTTAATATATATAGCTGTACCAAATACCCATAATCTACAGACTACAATATCTGAAAAACTCTCCAAATACACCGAATTAAAAGACGAGATAACCCGATTATGGCGCCTACAAAAAGTGATTATAGTCCCAATAGTTCTATCTTCTACAGGAGTCGTCCCCAAACAACTTCACCAGTCCCTAAGGGACTGAACACACTGAACCTATCAAGTAACACCTATCACCTCCTGCAAAAGGCGGTAATTTTAAATACTTGCCGACTTGTAAGAAAATTTCTTCAATGTGAGCCGGACAACGTAACACAATCCACTCACAACCGCAATCCCACTGATGAACACTTGGCTTAGGCCCGTGCCATCAGAATTCCCGGCATGCCGGAGATAAATATATATATATACAAAATAATAATAGAGGTATAATGGCAACACCACGCAAAAGTCAACGTAAAAAAATTTTCTCTGCTTTTATATATAAATAATTTACATAATATTATTTACTTAAAACCTCAACCAAATCAATAAGAAACAAATCAAAACCTTTTTATAGAGGTATAATATATTTTACAAAATAATCATAGATTCAAGACAAACGAAAAAATACCTCAAGATACAAGAATGACAATGACAGCCCCAACAAAGGAAATAATTATATTAAAGCAGATTATGAAATTATGTTGACGAGAGCCAGGAAACAAGGCGCACCCCCACCACCCCCGGACTCGTCGCTCAGCTCCACATCGCCGTCGCCGGAAACCCGCTCCGCAGGATCACCGGTGACAACAGTTGTGTCGAGCTCGAGCGACGACTATTTCTCTCCGTCTACGTCGCCACCACCAGTACGTCGGCCGGGGAGAGGCCGGCCACCGACTGGCTTGGGAACCAGGGGCCATCAGGCCCCGGGACGGGTCCCCGCTACCGGTGGTTGTGTGCGGCGCATGAAATGGACTCAGAGTATAAACGAGAACGTCATGCGCGCGTACTACGGTGCTACAGAGGGAGGAACCAACCTCACTGCCTACCGTGAAAGGATGCTGCATACGTTTCAGGTGCTTGAGCCATCAGTCAACGTCTCGGCCCAACGACTATCGGATCAGGTGCGGGTCATCCAACGCAATTGTAGATTGGATGAGGCTGCGCTTGATCGGCTACGCTTAGAAGCACTACGCAACCGTGTCGTCGCCGCCTCACCACAATTGAGGACACAGACACCGACTGTGTCACAAAATGTGATACAGATCACTCCCGTGGTTAGAATGGAGGACGATAGGGTTGACGAAGTAAGTACTCAGTACAATGAACGATTGAGGAATGCTGTGGAGGATGCGATTCGTGAGTATAGATTCGCTCCTAATGAATGTACACCAAAATTACCACGTTTGCCCATGTGTAAAAAAATAGAGCGCTGGTGTGTGCCCTGGATTCACAACTGAAAGAATATTTTGACAGTAGTGAAACTCTTTCTGATACACACTCAATCCTGTACTGTGGGGCGGTGGCAGCTTGTCGAGTAGCTAACGTCAGATTTCCGAATCTTGATACAGCAGTCCGACCGAAACCAGCAGTACCTGCCTGGCAGCGCAGGATTGAGCGTCGTATCAGTGAGGCCAGGGTACTTATTAGTAACCTGTCCTGCTTCAGGGAGGGCAATATTCGACCTAGAGTGATGCGCTTTGTAAGGCGTTATTAAATGCTAAGACCCTTCACAACCGTAAGGTGTGCAACCTCAGGGAATATTTCCTGAAAGTCAACGAGGGTATGCATCGAGAAGTAGCAGCAGTGGACAATGGATTCACTCCACTATCCTTGAACTGCAAAAGAGAACTGGCGCAGACCTGTGGTACTGAGCGTCAATGATCGCAAGGAGGTATGGCATAGCAAGGAGCTCCACGGACGCTTCTTCCGGGCCCTTCATGTGCCCAGTGTAGATTTTCTAGCGTCCGTATCTTGGCTACGATTCAGTAATCTCTTTGGAGAAACTGAAGGATTTGTCTGTACAATAATGGACGAAGTTATCCTTACGAATAACTATCGGAAATATATAATTAAAGATGGGACGGTTGACATATGTCGGGCATGTCATAGTCCTGGTGAATCCATTAGACATATAATTTCTGGTTGTGGTCGTTTGGCTAACAGTGAATGTTTGCATAGGCATAATCAAGTAGCCAAGATTATCCATCAGCAACTTGCTTTACACTATCGACTTGTTGAATCTGAGGTACCGTACTACAAGTATGTGCCCGACCCAGTTCTGGAAAATGACCATATCACATTGTACTGGGACCGGTCTATCATTACTGACAGGACTATTGTAGCCAATAAACCTGACATAGTGGTGATAGACCGACAAGTACGCCGCACGATGATAATCGATGTCACCATTCCCCATGACGAGAACCTCGTGAAAACTGAGAAAGATAAACAAATATAAAATATATAGACTTAGCTCACGAGGTCGTCGACATGTGGAGTGTGGATTCGGCTATCATTGTGCCGATAGTCGTGTCGGCCAAAGGTTTAATCCCTAAAAGCCTCGACATCCATCTTAGGAGGCTGGCGTTAGGTGGATGGATCAAGGGCCTGATACAGAAGGCAGTTCTCCTAGAAACGGCACGTATCGTGAGGAGGTTTCTGTCTCTGGAGCCCTAACCACAGGTAGCTTGGACCATGCTCCCGCTACTAGGCTCCTATTTTTTATATTTTTAAATATTATTTTTTATTTTATAAGTAGTGTTTAAAAATGTAATTTATAGAGAATTTTAAATAAATATATGTAAATAATAATAATAAATAAGCACCTGGGTATGCCAGTACTCATATACTCTTTTGGCATACTCAAATGGACTCAAACGGAACTAGACACCCTGGAGAGAAAAGTTCGTTCATTGCTGACAACATCGGATGCATAACCCACGATCATCGATAATGAGACTGTACATTCCGCGTAAATGTGGGAGGTGAGGCTTTTTAAATGCAAAAATCCTCCACAATAGTGAAGTGTGCAGTCTCTGACAGTATTTTTTGAAAATGGACGTGGGAATGCATAGAGATGTTGTCGCTGTGGACAAAGGACTTACTCCGCTCTCCTTGCCTAACGAGAACTGGAGAGAACCTATAATACTAAGCACTAATGATCGCAGGAATGTGTGACAAAGTAAGGAGTTGCACGGACGCTACTATCGGGCCTTACATGGGCCAAATACAGATTTCTTAGCGTCCGTATCCTGGCTACGTTTCAGTAACTTATTTGGAGAAACGGAAGTTTTTGTCTGTGCGACGAAGTTATGATGACGAACAATTATCGAAGATATATTATAAAGGATGTTACAGTTCCCTGTTGACATTTGTCGGGCATGTCATCATCCCGGGGAATCCATCCGGCATATAATTTCGTGTTGTTCTCATCTAGCTAATGGAGAATACTTGCATAGACATAATCTTGTAGCCAGGATTATTCATCAACAACTTGCTTTGAAATATAAACTTGTAGAATCTGAAGTGCCGTATTATAAGTATCTGCCTGACCCAGTTCTTAAAAATGATGTCACACTGTATTGGAATCGAACTATCATCACAGATAGGACAATTGTTGCAAACAAACCTGACATTGTGGTGATAGATCGACCAAGCCGTCGCACAATGATAGTTGATATAACAATTCCACATGACGAGAATCTTGTAAAAGCTGAAAAAGATAAAGCAAGTAAATATCTTCTTGTCGACATGTGGGATGTGGATTCAGCAGTCATTGTGCCGATAGTCGTATCTGCCAATGGCCTCATTGCTAAAAGCCTCGACCAACATCTGAGTAGGCTAGCATTACATGGTTGGGTCAAGGGCCTGATGCAGAAAGCAGTACTTCTGAACACGGTGCGTATTGTCCGAAAATTCCTTTCTCTGGAGACCTGACCACCGGTAGCTTGGATTTCTCCCGTTACTGGTGGGCTACTGCTTTTCAGCGGTTGCATGCTTAGACGCACGGCTGCGCTTACGCATTTTTTTTACTTGTTTTCATATCTACATCTTGTTATTCCGTTCTTATTCAATTCAGTACATTTATATACAGTCCACTCGCATTTTTATTTTATCACATCGACAAGAGCTATCGTCGCGTTTATTGGTCCTTCTACCGTTAACGTTTGAACCGAACAAAGAAAGTCGTCAGCAACGGAAATTGTTCATATTTTCGAAAATCAACGGTCCAACGGTTTCAACCGTCGCTTGGAGAACAATAGACTTCGTCTTCGAGTTCAAGTTTCGCAAGTGATCATCATATTCTTCGTGTCATCGCCTGCATTTGATCATCGTGAGCATCGATACGGCAGCAGTCGTCTTCATCGAGTGCACATCCAACGGGCGGCGCAAGAAAAAATCACCGAGACTTCGGAACAAGAAGACTCCTCGAGTCTACACGTCGGTCTACTCTTCGGACATCATCAGCTCATGAGCTCATCAGAGGTTGACAGCATAAAACGAGAACGTGAGAACGTTCCAATTCCTTTGCTCCAATATTTTGCCATTTTTGCTTTTTTAATTTCAACTTATTTCGTAGTTTCTTTCAAATAATAATTCCATAAATTCATAATCTTCAGCCTATCAACTTGTATAAGCAGTGTTTTGTTATTGTATGCAATACCAAGTTTAAAAAAAGTCCGTTACAATTGTGACCAAATATTATTTTTTCAAACTGCCAATCACAATTACTCATATTTCATGTAATTCTACTGCCTGACTGCCTCGTTGGCCGAGTGGTCGCAAGTGCGACTGCCGGGCAAGGGGTCTCGGGTTCGATTCCCGGGTCGGGCAAAGTATTACTGGGTTTTTAAAAAATTCTCAGTAGTAGCACGGAGTCTGGAAATGTGCCCGGTATATGGCAATAGGCTCACCCCCTATTACATGGGACTCGTAACATAAATAGTGAAAAGTGGGTGTTACATTGTACAGTGGCATTAAGTACCGTAATGTGCACCTCTGCCTACCCCTTCGGGAATAAAAAGGCGTGATGTTATGTTATGTATGTTCATGTAATTCTAGTCCATATTATTTGCATTATTTCATCTTTCCACGAGCCTTTAAAAGGGCTAAAATTACTCCAGTTTTCAAAAATGGGGATAGATGCTGTGTCATCAACTACAGACCTATCTCTATTCTGCCGGTTGGCAGAATAGAGATAGGTCTGCCGGTTGGCAGAATAGAGATATGTTGAGAGATGTCCAAAATTATAGAAAGGCTGACGAATAATAGGCTAGTAACATTTCTAGAAAAAAATAATCTCCTATCTCAGTCCCAGTTTGGTTTTCGTGCCAAAAGATCTACCTCTGACGCAGTACATCTGGTAACAGATTATATTGTTTCAAATTTAGATAAAAAGAATAAAACAATAGCAATATATCTGGACTTAGCAAAGGCATTCGACACATCTATTCCCATCTTTATCAAAAAATTTGACCACCTAGGAGTAAGAGGGTTACAGCTGAAGTTATACGAGGACTACTTGCACGGAAGAACCCAGGTGGTTAAAGTTGAGAACTGGGTAAGCGATGAATTACCTATTGAGTGTGGCGTCCCTCAGGGTAGTATCCTTGGCCCGTCATTGTTTCTAGTCTACATAAATGATCTATGTCAAACAGAATTGAAGAATGGAAAAATCGTATCGTTTGCGGATGATACTGCCCTACTTTTTCATAGTGACACATGGGAAGACGCGTTTAGATGGGCTCAACAGGGTCTAGACGAAGTAACTCGATGGCTCACTAAGAATCTACTCACACTCAATGTTGGGAAAACTATGTATATGACCTATAGTAAAAGAACGCAGGAACATACAAACTTGCATTTAACCGCACACACTTGCAACATAACTGCTCCAGGAACATGTCACTGCCCTGAACTAAAAAAAACAAACAACATTAAGTACCTCGGTGTTATTATCGATGATAAACTCGACTTCCAATTACATATTGAGGCACTAACCACCAGAACCCGCAAATTAATCTTTATTTTTAGGAATCTTCGCCATGTAGCAGATAACAAAATAATTAAAACTGTATACTATGCCTTATGTCAATCCGTCTTTACCTATTGCATAACGTCGTGGGGTAGTGCAGCCAAATCTTATTTACTCAAGTTAGAACGAGCCCAGAGAGCCATCCTTAAAGTAAGTTTATTCCTGCCTTTCCGTTACCCAACCTATGATCTATATCAGCGATTCAATGTTCTAACAGTTCGCCAGCTATTCATCCTGTACACCGTTCTAAAAATGCACTCTCAGCTACCATTTAATTCGGATAATTCCACAAGCAGGAGAAGACTTACTACCGTCTGCCATATAGAAAGAAAACATTTTGGTTTCACTCAAAACTTCTTTACCTTTTTAGGCCCATACCTATATAACAAAATAAATAAAGAGCTAAGCATTCATTATCTCACCAGAAGTAAATGTAAAGAAAGCGTCAGCGACTGGCTAAGAAACTAGACTATGAGAAGACTGAAAAAATTCTGAGACCACTTTCCTAAGCTACAACTGATGCAGAATTATCCATCACTACATTCATATCAACACTTCCACCTCATTCACTTACCTATACATACCCACACATAATACACATCAACTCACTCACTTACATACACATATACACGCACTCACACTACATTGTTACACACCCACAGTCACACACACACACACCACACACTCATACAATGTTGTCCATTTTCTTTAATTAAGTAAATACTTTATATTGTTCAATGTCTCCGGGGGTCACCCGGGCCTGGTGATCTGTAACACAGGTACACTACATTGTTACACACCCACAGTCACACACACACACCACACACTCATACAATGTTGTCCATTTTCTTTAATTAAGTAAATACTTTATATTGTTCAATGTCTCCGGGGGTCACCCGGGCCTGGTGATCTGTAACACAGGTTATACCTTTAACAGACACCAGTCTCTTAATTTTAACATATTATATAATTTGTATCCGTAGAGTATTTTTGAGAAAATAAAGATTTTTATTATTTATTATTATTTATTTATTGTGTCGGGTACGCAAAAGTATTGCGTCATCCCCACTTAGCATAAAATATCATAAACGCCTGCTGCCTTTGTAATAGCAACAAAACTTCTCACTGCGTATAATTTTTGTGCACATTCGCTACTTGTTGCTATTAATAAAGTAGAAGTATTTTTACATATACTTTTCCATATTTCTGCTTCTTCTTTCTACTGCATCTGCTAAAATTTCACTGCCATGGCTGACATAAAAAGCTTTATTTAGAAGCGAGCTTCAATCAAAGCCAAGCTTACGCAGTTTAATTCTTATTTAAGCGTTTCTAAGTCTTGCGGGAAGTTAAGTGAGGTGCAAATCGTGGAAATTGAGTATCGCCTTAATATATTTGAAAACTTATATGAGAAATATGATGCATTACAGGATGAATTGGAGGCGTCGGTGGAGGACCCCAGCGAGCAATATGCCGAGCGCGAGGAGTTCGAAAAGTTGTACTACAGCTTAGTGGCTTCTGCACGGCAGCTGATAAGCGGCGTAAGGAAGCTTCTGTCGTATTTCTAGTACGCACAAGCACAATTCAATTCGTTTACCAAACATTGACTTGCCCAAATATTCGGGCAGTCTATAGTGCATAACAATGCAAACTTGGATAAAATTAATAAATTGCATTATTTACGTGCTTCCTTAAAGGGTAGCGCCTTGATAACCTTGACTTCAAATCAGAAAACTATGACACTGCCTGGAAGTTACTCTGTGATAGGTATGACAACAAGAGATTGCTTGTCAACAATCATGTGCAAGCACTTTTTAACGTGCAGTCTATTGACAGAGAGACAAGTAAGTCACTGCGATATATAATTGACACTACAAACAAAAATCTTAGAGCATTGGCAACCCTTGGTCAACCTATTCAGAACAGCTTCGTCGACGTACTTATCATTTACATAATGACCAGTAAGCTCCACCACATAACCAACCTTAAGTGGGAAGAGCACAGGAACACCTTTGTTGAACCTCCAACTTTGTCTGCTTTCATTAACTTCCTTAGTAACAGAGCTGACTTACTGGAGACAATGGAGGCATCTGAGCCTATAGCTATAGCTAAAAGCGAATCCGTCACGACTTCAAATAAAGCCAAAACTCATTCAATGTTAACTGAAAAGTCCTGTGTCTGAAACGACACATAGGACAAGTTAAGGGCTTTGACTTGTCCTATGTGTCGTCAAGATCATTTTATTTTTGCATGTGAACAGTTTAAAAGCCTTTCAGTACAGGCTCGCATTAAAAAGGCTCAGGGTTCAAATGTATGCATGAATTGTCTTCGTCCAGGTCATGATACTTCTAGATGCAAGCTAGGTCATTGTAAATATTGTCGTCAAAAACACAACACTCTGTTACACATAGACAATGACAATGTTCTTCCTAGTGCACACAACACTGTATTATCAGCTACTCAATCCTCTTCATCTCGAATAGTTTTACTTTCCACAGCACTCGTGAGGGTGACTGACGCTGACGGTAATCACCAAACAGCACGGGTCTTGCTATACAGTGGGAGTACTACAAAATTTTATTTCGGAGGACTTTGTTCGTAAGCTGCATATTTCTACCTACATTACCAACACTAAGGTAACAGGTATAAACTCTCATTTTTCTAGTTGTACCCAAAAGTCAGGGGTGCTCAGTGTCGTTAACATCATTTGACGACAGTGGGTACAAACTGAATATCGATTGTTTCGTATTGCCGAAAGTATCAGCATCGGTTCCACATGCCTATGTTGATACCAGCAACATACGTATACCTACGAACGTGCGCCTTGCTGACCCCACTTATTATATTCCGTCTTCGATCGACAACCTTGTCGGTGCGGAAGTCTTCTGGGGTATCATAGGCAGTGGCCGTATCGCATTAGGTACTCATAAACCCACTTTGCTTGAGTCAAAACTAGGTAAGCTGATTTCGGGTGCATATTACCATCAATCGGATTCCCCGTCACATGTTTGTATGCACATTAACAACTTACGAGTTGATTTAAATCGGTTTTGGGAGTTATGTAGATTCTGTGTCATCCATACATAATCATACAAGTGAGGAGAGATCCTGTGAACAACATTTTACAGATAACACATATCGTGATTTTGATGGGCGATTTGTGGTAACTATTCCTTTCAAAGAGTCACCAGACTCATTAGGTGATTCATACGTGTTAGCTAAACAACGATTTCTATCTCTTGAACGTCGTTTGGGTAGAGATCTTCGGCTTAAAAACTTATACGTTGACTTTATTAATGAGTACATAGAGCTCGGACACATGTCTGAATCTACCGGACGTCCACTCGACTCATCATATTCCAATTATTTGCCACATCATAGTGTTTTAAAGGAGTCACGAACTAGCACCAAATTAAGGGTAGTGTTTGACGCTTCCGCCAAAACTAAGTCAGGAAAATCTTTCAACGACATACAGATGGTTGGTCCCACCATCCAAGATGAAGATATTGTCAATACTACTTCGATTTCGTCAGCATAAAATCGTCATCAGCGCGGACATTGAAAAAATGTACCGACAAACTCTTGTTCATGACAGTAATCGTCCTTTACAAAAAATTCTTTGGAGCCGAACCAACTCATCCGTTGAAGGAATACACACTTAACACAGTTACGTACGGCACATCATCAGCACCATTTTTAGCCACTAGGTGTTTACTTCAACTGGCTGAAGAGTGCTCAGATCCGTCAACTAAGTTTTCCATAGCTCGTGATTTTTATGTCGATGATTTTCTGTCCGGTGGGTCATCTGTTTCAGAAGCATTAGAAAAGGCCTGCAATGTTGACGGTGTTCTTCGGTCAGCGAAGTACAATATTCGGAAATGGCGGTCCAATTCCAATCAGGTCCTGCAGGCGCTTAGCTGTGAACATGAGGTTTCGGATGTTTTGAACCTGAGTGACAACGAGCAGTCGAAGACTCTAGGACTTCTATGGAAAAGCTTGAGTGACAAGTTTTCGTTTTCTATTGACATAAACATCACTGAAAAGGCTACTAAACGTCACATCTTGTCAATCATAGCGCAAATCTTTGATCCTATTGGTCTGGTCGTTCCATGCATAGTGGAAGCCAAAATTATCATGCAACAACTATGGTTGGCTAAATGTTCTTGGGATGAGCTTGTTCTCGTACATATTCAGTATGCTTGGAATGACTTTCAAAATAGTCTGCATCTTTTGAATGAGTTCAAGATACCTCGGTGGGTCTTGTGTGATTCTGCGTCCCGTTTGCAGCTGTACATCTTCACTGACGCTTCCGAAAGGGCTTATGGAGCATGTGCTTATGTTCGCAGTGTTTCAAGAGACGGCAAGGTCACGGTACATCTACTAACCGCTAAAAGCAAGGTAGCTCCAATCAAATCCACCACCATACCGCGGCTTGAGCTGTGTGGTGCCTTGTTGGGTTCACGGTTATACTCAAAGGTTCGTCAGTCACTTACCATACAGTTTGATGAAGTTCATTGTTGGTGTGATTCTACAATCGTCTTGGGATGGCTAGCTACTTCGTCAAACCAATTAAAATCATTTGTTCGTCATCGCGTGTCTGAAATTCAGGAAACTATAGGAGGAGAGGCTTGGAGATATGTCCCGTCGGTTGAAAACCCCGCAGACCTCGCTTCGCGTGGACTTCGAACTGACAGGCTGATATCTTCTTCATTGTGGTGGTCAGGACCACAATTTCTTACTAAAGATAGGTTTTCATGGCCACAATTCCCTATATCAAATCATAATGACTCTGAGTTACCAGAAACAATCACTTCTTGTCATGTTTCTCATCATATTATTGAAAATTGTATTTGACGGCATATGTCATGCGATTTATTAATAAATGCAATAAAACATCAGTACAGTGTGGTTCACTAACTTCTACTGAACTTAATAATTCTTTGAATCTGTTGTTAAAACTTAGCCAAATGGAATCTTTCCCGGAAGAATATCATTTACTTAAATCAGGTAAACAGTTGCCAGCAAAAAATAAATTATTATACTTGTCTCCTTTTTTCGATAATATTTCTAACCTCATCCGTGTTGGGCGAAGATTAAATAATTCATTTTACGATTACAATATCAAGCATCCAATTTTATTATCTAGTTCTCATACAATTTGCATCCTCTTGTTCAATATGTTTCATTTACGCCTTCTGCATGCTGGGCCTCAGCTTTTATTAGCCACTGTTCGTCATCACTACTATCCCATTGGAGCTAGGAACTTGGCAAAAAAGGTCACCCATCAATGCGTTAAATGTTGTAGGGTCAAGGCTAACACTATTCAGCCTATCATGGGTAATCTTTCAAAGCAGCGATTACATTTAGAGTTTCCCTTTTTAGACACAGGTATACCTCTAGACTACGCTGATCCTGTCATGATAGCTGACCGGAAAGGTAGAAGGTGTAGGCTCATCAAATGTTTTATTTGTGTGTTCGTGTGTCTAGCTACAAGAGCCATTCACCTCGAGCTTGTGTCGGACCTTACAAAGGAAGCTTTCTTAGCTGCGCTTAATCGCTTTATTGCTCGCAGGGGAAAACCGCGCAACATATTTTCCGATAACGGAACAACGTTTGTCGGCGCCTTCAATGAGTTGGCCAAGCTGCTTTCTCAAGACTTAAATGTTAACACCATCGACCCAGGCATTCACTTTTCTTTCATTCCTGCATATACTCCACACTTCGGTGGCTTATGGGAGTCTGCAGTTAAATCCACCAAACATCATCTCCGGCGGATTTTAGGTTTAACAAACCTTAACTTCGAGGAGATGGCTACTTGTTTAATACAAGTTGAGGCTATCTTGAATTCAAGACCCTTAACTCCTTTATCCAACGATCCTTCCGACCTCGCTCCTTTAACACCTGCCCATTTCCTCATTGGTCGTTCCCTAATCATGCTGTCTCATTCACAGGTCCAAAAAGCCAACATCAACTGCCTAAAACGCTTTCATCGCATTGACGCATTGAAACAACATTTCTGGACTCGCTTCGCGCATGAATACATCCTGTGGTTACAGGAGAGAACAAAGTGGCGTCGGTCCTCCGGCGAGCTCAAGGAAGGAACTATGGTCGTAATAAAGGACAATAACTTACCTCCTTTTATGTGGCTCTTAGGACGCATCACACACGTTTTACCCGGCAGAGATGGCGTCGCAAGGGTCGCCGACATCCTCACCAAGAAGGGTGTCATCCGGCGCGCCTTCAACACCATCTGCCCGCTGCCGGTCTCCACTGTTGAAGACTCTTCAACGGGGGGAGTATGTTGGCGCGCCCGCGCGCCAGCGGCAGTGAACGAGGGACGCGGGGGAGCTGCGGCTCGCCGGCCGGTCTACAGCCGAGCCCGCGCCCCGCGTCGCGCCATTTCAGCGGTTGCATGCTTAGACGCACGGCTGCGCTTACGCATTTCTTTTACTTGTTTTCATATCTACATCTTGTTATTCCGTTCTTATTCAATTCAGTACATTTATATACAGTCCACTCGCATTTATCACATCGACAATAGCTATCGTCGCGTTTACTAACAGTAAAACATCGCAAGAGTTTCTCGATACTCTAAAGCAAAAATTAGCACTTAAAACTAACAGATATAAACGATATGAAACAGCGTTACAGAGAAAATATGACAACAATCTTTTCGCCAATAATGAAAAAATGTTCTATAGAAAATTAAACGCAACTACAGATAATAACACAACAACACACTCAACAACAAATGAAGGACCTAGTAAGGAGGAATTAGAAAGTTTTTGGTCAAATATCTAGGAAACACAAGTAACTCATAATACAGAAGCTCAGTGGATAGCAGGTGAAAAGAAGAAATGGGAAAATATACAAGAAATGGAATTTCTTGAAATAGCATAAGAAGATATAACTAGCATAACTGATAGACGTCATAATTGGAAATCCCCCGGCGTAGATAAGATCGATAACTTTTGGTACAAATATTTCACAAATATTTGGACATAAATTTAACGGAAATACTGTTAGGACAACAACAACCACCAGATTTTTTTACGAAAGGAATTCCTTACATGCTGCCTAAGAACTAACACACCTCACAACCATCTCAAAACAGACCCATCACCTGCTTACCTACTATTTATAAAATATTAACTTCAGTAATTACACACAAAATAAGATCACATGTAGAGACACACAAAATAATAGCAGAGGAACAAAAAGAATGTAGAGTGGGCCATATGGGGTGTAAGGAGCAATTAATCCGTGATTCACTGCACTTTCATAGACTATAAAAAAGCGTTCGATAGAATACCACACTCCTGGCTTATAAACATATTAGAAGTATATAAAATTAACAGTAACATTATAAATTTTCTTAAAAAAGTAAGGCCCTTTTGGAAAACTACTTTACAACTTAATAATCGCCCCACTCAAACGCCCGGGCAACTAGAGTGGCCCAAAACTTTATAGCGTCTAACGCCCGGGCAATCTGAGTGGCCCAGTCGACTTGCTCCACATAAACACGTTTTTTATCTATGTTCGTGTTTTTTTTTATTTTTTTTTATTATTACAGAAAACTCAACAGCTTATTTAGTAAATGCTACATCTATAATAATGACAAGGCATGGAAACTTAAGCCAATAACAGAGTTTTTCAGCATGCGTTAGGTAAAAGTAGGAGAGTGAGCAATATAAAATAAAATTAAACAATCAAGGACATTTTTTTATAAAGCAATAATTAAGAAGAATAATAATGTTATAAGAGTCACGCACTAGTGAGTATTTGTATAAGCGACTTACGAAAGGATACCTTTGACAAATTAAATATATCCACACTCTCAAACTTCTCTGTGTAAATGCGAGGTAGTCGAGTCATAACAGCATTTTTCCCATAATTCGTACGATGTGAGGGTATACTAAGCAAGTGAGTATGTCTTGTTCGACACCTGTGCGTGCAGAACTCAACGCATGACAAGAGATCACTGCTGTCTATCCCACCCCGCAGGATATCATAAAGAAGGAGCATGTCCAACATCTGCCGTCTGTCATCAAGTGGCAATAAGTGGTAATGTTTACAATCCGTCAGATAAGATGCGTGGCGTTTATGGCTTTTAATATTTAAAAATTTTATAAACCGTTTCTGAAGATTCTCCAAACGAGATATATGAATATTATATAGAGGAGACCAGACAGGACTGCAATACTCTAATATGCTGCGGACATAAGCAAGATACACAATCTTGAGACTATGAAGGTTTCTGAATGGTTTACATGTGCGCATTACAAATCCAAGATTACGAGAGGCTTTACCAACTGTACTATCGATGTGTTCAGAGAATAGCAATCTAGAGTCCAGCAACACACCAAGATCTCTAACGACATCTACTCTTTCTATAGCTATGTTGTCAAATTTATAACAATACTTTATGGGGTTTATGCGACGGGTGAAACTAATAGATTGACATTTCGATATATTCACATTGATGTTATTCTGCGAGTAGTATTGGTATAATGAATTAAGGTCATGTTGTATGAGCTCACAATCAGACACCGATTCAACCCGTAAGTATATTTTCATGTCATCTGCGTATAGAAGGTGTTTAGAGTGTTTGAAACATGCTTGGATGTCATATAAGTACGCAGAGTAAAACAGAGGTCCAAGCAAGGATCCCTGTGGGACACCGGACGTTATATCCACAAAGTCAGATCTAAAGCCACCAATCACAACAGCCTGAGAACGCTTGGACAGATAAGAACTGATCCACCTAAGCAAGTCGCCGTGAATGCCAAGATTTTGGAGTTTCGAAAGCAGGATGACATGATCCACGCGATCGAATGCTTTTTCGAAGTCTGTATAGATTGCATCAACCTGACCACCCGCCTCCATATTACGAATAACATAGTTAGTAAAGGTGGCAAGATTAGATACTGTTGAGCGGCGTCTCATGAAACCATGCTGATATGGACCAATGCTATTGGATATCGTGTTCAAGTGGTACACAAATGTTGACATGTTAAATGTTACCGCTAGATGGTTCTGTATTAAAAAACGCATCTTTTGGTCGGTAAAACACCGCGTCAAGTGACAGCAAGATTGAAAAAAAAACTGTTTGCATAACGGTTTTTCAAGTGCATTGATTTGCTTTGTGTTTGTGTGAGCGTCGACTTTAAAATGTAACTACCGTACTAACGTATCTATCTTTTTGGTATACCTCACAAACTGTAACATCGTTTTATATTCCTGTGTATTTTAAAAATTCCTCCGATGTTGTGCAACTGTTTCATTGCTTGCAGTGGTGCTTCGGAAGACCCTCACTACCAGATCAGGGCAGAGATTCAGCTAACGCAGCGTCGCATTGCTGCACTACCATCAGCTACACGACAAGAGCTGATATCACGAAAGCGTGAGGCGCAACTGGAGCGAATGCTTTTGCCAGATGCGCCTCCGCGCAAACAGCAGACAAAGTAAGCATTTCCCAACCATAATTCGTTGTAGTACTAGTACGTTTAGACTGCCAGATGTTAGTCTGTCAATATGCTTCAAAGTTTAGTTATTATTTACATTATTCTATTTTTAACAACATGTTAGTGTAGTGTTTAATTTTTATAATTTATTTTCAGGAAGAATTCTCCGGAACGTCAGCCATGTATCATGGTCATTTCAGCTGCTGATCAGTGTTTAGGTAAGATGGTTACTTCAGACTCTTTTTATAAGTACTTTGGTGTGCAATGTAGATTATACCATAATTTGTTACAGATCTTCTACCCAACGAACCTTCTCCAGCTGAGCCATCAACTTCAGGTGTATCTCGTTCTGCTGGTAAGATAGCTATTAGCATTAGCAGTATATTTTAGTATCTTCTCTTTTGAGTATCTTTTTATTTTAGTGTATACTACATCTTTTCTTGTTTGTTACAGAACCCTACCCTGCAGAAATTGTGTTTGAAGGTAAACTATGGTTTTGTTGGTGATATACCTCTAATAAGACTGTAAGTGTGTTTGCTGACGAGCGTGTTTGTTACAGTTGACCAATTTTGGCCAGGTCCAGCGGAAGGAGATATCGGTCAGACGGACACTGTTCTCACTGTTGAAATAATTTTGTATATAATATAAGTAATATGTAGGATAATACAGGAGCAAATAACGCACAATTTTGTAAACCATATCTCCTTTTTTAAACTTGTAATCTACTCTATTCTTGTCAAAAATTGCTTTGTTTAATTGATGAGATTTTTGTGATTTTAGAAATGCTGTATGTCTGTCTTTTTCCAGTTTTCCAGGTTCCATTTGATTTGTTTTAAGGTCCTTTAGTAGCACATCAGTCTGTTCTCCACTTAACAGATATAAAGGTGAATAACCTGTCACTGTATGGTTTGTAGAGTTGTAGGCTTTTACACAATCCATTGCGACGGTTGTCCAGGCTGTTTCTTTCCCTTTGCTATTCAAGGCACATCTAATCCTATTTACCAGCGTCTGGTTCAACCTCTCATTGTGACCGTTCGAAAATGGAGCATCCACTCCTGTAAAAATTAAATTAACGGAGTTGTCTTTTAAATATTTTTCAAACTCTTTTGAATTTAACTCGTCGAGTACCGGTTTTGTAGACACAATAACAGAACAATAGGTTGCGGTCACCGGTGACCGCTTGGTGTTTGACAGTTTAATGCTGGATTTTGATCAGAAAGTAATATCTCAACGTCATTGTCCTTGATCACTCGATCAACCAGTTTTATAAAGTCTCTAGTCAGTTGTGTCTTCGAGCATAAAATGTAAGCATAACGTGTGAAATGATCGATTAACAAGTGTAGATACTTTTTTTAAGACCTGTCCTGTCCAAATCCTCCTACTGTATCAATGTATTTGATTTGGAAAGGTCTCTCTGCTGGTCCTAACACACAATTCAATAATTCAAACACGATTAAATAAAAATTATGGACTCATGTTGTGACATGAGTCCATAATTTTTATTTTAAATAATAAATAAAACTCATGTTGTGACATGAGTCCATAATTTTTATTTAATCGTGTTTTGTTTTTTATACAAACTTCACATTGGCGGCAAATCAACTTTATATTATCCAGTAGGTTTGGTGCAGTATAGAAAGGTCTTATTTTTGACTCGATCTGATTTATTCCTATATGGCAGAAATGCTTATGTACTTTCTTTATTAATATTTTACTGTACTCTTCGGACAAAACGATTTTTTTCTTTTTGTTGTTCCATTTGTAATATATACCATTTTCTCTAATATAACTATGTTTGTTCTTTATGTTTGGATTGTTGTTCTGGTCCTCCAATATTTCCTCAATCCTTACAATATTCACTGTTTTCAAATTATCTTCTTCATTCTCGTGGCTTTCATATACAGGATTTCTGCTTAGGCAGTCTTCTTCTGTATTGTTTCTACCTGGGTTGTATTTTATTATAAAGTTGTATTGTGATAGGTAGTGAGTCATATCTCCCAGTTCATCATCTGTTCTGTTTTTAATGTTTAAGTTTTCTAGAGGCTTGTGATCTGTGTAAATTGTGAATGAGATTCCTATTAGCCAGTGTTGCCAAAATTTTAAACTCTCTTTTATAGCTAAGTATTCTAAAAATATGGCTTTCTTCTTTTTTTGTAATTCATTCAACTTATTTGAAAAGTATGCCACTGGTTTGATTTCTCCACATTTCTGTTTTTGTTACACACAAACAAGTTTACAATACACCTTAATATTTATATCTTAACTAATACAATTTTACTTATTGCAAACTCAACATCAATGGTCACCTAAACATAAATGATTTAGAAAATGATGAACCTGCACCTCAATATAATCACGTTTCAATCAGGTTTCATAGGAAGTGTTACCGTGGTGAAAATAATTAGAAAAAAAAATGCGTGTATGTATGCATGCATATGTTTGTTTGATTTGTGTGTGTGTCTGTGTGTGTAGGTTGCAGTTATAACACAACATAACGATGTACGATATTGTGGTTTATATATTTTCCTGTGATAATATTTTGATTATTTGCTTTCTGTATGCATGTTTACTATTGCTAAATATATCCAATGTACTCAACTTATTATTATATGTCCCAAACATTCGATTCAGCGGGGACCGACTGCCGGCGTTAGTACGTGATCGCGTTTTAGCAAATACCTGCTTATGACGAGAGGCTCTCACATGGGCTCTCAAGGGCACGGAATATGTTATTTTATTTAATATTTTTATACAATCATATAACATATTTGACAAGGTGTGCTTTTCTTATATTCTGTTTCATATTTAGTAGAACTCTTCTTCTCAGTAAAATGTTTTAGTACAGGTTTTTTCTGATTTTCATGCATCCGTAAGGCATTAAACAATAGAGTTGGATTTGTCACCTCTTGTCTGTCTAGTTTACTAGTAATATAAGTTGGTAATCCGGCCACTATTAGGTCAGTGAGACTATTATACTCGAGTAGCAATCTTTGCTTCTTTGCATATTCTAGCAAAGACCCATTTATATGTCTGAAACTCAGTGCATACATTACAGAGGACCAACTTTTTTCTGCGAATGTGTTTAAAAAACTCTCTTTCCAAATTTCCCATTGTGAACTTAGACTGTGCTTAATTAACATTGACTCATACTAATCACTTTCAGAGCCATTCAAAAATATTCTCAAAGCACTAATCTTTTAAGTATCATCATTTAAATTGAATCTTGTACATTCACTTTCAAAACTTTGCAACTATTGTTTTGCATTAGTGATCTTGTTATCAAACTTCTTTAAAACAAATTTCTGATTTAATTTCTTAAATTATTGTTTTTCTTTGACATTGGATTTATCACTTAAATTCTCTAAAATTTCCAATAATTTACCATCTACAATAGATTGGCTTGTGACTTTATTGGAGTCATTTCTTGTAATAAATAGTCATTAAACACCATGTTTCCAGCATCATCTTCATAAAGCGCTAAAATATTACTTGGCACGGATAACCACACTTTTCTATTATGACCAAATCAAATCAAATCATGTTTATTTGCTCAAACACATGTGTACATACAATAAACAATAGCATGTAGGATAGCGGGTAGCAGTGAAAAAAGTTCGAGACCTCTTCTTTGTAATGTTCTTTTTTATTTTTAAAATTTCTGGTAACGATGCCAATTCAGGGTGGTGGCGTTTTACTGCTTGAAAACATGGCGGTATGAGATATGTTATTCCATTTTTTTTTGTTATTGATTTTATTGTTATAATGTTATTCTTCGGATCTTCATCTGCTGCCAGTTCAACCTCAAATTGTAATCTTGACATGATGTACTGTTATCCAATCAACTTGACAATTGTCGATTTGTAATATGTAGCATAATACAGGAGCAAATAACGCACAATTTTGATTTGTCTAAAACAGAAAGTTTATTGTTAACATCAATTGAAACACAAATCAATTTGATCAAACATGTAGGTACACATTATCAATACCAACCTAAAACAGAAAAATCGACAATTAAAGGTTTTTACTTCCAATAATTCAGTTGATCGACACTGTATTACATTAATCAGTTGAACAAGCACTTTAACTTTTCTTCTATGAAACTTTGAAACAATTAGAAAATATTACAATAATAAATCTACCCGAGGTTTTGCATTCTATCAAAAAAAGCGCGGGCTGCTGTCCGCTGTCACTGTCCCACTTTGTGTCGAATGTCATTCTTGTTAGGCGACGAACACAAATCCGGTAATAAGGCTGCGCACACACATTATACAAAGCATCTTACATATATTTATAATTTGAACTGCTGCTTCACTTTCTTCCTCCAGACGTTGGTGCGGAAGTCGTGGTTGCCTCAACTGAGGTTTTGGGGCTACCTTCAGCAATTGGTAATTATATACACCATTTTTATGAATGGCAGAACACAGACAGATGACGCACGAATTTTATATATCTTAAAATATATTGCGCATTGTTTTTTGTTCCAGGTGTTGACGACGCAAATTTTGACCTCGTCATGAATGAGTGGTTGTGACTGACTGAGAACATTTGTGACAGTGGTGACGACAACGACGACGTGTGCCTCCTCCCGACAACACAAAATGAGCGAAATGCTCTCATAGAACCCGCTTGTGACATTGACTTGACACTATTCCAGGCGGAAGTGTTACAGAGAGAGGATGCGTCAAATGACCGTGCAATTCGCGACATTGTGCCCGACGACTGTTACACTTTCGTTTCCTGTTTTGTCGTGACAGAACAGACTCGACCGGTCGACATATTTGACAAGATGTTTGACGTTACTTTTATTGACCAAGTTTGTACGGTGACCAACAGGTACGCAGAACAGGTAATAGCTTTATTGCGAGAGCAAACCAAACTTGGTACTCAGTCTCGATTTCACCGTTGGTCTCCTACAAATAGGGACGCCTATTTTAAATTCAATGGTTTTGGGACTTTGCAATATTTTTACAAAATAATGTCGTACAACCGGTTTTTATTGTTAAAAACGTTTCTCCATTTCGTCGATAACCAGACTTGTACGGACACGACTAGACTTTGTAAAATTCGACCCGTGATTGACTATTTTAACGACAAGTTTTCCAGCCTATACATGTCTTCACAAGAAATAGCGATTGATTAATCACTTTTGAAGTGGCATGGGCGATTGAACTTTGCCCAGAAAATATTGTCAAAGGCTGCTCAAGTCGGGGTAAAAACATATGAGCTCTGTGAATCTTCTACTGGCTATTTCTGGAAGTTTTTTGTTTAAGCTGGAAAAGACAAACCGACCTCGACTACTGACACCACGGACAGATCAGTCGAGGAGGAGGCCGACAAACTTGGTGAAGACGCTACCGACAGACCCACTAATGATGCGACGATTGACAGCTCTAGGAGTGGTGAACATGGGGACCATCCCATAACTGCTACTGCTAGAATTGTTTATGATTTGATCGACCCACTACTTCATCGCGGGCACACTAATAATGGACAATTTTTATTATAGTCCATTATTATTGCGGAGCTTGAAAAAGAACGTCTTGTTCTTTTTCAGATTCAGTCAAGACTTTGACAAAGACTGACCTTCGACAAGGTGAAGTAGTGGCTACATATTGTTCCGATTCAGCTATTATGGTATGCCGAGACGCTAACATAGTTGGTTTGATCTCTACATACTATAATCTTCAAATCGGGGCTCATGACAAATACAATAAACAGACGTACAAACCGAACATTGTACTTGACTACAATAAGAGCAATGGAGGAGTTGATAGGAAAGATCAATTCTTATCAGCTCATCCCATGGAACGACTAAAGAACAAGATTTGGTACAAAAACTTTTCCGACGAATGTTCAATGTGGCCATATTCAACTGCTTTCTGATATTGTCCTGTTTTCACCGGAAGATATCACATCGTCAGTTCCGCACTGAGTTGGCCGAAAAATACTCAGACGACATAGACGGATTGACTTAACGACTGAATGCCGATGTTTGGACGTAAGAACGAGCACGACTACACAGGTGAACACGACGACAGTTCAACGCACCATTCGCCACAGGACGCAAGCCAAACCGACTCTTGACGCCAACCATTTTCCCATTCGGACGGGGTCGAAATATACCTGCTGCTGGTTGTGCCCAAAAAAACCTGAGGGATCTGGAAATGCGAGGAGTGTGATGTAAACCTTTGTATTTTAAGGCATATCACAAATAATAACTGTTTACATTTATTTACATTTTATTTAATTTATCAATTCAATAAATAGTACGATGGATAAGTACGATGGATACTTGAGGTACGTTTGAAAGAACAAACTTGTTATCAGTCGTAATTTTAGATTAAAATGATTAACAAAACGACATGCTTAAGGACCTTTCATCGTAACCCACATCACATAGGCCTTAATCGATTTTCTTTTGTATTACCCTCATTATAACAGTTTATAAACCAAAGACTTACTCATTACATTTTTGTGCTAGTAAATGCTTTTAATTTCATTAATCAGTCATTAGTTTATCAACTGTTTTATTGTCAGTACTTTTGTATTTGTAAATTGCCTAGAACCCTTTCGTATCTTAACCTACCTTTTCATTCGCGTGTGACAAAAAACCGACAATGATCGGGGAACGGCCGACGCGCGAACGAAATCTTCACTTGTGATTCGCAGTTGTCGCGGGCTTTCGAGACCGTTTGTGCTGCGAGTGTACAGCTGTCTTTTTGTCACAGCACAAATCGGAGTCGCGACGCGAATTTGGCCCAGTGCTTTTTCCTAATTTGCCCCATATTTTAATCATCGTAAAAACTCACTACTTGCAAAAATCGGTCTTTTTTTTTTTTTTTTTTTTTTAAGTGGGGAAAATCATCGAATGACTGCCCCCGCCTGGGTGAGGCGGGAGGGAGTGTCAGACTCTTACTGACTAAAAACCACCCCGTTCCTTCTCCTGCACGTCGAGCCGGAGCCCCGGTTACCCGTTAGGTTCTCCGCGACTCCGAATCGGCATCGGCCGTATTGGGCCCCATCTGTGGTGGTCTGATGGCTCTTTGAGGCGCGCGCGGAACGCGACGCGCCGTACGCTCGGGTCTGTTTCTGGTCGGACGGGGAGCCACCCATGCTCGCCGTCCGCAGGCCCGCGCTTACGGTGGCCGGAGATCGTCTCGCGATCCCCGACGCCCGGTGTGTCCTTCGCGATGGCTGGGTTGCGAGGAGGCAGCGCTTCGCTGCCTCAAGCGTCCCGCCTCCTCCTTAGCTAGCATCACTGCTTCGCAAAAGGAGGAGACGGCATCCCAGTCCCCCTCGCTCCGCATCATGGCCTGCACTAGGCCCGGACGCGAGAGGTCGCCATCGCCGATCACTTCCCTGAGGACACGGCGGTGCTCAGCCCACGAAGGGCATTCTCCCACCGTGTGTTCCACCGTGTCCTCAAGGCGGTCCTCGCAGTGATGACACCCGGGCGTTTCCTCCCGCCCCATCAGACACAGGTACCTCCCGAAACTTCCATGTCCGGTGAGGACCTGCGTCAGGCGGTAGGTGAGGACGCCGTAGCGTCTCTCAAGCCACTCCTCAAAGAGGGGACTTACCGCTGCGATGGCAGCGAGCCCAGCAAAAATCGGTCTAGAACTGCTAATACCACTTCTTATCAAAACTAGTCAACATTGCAGATTTAAAATACAGGTCCTAGGGGCCAGACGTACGCGAGTGTACGGAGACTCAAAGAGCTATCAGACCACCACGGATGGGGCCCAATAGGGCTGATGCCGATACGGAGCCGCGGAGAACATAACGGGTTATCATCGGGGCTCCGGTTTGTAGTGCAGGAGCAGGAACGGTGTGGTTTTTAGTCAATAAGAGTCTGACACTCCCTTTCGCCCCACCCAGGCTGGAGAAGCCATTCGATGATTTTCCCCCATTAAAAAAAGGGGCCAGACGTCAGTATGACATAAATGTATTATCCTCATCAACAGCCTTTTAAGTATCCGCTGCTGAGCACACTGAGAAGGAATGAGCGCTCATCACCACGCTTACTCATGGCGGGTTGGCGTATTCAAACTTAAAATGAGAAATTATAGGTAAGCTACGTTTGCATGGTGTTAAATTAAACAACGCGTAGTCGAATCGACCGCGGTTAATACATTTTCGTTCGTATTTTTATTTCTAGTTGCCACATGCATTTCTAATTTCTAGTAGCCTGTCACTATCTTTTTAGGAGTAAAATAAAAACTATTTCGTTGCTTGGAGCGCTCTCTACACTCCAAAATAACAATTGTTTAGGCTCTGGCGCAGTCGTTGAAAAGACTACACGCGCCTGTCGTCGAATAGGTTACGCGCGACGCTCAACGCGACATACACATGTCAATATTATCTAATTCAGCTTGGAGTTTTTGTGTTTTAAAGCATTTTTTGTTGAAATAAGTCGTTTATGGTTATCGCAAAGTACAGTAATCGAGGAATAACAAAGAGAAGACGAAGAAGAGAGTGAATCAGAGCTTAACAACCAAGGCTCTGAAACTTCTCATCACATAGTTTTAGAAGAACATCTATCTGATGTGACCTCCTTGTCGGATTTAGATGAGAATAATTTATAGCTTTCGGAAATAAATAGCTGTTTTACAGAACGCGATAAAGTAACGAAGTAGCAAAATCTGAAAAATTACTAGAATACTGACTCAGACGAAAATAAAATCAAAATTAATGAGTTTTTAGAGTTTTATCCTTACTTTTTATTTATTTTTTGGTCTACGTATATAAACCAACTTAACATATGTAAACGGGTCTTAATTTTCATTTTGATCCGAAGAATATTTGAGTTACTTTAGGTGACTTAATAATTGCTTCTTTTTCATAACACAAACAAAATTCTCTTTAAAGACAATGATATTGTATCTTAGTACAAATTAATAAATGATATACCATAATTATTGCTTTCTTGGTCTTATTCATCCCATAGGCCTATTCGGTTACGCGCGCTCGCTCCCGTTACAAAAGACCGCGCGCCCGCTTGAAGGTTAAATTTTCTCGTAATGGAGGGAACAAAAGAATTACGTGCGACCGTCATTTCATTATTTAAGGTGGGAAGAAAACCTATGGACATTTTCCGAGAACTGAAAAGTTTTGGTGTGAGCCGTAACTTCGTGTATTACACTATTAAACGATACCAGGAGACAAGTTCTTTACATGATCGGCAAAGAAGTGGTCGTCCACGCTCTGTCCACGAACATTAAAATCATCCGAGAGCGACTTCGCCGAAATCCATGTCGCACTCAGAAGAAACTCGCTCTGCAGACCGATATTTCGCGCGTTTCAGTCAACAGAATACTGAAATATGATCTCAAGGTTAAGGCGTATAGCCGTAGAAAAGTACACTTTTTAAACGATCGCCTTCGTCAATTGCGACGCGAACGTTGTCCAATACTGCTTAGGAGACACGATGCGAGGAAGATACTCTTCACCGACGAGAAAATCTTTACCGTCGAAGAAAAGTTCAATCGACAAAACAATAAAGTGTATGCCAAAAGTAGCAAGGATGTCCCATCTTCAGCACGGAATGTCTCGCGTACTCATCATCCGGCTAGTGTCATGGTATGGTGGGGAGTTTCGTACGAAGGTTTCACTCAGCTTCATTTCTGCCAACAAGGCGTCAAGGTGAAAGCCAAAAATTATCAAAGTGACATTCTAGAGACTGAAACCCCTGTCTAATACCCTATTCCATAATAATTATTGGGTTTTCCAGCAAGACTCGGCGCCATCCCATAAGGCTAAAACCACCCAAGCTTGGCTGAAGGAAAATGTGCCGGCCTTCATTGCGGCGAACGAATGGCCCTCCTCCAGCCCCGACCTCAACCCGCTGGATTATTCTCTATGGACCGAATTAGAGCTCTGAGCCTGCCGAAAGTCCCACCCAAACTTGGAGTCACTTAAGCGAGCTCTTGTCCGAGAAGCGAAGCGAATTCCTCTGGAAAAGATTCGTGCCGCCATTGATGACTGGCCAAATCGTCTATGGGCATGTATTAAAAACAGGGGTGGTCATTTTGAATAATAATTATATTTAATTTTTACTTACTATCTACTTAATGTTTGTTATTGTTTTTATAAATATAAGTTTATTATTTAAAAAGATATGCAACTTTTAATTTGTCTCAAAACTTATGAACACACGATGACAATCAATCCGCCCGTGTTCTACTACCACTCCCCAGGGTTGGATAGCGAGCGGCTTGAGGATCGCAATTAGCTCCCTAAATATATAGTGTTTGCAAACTTATAACATTCCTGGCGTCATCATCACGACAAAAATCTAAAATAAAATGTTCTAACAGTTTCTAAATTGAGACAACTACACAATTGTGTTCGTATGCATTATGCACGTCGCGTCGCGATCATATTTAATTATTATTAATAACTAGCTTCTACCTGCGACGTAGTACGCGCAATCCCGTTTTCTCCCATTCCCGTAGGATTTTCAGGACTTTTTTCTGTCATAAGAACCTTACCCTGACAATAATAAACACAACAAACACTTTTTTTTAAATTAGCTTGACTTTTCAGCCATTCGCCAATGTCAAGTTAGGGAAACAGATACTACCACAGTATACTAAATAGGTTATGTGAAATTTGTATACATTTTCTATTCCGTGGCGAGTTATTTTCAAAAATTAATAAATTGCAATACAATTTAATTAAGTAAGCACGTTTCCTAACAAATTTAATTAAGTAACCACGTTTCCAAACAAACAATGCTCTTTCAATATTGTCTATGGCTGTGAATGACGATGACATTCGTTACGCGCGTTTTTTAAAATATGCAAAATTAAATGTATATTTTTCAATATTTATGACAACGCGAAACGGGTTTTATTTGTATATATATATATACCTCTAGATAATAATAATAAGATTCAGAAGGCAGTTATCCTTGAAACGGCGCGCATCTTTAAAAGGTTTCTATCTCTGGAGCACTAACCACCGGTAGCATGGACCATGCTCCCACTGCTGGTCGGCTACTATTTTTATATTTTTAAATGTTATTTTTTATTTTGTAGTATTTATAAACGTAACTGTAGAGGAATTTTAAATAAATATATGGAAATAATAATAATAATAAAGGAATTTATTTCTCTCAAAAAGGTACATAGAAACATAATATCACTATTCAAGTTACGATCAACCTTTGTGAGAGCTGGAGTCTATACTAGGTTCAGGACCTGTATGACTGATCTCCAGGCTCACACCCGTTGTCGCATTAATATAGTAATTATAATGCAATACAATACAAGCAATTACGTGGTCTGAAAGTAGACCAATACTAAACCAGAGTGGATTATATTAGTTAATCATGGGTGATGGGAATGTGTTTATGTCCAATATGAAAATGTATGTACAGTGTACGTAAGTGTTCACGTCATTAGTGAGAGTGTATCTGAAGTTGTGTGTTTGTGTATGTAAGTGGGTGTGCTGTGAAAATTATGTACCTAACCATTTCCGATGGCCGACAACTACGATGATGGTACCCAAACTACTAATTATTATGCAATGTATTCATGTTGTGATAGTTATAGATGTGGTTAATTGTAGTGTATCATATAGAGGTAGGTACATTATAAATGTTGATTGGAAGTTTTGTAAAAGAATTAATATTTAACATTGAGAAACAAAACTAAGGAGTAACTTAATTCGTAAGAAATGACAAAAATATTTCAGTGTCATGTAATAAAGTGTACCCATTGCTATAGGTACACGTTTTCACCAATTTACCTGACGTGGGATTCGAACCTGAGACCGTTCGCCTAGCAGCCGCTTACAATTCAACTAACGAGGCAGTCGCTAACGTTCTAGAGACTTAATGCATTCGAAGTAAAAATTGCATGTACATAATTATATATATGATATAGGCTAAAGCCTTCAGCGTACACCTTTATGGAATATCGAGCCTTCTATTTATAGAAAAGTTTCACAGTAACGCTGGAGTGAGGGAGGCTTCATACAGTAACTGTAGGAAGGATTCCCTGCACTTGCGCAGTGCTATCATGTGTATAAATCAATATCGCCTTGGATAGCACACAGTGAGACGAATCGTCAACAAGCTTGTCACGTCTTTAAACCGTGGGAATTTTGTCCATCTTGGAGCTAGGTGAGTAATTTACCTATCAATCATTTGTCGAATTATGTGATAGTCACTCTCATCAGATGCAAAGGCTGCTCGTTTTAGCCCTGCTTTTGAGGTTAACCCGAAAAGTAGGTAAGTGGCACAACGTGTAGATACAGTCGCTCCAGCCAAACCTAAGCACGAACAAAGCTACGTCTAACAGGTGGCAGTATAATGATTTGTTTTGTTTTTGCGTCGTAATGTAATAGTGGTGTACTCGTCTTGTTATCTTAAAGTTTATTTTGTGTAACATATTACTCAATGTAACTTTACTCTGTGAAATATATATGGCTGTTGTTATTTAATGCATAATTAAAAAAGAAATGTGTGAAAGCACATCAATAAGATACAAATACAGTCTGAATGAGGAGTCAATTAATATAGAGAATAATTATGTAAATTATCATAAAAATAACATACAAAGCAATAACAATAGATAAAAGGAGCGGAAGTTTTGAGACTTAACCAAAAAATGTTAGCTCTTTGTGTGATTACTCCGTTTTAACTTCCAGACATGGGCAGTACTAAGCCGGCTATGTTGGGACATGAGAGGGTCCCCTCGCGTCAGACGGTGCAGCGCAACCTGGAGGTACAGGAATATCGTCGCAGTTACTTCAGTATAGAGGTGGCGGCGATCCTGGCGCAGGCCCGTCGCGAGGCGGACGACACCGACGACATCACCGCGGCCGCAGCTCGCTGCCACATCAGTGACCGGCCTGCCGCCGCTCCAGGTCGGAACCCGCCAAACCCGTTCTCGTAAATGAGCAGCGAAAGTTCATATTCCCCGTCATTCAGTGTTTAGTATAATCCTACCATCCTTCCTTATGCTCAATGTGTGTTTCTTAGTTTTGTATTTGCGTTGAAAAATGACTACAACTCTCAGTTTTCCGTGTTATAGTTATACCATCTCAAATTGTGTAACCTAATGATTGCTTGAATTGTATTTGTATCTAATCTTACTAAATGTAATGTTATGTAACAATCTGAGGTGTTTAACAGTAGGTCCTTAAAAGATATATAGAGATTTTATTCTATGATGCCAAATGTTTACCGATAAAAAAAGAAACAATAATGTCTTTTTAAAAACGAAATAGCTGAATCTTTATCTTATATTTTGGATATGCTTTTGGACCCTTACTCCAAAGTTTTTGTAGTAAATCTGGACTGTTAGTGGAGATATCCGATGTAACCTGCGAAAACCATTTGATGTTCTTTACTGTGTGTGTAATGTGAAAATAAATGAATGGTAAATGACTGTGTCGTGTTGTTTATTGAATACCTTATACATACTGTTTTGTAGTAGGTACTGTGCTAAGCCAAGCCG
Organism: Spodoptera picta; assembly: GCA_038387885.1. NCBI lineage: Eukaryota > Metazoa > Arthropoda > Insecta > Lepidoptera > Noctuidae > Spodoptera > Spodoptera picta. The sequence goes on from JAZHFQ010000105.1 coordinate 1,861,127, forward strand.
ACATACAATACAAGTTAAAGCTTCAGATTTCTTCATTACAATATTTTTGACATTAAACTTGACATACTAGCCAGCCACAAAAATTCTGTTTTAGTTATTTTATAACATTTGAACTCACTAATGCAAAAAGATTTTTGTGGAAGAAGCAAAACGGTTAGTCATACCTTTCACTTTTATTAGATCTGTACATGACACAATGATACACTATACTGAACACATAAAACAGTGAGATATATTGGCCATAGTGAGGTCGGCGACACACAGATTGTGGTCCGGTCAGTAAGCAGGATTTTTATTTGTAGGTATTCAACAACAAACTTCGCTGTTTTATAGAAGGTACAGAATTAAGTTTCTGGTATCTGTTGGGAACTTAGTACAAATTTGTGAATAATTTAAGCCGAAAACAACGTATAGGGGAAAGGCGAAAGGACTAGCAGCCAAGTTGCACAAAAGAATTCATGACCTTTTCGTTGTGAGGCATTGTTCCTGAGTATCAAAGGAGGAGTAAGTATATTCATCTTAATCTATACCTGGTAAATAATTGTGCGCGTAACGAGTGTCTACAAGAAATGATCTGGCGAAAGTGCTTAGCGAGTATTCACAAGAATCTGAAAAGTAGTTCTTGTTATTGCTTTGCGTAGTAATTGTGATAAGCTACATAGTAGCTGCGATTGTTTTGGAAGTGGTTGCGGTTAATTGAATGGCTATGGCTATACATTTTGAGTGAGATCAGTCGTTTTTACTATTCCATGAGTTTATAGGACAAAATAAAGAGCTACAATTTTCTTGACATATAATAAGTTAGCTACTTTCGCGTGGTTTCACCCGCTCTGCTCTGCTGCTGATTTTTCATTTGTATTGTATTTGATAATCGTCCTCTATAAATAGTCTACTGTTGGGAGACACGCAGACATGCGCAGCCCCCAGTGTTTATATTCGTACTTTTTTATGGCAAACTTCTTTACTTGAAATTCTCATAGTGCGATGTACATATGTTCACAAACAACAAGGTATAACACGCCATCTTTGAAATGTAGCACACCATTTTTCAAATGACTTTGAAGAAGCCGCAGTTCGAGGAATATTATCTGTATTTCCCAAAGTAGCAGTATAAATATGTTACTTTGATTTTAAAAAGGGACTACAAAAGAGAGGGAAAGAGCTAGGCCTCAAAAGTACGTTGCTCTATTATACTGTTCTCCCTTATTTGCCACCGAATGATTTAGATGATGCTTAGTTGATAATCATGGGTGAGAATCCCCAAGATAATAAAAGTAACAGCATTTGATTATATGCGCCGCGCCCAGTGTTCATATTCGTACGACATTTGGACAAACTTCTTCTACACTTGAAATTCTCATAGTGCAATGTATGTGTTATTTAAAGTTATAATAAATATAATATATTTCTACAATCATAAAGTCTTAAGCTTTCTCAATTGGTATTGGCCTCTCTCTGCCTGTTTATAGTACAATGAAAATTTAAATTAAATTAGTTGATTTAAACCTAAAAATTGATCACACGGTCGCCGAAGATTTTCATATGTTAACTATAATTTTTCGATAAAATGTCAACGAACGAATCTTTGATATAAATTGATAAAATAATTGACCACGACAATTAAGCCGGAGTTTCGCAATGCAGGCATACCATGGAACTCAAAGATTTATGAGAATGTATCCAAGCAACAACTATTCTGATCCACAGAAAGAAAAGATGGAATAATCAAAACTAATATTATTAGTCGATCCGATTTATTGTATACATTACAGAAGCGACGGCGTCAAAACAGGTTTGGGAAAATTTATCAACAGCATTTCAAGAGTCTGGTCTACTGAGATACAAATTTTGTAATTTTTTAATTGCGGTGCTTGATTAACACTAACAACAAAGATCACGAGGTCATCGCATATGCGGAGAAATATTGGACTCAGTGTTGACGATACATGCTGGCAGGTTTACACAAAAAATACAAACTTATGATTATGGGTATTGAAAACTCAGTAGGAAAAATAGTTCCAAAGTAAAAAGTAAAAAGAAATTTTAACAAGAAGCATAAGCGACACTTGTGCCCGTCAAATAACCAAGTCAAAAAGCACAACAATCAAGTTCTAAAATTTTTTGAACAAAGAGGTACTGGGATGTATGATTCAAAGGTTCAAGGCCAACTTAATGACGTAGTCCGAAACCTTGGGAATACTTCATTGGAGTCCATTATTCTCAGTGATAAAAATAAAACGGATGTTACGGAAACGATGGTCATCCAATTCCCGGTCAAATACCTGCAGTTACAGTATGGTGGAAAGGTGCATGCTTCCAATGATTTTACGTTGGGCATCTACCGTGTAAAAGATCCAAGGCTGTACAGTAGATCACGCAGTGGTGTACTTTTTTATAATATTAAAGATTAATTCTCCACGGACTCTAGGTCCGGGCCCTTATCATACAATTTCTTTTTATTATTATTTTTATAAAGTAAAGAGGGTACATAGTTACACACTACAATTAACCACATCTATAATTATTACTAAAAGTATAAATTACACAATAATTAGGCATTATCTATTTATTTACATTTCGGAGGCTCTATGAAATCAGCCCACCAACAAGATGAGAGAGCCGACCTGACCCAGCAAAAGGCACCCGTTTACGAGTACGACGTGTGTCAGCAATTGGTTCGGTCAACCTTTTTATTGGGAACGGAACAACCCAACACACAGCGCCACCGACTGTAAGACATTTATGTATGCATGACGCCTCAACCCTTGCCACGATGGCCGATTCCAATAAAACTTACAATAGTCCAAAAGTCAATAGGTTATTTTCTATTTCTACATGTTTCTGCATACACATTTCCTCATGTTGCATTCGTTTTATCACAAGCAACATTCCCCGCCCAAGAGAGCACCCACAACTGCCACGTCCCTTTGTTTGATAGCCATTTTCAGGTTGTAGTCTTTAATCCCTTGCTCGCTCTCATCAGCCGCCCTTCTGATTAGTTTGCTTATCGCGTCTTCACTGTTGTCTGTGTAATAGATGCAACCATACGTGTGACGCGATGTTTCTTCGTTGCTGTGTTCACAACAACCACATTCGCACACGAAAGTCCCTGTGCCTCGTGTATTGTTAGCACGCGTGATCCTACGGTAGACCCGTATCCCTGGTTCTTAAGAGATTCCTTCTGTGCCTGAGTGTGTACCAGGTATAAAGTTTCGGGGAGTGACTTTGGAATCATCGCTCCCGAGAACCGTTTTATCTCGAGAGATCTCACAAACGACCTGGACGACTATATACCACTGTAAACTGTGCTGTACCACTGTAAAAGTATTAATGTATAAATTAATATTTTAATAACACGCTTTTGGTTGTTAGATGAGTAGTCTCATGGTGTCGGGTATTTCGTAGTGTAAATAAAAGTTCGACTCATGTATCACCAAGTTTATTCGATGGATCCGACACACGTGTAGTTACAGAAGGCACAGTAGGAAAGTCACAAGCACATAAATAAGCACAGCACAGAGATAACGACAAGACAGTCAGTATTAGAGGTAGAAGTAATAAGGAATAGATATAAGATATTTGCGATAGAATTAGCGTAGCTTTAAGCAAGTGAAAGAATTGCTATGCGCTTCGTAGCACAATTAGCGACTATCGATGGAATTTTTATCGACCAACTGGTAAGGGAGTATGATGTATTCCGTAGAAAATGTAAATATGTATACAAATATAGATTTGTTAATGTAATTGTGTTAGTTTTTAGGTTCACTTTAAGATGTAAATAAATTATATAGTTTGTACAGTTACCTACACGCTTTTATAAATGCACGTAAAAATAAAAATTTAATTATAGTTCGTTTAAGCTACCATTTCTGGACTGAGATGTAAAATATGTATGTGCTTTTAACTTTAATATTTGATTGTAAAGGTCATCGCACATCCAATAAGCACGCCTCCAATTAAGTTGTCATTTAAATATGAACTTTAAATCGTATGTCGTATGATATTTTATAACGTCAATACAAAACGCCGACTGCGGGTGAGTGACTCTACGGTAGTGCGTGGTGGACCCGGCGCCTTAGAAAAGCGGTCAAAAACTTGGACACACCACATTTCATACTAAAATTCTTTCCCAATATTAGTGCCTACACTTTAGGGCACAAAAACATAAATGATAAAAATGTTATACATACCAACATGTTATACATACACTTACTGTTTAACCTTTATTAGCATTTGTCTTAACTTATAAACACATCGTTTTCCCTATACAGTAAAGTGTAAGTAGCGTGATGTTAAATAATCCAAATTATTATTTATGTTATAGATATTGTACAGATAATTTTGATTATATTGCGAGGATATTTATAGTTCAATTGTCATATAATGTATCTTAAGAGTTCACATAAATATTATTTTAAGAAGTAAGTAAATAATTATATTACAGACGAAAGTTTGATGCTATCATTAATTATTTCCTTGAACAGGACGCTGTATTTATAGTCGACAGAGGATTTCGCGATGCCGTTCGTACTCTTGAACCTTACTGCAAACAACCCAAAATTGACGGACTTCCCGAGACGGAAGAAGAACTGATTTTGTTTGCAGTGAGTACATATCATTACAAAGTAGCTTGCTCGTATAGTAGCGAGTACATCAAGAGCTCGACCGTGTATAAAATCGAAGCTTTCGGAGACTCAGTGCCCGCCGATTTAAATAGTGAAAACTGCAACTTAATTAGATGTCGCATACAACACGTACGCAGAAAGAGATATATACAATTTTATATAGAAGAGAGAGTGGCAGAAATAGCACATCGGAGCACTATTGCTCTTGTGAACGTTACCCTATATTTTTCTCTTTACCATAGTTTTTCGTTTATTCTCCGTACCTTATTTTTCGCAGATTTTTTACTTAAACCCTAAAGTTGACAGGTAGAGAATGCCATATGGCACATTACGTTCGCCTTACATGCCATGTCATAAATAAATATCAGTAATATATTACCTAGGATAGTCTAGATACCAAAATAATTTCGAACACTAAATAATTTCTTTGCCAGAGTCTGTATTTCCTGAAGGATGTCTTCAAGCCCCGAGTGAATAGGTTGCTTATGGGTAGACGTGATCGATCGTAGGCCACATCATCGCTTATCACCAGGCGAGATAGTGGTCAAACGTCAGTCCCATCTAATATAAAAAAAGAACACCCTGCGCCATCATTACAAAACATAATAGACATATAGAACCAATTAAATGATATTTGGATTCTGTTAACACCTTTTTTAATCAAACTAGAAATTTTGTATTGTCCGGTACATTATTTTTGATTTTCCTATTAACTGGTAGAGAACTAAAACTAGGCGAGAAAAACTAAGCCTGTTGTAACTATTTGACTGCACGGTTGGTGCGGTGGCTAGGCAACTGGCTGCCGTGCAATGTGTCTCGGGTCTGATCTCCGCACGGAACAACACTTTGTGCGATCCACAATTTGTTGTTTCGAGTCTGGGTGTCATTGTGTATGTGAACTCGTATGTTTGTAAACTCACCCACGACACAGGAGAAAGAAATTCTAAAGTGTGGCAACGATTCTTTAAAAATAGAATAATTATAAGTATGTACCTTAAAATTGACCCTGCCATTAAATAAAAAGCAATTTTTAGAATTCAGAAATCTTTCAACGTGAGGTGTTCGTTTCAAAGTTCAACTAAACCCAACTGGAAACCAAATTGTCCGAGCTTACATAAACTAGTTAGAAGTTCTAAAATAGCAAACAATACAGACATCTTGTAAACTTAATTATCGTACAAAGTTCTACGTATTGGGGGAGTGAAACAGCGCATAACTTCCACGTACTTCAACCGCCGACGTAACTGCACTTGCGCGGTTCATCAATCAATAAATAGTTTTACGTCCCTGGGAAATAAAGTGTGTGAACCCTTTGCACGAAGCATTCTTGCAAAGAAGTTCTTATCGTCACGCGAGTGAACCTGTTGAGTGTGCGATCAAGTGAAAGATTAGTGGTAAGTCGAGCTTCGTATTGCGTTATTAGACACTCCAACTTGTTACACAACTCACTCGACCGATTTATCAGATACCTTGAGCAGACATATTTACGACGCCATTTTATCCGATCGATCATCGAAGTGTGCCATCTTCTTACTTATATTGGGCTTTTCTATTTACAGATAATGAACAGCGACGAAAGTTTTAACAATAGGAAGCAGAAACTCAGTAATATCATTAAGAAGATTACGGAGAGCCAGCTGTTGAAGACGCAGGGAGACCCCAACGCGCGTTCCCTTAGACAGGACTGTAGCTTCGGGATGACCACCAAAGTCCGAGACTCAGGTGAGTACGAAGTTATAACATCAAATTAAAGTGGAATGGTTCGATATCGTCTAGTGATATGGTTAGTAGTCGTCGTACAAGACGAACTCGTACTACGCCGTAGCTACGGCTACGAGCTACGGCGTAGCATTTTAGACAAAGGTTTCTTTGTGTGTTATTGGAATAATTGAATATGGAAATATTACGTACTGTTGGTATGGAGTACATTTAGATAATATCGTACTATCTAATAAATAAAATGAAGAAATAAAAAAGTCCTTTTTGAGAAAACAGTTTCCGTCTAATAGTTAGTGATAGAATAAACACATAAAATGATTATATCTGTAAACGTATTAATATCACACGAATCTAAATCAACCAATAAAGACTAGTTCATGAACCACTACTAATTATCAATTTCACTGTTTTCAGATGCTAACAAGGGGATCCAGATGACACATCTCAGCGATAAAGAGAAGACTCACGTAGCTGGGAGCAGTAGCAGCAGACTGGACCTGCCGGGGCCGAGCTCTGAGGATGCAGCTTGCATGCCACCACCACCACCCCCAGGGCCTCTGGGTAGCACGCAGACCCGTCTGTAAACCTGTAAACTTCAGGAGCTTCTTATCCTACGCCCGGCAACGCTTGGATGGACATAGAAAAGTAATAATCTCTATAATTTACTTCCAATTGTCATAACATTAACACATTAGTTAATGTACGTATTTTTAATTATTATTATTAATTACGGCATCACCATAAAGCCTTGGCGAGATTGTATTACTCAGGTATACGATCGCAGTAGTTTGTATTATTTAAAATAGACGCCAGAGCGATTAATATTTAATGTATGTTTTGCGGTACTAATGTTGTGAGAATAAGAATAAGGATGGCGATACAGCAGTCAGTATGAGTTGTGGTTGTCATATTTAGGCTCTAAAGCTCAGCGTTATGAGACCCTCGAATTGGACGAGTGCTTGGTTTGTGGTTGTACATAAGAAATAATAAAAACTAAGTAATCCCCGAGTGTTCTTTTCCAAATTTTTATTCGAGCTCACATTCTTATAAATTTATTCTTTAAAAGGTTCCTAAAAGATTATTTTTGCACTTAAAGAATCACCCTTTTACACAATTAGTTTAGAGGATTAGACATCCTTTTAAAAGTGACTCTTCTGGTGTTGTGGGTGTCCATGGGCGTCGCTGATCGCTTACCATCAGGTGATCCGTCTGCTCGTTTGCCTCCTATTCCATAAAAAAAAAATAAAGTTAAATTCGCCATTCCTATTCATATAATGATTGATTGATTTGAGTGATGTAATTATATTTAGTGTTGAAATATTCCCGTTTAAACATTGCTTTCGCCTGGAATGGAGTCGCTCTGAAATTGTACTAATTAATAATTTAATATTAAGTAAGCATTTCCCGGCTATGTGTGTTAGTTAGGTTTATATTTTTAATCTACAGGGTGATTTCGAAGCTAATCGAAATAATTTTGCTCATCTTTACAAACGTTGATTTTAATCTGTTATCTTAAATGTGTAAGTGTAACTTTTAGTGAATTTTCTTCTGTTAGATACAAATGCAACCTTTATGAAAGATTGAGCAGTAAAGACCACTTGATCGATCTTTCCTATTTTTTGAGAATGTGTAAGTAGGCTCAAGTTAACATTACACCAACGTCTACGTATTTTTATGATACCTGTACTAAGATAATTATGAGGTAATAATTCTCTCTTGGATTAAGTCTATGATACACTACCCTTAGCCAGTAGGTGTTCAAATTGGTGAACAAATTGTAATACCGTCACTAACCTTGCAAATAAAGAGCACTGGCAACTGAACAGCCTGCACCTATCCTATATGAATTAAATATTTATTTGTAGAAGTGACGTCCTGGTTGAGCTTAAAATTAATTATAATGATTTGCGTAGTAAGTGTTATTTAAAAATATAATCATTCTAAGTGCTTATTTGGTATTAAATGTGAATTGTTTAGTTTAGCTTAAGGTTAAAAGTTATTATGGTAATATTACCATCTATATAGACGAACGTCGTTCCTAGGTGTTAATAGGGACATTCCATGAATGTCTTATCATAAGTATTATTATACGCCATCCTGGAGTTGCTTGGAGCCCCTTGGTTTATCCCATTAATAATATGGATAAATGTAGAGGTAGTTCAACGTTCAATGACTCTTTCCAATAATAATAATAATAAGTGTTTAATGATATTTCTCAATAGTAAATGTCTGAATGTTCTTCCAGTCATCATCTTTTTATAGACTTTACCTTTCATCTTGAACATAAATTCAAAAACTCGTCTAGTCATAATAATATTCAGAAATGTGATGATAATGAAAAAGGATTTTCTGAGAATATTTTCTTAAAAATGTTGGACAAATTTGCTGTTTGATTATGTGACATTACATTAGGTACATCATATTCATAAAACTGAGGTTTGATAGTTTCCATGGAGGACGTAAGCCTCCTATTAATACTGCCTATACATTCCTATTAAATATTTGCTAATAATACAATTGTGTCGTGGTGGCCTGGAGGTTTAAGACGCTCGCTTCTCATGCATGAGGGTGCGGGTTCGAAACCTACCAACGGCAAGTACCAATGTGACTTTTTCCGAGTTATATGTACTTTCTAAGATTATTTAGACACCACTGACAAACGGTGAAGGAAAAACATCGTGAGGAAACCTGGACTTATAATTTCTAATTATAAGTTTGAAATCGCCAACCCGCATTGAGCAAGCGTGGTGATTAACGCTCTAACCTTCTCCGTGTGAGAAGAGGCTTTGCTCAGCAGTGGGCATTTATAGGCTGTTGATGATGATGATGAATAATACAATTTACCAATACATATAAATGTCTCCTTATCAAATTTGGATCTTTGCATTTTATATACTGAACTACACATTTTACATTATCCTGTGGAATCAGTCGGCATTTTTGATATTCTATTTTTCTCAAAGTATTGTATTTGTATTTTAAGATTTTCCGATATTGATGTTTGTTGGATTTATTGTAACGACTATCTTAAGCCGTTCACACAAAATTGTAGTTTCGGAATAAAATTAAATGAATAAATATCACACGAGTTTAATTTAAAACATTTTATATTATGTTAAGCGTTATCTACTAATTAATAATCACCTACAGCTTTTGAATATTTCAAATTTCAATGAATATGATATATAAATGACGTAAAATGAAAAAGATTATACTATATACGACACGACACACACACACATTATAATTACGTCGACGTGGTGTACATTTTCTTAATTTCTCTCTTCTAAAAGAGGACATGGTGAGTGTATAGAATAGAACTCTTCAACCATAAATGGCTCCTTGAGTTTGGAGTAATTTGGTTTGCTAATTCTGTGACATTGTAATAGTTTCAATATTTGTTTTTTCAACTTTTTAACATTAGTTGTTTCAACATTCAATATAATAACGCCTTCAGGACGCTGTTGAGGCTTCCACCTTACTGTAGTGCGTCAGGTATGTTCGCGGATGCGCACACTGATGATTATTTCGCGATCATGCGCAAAAAAGTGGCATCAGTGTTGCGCAGACTGAGGGAGAGCAGCAACGGCGTTCTGAGGGTGTTTGCAGAAAGGCTAGAAGGGCCTACAATAGATAGATTTATCAAGCTGCATGTCAGACGTGGGGCTTGATAATGCTTCTAATAATAATCTGTTCTGTGTTTGTATTTGTGTATGTATTATTTTGTTATTGTATTTTTGTACTCGTGTACTGTTACTACTAACATAGTTTTTAAGTTTGTACTGTTTACTAACACTCTATGGGCTGTCGACGCCTGAAAATTAAAGGTTTTTTATTTTTTTATTTTTATTTTTTATTTATAGTGATGGTGGTGTAGAGAAATAGTTAGCAGTTTAGGGTGATAATACTAGATATCATTTGCACGGGTGTAATGAATATATTGACTTGCTGTTACGTATGTTTTTTGTGTCGCATGCTTACTGGCTATACCGTGTTGGTTTTGTGTCATCAATTTTATAAACATGGGTAGTATTGTCAATGTAAACGCTAGCAGTTAATATTTTCATATATTCCTTAATTCGAAGAAACTAAGTCATAACTTTCAATAGAAAATTGATAAAATATTAGCTATCTATTTCACATCGAATTAAATTGTTTTTAAGCTTCTGTATATTTAGCTTTTCTTTCAGAAACACTGTGTCTCGTGAGCAGAAAATGTTTAATTTTTAATTTAATAAGAATTCACACCAAACATTTATGTGATAAGTACAACAAAGGGGTGTCTATAATAATATTTCTATTCGTACCCGAGTTATTAATAAAATTTCAAAATAGTGGAACTTTAATGTCAGTAAATTACAGGAATGGTGCTAATTAAGAGAACACATAGTCAGCTTTTCTAATGATCGCACAAAAAATTACAAGACCAGAAATTACTTTTATTCTTTTACCTAATTTGACTATAGTATAGCTAGCTAGTCTATTGTCAACTATTATATTCTATAATAAATTGCCCGAACTGTGAAAAAAATGAAAATCTAGCACCATTTGTGACCACACAAATATCAGTTCAAAACATTGATATTTTTGTCATTTTTTGATACCTTTTAACCTAAATCATATGCGCAAGGATCTGGAAACAAGTTATTGACAACTTTGATGTTGGCATGGCCAATTATTTTTATATCTGGGATTACGAAACTTCTCGGCGTTTCTTTTCCTTTGAAACTTGGAAGTGTTTGGGGAAAAAGATGTGAGTATGTTTTGACAAAGAGACAGATTTCAAAGGTATGAAGAGATATGTTTGTATGCCGATTTTAGTAAAGAATAGGAGTTAGCTGTATGGTCTATGAATAGTAAAATCCCTTTTGTTATTTTTACTATTCGGTTAATCTTTTATTTGCCATTCAAAGATATCTTGAACAATGTTTTGGTATCATTGAGTAAACAATTATGAAAATAATTATAATTTATAACTATTGATCTAACTTTTCAATATAATTATTATACGAATTGATCTTATTCTTCTAAAGTTATGTGATTTATTAATTTACCAACTCAATCTTTGTACAGAGATAAGCACTGTAACAGAAAATAAATGGAGCATCATCACGCTAACTGTAGAGGTATATAATAAAATTGTAACTTAATGCACATAAGTATGTATAGATAGGCAAGATAAAATTGTGCATGTATAAATGTTAATTTAAATTAAAATAGACAAACTATTTGCAAATACCACCTAAGAGACTGTCGTCACTATAGCAGGTACGAATTCTCTAACAAGTAGGAAATACATGAAACATTATTTACATGTACAACGGTTTCAATGAGCTTCATTCGAACAATCAAGCCCTTTCGTTTGACATCCATATAAAGGTGTGAAAAAAATTATACTAGCTTCTGCCAGCGACTTCGCCCGCGTTCCCGTGAGATAAAAATTAGCCTATGTATTATTCCAGACCATGCTTTACTTCTAAATTTCAACCGTTTTGTCGTGAAAAAATAAAGAAAATTCATACATCCTCACAAACTTTCGCCTTCATTTACTAAATTTGACCCAAAAGAACAAACGGGGCAAGCTGAATAAAATAGTTGTTAATTTGTTTTAGTTTGTAATTTAAACTGTCAAACACCAAGCTGTCACCGGTGACCGCAACCTATTGTTCTTTAATTGTGTCTATAATGACGGCATTCGACGAGTTAAATATAAGAAACAACAATATCGATTTGGATTAGTCTGTAAGGATTATTGCTGGGATTAAAATAAATAAAAAAAAAACCGTTTCAGAAAAAGTATATAAACATATTTTAAATTACATGGTCATACAGTTGAAACTATAAATAACCCCAAGTATAGCAGTTAGGTACGAGATCCTTCAATAAAAGGTATTTTGTAAGTTTATAAAAATTCTATAAATAATTTACATTAACTCGAACCGAGGAATTTTACTTCTAATTGTATAATTAATGAATTATTTTACACCATGTTACATCGTTTACCCTCATGCTCGACTTTTTAGGGCAGGGTAAGTAGGTGTAAATTGCAACACACTTACGAAATTTTAAATTTAGCTACCCTGGAGCGCACGCCTTGAAACACAAACAGTTTGGTTTTTGTTACGTAAACAAAAGTGAAGATAGATACAGATCGAAGGGGAAACTTTTAAAAATTCATGATTCATTCCCTACATAATTGCCTACATCCCTATCATCAATAAGAAGCTTATTATAAGTACTTCGTAGAATTTTAAAATTCAATCAAATTAATCGTCCTTAACGAGGTATTTATTTATTTACTCAATATTATTGCCTGCCAATCAAAGGTTATCAATGATACGGATTTACCATCACGCTTGTCCTCTTCAAAGGGAAAGACAGTGATCTAAAATTTGTTTGATATGAGGGATATCTTGTTTTTACTATTTTCATATCTTTTTTTATTTCGAAGATCTCAATATAATCTGGGTTGTACATTTTTAAGGAAATAATAGTCATTGAATAAACTTTATACAGCAATAACAATTTTAATAACATTTTGCAGCAAATTATTAGATATTTGAGTTTTACTCTTCTTTCGAGAAATATTAATATTAATCAATGCTTGTGTCATAAGTAAACAGACAACTTGGCAACACAGATCGAGGTCATAGACTTTGTCCGAAAATAAAGCATGGCGGTATGGCGGGAAAATTTGATATCGGAAAAAGGCCTTGGAATGTATGAATAAATTTATAGAGGTTTATTTACAAATTCTTTTCTTAAAGTGGGGCTTAGTCTTAATTGATGTTTCGAGGACATGACATACTTTTTTAAAGCTGTTTCAATTGAATTTTCTATAATTATAAAGGTATGTGATGTATGAAAAGTAACATGTTTGTGATATTTCCAGAAGATTGCTTTTTAATCGCAGCTACAAAGTAAATAAGTATAAAGTTTCTTTGTTTACAAGTTATTTCTTTACAGGACCTTAGTATTTAGCTCATTAAGTAATATAGGTTACAGAAGAAAGAGAGAAAATGTGCACTTGCGCAATAGATAACCGCCATAAATCAATACGCGGGTGGCGGACGGCGCCGCACTGCAGACCCGCGACGCTGTCAGCTTCGATACGTAACGCTGCGGCTAGTCTCCCAAATCGCGCTCTTACTTGCTTTCTCCACCCGTGCCAAACTTCAATACTCCAGGTAACTACTCCAGTATCGTATGTTATATCATAGAACTTTCACATTACGAGGTATATTTTCCATTATGTTTCCTAACCTACAAACGCGTGCTGTCTTTGTGAATACAGAGGTCCGCACCCCATTTTGACAGCTTATATTGTTGACATGGATATTGAATACTATTTAAGAGTATTATATCAAGTTTAGATGAAATGTTATTCTTAGACTTAATGTTTAAAAAATAATTTAGATTATGTATTCGATCATACATTGATTCGTACGTAAATTATTAGGTTAATTTTATGAAACCAAGGAAAATGTCTAAGTAAATTTGTAATAGAAGCCTGGGATCACAAATAGGATGTTATATTTCCAGGCTCACTCGTAAGTTAAGGAGACAGTGTGTTATTGTAGATTTCATTGCTTTAATATTGCTTTCTTTACTTTCCAGAATGTCTACGTCTCCCGGTAAAGTCTTTGAGACATCCCCGGCGTCGCCAGATCGGTCGCCCAGAGAGCCGAACCAGTCTCAAAGCAGTGCAGCTATTCACCATACCGAGACTTCCTCAAACTGGACCCGTAACGATATTCCATCCATTTATTGTAAATGCTCCAATTGCAGGAGGTACTACGAAAATCGACCTATCACTAATGTCCCTGCGCCAGCCCCAGAAATCCGGCCTCGGTACAACTATTTAACTTTTATTGACCGTATGCGTGAAGCCGCTGCTCGCCGAGAGCAAGAAAGAATCGCGAAGAAAGAGATGGCGCAGAAGGCCAAGCGTCGCGAGGCCGAAAAGGCCCGCCTGTTAGCCAGCCGTGAACGTAAAAGAAATGAGCACCACCAGGACAAACGCCGCAAGCTGTAAGGTTCTGCGCAGCACAATGTGACATATCCCTTCCAAGAATTATCATTTAGAAAGGGATTACTCCCTATATAACTGTATTAGATTTCAAAATTTATTTTCGCTTGTTCGATATGTCGCATACTTTGACTAGAAGTAGAAGCTGTGAAACTAAATTCGTGTAGTAAATTTTGATGTCGTGATATATTCCTGTAAGTCGTACATGTATATATATTCCCTCTTTAACATATTAATATCTTCCATTATTTAATCTATTGTTATTTTTGTTTACAGTTATTTCTTTCGAATATTTTGAATTATTTTCATCATATTTAATTTTGATAGGAGAGGAGGACTGATGTTTTATGTAAATAATTTAGTGAAAACAAAAATAGTAGGCCGTTAAACGGGTTTTAGGTCCAAATTAAATGATTAATTAGTTTTAATAGCTCTCTAGTGTGCGTTGTCAAATGCAATTTTGTATCTTTAGTGTCAATGTCTCCTAGACGCAAGCCAACAGCGCCACCTAGTGAAGCGTCTGAGCTTATTTTAGTAATGTTAACATTTAAGTTGTTAGTTGTCAACGAATACTATTTAGATGCCAATTTTTTCTATCCTTAAGTATTATGGAAGGTTGTTTGTATCCTACTACATTATTACAATCTGTATATTTTCGATGATCTTACACTACCTTTTTCTGTTATAATACTCGGTGTTGTGCAATATATATATATAATAAAAAAAATACTAAAAACTCGTTGTTTGATTATCCTTATAAAATTCTTTCAGATTAAATGTCTATGAATACTTGGACCAACCCTACGGCCAATTTTTCAATCATTATCAAAGTTATTCTTCAATTAATTTTTAACTGAGGAATAACTCTTAAGTTATTCCGCTAAATATCCTAATATTTGACAATTCTTCTATATTAAAAACTGTCAAATGTCAATTTTATTCTACAGTTATGAATTAACTAATGATTGAAAAATCGGCAATAGAATTTAACATAACCCTTGAGTTTTGAGAAGGCCAGTTCATGAGATATTTAGGAGAACCCACTACTGAGAATAAAACGGTTCCATATTGGACCTGATACATTCTTTTAATTAGGAACTTAATTATGCTTTTTAAGGATTGTAATTATATAGTCTCCAGTAGAGCATCAGGATTGATTTATGGTAAATTATGTATACTGGTTGTGGTTATGGGAATTCCTAAGTCATTTGGAAGAAAAAGTAGTTAGAAACTTAGACAAAGTGGGGATTAGGGCACATGTGATCCTAAATTTTATATACTTTTTTAGGAGCTCAAAGTATATTTTCAGAACATGCTATAGTAGATGATGGAATTTGTGAGCAGCTATGATTCAGAAAATATTAGTTTCTCTATAGGAAAATATTTATGTAATTGTGAAAATAATTTGATTAAGAGCTACCAAGTGTGATGGTCATATTAAACAGAGGTTGAGACGAAGATCTTCTGGCTTTATATTGGAATTCCTGTTGGTTAAAGTACTTCCTGACATATTTTTGCCTTTTGTGGTCTGCTGATATAGTAGGTACATATCTTTTTTTATCAGTCTATTAGGTTTAAAAGGGTAATTATTCATAAAACTATTCTAGAACTGGACTAATCTAGAACACTAGCAAAGCAAAGGCTTTGCTAGTGTTGTGGGTGAGTAAATTTTAAAACCCAGTTATACTTTGCCCGACTCGGGAATCGAACCCGAGACATATTCCCTGACAGTCGCACTTGTGATCACTAGGCCAGCAAGGCAGTCAAACAATCTTGTTCTAAAAGATGATGGCAACATACTTAAACCCAATTCCAGAAGGTGCAGGTATTTTTAATCAGGTACGTTATGAATTCCATGTAATACGGGTCGCATCTATGATCATACATTGGGTACAGTTTGAAACCTCAGGATATTACTGTAAAAATGTCTTAAAACTGATAAAAACCCCAATTAAATATTGCACAGCTCGGGAATCGAACCCGAGACCCCATGCTCAGTATTGAAATTTCCGACCACTCGACTTATTATTTAGATAGTCAGGAAGTCGAAAGGCTAAAATGCCTAAATGAATTAAAAGGCTGTTGTGTTCCTTGTGTTCCTATAAACACCTTCATCAACATCATCGTCATCATCAGCCGGTCTTCCGGCAAATGCAGAACTGTTTAGAATGTTTAAGTTTATTAGCGAGTGCTTCTGCCTGATCTCTGATAAATATATTAGTTAGTCGGGTGTGCAGTACCCGCGGGAAGAGTAGGGGTGGTGATCTATACATGCCTTCTCCTCATGGCTGGGAATGTTTATGTATTGAATTTTGGTTAATTTAACAAACGATATGAAAATATCCTGAAAATAAAATATACTACTGTTATTATTATATTTATAGACATGGAGATGTATGTATATACATCTGTATCTGTATAGCGTATCTTACGACGAGCATCGCGACGTGCGCAATGAAATCGACGCCCCACGCTATCATGGCGTCACCAAACGTAAGGATTCCATATCACAAAATACGCATTTGCATATTTTTCATTTCCTGAAACATAACAGACCATAAATTAGGTCATAACATGCAATCAAAAATATCAGTAATCATTTTTCCTACTCAGATTTTGGCTACAAATGATATTTATTATCAGTTTCATCCGTAAAATTAAGATGAAATCTCTTTGTTATCTCATTTGAATGAAGCGCCAAATGTTTCAGCGTTCTATAAAACAAACTTATGCTTTCGGGTAGTCAACATGTAAACGGTACCGATTTCTTTGTTCGCACCCCGTTTTACATCGAAACTAGCGCCTCTATAAACTGCATGAATAATTTGGTTGCTTAGGTTTAAAATCAATCAAAGCCCAGTGGCGACATCTACATCCGTCGCGCATGGCAACTAGGCAAGGGTCGCAACCCCACGCCGACCACAGATTATAAAATTAGGAAGTCATTGGCTTGCATCAACTAATACCTATATGGACAAAGCATCTTTGAGGGTTTCGAAAGGATTCAACACTTAGTTATGAAACTCTGGTTCAGTAATACCTGACTCGAGGGTAGGGCTAAGAATTATTACGGTTTTCCATTTTCAAAACTCTCTGTTGCAGTCCTGATTCTGTAGTTTGGCCCTATAAGTATGTAGAAATAAGCACGCTCTTTTACGGCACGGTTTATAATAAAACTGTTAAAGCGAGTGTTAGGTACATATTAAAATGCACACTTCTGTCAGAATAAGCAGAAATTATGTATCACATTCATACAACCGTTATGTTTGATTTGTATAAAGTCATTATATACCAAGAACAAATAAAAAAAAATCTTATAAATAAAACTTTAATATTGTAAATGTGTTTGGTAATAATTTGTAACCCCATTATATTTGTAATTTGTGATGCGGCAATAAGAGCTAGTTTCACCGCTTTTATATAGGTTAGGTAAAGCCTAGCATATACGTATATTTAAATTTATTTGGTGGTTACCAAAGTCAGGATTACTTTTTTATTTTTTTTATTTTACAATTTTTCGGGTTCACATGTAAGATACTAATGTTTGGTAAGTTTTGTTAAGAAAACTCAGTTAAACTTTAAGTTACTCATACTCCGTTGTGTGTGGCAAACATTGAAGATCATAAGCAGGTTAAAATTTCAATAGTTGTAGCATAAGTACGCTTCGGGTATAAATCTCATTCATCTGTGTTCAGCCTCTCAAGCATGATTGTGTGGTTCATACGGTCTAGTCGTTTTTGTTCTGGGGATTCATCGTCCGTCGTCAGCTAAGCGAAGGACCACAAATCGCGTCCTTATTTTGGCAATTTCTAAGCTGTTTCGTATCCTTTCATATATTATCGAAATATGCGATATTTCAAAGTTTCTAACCACATTTCGGTTGGCTATAGTTGAGATGATTAATTGTATCAGGATAGTTTAAATACTTTTATTATGTTTTTGACCAAATCACATAAAGTTGTTTTTCCTTGATTTATGAGTGTTTATTCATTCTGTCCTTTTTTCGTTATTGTAGGAATTTTATACAATTGTGTTGTAGTATTTTGCCAAACAGCTCAAGGAACCTTTAAGCCAAATTTTGAAGTTCTATGACCGGTAATATCTATTATCTATCACTGATGAATTTCATACTGATGTCAAATGTTGTTTAAATGAGACCCAGATTTTAATAATGGTTATCTTTCCGTATATATTTCTTACAATATAATATTAATTTTCCTTTGATCAACCACGGACGACCGGTAAAGGATAACATAATGAGTAAATCTGGGCTTATAATCTCTAATTATAAGTGTGAAACTTCCAACCCGCATTAAGTAAGCGTGGTGATTAATTCTCAAACCTTTTCCGAACGAGAAGAGTCCTTTGGTCATCAGTGGTTGCTTATAGCTTGTTGATGATGTCATCCTAAAGGATCGTCGTAGTAAACTAGAAACAGTTTCACGGTAATGAACTAGCACCATTTTTTCAGATCGAAATCGTCTCTCAGCTCTTTCAGGGATGCTTCATATTTTTCTGCAGCCAGTTTTTTTCTGGAGTTCGCTAACAAACCGTTGCCACCTCATGGTTATTTCCATTTCTAAGACCGACTTCACGAGGGCATCGCCTTTATTCTTCACCCCTCGATGGCATGAAATCATTAGCAAAATCATAGCAATTAAAATAATTCCTCCATGCTAAGGTTCTAACCCTTTATAAATAATCCTTTTCGAGTACCAGAATATCGATCGTGGAAAGGGGAACTAATTACTCTTCAATTATTTTACTCATATAGGCCCTCCTATTATTTTACTCACATAGGTTTTAACCATCTGTTGGGTCACTCGAGTGGGCTGTTAAAACTGTTAATTACGTGTCCTTGGTAAGTTGAGTCACCATCTGCAAAAAAAATACAAAGATATAGGGAGAATGTTCTAAATTAATATTTGGGCAATAATTTAAAGCAATATTGAAGCCATTGAAGCCACGTGGTCTTCTTTAAGCTTAAAAAACGTTCTACTACGGTGGGAAGCTGTTACGAGTATAATCCTTTATTATGACGCAAGACGCTACATTCATAATCTCGAATATTGTCTTAGGCGAGACACTTTGCCGTGCAATAAGTATTTCGTGAAATAATAATTAAATATTCGCATTCGCATTTACTAAAACTGACATTGGTATGATTATGTAGTATATCAATATAATGCGTAACATATTACCAAGTATTATAAACGTTAATGGGATCTAGCTCCAAATACCCCACCTCATTCAGGAGTTAACTATTCATTGGTACAATGAGAATTTATTTACACCAGAGGAAGTTACCACATTTAATATATTGTAGTTGTATTAGATTCTATTTTAGGCGTTTTATGAAAGGACTACGGAGATTACGAATTTTACCAGAGACCGGGAAACAAGCCGTGTTCTCTAATTAAACGACAATCTCCAATCCACGTGCCTCACTTTCCCTTTTTCTGATGAAGATGTTCTTAATCAAGCGGTAGACTGTTACGGGCTGCTGATGTTAATGTTTACATGTGAGCTGCTTTGACCAAATGCATTTCATATTTATTATAGATATGGTACAATTTCGAACTATATTTAACTTTATTCGTTGATAGTTTTTAACATTGTCAATAAAGAAGAGTGAAATTCGTCATCGTCACTACCACCACTTTTGTGCTAACCTGTTGAATGAAGTCA
Organism: Spodoptera picta; assembly: GCA_038387885.1. Taxonomy (NCBI): domain Eukaryota; kingdom Metazoa; phylum Arthropoda; class Insecta; order Lepidoptera; family Noctuidae; genus Spodoptera; species Spodoptera picta. The sequence goes on from JAZHFQ010000105.1 coordinate 1,881,188, forward strand.
CAAATTAGTTTAAATGGTTCAGAATTACCTAAATGAAAAATATTGTGCTTTTTTTTATGGAATAGGAGGCAAACGAGCAGACGGAATACATTTACATTTTTGTGCTATACATTTTTATATGTATTTTTTTAAGGGGGAAAATCATCGAATAATTTCACCCGCCTGAGTGAGGCGGGAGTGTCATACTCTTACTGACTAAAAACAACCCCGTTCCTACTCCTGCACTTCGAGCGGGAAGCTCGGGTAACCAGTTAGGTTAGGTTAGGTTACGCTCGGATCTGGTTCTGGTCGGGCGGCGAACCACCCATTCTCGCCCAAGCCCGCGGTTACGGTGACCAGTTGATGAAGTAGACGGACACTCAGTAGTTGCTCATACTTTAAGAATAAGTCTTAATTCCAATGTAATTCAGATATCTTGTGGCATCGTCGTTACATCGTTCTCAAATATGTATAGACATTAGGTAAAGAATCAGATAATGTACCAATGACAACGTAAAAAAACATTTTTCAAAAGAGCGTAGCGATGGAATTTTTTTAAGAGGGGAAAATCATCGAACGACTTCTTCCGCCTGAGTGAAGCGGGAGGGAGTGCCAGACTCTTACTGACTAAAAACCACCCCGCTCCTACTGCACTTCGAGCCGGAGTACCGGTAACCCGTTAAGTAGCGATGGAGCACCTAGCTTCACTGACAGACGTATAGACAATTCAATTTTTGACGTTTCAAAAGAGCCTAATTAATTAATGCTTTGACTTTAAGATTATGCAAAAATCGTTATTCAATTATAGATATTGATGCTCGACCAATTTAATAAAAGTTATGCTCTCTAAGGAATAATAAAGATCCATATTTAATTTAGACTAATAACTATTTATGAATGTCCGCAGACTGTGTAGGCAATAAACATGCCAAACATAAAGTTTTAGTCTATGGCGCCTCGAGTTCTTCTCAGTACAACTTCTTTATTGATTTATGATATAAATAGCCAATGAAAGTATGTTCAGAGAAGTTTTTATTAGCGAATACGTTTTATTACGACATTTTCTTTACAGTAAAATGACAAAATGGTTTATAAACACCGTATTTGGTTCACGCTTACATATTTCTACCAAATTTGATGATCAGATAGCCTGAGGCGCCAGTGTCGTTCTTGGATGAATCGGATACTATGAAATTGTATGACTTTTCATTAGTTCCAATTTTGCTCACCTGAACTGATAAGTTGGTGAGGTGAAACTATACATTAATATTATAAGGATATGGAGCTACAGTACAACTGCGCGGACAGGGCATAAATCAATTGAAGAGGCGTCGCCGACGAGTCTGGTTGATTCGCTGTTGCTCTGTGTCTCTGTGCTAGTGAATTTCGCCATCTTCAAAATGGACGTTAATTTATCTGGTAAGTAAAACTTAAATTAATTTTATCTTAGGGAATATATACTGTGAGTTATGTAAACGATTATTGAGAGTCCATAGGGTTTTGATGTCGACTGCTGTATCATGGCGATGGTTGATTTCTTTGTCTTTGTTGTTGACTGGTGATGCTAAACTCGATGCTTGCGTTCGAAGATATTTGGAATGCGACCGAGACAAGTGTTGTGTTTTTGTGTTCAGTAATATTATTAGTATTAGTCTTTCGCCCGAATACTGAATAGCAATTCAATTTAAGTTTTACTTAAATATCGTGCCATCTCTGTCATTAAGAATTTGTAGTGACAGAACTATATTTAAGAGCGACTTAATAATTGTGTGGCGGTTGAGTATTTTAGAGTTTGTTTCTAAATTGTGATTCAATTAGTGATTGGAAATTTATTGAAGCCCTGCGTGTTGAAATTCAGGAGCAGATGATAATTTAAGCCCTAGCCCATTAAAATGCGATATGTGCGATATGTGCGTAGATAGGATTATATGCAATGGCCACTGGAAAATAACCATAAAAATAATGCACAACGTACCTACAGTAACACTGACTCTATATCCTCTCCTCTTTCACAACTTTTTATTATGTGTTTAATAATATTAGGAATTTGTAACTTTCCAGAAATTTTCAAAGTGGACGATTTAGATGTCCACTTGCGCCGGGAGGAAGTAGAGAAATTATTAGCTGAGAAAAGCGGCTCGGTTGTAGCTGTGGCGGGGAGTTATCTGAAGGACAAGAACACTATTGTCATCGCAGCGATCTGCAAGGAGCCCGACAACGTGACCCCTAAGAAGAATGACGTTATTCCTGGGTACTCCTACACTCCAGAGAAGCTTCAGGAGATTGCCAAACTTTTCGAGTCCAAGTCTAAGGAGGTTAACGACTCGAGTAAGATAAAATACTTTACAAATCTTGAAGACACAAAGGAGTGGAAGGAATGCATGCCTTCTGAGGTCCTCGAATCTCACAAGGAAGAGAAATATGAGTAATCATTTATCTACGTTGCATTCATGGGTCGCATGAAGTATCTTATGTATTCTGTGTGTGTGTACTTCTTCTCTATCCACCCCTTGTATCGTGTATTTCCTATTCCAATGACAGAGTTAAAGTGTCACCTCAGATAATGAGGTCTTTGTACTGGTTTAGACAAGTAACATCTTTACATAATTATTTATGTAATCAAACTGTTCAATTAACTACATGTATTAACTCTGTCCCCAATCTTTCTACATTCTTGATGGAACGTCGGATCTTGATGTATATGTGTTTAGTAATTAAGTGTGTGACATTTCTTTCTAGCATATCAGGCCAACGTACAAGACTTGTATTTATTTCAAATGAGTGGTATTTTTATATTCATTATTTTATATGAGTTATTAACTCTACAGGGTCGAAAAGAAATTATTATAATTTAAGACCATTTTTCGTAATATTTTTAGATCAAAAACGAATTTTTGTTTTAGTTTAACCATGTATCAAGATGTACTCTTCACTTTTGACACTTTTATCAAATAAATCTTTCTAAATGTGATTGGTTTTATTGTGTACTACCTATTTCACAGTTATATTGCTACATGATAAATGTAGTTAATGATAAATTAACTGTAGTATGAATGATTTGTGAAAGTTCCTACTTTCATTTGGTATAGTAGAAGAGAGTGACGACTCATTTGTATCATATAATAATACATATGAGAAAATAAACATAGCTAATTTCTTTTTTATTAAATTCGTCGTACCTGTTTAACCTAATTAGACAGTCAAACTTTATAAAGTTTAATTCGTAATATATTACATATACACTTAATATTTAAATATACACACTACGTCTGAATAATCAAAAAACACATCACTATACTATACAGAAGGGTGACAGTAGTCATAACATAGTAGATATAAATAATCAAATTATCTTAGTTAACAAATGAATAAACTTGGGTAAGTTGAAACAAAGCCAACAGCCACTATCCCCTTTTTAGTATTCCTGTGATCATGACGTGCACGCGCGCTCGGCCCACAACCTCAACAGATCGGGAGGAAGAAGAAGCCTTTCCCGAGACCAAAACCTCAACTGATAGCAGACAGAAGCTTACCTAAGCCATCAAGACTATTCACAACAGCTACACCACTTACTAATGATCTGCTATGGTTAGACAGTCTCGTCTTAGAGGGGGAGAAAGGTCTTACTTCCGAGACAGTAATTACAGACTTCAAAGCTCTCATCTCTCGCTCATTAAACACGAGTATAATGCATTATCAGATTGTGACAGGCACGTGGCCAAGACTGTGCCTGCCAGCGCTTATGCGTACTACACGTAGCCTTGGTAGCCCAGAAACACGGAAGAGCGAGCCCTGACCAAGAAGGGTTAATCCATTTCGTGAACGGCTATGATGCAGCAGTTGGGGCAGGAGCTGCCACATACTTATCAGGAATGGGTGATTTTATGGATGGCACAGGAGTACACCATTATCTAGTCGCGGATGAACCTAATGAAGAAGGACTCTTCGGTGAACTAACTCATTTAAGTCACTGTGATTATGAATCACTTACCGCGCCGACGCTATCCATCATTCGCGTCCTTAGTGATATCGCCAACACACTCAACCGTGGAGGTAGTGGGACCAGTATTTTTTTTGAAAGTCTGACCTTAGGCCCTTTCAATAATATAGGGAGGTAAATAAATAACTATATTATTCTCATAATTAAGGGTACTTATGATAGATATGATTTAGTACTACACTAGTTGTATATTCATTCACTTTTGTAGACAAGTAAACCTTATGCAAAAATAAATAAATAAGTAATTTAAATAAAACGTGTTTATGGGAACTATTATTGTGAGCTCTTTAAGTACTCAGAAAAAGATTTTTGGAACTTTCTAAAATATAGAAAGTGGCGACATCTCCTTATTTTAGCGAGCAACATTTATCTTCGTTCTAAAGTACACCTCCAGGGGTCCGTTTATGTTCATTTTGAAGCTACAAGTCGTTCGCGGTTAGATGAGTCCTTTTTGGTCCAGTATCAGAGAGCAAAATTGCACTTGCGCACAAACTATGTGCATCAATCAATAACAGGATTTCAAGCCGCGTCGTTCGAGCGTCATTTTAGCCATCTTGCTGTCGATTCCGGGAATGATCTTCACTTTTGTGAAAATTTATTGAATTCGCAGTAAAAATGGGTATGTACATATACAATTTTTTATTCTTTTTTGTTATGATAGCAGTGGTATAAATGTTTTAGTGATATAGTGATACGAACCGGTGAGATGAATGTCTCAATTTTATTGTTCATAATCTCAGTCTGAACAATGGAACACGTTAAAGAGATTCATTAGGGCTGTTTGTATTAATTTACAAATTAACGTTCTTAAAAAATAATTTGTGTTTTATAGTTTCCAATAAAAGTTTATAATAATTATTGGTTATATGTAATTAGTGGCTGATAACGATAATCAGTGTAAGGAAAATATATCTTATTTAATTATTGTTCTCATTAGGTTTATGTAATTAAACTTTTTTGTATGGTACCATACATTACACACATTACTATGTGAACGATATTTTTAGAACTCTCAAAACAAGAAACGCTAATGTGATAATTGAATATAATATGTAAAATAATTAAAATTGATAAAAGGGAAATTGGAATTAAAATAATTAGGCTTAATCTTCGTTTCTTTGTTTTACATTTGTTTTACATTTATTACATTACACAACACGTGGTTTATTATCACTACTTCATAAATTTCCAAAACAAACCCAACTATTACAAAGCGTTTTACACGTATATAGTTGAACACAAATCATAATTAGCCTAAACCCATAATGGCTTAAAATACAGACACACATAGATTACAATAATCTGATTACAGATTTGACTGGATTAATTAAGTACTTCGAAACTTTGAAAAGACGAGACAATTTATTACATTCCATTAACTTCCACCACTAAACATGTTTCAGATATGTCCCAGCATCAGATCAACATCAGCCGAAGGATCAGAACCCAGGAGTACGCGATGAAGTACAACAAGGACGCTGTGCAGGACGATGCTTTCAGCTACCGGAGTGACATCATCACTACGTCCCTGTACTGCGCATGTAAGGATTGCATCAAATTCTGTTGCTATAGGAAACCCATCAAGTGCATTGACCCCTACCTCATGGACATGAGGTACACATTCTGGATCTACAAGGGCCTGGTTAAGGCCAGTAAGACTACTACTGCTGCTGCCACGGCTGCCAGTACTTCTGAGGGCACGGCCACTGCTACTACCAGCAGTGAGGAGCCCAAACCAAAGCGCCGTAAGTGCTAAGCTGGGTTTTTATTTCAATTCACGGTGCAATGTGGTTTTACTAGTCGCGGCAGCAATGAGGTGTAAGGAGAGGGTCCGAAATACGTTTATTTGACTCATAGAATATTGGGGTACCAGATAGAACATGTGCTAACAGATTTTCGTGGCAAATTTACATACACTATTAACATTATTTATTTATAGATACTCAATATGTTGCTAAAATAATCCTGCTGTATTGCGATTACATAATACGATCGCTATTTTAATAATTATAAGAAAATCTTAGCGAATAACAACTTTATTTTGCAAACTACTGAGGAATCAAATCTTATGAGATTATGCCAATATGAAACTATGCGATATACATACCACAATAGAAAATGACATAGATTTTTGATATTTTTACAAGATAACCTGGAATAGAATGTTCAGATTGTTTCATGTAAGACGTGGTTGCTAGAACATTTACATAAACAATTCGATGATAGATCTGTCATCACTGCCTTAAGCTGTGACTTAGGTACCGCACTGTCCCGTGTTTACATTTTAATCTTATACCAAGTTTTTATTCTTAGGATGTTCCTTAAAATAACACCAATTTAGAAATAAGTAATTGATACTCCTCTAGTCAGTATTATCTAGATATTATCAGGTTTTTTGATTACCTCTATACAGAGTTACCAAGTTTGATTTATATTAATAATGAATTGGTTTACTACTTATAACTTTACAATTTACATTTTGTTTTAGTATAGTTGTTAAGTTTTTATTGTCATTTAATGGCCATTGTTTCAGTTTTAAGATTTGAATTATAACTTTAAGTTAAGATAATAGCTTGACGTTCGCTATTGAGTGGTTATGTTACGTTTATGTACATTTTTGATAGTGTTTAATGTTAAATACGATGACTTCCATTTTAAAATAGAATCCAGCATGATACATCGTACATATATTGGCTGAGAGACCAGTCTATAATTATATTTGGTACTTTTAAAATATATCTCCATTACTGTTCATTGATTGCAACCCCTCGTTGGTATCAAGGTCACTAAGAAGTGACCTTAAATTGGGGTCCAACCGTACCCTAACGAAGGGTGCGTATTGCGTAGTTGTTTCCATGGCATCGTTGGATGACAGATTGTTAAAAAACAACATTGTGAAATGTCGACAGACTTGTTTTAAGTTTTGATAAAGGAGAAGCGAAATCATAACAACTAATATATATAACGTTATTGTAAGAAAATAGCCATTATTACCGTCAATAAACACGACACAGTCTAAATAGGAATGTTTCGATAAGTATTTCGAGTGCCACGAAATCTATAATTTGTTAAATGGTTTTTTTTTAAATGGTTAGGAGAATATTGTAATTGAATTATTATAGGTAATAAGAATTCAATTAGAATATACTCCTTGTTTCAAACATAATGGACGGTAGTTTAGGGATTTTCATCATCGGTACATTTCTATCCTATACATTTTCATTTTAAAAATTTACAAATTTATTATGCTCACCTCTGCCAAATGATAGGATAAGATATAAATGAGACTATAAGTATTATGAACCTACGACGGGTGCTAGCTTATTTGTGAAGGTTTTTAATCTATGAATGTTTGTATGTGAGCGTGGTTTAATAATTATTTTTTTGATAAGTTTTATGTTATGAAAATGTTATGATGATTCCATCTGGCGATTGCCTCGATTTATTTATTATTAAGTATGGTTTTACTAGTGTAATTTAATTGTGAAACGCACAAGTGTTAGTGTAATCAATTACAAATATTAAAAACATGTTATAACAATCTCCTAGTTGAAGTCTTCATATTAATCAAAGAACAGAGTTATTTGTCATTTGAAGTATATTTTGGCCAAATATTAATTCTTAAGAATTGTTGATTTGTGATCATTTAGTTGATAAGTGAGATATTCTTTAATGTCACTGTTATTTAATTTACATTTTTTATTATCTTAAATAATTAATAATTTAGGTAACCTGTAAATGTTTTAATGTACTATCTAGACGAGGTACTTATGGTCTCTGGCGCATACACATCTGGCGCTATTGAGGATTTTACTCAGCGTTTATATTATTGTAACAGAATTACATAGGAACCAATATATTATACCAATTATTATTTATTCCAATATTACCGGAAAAGCAATTGGCAATAGGTACGTACATATACAACCATTACACAATAAATTTCCCACTTTATTTTTTATTCCCTAGGATTCCCAAGGAAATAAATAGCGTAGTTTTCTAAATATTATACCATAAATTACTCAGTATTGTAAGATTTAATAAACATGTAATCACTTTTAGACCCTTATACATTTAGGAACTGATTATTGTTCCTGTTTTATCTTATTGCATAATATAATATGCGTATACTTATGATACTCTCTAGTTGTGATATTTTTACTTCATTCATGTATACATCATTCATGTATTACGGCAATATATGTCCCTTTTAAATAATTTGTGTTTTACTGATCCTTTGTAAAATTTAACCATTCCACTAAACTATAACTGCGTTAATATTGATATGACAATAATTAGAAGAATAAACCGGACTATGGTCTTTAATATTTATAAGATAATACGACTGATTGACTTAAAACTGAGTTAATGAGATACAAGAAAGCACGTTTGACCATACCTGGCGCTACCATTGAAGGACTCGGGTTTCTCGTGGCATTAGGGCAGACATAATTAATAACACACGCATCTGGTGATCAGGACCCTCCTTCTTAAAAAATTAAGAAATCGAGTGGCCCAGAAAGATAATTTGCCGGAAGTAGTCACTCATCTTATTAAAAATGATTCTAGTGTGAATCATTATAATTATGAATATTATCATTCAGATGTAACCATTCATACATATATTATTAAAAGGATATTGTAGTCCAACAAAAATAAACAAATGTTACGTTATGTGCAAAGATTTACTACTTATAATTATAAAAAAATATAATGTAGCAATTTTTCTGTTTCAGAACTTGAAAATTCATTAAATTTAATTATACACTTTTCTAAGCTTGAAATGCTACATGAAGAGAATATTCCTAAATAATCTGGTCAGAAGGTTAGGTAGACTAGGTAGTCTAGGTTGTTGCATTTGTCTTCCTTCATATACAATAACAACCAATTGTTTCTGTCGTATATTCGACAAAATTACTGGCCGTCAGGTGGCAGAAACTTGTAGTGAATCAAAGTCTCAAATTTTTTAGACACATGGCCAATAATGGGCCAATTACCTCAATCTAGAACTCAGCTGGGGTATCCATTTTTACCGACCTCAATAAAGGAAGTAATACTATATCCGAATGCTTCTTTTTTGTATAATTACATTGATTATGCGTGACTAGTATTGGTGGTCAGTCTAATAGGTCGTGGTTACACACTACTTTGAGGAAATAAATACTTGTCTAAGTTACATAGAGGCGGTGTTAAATTCACGCCCTCTTACTTCTCTTTCTTCGGACCCTAACGACTTTTCAGCACTTACTCCTTCTCACTTCTAGGGGTTTTGACAATTTACTGATTTACTTTCAAAAAACAACAAACTGTATTAATTATTCGAAGATTTTGATTTGTAGTTATCATGCCATTTAGTTTTGTTTTTAATTCAATTTATAAGTTTATATTGCCATATATTCATTCTTAAGAATTGTTGATTTGTGATCATTTTGTTGATAAGTGAGACAGTAGTGTGTAGCTATCATGCCATTTAGTTTTGGTTTTAGTTTAATTTAAATGTAATTGGTTCTTCGGCAATTTGTATATGTTCATAGAAAAACGCTTATTAGACATTTTAAACAGAATTATACAGGGTGTTTGGTACATCGTGCGCCAAATTAGCTCTGCTAGCCCTTCAGGTTAATAGTCCTCATGCCCTGTGGTTTTAATGTCGACGTTTTATTGTTTTACTTAAGGCTTTGACTGCCGACAGAAAACTGTTGAAGGTAAATCCTCCGCTAGCGTGGCTCATACGTTGTCCCCCATGGCGTTCAAGGTGTTAAAACACTCAAATTTTACATTAAAATAATACAAATTTTAAAAAAAGTAAGGCGAGGCCTCTGATTTTTAATTCTATTTGATACGTATTGCTCAAGAGTACTTTTGAATACAAAATGATTGACATTAATCACCTAGTTTTATTTGAATTGACTGCAAAGGTAAAAGTTAAAGGTTAAAGCCTACGCTTTAACCTTTAACTTTTACCGTTAAAGGTGTAAAAATTGAACAATATACTACAAAATAAAATATCTGTTGTCTGAAATTCAGTGTTGCTGCCTTATACTTTTGAAATTTGTCTTTGAATATAAAATTTGAGAGCTTTTTAGTAAAACATAAAAAAAAAGTCCGTTGAAGAATATCCACAGGGCATGAGGGGTGTTAAGTGGCCTGAAAGGCTAGCAGGTGACAGCTTCTGTCGACCATTTAAATTTGGCACACGATGCACCAAAACACTGTGTGTATGAAATAAATTATTTTTGAAATCAGGACTTGAGGTTTGTACTGAGAAGTATATGTGTAAGTATTTTTTACCACTGAATTCAGACATAAGATCGTTACGTGTGAGCCTCTCAGTTTGGCTAAGGCATTAATGAATAAAACAACAGATTAACTTAAGTACATTAATATAATTTCAAAAGGCCTGAACCAAAACCAAAATAAAAAATTAACAGATAAAAAGGTTACAAGGCTACATTTTAAATGATATAAATTACATTTTTTGATTCGTTACATTGCAAATATAGTACTAATTAGCAAAAATTACACTTTCAAGCCAGAAGGGCATAATTTTGAGTTTGAAAACTAGGCAAATGAACCTAAATAACGTAATAAATGCCATAAAGAATAATTATCAATATAAATTGTTTTGTTCGATGCTGGCAGTTAAGAACTCCAGCAAAAAAGTGAATAAAATCTGAAGAGCCAAAATAAGAGTTACTAGTAAAATAATGACCACCAATGACATTGCTACTTTAACAACATGGAAATATCTACTTCAGAAAATACTGCCTCCCAAAGTTGTATTGAGAGGAAAATAAGTAATAATAGTACGAACAGAACGATGACGAGCTCGAGTACGAGAAATAAAAACAAAAATCGCACGCTGATGATTCTATTGCTGATGGTTGAAGCTGGGACCACACCAAGATCTTCGGGAAGAAGCGCTCCGGCGATCCGGTCTTCCTGCAAAAAGGCCGCTGCTGTTGTACGGCGGCTCCGAGCTCCGCCCGGAACACAGGTTAGAAGTATGGGTTGAATGATGATAGTTTTGCGATCGATGAAGAGGTTTTGAGTCCTAGGACTCAGTTGAGCTGAGCTGCTAATCGCTCAGGATTGTTTATTCTTCACGTGCCCATCCAAACCCCAGATATTTCACAAGATGACACGAAATTCTGACGGGACACGTCACCACAAACACAAGCTATGAGGTGCGCAGATGAATGATTTGCGTCCTCCCGGTATACATGTAGTTGAGGCGACAAATCACGATCGTTCTTTATGGCGTCACTCGGTCGTGATTGGTGATCCTGAATCACGTGACCAGGTACAAAGAACATTCTGGAAGATTGGTTATGTATTATATTATAAATAGATATGTTTGCCTTAAAAAGATTGTGGCGCCGCCACGGTACGATTTAAGCCAATCTTTGTAATGGTTTTACAGATTTTTAATACTTAAATGCTTAAAAGTAAACATTTATTTTACTTTTCCTATTTTATAGCTTATTTATATTTGAAATTAATCAAAATATAATTTATCTACCCGATTTGTATTTCAGAACGCAATGTTCTCTCATTGATGTCTTTAAGAGAAAGTCACATCATTGGTGAATATAAATTAGACGGATGCTGCGATTCGTCGCAATGTTAAGGGTAGTTTACGTTTATTTGGGGTAAACTTACTAGGATAACGAAGCTTTAGTGCTTTTAGTAGACTGACGGAGTATAGACATTGTATTCAAAACTCGCCTAACGCAGGAGGCTGTGAGAATTTATCTCGTGACCATAGAGCACTTCGAGAATCATTCGGTTGCGTGATTGTTGTGTGAAGTTGTTACACTTCCGGTTATAATGTTGTCATTAGTAAAGAACTGCTATCCTAACAAAAACTCAACATATAATAATAAAAACAAATAACTACCAGGAAATCTTGAGAATACACTAAAAACTCCTTAGATAAAATAAATCAGAATCTAATTTTATTACAGCATTGTAAAACATTCATTATTATAATTCCTACCATTTTAGAATCAAGTAAGCATTTTGAATTCCTCCCGACGTTCAATTATTTTAAAAAGTTTTGTTTTAGGAAATTCTGAATAAATTACGTATTCTAAATAAACTTTAATGAGTTCTGTTCGATTCGAAGTTTATTTAATCTATAAACTTATGTTCATCTAAGACCGTTTAATATTTTATCGTTCAATATCAAATAAAAATAAACAAAGAATATTGGTCGAAAGCTTTTTAAGTGGGTAATGTTTATTCCGGATAAATAAAATGGGATAGGGATATTTTTTGCAAAAACCCCAAGGGCATCATTATCCCGAAGTGCCTGTAATTAGTATAATACGTACATAAGTAGGTACTGTTACAAATCCTTAGAAAAATAATCAGTTTTTTCTGCTTTCCCTCTCGATCAGATTACAAAACAATTAGAGGAAGATAAAATATAATTTTCTGGAACTTTTTTCCCCATGTAACCCTCATGTCAAATTACCATCTAAATAAAATCGATTTAGTTGTTGATGAGCGAAAGCAAATGTATAATAACCAACAAGTAAACAAACTGACATATTTATAATTTTTGTATATGATTATTTTATATTAGCATTCGTTATATAAATTAAGTACTGTTGAATTAGTTGTTAAAATGTTTGAGGAGGTACGAGTTGGTCGCGTCGTCGGCTAGTTCAGTTCGCAATAAATTTTATTCAGATAGACGTTCATTATTAGGGTAAAATTTCAGTCATACTTTTTAATACGATTTACTATCCAAATAAGATCAATTGCTCAAAGTAAAAAAATCAAAGTAATAAGTTCCTTTCATCTCACTTATTCAAGTATAAAATTATGTATTTTTGTTATTAAAAGCATGTCATCTGAAACTTACCTACATTAAACTATTCTATGACAAATAAAATAAGACCTGTTGATTGTCCTTCAAAATTTATGACCATGATGTAGAAACGACACACAAATTTTTTACTAGTTTAGCAGAATCTGAATGATAGTAACACTGTGTAGTATTCTTTAATGTGATTGGTTGGGAAATTCGAAAACGGAAGCTAAAGCTCCGCCCATCAATCAATAATTTCACATTTCACTTGTGGACGATATTTGCGGAGTCTTGCTGGTAAAGCGAGTTGTTCTTTTAACAAAAGTTTTGAGAAATCATTCAAAACGACGGTGTTAAAGTGAGTATTAAATAGCTCTTAATCTTCCACCCCGTTATAAGCAAAGTAGAGGTATAGCTTCTGAAAATACTTCTCTAATTACATCTATTATCCTTGCCTCATGGCGTATTCAAGTAACAAAGATTATTGTGTTTGTTATCAAACAAATGTTTTCTGATCTTAAGGTTTCAAGTTTTTCATTTGCTGGCAAATACCTATGTATATCTAAAATCTCACCGTAGACAGTTAGGCAGAATATATTTAGGGCAATGATTTTATCGCCATGTTGATTTCTATTTATAGACTATTTAATATCCTTAATTTGTCTTTAAATTAAAGATGTGCTTTCAGAAGTTGCTTTTAAATTTTATTTATTACTGTTTCAATTGTCACAGATTACCTGAACAAGGTATAGGTATATGTAGATGCTGATGACTTTTGTTATATTAGTACTCAACTGAAACTTAAATAAGCAGTTTTCTATTTTTTCGCTATTAAATCTTTATCTGCAAATTGTGAGTTAGATTGTGATAAAGTACGTTGACAGTGCAGTACCCAACCTTTCAAGTACCACATTAAATATTTAATAAACTAATAGTGACTACAAAATTATGTATTGTATTCAAATTACATTTTGAAGAAGATATAAACGTTTTAAATATTCTTCAAATTAGTTAGCAGAAGTAGTAGACTCCTGCTAACGGTACAGAAAGTAATTACATTTTTTGTATATAATAATTCCGATAGGAATAGTCTTATATGCATATATATTATGCTTGTGTCAAATATAACCCATAATCCATAAAAAAAGTCAGATACGATTTTTATAATACTTTTCACTAAAGTTTGTGCTCACTAATCGCTAATGCATTTACTAGAGCTACAAACTCAAAATTAAATACTTAGAACATAAATAACATAGACAACAATCTAGAGCTAAACAAATGTATTTTCCACGATAATTTCCTTTATATTCAAACAGTACTATGTTAAGCAGGGAACTAATTATATTTTGGTATCTGATTCCAGGATGAACCTCGCTCAGGCCATCAAGAAGGCGAAGAAAATAAAACAGTGTCGTAGTCGAATGAAACTAACTCTTTGGCAGTTGATCAAAGTTGTTGTCCCGGACAGACCCTGTGATCATCCTGATTGCGGCAAAGATGAGTTCCTGTTCTGCAAGTGCGTTGCCGAAGCACTCCTGAAGCTACGGCGAGCCAATCACGCCAGAAGAGTAAACGAGCCAGACTCGGAAGCTGACACCGACTAAGTCTTCGTCGAGTATTCCGCTCAGCATCTACTTCCTTCTTTCACAATCCTGTAGCCTGTCTGTCCCTATACAGCTTATGTAAAAGCCAAATAAAATCCTTGGCCAAATCTTCTGTGCAAGATTTTTTAAACACTCTGTATATCTCTTCTGACATATCAAGTCATGTCACGTTGGCCATTTTTTAAATTTATTTTTAAGTTAGCGCATTATTATTTATCAGATTTTATGGTTAATGTTATGATTACCATTATTGTTTTGTATTATTGTTTTAATTGAAAATATTTTATTAATGTTAATTCATGTTTCAAGTTTACTTAAATGATTATTTTAAGTGACTGGGTATGTTCCTCCCTTACCTATTTCTAAAATAAACTTTCTCTTCTACCTCTTCATTCTGTGTTTTATTTTATTGAAAATACTTAGGTACAAATACATTTAAAGATTACCGATAGGTATTCTGAGAAAACTACTTAACTATATAAAATAAGTTTTCTCATGAAAATTAAAATAATTGTGTAAATTATTATTAACACTCAGGTGGTGTGTTGTTTTAATTCAGATTAAAACACAATTACATTAAAATTGTACTAATCTTAATTTGTTAATTAAACTTACGAGCACCTCGACAACTAAAACCTGTTGAACTGTATTTAACAGTACCTAGATAACTTGCTAAACGAAAATAACGATAACGACAAGACATTTGTCAACATTTACTTTAATGATTTAGCTAATATCAATTAAAGCAAATGATATTCCTAAAAATAAATTGCTCCTAATTTTGCGATACGAGAAAGTTTTTGGTTACTAAACAACCGCCACTAATTGGGACGAAAGCTTATAAACCTGAAGTCATCTGATAATTGATATCAATATCGTTATATGAAATAAGGATTATTTATAGACATTTGTGTAGGAGGTCGGCAGCGTCCTCAATCGAGGAAATCTTTTGAGGATCATTACATTTGTAAATAATCAGGCCCCGGCACATAACGTCGTCGAGGCATATTATAATATTTATATAACCGAGTCTATGGAAGCTGTGGAACAAGGAAATAATTTGCACTTGCGCACAAATAGTTTGTGCATAGTCGTAAATCAATAAATAATTTTCAAACGACTTCATACACGGGTGGAGGTGCGCCTTTGTATTAGCTAAATCGTGACATTTAAAGAAGTGGTGTGTGTCAGTGAGCTACCTGTTGAGTGCACATTAAGCAAAGCCGCTGTCGCTATGTAAGTACATGATTTTGTTGTCACATCGCGCCGAAAGGCGGCAACATCGGCTTGTAAAATTATATACCTAGTAGTGTACTGTAGGCTTCTTATATTGTTTCTTAGAAATTTAATTGCGAGTATTTCTTATCGCTGGGCGCTGGGTGCGTCCACCCAGACAGACGTTCTTTTGTTTACTTTAAAAATAAATTACAAAGTTTCGAAATTCGTCTGCGTCAGACAGGTAAGTGCTTATGAAAATTATAAAAATTGTTTAATTTAATGGTTACATTCTGTTATAATACGACATGGTTTAAATCAGGAATATTAATGTACTGCTAGTTATTCCACCTTCTTAGATTGTTTACTGCGAAATACATAAATATCACGATTTAGTCGAAACTACGCGTGTATAATATCTTTTGTTAATATTAACAAGAATTGTAACTATTAAAATTCAATTATCATACCAAATAAAACCTGTACCAATAGCAGGTAGCCACAGTGACTGAATGAGCATGGTAGGGAATGTAGTATCAGTTATTGGAATTTTAATTTACGTAAATTTATCACAGCTACCTTTATAACAGAATGTTATATGACGCTTAAGGGTGATGTTTTACGACCGTACCTAACTTTGATCTAATGATTGAGATTATGGAGAATTATTTAATGTCATTGCGATATTGATAGTGGTTTGATAAATTAGTAGATTTATAACTTCATAATAATAGTAACGCCAAAAAAAATATGTTGAAGGTAGTTCTAAAAAAGTTTGTAAAAAAACATTTATAGTTGATGTTGATGCTATAAATAACATAACGCGAGTCAACTACATTTAATATTTAAATATTACCCACACAACTATATTTAACCTAAACAAAGTAAATGTTATGAAGAACTAAATTTTAGGTACTATATATAAAATATGTAAAACTAGCAGGCAGGCAAAATCCTACGATTTCATTAAGTGAAACAAGTGAATTTATTTCTGCAAATAGGCAACAAGGCAGCATTTTTACACGTCAATGCTATAAACTATGAGGCCGAAATTTCCTAACTGACTACTCTGAAAAAAAAAAAAAATGCTGAAACAAATGCCGTCGGCGCGAAATAGGACTTCTGGTAGAATGTGGGTTTTTTTAATTTGTCTTTTCCAATGTATATTCTAGGGCTGTAGCAATAGTCATCAATATCAATTCAGAACTTAAGTTGTGTTTATTGGGACTTAAATTTATTTCCATGGTTTAAAAAAATAAATAACACCACAGGAATTTTATGCGCATTTTTTTAAGGGTGTAAAATCATTGAGTGACCTCTTCCGCCCCGGTGAGGTGAGAGGGAATGTCAGATTCTTACTGACTAAAAATCACACCGTTCCTACTCGTGCACTTCATGCTGTAGCCTCGTTAATCTTTATGTTCTCTGCGGCTCTGTATCGGCATCAGCCTTATTGGGCCCCATCTGTGGTGCTATGATGTCTCATTGAGGCGCGTGCGCATCACTGACTGAAGGCGTACCAATAATATGAATTTATTCTCAAATTTCAGATAAAAGCCCACTTCAAAGCGGTGAACGATAAAATGCGCACTAGTGAAATGGCAGTCAGGTACAGGAAAACACAAAACTTCCCCAAAGATTCTGACGATGAACTGGAGAAAAGTCTTGTGACGTCAACGATATACTGCACATGTAAGGAATGTAAGAAGTACCGTGCTCACAAGAAACCCATTGCATGCATTGATCCAGTCTTAATAAACATGCGATATACCGATCGGATCTACCGTGGTTTGGTGACTGCTAGTATGACCCAACGAGCCTACATGAACGTAGGCAGCAGCAACCAGAACCCAGATGCGAAGAAAGAGAATAAAGGAACTATAAAGGAAAATAATACAAAAAAAACTAAAAGCAACAAAAAATCAACGAATAACAATAAAAAGAAAACGAAGTAAAAATAAGCTGACTGAAAAAGAAGACACGTGGAAAGGGGTATGTTCACTTCATCATCTGTTTATATTAGTTTATAACTGGATAATTTTGTTATATGACAGACGACTCTAATTTTTAAAAGCTTCTACATTTTTCAATGTTTTTTCCAGTCATAAGGTTAGTCTCCTTTGACTCATGTCACCTTTCTCCTCAATTAACAAAAACATGAAGATTTATCATCATCATCATCATCATCATAACATCACGCCTTTTATCCCCGAAGGGGTAGGCAGAGGTGTACACAGAAGTAACACCCACTTTTCACTATTAATGTTATGAGTCCCATGTAATAGGGGGTGAGCCTATTGCCATATACCGGGCACATTTCCAGACTCCGTGCTACTACTGAGAATTTTTTTAAAAACCCAGTAATACTTTGCCCGACCCGGGAATCGAACCCGAGACCCCTTGCCCGGCAGTCGCACTCGCGACCACTCGGCTAACGAGGCAGAACATGCAGAAGATTTATGTAATTCTATATTTTTATGATCAGGTTTAAGACAACGCCATTGTTGTTTTGCCCCGAGGGGACATCAACAACAACATTTAATATGTTACGTTAGAATCATTAGTCTCGAGAAACAAGGCATATTCTTATTGTGAAGTAATTTATTTATTTATTTATTTATAATTTACAACAATATAGACTAACAGTATTATATCTACCAAATCGTCTACAGGTCACTAAATACACAATTAAAATACTTATCTACATAACTAAAATTAGGAACAACAATGAGATCAAATACAGTTAAATATTAAGTAATAAAGTAATAAAATAATCATAAAATAATAATAAAAAAAAATCAACAAGTAATGGAAATAGAAGTATATTAAGGGATTGATAATAATTTAATAATCAAAAGGCATGGTACCATTGTGGTCAATAAAATAATTGTTTGCAGCCACTGCTTGCCAGTTGTAATATAATTAGGTTCACGTAATTTACAATGTAGCATTCACTTTTACCAGTCATGCTAAAGTGTCCTAATGTATTGCAATTATATTGGCCACGATTCAGAATCCGTGCTATTATATACCTCTAGAACTAAGTAGTAAAAATAAACAGGGCTCTTTGTAGCCCTGTTTATTTTTAATACTTAGTCAATACAGAGTTAACAATTATATTTAATGTGTGCACCAGTGTAATCAACGAAGCAATGTCTGAAGCTACAAGTTGCCAGTTTTGTAGCAGGATGATAACTCAGTCAAATATTTTCACTATTAAATCTATTACGATATCTAAGAATAGGTCACTATAGTCTAATAAGTAATTACACAACATAACATCACATTCATTTATCGCCGAAGGGGTAGGCAGAGGGGCACATTGCGGCGCTTAGTGCAACTGTACCTCTACAATATAACCCCCATTTTATGTTATGAGTCCCACATAATAGGGGTGAGCCTATTGCCATATACCGGGCACAATTACAAGCTTCGTGCTAACACTGAGAACTCTTTTAAAAACCCAGTAATACTTTGCTCGACCCGGGAATCGAGCCCGAGACCGTTGCCCGGCAGTCACGCTTGTCACACGGCCAACGAGGCAGTAGAATAATTATTAAAAAAAAAAATTAAAGAGCTTAATTTTTGTATATTTCTCTACTACTTGTACTTTTATTTGCAGAATGGTCAGTTAGGTTAGGTTTAATTTAAAATAGTGACCAAATATTTATGTTATTTTATACATTAATCATTTACCCATTTCCCGTTTCAGGATACCAAGAAGAATGCATAATTCAGGATCGGAACCTGCTACCTATCCTACATTGAATGTTGTTGTGTTGCTGTTCTGAAAACCTGTTTACTAAGGGACGATGCAAACATTTTTAAAATATATATAATTTGAAACATATTTTAGTTATGTAAATCAAAAGAATTAAAGCCTTTTTCAAAACTATTTCATCCTAAATAGTTTTGAAAAAGGCTTTAATTCTTTTAAAAATAGGATAATATTGTGTTATATAACAGTTTTTATATAAATTATTTAACAAGAAAAGGGCACTAAGGCTTCCAGAGAATACTCAAATGGGCAAGTATTCTCAATTAGTACTGTAGGTGTAGGTCTATATTCCTAATATAGATATAATGCATCTACTTTCTCATAAAATGATATTATAAAATACAATGGCGCATAAATAAAAACTATATACTGACTACACTTCTGTACGCTTTTATATACATATATGACGTATAAAACTAATGTTGTTTTATCGCAAAATTGTAATTCTGTACGCTTTTATATACATATATAACGTATAAAACTAATGTTGTTTTATCGCAAAATTGTAATTAATTAATTTGTTATTAGTGGATATGAATGTAACCTTATTGCAACTAAATCATCATGTGCCAATTTAACGTACTAATATTAAACTTGGTATATTTCTAAGTAATTCGATATAATGATAGGTGAATGATTGAAAGATATGTTGAGGTTAAAACGATATTTTTAGAGTTGTATCCATGTTAGCATTATTATTTCATTATAAATTCAGTGTATTCAAAATGTACCCAATCCCAAATCATGTTGTTTCGTAGTTCTCATGCTAACATCGACATTAAAATTACAAAGTTAAAAAAAATATTAAAAAAATTCATCACAAATTATATGAAACGTCAGTATTTTAATACTGTAGTAGGATATAAAGCGTGCAGTGTCCGCTTTAGGCTTAGAGCATATTGGTTCCAGTTTTTTATATTAATCAGGATATAAGTAGCTACTACTTATGTATTTTTGTCACCCATCTATGTAGGGTGTTCACTAGGCATTTCGTTTTTTAGTATTCTATTATGTGTCTATAATAGAAAATGAGTATATTATACTAATGCATTTTTAATGCGATTTCTCTTACTTAGACTAGATACAGTCTATCCTTATATTACAAATACTAATGTAGTGTATACCATATTATACCTCTATATGGACCACCATATTTATAAATATGGACCACATTTAACCTTAAATATACCTTTTCCAGACCAAATCTTCCACATGTAATAAAATAAATTCACAGTGATAAAGGATTCCTACTTACAGTTGTTGTTGAAAATTATAATATTTTATATGAGAATAACCTGGTTGATGTCTATCTAATGGAAAGCTTAATAGATTATTTTTGTAGTAAATAATTTTTATTATATAAGAATATATAACGTGATAATATGTCAGCCAAGTCATTAAGTATGTAGGTAAGAAGTCAAGATTGAATTAGTACAGAGACAGTAACAGTTGATTGACTACCTATTGAATTGACCAAAAATTATACAATTTAGTATTACAAAACACTACATTTGCATTAACTCAATCTTTATTTTTACTTTTCCTGCATATATGCCAAATCTTGGTTGACTGTAAATTATTTAATTTAGGTACTAGTTCTTAGTCAAATATTTTTGAGTGACTTTTGAAAAGTTATCGCACTGTTAAGAATGTTGACGTTTATTAAATAAAGTAGATTTATATATAAACAAAATACTGATATTCAATGTGTTTATTATTTGCTATATTTTTAGTAATTTGTTAATTAAGATATCCTCCTAAGGACCACTCAGTGTTCTTCAGGTTTTTGTTCTGTTTCGAAGTGAGCTGGACCATGGCGAACCGCGAGTTCACTTCGATCTTTCGAATTGAAAGTTATAGGATAGCCTAGCTAGCACTAGAGGTAATTATAGGATTAGTTGGGTAGAAGAATGGAAATTGGGCAGTTACATATTATAGCAAATTGTAATTGATTTAGAAAAGATTATACTGTTTACATTCAATACCTTTTAACATTTGAAAATGAGTGTCACATACAGGGTGACTTGTCACTTTCGAACCTGAGACCTCAGGGCTTATTTTGTAGGAAATTTGTTGTATTATCACCTTCCGAGAGAAATACATCGAGTTACAAGTCACCCTGTATAATTTTTGAGTAATATTGTACGTTTCTAATTTTTATTAATTTTCAAAATATACAATTACAGTAATTCTTATACCTAGAACAAGTGTTCAAAAATTGAAAACTTTGTACGCGCTAATGTACAGAAACACTGGTTTGAATTTCAACAATACTTTTGTCGAGAATAGTTAATTTCTCAAGGAACGTTATGAGCTTTAAAACAACACGGTAGATGTACCTGCTGTTTTCCCCGCTGCTTGGTGCCTATTGCATCCGCGTTACATTAAAACCGCGCGAGATACCAAGTATTTTTAATATTGCAAAACTTAAACGAAGAGTTTATTTAAACGCACTATTCTCCGGACTCACAAGTTCGAATTGTAAAAATCTTCTTGTTTTGGATTGTCAATTTATTGCGGAAGGCTATATATTATAAAACACATCACACTGCGTCCAATGTAACCAAGAATTGTATTGTGAACCTGATTGAAAAAGAGTAACCTATGGAGTTTCTTGCTCGTTCTTCTCCATAAGAATCTACACTTTGAAACGAGCAAATAGCTTCACTAGAGGACTGACCGACAGATGGACATTATTTAACATTTCAATAACTTGTTTTGACGTTCAAAAGTGGCTTCTTGATCTAATTGAAATATTTTTTTAATTTTGACTTTGATTTTGAAATAGGAGTCGAATAAAGCGCGCTTCAAGAGCAGATGACTGTTCATAAAATCAGTGTCCAGCTACTCCCGCGCAGTTCACCACTGCTCCTCTTCTATTGACCCTAGCTTGATGTTTTATGGCTTATATTCTCGTCAATAAAGTGACTATCAAACACAAGCTGGTATTATTATATTTAGTTATTTTGAATAATAAGATACTTCAATTTGATAATATTTAATTTCAATTAAGGACAGATAATAGTTTAATTTACAGTATAATTGTATTTGAAAAATAAATATAAATCTGAAAAAGACTAAACTTCATAAATAAAAATATATAACAGTATATGTTTTGATGTAAAAGTACTCAATTATGAACGCATCTTAATAAATTCTTATTTTAAGAAAAAAATTAGGGGCCGACGACTGTAAGTGCTGACTATCTATTGAAAGAATCTGGCATTTATTGTTATTGTAACCTCTTTAAACAGTTTCTAGACTTGATTTTTGAGAGATGTGAATATGAATAAAATGGAAAATGCTGAAAAATGGCAGTTATTGACACTATGATATTAGTGTATGCACAGAAATAAGAGTGTATGTATAGCCTATAAAATAACCATAAGTATCAATATTGTATGTCGCTATATTTTAAGGTAATAATATAATTAATTTAAATAAATGGTACTGGTGTTTTATTTTAAGTAGTTGGGATACATAGACTTTTGAGGGTAGAACATTAAAAGTTTGTATTGGGAATTACTTTTATAAAAAAAGTTCTTTGTCAGTTAAGGGATAACTTCTAAGCTTACATCCAGTACTATTAAATTATACTATATGAAAGTACTATTTTGTAGGCTATTTGCAGAAAAATATCATTATAATCATTATCTTCGGTATCATCTGTAGCTTTATTAAAGTTATTCATTAAGGTAATCAGGCTAAAGAATTGGATACAAAAGCGCATGTAACAAGCGGTACCAAATCTTGTTACATGCTTGCTTATCATGCGCATTCTGGATCATACCTGCGCTTATCTAACTAGCGTTCAAGTGTTAGATGCAAAACCGGTATGGCTATAATATGAGCTTGCCACCATGCATCGGTACTGCCATCATAACACATGGTAGTCAAACTCTTTTAGATAATACATCATGTGTAACCATTATAGACAATGAGAGTAAATCCGATATTGATGTAGACCTGCAAAGAATAGAAAAAGGCAAAGAGAAGGCAGTACTGAAGAAGATGAGGGATGGACAAAAGTTAAACTACAGCAAAACTCTAGTTAAATTCATTGAAGAAAGAAACGAAATATGATATATATGTATATATTAAGTGAGGAATATCTCCTTAAACGATTAACTATTTTTTTTTGTTGACTGCACAGCTGCTGCGGTTGTTGGGTAACCGGCTACCGCGTAACGTATCGCGGGTTCGATTCCCGCACGGAATAACTCTTTATGTGATCCGCAGATTGTTGACTACGTTCTTGCAGCAAATAGGTACAGTTCGCCAAGTGAAACATTTAGCACTTTTAAAAAACGCCTACTATACGAAAATGAATATGTTTCCCAGGGCCTTTTCGATTTTGAAAACATTTTAAAGAAAGGTTGGCGATGACACAAAGCCATGGAATTGTCTGTCTGCTATGATTTTAATTATGGACCTGGACCTCACGGATGATGAAATTCTACAAAATATATCTTGTTCAAATCCTATGAACCTGCATTCATTGAAAAAGTAACCTTCGGAACAGAGTTAAACCATTAGCTTTACCATTCTCGGATGAAGCTAGAACTTGGTTTAATATTTTAATTATAGGCTTAAGATGGCGGGTAAGTTAGATATTTCCTCATTGTTAATAACTATTTAGTGTTTAATACATAATATATATAATAATCGGGGTATCATTTTCTTTACAGGAAGACGCTGTAAACAAAAGAGATAAAAAAATCGATATGATCACCGTCCGAAAACATATAATATAGTATAGCTCCCTTCCATGGTAGCTAGCTGTACTATAATGTATAGCTCGATATATTACTTACATACATACATAACATCACGCCTGTCTCCCATGGGGGTAGGTAGAGACTAAGGAACGCCAATTACTCGATATATTAATATACTATGTACGTTATATTGTAACTAGCTATGATAGTCTGTACACATTTGTCAGAGACATCACATTCAATAAATCTGAACCTTTATTAAAACTGCATTCTCCAATTACTATGCGTGGAGATATAATTCCTAATGTAATGAAAACCAATAATAGCTCAACAGTAAACTCTTGCTGTGAACTGCGCTATCGACGATGGTCATCACCACATCGAGAGTGATGACCCAGTCTCAAGCCTCATTATGCCAGCTCGGCCGTTGAGTTTTATTACTGACTGATAAACACTAAGAGATAGTGTAGTGTAAAAGGTAGTATAGTACAGTAGTATCAAATGTTAAATGAATTTCAGAAATATGATAACTATTTAATTTATAGGTTTTTCATTCAATGTGACCAGATTGGCGATATATTAAAGAAGGGCCAAATTAAAAGTACCCTTAACCGACGAGCATGCATGAAAAGATTGATGACTGTTAATGAAGCGAAAGAGGTATGTAGGAATCGTAGTAATTGGCGTTCCTTAGTCTCTGCCTACCCCCATGGGAGACAGGCGTGAAGTTATGTATGTATGTTATAGGTTATTCGTGTTTGGTCAGGAGAATCCTGCATCACATATTTAATTATTATAATATTTTGCTTAAAATTGCATTTTTAATGTTTATAAGGAAGTCTCAGGTGCCATAAAATGTTTAAGTGTCGATATTCTCACGGAAAATTTTATAACCTATGCTTATAACCATTTATGTTTATTTACTGCGACGGCTTTAGATACCCCTAAGAAAAGCTTTAACTATATAATTTTCTCTGTAAAAATAAACCGACGTAGCGGAAAAACATATTTTTTGTTAAAATCGTAAATAATCGTTTCGTTTAATGTAAATAGTATCGGTTTTACGGTTAATACATAAAAGTAGGCCACCGATCGATATTTTGGATATGGAAATGAACGAAATTAAAGCTTCTATCGTTCAATTATGTCCACATCCCCTCGGAATTTAGCTGCTGAAGCAATGCAATGAACTTAGCAAAGCTTGCAACCCCGGCAATTCGGAACTGAGAGATTTAAAGTTTCTAATAACTAACATCGTCAGAAATGTAACAATATACAAAACTTTTACTGTTTAAACACAAAAAAATGAGCATTTGCACCTCCTACTTTGCAGATCTTTTTTGGCGGGTTTCATTTTTGTTGCCTTTCCGCTACGGTAGCGCCACAGTTGAAGGTGTCTCGACGCACCCCTCGAAATACTCAAAGATGGCTCCCCACACCCTCATCTGCGCAACATCCGTTTAGCACAGATACATATAACTTTTTAAAATGTAGACTGGAGTGTTTTGAGCTAAGGGATACCACGTGTAAGGGCTTTTAGAGAGTTTTTTATTTACAGTACGCCCAGATATTTTAATGAGAATTTAATATTGATAAATATACTGAAGTATTCGTTAATTTAAGTTTGTTTACGTGGAATTGAGATGCAGATAAGATTAAAATTTAACTTCTGAAGTCTGAATATGTGTCACTAGCCTTAAAGTCATTCATTGGCCGCTAATGTTACGACCAAGTTTTTGCGGTTTTAAAAGAACATTTTTTCTGACAAATAACCAGCATTTTTGGAAATACAGCCAATACCTGAAGCCAATCGTTTGAGTTGTTACTTGTGATGTTTATTTTAGAAACTAAAACAAAATAATGTGGTTAAAGTATTTGTAATAGAAGAATAAACATTAAGAAAATATCTACAATAATAGTCTTTTAAGAGTAACTTAAGTATAGACTTAATTAAATGTCTGACCCGTATCCCGTGAGTACATATTAATAAAATTTTGTTTTGTTTACATTAGACATAATGTATTATGCAATGTTTGTTGTGACGCGCTCCAATGTTAGTAAACAAATCACTGCGACTTTACTACTGTAGTTTTCATGTCTGGTTCAAACTTATTTAAATGGAAGTCGTCGTAAGTTTTTAAAAGTTTGTTACATATTCATGAAGTTGAGTTCAGAGTGCCTTTTTCATTTCTAACTAAGCCTACTATTTCTCGACCTATTGACCTCATTTTTTCAATATTTGCTTCTTTAACCCAGTAAATTTTCTTTACAAAAAATCTAGATCAAGATATTTTTATCTAGACCAATTTTGAATTAAGGGTGAACTAAATTTGAAGTATTCAATCACTCACTCTGCCAATCGGTATCGTAACCGGAAACAGATCGGATGATTTATTACCTATGGCACTATTAAAAAGTTATGGTAAGGGCACGTCCATCTGGTTAGTGAAAACGTTGCGATTGGGTCGTGCGACTGACACTGAGGATCAGAAAGTTTGAGAAAATAAAAAGCTTTTTATAATATTATGTCCAGTAGTGAAAACAACGACAAAGGTAACTTGTTACTTTTGAAAATATCGTTTCTATGTGTTACAAAAATGCATATAAATTTTCATCTTGTTTCTTTGTCTTGGACATGTAATAGATATTATTTAGAATAAATATTTCATAGCAGTGGTTTAATAATACTAAAACAAAAGTTTCTTCCGTATACCACACGACAGTTACGTATTTTAATCACATAGCAACAGGCGGTCCATTGTGAACGCTCGGACAAAATGTGCACTTGCGCAATAGTAGTGCTGCATCAATCAATAGAGCCATCCCATTACGCTGCCAGGCCCGCCCGGTGGAAGTTCGTCGCGAGCCATCTTCTTGGCTATCAAAAATTTCTCGCTCGGAAAGGTCCGATAAATCCGTCAAGCTGTGTCGAAAAAATTCACTCGGTAAGTTTCCCCACGTAGACCTTACAGATTTTTATGTTTTTTTCCAACTCTTCAACTTCGCTTGCGGCGACCCCCGCTCCCCTTACCCACGTCTGCCATTGTCGAATTAATTATGCATTAGGATATGTTCACAAACGCTTTTGCCATCGATTTTAGATATGTACCATACTTTGTGTTAATATACTACGGCCGTTGTATGTATAATTCCTTTGTCTAAAAGTGCTGAGTAAGGGGGTATGGGCGTGGCCAATTATCGATTTTATCTGAAGTGCGTAATAAGGTAACAGTGAACTGTGCTGTGATATAATCTGCAACAAATGATTGCTCGCGCCATAAAAATCGGAAATAGAAGCTGCTCGCGTTAATTCATTGCAATTTTCCATAAACAAACTTAAAATCTTGACGCGACCTGATAGCCACTTATTGACAAGCCTTTGTTATAAAACTGAAATACACAACTATACACCAAAGCCAAGTAATTTTTTAAATTTCACGATAGTTTCTGTGCGAAGTTCAGGGCGCCTTTACCGACATTTAGTAGTCAACGTGTGATCTTTGGTAACAATATAATTATTTAAATTCCAGATATGACGGCCAAAGCCTCCAGCATGGCTAAGTGCCGCCAGTGGCGTAACGAGCTAGCTATGGCTAACCCGGATCCGACTCCGGTGTACGATATGTTCAAGGACATACCGCCGCAGCCGACCTATCCGACTCACGTCTACACTACCACCATTTGCTGTGAGAAGGAGAACTGTGACAAGGCGAAACTGGAATCCATGCCGGAGCACTTCTTCTGTGATCCTGGTAATTATCGCACTCTGTTATATGTAACAAATTATATAATCACGTTTGACAAATGAGGCTACACATTTTAGTTTAGATTACATCTATTTTGCAGCTACCCCATATGGCGTGGCTCCTGAGTGCTACGAAAACGGCGAGGCCGCTGCTCCTCCTCTGGATCCGTACATCCAGGCTTACTGTCCCTGCCTGATCAACCGGGGCCAGTTGGTGACCATCTGCTGCGTTCGCCGTGACTGCGATGATTCTACCAAGATCCCAGGCGTTGGCCGCGAGCGCACTCGCAGCCCCAAGTCGTACAATAACAACCACCACAACAACAAACACCATAACAACCATTCCAACAATGGTCACAACAACCACCACAACTACAAATATTAAACTATTCTCGATCTCTCGGTGTTGTGAACAATGTAAACCCCAATCCTTATCCATAAATTCACAAAAACTGATCTTAATTTCACAAAAATCAATTTCTCGTTGATAGATAGCCAACTATGCACACTGTTTTTGAACACTTTTAACTAAATGTTACAATTTAGACACGAGTTTACCTAAAACTCAAAATGGCATGTTGGAATTTACAAAAATCCTTTTATTGAGGATTTCTTGTTCTTTAGAAGTCGAGGCTTAACTTTTATAATAAAATGTATCTAAAATTTCAGGGTTCACTTGTTTTACACAATTGAAAATGCTTTCAAGCAGGATTCATTTACTACTACTACATTTACATACTTCATACTTTTTAATAATATATCTATCTCATCGTATCGTATCATGAATTCCTTTAGTGTAACTTGATGTTGTCGTGTGGTATCGATGTTTGCTGACCGTATATTCCAGTGTCAGATTAGGATAAGGTGGTTGTATTGATTTGGATTGCTATCTGAAGCGCCATAGACTGATTAATATAAAACTAGCTAATAGGGGGTTTAACATCTGTAGAGAAAAGACTATCAGTCTAGTAACCCGTAAAGGAGTATTTCGAAGGCTTTTCATTTATTAAATCTATTTCGACCATTTACATTTGACGATTCTCTTGTAAGCTATTTTTGATTGTATTTTCAAGTGTTTACTTTAGGTTTGGTTTAATTTACCATATCATTGTTACTTATACTTGAAAATGGACAAATTTATTTTTACTCTTCTATAAAAGTATTTTTCTTAGAAGTTTTACTCAATGTTGGTATAACTAGTATAATCCACAGTATCTACACATGTATACCTAATGTAGTGATCAATGTGGTAATAAAAAGTAAAAAAATATTAGTGTTTCATTTCACTCCTCATAGATTCTGTCGCCCTGTACAATTTTTACAGACTTCTTATGTTGCACACTTGGTGTTTGGGAAATTTGCACTAACGAGGTAGTGTTATTGGGATCTCTTATACATGAGGAGATTAAAGATAATAGTTACACGTTTAGGTGACCAATAGGTACTGATAACTTGCAATATATCTCTAACAAAAGGGGTCTTTTATATTTTGCCAACTGGTTATGACAGTGCGACGTTGCCGCGTCTGCGCACGCTGCTCATGAATAAGAGTCCCTTTGTGACTTGAAACTAGTAGAGCTTCTCTCAATTACTTCATATAAGTAAGCTATATTTTCAATTTGTTTACTTTTATTCTTATTAATTGCGGAATCCAAGGGCATAATACAGATATTCTAATAAATTTATTTTTGTCAAGAAAGTATCTTAATACTTTTTGAAATGGAATAGAATTAACACTTATTTATTTAATATTATTTCAAGACAGGTGTTGTAGTTACATTTAGTAAAAATGAAATAGAAGCCAACCTGAATATTATAAATAACCCTTGCAGGGAGTCGGGAAACACATATCACTTTCAACCAGTCCATCTGCAGGTCATTGAAGAAGGCCTATGTTCAGCAAGGAACAGCTAATAAGATGATGATGATAATGTCTCGCGTTGTTAATGGACTGTCAATATTTGTAGCTTTGAATATAAAATTGGGTTTTACTAGAATGACTGATTTTTGTTATTGTAAATAACTGTTAACTGTAATCGCACTAATATTATTTATGTGACAGTATCTTTGTTTAAATGTTTGTCCATCAATCACGGTGAAACTGCTGAATGGATTTTGATGAAATTTGGTATATGTACAAGCAGGGCATGGGTTGACTTAGGTGATAGGATACTTTTATTCCGATGAAACTAATCCAGTATTTTAATGGACTAGCAGAGAGAAATGAAAAGCTTTCATTGTTATTGTCATTATAAACAACCGGTAAAGTTCACTGTTGTATTATGGATCTCCTCTATAAAAAGGGGTATGCCATAATCTCTACGCCTGGCATTCCTGGCAAACAGATTGGAGCTCTCAGTTTCAAATTATTATATTTATCAGAGAATGCTGCTGCAATGTCACTGTTTAATGTAATCTGAATTAATTATGTTTTAATTGATCATTTTATGAAATGATTAAATCAATATCAGTTTTTTTTCTGCAAAAGGTCTTAAGCATTTAGCATTCGCTATTTACATTATGTTAAATATTGAAAAAGTACAGTACAGTGATTTGCAGTTTAGGGAAATTTATACATTTACATTAAGAAAATTATTAACAGTAAAATGAACTTCTGTGGTTGAGAATATGTACAATTCTACAATAGGTATAGACTTCAAATCAAGGTATCAATTATTATACCTATAGATGGTGTTTGTATAACTTGAAAACAATAAAATTTTATCTATAGCTTTAATGACATGTTATGTATACATCCTACTTATTATCGTACTGTCTTAGTTTTAATAAAATGTTTAAGCCTTTTTCGTTAGCACATTAAATTTGTTACAAAGAAAGCTTGACTGCACGGGTGCCACGGTGTCTTGACAACCGGCTGCCGCGCAACGTGTATCGCAACGGGTTCTATTCCCACACGGAGCAACTATTTGTGGGATCCACAATTTGTAGTTTCAGGTCTGGATGTCATGTGTATGTGATTTTGTATGTGTTAAATGCGAAGGCCGTTAACTAAGCTCTTCCAAAACCCTAAGGAAGAAGAGAAATGTGTTCTTCGTTGCCGTCACCACAGGGCTGAAGGCGTGACGATGTTATATTTATGTAAGCAATAAAACTTTGTAGGTTTTGAAACTTAGTTTTCACTTTAGAATACAAACTGAAACTTTGTAAAAATATGATATGACATCACTGCCTGAATCTTTGAAGGGATAAGTAAAAATGCAGATATATAAAATAAACTTTCTAAAAGTTATTGGCAGTCCATTATGTTAGTATTTTTATATATTGCATATTATTATATAATATATTTATATTAATATATTTTATTATTGTAGTATTTTTATATTTAATATATTTTTAAATATTTTTATAATACCCTTACCGTACTTTCTTGAAAATAAACATATCAAAAATCTATTATAAAATCTTTTAAACTTAACAAAAAGCGTTTAAAAGTTAGTAATTCAAGTAAAACTTAGTGATGACTGTTATTAAAGTAAAATACAATTTTAACATAAGGGGTCGTTTTTAAGTTGCCATATCATTCGATTCGTATCAACCTTCTTCTACGATCTTGGCAAATATCGATTGTCACTCGCTAAATAGGTCGGCCGACATCTTGGAAAATCAATAATCCTCCCTCGTTCAAACCAAGGTCAAACTTTGTGTTCAATCACAAATATCCAACATTAACTTCCACAGGTACAGCCACCAATAAAAAGCATCACAAAATATTTCTTGCTACTCACACGTTTGAAATTTTCACGAGATTGAAAGAGACAAATGCACTTTCTTTGACTGTGATTTTCTATCTACATTGCTGTGTTATATTGTTAGATGCTTGTCATAGCATTCGTTAGACAGCCAATGTATGTTGAACACTGGCCAACGTTTGATCAAGTGAGGGTGTTTTACGCAACATTCTAAGGGTTGAAACCTGGAGCGTTGTTAGTGGTAAGTTGCAATTAGAAAAAAATATGTTCAGTATTGCGATATATAGAAATTAAAGTCCAGAAACTTTATTGTAACAATATTGGAACATTAGTCTTATTTTATTACGAAATAATTAATATTATGTATTAATGTCCTAAGCAGATTTGAGTATGATTATAGTTTCTCATTTACAAATCTTACTAGTGGGTTATTAAAGTTGGCGTTTTGTTAACTTTCAGTAGGTACTGAGCGTTAACATAACTCAGATGCGCGGCATTTCTTAAGCATTTAAATTAATCTTGTTTTTACAAAGCTTTAAATAGAATATATAAATTTCTTTCTCATCGGATGTCGTTAAAAATCCGGTTGGATATGTTTTATAGTCTGTTACTGAGTTCTTTTGAAGGGGTCAGTATTAAATGTAGACGGTCCAGATGCGATCTTAATATTTCAATGGTCGTCTTTTCAAAGAATGATAATTGTTTGAGCGGCCCGTTACATTTATTAAATTTAGAGTTGATTATTTAATTTTGATTTAATATACGGTAAGTAGAAGTAAAAGTTTGCATAATAGGATCAGTAACATTGAGAGTATAAACTGTGTTAGCGTTTTAAAACGTAAATTTATCAAGTTTTTTATAACAAGTAACAATATATTTGTAAAACAATTTATTAATGAACTTCCAGTGTATACACATTCACTTCGCTTACGCTTATTAATTTTAGTAGCTGAAAGTAATATGAAAACATAAAAGCTCGCGAAGATGTATATAATATCTAAACGTAATATCTATCAGACTTGAAGTGAGTTACAGGATAGATACAGATTCAAAATAATATATTCTACAAAAAAAGTCAATCGTTAATCAAAATATGGCACGAAAATTTAAGCCCACTTCAATTTAGTTAATTCTACCTACGCAAATAAAATATGTTGCAGCATTTAATTTTTCTGTATTATTTAATGTTACAAAAACTTATTCTTTATCAAGGCGTAGATAGGAACGCAGTCCGTTTTACACCCTGTTTTACAACCAAGCTTTAAGCTCAGCCAATCAGAAAACCAGAAAATCCATTGCATCGTGGGTTCGGAAAGTGGAAAATGAAAAGCTCTCAAAAGCTTCAATGTACACCGAAAGCTGCGCCAACTTCACTTCGGTTTAGAGGGTGAAAAGTTCTCGATAGAGCTTAGTGCATGCAGGTATGCCCTATAGATTTATACATGCAGGGTAGCAAAGGGAGGGTCGTAAATCAATCGTCGGACTCGGCCTTTCCGTCGGGGGCAGCCGAACTGAGCAGACGACTTCCGTGACTCCGAGCCAGAGACTCCGTTCCAGCGACTGAGTTCCAGTTCAACGCAATGGCGGACGGCGCTGAGGTGGGCGGCGATGACGCCGCCAGCGACGAAGCTGATAGTAAGTGGTCTTTTTATGTGATTTTAACCCAATTTTTGTTCCAGGCACTTTCATTTTGCTGTTTAGGCGTCATGGGCGTGACTCTTTGTCCAATGGCATCTTATACGCCATTTTGAAGAGAAGTGTTTAATTTATTCAGTACTTGTAAAACTAAATGATTTTGCTAATAACTTCAAGTATTTCCAGTTAACTTAAAATTTTTATAACTGGGTGACTTATAAAATATACCAAGTCCTCTTGAAACCTATATTAATGTGAAATATTTGAATCTAAAGGATTTTGATAAAAAAAAATCGGAGAAATGAAAAAAATAGGAAACATGTAGATATAAAATTTTCACAAGTGGGCGACAAGTTTAAAAAAATACAGCCCCTTAAAATTTAATCTCCAATTCGTTACAATTCAATTGTCTTTAATGTTTTGTTTGGGAAAGCATTTCCAATTTAGTATTTTGGAGATAATGGTATTACGCAAGCAGATAAGATGGCGCCATGAGTGAGGGTTGACCACATTTCCGACGTCCGCGCTCACCATTGTTATTTCTATGAAGCTAATTTGTTTATTATGTGTTTACAGATAAGAAAATGCCAAACCACCTGGACGAGCAACGGCTGTCTAAAGCACCGAAGGTGTATTATTACGCCTTCGAGGAGGTTAAGAAAGTCGCTACGGGTATACTGCCGGACACGGACATGGACTGTGACGGCGACGTGTATCTTGTTGTCGTGCATGAGCCGAAGGTGGATCCATCCGACGTCGCTTCGCACGCCAAAAAGTAGATACACGTCACCGTGAGTACGTCTCCCCGAGCGTGAAGGATCCAATGTCCTCATTTCTAAGTCATTTTATTATCTCCCTAATTTTAAAAAGTTCGATTAGATTTTAGTATTCATGTAATCGTAGTAGGTTTAATAAATGTTTTGTCACGACATGTCTCTATGGCTTATCCGTTAGTTAAACGTAACTAAATATAATTACAATTTCCTCCAATAGATTAGGTAATAAGGTTTTTGTCTATTTCACTGTACTCTTTATATTACTAGGATTATATTCCAGTCTCTTAGATATAAATTACAAATAAGGTAACATGTTGCACATGAGATATTTACTTGTACTAAGTAAATGTTTTTTATTTTGTACCGCGTGCTGGGCGAATCCAGAATATGCGGAATTGAGTATCATATGTGTAAGGCTATTTAATCGCATTTATTGGACTATCATAACATATTGAGTATCATACGTATATAGGATGTAAGAGTATTTAATCGCATTTATTGGAACTAACATATGAAATTGAGTATCATATGTGACTAGAATGTAAGGGTACGTAACCGCACTTGAATTCCCGAAAATTACATAAGAGATACTAGAGACGTTCTTTTTCTAAATATTAGGATAGAACACTAAAAAAACGGCATGTAAAAACACACTAGATTTAAGGTGTGCCAAGTTATTTTAAAACATTTTTTCGTGATGTGTATTCCTGGTACTGTTGTCAACTATGTACCCATTTTGGGCGATTGTTTCCAATAACATAGCCATTGTAATCGTCATGTTTATGCAATATTTAACCAGTGTGTAATTTAATCTCTTTGTAATGTAGAAAATAGAGTAGCAATAAAAAACAACAAAATATAACAATCTTTTATTTAAAACTACAAAATAAAACAATCTTTTATTTAAAACTATCTGCCTCACTAAATACTATAAAAGTGTCAAAAGCGATTGTATAACTTAAACCTTAGGTTCGATTCCCAAGAGAAGCTTGATGTATAGAATAATACTTTCAATACTCCTTGCAAACTGTACTGAACATATCTTTATAACATCAGTCACCAGACATCCACTGCTGAACATACATATACATTATACATACATATATAATTCATAAAATTTGTCGTCTTCTAACACAGTAAAATAACATATGAGGTATTAATGCGCTAACAAAAGCCGCCATATTTTCTGGTTTCTTTGCGAAAGAATTATTTTTGAAATGTTTCGCTAGATGTAGCTTAAGATCCCAGAACGCTCAAATCTTTTTTTTACTTATTTTCTGCTAGATAAAACATACTATGATAGGTGAGTATTAGCATATGTTTTGAATGTATATGTTATGGGCCAAGTGACTAATCGGGCATTATTTATAATGCCCAGGATAGCCTAGGCATTGTGGACATTACCCGCTCTTAGTGGGCATTATTCATATGCATGCAATGTGATTGTACACAATCAATTTATCACATTGCCCGAGCATTATGAATAATGCCCAGTGCCTATTGGGCAGAGCGATGTAAAACATGTTTAACACTTCAGTTAATAAGTGAATACTAATACTTTACTTGACAGACAGCACGGGCATTACAAGTAATGAAATCAATTATCGGACAGAGTAATAATAAAAATATGATTAATATTTTTAAAATTTTTATAATCAGATTTCTGGTTTACTTCACAGTTGGTGCGGTGGCTGGGCAACTGGCTGCCGTTCAACGTGTCACGGGTTCGATTCCCGCACGAGACAACACTTTGTGTGATCCACAAATTGTTGTTTCGGGTCTGGGTGTCATTGTGTATGTGAACTTGTATGTTTGTAAACGCACCCACGATACAGGAGAAAATCCTAATGTGGGGCAACGTTAAAAAAAAAAAACTTCGATCAATTTACGAAGGGCTACATTTAGAAACTATAGTAGGTAGTTTCAATGCAGTTTGTATTTAAAGTATTGGTAGGAGTAAGTATTTCGCACTCGCTCTCACTCACATGTAGGTAGATATTACGAGAAGGCGCGCTTTCTAGCTGCAACGAGAATTGAGAATGATATACTTCTCGGCGTGAGTAAGTAAAAATATAAGGCTAACAATCTAATTATAGAAATCACATCTCCGATTATTCAACTTAAAAGGATGACGGACAAACATGTATGGGCCAAAGTCACACGCTG
Organism: Spodoptera picta; assembly: GCA_038387885.1. Classification (NCBI taxonomy): domain Eukaryota; kingdom Metazoa; phylum Arthropoda; class Insecta; order Lepidoptera; family Noctuidae; genus Spodoptera; species Spodoptera picta. The sequence goes on from JAZHFQ010000105.1 coordinate 1,917,335, forward strand.
CCCTGTTGAGTTTCTGATTGGTTAGTGCATGTCACATGGTTGTTCCATGTAAAAATTTACCTATTTATCACATTGCCCGAACATCATGTAGGCGTATTCATAATGCCTGGGCAATGTGTTAAATAGATGAGTTTAGGTTGTAATTAATCACTTGACCCGAAACGGCTGGGCATTATTTAACCTGCTCGGGCATTATGAATACTGCCCGAATCAATCACTTGGCCCATAACATATACACACCCGCTTCGACTTTACTTATCAAAAATCCCTTATACCTCTAGTTATCTCAATCGCATTCAAACCCACATAATGGGGGCATATCCGCTTAACCACCACTAAGTTAATATTTGCTTGCTGACCTGATGAGATCCGCTCTTTAGCCCCGCCCCATGACCTTAAATAGAAGAATGAAGAGGGGTGGTGGGTGAGTTTGGTGCCGGTGCGGGTAGGCGAACAACATCAAACGCACCACAGACTAAGAGATTACACGAGTTGGATCAATAACCTGCGAATCTATTATAGCTTTTTATTAGTTAAGACACTTATGAGATCAGATAAAAACGTGTCCCACTACAGTGGTACACAAAGATCTTTCATTCTTAGTCATAGCGACACTTAACGTAATTAACGGAGTAATTGGCATACATAAAAAACAATCATCCAAACAGTACCTCCTCCTTTATTTGCAGTCGGTAAAATCGTTTAAGTGTATGGTTTTTAGAGGTGTTTAATTTGTTTAGGTGTTTAATCAACACACCGCCGTGTCCTCAGGGAAGTGATCGGCGATGGCGACCTCTCGCGTCCGGGCCTAGTGCAGGCCATGATGCGGAGCGAGGGGGACTGGGAAGCCGTCTCCTCCTTTTGCGAAGCAGTCATGCTAGCTAAGGAGGAGGCGGGACGCGTGAGGCAGCGAAGCGCTGCCTCCTCGCAACCCAGCCATCGCGAAGGGCACACCGGGCGTCGGGGATCGCGGGACGATCTCCGGCCACCGTAAGCGCGGGCCTGCGGACGGCGAGCATGGGTGGCTCCCCGTCCGACCAGAAACAGACCCGAGCGTACGGCGCGTCGCTTTCCGCGCGCGCCTCAAAGAGCCATCAGACCACCACTGATGGGGCCTAATAGGGCCGATGCCGATTCGGAGTCGCGGAGAACCTAACGGGTAACCGGGGCTCCGGCTCGACGTGCAGGAGAAGGAACGGGGTGGTTTTTAGTCAGTAAGAGTCTGACACTCCCTCCCGCCTCACCCAGGCGCGAGCAGTCATTCGATGATTTTCCCCCCTTAAAAAAAAAAAAGGGCAGCATCATGACTTTCATTCTTAAAAACATTAATGGGGTAACTCTCCATTTGTTACTTCTTCAGGGCCATCACCGATCGATCGGAAAAGTTGATAGGATTGCAAGGTTGTTGAACCAATGTATCTGGACCAATCAAATCCGTCGTAGATCTGTTCTGAATGTTGGTAACCCGAACCTCGTGGTAAACCATAACTTAAAACATTGTCCTAAATTAATCGTTAGCTGGTAATGTTTTACTTAAACTTTGTTAAAGTACGATTTTTGCACATTAATATGCTTTAAATATACGACGAAGGAATATTAATAGATAAAAACATCAAAAAGTAAAGATTTACGGTTCATGGATGCATTGCCCAATCACAATAAGTTGAAATATGGTTATGTTGGCACACCATCTCAAAGTAAGCCAATGGTATGCGCAGAAATTGTTTACTAAACCGTAAATGTGTTACAATAAAACTAAACTGGAAATGAAAATGCAGTGTTTTAGTGGTATTTCTGTAAAACCAAATGTTGTTAAAACATGTTAAGTGTTATCCTGCTCACCAATTTTAATACTTAATGCATTTAAACACGGTAAAACTTTATTCGCAATTCTCAGCCATGTTGGAATCGAAAAATCAATATATTACCCTTGTAAAAAAGGGGTCAAAGTGCGATTTGTCAACAATGATGACATGACAAAGAAATGACAAAGAGCTCAGAATATTATTCTGTCATTTCGTAAAATAGAAATTAAACCTAAAAATAAGATTAGGGAATATAAGAAGTACATTCCTTTTTTAAGTTAAAATTCAAATTACCCATATTTTTATATTATTGGTGTCGCTAATCGAACCCCGACATCGCCAAGTGCTGCGCGCTGAGCGGTTGCACTGGTCGGCGTCAGCAGGGCGTGCTATGGGCGGCGAAGCATCGGTCATCGTCGGGAGTCATCGAGAGAATTCGCGCAATCGCCATAGACGTTCCTCCAGGGCCACCTTTTGTATACTTATTTTCGTGTAGTTAATAAATTCAGTTGTAACCAGTCAATGTATTTGTCTCCCCCTCATTTCACATCTATTCGTTGAACCTAATTGTTGTACGCAACAGTTGGTGTAAATTAACACAAATATCTAATATAGCCATACAAATTAAATTAGATTTTAGTGAGTACCGTAACAACAATACTAGAAACATAAACCTGTTTTTACTTATCACATATTTAATCAAATATGCGTTTATGAAATTCAATACATGGCATCCCTGGGATAGGTACATAGCTCATAAAAACATTGTTATAGAATTGCCCCATCATTTATATTTCTTGATTTTACAAGCGATTTGAAAGATCAAATACAAAATAATTAAAATAAAAAGTTTGGATGAGATGTGGTCCCAATAAAAGTCTTGATCTATCAAAAAGACATTAATTTCGGACTTAAGACTTAATTACTGTGGTACTCGTATCATTGAAAGTTTTACTAGGGGCACTTACAGGCATTTTTTCGCCCCAACGATGGATGCCGACGGCGTAGATGGAGTAAATTTTGTAATGGTAAGTTAGTTTGCAGAGAACCTAACCAAAATCATCACTACCAAGGATTTTGAAAACGACATTATATCCAAGTTTTCGATAGCCCGATTTGCAATTACGTACAAGTCTTTGTCGCGATGACTGCACATAATATTTTGAGAAATTTTAATTTTTTAATGATTTAGCATATCTTACTATTATATAGAGTTAGTTTGTTTATTTGAACGCCCTTATCTCAGGAACGACCGTTTTATTAAACATTTTTTGAGTTGGATATTCCGTTTATCCAGGAAGGTTATAGGTTATAAAACATCACGCTACAATCAAAAGGACCCGAACAGAACGGGCGAAATAGCGCGACAGTAGCTAGTAATAAAGACTTTGATTCTATGTTATCAACTTGACCAACATATGTGATAAGAAAAAGTAAATCAATGAAATCACATACTTCATTGTTTTATAATAGTTTTTAGAGGTATAATGTTTGAGGAAAACACGAAATTTTTAAATGTTGGCTTTTTCAGTTAGGCCCTTATTCATTACGTTAGCAGTTACATATTATATCATAATGTTGGTACACGTCCCAACGTTAGCCAATGATATGCTTTGAAATATTCACAAAACCGTAAATTTAATAAAATGAATCCCAAATCTGTTTAGATCAGATGATGTTAAAACTTTTCAAGAGTTGTCTCGCATACTTATTTCCATAGATTTAACTATTTTAACGAGGTATATCGTCATTTTCAATTTCTTCAAACCCAACTTCCACCAATCAGATAAGGCGCTTGTACCGTAAGGCTGTCGGATCGATACATATAGACCAATCAACGCTCTGGAATTAGACGGTATTAATCGGAACCTCATGGTCAAAGTTTTGTCCTAAGCCAGTTGTTAGCTCTTAGTTACTTATTTAAAACGTTGTTAAAACATATTTATATTCTTATAATATACCATAAACATACGAGGAAAAAGTATTAATGGTTAAAACATCAATCGTAAAGTTTACGGTTCATGAATGCACCGACCAATCAAAATGACTTATTAATCTACGCTTCTCTCGTCAGCCCTAGTCTAGAGGGGTGTAAGTCTGATTTGGTCGAAAATGAGTCACCTATGTAATATAATATTTAGAAAAATGCGCCGCAATGTTTGATAGTGTCAGTCTATCAAATTATCTGTAAAAGATCAGAAAATACTCACAGTATACATATTTTACTGAAAACAAAATAAGAGTATGATTCAGCGTATTGTAAACGAAAATATTCTAATACTAATTGACTTCGTTGACTTAATTTAGTGTTCTCATTAAAAATGCCTTAAATATATTTAAAAATATCTAAAGGGATGGATTTAACATAATAGTTTATACCCTTGGTAGCCCATTAACGTATTGTTTCTCCTGTAATATTGCATTTTTGGAATTAGACCCCTTTCTCTTAGGTCATAGTGAATGGTGATGTTGGTACACTGCCTCATGAACCGAACCACATGGTAAAGTAAAACTAAAAGTATTGCCTTAATATCATTGTATGTTTGTATTCAGTTATTGAAACGGGATTGTAGTTTTGTAATATACTATAAATAGATGAAGAAGGCCTATTAGTTGAAAAAACATCAATCGTAAAATTTTGCGATATATTTAGGGGTCGACCAATCAGAAATAGTCACGATAATGTGATAATGGCTACTATCTTGGTGTAAGCCAATGGGATGCTTTCAGTTTAAGTGGGATGTGGCCACGTTTTGAGAGACGGTTTTCCATGTCGGTTTTCACATGAATACCGGAAAACCGGAATCTGCATGAATTAAGCTCCGAGCTTAGTTGGGACAACTGAGTAAAAGATAACTAGATGGCGCCACTGTTAGAATTTACGTTTCGGTGTACGCGAAGTCAAAGTTTCGTTGCTCCTGATATTGTCTGCGGATGCCTCATGCGACTACCAACCCCAAAATTTATTATTTGGAATTTGAAAGTTGCGAGTCATGTAAACACGGCGCCAAAATTCAAATTATCAGACACATATTTTGAATGTGACGAGTTATACATCTCTTTTATTTTATAATTTTGTTTCTACAACAATAAATACTTTGAATTATGTTTAGTCTATAGTAAGTTAGTAAAGTTTTTGAAGAAGAAAAATAGTAGCTGCATTACAATTACAGATGTCACACATAGACTTTTGTACTTTTGTGATTGTACGCGCTTTCATTTTGATAGCAAAACGTCGTTCCAGAGTTTTGTGTTGTGCAATTTATTTATTTACTTTTTTGACTGTATGAAGGTAGAAGATTTTCTTTTAGACATCTAAATTATATACAGTTCATCTCGCCACAAAATTGTAAAATTCTAAATTACTAAATATTGATGTTGTGCGCAAGCAATGATGATACATTTTTTTGATTAATAATTGATTCACAAAATACTGATCAGGCATCTTGCCTTTATTATTAGGCTAAGGTACGTATTTATTTCCGCACGCATTTTAAAGTTAGGCAAATTCACGATACATTATCCAATGTAACAACAGTCATCAATTATGTTCAGAGTCTCATATTATGATAAGGCAAAATTAAGTAAAGGTGTAGTTTGAATCTAAGCTGTCCGATTTTCTATAACTAAGATATTTTACAATATTTTTTGTTTATGTTAGTGGCATTTATTAAGTTTTAGAGTATTTTTTAATATTTTATAGGAATGCATAATAATATAATAACATGAAAACTCCATAGAGTGAATAGTTTACAATTCAGACATTGAGTTTTGTTAAATATAAAGTGTTGTTATAGAGGTATGTATATTGTAAAACAGGATTGACTTTCCAAAACCTATATGAGTTGTCACATAACTATGTACTAACACTCAATCAATTGTTACTGTAGTTTTTCACTCTGTCTCTGATTAACTATAACAGTAATTAATAGGAAACACCAAATTGGAGAATGCTTATGTTAAGCAGTGGACATCTTGTGCATGCTGCAATGATGACAGTAATTTTGGTTAAAACATATTTTTTTTTTAGAACTTTGCCCCACACTAGGATTTTCACCTGTATCGTGGCTACGTTTACAAACATACAAGTTCTAATACACATTACACCCAGACCCAGAACAACAATCTATGGATCAGACAAAGAGTTGTTCCGTGCGGGAATCGAACCCGCGACACGTTGCGCGGCAGCCAGTTGCCTTTCACCGCGCCAACCGTACAGTCGACTTAATTATTTAACATATATTTTTATTTCGCTGTATTTTTGTCTAATATAATGATGTGATGATAATGATGGATGATGGATGTGTGAGCAGCATAACCAACATTGCAGAGTTCAGAATACATTCAGGACTAGAGATTTTATATACATATATTTAAATACAAGAAATTTTGTGAATGTATAAGTGTACTCATGTACTGTCTTTATGAGAATAAAATACTTTATACATATACCCTGGGAATGTAGAGGAAGATAATTTTATTTCTAGTTTTGAATGTTCAATTGGCTAATTATCTGCCCATTCTTAAAACCGTTTCTATTGTAATACTTTTACTTAAATATCAAATGTATACACTCAATGTACCTATGTCTGATGTCTTCTAAAACCAATGTATTTGTAAATTTGTTCTTTTTTATTAATTTGAGTATGATTAACATATTAAGTGGGCTGACAAGAAAACGTGTAGTACATATACTGTAGCCATTTTCAGCGATTAAAGGATACGAGTCGGTTTGTTTCTTAGCCCTGATAAACTAGGATAATTTATTTGTTTTAATTTGGTAATCAGAATCAAAATAAATTAGTCTAACTTTCCTTCCTAGTTAGCGTTCCTCAAGTCAGTACAAACTTCACATGATAATGAACCTATAATATAATAACAAGCCAATAAGCATAATGTAATAAACTCTATACCTATAATGTAACTGACATTTTTCACCAATTATGAGTTCATTTTTCACCAATAATAGGCAGTCAGTATTTTGTCATTCACCAGGCTTGAACCGAAAATTTCCCTTTGATGCATACTTTACCAACCAGGCAATAGTCTTTCTATAATACCTAATACAGTGTTTTCATATAAATAATTGATGTGATAGAGCATCTCTAGTAGTGAATTTTGAACATACTTTCCACTTTGGAGACTTTAGTAATTATTAAGAAATACACGGATGCTAATAAATAAAGAGGATACCTATTTTTTTCTCTGAACAGGCTATGAAATTTAGATTGTACATACTTTGACTTTAAAAATATTGTCATCAGATAGTTAATTCTTCAGGTAGTACAATATAGGCTTGTTACTGATATTTCCGACATACTTTAAAAACCTCGTAAGCACTGCACCGTAACAATCTTTCAAATAAAAGCTCACAGTATTTAAATCTTTCCGCCTTCCAATATGGCGTCAATAAAAATATCTTGCTCTATGAACGCCTCATTTCACTTGTCAAAAACAAATCTTTGGTTCTAAAATTCAACGTGTTTTTCACGCCACTCGTTATCGGTGTAGCTAGAACCATTGACCAATAGAATATTCGTTAATGTCCAATTATTTGTCAAACAAATTGTGACAGCTACGCTGATTGGATAATAATTAGTTCATAGTAATTGATGTTACATCTCACTAGCGCCATCTTATTAGCGTAAAATTGCGTCCTTGAACAGATTATTCGCCTCTATCAAAGTGGTGTTTATGGAAAAATTAAAGATTTTTTCAAACTAACAGGCATAAATATTTCAAAGATTACAATTTTTATTTAAAGTCACGTTAAGATTTGACATCACATGTAATATGACATGTGTCAAATCAAAAATGATATTTTTGTATTCAGTATATTATTTTCATTTTCATGAATTTTTCAATGCATTTTATTTTACATGAAGTTATTTTAGTATTGATTATTTTGGTAATTTAAATGAACATTAATCAAGATCAACTTGGCCAAAATTGTCAATGTTAAAATTGTCAAATCATAAAGTCACAAGTGACGTAACGTCAAATTAGTTAAGGGTAGTTACATAACATGCAACTTACTAGGACCAGCAATTCTGACAGGGCAAAGTTGAAAATTTCTTTAATATGCCTTTAATATATCTTTGAAATAAAGTTCAGAATACTAGTAATCTCTCTGGACCTTTAAATCGTTTTGTTTTCAACCGACTGATTTCGAAGTCATTAGGTTCAGCAGTAAACATTTTGTGGCTGATACGATGTTGATGATACTCAAATTTCTGTCAGAATGGTTATCGAGGCTATTAGTTAGTTATCCTGTATCATTAGTGTTAAGATTTTACTTACCTCGAGGTATATCGAACAGCGATGTCTATAGAAAATCTCAAAAATAGGATGACCTTGAGACTGTAAGCTATAATTGTGATAATCAGAATAACTACCAAAAATAGGTACTCATAGCTATAGGTTTCGCTGAGATAACACGAATTTATATTTATTTTTACTTTTCTTTAACAATTGTAATACTATAACTCGAAACAGGAATTTCATATAGATGTTTAGCCATCAGAAACATTATTATTAGAAACAGCTAGTATACTTTTATTCCGCCCTGAGGACACAGTAAATATTATATCTTATTCAAATTACACATTATACCATATCGGAGAAACCCCAGGACTCTATGGGGTCGGATTTATTGTTAAAAAACATATAATAAAACATGTGGAAGGTTTTGTAGGTATATCGGAGCGTATTGCGATAATGAACCTGAAACTGCCCGGATATAAAGATCCTTGGTCAATAATACAAATATATTCACCTACTGAACAATAGAGCTTAGATACAATAAATACATTTTACCTTGATCTAAATAATGCGATCCACGAGTATGGCTACAAAAACCTCATAATAATGGGAGACTGGAATGGCCAACTTGGCGAAAGGCGCCCGGAAGAGAAAAATGTACTGGGACCCTTCACATACAGCAAAAAACCGAGGAGTAGAAACGGAGAACATATTACGAACTTCGCACTACAAAATAATCTAGTTATCTTAAATACTGTGTTCAGGAAAAATAAGAAAAACATGTGGACCTGGATCTCACCGGATGGCAAAACAAAAAACCAAATCGATTTTATAATGTCCAACAGAAACAAGTTCTTCTCTAACTTTACTGTAATCAAGAAACTAAACTTCAACACTAACCATAAACTAATCAGAGCAGAACTAGTATCAAATCAACCAAAAAAACCTAGACCACGGCACGACTCAAGAAAAATAAAGCTCGGGAAACATCAGCTAGAACAAATAACAATCAGTCTAAGTAACAAATTTACAGACTACAAATCTAACACAAAAGAATTAGGAACGCAAGAAAGGTACAATTGGATAGAAAATACCATAAAAACCCAAATACAACTAATCACAAATATCAAAAATGAACCGAAAAAATGGTTAACAACAAATACCACAAAACTACTAGAATCGAGAAACCACTTGATCAGCACTAAAGATACACAAAAAAGAAGAAAACATCTAACAGAAATTAGTAAACAAATAAAAGAGAGCATAAGAAAAGACAGGAAACAAAACAGAATGGAAACTATAGAAAAAATCATTAGCAAAACTGGTGGAATCAAAAAGGCATACAGGGAACTGAGGAACTCAAAGGATTGGATTGTTAAAATGAAAAATGATAGTGGAAAATGGAACCATCGAAGAACAGATATAATAGATATAGCAACATCTTATTACGAGAGATTATACGAAAGCGACGCAACGGAAGACGGAATTGATTTAGCGGGTTTCTCGAATATTCCCAACATTGTTCAAGCAGAAGTCGAGAAAGCCATAGATACCCAAAAGGCAGACAAATCACCAGGTCCGGACGGCATAAGCAATGAAATCTTAAAACAAGGAAAGGAAGTGTTAGCACCTGTTCTTACAGATATGTTTAACAATATTCTAAACACTGAAATAATTCCTCAACAATGGACAGAATCTAGCATTATCCTATTGTTTAAAAAGGGTGATAAACATGAAATAGGAAACTATCGCCCCATCAGTCTTATGTCAAACATCTACAAAATTTTTGCTAAGATCATACTAAAACGCATTGAAAGAACGTTAGACGAGCACCAACCCATCGAGCAGGCGGGATTTCGTAAGGATTACTCGGTGATCGACCACATCCATGTGGTTCGTCAAGTCGTCGAGAAATACAGCGAATACCAGCTGAAATATTACATTTCCTTTATCGACTACAGTAAAGCATTTGACTCTCTTTTACATAAAAATATATGGGAAGCATTAGTGGAACAAGGCATTGAACACAAATACATAAGACTCATAAGAAACGTATACAGTCATAGTACAGCCAGAATACAGTTAGAAAAGAAAAGCCAGCCGTTCAAAGTAGGAAAAGGCGTTAGACAAGGAGATCCTCTATCCCCAAAATTATTCTCAGCTGTACTGGAATCAATCTTTAGAAAACTCACATGGGAAAATTTTGGGATCAATGTAGATGGCACATCACTGACGCACTTAAGATTCGCTGATGACATAGTGCTATTCGCCAAATCACCCGAAGAGATCACTAAAATGATAGAAGAACTTGCGACAGAAAGTGAGCGAGTAGGGCTAAAACTTAATCCAGAAAAGACTAGAATGATGACAAACGGAGAGAAAACTGAGATAAAGATAGGAAACACCGAAGTCAACTACACTGACGAATACATCTATTTGGGACAACTCATAACTCACAAAGAACCTATGCGCGAGGAAGTGAATAGAAGAATTGCGAACAGCTGGAGAAGATACTGGAGTTTAAAGGAGGCCATGAAAGACAAACAACTTCATAATAACATTAAAGGTAAACTATTTAACACCTGCATATTACCCGTCCTTATGTATGGCTGCCAATCATGGACTCTAACCCGAGAAATGACTAACAGACTAGCAACTTGCCAACATGCTATCGAGAGGAGCATGCTGAATGTCAAAAGATCAGACAGACTGAAAAACAGTGTCATAAGAAAAAAGACAAGAACCATAGATGTAGTACAGAAAATTAAAAGACTCAAATGGAGATGGGCAGGGCATACAATAAGAGGTCATGATAAATGGAGTAAGAAGGTGACAAAGTGGTATCCAAGGGAAGGCAAGAGGAAAAGAGGCAGACCGCAGAAAAGGTGGGACGACGATATAAGAGAAGTGGCAGGACTGATGTGGAACAGAGTGGCTCTAGAAAGAACCGAATGGAAAAGGTTGGAGGAGGCCTTTGCCGATTGGCAAACAGATCTGCAGAAAATAAAAAAGCAGCAAATATTAGAATAAGTTTTATATTTCTACTCTAAGTTTTATGTTTGCTTTAAAATAGTGTTATTAAGTTAAGATATGTCGATCTGAAATAAAGGCTATTATTATTATTATTATTATTATGAGGACACAGTGGAAAACACAGTGGGAGAATGCCCTCCGTGGGCTGAGCACCGTCGTGCCCTCAGGGAAGTGATGGGGGACGGCGAGCATGGGTGGCTCTCCGTCCGACCAGAAACAGACCCGAGCGTAAGGCGCGTCGCGTTCCGCGCGCGCCTCAAAGAGCCATCACACCACCACAGATGGGGCGCAATAGGGCCGATGCCGATTCGGAGTCGCGGAGAATCTAACGGGTAACCAGGGCTCCGGCTCGACGTGCAGGAGAAGGAACGGGGTGGTTTTTAGTCAGTAAGAGTCTGACACTCCCTCCTGCCTCACCCTAGGGGAGCAGTCATTCGATGATTATCCACCCTTAAAAAAAAGTTAACTTTTATTTATGTAGGTACTATATAAACCACAAACGCATTTTTATAGTCCATCATACCTTAAATACCACACGAGTCTTGAGTTTTTATATAGCCGCTTAAACATTTTGAAAATGTATACTTATCGATAATTGGGGGCTTGCAAAGCAGTGGCTTATTTCAATATTCTCTCCATTGCAAAATTATTTGGACAAATCCCTTGTGATCTGCTCATTAAAAATATTTCATAATACTTTCCAATCGGTTGTCAAGTAGGATCGTTTGGAGGTAGCCTTAATCACTTTTACTAGTGTGAGTCTACCACGTCTGTGTGTACTACAGATGTGTGAATGAAACGAACTGTATAAGAGTAGTACCACATTGAACAGAAAATACGCTGCGATTTGTCGCTGATATCACGCAATATGAAAATTCATAGTAAGACACGCCAAATATTTTTCTCTTTATTAGTGCAGTGTAACAATATTGAAAAAACATTTCATTACAAGGTTTTACACACATTTAAATAAATTTAAATTATCCATAAATTGATATATCCAACAAGAACTTAGCAACTGAACAGACAGTGTGATGTGGCTCTAATATTAGTGCACTTGCGCAGTTCAAAAGGACTACAAATCAATTGAGCCCCTGGAATATTCTGTGCCGGGCCGCGACTTCGAACGGACGGTGCGTCATCGAGACCAGTGCCCCTGATCGAAGACTCCAGGAATATCCAGAGGAGGTGCCACCTATCAGTAACAAGTAAGTTGATAGGATCATATTGAACTGTGCATTTGCAAAATTGTTTCAAAATTTGTGTTTTTTGTGGATTTGCGGGGCTTGGATACGCGGGGTGGGTCATAGGGGAAGCGTAATAGGGGAAGGGTTGGTCCCACCCAACCCTTCCCCTATTACGCAACACTTCGATTTCCTATTACATCTTCATAAATCGTAATAAAGTCGAGCTTTTTCGGTAATGTGTTGGTGTAAATTTAATATTCCACTTCTCATGATCGGTAAATTTGCACCCCAATGACTTTCATAGGGTACTTAGGGTGCGGCCTTTTACATCAACCCACGTCGAGTCGCTGCTAAAGTTACTGCTTGCCCTAATATTGGAGGAGGGGCAGTGACTATTTTCTGTCCAAGGTGCTACTAATAACTTTTAATAATTAGAATCTAAAATTAGAATTTTCTCGTTCCAGGCATCACCGATGGATGCAAAACAAGATCAGCAGCAGCAGCCACCGCCGCTGCTGCTGCTGCCACCAGCGCCGTCGGCGCCTTATGAGCCGATCTACACCATCGCTAATCTAAAGCGTCTGACGGCTGAGTTTATGATGGCTGACCTAGGCTCTAAGTACCGCGCGTGCTCCGCGGCTGCTCTGGCCTGCCCCACCGTGAGACGATTGCGTGAATGCCAAAGCCGCCGTGACTTGTTCTGCGAGCCTCCCATTTACAACCCCGACAAGGCCGTGATGTCCATCTAAACATGACACGGCCTCTTATTATCCTATAAGTTATTGATAAATTAAAAAAAAGAAAATACCAAAAAAAATATAAAATGAAAAAGACTAAAAAAATACAAATAACTAATAAAACCCAATAACCAAAAAAATTCTCTACGACGGCGAAACGACACGGTTTTTTTTTACTTCTTCTTGTTAAGGTTAATTAAGGTCTCTCTAGGTTAAGTCATGTCATACCATTATAATTACCTAAGTTTAAGCATAGAATTAAGGCATATATAATCATAAGATTAAGACCTATTTAACCATATGTATCTTTAGAATTAAGTCATATTTAACCATAGATTTAAGTGAAAATAAAAACAAAAAAAGATGTGTGACTTTTATTTCTTTATCCTTTAACCTTTACTTGTAATACACCCTCACACACACACCACCTTACACTACCATATATACTGTATGCACATATCCACTATAGGTATCATACACGCATGCATATGTACACACGCACTGACTAATCCACTTTCACACTCATAGTCACACCCACACAATCTCATACTAACACTTATACACACCACACAATTATATCATACATTTTTACATAATATACATAATACCATACATATACATACATACATACATACACACGTACACACATACACACGTACACACGTACACACGTACACGCGTACACACATACACACACACACACACACACACACACACACATACATATCTCGTTTTGTGTGAACAATAACATTGTGCAGGACAGTAAGATGATTGTCTTTTTCCTTACTCAGATGTTTTCAATATATTTGGGTTAACTGAAAGTTAGTCTTATGATGATTTAATTAACTTTTAAGAAGTTTTGTTGTTGAAGAAGTATATCTACTTCTAAATACTTTTAACAGGAAATATACAAATAGGTAAATAAATATTAAACTTAAACGGTTCATCTTCTTCAACAGCCTACGACTGCCCACTGCTGAGCAATGCCTCTTCTCGCACGGAGAAAGGAGATTGACCAAAAGCAGTCTAGCATAGTTTCAAGTTGAAAAATCAAAATATAATATAGAAATAATTTCCTTATTTTTTACAACCTTTTCACTTCAGGAATTGTATTTTCGTATCCGGAATTATGATGATAAGATTAATAGTAACATAAAAATTGCTATGGAATTTCCGTTTCAAGGACATTGCCGTTCCGTGCTAACTTACGAATAAAACTTCGTGTTTACGAATCACGTAAGTAGAACCTTTCGGCAAAATCATCACAAGAAATATGTCAATTTCCATAAATAGCTAAATAATTTGTAATATCAATACATTTTACAATGTATTTATTTAGTATTTTGTAGTATTGTTACAATTATAATTATTTTTGTGTTCCGTCTCACGCAGAAGCAACTGTCATGCATGACATGTGACAGACAGAGCGGCGGCATTTGGATGCGACGGCTAGGGATGTCGTATCCATGTTTTAAAAATATACCAATATCGATATTTTTAACAATAAAACTACGGTACGATTTCAAAGAAAATATTAGCTCTCTAAAACTGAAACGTAAGTATCTAAGCTAAACTGGCCCGCGTGGGCAGTTTTATAGCACTTTCATATGAATATGTTCCCGCTTATCGCGTTGCTAGTAGTACAATTATATTGTTTGTTTGAATTGTTTATCGTCCTGAAAAAAATTACTTGGCCGTTATAACAAATGAAATATACCTCTAGTTAAATACAAATCATGTCATGTCAGGCCTGTATTGTTTCTATGTAATAAAAGACATGTGCGGTTAAGATATATAAACTTAACCCGAATTTGGTGATGTGAATTAGAATGCGATACGACATACGATGAAAAGTACGATACGTACCTATCGGTGTAGGTATATCGTATGGTGGTGTACCAAAACAAAATAACGGTTTATCACATAGCGTAGTATCGATACGCGTCGCGCGCGATATATATCGCCCATCTCTAGGCTAGCGGCAGCCATCAGTCACTCACTGTTTGTGTTTTTTGAGATTGATAACAGTCACTGCGCTAGTATAGACACAATTAAAGAACAATAGGTTGCGGTCACCGATGACCGCGCGGTGTTTGACAGTTTAAACATAATTGTAGGTTATTTTCGTATTTGTCTAATTAATTAAAAACCCGGATATTTATGGGAAAATGAACGCTTTTATTCGATAATATAATAAGCTGGTCTATAATAAATAAAGATTTATTGTGCAACAACGTAAGACGAAATTCCATAGTTACGTGAACATTCTCCTTTGAGCATTAATCACCACGCTTGCTCATTGCGGGTTGCGTTACGATGTTTTTCTTCACCGTTTGTCTTTGTTGTCTAGATAATTTTAGAATAAACATACAACTTGCAAAAAGTCACATTGGTACTTGCCGTTGGTAAATTTCGAAACCGCACGCATGCATGAGAAGCGGGCGTCTTAACCACCGGGCCGCCACGACACGAACCTCACGAAACAATATAATTAATAACCTTTAAAATTTACTGGCTGAACATCATTATAACTTTTTCTTTATATTTGATATAAGAGATATTAGACGTAGCTAATCTTCTGTTTATTTCATTTTCAGTCATGGTCATCAAATGAAATTGATTGATCTAAATCTATATATTGTGACACGTACTCTATGTATTGACCCTGCACCCTAACGGTTTAAATTGTATCGTTAGTAATTATTTTTGTTTTTGTAGCGTTAAAGGATAGGCCAACTTTTTGACTTTCTCTTGCCAATTCCTTTACCATTTTTTCTAACTGTGTACTCTCTTCTGCAAATATTGCTATGTCGTCTGCGAAACGCAGGTGACTCAAATATTCCCATTTATTTTTATACCTTACCCAATATTTTTTTCTAAAAACCATTTTCAGTACCGCAGAGAACATTTTAGGTGATAAAGGGTCGCCTTGTCTCACACCTTTTCCAACGGGAAACTCAGAGTCATCTCTTTCCATTCGAATCTTGGCCGAGTACTTAAAGTATATGTCGAATAGAAGTTCTACATATTCCCCGTCGACACCCTGTTGTATAAGTGCTTGCCATATTGCTTCGTGTTCTAAAGAGTCGAATGCCTTTGTAAAGGCTATAAAGCATATATATACCTCTAGTTTTACTTAATTCCTTGCATTTTTCGATAAGTTGTGTCACGACGAAGATATGATGTATTGTTGAGATGGTTTTTCGAAAACCCGCTTGTTACGGCGGCGACGACCTTAGTGATTCAGAAATATTGAATAAATGCGAAGAACAATTAAATCAGATGAATAACATGGATGAGCAAATATTAACAAGCGAAGGTGGTATTATACAACAACTTGTAAGAAGTGCAGAGAAGAGAAAAGAACGAGAAGATACAAATAGTGAAGATGATTTTATTATTAGAATAAGTAGAAGTAATAATGTAATTATTTTGTTACAATACTTTTTGCTTTTTGTTTTTCTCAGTACCAAAGCAAACCACTTATTTTACATTATTTGTAGCATACAAGCACAGTTAAATTCGGATTCGGATCTAAAAATACTGTGACTTTCAAATGTCTTTTCTAAACAGCAATCTAGAATTTTGTCTAACTCGACGGTTAAAATTGTAAGCTATTATTATCATTAGACACGATGTATTTGGAGAAAAGCAAAAAAAAGTTAGGAACGAATCCCAATTACTAAATCAAAAAGAAACAAAGGAAGTATTTTCATAAGCTCAATTTTACCAATTCGCCGCCGAGTAAATTTGTAAAATGCTGGCTGGCTGGGGTCACAAAAATGAAGAAAGTGGTGTTAAAGCTGACAAAGTCTATAATTATTATATTATAGAGTGTTTTCGAACTAAAGGAAAACAGGAGAAAATAAAACTATTTGTTACTACTTTACAACCTACCTAGTCAGGTCATAAGTTCTATCACACAATAAAAAACTTTCATATTAATACCTTCATTTGAATTTAGGTTCGAATATATAGAGGTAGAAAGATAAAACGCGTGTCATTTTTAAATTTGATGTATTATTTAACGCGGAGTGGACGATTAAAGAGGACCGTGTCACGGTTATCGCGCGGTTGGTTACGCGCCAACTCAGATTTTTACTTAACCAAAAGATTTGTGTATTTATTTAAAAATCTTTATGCACACAAACAAGCACATGGGTGGACTTAATGCCGCACAAATTTTCTACCAGTCTACCCCCTGGGTGATGCAGAGAAAGTAATCAGCTGGTACAAAGAGCTTGCAATGAATTTAGCTATTTAAAAAAGAATAGTTAAACACATACATTTGGGAGGCAGTGTGTCAGTAAAATAGATACAGATTTAGATCCAAATATCATCATACATGCGACGTAAAGAAAAAATTGTGACAGAAGGAAACAAAAGTATGAACAGATCCTTTCAACGCTGAAACTTGGGTTTACGAAACCAAACCATGGCATCTATGTCTGCAGAAACCTTACTGAAATGAAAGGCGGAGGATATTGTAGTTGATTCTGTAATGCTACCACCCATTAAAGATGCAATAATACCAAAGATTGATTTGAATGTAGATATGAAGTTTAACTGCATCTCGTCTACAACCTCCATAGCTGAGGCTCACAACAGTATCACTGTAGGTAATCACATCATAAATATTCCAAGTTGTTAAGAAAACTGAAATAAATAATCTCAAGAAAACTAAATCTACGTCATTCAAAATTCATTTTAGTTTCAGTGTCTCACAAACCGGGGCAGGCTAGTGCTGACCACCACAGTGCTCTTCTCCTCTGGTGTTCAGATCATTAGCTACCTTTTACCCATGAATCTTTCATCCCAAATGTCACGGGTTAGATATGATTTTTTTATTGAAATGATATACCTAAAGTGTTTTCAATAACCTAAAACATATTTATTATTATTTTTAAGGAGTAAATATTTTTGTTTTTAGTTATTTGTAACATAACATAACATCACGCCTGCCAGGGGTAGGCAGAGGTGCACATTATGCCACTGTACTGTAACACCCACTTTTCACTATTTATGTTATGAGTCCCATGTAATAGGGGGTGAGCCTATTGCCATATATCCCGATATTTCCCCGCACAATTTCAGACTCCGTGCTACTACTGAGATTTTTTTAAAAACCCAGTAATAATTTGCCCGACCCGGGATCGAACCCGAGACTCATTGCTCGGCAGTCGCACTTGCGACCACTCGGCCAACAAGGCAGTCAGTTTTAGTTATTTGTATTTATAATATTAATAATACTTTTAAGTAGGTATATGTATAAAGATTGATATTAAATAAATATAAAATTAATTACTGACCTAATTAAAGATACAATTTAAGATAATTAATATATACAACTTAAAATATAAAAAATAATAATGTGAAACTAAATTATTTACACCTTAAAAACAAAAATATTTTTTGCCTTATGATTTATTTTTATTATTATTATTATTTCGGTCAAACATTTGTTTGTCTCGACATTATAATAATGTCGGTAGTTTAATGAAACCACGGGCCTAAGCCAAGTGAGTTCCATTTATGGGATTCGGATCAATGTTCGCGTCTTCTTGTAAGAATTTCCGAACTATTCTGCACGTATTTAGGATGGTGGCTTTTTGCATGGTCATATATGTATTTTTAGGCAGTTGAATTTGTTGTAAATAATGATGAAGGTGTGTCGGTAGTATACCGGTGCTGGAGAGCACCAGAGGCACAATATATACTTTTTCCATCTTCCAGATTCTGATTATTTTCTCTTTTAAATCTGTATATATATGTATTTTTTCGGTTATTGTTTTTTGTAGGTTGTGTGTGTTAGGGACTGCTATATCAATAATGTATGTATGTTTTTTCTGTTTATCTATCATGGTTATATCGGGTCTATTATTATGAATTGTCTTGTCTGTTAAAATTGCTCTATCGTAGTATATCTTGTGACTCTGGTTCTCCAGCACCGGTTTGGGATTATATTGGTAGTATGGTTCGATTTTAGGCGGTAAAAGATTACATTTTATGGCTAACTTTTGGTGGATAATATTGGCAACTTGATTGTGTCTATGGGTGTAATCAGTTTGGGCTAAATTAGGATATGCACTGGTGATATGTTGGATGGTCTCAGCTGCACGGTGACACTTTCTGCATTTGTCGTTCTGAACAGTGGGATCTTTAAGTATATGTTTTTTGTAATCCCTTGTATTAATGACTTGGTCTTGTATGGTCTTGGGAAAAGTGAACCTAGTTTTAACCATTTGTTAGAGGCGTCTATATCTATGTGCGGTTGTTCCAAATCATGCAGGTGTCGTCTATGTAGTTCCTTCGAGTGCCATCTATTAATCTTCTCAGTGATATGGGTTTGCGGAGTTTTGAAACTGATGTTATTGTTAGATAAATTAAGCGGGGTACAATTTCTGTCGGGATCAACTATTGCTGAATGGATGTTACTAACGTTGATTTTAGAAAAGAAGAAATTACGAAGATTTTGTATTTAACCTTCCCATAATACGTTCAAATCTATGAGACCTCTTCCTCCCTTTTCTCTCTTTATTGAAATTCTCTCGATTGCTGACTTCGGGTGTAGGTAATGCTTTGTTAATGTGGTCCTAATTTTGATTTCTAAACTACGAATATCTGTTCGTGTCCATTTTACTATACCAAATGAGAATGTTAAAATGGGAATTGCAAATGTATTAATAGCCTTGAAAAGATGTTTTGAATGGAGTTGTTTTTTACATAATAAATTCAATTGATGGGTGAACTGCGCAGATAAATCTTTTTTATTTTACAGTGATATATAATTTATTATTATTATTATTATTATTTTAAATAAATTAAACACTAGAGGTATAACAACTCGAAATATATTTTTGGTTTGTGTGTCTATCTTCTTTCTTTGATATAAATGAATCAAAGAAATCCTTACAAGCACAACCACAGTTTAATTTTCTATTGCAGGTCCTGAATTCTTTCAACATCTAAATATCTTTAAATATAAAAATGAATCCATTTTTCCCTTGATCACGGCAAATAAATGGCTGGACCGATTTCACTCATTCTTTTTTGTTGTATTTGTTATTATTAGAAGGTGCTCGAAATAAATACGATTGTTAATAAAATAATGTGTCACTGGTAGTAATATTCACGTAGTTGCCATTAGAAACAAAGAAACGTAGTTTACATACTCTTTGTAAATATATCGGTCAGAGTTAGTCTGTGATCGGAGTTATACCACATTAATTGACTACAGTTTTTTTCTATTTAAAAAACGTTGTGGGTACACTAGGATTTTCTCCTGTGTCGTGGGTGCGTTTACAAACATACAATTTTACACACACATGACACCCAGACCCGGAAAAACCATCTCTGGATCACACAAAGAGTTGTTCCGTGCGGGAATCGAAGCCACCGCGCCAACCGTGCAATCTAACTGTATGGTAGTCTTACAATACACTGTATATCGTTGCTATTGGACTAATAAAAGTTGTTTGTCAATATTACAAGGCACTTAAGTTTAAAAATGAAGCCTCTGGATTGTGATGCTCGAACGGTCAAGTCAAAATGACGCTGTTGGTACCGCCACCAGAGCCATTAGGTACATTCATTGGTTTCCGGAAATGGGCCAGAATCCAGACATTTTTCAACTCATATCCAGCAATAGATTAATTGCTTTGGCGCTACAAAAGTTATTCATATATACCAATTAGATTTCAATAATCACAGTTAAGAAGACAGAACATTGTCTGTAGGGTCAACTATACTTAATAAAGAAATTCATTCAGATAAAAAGGTAACAGATATTTTTTGATTATAGGGGGGTACGAAGTTCGCCGGGTCAGTTAGTTTCTCACTTAGGTACCGAATCGATGCTGATGAATTCTGCCAGAAGTCATTATTCTACGCGATTAAAAAAAAATATATGAAAGTAGCACAGTGTAACGAAACTTAATACTACTTTTGATTGCACTTGGTAGGCAGATGTAGTCAAGCTAGGAACAATAAGATGTAAGAAGAACAGTTTCTGACATGTAGTTGTTTATGCGCCCGATTTTTCCAGAGTAAAGAAATTTCATTATTCTGAACTTACGCATAAAATAATGTAATATAAAAGGCGTGATATTACATTTAATTTGTAGTCAAATTAATTACTAAGTATCTTTTTTTTCCTATAATTTTTTTACGAAAATGAAATATATAGCTGTATTTTAACGTGAAAATAAAGTTATAAATTTAATAAAAAATAGTTAGTACAAAACCATGAAAACGAACCAAGACACACACGACTTTTTTCGGACCAAAAAATAAAATGTGATAACGAAGTCTGAAATTTTGCATAGGGTACGGAAATGGACTCGTGCATCACCTTTTGACCCCTTTTCGAAATAATAAGTGTAATGTAACGAGTAATTTTGATA
This sequence comes from Spodoptera picta, assembly GCA_038387885.1. NCBI lineage: Eukaryota > Metazoa > Arthropoda > Insecta > Lepidoptera > Noctuidae > Spodoptera > Spodoptera picta. The sequence goes on from JAZHFQ010000105.1 coordinate 1,938,760, forward strand.
ATTAATTTTTGAATTTGTTTATCTCAGAAAGTAGAGGAAAGTGACCAAATATGGAATACCATTTTGTTTCTTACGCATAATTTTCACAAACGTTGCAAATAATAAAACTTTTTGTGGTAATTATAACAATTATATATTGTCGCTTTATTTTGTAACAAGAATTGCATACTTTTCTTACTTTTGAGTTAAAAAAAAAAAACTAAACGACAAATAATGGTACCTAAATTTGGAATAGGTACCCCAAATATGGAATAAGTGCTATTAATACGATCAAAACTAAACCGGAACTTAAATAAAGCTCTTTAGTAAGGTTGGTACAATATAGAAAAAAACACAACGTATTTGCAAAAGTCACAAATCCAGGCATCAGTCTCTACTCCGGGGCAATCGATATGTGCCCAGAGTCCACATATGAGGCACTTGACCCATGTTACTCTATGAGTATCATTTGAAAACAGAATACCACAGAAAATACACTCCGAATCTTCAGAGTCTGGAGTTGTATTTCCTATCAAAGCATCAGCTCAGTGTCTGTATCAAACAAAACAATGGACCATTCCATAATTGGATTTTGCAACGACTTTAAACTGACATTAATATTTTTATATTTAAGAAATAAATATAATTAAATACCACCGAAATCGACAAAAGAACATCTAAACTGTCTCTAAAAGTTATTAAAACAATACGATGTGTACTTTTTAAACGAAAAATGCGTATCTTTCACATACGTCAGAAAGTTCTGCAGAAGCGGCAAAACAAAACACTGCAATATTGACGAAAGGTCTCACTCGACTGATATGTCAGAGCCTGTACCCGCAGATGGGGATAGAAACAAAGAAACAAACAGTGTTTCTTGCGTGTGTGAATTATAGTTTCTTAGTATTGCCGGTATTCCATATTAGGGATACTATTCCATATTTGGTCACTTTCCTCTAATGGTCGAATTTGAGAAAATCTTTTTTCGTACAATAGCTACATTCTTGAAAAAAATGACTGGGTGTGCAACATCACGCTACGACACCCAAGAGCGGAGCAGAGGGAGCTTAATCCCGGAAACAGAATTTCATAAAAAACCTGAAGAATTCGGAGATATTTTGGAAAAAAATATGGTAGTCCGAGTAAAATAGTAAAAAATAGATAAAATTGGGATTAAATAAAAAATACAAATATTGAAATAATATTTTTTTCGTTTCAAATAAGCGTATATTTTATCGTTAAACGTGAATTTATGTTCTTTTAACAAATATTTACGGAGATCATAAAATACGAGAATCTTCAAAAAAGTGAATTGGTGCGACATCTATCCATATAAATTCAAATTAATTAAATTACTACTGCACTCTATAACGTACAGTGATAACCTAATTGTTCATGATGATACCATATTCTGTAATGATTATTACTATGTACCATAGATGGTGCTGTCCTACAGGTTTAATGGGTTTTGAAGTAGATGACACTACAATGTCTATGCCTGCATAAGCTACAATGTTGTAAAAATTTTCTAAACTTTTCATAGGTCGTCATATAGTGGTTTTCCCAGTGACTAATAGGTGGAGCTTGTATAAGCTATTAGTTTAAGATTTCGAATATTTACGATAAAATAATTATTTACAGAGGTCAATTAGACAGAGGTAAAATAGACAATCTATTTTATATGTTCTCCTTTCAAGTACTTAGTAGCAAGCGTAGGTTCAGATACCCAACAATTATAACATAGTAACAACAAATCAATATTTTGTGACATCGTCGCGCGTCGCTCCGGTGTATAAATAATTTTATGATCCCGCAAGGTACCTGTATAAAATGAAAATATATATACTTTTTACGTGTAACATATTTTTTTTAATTAATGTATTTTCAGACAAAAGAGTCATTCCAAAAATATAATTTTATTATATATTCAGCGAGAGTGCTTTTGACTGATATAATTTTGAAATTACTATCATAAAGTTTTCACAATGATTTGCCTAAGCCGCGGGTTGAAACTAAAATATTGACATTGGCCGCTCTGCATTGCAACCACAGAAATATTAAAAATAAGATATCTGTGATTGCAACCTTATATTAGAGTAGTACATGTATATATGTAAAATATCCACTTACATAGTTCAGCAGTATAGCATATGCAGTACAGCAACTAAAAAAACCTCACGCTATTTATTTGAACACACTGAAAGGTTATGCAGATGATAATGTTTTCAAATATGTCATAATATGGTACTGATGGCAATGAAAGGTTAACTTATTGTTAATTACCGGGTGTAATTTAGGAATTCAAGCTACTAGGGACTAGAACTTTCTAAAAAACATGAAAAGGGAACGATTTTATGTTGGGTTCAAGGGGTTCCTCGCTGTGCGTCGCAGTCATAGCGACGTCGCATCTTTCGCGTGCGTTTCCACTATAATTTCATTAACATACAGAAACTATTATGTATCCAAGTAGTTCTTTGATACTGTAGCTTTCTATACGTGAAAGATTTTTTAAAATCCGTGGATTTTGAGTAAATAACAACATGGCTTGCATCTATAGCGCGGTACTAAACCGTGCTATGGATACAGCTGTAGTACGGACCGCGGGCGTTAACATTGTGTTCCTATAGTATAATACAGTGAGTAGCCTTAATGTTGCTTGACGCTGGAGCTATCTATGCTATACGTGATAGAAAATCCGAGTATTTTGATTACCCGGTTTCAGATAGTTATTTATTAATCCCATGAAATACGTACTCAATAACTTAATAAGTATTACGTTTCCTAATTAACAATTTATTACTAAAACGAATACAGATACCGACGAGCATGCATGAAATTGGCGTTTCATAGTCTTTGCCTACCCCCATGGGAGACAGGCGTGAGGTTATGTATGTATGCACGAATTAATACATAAGTAAGTAGTGAGAAAATCTATCAAAAGGTTTTAAATTCTAATAAATAAGTTTTATTTATCGTTTAATTTGTTTTTTTTTGTTTCTCTTCTATTTTGGTTCTTCTTTTGTGCACCCAGATTCTTTTCAAAAATTCCATCCACAGGTTGTCCTGGACGAAATTGCCGCGTAATAAGACCGTCCATTGTACTCAAATTGCTATTACAATGTATAAAATTGTTTTCTGTGTGAGTAATAAAGTATAAAATAAATATTAAATAAATATATGTAATAAAACTAAGATTACAAAAAAATTGATTGGACCGGCACAACGCAACATTAAAGGGCATTTATTGTAATAAATACCCCTTAATGCTGTCAGACTGCAAGCAGGGATGTTCATTATTAATGGTTGTCTGCCATCGATCGACGAGAGCTACCTAAGTGCGCTGTTTATGAACTTTCAGGCTTAGACCGCACTATAGTTTTACTGCAGGCGGTTTAAACTACGTGTGTTCCTTTTTATGCACGTTTACGAGAAAGCGCAGATTTTCAATTTTTAAATTAATAATTCTATCTGCTTATGACTAAATACTTAACTAGCGAAAAATATAACGGTAATTTCTAACTTTTAACCTCTACTACTACACCACTACTTTAGAGGTATACTTTTACTTTCCTTTAATGTTTTTTTTTAGTTTCCATTTACAAGCAAGAGAAATTTTGTTGCAAAATTGTCCTCCGGTTGTAGATTTACTCAAAAGTCACCGATTTTCAAAATAATTTCGCGTATAGAAAAGCTACAGTGTCAGGGAATCACATGGATACATTATTTATTCAGATTTTTACGATAACAGTGTCTAAACGCACGCGAAAAAGGTGGCGTCGCTAACCAATATCGTACGTGTAGTAAGTACGGGGGAGTTGAGTTGTAGGTAAATTAAACAGGGTGTAAACAGAACGGTTCCGATAAACACCGACAAGTGGTGGTCAAAAACAAGTTGTTTTTATAAACGTCAGGAATGAAATGTTTCTTTTATGTAATAATAGTTATAACGGCTGAATGCTGATATTGCATGAATAACACGTAAACAAAAACGATTGAAATTGTAAAAACTATTTTTGTTTGTCAGTGTTTTTCCGTTTACAACCAGTATGACTGCCTCAACTTTAGCCGTGCTAGCTAGCCGTTCAAGGGCTTGATAAATAACTATCATCAAACAGGTAAAATTTGTTAATTGCATCTTGTGTTCTTTACCAATACAAGAATAAGCAGAAGTAGTGTTAACTTACGTTACAGTTGTTTTAATCTCATTCACACAAAGAGAACTAAATATGCCGCAAAATTATTTTCTCTCAATCATCGAATGACTTCTCCCGTCTGGATGAGGGGAAGGGAGTGTCAGACTCTTACTGACTAAATACCACCCTTTTCCTACTCCTGCACTTTAAGACGGAGCCTCACCTTTAACGCTCTCCGCGACTCCGTATCGGCATCAGCCTTATTGGGCCTCATCCTTGGTGGTCTGATGTCTCTATGAAGCGCGCGCAGAATGCAATGCGCCGTACGCTCGTGTTTCTGGGTTCTGGTTCTGGTCGGGTGGCGAGCTACCCATGCTAGCCGTGAAAAAAAAATAAAATAATTGCGTATATCTTAAAAGGAAAGACATTTTTTGACAACGTATTATTTTTTATGCTTTATTGTATTAAGGGTCAAAATAATTTATTTTGACTCGGAAATAACACAATGTGAACAACGCGACGAGACGTCGCCATTGTACCTCTTAAGTAGGAATTACAGTAATTATTAATGACTAGCAGGGACTGTACATCTGTTGATTCCCAGCATAACAGAATGCAGATAATTTTTTTATGACATCAGCATGTCATGGAGATGTCATTTCTTGTCTTTATTTTGGGTAAAGGATATTTGTTATTGCAAAGCATTATTTAATTTATAGTTACTGTGTACCTATTTTATACGGTTAATAAATAGACATTGGGTAAACCTTATGTACTAAGTTACGTTACACTTTGATACTTTCGCGTATTATTAATTAAATTAACAGTCTCACTTTATCGTTTGCCAAGGTTTATTCGTTGGCCGAGTAGTCGCAAGTGCGACTGCCGGGCAAGGGGTCTCGAGTTCGATTCCTGGGTCGGGCAAAGTATTACTAGGCTTTAAAAAACTTCTCAGTAGTGGCACGGAGTCTGGAACTGTGTCCGATATATAGCAATAGGCTCATCCCCTATTTCATGGGACTCATAACATAAATAGTGAAAAGTGGGTTACATTGTTCAGTGGCATAATGTGCACCTCTGCTTACCCCTTCGAGGATAAAGGGCGTGATATTATGTTACATTTATCCTACAACGTGAAATATAATTATCGCAAAATCTTGTTAAGCAAGTAAAATTACTAAAAGTCCACCGATTTTTATAATTCTTTCACACATAGAAAGTTCCAGTATCAAGGATTACAATGAGTACATTATTTATTCTGTTTTTTAATGAAAATAATCTTAAAACGCATGCTAAAGAGGCAAGGTCGCTAGGCAATGCTGTTCACACAGTGCGGGAGGTAATAATTTAACAATTTATAAATACATGTAGGTCCATACATAGATTGATTTTAGTCGAGAGACCCCAATGGAAACTTCCTAGCTAGAAACCCTTTGTTTCTGGTTCGATTCATGGGTCGGGTAAAGTACGATAGCGGAGCTTGGTTTGTCTTAACTTTAAGAAGATTTAAATACAATTGTATTGTTTAATTAAATTTATTAGATCCATCCAATATATACACATTTCAGGATTTCTTTCACACAAGGAATGTTGCGATAATAACAATAACATGGTTAGAATATTTATGATGCTTTAGTGTGGAAAATTATGGAAAATTAACATTTATTGTATATACATATTTATATAATACATGTATTCTGGTTCGAAACATTATTTCGAAGGGCATACATACTCAGATCACTTTCACAAAGAAACGCATTCTGAGACGTGCACAAGACATACACATAGCAAGTACTAGAACTAACTTTGGAAAGAAAACAATAATTTATGAGGGAGCAAAACTTTATAACTCGCTACCAAAAGATATAAAAAATACACAATCTTTGTTCCTTTTCAAAAAATTACTAAAATGTCACATCTTGAAGGATACAACAAAAACTATTAATATATCATAAAAAAAAGAAAAAACTATATAATAAAATTAAAATAAATTAATAAAAACTAAACAAAAAAAATAAAACTATATAAAAATAAGTATACAATAAAAACGAAAAAAAAACAATAAAAGAATTATGATGATTCGTCAACAATGTTATAATGGTTTTCGCCTAGTGTGAGCCGATCCTGCAAATGAACCGCACAGAGGGCCGCATCAATGCAGCACACGGCGGTAGGCCGTGAGATATTTGTCATTAAATTGTCTTGAATTTTATAAATACAAATATCTTAAAAAATTCAAGACTTATGGTAATAAATCCGACGAATTATCTTATAAACACTTGCGGGAAAGAGTCAAGACTATGGAAGCCTCATGCTATAGCTGTTACCTTAATCAAACTGAAACATGTATTAAAAATAACCCTAAACATTTTTGGACATTTGTTAAAAATCGTTGCAACTCGAATGCTATGCCTAGTACACTAAAATACAATAATGAATTATTACTAACTGGTGATTCTATTTGTGAGGCTTTTTCCTCTTATTTCCATTCCACTTTTCTCGAGCCCAGCTCAACGGCTATTCCCTATATAGCCCCTGTTTCCTCCTCAAATACTACTGTATCTCCCTCTAATATTTCTAACATTGAAATCAAAATTGATGTTGTGACCAACCTACTCCGCAGTCTAGACCCATCCAAAGGAGCTGGTCCTGATAAAATATGTTCTAAATTTCTTATTAAATGTGGTACTTCTATTGCATTACCTATCTCTATTCTGTTTTCCAAATCCTTGTCTCAAGGTGTTGTCCCCAGAGTGTGGAAATCTGCGTTTGTTACACCGGTCTTTAAGAAGGGGTCTAAGACTGAAGTTACTAACTATAGGCCCATATCTAAATTGTGCATTATTGCTAAATTATTTGAGCGTATTATTTATAATCAGTTATACCCTGCTCTTGCACCTTCGCTTGGCTCCTTCCAGCATGGTTTTTTGAGGGGACGGTCTACAACTTCTAATCTGATTTTGTTTAATGATTTTATTACTAAAGCTATGGACGATGGTAGCCAGGTCGATGTGGTTTACACTGATTATAGCAAAGCATTCGATCGCATTGATCACAACACTTTGATCAAGAAGCTAAACTCTATAGGTATTCATGGGGACCTCTTGAGGTGGTTCTCCTCATAAATCAATAATTGATCGCAGGCTGTAGTGATCAATAATTATATATCTAGTTGGGTCTCAGTGCCTAGCGGAGTGCCTCAAGGTTCGTTACTTGGGCCCTTCTTATTTGTGATCTATGTGAACGACATCGATCTGTGCCTTCGGTCGTCCAAATTACTGTGTTTCGCCGATGACATGAAAATCTTTGCCAAAATATCATCGGTTGAAGATGAATTAGCACTTCAGGCTGATCTACATCGTCTTGAAGTCTACTGTAGGGCTAATAAACTCGATCTGAATCCATCTAAGTGTTCAGTAATTACTTACACTAGGAAACGTGCCGCTCTAGTCACCACCTACTCCAAAGTTGGAGAGGACGGGGGCTGCGTTTAAACGCATCCTCCCCAACCTCGGGGGGCCAAACGCCTCCTGCCGGAGGTTATACGCCGGGGTCGTGCGGTCCATGGCCCTCTACGGCGCCCCTGTTTGGGCGCCAAACCTGTTGCGGCGTCCCGCTCGGACGCTGCTCATGGCACAGAGGGTCATGGCGATCCGAATGATCCGCGGATACCGCACGATCTCTGGGGAGTCGGCGAACCTCCTTGCCGGATTATCGCCGTGGGATCTGGAGGCGAAGGTGCTCGCGCGCGTGTACAGCATGCGCGCGGAGGCACGTCGCCGGGGCGAAACTCCGCTGCCGCGCCAGATAAGTGCGTGGCGGGATGAGCTCCGGCGCGATCTCATGGCGGAGTGGCAGCAACGACTGTCGCAACCGAGGGCTGGGCTCGCTGCCATCGCAGCGGTAAGTCCCCTCTTTGAGGAGTGGCTTGAGAGACGCTACGGCGTCCTCACCTACCGCCTGACGCAGGTCCTCACCGGACATGGAAGTTTCGGGAGGTACCTGTGTCTGATGGGGCGGGAGGAAACGCCCGGGTGTCATCACTGCGAGGACCGCCCTGAGGACACGGTGGAACACACGGTGGGAGAATGCCCTTCGTGGGCTGAGCACCGCCGTGTCCTCAGGGAAGTGATCGGCGATGGCGACCTCTCGCGTCCGGGCCTAGTGCAGGCCATGATGCGGAGCGAGGGGGATTGGGATGCCGTCTCCTCCTTTTGCGAAGCAGTCATGCTAGCTAAGGAGGAGGCGGGACGCGTGAGGCAGCGAAGCCCTGCCTCCTCGCAACCCAGCCATCGCGAAGGACACACCGGGCGTCGGGGATCGCGGGACGATCTCCGGCCACCGTAAGCGCGGGCCTGCGGACGGCGAGCATGGGTGGCTCCCCGTCCGACCAGAAACAGACCCGAGCGTACGGCGCGTCGCGTTCCGCGCGCGCCTCAAAGAGCCATCAGACCACCACAGATGGGGCCCAATAGGGCCGATGCCGATTCGGAGTCGCGGAGAACCTAACGGGTAACCGGGGCTCCGGCTCGACGTGCAGGAGAAGGAACGGGGTGGTTTTTAGTCAGTAAGAGTCTGACACTCCCTCCCGCCTCACCCAGGCGGGGGCAGTCATTCGATGATTTTCCCCCCTTAAAAAAAAAAAAAAGTCACCACCTACATCTTATCGGGCCAGACTTTGCCAAGGTGTGATACCATCCGTGACTCAGGTGTTCATCAAGATAGCAAATTAGTTTTTGACACCCACGTTGACACTATTATCAAAAAAGCCTCTAAATTGCTTGAGTTTATTATGCGTCTCTCTAAGTGCGCCAAAACACTAAAAATTTTGTATTGCACCTTTGTAAGAAGTCAGCTTGAGTATGCGTCTCAGATATGGAACCCACGTTACCATAAGTACATCGACCGCATAGAAAACATCCAAAGACGTTTCATTAAATATCTCTGTTTTCATCAAAAAATTCCTTACCACCCTGTCGATTATCTTCGACTCTGTAAGAAATATCATTTGTTACCTCTCAAAGATCGACGTGAGATGGCCGACTTTTTGTACGTATTAAAAATCTTAAATAACAATATTGACAACCCCGAACTTCTATCTAAATTTCACTTTAATGTACCACAAAAAATATTCCGCAATAACCCACCTTACGTGTGCCTCTAGCATCAACAAATTACAGACAGAATAGTTTTATTATACGAGCGGGTAGACAGTTCAATAATATATGTAAGCAGTATGACTTTGATCCCTTTGCGACTAGCGTGGCGTCGGCCAGAAGACGCATAAGCCTCAGGTTTTTTAAGTAGCATCTCAATTGTATCCCTAGTTTTCGGAATTGTTTATATTATTTCTATCTTTCACTTATTCTTGTAACTAAAGGTTTCTAGTTAATACTAGTTTCTAGTTGATCCTTGCAATTAACTGGTATAATAAACTGTACAATTTTAATAAGCTGTAACCACTGCGAAAATTTTGATATGCTCACCTATCAAATTTAAGTCTGTCACTATACGTGAGGACTTGTAATTGGCTTTCAGTAGTTTATGTTGACTTCTATTTTTATGTAATTTTAGCTGTAAGTCCTCCAGGGTGTAATAAATAAATAAATAAATATTTTAACGAATACCTCCATATAAACTTGCTTACTTTGTCGTAATAAATTATTATGTTAATGTTAAAATCCTAAAATTGTGACCGCTATTACAACCTCTTGTTGCTCCTGGACAAATCAAAAAATGTTAAATTAGTTTAAGTATTTATTTCTGTACAAGTGATTTGAATTCTTTTAGAAATAAATGAATTCAAACCGTAAAATAACAGGTAAACGACGCCGCGACACAAAGACGCAGTCGTTGACATCTATACTTATTTATTATCTATAGATAGTAGCAGCCTGCCAATGCCCTGCAACAAACACGTGCTGATTCCCAACATAATTTAAAAAATATTTTATTGATGTCACTCATATGCCTTTTACTTTGTTTTTATTCGAAATGTTAGTCTAGATAGAGATGTCCTTAGCAAGTATGGATTATATCAAACAGGTATAGAGAATGAAATAAACGAAAAAGTTAGACAGTGATCCCTAACTTTTTCATCTGGGAATAGTGGTCCGACTTAACGGTTCAAAACTTTTTTTAGGTGGATTAAATAGGATGAGAATAACATGCTTAATAACCAGCATTAACTGATTAAAAGTCTATTAATTTTATTTAGGTAATAGTTTTAATTTAAGTTTTTTATTAAAAGTACATTACTATGACAGTACCGATTCTCTTTGTGAAATTTGTTCTTAGTAAATGTATGTTAATTTATTAAACGTCTTAAAAAAACATCACTTCCGCTATTAAAATTGCAATTTATATTTAGGTGTTAGTTGGGCTAAGGAAATAAAATTATTTGTGAGCTGGGTAAAGTAATACATACGTTTTTAGTTATTGTGTACCTACTTCGTGGATAATTTGGGTTGTTCTTTGTTGTAACCAATAAAACTGGATAAAATGTAATATTTTCAACTCGTGTACATATCCATATAGAATAGATAAAATAGAAGAACTAAATATTTTACCCTATTGTTTGTGTACTTCTGCCTACCTATCCATGTACACTTTACTCTTTACGTAATGTTACTCTTTGCTGCTTTCAGACAAAATTATTTTAATTTCAATGAAAGATATTTTTTCTTTTGCTGCTAGATTTACTCAAAATACACGGATATTCAAAATTATTTCACGTACAGAAAGCTACAGTATCAGGGAATAATATGGATACTTAATTTGTTATATATTTTTACGAATTCATAGTGGAAACGCACGCGTAAGATGCGACGTCGCTAGATGCAGCTGCATACGGCAGTGGATCTAATTGTAGTTATGTCTGGATATTTAGGAATAGGTTCGTCCCTTATTGTGAAGGTCAGATAGGTGTGACATTTGTCTTCAGTTATGCCGTAAGAGTCTTCGTTTTGCTTTTTGCTTACCTTTTTGTATAAGTTATTAGTAGTAAATATTTTAAATATTCATGGAATAATAATTAAAAACAGATTTTTAAATTACCTGACGTAACTACCAACTGATGGATTTTCAAATATTATTTATATTCTATTTTGAAAATTTAATTGTACTTATATCTTAGGGTTATTAATTTCAGTTTACAGTAAACAATATTAATATTAATTTTAGTTATTGTATACTGACCAAATGGGGCTAATAAATAGCCATAAAAACGGTATAACCTATTACTATTCTCAATTAATGTTAACTTTCGTTACATTTTGATACTTTTGTGTAGAATTACTGGAATTCATGCTGTATGCCGAATAAAACACATTTCATTTCATTTCAATTAGATTTCAAATTACAATACAAAATAAATCATTAGCAGCTTTGTTAATACTAAAAACTCAAGAGTTTGTTGAATGCGCTAATCTCAGGAGCTATTGGTCCGATATGATTTATTTTTATGTTGGATAGCCCTGCAGTCAAGGTACGCTATAAAACATCACGCTATGTACAATAGGTGTCGAGCAGAAGGGGTACCTTTTTTGGAATATAACCTATATCCCAAATAGGTTGTAGTTCTGATCATTGGTCGATGATATTGCGAAACATTAATAATGGTGGCCCCACGTTTTATTATGATTCCCGTAACATAATATAGAGGTAATATGGAGATGAATATTGAGTATCCCTATTACAGAATGTGAACTTATTATTATTTTTTTTATTACTAAAAGTATTTAATATAATCAACTCTAACTTCAAAAATATCCCTTGTTCCCCATGGGCTCACCGGTGACCGATCTCCATTAACTACATTATAGACCTTATATCCGATATTTAGGGACTACTTTTGTATGAACTAATTAGGGGTGCGATATTTTAACAAGTAATTATTTAAAAACATAAATCATGGCAATTCGAACCCTATTTTCGTCGTCGTATTCAAAACGACGTTTAGGGGACATAAGGGGTAAAATGTCGTAATGGTCCGTAGGCTTAAGACGCTGACCATGCATGAGGATCAAAACCTACAAACTTAAAGTATCAATGTGACTTTTTCCCAGTTGTATGTATTTTGTAAGATTATTTAGATATCACTGACAAACAGAAGGAAAACATCCAGAGAAAACCGGTGCTTATCATTTCTAAGTTTAATCGGCTTTAATCATAAGAAATCACCAACCCACGTTGAGCAAGCGCGGTGATTAATTCTCAAATTTTCTCATTGCGAGAAAAGGCTGTTGATGATAGTGCAGAGGTAATAATATGAGGGACGCAGACACGCCATGAGAACCCCGAAAGTCTAGCTAGGGGCGATAAATTTTATTGATTGATGTCTGGTCCTCCCCGCACGGTTCGCAGGCCCTTCGACGCGACCCTAGTGCGCAAATGCAGTTTTTAGGGTTTGTAAGGCTAGGTGTACACTGGATCTGTCTGGATCATTTACCCTGTATATTTTTTTATACGTAGACGATTCCAATTAGGAATTATGAAGTAGATTTCGAAGGCGAAAGCTTGTTCACTGTCCAGTATTTGCATAGTGTATATAACGTTTATACCGGTCTGAGAATTGAAACCGTGACTCCTCGTTCGGTAGTTGCGCCGGTCTATACACTAGGAACCAATCCAATCTGCTACTCAAAGTCAAAGTCAAAGGCAAAGCATTTATTTCAATTAACTCGTCGAGTACCGTCATTATAGACACAATTATAGAACAGGTTGCGGTCACCGGTAACCGCTTGGTGTTTGACAGTTTAAACCATAGTTTGGTACTTTTGAAACGTCAACAAATACAAAATAAATAATAGTCTGTCAGTCAGTCCGTCAGTGAAATTAGGTGAAGCTAGGTGCTCATTCCAAAACGTAGATTCGAATGGAGAAGAACGAGCAAGAAACTCCATTCGTTACTCTTTTAAAAAAAAGTGCTGCTGAGAACTTTCGAATACGTTGTTCTGGGGCACAAAACTGCTCATTCGCGGGAGTAGTGGATGTTGCAGCATACCTGGAGTCTGATTGAAGACGACAGAAGAAAGTTTCACCTAAAATTGCTAGAGGCCCAGAATGATGCTATAGGAGCCGACCTGAAAGCGCAGTACCCTCAGTAGCGTAAAGAAATCTTTCGTAGCAACTGCAAAGATAGGAAGACAGTGGGCTGACAGTATTGCTGATCACGCTCAAAAGGCTGCAAGCGCTGGGAACCTAAAAGAGAGAGATTTATCTTACTTTTGTCGACTTCGAAAAGTCCTTTGATACTTTGAAGTGGTTTAGCGTCTGGTTTCGTCGACTTGACACGGAGCTTTCGCCAAACATCGTCCGGCATGCGAGAGTATGCACAGGAAGTATTTCTGTGAAGTGACACACAACAGTCTTATCTCCGATGACATAGTGGTCGACCTTCTCATCTTATCGCCGCTTCTTTTCTTGGTCGTTCTGGGTGGGATCATGCTTCGCATCTCTGACAATAGGCGCCGCGGGATAAAGTGGGGGATTATCCAACTTCTTGGAAGATTTCGATGAGCTATGTCTGCTAAGTAATACCTACGCAGACATGCAAGTAAATTTAGACGACCTGCAGCAGGAGGCGGCAAAAGCTGGCATAAAAATGTACACCCAAAAGACTAAAGAAATTAGAACAGGTGTGAAGAAATCTACACCCTTGCTGATTGGCATAGAGGCAGTGGAACACGTTATCTACCTCAGGAGCGGCGTGTCAGAGACTGGAAATACTGAAGAGGACATCACTTCAGGAATCACCAAAGTCCGAGCTACTTTCGCGCAGCTGAGATCTGTGTGGCAGTCACAAAAATTGACCCGAAGGATCAAGTTGAAAATTTTCGGGTCCAATGTAAAATCCGTTTTACTACGGCTTTTACTGTGGCTGCGAAACGTGCATGGTGACCAAAAACATCTCATACCAGCTTCCAGTCTTCGTCAACCGATGCCTGCGTTGCATTCTCGGAATTTACTGACCCGAGACCATCTCCAACATGGAGCTTCAGGACAAATGCCACGAAACCCTAATAGAACGCCAGATTAAGAGCTGCAAGTGGGGATGGATAGGCCACACACTCCGAAGGGCTCCCCACCACATACCCAAGCAAGCCTTGGACTGGAATCCCCAAGAGATAGAAAGCGTGGCCGTCCTCGGCAAACCTTGCATCGCACCGTATTGGCAGAGGCGACAAGCATCGGTATGATGTGGAGGGGGGTGAAGCTTGAAGCTCAAAACAGGTTGCGATGGAGAACTTCAGTGGACGCCCTCTGCCTAGGGGACACAAGATATTAAGTCAAGTAAGTTACGAACGTTTTCCTCTCGCTCCTTATATCACTTGTGTCTAAATAACATAGGACAGTCCATATGACACAAAAAATTACATTGGTCTATGACAGGTTTCGAACCCGCACCCTCAAGCGCGAGAAGCAGGCGGTATGGCGCCACGACGATGATTACAAAACTATTTATTGTATTTGTATAGTTACCTTGTAAAACAACTGTTTTTCGTAATATCTTTTACTTTTGTAAGATGTAAAACCTGTCTTAATTACAGTTACAGGTATGATTTATATGTTTAAAAATAGATTTAACCACATTTAAAACCCCTATTTACATTTTTATTTTAGTGATCTTATTGTATTTTATTTAATAGCGACCTCCTTATCTTATTAAGCAAGGCAGTAACAACCAATTTAAAAAAGGCTAGTGTGCACCAACCCTTGCCTGCAATTTCACAGCCAGACATTGTACTTACATTGCCGCCCACAACGCTCAGTACCTACACATCGCTCACGGAAGTCTCAGAGGTCGGACGTGCGCACGTGATATCTAAATAATTACCGAAATAACTTTACAGTTACTTTTACAATGGCGTCTAATATGGAAGTAGGTAAGTACGTGTGACTCTGTTTCTATTTTTTATTTTGAGTGCATAATTATGCCTGGGCTGTTACTGGAACAACTCGCAATCCGAATGATCCGCGGATACCGCACGATCTCTGGGGAGTCGGCGAACTTCCTTGCCGGATTACCGCCGTGGGATCTGGAGGCGAAGGTGCTCGCGCGCGTGTACAGCATGCGCGCGGAGGCACGTCGCCGGGGCGAAACTCCGCTGCCGCGCCAGATAAGTGCGTGGCGGGATGAGCTCCGGCGCGATCTCATGGCGGAATGGCAGCAACGACTGTCGCCACCGAGGGCTGGGCTCGCTGCCATTGCAGCGGCAAGACCCCTCTTTGAGGAGTGGCTTGAGAGACGCTACGGCGTCCTCACCTACTGCCTGACGCAGGTCCTCACCGGACATGGAAGTTTCGGGAGGTACCTGGGTCTGATGGGGCGGGAGGAAACGCCCGGGTGTCATCACTGCGAGGACCGCCCTGAGGACACGGTGGAACACACGGTGGGAGAATGCCCTTCGTGGGCTGAGCACCGCCGTGCCCTCAGGGAAGTGATCGGCGATGGCGACCTCTCGCGTCCGGGCCTAGTGCAGGCCATGATGCGGAGCGAGGGGGACTGGGATGCCGTCTCCTCCTTTTGCGAAGCAGTCATGCTAGCTAAGGAGGAGGCGGGACGCGTGAGGCAGCGAAGCGCTGCCTCCTCGCAACCCAGCCATCGCGAAGGACACACCGGGCGTCGGGGATCGCGAGACGATCTCCGGCCACCGTAAGCGCGGGCCTGCGGACGGCGAGCATGGGTGGCTCCCCGTCCGACCAAAAACAGACCCGAGCGTATCCGTCCCGAGCCATCAGACCACCACAGATGGGGCCCAATACGGCCGATGCCGATTCGGAGTCGCGGAGAACCTAACGGGTAACCGGGGCCCCGACGCGCCGTGCAGGAGAAGGAACGGGGTGGTTTTTAGTCAGTAAGAGTCTGACACTCCCTTCCGCCTTACCCAGGCGGGAGCAGTCATTCGATGATTTTCCCCCCTTAAAAAAATAAAATAAAAAAAAAACTTACCTTAATTTGTAATTTAGTATACATACACCAAAATTCAATAAAAATACAACGAGTGGATTTTTAGGATATTCAATTGTGTTGCTTGATCGTTAATTATTCAATTTATTTAATGTTTCTTACGTGTTATTTTATTATTATGTTTTTTTTTATTAAATGTCATTAAACACCAATGTGTGCGCGATGGACGAATGTTTTTATGCACATTAATTTGAAATTACCCACACATGTATATTGTATAATGCTGTAAATTATAGTAGTGTCGATGTGTGCCCGCGCAGCGAGTAGCTTTGCCACGTGTATTTACTAATTATAATATTTCCTAAGTGTAATTAGTTATACTATCATAAAAGCTTGTTCCATAAACTACCTCGAAACTCTAGCTAGGGGGCGATTGGCCAATGACTTAGATCAAAATGAGTAGTGAAGTGAAACTACATGGTAAATGGATTTCTAATAGCTTAACAATAACATGGCTTCACCGACTCCTCTAGACCTTCAATATACCTAGTAGTGAACAAAAAAGCGAATTGCGGTAACATGTCTTAGCTTGTTCCATAATCTCTAGGCGTTGTTTACTTAAAGTCTAAAGATTGCAAATGCAACTTCTGGGTTCGATACCCGGGCCAGGTGCTATTAGCTCGCATAGAAAATTGGTCGTGGAGTCTGGGTGTCATGTGTATGTGAACGTGCATGTTTGTAAACGCACCCACGACACAGGAGAAAATCCTAATGTGGGGCAACGTTACACATAATCAAAAACTAGATTCAAAGTACATTATTTTTCTTCAACTTGCCAACTAATACAAACTGTAGTGCTCCATATTTTTTTATAATCACAATAGGTAATTGTTCAGTTTTAAATATTTAGTTTTAATTATATTATGTTCAGTATAAGTTTAAGTAAATTTTACTTAGCAAACCACTAGAATCACTCATACTCACACGTGATTTAAAAAACCATGTCCCAAGTCCATTAAAAATTTTAAACAATTAAACAGTAACACAATACCTTGAAACTATTTCTAGATTAACAATTGTTATTAACAAAAATAAATCTCATTCCAGGTGCCGAGGCTGGCGCAGTAAACCCTCCGAAGGAAGAGGTCGAACAGGGGGCTGAAGCGGAAGCTAATAAGCCAGAAGAAAAGGAAAAGGAAAAAGAAAAGGAAAAAGAAAAGGAAAAAGAAAAGGAGAAGAAAAAGAAGGAGAGGAATGTGCCCCCGCCCAGAGAGAGCGAGGAAATGATCGCGAATCTGCTAAATCGCATGACTTCCATTACCCGAGACCCAGCTATGATACCTATGCTGTTGGGGCAAGATGACAGAATGTTCAATGTCACCCGGCCCACTGTTTTTCACTCTGAAAATGATGACGAGATTGACTACATAGTCATGCCAATCTAAAACCTGATATGACTATGCAGTCTGTCAGTCTTCACATTAATTTCTGCTTAAACGATCAATGTATTTCTTTTGCTTATTAAAATAAACGATTGCGTAATGTAGTGACATATTGTTTGTTTTATTTATTATATTGTATGACTGCCTTCGTTGGCCGAGTGGTCGCAAGTGCGATTGCCGGGCAATGAGTCTCGGATTCGATTCCCGGGTCGGGCAAAGTATTACTGGATTTTTTCAAAAATCCCAGTAGAACCACGGAGTCTGGAAATGTACCCGGTAATAGGGGATGAGCCTATTGCCATATGGCAATGGCATGGGACTCTTAACATAAAATAGTGAAAAGTGGGTGTTACATTGTATAGTGGCATTAAGTGTCGTAATGTGCACCTCTGCCTACCCCTTTGGGGATAAAAGGCGTGAAGTTATGTGAGTTATGTTATGTTGTATGATGTGTTATTTTTATTGATACATTCTTGCACACCATCTCACCTGGTGATCGATACCTATATATAATATAATATGAACCTTGTCGCCAACCTGGTAATTATAAAAAATGTAGTGTAGGTTTAATTCCAGTAATGGGCTTTCAAGGGATATATGATAAGTCAAAAGCAGTCTGAAAGACATACTTGTAATTAAAATTAACATGATTGAATAAATGAACGAAGGTAGATTCTTAAAGAGGTGTCTAGTAGTTATTCCCTGAAACCGGCGGATGGCGCCTCGGATCAACTTGAAATTTAGTTTCTGCTCACTAGATGATGCCTGTGTAGCTTGAGATCATATTTTCCTGATGACTGTTGGTTAAAAGTATAATTTCCAATGAGCGCGCATGAGCGTCGCATGACATGTACTTTAAGTTTCAAAATGTAGTGTTCCTAGAAACCCATTAACCATCTAAATTCAATTCATAAAATGGGCAAAAAGACAACGCGCGATAATGGTTGGATAATAAAACTATGACCAAACTTATGATATTTGTTTATTAACGGCCAATTTAAGTAACTTATAATCGGTAAATTTTAATGCAGAAATATATATTTGCATATAGCGTCGTGTGTTGTGGCAAGCTAGAAGCATATTGGTTTCATATATCTACTATGGTTAAAGACAACACTTGCGTGTCGTGTCGTGAACATGGCACCATAATACGCCACGACATTTTAAGTCATGGGCTCCATACAAAATGTGTGCGAATTCTGTCTCTTGCAAACGAATCTATCAATAGCTTATTATTTTGACTGATGGGAAGCTGTGATCGAATAATTAAAGGCCGGCACACACCTATAAATAAAAATAGGTTTTCTAGATGACTCAGTCAGTTAAAGATAGTCTTGCCTGAAATATTTTCTGGGAGTTTTACGAAATGAAACTAGACACAATTTCCCATAATTTAGATGTGTCTAGATAGATTTTTTGTAAAACAAGTATTTTTGGCGCCAGAGCACGGCAAAGTATATTTCGATGAGCATTTAAGAAAATGAATTGTGTTGTATGTTTGTATATTATAGCTATAATATACATTAATATATGTATGATGTGTTATTTTAGGTAGGTCAGTTCAGTCAGTTCAGTTCAGTAGGTCTGTGATGGCATTAATATTTATATAATTCCTAGGACTTGGCGGGAAATAGCTATATTATATGTATAAATACTATTAGTCTATAATTCATGACAACTCAAAATAAAGAATTCAAATGACGTCTAAAATTACATTAATAATAGACATCTAACTTTAAACTTATCGAGGATACCAATCCAATTTACGTCATTGAATGGTGCTAAAAGACATGAGCCTTATCAACAGCACAGTGGGGTTCAAATTACTTTCTCATGGGCGCTATTGGGGTGGTTCGCTGAAATGTAAGTTTAAACTATGTGCTATAAATTAAAGATAATATTTTTTTCAAAAGCATTTAAATGACATTAACAGAAAATAAAGTGCAATAAAACTTGACTTTTAAATAGCAAGTGATATTTTTAACAATTTTCGACTTGTTCAGAAACAGACCAATAGTTATTTCGTGAGTACAAGGGGTAAAATTGCACTTGCGCACTAAGTGAGACCTGACCGATCAATAATTGCAGATTTCCACCGCTGTTAATGGTCGACGTCTCCCAATAAATCCTGTATTGGAACGGCTGACCCTACCGTGAAGTGTTAAACAGTGATTAAAAATCCATCTAAGGTAAGTGTTACCATATTACGATAGTTATTTATTAAATTTACTCAATATCTAACCCTATTTCTAAAAATAGCCTCTGCCTTGTTCTTAATGTAACAGCGTTCGATAAAAATTGCGACGCAATAAACAGCAACAGATACAAATAACATTATTTTCGTAAGTACAGTCTCCATAGTAACATATCTACTATTGATACGTAAGTATTTTTCTTTGCGAAATATTAATTAATATTTCCTTTCTATGATTCTTTGTCTTATGATGGTCCTTGATGAAGACAACAGCATTTACGTAATATCAAGTGCGATGAGAAAGAAATATAATGTCGTTGGTGATTTTGTTGTTAGGGACGACGGATAAGCAGAGACGTCTATCTCGCCTCTCTCTCAATATACGCACCCACGTATTATCAGTTATGTTACTAGTCTCACTGTAATAGGCGTCGAGAGCACATCGTGCTGAAATTAAGACTGAATCAGACTTCGTGATATAACTGGTATCGGTAGTGGTGGTAGTAGTAATGGTGGTGGGAATCTAACGTGGTACCGTAAGGTAAAACTTAGTCATATTATTTCATTTAGTTAATTTGTACTCTATTATTAAAGTTTTTTTTCGCATTGGCGTAATAGACATCCTACTAACATTCACACCGTTAAAATTACAGAAAATGCTGCCCGGGGAAGTGCCCCTGCCTTTACCCGTTCAAAATGAAATCCCTGTGGTGAACACACGCCCGCGGAGGAACCAGGGCAATAGGCGTACAAACCACCGCATAATTGTGCGTCTGCCGCTGCGCGCCGGAGGCGGCGGCGGCAGGGGCGGCGGCGGCAGCGGTGGTGGCGGCGGCGGTGGCGGCGAGGCGGCTGCCGCGGCCCAACCAGCGTGGGTGGAGGACGCCCCGCCAGCCGAGTCGCCGCGTGAAACTCAACCGCGCAGCAACGAAAACGACGGCGAGTTCATTCACCGCCGCACCGGGAATGGTAACCTTTACATTCTACTACTCACTCTAATATTCAATTACACGCTGTATATGTGTACACTACGTCGTGCCCTCCTTCTTAGTCAATGAAGGAGGTACATATTTCTCTTAAGAAAATGTCATAATAGATCATTTGTCTCAAATGATAATCTGTCTTTAAGAGTTTCGCCATCCAAAATTGAGTATTGTTAGGTGGTGGAATATTTTGTAAAATTTTACATGTAAAATTTCTAGTTAAATTAAAAAAAAATAGTTTCTTGATATCTCGGGGGATACCTTATTTGGCATAACTCAGAGTAAATATATAAAGTAAGTAAATGAGTATTCTCAATAGTTAAGGCGTTTTGATTCATTGGTGGTGAAAGTTTTTCCGATACACGTTTTCCGAACTTGCCCTGGTGTAACTATTTTTCACGAAAAAAATCTTAAAAATCGAATCAATTTTAGTGGAACCGAAAGCTTTACAATTTTACAGGAACAATTTTATTATTTTCTTCTGTACTGTACCTATTTAGGAATTACCTTCTAAAGATATTGTCTAAAAATAGTAACCTAACGTACAAAAATACTCCTTCAGCCTGTAGAAATATTTTCTCAGAAAATGTTTTATTTTTAGCATAACCTTGACACGTAGCAATATTGAGGAATAATCCCTAATTCGATTCCCTCCCACGTATTTTATTCGGTCCATTTTTATATACATACATATAAAGTATAGCTACATAAAGTATACAGATAGGTACACAAACAATACAGTTAAGTGCATATAGTACAATGCAAAATACATTTATACAACTTTTTCCTGTATTATGCCATCAACATAAAACAGTAAAAGAACATTGCAAAGCGGTATAAGAGATATAAATAAATAAATTACTTACATTATTTCATATTTTGCGGTAGCTATGGAACTACTATAATTATATGTTACGTAGATATATTTAATAGAGGATATAGTACAAAAACACCATCACTTTCCACCCACGTTTGTGATAATGCACCACCGTGGACGGAAACTGTTGGGGTTCTTCCGATAAAGCAAGCAAGTTCAGCACCCTTGTGCGCAGTCGTAGGAATTTATTTGGGCCAGTATTGATTACGTACAATGTACCCCTAAGCATCTGCAACTTATTGTAATTCTAATATAGTGTTTAGTTCATAGAATATATTTAATATTTTATTTCTACAGAACTGGTGACGATGCATGTCTCCGTGCCATCCAGACTCGTAGCCAGTATCAGCGGAGGAGTTCTGAACTAGATGTTCTAGACAACAACAATCGCATATTCTGTCTGTTCTATCTTCTTCACTCGTTCGTAGTATTTGATGTCAAAGTAAAAAATTTCGAACGTTTATATGGCCTCAATAAGAATTGTTTGTAAGCATGGTGTTGTGAGAATACCGCTCGAATGTTTGGTTTTGTATTAAGACTTCTATGTTTATTATAATATTTTTTTATTGAGTAAATTATAATTATTAATTATATTATGACCAATCTGTAAACTCATATTGCCAAAGATTTTGTTATTTATTTATATTATAAATGAGGTTGTTGATTCAATTATAAATTTATGTATATCGATTTATTTTTAGTGACATTTTTAGTCATGTGACTTTTATTAAAATATGTAACACATACAATATGGATGAGTTTTCCAAGGGCTACAGTTATCTTAGCAAAAAAACTAGATTGGTCAATTTACCTTATACTTACTCTATTTACCTGAAACATCACTGCTAATAGATTTATTTTATAAAAGTTTATTTTTAGATGGATTTAAAAAATTGCAGAAATTATTTATACCTAATATTATGTTACTGGCAGAATAACAAACCCAATCTAATTTCATTTAAATTAAATAAATATTGTCTGTAGGAATATTTACTGTAGACCTTACACCATGTATACGTAGTGAACATTTACTGTCTATACAGTTCTATCTGTATCTCGTATATTTCAATAAAGTATTTACTCTCTTCACTAAAGGCAGTCTTTTAGTTTGCCATTTCATTAAGTAAGTAATCCTTACCTTACACTAGCTTGTGGCCAAATCACTTCACAATTTACGTATACTTGTAAAGATGAATGAGAGTGGAATGAGCAGGATAGCTGTTCAAGGGGTTCTTATTTGTGTCTCTGTCTCTGTCTTCCCTTGCTCAATTTTGGTGCAAATACGTAAGTACCTTACTGTCCTAAAAACAAAGTCCAAAGTTGAATAACTTCACATTCTGTATTCAAAAAGGCCAGAGTGATTATAATAAATAGTCCATCCACGTTTTGGGGTTTGACGTCAATGGGTTATTCGTACAACGCGGTCGACTGATTCTGACGTCATTACAACGTTTCTGTGTACTTATTTTCATTTTCTTTCAAGCATGTACTTACATCGCTAATACCATCCGGTTAAATTAAAAGATACTTATTGAAACAGCGGGCAAACATGATTTATTCAGGTTTAAATAAAAACTAAATTGTATTGATAATTTAGAAGTAGACTATTTGATATTCATGTATCTTTGTCTTAATATTTTTTCGTGAAAATGGTAACAAACATAATAACCCATATTACATATAATACATATTACATACATTCTTACTTTTCATGTTTCAAATATTTCCTTACCAAGGTTAATAAAAAGAAGATAAAGTAATTTATTGGGTGTAAACGAGACGTTCCTGAAAAACGTCATCAGGTGTTGGTAAAAATCAATTTTCATTTGTAGGAAATAAATAAAAATGAAACTACTATTAAAATAAATTCTTTAATGTAACAATAGTTGTGATCAATCGCTTAAGGCTGATATTGCATGAATAATACGTCAATAAAACAGTTTCTGAACAAAAAACTATTTATAGTTTTTTTAAAAGCCTGCTTTTCGGGATCATTTTATTTACACTGCAAATAAAAATATAGGTAATTTGTGCATAATATTCTTATCAAGTTTTATTGTACTATATCTAAATACACTAAACTAGTAAACTCTCACCCAATAATGACATTATCAATACCATTTTCTATGCTGTAACAGTAACAAAATCCGAAGTAGCAATGGGGAACATATCATAAACTTTGCATCAGAAAACAATCTAACAAGTTTAAATACTATACAGGGTGTCCAAGAACCCGGCGTCCAACTGGATTCCCATGATGCCCCAAGTTCTAACAGTACTCAGAAAAATATTTTAAAAAATCCACCCCATGTACTTACAGAATTATACTGATTTCAAAAAAAAAGGGGAAATGAGCACCCCCTGTGACATACTTTTGAATGCTGTGACTGCTAATGCTGATAATTTCGATATTTCTTGGAGGTTTTTAATCTAGGGTATTGCTGTGTCTAAATAGAATGTAAAAATAAAGTACTTATTGTACCATTTTAAAATAAAATATTATTTTAACTAAAGGTGATATGGAAAACTATTGAATTTCGCAACTTTGACCGACTGTAGTGTAAAAAAAATGTACCAAAATAGTATGGCAAGTGACGTCAAATTTTGACGCGTTTATTCCTCTTTTTAAAAAGGTATAATACTTACACATTAATTTGAAAAAAAAATTTTTTGATAATATTTTTACTCAACAACCCAATTTTTACGATGTCTTACAGAATTCTTAGAAAGAAAAATTTACGACGAATTGAATCTAACCTCTAAAGAATTACTATTGTATGCTCATAAAAATAACAACAGGCCTCTCAAAAAACAGGTTAGACCGTAAGGGACGGTATGTGCATGCATCTCACCATAGTGATTCGTTATTACAACAGGAGGGAGCAAGACAGAAACTATCTTTGCGATTTGCTGGTTCTTCTTTATGGTACCCCATTATTCAGGTAAGAGTGAGGGAGAAAAAGGTTATCCGAGCCGAGTCGCGTTTTGTGAAACAATCCTGCAAAAACATCGAGAAGACGAAAACTTTATCGACAAAATTTTGTGGTCAGATGAATCAACATTTAAGAAGGATGGCTACATGAACCTACACAACTTGCACGAGTGGCATGTGGAAAATCCGCACTTGATGCGAGAAGATAGATCCCAGTACCGGTTCAAAGTGAACATTTGGACCGGTATTCTCTGTGGGAATATTATTGGTCCATTTGAGATGCCCGAGAATTTGACTAGCGAATCATATTTAAATTTTCTTCAAGATGATTTGCCAAACTTACTAGAAGAGACCCCACCAGATATGTGCTTCCTACACGACGGCTGTCCAGCACATTTTCGCGTATCCGTTAGAGAGTTTTTGGACGAGCAATACCCGAACAGGTGGATTGGGCGATCAGGAACAATCCCGTGGCCAGCCCGCTCACCTGACTTAAATCCGCTGGATTTTTTTTTCTGGGGAACTATGAAGGAGCTCGTTTATGCGAAGCCCATTAATGACATCGCTGACCTTCGTGAGAAGATAACACAAGCAGTGCAGGTGATACGTCAAAAAAGTTACTCGCGAAACATAAAGCGGTCCTTTTTAAGGAGAGTGAGAGCTTGTATTGCCGCGGGTGGTCAACATTTTGAACATTTTAAACATTCATTCATTCATTTTAAACATTCATCATTTCAGAGAGGAAGCACAACGTTAGCTATCTCTGCTATAACGACTACATGACATAGGCACGACGTTAGCGTATCATGAGTCACCAACACAGGAGGTAACATAATCAATAGTGAACCATAGGCACACACAACGTTAGCATAGCTCACAATCATAAAACATAGTCAGAGAGGAAGCACTACGTTAGCTATCTCTGCTATAACGACTACATGACATAGGCACGGCGTTGGCATATCATGAATCTGAAACACATGTATAACATAATTAATACCTACGTTAGCATATTATTCAAACGCACTTTACACACACAATACACATCAGATATCACACAATGTTAGCGTATCATATTGTGTAGGAAGGTAATTCTCAAAGAAGACGGCACACATTTTTATAACTATATGCTATCCACATACCACTATGAACTCCGCCACAGTCTGTGTCGCGTGTTCATACTAGTCTGCTTGCTATTAGCAGTCGTAACACTTGGCGCTGTAGCCTTCACCACAATATACGGGCCACAAATGACTGAGATGATCTTGTCAGACGTTCTGTATCCGCTCGGACACACCTGACTATGACTTTTAGTTCATCCTAAATTTTATTTTTTTGATGGAATCCTGTAATCTTACACATTATCACCGAATCAGCATCATCGTTGATCTTCGGAAAAACTTACTTCAAATTTTTTTTATCACGCAATCAACATGGTACACATGTAGTCAGTATGTAAAACATTGGCTACCAGTAAACTTTACTCATCGCGAGTCAGCTAACATAAGTAACACTAGCGGTTCAATACCTGGACATTGGTGTTGCTAAAATTAAGGAGAGTATTCATAAGATCCAGCATGAAACCTCTCAAGTAATATATCAAGGTAATAAACGAGATTAAAACACTGAAAACTGGGTTGTGTAGATATTTGAAATTTTATGCAACAAAATGATAAACAATTTAGGCATCATCTCTCAACATACAAAGATGTATCCTGACACTCTTCGGAGTCTAGTCACATTTCACCAGAAGTAGAAAGCACTCACGGCCTCCTAAGAGGTTACCCATGCAGTGGACAAACCAAATTAAGTCTGTATTTAGCAATTTGCGAAACAAGTGGAGAACGGACATACAAATTATGGCTTATAGTAACTGTGAAGTGCATACTGGCATGGCAACCTACCTCCACTACAGTACAACAACCACATCAACACATTATCGGGTAACGCTGCTAAGGAGACACATACTGCTGTCTACCATTATAACAACAGTACTTCCCTGTACAACTACCTAAACATGCATGATTCAAGCAGTAACATGTAGCATTTTTCACAATTCTGCACAAGTAAAATATGTTTTTCATCAACATACAGCAGTTCTCCTGTTCTGATTTTAATCTTTAATCTTTGGATTACATTACTTTGATATACATAATCTCAAGTCAAGCAAAGATGTAAAACTTCAGCTAAACCTGAACACATACTTTTAAAAAATTGCAACTCCATCGGATAAAGATTTGTAATTCAAAATTCAGTTGCAAGATGCCACTTCACATGCATACATGCATTTATACATTAAGTTAAGTAAAAGTTTGTTAATGGATTGACCTCTCTCAAGTGTAAACATAACAAATAATGCCTGATAACATAAAAACCCAAACAATCTTACTATTAGTTAACAGTTGATGTATTTTGCTTTGTAACAAACGACACCAACAATTTATAGTTGAAACTTGGTTCAATATTACTACATACATTGAGATTGATCAGTATCCGTACTCATACCTTCCTACAAAGTATTCAAAAGCACGAAAGTTTCACAAACTAATCCTTCACATTAATCTTAATACAACCAATGGTAACCCATGCATTGAGCCTTGGACTTAGCTTTTAAGCAGTTGCCGTTGTAAACAGGTACTCATTTTCATTTCAATAATTCAAACTTTATATTCTTGGTATCTTACTGCTTCATACCAGGTCTGGTGTCTATATTGTTGATCAAAAAAGTTAGCAGATAAAGAATACTGAATATAAAAGTAAGATTAGATCTCACCAGCCTGTTTATTGAATGTATTGCTTCTACAACACGGTGAACCAAGCTTGCATAGCAGTCCAAGCAAAGTCGATTCACCTACTGCCACCAACCATCGACGCTAAGCTACTGCCGCAGTCATGAACTGTAGCTGTAGCGACGTCAGCACAGGCAGGCGCACCGGTGTTGAGGTCACGTTTCCTCACCAGCAATCAGGCAGCATCACTCCGCCATGCAGTCAAACAAATCAAAATTTAGTGTTTCAGTTCACTTAACTTTACACAAGCCATGTTAGCAGAATCGCCTAGGAATATTAGCAGAATCACTTCAGTGCCTACCTGACACGACAGTGCATACCTGACATAAGTATAACAAATTACAATGAAAGAACATGAGATTGTTAAAGATTTTAACATTAGTAGGAACAGTTTGAACATTGAGTTCACAATTTTATTTATTTGTAGCTTACACTTTTTTTTTTTTTTTTTTTAAGGGGGGAAAATCATCGAATGACTTCTCCCGCCTGGGTGAGGCGGGAGGGAGTGTCAGACTCTTACTGACTAAAAACCACCCCGTTCCTTCTCCTGCACGTCGAGCCAGAGCCCCGGTTACCCGTTAGGTTCTCCGCGACTCCGAATCGGCATCGGCCGTATTGGGCCCCATCTGTGGTGGTCTGATGGCTCTTTGAGGCGCGCGCGGAACGCGACGCGCCGTACGCTCGGGTCTGTTTCTGGTCGGACGGGGAGCCACCCATGCTCGCCGTCCGCAGGCCCGCGCTTACGGTGGCCGGAGATCGTCTCGCGATCCCCGACGCCCGGTGTGTCCTTCGCGATGGCTGGGTTGCGAGGAGGCAGCGCTTCGCTGCCTCACGCGTCCCGCCTCCTCCTTAGCTAGCATCACTGCTTCGCAAAAGGAGGAGACGGCATCCCAGTCCCCCTCGCTCCGCATCATGGCCTGCACTAGGCCCGGACGCGAGAGGTCGCCATCGCCGATCACTTCCCTGAGGACACGGCGGTGCTCAGCCCACGAAGGGCATTCTCCCACCGTGTGTTCCACCGTGTCCTCAGGGCGGTCCTCGCAGTGATGACACCCGGGCGTTTCCTCCCGCCCCATCAGACACAGGTACCTCCCGAAACTTCCATGTCCGGTGAGGACCTGCGTCAGGCGGTAGGTGAGGACGCCGTAGCGTCTCTCAAGCCACTCCTCAAAGAGGGGACTTACCGCTGCGATGGCAGCGAGCCCAGCCCTCGGTTGCGACAGTCGTTGCTGCCATTCCGCCATGAGATCGCGCCGGAGCTCATCCCGCCACGCACCTATTTGGCGCGGCAGCGGGGTTTCGCCCCGGCGACGTGCCTCCGCGCGCATGCCGTACACGCGCGCGAGCACCTTCGCCTCCAGATCCCACGGCGGTAATCCGGCAAGGAGGTTCGCCGACTCCCCAGAGATCGTGCGGTATCCGCGGATCATTCGGATCGCCATGACCCTCTGTGCCATGAGCAGCGTCCGAGCGGGACGCCGCAACAGGTTTGGCGCCCAAACAGGGGCGCCGTAGAGGGCCATGGACCGCACGACCCCGGCGTATAACCTCCGGCAGGAGGCGTTTGGCCCCCGAGGTTGGGGAGGATGCGTTTAAACGCAGCCCCCGTCCTCTCCAACTTTGGGGCCAAACGTCGGAAGTGTTCTATGAAGTTCCACCGACTGTCGAGGACGAGTCCTAGGTACTTCATCGTCGTCTCGACGTCGATGGTAACTCCTCCCGCCGTTATTTGGGACCCACCCGGAGGTGGCGCGTTCCCGCGGCCATGAAAACACATGGCCTCGGACTTGTGGAGCGCCACCTCGAGTCCCAACTGCCGGATTCTCTCAACGACTGTCGCAACCGCTGTCGCCATTAAGTCGGCCGCCGCCTGGTGTGACCTCCCGTGCGCTAGCACCAGCGTATCGTCGGCGTAGCATATTGTGCTAACGCCGTTCGGGAGGTCGGTGCGCAGCACCCAGTCATAGCCGATGTTCCACAGGAGCGGCCCCAGAACCGAACCCTGTGGAACACCGCGTGACATCTCTCGCCGGTTCCACTCGCCCCGGTGTAGCTTACACTTACAAATACACAAAAGCATTGTAGCTTTTCAAACTGGAATTGGAACGTACTCACCGTAGTCATAGTTATACGTTACCACAATTTGCCACAATACCTCGATCACAACGTACCTACTAAGCATATGAATACGAACTTACATAAAACAAACGAAAAACTTTGAATAGTCAATCTGCCGTATCATGTAAGTATTATCTACAGAGAAAGTCAGAACGCATGGAAAATAATCGTATCCCACTTCTGATATTAGAAACTTAAAAACTGTCATAGAGTTCACCTTACTCTTTGATATTAGGAATATATTGGTTTTAAACAATTTAAACCACATTGGATTTTAGAAACTCAGGAGGCAGGAAAATTAAAGAGTACCACCATTACAATTCACCTTATATTGTTAACATCGAAATCAAATTACAAATTCAGAACTAGCTAAACCATAACTATTAATTGGAAAGAAAAACAACAACAACAACACATAAATAGGCAAATTGACTTTCAAATATGAAAAAAATGAATATGAATTTATGATTGTGAGCTATGCTAACGTTGTGTGTGCCTATGGTTCACTATTGATTATGTTACCTCCTGTGTTGGTGACTCATGATACGCTAACGTCGTGCCTATGTCATGTAGTCGTTATAGCAAAGATAGCTAACGTAGTGCTTCCTTTCTGACTGTATTTTGAATGATTATGGATCAATGTGCTTCTTTGTGTTGGTAACCAACGATATCCAGATCCAATTTTTATGTTTTCAGGTGCATAAGATATCGAATTCATACGTCACGTTTTTGGTAATTGGTAAGATAAACGATTTAATATGGGTCGATGTGTCTTCGGTGAAAACCGGTGTCCCGACTCAATCCTCATGTTCTCAAGCGAGGATTATGTTGTTTCCACGGCTCATTACGGTAATATGATGCCTGTCATGTAGTCCATATTAACAGAGATAGCTAATATTGTGCCTCTTCTCTCTTTTTTTTTGTGACTAACGATTGAAAATGGATCGATGTGACCGCCGGTAACCACCGTCGTCCCGATCCAATCCTTATGTTCTTAGATGCAAACGGTATAGAGTTCACAGCTGAACAAGCTGCCAGAAGCCGCGGTGATGTCTCTGCTACGGAGCATGTGCTGTAAATGCGACTACGTGCGACACAGGGGCACGAGGACGTGCTCCAGTCAGGAGAGGCCGTGTTAGGAGCATAGACAAAAAGAAACGAAACGTCATCGCGTAGCGGGAAAATATAATCTATGGTTCGAAGAATGAAAATGTCAAGATGGCGGGAACTCGGAAATTATTGAGACGGCCTATTTGGTGTTGAGGGAATTTTATTCTATTTGAAAGTCAATTTGCCTATTTATGTGTTGTTGTTGTTGTTTTTCTTTCCAATTAATAGTTATGGTTTAGCTAGTTCTGAATTTGTAATTTGATTTCGATGTTAACAATATAAGGTGAATTGTAATGGTGGTACTCTTTAATTTTCCTGCCTCCTGAGTTTCTAAAATCCAATGTGGTTTAAATTGTTTAAAACCAATATATTCCTAATATCAAAGAGTAAGGTGAACTCTATGAGAGTTTTTAAGTTTCTAATAGTATGTATAATATTGCCAGTGTAACTAAAAAAAAATTTTATTTGATCTAGCAACGGAACATTACTGAACATGTTTTTATACGTACTTTCGGATATAACAGTCACCGCTGATCCACTATCTATTTGAAATTGTAAATTCTTCCCGTAAATTGAAACTGATTCCGTCATTGGTTCCCCACAGACTGAGCGTATGTTAAACAATGACTTACCGTCGTCGACATCCCCGCTCACATCACCCGCTGACACGTAATTCACCTTATTACAAAGTTTACGCAGGTGACCCTTGGTGTTACACTTATTGCATTTATAGCTTGCAAACCGACACTGGGATGACTCGTGATTATTACGACCGCACACTGTATAGACTTTATTTTACCGGCACTAACGATTTTAGCACTGTTTCCTTGTTTGGCGATCTTGAAGACCGGTGCCTGCTGCCCGTGGACAACCGTAGTACTAGTGGCACCCGCACGGCACAACGCACGCTCTCCGCCAGCTCTACTGCCTTGGCCAGGGTCAGCTTGTCGATATCCTGCGCGAACAGCTTCTCCCGTTCATGTCCCGCTACTCCCATGACGAATCGATCTCGTAACGCTTCCTCGACGTTACTAAACTTACAATGCGCTGTAAGTTCTCTCAGCCTGGACGCCCATTGCGTGTACGACTCACCCTGCTGCTGCACAGCCGCGTAAAAATTGTAACGCTCGCTGAATCCACATATCTTTGGGAGAAAATGCTCATCCAACAATTGCACTAACTCATCATACAGTACTCCTTGGATATCCTTCGGCAGTGCCAGGTCTGCCGAAGGATAATGAACTTATAAGTACCGTCACTTAGTGCGCTGAGCAAGATCACCCGTCTCTTGGCTCCAACTGCATCATTTTTCGGAACGATATCATTTGCAATAAACCATTGCGTAATTCGGCCTTTGTACGAGTTCCATTCTTGCACATTGTGATCGAATGTGGACAAAATTCCAAAACTATTTATTTTGGGATTAAAATATGTGGGTAAACTCGTCGCCACTGTTAAGTATGTTATATCGAAATATGAATAAAAAGAAAGAAGGCTATCGACACACACATTTTCGTCTTCCATTGTTTTACAAAATTCGCGGGCTCCGCCACGCACATAGATCACCATAGACTATATAGTCTAGTCTAGTATAGTCTAGTATAAACTATAGAGGTACTATAATGATAGACTATACTATAACTATAATGTTGGAGATCCGTAAGCTAGGCGCTAAAGGAGCAGTCCTCTCACAGATGAAGCTGGTGTGGGAGTACTCCTCGTTGAAGGCGGTCCAGTACATAGACCTCTTTATCAAATCTCACTGCCGTGCATTAAGATCCCTTCTGTAAGCCCCCAACTAGCCTACAGTCGAGTTAAAGACCCCAACAGCCACCTTGGGCTGAATCAGGCCCATTACCTAAATCTCTATTATGTTGATATTAGTTATGCAAAAGCTAATAAACTTGTAGAAGACAACTTCCAAATGTCCAGCTCCTACCATTCCTACCACACGCTAATGATCGATAAATACATTAAGGAGGCCAAGGCGAAGCTCACAAAACGAGGGTGCCCCATCCACTCATCAGCGAAAAGAAGAACCCGGAATGCAGACTCAAAGGAAGAAGAAGATGAACCGCCCACCAGGAGGCCCAGAGTTCGCTAAAAAGGGGAGAGAGGCAGCTGGCCCCAGGAGACTACGTGCTGTTTCCAGAATTATAAAGATAGTTAGTTACAAGTTGGAAGTTGAACAGTTCTCCGGGTAGATGTTTAGAGAAAAGTCATCCTGTGCGCTACACCGTTCATCACCTGCTATCCTCGAGATTTTACCTTTAACGAAAATCCAAGAAATCCACGCGGTCACCGGTGACCGCGCGTATGCTACGCGCCATTCCGTCAAATACCAAGCGGTCACCGGTGACCGCTCTCACTCACTGCGTTAATAACCATATTTTCGGTGCTTATAGACTACTTTTATATGGACAAGAATGGTTATCTATGGTCATAGATAAATTTCGTATCCATTTAACGCATTACTTTTTATGTATAATCTATGCTCCGATGTTTTTTTTTTCGAGTTGACTTTCACTGCTAATTTTGGTGCGCGAAATGTTTGAACTTTGACAAAAATTCAAGATTTTAGTATATTTTACTCATGTAAGTATTGTTTGTTATTATATCTTTATTATTTAGCATATAATCATAGGGGCGGGGGGGGGGGGAAGCTAGGGTATGGTTTGGTGGGAATCGCTGTTGGTGAGAGCAGCATTGCCTATAAAATGACAAGATGCCTTATGCTGTACTCGTGGCGCAGTACCGTACAAAGCAGAGCCCTAGCCAGTCCGCGCCAGTCCACGTCCCCGTCGTCCTCCCTGGGACCTGCTGCAACCGCGCCGCCGCGCGAGCGCCACCTTGAGTTGCAGCTAAGCTAACAGATGCAGGGCGCAAGGCGAGTATTCTGCGCCTTAAAACAGAATCGACTCACTAGGGAGGAAACCTGACACAAAACCGAGCATATCCGCAGGCTCTGAAGCGGCAGCCCCGCTAGCGGATTAAGGCACAGTGGGCTAATCACCTGCTTGCCCGCCAATATTTGATTCCTGAAACCGAAACTAAAGTAAACCGGACTGATCTTTTAACGACGACTTTTGGCATGAAATTACGGACACGAATTGCTTTTTGGAATGTACGGACGCTTAGTGAAGACAACCGACTAGCCCAAGCAGAAGTAATAATGCTTTCCTACAACCTGCAGATACTCGGGCTAAGTGAAGTGAGAAGAAATGGTTTCGGTGAGCTGAGAACGTCCAGGGGCTTAACTTAGCTGTATTCCGGCAAAGAGAGTGAAGAAGATGTACGTGAGCATGGCGTTGGGCTCATCCTCTCTAATGCCGCAAAAAAAATAGCCTCCTGGACTGGAAACCGATCTCCGACCGAATCATATACGCCCGTTTCAACTCAAGAGCCCGGAAAATCTCGATGATTCAGTGCTACGCCCCAACTAATGCAGCAACAGAAGAAACCAAAGACGATTTCTACAATGCCCTCAACGCCACCCTGAGGCGAATAAAGAAACAAGACATCGTCATTGTCATGGGAGACCTGAATGCAAAAGTCGGGGCCGACACCACAAACCACACACGGCACATGGGCACGCAGGGACTTGGAGTGTGCAACGAGAACGGAGAGAGGTTCATCGAGTTTTGACAGAACCATGATCTGACCATCGGAGGAACTTTATTTAATCATGGCGATCACCACAAGTACACGTGGAAGTCACCCGATGGCGTCACGAGGAACCAAATTGACCATCTTGCCATTAGCTCTAAATGGCGTTCCTCATTACTTGATGTCCGCAACCGCAGGGGCGCCGATATTGACAGCGACCACCATCTCATAGTTGTTGAAGTTCGGCTCAAGGTTGCTGTGGTCCGTACGGCGGGAGGCACTGGCAGGGTCGGAAGAAGATTTGAGGTCAGCAAATTAAATAACTACGAGACGCGTAAATTGTTCCGTCTCGAATTACGCAATCGTTTTGCTGCTCTCGATACGGCCCGAGACTTGTTGGAAGAGGAGTGGAACCGCATCAAAGTGGTCTATACAGAAACCAGCTCCGCCGTTCTGGGGCACAAAACGGGTCATTCGCGGGAGGAGTGGATGTCGCAGCATACATGGAGTCTGATTGAGGACAGAAGAAGGCTTCACCTGAGATTGCTCTAGGCCCAGGATGACGCTATAAGAGCCGACTTGAACGCACAGCACCGTCAGAAGCGGAAAGAAATCTATCGTAGCACCCGCAAAGATAGGAGACAGTAGGCTGACGGTATTGCTGATCACGCTCAACAGGCTGCAAACGCTGGGAACCTAAAGGAGCTATATAAGGCCACGAAAACGCTGACAGGTGCCTCCAAGCTCAGGAAGAAAAAGCCACTGAAGTCTACCTCTACTGAGGTAAAGACGGTCAGCTCATTGTCACATCCGAAGGGCAGCTGCTTCGCTGGCGTCAACACTTTGAGGAGGTCTTTCGCATGTCAGCCACAGCGACACCTGGTGCACTAGCTGTTAATTCCACACCACCTCGGCTACTCGACATCAACACGGAGACTCCATCAGCTAGATCCTCCTGGATAGGCTGTCATTTACGAAGGGAGCAGGCAAGTTTCCGATCAAACCGTTCATGTACGGACCAGATCAACAATCTTCGTATCATTCTAGAGCAGGCAACAGAATGGCAAAGGGAGATTTATCTTACCTTTGTCGACTTCGAAAAGGCCTTTGATACGTTGAAGTGGTGTAGCATCTGGTCCCGTCTACTGGACATAGGGGTTCCGCCAAAGATCGTCCGGCTGTTGGAGAGTATGTATAGGACTTATTCCTGTAAAGTGACACATGACAATCTTATCTCCGATGACATAGTGGTGCACGCGGGTGTCAGACAAGGCTGCCTCTTATCACCGCTTCTCTTCTTGGTCGTTCTGGATGGGATCATGCTTCACACCACTGACAATCGGCGCCGTGACATAGAGTGGGGATTATCCAACTGCTTGGAAGATTTGGATTACGCCGATGACCTATGCCTGCTGAGTCATACCCACGCCGACATGCAAGCAAAATTGGACGACCTGCGGCAGGAGGCGGCAAAAGCTGGCCTGAGAATTAACACCCGAAAGACCAAAGAAATTAGAACGGGTGTGAAGAATACTACACCGTTGCTGATTGGCACAGAGGCAGTGGAACGTGTCCACAAATTTTCCTACTTCGGGAGCGTCGTGTCAGAGACTGGAGGTACTGAAGAGGACATCACTTCAAGGATCGCCAAAGCCCGAGCTACTTTCACGCAGCTGAGACCTGTTTGGCAGTCACGGAAACTGACCCGAAGGATAAAACAGAAAGTCTTCGGGTCCAATGTAAAATCCGTTCTGCTCTATGGGTGTGAAACGTGGAAGGTGATTAAAGACATCTCACGCCAACTTCAAGTCTTCGTTAAGCGATGCCTGTGTCGCATTCTCGGAATTTACTGGCCCGAGACTATCTCCAACGTAGAGCTTTTGGAGAAATGCCACGAAAGCCCAATCGACTGCCAGATCAAGCGCCGCAAGTGGGGATGGATAGGGCACACGCTCCGAAGGGATTCTAACCACATACCCAAGCAAGCCTTGGATTGGAATCCCCAAGGGAAAAGAAAGCGTGGCCGTCCTCGGCAAACCTGGCGTCGCACCGTACTGGCAGAAGCGACGAGCATCGGTATGACGTGGAGTGAGGGTGAAGCGTGAAGCTCAAGACAGATCGCGATGGAGAACTTCAGTGGACGCCCTCTGCCCCATCTAGGGGACACAGGATATTAAGTCAAGTAAGTCAATATAATCATACTCCTTACCGTATAATTTGTAAGAAATACATTGTTGTAAATAATAAATAAAGCCGTTATAGTTTGTGAATATGTTTTGCGATTTTCGTGTAAATTATGGTGATTCTAATCAGTGAAAGTAATGAAACTATTGTAAAAAGTGATTAGAATCGTGTATACTACGATATACCTCTAGTAATGTGTTTGTTCAAGAACAGTAAAAAAAAATCTTGACAAAAAATTTCGAGTAACGGTCGTTTTCTTTTCATAAGCCATTTTGGTCCTTATTTGTATTTAGCTAAGGATGAAATTTTTTTAAGATTAAGATTTCACTAGGGAAACTTGTGTGTCAATAAAATTTTGCCGCCATCATCGATCGTGATAGCGGTATTTTATATTTATTGTATATTTATTTTTACATGAATAACATAGTTTTCTAAAGCTCTATAATGAATTTACTTATATACCTCTAATTATTATATATGTTTTTTATATTTCTCAAAATAAAATCAATTGAACAGATCTAAGGGTACATAAATACGTAAGTATGTAATACTTTTTATACTTTTCGTTTTATAGCATGTCGAATTGGCGGATAAATCAGCAGCCTCCGACGGACTTCCTCAATTTATTGTTTGACGAGGAAAATCCGGACGTCGAAGAGGAGAGCGGCGATGAATACGAGGAGTTCATTGAAGACGAGGTTTGCCTTATAATATTTATTATTAGTTTGTGAATTATTTTATTTTTATTGTATTTGGATGGGAATTTTTCGTATGGATATAAATTTTTTTTTTTAGAATGAAGTCTTTAAATCGAATGTTTATCATTCATCGCCGCCGACTTGCATAGGGAGCTTTCCAGGAATGGTACTGCTTTTATCTTTTTTTTTGTTCAATTTGAAATATTTTTATTCTTACAGTTGGGTTTCTGTGGTTTTGATGTTTGAATATTTTAGGATTCATCGCCACGTCCTTCAGCGTCTCACGACAGGTCACGAACCCGATATATCTCAACACGTCGTTGCAATCGTAAGTTCATTGGCTTATATTATTTACGACTACTAATTTTCCGTATCTCACCGATATGGAATAAATGTACTAAAAGTATTTATTTTTATCCGGATTTTCGGGGAAGATGGCCAACCTCTGGACGCTGAATTCATCGTTGAAGTAGACGACGGCGACATGGACATGGCGATGGAAGAAACATTCTGGTCCCCGGATGCTCACGCTCTGTATGTGTCCCCTGAGGAGCGTGAAATTAATGAGAGTGGAAGAAATGAAAGGGAATCCAGTGAAAGAAGGAAACGTAAGCGACGAGGTGGACGAAGGGGTGTACGAGGACAGAATGGGGGAAAGGGGGAACAATCAGTGGGAGGTGGGACACCCACTGAATGAAATCTGGACGAATGACGAAGACGTTCCCCCTGAACTGGTAAGTTTGGCGACGGATGTATTAGGGAGACGACAGATGAGAATGGAAGGTGTTGAGAGAGCCGAGAGATAATGAACGAGAGATTAATAGCGGTAGCGAAAATGGTGATGATATTTTCGACGCTGATGATGGAGCTGATAGTCTCCCAAGACTGGAAGGCCAGAACCTTCACTTTGAATGGTCTACTATGGAGACCTTTTAAGGCCAGGAGGAAATTTTTAGTCCAGAGCATACTGGTTCTGTAAGCGCCTACAATTCGGCATATGATGCTTTTCGCTCCTATTGGAGCGATGACGTCTTAGGCCTAATTGTGGATGAAACGAACCGGTATGCCACTAAAATGCCTGCTGCTTTCCAGGGTGAATGGTATCCCACTAATTTTCATGAAATTTTATGCCTTTTTTCATTCTAGATGGTGTTAGGGATCATCAGAATGCCAACTATTGTTAGTTGTTTTTCTGTCGATCCTCTTCTGCAAACGGAAGTTTTCAGACGCATGTTCATACGGAAAAGGTATCAAATGTTATCAAGAGCCTTATTGTAGATTCTGACCCCGCAGTTAACAGTTATCCAAATCCCTCCAACATAAGCGCCGCTAGCAGCTCTGATCCACTATACCGTATGAGGCCAATAATTGCACATTTAAATTCTAGGTTTCAGGCAAATTATATTTTGCATAAAGATATTTGTATTGATGAAAGTTTGGAAAAGAAGATTGCATTTTAGACAGTATATTCAGAACAAAGCTGCTAAGGTTGGTATCAATACTGTTGACCTTTGCGAAAGTACAAATGGTTACTCGTGGTCGTTCATTGTTTATGCTGGTAAGCAATGTGCTGACTTGCAGACGTCGCCATGTGTACTTAAAAGTACACAGCTGTTGTGAAGAAGCTCATTAGTCCTCTACTATGGATAATTGGTACAATTCGCCTCTATTAACTAGATTTCTGAAGCTCAATGGTACCGACTGCGTTGGTACCTTGAAATCTTCTGGTAGAGACGTTCCCGTTATAATAAATAAGGTTCTTCTTAAAAGAGGCGAGTTTATAGCGAGACATTCCGGCGATGTCTCTGTTTTATCGTGGCAAGACAAGAAACGAGTAACCATGATTTCCACTTGTCATGGTTCAGCAGTAGCTGAACACATTGGCCTGTTCTGCTAGAACTGAGTGCGCAGCAGCAGCTAACCGTAATTTCCGGAAGCGTTGCATAGCTGCTTCTTCAAAATATGTTTTAAATTTTGCAGGATGTCAGTGTGGGAACTGCGATTTCAACATCTCAAAAGCAGAGTTTACATCATCAACAACATACCTCTACCTCGTAAACATCCTTCGCCAACATATAACCTCACTTTTCTTTACCCACCAAATCCTTAACTCCAAAGTCCATTCTCTTTCCGTTACCTCCCAACAGGTTCACGGGGCCGGCGGCTACTTCCGAAATGGTTCAGCTGGCGGTTTGTATGGCTTAACATCGCAACATTTAGAAGCCATAATGAGTTGACGGCCTTAATCAAATTTAATGCTATCCGGCAATGTGAGTGAATCCGTCATCGGTGT
Source organism: Spodoptera picta (assembly GCA_038387885.1). NCBI lineage: Eukaryota > Metazoa > Arthropoda > Insecta > Lepidoptera > Noctuidae > Spodoptera > Spodoptera picta. The sequence goes on from JAZHFQ010000105.1 coordinate 1,978,009, forward strand.
CTTGTACGAGGCTAACTTATGTAACCTGCGTAAGAAGGATGGCGGTATTTGTCCCATTGCTGTAGGTTGCACTTACTGCCGTATCGCAGCCAAACTTTGCTGCGCCTATTACAAGGAGTCGTTGACCAGCAAATTCCAGCTTTCAGAATCAGGCATTGGTTGTAAAGGAGGCTCCGAGGCTGTAGTACAGTACCTATCCACATTTTTAAACAGTAACCAAGTGAGTAAATTTTAAAGTTTGACATTTAACTCCGTAAAAAGAGACGCCTCGTTAACTGAAATACAAACAGAAAAACCCAAAAGTTACAGTTTCCTTTGTGCAATGTTATCGAAACCCGTCAAAATTATCTAAATTACCCTCTTGCGCCTGCGGACGGCGAGCATGGGTGGCTCCCCGTCCGACCAGAAATAGACCCGAGCGTACGGCGCGTCGCGTTCCGCGCGCGCCTCAAAGAGCCATCAGACCACCACAGATGGGGCCCAATAGGGCCGATGCCGATTCGGAGTCGCGGAGAACCTAACGGGTAACCGGGGCTCCGGCTCGACGTGCAGGAGAAGGAACGGGATGGTTTTTAGTCAGTAAGAGTCTGACACTCCCTCCCACCTCACCCAGGCGGGAGCAGTCATTCGATGATTATCCCCCTTAAAAAAAAAAGACCTGCCAATTTCAGTTTTATAAATCTTATTATTCGTTAACTAAATTCAAAATTTAATGTATGGTATTTAGATGATGGAAATTTAAGAGAAGAAGTCGACCTTGTTATGTAAGATTTGATCATATTAAAGAAGAATTGAGTTCTCTATAGGCCTTGACCTAAATTTATCAAAATGTGAACTATACATTCCTGACTCTCTAGACAGACTAAAGACTAACAAAATTTAATCATATAAGCTCCAAATATCAAAATTACTGATAAATAAGACTCACTTCACCTCCTAGGTTCACCAATATTAGTTGAATATTTTCCTACATTCATCGAGGACAAAATACAAAATTTCGGCTTTTACCCTGATTCGGTATAGTTGTTTTGGACCAAAATTTATTTGTCGCAACAATTATGAAAAATTCACATATTTTAGAAAAAGTAGACAAAGATATTAGACACACATTGTCACCCATACTTACACTTAATGTGGCAATGGATGACCGAACTTGGCAACAAGCTACCTTCCCATTCGCATGCGAGGGCTCGGTCCGCAAAACTTCAAGTGGTTGAAATACAACATAATACTCTCAGCCAGTATTAACAATCTTTGATCCAAACCTACCTATCCACCTGTACACGGTTGCTACTGTACTGGGGGAAGGAGCATTATAATAAAAAATATTAATTATTAATTTATTTAAATTAAATTTATTTTAATAATATAAATAAAATAGCATATATATAAATATAGTAGCATATGTTTCGAGAAAACTAAATAGAGTACATAAAAGGAAGAAAGCTATTTATCTTGAATGCCTGACAAAATGGGCAACATAATTATTGATAGGAACTTCACTGATTCCTCAGATCACAAACCAATGGAAAGATGAACATAAGATCTAGAACAGATTAAAAATTAGGAAATCTAACATACTACTATCACAATATAATTTTCAAATTAAATATTTATCAGGAAGATATTACATAGAAGCTCAAATGAAAACATAGAAGTTTGGAACATGAACAGTTTAAAATAGCACAATATACAATAACACTAGGAGGCATCCTAAAAGATCCGGTATCAAGTCCAGTATCCCAAGACAATGCCACATGGAACACCCATTATATATAAAAAAAAATCACTAAATGGTATTCTTCTCATTCTATTTCAAAAACAATTGGCTTACACTCACATATTTCTATATGACTAAGTACTATATGCGATAAAAAAGTAATTCTCTTACTTCATCATATCAGTGTAAAGATTAATTTTTACTTTAAAACATATCATTAGAATTTAAAGGACGGTTATGGTTTTCAACATTTAGGCAATTATTCGAGGAATATAAAGCTATGGATGCAGTTTGATTTGTTATGACAAAGTCTTTTCCAGTTCTATTTACTGTAGGTATGGTTGGCATTGTCATGGGGCACCTGTCTACCTATACTAGAACAAATGAGTAAAACAATACTGTAAATGTGTTAAGTAGTGATAAAATATTGATCTATTTTCAATAGCCTTTTTTGATACAAAGGTCTCAGTGCCTACTAGATTAAAAGGTATCTCTACTAATATTTTATCTTACCACGATTTAGTGAAATAAAGTAGCTTGCATAAGAAATAGCAGTGATAACCTAAGCACATTATCCTTAAATGATTGTGTGCATTTTATCTTGTTGTCCGTTTAAATTTATGCTAAATGAAACACCAATCTTTTTTTTCTTTTTTATTAGGGGATAGAAAGCGGAAGAATTTGTGAAAATACAAATTTAATCTTAATTTTAATAGAAAATATCCTTTACTTATACTGACTTAAGCATAGCTTAATTATCACTAAAATCACTTATATAAATCAAAACTAATGAAGGTATGACCAAAACTTATCAAAATGACACAAACACAAACATGACAAAGACAACTTACTCATACCTGCGTAGTTTCGCCAGCGAAACCACAACTTTTTACACACATTGAATGAATCAAACAAATCTCAAAATATAACTAACCAGATAGGATAGACGCGCGAAATAGCTTGTGGAAATTTGCGAAGAGTAGATGACATATATAATTTAAGCCACGGTTTAGATGAAGAGACGCTAATAGGACAGAGGGAGGGGGCTCACTTGTGTGAGTGCGAATTTACAGATGCAAGATGCGGCGAATAACTTCATCTGCGGTAGGGCGAGGCCAGACTTGGTTGGCGGCCTGTCCGCGGATGACCACATAAATGGAATCCGAGATTCGACGTATGGGCGCCATATTAAAATATTCAGCGATACTGTTAGGAGCGGGGCCACGCACTAAGCGCGGGTCGGCTGAGTTGCGGATGTTAACTTCTGCTACTCCCGGCCAGTTGTAGCGAGAGAGGCAGGTGAGACTCTCAGGATCGTAAGTCATCTTAACTGCTGATGTACACCTGGAATTAGTTATAAAATAAATTTAAGAAAAATCTTTACATAGTCTTAGGACAATGGGCTCAAAAGGGGTTATGGGTATGGCACCTGGAGGAACAGAGGCCTTATTGTTGAGTTTTGATTTTATATTACGGGGTTAACACATAAAGAAGACTGACCTATAATGCTTTCATTTAAAAGTCTTTAATATATGGTTAATATTCGGAAAAATATCAATAACTAATACATTGATGCCGAAATGTAAAAATGAGGAAGTTATTAAGTAACTATCGCATTCATTGAAGATATCAATAGATGACGATTAGGGGAATATGTGATGAAGTTTAAACACAGTTTTACCCACCTGGAAGATCCTTTAGTCGGTAAAATGTGGTAAATACGTAGATCGCGGAAGCTGCTGGTATGGCGGCCGAATGTCCGATTATTGATTTTAAAAAGCTTCGACGCAACACGGTGTTGAGCTGCACTCTCACCGACGGGGTTGTTGTCTGTGTAGGACGAATTGTAGTGTAGATATCGCTTTATAACTATCCAACCGATGCATAATGCTACAAATAATCTAATTGACTAATATTCTTAAAATGAATATAGTTATCATATGATACGTCTCGTATAATAGTCGAAGTAGTATACAACAAGCAATATTCGATGCAACACAGTTAATATGATTCAGTAGACAAAAAAAACCTTTCATCTTAAAAGTATCCGAACAACTTATTATGTGGCACATAGTTCATACGAATTATTTTCGATATTCAAATTCATTTGATACAAAGTGGTTATATAGACATTGCGATACAGGCCCTCGCGGTCAAGAACATTTACTCCGATTTTAATTTCGATATTTGAAACGTAACAAAAGAAGAAATCTGCTTAAAAATACCCAATAAATTTATGATTAAAAATAATAAAATACTTACATGTTAGTAACAGTCCACGCTGTATCAAAATTGCATGAATACTAACATTCAGCGGCGCGTCGCCGTATTCTCATAGGGGTTCATCTGGGGCTCATTTTAATTCTAGTATTAATAACAAAAGCGTATAGAAAGCAGCTGTATAGTATAAAGGGGATATCAAGGATATTTCGACTGCAAACTACATTGATTTGAATTTGAAATAAAGAATATTAACTAACATAAAATAAAGAAATTATTTGAATAAAATTTATGAAATAAACAAAGTGTAGAACTTATAACTGCGAAAAATAGTGACACGCAGTTACCTACAGCGACTCGAAACCAGCCAGACATGATTACCTCGCCTAGTCGAAGAAATCTTCCTTTTCTTATGGTTACCTCAGTAGCCAAAAAGTTAACTCGATCTGAGGTATGCAAGAAAGAGATAGAAGCTAGATTCTACTGAGCATGAGTGAGAAAATAAGATTTTCTTTTCTCTCAAGTAACAGTTACTTAAGAAAAATGTTTTCATTAGAATTTGCTATTACGTGACTTGACTTACGTGACTTGGTTTACAACTCTATCGAATTCACAAAATTGACATAATATTTTTATGTCATGTAGCACATCATTAGCAAGAGGATAGACTGGAGAATTAATGAGAATGTTAGAAGATTCCGGTCCCTTTTGGTTTTTTTTTGTAGCTATATAAACAGCTGTATATGTGAGATTTAATTTAAGTTTAACCTTTGCCGGTTAATTAAAACAAATTATGTTACTTATTAATTTCTATTCGAAAGTACTCTTAAACTCATATCTAAAATAAATCAAAATTAAGAGTTTTCTAATTTTTATTTGAATGTAAAATGTGGTTGTTTTTTAGTAAAACAATAAAAAAAAATCCGCTGTAGCAGAAAGTGGGTTTATTTTACACTAACTATTACTAAAATTTTACACTAACTACCACTAAAGTTCTTGTATAGACTTCTATAAAGAAAATTAATATTTTGCTAACTATTTCTAGTGTAAATCTATATACGCTATAGCTTTAGAATCAAAACTATTCACTTCAAGTTTAGAAGGTTCATACCTAGTTAACCTTTACCGATTTCTTTTAATTACATATATATTTCTTAGAATGCAATTTTAAATATTATACACAACAATAAAACAAATAAAAAAACCATTTAAAACATAATCAATTAAAATTAGGAGGAGTTCAAACTACAGACCTTTATTTTTAACCATAGATCATGGAATATGTCTGCCACAAGTCATTCTTTACGTAGGATTGTGTATAGTTATCTTTACAGACATGAACAATTAATACAATTTAATACATAATAATACAATAAATGCAATATAAATAAATTACACGAGATATAATAAATGCAAAGTATTGATCGAACATTGTCTAAAGAAGCCCATTCACACGATATATGAATGGCCTTCTTTGAGACCATAAACAAAATCGACTAACGATTTGCAAACTTATTTTTATATTGATTGAGTTCAAGAATGGCTTACTAAAATCTCTTACAGTATATTCTTCTATTTCCTAATAATAACAATCGTTTGTTTTATTATTATATGTTTTTATTACGTAAAGTCAAATCGATTATGAATACCGATGACAGAATGTACTATAGATAAATTTTAGCACCAAAGACGAACACTAATATAGAGGTAAATGTCTTTTAGAATGTAATAAATATAAATAGAAGAATTATTTAACCAAAGTTGTTCAACTTTTCTTATTGTTCTAGTTGTTATTACTGTTCTGTAATAACTATTTTGTTATTGCCTACGAAGTGCTACGGTCGTAGCCGTGCCATCACGGCGTAGCGGATTGCCTGTTTACGTATATAACTTTTAAGTTAAAGATAGTGCTTTTTTTTCATTTAATATGTTCAATTGTTTATATATATATTAACTGTAGTATATCATGACCTAGTTATGGAAACTAGGGTAATCTATGTGGTTATAGGCAGCAGTATAATTAATGTTATTCATATCTGTTATTCATAGGAATTTCAGAGTAAGCTGTTTGTAAATAAATAAAACTAAGGATTGCAGATTAGAAAGATTTTGTCCATAAATCAATTGTAAACCCCTAGATTTGTTTTTAGTACATAGATTTAAGATTATATTGATATTCTTAGTTTTATTTCATACAGGATGACATTTGGGATGAAATGTTCATGGTTAAAAGGTAACTGATGACCTCCCACATTCCTGTAAAAAATTGTTAGTCCATGCGCCAAACAACCTGTATAGATGGACATTATATAAAACTAGCCTTTGCCCGCGACTTCGTTCGCGTGGAATAGTGACTTCCGGCAGATTTTTGGTTTTACTCACATAGTTCCGGATCTTTTCAAAAATTAAATGTGGAAGATATTCTAGGGAACTCTTCAAAAATCAACATAATGAGCTCTACGTTTGAATTGAAGATATGTATACTCGCTTAGGGCATTAAAGCCCATCGAAAAATACGAAAATGTTGTTATTCCCTTATTTTCAAAATATTATTTTGATTTGTCATTTCAGAAAAAAAGACCGTCTCTCTTGAAAAATTACCTATTCCCTTAATAACCAAGCTTAAAACTATATAATTTAAAAGGAACGATCTAATTAATTTAAAAATTAAAATGAATTTAGAAATACAATTTTAGTATCTACTAATAATAATCGAGATCAAACTATCAATCAATCGAGATCAATCCTCAATTCCACGACAGTACCGAAGCACTCGGCCGATACCCAACCAAATGCGTGTAACGAAACCATAGCGCGATCAATCCCAACGCCATCTATCGAGCATAGTGACAACTCGGATTATTTATCTATACTCCGTTCGGGCATTTTCTTTGTAGTAAAAGTTTTATTATATTGATGTTATTTTTTTTCATACCTTTTAAATTTACTTTTTTCCGATGAATTAAAACAATAACATGAACCGAACTCGTATAACTATCGACACCATTGCGCGATCACCAACTCGACATAATAGAATTATCTTTGCTCCGTTAGAGCATTTTCTTTGTACATGGCCGCGCCGCAGCCGCGCCGCCGCGCGCCGCGGGGGCGTGGGCGGCGAGCGCGGCTAAAAGTTGTATTATATTATATTTTTCATACCTTTTTACTATTTATACAGTATGTTAGGTTAAACGAGGGACATATTCAAACCCATAATAGTGTATACTCACATGAACCTAACAAACATAATAAACGAAACGAAAACACTAATAAATAACAGACAGAACCATAAAAACGCTTATGCTTACGGGTTACGGCTTAGCGGGCTTAAGCGCACTCTATCCTTTTCGGCAAGATCGGCGCATGTTTTGCAACGCGACTTACTTTATGTAAGTACTGTTTCTGTTTAGTAGACTGCCTCGTTGGCCGAGTAGTCGCGAGTGCGACTGCCAGGCAAGGGGTCTCGGGTTCGATTCCCGGGTCGGGCAAAGTATTACTGGGTTTTTAAAAAAAATCTCAATAGTAGCACGGAGTCTGGAAATGTGCCCGGTATATGGCAATAGGCTCACCCCCTATTACATGGGACTCATAACATAAATAGTGAAAAGTGGGTGTTACTTCTGTGTGCACCTCTGCCTACCCCTTCGGGGATAAAAGGCGTGATGTTATGTTATGTTATGTGTTTCTGTTTACAAGTTCACTTGTTGCGCGCTCAGTGTTCATGATGATTTATTTTATTGGACAATTACTTCAAAAATTTTATTATAGGTTTTTTACATATTCGGGACGAGAATCGAATACTGAATACCCTCCCTCAATAAGTCCCTCGTTTAACCTAACACACTGTATACATTTTCCCGTTGAATTTTCAGTACTGAATTGATGCCGACTCTTGACCAATAGATGGCGCTATATGTACGAAATATTTTTTTTTGTGTAATAAAAACTACCCTATGTCCTTTCTCAAGTTCCAAACTATGTCTGTACCAAATTTCACACAAATCGGTTCAGTAGTTTAGGCATGAAGCAAAGACAGACAGACAGACAGATAGACAGAGTTACTTTCGCATTTATAATATTAGTTTGGATCATGTCCTATTTTATTCTATTGGGGGTGGAATAAATTTATCAAATTCCTTTCTTAGAAGATGCCTATGTCACAGTAGCTTTAAGCATGCAAAGTCTTAGCCCAATCAGTTTAAAATTTCATACAAACTTTCATCCCCGATTTTGTCTTCTTGGGGGTAGAATTGATCAAAATCTTATCTTATGGGATGCCTTCATCAAAACATTTACCTGCTTGCAGAATTTCAACCTGGTCGTTGCAAAACTGACAAAGTTTCGTACAAACTTTCATCCCCTATTTTATCCCATTGGGGGTGGAAATGATCAAAAATTTTTTATAGTGGATGTCTACATCATAACATCTACCTGCATGTCAAAATTCAACCCGATCAGTGTAAAACTGACAGTTTCATATAAACTTTCATCCCATATTTTACCCTATTGAATATTGGGGGTGGATATTATCAAAATCCTTTCATCTATCTGCATGTCCAATTTCAACCCGATCGATTTAAAACTGACAAAGTCTCATAAAAACTTTCATCCCCTATTCTACCCCTTGGAGGTGGAAATTATCAAAATCCTTTCATAGCAGATGCCCACGTTATGACATCTATCTGCATGCCAAATTTCAACCCGATCGGTTTAAAACTGACAAAGTACCTTACAAACTTTCATCCCCTATTTTATCCCATTAGGGGATGTAAATGATCAAAATCCTTGCCAAACGGATATTTATATCATAACATCTACCTGCATGCCAATGCCGATCAGTGTAAAACTGGCAAAGTTTCATGCAATCTTTCATCCCCAATTTTACCCCCTTGGGGGTGGAAATTATCAAAATTCTTTCTTAGCGAATGCCTACGTCATAACATCTATCTGCATGTCAAATTTCAATCCGATCGATTTAAAACTGACAAAGTCTCATACAAACTTTCATCCCCTGTTTTACCCCCTTGGGAGTGGAAATTATCAAAATCCTTTCATAGCGGATGCTTACGTCATAACATCTATCTGCATGCCAAATTTCAACCCGATCGGTTTAAAACTGACAAAGTTTCATACAAACTTTCATCCCCTTTTTTACCCCCTTGGGGGTGGAAATTAACGAAATCCTTTCTTAGCGGATGCCTACGTCATAACATCTATCTGTATGCCAAATTTTAGCCCAATCTGTCCAGCGGTTTGGGCTGTGCGTTGATAGATCACTATGTCAGTCAGTCAGTCAGTCAATCACCTTTGAATTATCTATGTATCTCTATACCTCTGTAGATAAATATAAAAAGGAAAGAAAAAGTATTGTACAATAATAACTGCACGGCTATTTCACAATAACCACTGACATTCATGTATAGACTTTTTTATAGCCATTATGAAAATCAACTTTATTAAAAAGGAATATTCATATTTTATTAACTACTTTGAGTATAAATTTATTAGCTGTACAATGAAAACTATTCAGTTTATTTTTAGAAGATTTATACCTAGTTAACTTTTCGATTTTAATTTATTTTATATTTTTTAAACTGACTCGTTAGCCGAGTGGTCGCATGTGCGACTGCCGGGCAAGTGGTATCGGGTTCAATTCCCGGGTCAGGCAAAGAGTACATAAACTACATACAATAATCACATATACCTCTATAATAATACCTATAATTAAGAAAATTATGTAAATACATATTATAACTAAGGAAAAATGTTAATGTTTAGAATGAAAATATTTTTTATGTGATAATATAATAAGTAAATAATTAGATTATATTTAGCTTTTATAATTGTGTTGCCGTGCCCGAAAGTTTCATGTTGAAACACCCAGTTATGTAACACCTCTTATACACATGATATAATGCAATAAAAAAAATCATTTACTACTGGGTTTTAACTCTTTAAGTCTTAGTGGTCACTGTAGCTAACCACTTTTTCTTAGACATTCAATTTGTGAAGTATGCTTCAAATTGTTTTGCTTTGGGTTTTGAGCATTTCAGTATAATTAATATTCGTTACCAGTTGAAAGAGTGCTGAACTGAAAGAGTTTAAAAAAATTCTCAGTAGTAGCATGGTGTCTGGAATTGTGCCTGGTATATGGCAATAGGCTCACCCCTATTACATGGGACTCATAACATAAATAGTTAAAAGAGGTGTTAAATTGGACATGAGTGCCGTAAAGTGCACCTCTGCGTGATGTTATGATTTGTGTTATATTTCTTAGAATACAATTTTTAATATTGTAGAGATACACAACAAACAAACAAATAAATAAACCATCTAAAATATAATCAATCAGAATTTAGGAGGAGTTCAAATTACAGACCTTTAATTTTAACCATAGATCATGGAACATGTCTGCCACAAGTCATTCTTTACGTAGGATTGTGTATTATCTTTACAGACATGAACAATTAATACAATTTAATACCAAAATAATACAATAAATGCAATATAAATAAATCACACGATATGTAATAAATGGAAAGTTATATTGGAAAGAGCATGTAAAAAACGTCTGCACTAGGCTCGATAAATTCGTATTTGCTCTCCGTAAATTGAGAAGAATTGCTGGCAAAGAAACATCCCTCAATGCTTATCATGGATACGCGGCAACAGTCCTACGTTACGGCCTTGTAATATGGGGAAATTCAGTCGAAATGAACAAAGCACTTATTGCGCAAAAAAAATGTGTCAGGGCAGTGTATGGAGCTGAATACTTAGAGCATTGTAAGCCATTATTTAAATCACTTAAAATTCTCCCACTTCCTTGTATGTACATTCTCGAACTTTGCCTATTTATAAAAAGGTATTCACACATGTTTCCATTGTATGAGCACATTTCAGAAAGAGTGAAAAGCAGAAGTACGAATAAATTACTTGCACCTAGCCAGAGACTACATTTGTATAGTGAGAATTCGTATTGCATGGCAATTAGAATTTTTAACAAGTTACCCCCGGGCATTAGAGTTTTGCCCAGTAATAAAAATACAGGAAATGGTTGTTTACTTGGCTTTTGAATAATTGCTTCTACTCAGTTAGTGAATTTCTCAATTACAAATTTTGACCTATGTAAGCTTATTGACTTATAGTTGCTTGATTTTTAATATTGTATTTAATTTATTAGTTTAAGTATGGACATTGTATTCTAATCGTTAAAAATGGAATAATTTTGACATATCGTTCATTTAATATAATTTAATTGTCAATTCATTCATAAAGTTGTAACAAATTGTGCTGACGTTGAAATTCCGTAATATTGTTTCTCTTTTAATATTTCTACACCGGCAACGGTAGGTCATGTGATTCATTCTAAAATTAAGACCTTGTATATACCATACACTCAGAAATAAATGACTTATTATTATATTATTATTATTATTATTAAAGTATTGATCGAACATTGTCTAAAGAAGCCCATTTACACGATATATGAATGCCCTTCTTTGAGACCATAAACAAAATCGACTAACGATTTGCAAACTTATTTTTATATTGATTGAGTTCAAGAATGGCTTACTAAAGTCTCCTACAGTATATTCTTCTACTTCCTGATAATAACAAATGTTTGTTTTTATTATTATATGTTTTTATTACGTAAAGTCAAATCGATTATGGATACCGATGACAGAATATACTATAAATAAATCTTAGACGATAATCACCAAAGACGGACACTAATACATTGTCAAAATAAAAAGAGCGTCATTTTCGATTGTGTTTTTGTTTGCACAATATAATAATGTTGATTATTAAAATAGAAGATAGGCAAATGGCAGACTTGTATAGGAGTATCGTACGGCAAAACAAAATCTTGTTTTGGTATGCTTTTTGTTTTTATTCGTAGTCAATGTGTTAGGCACGCCTTATTGAAAATGAGTGTCTGTCTTGCATCGGTAACTACCTAAAAGGTGATGCTAGGACCTGGCTCAATGAATGGGTCGCTAATGATCGTAGTTGGAGCAATTTTAAGAGGGAGTTTAAACCTTTGTGTCCGAGGATACCAGATATTGCAAACATTCTTTATGAAGTCATGAGTACCAACTCTGATAAATATTCGACGTCTGCCTATTATGCCCGCCGGTCTCTGCTAAAGCTACGCATAGTTAAGAGGATGAGCGATGAACTTATTTCAGCAATAGTCATAAGGGGTATAACGGATCCGCAAATCCGTGCTTCGACTATAAATGTAAAGTTAACACCGAATGAGTTAGTAGCATTTTTCTCGATTTATGTCAAATCAAATTACTCAACTCAATAAGAAATCAAGTGATAGTGCGCGCAATGACCGTTCATTCAAATCGAATTATGATGCCAATACTCGTAAACGTAGATTTGAAGAAGGCAAGTGTTTTATATGTGGCCAATACGGTTATATTCAGACTCATTGTTCCAAGAAGCCTAAAATCGATTCCTTTAAAAGCAACGATGATGAAAATAAGAGGGATACTTCAGCTCAATGTTCAAGTAAATCTGAACTATGTTCCTTTTGTAAAAAGCGTGGTCATAAAATTGAAACTTGTTTTGCTAAACTCAAGTCTGATTCTCGTAACACAAGCAATGTCAACTTTTGCCAGGAACGTTATTTTAATAGAAACAAAGATGTTGTAGTGGCAGTCATACAAGGAATTCCTGTCGACTTTCTTATACCTGTAGATAGCGGTTCTAGTATATCCTTGATTTCTTCATCGTTGCTGAAACATTTTAAATGCGCACGTAAACCACCTTTCAGGGTTCTAAGAGGTATAGGTGGTAATGACGTTGAGTCGACTTACTTTGTTACTTTGCCTATACCTAGAATTCAATGAGGTTCCTTTAGAGGTAGATTTACATGCCGTTTCCCCTGAATTCATAAATACCCCCATTATTGTTGGTACAGACGTATTGAACCGTGAGGGCGTTACTTATATCGATCAGCAATACCTTAGTTGCAAGTCTCGACTTATACATGACGTTATGTGTACCATGTGGACTACACAGATCCCGATTCAAACGGCTTTAACTGATCTAAATTTAAGTAAATTGTTGGATATGTTTAAGGAGTTTTCGAACTTTTTCATCTCTGGTACAGCAACGTCCACAATTAATACCGGTAGTATGTCAATCAAACTAAACAGCGTTACACCGGTTAATTACAGGCCTTACAGGCTGTCTTATCCAGAAAATTTGAAGGTTCGAGAAATTATTAAAGATTTTCTTGATAAGAATATCATTCAAGAATCAGAATCGGAATATGCGATCCCTATCTTATTGATAATGATAGTCTACACACATGCGCTCGGGCGCATGTGTGTAGACTATCGTAAGCTCAACGAAATCACAGTTAAAGACCGCTTCCCTTTGCCACTGATCCACTATCGTATCGATAGATTAGGTTATAAGACAACAGAGTGTACCCCCATAAATAATTTTGACAGAAAGGTATATTCTGGCAGGAAAAAACCCACTCTTAATAAACATACACATAGTCAGGGGCAGCACAATCTAAAATTATTTCATGTTAACATTCAGGGCTGCTACTCTAAATTGTTTGAAATGGAAATGTTTTTAGAAAAAACGAAGTTTAACATAATTTGTTTATCAGAACATTGGATGAAGGAGGATCAATTAATATCCTTAAACTTTGAAAATTACAATGTTATTAGTAATTTTAGTAGGAAGTGTATGTCACACGGTGGGTCTTTAATATTAGTTAGAAACAGTATTAAGTCAAAGGATAGGAAAGACATTGTAGCATTGTCAGTCGAACACACCATTGAGTTGTCCTGTGTTGAGCTGGATAGACATGTTGTAGTTTGTGTATATAGACCACCTAATTACCAGAATCTTGCATTATTCGATTCTGTCATGGAGGATGTTCCAGGGAAGGTCTGTTCTGGTAATAAATCTGTACTTGTATGTGGCGATTTTAATATAAATTTATTAGAGAATAACACAAGTAGCATGGAGCTATTAAATTTATTTTATTCATTTAATCTGAAAAATGTGTTTCTGGAGCCAACCAGAATAACATTTTCCACAGCCACTTGTATCGATAATGTTTTCTGTAATTGTGATTATCTAGAAAAAATAGTCATGAACAGCTTGCCTTCCGACCACTGTGGACTTATGGTTGCTTTTAGCTCTTACTTGCCTCTGCAGAAAATTCAAATAAGATTTAGACAAATTACTTTTAATAAATTAGAGAAACTCAAGAATTCTGTGGCTAATAAATTAGGTACAAAAACACTAGATATAAGTAATCCTAGTCAGTTATACGAAGATTTTTTTAAAGTTATTAACACAGAATTTAACAATATTTTGCCAATAAAAACAAAAGACATTCATACAAGTTCGTATTTAGCGATTGGGCAATTGTCGGTATTCGTAAGAGTAGGGACAAACTTTTTGAGCTTTATGGAATGAAACCATACAACACCAACCTCCAATTTCATCAGTATGTAACATCATATTCAAAAACCTTTAGAATAGTATGCAGAACCGCGAAACGTCTTTATATTAGTGATAAAATAAAAGCAGCTGATGATAAGATAAAAGCTACTTGGAAAGTTATACACAACGAGACTGGTAGGAAACGATTAAGAAATTCAGAATTAAGTTTAAATACTGAAAGGGGACAGATTTCATCCAACCTAGATGTAGCCCAGGAGTTTGAACATTTTTTTGCCAACATTCCTATCAAAACAACCAAAGATTTAGAGTCATCAGCAACACTCTCTGTAACTTTGCTTAAGAATCATATACAATCGTGTCAGCACGACTTTAGTTTTCGATATACGAATCCTCTTAAAATAATAAAAGTTTTTAAAGAGATCAAGATCAAATCAACTGAAGATCACTTATTCAAACTATAGCGCCATACTTGGCTGTGATTTTCAATAAAAGTATAGATGACGGTGTTTTCCCTGACCTAATGAAATATAGTAAAGTTGTCCCACTATTTAAAACTGGTGACACTAAAGAACCAAACAATTATAGGCCAGTATCTGTTTTGCCGGTTCTCAGCAAAGTATTTGAAAAGTTAATGCTGTCTCGGATGCTTCATCATTTTAATAAACATTCTATCTTTCACCAACAACAATACGGTTTTACTAAAGGTCGTTGTACAACTGACGCCGGTGTCACTTTAATGAAAGAAATATTTGGTGCTTGGGAGGAAGCACAAGATGCTATTGGTGTCTTTTGTGACCTCTGAAAAGCATTCGATTGCGTTGACCACGAGACACTTTTGCTGAAATTAGATCACTACGGGATCAGAAACACCGCACTCTGTCTAATAAAGTCTTATTTAGAAGATAGGCAATTAACTCGTCGAGTACCGGTTTTGCAGACACAATTATAGAACAATAGGTTGCGGTCACCGGTGATCGCTTGGTATTTGACAGTTTAAAGGTTCATGTTAATGGTATTAACTCGCAGGGCTCCACGATGAATATGGGCGTTCCACAGGGTTCAATATTGGGTCCCTTACTCTTTTTAGTCTATATAAATGATTTGCCATTTATATTCAAGAATGAACCAAGAATGGTGCTTTTTGCAGATGATACCTCATTAATTTTTAAAATAGATCGACGTGCTAATCTTGACGACGTAAACAGCTCCATTCTTCGAGTGCAAAACTGGTTTACCATTAATAAATCTAGCGCTTAATGACAAAAAAACAAAATGTATTAAATTTAGTTTACCAAACGTCCCAAGTAATGATTGTGATGTTGTTTTAAACGGCCAAAAGTTAGAATTTGTCGACGAGACGGTATTTTTAGGCATTACATTAGACAATAGACTACAATGGGGCCCGCATATAAAGGCGCTTTCGGGGAGATTAAGCTCAGCTGCTTTTGCAGTTAGACAGATTAGACAGCTCACGGACGTAGATACGGCAAGGCTTGTCTATTTTAGTTACTTTCACAGCATTATGTCGTACGGCATTTTGTTGTGGGGTCGAGCTGCAGAAATAGAATCAATTTTTATTCTTCAAAAGCGGGCTATCCGAGCAATATATAACTTACGCCGTTGCGAATCGCTAAGAGAATTGTTTAAAACGATAAACATCTTAACAGTGCCCTGTCAATACATATATGAAAATATAATGTATGTAAGAAAGAATAGGCAATGGTTGGAAAAAAGAAGCGATAGACACAATCTTAATACTAGAGGCAAAAATAAGTTAGCTGTACTGCAATTCAGACTGTCCAAGGTGCAGAAATCCTTTATGGGGTTAGGTATTAAATGCTATAATAAAATACCAAATAGCATACTAGATCTAAATGAAAGTAAATTTAAAACATATATTAAGCGCGAATTATGTAAACAAGCGTACTACAGGGTGATTGATTATCTTGAGGATAGGAATGCTTGGCAGCGTGTTGGTTCGGCTCCACTGGACAATACTCAAATGTAGTCAGTACCTAGTTCAGATTACGATAATAGGTAATTTAACACTTTGATTCCGATGAAGGCAATCTATTTTTCTTGTGGCATCGAGCATTTCTTTCTTTATTTAAACAAGAGTATATTTTTTATTTTTTTCTTGTATAGAAGCACTATTTTATATGGATTGTCAGTATACATATGTGAGGACCATGTTAGACTTAAGATATTTGTTTTCTCTTGGTTTTGTTTTTTTTTTTATATTTTAGTA
The DNA here is from genome assembly GCA_038387885.1 of Spodoptera picta. Lineage (NCBI taxonomy): Eukaryota > Metazoa > Arthropoda > Insecta > Lepidoptera > Noctuidae > Spodoptera > Spodoptera picta. Next base: position 1,994,643 of record JAZHFQ010000105.1, read on the forward strand.
TGTTATGTTATTTGTATATTGCGTCAGGTATGTCTTTACATTATTTTCACATGTGTGTACAATATTGGAATATGTATCAGAGCAATGTAAAACAGACTTTTTTTAAAAGAGTAACGAATGGTGTTTCTTGCTCGTTCTTCTCCACTCGAATCGACATTTTGGAACGAGCGCCTAGCTTCACTGACGGACAGACTGACAGACTATTATATATCTCATATTTGTTGACATTTCAAAAGTACCAAATTATGGTTTAATTGAAATAAATGCTTTTGAGTTTTTAAGTTTTTTTTTTTAAACACAAGTTTTTACTAGTCTTGATATGGCTACGGGATTTCTGTGGATAGTGCCTCGATACCGCTCACAGGATTCGTTACACCAGAGGGGCACTACGAATATTTGAAGATGGTGTAGGGAACGCACCTATCGTTTACCAGCGGATAATGTCAAAAACTCTTCGCCCACACTTGGAGTCTGGTAAAGTCCTGGTGTACATCGACGATGTACTGATACTGAACAAAGAACAGAGCCTGCTGACTGTTGGCATTTATCTATAAATCTAAAGAAATGCTCTTTTTACATAACATAACATAACATCACGCCTTTTATCCCCGAAGGGGTAGGCAGAGGTGCACATAGAAGTAACACCCACTTTTCACTATTTATGTTATGAGTCCCATGTAATAGGGGGTAAGCCTATTGCCATATACCGGGCACATTTCCAGACTCCGTGCTACTACTGAGAATTATTTAAAAACCCAGTAATACTTTGCCCGACTCGGGAATCGAACCCGAGACCCCTTGCCCGGCAGCCGCACTTGCGACCACTCGGCCAACGAGGCAGTCTTTGCTCTTTTTATCCCCTGAAATAGAATACTTGGGACTATCAGTCAGAGTCAGGTACAGCCGAGTAAACAAAAAGTTCAGGCTTTAGTCGAGGGTCCCATCCCAAAAACCGTTAAGCAAGTTCACCAATTTTTGGGTCTAGCGAGCTCGCTAATAAATATAGCGGCGAAAATAGCTAATTTTCGCCGCTATATAGCTGGATTTGCCGCTAAAACTGCTCCTATAACCAAACTTACCAAAAAAGATTTGTGTGGGGCAGTGACCAAGAAGAAGCACGGCAAGATATTATCTCGCACTTACAAGCGAACCTGTATTAGCCATCTACGATCCCGCGTTGCCTCTCGAAGTCCACACGGACGCAAGTTCAATTGGTTATGGCGCAGGTTCAGTCTCCAGGTTCATGAGAAGGGGTATAATCGAGTAGTTGCATACTTTAGTAAAAGAACCCAGGGTGTCGAGCCAAGGTACCATTCTTACGAGCTCGTGACCTTGGCCGTCGTAAAAGCTTTGCAAAATTTTAGACAATTTCTGGTTGGCGTTCATTTCACTGTCCTATCAGACTGTAATGCATTAAAAGCCACGAAACAAAAGAAAGACCTGTTACCGCGTGTTGCCAGATGGTGGATATACATGCAGGACTTTAACTTTTGGAATATCGCAAGGATTTTTTTTTTTGGAATATCGCAAGGATTTTTTTTTTTTTAAGGGGGGAAATCATCGACTGCTCCCGCCTGGGTGAGGCGGAAGTGAGTGTCAGACTCTTACTGACTAAAAACCACCCCGTTCCTTCTCCTGCACGTCGAGCCGGAGCCCCGGTTACCCGTTAGGTTGTCCGCGACTCCGAACTAGGCCACTAGGCCCGGACCCAAGAGGTCGCCATCGCCGATCACTTCCCTGAGGACACGGCGGTGCTCAGCCCACGAAGGGCATTCTCCCACCGTGTGTTCCACCGTGTCCTCAGGGCGGTCCTCGCAGTGATGACACCCGGGCGTTTCCTCCCGCCCCATCAGACACAGGTACCTCCCGAAACATCCATGTCCGGTGAGGACCTGTGTCAGGCGGTAGGTGAGGACGCCGTAGCGTCTCTCAAGCCACTCCACAAAGAGGGGACTTACCGTTGCGATGGCAGCGAGCCCAGCCCTCGGTTGCGACAGTCATTGCTGCCATTCCGCCATGAGATCGCGCCGGAGCTCATCCCGCAACGCACTTATCTGGCGCGGCAGCGGAGTTTCGCCCCGGCGACGTGCCTCCGCGCGCATGCTGTACACGCGCGCGAGCACCTTCGCCTCCAGATCCCACGGCTTTAATCCGGCAAGGAGGTTCGCCGACTCCCCAGAGATCGTGCGGTATCCGCGGATCATTCGGATCGCCATGACCCTCTGTGCCATGAGCAGCGTCTGAGCAGGACGCCGCAACAGGTTTGGCGCCCAAACAGGGGCGCCGTAGAGAGCCATGGACCGCACGACCCCGGCGTATAACCTCCGGCAGGAGGCGTTTGGCCCCCCGAGGTTGGGGAGGATGCGTTTGAACGCAGCCCCCGTCCTCTCCAACTTTGGAGCCAAACGTCGGAAATGCTCAATGAAGTTCCACCGACTGTCGAGGACGAGTCCTAGGTACTTCATCGTCGTCTCGACGCCGATGGTAACTCCTCCCGCGGTTATTTGGGACCCACCCGGGGGTGGCGCGTTCCCGCGGCCATGAAAACACATGGCCTCGGACTTGTGGAGCGCCACCTCGAGTCCCAACTGCCGGATTCTCTCAACGACTGTCGCAACCGCTGTCGCCATTAAGTCGGCCGCCGCCTGGTGCGACCTCCCGTGCGCTAGCACCAGCGTGTCGTCGGCGTAGCATATTGTGCTAACGCCATTCGGGAGGTCGGTGCGCAGCACCCAGTCATATCCGATGTTCTACAGGAGCGGCCCCAGAACCGAACCCTGTGGAACACCGCGTGACATCTCTCGCCGGTTCCACTCGCCCCGGTGACCGGGGTAAATGACGGACCTGTCCGTCAGGTATACCTTGATTACACGACGGAGGTAGGTAGGCACCCGATGATATCGGAGTGCCTCCAGGATGCAGCTCCAGGGCAGGGAGTTGAAGGCGTTGGCGATGTCCAGAGACACCGCCACTACGACCTTACCCCTGGACACTGCAGTCCCCGTCGTCCAGTCCCTAACGCGCATGATGGCGTCCACCGTGGAGCGCCCTCTGCGGAAGCCGAACTGGCCGTCCGACAGGTCCGGCCCAATGTCCGTCAGGTGCCGGTCACCGGTGACCGCGCGTATGAAACGCGCCGTTCCGTCAAATACCAAGCGGTCACCGGTGACCGCTTTCACTCACTGCGTTAAAAACCATATTTTCGGTGCTTAGAGACTACTTTTATATGGACAAGTATGGTTATCTATGGTCATAGATAAATTTCGTATCCATTGAACGCATTACTTTTTATAATCTATGCTCCGATGTTCTTTTTTTTGAGTTGACATTCACTGCAAATTTTGGTGCGCGAAGCGTTTGAACTGTGAGAAATATTGAAGATTCTAGTATATTTTACTCATGTAAGTATTATTTGTTATTATATATTTATTATTTAGCATATAATCATACTCCTTACCGTATAATTTGTATGAAATACATTGTTGTAAATAATAAATAAAGCCGTTATAGTTTGTGAATATGTTTTGCGATTTTCGTGTAAATTATGGTGATTCTAATCAGTGAAAGTAATGAAACTATTGTGAAAAGTGATTAGAATCGTGTATACTACGATATAGTAATGTTTTGGTACAATAATAGTAAAAAAAATATTGACAAAAAATTACGAGTAACGGTCGTTTTCTTTTCATAAGCCATTTTGGTCCTTATTTGTATTGGGCTAAGGACGAAATTGGTATGAAATTTTTTTTTTAAGATTTCACTAGGGAAACTTCTTTGTCGATAATCTTGTCGATAAAATTTTGCCATCATCGATCGTGATAGCGGTATTTTATATTTATTGTATATTTATTTTTACATGAATAACATAGTTTTCTAAAGCTCTATAATGAATTTATTTATATATTATATGTATATATTTTTTATATTTCTCAAAATAAAATCAATTGAACAGATCTAAGGGTACAAGTAATACGTAAGTATGTGATACTTTTTACACTTTTCGTTTTATAGCATGTCGAATTGGCGGGTAAATCAGCAGCCTCCGGCGGACTTCCTCAATTTATTGTTTGACGAGGAAGATCCGGACGTCGAAGAGGAGAGCGGCGATGAATACGAGGAATTCATTGAAGACGAGGTTTGCCTTATAATATTTTTTATTAGTTTGTGAATTATTTTATTTTTATTGTATTTGGATGGGAATTTTTCGCATGAATTTATTTTTTTATTTTAGAATGAAGTCTTTCAATCGAATGTTTATCATTCATCGCCGCCGACTTACATGGGGAGCTTTCCAGGAATGGTACTGCATTTATCTTTTTATTATGGTTTTCGGTGATATATTGGTTATGGGTTGTGGTGTTTTTGCATGTTTTTTTGTATATTTAGGATGAGCCATGGGAGGGTTTACCGGAGCGGTCGCCCTCACCGGAGGCTCCCTCTTACTCTCCTCTCACGTCTCCAGAGCGCCCTGCGAGGAGGCTGCCGCATATGGTAATACTTTTTTTTTTGTTCAATTTGAAATATTTTATTCTTACAGTTGGGTTTCTGTGGTTTTAATGTTTGAATATTTTAGGATTCATCGCCACGTCCTTCAGCGTCTCACGACAGGTCACGATCCCCGATATATCTGAACACGTCGTTGCAATCGTAAGTTCATTGGCTTATATTACTTACGACTACTAATTTTCTGTATCTCACCGATATGGAATAAATGTACTAAAAGTATTTATTTTTAAAGGGGATTGGTTCCGGAGCAACCGACGGTGATCCGGATTTTCGGGGAAGATGGCCAACCGCTGGGGGCTGAATTCTTCGTTTAAGTAGACTACGGCGACATGGACGTGGCGATGGAAGAAACATTCTTGTCCCCGGATGCCCACGCTCTGTATGTATCCCCTGAGGAGCGTGAAGTGAATGAGAGTGGAAGAAATGAAAGGGAATCCAGTGAAAGAAGGAAAGGTAAGCGACGAGGTGGACGAAGGGGTGTGCGAGGACAGAATGTCGGTGGGCGTGGGCATCCAAAACGGGGCCGCAGGGGGAACAAACAATGTGAGGTGGGACACCAACTGAATGAAATCTGGACGAATGACGAAGACGTTCCCCTGAACTGGTAAGTTTGGCGACGGATGTATTAAGGAGACGACAGATGAGAATGGAAGGTGTTGAGAGAGCCGAGAGAGATGATGAACGAGAGATTAATAGCGGGAGCGAAAATGGTGATGAATTTTTCGACGCTGATGATGGAGCGGATAGTCTCCCAAGACTGGAAGGCCAGAACCTTCACTTTGAATGGTCTACTATGGAGACCTTTCAAGGCCAGGAGGAAATTTTTAGTCCAGAGCATACTGGTTCTGTAAACGCCTACAATTATATGATATATAATATATATATATTATTATATATATTATATGCATATGATGCTTTTCGCTCCTATTGGAGCGATGACGTCTTAGGCCTAATTGTGGATGAAACGAACAGGTATGCCACTAAAATGTCTGCTGCTTTCCAGGCTGAATGGTATCCTACTAATTTTCATGAAATTTTATGCCGTTTTTCGTTTTGGATGATGTTGGGGATCATCAGAATGCCAACTATTATTAGTTGTTTTTCTATCGATCCTCTTCTGCAAACGGAAGTTTTCAGACGCATGTTCACTCGGAAAAGGTATCAAATGTTATCAAGAGCCTTGCATTTTGTAGATTCTGACCCCGCAGTTAACATTTATCCAAATCCCTCCAACATAAGCGCCGCTAGCAGCTCTGATCCACTATACCGTCTGAGGCCAATAATTACACATTTAAATTCTAGGTTTTAAGCAAATTATATTTTGCATAAAGATATTTGTATTGATGAAAGTTTAACCCTTTGGAAAGGAAGATTGCATTTTAGACAGTATATTCAGAACAAAGCTGCTAAGTTTGGTATCAAGACTTTTGAGCTTTGCGAAAGTACAACTGGTTACTCGTGGTCGTTCATTGTTTACGCTGGTAAGCAATGTGCTGACTTGCAGACGTCGCCATGTGTACTTAAAAGCACAGCTGTTGTGAAGAAGCTCGTTAGTCCTCTACTAAACAAAGGATATAGGCTATTTATGGATAATTGGTACAATTCGCCTCTATTAGCTAGATTTCTGAAGCTCAATGGTACCGACTGTGTTGGTACCTTGAGATCTTCTCGTAGAGACGTTCCCGTTATAATAAATAAGGCTCCTCTTAAAAGAGGCGAGTTTATAACGAGACATTCCGGCGATGTCTCTGTATTATCGTGGCAAGACAAGAAACGAGTAACCATGATTTCCACTTGGCATGGTTCAGCTACTGCCTTGCCTACAGTTCCGTCGCGTCGACCACATCGTCCAACACCATTTAAACCGCAGGTGGTGTTGGACTATAATAAGTTCATGGGTGGGGTGGACATGAAGGACCAAATGCTCGAGCCTTATTTAATAGAACGGAAACGTTGTGCCAAATGGTACATGAAACTTTTTAAACGCTTGCTTAATGTGTCTATTCTCAATTCTCGCGTTCGTTGAGAGTCATCTTCACAAAAACGTCATAACCATTTAGTTTTTCGTCTTAGTCTTGTAGATTCTATCTATCCTCACGAATCATCTTTCACATTGTCCACAAAATCGTAGGTTTACTGTTTCCACCAGTAGATCTACGCACCAACAGCCGCCGAGAATAATTCGTTGTACACATTGGCCTATTCTGCTAGAACAGACAGAGTGCGCAGCAGTAGCTACCCGTAATTTCCGGAAGCGCTGCGTTGTGTGTCTTCGAAATAAGAAGGCACAAAAGACGCCATACTGCTGTGACACCTGCAAAGTGCAACTGTGTATAACGAATTGTTTTAAATCATACCATATGTCACATTAGTAATGCTTTGCTTACTCTTATTTCAATTCTTTCCAAATATTCACAAATAGTTTTATTTTATGGAAAACAATGTAAGGTTTGAGTGTACAGGATGCCTGCATGTGAAAAATATTGCATTTGCATGGCTGGAAAAGGTGGAATACACTGTACTGTTGAATATGAGACTAAGATCCATTGTATCACATTTCACATGTTCCGGCGAATAAATTTCTATTTCTATTTAACAATAAAATATTCCTATTAGTGGAAAAAAAGCGAATTGCGACAACATCATCATTCAGATATTACTAAAGTTTGTGTTCACATTGATTAACAATTATGAATGTTATCTCTGTATAAATAAGGTTGACAATATGTAGCGGATAAAATTAATAGATACTCGTAGACTGACAACTAAGAACACAATCTTTTAGAAAAAATATTTTTCGATTGTCGGTAGTTACTTCATAAACGGATCAAATAAAATAACCTGAGACTTCCGTGGTAAACTCAAACATTGTGAACTTTATACTCAGACATTAAAGAAATGCATTAAATAATGTTTAACAAATATTTAATAAACACAAAAAGAACTAATGCATATTAAAATTAATGCTGGAATCGAACCTGCGACCAGTTACCGTTTTGATGCGATAACCATTACGCCAAGCTTGTAATAACAAAATATAATGAAATATTTGATGTCATTCAAAACTATATTGTATTTATTGGTATGATTATGTAGTATGTAGCTCTCGATCGTTCATTATTCGATTTAATGTATGTTTCGTATTATTTTTTCTTTACCCTCATTTTTATTTACAGTTATTAAATGAATTAATGCATATACCGTCACTAAAATAGGTAATATTAAATACCAATGTGTGCGTGATGTACGAATGTTTTTATGCACTAGTGTGCATAACAATACTAACAATACTAATACTACTAATTTAAAACCACTTACGCATAGCCGTGTGAACATCACTCACACGGATAAATATACGGGTGCATGTGTGTATAAGCGGTGCAGCTCAAACGATAGTAGTCATTACGGTGGCATTCGACTTTTGATGTCTGACTGTACAAACAATTCTTCTTAAAATGTATACTGCAGATTACACTAGATTTAGATGGCTTCCTATTATTTACATTTCTACCATCCCTTATTACTTTTATCCAATCATTTTTCCATGCATCATTTGCCGAGGGAAATTTGATTAATATAATAGAATAAAATATAGTAACATAAAAATATAAACTCCCACTTTTAAAGCAATTTGAAACTTGAAATGGTTGCAACACTGATTGATTTCGAGATTTATTAAATTTACCGACGTAAAATTGAGAAATATGCTTTAAAATGACACGCTTACCTACACTACACGGTTTCGATAACTTTTCACAACACACGAGGGCATTCTTTAATTTTTACTACGCAAAATAACAAGCAAGCACACGTGGGCGACGGCAGACTTACTATGGTGTGAATGTGTGCGTGCAGACCTGTCTGCATTAGTGTACTGACTTACTATGGGTGCTTCAATTGTTTCTTAGTGAAGTTCCGTCCGCCTTTTTATTAGTTCCTTGGTAATTATGTAATACCAACCAAAAATCTGTGGCGTCCCGCTACATATTTTTTTATACAACGATGGTGGCAAAAAAGCACATGGTCCACCTGATGGTAAGCGGTTACCGTGGCCTATGTAATGCATGGGACGCACTATTAATATTTTTACTAAAACATTGATATTGTTTATGGTCGCCATTGACTGTCTATTGTTTTAATTTTGACTTAAGAACTTTTGTGACACTAGGCTGTTACACTTTCATGAACGAGGCAGTTACAAGTTTTACCATTATCGGTGACCGCTCTCACCCACTTCGTTATAAACCAAATTTTCGGTTTCTCTTTTTGATTCCGAACAAGCACAGAAGGAATCCAGTAAGTTTTTAAGAAACGATTGCCTCATCTAATAAAAACCTAGCTGCTCTTGTCTCTCTTGGATTGCCCACTAACAACTGGGATGATGTGATTATTCATTTTATGATTAAGAGATTAGATTACAAAATATTCCATTCCATGGGAAGAGCATCGCAGTTCCACAAAGATCGTCCGACACTTCAGCAATTTTTTACATTTCTAACAAACAGAGACTGGTTGGACACCATACGACAAGAAACACAACATACAAACATTCAGAAGTCAGATAATAATCAAATTAAAGTTGCATTTTCTTCTAATGCAAATAACAATAAAACTGTTACATGCCCTATGTGTAAGAAGACGATCGAGACGATCTCATTGGACGAATCTTCATGACAGTACCCCATCCTTCAGTTACATCGGGTCCTTGGTCCTCATCAGAGACCGGCACCAACCTCTTTTTCTGTTGTTGCTGAGACGAGCCGTCAAGCTGCATCCTGGACCAGACAGAATAAGCAGAGTGGCGGACATCCGCACCTCTAAGAGCGTCATCCAGAGGGCATACAACAACATGCCCTCTGCCCATTACAGCGTCACCTTGAAGCAAGCTTCAACCCCGGGAGCCTGTTGAGTATTTATTGTGGACTATAAATCTTGCGTGAAGGATCTGCCTGTACCTCTAGTTAGCGCAGTGTTAGATTTTTTTCTGGTTCTGTTCTGAGACGCTGCTGTCGCGTGTGACATGTGACGTGCGTGTACTCACTCCGACACACGCGCAACGACTGGCTTCGCATCCGCGCGGGGGCAGTACCGCGACCGTCCGGTAATAATGCCGGGGCCGTGACACATTTTGATGGGAATTTTTCGCATGGATGTATTGTTTTGTATTGTATTGTAATGTTTATCCTTCATCGCCGCCGACTTGCATGGGGAGCTTTCCAGGAATGGTACTGCTTTTATCTTTTTATTATGGTTTTCGGTGGTGGTGCATTGGCATGTTTTTTTTAAACAAGTGAAACAAGTGAATTTATTTCTGCAAATAGGCTACAAGGCAGCACTTTTACACGTCAATTTTATCAAGCGAACGATGAGGTCGACATATGCTTAGGATGAGCCATGGTAGGGTTTACCGGAGCGGTCGCTCTCACCGGAGGCTCTTACTCTCCTCTCACGTCCCCAGAGTGTCCTGCGAGAAATGTGCCGCAAACGATAATATTTTATTTTTTGTTGAAATTGAAATATTTTTATTCTTACAGTTGGGTTTCAGTGGTTTTATTGTTTGAATATTTTAGGATTCATCGCTACGTCCTTCAGCGTCTCACGACAAGTCACGATCCCCGATATACCTCGACACGTCGTTGCAATCGTAAGTTCATTAGCTTATTATATTATTTACGCCTATTAATTTACCGTATCTCACCGATATGGAATAAATGTACTACAAGTATTTATTTTTGACGGGTATTGGTTCCGGAGCAACCGACTGTGATCCGGATTTTCGGGGAGAACGGCCAACCGCTGGACGCTGAGTTCATCGTCGAATTCGACTATGGCGACATGGACGTGGCGATGGAAGAAACATTCTTGTCCCCGGATGCTCACGCTCTGTATGTCTGAGGAGCGTGAAATGAATGAGAGTGGAAGAAATGAAAGGGAATCCAGTGAAAGCAGGAAAGGTAAGCGACGAGGTGGACGAAGGGGTGTGCGAGGACAGAATGTAGGTGGGCGTGGGCATCCAAACCGGGGCCGAAGGGGGAACAATCAGTGGGAGTGGGGACACCCACTGAATGAAATCTGGACGAATGACGAAGACGTTTCCCATGAACTGGTAAGTATGGCGACGAATGTATTAAGGAGGCGACAGACGAAAATGAAAGGTGTTGCGAGAGCCGAGAGAGATGATGAACGAGCGGGAGCGAAAATGGTGATGAATTTTCGACGCTGATGATGGAGCGGATAGTCTCCCAAGACTGGAAGGCCAGAACCTTCACTTTGAATAGTCCACTATGGAGACCTTTCAAGGCCAGGAGGAAATGTTTAGTCCAGAGCATACTGGTTCTGTAAACGTTTACAATTCGGCATATGATACTTTTCGCTCCTATTGGAGCGATGACGTCTTAGGCCTAATTGTGAATGAAACGAACCGGTATGACACTAAAATGTCTGCTGCTTTCCAGGCTGAATGGTATCCCACTAATTTTCATGAAATTTTATGCCTTTTTTCGTTCTGGGTGATGTTGGGGATCGTCAGAATGCCAACTATTGTCAGTTGTTTTTCTGTCGATCCCCTTCTTCAAACGGAAGATTTCAGACGTATGTTCACATGGAAAAGGTATCAAAATGTTATCAAGAGCCTTGTATTTTGTAGATTCTGACCCCGCACTTATCCAAATCCCGTCAACATAAGCGCCGCTAGAAGCTGTGATCCACTATTTCATCTGAGGCCAATAATTACACATTTAAATTGTAGGTTTCAAGCAAATTATATTTTGCATAAAGATATTTGTATTGATGAAAGTTTAACTCTATGGAAAAGAAGATTGCATTTTAGATAGTACATTTTAGCTGCTAAGTTTGGTATCAATACTTTTGACCTTTGCGAAAGTACAAATGGTTACTCGTGGTCGTTCATTGTTTATGCTGGTAAGCAATGTGCTGACTTGCAGACGTCGCCATGTGTACTTAAAAGTACACAGCTGTTGTGAAGAAGCTCATTAGTCCTCTACTATGGATAATTGGTACAATTCGCCTCTATTAACTAGATTTCTGAAGCTCAATGGTACCGACTGCGTTGGTACCTTGAAATCTTCTGGTAGAGACGTTCCCGTTATAATAAATAAGGTTCTTCTTAAAAGAGGCGAGTTTATAGCGGGACATTCCGGCAATGTCTCTGTATTATCGTGGCAAGACAAGAAACGAGTAACCATGATTTCCACTTGTCATCGTTCAGCAGTAGCTGAACACATTGGCCTGTTCTGCTAGAACTGAGTGCGCAGCAGCAGCTAACCGTAATTTCCGGAAGCGTTGCATAGCTGCTTCTTCAAAATATGTTTTAAATTTTGCAGGATGTCAGTGTGGTACAATTCGCCTCTATTACCTAGATTTCTGAAGCTCAATGGTACCGACTGCGTTGGTACTTTGAAATCTTCTCATAGAGACGTTCCCATTATAATAAATAAGGCTCTTCTTAAAAGAGGCGAGTTTATAGCGAGATTTAGGATGTAACTTCGACAACTCAAACAATTGGAAAAGATTGTAACAAACTTTCCCGGACACGATACGATGGTGTCATTATTAGATGCTTGTCACATGCTAACAATGGTTACAAATAGTTTTGCTTAAATAGAGAGGAAATAAATAAAACTTTTGCAAGAGATCAAGATATTGGAGGGGTTACAAAAAGAAACAAAATAACCAACCATCATCTGGATAAAACGTGCAGGCTTGCTCTTGAAACTAATTTCAATGTCAATTTCAAACCAATCCAATATTAATACAATGATTAGTGCGTACTCTTGATGACCTTGGAATTGAGATCACATTGATATTGGGATTACGTTCGTATAGGTAAGATAGAAGTCAAGTTAACCTTCCAAAAAACGACACGATAGTGGGGACCGGGAATACGTTTGTTGCTGTGTAAATAAACTGAATGTAGAGGTAGAATAAAAACTACGGTTTTCTAACCAATATTAAAGATTTAAGTAAAGTAAAATGCATTGAAAGAAAAGTAACATTGTTTAGTCGACATGGCCTTTTTGCTTTTCAATTAAATTCAATGTACGCCCCAAAATAATAATCCCCGAAAAGGCCAGTAACGCACTTGCAACACCTGTGGTGTGTCGGGGGTGCAAAGACGACGACTATTGCTTACCATCAGGTGACTCTTCTGCTCGTTAAACGACTTATTCTATAAAAAGCAAATCCCATATACTATCCGTCTTAGAAGACGGAGGACTTCTTAGGAGACTCCTTCGTCTGGGGAAGTCCCCAAACACGATCATCCAATGTAATGACAAATTACAATAATAAAGGATGTTTCATATGTTCCTTAGAAGTAAAAAAATAATTTGTAACTTTTTTAAGGTACCAATACAAATACGAGATATGTTTTATATTGATTGTCTGTCACGTCGTGTTGGACGACGGCGAACCAAAATGAACCGTACGGCGAGGATTGAGGAACGACGCGTTGAACTGACAGGTTGAGTGCAGAGGCTTTAGCCGACGAGAGCCGAAGACTAGACAGGCTCGCAGATGCTGCCGAGTAGCTGTAGCCATAACGGGGGTGACCAATGCTCTTCAGCAAATAGCAAATAATTAAGGAAGGACTTAATAAGGGCTAATAGTCTGAGTCCTTCCTGGATTATTTTCTATTAGCAACCAAGGTTGAAAATTCAAGGCTACTTATTTTATACTACTCAGCTATTAAAAAAAATGGTTGAATCGAGTAATTACGTAATACTGACATATTAAACAAAAAATAAGGACCTATGAAAAAAAATTGTGACAAGTTTCTTGTCAAATGAGATTACACCGTTTTTCATGAAATTAACGAAAAAGAAACATTTAAAATAATAAATATTACTTTATATGTGCCCATTTTCACCGGGGTAACCTCGAGAAGGAGAGACCTCCAATACGTATAATAATAATATAACTTACAATTAACAGAGGTATATTGCTACTTTTAACATAATGCCCAATTTGTGTGTATTTGGCTGAGCCCGCCAAACAAGTAAGTTTTACTAAATACAAAACTCATCGGCTGGAATATATTGCTGGATAATTTTATAATTTACTAACTGTTCCTCGCGACTTTGTCGGCGTAAGACTTCTGGGAAATTTTTGATTTTTTTAATTGATCTTCTTAAGGTTAATTCCAATGCTCTGTAACAAATCTCATCAGAATCAATTTAGTTACATTTATCGTGAAATGTTGTTTATTTCAGTGATTATAACTCCATTTAAATTCCAATCAAATAGGAAAAAATAAATAATCATATCAATCAACAGCGGTTGAAAACTATCAGGCATCATTTTCCAAGTCTCAAACTATCGTTGTACCGAATCACACTCAAATAGGTTCAGTGGTTTAATTTTAACTCATAGTTCCTGTTCCGTGAGATTTCCTTTCCAGTGCCAGTGTCTCAAACTCTCCGAATTTCAATCAAATAACAAACAAACAAAACGTCTAATCTTTCCTCTTAATATGCTCTCTATTAGTGTAGATTGTATACTGAATGCGACTTCCAAAACCAAGTACTTATGTAACTGTACTTATTAACTTGAATATAATATATAACAAACGGTTTGCATTATTACGAATTTTCGTATTGAACAATAATAACCCTTTTCTCATAGAATGATAAAAAACAGTTTGTGAAGATTTAAGTATGTACAGGCATATATATATACTGGCTCCATAAGTCTTAAATGTATATGTAGTCAGGATTGACTAAACATTATGAACTAAGAAAATTTGATTTCATTTGATTTTTAATTTTTTTAAATTTCAGTCGTGCCAGTGCATCGATTCCCAGTTGCCAACAAGTTTTCAGATCAATTCAGGGCTTGGATGGAACTTGTTGGCGGGAAATTAACGTCAGTAACAGACTACGAATTTTCTCAAAAAAAAAGTAGTCTGTGATAAACATTTTACTACTTTTTATAGTGCTCATGTAATACAAACTTAATTAAATTCTATTATGGTAGAGATTAGACTGATTGATATACTAAACAAGTACTTCAAACTCCCATTTGATCGATCTCATATCGAAGCAATCAGAAGACTATGAAAAAAGGTGAAAAAGTCAGACCAATTGTAATAACATTTGCTACATTAGGCTTTAAACTAAAGGTTTTGAAAAACAAGACATGTCTGCAGAATACGCTATACTATGTAAAGGAAGACTACACCATAGAAGTCCTGAATAAGCGCAAGGAATTACAAGCTCAGTTACAAAAAGAAAAAGAAGCAGGCAATACCGCTTTCATAAAATACGATAAATTTATAGTGTTGACTAATAATAAGAGCAAATATCGCCAGCCAATGAGCAAGAGAAATCTGTCCGAATCCCCGGAGATATTACCGCATCACAACAACAGACAACCACTGAAGAAAAATAGAACTTCCAATATGAGAGATTATATTATTATGATTCAAAAACCGAAACTGATCTACAATCACACCGATACCCCACAAAAACAAACACAAACATCAGATACCAATTTAGCATAGCAACAGCAAACGGGCCCCCTACTCCACACCCACCTCCCACCACGGCTGGTCACCGCGGGAGTGTTAGACCACAACCCCTCAAAGAATAATCATTCAGAAAACCAAATTTCGGTAAATATTTGTACCCTGAATGTCAGATCGTTGTCAACACCTGAAAAATTATTAGAACTGAAGACAGCTCTTAAAAACATAAAACACGATATCCTGGGTCTGTGCGAGGTGCGCCGGTTAGGTGAAAATATAATAGAAGACGAAAACTATATTATGTACTGCATAGGACAAACAAAAGGTCTGTATGGCGTTGGTTTCCTTACCAAAAGGGAGTACAAAGAAAACATCATAAACTTTTCCGGAATATCTGAAAGAGTTTGCATGTTGGAAATAAACCTAGAGAGCTTGCACTTCGCAATTATACAGGCATACGCGCCAACAGAAGGCTCAACCCAAGAAGACTTGGATAGATTCTACGCAGACTTAGAAGAGGCTCATGATTCGATCTCTACACAATATATAATAGTCATGGGCGATTTTAATGCACAGATCGGCAAACCGAAGCACTATGAGAGCGGAATAGTGGGCATTCACGGTTTTGGAAACAGAAGCAAGAGAGGAGAACGTCTGGTTCAGTACGCATACCAACAAAATCTGAAAATAATCAATACAATGTATAAATTAAAAGTTAACCAACGATGGACCTGGATTTCACCCGACAAAAATACTAAAAAAGAAATTGATTATATAACAACAACAAAACCTAAATTGTTCACAAAATTTGAAGTATTGAATTCTTTCTTCTTTGGCTCTGATCATAGACTCCTGCGAGCAACATTAACCTTAGGTAGAGACAAACGCAGCAGAAGAAATTACACTTGTCCCAGAAACCCATTAAAAACTGAGGATGAGGTAGACAGGTATTTAAAAACCTTAAACGAACTTATACCTAACTATTAGAAAACCAAGGAGAATATACAGCCGCTGAATATTATAAGAAAATAGAAAGCTCCATATTAACAGGCCTTAAAAATCAAAAAAAGCCAAATAAAAGAAAAATTCTCTCAGATAATTCAATTAATGAAAAAAAGAATCACTCTGCATAATAAAATAAATCTTACTAAAAAGGATAAGGAAGAATTAAAAGAGTTACCTCTATATAAAGAAATCAGAAAATGTTACGAAAACCACAGACTGCAAATACTGGAAAAGTGCATAGAAAGTACAAGATCAGCTAAAAGGGCGTACAAGGAACTAGACAAGTCAGAAAATGGATCCCGTCTCTTCAGCGAGGCTCCACAATTTGCAAATCTCGAAGCGACATCATCAATATAGCTACAAACTTCTATGAAAGCCTTTATAGCTGTACACAGGACACAGTGGAAGATACAGAACAAGATCAACTAAGGATCACATCGACGGTGGAAGATTTTACTGGAATTGAAATCCTGAACCAAATAAATAATCTAAAACCAGATAAGAGCCCAGGACCGGACAGTTTAAGTAACGAATGTATAAAGATCGGTAAAATACTTTTATTAAGACCCCTTACAATACTCTTCAATAAAATACTGGAAGAAGAAACTGTGCCAGGGCAATGGAGAGAGTCGGGAATCATTTTATTATATAAAAAGGGCAACCCTAAAGACATAGAAAACTACCGACCTTATAGCTTAATGTCTTGCGTCCTGTTTACTGCATAGAATATCTCCACAAATAGACTCCTACCAACCTATGGAACAAGCGGGATTCAGAAGTGGGTTTAGCACAACAGATCATATTCACACCGTAGACCAGGTTATCGAAAAATACATGGAATACAGAAAACCACTCTATATAGCTTTTGTCGACTATAAGAAAGCTTTTGACACTATCTCTCATAATAGCATCTGGGAAGCATTAAAGAAGCAAAATATAAACGCAAAGTACATAAATGTCATCAAAAACATATACCTTAATTGTACTAGTAGAGTCAGACTAGATAGAGTGGGCGCACCCGAATCAACATCAATCAAGGAGTCCGACAAGGCGACCCTACCTCTATATCACTAAAACTATTTATAGCTGTCTTACAAAATGTGATGGAAGTAAGTCTTCCGTGGTCAAAGCAGGGAATAAATGTGAATGGGAAATATCTAAGCCATCTTTGCTTTGCAGACGACATCGTAGTTCTTTCTGAAAGTTCACACAACCTCGACACGATGATTAACCAACTTCAGACACGTAGTGCTCAAGTAGGCCTGGAAATGAACTTAGGAAAAACTAAAGTCATGACAAACAGCGAGATGACGCCCGTACTAGTTAACCAAAAGCCACTTGAGTACGTAGAAACCTATATTTTAATTTCATTTAGAAAAAATCGAAATATCGAGGAAATAGACAGGAGAGTAACTATTACATGGAGAAAATACTGGGCCGAGAAGGAGATTTTCAAATCGAAACTACCAATTAAAGTGAAGCGAATACTTTTAGACACAACAATCCTACCCTGTCTAACCTATGGGTGCCAAACGTGGATCTATGATCACAGGGCAAGACATAAAATACAAACAACTCTAAGGGAAGGGACTCTCAATGGAAAGAAACTGTTTAAATATTAAACTAAGAGATAGAATAAGAAACATAAAAATTCGTAAAATAACCAAGGTAAAGGACGCTCTACGCTTCTCTCAAAGCCAAAAGTGGAGATGGGCTGGCCATGAGATACGATGATAATAGATGGACAATTACTGTCACAGAATGGAAAGGACCGCACGGTGTGAGAAGTAGAGGTCGCCCAGGCGCCCGGTGGCAGGATGAGGTTGTATCCGTGGCAGGAAGAGACTGGATGAACGTTGCGAAGGATAGAGATAGATGGAATTCATTGGGGGAGGCTTTTACCCTAAGGGGGTCCGCAATAGAAGAAGATGCATGAATAGAAATAAAAATAATTATATAATTTATTTAATAGAAGAAATCGGTTGAGTAATGTGATTCTAATTAGATGAATCGCAAAATAAAACAAAATTAGATTTGATTAAATTTTATGAATTAATTTGATTATATTATGATTGATTTAATAGTAAAAATAAATAAAGTTATGTAAATTTAAGCAAGCGAAATGTGGAATTAAATAAAGCTTTATTATTATTATTATTTATTATAGAGGTAGAGATTAGACGTAACCATTAATTCGACAAAGGAGACACGAGTACGCATATCATATCATGTTCATGTTTCAGGGTCAGCGGTTTCGTTACATGGTAGTAATAGAGAAACGTTTAATATATAAAATATGATGAAATTATAATTGTTTAAACATAATAATAAAATACTAGCGATGGGTCGTTGAAAGCCTTTCTGTGTTGAATTACGTTTGTCAACTAGTCAATCCCGTCAAGGAGTTAACGTGTTACGATCGTCAACTTGTATGAACGATAAATGCCTAAACTGTTTTTATAAAAGTATGCTGGCTTAATGTTAATTTACGAACACGCCTAGGCCGACACGTTTCATTCCACGCACGAACATGATCATTTTAAGAACTAACAATTTCATCGTTTGCATGCTTTAAAAAATAATGTCAAAAATAATAAATAAACATTAAATCGTGAATTCTTTATTTAGAATTCAAATTGTTGCTAAGACTATCACGTCATAGTGGAAGTTATAATCTTAAATAAATACAATTAATTTATGTATGTACGTTGAAAATAACAAAATGTTGACCGTGTACAATACGATACGATGAAAATAAAAAAAATGAATTCATCGTTGTCTCGTTGACGAATTACACGAGTTGATTTGTACACGTTCAACGTTAACGTTGAAGAGACATCAACGTTGATTCAACGCCCACCGCTATAAATTACAAGGCTCTGTTCGGTTTTTTTTTAAGGGGGGAAGTCATCGATTGACTTCTACCGCCTGGGTGAGACGGGAGGGAGTGTCAGACGACTCTTACTGACTACTTCTTTCCGCTTCTGTCCGCTACTAGCTTTTTTGTTTCTTGTTCCAATATGAATTATAAAATATTTATTTCTGACTACTATTGACTGTACAACAAAAATAGTTTTAGTCTAACCAGTCAAATAAATAGTTAGGAACTAAGTCAGATCGATTAACATGAAATAAAATCATGGTTTTAATTAATATTATTTGTTATTTAATAAAAAAGCAGTAGTAAAGGTGCAAAATAGTAAATTGGCGAGATGTTACTATCTATTGTGCATTTGAAAATGAAAAAGTAGGTATTGTAGCGTACCTGTAGTAGTTAAACATATTATGATAATAATATGATATCCCAAACTTTTACATTGACATTAATGTTTCCTTACGACTCTTGAGTGTCAATGTAGATAGAGTAGAAAATTAATTTAACGTGCAGACGTAATACTTTTTTGTTTTTTATATAATAGGGTACTTGACAGGGTAATAAAATTAAAAATCAATATAGTGATATACAATATATGTAATGTAAATCAAAATATGTAAATCACATAACATAACATAACATAACATCACGCCTTTTATCCCCGAAGGGGTAGGCAGAGGTGCACATAGAAGTAACACCCACTTTTCACTATTTATGTTATGAGTCCCATGTAATAGGGGGTGAGCCTATTGCCATATACCGGGCACATTTCCAGACTCCGTGCTACTACTGAGATTTTTTTAAAAACCCAGTAATACTTTGCCCGACCCGGGAATCGAACCCGAGACCCCTTGCCCGGCAGTCGCACTTGCGACCACTCGGCCAACGAGGCAGTCAGCAGTAAATCAATATACAATATATGTAGTCCGTCAGTTAGATTATTAAAAATATAACACGTTGAAATAGAAATGACAGAGCTATGCGTGGGTACCATATATGTTATCCTGCTGATCATCTTAACCTCTCCAAAGTCAGTGCAAGATGAGTGCCGCGAATGCTGACCGCACCTCAAAAACAAGTTCGAGTCGAATGCGAATATAAGGAGATTTTGAAGCTCTGTGGGGAAAAATCAAAGAGTATTTTCAACCAGATTGTTACTGGAGATGAGACATGGGTTCATCATTATGAACTTGAGAAATTACGGCAGCATCATATGCAAATATATTGCGTAATTTAACTCGTCGAGTACCGGTTTTGTAGACACAATTATAGAACAATAGGTTGCGGTCACCGGTGACCGCTTGGTGTTTGACAGTTTAAAAGAAGCAATTAAAGAACAACTCACTGCGTAGGTGTTGTTGCTCATGACGTGTGGCAAAGGCTGGTTACGAGACTACGGCTTCGAAGAAATTAATCATCCTCGGTACAATCCATACTCTTGGCCCCCAGTAACTACTACCTTTCCCGAATTTCAAAAAAGATCTTCGAGGCAAGCGATTTTTCGGCGATGAGGAACCGAATGCTGCTAATAGCTTCATATGAAGAGCTGTCAGAGAATTAATTTTAACAAGGTTTAGAGAATTTAATTTTTCGATCCAATAAGTGTATTCAGGTTCTAGGGTACTATATACCTCTATAGGGTATATTAAAAAATAGTATTTTTTCAACATTTTCTGACTTTTCTTTCATGCCCATACCGAGATCAAATTAATGCCTACTACTAATAAACTAAATCCACCAAACAAAGTTCGCTGGATGAAAAAAGTTTTTAATTAGCGCAGATCGAGCTTTGTGGCGTCCTATTGGCGAAAACTGTTGGTTGTTGATGAACATTAAGACACATCAATTCCGTAAGTCTTTGAAGTACAGTTAAATCTTTTTTGTTTGTTCCTTTGTAGGTTCTTTGCGCTTTGAGCTTTTGGCAACGGGATTATTTACACCAACGAATCGTTAGAGTAACACCATATTTACCTTACCGAACTGCCACTCACTCACTATATAAGGGAAGTCGTAGAAGCACGCAATAGCGACTATATGCTGAATGGCATAAGATTTCCACAAACTCTACAAGAACGATAGGTCGTGAGACAAGAGTAAGTAATATTAAAAATATTGGGACGGTTCCATTCATATAAATTAATATATGTACCCGAAAGAATAGTAATTTTCTCGTGTCTGGTCCACGATTACGGAGAAAATTATAGTGGGATAATGATTTTTTTAAAGAATATCTACCATATAATAACACTATAGTCAGAATTTTAATTACATTCCAGATTTGACAATAGCTACTGTCATTTTGTGAAATAATGATACCACATATAATAGTGTAGTGATGAACACAAAAATCGATAAACAATCAGTGTGTGTATTTTATAATAGAGGTAAATGTTACAGAAAGTGACAGGATAGCGATAGCGATGATGGCGACAAATTATAAAATAACTTATTACCATAATACATCTATCTGTTTAATAGCCATGTTCCTTCATGATTACATTTTTTTATTTATTTCACACAAAATTATAAAAGAAAAGTCTCAGATTGTTAAGTAATCGTCAAAACTAAATTATCGGTCAGAAATATTTAATTTCCTGATATTCTTAGTTTACGAGAGTAAAATTATATACGAGAAGAATCGATCCAGAAATATTGCATTTCCATATCGAATAATTTCGCAACGTCACTATTTAGTACTTGTCATAACATTGCAACACTGAAATTGTCAAATCTGGAATCGAATTAAAATTCCGAGTATAGTTTACAAAATTTTACTTTTTATTTATACCCCGAACCGAATGTATGTCAATATGTTAAACTACCTTCCCTAAACCTAAAAGTGTTAGCAGAAATATTTTATCACGTCGGATTTTTTTTCTGCCGTCAATTGTTTTTTTTAACTACCCGATGTGGTGGTGATGTTTTACTGTTTATTCGTTCGCTTCAAACGACAGTTACTTTGCTTTGGATTGATTTAAAATGGCTAGCAGAAAGTGCAAACAAAGTTCTGACCATTATTGTTATATTTGTGGACAGTTTATATTTTCAAAAAAGAGAATACCTATTGTAGATTCGTTAAAACTGCATATCTTCATTATTTTGGATTTCCTGTTGCAAATCAAGATAAAAAGTGGGTGCCTCAAGTATTTTGCGAAAGCTGTAGAATCATCTTACTCCAGTGGTTTACCTTCCATTTGGTTCGCCAATCCATGGAGAGAACCTAGTAATCATGAAAATGATTGTTACTTTTGTATTACGAAGACATTGGGATATAACAAAAAAAAATAAGGCAAGTATTATGTATGCCGATGTTCCGTCTGTTACTAAGCCGATTTTACATTCAAAAGATCTCCCCACCCAGTTTGTCCCGGCAATTCGAGTTCAAATATATTAGATGACAATAACAGTGATGTTGAATTCAAGTCGATTTCTAGGATTCTGAAATTTTCACCTCAAGAAAACACTCCACATTTAATTAATCAGGCCGAATTAAATGATCTTATACGAGATTTACAGTTATCAAGATCTAAAGCAGAGCTTCTTGGCTCCCGCTTACAACAATGGAACTTGTTACTACCAGACACAAAAGTTACGTTTTTCAGAAACAGAAGCAAAGTTTACTCAGAATTTTTAAAAAGAGGGTTAATATTGTTATTGCACAGATATCCCGAGACTTTTCGAAGCAATGAATCAAAACATGTCATTAAAGATTCACTAACTACACTCTCATCTGAATTTTTTTCCTGAAAACTTAGGAAGTATGAGTGAGGAACAGGGTAAACGTTTCCACCAATATTTAAGGACTTTCGAAGAACGACATCAAGGGTTTTGGGATGAAAATATGTTAGGGGATTACTGTTGGTCTATCATAAGAGAAACTGATTCAAATAACTATAAGAAGAAAGCAAAAATTAGTCATTTTTAATTTATTTTTGTATTAATCCAAAAATGTTTGTATTTCCCTTCAAGAAAATAAATATTTTTTAAACCAGACGTGACAGAATTTTTTTATTATTTTTTCTGAATTATTTCTACCTAATTGAATTAGTTCTACCTGAACACAAAATAAAATAACAACTTGCAGCTGGGGTATGAAAACCGTGTAAACTAGTGAAATCGGTACTATAAGACGGTATCTACTACCTTCATTTATTTATTGTTTATTATATGTATACTAAACCTAGAAAAATCACTTCTAGGTTCCAAAGAAAACGAAGAAGAAGAAGTTTAATTTGCCGGGTGTTATAGGCTGCATAGACTGCACGCATCTGGCCATTGTAAAGCCAGCCAAGGCGAGCATTTATTTTGTATTAGAAAAAGATATCATTCCCTTAATATGCTTAGAATCTATTCATTGATATTGTAGAATTTATTCATTGAAAACTGCACAGATTCTCATCTGGAAAGGATTCAGACAGTCTCTCGACTGTCTGAATCCTTATAATTTGTTTGTGTGCACCTATTACGAAACACGGGTCTAGTATTTTTGTATAAATAAATCGATATATAAAATTTACGAGTGGTCACAAGTGCGACTGCCAGGCAACAGGTCTCGGGTTCGATTCCGAGGTCGGGCAAAGTAATACTGAGTTTTAAAAAAAAACTCAGTAGTAGCATGGAGTCTGGAATTGTGCCCGGTATATGGCAATAAGCTCACCCCCTATTACATAGGACTCATAACATAAACAGTGAAAAGTGGATGTTACATTGTACAGGGGCATATTGTGCACCTCTGCCATCACTTCGAGGATAAAAGGCGTGATGTTATGTTATGATAGCTCTCTGTCTGTAAAAAAAATACATTCAACAACATACAACATCAAATTATTGTCAGGAGTTGTAATTAGAGCACCATACCATGCACGACGACCCTCAGATAGAATAATGATTATTAGAAAAACACTTTGAGACCTCGGAATTCATGGTGTTAATAAGGCAAAATTCTATAATGAAGAAAGACCCCACTTATAACGCATTTATTACAACAGCGTTGTTTACACCAGTAAACATGGTTGGTTGCTTAACACTTGAAAACCCTAATATAAAAAGAAATATGGAAGTAGGTATTAATAAACAGCACGAAAAGTATTAATTATCAAAAAATTGAACAGTCGGTAACCCAGATTTAATTCAAACTTATGAATATAAAATATAGAAAGTGTTTGAAGTGTAAACATAAAACTAACTGAATTTAGTAAACCAACCTTTCAAATTATATCCCTTTTCATAAACTACTTTAAAAAGAATCTTATTAAACCAACCAGACTCCAGTTAGAAAATGAATATGACATGGCAATAAAGTTCAGAAACCTGATATCATGGTACGGAGCGAGGAAGACTGGGATGCCGTCTACTCCTTCAGAGAAGCAGTCATGGAAGTTAAGGAGGAGGTGGAGCGCCTGAACGAACCTCCTCACGCCCCAGCCGTCGCGAGAGACACTCCGAGTGTCGGGGATCGCGAGACGATCTCCGGCCATCGTAAGCACGGGCCTGCGAACGGTGAGCATGGGTAACTCGCCGCCCGACCAGAACCAGTAGATCTACTCTGATTCGACGAAAAACGAAGTTTCGTTCGAAATTTCGCAAGTTTCCTACTACGGTTCTCTTTCTTGCGAAACTTCGTCCGAACGAACGAACTTTAAGGCATTTTGACGTTAAACCCTACTCTAATTCATTTTACGAACGAACAAAAATTCGAATTTGACAGATTATTGTTCGGATTCTAAATGTCATTTCGACGAAACCAAAATAGTTGTCGTTTAATTTTCGTTTGCCACATAATAACTCTTGTTGTGTATTTAAACATTATTTTTTGATAATTCTAGTTATCAATTTTAATTATTACTACATAAAATTAAGAGTGTTGAAGCTCTCTTGTTAATTATTATTTTAAAATGGCAATGTTTGACGTCGTCAGCGTCACTCTTTGGCGGCAATTTAAACCAACTACGCGCGCTCAGAGTAATAAGTACTTCTTCGAGGCGTTATCATAATAATAGTCGTATTATGGCTGCGAGACATTTTCTTGTGGAAGCTGCAATGCGGGAAGAACGCACAGAGCGGCAAAGAAACCGTCGTCGTCTCCGGCTCCAACTGGATGTCGAACATATTGCCGACTTAGAATTTGTAAGAAATTACAGACTAAGTCGGGAATTGTTCGAACAATTGTGCCAGGACATAATTCCCATACTCCCTCCGAAGATGAGAAAACATGGGATCGAACCCACCCACAAAGTAAGTACCTACCTATAGCCTATTTAGAAATTGTTGACTTTGATTAAATACTATAGTATAGTTCTACTGTTTCAATGTTAACCTGTTAACTTTTTTAGATACTGACTGCGTTGCAATTTTTTGCCCGCGGCAGCTACCAAGGCTCTGTGGGTCAAAATATGGACGCACCCATGGCCCAACAAACCGTCTCACGATGCTTGCGTGAAGTAACATCGGCACTCAATGCACCCAATATCCTCAGGAAACACATAAAATTCCCGCAAACCCGAAGCGATAGTATGTCCATTAAGCAGAGGTACCTACTTACTATTATTATATAACTTGTAAGCATGATAGCAAACAATTATCTCAATTTTATCACAAACGTAGCCGTTTGAAATTCGCGCGCGCCAGTGCGCGTCTCTTATCAGTGGCTAGTCACGTGGCCTCGCAAGCCTGCGTTTTGCGTGTTCCCTCCACCATGTAATGCATCTAGCATCACCATGAAGTAGGTATCAAAAACTTAGTTTCGAGTCATGAAACGTAGAATCATAGGTAAAGATACCCTATAAAAACTTTGACTCATTGTGCAATCTCATTTCATCATCATTCAATCATAATCTTACATATAGGTTTTATCTATGTTCTTTAGAATTATAACTTGAACACGGTCAGAAAAATAATACGTAATAGTTAGCTCTCTAGATTTAAAAAGGACAATGCCTATTTGTCTCCTGCTAATGTATAGAAATGAAAATCCCAAAGTTTTATTTGTAATTGAAATTATGTTTTGACCGCGTTTCTACCAACAGCTATATTCCAATTTACGCATAATTAGTCGATGATAGATTTGACTCAACGTTGCATTTGATTCATTATTGTGCTTCATATTTCATCATACTTTTTTAATCTAAAAAATAAACAAAACTAAATAAAAATTAACCAAATAGTTAATAAAATATGTTCAGCACAAGTGAAATGAATTTTATTTAGTTAATTGACAGTTCTGACATTGCGTTTTGCATTCCGCAATTCTGAGTTTGTTGTTGTTTTACGCCGTTATTGTGAACTGCTGTGCGAGTTTTGTAGATTTCTTATTATAATGACTATATTTAGTTTACCACCTCGATATCTTTTTCATTCAACGACATTGCAAATCGTCGGCTCAACAAATCTGCTGCTATCTATCAGCAACAATTTGAACAATATTATTGAAACATCAGATTTTTGGGCATTGCTCGCGTCGCGTTTACATTGATCAAAATTAACTATGGACCTTAATATCCATACCCACAGGGAGTATTACTATAATTTTAAGTTCTTGATTTTTAATGTTCTACATCATAACATCACGCCTTTTATCCCCGAAGGGGAAGGCAGAGGTGTACACAGAAGTAACACCCACTTTTCACTATTTATATTATGAGTCCCATGTAATAGGGGGTGAGCCTATTGCCATATACCGGGCACATTTCCAGACTCCGTGCTACTACTGAGAATTTTTTAAAAACCCAGTAATATTTTGCCCGACCCGGGAATCGAACCCGAGACCCCTTGCCCGGCAGTCGCACTCGCGACCACTCGGCTAACGAGGCAGTCAATACTGTAATAATAGTAATGTTCTACACAATTAAGAAAAAATCCGCTCAAACATACTCGCTTCCCATGGCGCGGGCTTGTGAGTTATATGGTGAAATAGTTCAAGAGATCACGCAGCTAATAGTTGATAGAGGCTGTTGTCTTATTGTGTTGCGATAAAAATGGGAAAGATTTTTGTTAAATTATCTGTCATTTAAAACCTTAAAATCCTGTCCTACGTTTTTGTTATTACTACAAAAATGAACAGCAGGTTATTATTTTATTTATTATAACTATATTATTATTTTTTATTTATTATTATTTTATGTATTATTGTAGATTCTATGAGAAGTATGGGATTCCTGGAGTTATTGGGTGCATTCATTGCACGCATGTTGCCATAGTGAGCCCCGTTGAGCACGAAGAACAATTCTTCAATCGAAAGCATTTTCATTCAATCAACACACAAGTTGTAAGTGTTAATAAAATTTCTATTAATTTTACTACTAAATGCCTAAATTTACAAGTACTAAATAGTCTTACATTGATTTCATTATTTTTTAGATATGTGATAGTGATTTATTGATCACGAATGTGGATGCGGGATATGGTGGAGCAACACATGATGCCTACATTTGGAGGGAATCTGAAATTCACTCCCACCTGGAGAGTCTTCAAAGCGAGACATCCTATCTACTGGGTATGTTAATTTGTCATTACTATGTATGTAATCATGTGTATCATATTCATACAATTTCCATTAACATGTTATTATTTTCAGGTGATTCTGGTTATGCTCTACGGGAGTATATGATGACCCCAGTGGATAATGCCATCGAGGACTCTCCAGAGGGAAGGTATAATTCCCTTCAAAAATGTGCACGCTCCACCATAGAACGTACATTTGGTGCCCTCAAAGGTCGATGGCGATGTCTTTTATTAGCTCGGGAATTTCATTACTGCCCAGCCACTGCAGGTCAAATTATATTGGCCTGTTGTGTTTTACACAATATTTGTGTTCGGGCTGGTATTGAGGCTCCCGAGTTGTTACAAGATGGCATCCACTCTGAGAGGACACGACAGGTGGCATCCCAGGCAGCACCGACTTCGACCAGCCAAGCGTTACAGGCTGGTCGAAGAGCGAGGCTGACCTTAATCCAAACATTGGAAAGACACCAGTGAGTTGCACTTATCATACAACTGTGTAAGAAAGAAAATCAATCAATTTATCTAATAGATTTATTGTTTTGTTTTAGATAACGCATGAAGACAGCAATATCAACATTTTTTTATTTATACTCTTAATTTTACAATTTTATTATATGGATATATCTTTTATCTTTTTTTATTTATCCCTGAATCAGTTTTAAGTGCATATTGAATATAATAATTAATGGTATGGGGAAAAACAAACAACAAGTCTAAGTTAAAGCATTTATTACAAATAACTTATAAAAATATTTGTTACATAATAATTGTTACAAGCTTTTTGCATGTAAATAGAAGATAAGAGATAAGATAAGATAAGTCTTTATTTGCCTTAAACATGGTTTACAGTGGTGTTACAATTTGTTTTTAAAGTACACATGTTTAGCTGTATAGATAATGTCTATAGATTGCATGCAAAATATTTGTTAATACAATTGTCATTACGCCAATAATCATTACAATAAAATAAAAGAAAAAAAAAAGAAATTGAACCAAAACACATTTAAACATTTTTTAAATCAAAAAAGTCATTTATATTATAAAAATTATGTTCATTTAACCATTTATACAGTTTATTTCTGAAAATATTAATATTATTTAATAATTTTAGTTCTTCCGGAATTTTGTTGTATATGCGCACACACATCACTAGACAGCTTTTAGCATATTTCCCAGATTTAGGAGTATTGCTTAATACAAGCCTGTGTGGATCCTTTCTGGGTTGGGAGATTACTTCATATGCTTTTAGGAACAATCCCTTATTATTGAAGACAAAACTACAAATTTCATAAATGTACAAGGAAGGAAGTGGTAATAAGCCTAGCTTTTTAAAAACTGGTTTGCAGGACTCGTCAGGACGGATTCCACATATGGCTCTAATACATTTCTTTTGTACAATAAATGCTCTGTTTTTGTCCGTACTGTTTCCCCATATAATAAGCCCGTAGCGTAAAATGGACTCTATGTATGCGTGGTATGCTACTATTGCCGTTTTTCTATTAGTGACGTTCTTTAGTTGATTGAGAGCATACACAAATTTGTTAATCCTATTGCACAGGCCATCTAGATGTACTTTCCAATTTAAATCTTGGTCAATGAGTACACCCAAAAATTTTGTTTGTGTTACTTCTTTCAATCTATCAATATTCAGTTCAAAATTATATTTAGCATGTTTCGATTTATTAAATTGCATAAAATTAGATTTATCTAAATTGATTATTAATTTATTTGTCTGTAGCCATTCTAATATATTGTCAATAGTATTATTAATGTCTATCTCATGATCAGATATTGATTTATGCTTCTTATCGGATGTCACTATAATAGAAATATCATCTGCAAACAATATACATTTGTGATTAGTAGCCAATGAAATGTCATTGATGTATAATAAAAACAATATGGGCCCCAACACACTCCCTTGAGGAACACCGCATTTTTTGTCTCTATAGTCTGAAAAATAAGAAGTGAGTATATTTTCGTGTACTTTACTTACGACAACGCATTGTTTTCGGTTACTTAAATAAGATGAGATCCACTGTAATACAGGACAAATTGTAGAATAAAAGTTTTATAAAAACAAAATAATAAGTTGTCCATCAGAGACACATTTCCCTGATATATTTATGTATTATTTAATCCAATATTCATAATTATATGCGTAAGTACACACGGCCACAATCAACCTATACAAAACCAGTTGATCCTGGGCCTCAAGTCTGCTAATTTTATTTAACTCACATGCTATTGAAATTCAATTGAGATTCAATCACGATTCCATTACGATTAGAACAAATTTGGTATTCTGCAAAAACTTGAATGTAAACTCAATAGAGTCGTAATGGAATCGTAGTGTAATTGTAGTTGACTCTCAGTTGAACAGTCCCCCCAAGTCTGCTAATTTACGAATGGCTCAATTGAATATCAATTGAATCTCAGTAGCAGTTTTATCTACATTTGGTATTCTGCTACTAATTTAAGACCAATGGTTTTCCAGTGACATACCATTGAACTGCTATCGGAATATTTGCTAGTCTATTCTTCCATCGTGTTACAGTTGTAAATCGATTGTGGTCTAAATGGGTATTCTACTCTTAGTTGACGTTTGTTTGACATTTATTTCAATGGACACTCAGTGTCAATTTTGCAATTGAAGTACGATCGTAGTACGATTAGACAACAATAGATATTTAGAGTACTTTGCAAGCCACCACTTAACAAAATATATTTAAAAGATGCTGCGGTCATTGTTACGATGGCGTATTTTAGCATTAGGTAATGCGCAAGATCGCCGTCGTCACCTTTTGGCTCAGCGCCGTAAAAAGCGGGCCTCGATGAGGGCAACGGTATCCGCCGTGGAAGAATTAACTAATACGGAGTTTATTAAAACATTCCGCCTTGGAAAAGCGGAAGTGAGGGCCCTAACAGTTAAGCTCACACCTTTGCTACCACGACAACGGAGGAAAGATGCAATAACACCCAATTTGAAAGTTAGTAAAGTGCTATATTTTTCTTGGTTTTGTATTTACATATTGTATTACAGGCCTCTTCTTTAGCAAAGGTACCTAAGCGACGGTTGTGTAATGTAGAACTTCGATTGCAGATACTTATTGCTTTGGCATTCTATGCCACAGGCTCGTACCAGACACTTGTTGGCCAGAGTATTTTTCACAATGTGTCTCAGACCACTGTCTCAAGGCAAGTAACTGAAGCACTCAATAGCATCCTCCTGCAATATGTCATCTGGCCAAAGCATGTTCAAGACCGAAATAAAATTAAGAGACAGTAAGTAGGCATCTCACTATGCGGTATTTCATTTACTTATTTGTGTTTACTATGACTACCTAACTGGTATTTTATGTTGTAGGTTCTATAAATTTGGGATTCCCGGAGTATTAGGCTGCATAGACGGCACCCACATAGCCATCCTGAGACCGGTTGAACATGAGGAGCGATATTTTAACAGAAAGGGATACCATTCCCTTAATGTTATGATTGTAAGATATCTTTATTTATATTAATATGATGCCTACCAATAAGCAATAACATTCATTTTGAAACAACTTAACAATTAGGTATCTTCTACAGATTTGTGATGCTGAACTTAACATTCTGTATGTGGATGCAAGCAGTCCCGGGTCAGCCCATGACTAGTGTATGGCAGAGTAGTCCTATTTGTAATCACATGAGAGAGTTATGTAATGCTGGAGAACATGTATTTTTATTGGGTAAGATATTATATAAATATTGACTTCCAATAATGAACAACTAACAACTAAAAATTATTAACCTTATCATAGATAACTATGTAATACAGCCCCTTCATTTGAAATAAACTCTTTCTAACACCGTTAAGTCATGTTTTATCGTCAAGGCGATTTATTACCGACAATTTAATTCGTTATTGAATAACAGAAAATGATAAAAACGTATATTTAAATTTAAAAAATAGTTCATTCACTCATTCAGCTTCTTGATAGATTTTGAATGGCAACACCTTTATCTGTTCAACTGAGAGTCAATTACAATTACACTACGATTCCATTACGACTCTATTGAGTTTACATTCAAGTTTTTGCAGAATACCAAATTTGTTCTAATCGTAATGGATTCGTGATTGAATCTCAATTGAATTTCAATAGCATGTGAGTTAAATAAAATTAGCAGACTTGAGGCCCTGATATCGTGTCCTCGTCAGGAATTCGGACAAGGCGATACAAGAACCCTTAAGCGTAGTCTTTGAGTGCCAAACCGTGTCTCTTATATTGACATCTCTAATTTTCAGCAATATTGGTCGGTGACCACTAGTACTGGCCCGGCTGCCAACCCGGTGACACCTGCTTATTAAGGAAGCAGTGAATGTATCAAGCCTATTCTGGATGACCTCGGTAACCACACTTCCGTAGACATGTGGTTGGTAGGAATTTACCAGTATAAAAAATTGAATTTATCTTTTGACCGGTAGCTGCTCCGATATTACACAATGAGCCGTTCCCCATGAACTCTCAATTGTTCTAAAATAACGGTTCGCTGTTGAGCAATTATATTCTTTCAGCTTCGAAGCCTCTTCATCTCTCTTCCGTGTAGGCGCCTGTTACGCTCTTCTTCGAGAGCAAGTGACCTACGCTCTACAGCACTAAATTGTTCTGCCGCGCTTTCAAAAGGAGTTATTTTCCTCCTACTTTGGCAAGCGAACCTGTTAGTCATAGGAGAGCGTGGAGAGGTTGCCGTCTGCTGTTATGCGCTGGCGGAGTAGGAGATTGTGACAACGGTTGTGGAGGTTGCTGTGGTTGTAAATGTTGCAGAAGTAGTGGCGGTAACTGAGGTGATGACAGTGATGGCAGTAGCAGTGGTGTCGTATCATGGAATATTGCATCTGCTGTAAAATGTTGAAAGTCTATGTTCGTTCACTGCTTCCGTGACGTGAAGTGTATTGGAAAAGAGGTATTGTTACTAGGCACCATTTGCTTACATGGTGATAAATAGCTCATGTGGTGGTTAATAGTATTTAGTGGTGAAATATGATGCCCTTGTTTTTTAGATAGTTTAACATTAAAATTACGACACTTCTGTAGAGAGTATTGGAAAATAGTGGAATACAGATTGTTTGTGAGTATTCTACATTTTGGTGTGTCTTTTCAAGTATTATGTTATACCATGGAAAAATAGTACTAGATACTAGGGAGTAGTTCAATACAGTTCACTGTGTAAGCGTGTTGTGTTTTATTATGGTATACCAATAATATAGAAAGTGAAATGGCAGCGCAGTGGGACTGAGCAGTGAATAGTAGTGGCATTAAAGTTGATAAATCGTGGTGACTTTTGGTTTACAATGAGGCGAGGAAGGGTAATTTGGTGATATCGAACTAAATAGTGACTGTCCCGTGTAGCGCAATAAGGAACATGCAATATTTTTAGTTTTGTTTTTATTTTAAAGAATTTCATATTTAACAGTCTAATTAATCGTAAAAAATGCGCTTTTAGACGAACCGTTTATATTTTCGCGCTAAAACGGACCTACAGTACGATGACGTGATGTTTGTCTAATAATGGTCGTGCTTGTGTTCGTTGGCTGTCATTACAAAGGAGACCGGCAATCTTCCATAGTAAATGAAAAACACGGCCCTCACACACACGAATGAAATACTGTGGGTTCTCAAGGACAAATATTAGTATTCATGCCTGCGTAATTCGTTTTTGATAGGACTTCGGAGATTCCATATATTTCAGTAAGTTGTCAAGAAATACTTCTAACATTTGTTCCCGCTCTTATTACATATTTATTAAGAATGCTGTCAACCTCTTTGGATACCTTAATGAAAATATCATGTTAATAAAAATAATCATTTTTATTCAATACTTGTCAAAAAACGAAGCAAGGAATTGATGTGGTTTTTTAAAGAGGAGATAGTTGAAAGAATGGATGGATGAAAAAGTAACGTAAAATGTATAATGTAATAATCGTTAATCGTGCATATTTATTTTTTTGTAAACTTTCCGCCAACCCCTTAAAAGAGCGCGAGCGAAGCCGTGGGCAGAAGCTAGTCCATTAATAAAAGGATGATTAATGCATTTTTTTTTTTTAAGGGGGGAAAATCATCGAATGACTGCTCCCACCTGGGTGAGGCGGGAGGGAGTGTCAGACTCTTACTGACTAAAAACCACCCCGTTCCTTCTCCTGCACGTCGAGCCGGAGCCCCGGTTACCCGTTAGGTTCTCCGCGACTCCGAATCGGCATCGACCCTATTGGGCCCCATCTGTGGTGGTCTGATGGCTCTTTGAGGCGCGCGCGGAACGCGACGCGCCGTACGCTCGGGTCTGTTTCTGGTCGGACGGGGAGCCTCCCATGCTCGCCGTCCGCAAGCCCGCGCTTATGGTGGCCGGAGATCGTCCCGCGATCCCCGACACCCGGTGTGTCCTTCGCGATGGCTGGGTTGCGAGGAGGCAGCGCTTCGCTGCCTCACGCGTCCCGCCTCCTCCTTAGCTAGCATGACTGCTTCGCAAAAGGAGGAGACGGCATCCCAATCCCCCTCGCTCCGCATCATGGCCTTTTTTTTTTTTTTTTTTTGAGGGGGGAAAATCATCCAATAACTTCTCCCGCCCGGGTGAGGCGAGAGGGAGTGTCAGACTCTTACTGACTAAAAACCACCCCGTTCCTACTCCTGCACTTCGAGCCGGAGCCCCGGCAACCCGTTAAGTCGTCCGCGGCTTCGTATCGGCATTAGCCCTATTGGGCCCCATCCGTGGTGGTCTGATGGCTCTTTGAGGCGCGCGCGGAACGCGACGCGCCGTACGCTCGGGCCTGGTTCTGGTCGGGCGGCGAGTCACCCGTGCTCGCCGTCCGCAGGCCCATGCTTACGGTGGCCGGAGATCGTCTCGCGATCCCCGACGCTCGGAGTGTCTCTCGCGACGGCCGGGGCGTGAGGAGGTTCGTTCCCTCACGCGCTCCGCCTCCTCCTTAGCTAACATAACTGCTTCACAAAAGGAGGAGACGGCATCCCAGTCCCTCTCGCTCCGTACCATGGTCTGAACCAGAGCCGGACGCGAGAGGTCGCCGTCGCCAATCACATCCCTGAGGACACGACGGTGCTCAGCCCACGCAGGACACACCGCCACCGTATGCTCCACCGTGTCCTCCGGGCGATCCTCGCAGTGATGACAATCGGGCGTTTCCTCCCGCCCAATCCGAAACAGGAACCTACCGAAACTTCCGTGTCCGGTAAGTACCTGCGTCAGGCGGTAGGTGAGGACGCTCCGCATCATGGCCTGCACTAGGCCCGGACGCGAGAGGTCGCCATCGCCGATCACTTCCCTGAGGACACGGCGGTGCTCAGCCCACGCAGGGCATTCCGCTACAGTATGTTCCACCGTGCCCTCAGGGCGGTCCTCGCAGTGATGACACCCAGACGTTTCCTCCCGCCCCATCAGACACAGGTACCTCCCGAAACTCCCATGTCCGGTGAGGACCTGCGTCAGGCGGTAGGTGAGGACGCCGTAGCGTCTCTCAAGCCACTCCTCAAAGAGGGGACTTACCGCTGCGATGGCAGCGAGCCCAGCCCTCGGTTGCGACAGTCGTTGCTGCCATTCCGCCATGAGATCGCGCCGGAGCTCATCCCGCCACGCACTTATCTGGCGCGGCAGCGGAGTTTCGCCCCGGCGACGTGCCTCCGCGCGCATGTTATACACGCGCGCATGATTCATGCATACCGTAGTAATTTAGTCCCTTTCATTTCTACACTAGAAAACTCTGGACTCTCGACAAAAAAAAGTTACTATTATGTCGACACTAACTATTGGGAAATTCCTGGTGTCTGCTTTGATAAACTTAAATTCGATTTTAATTAGAAACGTAAATAATTTTACACGCAAAGTGACGTGAACAAAAAAGTTGACGTGACAAGAGTGACGTCACTAAACGCTGATGGAGTTTTTGAAATGCGTTTCGTTTTACAAAACACAACATAACATCACGCCTTTTTATCTCCGAAAGAGTAGGCAGAGGTGTACATTTTGGCACTTAGTGCCACTGTACAATGTAACACCCACTTTTGTGTGAAAAGCGGGTGTATGTAATAGGGGGTGAGCCTATTACCATATACGGGGCACATTTCTAGACTTCGTGCTACTACTGAGATTATTAAAAACCCCATTATACTTTGTTCGACCCGGGAATCGAACCCTTGCTCGGCGGCAGTCGCACTTGCAACCACTCGGCCAACAAGGGAGGCGTTTCGTTTTACGTAACTTTAATTCGTAATTACTCTTAAAAATCAACAAAATATAAAATATAACTTTATACTTTTTCACCATTTTAATAATAAAATTTTCAAAATTATCATATTTTCATTTTCCCTATTAAAGAGTGATGTTGAAGACCACGAAGAGTGGTATGAAGTCGATATGAGAATAATTGAGTGGTGTGTGGTGGTAAAGTGGTGGTCTAAGGTACATATTACAGTTTGAGGGAGCATTATCTCTCCACACTGTAGTTCATTGCTGTTTCTTCACCTAGTGTCACCTATCTGTCATTGTATCTTGTTGAAAATGTACTTATGTATGTATTAGTATATGTATATATGTATGAATGTATGTATGAATGTATGTATGTATGTATGTATGTATGTGTGTGTGTATGTATATAATTCTATATTAGAAGTAAATAAATTTGTTTTTTTAATGTTTGCACTTTTACATTATATAAATAAGCACCTCAGTACGCCAAGCTATAACTACCTCATTTAATATCCTACTATAGTATTCTATCCACCCAAAGGTTGCCTGGTAGATATCGCTTTTAGCGATAAGGCCGCCTTTGTACCCTATTTTCTTTATTTGTTCCTGGATATACTCAAATTGGTGTACAATAAAGATTATTTATTTATTATTTATTATTATATTAGAGCCTGCTGATATTCTTTATTGTCACTTGATGGTGTGTGTGGTGTTATGATGATATGGAACTAAATAGTGAAAAAGTTATGATACCCTGTGTGTGGAGAGTGATATGAGTACTGTATGCGACTTAATAGTGGGGAGTGTATGTAAAGTGGTACGAAAGTGCAGATGTATAGTAAATTGAGAAGCTTTTTGAAGTTCATTATTGCCACATGGTAACGTATTGTAAATGCTCACATATGATATAGAGGTAGATATCCATCTACATGAGTAGAGAAAAACTGGTGGTGCACTCTGTATAGGAAGTAGTGTGATAAGCTCAATCGCAGATTAAAAGGTTAGAATTGGACGAGCGAGTTCTGCTGCCTAATCATTGTTAAGATCATCACACACTAAACAACCACGGCTCAAGCAAGGCTCTAGCACCGCTGCGGCATGGAGTTTTTTTTCTTTAGAAACAATACAAAAAGGTCCTAAGCGAGCCGTCGACGGGCGGGTGGCGCGCTTATATTGAAGATATGAAATACGTCATACGATATACGATGTAAAGTTCGTATATAAATGACAAGTTAATTGTTGAGTTGGAGCCATGCCGTAGCCGTACTTGTTCCGATTCGCAGTCGCGGAGAACCTAACGGGTAACCGGGGCTCCGGCTCGACGTGCAGGAGAAGGAACGGGGTGGTTTTTAGTCAGTAAGAGTCTGACACTCCCTCCCGCCTCACCCAGGCGGGAGCAGTCATTCGATGATTTTCCCCCCTTAAAAAAAAATGCATTAATCATCCTTTTATTAATGGACTAGCTTCTGTCCACGGCTTCGCTCGCGCTCTTTTAAGGGGTTGGCGGAAAGTTTACAAAAAAATAAATATGCACGATTAACGATTATTACATTATACATTTTACGTTACTTTTTCATCCATCCATTCTTTCAACTATCTCCTCTTTAAAAAACCACATCAATTCCTTGCTTCGTTTTTTGACAAGTATTGAATAAAAATGGTTATTTTTATTAACATGATATTTTCATTAAGGTATCCAAAGAGGTTGACAGCATTCTTAATAAATATGTAATAAGAGCGGGAACAAATGTTAGAAGTATTTCTTGACAACTTACTGAAATATATGGAATCTCCGGAGTCCTATCAAAAACGAATTACGCAGGCATGAATACTAATATTTGTCCTTGAGAACCCACAGTATTTCATTCGTGTGTGTGAGGGCCGTGTTTTTCATTTACTATGGAAGATTGCCGGTCTCCTTTGTAATGACAGCCAACGAACACAAGCACGACCATTATTAGACAAACATCACGTCATCGTACTGTAGGTCCGTTTTAGCGCGAAAATATAAACGGTTCGTCTAAAAGCGCATTTTTTACGATTAATTAGACTGTTAAATATGAAATTCTTTAAAATAAAAACAAAACTAAAAATATTGCATGTTCCTTATTGCGCTACACGGGACAGTCACTATTTAGTTCGATATCACCAAATTACCCTTCCTCGCCTCATTGTAAACCAAAAGTCACCACGATTTATCAACTTTAATGCCACTACTATTCACTGCTCAGTCCCACTGCGCTGCCATTTCACTTACTATATTATTGGTATACCATAATAAAACACAACACGCTTACACAGTGAACTGTATTGAACTACTCCCTAGTATCTAGTACTATTTTTCCATGGTATAACATAATACTTGAAAAGACACACCAAAATGTAGAATACTCACAAACAATCTGTATTCCACTATTTTCCAATACTCTCTACATATGAAATACGTCATACGACATACGATGTAAAGTTCGTATATAAATGACAAGTTAATTGTTGAGTTGGAGCCATGCCGTAGCCGTACTTGTTCCGATTCGGAGTCGCGGAGAACCTAACGGGTAACCGGGGCTCCGGCTCGACGTGCAGGAGAAGGAACGGGGTGGTTTTTAGTCAGTAAGAGTCTGACACTCCCTCCCGCCTCACCCAGGCGGGAGCAGTCATTCGATGATTTTCCCCCCTTAAAAAAAAAAAAAAAAAAAAAGTGTGATAATGAGCGGTAGTGTAAGGCAAATTGTGATAGCTTATGGAGAATGTTTTCGTAACAGAGTTTTATGGGGGTATTGAACGGTACAGTTAAGTATGATAAAGTGTGCTTAATAGTAACATTTTACTGAATTTGATAAGTAAAGGATTGTTAGGGCAATAAATCATAATTAAACAAGTGTATTACACACGATATAAGACTATTTATTTACTTTACATAAAAAAGATACATACTGATAGATTGTATTCGTTACATTTAATTAATACCTTAGTGATTAATATTATTATAAAAATTATCGATGTAATCGGATGCCCGATTCGCGAATAAGTTGCAACTTATCACAAAATGATATAATGACCGTATATTTAAAATAGTAAACACGACACAACAGATATTATTGTTAAATTTTATTAATATACATGTAATATTACATGACACGAATTGCGTTAAATACATCACGCCTTTTATTTCCGAAGGAGTAGGCAGAGGTGCACATTACGACATTTCATGTCCAGTGGCATTAGGTGCCGTAATGTGCACCTTTGCCTACTGTACAGTTACGATGTTGTTATTTTTGTACCCAGTTTTCACTACTTATGTTATGAGTCGCATGTTATAGGGGGTGAGCCTATTACTAAATATCGGGCACAATCCCAGACTGACCCCTTGCTCAGCAGCTAGCTGCACTTGCGACCACTCGGCCAAGGCAGGAACGAGAATTGCGTTTATTTAACATTTATTTAATACCATACAACTGTTGTCTTAGCGATTTAACAATTACACGATACAATCCAAAAGATATCCTTAAAATAACAAGACATTTACTAGTACTAAGTTAATGAGTTTCAATTTCTATGGTTAATATATGATTATAAAGTTTTCACGTCCAATGCGACGCTCATGAGCAATGCAAACCGGTTGCGATCATGTCCCAAACTTACACACATTTAGGACCGAATTTTCCAACGCAAGATAAATTTTAACCGAGGAGTAACTTTGAACATTTGACAATTCTTCCATCCTAAATACTGTCAAATGTCAATGTTATTCTACAGTTCTTAACTGATGATTCATAAATCAGCCCTTAAATTGTCAAACACCGCGAGGACACCGGTGACCGCAACCTATTGTTCTTTAATTGTGTCTATAATGACGGTACTCAACGAGTTAATTTGTTCAATAAAGAACGATACAACAGAAGGATTTGATAAAACACGACATGATAGATGTTATAAAATGACGCAATATTTAACCTAATTGCTGAACACGACACGATATAATTTATAAAATCACACATTTAATCTAGTTGAATAAGCACGATACAAAAGATTTCATAAAATAACACATGACATTTAAAACAGTTCGATTAAATGCGATGTAATAGATTTTGTATAAAATGGTATGACACTTAAAAGTATTTGATAAAGCACGACACGACATTTAACCTAGTTGATGAACTAGGTTAAATTAATTTAAATTAGTTGACTAAGCACGATACGATAGATTTTATAACATGACACGACATTTAAAGAATTAAAAAATCACGATACGATAAAATTAGTAAAATGACATGACATTTAAAAAAGTTCAACAAATACGATTCGATAGATTTTATAAAATGATACTATATGTATTTGATAAAAAACGATACGGTGTGTTTCATTGAATGGCAGGAAATTTAATGAAGTAAGTAAAACATGACATAAGCATAATAAAACATCATAACCGGACACGATATTTAAACTACTTGATTAAGCATCTTCCTCGCATCGTGTATCCTAAGCAGTATTGGACAACGTTCGCGTCGCAATTGACGAAGGCGATCGTTTAAAAAGTGTACTTTTCTACGGCTATGCGCCTTAACCTTGAGATCATATTTCAGTATTCTGTTGACTGAAACGCGCGAAATATTGGTCTGCAGAGCGAGTTTCTTCTGAGTGCGACATGGATTTCGGCGAAGTCGCTCTCGGATGATTTTAATGTTCGCAGAGCGTGGACGACCACTTCTTTGCCGATCATGTAAAGAACTTGTCTCCTGGTATCGTTTAATAGTTGTAATACACGAAGTTACGGCTCACACCAAAACTTTTCAGTTCTCGGAAAATGTCCATAGGTTTTCTTCCCACCTTAAATAATGAAATGACGGTCGCACGTAATTCTTTTGTTCCCTCCATTACGAGAAAATTTAAATAAAATAATCCGAAATCATAGATATTAAAAGTTAACATTCCAAATTCAAAATTAGAAAAAGAAATATACAGCAGCCAGTAATTTTTATTTAATTTTTATAAGTAAAAAGTTTGTCTCAAAACTTATGAACACACGAGGTAGATCAAATATGAAACGACAAATTTCATAACAAAACACGACGTTTAAACTAGTTGATTGAACACGATAGGATAAATTTCATAACATGAAACGACATTTAATTTCATAATAATGGAAAAAATATGGTACGACAGATTTCATAAAAGACACGACGTTTTAACTAGTTGATTAAGCACGACGCGATATATTTCATAAAATGACACATTTATATTAGATAGTTGATTAAGCATATAATAAATTTCATAAAAGGATATGACATCTAAACTAGTTAATTAACACGAAACGACAGATTTTATGAAATGACACGACACTCATAGTAGTTATTTAACATGATATGATAGATTTCATAAAATGACACGACATTTAAACTATTGATTAAGCACGATAATAGTATTTCATAAAATGACACATTTAGATTTTTATATTTAGGAAAGTTCATTATACGATACGATAGATTTTATAAAATAACATGACGTTTACAGTAGCTAATAAGACATGATATAAAACATTTCAAAAATCGACAGATTTTAAGAAATGACACGACACTCAAAGTAGTTGTTTAACACGATACGATAGATTTCATAAAATGACACGACATTTAAAGTATTTAACAAAACACGATACAATAGATTTCATAAAATTACACGACATTTAAACTAGTTGATTAAGCACGATGCGATATATTTCATAAAATGACAAATTTAGACAAGATGATTAACCACGATAGGATAGATTTCGTAACATGATACAACATTAAATTTTATAATATAGGAAAAAATATGATGCAACAGTATTCATAAAAGACACGACATTTAAACTGATTAAGCACGTCACGTTAGATTTTATGAAATGACACGACATTTGAAGTAGTTGTTAAGCACGACACGTTAAATTTCATAAAATGACACTTTTAAATTAGTTGATTAAGCACGGTACGATGGATTTCATAAAATGACATGACATTTAGTAACCATCTTTAATTTTATAATAACGGATAAAATATGATACGACAATTTTTTTAAAAGACACGACATTTTAACTAGTTGAATAAGCACGGTACGATAGATATCATAAAATCACATGACATTTAAGAAAGTTCATTAAAAAATGACTAGCAATTTAATTTTATAATAATGTATTACATTATGATACGACTGATGTCATACAAGACACGACATTTAAACCAGTTGATTAAGCACGATGCGATATATTTCATAAAATGACACATTTATATTTGTTGATTAAGCACGATACGATAAATTTCATAAAATGGCATGATATTTAGGAAAGTTTATAAAATACGACAGGATAAACTTTATAAAATGACATGACACTTAAAGTACTCGTTAAACACGATACGGCAGATTTCATAAAATGACACGACATTCAACCTCTTGATTAAGCATAATAATCGTATTTCATAAAATGACACATTTAGTTGATTAAACACGATAGAATAGATTTCATAACATGAAATGACAATACATTATTTAATAATGGAAAAAATATGATGCAACATATTTCATAGAAGACACGACATTTAAACTAGTTGATTAAGCGCGATACGATGTATTGCATAAAATGGCATGATTTTTAGGAAAGGTGATTAAATACGATACTATAGATTTTATAAAATGACAGGACATTTACAGTAGTTAATAAAACATGATGCGATAAATTTCATAAAAGGACATGACATCTAAAACTAGTTGATTAAGATACAATAGATTTCGTGAAACGACACGACATTTAAAGTACTTGTTAAACACGATACGGTAGATTTTATAATATGACACATTTAATTTTATAACAGTTGATTAAACACGAAACGACAGATTTTAAGAAATGACACGACATTCGGAGTAGTTATAAAACACGATACGATAGATTTCATAAAATGACACGACATTTTAACTACTTGATTAAGCACAATACGATAGATTTCATAAAATGACACAATAAGACTAGCTGATTAAACACGATAAGATAGATTTCATAACACGAAACGAGTTTAAATTTTATAATAATGGAAAAAATATGATGCAACAGAATTCATAACAGACACGACACTAAGTAACTGATAAAGCACGACACGATAGATTTTATGAAATGACACGACATTTGATTTAGTTGTTAAACACGCCACGATACCTATATTTATATTAAAATAAAACCCGTTCCTCGTTGTCACGCCATAACTTAAGAACGGCTAGGACGATTGGCAGATTTTTTTAGTCAGAAGGTTATTATGACAGAAAAAAATCCTGAAAATCCTACGAGAACGGGAGAAAACGGAATTGCGCGTACCAAATCGCGAATTAAAATTAGTTGATTAAGCACGGTAAGACGGATTTCATAAAATGACATGACATTCAAGAAAGTTTTTTTAATTTTATGATAAAATATGACAAGACAGAATTTCTTAAAGACACGACATTTAAAATAATTGATTAAGCACAGTTCCATAGATTTCATAAAATTACATGACATTTAGGACAGTTCGTTAGTTAATGACACGAAATTTTATTTCATAATAATGGATTGCATATTATTATGATATTAACTGATTTCATAAAGGACACGACATTTAGAGTTGTTGATTAACATGACAAGATATATTTCCTAAATTAGTTGACTAAGCACGGCACGATAAATTTCATAAAATGACATGACATTTAGGAAACATCTTTAATTTTGTAATAACGGATAGAATATGATACGACAGATTTTATAAAAGACACGACATTTAAACTAGTCGATTGAGCACGGTACGAAAGATTTCATAAAATGACATGACATTTAGTAAAGTTCATTAATTAATGACATGAAATTTAATTGTATAATAAAGACTAAAATATGATATAACATGATATAATACGATATAATATGATATAATATGATAGGACAAGTTTACACGATATTTAAACTGGTTGATTAAGAACAATACGATAGATTTCATTAAATGGCATGATATTTAGGAAAGTTCATTAAATACGATTGGATGGACTTTGTAGAATGACATGCCATTTAAAGGAGTTAATAAAAAATGATACAATTTAATGACATCTAAACTTTTTAAGCACGGAACGACAGATTTCATAAAATGACGTGAAATTTAGGAGAGTTCATCAATTAACGATACGACATTTAATTTTATAATAATGGATTACATAATATGATACGACTGATTTTATAAAGGTCACGACACTTAAACTAGTTGATTAAACACGATGATTTCATAAAATGACACATTTATATTACTTGATTAAGCACGATACGATGGATTTCTTGAAATGGCATGATATTAAGGAAAGTTCATTAAATACGATATGATAGATATGATATAATAAATTTCATAAAAGGATGACATCTAAACTAGTTAATTAACACGAAACGACAGATTTTAAGAAATGACACGACATTCAAAATATTTATTAAACACGATGTGGTAGATTTGTTATTTTGACACATTTAGACTAGTTGATTGATTAAACACGATACGATAGATTTTATTAAACGACATGACATTTCATTTTATAATTATGGAAAAAATATGATGCAACAGAATTCATAAAACACTCGACATTTAAACTAATTGATTAAGCACGACACGATAGATTTTATGAAATGACACATTTGGAGGAGTTGTTGAGCACGATACGACGTATTTCATAAAATGACACATTTATAATATTTGATTAAGCACGGTACCCTAGATATCAGAACATGGCACGATATTATATTTTATGTACATACGAGATGCGAAAGAGTTAAAAAAAATGATCGATGACACGACATTTGATCTGCTTAATATAAAACTAGTAACGATATATTTCATAAAATGACATTACCTGACATTTTAAGGATTTGACAAAATACGATACAATAGATTTCATATAAAGACACGACATTTATTTTATTACATTATTGATTAAATACGACACGACTAATTCGATAAAGGATTTTAAGTCGTGTTAATAAACTACATTTAAAGTAGTTTA
Organism: Spodoptera picta; assembly: GCA_038387885.1. Taxonomy (NCBI): domain Eukaryota; kingdom Metazoa; phylum Arthropoda; class Insecta; order Lepidoptera; family Noctuidae; genus Spodoptera; species Spodoptera picta. Next base: position 2,039,273 of record JAZHFQ010000105.1, read on the forward strand.
TTAACACGACACGATATATTTAATAAAATAACACATTGAAATTAGTTAATTAAGCACGGTACGATGGATTTTATAAAATAACATGACATTTAGGAAAGTCCTTTAATTTTATGATAATGGTTTAAATATGATACGACAGATTTTATTAAAGACACGACATTTAAAGTTATTTGTTAAACACGATACGGTAGATTTCCTAATATGACAAATGTAATTTTATAACAGTTGATTAAACACGAAACGACAGATTTTAAGAAATGACACGACACTTAAAGTAGGTAGTTATTAAACACGATACGATAGATTTCATAAAATGATACAATTAGACTCGTTGATTAAACACGATAGGATAGATTTCATAACATGAAACGACATTTAATTTTATAATAATGGAAAAAATATGATGCAACAGAATTCGTAAAAGACACGACACTAAGTGATTAAGCACGACACGATAGATTTTATGAAATGACACGACATTTGAAATATTTGTTACGCACGACACTATATATTTTATAAAATGACACATTTACATTATTTGATTAAGCATGGTACGAAAGATTTCATATCATGGCATGACATTTAGGAAAATTTATTAGCTACGATACGATAGATTTTATAAAATGACACGACATTTAAAGTAGTTTAGTGAATAACACATGATAAGATAGATGTCACAAAATGACATATGACATGTAAACTAATTGATTAAATCCGATACGATCGATTTTAAGAAATGACACGACATTTATAGAAGTTATTAAAACGCAATACGCACTAGTTAATAAAATATGATACGATAGATTTCCCACGACGACATGACATTTAAAGTATTAGATAAAACACGATACAATAGATTTTATAGACGCATTTAGACCAGTAGATTAAATACGATACGATGGATTTCATATCATGACACGATATAAAATTTTATAATAATGGATTAAATAAACATGATACGATAAATTTCATACAAGACCGAAGAATGATATTTAAACTAGTTGATTTAATACGATGCGATAGATATTATGAAGTGACACGACATTTAAAGCATTTGTAAAACACACGACAGATTTCATAAAATGACATGACATTTATAGTAGTTATGAAAACATGATATGATATAGTTTACAAAATGATACGATTTATAGGATTTGGAGAAACATAATACGATACATTACATAAAATGACATGAAATTTAAAGAATTTGACAAAACACGACATTTAAAGTAGGTAATAAAATACGATAAGAAAGGTACCTTAACATAGTCATGTTTATATCTTATCGTATTTATAATTAAAGGTGTCCCTTTAATTTTATAATAGTTGATCAAACACGATACGACAGATTTGGTAAAATGACATGTGAATGAGTTGATAAAACAAAATGCTACTAAGTTTCATAATAAAAGGACATTTACGACTACTTACATTCAATGAATTTTTATCTAATGTTATATTCAAAATTGAAGATTAAGCGATTGAGTTACGACACGACACTTTGCGACTACTTATATTCAATTAATTTTTATCTAATGTTATATTCAAAATTGAAGACTAAGCGATTAAATTACGACACGATACAATATACTTTCCTAAAATTACAACACCAACTAAACTTTATTTACATTACAAGCTGACCTGGCAAACTTTGTACCGCCTCCAATATTTTTTCTAGTCTTTTAACCCTTCCCTGCACTTGCACGAACATATCAAGACCAAAACTAGCCAAATCTGTTCAATCGTTGTCGAGTTTAACCGAGCCTAACGAACGAAATTTTTTTTTATGGAATTGTAGGCAAACCAACGGACGGGTCACTTGATGGTAAGCGATCAGCGCCGCCCATGGACACCCGCAACACCAGAAGAGTCACATGAGCTTTGTCGGCCTTTTATATAGATAACTTGCGTTTTTCGGCTTACCCACGTAATATATTTGACGAGGAACTCGACTTCGAGGACTCGATGCAAGTTCCTCTTACGAAAGCCGGAAAACATAATAATTAACTGTTAACTTTCATACAAGCAGGACACTTATGACTATATTGAAAGAATATTCATCTAATGTTATAATAATAATAATCAAGATTGAAGATTTAGCGAATTACGTCATTATAATTTTATAAAGTGATATTTGGAACTAAATAATATAAAAGCGATTTAGTTAGTACACGATACAAAATACTTTCATAAAATTACACGAACTATGAAATACTTGATAAAACACGATACTTTAATAATAAGAATCCTTACATGCCAGTTTCGGCAAGTGGCCGTTTCTTAAGTACTGGCGTTTATTAAGATACTACATATCAATTAAATAATGACAGGACATTTACGGCTATAGTTAATGAATGATTATCTGAGTATAAGATTAAAATTGTTGGGTAAGCGATTGAATTACTACATGTTATAATAGACTTTTATAAAATTAAACAACAAGATAAATTTTAATTTACGCCCATATTATGACACGAGATTTAAGGTTTAACAATATAATTTATAGTTTTTAATAAATAGAATCGTAACATTTTTACATCAGAGATACACTTACAGCACCTTGGGCTACCGAGTTACTCGATTTAAGATGGTATAATATTATATTGCATGTGGATGTTATGATACCCTTGAAATGAAAATCCAACATAAAACAAATGTACTTTTCATGTATACAAATAATTAGAACACCAATATAATTATGGCCACCTGTAGTAATATGAAATTATTCAAAACTTGCAGCGCAGTCAAATGAATCAATAAGAAAATTATAGTAATAGTGAAATAGTTTATGCGAAATATTTTATTCTGCGCCACAAAAGTGATATCTGTCCGAGTAACTCGATTGATTCCCCGGCCACAGGTAATTCTGTAGGTATAATGTCTATGCGCTATACCAAGGACCTATTACCGTGAAGTAAGGCCAGATTTTCCAACATTGATATGTGAAGGACTTATTGCTTTCGCAAGCCATTATAGTAGTTATGCCATAGACTTCATTAGGTCCGATATTTTAAATACCACCACCGACAAGTTGAAGTTAGTGATGGTTATGAGTCGGACATAGACAGGTAGACCCCCATTAGAACCAAGTGACCGACTGCAGGTACATTCCACAGTTACGTACCCAGTATCGCCACCTTCGGCATCGTCAAGTACTTCCATAACGCTAGGTTAAGTTGTACATTATGAACTTGCCTCCAATGTTATCATAGGTTCATTACCGCGTACTTATACCATGAGAAATAGGAATCATAATACTGCAGGTTCATTGCCTATTTGAATACTTTTCTTTTCAAACAGGCAATATACGCCACAGCATGCAATATTTTGAACTACAAATAAACCTAAAGAAATTATTTCTATGTTAGAAATTTAAACTAAGAATAAAAATTAATACGAATACTTAAATATTTCCAAATTATATCTAATGGAAATTATATTGTGTTACATTAAAATTATACGAAAATATCATAAAAATGTTTAAGTGACAAAACTGTATCAATCTTTAAATAATCAAAATTAATATAATATACAGAGTATACAACAGAATATACATCGTATGTACAAAAAATGGCCAAGACAACACTACCCAGACTGCGCCTGACATGATCCGTTTAAATATATTTAATCGATTGAAATATTCAATCCAGAATAACAAATGTCTACCGCTGAAGATGATGGTGGCTAAATATATTTAAACGGATATTTACTGTCATATGGGAGCCCGCGAAGCGATGCCAAATGTCTTAATCATCAGCAGATCGATGTAATAATAGGGATTCTCCTGTGAGATCATGAAGTCAGTTTGTTCGTAGCCAGAGTCGTGGGGAAAGGCATCTTGTAGGAAATGGGGTAAGGGGTAGATGGTGGAAATAGCTGGTTTTTCTGTTATGACCACGTGGCGAATGTAGCATAAGTTGCTCCAGGGGTCCTTCAGCAGATTTCCCGTTTGAGTGTTTATATTTTTGACTGCGCGTTCAAGTGGACGAATGCGCTCCGGCCCAGTCGAAACCTCCTTCCCTGAAATTGAAAAAAAAAGAACGTCTAACTTGTTTTGTAACTTATTTCAGTGACCACTGTGGTACCTATTATCCATTAATTTCCAGGTGGTTTTCTAGTCATTGCGTATATTTTATTAATTTTAACGTAACTTTTTCTTTAAGTTACATTTCTTTTTATAAATACAGCCTGCCAGCCATGAATAGTCTTATTTAACAAGCCCACCGACGTAGCACATAAAACACCACAACTGATGGATATCAGCTTTGAATTGAATAAGTGCACCTCTGTCTACCCCAAAAAAGATAAATGACTGATAATCTCGATACAAAAACTTTAAAATGTGTTTACAGTATGATTTTAGGTTTTTGTGTTAATAAGCCGAAAATTCTACGGCGGCAATAAAAACAAAAAGTTGCAAGAGAAAACAAACCAAAGAAATCTAAACTGTATAGCAAATAAAATCGATAAATGGTCGACCAACGCCGCGGCTCGTTGCTTAGTTACTGGTGCCTCCCTCAAGCTACGTCACAGCAACTCTCCACCCCTCCGTTCTTTTGTAAATTGCCAAAATAATATCAATTAACGGTATTAACGATACTTATGTAGTATGCAGATATTCAAATATTTTTAAGGAAATTTGAAATCTTCTTTAGATTTCATTTATTAGCACGGTTTCGCCATTCGCCCGACTAAATTAAATTTCCTGTATTGAAATATGTACCCCCAAAATAGAATCTTCCTTATTAACTCGTCGAGTACCGGTTTTGCAGACACAATTATAGAACAATAGGTTGCGGTCACCGGTGACCGCTTGGTATTTGACAGTTTAAGGGTACCGTAATCCCTTATATATTCATTAAATACTTTGTGGACTATCAGAAAAATTGCTGACGACTAATATTACTATCCATACCTTATCCTAACAATATTAACAGGATTATACCCAAACGAAACTGACATTTAAAGATTTTCGTTTAGTGAAATATCAACAGTCTATACGGTTGGCGCGATGGCTGGGCAACTAGCTGCCGCGCAACGTGTAGCGGATTCAATTCCTGCAAGAAGAAACTCATTGTGTGATCTACAAATTATTGTTTCGGGTTTGGGTGTCATGTCTATGGGAACTTGTACGTTTATAAATGCACCGACGACACGGGAGAAAATCCTAGAGCGGTGCAACATTTTTTTTTAATCAATAGACATATTGTGTCGTAGGCGGTCGAGTAACAATTTTAAAAATTTCTAGTGTGGGTATTAAATTATATTAATTATAATATTTTCACATCGTAATTGACCAAACACTAAACGAATAATGATTTATAACAAATTTCAAGGTAATTAAACAACACAAACATTTTAAATAATGATGATTACATTTTAACATTTAATCATTCGTTCATTTTCATTTTTTTTATGGCGTCGCCTATTGACACCTGGAACACCAGAGGCGTTACAGGTGCGTTACCGGCATTTTGGGGATTAGGAGTTTGAGGATCGTTGGAGATGCAGGAATTGGGGAGATTGGGGAAGGAGAGGGTAATTGGGCCTCCGGTAACCTCACTCACACGACGAAACACAACGCAAGCGTTGCTTCACGTCGGTTTTCTGTGAGGCCGTGGTACCACTGCGGTCGAGCCGACCCATTCGTGCCGAAACATGGCTCTCCCACACTTAAAATTGGATAAAAAATAATTCAAACAGAACTCTTGATACCTAATTTTGAATTGTTAACAATATTGGACATTCATCTTCTTTCATTGGGAGGTCCCATGACCCGTCACGGCCAGAATAAAATCTCAAAATTCCTGAATAAACTGTCTTAAGTACTATACAAAACGTACTCGCTGGCTCAAGAAGGATTAATATGAAAAAACACCGTACTGAAATATGGCCATAATCAGACGTCGTCGTAACAAAACATGCGCCCTGCGTTCCCATCCCAGCCCCCCTGTGGCCCTCCATGCCTTGTATTGTTTACTGCCGGAAAAACAATAAAGAAATGGTTCCCCTCTCAAATACTTTGCCAAATAATAGATATGTAGAATGTTAAAATGGAGTGTAGGAAACAATGGACGCCTATGTAATAACACGCCTTCCTTTGTAGCACGTGCTTACTCCCCCCCCATCTACCCCGCTTTGCCCTAAGTTCTAGCCAAAGTCGCCCTTACAACCTCCTAAACAGCAAACCACTTTATTAAGATTCAACAGCAAGCAATATTCAAACAATGGACGTTCACATAGAAACACGCATGCCTCCCCCTCCCCATCCCCTACCACACCCTCAGTCACTTCGCCTTTGGCAACAATCGCTCGGCGTGCTGTCGCAAGGAATTCTATAAATATCTAAAATAATACGCAAAATAGATAGCCTTTTTACACCTCCACCCCTCCTCTCGAACTCACCCCAAGTCCTTTGTTGTCTCCAACTAACGAAAAAATCAAGAAATACTGGATGAGCGCCCAATCGGCTGCCAAAACACTATTAAAATATTTGAATTGCATTAGTAAAATAACCAACGGAAGCCCAACATCATGACGTAGACGACCAAAGGCGTAGGCAACGTGGCTGTTACGTAAGTCTTACGTAACACTCCCAACTCGAACCGAAACGGGTGAAATATCTGGAAAAATGGGTTAATAGTTCACTAACCTCTTAAATTCATCGCCTTAGGTGATGGGTCTCACTTCTGATGGGACTGCTCAGCACCAAGGACGAGGAGACAGGCAGCACTCAGGACACGTCCGGTTCCTGCAGTGGCCGCAGAGGAAAGGGTCGTTAGTTCCGCGCGTCCTGCGCAACTGCAGTGTGTTATACAAATCTAGTTATTTATGGGAGCGGACCTAGTGTTTACACGGTGAAGAGCCTTTACACTCGCCGACTTGCTCCGTCCGACTCAACAGGATTGTCGTTTGTACTTAATTATTTTATGAAACGAAAATATTTTTTTTTATACTTAATTACTAAGGAACTAAATGTTGTTTGAGACATTATCCAGTTTTTACCTATAAAAAAGCAAATAGTCAAGTACCTCTTCATCACTGTTTGGGTTTGGAATTGTGCCCAACGTTTAAAGCATGAAAGTCTTTGAGTTGGTATATGTGTGGTAGGCAAGTGTATATGTTACAGCCAAAGTGATTAAATTGATATTATTTGTAATGACTAGTCATTATACATAATAACCAAATTGCAACCAAATAACAGATATTATAAATAATAGCAGACTCAAGAATGCCTCGTTGACTGAGTGGTCGCAAGTGCGACTGCCGGGCAAGGGGTCCTGTAGGGTAGGGCAAAGTATTACTGGGTTTTTAAAAAATTCTCAATAGTAGCACGGAGTCTGGAATTGTGCCCGGTGTATAGCAATAGGCTCACCTCCTATTACATGGGACCCATAACATAAATAGTGAAAAGTGGTTGTAACATTAAACAATGACATAATGTGCACCTCTGCCTATCACTTCGGGAATGAAAGGCAGGATGTTATGTTATGTGGCAGGTTCAAGTTAATTAAAAGGATCAATATGATCAAACGGCCCAGACACGAGTGCGGTCTTAGCGGTGAGCCGAAATGAATACGGCCAGTCAAAATGTGCCGCTGCTCGAAATGTTCAAATGTTTGTTTTCGAGGGTGGTGAAAATGGTGGTACTGTTAAAATGTAAATGCAAGATGGGGATGCACGTCATTTTCAATTTATAGTCATTGGTTTCGTTTTCATAGTTTTCGAGGATGGTAAAACCGATGGTGCTGTCAAAATGGAAATCCAAGATGGCCGGTGCCCGAAATTTTCAATTTATCGACATGGGTATCGTTTTCATGGTTTTCGAGAGTGGTAATAATGATGGTGCTGCCAAAATGCAAATCCAAGATGGCAGCTGCACGAAATTTTCAATGTAATCTCATAGATCAGCGTGCGGCGTATGACCCATTGCATGCAGCGCCGATCTATGAGATTGCATGAAACAGCACGCCACGCGGGCGCATATGCGCACAGCCGTCACCACTTGTACGACGATATTTAAGACACAATAGAAAACGCATTGTGTCTAGGGTGGTTCTACGCTCCGACCCACAGAACATATAAAGGAGGATAGAATGGCCTTGTGGGCGGTACACGCGTGCCGCGGTTATGAGCAAATACTCCAAACCTACCAAAATGTCATAAACCGGCCATCAAACGCAATGTTGTTGTGACAGCGTACGAAACTCCGCAAATAATATTAAATTATGCCGTCTTGGACTATTGTAATGTGTCGGAAAAGAAGACAGGTGTGCAATGTAGCACGAGAAGGGATTTCTTTCCACCAGTGACTCCAAAAACATTAATATACTTGTAATATTTGTAATTATAACATTAATATTATGACGTTTCTAGACAAAAACGACATTATCGCAAGCAGTATACATTGCTTGCAATAGATACGTACCGTTTTGCACTACATAAACGATCGCGCAATGTATTACGTTCACAACGAGAGTCCCGAGTATCAAATCAAAACGTCAATTCCTCGAATCGATATAGAGAAGTGTCAATTTGTAAACAATGTCGATAATTACTATGATACAATGATTATATTATCAAATTATACACATTATAACTAAATTAATTTTGAGTGAGGCATTTTATTCGTATTTTAGTTTTATATAATTTTTTATGTGTTCGTTATGTTTTGTTCAGTAAGTAGACTGATTTTATGATTTAGGAAATTTTGTTTTACATTTCTACCTTGATATCATCTAAGCGACATCTAAATCATTTTTCGTAAGATGAGAAGACTCTTTCATACATGCTTAGGCCCAAATTGTAAACAGTTGAAACTATGAGAAATTCTTAAAAGCCAGCCGAAATTTTAGTCAATAATTTAAAATCGTTGTTGAGGTTTTCTATTCGAGAACAAAGCTATGACAACAAATAAGATGACATTATATCCTGGGAGCGATTGTATTGTACCTTTTTTAAGAATAGCTATGTACACCTGATGACTTTTCTAGTTTTCAGAGCTTTTAGAGCTGACTTAATTTACGTGAGCTAAAATATTGTGTTGGCCTGGAGGTTGCGGCGCTGTTTCATACAACTTATACGTACTTTCTAAGTTAATATGCACACCACTCACATTCAGTAAAGGAAATTATGTAACCGAAACTATACTATAATTCCTATTTATATTAACTATTAAAGAAATAAGAACGACGATTATCGGTTGTCATCATACGAATGTCATGATGATATCTAACAGAGACAATAACAGAGTTTTGAGCACAGATTAGATATATCATGATATGGTTACGTTATGATAATTCTCAATATTTCATTATTTTATGATTTTTTATTTCTTAGGGAGAAATTACGCTATTTTTTATATATTTTGAATTAAGTAAAAATCTATTATTTTTGACCCCATGACTTCCCAAACTCCATTTATTTTTATAAAACTTACAGTTGAAAATAAAACAAAATCGAAATAATACATTTTCGGTTTTTTATACTTTTTTGATTACTACCAATCAACAATTTACTTATTCCATGTCAAATTATTTTAATGTTAATAATGTAATTGATTTTAAAAATCAGTTATGTATTTTTCTATGTATAGTTATTTACATTAATACATGTACACAATATGCCTTATACAAATCCACATATAGTCGTGGTGGCCCGGAGGTTTAAGACGCCCACTTCTCATGAATGAGGGTGCGGGTTCGAAACCTACCAATGTAACTTTTTCCGAGTTATATGTACTTTCTAAGATTATTTAGACACCACTGACAAACGGTGAAGGAAAAACATCGTGAGGAAACCTTTTTTTTTTTTTTTTGAGGGGGGAAAATCATCCAATGACTTCTCCCGCCCGGGTGAGGCGGGAGGAAGTGTCAGACTCTTACTGACTAAAAACCACCCCGTTCCTACTCCTGCACTTCGAGCCGGAGCCCCAGCAACCCGTTAAGTCTTCCGCGGCTCCGTATCGGCGTCAGCCCTGTTAGGCCCCATCTGTGGTGGTCTGATGGCTCCTTGAGGCGCGCGCGGAACGCGACGCGCCGTACGCTCGGGCCTGGTTCTGGTCGGGCGGCGAGTCACCCGTGCTCGCCGTCCGCAGGCCCGTGCTTACGGTGGCCGGAGATCGTCTCGCGATCCCCGACGCCCGGAGTGTCTCTCGCGACGGCCGGGTCGTGAGGAGGTTCGTTCCCTCACGCGCTCCGCCTCCTCCTTAGCTAGCATGACTGCTTCGCAGAAGGAGGAGACGGCATCCCAGTGCCCCTCGCTCCGTACCATGGTCTGAACCAGAGCCGGACGCGAGAGGTCGCCGTCGCCGATCACATTCCTGAGGACACGGCGGTGCTCAGTCCACGCAGGACACACCGCCACCGTATGCTCCACCGTGTCCTCCGGGCGATCCTCGCAGTGATGACACCCGGGCGTTTCCTCCCGCCCAATCCGAAACAGGAACCTACCGAAACTTCCGTGTCCGGTAAGCACCTGCGTCAGGCGGTACGTGAGGAGGCCGTAGCGTCTCTCAAGCCACTCCTCAAAGAGGGGACTTACCGCTGCAATGACAGCGAGCCCAGCCTTCGGTTGCGACAGTCGTTGCTGCCATTCCGCCATGAGATCACGCCGGAGCTCATCCCGCCACGCATTAATCTGGCGCGGCAGCGGAGATTCGCCCCGGCGACGTGCCTCCGCGCGCAAACAAAACACGCGCGCGAGCACCTTCGCTTCCAGATCCCACGGCGGTACTCCGGCAAGGAGGTTCGCCGCCTCCCCGGAGATCGTGCGATATCCGCGTATCAATCGGATCGCCATGACCCTCTGTGATGTAAGCAGCCCCCGAGCGGGCCGCCGCATCAGGTTCGGCGCCCACATAGGGGCGCCGTAGAGGGCCATGGACCGCACGACCCCGGCGTATAACCTCCGGCAGGAGGCGTTTGGCCCCCCGAGGTTGGGTAAGAGGCGCTTAAGCGCCGCCCCCGTCCTTTCCAACTTAGGAGCCAAACGTCGGAAATGCTCCACGAAGTTCCACCGACTGTCGAGGACGAGTCCTAGGTACTTCATCGTCGTCTCGACGCCGATGGTAACTCCTCCCGCCGTTAATTGAGACTCACCCGGAGGTGGCGCGTTCCCGCGGCCATAAAAACACATGGCCTCGGACTTGTGGAGCGCCACCTCGAGTCCCAGTTGCCGGATTCTTTCAACGACTGTCGTAACCGCTCTCGCCGTTAAATTAGCCGCCGCCTGATGCGACCTCCCTTGAGCTACCACCAGTGTGTCGTCAGCGTAACAGACCACGCTGACGTTGTTCGGGAGGTCGGTGCGCAGCACCCAGTCATAGCCGATGTTCCACAGGAGCGGCCCCAAAACCGAACCCTGTGGAACACCGCGCGACGTCTCTCGTCGGTTCCACTCACCTCGGTGACCGGGGTAAATGACGGACCGTTCCGTCAGGTATGCCTCGATTACACGACGGAGATAGGTGGGCACCCGATGATATCGAAGTGCCTCCAAAATGCAGCTCCAGGGCAGGGAGTTGAAGGCATTGGCGATGTCCAAGGACACCGCCACTACGACCTTACCCCTGGACACTGCAGTCCCTGTCGTGAGGTCTCTTACACGCATGATGGCGTCCACCGTGGAACGCCCTCTGCGGAAGCCGAACTGGCCGTCCGACAGGTCCGGCCCAACATCCGACAGGTGCGCGACGAGGCGGTTCGAAATGATCCTTTCGAAAACTTTTCCCACCTCGTCGAGCAACACTATGGGCCGGTACATCGTGAGGAAACCTGGACTTATAATTTCTAATTATAAGTTTGAAATCGCCAACCCTCATTGAGCAAGCGTGGTGATTAACGCTCTAACCTTCTCCGTGTGAGAAGAGGCTTTGCTCAGCAGTGGGCATTTATAGGCTGTTGATGAAATCCGCATAGTCCGCAATACATGTAAATTAACTCGTCGAGTACCGGTTTTGTAGACACAATTATAGAACAATAGGTTGCGGTCACCGGTGACCGCTTGGTGTTTGACAGTTTAAGAAGCTAGATGCCATTAATTTTATCGATATCAATAATCGACCTTTCGCTCCCCCTTACCATATATGAGTTTTTACGCCTGTATTAGTGTATGTCAAACGGAGTGATTGAGTCAGTGTGACGACCAATGACAAATCTTTTAACCTAGTGCGTGTTGTTTATTTGTGTGCATTTTCCGCGTAGGTATTGGTCTCTTGCTTGTAGTAAAGTTAAAGAGTGGGGGACAAACGGCGACGCGTGTTCTAATACAAATCAGTAACTATTTCCTTTCAACGTACAAGTTTTGCCTTTGAACACGAATTTAATTTAAAAGTGCATCTGAATTACTCGGCGTTTCACGTCAAAAATCCAACTTTGTTTTTTTTATTACTAATAATAATTTCAGTATATTGTACCTAATAACTTTACGATAATGGTCTAATAATCCTATGTAGGAATACGTAGAAAAGGCTCACTGTCTCTATATGGTGAAGGCAAACCGAATAACACTTATAATCTATCGCATCACTGTTTGAGTGGCAGCAGGTCTAATAATTTCAGTAACTAATTGCACCTGCTGCCAGTTAACTGAGTACGACAGGTAAATGAAAGAATACAGGGTTTTATAATGATTTTTTTTTTTTAAGGGGGAAAATCATCGAATGACTTCTCCCGTGTCAGTGTCAGACTCTTACTGACTAAAAACCACCCCGTTCCTTCTCCTGCACGTCGAGCCGGAGCCCCGGTTACCCGTTAGGTTCTCCGCGACTCCGAATCGGCATCGGCCCTATTGGGCCCCATCTGTGGTGGTCTGATGGCTCTTTGAGGCGCGCGCGGAACGCGACGCGCCGTACGCTCGGGTCTGTTTCTGGTCGGACGGGGAGCCACCCATGCTCGCCGTCCGCAGGCCCGCGCTTACGGTGGCCGGAGATCGTCCCGCGATCCCCGACGCCCGGTGTGTCCTTCGCGATGGCTGGGTTGCGAGGAGGCAGCGCTTCGCTGCCTCACGCGTCTCGCCTCCTCCTTAGCTAGCATGACTGCTTCGCAAAAGGAGGAGACGGCATCCCAGTCCCCCTCGCTCCGCATCATGGCCTGCACTAGGCCCGGACGCGAGAGGTCGCCATCGCCACCTCCACCGTGTCCTCAGGGCGGTCCTCGCAGTGATGACACCCGGGCGTTTCCTCCCGCCCCATCAGACACAGGTACCTCCCGAAACTGCCATGTCCGGTGAGGACCTGCGTCAGGCGGTAGGTGAGGACGTCGTAGCGTCTCTCAAGCCACTCCTCAAAGAGGGGGACTTACCGCTGCGATGGCAGCGAGCCCAAGGGTTTTATAATGATTAGGACCTTGTTAGTATAGTACGGATTAGGTAAGTATTAAATAGTCTACAAATAATGTTTCTGTGCTGTAAATTTGTTTTTATTTTAATGCTACCAGATATGACCTTAAACGACGGAGGTTATCAACGTAGATTTATCTTTTGCTGTCTCGTCTGGCGGGTAAACACCCGTTCAGACCTTTGGAGAGTAATAATCGTGGTGTCATGAGACGTTGGACGGGTTCCACCGTCTAAGTGTCTACAATCTCAAAAAAAGAAGCCTTCGTTTTTGCAGCTACAACGTTTATTGCCTTAACAAGTTAGGTGGTAGATAGGTCTTTTTGAGTGGCAAACTCATCCAATGTGTATGACTCTTACTGACTAAATAGTTCCTCGTTTCCCGGTAATCCGAGTCCCATTAATCCGCAAAATTATCCGCAACCCCGGTAAACGTTATAAATTCCTTAAAATAGGGGGTGAGGGTGAGCAAAGGGACATATTGTAGTAAGTACCGGGAAAAATCCTAAATTATGCTATATATTACTGAGAAAACTTGTAAAATCTTGTAATCTCATTTCACAGGACGTGATTTAACCCAAAATCGGTTGCCCCACATTTGCATTTGCAGTTGACTAATGAGGCTGTTATGTCGTAAGTATTCATTACTGATCAGTATTTTTTTTTCTATTGCAGCTGTAGTTCAAGGAATCTCCGATCGGACGCAAAATGGGAAAAATCTGGTGTATAAAAATTGTGCGGATATCAAACTTCCGACACGTGTAAATGCTCCTAGCGTATTACTGCATCCCCTCCCGACAGTGAGGGACGGGGTAAAACAGGAGAGGTGTGAGGGATTTATTGATCGAATCTCTTGATATGGAGATACTATCTACATTGAAATATTGCGTCGAATGTTCTAGAAGGATAATAACCTCCTTCGAACATTAACGTCGTAACGAGCCGCCCGACCTAATTAAAATATCAAATTCGGGATAAATCGTTAGCGGTGTCGCGTTTCATAGAAATTGTACGTTGCCAACCAGTACAATGGCAGAAATCTGGCACATTAATAATTTGGTAAGACTGTATAACATTATGCATGTTATTTCTCAAAATTGTAGATAAAGGTGTTCCCTTTTTCCCCACTTTCAGCCACAATGGTATTAGACTCGTTTCTCTGGGTATTGTACCTATCTTATATAGCATGCAACCTCAAAATTTCACCCTTAGTTAACATTTCTAAGTCAAAAGACTCAGTGAGCCATAGCCATTACCTGACCTGAGGATTAATAATAGGACTTAATATCAGCAGTCATAGCTCATAACGAACGCAATATCTAGGTTAGAAGCAGTTAAGCAATTATAACCTTAAAAGGGTTGAGGTGAGTTCTTGCTCTAAAATAACTTCTTGCTATATAATAAGTCATTCTAAATTATTTAAATTTACGTAAATATGAAAATGAAATGATTTTAATTTGCATTTGACCTAAAAACTTTGGTAGGTAGGTTACTTATATAGGCCATGAATGACTTATTAGCTCCTCATCAGGCAGTCAATAGACTCAATTAGGTAGATATGCACTGTCGATGCCTTCAGTTACCTGGATTGGAAAGTACAACCTTTCCTGTCCATTTAACTGTATAACATGCAACTGCAATAGGTAAATATCAGAACATGGAGTTGAGAAGCACAACTTCTTGATGCTTATTTTTAGGGTAGGTAATAACAAACCAACAAACCTATTTGATTATAGTTACAAGCAGACATATAGGCTAATTTTCCTCTGACCGTGAATTATTTATTCATGATTATACTGTCTTCCTAATTTGTACTTAAATTACTTATTTTTCTTCACTAGGGACACAATTAATTATTCATCTCTACTGACCATGTTAGGATGCCCACGGTTATGGATCAAGATCATCATCCGGGAACATCATTATAACCAATTTCGACAGGATAGGTAGATATGAAATATTTTGTTTATAATTAATAAATAATATATTATACCACTATTATATTAACTAATGTCTAAAGTGAACTTAATCACCAGCTACATTCATCTCTACACTATTTAAAAGAGAATTCCTCAAGTGTTAGGTACACCTGTACAAAATTTTTATATTAAGTTTAATAACTACTACACTTATATATAATCCAAACTTTGAAAATGTTTGATAAATAAAATAGATTCTACATATAAATAAATCCTTTATTACCAAAATATCACATTATGACACCATTTGAACTTATGTTTCTTATTAAAAGTTAAACTTAAAATGAAACCAACACCATAACCACCATTTAGAAATTACATCACAACATTTTCTGACATTGAGCAAGAATTATAATTCATATATAAAATAAATGCTGCATGTATAGTATACATATATTTTAATAAATAAATAACAAAAATGACACTTTCTCAAAAAATTAAATGTACTTTCGATAGTAATCTTGTCTTTATTTATACATATGTATTATAAAATACAGATATACAGGATACAAAACAGAATGTATCAACTTTAATATATGAAACATACACAGAGGCATGATTAGAGATAATATGTAAATATTTTATTTATTTATATTTGAAGTTGTATTTATTTAATTTAAATTCTTATTAAAAATAAAAGATCAGATCTTATCGATTACTTGAGTATTATGACCTAGTGTCATGGTTCATTTACTGGGTTTAAATTTAAATATATTATTACAAAAGCATTAATTATCAATAAATTGTACAGTCTGTAATCCAGATTTAATTCAAACTTTTGAATATATAATAAAGTGTTTGGAGTGTAGACATAAAACTAACTGAATTCAGTAAATTAACCTTTCAAATTATATACCTTTTCATAAACTACTTTTAAAGAGACTCTTTTTATACCAGACTCTAGTTAGGAAATGAATATGACATGGCAAAAGTTCAGAAACCTCATATCATTGGATGTTGGTCCAATGATATGACATCCTTAAACAACAACAATTATTCAACAAATTAATTAAAATTCCAAGTAACAATTTTTTAATTTTATATATAAATTGTGATATAAGTATACATTTCTGGTAATAAATAGAAAGTTATAAGAAAATTATAAATGCACTTTCATAAATAGATACTGAATAATTTCATTATAAAATCAATCAAATAATTATAGAGAGCATTAACTCGTTGAGTACCATCATTAAAGACACAATTAAAGAACAATAGCTTGAGGTCACCGGTGTCCTCGCGGTGTTTGACAGTTTAATGTAAAATATTAATTCAAGACCACCATTTTATATATTATATTCAATAATATTCAATAATAAATAAATATAGTACCTCAATTATATTTAATTTTAATGTGGCTACCATACATAATAACACAATATTTATTTAATAAGTTTTCTAACTCAATTCCGACCCAATTACTTAACTACTTCTCAGAGATCAATAAATGAAATAAAAAATATAAAAACTATATTACAAGCTCACCATAAAATACCAGCACCTCTTTATTTGTTCAATCTGTATGTGCATGATTACAGAGCTATGCCTCTGAAATAGTCATAGCGGTAACGCCGCTGATCTTGTAGCTGTCCAATCTTGGAAGCTGTATCACAATCACGACATACTCCACAAAATGTGCTAGTAACCATGTGGAATGGGCTGCGGTAATAAAGATTTGGATCTTTGAGCTTTTTATTCTTCTTGTGGCAGCGCACATGTAAAAATACCTCAAGTACCATAAGTATCACACAAAAAAGCCCAGGAAAAATCATCAATGTTGGTATCAACAGCAGACGATGACTAGTTCTATTGGAACCAGCAAGTATGTTCTCTTTTAGTGATTGGAATTTTTTCGTCTTACTCATATAACCGCGAGGGAACTTCATATACTTGGCCTCGAGTTCACGTGCATCAAGAGGTTGTCTTTCATTATCAAACGGCGGCGATTTATTTTCAAGCAACAATTCACCAGTTTCATCATTCACATCGTAGGTTATAATTTCACCTGTCTCATCGTCGTAGTACAACTTTCGTACAGTTCCTCTGCTTGTTATATTCATTTCTGTAAATAGAACACGATAAATTAAATATTCAGTTTCATTAATTATTCATTCATGGACAATTTAGTGCCAACCAACTGTAAGTACCTAAGTAAAAAATTGAATGCAAGTACCTGATTTTTAAACTTTGAAGTTTTGAAGGGCTACTAATTTTTTCTACTTCGATTTAACCAAAGACTACAATACTATATCTGGATTTAACCATCGCCAGTTTTCGAAAAATAAATGAAAATCGGGGCTTTCACAATGGCCATTCAAAATTTTAAAATTATTGACTTTGACCGTTTGACGTCGCTGACGGAACTATAGACAAAAGCATTGTGCCAGTACTGCCAGTGCCATTTTCTTTTTTTATTATACGTCGTTACAATAAATCAATGAAGCCGCAACCAAATAAAATAAATTCAAAACAAACCGCTAATAAATGTCCAATGTTAACAATCCTCATTTTAGATATATAAGATCATTTAGTTTGTAAGTTCTTCACTTACTATAAACAGTAATACGATTATACGATATATACGATTATATAGTATACGATATTATAATTTATTTAAACAGTAACCGATTCTTACACATACAATTTGATAAAATTAATCCAGCTTTTTGTTTTATTGAAAATCACTTATATTCGAAATACAATCGGCCGAGCTCCACTCGAGCTCCATTTACTTAAATTGAAATCTCGTACCTTTACTATTCGCAAAACAAACTCGATCACAATTGGAGAAGTTTCATCAGATCAAGTTTCATTGAGGTTTGCCTTTGCCAAAATGCCAATGTTGCCATAATATGAAAGATATATTATTTTACTCTATGGCAAAGACCTTAGACTATTTTAGAGGTCTTTGGTTGTTAGTAACTCAAAAATTAATCGTCATTCATACAAACTAAGTTGTACAACTTTCCTTTTTCCTTACCACAAATATGTATTATAATTATTATCATATTATCGATATCGAACTGTAAATCGCAAAATCTAGTGTAAAGCAATAAAGCATCGTGGCAAGATCCAGTATACCGATACGTTATGTTTCTCTAAAAAGTGCTTATGAATAAACTAATGAAAATAAAAACTGATGAATATTTAAATATGCACGTAATTGATCTAAAATAATAATGAATATGCCAAATCCTTGTACTCAAAATTATTTCATTTCAAATGTTGTTAATAATTAAAATAAAGCCACCTAAGCATGAACTATAAAGTACAACACATCAATTCTGATGACGTTCTACAACAATAATAATGTTAGTTTATGAGTTGTCACTTGTCACAGAGATCCAACCATATTCTATGAACTATAAAATGTACTTACTACATTTGCTCTACTAAGCTTGGTATTGGGGTGAAAAATCGAAGACGTTTCTTGTATGGAAGTCTCCCTTTTATCTCGCGATTGGCTAAATTAATTTTGATGCGGTTTACAGAAACGTATTTGTTACGCATAAAAGAAGGTTCTAGTATTTTAATTAACTGGATTTAAAAAAGGGGGGCTTGCCGTCGGTAAACCTTGATGTCGTGAAAAACCGACTATAAAGTATGTTTAAAGAATTAAACACAGTTTATAGTCGGTTTTTAAGTAGCCAAGTATGTATATGTATAAAGATTTTATAAATATGTTATTTATCCACAAACGGATAGATGGACGGATAGCGGAGTCTTAGATAAAGGGTTCCTGGTTTTACCCTTTAGGTACGAAACTATCAAAATATTTTCTTCTACTTACTTGGTCATCATTAAAAAACAAAGTTTCTTACTCTTTGATTTCATCCATAGACATTGAGAATATTGAGATGTTTTTTTATTATAATATAATACACTATCTGTCTATATTATCTATGTATCTACCTATCTGCAAACGAGTTGACGAGAATTTTGATCACGTTTTATTTTTCACTTCATGGAACGTTAAATAAATTGTTATTTAAAGTTGTGTTTCTAAGTATAGAAGACGAAAACGATCTGAACGATCCTTCGGCACAGCTGAAAATCCCAGTTTCTGTCACCGAAGTGTACACACAATTAGTTGTTTGAGAGGTACTGATTACCATGTATGTTTGTGAAGATTTTCTTAATTTACTGTTTAGATACACAAATATTCATATATTATAACCTCAAATGCCTATTATATTCGCGACTTTGATAATTACGTATCAAGTCATGAGTTGTTTTGATAAAAATGGCTGATGTTTCACTTATTTTCCTAGTTGTTTAGGTACTTCTCATGACTATGCCTAACTTTGCTTTCTCTTTTATTGATACTAGTGTCTGATAAGTTTTATTTATGATGTATATAGTCTTCTATTAGATTAGATTGTTATTGTCATGACAGGATATTATTTTCATTAACATTTCATCTAAAAGAGTAAGTTTTTGACATGAAAATAAATAACATTTCAATAATTATGTTCAATACTAGTTTTATTTACTCTACCTGTCTCATGAACTACTCTTAGATGTTAGGCACTGACTGCTCTGCTAAGCCTCGAGCAAGAGGCTCATTTATAGCATTAAGCACTTTGTGATTAACATAAATTCTTGAACGTCTCCAATATTTAACTGTTACACTCATTGTATGATATTCACATTCTGATTAGACTTAGACCATTTGTCAAAATAGTCATTGCTAACCACTAATTACAAAATGTGTGAATCAATCTTGATTTTTAGTAGATTGTTCATACAACTAACCAATGTCATTGAAATTGGTTCATAATTTCAGCTGTAAGAGAATTGATAACTAACTGCTTTGTGATCAGTTGTATTCATTGTTCATTTAAGAATTCATCAATACTGAGTGGCATATACTGCAAAAGTACTTATATTGAATTATGAGAACCAGTAGTTGCAGGGTAACACTTTATTAAGTCAAATTAAATAGTTACAATTTGAACTGTTAATAAATTATGAGATTTTACCTGCATTATAGCTACCAATATTTCTTGGCTTGGCTATAGCAAATATAATTCATCAGTTCATATTCTGTGCGAGTGTTATTTCTCCGGCTGAACTGGTAGTGTTGGGAAATTACATATATAGCAGTTTACTCTTCAATTATTTCAGTTTTTATGCCTACTGAGGGAAGTTTTTCTCAATAAGTTATTTTTTAAATAATCAATACAGTGATTCACCTTTAGACTATTTATTGTAAACACTGCTGGCTAAAAACTTCTGATTTTAGATATTTACTAGTATTTGTAAAAATTTTTTACAGCATTGGGAACACAATAATTCCGATGTGAAACTGTTTTGTAATTCTATTCTCAAAGAAAAGAAAAGAGTCATCACAGTAACTTTGACTTTGTATGAATCTACAGCTGCGAAAGTTTATTGAAATATGTTAGTGGACATTATCATTCTGTGCAAACAATCCCCCATCTTTGTCATATGAATTGTAACCATTTCACAAAACTATTTTTGCTAAATACTGTAGCTTTTGCTAATGTATATAAAATTATTAGCAATATTTTATCTAATAAGCGATAGTATTAATCATGGTAAACAGCATTTAACTTATTGTCCATTAAAATTTCTATTTATGCTACTGGTTGTATAATAATATGTATTGTTATGTTTATATTGCTGCACTAGCGACTTGCACTGTCATACGAGTTTCTTAACTGTAGTATGCATATTATATATTATGTAGTTTATAAATATAAGCATTCTTTTTGAATCACTATCTATTAAAAAGAAATACATCAAAATCCAGTGCATAGTTTTTAAGTTCTAAGCGTTATTGTTCTTAGTAAAAATTTTGAAATTATGGCTTGACGTTGGGCAATAGTCGGTGAGCCATATAAAAGTAGAGCTAATAATAAGTACCTCGTTGTGTGCTTATATAAATGAGGGAATCCGGGTGGCAACAGTAAAGAAATTAATCTTGTTTTAGAAAGTCACATGGCTTTGGGTTTAGCAACTTTTGAGGAAAATTTTGCAATCTTTTTTCCTTAAAGGATGTAAAGAGCACGGAAAATTATATAAGCACCCCAATACCAATAGGGAACAATGTTTCTCGCTGACTAACAACCAGTCGGAATTATCCATCCATCGGATGAGTTGCCTGCTAAGATTAGAGCTAATATCCATCTCGCGATAAAGTGTGCATTAAGTATTTAATAAATTTTCTTTCTATGTTACAGCTATCTGGAGAGCGGTTCCGGTACATAATAAAAATGGGAAAAGAGTAAGTAAAACCTTATTTTTATTATTATCTACTCATTTTTATCAGAACATTCAATTATTTCGTTTGTAATGGTATTGGTACTAAATTTTATTTCCCTATTTTATGTGTAAGTCTCATAAATATAGTTATTTAGTGTAATGTGAAACTGGTATAAGTTATGTATCACATTATAGGTAGTCACAATAATATAATTACTTGGCTGAAGGGGGTCTTGATATGTTAAAAGTTTTTATTGCCGCATTTTATCTAATACTTATCCTAAGTTCATTTCGTACGGGAGAAAACAAGCAGAGCCAGCCACTAGTGATTATTTCATTTCTTGATAAAAATTTCTGTTATATTAATAATTTCAGGCCAGTTGCAGGTTTGTGTTATATCAAATTTCGTTCCCTTAGTTTCCTCTCACTCTCCAGTAACCAATTTTGATTCCCTGCATGTCACGGAGCTGTAGCTGGAGCTGAACTGTTCTAGGTCTACAAACATAGGTTGCAGTCTATAGGTACTCCTTGTATACTTTTTTATCCTTAACCGACTTAAATGTAGCCTGCGAGCCACTTCACGTTGTGCGCGCTCTACCTCTTCACGTTGTGCGCGCGCCTGCTTTCAATTTGAGCCGTCTCCTCAAGTGTAGAATCTATTTCGTTACAATTCATGGTTACTGAAACACTCATACAGACCACGACCATCCTTCAATGCAAAGACGATAATCAAAACCACTTTTCAGACTTTTAAGCGGAGCGCAAATAGATTATCACAAACAAGTGAACAGCGCAAATTTTAAATAATTAATTTTTCAACAAAATACCCTCATTTTCAAGGCAATTAAATTGCCTTTCATATTCATATGGTAGGTTACCGATTAATGAAATACTTAGGTATAACCGGAAATATTTATCTAGAGCTGAAAGCGTTGCTAGTGAGCGTTTCCTCGCTCGAGAGAGTACATTTTTGGCTGGTGAATGATCTCAGGTCTCCCAGAGGTCTCCTTAGTAATATCATCTACCTATGTACAAACTCTTTAGTGGGAAACTTAATTATAGTCTATGTACCTATGGCTCTCTTGACTTGTTCAACAATATTTGACATTTGTCAGTTTGTACATAAATAGAATAAAATAAAAATAATTCATGTTTTGATATAAAAATAAACTTAATAAAAAAATCAGAGGCATGGTCTAGATTTTCGTAAATCTTTATCTCAACATCAATTATGAGCGGCTCAGATTATGATATAAATATTGTTATCAAATTAGAAAATTCCCCTAAAGCAGAAGCAAGGTATCGAAGGTTAAATTCCTGGGTTGCGTGATTAGTAAATGAATTTATTGTTATGTGCAATCGAAATACAGACTCCAAAATCAATGACCAAACCGTTGTTAATATTGCTTTTGTTTTAGTAATGTAAAGTACCAGTAAATAAAAGTGCATTGTATCCAATCGTCGTTATATATTTACATATTTATGTACCCACATAAAATATAAGACATGTAATATACATCTAGTTGGTAAGGTGGCCATTGTGTGAATTATCATGGCTTATATGCTCGAGACATTCTGAATATTGTTTACAGTTTATAAAGACTGTATGTCTTGAAGTGATCTAGAATCTTTTTCTGCCTATCCGGGGCATTTCAAGCGTCTTAAACTGTCAAACACCAAGCGGTCACCGGTGACCGCAACCTATTGTTCTATAATTGTCGCGGAGAAACTAACGGGTAACCGGGGCTCCGGCTCGACGTGCAGGAGAAGGAACGGGGTGATTTTTAGTCAGTAAGAGTCTGACACTCCCTCCCGCCTCACCCAGGGGGGAGCAGTCATTCTTTTCCCCCTTAAAAAAAGACGGACATATGTCTACCAGATTGGCGATATATTAAAGAAAAGCTAAATTAAAAGTACCCTTAACCGACGAGCATCCAGGAAAGACTGATGACTGTTGATGAAACAAAAGAGGTATGCAAGAATAGTAGCAATTGGCGTTCCATAGTCTTTACCTACCCCCGTGGGAGACAGCTGTGAGGTTATATGTGATGATATATAAGTAGTATAATTATAGTTACTTCGTAAGTCGTAACCCATGACTTTAACTTCTGATTTGAGCCATTGCTGATTATTAAATCTGACGTTACAGACTTGTTCAATGTCTTGTGAATGGAAAAGAATTGGAATCAGCTCAAGATAATGTTAGAGTAAGTATATAATATTATACATACAAACTTATTTGTTTACAGCAAGAAATTGGAGGCAGAGAGATCTGCAAACGGCGACAGCGTGGACGACGAAACCAGAAAGAAGAAGAAAAGTAAGAAACATAAGAAACATAAACGCACTTCAGAAGAGTCTGGAGAAAAGTCACATAAGAAGAAAAAGAAATCCAAGAAAGAGAAATACAAGAGTCCAAAGGAAGAGAGTGAGACGTCATTGTCAGACGTCGAGGAGCTTATAAAGAAAGGACGCCATCAGCTGAAGAGACCAAACCTCATAGTAACAACCAACACAAGAAATGGGGATTCTTCAGGCAAAGGTCTATTTCATGGCAAATCCTACGTACGGAAGGTTGAAAAACAAGAGACCTTAGAAATTTTATCTTCTAACTCTGAGACTGAAAACTACCAAGAAGACTGCGCTAGTCCTGAGCTGATGCTAATAGAAGACGATTTGAACCTTGAGGATCTTATGAAGCAAAAAGAATTACTTCAAGCCCGTCTCATTGCTTACTGCTCTGAAAAGAGTGATGATGAAGCTAATAAAGAAGACAAATTTAATGAAGTCATTTGTATAAATGATGATACACGATCACCAATCATTAAGAAATCAAGAAAAGACAAAGATCATGAACACAAAAGAAGCGGCAAGCACAAATCCAGTAAAGATCACTCGACAGAAAGAGAAAAACACAAGACTAAAAGACAGGAAGAAGATTTGCGTGAAATTATCAACAGAGAAAGTAAAAAGCAAATGGAACGTCGATTGGAGGAAAGAGAGGGTAGAGAAAGAAAAGAAAAAGAACGTCGAAAGATAGAAGACAAAGAACGAGAAAGAAGGAGAGAGCGTGAGAGAGAAAGAGAAATTAGGGAACGGGAGCGAGAACGGGAACGGGAAAAAGAGCGCCGATCGATGGAAGCTAGGCGAAGGGGAGAACGAGAGCTTTTGCGAATAACACGACGGTCGCGAGAACGATCGCCGCAAGGGACTCGAAGAGATCAGAGGGCCGGGGACCGCGAGCGACGATCTCGCGAGCGTGTGCTAGATAGACGCGACAAATTCTCACGATCGGATTTACGGGGCTTCAAGGTAAAAAAAAACATAACAGGTCATTTAGAAGACCACAATAAGCTTTTGAGCAATTTTTGGATTGGTATAATTTTGGCGGTTAAAACCGTTAGTTTCTTTATTGAATCGATTACATTAAGAAGCACAATATAATCAGCAGATCAATTGATAAGTTACTTGACAAGTTGGACAATGCTTTTAATTTTACCATACAAGACAAGTTGCTACCAATTCTATGTCTGTTTCTTAAATTAGTCATTGTTATTTCCAGGGCATTGTCGATGAAGTAACTCAGATTGTACCAAGTTCAAGCGATGAGGAACTCAACATATCAATTAACACTGACGATGATGAGGAAACTGAGGAGCAGATCATTGAAAGGCGGCGGAAACAAAGAGAACAATTGATGAAGGTATAAGGCAATTTAGCTAACACAGATTTGACACCTCCAAATTACCTATTTATTCTCAATTTCTTCATAAAGTAGTGAAACACACACACATGATTAGCAATTTCATTTTACTTTTCGTATTGTTTTGTAGATGCTAATTTGTATTAACCGATACTGACATCTTGAATTATATTTTTTGTAGCGGCTTGGTAGCGAAACTGCTGCTGGTAAAGCTGAAGAAGTCCCAAGAAAATCCGTCTCACCGAAAGATGCGAAAAATAGCGGTAGAAATGTTTCAGAAACGGTTGCGGAAGTCCGAGTATTGAAAGAAACTGAAACCAAAGACAAAAAATCGGCTAAAGAAAGCAAGTCAGATAAGGCTAACAATGACTTAACTCGGAATACGCATGACACAAAATCCGATACTAAGTTAGACAAGTCCATGAAGAGCGGAGAATGGGATATGTTTGCCGATCAAGATAACTTTGATAGTGTTGATGTGAGTAAAGTAAATGTTAATTTTTTTAGTATTAATAATTGATAATTAAATAATGTGATGAGAACGGTTTACCCTGATCCTACAGGAATATCACAATAAAAAGTAGTGTCTAAGTGTTTTCATGACTGTCATCCAGCCGTCTTTTATTTATTTATTTACTTTTCTGCACATTTAGCACAAAGCGAACTTAAAACCTAGGTCATTCTTTGTCAGTCTACCTTAGGGTGGTACAGAGGCATGACATGGTACATGCATAAGCTGTAATGCAAAACGACTGTTAATTAAGCTAACATACATATTTTATGTATTAAAATAAATATCTTAATCTTTTAATGATGACAACGTACAGTTTGCAGTCAAATGCAAAGCTATTAAAACATTACGAAGGCCTATAATAAATTTCTTATTTCACGGACACAAACACAGCAGATAACTCCTTAGCTGATATTCAGATTAGTGTAATAATGTGTGTTGTTTTGTTTTGTTGAAGCTATTAAATTCTTGTTTACAGACACCAACTGCAGGAAAGCCGAAAAACAAAAGCACAGCAGAAAACCCTTCGTTGACGGACAATTGGGACGACGCCGAAGGTTATTACAGGTCAGTTCACTAGTAGACATGTTTATTGTTAATGGCATGACTGCCATCAATTGACTGCACAGTACGCTATTTGTAGCCTCTATTCTCAGAAGGAAAGACATGTAATATGTACATATTATCCGGGGCTTATATTTTATGCACTGGTCTTTATTGCATCTAAACCACATAATAATTATATTCAAACGCATTTCCGTAGAGTACGTATCGGTGAGATGCTGGATAACCGTTACACTGTGTATGGGTACACTGGACAGGGCGTGTTCTCGAACGTGGTGCGCGCCAGAGATCAGGCGCGCAACAACACTGATGTAGCTGTGAAGATCATCAGGAATAATGAGATTATGTAAGTATGCTCCATCTTTGCCATACGAGTCTAAGCTTTGCAAGAAGCTACTGGCTTCTCCATGAGAATGAAATATAATCAAACTGAATGTCCAATAACAAAAACACAACTGATTTATACATTTCTCATTTACACAGGCACAAGACGGGGCTCCGTGAGCTGGAGATTCTTAAACGTCTTAACGATGCTGACCCAGAAGATAAATTCCACTGCCTCCGCCTGTTCCGTCACTTCTTTCATAAAAGACATTTGTGCATGGTGATGGAACCTCTTTCCATGAACCTTAGAGAGGTTCTCAAGAAGTATGGCAAGAATAGCGGCATACATATCAAAGCAGTACGGAGCTACACACAACAGATGCTGTTAGCTCTAAAATTATTGAAGAAAACTGGAATTTTGCATGCGGGTGAGCAAAAACCTCATCATATATTTTTTATTAGAGAGCAATGGTATACAATAAAATGACCTCTCTTGATCATTTTGTTGTATACCATAATCTATACATATTAATAAAATCACAGGAATGTCAAACCTGTACATTGGATATTTTCTTTAAAAGTAAACTTGGGGCATGATCTACAATCGATATTGCAGCCAAAATATAGGTTTTAGAAATTTTGTCTGTTTTTTTTTATTTACGGGGTCTTGTGTGTCTATACATACCTTACCTATGTAAGAGGTAAGAAATCGGGTCAACATATTATAGGCTACATATTGTCACGCTATTACCTGTGGGGCACGAGCTGTGAATCTTTATTTACGACGCAAGTCTATACATAATAAAATCACAGGATTAAAATCTAAAGCTAACTATAACCCTTTCTTTCCAGATATTAAACCAGATAATATCCTCGTTAATGAAAACAAACTGATGTTGAAACTGTGTGACTTTGGGGCAGCCGGACATGTATCTGATAATGAAATCACTCCTTACCTCGTGTCACGGTTCTACAGAGCACCAGAGATCATCATTGGTGTAACATATGACCACGGCATAGATATGTGGTCCACAGCATGCACTATATATGAACTGTCCACAGGAAAAATAATGTTCAGCGGCAAGTCAAATAATGAAATGTTAAAATATTTTATGGATCTAAAAGGAAAATTACCAAACAAAATTATTAAGAAAGGATACTTCAAAGAACAACATTTCGATGCTAATTGCAACTTTATGTATCATGAATTGGATAAGATTACTGAGAGGGTAAGTTATATTATCCTTTTAAAAACTATTTTGCTTACAGGATTAGATCTTATTAGACACAAAAGCAATGGCCATGAATTTCACTTACCATTATTCAGATAACAGGTTCCAAACTTCAAAATTGTCTTTAAAGTTGTTTGTGCTCACCTATCTTAACTATGTAACCGACAAACTTATTAAAAAAACAATATTATAACTATAATTATGTTACATATATTTTCTTTTTAACAGGAAAAGATCGTCATAATATCAAGTATAAAACCAACACGAGACCTGCAGACTGAGCTTGCACCGCCGCATCACCGACTTCCAGCTCCCGAAGCTAAAAAGATCACACAACTTAAAGATCTTCTAGAGCGCATGCTCATGTTGGACCCAGCCAAACGAGCTTCCGTGAACCATTGCCTGGCTCACCCTTTCATACAAGAAAAAATCTAAAGAAGATGTTCTGTATGGAACCTGTAATTATACAACATGTTAAAAAACCTTGTCCAATTCGTAGGGTATGGCTGAGTACGGAGATCAGTAGAAGGAAATAATCCTGTTCACAGAATAAGTATTTGAGGAATCCCAACATTCATAACATATTTAAGTAATTTAGTTAGTATCCTAAGATTTGTCTTGTTTTTTTTTTGCAATTATTATTGCACTACTTTTTTATTTTTGATTCTCACGATCCCTATTTCGTGTTGGACAGGGTTTTTCTAGCAAAGTTTGATAAAGATTTGAATGAAAACCATCAAAACTTCAAGAAAAGTATTCCTTTTTAAAAGGCCGGCAAAGCCCCTATGACTCCTCTGTTGCGGGCGGCGCTGATCGCTTACCATCAGGTAATCCGTGTGCTTGTTTGCCGCCTACGCCATAACAAAAGAGTAGTGTGGCATGACATGTTTTGAAAATTCCATAAACGTAGTAAAAATACAGAAGGATGACTATTCTAGCGGTAAAGCTACGATAAAACAAAGACTCTTGATTAAAATAATAATAATAATGATATGTATAAGGACGTTGAAAAAAAGGTGGACGTGGTCGCTTGAAGCAACGACTGTGGCTACTGGCTACTTCAAACTTACACACATTGACACGAACGACATCTGTCGCGCGTGACATGGTGTTGCAAATTAATAAACTTTTTCATTTTCCTGACTTTTGTAAATATTTTGTAGTAGGCACGTGCCTACTAAACATAAAAACATAATTTTAATGTAATGTACGTACATTACATTAAGATTATGTTTTTATGTTTCATGGATTTTCCGCGGCAAATAATATATGGAATTATTGGACACAAATAAAAACAAAAGAAGATAATTTGTAAAAACTATTTTGCAAGAACTGATATTTGCAAATGTGATAAAAAAGTCCTACTATTAAGATTAAATCAGTCCCAAGTGTTAATATAAATAAACGTTTTATTGTTATTAATTAAGAATCATTGCTTATTGTTGAAAATATTTTTTTTTTCAAAGAATAAACTAATTTTATAGATATACTATATTTGCGCAAATCATACAACAATGCAAAACTACCTTCCTTATCTAGAGGTATATTTGAATTTAGTGCCACGGTTGTATAAGTTGAATTGAACCTCCTTAATTACTTATAATCATGATAAAAAGCAGCACATAAAAATGTAACTCGATATAACCTCTAAAAATTTATTCAAATTATTTTAAATATGTATTTGGTTAATATTTCTTACGGCTGGTAACATGGTAACTCGTTACACACACATACACACACACACATAAACACAATGCAGGTAATTTGGTACTTCAATCTTTTCTAAGTGACATTATGTCCGCCTTTTTTTCAACGTCCTTGAATATGTAATCGTAAAAATACTTAAACTGAATACTATCATTACCGTTTACAATTATTCAAACATAAATGTCTTTAAAAAGTGTTCAATGTTCGTATTTAGTGTCTAGATAGAAGCAACGAAAAGAAAAACGTAATATTGGTAGGTACTTAATCTTTTTAATATCAATGTGTATGGTATTTGTAAACTGGTTAAATAAATAACCAAAAGTCGTCACAAAATAAGAGGTCATCTCTGACATCGTCATTCTATTTATCGTTATATGTATATGTATAACCAATGATGTTATAAGTGAAAAGGTGCAGATAGGTCAACTAAACAACATTTGATCTTCAAAAACGACACACTCACGCGACAGCGTTGACATTGACTACGCAACGCTACTCTCAGGAATGTGTGTGTACATTTAAGGCTATGGAGCTACGGCGCGATTTTCTCCCACGGCTGCCGCGGTGGCAAAATGGAGACGGAATTGTCAAAACGCACTGCGGCTGCAGGATCGCTGTTTTCTACGATTCCGCAGCCGCCGCAGTTGCCATTATCGCCCGCAAACTTGCCGGTCGATTATCGCAAGACTGGCGGCCGCGACTGACGAAGACTGGGGACAATCAGTTGAGTTCTAGACCAGCCGTCCCATTGCGATGGCGCCAACGCCAGCGCTAGTGCTAGCCTTCGCGGCTGCGGGACAGCGTCCGCGCCCTCCGGTGCAGTGGGAGCCGCAAATAATCGCAATCGCCGCGGGCGTAAAACGCGCCGTGAAAATTGCTTTTATTTTTTACATACATATCTGTAATCTACTTAGGCTGCGGGTCCGGAACCGAAGCGGGCGCGGGAGAAAATCGCGGCGTGAGTTCTTAGCCTTAATTTGCCACTTTCTAACCTATCAACACCTAAGACCTTCTATACGTACGTGTGATTCAGGAATTATGGAATGTTTACTTATTAAGGGATGAAAATAAGGGTTTGAAAGTTACTGAGGAACCCTAAACTTCGTATTCAAGGTTAAGAATTTAAAACAAATAAATAAAGTTTGTTGTATAATCAAATTAATCAACCTCCACGCGAGTTATGTCGTGGGAAACGACTATACTCGGAATTTTAATTCGATTCCAGATTTGACAATTTCAGTGTTGCAACGTTATGACAAGTACTAAATAGTGACGTTGCGAAATTATTCGATATGGAAATGGAATATTTCCGGATCGATTTTTCTCGTTTATAATTTTACTCTCGTAAACTAAGTATATCAGGAAATTAAATATTTCTGAACCGATAATTTAGTTTCGACGATTAATTAACGACCTGAAACTTTTCTTTTATAATTGTGTGTGAAATAAATAAAAAAATGTGATCATGAAGGAACATGATAAATGAAACAGATAGATGTATTATGGAAATATTTTGTGTTTATCACAACATTATTATATGTGGTATCATTATTTCACAAAATGACAGTAGCTAATGTCAAATCTGGAATCGAATTAAAATTGTGACTATAGTTCAAAAAATGTCAATCCACAATGTGGATAACTATTTAGATCTTTTAAAAAAAATGTATCTTAACTCGTCGAGCACCGTCAATATAGACACAATTAAAGAACAATAGGTTGCGGTCACCGGTGACCGCTTGGTGTTTGACAGTTTAATGTCAATGGTTGCTGAGTGCTATACACGCAATCTCGCGTATTTTCCGATTTGATGATAAAAAATCTAATTATTTTAATTCGATTTGACTTGGAAATCGGCCAACAGCAACCGATTTTATTTATCTCCCACTATACGGACGGTACATGGTAGCCGTCAGAGATGCCCTCTTATATTGTGATAAATTCATATTCCAATATCTATTGTAATACATACGTTTATAAAGTGATCTTCCTGTTTATGTGCTAGGTGGCCAGATGTCACTGAAGAAGTGGTTTTATTCTCGTGTTTTCCTTCTACATAATGTAATAAGTGTCTATTATAATTATTGGAATAGCCATAAAACTTCCGTGTGTACTTATAATAATATAATACAGTAGTCAATTACCCCCTCCCCAATGCCACCTAGCGATAGTCTATGTTTTATCCTGGTTTCATTTTTGTAAATAGTCTATAGACTATTATATATATCTATATACTCATAATTTATAAATTATGAGTTTAGTTACTCTATACTTAGTTGTACTTCTAAATGGACATACTAGGTTACTGAAATAGTTTCAATTCATAGAATGTTTCTTTTATAGTTTCCTGGGATTTAAATTAAGGTGACTATTCATATTATGGATTCGGTTCTTCTCACTGAAATGATTTCATAGTTGGATTTTAATCATATAACTACCGTTTGTTATTTCATTTCTTTTATCCATCTCATGAGATGTTGTTGACTCTGTACAGTTCAAGTGAATAAAATACATACTAATAAAATTAATACCTTTTGTTTAGTATACATAGGTATACATTCCCCTGTTGCAAAATTAATACGAGTTGCAGACTAAAAATTTAATTTACCTAATAAAAGTTCCCTGAGGTTTTGAGGAGATCAGGGTGCTTACTCTTGAATCCAATTCCGATCGATCGACATTGACATTGTCAAATTTCGTACTCTTGAGTTGTAACACTAGCGCCTTTTGCATCCGTATTGCGTGGATATTTTATGAACTAAATGGTATTGAGTTTGTTTTTATATTCCGCACTTTGAATGTTACTTTAACAGCTACGGTAGGGGT
Source organism: Spodoptera picta (assembly GCA_038387885.1). Lineage (NCBI taxonomy): Eukaryota > Metazoa > Arthropoda > Insecta > Lepidoptera > Noctuidae > Spodoptera > Spodoptera picta. The sequence goes on from JAZHFQ010000105.1 coordinate 2,071,682, forward strand.
TGTATAGTTTTAACATTGGATACTTATTGAGATTTTATTGGATTGAAATTGCATTGACATTGAGATTGGTTTCAAGAGTAAGCACCCAGGTGACAGTTTTTTTTTAAGGTGTGAAATCATCACGCATCGAAATCATCGAATGACTGCTCCCGCCTGGGTGAGGCGGGAGGGAGTGTCAGACTATTACTGACTAAAAACCACCCCGTTCCTTCTCCTGCACGTCGAGCCGGAGCCCCGGTAACCCGTTAGGTTCTCCGCGACTCACCAAGTCACCAATGAATTTTTGCCGCAACGTTACCGACGCGAAAACCACCGAAGTGTTAGCAAGTATATAAGGATAACATCATACCCTCATACCTCATATAGGAGTTGTCTCCCGTGGGGGTTGGCAAAGACTAGAACACCAATTTTTATGATTCTTCCATACCTATTTCTTTCGCTTTCTCAACGGCTATCAATTTTTTCAAACTTTAAATTCGGCTCTTTAATATGTCGCCAATCTTGTCGATGCATGCCCGTCTAGGGTGCCCTTTGTCGACGGTTCCATTGTTATCCGCTTTGCATACAACTTTCATAGATCCGCACCTATTCTAGCATTCCTTTAGCAGGCATACTGCTTTGTAAATGCGGGTAGGCGATTTCAAACTTATAATTAAAATTATAATCCCAGGTTTCCTCATGAGGTTTTCCTTTACCATACTAAGTACTTATAACTTAGAAAAAGTCACATTGATACTCTGCCGTTGGTAGGTTCTGAACCCGCACCTTCATACATGACTGAGTGTCTTGTAAGTTTTTATTTTATTGAATAAGCAGGTAAACGACCAGACGGATCACCTGATGGTAAGCAATCGGCGTCGCCCATGGACACCCGGAACACCAGAGGCGATTGATTAGGAATTTGAGGTTTGTTGGCGCGTTAGAGTTTGGGGAGATTGGGAAAAGAGAGAGGGGGGGAGGGGTAATTAATAATGTCCGGGTCATCACGACGATTAAGATCTGTCAATAGGTATTTTGGAAAGAAAATCGGGCTTACAACTGATATTTTATACCTAACTAGCTGTTCCCCGCGACTTTGTCCGCGTATAATAATGGCTCTGGTAGAATTTAGACATTTTTGTTAGTCTTTTCCAAGGTTAATTCCAAAGCTGTGTAATAAATGTCATCACAATCAATTCAGTATCTGAGATAAATTTATTGTGAAGTGAATTTATTTTCGTGATTTCAAAAAGAAAAACAATCCCTCAGGCGTTTCACCGGTATAGTATCCGTTCCTGTGAGGTTAGAGCAATAAAAACTATTCTATGTCCTTTCCCGGGTTGCAAACCATTGTTGTAGGTACCGAATTCCAATCAAATAGATTCAGTGGTTTAAGCGATAGAGTCCCGGAATTTTATCGCTTAATTTCTGTCCAATGAGTAATCATAAATCCTATCCAGTGCCAGTATCTTAAACTATCCTTGAACCAAATTTCAATCAAATAAGTTCAGTATTTTATAAGATATTTACCACATACTTTCCATTATTCTGGGATTTCCAGTTCCAGATTATTACTCGTAGTAATAATGTGGTCTGATTTGTATCACGGCGATGCTAATAATATACTATTACCTAAAAGAGACTAGCAAACTTTGGGCAAAAACACAGGAGTCCCTGTGTCGTCTAGGTAGGTTCCTGTTTCGGATTGGGCGGGAGGAAACGCCCGGATGTCATCACTGCGAGGACCGCCCGGAGGACATGGTGGCGATGTGCTCTCCGTGGGCTGAGCACCGCCGCCCGGTCGGTCGATCATGTCAATCGTATTTGTCGTATCGGTCGTATAAGTCGTGTCGGATCTTGTTTGCCGTGTCGATTGTATGTCGTATCTGTCGTATCGGTCGTATTTGTCGTAACGGTCGTGACTGTCGTATCGGTCGTGACTGTCGTGTCGGTCGTGTTTGTCTTGTCGGTCGTATTTGTCGTATTTTTCGTGTTAGTCGTATCGGTCGTATTTGTCGTGCCGGTCGTATCGGTCGTATTTGTCGTATCTGTCGTTTAGGCGTATTTGTCATGTCGCGTCGGTCGTACCTATTTGTTGCATCTGTCGTGTCGGTCGCATTTGTCGTGTCGGTCGTGTTAGTCGTTTCGTCGTGTTAGTCGTATCGGTCGTATTTATCATGTCGATCGTATCGGTCGTATTTGTCGTATCTGTCGTTCAGACGTATTTGTCGCGTCGGTCGTATTTGTCGCATCTGTCGTGTCGGTCGTATCTGTTGCATCTGTCGTGTCGGTCGTATTTGTCGTGTAGGTCGCATTTGTTGTATCGGTCGTGTATGTCGTATCTGTTGGCTTTTTGTCGTGTCGGTCGTATTTGTCGTGGTCGGTCGTATTTGTAGCGTCGGTCGTATTTGGCGTATCTGTCGTGTCGGACATGTTTGTCGTGTCGGTCGTATTTTTCGTATCTGTCGTGTCGGACGTGTTTGTCGTGTCGGTCGTATTTGTCGTATCGGTCATTTCGGTTGTATTTGTCGTGTCGGTCGTATTTGTCGTATTTGTCGTGTCGGACTTGTTTGACGTGTCGGTCGTGTTTGTCGTGACGGTCGTATGTGTCGTGTCTGTCGTATTTGTCGTGTCTGTCGTCTCGGTCGTGTCTGTTGTGTCGGTCGTGTCTGTCTTGTCTGTCGTGTTACATGTGCAAAATCGTGAGAAGAATACAGAAAAATTTAACAAAATTATTTCACGCCAACTCAGTAATAGAGTAATTAATCAAAATAATTATAATAATAGGTCTTTACCTATAAAATTGCCGTTGAGTATGAACAAATGTATACGATTCTTTTCATTTATGGTTTATTTGTCGAAATAATCATGCGGTTCAAAATTCCTTCATGTAGAGGTAGTGTGTGTGACACCTCGCCCTAGAAGTAAGTAGTGTAATTTAGTTATTAGGCGAGGTGTGCGTTTTGCGTGTCTGTTTAGCAGTGCAAGGCACATAACGACGCGTGTTTCGCGCTTGCAATCATTGAGTTCGTGGGGCACCCATTCGTGAAGCTTTTTTACCTTGCCAATTTGACGCAAATTTACCAATAACTTTTTTAAAGCTAACGTTGAAAGCTGCTGCTAATTCATTCATAGATTGTGTGTCGCTTCCACAAACGCCTTTAATTCGTCATTGTCGACCAGGCTACGGACGGCCGCGAGGTTCATTTTTCAGGACGAAATTTTCAAAACGAAATCGAGCAAACAAATATCAGGCGGTGCGTTAATCGTGCGTTAACCTAAAATTTGTATCATATTTGTGACCAGGAAAACATCGGATAGGTACCAATTATTTTTTATCTTTCGTAAACCTGCCCTTTATACTTTAAAAGAGCGTGAGCGAAACCATGAGCAGAAGCTAGTTCCATAAAGGGAAAATGATTCATGTTTTATAATTATGTTCTCGTCGAGTTTTCATTATTTTTAGATTAGATATATTCTGCTATTCCAGGCGGGGACAAATCCAACGAACCAAAAACCATGAAAGGACAATGCCAGGTGCTCAGTACATCTTTGACCCACTATATTAGAAGTCATGTACAAGTATGCAGTATTCAGCATCGTGTAGTGTATTAATTACTGATACCTAAACATTTGTCCTGAAACCTGTAAAACTTGCGGTTTTTGTTTAAAACACAACAATAATGATAACTATCGCGAAAACAACGGAAACGCAGAGAGCGACTGAAAGATAATATTGACACTGACAGCTGACAACTGACAAGCGCTTCAAAACGTTTCGTTATACAAAAAAAATCATAACTAATGATAGTCATCGTTTCTTTTATATTTTCGTGATATAAATATTATACATACTAGTATAAATGTTATACATAATTATACTTTTGATATAATATTTTATGTATAATAATATCTTTTTTACAGTTACTTACTTTTTTATTTTCATAGTTTTGTACAAGCGATGCGTATGATGTAACGCAAATAGTCATTAGACAATATGGAAGACGCATTGCAAAAAAGTATTTCCGGGATTGAATTTCTTTTTTTTTTTATTAGATTGCAAACCGCAAGTTTAAAAATAAAAAGATTTATTGTGAAAAGGTTCTTTATTCGTCTAAATTATTTTCATCAATTTACTTTTTTTGTAAATGATATTATGACTGGGTCAGGATCTGGCATTGTCATTTAATTTTGGTATCTTAGCCGATCTTAAGTGTTGGAACAAACCCGATTTTCTATTATATATATAGACTAGCGGACCCAACAGACGTTGTCCTGCATATCCACTTGAATGTATAAACAAAAATTCATTCAAATTAGTTCAGCCGTTTAGGATAACAAACCTAGACACCGACTGCTGCCCTGCGTGGGCTGAGCACCGCCGTGCCCTCAGGGAAGTGATCGGCGATGGCGACCTCTCGCGTCCGGGCCTAGTGCAGGCCATGATGCGGAGCGAGGGGGATTGGGATGCCGTCTCCTCCTTTTGCGAAGCAGTCATGCTAGCTAAGGAGGAGGCGGGACGCGTGAGGCAGTGAAGCGCTGCCTCCTCGCAACCCAGCCATCGCGAAGGACACACCGGACGTCGGGGATCGCGGGACGATCTCCGGCCACCGTAAGCGCGGGCCTGCGGACGGCGTGCATGGGTGGCTCCCCGTCCGACCAGAAACAGACCCGAGCGTACGGCGCGTCGCGTTCCGCGCGCGCCTCAAAGTGGCATCAGACCACCACAGATGGGGCCCAATAGGGCCGATGCCGATCCGGAGTCGCGGAGAACCTAACTTGTAACCGGGGCTCCGGCTCGACGTGCAGGAGAAGGAACGGGGTGGTTTTTAGTCAGTAAGAGTCTGACACTCCCTTCCGCCTCACCCAGGCGGGAGCAGCCATTCGATGATTTTCCCCCCTTAAAAAAAAAAAGACACCGACTGCAGGGCCATCTTTCGGGCTGATTTGTGAATCTTGACCATTCCCAGATCCCCTTGAACACACACAAAAAATTTCATCAAAATCGGTCCAGTCGTTTGAGAGAAGTTCAGTGACATACACACTCCCAGAAGAATTATATATAGAGGTATATAGATTGGTAAAAAACATGTTTTACATTTTCAAACCAATGAGTGTACAATAGTAACTAAAGACCATAGACGTATATTAAAAGTCTGTGGTAAAGATAGCATATCATAGACTAACCTTTATTAGTTTGGTATATGGTTTAAAAAAAGTAATTTGAATGTACCATTGAAATAATAACACAGGTTTTTGTTGTTATAACAATTAATGCACTTTATTAATAATAATTAATAAATTTTATAATATAAAGTAAGGATACCTAGCCGCGTCCATAAGTAAGTCACAACCATTTTATAAATTTCCTATGTAAAGGTTATGTATCAATGTTTTGATTAAATTTAACTTCATTTTTAAGATAAATATTTGTTACATCTGTCTTTACAACCCTTAATAAACATCTATTTATTAAGTCAATTATTACAAATTAATCTAAAAGTGAAACCATAAACTTGTATTTAAAAATCTTAGAATGCACCAACATTTACTTATTCTTACATAATAATGATGGAATTGTTACTAATTACAGGATGTCGTCAGTGGAACATGTCTTCCGAGTTCGTAGACTATACAAGCTGATATTCCGTGTGCACCGCGCTTTGCCCCCAGAACTCAGAATCATGGGTGACAACTATGCCAGAGATGAATTCAAGAGACATAAGAAATGTAACCCTGAGGAAGCTAAGATATTCCTCAATGAATGGACGGTATGTGACATTTCTCACTTGATTGAATTCCTTACCAAGGAAACGTTGGAAAAAAGGCAGACTTGTGCTGGAATACTGAACATTACTCAATTTTAAGTTGTGCTTAAATATTGTGCTGTCTCTGTCATTTTACAAAGAATTTGTAGTGACAGAACTATGCTTAAGCGCGACTTAAAATTGAGTAACGTTTCAGTATTCGGGCAATAGTCTCTTGAAACTACAACTCTGGTACCTACCATGCTTGATGCTACTATAGAATTACACGCAAAACATAAACCACTGATATTTTGGTAATTTGCTTTAATAATTTCCAAGTGACATTATGGTCTGCATTTTTTTCATCATCCTTATTCCTTACATACTTTTTTAGAAGAGGGTCCTTTATTGCATCCTTCCGTCCTTTATTCTGTCTGAATATGGAAGATCTAAAAGAAACTGCGTTAAGAGATGGTTCAACATCAAGACATTAATAGATACAGAAGAGGAGTACATAGAGATTGGGACATATTATTTCTTAGTGACTGCCTCATTGGCCTAGTGGTCGCAAGTGCGATTGCCGGGCAAGGGGTCTCGGGTTCGATTCCTGGGTCGGGCAAAGTATTACTGGGTTTTTACAAAATTCTCAGTAGTATTACATGGGACTCATAACATAAATAGTGAAAAGTGGGTGTTACATTGTACAGTGGCATGTGTTATGTTTTATTTCTTAGTATCTAATTGCCCCTCTTCTGTCTTTATTCTCGTCTCAATTTGATTACTGTACTGGATGGATTTTTATATGGTTTTCACAAATAGTTTGCTTACCAGTATGACACTGGGCGATATCTTTGATAGACCAAGTCCTATAAATAAACAAATAAAATACTTAAATGTATAATTTGTGGTGGTTTTTGACAAATGCAGGTTTAGTAAATCTATAACTGTTAAAATTATTCTATTAAAAAACGTTATAAGAATAAGAATAAGAATAAGAATAATTTATTTAGCAAAACAAAGGACAAATATACCTATTATTTAACAGAATACATAGAATACATAGAAATCACAATCACAATAGCAAGGTAGACCAAAAAATACTAGTTTATAATGTATACATACAAGTTAACATAAGCAGTGGCATTTCTGTAGTATCAATAATACACAGTAACAGCAATCCTATAATACACCTTGCAAGCAAAAGTAATTTAACTCAGTAATTCACAAGACAATAAGTTTGATACCAAAAGTGTAATAAATGTCCACAGACGGTATACATAGATTTTTTACTTTACCTCCCGTGCTAGTCAAAGACTGTGTTACGGCAAGGTAAGATTCTCGCTCGAACGATTTATTTTCAATCATGTAACGTAGAACATAAAGTACCCTTTTGCTTACAGCTTTGATTTTTCAACTACTAATAATTTTATAATAAGTAACAGCCACAAGTATGAACAAATAGTACATGCAAAACTTTTAGACAAAAAATCTGGTGCAAAAACTTTATTTGTGGTATGTACCTTTGATATATGCGTAATGTATACCCACGTATAGTTTTCCCACTCTGTAGTTATGTCCTTGTAAAGTGATGAGGAGTAAACATTTAAGTATTAACATTATTAATGTAAATGTAGATTAGTTATGCTGGTTATAATAATTCTTCTTCAAATACATTTCAGGATTACGCGATAACATTGGCTAAACAGATGAAGCCTATACAACAAGCTAAAAAGAAGAAAGTTGGGGAATACTTAGACCCAAAACTGTTAGATCACATGACTGATGAACAGCTCGTTCAGTTGTATGAGCTCCACAAAGCTGCCACAGAGCCTTCCACAGATGAACAAAGTATACCAGATAAGAAATAATTATTGTATTACCTATTTTATGTAAATAACTGTAAAGTTGAGTATGGATTGAACAGAATATGAAAGACTAAATAATTAGTAGTGTATTTTTGTTACATGTATCTGATTGATTTGTAATATTCGTGAATTTGTTAACCTGGTATGTTAGAATGTAGATCGATGCGAGACACAATGACTGTGTTTTTTTTGTGTTTCATATACAAGAGGTTTTTTAAACATAGCCCCACACTAGGATTATCTCCTGTGTCGTGGGTGCGTTTACAAACATATAAGTTCACATACACATGACACAGTGTTGTTCCGTGCTGGAATCGAACCCGCGACACGTTGCACGGCAGCCGGTTGCCCAGCCACCGCACCAACCATGCAGTCATAATAAGTAACAAATACAATGGCTGAGAAACTGCCTGGGAACAATGAAGTGACTGAAAGTTACAAAATGTACACTGAGTGTCATGTATGTAATGTAGTGACAGCCAGTGGTGTACAAAATACCCAATGCAAAGTACCTGAAATGCAAGATACTTTTAAATTAAGTATTTCAGATACCATATATAAAATACTATTGACAATGGTATCTAAAATACAGGTATATTTAAAATACTTTTTATAGATAAAATACTTATCTAGAAAAATAATATTTTGAATGAATGAAATTTTTTTTAATTATTATAATGGACAATAATTATTAGGACCGTACTAAAAATCTGAGATAAGATTCATTTGTTTATTTATCATACTTCGAGTGTCGTACGTTTTATACCCTCTATACCTACATATCATCGAAATCGATGGCTAAATGTATAAATTGGTGTGTGTGTTAGTGACTCAATTCTTTTCGTTTGCACCGAAACCCAGGTTTTTAGAATATTGTCTTTACAAATGTCAGCTTCGAATCTGATCAGTTTATTTTTATTGATGAAAAGAATTTGAAAAGTACCTGTCTTATCTGAAAAAGTATTTGTAAAATACTAAGATACAGAACGAATGTATCTAATTAGAATATAAAAAAACGAATTTTGAAAAAGTATTTCAAAAACAAGACCGAAATATGTATCTTGTATCTGTATTTCAGATACTTATCATATCACAACAATAAAGAAAGTCGCTATCCGCCGTCTGTCTGTCCTTATGTATGCTTAGATCTTTAAAACTGCGCAACAGATGTTGATGCTGTTTTTTTAATAGATAGAGTGATTCTTAAGGAAGGTTTATGTGTAATACACGCATATTGCACCCGTGTGAAGCCGGGGCGGGTCGCTAGTATCTTAAATAAGTCACATCTTTGGGGATAGCAGATTTATATTAAATTTGTCATCACTCATTTTCATCCTGAGCCCCCGAGGGTGTGTAAGGGACACTTTTGTGGAGAAATAAAACTAGCACTCTATTATTAAATTAAAATTAACCTGCAATCTTTAACCTCTCTGATTGTGATTTTTTATGTTATCATTATCACAGTCAGTGTTAAATATTGCATAATTTTGTTCGATTCATATCTCCAGTAAGTATTTAACCCTCTGCAACTGACGTGGTTAAATTGTTACAATTCAACTGAGGTGTATATTATACCAGACACCATTTCAACAGCAAATATTTTTGTAGAATTAAAGTATAGCGAGCACTATACAGTAAGGTACTCGCAGCAGTGATGCTCGTATTTGAAAAATGACGGTATAACACGTGATTTTGTATTTCGCGGTGTCTGTGGGACTACACGTCAGCTGCAGACGGTTAAGTGTAATTCTCGAGATGCCTCGTTAACAAGTTTTGTACAGCCTTATTTATGTGATTTGCTTGTTGATTGTGAGTTGGAATGTAAATACATAGTATTATTGTGACATTAAATTATTACCTATTTAATATTTGTAGAATATTTATATGTAATGTACTAGTAAGTATAGATAAGTAGTTGTTAAATAGATAAATATGAAGAAAATATTGTCTATTATTTCATGTACAATTAAAACAAAATTTCAATTAGTGGTAATAAGTGTGTAAAAGTGTATGAAACGTATTGGATTATGGTTCTTGGATAGATGAATATTGAATAGAAACACAAAAAGAATCTCTCCGGCGGGGAATCGAACCCCGGTCTCCCGCGTGACAGGCGGGGATACTGACCACTATACTACCGAAGACTTGTGTACTTAGCTTGAAATACAGGTGTCATTGCTACAAGATAATATTATTCAGTAGGTTCAGGTGATAAATGTGTCTTCGAATATTATTGGTGCAAACACTTCGTTAGATGCATGTTCAAATACATACATACATACATACATAACTTCACGCCTGTCTCCCATGGGGGTAGGCAGAGACTAAGGAACGCCAATTACTGCGATTCTTACATACCTCTTTCGCTTAAATATGAATGGGGCCGTCGGTAGAGGGCGCCCTAGACGGACATATAGTGACCAGATTGGCGATATATTAAAGAAGGGTCAAATTAAAAGTACCCTTAACCGACGAGCATGCATGAAGAGATTGATGACTGTTAATGAAGCGAAATAGGTATGTTCAAATACTTTTCTCGTAATATCGTTATCAGTGCAGTTTACACCCCACGGCTGCATAAATACAGCTTTTCCGCAGTCCCTGTTCCATTAAAGTATTTATATATTTTTTAAATAAAATAACTTCCTCATTGGCCGAGTGGTCGCAAGTGCGACTACCGGGCTAGGGGTCTCGGGTTCGATTCCCGGGTCGAACCAAGTATTCCTGGGCTTTTTAAAAATCTCAGTAGTAGGACGGAGTCTTGACATGTGCCCGGTATATGACAATAGACTCACCCCCTATTACATGGGACTCATGTAACTCATGTAAATATTGAAAAGTGGGTGTTACATTGTACAGTGGCATCAAGTACCGTAATGTGCACCTCTGCCCTGTCCGTTCGGGGATAAAAGGCGTGATGTTATGTTAAATAAAACAAAAATAGGTTTCATATCAAAATTTTTATTCGATAACTAAAAAAAACCAAAACAAATAGTGCGACGTAGGTATGTACGTATGACGCTTTATAATTTGTGATTTAGGAAATATACTAAAATAATCTACCTAGTTAAGTAAGTACCGACTCGGTGGAATAACGATCCTATTATTTACACATTACCTATAAATATATATATTTATTTGAAAGTAAAAAAGTATAATATGTAATTAAATACTTATTTTGAGTCAAGCGAGATCGTTGGAGTTCTTGTTCTATACACTGCACAATCACATGCATACTTTAGTACCTACTTAATGAGTACCGTGTGTGGATACATAGGTGTTTAGTTTTCTAGATGATTTACTGGAAATGGGACGTAAAGAAGATAATAGTTTAAATGTTCAATAAACAAAGTTTTAGTAAAAATAAGGTAAAATAAAGGTAACTAAAACTAAGTTTAGTTACATAATAAAATAGGTTACATTGGTGTTAAATATGAAAAATAGATCGAGACTAATTGATTTTCACATTTATGCTATTATTGGATTGCCAGAATTCGCCGTTACCTAATTGATTAGTTCTGTCGTTACCTAGGCTCGTACACAAGATAGACGTTAGTTTTAGGTATCAATTGAACAACAAGAAGATTATAGGACTTTCTTATTCAATAATTCTTATTTTAAGTAGCTATTCTTAAACAAATGACAAATATAAGAAACTAATTAAAATAACAAATGCACTGAGTATTTATAGTGTTGAGAAAACTCACTATTATGACCAATAGCTTAGGTACTACACAACAAACTTATTAGAGTAGGTAGGTAAAATTAAAAGCTTGCTGAAAACGTCTTAACACAGCCTTTGAGGGTGCGTTTCCACAGAAGCGGAGCGGAGTTCAGCCGTTCAGCGGTGCAGGGTCGTGTGAATAGGTAGGTGTTTTTACTATAACTGCAGATGACCGGTGCAGGGCTGATCTGTGTAGCTGGGTGGAGTGGAGCTGAGCGGAGTTGAGACACCCAGAGTGAAGTTGAGCGGACAAGAGCTGAGACTAGCTAAGCGGAGCTCTTTTTTGGGACAAACCCGCCACAAACTCCCAAAATTCGCTGCAACTCCGGTATGCCAGGATTTACAGTAGACACAACCATGAATAAACACCGGAACACTGAAGTCCGTGTACCAGGGACATGAATAACTTCTTGGATTCCGCAACGAAATAAATCAGAAGAAGGAAACGATAGTATTCACTTCTCCCGGTGAATTTATGCAGGAGACGGAATAACTTAAGTCTAAAGGCACAAAAAATTCTGCGCGACTGGGAGAAGCCCAGTCACCATGCTCCACGGAAAAATCTAAATGTGTCCTATTTATGAGTTGTTATAGGCACTTGCTTCCAATAATATATATATGGTGATGAAATAAATACATTATCAAATAAATATTAAAGAACAACAATTTGCTCTACTAGTTTCGTGCCACCAAGGGACTTCATGAGCAGCGTGTGCGGTCCGGTGACTCGAGAGTCGTCCCGGTCATCAGTTAGAGCGGGCTCTACACTGAACAGCTCTGCTTCCCCCGGCATAGCTCAATTGAACTCATCACCGCATAGCACCGTTTCACCCGGCGCAACTCCACTCACCTCGACACCACGTACTTTAATGTTAATATTTCAACTCCGCTGCCACTATTTCCACTGAATCGGAGCGGAGATGAGAGGTGTATTTTGATTTGAGCAATGTGTTAGTCAATTTTTGTAAGGCTCTGCTCAGCTCGGTGTACCTTAGCCTCTGTTGAAACGCAGCCTTACCTACAAAAATAGAGTATTACCACTAGATAATATTCTATTTTGTATTTACATTACATACTAATGTATAAAACTATGCAAGCCCACTCGGTAGTAGCAAAAACATATTTCAAGATTTTGACATTGCACACTTCAAAATGTTGATAAAGATACACAAAAAGTACTCATTTTTTAGAAACTCACGACACGTAAATGACTAACTTAATCCTTAATACAATAATTTTATCAGAAATCTTATCACAACCGTGAAGTGAGCTGGTTAAACTTTCACAAAGGTAATATTGTATTTTAACTAAATCTAAATGTAGATAACTATGTAGTTGCTATAAACTGCCGGTCGTTTAGCGATTTCGTACAAACTAAGAGGTAAATGGCATTGATTGCCATAACACTGGTTTTTAAAACTACCAAAAACATTTATGAATTTTTTTTTATGGTAATCTTGAGGACTGATCCCATTTTAAGTCATCAAGCTAAGACCACGCTGGGTGCGACAACAGTCCAGTCGATGTCAGCTCTCTTCTGAGTCCAATTGCAATCACAATCACCGCCAGTGTGTTTTTAGCACATAAATACATTCTTCAGCCACTGTGGACAATTTTTTTTTATTATTAGTGAATAATTAATTGTCATGTGTATTACTCATATTAATATTGTCTAAATATGAGAACGTGTGAAAATAAGTATTTGTTACTGTTTAACGCAATTGCTACATAAACTTTCGTGACACCTTCAGTAGGTGTCAAGATAACGCTGATTGTAGACCATTTGTTATAATGATATTTGGTAATTGTTTAATAAGTATTATAGCTATCGTGAAACTTACTAACTTATTTAAAAACACTAGTTTACTCAAGTGAAATAATGAGAAAAGCTCTACTAGTTTCGAGTCACAGAGGGACTCTTCTTCATGAGCAGCGTGTACGTACGCGGTGACGCCCTACTATGAAAGTAGAAGAGCTTTTCTCATTATTTCACGTGAGTAAACCGGTGTTTTAATTGATTAATTTGATATTGGGTAAGTTACCAAATTATTTGATGGAGATAATATTAATCAAAGTCACGGACAAGAATCTAATCTACTGTAATTTATATATCTACACCCACATAGATATTCTACCTAACACTACATAAGTATTATTATTTATACCAATTGAGGTACAGAAAAAGCAATTACTCCTGTCTAGACTACATTTTTTGTGGCTGCTAAATACCTGCCCAAGGATGGAGTTGAGGTAAAATATGATATCTAAATAGAAAAATAGATGAAATCGTTTGCAACATATCTTTTTGTATTACCTCATTAGTGTTTCATCGTCTGGAAGTATTTCCAATTTTCCGAGTAATTCTGGACCAATTGGTAGAAATAAGGTTTGACTTGCTACGGAAATCACAAACATTCTAGATGATTGTTAGATAATTAGATATCTATTGTAGATTTGACTTTGAATAAGGATAGTTATCGATACTTTACTTTAGTGACTCTAATAAGGTTTTATTGCATAATGGCTACTCCAGTTCATGGGTGTGTTTATCCATGAACCCCGAGGCGGGATGATTAATGTAAGATGCTACATTTGTTGTATCTATAGTTTTCAAATCATATAAAAAGTGTCTCCTTAGATATCATAAAAAGCAATGTTGTTAAAAATTCTGATTTTACCTACCTCGGTTAGATTCATTTGGATACCTTCCGTTCGAAGAGTGTTGCTTTTGTTGAATATTTCTGAAAGTAAAATTACGGCTTTCAAATGACAAAATTACTGATACATACACAGTTATAGGCCAAAAGATAAGAGTTCTTACCAAAAGCACGGTGTAGATGCATAACAGCAGAAACGAAATCGCCGAATCTTAACATGCCGTCTTTCCTCATATATCTTAACACTAGAAGGTTCATTACTTTCTCGGGTACTATGAAACCGACATCTCTTAAGGCGTCCCGAAATCTTTCCGCTCTGAGAACTCCCATTTTCTCTCTTGCATGCGTCCGGAAGACAAGTTGCCAGTGTTTTAAACTGCACATGAGGTCCTTGAAGTCTGACAGCGATATGCGACCTGTGCCTTTTTTCTGTGATATAAGTTAAGGAATATTTATAATATATTGCAAACGCATTATTAAAATGGTGTTGTAGGCAAAAAACCTAGTGTTATGGTTAGCAAAAATGGCCAAAGTACAGTACGAAGCTATTTTTAAAATAGGATTATTATAGGATACTAGAGGTATAATTTAGTTTTGGTATTGAATTTTGAAAAGGATACATCTAAAGACAAAACAATTTGTCTACACGTGTCTATGGAAGCACAGCTCTTGATGTAGTCGTTTGGAAGGCAGGCATCTAGTAATTCTTGCAATTCAAATGGGTCTATAGTCTTGTGTTCATCGGCTAATTGAAGAAACACCGCTTCGTACTGCGCAAAACTGTTTACTTCAACTACCGGTGGTGCCTTCACTAAAGCAGTCTTTATCATTTTAGGGGGATTGTCCAGAACTTTCATCTTAATTGGTTTGTTTGAGAATATTCTTAATGTAAAGTTAGCTTCGTCGCGTGGCTCGAATGTTGTAGGCATTATAATAAAGGTACTTGGTTCTAATGGTGATCTGGAAGGTGAAAATTATATTTAGACATAGTCCAATAATAACATATTATTGTACCAGACGTTTCTTACACATCTGATGTAACTTACCTGTGTGTAACCTGCCGACTATTTGTATATTGTGAATTGATAGTACTTTTTACTTTCCTAAAGAATAGGGCTTTCGCAGTCTCGTTTAGGGGTGCAGGAATTTTGTAAATACTAAATCCAATGACTTTAGGTTCCATAATGCAGTGCTGGTTCAGAGATATAATGACAGTATCCGGTTCAGATAAGATTATTTGTATTTGGGGATTTGTGTGGAAAAAATCTGTAAATAAAAAAAACATTTTTATAGTTTTAATGAGGCCACTCATATGTTTATATCGTGTTGTTTTAAAAAAAAATATAATCACATCATTTCTTTTATAAACGTTACGAAATACTACTCACGCACGTAATTGCGACATCCTCCAGCCGAGACCCCTCTCTTCCATCCAGATTGGTGCATCTTCATTTGCCATTTGAGTTTATCAGCTAAAAACGGTTCTGCTCTACAGGTTTCCGAGTCTAAGTGAACGATTTCCACGCGAGTGAAAACGCGTTGAAAATCGGAGAAGAGCATCCAAATTCCTTTGGGTGTTGATATGAATCGATCCCGTTCTTGTTGTGGTATTGTCTGCCACCTTGAAAAATTAAAGGTAAGTTTTTTTTAATAGTCCTGTTCAACTTGCCTGCATGGAAGTCATCGGAGGAATCCTATGATTAGCAGTATATATTTTATAACTGTAATGGTAACGATAAATACCATAAGATAATCGAAAATATACGTTGTAGCCAGGGCATGATGACCTCATACGTCATTTAAAAATAAACCGATCCCATTGTTTCTTGCCTTTAACTCTGCCCTTGTTCATTGTTCCTCTATAGAGCAATTTCTGTGCTGTTCTGACCTTTCATCACTTTTCACTTACGTATTGAACTTAAAAACAATAAGAAGTACGGGTAGTAAAGAACTTACGATTGTGAATTAAGTACAATGTAGGGTACAGGTACTACTCCAATACTAAGTGGTCGACGCACTCGTACGACGTGTACAGGACCCTTAGTGCTTTCCACCTGTAAAGTTACGAAATAGTCGTAAGAATGTGTAACTGAGAATCACTAATCCTTATACTTTAATGAAAAGTCAAAAATTCACTAAAACTAAATTTAATAAAACGTTTACCTGTTCCACGTTCAACACCACGTAATTCATTTCTGTTTGAAGCTCGGGAATTTTGTCCTCGGGTACCTGGAAGAAGTTTTTAAAAACACTATGAGTTTATTGCTTAGGTGATACTTATGTAGGTGAAAAAGCTCACATTTTTAATGAATTTTCTTGTCTTGTGTATAAACAGTTTTTGTGCAAGAAACATCAGGGACATATTTCACATCCATATGTGCACGAATAAGTTCTTTTGCAATGTCATTCGCATTTGCACAATACGCCCGCTATTGAAGAGGTTGATTACCTTTGTCGTGGTTATATTGGACGTGATTGATTGTTGGATGGACTAACTTCGTCAACAAACTTCTGTGGTAGTAACACTTACAGCGGCCACATGGTGTGCGGTAACTAGACTCGTGTTCTTTAGCAAGTTCTTCAGGGTCTCAGCATCAGCCAGTTCGGTCATCTGCAGTGACTCGGTAATGCCCCCTGTAAGGTCCGCTAGCCCGTCCAGCAAGCTCCCATATTTCAAAGCCTCGTAGGATCCATGCAATCTGGCAATAAAAATGAATACTTTAATAATTTATTTGTTTTTAATTTTAATTTATGCATTATGTTATAATGCAATTTTTTTTCGGGCAATCAGGCTACAGACCTTCGGTTTTAACTGTGCAGTTTAACTGTACTGTCGAACTATACAATTCGTAGGTCTTGCGGTCTTTTAGTTTTGTTATGATGACCTTCATAGACGACGCTTTACCACTTCATGCTCGCTATAATATAACTGACGAAACTGTGCAGTTTTGACTATACGCTTACAGTATTAACTGTAATGTAGTGTACAGTACAATTGTATCCGTAAATATTTATCTTTTTATATTTTGTTTAGATTTAGTTCAACTGCTTGATTTATACAATCAATGATTTAACTGTACAGTTCGATTGTACAGAAATGATAGAAAATGTTAAATAAGGTTTTTTAATGATTTAATGATGTTTCTATTCTAAACTTACTTGGCGTAAGCCTTTTCCAGTAGTGCCGGCCACATCTGCTCTGTGTGGTTGCTTTGGAGAAATGCCAAATTTCCATTAACTGTTGGCAAACGATCGTCCACAAGCACCTCAAGCCATTGTCCACACCACCAGAGTCGAAATCTGTAAAGAATATTCTTGTTTAATACAAGATTTACCTTAGGATACTAAACTTTGACAAAATGGTACAAATCTAAATGTGAAATGCAAAAATATTTTTTCCAAAATGGACACTACGAACCTGAACACACCAGCATAGGCTTCGTCAACTCTCTGATCTGCCGGTACAACTCTGTAGAAAAGACCTTTTGTGATGTACAGGACGCCGAGACAGGACACCATCCATTTGTCTCCTGCAAAAAAAAATACAAATTATAAATAAAAACTACTAATAAAAGCATTTAGACGCAGCATATTAAACGAAATATATCTATGTATTATACTTCAATATGTACTATAATTATAGGGTTCAATTAAAAATTTACATTTGCGATGTACAATGATTATAATAGATCTTGACATTTCATCACATGAGCCCTGTTGGCCCAATAAACGGATAGCGTTAAGTATATATCGTTCGCAAGTAAGTCTTAGCCTAGATCATAGCCATTCAAAGCATGCGCACCCTCAAGTAGGTCGTGAGAGTGGACAACGGTGTTCATTATGTAATTATGCACTTCTAGAGACGGTATAATCAACTTAGATATCAACTTTCTTCCTTTTTACTGAATTTCAGCTTTGAGCATTTGAATATGGTAAAGTTAATACAAAAGGAAACCTGTATGGAAATGTGTATTTATAAACCTTCTTTCTTAACAGTTACGCCTACACAATACTGTGGCCGCCTTAACAAAGCTGGCATTCTTTTATGAATGAACCTCCTGTAAACAATAATTCCACAAACGTTTCTATGCATAATGTCCGTTGCTAACCATTTTAAAGACAAAGGCTCAATTCATTTTTATGTTTCAAACTTCCCTCACTCCCCTTATATCACTCCTGGCGTCGTTTATTGTTATTTGAATAATTATTGTGGATATAATATAAATATTCATATCTATCATATATAAGTTACAGTCGAAATGCTCAAACTTTAAGCTACTGCTGGAAAAGATAATTGATATTTTAAATTATGAATACATATAACTGATTAGGAACAAGTTTAATGATGATAGTCGAACACATCTGCTGCACGACTGCACGGTTGGTGCGGTGGCTGGGCAACCGGCTGCCGTGCAACGTGTCGCGGGTTCGATTCCTGCACGGAACAACACTTTGTGTGATCCACAAATTGTTGTTTCGGTCTGGGTGTCATTGTGTACGTGAACTTGTATGTTTGTAAACGCACCCACGACACAGGAGGAAATCCTAGTGTGGGGCAACGTTTTTTTAAAACAAACAAAAAACAAACATCACTAGCAAGGTAAGATAAAAAAGATAACAATTTTGATTAGATTTTTCATCAAATATTATTCAGGCGTCCGATATTCCGGAAGACCAAGAGCAAAATCAGAAGACTGCAGTGAAGGCTGTTTAACAAAATCTGAATATATAGTAATCTGTAGAAACTATTTGCCATATTTAATTAGGTACATACATAACGGTGGTGAAACAGGCCCTAATTTTTTTTATATCAGGAATGTGGCAGAAAAACACACGGCCTACTTGATGGTAAGCGGTTTTTTAATTAATAATAAAGGTACATGGTATGCCTTATAATCTACCGCCATGTCCAACAAAACTATATATAAATAGTTTGACTGTTGGATCTTCTATATCTAAATTACCGATCAAATCTTCTATATTAGGTTACCGTGGCCTATGTACGCCTGCAACACTTGGGGCATTACATGCGTCTTGCCGACCCTTAAGAAACATATTCACTAAATATTTAGTACGTAACAATGAAAAAAGACGGTTCACTGAGCAGTGAGGCGTACGGTCTATGCAGTTCATGCAGTTAGAACATCTGCTGTAATTGATAAATTGGCATGCTGAAGGTGATTGGGCAAAAGTCTTCGCAGACGAAGAAACGTAGAAACATTCTGAATCGCAGTAATTTTCGCAACCGAACCAGTGCCGAAAAGAACCGACTAGTTAGGTACACGGTTGGTGCGGTGGCCGGCCAACTGGCTGCCGCGCAACGTGTCGCGGGTTCGATTCCCGCAAGGAACAACTCTTTGTATCATCTACAGATTGTTGTTTCGCTTTTGAGTGTCATATGTATGTGAACTGTGGCACACGACACAGGAGAAAATCCAAGGGCAAAAAAAAATTGAGAAACGTGGTATATTATTAAATGGACCCACGATTTTGGTTATGAATAATATTTTTATGATTCCAGCAGGAATTCTGGAGACTGGTATGTTTGTGTACTAAGTATTATATGTACATTATAGAATTAATATAATTTTCCAAGCTTTATCTATGATATTCATGCCGTTTGGTGCAGTGTTTTTTTGCATAATTCCGTTACAAACATAAAGACAGACAGAAAAAAACGTTTAAAATCGGATGGTTATCGGCGTTATGGATATCTGGGCTAAAAATTAGGTACATTTCGCTTCTCTTCCAAGCAACATTCCATATTTATACTAAATTTTCATCTAGATTGGTGGAGTAGTTTTTACGTAAAGTGAAGACAGACAGACAAACAAAAAAAATACTGTGACTCCTGCTGCTGAGGTAAAGAATTAATTTAGAATTTTTACCAAAATCTATAAATAATATAAATAAAAAAGTACCTACTTACTTAATTTTCACATTTTTTATGCATCTTATTAACGTTTAGACAAGGAATTGATAAAAAATTAAATTGAATAAAAAAAAATAAAGGCCCCCCTTTGCATAGGTACCTACTTACATATTTCAGATAGACTAGTTTGTACCGACAGATTTCATCTCGCGCTGCCGCTCGGAGCGCGGGATGAAACCCGTCTGACGATTCTATCCAGCAACGCCGAGAGCTCGCCGCGAAATTAGGGGCTTTGAACGCATAGGACAGTAGAAAAAACTATCGACAACTAAAATATTATTTACTAATATTTTTGTATTGAGACTTACAGATGTAATAATATTTTTGTGCAAGATAGAGATATGTCAGATGCTTCTGCACATATGTTTTTACAGTTTTGAAATAATTTGTGAAATCAACTTTAGAGCTTCTTTTAGTATATAACGCAAATGGGATATTACCATTCACAAAGCCTCGATAAGTATTGCTTCATATTAAAAATTTATAAGTTTTGAGTGAGTAAAACTGAAGTAAAACTAATTTCTTATGTTGAATGAACATTTGATTGGTTTTCCAGGGATTTCGGTAAGTTGCTTTTTAATGGCTTAAGCTGGTAATCGAACAGATGGATCACCTGATCGTAAGCAATCGGCGCCGCCCATGGACACCTGAAACCAGAGGCGTTATAAGTGCATTACCCGCTTTTTATATTACTTATGTAGAACTCAACATAATAATATTGTAATAAAATGTATAGTGACAAATTTACTGTTTCTTCAAGGATAATGTACCTACATACCTACCTACAGAGTTTTACTGATATTGTTTTTCATTAAACTGTCAAACACCAAGCGGTCACCGGTGACCGCAACCTATTGTTCTATAATTGTGTCTGCAAAACCGGTACTCGACGAGTTAAAATACATCAATGTTACGTAACCCATTGATTTTAAATTGGGATATTAAGGACCAATTTTTATCAGATAATATTTTTTTAAATATTGACATTGAGTCGGCCCCAAGGGCCGTTTTTTACAACGCCATATAAATTTTAACTGAGGAATAACTGAATAATTGACAATTCTTCCATACTACAAAGAGTCAAATGTCAATTTTATTCTACGGTTAGGAATTGACTGATAATTGAAAAATCAGCGCTAAGATAGATTATAATAAAATGTATCTATTGATTTATAAGTACCTACTCGAGGAAGTAGTCGTAGCCATTGTATGGTGTCTGATGGGGCGGGAGGAAACCCCAGGTGTCATCACTGCGAGGACTGCCCTGAGGACACGGTGAAACACATTGTAGCGGAATGCCCTGCGTGGGCTGAGCACTGTCGTGCCGTCGGGGACGTGATCGGCGATGGCTACCTCTCACGTGGCCCTAGTGCGGGTCAGGATGTGGATCGAGGGGGCCTGGGATGCCATCTCCTCCTTTTGTGAAGCAGTCATGCTAGCTAAGGAGGAGGCGAGACGCGGGACGCAGCGAAGCGCTGCCTCCTCGCAACCCAGCCATCGCGAAGACACTCCGGGCGTCGGAGATCGCTGGACGATCTCCCTCCACGGGGCCACGTGGGCCTGCGGACGGCAAGCATGGGTGGCTCACCGTCCGACCAGAATCAGACCCGAGCGTACGGCGCGTTGCATTCCGCGCGCGCCTCAAAGACCCATCAGACCACCACGGATGGGGCCCAATAGGGCTGATGCCGATTCGGAGTCGCGGAGAACCTAACGGGTTACCGGGGCTCCGGCTTTAAGTGCAGGAGAAGGAACGGGGTGGTTTTTAGTCAGTAAGAGTCTGAGACACTCCCTTCCGCCTCACCCAGGCGGAAGAAGTCATTCGATGATTTTCCCCCCTTAAAAAAAGCCATTGTATGGTTAACTTTATAATTTTTTAGTGGCAAAATTCTTTGGTGTTTATACATTAATTCACGTCATTGAAGCCATCTTACGTGAAATCCATTCACATGCCTTTCTGAATTATTTTCATTGATATATTACTTAATAAGGAAGAAAGAGCAGTCGGTCTGAGACCACTTTGTTTCAACGCTACCTTAGTAGGTAGGTACATATCGTAGGATAATCCCAATGTGATTCACCATTATGTAGTTAATGTAAACAAATTGAATGAACTTATAATACGGTAGATGATTAATTTTTATTTTAATGTCCGTATGGAAGATTGTTTAAAATCATTAGACACGTATTTTTATTTTCTTACGGACACAGATACTTTTGACAATATTTTACTATATATTGATTTAAAAATATCGCATGACGTTACTTTTGTATACCTCCGTTTTATACTTTGATTAGTTTTAATGTGTCGTATACGACACAATTAGAATAGGTACACGTGTCTAATATTTCATGTCATCCCTATTATATTGGTTTTGTAAAAGTAATAGTCCAAATAATATTTTCTCGAGACGTGAAACCAATGAGTGAGGTTTACCAATCTACTTATTGACCTTGTAACCTTAAATAACCTATTTTAGTTATTATCAGTACTACTTTCACATACCTATTTGCTAAGAAGGTAAGAAGCAATTGGTTGGCAACTGAACCAACCTATAGTAACAAAAGATGGCTTGGTTATTATATAATTTTGAGCCGATTTTTCCAACGCCACTTGAATTTTATCTGAGAAATAACTTTGAATATTTGATAATTCCCCATATAAAACTGTTATGACAGCATAAGAATTATCTGTTGATTGAAAAATTGGCCATTTTTATAATATTAGGTGCCGTCTCTGTACTAAGTTGATTTGTATTTGCTTACCTGCATCACAAACTTTAATTCACTTAAGTAAAACCCATTAGTTCGCAGACTCGATTGACTAATAAAAGCGTGGCAGCCGGTTACCAAAAGGAACGCAAGTTTTTTTTCCTACTTACTATTTATAGAATGAAAGAGAAAAATATACCTCTACAATATGTATTTTTGTAAAAATTCTAATAGGAAAACCGATACCATTGTTTTTCCAAGCCCATTTCTTGCGGACAAATGTTATTTTTAGACGAATTATCAAACAAGGTAAGTTACTCACTTACTTTTACTGGCGACTATGTCTCCGTAGATGTCGGGGAATTTTCAAGCTAGCCTGTCATCAATTTCGTCATTAAACTGAAGATCTCTACTGCGGAACAAAGGCCTTAGTCTAAGTCACTTATAGTAAGTGTAAATAAGTCATTATTAACAAAATTAAGTATAATTAGATATTTTAAGCCTTTTAACTTAAGAATTTATCCAAGGAATTTAATAAAGGATAAATTCTTGAGAATCCCGAAATGGTGCAAAAAATGTTGAAAAAATCCTGAAAAGGAATGTTAACACCAAATTTTTTAGAAAATCAGTTTTAAAAATAGCTGTCTTTTATACCTTGCTTATTAACAGACATACCTTACTTTGTCATTCTAGATCAGTTTACCTTATGATGTTATGACTAAGTTATTTTTGGGAACACATAGGCACGTAATTGTCGCTTGTTAGGTATTATGTTTCTTGGCATCAAAACTAAAACAGAAATGAGCAAAAAAAGTAAAAATGAAGTTATTCTGATGATAATATATTTTTACAAAGAGGTTTTTTGCGATGATACAAATTACTCGACTTATTGGACAATAGGTACACACACTAATACAACCATCCTTGCGCCCTTCTCCCTCTAAAAGCTGGGGAGATGTGTATGTAGATGTACGTTTATACATAGTGCTCTCAAGTTTCGCCAATTAACATGATTATTATTAGTGGCATGTAACACAAAGCGATCTATACTAGGGATGTAGAACATTTTCAATAGTTCTATTTACAAAAAATCGTAATTGGTTGGAAATAAGTTTGTTTTCGTTAGATTTTACGGGTTTTGAAAAAGTTTCAGAAGGACTTGAGCTCGCTAAAGCGGTTAAGGGCTGATTTTTCCACCGTTAGATAAATTTTTACTGATATTTGACAATTCTTACATACTAAAAACAAATGTAAATTTTATTCTATAGTTGAAAATTTATTAAAGATTGAAAAATCGGCTAGACAGGTAGGTGATTAAAAGGGGAACGTGCAGCAGATGCGGTTTGAATATTTAGGGTGCACTGGACGTAATACAACCCTTTGATTATTGAATATTATTGAAACCGGCTTCGTTTAATCAATGCATCCCTCGTGTTGCTGAAACCGACAAAATGGCCGACCAGACGGCAATATTGTATAAATTATTACATTATTATTTACTGACGTGCAAAGTTTTATTGGGATCGAGCTTTGACTTGCGTAAAGTATAAAAGTCCTGTCGTTTTCTTGACGATGTAGGTATTATTTCACCGTTTGCAACTGATGTCGCCGATTCAATTAATTGTTGAATAAACTTAGAAGGTACTTATAACTTAAAAAAAACGTCACAATGGTACTTCCTAAGTCAAGAACTCAAGAGCCTTCATACGTGAGAAGCGGGCACCTTAATATCCTGGCCCAAATGTCATCTTCAAGTCCTCGTGTCCAGTTGAAATACTTGTTAGGACTTAGATTATGTAGTTCAGTCTAGAAAGTTGACTTTAATTTATTGATCAGCGTGTCTGTACTGTACCTCTGTCTACCCTTGCATAATTATAATTCAGATTTACAGATGTACTGTATATAAGGTACATGAACTTATTTACTCGCTGGTTTGGACGTTGCTCGGTACCTATAAATTGAACATTTCCGTTCGTTTATTGAGTGCAAGCCGTTTGCGACTATTCAAAGTAGGTTTTGTTATTTTCTCTTTTATGGTCTTTCAATACTGAGATTTCTAGTAAACTTATTATTCTCTAGTGTAACACTAGAGAATAATAAGTTTACTAGATGCACTCATAATGCTGAATTATGTCATACATTATACTCCACTTCCGATGATTGACACGTCTAACGGTCCAATTGTAAGATTATATTTTTAAAGGACCTTTCATTTTTTTTAACTTTGCCCACACTAGGATTTTTCCTGTGTTTACAAACATACACGTTCACATAAACATGACACCCAGACCCGGAACAACCTGACACCCAGACCCGGAACATCCATCTGTGGATCACACAAAGATTTGCTCCGTGCGGGAATCGAACCAGCGACACGTTGCGCGGATCAAACGTAATCAAGGGTGCTAGATGAATTAATTTCACTGCATTAACCGTGGATGGCGCTAAAGGGTAATTATTATTAACAAAATAATTGGTTTTACAATTTTGGGTCTTGTAGATGGAAAGTATAATTATGAGAAATTAGACTGTAAACGAGCTTAGGCCGTGGTATTGGAATAGTTCCTAGCGAGGATTAGGAAAGTCGGTCTGCGTATTGAATAAAACTATAATATTAATCGTTTATTTATTTTGTAGTTTTTAGTGCCTAATCCACTTATAGTGATTATTGAAGTCTGTTAATAACCTAGTTAAGTTCGATTATAAGCATAGGCTTTGTCATGCCTTACAAAAGCGTTTTTTCTGTGACTCGCTGCGCGCGCGGCTTTGAAAGAATATAAGCCATCGCACGTCGTTAGGCAGTTAAAAATAGTGATAGAGTAAAATAAAAAAAATAACGTTCTTCCTGTACTGTCGATTCCCTGCATTTACTGAGTACCTACAACATAAATGGCATAAATATGGCACTTTGATACTTATGTACATCTTTTAGTGAGACATAGCCTATCTCTTAGCCTTAATATATTTATTATAGGTACCTCTACATTAAAAACAAAAACAATGATTTGCAATGTCCGAAGTAATCCGGTGGGGTCGCGAAACCCCGTTTGAATACGTAGATTTACACTCGTATTCTGATTGCATTATGCTCTGCTGTTCAATTCGAATGGACATGTTTGTATAAAAGCGGGAGAGACGTTCGTCAAATCATGTCCTGCTAAGTCGAATACGCATCAAAAGACCGCGAAATGCTTTCCGAAAATAACAACAATTTTCGACATGCATAAAGACTAATTTTGAGTGACTTGAGTTTTGCATTTTAAAAACAGTTCAGTACCAAACAATATTTGAAGCTGAGTAATGTCTGCTGCCGGGCCTACGATTATAGAACGGCCAGACGACTTTATCGATTTATTGTACGATAGTTATGCTTAACTTCATTAGGTTAAAAATAAACTACAGCCTACTCTTTCTAGAAAAGGTAGATAGAACGTCTGGCGAGATGATTGATTCCTATTTATTATACAGGTAGATTACATGTTATTGTTAAAAGGATTTAGAAGATGAACAATCAATTCGGGACTATTTTGCATGTGGTGCCCGTCATGATCTTCGATTAAAGCAAAGCTAGTAGTTAGTATTGTGGTCTTTAGAACCAACGTGATTTTTATTTTTCGTTTTTCGATGTAGACCAAGGGCGGTTAAGTATACCCTCCTTCGACTCTATCCCATATCTAATCAATGCCGCTACATACGTTAAATTGGTATTCATAATTGTTTTGAAATAGATTTGGAGAGCTGGTTATTAAGTAAGACTTAAAAAACAATTCTTATAATAAATGGTTCTTATATTTACAAATATGATTGATGTTTTTTAGTCAAGAGGGTATTGAAATTGTAGAATCTATTTATCAATTATTTATTTAACGTTGTATAAATTATTTAATAGTTATTAATAATGCGGAATCTTAATTAAAATACAACATATCCGTTACCTATGCTTGCATAAAACAACCACAGAATAGCAAAAATGTCGTTTGAAAATCTCGGTTGAGTATCGCTTTAACCTACTTTTTCAATCAAATTAATATTCATCTAATATCGGTCAGCCTACTTACTACCGTGCATTTATCGAACGGTGAGACATAGACATGTTGTGTTCTAACCCTTACCGTCCTAATTTTTTTTCATGGAATTTCAATGTAAAGGTGAATTATTAAAGCTCTCACCCCCCCCTCCTACGCTTCTCGGGTGGTCTGCCCTTCCGGGCGACCTAGTTGAAATCACAGGTATTATATGCTTAAATCTAAATTTTTGTGGAAACCCCTGGTTGAAGCATTTTTAAATTATTGCGTGTAACGATATAGATGTGATTCGATTAAAATATAAAAATAATATGGTATTGCTGTGTTGTTTGTAATAGAACGGAAAATTACTTATGGATCTATAACATAATTGTCAAGTAATATTTCCTGTAACTACTTATCAATACTATGGAGTAATAATTAAAGGCGTCGAAGCCAATTCGTAGGGTGGTTAAGGTAAAAAAGTGGAGTGCTGTAAAATTGTACGAAAAGTCTTAAAATTTGGAGGTTAATGAAATTTTATGATTATGAATGTTTTTATATGGTATGAACGTAATAAACTCGTGATAAGAGTGCAGCGTACGGAGATATGTTGGTGTTACTGTTGCACTCTCGGGTTGACCGGCAAGGTAGGGGGAGCGGAGTGGAGCTGTATTGATTTATCTAGGGGCCGACAAATATATATAGACAACTTGATGGATACGTATGCATCTAGGTTACGAGCTGAACTTATATTCAAATATTCAGGAATATCATCTGTATTCGAGCGTCTGAAAAACTCTCAATCAATCAGATTTTAGGCTATTTCTTGCCTTCAATAGGGACTAACCGCGGCGGTTATTAAACGTAACGTAATTCTGTAAAAAAATATTTGCGATTTGCGATCTTGCGACTGATTTTAATATAATATTGTGAAATCCAATATACCTACCTAAGGGCCACTTTTGGGGTTTTGTCTCATACCCGTTTTTTAATACAATTAATGTTAAGTGGTTAAAAACCGGGACTGGTATAACCGTCTCTTCCTTCTACCAAGCAGTAATGTTAGCTAAGAAGGAGGTG
The DNA here is from genome assembly GCA_038387885.1 of Spodoptera picta. Lineage (NCBI taxonomy): Eukaryota > Metazoa > Arthropoda > Insecta > Lepidoptera > Noctuidae > Spodoptera > Spodoptera picta. Next base: position 2,099,385 of record JAZHFQ010000105.1, read on the forward strand.
GGGTGCGGCAGGGAACGAACCTCCTCACGTCCCAGCCGTGGCGAGAGACTCTCCGGGCGTCGGGGGTCGCGAGGCGATCCTCGGCCACCGTAAGCACGAGCCTGCGGAGGGCGAGTACGGTTGACTTGCCGCCGACCAGAACTAGACCCGAGCGTACGGCGCGTCACGTTTCGCGTGCCTCAAGAAGCTATCAGACCACCGCTGGGGCCCACTAGGGCTGATGTCGATACGGAGCCGTGTAGAACTTAACGGGTTGCCCGTGCTCCGGTTTGAAACGCAGGAGTATGAACCGGTCGTTTTTTGTCAGTAAGAGTCTAACACTACCTCTTGCCTCATCCAGGCGGGAGAAGTTATCGATGAGATATTTTTTTGTTTATAAGCAATTTTACTAGAAACAATATTTAATGCCAACTAAACGGATATCTTATCCCACTGCGTGACGTCGTTAACGTGGGACGGTGCGGTAACTGACCACGTGACGTTGGCATGACGTGCCACAGTACGTTGATGTGACGAGCAAATTCACGTTTGACGTAAAGTCGTCACGACTCAGTAATGTTAAATACTTACAATATCATTTATCAAGAAAGAATACAATTATTCCGGTTCCACGGAAGACTTAACGGGTTGCAGGGGTTCCAGTTCGATGCAAGAAGCTCGAACAGGGTGCTTTTTAGTCAGTAAGATCCTGATAGTCCCTCTGGTCTTACCTATCGCAGTGACATGCTTAAAAAAGCACATAGTGTATTTTTGTTCCAATCCCTTCACCCTCTGTTAATATGGGTCTACTTACGTGGCACAATCAGTATCAGAATTTTACAACGCACGGCGAGGTGCAACTTTCATGCACGTCAAAATTACGTGGCAACACTGCACCATTATACGTTAACGACGCACTCTTAGTCAGGCTCCTTTATTTCTCATAAAACTCAAATATTTTTGGCCACACTCTCACACACGTCCATCTGCATTTGAATCTTCTTTCATTACCTTAGTTACATTTATACATACTAAGACAAACCCCGTCTACTTCTCTGTAACTAGCGCCACTTTCATTGTCATTCCTCTAGCATTGTCAGTTTCTTTACCTTATCTATTTGTGTTATGGACACATCCATCCTCAAACATCTCAGCATTAATCTCTGCCACGTAAAATTTTTTCTCGCCAGTCTTCTTCATAGTCCAGCACGAATAGGAAAGGTCGTGGAGGAGGTAGTCGACGCCTTGTTCCCCCGACTACAAAGGGGTATTACCCGCGGAGACCAAAGCAGTTGCGAGCGGTGGTGTGCCGGATGGGTGCCAAAAATACCGCTCGGTAACTAGAATTCCAGGTAGCGTTCCACACGTCCGAGCTCATGTATTTTCATAGTCACGGAAACGGGCTACTTCTGAGTGGCTTTCAAATAACGGCGGGAGGTGTTATTAATTTTTGTGAAATACTTCCGACGTTGGGCTTCTAAGTTGGGACTGCGGGGGCTGCTCTCAAGCGGCAACGCAAGAGACAGGCAAAAGGCATTTGACGTTTGTACGCGGGGATAGTGTGGTCCATGATGGTCTACTGCGCTCCTCTGTGGGCGCTCAACCTCTTGCAGCGACCGCCTTGGGAGCGGTCACTTTCCATGTAATGGCGAAACTATGACCTCCGACGCAATTTCATGGCAGAACGGCAGTATCGACTGGTGCAACTCAGGGCTGGGCTTGCTATCATTGCAATGGTAAGTCCCCTCTTGAGAAGTGACATAAGAGACGCTACCACGTTTCACCTACCGCCTGACGCAGTTGCCTACCGGACATGGAAGTTTCGGAAGGTACCTGATTGGACAGAAGTAAATGCCCAGATGTCATCACTGTGAGGACGTTAGGGAGCAGACTATGAAAGTTGTCGGTGACGGCTACTTCTCGCGTACGGCTCTGGTTCAGGTAATGGTGTTGAGCGAGGGCGACTGGAATGCAGTTTCCTTCTTCTGCAAAGCAGTCATGCTTTGAGAGTCAAAGCATTTATTTCAATTAAACCATAATTTGGTACTTTTGAAACGTCAACAAATACAAAATAAATAATAGTCTGTCAGTCAGTCCAGTCCGTCATTAAAGCTAGGTAAAGCTAGGTGCTCATCCAAAATATAGATTCGAATGGAGAAGAACAAGATAGAAACTCCATTAGTTACTCTTTTTAAAAAAGTATGTTCTGCAATGTCTCTGATACATATTCCAATACTGTACGTATATGTGAGAACAGTGCAAAGACACGCTTAACGCATTATACTAATTACAAAACTTACTAAAATAAAAAAAAACAAAATAAAAAATCTTATAGTCTAACATGGTGCTAACATATGCATACTGACAATCCATTAAAATAATGAATACGCTTGCCAAAGAATACGCGGGGCGCGTGAGGGAAGGGCCTTCCTCACGAATCGTCGGAACGATCCAGCTGTCGCGGGCTCCACCTCTGGGCTTCGGTGTTTTCGCGATGATCTCCGGCGACCGTAAGCACGAGTCTGTAAACGGCGAGTAAAGGTAGCTTGCCGTCCGACCAGAACCAGAGCCAAGCATACGGCGTGTTGCGTTCCGCACGCGCCTTTACAGGAGCACCGCAAATGGGGCCAGTATTACTGATGCCCGATCCTGAGCCGTGGATGACTTAAGGGGTTGCCAAGGTTACGGCTCGAAGCAGGAATAAGATCAGGGTGGGTTTAGTCAGTAAGAATCTGGTACCTACTCCTAAGGTGGATGGCACCGACTTCTAACCTATCAGTGGGTGTGTAAGCTATAAGCACGTTTTACCAATAATAGTTTTTTTTCCTTCTTAGTTTTTATTTTTCCCTTGTGTTTAGTTTTTGAAGTCGGTTTTTTTGAAATGCACTTTTATAATTTTATTTTATACTTATTAGTTTAGTACTTTGATATATTATATTATATACACAACCCACATGGATGCAAAGTTCTCATCAATACAAATTTTCAAACCCAAACACAAGGTAGCTACTGGTAACCGCCAAGGATTTCCCTCAACTGTCGTACTACTTCATTATCAGACCCTTAATGATAATCATATTCCATCTAGGTGTAAAGTCCTCATCAATACAAATTATCCAACTCAAACACAACATAGCTACTGGTAACCCTTCAGGAGTCCCCTTAACTATCGTACTACTTTATCATCAGACCCTTAATAACCATCACATCCCATCTAGGTGTAAAGTCCTCATCAATACAAGTTATCAAACTCAAGCACAACATAGCTACTAGTAACCGTTGAGGAATCCCTCAACTGTCATACTACTTCATTATCAGACCCTTAATGACAATGACATCCCATCTAGGTGTAAAGTCCTCATCAATACAAATTATCAAACACAACATAGCTACTGGTAACCGTTGAGGAGTTCCCTCAACTATCGTACTACTTCATCATCAGACCCTTAATGACAATCACATCCCATCTAGGTGTAAAGTCCTCATCAATACAAATTATCAAACCCAAACACAACATAGCTACTGGTAACCGTTGAGGATTTCCTTCAACTATCGTACTACTTCATCATCAGACCCTTAATGACAATCACATCCCATCTAGGTGTAAAGTCCTCATCAATACAAATTATCAAACCCAAACACAACATAGCTACTGGTAACCGTTTAGGAGTTCCCTTAACTATCGTACGACTTCATCATCAGACCCTTAATGACAATCACATCCCATCTAGGTGTAAGATCCTCATCAATACAAATTAATCAAACCCAAACACAAGATAGCTACTGTTAACCGTTGAGGTGTTCCCTCGACTGACTCTGGGCTCCATCATCAGATCGACTTAAGACCTTTATCAGATTGTAGTAGTTTTTAATACTTAATGAAAAAAATAACAAATTCACTAGTCGCCCCTACAATTTTTAAAAGTTCCTCTCGGTTTCCCTCGTCTTCCATCATCAGATCCTGATTTCCTTGTCACTGGACCTTTCTAGGACTATCTCCTTTTCAACAAAAAAGAATTATCAAAATCTGTTCATAAATAACGGAGATATCGGCGAACGCACATAAAAAAATAAAAAGCATATACGGTAGAATGGAGAACCTCCTTCGTTTTTTGAAGTTGGTTAAAAACTGATATTACATTAATCATAAAAACTATTAGAAAAAAATTCCTTGGTTTGTTAGCTACTCAAAATTATTCATAAAAATTTGAAAAATAAATGAATACCTTATTATACTTACTTATTATCAAGTTATTAATTTATTTTAGGGTAAAGGAAAACGGGCAATTTCAAAAACATTATTATTTACTATATTTTGTCGAAAGTTACCTTCTCTATGATGAATACATCGCCCTCACACGCTTCCTTATCTCTATGACAATCACTCTTGAACAGAATTAGCGTCTTATTTCTTCAGCGACTCCAATTATAAATTGTTTGCTTTCTTAGGCGAATTATGAAAGCAATTTGGCCAGGATTGTATTACAAACTATCACAATATCCATTATTTGCCCCAGAAAACCTGACCTGTCAATACAGGTCAAATTCTATATATAGAGTCAATGACTCTATATATAGAATTTGAAATTTTTTGTTTTATTTCAAAAGGTCCAATCATCAATTCATCCAGTATTTTTCTGTTTAATTTGTGTCCGTTTTCCACATATACCATGTCACCTGTATTGAAGTTATGATATGTTCTTATCTTGTCATATTTCATTTTATTATAGTTATGAGACTTCATTGAATTTTCAAATGCAATTTTTTTGTCTTTGATCCATTCATCTATTGCTTTATCTAGTTTTAATTCGTTAGGTAACACTGAATCATCTGAACCATTCTATAAATATCCTGGTGTGAAACCAGTGACTGTGTGTTCAGTATTGTTATATTTATTAACACAGTCGTGAGCAACTGACATATGTTTATGTTTGGGGTAAGTACATTAGCAAAAAATAGAAGTGTATCTTATCTAATCATCATTACCGGCTTCAAAAAAGGAGGAAGTACTTTTGATCGGCTTATTGTTTTTTTTGTTTGTTCACCGATTACTCCGCCATTTGTGAACCGATTTCCAAAATTCTTATTTTGTTTGAGAGGGTATACTCCCGAAATGGTTCCATTTCCATGAGGTCAGGATCTGATGATGGAGTCCTAGGGAATCCGAGGGGAACTTTTGAAAATTATAGGGACAAGTAATACGTCTAATATGTTTTTCAATTAGGATTTTTACACACTATAATTTTTTAATGGGTCGACCTGATGATGGAGCCGACAGACAGTCGAAAGAACTCAACGGTTTGTGTTAACTACCTTATGTTTGGACTTGATTAATTTGTATTGATGAGGACTTTACACCTAAATAGAGTGGGACTGTCATTAAGGGTCTGATGATGAAGAAGTGTAATTGTTAAGGGAACTCCTCAACGGTATACAGTAACTAGCTTTTGATTGGGGTTGATTAATTTGTATTGATGAGGACTTTACACCTAAATCAAGTGGAACTGTCATTAAGGGTCTAATGATGAAGAAATGTAATTGTTAACCTTCAAGCGCCCGCTTTTAACAAAAAAATAAATTAAAAATAAAGAGCAAAAAATAACTATTAGTAGTACTGATAAGTTACCCACTGATAGGTTAGAAGTCAATGCCATAAGCTCATATTACCTCTATAATTATATAACTGAACTGCCACAAAATTGTAAATTATATAGTATAGAACTTATGACGCCAACTTCTAACCTATCAGTGAATGGGAAACTTATCAGTACTAATAATAGTTATTTTTTGCTTTTTAGTTCTTACTTTTTTGATTTTGTACGGAAGGCAAACTTAGGCAAACCAGGGCCTCTAGCCAAACGCCACTTTAGCGCTTGTCTACAGAGAGAGTAGAAATCAAAATGTATGGGGATGACACTGACAAGTGTCAAAATTTACGTCAATTCCATATAATTTGGTTTTCTATTCTACATGTAGACAAGCGCTAAGTGGCATTTGGCTACAGCTGCAGGATCGAGATTACAGATTAATTTTTTTTTATTTAGTCAATTATTGAAAATTGTATTTTATCCACTACAAGACCAAGTGAAATGCAAATAGATGTACCTAGTAAAAACATTACACATTAAGTTTCATAGCTACTATAAATAACTATAAGTAAATTTTGTCCCAGAAATAGATATTAACGAACTGTTTTACTTAGAAAGAGGAAGAAAATACAAATTAAAACATGAAAACTACATGTTTGCTCGTTGAAACTGATATAATTCGTCAATAACATTCATAATTTTTGTACACAAGTGTTGAATAAAATAACAATTCGACAATAAAGTATGCTTCGATGCCCAAAAAATTATCATTACTGCTATCAAATTTGAGTAACTATCCTAAAAGTTGAAGTTTTACACGTAATGTTCTACATACATACAATACTATATTAGAATTAATTCGTTACATGCAATCGTACACGACACTTTAATATTTAAAGGTTAAACACGATGCTATATAATAATCACATAACATAACATAACATCACGCCTTTTATCCCCGAAGGAGTAGGCAGAGGTGCACATTACGGCACTTAATGCCACTGTACAATGTAACACCCACTTTTCACTATTTACCTCTATGTTATGAGTCCCATGTAATAGGGGGTGAGCCTATTGCCATATACCGGGCACATTTCCAGACTCCGTGCTACTACTGAGGTTTTTACAAACCCTTTGCCCGACCCGGGAATCGAACCCCAGACCCCTTGCCCGGCAGTCGCACTTGCGACCACTCGGTCAATGAGGCAGTCATATAATAATCACTTACAGATAAAATATCTATCAGATTCAATATCTATACTTAATAACATTGACAAGAATTACATAACACATGAAAGTGACAGTCAATCAGAGTTATATATAATAAAAATTTTGATTTTTTATAATATTTTGTACCCGCAAATGAATGACTCCTTTATTTTTAATGTTGACAGTTTATAGACTTACTGCTAACTGAATGTAACGTTTGAATTAACATTAAGTTGTGTAAATTAGACATTTACAATATTTTACTTAAAATCTACGTACGTACTTGAGATAATATTACGGTTTAATATAATATTTAGCCTTTCATTAAAAACATATTTTAATTGAACTTTAGAAAAAAAAATCCTGTTACATGATTATTGTTTACTTAAGTGACATACCTAACACAGTCCATATTTAAGATATATAACTTTCCAAAAGGTAATAATTGGGTACTTGTCTTAATCAAAAATAAATTATTTCGACTGTTCAATACAATACAATATTAAAAATAATCACACTTTTATTAATTGATTTTATAGTCAATTTTTTTTACCTAATTTCAAGAAATACGTATGCTGTTTCACGTGACGTCACAATACACAATCTTGAACAAAAACTAAAGAAAACTGTCGTTTGTCGTTTGACAGTTCAAAAAGTATTGAATTTGACTAGTTGGCAAGTACCCAATTTTTGTTTAATTTTGAATATAATATGTTCACATACTATGTGCAATAAATAAGTATCCTAAACATATATTTACAAGTAAAACTCAGTCAACTTACATTACAAATTGGCTTGCAAAAATCCTTTGGATCACATTTTACCTTGTACATTTGAGAAAAACTATATTTGTTTGACCTAACTACCTCTACAATCATAGTTCACTCAATTACTTTTAAAACCTTTCCAATGGCTACAGTTTTGTTTTCATCGCGTAGAGTCAGTCTACCTAATTGATTGAATTTTTTAAAAGGTTCTAAACATATAATTCCGGAGCAGGCTATTCGAACTATAGCTGCCTGCCCTTCTTTAATATATCGGGGACGCGTTTTGGACTTCTCCCCAGTTTTTGTGTTAACTAAACAAAGCAGAGCCTTTATGGATACTTCTTCAACTGCACAATGAATGTGCATTACTGCTGAATATCCAGCACATATTATGGATTTATGCTGCAATATGTGCAGCTGTGCATCGAATATTTTACCTATCGTAATAGGTTGAACAACATCACAAAGAACAAAACCGGTGGAAACATCATCTTCTTCTATACTTTTTATTTTGATCTTAACATTTTCACCACATGAAATTACTGTGACTTCTATATCATCAGACCATAGCTGGTCTACAGTTACATGTAATCTGTTAGGCATTAGTAACAGGGTTTCTCCTTTCCTAGTTCTTCCAGATTCTACCTTTCCCATGAGAACAGTACCCATTTCTTTAAATTTATCCGCAATGGGCATTACAAAATACCCATCGTCATTGCGATTGAAAGACGGTAGCTCATCTACCAATTGTATAAAAGATGGTCCTCGATACCATGGACAGATATCTTCAGGTACTTGATGGAGTATTCCATGTCCAGTTTGTCCTGAAATGGGCATAAATGCCAAATCGTTTGACTCTGTAAATCCAAGTTTTTTGAGAAAAGGTTTTAATTTCTCTTTACACTCATTATAGCGATTTTGACTCCAGTTAACAGTGGGGTCGTCCATTTTATTTATAACGGTAACCATATATTTTACCCCAGCTGTTTTCACAAGCATGGCGTGCTCTCTAGTTTGTCCGCCTCTATCAAATCCCGTTTCAAACTCACCTTTCCGAGCGGATATCACCAACACTGCTAGATCTGCCTGTGCCGCCCCACCAATCATATTAGGTACGAAACTTTTGTGACCTGGTGCATCAAGTATAGTGAAATGCTTTGTTTTTGTGGTGAAGTATGCTCTGCCTACTTCAACTGTTTTACCTTTGTCACGTTCTTCTTGATTTGTATCGAGTGCCCATGATAAATACCAAGACTCCCTCGATTTTTCGCGTGCCTCTTTTTCATATTTTTTAAGAGTTCTTTGGTCGACTATACCCATTAGAGACATAATTTGTCCACCAATAGTAGATTTACCTGCGTCTACATGCCCCACCAAAACTAAGTTTACATGATCTTTTTTGATGTGGTGATCATCATGTGTGAGTTGTTTTTTTGACTTTTTGTTTTTTTTGTTCTTTGTTTTATTTACAGCACTATTTTCAGATAAACGTAAGACAGGCTTTGGGCATTCTTCTTCTGGTATAATAGAAGAAGTGCTAATATTATTTGCATCTTTATAGAAAGTACATGTGGACTCTGCAGACGCTTCTTCTGATAAGATGTGATTTGTACAAGTAGGTTCTTCGGGCAAAGGAATATTTGCTAGAAAGTCATCTTCTTTATGCATAGATAATGGTGATTCATTTTCTATTTCCATGGGCTTCGGTGAAGTATGTTTTGCCATTCTGAATACCTCTTCAATTAACCTTGAGTTTGTTGCCATTTGTTTTGATAACGAAGTGTAATAACTGTCTGACGATTCTGACGTACTAGGTGATGATGTATCCATACAGCAATCATCATGAACTTCAATTCCAGCAGATGTTACAGGTGTATTTAGAAATAATTGAGCCGAATTTAATGCATCTTCAGGCGTGTGTTCTTTATAATCTGTAGGTGTCTCTGATTGATTAGAATAATCCATATTAGCAGTTTTAAAATAACTTTCCGAGGTTTGTATGCATATATCAACCATTTTTGGTGGTTGGTCATTTGTCTGAGAATTTTCTTGTTGCTTACTCGAATGCATATTTTCCGGTATATGAAAACTTTGGTAAGATGATACTTTTTGGTGTGTGTGAAAAAAAAGGGTCTGTTATGGCTGTCGACGAAAAACTTAGGTGAGCAAATTTTTGGCACAGCATTTCAATTTCTTGATCTCTTTCATCAGAAAGCGGTGGCGTTGCAACGAGTTGTGGTGATGGTGTGCTTTGCTCGTAACTTTCTATGTTTGTGGCATTGAGTCCAGACTGCTTATCCTCTTCGGTAGACATAATTTGTTCAACACCTTGGAGTATTCGAAATTAATACACTATTCGCAGTATTTTGCACAATTATTGCGGATATTTATTAATCGTTCACGTTACAGTTAATAAACACAGTTTGTAGTTATTTTCATTAATCAAGTCATTATAATTATACGTTTGGTAACTTTACCAATCCAGTCACTTCTAATTGTCACTAATAATTATTACGTTTCACCACGAGATGTGAATAGGATATAAACATAAGAAACACTTTGCTGTTCGATATTTCACTTTAAACAGTATAAGTAACAATGATGACGAACTGAGAATGAAAAGAGTATGATCCAAGAAGTGTGAAAACTCGCGTATTTTGTTTTGTGTTCCGATGATATGGAGTAAGCACGAGCAACGTTTCCCGCGTCACGTTCTCGGCTAACACTGTTTTGAACTATACGAATATACGGTCGACGTGATGTACACTACATTTGACATTACAGTGTTGCCAAGACCTTGTTGTCGAACTACCAAAAATCTCGCTGCTAGTATGTAGCTCTTGTGCAATTTCATACATTTTAGGACATATAGGTTGTATAATGTACATAATTAAGGTAAGTTAATGTGAATGCATTCTAAGGTAAGGTCAAAAGTAAGTAATTGTCTTTTACTATGTCATTATGCTTCGTAACAAAATTTTAAAGTAAAAAACATACGAGCTATAATTTTAATGTGTAACATAATCAAATTTTAAATTATCATAATTATACAGTCATGTTTCATGACAGGTAAAATTGCAATAAATATTAAATTCAACTAATTGTAATTTTATTAGCAAATGGAACAAAATACAAACAATAGAACGCCAAACGACACGGCTTTAGCAGGATCTTTCGCTTTACTTGCATCATTAATCATTATCTATATGCATGCTCCTTGAATGAGAATAGTTTAATCTATAGCAACTATAAAATCTATAAGAACTTCTGATTATGTAGAAACTCATTGATAAATCTTATTACTATTATATATCATACTAGTTTATTATAACTACTATACAAAAATATATACTAATAATTTTATAATTTAGTACCTACTATAATATTGGTGGCCGGTAATTTCCCCTTATTTAGGGAAATCTGATTCGTAATTAACTGGCAACCCCACTAGCCATTCATTCACGGACATATTGGTATGAAGTTGTTGCGTATTGTAGTCGTAGTTTTATAACTTCTGTAATATCCGATTCGCCCATCGCCAACATCGCCAAGATGTTGGTAAAGTTATTATTTATAAATGAAAATAATTATATGTATGTTCTGATATAATTAATTTTAACAGATAAAGTAGTGAATTTCTTAATTTGAATTTCGGACTCAGTGTTCCATGATGTATAAAACATTGTGAGTCTATTACCGATATTATCATACACTAAATAAAAAATCCGATACTGCTAATATTGAGATTTTAGAGTACTTACTTAAAAATACTGTTTAAGTACCTAAGTTGATTGGATAAATAAGTACCTAACCTTTTTTTTTATGGAATACATAACCCGGTAAACGAGCAGACGGATCACCTGATGGTAAGCAATCGGCGTCGCCCATGGACACCTAGAACACCAGAGGCGTTACAAGTGCGTCACCGGCTTTTTGGGGATTAGGAGTTTGAGGATCGTTGGGGATTCAGGGATTGGGGAGATTGGGGAAGGGGAAGGTAATTGGGCCTCCGGTAACCTCACTCACACGACGAAACACAACGCAAGCGTTGCTTCACGTCGGTTTTCTGTGAGGCCGTGGTATCACTCCGGTCGAGCCGGCCCATTCGTGCCGAAGCATGGCTCTCCCACACCTAACAATAAATATGAAAAAAAAAACGTGCCGAACTTCTTTTCTCATTTATTGTAACATTTTGCGAAGTACAAAAAGTTGTTTTCTTTACTGCCATAGCATGCTCAGAAAAATCTGTAGCCGAGCTTATGTACTATAGAATAGTAACCGATTTCACCTCAATTCCTGTTAACTTAGAATCAGAATCAGAAAAAAATATTAACTAAAGTATATGTCATATATCAAAATATCCGTTTGTTAGACTAATCAGAACTTGTCCACAGGTGGTGAACCAAAGCCTAAAATTATTTCATACATTTTCCATTATAAATAGATGTGTTAATACTCATTTTTTTACGATTTGCAGGATACACATATTTTTTTAATATTAATAATTTTGTGTAGATTTTCATGGTTGCGGAGAATGTCTAAAAGTTGACAATCATTAAACATGTAGGCGTTGAAAAAGAATATTAAAATATGTTTTTTAGGCTTTACCTTAATTTAAATTTCGTTTGTCAGCAATTTTGACCTAATATTTTGTGTGAAAATATTTGCAACCCAGTCTTTCTAATTTTCACTAAAATAAATTATAATACCTAGGTACTTACATAATATTGTCAAATGTTGGGTTATAATTTTAATCTCAAGATGATCCTATAATTATTTCTGTAATTAGTTAAACACTTACACTTTACCTTTTATAGCTTGTGTTAAAATTAGTTTTTTTAATTTGATTAAGATTTTTACTCTTCCATACTTATATAGAGGTATTATCAATGTGCTCAATATTAATATGCTCGTTGAATAATAAAATTTTCTCCAAGGAAAGAAGACCGAAATACCATATAATTATCTCAGCTTAAGTTATTTCATAGGTTATATTGTCTTTCCGTTTTTATTTATTGTAATATGACTTTAAAATAGATGACGTACAGTCATCCGACACTTTTCTTATTTACATGTATATAATTTGCATTGCGTGAGACAAGATAACGCGCAGCAATATTAATAGCTTGTTTGGAATTTAGACATTCAAAAGATAATAATCTAGAGGTATTTATTGCAAATATCATGGTAGACTGAAGTTTTAATATGTCGACTTCCCATGAATGAGGATGCGAGTTCAAATCCTGGTCTTTTCCGAGATCAGTTATATACAAGTGACGAACGATGAAGAAAAACGTCGTCCAGGTCTCCTGGACTCATTATTTGTAATGTAATTTCGAAATCGCCAACCCGCCTTGAGTAACCTTATTGATTTATGCTCATTCTTTCTCTGTGTGCGAAGAGGCCTCATCTGTTGTTGTGATGTGATGAATCAATTAAAAGATTTAGGGCAGATAATTCGAAAAGACTTTATTAGGTGGCCTTCAGTATTCATCTCTAGATGATCGACAGCTTTGACAGTTATTTACTATAATATAGCAGCCTTGTATCCTGCCACATGAGAATCATAACTGACGAAAAGTGACAAAAGACTAAAATAATATTAATTATGTAATAGAGTCTATTTAGGGGTATTAACTTGTACCTATCAAATTATCTTAAACATGCATTTAGTTCTTTATTGATAATGGCATCTCATAGTCATCCCTTTGAGATATCTATCAATTTACCAGATAAACGAATGTTGCACGCAACGGCGTATTATAAGTTTTGTAGTTTCCATAAAGTCTACTAATATCAGTATTGCCACTTTCTGTCACCAATTTGTATTTAGACCCTTTATGATGGAATTTCAATTTATACATATAAACAGTATAAAATATAAACAGTAGGTAGTAGTAAGGAGTCTGGAATTGGCATGGCCGAGCTTGGAATGCCTGGTATATGGCAATAGGCTCACCCTCTATTACATGGGACTCATAACATAAATAGTGAAAAGTGGATGTAACTATGTACAGTGGCATTAAGTGCCGTAATGTGCACATCTGCCTACGTCCTTCGGGGATAAAAAAGCGTGATGCTATGTCATGTTATGTTCAATTTATAATGTAGTGTTTTTCTAACTATATTTAGGCTATAAGTAGCTAACGCCCGAATACTGAAAGGTTACTCAATTCTAAGTTGTACTTAAATATCATGGCATCTCTGTCATTTTACAATAAATTTGTAGTGACAGAACTATAATGTCGACATAAGGATTGCAAAACTATTCTGTTCATTATCGATTTTAAAATTCTCAGTTTTCAAATTTGGTATTAAATAGCAAATTACTTAAAATAGTTGTGTCATAGTTAGCGTAAATGACCATAAGTGCAGAAAGTACAGTTCTGTATTGAAAGATCAATGCAACTAGAGCATGTATATCATGCACCTATACACCGTCACGCCAGTCTCCCAATGGGGTAGACAGAGACATCAAAAGGCCATAGCATATTCTAAGTCAGGAAGATAGCGAAATTGCGCAATACACTGATATTCATGAAACTATTAACAATGTTATACTTTAGTATTACAATTTTTTTCTGTACCTTAAATAATCTCAATTGGTTAACGCTTATTGAAGACAGAATTGAATGAATCTCCAAAAACAATGTATGTACCTCGAGATACGAGTATACATAGTGGAATATTTTCGAAAAATTTAAAACTAACTTTTTGTACACCAAAACAAACAAAAAGTTTAATTTTTTCGCATTGCAAACATTCGCTTCAACATTTTATCGAGACCTCCTGAGGTACTGAGATGGTACCTAAATCAAAGAAAGTGTTTCCTGATTGTAACTCACAGATACGTAGTTATTGTTAAAATCGCAAAATGCGCAACTTTGCTTAGAATAATACTAAAAATACCATCACCTCAGCCGCGTAGCTGTTTTACTTACCCAATTTGCCAGGTATAACATCAAACACTTCGTTTCTATCATGTATAAACGAAGGGTTTGGGTATATTTCCTGAAAATAAAAAGAAAACATATAAATTAAAAAACATTCCAGCTGTATCTAACAAGTGACGTTTTTATTCCTGGGTTGCCACCTATAGAGTCAATATTTACCCGCGGCGTGCAATATTGTCACGCAAAATTTTATAGCTCCCCATTTGTGTATAATTATTTTCATTTAAAAATAATTGTTACCTACAATTTCAATGTCTTTTTGGGAATGGTTGGTTATAGAGAGAACTTTCTGAATAGCAACTTATACATATGAATCAGGTGAAGTTTATACTTAATTAGAGCTGGTCAGAAATAAAAATGTTTTATTATATCAGTATATATTTGATTAAACAGCCTCTTATGACATATAACTATGAAAGTTTCTAAATTTTATATGCAGTTGATGTCAAGTTCTTGAATAAGTATTAAAATTGTGAAACGCAAGTACTATAATGAACGCAGAGAATGCCGTTAGCATTAAGTCTTCCTTATGAAATTGTATAAAACCTTAATAAATAAATAAATAAATATAATGCAAGGTCCTATAATGGTTACTGTATTCTTATATTGCCAGTTACATTTTTCATTACTTGTCCTTATTTACCTCGACAAAAATTAATGTTATTTCTTGGATTTGTTGAAACAGTTTCTTAATTGGCAACACAAAACCCTCTTGTGAATGTTTTATGGGTTGGTAACGCCATCTATAATTTTACAGATGTACTGTTTAGTATAGACCTCACGAAGTCAAAATAAACTATTAATAAAGTATTATTTTGAGTTTGTGAGGTAATTCCTAAACAAGCGTGCTATATAATTAATAATAATTGATTTATTATTCCATTACTAAAATATTATTGTTATGGTTAGCAAAATTGTAAAAAAGAAAATCCTTCCTGTCCTAATAAACAGGATACGAATAAAGGCGAGATGGGCTGCCATCTAGCGAGGATTCAACTTGAACAGAGGCGCGCCAGAGCGTACAACAGCACAGACAACTTTTGGTTTAAAACCTTTTGCAAGTGCTCATATACATCTTACAATAGCCTTTTACGTTAAGAAAGTTTTAGATTACATCAGTAACTTTTTCAAAAAACAGGATAGTCTTAGTAATGGATGATAGATGGAAAATGCACATGCATACTTATACGTAATAATATAAGGTTAAAAATGCCACGAAAGTTTAGTAACTCTCCTCCTTATAAGGACACTTGTTAATTTCGCCGTCAGCTCAATGCCGTGAGGTATCAATGAACTGATGTGATGAGCACCTTGTCTGCAGGTGGGCGGCACTGACAAGGTCGACCAGCAGTCCACCACCCACTGACAACGCAATACCTCTTACTTTTCATACATTCCTTTTGTGACACATTATTACTAACTGGTTTTTACCGGCGTGTTTGTACCTATTAGTTGACGGGGAAAGTGCTGCTAAAACAACTCTATGCCATTCAAGACAGATATCATTATTATACTTGAATGACTTGTTGGACTAGTGGTCGTATGCATGACTACTCGGCACATAGTCTGGGTGCGATCTTCTGTTCTAGGAATGTAGTTTTCCATTTTGTTGTTTAGAAAACTCTCAATAGCATCGTTATAAATCAATCTTAGTGTATGACAAAATATATATATATATAGTTTACCAAAAATTGTATTTTTAAAATGTGCTCCTCCTCTAAGTTTTCCGGATATTACAAATGTCTGATTATCTTTATTATCTTATGCTAATCTGTAAAAAAATATGTCATACATTGTTTGATACAAATCACATCACACAATGAAACTTCACCAGTTAAACTTAAATTTAATTTCGGGATTGTCTAGCTTTGGACGTTTGACGTTGGGTATTATATTATACGGTCCAATGTCAAAGATGTGACAAAAATATGTGAATAACATGGCGTCATGATGAAAATAATATTTTTGATTGTATAATTAAAATTTTGATGAACTATTACTTAATATAGGAGGGCAAGTTTCCTAAAAGCATGCTTAATTGCTTTTCTGATCATTAACTTTTGTGACTAAGATTTCTCAAATTGGTTGGCTTTGTACTAAACGAATGGCTATCAAATCCTGTTCGATCACGAAAAAATATTATAATAACATATAAAGCGATACTACACGACATATAAGTAAATAATAATAATCAGTTTTTTTATTTAATCAACCAATCTCCATAACCAAAAAAATGTATGTACCCTAGTTTGATTTCTTTCTACTTCCTGCAGGACTGAGGTACATGTTAGTCTTTGTTGTTGTAATGAAGCAAACATATTGGTAACCGCTCTAGTAATACAAAACTGATGTGTGGTGTATTTATCACCAACTCTTCTCAAGGTGTCGTCACAACAGCCAACAAAGGGATTACTAGCGACAGGAACCAGGAGCAACGTTTTCGAAAACCAAAGTCTTGTAAATTACAAGTTCTAACCCAATTACTAAGTTATATAAATTATTTAAATATTTTAGTTCATAGTTATTTATATTTTAAGTTGTATATATTTTCTTTTAGTAATAGTAATTTTTAATATTCTTATTTTTAAAATGAATCATATGTCTGCCATTTAGTATTAGTAAATGTTTATCGATGTATTGATTTAACTAAAATAAGAGTAAATTACTAAGTATGAAGATTACGGCAAACCCTTTTGTACAGAAGAAGTATGTGCACCAGCACTCATTAATGTGTCTGGGGCAGATGTCGTTGTTGATGGTGAAGAGTAATTTCAATCTCTGAGGACTGAAATATATCGGTCTCCGAGTTAAAGAAATTAAGACGCACCAATACTTATGTATAATTCTGAATTCTTCTGAAATGAATGAATAATTCTGAAATGGGATTTAACTTTGAAAAAGATGTAGATATAGATTCTGAAAATCTTATGGCAACGGCAGAAAATGGAATTGCGTGTACGAAGTCGCGGGCAGAAGCTAGTATATATATAAAAAAGAAACCCGTTTCCCGTTGTCACGCCATAACTTGAGAACATCTAGACCGATTTGGCTGATCATTATTTTTGTTGTATTTCTTTTATTAGGAGAAGGTTCTTAAGACTGAAAAAATCCTGAAAATCGTACGGGGGCAGGAGACAACTGGATTGCGCGTACGAAGTTTCGGGCAGAAGCTAGTCTTTGATATTTCGCTAATGATACGATTGAATTACAACACGCACAGATAATTTATCATTTCTGTGTTTACAACAGTCATCCTTACGGTTAAATACTCTTGCTTAATAGTTGCGTTTGTGTCCACCACCCCGAAGCCTACCTCATTTTGGCAACGTTGAGAATACAATGACTGTTGTGACATTTCAAGGTTTCTATTTAACAATAAGAAATTTTAAGATTACTCTTATTTTGTAATATTAACTTGTAGTTTTAATTTTTTATAACATCTTTGGATCTTGGGGCCTTTTTTGTATTTTGGGAGGGGAAAATCATCCAATGGCTTATTTTTCCCACCCGGGTGAGGCGAGAGGGAGTGTCAGACTCTTACTGACTAAAAACCACCCCGCTCCTACACCTGCACTTCGAGCCGGAGCCCCGACAACCCGTGAAGTCTTCCGCGGCTCCGTATCGGCATCAGCCCTATTGGGCCCCAGCTGTGGGGTTCTTGGGGCCTGATGACAGCTTTAAGCTAAATGACAAAAGAAATCAATCTTTTGGTTCTAGAACACTAGACAAATAGAGCTGACACTCAACATTATGAGTTCTGAGTATTCCTATAACGTCTACTTCTTAGGTATTTACATAAAATGCATATAAGTATTCATTTACAATCCGGTTTTAAGACCTCGCAACTTGTAAACAAATATTTAAAAATCGATTCTTTCCTTGACTTTTGAAATAGCAAATTGAATACTGAATAAGTACGAATAATTTTATATTTCTACGTAAAAAATAATAAATAGATAGTGACAACTTTCACATGTGAAAACCATGCCATTTGTCAGCCAGTTTTATTTGCATAAATAATTTTTATTTATTATTGAAGACAATTTTATAATCTTACGGATGATGATGATGATTAATCCGCTTCGCTTGTGAACATAAGAGCTCGCTCTATGGCGATAAACCTACTAAAATACAAGTTCGTGTATCATGAACAACTCTTAGTTTCTACACAAGATCGTATTCGGCAGTGTTATAATTTCTAACGGGACGTTTACAATCGCGTGTCTTCGATACGAGATTCGAATCATTTTTTTCTTATGACGTCATCGTATTGTGCTCTTTTTCGTATAACATTTGGGCAATAGGTACATGTATATTGTATATCTTTACGAAAGCTTTATGCATTGCGGCCTTGTGATGTAAGAAATATGGTCAATCGATACTCAAGAAGTAGTTCGTTCGCAATATTATAAGGCATTTTACACCCACACGGGTAAGTGGCAGACCGGAAAGTTGTCACTTACTCAAGACACGAATATCTTGTTGCAAATGCACTTCCAACGGGGTTGTAAAATGGCATACCAACAGACAGCTGAGGTTTCTCGACTGAAGTTATATTCAATGCATTCTTTCTTCATTTGTATCTATTAGCCGCATTAATTTATCAATATAAGGATACATACCTTAGATCTCTTCCACTCAAAATGAAAAGGGGGAGTCTGGTAGTAAAACACTGAGGACTGATTAGCGGGGAAATCAGGGTCTTCCCAGAGCTCCCCTTTCTCCAGGCACGTCTGCTTGATGCGCTCGTAGTCTGTCATCCTGTGGAAAATGGTTGATTTTAGTTACCAGGTTTTGATGTTGAAGAGCGAGGAGTTTAGGGCATAAACCTATATAACCCCTCTATAACTTTGTAGAATCGCTATCTGTCTAAATCGCTCAGTTCAGAATATTAACGTAGACACATTTGAATCACATAACAATAACACACTGGATTTCCTCATTATTAATAATCCTGATAAAATTAACTGCGGGAAGTATTAGAAAACATTAATTCTTACAACAATACAACTTAGGGAGAATATGTACACAGATTTAATCAAATTAAACTAGGATAAGTACGTATTTTGATAAAAAATATTTATTTTTTATGCATTTTCTATCTTCTTCGAGTGATAACAAGCGTAAAATTATGATGATTGCATTCAAAACAAGTAGCGTAAATAGAAATAGAAATCTTAAAGCTTAAGACGCAAAATTCTATAATAAATCTTAACGGAACTGTATATTGCTGCTTCACTGACACAGCGAACAAGTGGAGCGTGGTAAATAAATGGTGACCAGTCGTCCAGCCATAATGTGCTACAATCAGAATAATAAATAGGATATGCATGTATGTATTGGGTAATGTACACCTAGAATGTAAAGGACCGAACTTGCTAATAAATGCTTTTTATCTAATTATATAAAGTTAGCCTTCTGCCTCGTTGGCCGAGTGGTCGCAAGTGAAGGGTTCTCCTATTCGATGTCCGGTTCGGGCAAAGTATTACTGGGTTTTTAAAAAAAATCTCAGTAGTATCACGGAGTCTGGAATTGTGCCCGGTATATAGGACGGTATATAGGCAATATGCTTAGCTCCTATTACATGGGACTCATATCAGATAGTTAAAAGTGGGTGTTACATTATACAGTGGCATTAAGTGCATCTCTGCCTACTCCTTCGGGGATAAAAGGCGTGATGTTATGTTATGTTATAAAGTTAGTAGCGAGCAGTGATGGTATTTACTTTATTCATAGACTATTTGTGGTGCGGTCTGTTGTTAGGTATGAGGTTCAGTAGTTTTCCTTAAAAGTATAAATAGATATTCGCGTATCGATTGTCATTGACATTCAAATGGATTTTCTCAATGTGAGTGCGGTTACAATCACAATGTTACATGCACTTCTGACCCAGGTTGTAGCTGATCATATAAATATTTTTCGGATCGATATTCGAGCCCATGAGACGGGCAGGTCAGATACAGTCAAAACAAATCTAGTGTTGCATGAAACAATGTAATAGTGTAGGCAAATTTCCTATGGCTAAAGAGAGATGTAGCTTTCCTTTATGGTGTACCGAAGCCAGAACTGTGTTGCATGTGCATGTGTGCATGTGTGCATGTTCCGGAGCTGGTCTATTTAGAATCCTCGGTACTCCCTTTGGGTGCTACCTACAAATAAAGCTAGTCGTATTTTGAAGGTTTCGCACCGTAATAAAAAGTAAATATACCTTTTATATCACGAAGTTTTGACTCGCTCTTGTACCTACGATAACGTTGTAAAGACGACGAATCCCTTTATTATACAATCATTATGTATAGCAGTCATTATGGGTTATTAGAGCCCCAAGTAAGCTAGACTTGATTGCAATGGTGTAATAATTGCCACAGTGTCATGTCACTGTCGCTGTAATTATTACTTTGACAGTAGATTCACTAAATTAAATGCGACATTGTGGCTTTTCCATTGAAAGTCTATTCATATTGACAGACGGGCAATTTTGTTGCTATTGAACCATAAATACCTATTGAAAAAAAGAAAGAAAGAAAACATTTATTCGACACATTGCATGCACAGAGAGATGTAGACAAAATTGAGAAATAAAAAAATAAGTAAACAACAAAATAAAACAAAAAATAAACATCGCAAAATTGGCAATAATACATGCATGCCCATGCCGAACGGGCCTCCACCTCAGCATTATGTTGAGCGTTGTAACACTCAACGCTGGTCTTCTGGTGGCACCCTGCAGTAACACACGGATGGTAGGTCGAAAAGACAAATAATAAAATATTGGTAGATAATGCCTTAGTTGCATGATACATTTGGGCTGAAACCAAAGCTTTAAAAAAGCTGCTGTTCTTCGCTTCATATGATATCTCCTTGATAATATCACTCAGTTTAACACACGTAGGTATATATTATAATGTTTAAATGATATTTCATTGGATCTGCATAATGGGTTTGGATTCTCCATCATTAACTTGGAGTCCAACCTAGAATAATCCGGATTACTCAAGGTAAAAGAAACGTGCAAACGTAAACGAATCCTAAAATCACATTAGGATTTGTGCAGTCTTCTAAAAAAGTCTCCTTACATAGAAGTTTCTTCAAAAAATTGGTAATACAAGCAATCGTAACAACAGCTATCACGTGGTTACCTCAAATGCGTCTGTAACCACAGTTTTCTCTCATTCCATTGGAAATCGCGTGTTATTGTTTGTGCCTACAATGGAAAATGAATTTTAAATAAAATCAGATCTCAATGGGATTCCACTTTTTACGTCGAACTTTCGCAAGTTACAACGTTAATGTGTCTAAGGTCGGGAACCAGGTTGTTATACTTTACTTTTGTTTTTATATCGCTTCGCAAATAGACATGCAGAAGAGGTTTACATAGCACATTTTAGATTTTTGTGCCCAGACCATTTATACATTTCTTAATTCTATCACAGATCACTTCAAAAAAATATCCGAAGTTTTGTCTATGATTTTCAAGATTTACATAGAAATGGAGGTCTTTGTCTAATTTGTATGGTTGGTAAAGAATTATGTGTGACATTGACAGTTAAAATGGAATGGGACTTATGTAAATTAATAATTAAATTATATTAGCTAATGACAGTAAAGTGTCACAGTTCAGTGTCAACTAGCAGTAGTAAGTGACACACAAGTAGGGAGTTCATGCCCACTATATGAACAACATAGCAACAGAGTAGCTATCGAAATATTCATGCACATGAAAGTACCGATGATGTAATTACTAACATGATCTAATCTAACATGGTAATATAACTGCAATACTACGTACGTTCACTCGTGCGCATTGATTTCTTTATAAGATTTAAGTACTATCGTATTCACTAGACTACGGATATTCTTACTGGCTTTTCACTGTGTTCTCATATTAAGCGTGTGTTCATTAAAGTTTATAGCCGTTAGCGTTAGAAACCAGCCTACGGTTTAGAATGAACACCTAATAAATAGATTGTTACGTTTCAAAAGTACCAGTTTGTGAATTTGAAATAAATCTTTTAAATTAATTTGTATACCAGTATCTTTTTTATAAGGAAAAGAGAGCCACGCTTCAGTACGAAAGGGTGGGCTCGACCGAACTTATACATATCGTGGCATCACAAAAACTGGTGTACAACACTCAAAGCGTTGTGCTCCATTCCAATCTCAAATATTTAATGATTAAGGATCAAATCCCTAAAGAAATGATCCTTTAAAAAGTCGGTAGACTTTAACTCCTCAGGTGTTGCTATTGTCCATGGGCGCATTCATCCCTTACCATTAGGTAATCCGTCGGCTCGTTAGCTACCAAATGCCAAATGACGAAGACTGTTGTACTTCTGCCTTTTTTAGGGGGAGAATCATGCAATGACTTCTCCCACCTTGGGTGAGATAAGTATTAAATTTTTACTGACTACAACCACTCCATTGCTACTCCTGCTTCGAAGCAAAGTTTTCCGCAGCTCCGGATCTGGCGTCAGATCTATTAGGTTCCATCTGTCCATCTGGTCCAGTCTGATGGGTCTTTGAGTCGCGCACGGAACTCAATCCACCGTATGCAAGGGACTTGTCTTTGAAGAATGATCTACTATTGTTACTCATATGTTAGTGTAAATAGAAACCAATTTTGCATTCCGCATTAATGAATCCTTTTGTATCAACAATTATGTACGGCTTAGCTTAGATATACCAACAATCTTGGTAGTTTACCTTGTTGACAATGCGGAACACCAACGCGGCCAATGACCATAATGATTAACTCCTCTATTTTATTGACTCTCAACAACGCGATGTTTTCCTTTAAACAGTAGAACAATATTATCTTACTATATATAGTACTTTTATTTTTTTTTTAAGGGGGGAAAATCATCGAATGACTGCTCCCACCTGGGTGAGGCGGGAGGGAGTGTCAGACTCTTACTGACTAAAAACCACCCCGTTCCTTCTCCTGCACGTCGAGCCGGAGCTCCGGTTACCCGTTAGGTTCTCCGCGACTCCGAATCGGCATCGGCCCTATTGGGCCCCATCTGTGGTGGTCTGATGGCTCTTTGAGGCGCGCGCGGAACGCGACGCGCCGTACGCTCGGGTCTGTTTCTGGTCGGACGGGGAGCCACCCATGCTCGCCGTCCGCAGGCCCGCGCTTACGGTGGCCGGAGATCGTCCCGCGATCCCCGACGCCCGGTGTGTCCTTCGCGATGGCTGGGTTGCGAGGAGGCAGCGCTTCGCTGCCTCACGCGTCCCGCCTCCTCCTTAGCTAGCATGACTGCTTCGCAAAAGGAGGAGACGGCATCCCAATCCCCCTCGCTCCGCATCATGGCCTGCACTAGGCCCGGACGCGAGAGGTCGCCATCGCCGATCACTTCCCTGAGGACACGGCGGTGCTCAGCCCACGCAGGGCATTCTCCCACCGTGTGTTCCACCGTGTCCTCAGGGCGGTCCTCGCAGTGATGACACCCGGGCGTTTCCTCCCGCCCCATCAGACACAGGTACCTCCCGAAACTCCCATGTCCGGTGAGGACCTGCGTCAGGCGGTAGGTGAGGACGCCGTAGCGTCTCTCAAGCCACTCCTCAAAGAGGGGACTTACCGCTGCGATGGCAGCGAGCCCATACTATATATAGTACTAGCTTTTACCCGCGGCTTCGCTCGCGTCACAAAAGGATAAAAGTAGCCTATCTGACATATACCAATACATACAGCGCCATCTATACCAATACTTTTGTTTTCCCTCGGGAATATCAAATTATTCCGGGATAAAAAGTACCCTATTATTTAATCCAGACATTTAACTTTACGTCTGCAAAAATTCAAAGCAATCGGTTTAGTAGTTACGGCGTGAAATCGGAACAAACAAACAAACAAACTCACTTTTCGATTTCTAATATTAGTGAGGATTATTATAACAGGTATAACTGCACTGAAGACAGTTGAAGTCGTTTATGCAATAACTTATAAAGTGTACGACGTTATCGGTACAATTATTGCATTATTGTTTTATTTTATATAACTACATACTAAATATCGAGGTATATCGATTATTATATCCTAGAAATTTTCACTAGCATTTCTGCGGGATAAGATGACAGTATAAATGATCAAATACACTCATTATGTTTTCCATTCGCTTCGATTTGGCTGAATAGGATTGTTTTTCAATGCCGGCTGACGTTTTTTTGCGGCTAAATGATTGTATTATAGTTCCCCGTACAAATAATCTGAATCCCCGTAAAATTAATAATAAATTTTCACTGGTGAAGACTTACATTTGTTCTGCGAGTCTTTCACGTTCCTATTCAAATAAATAATAATAAGAACATGTAAGATATGCAGAGCTAGTTCGTAGCGGAAAATCCATATAATTATGATAGATACGAGTATCAACACAGCAAGTACCGTTGAGGAGTTTAATTGACCGAACAGTTTTCATGTTCAGTTTTTATGGTAGATATTTCGACCTGAATAGCGTGGCAGTGGAGCGTCTGACGTCTTTGCCTCGTTTAGTTGATCCCAAAGAGCCACTGATCACAATCACAACAACAAAAAAAACATACGACTGTGATGTTCAATGCCTATTATTCCGTGAAAGGGTCAGTCAGATCGACAGTGCAGTCAATTGTTATCTTCTCCAATTGCCAAACTCTTACCTCACTTATATGATACATCACGAAATGGTCAAATATTGGCATAATCACTTTTTATCTTCTCCAGTACGAGTAATAAGTCAGATGTGTGTTTGCCAGTTCATTCAGATCATAATCATGAGGTATAAAACACCTTGCAAAACATTTTAAACCTACCTCAACCATCGCAATGGTTGGTTAGGTAAGTGTAAGTACAAGAACATATTTTCCTCGAAGTTTATTTCTAGCGAAGGAAAAATATGTTTTGTTACCTAAATGAGCTATAATGTAGGGGCCATAATAAGATTTCTTACTGACAATCATGTTGTTTTAAAACTTTATAAAGCACGTCATCGCGTCGCGACGGTTGGGAAATCTTAGTACAATAATTATTGTTACCAAAGTAGCACGTGGAGGTGGAAACTTGTATAGGCTTGATGTAAAGGGCACGTGCCAGACGGTTTCATTTTACAAGACTTACCTACCGAATGTTTTTATTTTTTTATTTATTTATTTATATATGCTTTATTGTACACATTTATGTAGTTAAAAACAAACGATTTAAAAAAAAAAATTCTTTAAACCCAATTCAAGTAAATATGCGTACAATGGGCGGTCTTATCACACAATGGTGATTTCTTCCAGACAACCTTTGGATGGAAATATTTGTAAGAAACCAGATAAGGGGTAGTTACGTGTACAATAAAATAAAAAAAAAGACAAAATAAAAAAGCCTACAATACAACCTACAATAGATATACTATACTAGCAACATATAAAAAGAAATACATAAATAATATACAAAAATACAATAAGCTATGTGTGTGTGTGTTTGTGTATGTGTGTGTGCGTGTGAGTGTGTGTGTGTATTTGTATGCGTATGTATGTACAATTAATGAAAGGAGAAACAGAAGCTTATAGTGTGAGAAAGTTTTTATATTGCTTAGGTTGGTAAATGAGCTACTTATATCCTTATAGTTATAGTTAGTAATCGCCGCTGCACATGCAACAATTTGTCGACAAGGGGATCAAGAATTTGTCGATGTCAAAATGCACACGTTTTTAGAACCATCATAGAGCAAATCAAAATGTCTGGTCGTACTCTGAAAGCATCTCTTATTGTACTAGTTAGGGCGGCGGCCTAGTTGCATTAATTTAAGATTTAATTAGAATACAATTATATAGAGGTACAGAGAAACAAGTTATCTTCGCTTTGTTGGTCTAATGCCAGTTTTGTAATTTTTGTCACATTCTTCTTCGTGATATGACAGTAGGCACTAAAGCATGACAGACTAAAGTCAGGATAGTTATGGTCTATTTTTTATTTGCGTAAAATTACCATAGTAATATTTGTAACATTAAAGTTAACTATTAAGTTACCTTCGGTCGAAGTACGTATCCTAATTTAATAACAATATCAAACATGAGGTCTTTTGTTTTTTTTGTTCACACATCAATTATTTTTTTATGGGATCAGCTGGTAAACGAGCAGATGGCTCACCTGATGGTAAGCAATCGGCGCTGCCCATGGTCAACGCCTCTGGGGTTTCTGAAACACCAGAGGTGTTACAGGTGCTTTATCGGCCTTTTGGGAATTAAGAATTTGGGGGAAATTTGTGGGAGGTTCGGGTATTGGAGAGACTGGGAAGGGAAGGTATTTGGGCCTCCGATAACCTCAATGACACGACGAAATGCCACGGTTAACTGCGACACCGTGTTTTTAGAAAAATCTTCGATATTATTGCCAATTTTTGTATTCCATTTTAATCCATTATGTCGAACAAAGTTTTATAAATGTAGGTAAGTGTCTAAGTATTACAATATACTATGAATCATCTCATCGTTCTGCTTTAATCGATCTTTATAGAAAAAGCGTACAAGGACAGTCTTAATTTGTACTTTCGGATCACTACACCGATACTGCTTTGTGCATTTGTATAAATTGTGTTTGTGTGATACATACAAATGTACTTGTTTATGTTTTGGTGCTGCCTTCTCATTTTAAGGTTTCTTTTTGTTAAACTGTTAAGTTACTTTACTTTGCATACTTTATGTTTAAGAATCCTTAACATTAAAAGAAAATAATCCATTGAAGTTTACTTTTTCTACAATTTCATGAGACATCGAAAGTTAGCATAATAATAATCTGTCAGTTCTGGCTAACAAATAAAATAATAAAGTTCTTGCAATTAAACTTGCAACCAACACAGTCATTGAACCAACTTAAATTATTGTTAAATTAATATTACTTAACAAATTACCTGAAAACAGTGACATCATAAAATGACATAGATTAACGCAACACGAAATAATCGATTAGATAATAAATTCGTACTATACCTCTAGTAATAGTATTGCAACCATAATCATAACTGTATCAATACCTCTATAATTAATTGGAAGCCACTATGTTGTAATTACCGGTAACTTTAGTTTTCTGTTGGCTCATTTCTCGGAGCTAGCGACACTGGAACTGTAACTTACAAATTAGTGCGCCGAGCGACGTCGGTTTGTTGCGCAATTTTATGTGTCAATAATGCAATATAAATTATCACTTTTAGTGAAAGTGAGGTAACTAATTTGTAACGTATTGAAGGTAATGCTGGAATTCTGGCTTTATTGCTACTGCTGAGCGTGTTAAGTCTTATCTGTATTTCGTAACTATTATTTCAGGTGTTGGATTTGAACCTGTATTAGGTTGTTAGAAATTCGGTTTTGAAAGTCTCGATAGTAGATAGTTTGATATTTGCCAGTAGACCTGGCTCTTAACATCTGCAATGTAGTGGTATCCGAACACAAGTGACAAAAGGTGGCGTACTCTGCGTCCTAAGATTTGGCCTCTTTCCGTCTCAGAATGAGACTTGTCCTGTTTGATTGCAAAGGCTGAGGTCTAAATCCTCATAGACATTTTTGAGTGTTAGAGAACCATATAATTATGTTGGTACACTTAAAGTGAATATAGGTAGTTGATGTTCTAAAAGGAACAAGGTAGCTCATAAGTACATTACATTTCCGAAGAATAACCAACCAGGACGTGACAATGCATGGTTATCTACCTCTATGTTCAAAAAACTCATCACTGAAAAACAAGATTCCAGTACAGTTTAGTTACAAATTAATCCTATAATTTCTCCAAGTAGTTCGCAACGCTTGTTGGAGCGGTTGATTATATTCTCTTGAGCCAATGTCGCAGTCACGTGGTCATAACAGTCATTGTTCTAAGTTGGGTAGTTCTAAATTTGAAGTAAAATAGTTTATCTTTAGTCATTTACGCCTTACCTGCTGCTACGAATGCACGTTTTTAGAATTTTTTTTTAATGTTTAAATTATTTCTTTATTTTTTTATGATGGTATGAAAATATAAGCGAAATATTTGTAGTTTTGAAGGATTTAGTTACTGCTTCATTCGTCAGACTTCGTAAGTAGTATTACAGCACAGAAAGTTATGAGCTGGATTTGGTCGAGCTATATTAAACGTAGACGTGAATATTGGGATTTTTATCTTTATTTCATAATAGTAAAACGAAGTTTAACTTTTAGCTTAACGCACAGCGATAGGATTATATATACACAATATTTATAAAAAATTGATACACAAAGTACTAAGATATATTCAGTGACAAACATTTAACATTACCAACAACAAAAATAAGAAAGAACATTTCGTTGATTCGTCATTTCGTCAAATTAAAGTCAACTGAGGATTACTGTTCATACTGACTATTCGAGGACAGGTCACTAACCTTCGCTACCAACAATTGTATTCTTCAAAGCTAAATATTTTATTCTGAACGTGCCATAAGTACTTAAAGCGACGACGTGATTTGTTAGCGTCGATTGAAGTTCTACTTATTCCATGACCATTACAATTTTGGTATGAAAACAATGTTACTATGATTCAATAAGGACAGCATTTGAACGGGTATTCTTGGACAGGTGGACATGTGACCTACTTTTACCTTAGTATGTGCTAAAACTGCTAGTATTGTAAGAAATAACACATCTAGGTCCTCTACTTACTCTCTTGAATAAGGACATGAGTCGACGTAAAAAGACAATACCATGTTGTGAAATATGAGTAATATATTATACCATCAGATCAGCCGGAAGTAACAAAGCAAATAGAAGCAAATTTTTCCCTTCTGTTTTGCAAAACATAATGAAAGTAAAGAAAACTACGCGTTCTGCGTCCGGTCATCCGGTGGTGCCACCGACCCAGTTGTTCAACTCTCCACTGCATTTATGTGTGCATGATGGTTGGTGGTGGAAATGATGAGCGGTAGCGAAGACACACGACGAGCCAACCATCCTTAATAATGATAAGAGTTACCATTGAATTTTTTAGTAATTCATCTTCATCTACATTTTGGAACGAACCTTCACTAAGAATAATAGACATATTGTCATTTTATTGTTTCACGTCCAAAAGTTTATTTTTGGTCTAAATTTAAATGAATTATTTGACTACTAAAAACACAATAGTTTTTTAAACTTGCTTGTCTAAGATAAACTGGTTTTTTGACTGTGCGATGTTCAGATCAAGCAAATGTTGCGTCGCTTTCTACAAGCTGTTCGAGTTACGATTGACCTCTTTTCTCATAGTTTAAACTAACAGCCAAACTAACAGCCGATAATTGGACAGATAGGTGTACTTACACACGTTGTTGATCTCATCTCAAATGGGTAGATAAATATCTTTTATGAGATTACTGTACGGAATCAATTAAAAGTAGTTTTGTGGTTAACACCGACTATTCGAATGTTATGAGTGTAAAATACAAATAAAACGTAACATACAAGAGCAAGAGTTAAACCACATTATTTCTGGTAATTTCGACCTTTTGTGCATTTTGATGGTCCACCGCAATCGCCATCGTTCACTGCTTGCGCCGCTCATACACACAAACTACCGGATGTTCATTACGACGTGAAACGTCACCATTCATACTATGTGAACTGTTACACTGTTGTTTTTACACCTTTTCATTGTCAAGGAACGCTTACACATAAATCGCCGGTTTTTGTCCCATTACGAAAGAGAAGTGCATCTAATTTCTGCTACTTCCAAGGTAGCTTATGGGTTATTAGGTCGGCAAAATCTAAGTTCAATCTTTTATCAACCAATTCCTCAATATGACGCTAGTTGCTCAATTCTATACAAACAGTGTTGTTCCAGAAGCTCCATAATATCTCTTAAGATAAAAATCCTATAAAAATTACATACCTACGACCTTTCAAGTTTTAGGTCAAATCAAATGTTCTGTTAGTTTTCACATGCCGTATAGGGTATGCGCCAAAATATTAGACGATATGATTTTTTATGGTTAGCCACGACATTAATAACGGTTTGATCTTTTGTTGTTTTATTTATGCCCGGTAGCTATTTGTAATGTGTTAAAGAAGCTTTTTATACACAAATCGGCTCGTTTTGCTGTATCTATACTTGTTTAGATACATTGATTGATGTACATAGATGGTTTTTGCTCGATTGCGATAATATGGTAGATGACTAATTTTTATTTTAATGTCCGTCTGGTAGATGATTTAAAACATTAGACGCGTATTTTTTATTTTCTTGCGGAAATAAATACTTTCGACGATGTATTAAATTGAAATATTGCATGACATCACTTTTGTTTACATTTTATACAAAAAATTGACGTAGCTAGCTCCCACTTCTAAACTACGATTCGTTTTATCTAATTGTCTTCTTATTCAATAAAAATACGGTCATCATCCCTATGGACTACTTTTGTATAGTTCATTGGGTAACATATTAAGTAGCTTTTCCATTTTTAATACTTAATTACTTAATATACTTAAATTACGCATTTTAAAAGAGTGTCCATGAAAATGGCCTACTTCATAATAATACAATATCATAAGTCACAAGCGAAAAGTGAATGAATACCCCTGTCCTTCTCCTGGCCTATCATTCTTTATGTAATTACTGATCAGTCCAAGTGATCTCAAACACGCATTGTCTATTAACAAAAATCGTCCAGATAATTCGCTGCAACTTTGAATCATTTGAAAGTATGATTCAGACTAAATGCCGGTGATAGTCAAGGCCTGGCTATAAATGTTCTTTGCTAATCTTTCAATGTAATTAGTCTCGTTTATTTTATTGGTTGCGGTTTTCAGCCACTTAATGTCTTGACAAGTTGCTTATGGCCCCTACATTTCAATTCTTGCCTTTGAATATAACACTCGTTAAATAAAATATGATCTGAATATATTACAGATCTGAGTCTGGGATGAATTGAATTTAGGTTTGGCTTGTAACACATCGATCTTACAGATTGCCCTATCACTTTCATCAAGGAGTTTTGAAATAACTCTCCCGAGGAAAAGTGATATGATGTTATGTGTGGTTTAAGAAGTCTTTGATGGTACCAATTAAATATTCATTCTAGTCCATATGGTGTCAGAAATTCCGTTCCCATTTAATCGAAAAGGCATGGCACGACAATTAAAATAGATAATCTCAGTAACTACCATCTTTATCTCATTCAACTATCGTCAATCTTCGACCCTATTGATGAATGACTTCACGAATTTTATTCGTATTGTGATTTTGAGGTTGGTTACATCATAAGGTTTGTTCTGAAATGGATATTTCCAAGTCATCATTACATCAGCTTTTGAATCGTGCTCCTATAGTATCGTAGACATGTGAAATTTTAAGGTATTATGTATTTGTTTAGTTGTTGCGACCACGTGGTTACTGGACCATGTGAGTTTATTGACGAATCGTTTTCGGACAAAGTTTAGAATTCTTTGGAGAATTTCACAATTTGTAATCTATGAAGTAACGTATACGAAGTAACAAATATTCCACGTTGAAAACTCGCGCTTTTGTAGATCTTGTGACACTACCAAAGGTTATCAATTATTGTAATTAAATCCGATATGTTCTATGCGTAATAAGACCATTGCATTAGCAATGTTTCATGAATTTAAATTAGCCAATTCTTATTAGTTAATACATAGGTAATGTTCGATGTTTTAGACCTAGACTTCTCGAAGTAAATTTATTGTATTTCAAGTTTGGATGTATGTATTGAACATACGACTGTTATTGTTCTGGCATCTGTATATGTACGTTCTTAACTTTCTTGTGCATTTTTGCATTTCTCAGTCAATGTAATATTTGTTTATGAGAAATATAAAAGCGTCTTAAGCCGTAAATGAACTTACATTAACTGAATCGAAATACGGAGTATAAAACTGCAACCTAGCTATTATGAGGTGGGCTGCATCTACTAAATTTTCACGGACTCAACTACGATTGTCGACCTAAACAACTTAGCGAAGCCTACGGATTTTGGTAAATTCTCTTTGAATGCGATCTTTGTCCAGTTGTGCTTGTGTTTAAGATGATGATGATGATAGCGAATCTAGAGGTTTCTTTATATTTGTTATTAGATCATGCTTATTTTGACCACATAATCATTATTAACTTGATAAACCAAGTGGTTTCAAATGCATTTGCCGAGCAATGCGTCTTGTGGTCTATCTAAATAGTCAATGACAGCAGATATATCATGGATCCGTACTTCATGTATTGCAATAACATCTCCTCTCACTTAGGGACTGTTCTATAGAATTGGGTACAAGCCAACTAGTCAAATCGAATCTTTTTTCGAACTGTCAAAAACGACAGTCTTTATGAATTTTGTACGAGATTGTGTATTGTGTCGTCACGTTTTTTAGCGTCAAACAGCATATATATTACTTAAAAATTTGCTGTCGTCTATCGTCAATCTTCGACCCTATTGATGAATGACTTCACGAATTTTATTCGTATTGTGATTTTGAGGTTGGTTACATCATAAGGTTTGTTCTGAAATGGATATTTCCAAGTCATCATTACATCAGCTTTTGAATCGTGCTCCTATAGTATCGTAGACATGTGAAATTTTAAGGTATTATGTATTTGTTTAGTTGTTGCGACCACGTGGTTACTGGACCATGTGAGTTTATTGACGAATCGTTTTCGGACAAAGTTTAGAATTCTTTGGAGAATTTCACAATTTGTAATCTATGAAGTAACGTATACGAAGTAACAAATATTCCACGTTGAAAACTCGCGCTTTTGTAGATCTTGTGACACTACCAAAGGTTATCAATTATTGTAATTAAATCCGATATGTTCTATGCGTAATAAGACCATTGCATTAGCAATGTTTCATGAATTTAAATTAGCCAATTCTTATTAGTTAATACATAGGTAATGTTCGATGTTTTAGACCTAGACTTCTCGAAGTAAATTTATTGTATTTCAAGTTTGGATGTATGTATTGAACATACGACTGTTATTGTTCTGGCATCTGTATATGTACGTTCTTAACTTTCTTGTGCATTTTTGCATTTCTCAGTCAATGTAATATTTGTTTATGAGAAATATAAAAGCGTCTTAAGCCGTAAATGAACTTACATTAACTGAATCGAAATACGGAGTATAAAACTGCAACCTAGCTATTATGAGGTGGGCTGCATCTACTAAATTTTCACGGACTCAACTACGATTGTCGACCTAAACAACTTAGCGAAGCCTACGGATTTTGGTAAATTCTCTTTGAATGCGATCTTTGTCCAGTTGTGCTTGTGTTTAAGATGATGATGATGATAGCGAATCTAGAGGTTTCTTTATATTTGTTATTAGATCATGCTTATTTTGACCACATAATCATTATTAACTTGATAAACCAAGTGGTTTCAAATGCATTTGCCGAGCAATGCGTCTTGTGGTCTATCTAAATAGTCAATGACAGCAGATATATCATGGATCCGTACTTCATGTATTGCAATAACATCTCCTCTCACTTAGGGACTGTTCTATAGAATTGGGTACAAGCCAACTAGTCAAATCGAATCTTTTTTCGAACTGTCAAAAACGACAGTCTTTATGAATTTTGTACGAGATTGTGTATTGTGTCGTCACGTTTTTTAGCGTCAAACAGCATATATATTACTTAAAAATTTGCTGTATATATACTAAAATTAAGTTAGTCATAAAATCAATTAATTAAAGTATGATTATTTTTTTAATACTTTATTGTATTGAACAGTCGAAATAATTTATTTTTGATTAGGGCAAGTATCTACCCAATTACTACTACCTACTGCTCAGGGAATGCAAGTGACTGAAAACTAAAAAAGCTCAATGTGTAGTATTGAATCCTTAAAACTGCAAACAATGTAACGAGCTCACCACTTGGTGAAGTCACTTGGCAAATACGGAACTGCGTGCCATTCGAAGTGATGCCAGAGTTGGCATTGGCATTAACAATTGTTGTAACCAATACATATTAATTGTAGTGAAAATAGTGCCCACCCACCGTAACGCCTTAGTGGCCTATTGTTTGAAACGATTGCTAGAGAAAACAATACGTTTTTTGATAATATAAACACAAAATAGTGATATTATCATAACCTATTTTACAGTAATAAACACACGCTGCCCTTAAGAATCACATTTAAATATTTTTATGAAAGTTTTATCAAATATCTATTGCCTACTTATATTACTACTTAGTTATTAATAGTAAATAAGAAAGCGTGTTTAAATGTTTATTACTCAATCATTCCGAAATGTCTCAACTGATTGTAGTGAAACTCGCTGTGAAGAAGTCTCGGGACTTAGCACTTTATGTTAGTACACACGCGAATCTTGTATAAAGTAGGTGTTTTTATCCGCACATCCAATCTGGTTCCCGATAACATCGACTTTGCGGAGGAAGCAACTAGCATGCTTACTTTTACTTATGTTTATTTACATCGCACTTTATACTTAGAGCACTAGGCATCAAAAGACATCTTATAAAATAATATGAGGTAAGCGTATTAAAATACTATACCTTTACAAAACAACTTTACATTAAATTCACCGTGGTCCATTAACCAGTTCGAACCACAAAAAATACAACACTGTGACGTCACATCATAAAATCCCAACACTTCTTCACTTAAACACTAACTTAAAACATTAACCTGCCTAACCCATTTTTCACATACAAAACGGTACCCGATTAAGAAATTGCTCTTACAATGTACCTACCTCTACATAAGTAAATATAGCAAACTTAAAATCCAGTAGTTGACTAACTCGGTCGGCCCGTAAAAGTGGTTTATTACTTAACCGGTTTATGTTATAACACAATTTTAAATAGTTAGGCTTAAACTCTAAAAGGGGTGAAGGAAACGATTTGTTTCAAAAAAAGATTCAGTAATGAATAAGTTACCAACCTGGATGGAACATGAATATAATCACAACACTAAGAATCACTCACGTGCACCCAAGATGGTGTCCGTCGCGGTACTGCCTACCCCGCCCCGCCTGCGCTCGCGCAAGCCTTCCCCGTACCTGAACGTAAGACTGCGCGTGAGTGTACTCTAGGCAGCGGCTGTTACAAGCGAATGACTTAACACCCGGCACCCTTTATTTTTAGTTTTACAATATCTTACTTAATGGTCACATTATACTTAATGGTGTCTGGAATGCTCAACAGACATTACTACAACTAATTAAGTAAAACCTAACTATATATAAATAAGAACTTTTATGTTACAAGTCAATTGTTCTACTTGGAAATTATCACTGCGATTTTTTCCCATAATCTTCCAATAAATTGCTCCTGTGAAGTGGACTATAAATTCAATGACATACCAGGCACAGTTCTCAAACAATACCTATTATTTAAAATTACCAGCCGATATACCTGTCTACTTACATCACTTTCTATTTAGTTGAGTCGCTAAGTGCGTGCTAGTATTTATTACTGTTCTAAATTCCACCTAAATCGAATTAACCTAAATTAAACTAAGATAGTTTTAAATTCCTTATTTTTTATGGGTTTAGCAGATAAACGAGCAGACGGATTAACTGATGGTAAGTAATCGGCGCCACCCATGGGCACCTGAAACACCAGAGGTGTATTACCAGGGTACAAGTGCGTTACCAGCCTTTTGGGAATTTAAGGATTGATGGGGTTTAGGGGATTGGGTAGACTGGGGAGCGGGGGACGGTAGTTGGGCCTCCGGTAACCTCACTCACACGACGAAACACAACGCAAGCGTTGTTTCACGTCGGTTTTCTGTAAGGCCGAGTTATCGCTCCGGTCGAGCCGGCCCATTCGTGTCGCATACTTCGACACTCTTGGCTCTCCCACACTTAAATTTTATTCTTTACGAAGAACATCTGATGAAGAAGACGAGTGTACCAGTGATTGAAGTGCCTCTTGAATAAGTCTCCTTGCAGTATCAGTACAATAACTTCGCTGTTATTTTTCAATACAGGATATTTAAACGTATACCTAACGCGCAAAACCGTACGTCTTGACTATCTATGATTCTTTTCATCATTTACCAGTTTTGTCCAAGAAACACCTAGACGTAAAATTCTAATTATAAGTTTGAAATTGTGAACCCGTAATGAAAACAACAAACCTTCTTCCACTGAGAAGAGGCTTTGCTCAGCAGTGGGAACTTATAGGCAACAGCCTATATATAGCAACAACAGTTGCTGATGACGATTCAATAACCTATCTTATAAACAGTGAATTAAGATAGATTTTTGACAGAAACTTCATACACATAGTGTCAAAAATCGATCCTTATCCACAATTCAATTAAAATTGGTTGAAATTGGCAGTATAAAAAACATGACGTAACATAATATCACGTCTTTCTATCCCCGAACGGGCAGGCAGAGGTGCACATTACGGCGTTTAATGCCACTGTACAATGTAACACCCACTTTTCACTATTTATGTTATGAGCCCCATGTAATAGTGGGTGAGCTTCTTGCCATATACAATTCCAGACTTCGTGCTACTACTGAGATTTTTTTAAGAAACTCAGTAACACTGTGGAATACTATATAATCTATACTAATATTATAAAGAGGAAAGATTTGTACCTATTTTTGTATGTTTGTAATGAATAGGCTCAAAAAGAACTGGGTCGATTTAAAAAATTCTTTGACCAATAGAATGCTACATTCTTTCAATTTGACATAGGCTACATTTCATTAAAAAATTGTCTACCCCTATGTTTGTGTATATATGTATGCATGTTTATATGTATGTATATGTACATGTATGTATGTATTATTACTACGTGTTTTATTTATTTTCTTAGTACACAACCCGTCTAAATATTTCTCTTCATTCATTATATCCACCCAAAGGTTGTCTGGTAGAAATCACTATAGGTGATAAGACCGCATTTGTGCCCATTACTATTTTTATTTATATTTGTCACTTCCTTTTCTGTATGTACTGTATTATTAATGGTGTACAATAAAGTTATATTCTATTCTATTCTATTCTATTCTTTTCTACCCCGTGCCATGCCGGGACGGGCCGCTAGTATAATATATAGTAGGTATGTGTATATATAATATACCCGAGGCCCCTTGGCTGACAGTCGCACTCTTTATTATATCTGTGGTCGCACTTGCGACCACACAGTATAAGAAACAATTAAAATAATATAATCGGTACATACATATGTAGCAATTAAATAAGTTGTAGTCTAATATTATTGTCAAATAGTTTCATTGTGACACAGTTGTAAAGGAAGTCTAGTAAAGTACTTCTAGTTAACTTCTAGTAAAGTAAAACTTTCCTAAGGTGAATATTTCTACGATAACGTTTGCGTCATGATGACAATAAACGAAGCAATTTGTCACGTAGTTTTTGATAAAACCCAGCCTTGTAATTATTCTCTTTCACTTTCATTTCTTTATTCTCTTTCTTTTGACATTATAAATATAACAAGATAATCGCGAAGGCATATGGGTATATGTATAAAGAAAACCATTTTAATTTTGTTCATCCCTTCACAGTCCTTTTCACCACAGAACATTATAATTATATGTTCTGTGCTTTTCACAATATGGTATTTAACTATATATAAATACCATATTGTGCAATATATAGTATGTAGCTCATAAACCATGCGCAAGATGATTTAAACACCTCGTTATCATGATTTCAAAATAACTTATTGACAATAAATGTTTTCAAAACATATTACATAATATTTAAAGCAAAAAGTAGTACCCCTACATTCATCATTATTTTTTTTTTCTATGCAATAGGATGCAAACAAGCAGATGGATCACCTGATGGTAAGCGATCAGCGCCGCCCATGGACGCCCGCAACACCAGAGGAGCCACATGCAATTGGTCAAATGCATTTCTAACTAGTTAAAATGTACTACAAATGCTTTAGTTAAACCGCACCTACAATATCGAATTGAGATATGGAGAAATACCGCTAAAACCAAATAAAATGAATTACAAATCATAATAAATTTGTAATAATGATCTTCAGTTATATCCACGTCTTGCATCAGCGAGTAAAATCTACAGTGCAACTAAAAAATGAATTATTTATTTATTATGTCGTCGAGTACCGTCATTATAGACACAATTATAGAGGTAGAACAATAGGTTGCGGTCACCGGTGACCGCTTGGTGTATGACAGTTTAATTAAATAAAACTTTGACCGCAATTAATAGACTTAAACTGTCAAACACCAAGCGGTCACCGGTGACCGCAACCTATTGTTCTATAATTGTGTCTACAAAACCGGTATTCGACGAGTTAATAAGAGTTACATACTCTTAGTATGACATACATACCACGTGTAAGACGGGACACCGGGATGGGATTTAGACAGTCAGAGTCTGACAGTCCCTTTCATCCTCCTCAGGCGAGGGGACTCGACGAGGATGCGACCTTGGGGTCAAAAACAGCGTAGTTTCTGACGCGGTAGTTTTTTAGGGAACAGAGAGTATAGTTCCCTAAGATCGGAAAAGGAGGACCCTCCGACCAAGTGAGGTGATCGTACCTTTCTGCCCAACAGTTGTTCGTTGGGATTTTCTATCCGTGTTAATTTGCATGTGGGATGTAGGATTTTTATGACGTCATCCGTTAAGAAGTATGTGTTGCCACATCACTCCCTCCCAAGACCGGAGGTCGATCCTGTTGAGACGGCTGTCGATGCTTGAGATGAGCGGTGCCAGAACCAGTGTAGAAAGTCCCTAGTTCCAGTAAGTCGGAACTGTGCCGCTAAATGCCCAGTGAGTCGGGTAAGCGGTACAGGGTGAAACTCCAGTGAGTCGGAGAGATGAGCTCGCAGTTTCCCACGGTAAGTCGGGGAATAGATGCTGCGAGGGTAGGTGCGTAGTGGCTGGCATTTGCGTTGACGGGAGAAGATGTCCTTTAGAACCGTGTGCAGAAGTGCTGTGCCTAGACTGCTCCGTTAGGTGACTTAGGGAACAGAGTGTATAGTTCCCTAAGATCGAAAAAAGAGGATCCTCCGACTAGGCGAGGTGATCGTGCCTGGCGGGTTTTCTGCCCAACAGTTGTTCGTTGGGATTTTCTATCCGTGTTAATTTGCATGTAAACTTTCCATGTGCGATGTAAGATTTTTGTGACGTCATCCGTTGACAAGTATGTGTCGCCACAGTTTCTTAGTCATCCCGAGGGTGAGAACAAATTATGGCAAAAGAATGTTCGGAGGAGCACAAATTTATAACAAAATGCCCACACAAATAAAAAATGTACCCTCATAAATTAATCCATTTTCAATTAAACTAGGTAATGTTTTAATAACACTACTATATATTCATATCGATGTGACCTTTTAGATCAATGAAAGAATCCTGTTGACATATCCATAGTGTCCGACATCTTTTTTGTAGATCGTTCCTAAAGTAGACAATATCCAGCAGGTTCATGCAACAATTTGATGTAACGAGTCTTTAAAGACTTTTTTTAAAACTTCGTTTAGAACTAGGTAGAACTAGGTATAATTATTCCTGCTTGCTTTAGCAAGCAGGAATAATAATAATAATGCTATGCTAAATAATAATGCTTGCTTTAGCAAGCAGGAATAATTATGTAAGTCTGCTTGGTTATTCTTATGTTATTGTAGTTCTAAATAAAGTAAAGGTTTTATTTAAATAAAATATATAAAAAGTCTTCGTTTGTCATCGTCTTGCAATGAAACTTATGTAGAAAAAGATTCTATATTGATCGACAGGCATTTATTTATTTACATTCTATACATATTCACATAAATATTCTATCAATTAACTGTGGGTAATACAAAGCCTTTCTACATAAAAAATGAAGTATCTGTCAAGATTATAAAGAAAATAGACTGCATCATGGATTTTATACTTGACTATGATCAACTTAGTACAAAAACTCTTTTTTTATTTTTGGGTGGATGGAAGCCATGTAGAAAGGCAAAGTATTTACAGAGCCATGCGGCATTAAGTGGGCTCATAATGAATGTGGCTGTTTATACAAATCGGCCCTAATGAAGATGGACTAGTTACAGAAATGGTGAAAACTGCTTATACTTTAAGATAGTGTGCAGTAAATGTAGTGTGAAAAGTAACAAATGACGATAATAAACAAAGAAATATTAACTCCGGCAAGATGTATGACTTTTATGCACAAAGAAAGTGTTTTGTTAAAACTGAACTAGATTCTTATCATGCAATTTTATTCGTTAGGGTTACCGTAGATTTGTACGAAGTTTCTTAAATATAGGGGTATAAGGTATAAAACTGTAAATTGCATTCACCCTTTTTATTTGTTTGCGATATTTCCTTGTAAGTCTTGGTATATGAGCTAGAAAACAATGCATGAAATTAAATACTTCAATCTCCTTTATAAATGATTTCTATTTTGTTTACTTTTAGCTACTTATCGAAGCCTCCTCGCAACCCAGCCATCGCGAAGGACACACCGGGCGTCGGGGATCGCGGGACGATCTCCGGCCACCGTAAGCGCGGGCCTGCGGACGGCGAGCATGGGTGGCTCCCCGTCCGACCAGAAACAGACCCGAGCGTACGGCGCGTCGCGTTCCGCGCGCGCCTCAAAGAGCCATCAGACCACCATAGATGGGGCCCAATAGGGCCGATGCCGATTCGGAGTCGCGGAGAACCTAACGGGTAACCGGGGCTCCGGCTCGACGTGCAGGAGAAGGAACGGGGTGGTTTTTAGTCAGTAAGAGTCTGACACTCCCTCCCGCCTCACCCAGACGGGAGCAGTAATTCGATGATTTTCCCCCCTTAAAAAAAAATAAAATAATAATAATAATAAAAAAAAAGTCTTGGTATATGAGCTAGAAAACAATGCATGAAATTAAATACTTCAATCTCCTTTATAAATAATTTCTATTTTGTTTACTTTTAGCTACTTATCGAAGAGATGCTGGAACCGCAGGTAGACCCACGATACATAATTGATGAGATATTCTTATGAATCTTTAAGACGACCAAAACTGGAGAGTTTCGAACCACACAGGGGTTCTTCCCCATTAATAGGTCTCACGATAGTTATTATAAATCAATTGTATATGATGTTTACTGTCGAACCCAAATAATTACAGATAGACTTTAGGGTACTCATACACTTATCTTGTGTACAAACCCTGAATGTCTAAATTCTAAGTGCATGACTAAAAATAAAGTCTAGACGTTTGAGCATTTGAAGTGAAAGTATAACAGTAATAACATTATTAGGGAAATTATAAACAAACAGATTCTGACATTCCTGTAGCTCATGCAACCATGACGAACTTATTATATTCACTTCTCATAAAATATCAAATATTAATTAAATTCAGGCATTCATAGCCTGAATTTAATTAATATTTATGGCTTGTTCACGTTAACAATTCAAAGATGTTCGACAAGTTTCGAAGATGACTTGTATTTGTCTGACAAAAAATGTAAAACTTTATAAAAACCAGTTGGTATTTTGAGCTATTAATCATCAACTTGTATTGCAAACAAAAAGATCGAGACAAAATTAATTTGTAATGGCGAAAAACCTAGGTAACTTGATGAGGCGAAACTGCGGTTAGGTATTCCGAAAAACTATTAATTTAATAACATCTTATTGTAGTGCAAAATGATCCTATTTCATTATAGTTTGCGAATGATTTTTAATTATGTTTCTAGGAATAAAGAAAGGATGATGTATTGCCTTTATAATTTAAATAATAAAAAACAAATCAGATATAAATAAAACAAACATCTACTTATGTGCTTGTATTTACAAGACTCGGGTTTTTTTTCAGGACCCACGGGGCGCGGTCTTCTCCCGCGCCCGCCGCGGTACCGGAATGGAGGCAAGGGCAGCTTTCTGCGATCCCTCAGTCGCCGCAGTTGCGGACCGGCAGCCTTTGTAGAATACCTACAGATATGGATGTAAAAAATCAAAGTAATTTTTACTTTGCTAGACTCAAGTCCAATCGATCTGAACGTGGATCTGGGTCAATGGTCAATGTCAATGATTTCTACATATACAAGGGGAGGTCTAGTTTCTTATGCGTTGTGGAAAGCTTAATATGATGATGGGTTCTGTCAGTTACAAGATAGTTAGCGTCAGAATGGCTAGTTGTCTATGGCAAGCAGCTCTGTAAGTATATTCAAGAATGGCTACCCAATTGCTTAAATTTGCTACATGTCTTCAATAATTGCTACATTCATACATTCAGAGAATTATACACATTTCTTTGAATGTAACAATTCTTGATATACTTTCAAAGGTGCTTGCCATCGACACTCTAATACTAATTATAAGATAAAGCATAAACGTAAGATAACTGGACGAAATCAAAATCCTACGGTAACACTAATTATAAGATAAAGCATAAACGTAAGATAACTGGACGAAATCAAAATCCGACGGTAACACTAATTATAAGATAAAGCATAAACGTAAGATAACTGGACGAAATCAAAATCCGACGGTAACACTAATTATAAGATAAAGCATAAACGTAAGATAACTGGACGAAATCAAAATTCGACGGTAACACTAATTATAAGATAAAGCATAAACGTAAGATAACTGGACGAAATCAAAATCCGACGGTAACACTAATTATAAGATAAAGCATAAACGTAAGATAACTGGACGAAATCAAAATCCGACGGTAACACTAATTATAAGATAAAGCATAAACGTAAGATAACTGGACGAAATCAAAATCCGACGGTAACACTGTCTTATGTAACTTGTACAATAGAGGTATACAATGGTTTATTACCTGTAGGTAACCGAATCGAGTATTGCATTGCACCATAAATGGAGTGGGAGGTATAATAATTAGTTGCCTTGTTGACTACAATCCATTAATTTATGTGTGCAAACAAAACCACCTACAAAGCTTAAATACCAGGGTCGTATTTAGGTAAGACTAAACTAATATTACGCCAGAAAGATATTGG
Source organism: Spodoptera picta (assembly GCA_038387885.1). Lineage (NCBI taxonomy): Eukaryota > Metazoa > Arthropoda > Insecta > Lepidoptera > Noctuidae > Spodoptera > Spodoptera picta. The sequence continues at coordinate 2,142,764 of JAZHFQ010000105.1, forward strand.
TAATTATGGTTCGGGCAAGTCGAAAGAATGGACAAAGCTAAACTGCGAAAGGGTTGTGAAAGGCGATATGCCTTAATTTCACAATTGTTCAACGGATTTGAAAATTTGATTTTATAAAGTATAAAAAAAAGAAGAATGAGCACATAGATTACTCTTTATTATTTAATATGTTAACATGGTTTGAAACCATAAGATTAAACATAATCAATTCTGGTTCAAGGCCAATCCTTGCGCGTTTTTATACGAGACAACACCGGCACCTAGTCTGGGATAACAAGAAGTCTGGCAGCATATACCTCTACTATAATTATTATGTGACAAATATCTTGATCAGATCCATGAAAGTGACAAACGCTAAAGTACATGCTTCGGCACGAATGGACCGGCTTGACCGGAGTGATACCACGGCCCCACAGAAAACCGACGTGAAACAACGCTTGCATTGTGTTTCGTCGTGTGAGTGTGGTTAATTGAGGCCCAATTACCCCTCCCCCCTCCCCCCCTCCTCCTCTCCTCCCTAGTCTTCCGAATCCCCGAATCCTCCACAATCCTCAAATTCCCAAATCACAAAAGGCCGGTAACGCACTTGTAATGCCTTGGAGTTACGGGTGTCCATGGGCGACGCCGATTGCTTACCATCAGGTGATTCGTATGCTAGTTTACCTGCTTATGCTGCTATAATAAAAATTATGTAAGGATCGCAGTGGTAGTATTCCGTAGTTAACTTACATACATACCTATATAACTTTACGCCTGTCTGCCTTGGGGGTAGGCAGAGACTATGGAACGCTAATTACTAACCTATATTAGGATAAATAATGAAAAACAGCAATTACTTTGAATATTTTATTGCAGCTATAACGGTAGTGAATCAGAAATTGTCTAATATTATAACGAATACAATACAATAATTACAATAAAATAAATCGAATAAACATGTAGGATGTACGATCAGATTTGTATCTACAGATTGGTATCCACTAATTAATTTGAAAACACGTATACTATTTGTCAATAACCCCATCCGATCCGATAGGCGTTTCTTTAGGCACTACGATGCCGAAAAAATATCATTTGGTACTTCATCTCATCGGGTATAATTCCAGACTAGTAATCAATGTAAATAATTTACAATATTAACACCTTCACGAATTGGATGGGGGCTTCTTATACAGTAGAACTAGTACATTGAAATATCTTTAGAAAAGTACGTGAGTAAATAAAAAGTGAATAACGCTGCGTGACCATTGTTAAGAAAAAATGGTTCACTGACTAACAACTTGTACGACTTTTTATTTACTTCTACTACAAAACGTGATTCGTAAAACTTGAAATAGAATTAGGTGCTGGTCACAATCTATTAAACATTGAGATATTTTGAATTAATAATATTCATAAATCGACTGATTAAATAGAGCAAAAACCACAAAGACAGATATATAGTTAGAGGCTATTTACATCAGTTATTTACATAAATACACCAATGAAATTGGTGGCCAAGTCAGTGCAAATGAAGCATATGTATGCGTAACATTAGCATGACCAGAGGCCTTAGTACGAGTTTGTTTTACGTTTAAAGTATTCGAAACGAGTTCGCGTTCGGCACTCTGATTGGCCGGCGCCAATGAACCAACCAATCAGAGCGCCGAACGCGTACTCGTTACGATTACTTTAAACGTAAAATAAACTCGTACTAAGACCTCAGTTAGAAAATGCGTAACGTTCTACGTATGACCTCGGCGTACGCTTCCATTAAAGTCTTATTTACCTTAAACTACATGATAGCATGCTAACATAACATCTAGATTACAATTCAAATATTTTGATGACGATAACAGCACAATTTGTGAGAAGATATCTAATCATATTTAAGATTAATGATACATGCGAGATCAACCAATTAAATTCTTAGAGTATTTTATTTAGCTTAATTGATGGCTATGCCAAGTCATAAGGCGATACGAATGAGAAAATATAATAAATACATTTACGATACAAATATTTATGAATTTCTTAACTTTGAAAGGTATGAATGTGACTCAAGCTGATGTCGATAATATAATGCTTAGTGCGTTTAGGGTATTAACATATTCTATAGCACTCCTTCCTCATTCCTTTTTAACAATCTTCCAAAGACTAGGGCCCTTCTACGTGAACATAACTACAATAAAGGGATTTATAATTTGATTTGATGGAAACTTATTAGGTAAACACATCAATATGCTACTGGGAAATGCAGAAATAGAAATGCGTTGTTTCTCTACTAAAACTAATAGAAAATACATTTCTAAACATCAAGAATTAATTGTAAACAATTTCAAAGGCATTCAATAATAATTAATTAATCAGTTGTGATTGGTTTAAATGTTGTATTATTATATAGTACAGTAGCAGCTAGCAATGTAGAGGTACAGTGCAATAAGACCTATTTTATGGACGTTGCAACAATTGTTCTTTGATTTATTTCGAGAATAAAAGAAAAACATTGTTGCCATATTGACTAAAAAGTGCAGAAACAGTCCGGTCAAAATACATAATTCAATTAGTGATAATGCTTTCAAAGCTGAAACGTAATTATAATGTTTTTGTAATGGTGTATACCCAATAAAACGACTAAGTTCGTTTACATTGCATACGGAATTACACTTTCAAGGAAGTATCTAACAATTTTATTATTATTAAAGTGCATACATTTTCTATTTATACCTTACAACGAAATCATAGATAGACTCTTAATATCTATTTACTATAGAACTGTTAACATGTCTAAAAATTGTGTGTCCTACTACTTAGAAATATCTCCTATAAAATTTGATAGTTGTGCTAAAACTCTATTTCACTACATTTGATGCGACTTATGTAGATTCTGTTTCTTCAAAAAACTTTAACTTTTATTTAACAAATCATTATCCTCCCGGGTTGTTAAGCATCGCGGTAACTTATTAGCAGGTTTTTTATTGCATTGGGTGAGAGCGGTGACATGGCTCAATTTTTTGAAACTAAACTTTGTATTTTAATCAGCAGAATTGTTAACTATGGCTTATGGATAATGACGCCGTTAATTTTATGGTTTTTGTTTTGGAGAATCACCCAGATAATTCATTGCTATTACTGGTGTATCAAAATTTTGTAACACACATTGCGCCATCACTTATATTGTTAAAGTAAATGTGGGCTTATCCTAAAGCAAGCATGATTATACCACCACCTTATATTAAATGGTCTTTGCATTGACAAACTGCTAGTGCTAGCCAGCATTAACAGAAACTAATACTAATTAAAAATTGCTACAATTTTTTAGTAATTAAAGATGATTGAAAACCTTAAAGAAAGACACGTCGGTCTCTTATTTTCACACATATAAGACCCTACCTTCTGTCCGCGTCTTCGTACGCGCAATCCTGTTTTTCCCGTTCCCATTCGTGATTTTCGGTAAAAAGTAAAAAAAAAAATCGATGAAAACGTATCCTATGTCCGTCTCCTAGTTCTAAGCTACCTCCCCACCAAGTATCATCCACATCGATTAAGCCGTTCTTGAGAATTGGTGTAACTAACACAACTTTCTTTTGTATATACCTCTATATGAGACAGCAATGATTGTAGTAATGTCAGAACAATTTGATTAAACTTGCCCATACTAAATCTAATATAGGAGTAAATTAATACAAAACTATTCAATTTACTTTCTTTGTAAAACAGAGTGAAAGGTTTAAAAAAATGTTAGTCTCCTGTGATTTCATTGTAAAGTAAAAAACAGTGTTGTCGTTAAAAATTTAAGTAAACTTTCATAGATTAATATTTTCTCACGATAAAGAATTTGGTTACAATTCCAGCACTGAGTCCATCTTGTCGTAAACACATGTTGGGTCGGGGGGTTGGCTATATTATGAGATTCAATATCTTGTAGAAGGGGCCTTTTGCCAACGGTATTCAGCTCATCCTTGGCAATCGAGCTACGACCACTCAATTAAGAGGCACTATGCTGACACTTCAATCAATCTTGAGTACTCATTTGAATTGCAATTCCAACTATGTAAGCTGATTATTCTTTGATCTGTAACAAAATTTTATATGTTAGTCAGAGCCACAATTAATTTGGCACCTAATTAATCCATCATGGACGTCTAAACGTTTGTAATATTTTAGCATTCACCTTTTAAAACTGATTTTATTACGTCATAATTTTGTTTCGCATAACAACTAATAGCATAATCTTCATTTCGCATAAAGTTGTTTGGCACACACTCATTTATCATAAATTCGAATCGCATAATTTTGTTAGTCAGAATTATCTTAAGGCATACATTTTACGGCCATAATAAGCAGAACCATCATATTCCAGAAAATTCGCAGTCAGGATCTTCTTTTGACATACATTTAATACCTACCAGTAAGCGTCGTATCTGTTATGGCTTCGGCGCTGCGGGATTTGGGCGGGTTTATCGTTGTAGATGGATTCAATGCTCACGATGACAGCTACCCCTCCGCGCCTACGCAGGCTTGAATTACACTCTAGGAGTAGGGCAGACAAGACTGTGAAATGTCGGTATTGCGGCGATTTTTTACTGTCGCTATTAGCACAACATATCGGCTTCTTATGAAACTAATTTAATTTAATGTTGATAATGGTACCAATTAACAAGTAAAATTAAATTCTATAAAAAAAACTAAAGAATTATTATTTCTCTAAATATGTATTATGCTGAATAAAACCAAGCGTAGTACTTATTTTGTCATATTATGTATTGATTATGCCAAAGCAGATTATGCATAATCAAAACTGCCTTGTTACAAAAGAATATCGTTGTAAATTCAGATATGTAAAAATTCTGACAAACACTAGGTTATGCAAAATAATTTTTATGCCTGACAAATATTCGATCAACAAAGATTATGCATTGTGTGTTATGCCAAATAAAATCGGAGTATCAAGATTCTGCCAAAAGAAGAAACCTAATTTAAGCTTGTATGCTTTGAAGAACATGTTAGGATACTATATTATATTTTGTTCGTCTGAAAACCTTATATTGATGACGTTTCTGCCAATATTAGCATTATTATCAAAACTTTTGCCGAGGTACTACTAATGTAAATCATTTAATTTTAATGTTTGATAAGTCTCGTGAGACATACTAAATTAATTATTTTGTTTTTCAGCTTATTCCCGTACGTAATTATTTATAACCAGAAACTCTAGTACTTTCAAGCCACCTAGGGCAGGGCCTAGAATATTGTTCATGAACATGAGCAATATTCTGCGACATTAATAAAGTTCCTCGTCAAGCAGTTACCTACGTAATTAGAACAAAAACATAATAAATAGTTTTAATGTGATAGAAGAAAGTCTGGAGTGTAAAAACTAAAATTAAAAAAGTACGTACCGTGGGAAGTATCACTCGTCATGATTGATTTCCATCTAGAGTCCTGTTCACTGCAAATAAAAGGTTTGTATAATTACCTGAATTATCTAGATGACAAAGCACAGCATTCGAGTAGATACAAGATTTTTGAGGAATAAAGTTGACAAACTAAATGAGAAATAAATAGTAGCATCGCAAAGCAATTATTATATATAATTACCTAGAAATAATAATTATAGAGGGTAGCATAGATATTCGTTCGCGTTAATGTGTATTCATAAACAGATTAGTAAGCCAGTACGTGATAGCTAATTCTTCGTAGGGTGAACTTGAATTTGCTAGCACGTTGGTCGCAGAGCTTGTCGAAAAAATAGACCAGTGAGCATGTTAAAGAAAAGCAATTGGAATATAATTTCAATGTCACAAAATTGTAGGTACAAAACTTAGTATTTTAGTTTGAATTACTTATATTTTTAACATGCTCCTCTGTCCAACAGTGTATATCTAAAATAATGTTCAATTTGCCAAGCCTAATTGACTGAACAGCAACTTTATAGCTTACAGTTCTTCTTGTCTGAAATTCGATTCCTTCTCCGCTCTCGTGTGACTGGTTTGCGTTTGGATGTTGCTGATCTCACAAGGCTCTCCAATATCTCTTCGTCTGCTGATAAGTCTCCACTGGAAATGATAATAGTTCAAAGATTTTATCATTAATCTGATGACAGGGTATGAAAATTATAAATCTAATTAGTCCGTAAGTGAGGTAATGAAAAAATATTAGACACTTATTTTTTTATTTTGTCGTATAATAAAACAATACTTAGATAAAACGAATCAAAGTTTAGGAGTGGGGGCCAAAAGGTCATTTGTACGTATAAAATGTACATAGAAGTGACGTCACGCGACATTTCAAATCAATATATCGTCGAAAGTATTCGTTTTCGTAAGAAATTAAAAAATACGTGACTAATGGACACGTATTTTTTAATTCTTGGTGTTCTTCTTGGTGTTCCAGGTGTCCATGGGCGACGCCGATTGCTTACCATCTGCTGGATTACCGGCTTATGCCATAAAAAATGTTTTCCTGTTCAAATTTAGTACAAAGTACCTCCAACTTCTGAACGTAGATTAAGTGCAATTATTTTTAACTAATTCATTAATTCAGAGACGTGTGCGAAGTAGTTATTTGTTTCCCCTACAAAATTATAAAACTACTTACTTGACTAGAATTCTTCTGCTGTTGGGCTGACTCTTTCTTCTACCGTCTGTGAGGCTGTCGGTATCCGGGTCAGTTTTCAAAAGTTCTTTTAAAGCACTATCTGCAGTGTGGTCGCTATTTTTGTGAGAATAGTTACCCACCTGAAATAATAATGTCCCCATTTGTTAAACCAATAGCTGGTTGGAAAGGATCGTGCGATAGTGATTAGTCTGCTACCGCATTAACAAAGCTTATGCTTTAAAAATATGTGAAAAGTTATATATGAAAACAGATATATTTGATACGTTTAGGTTCACTGATCATTTTGTTTATGATTATGAAAACGTTCATGAGACATACTAAATTCTAGCATGGCTTGAAACTAGTACAATTCTTTGTCAAACCGTTACGTGAGTAAGCTGAAAACATAATAATTAATACTGATTATTTTGTCTAGTATCTGAGAAAGCATCAGTCGATTAACTTACATCAATAATCATTTTGCCTCTAGTCTTGTTTCTCTCTCTGTGATTAGCCTTTTTCTCCAACTGTTGTAGTACCCTTTCCCTAGTAGTCCTGTACTCCAGAGAAAATTCCGCTATGACCTTCAAGAATTCTGCAGGCTTGGTCTTGGGTATATCACATGGAGGCACTCCGAGGAACAGTAAGAATTTGTTAAATCTGTAACAATTGTAAGGTTGAAAACGAAGTGTTTCTTTTGTACTAATTGCATTTAGGAAAGCTGGTGCTGGTGCCACAAGTAATATTTCTTCACACACGCCTATTAAAACAATCAAACACTATCCCGCCTATAACGGTCATGCTTGTTTGGTTTCTCCCCATTCATTAACTATCACAATCCATTAGTCTTTTTAACAGCAGATGTCACTTGATTTCCATAAAAGTTTCTGAGATCCAAACTGTGTTATAATATTCAGACATATTACCTGCTCATCACCCTCTTCTTGATAACTGACAGTAGAATGATTCTCTCCGCTGCATCTGTGAGAAATTCATTTATTTTTGTCTTGAAAATCTGAGACCCATCATGTTTTGCAACGCGTTTCATATGGTCCCAAGATGCTTTGCAGTCAGATTCCAACTTCTGGAGATTCGCTGAGAGCACATCGAAATCTACTTTAGAGGCTCGGATGACAGGACCGACCTGGAAATTTTAGTCAGTTGACTTACAATACAAGTATTTATAATTTGACCAATAATGCTTTAAGGCTAATCGACTCTACACGTGACCAGAGGGCTGGCTTTTTCTTCGGACAGAAAATAAGCATTGCCATTCAACGTGGCAATGCTGCCAGTCTTCTGGGAACTTTCCCCTGTGATAGTGATGCGGACGAATACTTTGACGCCTAAATTAAGGGTATAATTTTTGTTGTTTTCTTTTACTTTCTTTTTATTTAATAGTTTAGTTGTAGTTAATTTTAAGTTGTAAATATTTATGTAGTTATATAAATTATGATAATTTCCTAAGCATATTCTCGATTACAAAATAAATATTTTTAAGTCCTAATGAAAATAAGTTTGTGAAAATACTCTTAGACATAGGGTTTGCGGTACAATAAACGAAATAAGTAAATAAATATATTAAAGTAGCATACTAACTTCACTAAAAAAGTCGGAGCTTTCGGGGAATTTTCCAATGATCATTTCGCAGATGTGGTACAGAAGGGGATGCTTATGCACGGTGTCTTTAACTTCCACAACTTTAGATAAGTACTCCAAACGGAAACCTTTGGCATAGTTTCCATTCAGGTAGTTTCCGACGGTTCTCAACGTAGACAGAATTACTTTGAAGGTTCTATTCATCTTCAATAATTCTATACCTTGCTTTAGGTCCATCAGTGGTTCGGCGATTTCTTTCTGAAATTAAAAGAAATAGATATTAGTTTGGAATATAGCATTTAATATATAATATTTTTCTGCTAAAGAAATATATTTCTTTGTTTCTTTACTCAAAAAAATTGGTTACAAATGTCAACAGCTGCAAGAACATTGGTGTCAGATTGAATTAAGAAAAATGGATCTTACCTCTAAATTGTCAAAATCCAATTTAAACACCCAAAGTTTTAGTCGAGATGACAGTTCGTTTATAGAAGCCAGAGTTAGTAGGAACTGTTCAGCACTGCCCAGTGGTAAATCCGGATTGGCGTACTGAAAAATATGTTTTAATACAATTTGAGATTAAAAATTAACTGGCTTTGCCCGATCAAAATAATTGCGAATATTGAATTCACTTTTCATGGGAGTCCCGGATTGGTAATGACGATATATTGGACCTTGGACGTCTAACACGCATCATCATTAGGAAAGAGACAAATCGTACGTGTGGTATTTAAAAACAAAGGCGTCGATGGTAAAGAAATAATATTTTATGAAATCTCTGCATAGTAATGTTATTACCTCTATAATGATATTACCTGGGCCTCCTGTATTTTAATCTTTTCTTCTTCAGTGGGTAACATAGTCAGCAGTTTTTCTATACCTTCTCTACCAACGACGGTTGCATCCATTTTCATTATAGCTGCCTTAATAGTTTGGGGTTTTGGTAATTTTTTCATTGCGATATTGATAGCGTTTGATCTTTTAGCGTCTAAAATAAGGTTTCTCTTTGGTTCCATTAATTTCTGTAAATTAAATACAAATACAAATTACATTAAATGAGAAGACAGACACTTTAATTTTTCCTAAATTTTAGTATTCAAAATAAAAATCGAGTCCCTAAAAAGTAAAGATAATAAAAATAAAATGTACTTACTTCCTAAAAGAAGCCGGAGACGTACATGAAAAAAAAGAAGAAGAAATGGTTAGTTTTACTTAAAAACTTGAGAATTACATACAGTTTTTGTATACTCTACTTACTTTGATAATCAAATCATTAGTTCTAGATTCAAATAGATGCTCCAACATAGCAGTGTCAACGCTGACCTCAGGAAGGTTGTCCCAAATAAATCCTCCGACTTTCGGCCTTATCGCAACTGGCGTTGGATTCTCTTGTATTTCTCTCCAGAACAACTTAACTGTTTTCTTATTCTTTTTTATTGTAGAGCTATCAGAGTCGTTTGACATTTCTGATGAAAGAGCTGGTTTTGGTGGAGTAGGAACGTTATTTTTAGACAGTGGAGGGAAACAACCTGGCAAAGGCGGAGGAACTCCCATTGGTGGAAACATTGTGGGTGGCGGTGGTGGCGGACCGCTAGCAGCGTTCACAGCAGGCGATGACATCTCATCATCAGAATCCTCGCGGAGATCAGAAAAATCTAAGTCGCATAAGTGGAATTCTCTATGTAGACAACCTTTTCTCAGTTCTTCCCAATGCAAATCATTCTCGGATACTTTGATTTCATGAACTTTAGGTGATTTTTCTATTGTAGGGCTCTTGATTATTTCTGTAAAAACATTAATTATCTTTTATTACTAAATCCGTTCATGTCAAGTAAATGAACATCACACAAAGATAAAAAAAGCTTGTAAAAACAATAATACCTTTTGATTGAGATTTAGCTAATTCTTCTTTGGCTTTCGATACAATTCCTGCCATATCAGAAACTCGTAATGGCTTTTCCTCAGTAGTTGGACTGACAGGGCTGGTCAACCTTTGTGCTAAATCTTTGATACTGTGTTCTCTATTCAGCAAGATTCCTCGGTCGTCCTTCACTTCTGGAGTTGTATCTGTCTGTTTTTGTCGCATGACGGTAATCGCGTCAACAGCATTCATACTATGTCCTAAAGTCCCATTCTGGATTCTCTGTTTGAGACCAGATGTATATCTTTGGTTTTCTAATAAAAATAAATATAGAAATTTAATATCAGAAACATAGTATAAGAAAATAAGATTTCAAAATAAATGAATAGCGAAAAAGAAGCAGAACAAAGCGGGTGACAAAGAAATTAGTTGTGTGTTAGTTTAAGCACAAACCATTCTTTAAAACATCTGCTAGATTAAAGTTCTTCGTTGTCCTATTCGTGTATTTATCTTCGTCTTCGTGATGCCCGTTGACTCCATTCGTCAAACTGTTACCATTCAAGTTACTGGTAGTATTTGCGTAGTTCTTATTATTGGTGTAAGTTCCATTCGTGTAAGTTCCATTAGTCCCATTTGTACAACTCCCATTGGTGTTGGTATAATTCCCGATAATACTCGGGAAACTCACATTAGAACTTGAAAAACTTCCATTAGTGCTGGTGAAACTTCCATTAAGACTTGAGAAACTGCCATTTGGACTTGCGAAGCTACCGTTAGCACTCGTCAAACTGCCATTGGATGTGGAAAAATTTCCATTTGAACTTGTGAAACTGCCATTGCCGCTCGTGAAGCTCCCATTGTTGTGGAATAAGCCATTGTAGATATCACTAGAGTGGTTCAACATCTCCTGTTGCTGAATGATATGATGTGCCTGCCTCGCGAAACGATCTCGTCTTCTCCTTAAAGCTGAACTGAGTTCTTTGTTCTCTTTATTGTGGTCAGTGAGCGGTGGTAAGAATGAACGAATATTATTCGTTAATTTGTTGTCTGGCTCAGTATGAGTGATGACTGGTTTGGCTGTGGTTAGTGAAAAACAGCACAAAATAAAGACAACTTGATTATATGAATGTTGTTTAAAATGCTCTGCTTTTCAAATTTCAAATAAACTTGACTAAAACTCGCTCGTAATGAATTTATGCTTTTTAAACAACATTTACCTCTATGTGAACAAACAAGTACTTTAGGATTCAGGTCTAAAAATGAAGACAAATTAATATTTTAATAGTTGCAATATGGAGAAAAATGTCTTAGTAGATTTAAGGTATGAACTGGCATACCATGCAGAAAACTATATAATTAAAATGAGTATAATAAATTAAAGCACACCAAAGAATAAAAAAAGAACTCTGAACTCTGTTACATGTTGTCACTGACCTTTTTCTTTGCATTGTTGTTTTTTAGACGTTCTTTTCTCACTATTTAAGTTTATGTTTCTGCGGCGTATTGAGTTGATTACCGAGTCATCCAATTGCCTGAAAAAGAAAACAAATTGCTTTGGCAAATGACTTAGGTCCGGAGCTCACTGCCGGTACGGCACGGTATGAAATGGTAAATGATTTTATTTCTAATCAAGTTATTTTGAATCTTTATGTTACGCCATTGCATCTTGTGAGACGTGTGTTATGAACTCATGACAGAGTAGTTGGGTTTTCAGCATACCGTAGCATGCTACAGCGCAGTCTGCCTTGTCACGCCAGTAGTGAGAACCGGCTCTAATGAGGCTTTGAATACATTTCTGATTAAAATATTGATTTATAACTAAAACCTGTTTGTAAAAAAAATATTGTGTTAACAACAACTTACTTAAGTGCTGTTCCCGTTTCGTCACCATCCTCATATAGCAAAACAGCTTCAAAAATTTGCAGTTGCCTCAATAGATCTAAATCAGTTCCTTGTTTTGACATATACAGCTGTATAATATCATCTATGCCTTGATCCTGCAAGGCATCCACTTGATCGTAGTAGGTGTCCCTATCAGGGACATTGTTTAAGCATCTATTGATCAAAGTAGTAGCATAAATGAGAAGTTCTGTGTCGGATGCATCGAAGTCCTGAAGGATCTTCATAATGTTGTACCATGGTTGTCGAGCATTAGAGTTATCCACGGTCACTATGGCATCTATGAGGAGCATACAGTTCGGTTCGGTGTATTCGACAAAGACTAGAAGAAGTTTGAGAGCTGTTTTGACTACGTGACGAAATTTGCTAGAAATGAGAGCATAGAGCCACTGCACACAGCGCTGGTGGCCCATCACCCCGTGCATACCGTCGACATAGAGCAAGATCTGTAAAAGATAATCATAATTTTGTCTCAATCAAAATATGTTATTTTGTATTATTGAGTAAAAAATTGTTTTCGATAATTGACTTGAAGTGTCTGACAATAAGTGAATGCTATTTTTTAAATTTTTAGAAAAAAAATTCTGTCATATTGTGTGAACATAGGTACGTTGTACTGTCATTACATTTCTGTTTTAGTTTTGATAGTGCTATAATATTGTGAAGATACAGTAGAGGCAATGAAGAAGATTTCCCAGGATTTTAGCTCATCGGCTACTGATTATTATTTGTTTACGTTACTTTATTATTGTTATTTCTATTAAAAGTCTAAAGAAAACATGACCCAAATAATTGTAGCATTATTATACTAGGGTAACGCGAAAGTATTTTGGGATGTTTGTTATTTAATCACGCCTAAACGTGTATTTGGCATACATAGAAGTTCATGGATGACCAATCTTTGAATTTAGGACATAATCTAATTCTAATCCAGCGGACCGTAGTTACAAGAAATCTGGAATAGGTGATTGGATTTGAAATTAGATAGAATCTGTGAAGCTAATGCAAGGTAAATCCTATTTGATATTCGGATATCAACGGCACTCTTAGGCAAAAACACTCTCACACACACGTGACGTTGTCCCTACCAAGTTATTACGAATAACTAGCAACAAAATTCGTCACAAATAAAGTTTATAATTAACATTTTCCTTACCGGTATCGGTGAAGCTGCTTTTTTTTTACAAAAAATACACTTAGTTTAGTTCAGAGTTCTGCTATTCGAATGTAATTGTTCGTATTTCATATTCGCATGTTTGTCAACAAAACTTTTAGAACAAAATTGAAAAACTTATTTTACGTAAAATGTTACCTGTCCGAGTGCTCGTAAGATATAGTCCAGGTAGTTGTGGTCAGCCATGTTGCCGACTTGCATGAGACAGTCCAGGCCCTTATTCGCGACGAATTCGTGCACAAGATCTTTGTCGGACTGAAGGATTTGCTTGAGAGTGAACAGGGCTCTGCGAAGCTCTCGTCCTTGAGAGTGGAGCAACCTCTCTGTAAAGTTTAGAGATAATAATTAAGTATAAGGTCACTATGGTATTTGGTTTAACTTCTTCATGTGTATTTTTGACAAGGAAACTGTAATTCTGCAAGACACAAAAACACGAGGGTTCCATAGTAATGCTCCTGTCAAGCCGTAGCCATAGTTACACCCTTGCGTTAAGTATTACTTGGGGACGGTCACGAAGTTTTGACTTTCTGTCTATGAGAAGTATTAGACTGTACTCAGTCTAATACTTCTCATAGACATTATTTACTAATAATGACTATAAATATTAGAAAAAAAATTGAAGAAAATAGAGGAAACTGAAAAGAAAGTATTATGAAACCCGGAACTGTATTTGGAATGCATCAGCATTCCTCAGCATTGACACATCCCTTCCCTCATGTTTTCCCACCTCATATTTTGTTTTTACTACCTACTCTAAGTTTCTACGCTGCTCCTCGGGGAAATATGAGCTAATGCATTGCTAAGTTCGAAAAACAATGACACTAATCGATGTCCGAAATTAAACTTGTTTTATGGGTAACGATTTAAAGTTTCAAGTTGAAACCCTCTGGTATCAGCTGATTGAGATCCTTTAGCACATGTATGACGTGAATGATGAGAAAAACTTTATTTGAATAAACTACCGAGACTGGCAGATCTATGTTCGATAATAAAAATTAATGTAGTTTTCGGATCTTCAAATAATTTGCAGTGGAGTTTGCTATTATGCCTGTTATAGGTACGGTCTCTACCCGATATAAGTACATGGTACCTCCTGGAATGCGTGTACCTGCACCTGCTGGCTTCAAAGACTAACAGGTAAGAATCTATGTACATACATGTTGGTGTATATTATGTGGTCGGAAAAACTTACCAATGATTGCGTGGACGCGAACAGATAATTGAGTGCGAAGGACCAGGGCATTTTTGCGACTGAAAAGAAGAAAATAAGAAATATTAAGTTTCATTAAGTTAGGTGTAGCCTTTTTGAAGATTTTATTTCTTTAACATTCTAAGTGTTGCACGCAGTCTGCTGTTGCGAATCCAGTATTTGATAATAACTAGTTTAGCCATTCTTGAAGTCTAAACATTAAGTAAACCATCCTTTAGATGACCTACAACAGTAGCAAATAAAAATAAAGATCTACCGTCGGAGGTCAACGATGGTACTACTTAAATAATGACGTCATTAATGTAGCAAATTCAGTATAATTATGTATTAATTTTCAATATTAATCGAATGGAATTGAATGGAATGGAATTTGTCAGTTAGGACCAAAACTTCGTAAGAATCAGAGCAAAAACTCAAAAACATACGACAAGATCACGCCTTTTATTGCCCGAACGGTCGATTAGAGGTGCATGTAATTTACTGAAGGAAATAACTAGTTTGATTAGCTATGGGTTCCGTATAATAGGATTGCGTCTCTGGAGTATTGATAACACATGTCGAATATGTGAAAAAAAATTATGTTGTCCCAGAAGTCGAACGCTCGATCTCGGCTCTACAATGACGCTTATATTATATCCCACTCCACCAAAGAGGAAATGTAAACGTTCCATATTTCAGCATTTTACTTAATAATTTTGAATTCTGAGTGTTTCCATGGTTTTAGGTCAGATTTTTGGATCGGATTAGGCATTAAAAGGATTATTACCTAGCACTAATAAAGTCTGTAATTGTCCGCGGTGAATAGTAATACATTCATAATGATAGATTCGTCCTTATTATATGTAAATATTAACGTAACAGGCAAATGGTCAGTGTTTCTTATAATTGTAACTATTATAGAGGTAAGCTCCGTGTAATTGTAACTATCGTAACTCCTTCGGAGGACAAAAGGAGAGATATTATATTTAATATTTTAATTCAAGTATAATAATGATTACAGCATTACAAAACTAGAGTGCACTTGTTTTTGAATAACAAATAGGCGGCATTAAGAGGTTCATAACGTTAACATTTGAAGTAAAATTATCCCAGCAACCTTAATATTTACATGATCTAGACATCGAATAGATACTTATCAATAAATGACATTTCATTTCTGTTGGTTGAATGTCCAACTTTCGTTCTAAAGTGATCCTTTCATCACCGCTTTTGATTTTAGTTGTCCGCTTTACATGGTATGCCTCAATACATCGTACATGATATAAGTTATTATGAAATAATCAAATCTTATTTTGTGGGTATAACAACATTATAACGACAATAATTATTGCGAAATATCGATGAACATAAATAAAATTAAATTTATTACCTAATTAAAGAAGTCATGATTTTTATACTTAGTTAAAATATACTTGTAACTTGACATTTAACTTCCCTGTATATGGAAAAAAAGAAAAAGGAAAAATAAAATGTAATCTCTACTCTAGGAGCTATCTAAAATAGTCTTGAACTGACTGATAGACAGATTGACAACGCTTTGTACATATAAACAGAACATCGAAACGAAATTCAAAGGAAACCAGCCTTTTGTGTTTGACATAATATTATATTAAGTAAATGCCTTTTGTATTTGATATAGTATTAAAAGAGAAACGAATAGAGCTTCTTGCTTGTTCTTCTTCACTCGAATCTACATTTTGGAATGAGCACCTAGCTTCACTGACGGATTAAGGTATAGATTTATATTTTTATGGAATAGGAGGCAAACGGTCAGACGGATAACCATGATGGTAAGCGACCATCGCCGCCCATGGACAGCCGCAACACCAAAGAGTCAAATGTGCGTTGCCGACCTTTTAAAAATGAAATTGACATAAGTGCTTATTTACTTTGAGTCTACTCAGACAAAGATGTACTAACAATAGACACTCATACAAGTTGTTTTTCGGAAGTTATCTTCTTTTACTTTGAGTCTTAATTTCATTGCGAATAATAGTATAATATTCCAAAAGAATAAGTCTTGTAATAAGCATAATAATATTTATTTTCGTGGTTTGTTGTGGTGGCCCGGAGGTTAAGGCGTCCACTTCTCATGCATGATGGTGCGGCTTCAAAACTTATCAACGGCACGTACCAATGTGACTTTTTCCGAGTTATATGTATGTACTTTCTAAGATTATTTAGATACCACTGACAAACGGTAAAGGAAAATATCGTGAGGAAATCTGGACTAATAATTTCTAATTCATCATCATCATCAACAGCCTATAAATGCCCACTGCTGAGCAAAGCCTCTTCTCACACGGAGAAGGTTAGAGCATTAATCACCACGCTTGCTCAATGCGGGTTGGCGATTTCAAACTTATAATTAGAAATTATAAGTTCAGGTTTCCTCACGATGTTTTTCCTTCACCGTTTGTCAGTGGTGTCTAAATAATCTTAGAAAGTACATACATATTATTTCTAATTATTAGTTTGAAATCGCCAACCCGCAATGAGCAAGGGTGGCGATTAATGCTCAAACGAGAAGGCTTTGCTTAGCAGTGGGCACTTATAGGCCGTTGATGAATGTTTATTTATTGAACGTGAATTTAACTACTTATTGAAAAAAAATATATCAGCCAAAAATACTTAAATTATGAATGCTTCCTGTAACTCAATGCTTTTTTCGAAGTAAAAACACTGAGTTATTTCTAAGGTTTCTAGTAGTGACGAGTTCATAATTTTAAACATATGGACACTTTCTTTTCCTTGCATTATTATTAAAGTCGTGCACAAAATTTAATGTACATTTTAATCAATAAAAACATTACAATTATACACCTCAAATGATTTGCGATGGAACTAATATTTATCATTGAGAAAACTTGATAGGGATATATGTCTGTTTTTAAACTCACATATCTTCATCGAAGAAATCATCATCTTCGTCCTCCGACATGTCATAGTCCAGGTCCAGATTGAAATTCACTTTAACGGGCACTTCTTCATCAGCTATACCAGAATCTAATGATATTTGTCTGAATTTACAAATCGGTGCAGTTTCAAGATGTGCATTTTCCTCGGCCAAGTCGGTTCGTGTGAAGTTTCGCAAGTTCTCTTCCATTTTTCTCCCATCGATTCTATACAGCCTGCTCTTTATTGTTGTTCACTTATTCTGCACTTAATTTACAAGTAACTAGCACTGAGGATATTAAAAAAAAAATCACGCATTTAATTTAAATATTATTCGTTAAATCAATTTTAAATTTCGATCGCGGCGTTCTTATTTTTAAATCACTGTGTCTAGTTTTTATAGGTCAGCTTTGTGGGGCTTGCGTCTCTCATCGCTCCCCGACGCGAACTGAGGGTATCGCGTTCATAATCACTAAAATTTGTTTTCTTCATCCCAAGTTACACATTCACACCCTGTACATGAGTTTTCGCAGTGTAAGTTCATTGTTTAAACGAAAAGCAAGTTTTTGTAGACGTTCGACTTCATCGCGATTGAGCAGAATCGAAAAAAACAGTAGCTAAACAAAACACGGGCGGTTTCGCTCACTGCTAATACCCATACTTTCTATAGTGACGGTATATGACATGACATGGTGACGAGAAACTAATAAATTCTTCTTGTAATTAAATAAGTTACATCAACAAGATGTGTTTGGGTTGGTTACGACTCCCTTTTAAAAAGTCCTTATTAATTAATCATAGAAATACAGTGGGTTAAAAGTTCAGAGTAGCCCTTATTTAAATTAGAAAGTTTTGTTGTTTTGTTAAGGCAAGGATGTTGAAAAATACGGACGTAATGTCACTTAGAAATGATTGAAGTACTCAATTATCATCGTGGTGTAATGTATGAAGTACTTGCAATACCGTAATGTATGAAGTGTAATGACGACCCTTGTCACGCGACAGATGTCCTTTGCGTCAATGTGTGTGTATTTTGCGTGTAAGTCTATAGTAGCCAGGTGCCACAGTCGTCCTTGTTCTACGGATTAAGAAAAGAAAATAAGGATTTTACAGTATTTCATGAGAAATGGGTGTACCTTTTGTAACCAGTAAAAGGCTGTACCTACAATAAATGAATAAAAAGATTTGTCGCATAGATAACTAATTTACAGAGGAAAAATTCATAGGTATTTACAATGTTAAATTAAAACCCTATTACAAAAAAAGATCAAATTCACATTCTCGTACATATAAAACCGCGAATCTAGTCGTTTACCCGGTTACAAGTGTAACAGTAACCCAAATATATGGACATGTGTCGAATCCGGTGCTGATCTATTTCTGATCCCATGGAAAACGGTGCGACGACCTTTGGTACATAGAGGCAACGTATTAATTAAAACCTATAATTAATATACTAACATTACTTAACTTGATTACTACTAAAAGTTCTTTCTCCTGACCTTTGCCTGGGAAGTAGGTTGCGGTCAGTATTACCTCTATATAGTTATCGTACTCTAATGCTCTAATTTGGAGTAAATGCGTTGTCAATATTATGTGGTGTTAGTATCTAAGTTAAATTATTTATCGAATTTATAATACTGTTGCTGCGTTATATCGTGTATTGTGTTACATGCCCAAAAAAGTAGGCAAAATTTCATATGGAATGGTCCTTTCCTAGGGTGCTAGGGCTGTACTTCAATCACAGTATCTAATTAACTTGAATTATTGTAATGAACAGAATAGTGCATACCTAGTAATATTTTACCTGGGAGGTTTCCAATGTATAGCAAAAAATTACTGCCCAATGCCTTTACTTCATGGAATAAAGACGTTATATTCATATTACCTCTATAATAAATTAATAAATATTTTTTTATTTTTCGATTGCTATCTGTAAGAACTGTGTATAACTTGTAAGCTGTATATGGAAGGCTGAATGCAATATAAGCTTGCGTGTCTTTGATAAGTGTGCCAGTTCAATACAGCGAACTTTTTTGAATGAGCAATGTAAATTGTTACATTGAAATATTGTTTTCGACTTCCTAAAATCAAACAAAAATCGAAAGACATTCCTTACTTTTGAGAGATACATTCGGACATATCTAGATCTGGATGCCTCTACACCAATCAATCGATCTTGAAGTCCTTTAGGGCGGACTATGTTTTGTGGACATGTTGATGACTGTAGGATAAACATAAAAATACAACTAAATCGTGGTACACGCCACGTGACAATTGTCACCAAAGTATTTAGTGTCTGTTACCTGCGTACCTAAAAAGTATGTTTTGTTTGCTAATTCAATTCTGTTGAAAAGTAGTATTAGGGGATTATTAGAAACGTGAGTTCGGTGCTAAGTAGTTATGCCTGTATTTATTGTCACAATACACTAATTAGGTACTTAGGTACATCTTAGATCAGGCCATCAAACAAATGAAAAACGCTATTCGAACAAGCGCATAGAAAAGTCAATGCATGAGGTAGGTGGACGACACTGACATTCACCAGAATACATACCTGCGTCAAGCCCATACATTGACTTTGTATGCTGCATGGCTGCATCTGGTGTTAGAGAATATGTCTCATCGATGTATTTATGATCCAAGCATAGGTTGATGTAACTAAGGTCCTACACCTTAGTAGTACCATAGAAGTACCTATACATACTTCGGACTTACTGATTATTGTCAAAAAGCTAACGCTAATGTTAAAAAGAATCGGATAATTCGCTGAAACCTTATCTTTTATGGCGGAAAAATGCCGTATCCTTTAGAATGTTATTTCCTCAATATTTTAATGGAAGGGGTTAATTGGTTTTGTTTAGCTGCTCCGGAGGATGTCTGTCTGGCCCGCTGTACGATGGAATCCGATCAAATAATATGTATATATTATTATGAGATGGTAATAAATTGTAATCAGGGTAAAATCACACGGAGACATGGCTGTTAATAATTATGATTAGCGCAATACGTACCTATTATGTCCTCAATCAGATTCGGGGCATCCTAGAACCACACTTGGCTGCCACTTCACCAAAGAGTTGCCAGAGATCAGCCAAGATGAGATCGCGGTATCTTTCTGAAGACGATATGTAACGAGATGATCCGATAAAGAACTAAAGCCATCGACGTAGCCCAAAGGATTAGCAAGCTGAAATTGTAGTCACATTGGTCGAAGAATCGATGACTGTTGGAGTACACGTGTTCTGGAGTGGAGACCGTAGAGAGGCAAACGTAGTGTAGGGCGCCCTCCAGTTATGTAGAGTAACAATATCAGCAAAGTGGCTGGTAGTGGTTGGATGAGTAGAGCTGAATATCAAGCTCAGTAGCGTGCCATTGGAGATGCCTATATCTAACAGTGGACGAGAACAGGCTGTTGATGAACTTATAGACTAAACAAGATTCTAGATTACAGTTGAATCAATATTTGTTTGATCATGGAATTAGGTTAAACTGTTAAATAAGAACTCGTGATCATCAGTCAACGAGGCAACCGCTTGAAGAACGGGACAGTCGTCAACATGAGGAAGACAAAATCATTGTCATTCATTAACTTTCAAATTACTGACCCCTACATTTGCAGTTCCTTGCCAATCGTTACGCAGGATATAGCATCCAATCGACTTGAATAAAATAATCATTTGGAACCTTTTAGTAATTTTACTCCCGTTCAACTTTCAATACGAGTATCATTATTATATTCTTATAATAATGATACTCGTATTGAAAGTCACATTCTTGTGATGATAAAAGTTTATTAGTCAGTCGAGTTTAGGAATGCCTTAAGGTTGACGTCCCGCCCTGAGGACACGGTGGAACACACGGTGGGAGAATGCCCTGCGTGGGCTGACCACCGCCGTACCCTCAGGGAAGTGATCGGCGATGGCGACCTCTCGCGTCCGGGCCTAGTGCAGGCCATGATGCGGAGCGAGGGAGATTGGGATGCCGTCTTCTCCTTTTGCGAAGCAGTCATGCTAGCTAAGGAGGAGGCGGGACGCGTGAGGCAGCGAAGCGCTGCCTCCTCGCAACCCAGCGATCGCGAAGGACACACCGGGCGTCGGGGATCGCGGGACGATCTCCGGCCACCGTAAGCGCGGGCCTGCGGACGGCGAGCATGGGTGGCTCCCTGTCCGACCAGAAACAGACCCGAGCGTACGGCGCGTCGCATTCCGCGCGCGCCTCAAAGAGCCATCAGACCACCACAGATGGGGCCCAATAGGGCCGATGCCGATTCGGAGTCGCGGAGAACCTAACGGGTAACCGGGGCTCCGGCTCGACGTGCAGGAGAAGGAACGGGGTGGTTTTTAGTCAGTAAGAGTCTGACACTCCCTACCGCCTCACCCAGGCGGGAGCAGTCATTCGATCATTTTCCCGCCTTAAAAAAAAAAAAAGGTTGACGTCAGCTTTGCAAAAAGGTGTTAAGAATTTAAATATGCATATATTTTGTAGTATGCATGTCGTTAAAGAAAGAATATACAATATGTTTATCTGTGTTAGGATACACTACACGTAGAATGCATAGTTATGTTACTCAAATTATGCATGGTTTAGATTCGATATGAAAATGATTAAGTGTTTAGTCACCATTTTTCGATTAAGTATTTTGCGGTTGTTTTTAAAAGAATAAATTGTAATAGGATAGATGTCTAATTTTTATTTTAATGTCCATCTGGTAGATTATTTTAAATCATTAGACACGTATTTTTATTGTCTTACAGAAACGAATACTTTCAACGATATATTGATTTGAAACGTCACGTGACGTCACTTCTATGTAGGTACATGCGCGTAATTAACATCTGATGTAAATCCCAATTATTTAATCAAATTACTAAAAAACTTAACTAAATCTGCCATCTCAATGGATGGTGGATTTAGTGGATATTAACTCATATGGGAACTGAAGGGGAATACTACCGGAAGAAAGCAATAAGTGGCAGCGAGGGAGCAACGACGCATCTCGTTTAAACTATAAAGTATAGTATCATTTAATAATTTATACAAATCAAACTGCGTTGTTTTTTTTTCGTCAACCAAAGGGCGTCGGGATTCCCGTTTGAGATTGTATCTTGAGTTAGGTTTGACTAAAATTGTCTGTGAGTAAGGAGTTTGGAGTAGCAGTACATCTTTGTACATGGTTGCACTTTAGGGTAATACTGATAATGATTACAGGCCATAGGTACATTGGAATTGTATATTTACCGGTGCCGGTTATACTTATCTCCTGCCTGATAGATATAACCAGCACAGCACTCGCACGATGCAAGGGATTATCACACTTAGGCTCTTTTCTTTGTTTTTTTTTTAAATATTTGATGGGGCGACGTTTGACCACTATCTCGCCTGGTGGTAAGCGATGATGCGGTCTACGATGTAGCACGTCGTCCCATAAGCAACCTATTCACTCGGGCCTTGAAGACTCCCAGGTTATACCCTTCAGTAAATACAGTGTCGAACGCTTTTAGCGCGAATACGTAATTCAGCAGTTTGCTCACCTGTCCTGTAGACCTTCCAATTCTTCTTCTTGCTCGCCCAGCGTTGAGTCCAGGTCCAAATAAGGTCCATAGTCGCCGTCTTTAAACACTTGGAGCGTTGCGTCATCCAACTGCAACAAAAAGAAGAATATATTTAGTTATTGGTGTCTCAATTAACACTCTATTGATTTTAGAACCTGTCTAAAATATTGTGTTAACCAACAATTCACATATCTTGATATCTTTATGGTTTTTAATTAAAAATAACCTTTAAGAAAAGCACACGACCGGCGTGCTTGGTTCCCCTTGTTGGCTTAAGTACCCTGATCGATAAAAAATTATGAATACATTTTTAAACCTTATCGTCTTGTTATAAAGTCGATAACGTATTGAAAATATGTGTGCGGTATGTGGGCCAAACAATCAAACTAAACAACTGCATAGACAATAGCAATATAATTATAGTACATTACTAGGTACTAGTATATACTATACCCTGTCTATATAGACAGGGTATAATTTACAGAAATAGAAACGGATTAAATTATTATTGAAAAATCCAATCCTTAATGAAAGGCTCATGTGAGCTCCATCTATGAGTCGCTGTGGGAACTACCAATATACATGGCATCTTCTCCATGTAAACTTCATAACATTTGTTAACAGTTTGTAGCTTTAGACGGAGTATTTTTCGGATAAACACTAAAATGAATTAACTACTGATTATTACTCATTTGTACTCAAGTATTTATCTAGAAAGGTGGATAAATACCCATTATTAAGTAGTGTGTGCTATAAGTGCCATCTATTTTCAAATCGGTTAAACCTGTAAGAAAGTGCCATCTATTTTCAAATTGCTTAAACCTATAAGAAAGTGCTATCTATTTTCAAATCGCTTAAACTTGTAAGAAAGCACCATCTATGGTATATAGCTATAATCATTTTATAACGTGGCGTCATCTATAGAGTGTGCGATAACTAAATAAGTTTCAATTAATATGGATAGATGTCGCACCAATGCACTTTTTTGATGATTCCTGTATTTTATTATCTCCGTAAATACCGGTTAAAACAACATAAATCCATGTTTAACGATGAAATACACGCTTATTTGAAACAAATAAGGCATTATTTCAACATTTATATTTTTTAAATATTGCTTAATATCATTGATTTTATAGATTTTTATGAAAGGTATTAAATGCAGAAACTCAGAAAAATATTAATTTTTCAAAAATATTCGCAAAGTCTCCCATTTTTTGATAAAATGACCCTTACGGAGTTTAGCTCTCCCTGCTCTGCTCCTAAGTGTCGTAGCGTGATGTTAGATATCCAGTGGTTTTCCCCAAGAGTGTGGCTTTTGTACAAAATTTATTTTTTTCAAATCCGTCCATTAGTTTCTGAGATAAACGTACTCAAAAATTATTGTTCAAAATTACTCATAACATCACGCTTCTTATTTCGAAAAGGGGTCAGTAGGTGATACACGAGGCCTTTTCCGTACCCTGTGCAAAATTTCAGGCTCCGTTCTCACATTTTATTTTTTGGCCCGAAAAAAATCGTGTGTTAAGCCTTGATTCATTTTCATGGTTTTGAACTAATTATTTTTTATTATTTTTTTAATCATATTTTCATGTTCATATACACCCAAATATTCCATTTTCGCAAAAAACTTTTTCTTAAGTACTTAAATATAGAAAAGATTTGAAATAAAGTCGGCGCGCTCCTTCAATGTTATAAATTAAATGTAACATCACGATTTTTATACAAAAAAGGGTAGGCAGATGTAGTACGAGCCTGTATTTGCACACTGAGTATAATTTCAGAATTGTTAGAATTTTGTCCTCTGAAAAAATCGGACAAATGAAGGCTTAAATTCGGTTCCCTTAGTTGAGTCATATTTTATACCTCTATTATTTATTGTTATGATTTTTATAGGTATATACCAAGGTATATGTATAATTTAATTTACATACCGTTAAATCATAAAGCTATATTTCAAAATTAATAAATAAATCTAAGACTACGCGCGTACGAATGACTCAAATATGTTAGGTACAAAGTTCGTCATATAATGAGGTATATGGTAGATATTATATGTGTGTAGAAATAATAAATAAAGTTTTACCGAAATGTAGTATTTTAGACAAGATGAGTCAGGCTAGTGTATGGGCTATTGAAAAACTATCCGTTTTCGTAAACTTCATAGCATCTGGGAAGTGTAAAATATATGTTTTATGCTGTTCTTGTTAAGACTCTATCGTTAAATATTGGTTGCCGACCAACCCTTTAACTTCTTAATCCCCGATAATGAAAAATTCACATCATTTGTTCATACAAAATTAGTCTCTAAAAATCGGAAACAATTTATATAATGGAGTAAATGCATAGCGGTCACGGGTGACCACTTGGGGACTGGGCAGAAACACACAAACTAAGAGCAGAGTAATAAATAATGTTACACCAGTAAACACCATTAGATATGCCAAGTGTTAAGTGCTAACCACTTAGCAGTTATAATAAATACTCTGCGAAATGTATCAAGATGAAATTGATCATTAGTACCCGGTGAGAATATTAAACTGATCCGATCATAGTTTGTATTTAATCCTAATTGTACTAATTCAATTGACTGCAATATCAGCTTATCAGCTACAATCGCAAGCGCATCTGAAGACTGTGTCTTCGACTGTAGGGGATTAATATATTATAATGGTAAACGGACTCAGAAAAATAATCAATTAGATAATGTACTGCACTCGTCAGTCGTCTATCGTGTTAGCATTTATAATTTCCTTTTCAACGACTTCATGACGTTAAAACATTAAATGGCTGCGTTACGCGCATTAAAATTTGATCCGCTCGCCACGCATGACATTACAAAAAACATGTACCAACCTACCTACCTAGGTAATGCTTTGGAACTGTGTCTAAATACGTAACGTTCTATTTTGTAGCAAAATGTGGGTAACAACTGATTTTCTGAGACCTTAGTATGAGTTTATTTTACGTTTAAAGTAATCGTAACGAGTACGTGTTCGGCGCTCTGATTGGTTGGTTCATTGGCGCCGGCCAATCAGGGTGCCGAATAATTTAAACGTAAATGAAACTCGTACTAAGGCCTCAGAGTGCCGAACGCGTACTCGTTTTCAAATTAAACTTGTACTACGGCCTCTGATGGTGATCATGACTTTTCTATCGTGCTAAATTTGGAATGTATATACTCATTACTCTCGTATTGTTTCAGGAATAGTTGCACCCAGGTTTATGCGTCACATATTACTTTTTAGTTCTTATTGCATGGCAGTTTTCAGACATACGACCTGATTAAGGTCGCAGGGAGCCTCAGGAGATTGCTTCCAACCCCCTATCTAGAAGTCATTGGGTGAAGTCCTATGTTCAGCAGTGGACGTTTTATGGTCAATATGATGATGACGATGAGGATGACCGTTTTCAAGGTAAAAAGTAGCAATCTTTAGTATCCCAACTTCATAGCCTATGTGACTTTATCAAAATAGTTAACATAACATCACGCCTTTTATCCCCGAAAGGGTAGGCAGAGGTGCACATTATGCCACTGTATAATGTAATACCCAGTTTTCACTATTTATGTTATGAGTCCCTTGTAATAGAGGGTGAGTCTATTGCCATATACCGGGTACAATCCAGACTCCGTGCTACTACTGAGAATTTTTTTAAATACCCAGAAATACTTTGCCTGAACCCGGGAATTGAACCCGAGACCCCTTGCCCGGCAGTCGCACTTGCGACCACTAGGCCAATGAGGCAGTCAAAATAGTTATTAGGAGTGTTTACAGTAAATAATGATAAAACACATCCTCGTTTACAATAATTATTACAATAAAAAAATCGAGGCATCTTTTAAATATATTTTACCCAATTTTGAGACATGAGCCTTCGTTGCAATCTACATTTATGATAATTATATTTGTCTTGATGTAACGCACTATGTCGTGATGGCCCGGAGGTTTAAGAGGCCCGCTTCTCATGCACGAGGGTGTGGGTTCGGAACCTACCAACGGCAAGTACCAATGTGACGTTTTCCGAGTTATATGTACTTTCTAAAATTATCTAGACATCACTGACAAACGGTGAAGGTAAACAACGTGAGTTTGTAATCGCCAACCCGCATTGAGCATACGTGGTGATTAATGTTCAAACCTTCTCCGTGTGGGAAGACGCTTTGCTTTTAATATCGATTCCTAAATAAATAGAGATATTTGCATTTTCATGCCGTGTCCGTTGGCGGGCCGCCAAACTACAACTCTTTATTCGTTTCAGTACCTAGGTGTTGGAACTATATACATGTCGAAAAACAGTGTTTATCGCGTCAAAAACGTTCGTAACTTTGTTTTATATCAATTAGTTGCTAGTTTACCAAAACGTCGATATTAATAGACGTTATTGAAAAGTATTTAGATTGTTTTTATGTAGGTATCAGCGTGGTGTTCCTAACTGGCAGGATTTATCATCATCATCATCATTATCAACAGGCTCTTCTGACCAACGGCCTCTTTTCACACTGAGGAAATTTGAGTGTTAATCTTGCTCAATGCGTTGGCGATTTCAAACTTAGAACTAATAATTATAAGCCCAGGTTTCCTCACGATATTTTCCTTCACCGTTTGTCAGTGGTGTCTAGATAATCTTAGAAAGTATCTACACATAACTCGGAAAAAATCACTTTGGTACTTGCCGTTGGTAAGTTTCAAACCCCTTATGCATGAGAAGCGGGCGTCTCAAACCACAACGAAATTTAGATAGGAATTATCAGGGGTGGTTTAATCTATTTCGTTGGTCGCAAGCGCAAAAATGGTGTCTGGTGTATGAATAATGGGCTGTTGTCTCAACAAGTGAAGACTGAGTGTTTAAGTCTATAATGTGTGTTACTCTTCATAGCCCTTAAAGGAATAAAAATGTTATGTGCTGCAATGTCTTAAATAGTACAAGGTTTATTGCTACGAATGAGTTCAGTTCGCTTCCCGTACGTAAATAGTAAATAAACAAGATCTACTCTACTGATTATTCTTCGATATTAAATAATATTATTTATGTAAGATTGGTATGCAAATTATCGTCAATGCTTTCGTTACTTACCTACAATTCCGAATTCGATTACCGAAATCGTGCTGATTGTGACGTCAAACATTCAATGCAAGTGTTAATATTGATAACGCTTCAAGTCTATCATTGAAGGATATCTATTAGCGACAAAATTTTGTTCTAGAATCAGTGTTTATGATCCCCTGACGTACTTATATAAATGTCGACCAAATAGCATCCACAGAGACGTCTGAACTGCATTATTTTTAGGCCTTCAGGTTTTCTGGATTTCGTGCCTTGTGTAAATATGTTTAAGATACTAGTCACAATTGTCCATTCTAAAATGTAACATGATTGAAAAATAGTATAATACTTGACCCACCTCGGACTTTGGCTATAGTTAGGACTACATCGGATGCTTTTGCTTAGCTACTTTGTCTTGTATACCTAGTCATTCCTTTTTGACTAAGAAGGAAGGAAACCGAATAATTATGTCATGTTCACAGACACATACTTGTCGGCGATTGTCTCAAGTTCTCATCTACTCACACAATAAAATTGGCGTGACTCAGTTCAACTGTTCAGAGTAACACCATTTGTTTTTATGAACCAGTCTTAGCATATGCATACTGGTATTCCTTGTGTGTCTGTAAATATAACTTTTTATTTGGTAAAAATAAAGGCTTTCAATTTTCCATATCTATAAAAAGAATTGTTAAGGAAACTTAAGTGAATAGGTATTTGTTTTATACAACGAATGACCTTCAAAGGACCATTGCCTGACTCCTGACTACGGTGAAACAAAATGCAACATACGGAATTTACGGAATGGAACATTTTAATCGATATGTTTTTCATTAGGATTTTCCCAAAAATGGTTATGCATGCGTTTGCTTAATTATTAATTTAATGTTATTATGCAGCAAAATCGGGCAATTATTGGTTGAAAAAACGTGACTCCAATTTAACATTTTATTTAGTAAGAATTTAAATTAAATAAATATATACAACTTTTAATATAAAAAAAACTAAAATATGTACCTATTAATTCTAAATTAAAAAATATTAACGCCTTGTGGGTCGAATGGACACAGATGAGACTCCCAAAAATGAGATATCACGTTGGAAAAGTCGTACATGTCGTTTGGTTTTTAAAAGACCTCAATAAAAGCACGTATTCGGATGAAATGACAATAAACTTGTTGCCTATAAAAAGATTATTAGACCGTATTACAAATAATAGTAAGTATTTTTTTCTGTGACAGACAATATATATCTATCCTTTTCGAATCAAAAGGCTTAATGTTATGTAAATGTTCTACTAATGTAAAGACCATAGCAAGGTCATGACCCACTAATATACGCTATTAGCCGATGTCTACAACTGTTCGCATGTTACTATGGATTCCGAACAATTACATGTGCGCTTGTAAACTTAAAAGGCTTTGTAGCTCTATACATGTATGTACATCTATAACAGCATGAATTTATGTAATTGTTCCGCCGTGGTTAAGTTGGTGATTGTGTTTTTGTAGCAGGATCGGTAATTGATTGTCCTATTACCTTTTAATTTATTGTTTAAAGTTTTTTTCTGTGTATATATAGATATAATTGTTAGAAAATAAACTCGAAAACGACTTGGAAACAGTAGTAATAAGACAAATGTGTAGGCTGCGCGACATCGCCGCGACCGCGCATTCTGCTCATGAGGAAGAACTCCTCTGTGGTTCGAAACTAGTAGAGCTTTTCTCAGTACATTCACATGAGTAACCCGCGATTTAGAATTAATTTAGTATGTCTCTTGATAGTCATTATAAAAAAATATGGATTTGCACGACTCATATATTGTGAGGTTGTTGATTCCGCGCTTATCAATCAGATGAGGTAAAGATATTTTAATGATATCTTAAAATTACATTTAATTCTACCTCTATATTTCGACAGTCCTACTGACTTGAGAGCAACTCATTCTATTGTGGGCTTGCTGTTTATAAATACGTTTATGAGTCAGACCTCAACTGTTGTGGAGTTTTAATTTGTAACAAACTAACGGACATTTGTAACTTAATTGAATAATACCGTATTATTTGAACTGTATCGTGATGTACAGACATCAATATCATAAACACGCGTGTTTTATTTCAGAACCATAAATCAATCGCTCATCATTTGTTGAATTTCTTTCATATTATGAATTTCAATTTGATTGACATGAAAACAAAATATTTTCATAACTTTTTTACATACTAACATCACGTCTTTTATACTGGGAGGGATAGACAGGTGTGCACATTACGGCACGTATTTTTTTTTTTTTTTTAAGGGGGAAAATCATCGAATCACTGCTCCCGCCTGGGTGAGACGGGAGGGAGTGTCAGACTATTACTGACTAAAAACCACCCCGTTCCTTCTCCTGCACGTCGAGTCGGAGCCCCGGTTACCCGTTAGGTTCTCTGCGACTCCGAATCGGCATCGGCCGTAGTGGGCCCCATCTGTGGTCTGACGGCTCTTCGAGGCGCGCGCGGAACGCGACGCGCCGTACGCTCGGGTCTGTTTCTGGTCGGACGGGGAGCCACCCATGTTGTGGCCGGAGATCGTCCCGCGATCCCCGACGCCCGGTGTGTCCTTCGCGATGGCTGGGTTGCGAGGAGGCAGCGCTTCGCTGCCTCACGCGTCCCGCCTCCTCCTTAGCTAGCATGACTGCTTCGCAAAAGGAGGAGACGGCATCCCAGTCCCCCTCGCTCCGCATCATGGCCTGCACTAGGCCCGGACGCGAGAGGTCGCCATCGCCGATCACTTCCCTGAGGGCACGGCGGTGTTCAGCCCACGCAGGGCATTCTCCCACCGTGTGTTCCACCGTGTCCTCAGGGCGGTCCTCACAGTGATGACACCCGGGCGTTTCCTCCCGCCCCATCAGACACAGGTACCTCCCGAAACTTCCATGTCCGGTGAGGACCTGCGTCAGGCGGTAGGTGAGGACGCCGTAGCGTCTCTCAAGCCACTCCTCAAAGAGGGGACTTACCGCTGCGATGGCAGCGAGCCCAATTACGGCACGTATACCACTGTTCAATGTAACACCCACTTTCCAGTATTTATGTTATGAGTCCCATGTAATATGGACCTATTTTTATCTAACTCGTTTCGTTATGATTAAGAACGTTATCATTTGGTGTTTGATTGCATTTACTTCATTTAAATGATATCGTGTCATTCACTATATTCATCTCTTGTAGGTATAGTATTTTTGAAAATATCGTATTGGTAATAGATTTATAAAATGGGCAATAAAACCAAATAAAAATTAATACAGAGTAGGTAACCTATTATAATTATAAATGGGGCATAATTATTGAAAAAATCATTTAATATTGTCCTATCTTGTTAAAGATATAAATATGGGACATGGTTTCACAGTTTTTATCAAATCAGTCAGCTTAAAAATCTTTTAATCTTCCTAAAATAGAATTCCTAAATTATAATTATATTCCTTGACTAAGATCAACTTACTTTCCTTATAATACAGTTTTACCTACAAGTGTAGAGCGATTGAGATAATTAATAATCATAATTAGTATCGACCTTTCAACTCAGAATCGATTAAAGATACTAAGAAATGACATTTTACACATGTAAAATGTCATGTGTGTACCTACGTGTTTTTTTTTTTTTTAAGGGGGGAAAATCATCGAATGACTTCTCCCGCCTGGGTGAGGCGGGAGGGAGTGTCAGACTCTTACTGACTAAAAACCACCCCGTTCCTTCTCCTGCACGTCGAGCCGGAGCCCCGGTTACCCGTTAGGTTCTCCGCGACTCCGAATCGGCATCGGCCGTATTGGGCCCCATCTGTGGTGGTCTGATGGCTCTTTGAAACGCGCGCGGAACGCGACGCGCCGTACGCTCGGGTCTGTGTGTGGTACTGTCACATTGACAGTACACGTAGGTACAGTCCCTGGCAAAAGACATTTAATTAAGAATGCTGTTGTTTGAATTCAGAATACCATTGTTTTTGAGGATGTACTGGGGCCTACGAATTATATACCTTTTGTTTTCATTTAAGCAAGATATGAAACGACCAAGTGCCGTCATTAATTGAGGTAAATAGAAAAATGATTATATGAGATTGGCGTTGACTTATGACAAATTATGCCAAACCCGTACATTGACTTTTATACTACTTCGATTAGACTACCGTTTATGATGGCATGAATGATAAGATATAGGTACGGTTTTCAAGGGGCTGTCAACCTTATTATTTTGCTACAAAGTTGAAAATTTGTTGAAGACTTTTGAAAACAGTGCAGTTTCGTTTGCTGGTGGCATTTTAGCTATATCAATATCTGAATATTTTTGCCGGTGAGTGTTTCACTTATCACAAACATTTGCCTCGGGCCAGGTCAACGTGGAATACCGACTTTGATTTATATCAGTTTATTAATACCTATGTTATTAGCCGATAACGCTGCAGCTATCTAGAATGCTATCTATTATGAACTCATAATGTATCTCCCTATACATAAGTGTGAGTTCGCAGGCATTTTTGTTAGAAATCGTCGAGTATTTTTTTTCTATTTCAATGTGTTTTCTTCTGTCTAGTTTGGATGGCTCCCATTTTTCTCAATCGTACTACAAAAATATTAATACGAATGATTGTCTCAACTTTAAAGATTTAACTATATTTTGTTCCCCAAAAGTTAACGACGCGACTATAATCAACAAGAGAAATAGAAATAAACTGGAAATGATCCGAACCACTCGACCCACATTTGACGCATCGTATGCTGTCCTACTGCAACATCATACGCTCACACATCGTTTCCTGGAACACGCGGTCTACATTATTTTTGGCAGATCTAGTAATGTGATGACACACATATTATGTCACCACAGAGGAAGTAAGGTCAGAGGGATCGCTGGAAACAGACTTCTAAATGAGTAGAGGGATAGCCACGCAATTATAAGTACAGAAAAATTTCCTTACGTATTTGCAACTGATGACAAGTATTTTCAATGCATCTTATTTTGCTGCCTCATTTCGTTGGCATGCGGCAAGACAAGTAATACTATATTATGTATGAGCAATTGTGCATAGAGAGTTTATTTTTAATTTTATGAAGTGGCAGAAACCGTTTTAACCTCTGCTTAACCTTTCCTCTTTTCAAGCCCACTATTCTGCAATTCAATTTACATATTTACAGCTTTAAAATGCAGAAAGTATAACATTTCAAGGTTTCTCTTCGTATATTCTCAGGTATAATAGCGTTTACAGTATAAATTCCGAGATAACCTTTTACGTACATCTGGACATGATTAATAAACTTCCGACGAACGCAACGAGGAAAAGAAAGATTAAGGTAGTGAGTAATGAAGTCATAAACAATGATTTATATCACTATTGTTATATTCTTGTGACCAAAACAAATAAAGTTTTCGCTTTAATCACTGGATTTAATATAAAAAGTACCTTTTTTTTTTTTTTTTTTTTGAGGGTGGAAAATCATCCAATGACTTCTCCCGCCCGGGTGAGGCGAGAGGGAGTGTCAGACTCTTACTGACTAAAAACCACCCCGTTCCTACTCCTGCACTTCGAGCCGGAGCCCCGGCAACCCGTTAAGTCTTCCGCGGCTCCGTATCGGCATTAGCCCTATTGGGCCCCATCCGTGGTGGTCTGATGGCTCTTAAGTACCTATACTTAAATAATGAACGTTTGACTGTAGTTACGGTCATTCAGAAGCCCGTGAAGTTATCTAGTAGTCAAGCTAATTCTTATCCGGTTGAGAAAACGACGTAAAAGAAAATTCAACATTGATTGCGTACGATTTGCTCGTACATACATGTAATTTATATTTCCCGATAATTGTATAAGAAAGCAAATATTCTTTGGAATGCCTGCAATGACAGCTACGTACGAACATGAAAGCAATCACACAGGTACGGAACGATAATTAGGGGTCTGGCAGTTCTCCATCATACTAATAAACTAAACATCCTTTATAACGGGCAATAAGAGCAGTCCAGTAATAAGTATCATGCATTACAGTGTACAAAACAATAATTATCATAATTTGTTCTGCTCAATTTTCTGTGTTCCTGTTCATATACATCCTGTGCCTTACGTCAGATTACTGGGTAAGTAATTTTGCTAAACAGTGTAATCGAGAATGCTGCGAACGAGTTCAGACAGATGGTATGACAATGGAAACAGGTTCTATACCGGGACTGGGTCTAAAGGTAATGAATGTTTCACTTCAGATTTAAGTGCCGGGTATTATATGCTAGTTCTAGTTAAGTGGATGTTACCATTAACTGGTGTACGCCGTAAAAACAGTACTTATCAGGTAGCTTCTGTTAACTGATTGGTCGCTTCGCATGTGATTTGCTATTTCAAATTGTGTGAGCATTTTACTTTTGTATAGGATGGAAGAATCGAATCTCCAATGGTAACAAAATTCTAAAAGATATAAGAGATGTGAACTGTAAGAGGCCATTGGCAAAGTATTTTACTTTAAAAATGATATACAATTTCTTAGGTTGAATAACTGTCTAATGCTTAGTTGTATGAACTATGATTTGATACAGTATAGAGGTAGAGTAAAGAGTAAAGTATATTTTGATATTCCTGTTTCTGAATACTCATTAAATGCGTTATCGTGATCATAAAGCGTATTAGAAGTACGTTTTCGTTTTTCATTTCCGTGAATTAATCTTGCGGAAATGAACACTGAATCTTATTGTCGCGTTATTGATATTTTTAACATCGTATACAATTTTTTAGGTCCTGTCACTATCAATTGTGTTTATCTGTCGTAGATTTCATAGCACCCTGAAGCAAATGTGAAAGATCATCAGTACACAATAATATTATATGGTGTAAACTCAGCCACATACGGTAACTAGTCTTTATAAGTACTGTTTGTATAATAACTATCATGAGACATACTAAATTAATTAAAAATCACAGATTACTCACGTGAAAATACTGAGAAAAACTCTACTAGTGTCGAACCGCAGTGTAGGCTGCGCGAAATCGCTGCGACCACGCTGCTTATTAGGAAGAACCCCTCTGTGGTTGGAAACTAGTAGAGCTTTTCTCAGTATACTCACGTGAAATAGCCCGCGATTTTTATATAATTAATAAGTGCTCATTGAGCTTGGAAAATAAAATAAAAAAAACAACAATGCACTCTTTCTCAATCTGGAGAGCAATCATACAGATGGATCCGACATTCGTATCTGAGACAATAGTGCGTACAATAATAGGTAAGTAACATTATGTCATAGCAACACCTGAGCGAGGTAGCGATAGAATTTAGCACGCATAATTTTAGCCAAATACCATGATGAGTAACACTTGGTATTAGTAATAATGTTTATTTTCATCGCACTGCTGAACATTTACAAAACTGGATTACCAAGTGCATTTTCTAAAGGAATCAGTTCTTTATAGCGATAATTGGTAACCAGAACTAAACTTCGATTAAGAAGTTCATCAAGTGTTTCGAATGCAATCATAACAAATATCTTATGTTCTTTTTATTTCTTGTAAGGATAGTTCTGAACTTTTTTTAAGTTGGACTATTTCAGCGATGTCCTCAGTCAGAATTTATACTTTGAGGTTTGAGGTGCCGTCTAATATACATGTCAAAATGCTATCTCTAGCAGCAAAATCTACAAAAAGGTTGAGACTAATGGTTGAGGATGTCTTTTAGAACATAATGTCCAGTTAGATTTTAACTACCTACTATAAAGTCTCTTTGCATAGTGGCTAGTACCTATTTGTTGCAAGAACAAAGCCTGAGGTAGGTAGGTCAATGTATAATTCGTTTTCAAGGTATTCCCTTCGGTGAAATTCTTATATTATCACTAATATTCACCCTACTTTATAACAACTTTGTCTTTTTCTGGTCTAGTTCAAGTTACCTAACACGGGTATGAATAGATAACTAGATAATGCTATGATCAATTTCTTTACGAATGCTGAAGTATATCAAAGTCGCATGAATGCCCATTCGGAACATATACTATCTATTCTTCTTATATTCCATTCATGGATTACATAAAAAAACTTTAAATTACGTTCCTCGTGTAACCTTCATTGCGATCTAGGTAAAAATTCATACACCTTGAAAACCCAATTGATTTGTACCTTGTTTGTCTATAAACACAATGGCATCGACTCTTTAATATGTCTTATCTATGCAAACCTTTGTCTTTATGACAAAAATTAATCATCAACACTAATTGTTATCTTTCTTTGTAAAACCAGTCCTTTCTTGATAAAACGTTGAATTTATCGGTGACTGATTTTTATTGTCAATATTTACGTGCTCGGCCGATGCGTGAGCTCGGGACCGCGAAATAATCGGCGATTGTTTTTTTTTAATTAACGAAGGAGGTCGTACACGCGTATTATAGCAAGTAATAAAATATTTTTACGGTATTTTAATAGCAATAAAATGGTTATACAACAGGTAACACTCACCCGATGTGGGGCCTGCAGCAAGCGATGAACGGCAGCTATTTGGTACGACAAGGGTATGGTAGTGTTGAACGTATGGTACAGTGGCCGAGGAGGCTCCCGAACATTGTACTCCATGAAAGGGTCCAGGTCGTCCAGATACTGGACTCGGCACACGAACGAATCAGATCCAATATCTCTCATTGTTCCGTTTACTTTGTTGTCATTCACTTTTAACAATTCAATCATGTTTTCATGCACTAACTTATAAAAATCACAGTTTTAATCACATTTTACACTTGACTGAACCTGTTACAAAAAATATTGTAGGTGTTTCAATTGAATGAGGGAGCCAGTTTTTGATTTAATGTTTTTCCGCGCAGGTTTTATCTTTTCCAGCGTAATCGCGAGCGCCGCGGCCGCACAGCGCGGTATGTTTGGCGCTGGAGAACTCACGTTCGCGTCTGATGTCTGTTCCACGATAAGCGTGCCAGATGTTATGATTAAGTTTTTTCAACAGCACGAGTAAGGATGTGGTTTGGTGCTAACGCTAACGAAGTTCAATCTCATTCTAAAAAGCACCGTTATTGCGAAATGACAGGTTAAAAAATGGACGTGTACAATGTACATCACCAATGTAACCTAATGTTATAAAGTTTTCGTGAAGGTTTCTCCAGATTATAAACAACATAAATTCGAAACAGAGTCTATTTTACACCGCTGTTGTTATTTGCAGCTGTTATGGAAAACAAAGAAGCGGTACCTACAATTTCATAGGTACCTACATTAGCTACATGAGATCAGAAATAGAATTTGTTTAATTTCTGCCTCATAAACGATTACGTAGATGCTACTAAAATCCGCCTGCGAATAATCTGTATACGTAATCGGCTCTTTCAAGTGAGAAGTGTTTTGTTTGTGAATCGTTTCCTTGTTTTGATACAATATGGAGAAAGGATGGTGGTAGAAACAGACATTTATAAAATAAACATTACATAATTATTTCCAATTAGAGAACCATGAAAATTAAACTCGCATCATTATCTATCTGTATATAGCTAATAATAATGAACGAGGTGTTCATCGTGTTTGTTTTGGACATCGTACTAATGTAAAAATCTACATCTTTACATGAAATGAAAAATACAATAGTACCTTCGCAGTACCAAGCTCGACAGTTCAATCAGTCAGTACCTGTATTGACGGACAATTCTAATTTGACGTCTCGAAAGAGCCTGTATGAATGTCGATTAAACTGTCAAACACCAAGCGGTCACCGGTGACCGCAACCTATTGTTCTATAATTGTGTCTACAAAACCGGTACTCGACGAGTTTATTGAAATAAATAAAGGCTCTGATTTAATTAAAGAATTTAAATTAAAACGATAGTCATCTCCAATTTTCATATGACTTTGACAATGCAATAAGGTCATTTCCTACACAAGAACATTACTTTTTCAATGAAAAACTGGCCTAATCACACTTACCTCTACATTCTCACGAGGTCGATTACTCGGCTATGGCCACTGTTGTGCGCAACGACGCGACTTATGTATTATACAAATTGATATCAATTCAATTCACATTCAAACTGATTGCATTGACTATCTAAATGAAACATCCATCTTTATAAAGAAAATTGATCTCATTGGCTGATCGGTGTTTCAAGACTGTATTTCAATTTAAAATGAACTTTGTGAAAGTGCTTTTGGACTTAATTTAACTTGTACATTGTATTGTGTTCCATGTGCAGTGAAAAACTAGATTGTCTTAAGTCTGGATTGGATATGAAATCATTTTTATGATGTATAACAGCCAGACTGAATAAGGTATTTGTCATCACGTTTATCTACCCTTAATCCTTCTACCTTTAGTATCTGACCACAAAGACTGGCCATGTGTCAATAAGTAATAATAAAATAATATTTTTTCATTACAATAAAATGACTATCCTAAAGATAAACTAGAGGTATATTATTTAAAAACACAACTCGCCAAGTTCGAAATTGTAACTTAATAGGTACAATTCTAAATCTCAGTAGAGCCATTACTCAATTGTAGAAACGAATCTAATACGGGATTATTTGACCTGCTAGGTATTTCTTAGGTATTTTTTACGTAGGTAATAAGAACTGACTATTTGGAGTTTATGTTTAGAAAGGGAATTACAATGAATGAGAACACGGACAACTCGGATTCATTAAAAGGCTACAAGGAGACGTGTCATTCTCACTTATCAATGCATTATTCAAATAGCGATGACGTCACCACTTAAGATAAGGAAGAGGAAAGTGGTGGAGTACCAAGTAGAAAGCCGTCACTCCGATGACATCTACATTATGCTGATGGTGTTAACACTTACAAAGGAGAAAAGGGAAACCCTATTAGCATAGGATTTTCCACTACGCAATATTTTAAAAATTATTCGCCATTCATTGTTTTTTGCTTTACCGAAGGATTTGCACATAATGCGTAATTAAGAGTGAAGTTGTTGAGGTACTCGCATCGTGCTAAAATTCTGAAGTTGGTGCTATAATATTATTCTGATAACAATAAGGTCTTATTTTTATAATAGAAAATACCTAATAGACTGCCACGTTGGCCGAGTCGCATCTGCGACTGCCGGGCTAGGGGTCTCGGGTTCGATTCCTGAGTCGGTAATAGTTTATTACTGAGATTAGATAAAGAATATCTCAGTAGCAGCATGGAGTCTGGAATTGTGCCCGGTATATGGCAATAGGCACACCTGTTATGAGGGCATGTTATAAATAGTGAAAAGTGGGAGTTACATTTACATTGTTAAGTGCTTTAATGTGCACCTCTGCCTACCCCTTCGAGGATGAAAAGGCGTGATATTATGTCATTATGTCAATAATAGAAACAATATTTTATTCATCCTGAAATCATTTCATGCGACCAACGTGATCTTCAAGTTCTGCCGTAAGATTCTATCTCGCTCCTTAGTTATCCAATATGGTTATTAACAAAATTTTATTTTTAACCCGGGATTTCAGCTTCATTTTCAAGCTCTGTAAACGTCTTTCGAATATTTTAACCGTAAACACTAATGTCACTTCTACAAAACTTTAGTTAACCAAAAACCAGTTATTCCACTTTGTTGATAGGTAAATTGATATTAATAGACAATGTAATTGATCGGTGAGAAAAATCACACGATAGACACTCGTCTCAAAAACTTGTGGTTTTTGTATTTTTGTTAATAAATTGCTCAAATGTTGTTAATCTGTAGCTACACAGTGTAGTCAGAGTCCTGTATGGAAATAGCCCGCCATATTTTTATCAAAGTCGATTTTTCACTAGTAAGTGACGCTAGCAAGGAATTTGTATAATTAAGGTTTTTTTTAAGGACCAAAACATTGATGCCTACATCTTCGCTATAAAACAGATTTTAGCATATCCGCAATCACTTCAATTCTAACGAAATTACACACAATTAAGTTATTTACTATATTGCATTATTTCATAAGAAAAATGTCTTGATAATCTGTTCCCAAACTTTCTGTTCGGGAAATTGTTTCACGTGAGGTCAATGATCCCGGCGCACGCGCCCGCTCGCTCTGTTTCTACGATTCATCACGCCTGTGATTGGGGACTCAAATAAAAAAAAATATTTATACACTACTGATTCCGGATAGACCGTTGTGGAATAAAACGAATGCTGGAAAACCATCGCTGTCCCGGTTCTTAAGTTTCGAAAATCGGATCCTTATGTATATATTGTTAGATATTATCATTAAAAAATATTTTAACTGGTTTATAGGCGTCAGAAGGATTATAGTGTTATTTTTGATAATTATGATACAAATTTACAAAGTATGAAGTTTTGATTAATATCCGAGTTCCGAGTTCCGACTCATATTTATTTAGGAAAATATCAAAGTATCGTAACAGCACTTTAACAATTTCCAAGTAAGTGGACGTGTTTACAAAAGAAATTCGAAATATTGCTATTGCCTCTGTTATTATTGCAATTATTCCAATTCGTTAGACAATCTGGAGTAAATAACTATTGGAGTGGAACATTATACGTCATTTAATTTCTACGCCTGTAACCAGAGAATAGGCACATCTTAATGTTCATACTATCTACTATTACGCGTATTTTGAGAGAATTTTACTGCAGTGTTTAGTATTTCTGTATTTCTGCGGATTATGAACTGAATGTATTATTCTTTTGATATCCAAGAGTATTAAGACACAAGGCCCAATTGGTTTCATTGACCCTCTTATAGGTACTCGTAAACATAAATTTTACAGTTAAAAATGAATGAAAATATACAAAAAAGACAACTTGCGACTCTTCACAAAAAAATTAAAAAATTCGTATTCGTCAAGTTTTAACCATTTAGGTATATGTGCTATTTTTAAACTCGCAATATTATTATTTTTCAATGGACTGCACCGTCCAAGGTTGGGTACCTTTCTCTTTTATTAACTGATTCGTGTTCATTGATATTAATTATAATGTTAGTACGATGATCGGTGACCATCGGCATTGTCGTGATGCTTTCTGACCTGCGATGTGAACCCGACCCGGTCGTGATTGGCTGCCCGGCATTATTTGCTTAAGGCC
The DNA here is from genome assembly GCA_038387885.1 of Spodoptera picta. NCBI lineage: Eukaryota > Metazoa > Arthropoda > Insecta > Lepidoptera > Noctuidae > Spodoptera > Spodoptera picta. Next base: position 2,183,608 of record JAZHFQ010000105.1, read on the forward strand.
TCATTTTATATTGTTCTTTTTTCGATTTCTTGTCAGCCATTTTAATTTTCAACCTCGATATTTTTTTTCTAGTAATAGATAAATGGTGTTGTCTTAATTTTGAGCTGTCTTGATGTTTATGTTTTTGTTAGATTATGCACAATGCACATTATTGTAAAGTTATGTTAAATGTAAAAATTTTCATAAATGTACTTATCCACACTCTTGCAGTTGCAGCGATACGTTGCCTGCATACATTTTATTCGATTCGCGATTTTCCCAGAAAGATTCGTATCACGGAAAACGGAGACTGTATTTCTATCAAATCGGCATAAAATTGTCAGGTTTACTTTATTTACAACTGATACATATCAAGTACTGACAAGACCGGCTCTAAGTGCAGTGTACCCTTTGAACGAAAAATTCTTGTTGTGAACACTTAAATGCATAGTTTACAAACAAACGGCGGTGCAACACAATCACAATCGATAACAAATCAGTATTAATCATGTTTAGCACCTATTCTTATATTTAAAAGCTAGATTTGACAGGTGGTATTACTTTGACAAGCGCTACAAGCCGTCATTAGGCGGTATTCTATTCTAATTTCAAAGCAGTTACGTAACATGCGCGTGGGCAGGGACGAATGTAGGTAACAGTTGAGCAATATGCGAAAACGTGGACAGTGGGCCGCCACAAATGTTATTGTTTTAATAGGTTAATAATCTTAGGTATCATCTGTCTTTATAATTCTAAGCTTACATGTTCCTTTATTTATGTTTCTATCTCGTTGCATTAAACTAGATACAAGGAAGAGATTTTCTGCATTTATGGAGTGCTATTTCATCTCTTCTATATCGCAAATCCGTCTTAGCATCAATTTACTAACATGAATAGGCTTTGGCGTTCATTATGAGTATAATACATAGTCCAATATTTCTTAATTACAATATGAGCAAATTTCATAACCTTTATTCTGAAGAATGCAAGTTGGGTTCTATTTAAGAAAGTGAAAGGTCATCTTTGAGTAAGCGACTGTAATTATAAAATGAGACCGCGTTTGCGAACGAGGTGTGAACTATTAGGAAGAGCTCGAGTTATCGACACCAGAAGTATCAATTAATGTAAGGGACAAAACACGTATTTTCAGGAGAGCCAAAAAACGATTTTATTTTTTTAAATCTCTCTATAACTTTTAACTGGTGCTTCCTATTTTAATTGTGTCTAGGACAAAGTTTCTTAGAATTTCTTCTTCTTTCATGCTATAAAGTTAATATTTTGAAATACCCAGCGGTTTAAAATATAGCATGTCCCTTACATTAAAAAAATATGTTTAGTTGTGCCTTACGTTACCAATATTTTATGTGTAAACCGTCAAGCATAGCGTAAGCAGCAAAAGAAATAGAAAATTATACGAAATTGTACTGTAAAGAACTTTTATAGTATTGCAGTTTGATGTAACTATAGATTATCTACTAAAATTATGGTATTTTGATACTTTGGAAATAGGTCCTTTGCATGATTAATGAGCTTAGCTATCACAAATTTAAATGAAATTTAGGGATACAAAAATAAAACGATTTCTTGTTAAAATATTTTTATTATTTTCGACTTTTATGTCTGCGTAATTATTATAAATTCAACACACTAATCAGTCTATAACAGTTTTTGTTAAGTTTAAATAAATGTCCTAAAATTAACAGTCTTACACACCTTTTAATCAATTTAAAAAATATAATTATGTATTTGACTCCATGATCTCTTATCTATGAACAAAGCTAAGGCCTTAATTAACAGTTGTACAAACTATGTACTTTTAATATTTACGTTTCATTGGTTTTATAATAAAAAAAGAAAAAATGTTTTCTCAAACTTAATCAACGGTCTTATTTATTGAGTAATTGAATGAATGTACTGGAAACGAAAGACGATGAAAAAATATGAATTGACTGAAGAAAAAAATGAATAAAATAATATAAAACATGAACACTTATATATATATTATTACAAGAATAAATATATAATAATTAGGAATGGGCAGACAGATTATGATGATAACTATTAGTAAATTAAACTTTTTTAATGGTGAAATCGGAAGGGTTGAAATAACTTTTTCTATTTGGTATTTTATCTAGTTATCGTCATCAGCTGTCTTCACATCTTCATCGTCGTCAGTTTCAATGAGGGTATCTTTAACTGACGATCTAGTCGGCAGGTTCAAATATTCAACATGAAATCTTTTTGGTATTATGCCCGTGTCGCACAATTTTTTGAGATCATAGTATTTTGGAATGGAAATTGGGAGCCTCTCTTTATATAGAGATGGCAAATTGTCTGTGTTCCTTTGACTTATGTCATTGCTAGTACTTTCAGCTGCAGATTCATTTTTGTTGTCTATATTTTTTTTAATTTTACCTCTAGCAGCACTTCTTTTCATTGGGAAAACCCTTTACCCTTTCCTCTTGCATTAAAATTCTTTGGAATTAATTCTTTGGAGAGCTCTATGTCGTAAGTATCACCAGTCTCTAACATTGTATATTTAACTTCAATTTTCGTGAAAGCATTTTTTTTAAAATGTGCACACTCTTATGTTTTTCATTCGCAGATCTTTATTTTTAATAGTAGCTTGAGTGAATACAGAATCCGCCAGATCCTGGAAGTTAATGAAATCTGTATGCTCTAAGACACTTACGTTATATGGCTTAGGCTGTTTTCTAGCGCTCTCTATGAAACTTGGCCATTGCGAAGGTGCCCAAACAATTAACTTTCTGACTTCCCTCTCAATAACAGCATGCATGCTGTCAACTGGCATATATGTGTGTCCGGCTAGAAGGTAATTAATTTGAATAACCTTTAGATTTTTAGATTGTTCGAGGAAATGTTTGAACATTGAAAATATAACTTTATTCTTATTCTGCTCCGTACAATTGTCACAGTAAAATAATACTGTCTTCACTGCTCTGTTATCGAGTTCTTTTAAGTAGTTATACAGACATGTTGCTATTTCACAACTTCCTCTCTTACCGTCAGCCTCACCCCATATGTAAGAGTATCCGTTCTGCGTTCCACACTCATATACTGTAAAATTGAACACAGCATACTTTCTGGAATAATACAACTGCATACTTTCGCCGTAAGGTGTCGCTAAAACTTTTTGAAGATCGAAACTTGATAAAACAAACGTACTATCGCGTTTTTGATTTTGATGAATATGAAAGCGTTTATACGTGGCTTCTTTTTCCAATAAATGAGCTTGTAACTGTTCATTAGTCGTCATATCCGGATTATTTTCGTTTTTAGTACAAAAGAGACATTTGTCCTTCTTAGGAACATGAAATGCATAGTTATACTCTTTAAACATATTTGTAAATAATTTTTCGCTCAAATAGTTTTCGGAACTTTCTTTACAATATTTAAGTAATGTATTATATGTATAATATTTGATTTCTAGTTATTACGTAATCGGCATATTGTAGTAAGGAGCTTAAAATAAAGATAGTTTAGTGAGACAATAATGTAAGAGAATAATTTAGAAAAAACAATAATCTTAAATTAAAGTAAGGGACATGTTATTTAAATCGACTGATTTGAGGTTTAAGGTAAGGGTGTAAATTATTTAATACTATGACTTACTTTATTTTTCAGAGAAAAAAATATATAAATGTCTGTTACATCAATTTTTCTGTCATAAATCGTTTTACGCAGGCCAAAAATTTTTACTGTAAGGGCTCTTTTTTTAACGATAGATTTTTTTTAATAATACCATTCGATAGAGCGCAAAATTCTGGATCCAATGATATATATAACTTATTTTCGTCAAAACGTCCCTTACGTTAATTGATACTTCTGGTATCGTTATGCGGAGCGAGTAACAATTTCGTTTAAATTATGATGTACTACATATTATATTTCTGTTTTGTCTGGCTAGTTTTTACGACGAGAGTAGTGAATTACATAGACTTCGTGAAATACTTTCTCTGAGTTCTCCAACCATACACTAGACATGTTGATAGCTTGATTTAATAAACTTTTGATTTGCAATGCAAATATGCCTATATTACGACTCATGACTATAATTGAAAAACGGATATAAGCGATTTATTGTCGTGGTTTTAGGAACCGTCCCATACCTGATGACCGGAATAACATTTTCAAAATAGAGTCATTTGCATGTATAAAAACTAAGAATCATTAGAAGAAGTCGTGACAATATTACGAAATCAAAATACATCAATCATAGAGACCCGAAATCACAGAATATTAATATTCAAATCCAAATAACAAAGAAGTGAAATTGGACTCTATCGGGCTCATATAATTAACGAAACTAACAATCGAAGAAGCGTGCCCCATCGGAATATGCCTTCGACGTCCACTGAATAACTTATTGGAACTATTTTGCATATAAGGAAGCCAGGCTATTTCGTAATCGATATTAACTCAATTCAATCGATAGATTTAAATCCGTTGATGTGGGTAAATTATCGATATGATGGTAGATGTGAAGAAATTGACCTAGGATAGAAAAAGAGATGGCTATATTTTAATGTGAGAGTAAGAAAACATAGTAAGAAAAGTAATTTAAACTGTCAAACACCAAGCGGTCACCGGTGACCGCAACCTTATTCTATAATTGTGTCTATAATGACCGTACTCGACGAGTTAATAAGTATTTTCTTTGGATTTTGAAGTAAGAGCTATAAAGGAGAGCCTACCCGAGCAACTAAATATCCGTTGTGATAGTTCACACTTTAATGAATGACGTCTGATGATGACGATTTTGTGCTATAGCCACAGTGTATAAATATAAACACTATAAAATTCAGACTGTTACCATTATAACAGACCTAGCAATACCAAGTTGGACAACCCAAAGTTGCATAACATATGCATCGAAAACGATCCTACTGTAAAAATGTTGCGCACGCACCACTCATGTTGTACGCAGTACATACGTTATTTTAAAACAGATAGTCGATTTCGTACATTACTATTCCACAAGGCACCGGCAACAATTAATATCAAATACCTCCACGTTTTGTTTCACCCGGTTTGTTGTTACATTTGATAGAAGGATACTAACATTAGTCGTGAATCTTCTGCAAAGGACAATGAACCATTAGAATTAAATATATATATTAATAACTATTAGCGGCTATGTATGTTACGTATGCACAATAAATGTTAAATACATTAGGCTAATAAGAGTTTGAAGTAATCAATGTTGATACTGAGCTATAATTGTCTTTGGATGGTAAGGTATGTGAGGTTAGGGATGAATATGCAGTTATGTCAATTATAAAACTTCATTGAAAAATGTTCCTATGTCGATGTTGAACGAAAGAGGACAAGAATAAAACTCTATCTCAACTTGCTTAATAGGACGACGTTATTTACAGACATGATCAGTACCAATTTCGTATAAATATAAACAAAACACAAAAACTTCGCTTTCAATACTCTCGGATTGTTAATTAGGTTCAATAAAGTCCTTAACTTGACATTGGCATTGAGACGAACGAGTTGTTTACTAACCTACACAAGCTTAAGGCGAGAACACAACAGAGCACTTTGAACACCTGGTTGATATAAAAAAAATCGTATTTCACGCCTTTTAAAATACCTGTGGCGATAACATATTGAAATTCCTGATATTTAGCATTCATTATAATAATAATTACAAACACTATTCAAATCTTGTTAGTTCAGTGCCCCAAGCTCGTCTTAGGTTCGTGTCCTCGCTAAGTACCTATTTTTATTTTATCTTTTTGAGCATATTCTTTAGTAGAGGAATGTGGAATTGGTCCCGATTTAGGAAAATAGACTCGCCCTTGGCGACACATCTTTTGATTAATTAAAAGTGTACAATAATGTAAACCAAAACCAATAATAGGTGACTACGAAAATATTCAGTTAAATCGTGTCCATAAGTGTCGCTATTTTGAACATTAACAGTATATGATCGTGTGTTCAAACCATCTCAGTAAGTAATTAACACAAAACCTTTGAGTTGTCTCGTGAGAACATACCAGTTGACAGACAGGTGTAAATTGTATGGCAAACCGGCGTTCTTGGCCGGTATGTATCTTTTTAATAAACTTTATGAACGCGAAAATATTTCACGGCATAATTATTATCACGAATAAACTTTTGTTTTTATTCTTACTTAATTTGTTACTGGCTTGTCTTATCTTGACTTATCTTATCTTGGGACCAAGATAAGGTACTTGACTTATCTTGGGACCAAGATAAGTCCCTGGAGAACTCCTATTTTGGTTACTGCCTGCCTAGTTTTTGTTGATACTATGTTTGGTTGATAGCTTGAAATGACAAGATATTGTTAATGTGGAGGCTGACTTTCATTTTTAATTTGTTCAAAGCCTTTATTTTTGTCACATGCACGGTATCAAAGTATTTGAATGCTGTAGTAAAATCCAATCGTAATAAAATACTTTCTACTTTGCCAGGTAATCCATATCACCACCTACAATTGGCATCACCGAACGTCAATAGCGCAATGTTCGCGTGATCAGAATATCTACACGACTTTCTGCTTACAACAGACGACACTACTTCCGGTATTATGCCTATGACGTCACTGTCTATTTTGGGCAGTGATGCAGTTAGCTTCGGCCATTGGTTACATCAGAAACTTAATATCAGATGTCATCATTGATGTAAGTATTAAAATTGTTACTTAATCCATTCAAATTTTTTGCAACGTTATTTACTTAATCCTAAAGTATTACTTTATTGTCGTGTGGGGTTTCTTCTGCGAAATCATTTTTATTTTGGTCTTCAACTGCCTTTACAAATGTCCGCTAAGTCGTGCCGCAATTAGCAACTTCATGACCAGTTCCTTCATTTTGTATGGATACTTGGACAGTTTCATGCGTACTTTTACTGCGATAATAATTCTACTGCTTTCAACAGCAGCTTCAACACTTAAATATTATACACTAGTTACATATACTGTCTTATTTTTTGCAACGTAACGTAATTTCTGACCACAAGTGAACGTCACCTGAAAATACTAGTACACATAACTGGCGCTTTTATTGCACCGTCAAATCATAAGACTTATACATATATTATTAATAGGGCAAAAAATATACCGTATGTTTGCACACCGTTGAAAATGAAGTTTAGATCATTAAAATATTGACAGTCATTTAAGTTTTAATAAAATTAAGCACGTTTATAGGTCTCAATCTAGACAGTCTAATGATGGAGAAGGATTGGTCTAACCAAAACAGAAGTATTGAAGTAGCGTAAAGAGGAATAGAGATGAAATATGAGGATGAGATGATAATATGAAATATGAGAGAGATGAAATAGAGTAAGGTAGAGTCGATGGTAGTTCTAAATCTCCCACTGCAAACAGGATTTGTAAACTTAAAATAATAGATTGACAGTGGCATTAAGTGCCGAAATGTGCACCGCTGCCTACCCCTTCGGGGATAAAAAGGATAATGTTATGTTATGTTAAATACTAGACAGGATCTGCATGTAACCTTATTCATTTCTAACCGCTCTTTGTGGCACACCGATGGACATAAAATCGGTTTAATATGCAATTAACATAAATGCAGACAATTGCATTAATGGTTTCAATAAATTCATAATTTTACTACGTATTCGTGGCTTCATTCTGAATAAGCCATTACTTATATGTCTTTTAATAAAATATTAATCGTAATTATGGAAGACACTGCCCATTGAACTTCACTTTAACCGGAAACCTATCACTCAAGGGCACATATTTTTATATGAGTAACTTGTCATAAAATAGCTTGATCCCAAAAATAAAGCGAAACCATAACTCAGCCTCCTTTAAAGGAACACGTAACCGTTTAAGTGATTCAAACTAGATCCTCGTAATTGAACAAATTATGGCTATAACATTTAAACAACAGCTTTTGCTCTAACCAGTAGACGAATTCAGCATACAACAATCAGTGCTGCAATGGGTGCAAAATACGTACATACATTATTTGGATAACTGGATAAACAGTTTCTTTTATTTGTTTTTCCTTTGCGATTTTTAAGTCTTCTGATTATTATGAATCGTTACGAGATTGACGGGATTGATAGCACGTGGTTTAAGTAAGATATAAGTAAAGTAAACACAACAAAGAGGATTCCGTTAACGTCACTATTCCACGTGTACCGTGTTCCTAACTAACGAGATTGGCCGTGACTTCGCACCAATGTGATCTTCAACCGATAGGCGCTAGCGATTAATTGCAAATTTAAAATTACAAGGAGAAAATTGTTTGATGCGAAGTGAGTTTATGTTTAATATTCCATATTAGGTTTGATATTTATTGTAATCAATAAACATCCAAATACCTAATGGTATTTATTTAAATATAAACTATGAAATGATGACACCTTGTTTACATCCTAATTTATGACTTTATAAAGTAAATAACATTTGTATAGATTTTTCAATAATATGCGCACAAGTGTCACAGGACGATGAACTTGGCGATTGGCGCTTGAGGCGAGAGAAGATTTTACTTTAATGTAATCGCTAGCGCCATCACTTGCACCACCCGTATTACCTAACCAAGGTCGTAGGTCAATGTGTAAGCCGTGCTTAACGCGAAGTATACGAGATGCAAAGCCAGACAAACGGGAATGTTTTGTTAAGAATCGAATGCGCGAAATGATTGCTATCGATTTTCGTATCGATCCTATCTCGCGTTTGACTTTTTGTCGATTGGATTTGGTTGTTTTTCTTGTAACGTGGGATTATGATGATGTTGTATAATTCTGTTGTTGTTATACAAAATTTTCTATCTTCGCTATTAGCTATCTGAATAATTGTTTGACTGACTTGTACATTTTCCGATCTGGACGTTCTAAGCTAGGCCACAAGTCGTAACTTGGCGTTTTCCCGTACATTTATGCATTTCTAGACATCACAGCCGAAGTCCCGTACAATGACACGTTTTACACGGCGCGACCCGGGGTTATTCTTCATTTCACAGAAGATGTACTAAAAACGACTTCGTACCGGTTTACCTCGGAACAACGGATCATGGGAAGTATGAACAATAGTGTTGTTCATTAATTACAATTACGTTATGATATCATCGATCGATTATATTGATTTCGTTTTAATGATCACTGTCAATGCTGGTTTATTTTGACCTTACAGAGCTCCTGGAATTTTCTTATCAGACCATCAGGTAGTTTGTGCCATTCGTGGCTTCATTTAACGCGAAACTTTATGAATGAGGATGACTGAATATAATTATTTATTTAACGCAAATCGCATTAGGTTAACTAAACATTGTTTTTTTTTGGAAACGAGAAGATTGTGAGCTCATAATAATACCAACAATAAACATTTCTTGGATGACATTACGTCACGTAATTTTTATAAACAACTAGCTGACCCGGCAAACTTCGTACCGCCTAAAAATTTGTTTCTCACCTTTTAAACCTTCCCTGGACTTCCACGATCATTTCAAGACCAAAATTAGCCAAATGGGTTCAGCTATTCTCGAGTTTTAGCGAGACTAACGAACGGCAATTCATTTTTATTTATATACCTCTAGATAATAATAATATTGAAACCCATTTTAGCAGCAAAGTTTTCTTAGACCTGGGAGACTTATGAACCGTTGAGTCTTTAACTTTCCCATGCACACATAGCAATTAACGCGTTGTAATCGTGAGGAACCAAACAATCACGGATTATAATCACGATGTTAGCTAGAAGAGCGAGGTAGAAACAAGCCGTGATATGTCAATGACTGTCGATTATCTCTGTACAAGCGGTAATCTATGTATTATGAATGTATTCAAATTTCAACCAAAGTGACAGTTATAGACGTCAGGTGCCACTTCCTTTGTTTTTGTTTCTTTGGGTCTGGTCCCGTTAAAGTCGAGTTTGTGTTGTTTTTTTTCTCATGGCCCGCACTATTTGGCTTTTGTTCCTGATCTCATTATTTTGGAGACGGCTTAGAGATTTTGATAGATAGTGCTTTTTGTTTCGTTTTTACAAACTGTATAACAGATTTTTAGGATCTTGAACTGAATTTTTGTTTTGATCCTTTGAAAATCTAGTTGTGTTTTACTTGTGAATATCTCGTATTAGTGTTAGTTAAGTTACGAAAAATATTCGATCAATAATAAATTATACTTATTTTGCGAAAAGGAATTGTTGTTCGTTTCACAGTGGGCAATATCATAATGAAATATTAATCTGCGATGCTTTTGCTATCACCGACTGCTTCGTTGGCCGAGTGGTCGCTAGTACGACTGCTGGGCAAGGGGTCTCGGGTTCGATTCCCGGGTCGGGCAAAGTACTACTGGGTTTTTAAAAATTCTCAGTAGTAGCACGAAGTCTGGAATTGTACCCGGTATATGGTAATAGGCTTACCCCCTATTACATGGGTCTCATAACATAGAGGTAAATAGTGAAATGTGGGTATTACATTGTATAATGGCACAATATGCACCTCTGCCTACCCCTTTCAGGCGCGATGTTATGTGTTTTGTTATCAATAATCATATTTCACCGTGTATTACAAAAAGTCCTTTTATGTCCTGATTAGCTTTCGAATCCGATCAAGTAACTTTAAGCTTGTGATGTTGGCGCCACAATTAAACACTATGACATACATATTTTTAAGCTATTAAGTTAATAAATAGGTATTTGAACGAGTACTGTGACCGACGCACGCGCAACTTGCGATTGTATATCAGTTATTCGGTGAGGCGTCTCGAAAATTGCTGAACCGATTTCGGTAAATTGAATTGTCCTTGATTCCGATTGAGCTTCCGCGTATTTTAGGACCCGGCTACAGACACTGGTTTTATTTGTAAAAAAATGGAAATGTCAGGTAGTGGGGCCCGCTTGTATTTTTTAAAACTATGGTGAATCATTACACATAGGTTGTGTGGTTAGTTTTAGAGTGAAGGAAAACTAGATAACAATTTTTTATTTAGTCAGGTACATTTTTGAATAATACATCGGTTAGGTTAAGCCAATAGATCAGTTTACTATATAATTTAGCAATACTAAACAACTCCTCTTCCTCCTCCTTATCCATCTTGACCTTTTCTTTGAGGAAAATACTTATACTCCTAGATTATTTATCGTTCTGTTTCGTTTTAATTATAATTCTTAGAACACTCTATTGATTTGTTCGTGTCTGTAGAATGAATCTTTGTCTAAATATGAATAAAATTAATATTAACTATTACTAAATGAAAATATTTACAACTTAAAATATAAATAGATGAACTAAAATATTATGCTTTCGAACTATTTAGGGTTGAAGTTTAGAGCCGTGGGGCCCAAGTGCACATCTTCTTTACAAAGTTATTGTAAGCAGAATGGTTGACACTTCAGGCGATCGAAGCGATAGCGATGAGGAAAAAATTTTTTTTGATGCCTTAAGATAGCATTTTATTATTACTCTAAATATTAGAATAAAATATTGAAATGTTCAATACAAGTAAACTAAAGTTGTGCATGTACGATTGTACGTATTTTAATTAGTATAGTGTTCACTGGCCTCATTTTGTAAATATTTAATTTATGTAGAGGTGTTGCAAATTCAATGTATGATGCGTTTTGCAAAACTTACTGAACCATGCTGATGGTATCTGAAGGTAAAGTGAATTCTTTAACGCTACGAAGTTGCAAATGTGCATTTCAATTAGAATATAAGTTGAGTTGAGTGATGCAATACCAACAAGTTTTGTTACGGTATTGCTGCAAACATTTGAGTGGTTACGGTATGATTAATTATAAAATAAAATTATATTATTTGTTATTTTCATGTGGTATTTGTTGCTAAAGTGGCAATGGATTTATGATAACCGTAAGCATTTGTAATCAGTTTATTATTGAATTTATAGTATGTTTTCATTGGTTCTAACATTGAAAAACTATCGTAGGACTATCTTATCTTACAATTGAGCAATGGTCCGTAAAACCTGACTGGGCTATGAAAATAACAATGGGCTAATTCTTTATTGTTCTTCATCAGTTTCTTTATAATATTTGTATAACGAAAGCGTGTTGGTGCATGTAATTGCGAAGAGATTTTGAAAGCCTCACATTATTCATATTATACTTAACATTTACTTGTGCGGATAACACGTCAACGATATAAGAGAAATCGTTTTTTAAAATGTATAGCCGTAATTGTCCAATTCATATAACTCGGAATTGTCAGTATGACATTGAATATAATTTCATTCATAATTTCGATTTCATTTCGACCACACAGGGGAAAGATGTAAGGGTGTTATCACACAAGCGGATCGAAGCCAGCTCGATAGGTAAATGAGATCAGTTAACATCGATTGACACAAAACCGTTCTGCATGGTCGGTCGAGTATATCAATTCAAAATCGAGCATCGTCTGGACATCTAATACATCGAGAAATATTATGCACTATGCTATGATTGTCGATCAATGAATTCAATTGATTGTCGATTTTTATAAATTAATGCAACTGTTAAGTCTTATCCAGAAATCACTACACGAAATAAAAAAGGACAATTGCTCAGGTACGTGTGCTGACACCCTAAATGTCTGTATTCAATTTAACGTCTTTTTACGGCGCATGCGTACCTCGTTGCGCCTCAGTCTGCAGCGCGGCATCGTGGGCATTTCCCGTGACCATTCTGTCTTTCAAAAGCGCTTTAGAATGTTGAGACAGGGCCCTGTCAGTAAACCGATTATTACGCACCATAATATTAACCCTCTTCACCTTCCTCAATTCTTTCCTCAACTTTAATTTAAAGCAATAAGTTTGAAAGTCAAACAACAACTTTCTTTACGAAATTAAAAGGAAAAATGTTCCGTTCAGGCACCCATTGACAGGTTGTAATCAGGGGACTGCGTAACGCTACTGTATTTTAAAGAATCATGCGATTTAATACTTTATTATAACTGTTGAAGGAAGAAATTGGTTTATAGGTTGTTGATTCTGGGTTGTTCCTGTATTTGAAAGATGGTCGTTTTAATGCTAACAATACTTTCTGGTCGAGTGATCCAGTTCATGACACGAAAAGGATTCAAGTCGATTAGTAAAGTAAATAGCAGTTTTCTCAAACAAACAAATGGTAAATAGCTTTTCTATTATTTCTATTGATTGATATGTAACTTTACATAGCTACGCTTACACAAATTATAAACAATTGTATCGTATCGTCAAATTGGGTCATGGTGTCCATCCAAATTGGTTTAGTGTCAACAAATTAATGAAGATCCTTGTATCGTCTTTGTTGTTCAGAAATAACCTCCGAGTCACTGGGTCAATATGTAGGAACGGAAAAAACTTGTGTAATCTGTACGAGGACGTAGATATAATGATGAGTGACAACCATGACGGTTTTAATTGATATCGCAGCCGCAAAAAATCTGTTACAATGACTTGTATATTTTATGTTATTACGATGATAAAGGGCTTGCTATGTTTTTCCTACGTGGTTCATTAGCGGACCAAGTAAGAACAATGTCACAGTGTAGGATAACACAATGCAATTGGTTTGTTCAAGTACCTACACTATATTATTAAAATTTATGCAATACATCCTGTATTATGTCTATCTTTTGGTGTCCTTAACCGAGTTCTCATAAGTAACTCATTTCAAGTACTTGGGTCACTGGGTCACCGAGGATCTCAATGACAACATGGACATTGAACGTGAGCGCAGGGCGTTGGCTGTCCGATGTAATATGCTGATCCGCAGATTTGCGCGGTGTACAGGGGACGTCAAAACTACTCTCTTTAGAGCCTTTTGCCAGTCCTTTTACACATGCGCTCTGTGGGTCGGCTATACGAAGGGGGCATACAGCGCCTTGCGTGTTCAATACAACAATGCGTTCAGAATGTTGAATGGACTGCCACGTTTTTGTAGTGCATCAGCCATGTTTGCAGAGGCCAGAGTTGATGGGTTCCATGCAATCATACGCAAACGTAGCGCGTCCCTCCTCAGTAGAATGCGTGGCAGTTCACACAGCATCTTGAGCGTATTGTGTGATAAATGGGATAGTCCAATGTTGGGCCATTGGATTAGACTGCACGCGGCTGTAAAGTAGAATTAGTTTTGTTTATTTATATTATATTAAATTACTAACAATAGGTTAAGCTCATTGTTACTAACAGTTTATGGACTCTAGGTCTGAAATAAATGATTAATAATAAGTGTCAATGTTGAGTTTAAGTTCGTGAATCTACTCGTATTTCCGAAAGACTTATTTCCTTTTTTTTGCATACAGTCGGAAATTGTAAGTAGTTTGCGGTATCTACTTCTAGTATGCTATAAGACGGTTTTATTATAAAAGTACTTGAGTAAATAAACAATGCTATCCACGCAGAGTTCCCTAGCCTTGTCGTGAGTGACATTACAAAAGCAAATGACACGCACAAAATATTATACGGACTGGGAACAATTACGACTACCACACATTGTGAGAGTCACGAAATAACTATATTATTATGTACTTTGTACTGCTCATCCTAATATAAATACTAAGGAATGCTTCTTTGTTTGTCTATCCGTGTTTCATATTGAAATATTACATGCAGAGCCGATTTTTTCTTTACTTTTCGCAATGATTGTGGCCGCAACCCTCTATTGCTTGTTATGTCCCGTTCAAAACGCAATCTATCGTAGACAAGGAGAACTAAATGCGCTTACATAACATAACATCACGCCTTTTGTCCCCGAAGGGGTAGGCAGAGGTGTACATTATGCCATTGCAGAATGTACCACTCACTTTTCACTATTTATGCTATGAGTCCCATGTAATAAGGGGGTCAGCCTATTGCCATATACCGGGCACAATTCGAGACTCCGTGCTACTACTGAGAATTTTTTAAAAACCCAGTAATACTTTGCCCGACCCGGAAATCCAACCCGAGACCCCTTGCACGGCAGAACACTCGGCCAACAAGGCTAAATGCTTAGTTGGATGTAAATATTTAAACAAACGAGCAAAGCCACGAGTAATATCTAGTCTTGTAAATAACATAAAAATATTCGTCATTCGTGCGCCTGAGTTGTCTCATAAATCGTTTTTCATAAGAATCGTGACCAGACCAAGTCAAAATTTTATATTTCACACTTAATTTTGGACGAAACGAATTGATACACAAAAATGTGGTTGTTTACGGAAGGTTTGTGTTTTATAATCTGCTCTTCTGTAAAGCAGGTAGCAATAGGTTAATAATTAAATTAATTATTATTTAATTTGCTTTACGACTTTAGATATCAACTGGTTAATCATATTATTTGCGAAATCTATTGCCCTGTTTCATGTTTTTGCCCGGTATATAGCAATAGGCTCATCCCCATCACATAGGACTCATAACATAAATAGTGAAAAGTGGGTGATACATTGTACAGTGGCATAATGTGCACCTCTGCCTACCCCTTCGGGGATAAAAGACGTGATGTTATGTTATTATTTAGAATTATATACTTAACAGTATGCAAAAGCCCCGTAATATACATAGTACAATTGCTATTGCAATCTAGTACATTTAAGTTTATGAATAGTCTTTCATTGTCTACTTAACATAGACCTAGTTTGCGGTGTTTTGTGACAATGCCCCCCATTGTATGAAGATTGTATGTCATGTAATAGTCCTAATACATTCGTGATACACTATTGTATGTTATAACATAATATGTTACTTATTATGATAGTTTTACTGCCTATTTCCAGTTCTAGGTAGTAAGTTATCAACCTGTCTAAAGAAAATGTTTTAATATGTTTTGTTAGTTTCGTTGGCTCAAATCGTGATGAGAATAAAGGGTTTTTAGTCTATTTTTGTTTTCGAGATCTCTAGATACGCTAATCTGAAACGATGCCCTATGTATATCAATAAGATCCCATCCTATTACTTGAACCTAATTACACGTACAGTTATGTTCATGCAATGGCAAGAAGTGTGTGTTACTGAACTTGTGTTGTTAAATAAAGGACTTAAAGAGAATGTTAATGTCATTTGTCAGTTGAAATGTAGTACATTTTGTT
Organism: Spodoptera picta; assembly: GCA_038387885.1. Taxonomy (NCBI): domain Eukaryota; kingdom Metazoa; phylum Arthropoda; class Insecta; order Lepidoptera; family Noctuidae; genus Spodoptera; species Spodoptera picta. The sequence continues at coordinate 2,199,609 of JAZHFQ010000105.1, forward strand.
CTCTTATAAAACAAGCCTGAATTATAACATTGACAGTAAGTGTGGCAGTTTCAGCCGACTAATTACAGGCTTTCGTCTTGATGAAGTTCCTATTGCTTCATTATTTATAGATTTTAAGTGCACCACTGTGTTATTTCCCATGGATATTCCGTCAGTTGTTTATGTCACTCTCATGATTTTTAGAACTGATAATGCATTTAGTTTGCTTGTAACGAGTCATAGATTGCGTTCGGAAATAGTTCGTCGACCAATAAATCAATAGTTAAAGTTGTATTGTGATGTTATGTTAGGTGAAACATTTGTTTCTTATCGAAAGTCTTATTTGTCCTTTTAATTTAAGAAATACTCCTTTTGCTACAATAAATATTTGTTCATATTCTCGCCCCAATAGTTAGCACGACGCCCACAGGACTTTGACTTTATTTTCTCACGTTAGACTATTTATGCATAGGAATCCAAGAATGTGCACCTCTATTCTTCTCTTGTACTCAGTGTGAGAGGGACGGCGAACATTGTGTATATTTGGGACGTGGCCCGTTTTTGTATGCGTGGTCACTTCCCTAGGACTCACCTTGCATTTTATAACCTGGTGATACCTGTGTTATGTGGTTAATATTCAAATATGCTTGTTATTCATTCATAAATGTTTTTACATGAAGCATAGTTTTATTTTAAAGAATTTAACTCCTAACCGTTATTTATTCCTTAAGGATTATTGTTTTTGTCAGTTGTACCTATATATCTTATTGGTCTTAATTACATGATGCAAAAGAAAACCTAGTGAGTTGCCCGAAACCAGATCTAGGTCAATAATAGCTACTGAGTGACAGCCAAAATTCTTTTTGCTTTTTTTGCAAAACCAAAAAGCACTGAAAAGTTACCGATTATCAAAATGCGATCGATATGAAAATATCGATTTGAAAAAAGACCAGCTCTAATCTAAACCACGACGGGACTGCATGAATAAGAATGTGACACACTTAGCCTCCATGAATAATAGCATCAGATACTGCGAACCATTGAAATGCAGGGTTCTGCCTTTTATCCGTTTATCATAATATACTGATTCCACAATTCCACATACTTGGTTGCATTGATCGTGTGAAAGAAAACAGGTGTATCAGGATTCTACGTCGCTTCTATACCTGCCTTTGATTAGTCCAGCAGTTTCGTTATCTATACTTATTAGCCTGTATTATCTATTGTAATGAACCTCTTTGATTGCGTAATGGGGGTTCTTTTGCCAGTTGCTGCCATTTGATCGATTTTATGGACACATGTGACTGTTGGATAAGTCGCTATTTTTTCTAGAAGCTTCCAATGAACTGCTACTGGAAGTTTAAAGTTAATGTTGAAATGCTCGAGTAGAATCGATTTTTATATTCATTTTTATCTGAATTTGAATTCTATATGGCGTCACAAGCTTTTCAATAGAAAAAGAATACACATTTTGTCTATTTCCAAACTAAATCCGTAGACCCGTTGGACTACACTAAAATCAAAACAAATATGATGGGTAAGCTGCACAAGATACAATCAAAAACCTAACGTATAAGGAAAACAAATAACTATCAGACTATTTGGAAATACTCAAGAAACGTCCTTAACTTGTCGAGAACCGTCATTATAGACACAATTATAGAACAATAGCTTGCGGTCACCGGTGACCGCTTGATGTTTGACAGTTTAAGTAATAATAATCAAATTACTAATTTAAGTGAGCGTCACTTTGACGTCATTTCGCCAAACTAAACAAAAACCATTTTCTAAATGAATACGTTATTATAATTATGATTGCCTTCTTGGTCAAGTCATCATCGGCGCGCGTCGCAAGCGCTTCTGCGGAGGATAGCATGTTGTATATTATGTGCAGAGGAGAGTTTTGAGTCAAATTAGGAGTAATAATCAGTTATTATCAGAAACTGCTGAATGTAAACTGCTATGTGTCTTCAAAAGTGGTATTGATCTTGTAAATAACTACTGTGGTTTCAAGCTCTTCAAGGAGGGTTATTCGAGGAATTATGCAGATTTGAATTCTTGACAATTTTATCTATTGAGACTTTAATTACACAAATCTCATCATCAATTACTTGTTTTATTATTTTAGTAAAAATTCTCATGTACAAACGAGACGTAATAAATGTCTTTTCAACTCAGAGTCACAAAATACAATCTATTTTATAATACGTACATAATTTGCATGCTTGACGAACCGGTGCGGTGTTTAAAAAGATAAATCGATTATTGCACAAACATCTCATTGTCGGCCCACTGTTTTAAGTCATTATAATCAACAGTTACTTTTCTAATTTGCATAAAATCTAGAACGTATTTCAGATAGACCGAACTGAATTATTATAGACTACATTAACTTGATTAATTACTAAAGACAGGCTTAGTCATCTAATACATGACTGCGTGGTTATTATAGCAACGCGATTATCTTTAATGATTTTACCAGAAGAAATAACAGTACACATAATCGTTATTATTTTGTGCATGATTACAATTTATTATGACATCAAACCCGTTATTCTAACACGGTATTTAAAACCTTATTCCTTATGTTAAAGAAAATTTCGCACCAAGTTCTCAAACTTGGAAGTCATTTTGTGTTTGGTCTTAAGGACCAGTGAGGCAAATGATTCATAACGATTTCAATTGGTCGTCTGCCATAACATCTTTAATAGATAGAAAACTAATGGTCGAAATTAATAACCTACTTCTATCCAAAACCTGTGGGTCAGGATCAATTTGTGATATTATTTGGAATGCACTTCGTGGGTTCGATTCCCGCACGGAGCAACTCTTTGTGTGATCCACAGATTGTTGTTCGGAGTCTGGGTGTCATATGTATTTGAACTTGAATGTTTGTAAAAGCGCCCACGACACGCGACTAAATCCTAGTGTGGGGCAAGGTTATTTAAAAAAATGGAGTTTCTGTCTATACTCGTTAATCCAAGTCTCAAAACTGCTAGCCACAAATTTCGGTAAGTAAATGTGTATCGTGTAGACGTAGCGGACCAGTCTTTTATCAGCTCAGCTATAAATTTACATTTCAATGAGGTTGCGCCATAAAACAGGGATATGAAATTTCATCCTCAATAAAATTAAAAAGAATATTGTCTCAAATAATCGATAATCGTTTGCTAATTGATGTTTAATAGTCGTCTTTGTGTTAATATGCTTGTAAGTATTTAAGCAGCCTCTATGTTAAAATATTCAGTTTGTCTGAACTGCTATTATGATATAATTCCATTCCATTTAATGAATATGTTATCTAGCGTTGTATAATCGCGAAGTTATTACATTAATATATTTTTTGGCATCTATTGTTTTTAACGAGATAAGTTTCTATACAAAGTGACAGGCAAATAACAGTAGTACTCATATATATAGCTTTCCAGCCTTTCTGCCCAATGTATTATTCTACCCAGTGAAGCTTATGGTGACCTTGGAATACATATTTTTTACATGTCTTTACATATCCTACATCAGAAAATTTCAAACAGTTCAAGTACCCTCTAACTAATCTTTGGCTGTATGAAAGTGAATATATAAATCTTCACAACGTTAGCACATTTAACATTTAAAAGTTCGTGTTAGAGAAAGCATTGTAACGAACAATGATTAATAGGACGGTATCCTTTCGTGCTTACTGATTGGAAAGACATGGTTTTAACTATGAAACAGAATACGCCTAGAGCTCATTAAAAAAATGCATCGTTAGAAACAGCAAGACGTGCAACAAAAAAGTGAAGACCCGACAATGTTCAATCGATTACGCTACCGGTGCGTCAGAAATCGATATTAAATTTTAGTCGCAATATTTTGGGGTCAACGTCTTTTTGTCCGTATGTCCGTAAAATTATACGCAATAAAATGACAAGTTTGGAACCGAGACCAGAATAAAACTTAGAATCAGGTATCGACTTCTTATCTGGGTATTATAAATCGATTATGATTTCGATCCGTGGCCATCAGCCACGGGAGGGCTTTGGATACTAATGATATGGTCTAACCATCGCAGAAGTAATGTAAAATAATATCGGTACCGTAATAAAATTACGATTATCTTTATGTTCCTTACTAATACTACTGGAAAGAAAATAGGTAAATGCCCTTTTTTATCTTAGTGCCTACGATTTGATATCCATCCATGCTATAATTGCTTAGTATTGAAGACTCATTCAGGGAATAATTTAATATAGAGCTCATCGCGAACGATTAAAATACTACGTTAAATTCTGGTTCGGAGAGACTTATGTAGTTTGAAAAGTAGGTTGTGGCGAACTTTTTTGCCATTAGCTGTACACCTAATTTTAAATACTTCACTGAAAGAACTGCATGTGTAGACTAGTTCTCTGACACTGTATAATGTGTCTATGCAAAGACATGATGTCATATTTTTACGATGAATTGAGTTTACTGGTATACACGATAGTAACGGATAATGAAATGAGTTAATTACAATAAGGAAAATTATTTAATACTATGTATATGAGTAGTCTTTTATTTTTAATATAGATAGTAAAAAGTACCTATCATACATATTTATAAATTGACGTTTCGATCCCATCCCAGCGTAAGATCATTAAAAACTAAATCATAAATCACATTGGTTTCAATGTGATGGCTTAAATAATGCTTTACGAAAGCAAATTGTTTCATTGCATACAGGTCGTGGGTAAAAGTTTGTTATAAAATATCATAATGTACAGTATTATAGCCTTCAACCTCATAAATCTAACTATCGTTCACTTTCTTTTATTTGTGAATTGAAATTGATAGAAACGCCATATTGATATATTGGTGATAGAGTCGTAAAATGTTCTAGATTCTCTCTTATTAATACTAATAATAGATAAATTCTATATTTGCTAGGAAGCAATTTGTGGTGCTAAGCATCGTATGGCGAGCATTGATAACGTTTGTTTATTTTTTTTTCGTATTTTACTTAATTTAAAACGTGTCACTGATTTGTCTTTGGATTTATTAGTTTTTTTTTGTTAATTTCTAGTTACTATTTTTTTTTTCAGTATTAAATAGTGATGATATATTTTGTTAAGTAATCAAAGAGTTTACACTAGTTTTCTGTTGTATTTTGCGAGATTTACTTAGTGTTTGCAGTCAATTTAATCGACGGAACTATCTAGTATGAAATAACTTTAGTGTAAACTATGTAATTAACTAAGTTAGGTTCGACCTTGTTCCTAAAAAACTGGTTGCTACTTATTAATTACTCGCCTATTAAACGATTAGGCTGAGCTATAGTACGTCACTAGTTCGACGGGTTGCACTGATATTAAAACGGAGATTAGATTAACAGAAATAAACGTAATCTGGCTCGCTCCGATCTGTTCATTCGTCCTTTGTACTTTCCATGAGCGGCGAGTGAAACCGTTTTAACCAAGGCTTTCTAATCTTTTGTTAATTCATTAGGAAAGCTCGTTGTCATATTTTAATTGGTAAGCGGATTGTTCCAATCGTTAATTTAAGTACTTTGTATGGGGTTATCATACTAATATTGCGAAAGAAAGTTGTTTATTGATCAGTGTGTCGGTCTGAATCTTATTTTGGTGTGAAAAGATTTGACGCTGTCAAGTTTTTTATCATATTTCTTTTCTTAGAGGGTCGAACTGGTTTTTTTACTACACAAGTATTTCTAGAAAAGTAACGTTATCGTAAAGAAATAAATTAAGTTTCGATAAACAAATAGCCCAATAATGTATAAGCAACGTGTGTCGGTGTAACGTCCCCTGAACATCGTGCCTAGTAACCGGTTGATGCGAAACCTGTCCGTTTTGGGCCAGGCTCGATTCCGGTGCAGTTCTGTTTTCGTTTACAGCGAAAAAAGTAAACCTACATTTCTCTTGAAGACACTTGTAGTTGGGTACTGAGATGTTCATGATTATTTTCCTGTACTCACGTACCGTTTAATTGAGCTCCTTCGTAATGAAAAGTATGCGTTCACATACCGAGAGACAAGCATTTAAGTTGATCAAAACGAATTCTGGCAATTTACCTCTATCCTTATTACGCCTTTCGCGGACAACCCAATTTTCGCCACGTTAAAGACATCCTGTAATAGGGAGCGAATCTATATCCATACATCGCGTTTATGCGAATGTCGAGCAGACAATTTTCAAATACTGAATATTCTCGATAGCACTTCACCAGATGCGGACCATAGAATTCAAGCCATAGAGCCCTGGCTCGATAGTCTTCTAATAAATGTTTATAAAATCATAATAAAGATGCGAATGGTTGTTTGTTTCGTATTTGGAGATAATATAACGGCAAAAGACTGATAAAGCCTCATTGTTTCCTTTGCAGCTACTGATAATAGTCAATATTAACAATCATTTAGAACATAACTAGGAAGTTCCGACCGTCTGGTCGGAACTTCCTAGTTACTTAGTAGTCCTAGTTACTTCCTACTTCTTAGTTCCTAGTTATGTCCTTTAAGAGGACCACATAGGGGACGTCATAAAAACAAAAGAAACTAGGACCCAGTTTCTAGAGGTATATCTGTACTTGACAATTCAACCGTGTACTTTGGAATCATTTTAAAAAAAAGAACAATTGTGGTACTACACATTTCTAGAACGTTCCCAGCTCAAAACTGGTCCGCTATAAAACCTCTTTTAATATCAGGTCTCAAAATACGAGACCAAAAATATCCTACAACTTGAATGGTTAAATGCGATTTTGTAGTTTTATTACGTACTATTTAATTCCACGTTCGTTCAGTCCCAGGTGTAACTAGTGTCTAATAGTACCACGAGTTCGATTCCTGCACGAAATAATTTTTTGTGTGATCAGAAAATTGTAACTACTTAAACACCCATCAAACCATGCTGAAGTTCTCGAAGAGTATTTAAGAACAGTCATTGCATAAAACCTAATTGACACACAAACAACAACAGTCCTTTAGCATAACACACATATTTGTCAAACGAACACTTAAAAAGTTAAAATAAAAGGTTGAAAAGAATTTCCCTCAACTTCAGAATATCCTTTGTTCGAAGGCCAAGGTGTTAAAGCTATAAACTTGTTATCGCGAAGGTAGGGACGCGACCGGACGTCTTAAAAAATCGACGGAACGAACAATGTACTTCCTATGAACAGATAAGGGGTACCTGGTACCTTAGTAACACTTAATTAGCTCTTATTAAGAATAAAAGTTACACAAAAAGTAATTTTTATTTATTATTTATCTCTATCACTTGATTATTACCTACATAAATCCATTTGTTTTACTCTTTTGACTGTCTCGTTGGCCGAGTGCTCTGCTTGCAAGTGCGATTACCGGGCAAGGGTTTCGATTCTCGGTTCGGGCAAAATACTAATGGGTTTTTTAAAACATTCTCAATAATAGGCCAGAGTTTGAAATTGTGCTCGGTGTATGGCAATAGGCTCACATCCTATTAAAAGGGGCTCATAACATGAATAGTGAAAAGTGGGTTTTACATTGAACAGTGGCATTAAGTGCCGTAATGTGTACCTCTGCTTGCCACTTCAGGGATAAAAGGCGTGATGTTATGTTAAGTTAAATTCTTTTGTAAGTTCGTAAGAAATATAAGGTTCTCAGATTGACCTGTGCGTATGTGTGTACATGTGTGTAGGAATACATGTGTGTGCGCAAATATCTCGCGATTGGTTCAATCGATTTTGATGTGATTTTTAGAAAAGTGTTTATTAATATACTTAGAAGAAGGTTTTAGTATATCTAAAGAAGAGTGGGTCGAAGTCGGTTATTTTATACATCTATCTATCTATCTATATAAATAAAAATGAATTGTTGTTCGTTAGTCTCGCTATAACTCGAGAACGTCTGAACCGATTTGGCTAATTTTGGTCTTGAAATGTTCGTGGAAGTCCAGGGAAGGTTTAAAAGGTGAGAAAAATATTTTTTAGGCGGTACGAAGTTTGCCGGGTCAGCTAGTAATTTATAAAATAATTATTTACTTTTATTTTATTTATCTATTATCAGTTGACTAGTCCATGGCACATGCAATAGTGCATGCTTTTTCTATAACAACCTAAATAAAGCTTAAAAGTGGAATTCAATCAATAAGACAATAAGAATTCATTCCTAAAATGTTATCTGTCTGTACTATCCTTTTTGATAGATTGTCAACAGACGTGAAATTAATAAGCTCAAATTGTGTGTTAATTGTCTTTCGAAACAAAACTTAATAAGGGCTTTATTAAAGGTTAATAATAAATATTACAATAATATATATATTAAAAACTCTTTCAAACTAACTTTCACAGGGATGCAGTATTTTGTATATCCTGTAAAGGAAATTATAGCTCGTATCGCCATCTAGGGCGCTGCTAAGGAAGTAATATTCCTCTCGTTTCAATTCTGAAAAACACTTTAACCAATAAGTTTTGCGGAAAAACTTAGAATAAAGTCTAAATATATAATAGAGGTATAATATATAATAAATTATTAGTATACATACATATGTTTATAATTATTGTTTAATGGATTTATTAGGAACAATATGAACTATGTCCCTTATCTTATCATAATTTGAATAATCTTAATTTGAATTAAGTAAAGTATTTGACATTAAATATTAAATAACCGGAATGTTTAATTATCATATATCTGAAATATTTTATTATAATTTTAATAAAATATTGTTTATAATTGTTTTTCTGAAACTTAAATAGTGTATATGAACGAATCTGCCATTATTGATAAAAGATAGAATATTTGTGCTGTGGTGGGAAACTTTACAGATTGGTCAAAAAATACAAAAATCAGACTGATTCCAATTAATTATTCGTAACTAAGTATATTCTATTAATTAATTATTTTATTTCATAAAACTGAACAAATTATCAAACTTTATTAAAAAACAAAGTAAGTCAAATATTTATTTTTATTCGAAGGATATTAAAATAAAATAACTCGTAAAACCGATGTTTTATAAAATATTTATGGAAATTATAAAACAATATTGAACGCTTTTTACTTACTTAGGATGTATATATATATACCTCTAGATGTATATGTAATGTTGATTAATAACTAGATTTTATTCTTAACGGGGTTTGGTTTTGAAATTTCTTTTTTTTTGAGGGGAAAAATTATCCAATGACTTCTCTCGCCTTGGAATAGGTGAGAGGGAATGTCAAACTCTTTGTGACTAAAAACCACCCCGTTCCTACCGGCAACTCGTTAGGCCTTCAAAGACTTAGGTATTCTATCAATAAAACCAAATTATGTTCTATTCGGACTCTCAATACTGAACAACACAACATTATTTTCCTTCAATACCTGCATCTATAAAATACTCAAGTCACCCCAAAAATATATTTGATACTTCAGTACATCAGTATATCGATAATACGATTTTAGGATTTGGTTAACGGTTGGATTAACAACTGTTTAATTGTATTTATACTAGAATCGGGGTAAAATTTAAATTTAATCTAAAATTTACGTATAGTCGCCGTAAACATACCCCTAAAAGTCAGACATACCTTAACTATTCAAAGAAAATTAGCAATAAAACAATATAACAATACAATTATTATAATATATATTAAATTCGCTTGGGCATCACGAGAATATGTACAGAAGAAACTACAACTTTTTTCGAACTGTAGTTTCAACTAAAATTAAAAGACAATTCCAAAAATCATTCATCGAAATACGTTGTAATTAAAAGCAATAAAATATACAGAAGTTGATATCAGTGTTAACATCAAAACATAATATCGAGATTACGATCTTAAATGTTTTACCTCCGAAAAAGTTCGAAGAAGTTTATTTCTCGAGTTTAAACAAGGAAACAACGGACGTGTTAATTCAAAATAAGTAACAAGACGTTAACAAATTCCAATTAAAATAATCCACGTTTAGATAAACAATAGCAAAATATTTTACCACGCAGAAGTACAGTAAGAAAGCTCGTGCATAAAAGGAAGAAAAAAATACAAAAACCGGCTCCTATTTTTAAAAAGTTGCGCGAAATTTTTATCGTTTTAATAAAATGTATTGGAGATGAACACTACCTTCGGGGATCAAAGTAAGGTCTCTTTGTCACTATACACACTTCATTGTTTTGTTGTCAAGTTTTAGGGTGCGAGGGCACCAGCACACCCGAGTTGATACCGATACCGAGTCATAAGTATTACTGAAGAGCTTGTGAGACAAGTCGCCTCAGGTACAATTTTCACGTCTCTATTAACCGGTTATTGTGAACAGGTCAGTATTGTGGTAGCGTTGTACCGACGAAGCCACCTACTAGATATGGTAAGGTTGTATCGAAAAGAACATTGTATCACATCGTTCGGTGTGGAAGAAAGAGATGAAAAGTGAATGACTGAACCTTTGCATAGATTAACTATATTGGTGCGTAGACTAGTCAAAGAGTTCTGTCAATAATTTCCTAAATTAAAAACTAAAATAAAAGTTTATTTTAGGCACTACTTCAATTTCTTGTAAATATTTTTGTTAGCAAAATCGTACACTTTAACAAGTAAAAGTGGAGATGGTGACTAAATCGACTTTGTAGAAACGAATAATTTTGATGATAATTAGTTATCTCTGTATCATATTATAATAGTTGTTATATTTCAATCTACCTCTACATCTTGCTACAAATTTTTGGAGATTTGTCTCAGAAATGTGTTTTTTTTTCTTTGATTTATTTTTGCTGTTCTTTTATTTATTTATTAAAATCGTATCTAGTTGTAGCTTTAGAAACTTCCTTAAAACAATTTAAACATATTTTAATTACCATTATTGATATTTTATTTTTATCTAGAGATAACAGAATAATGGATTTACCATAAATATCTAATAACTTGGTTATTGATTTCATATTTCTTGTGGAACTAATATCGAAACAAAATCTGATGAAGTCACGTGTAAAGAAGTCCCGGATCCGGTTGACAAATAAAGCTGTACTATCTATTCTATAAACAGGTGCTGATGTCGATGAAAGGAAAAGCCTATCTGTTTAAATTTTACTCTTTGGTCCTGACGTCATCATTGTAAAATGTCAGAAACGCGCACAATGTTGCCGTCTCCCTCTAACGCCGAGCTCCCATACGGGATCGTTTCAAGGATACAGTGCACTCCTCAGTTCACTGCTCCCGCTGTTGCGTCGAAGCCTTACTCTGCGCATGAGTGTCCGACCGTTTTTTTACTTCCCGAACTCGTATAAATAATTTTACTTAGCATTTTTTTTACATCGGTCTTCATTCGATTGATTCATGTCGTTTAAACTTATTTTAAAAGATTATTATTGATTGAAAATAAATGTAATACCTGATGATATTTTTAACATGTGTCATAATTTAAATGTAACATAAAAAGCTTTGTTACTGAAAATAGGATAGGTAAATATTAATTACGGTAAGACTGCGCGGTTGAGTAGCAGGTCCGTCTCCATTAGACCGGTAACCGACTTCGCTCGGCTCCCACTTTTTTTTATTAAATTGGACAAGTTTTTGTACAGCCAGCTGATGTTATTAGCGGCGACCGCAATTTATTTTAATGGTCTGTGTAAATATTTGTCCCTATTCATTTAAAAATAGGATATCCATCTATGAATGAAAAGTTAACCTGCAATTTTTATAAATCACAAATGTTATATTGTGACATGTTTCTTGAAACACCTTTTTTAAATAACATATACAATAACAAAAAGGACAAGCCTACGCAAAATGCTTCGTTAACTATTTACGCAACAACTAAACAATACTGCTGTGGAAGCGCAGATTCGATTCCCACACGGAACAAACATTTGTTTGATTGGCAGAAATTGTTCCGGGTTTGATGCGTATGTGGGATTGATATTTTAGAAAAAGAATTCTAACAAAAGATATTAGATTTAAAACAAAAGCAAATTTGTATAGTTACGAGTGGCATTGCAAAAAATGTTTTTACTTTTTTTGAGAAGTAGCTATTGATGTAGTAAGTATTGGATTATTATGGTGTGAGAATCACATAGGCGATAACGATATCAAACCGCAAGCTAGCATTGGTTGTAATAAAACACAATTTGCTGTGGTCTACAACCAACAAATTACGTCTTTTTTTATGACGCGTTCAAGTCTGAAAATAGATCGGTCTAATGTATCAGCAGGGTTAAAATATTTTTTGAATTAATTTATTTTTGAAGCTCACGAGGTAATTTCGTCATTGGTAGCGGATCCTGTGTTCAATACTGAAGTTAGATAAAATGAAGATAATTTGTGGTCATTTCAAACAATTTGTTACTGAGGAATATAACTGTAGAGTTAAATGTAGATTTAGCTCAATCCAAATTGACTTTAGATTAATCTATTTCCATATTCTTAGTCAGGAATCTAGTTTCATAGATTGATACCAAATAGCAAAATACACAGTGACTGTAGTTTCATATATTATGTGCTCGGCCTCTTTGATTTCAAATAGTCGCCATTGTTGTCTGTCCACTGTATTCAGATATCATTGATTGTATTAACTTTACCTACCGGATTAGATCATGTTATATAGGTCAGATTATTTGTACGTTTGCTACTAATTCCATATTACAAAACAAGAATAATTCATGTAAAACTACTTACTTACTACTTACATTAAAATGATTTATGAACTACTATTACTACGAGGAGCTACTGGTCCGACTTGAAAAATTCCTAGTCAATTAATCGAGGACAGTTTGCCATTTATTCTATAAAACATCACGCTACGATCACTAGGTACCAGGCAGAGCGGGTGAAACCGAAAGTACATACCTAGTGGTATAATAAATGTAGATTTGTTAATTTTTGCACGTGAGACAGATTTTAGCTGGCATTAGTACCTAATTTTTCAGAGGGTCATTTACCTTAAGTTGATAAAAGCGCTTAATCGTGTTTTTAAATAGTGCTTACTCATAATAATTCTTAACTTGACCCGAAAATTCAAACTGAAATCCCTTGCTTGGCGATTGCGCTTACGACCTAGCGATCATTATTGTTATAACTTTTTGAACCAATAACCAAAAGCAGAACACAAAGTTCTTAAATGATTTTGACCCCAAGTCCTTACTCATATAGTAATTCGGCCTGAAGACCAAAAAGGTAAAGCATAAAAAATACTAGGTACCAAAATTAGCGTTTTTGACAACTCGTGATTCATTGAAGCGACAGTCGAGTCGGATAGATCCCGTTAAGAAGCCTATTAAATAAATAAGGTAGGCTATTAAATCTAAAACAATAGCTTTAGGAGTTTATGACCAAGCTATTCGAACTGAGTCATTTGTGTCTAGGTTAAATTCCAGAAATAGCAATTCTAGATCACCTTTGGCTAGGCAATTTAGTTAGGTGATCAGTTTTATCTCAATTAATAAGGTGGAATCTTCGATACAGCCAAACTCAAAAAGTGATTTAGCAGTTGCTTTGTAACCTTACACGTCTTGTTATGTATAACTTGTTTTTAGGTAAGTTTTTAGAACATCGATTATTGATAGTAGCATTCAATCTTTAAAATTTCATAATACCTCTACATTATGCTTATTACACTACCACAGAAAGACATACGTAGGTGTAGGGGTTCAACACATTGTCGTGGAGTCTTAATACATCAATTACGCATAGGTTACGTATATATAATTAATGAAGTCATAATTATAAAGATATTGAGGTATAAAACTTACTTGTTCCTCCTCTCGATAATCGATGATATTGCTTCTGAAACAGATCAGAAAAGTAAAATTAGTTTCGATGTAGCTATTAGCGCAACGATTGTGACGACTATTAATATTAAGCATTTAGATTTGATATCTGACTTGAATTTAGCGTTGATAAGTTTAATGTCAACATTCGAAGGGTATCACAGGCATCCCATTTCATATCTTTGGTTTGGGTTGTTGTACCAGCTAAAGTACTAATTAACGGCTGATTCATCAAGACCCTTTACACAAGTGGTCGAAATTGGGTTTTGTATTTCCACATTTAGCGAAATCTGACGAAAAGATGGTTAAAATGATGATAATTATATTTTCTGGGAGCGATTTTTGAATAGTCTAATAGTATAAGGAGTTTGCAGTAAGTTACGTGAAAGTTGTTAACGCTGTTTTCGTGCAGCACATAGAAAGAAAGTATTTTGTCTGGGTAAGAATTTTTTTCGTGGCTTGTATCCTCATAACATTAATATGTTTCCTTATTTTTCCCAAATAAATGCTTGTGCGGAAAACAAAGTCTATTTGCACGACAGTTGCGCTTGTAATCGCTTTCCCAACAAGAAACTATTTTGTATGGATGCTAAACTGATTTGTATGTGATTCGTAAAATCATTGAAGGAACTAGTGTATATCATATTTGCTGTTCAAATAAATATTGTGTGTTAAAATACACGTATGTAAAAAGTCAAGTTTTTCATCACAGCTCGATGTTTATCAAGGCCGGGGTTTAACATATCAGTTTTTGCATCCAACTACAGAAATAGCATCATTTAAATGTATTAAAATGCCTTACCTGGAACGAATCTTCTTAATAACAGGTCGCTGCGCCGTACTATCATGGATTCTGACTTGCGTTGGATCTATTTCTTCACACGCGTCGTCGTCAAATGGAAGCTGTCCGGTTCTCCTAGCGAGTATTGAGTCCATAAAAGGACTATATATTTGACCAGAAGTTCCAAGGATATCATCTATATCTGTGTATCGTGAGATATATCTATTTACACCTTTCTGGAAAGAGTTTGAAGGCCTCCTAAATTGACGATTATTTTCGTAAGGAGATGCGCGTCCTCGGTAGTCCTCATTTTCTTTAGGTGTTTCTAAACCTTCAGGGCTTCTTCTAGCTCCTAATGGCTCGTCGTCTGGTAAGTGAAGTGGGAATGGAGGTATATGTGCAGGTGGAACGTAAACTTGAACTTCCGAATCAGATGAATCGCTTTCTTCAGGTGGTGGAGGCGTAGGCAACTTTTCAATACCTTCTGGAATGTTTTTGTTACTACCCAGCCACCAAGGCCTCTCTCCTGATTCTATATGCCGTATTCGTCTTAATGGGAAACTGCGTTCTGAACCAGATTTACTCAGCATTACGTTTTGCTCTGGTTTACTGCTATTTGTTGAATTTTCATTACTAGTAGCCCACCAATCCTTCTGATCTCCAGACTCAATATGTCGAACTTTGAAAAAGTTAAATTTCTCACTTTTTTCACTATCGCTAGAAGATTTTCTTGGAGGGCTCAGTCGTTCGATACCTTCGGGAATATTGGCACAGCTGTCCAACCACCAAGGCTTTTCATCATCAGCAAATTTACATTTCTTGATAATTTTGTTAGAATCGGAACTTTCTGATGTATTAATAAGCGGGACTTGGTTACTGTGTTTACTTTCACTGTTAGAATCAAGCCACCATGCTTTTTCACCAGATTCAACGTGTGTAATTTTTCTAGGAATGTTCTTCTCTGATGGAGATCTTTGGTTTTCGCTATTTTGTATGCTATTTTTCTTTTCCGATTCTGAATCTAACCACCAAGCTCTTTCTCCCGATTCTATGGGCCTTATTGCTTTAAGTTTAACTAGATTGTCGTCATTAGATGCAATTATATTATTTGTATCGTTTTTACTTTTACTAGATCTGTCACTTTCAGTCGTAAGATTAGATACATCTTTTCCAGTTGATTCTGAAGTAGAATTTTCTAACCAACGGCTATTATCACTACTTTCTTGATGCCTCATCTTAAATAAATTTGTGACAGGTGCCAGTGCTCGTATTAAGAACGATTTGGCTTCTTCCGTTCCGGTCTCATTCTTTGGAGGAGAAACAGGTGATAGTTGTTTGCCTGAACGGTCAGTTGGAATTGATAACTCATCAGCAGAAGTTCTAGATAACTCATTAGTTTTTGATTTTGATACAGTCTCATCTTCACTAATTGAGGACTGCGTTGATAACGTTATGCTCGACTCAGGGCTAGCACTTTCCCTTGATTTGGAATGTTTCAATTTTGAATGTCCGTTTTGTAAGTTGCTACTAGACAAATTCTTTTGTAAGCTCTTGGGAGGTGACCCTTTATCACTCAATTCACTTCCTTGGTCTGAATCTGTAGAGCTCACGGATTTACTTCTTCTCTTAATTATTTTCTTTTTGCCACCTGAATCCGATGATGAATCTGTGCTAGTCTTTTTTACTTTAACTTTTTTGATCTTTGTACCGCCTTCTGTTTTAGGTGCTTGAGGTGGTAATTGACTATTTGTGATTGTGATCTCTGGTGATACTAGTTCCGTAGAAGCTATCGGGCTTTTAGCTCTTTTTAATTTAAGATTTACATTTATTATTATCTCTGATGTATCGTCACCTTTGGTTTGTTCAGAAGCGTAAACCGATAAAACCTCTTGATCATTGTCAGCTATGTGATTACTCATGTTACTGTCTAAGTTGTTGTATTCGCTAAAAGAATTGCAGTTTGAATTTTCTCTTCTATCTGGTTCTGTACTATGACTTCGACCGGTCCGTTCACTGGAAGAATAGGAATTGCTTCCTGAATTTTCTCTCAGATTTGAATATTGCGTAGAGTATCTTCCAGCATATCCTGTGTAACTAGTGGAGTTCGGCGTGTAGTAAGACCAATTTGTAACACTTGTTCTTGCTGTACTACCAAATCTACTTGACCGTGTTGGATCATCTAATCTGTCTGATTGGATTTCTTTATCAATCATCTCGGGTCTCCTTTTACGTCTTGTTATTGACTTTTCTATGGTTTTAGCCATGTCTGCACGTCGGCTTCGAACGTATGCTGAAGAACCAGGTGGAGTAGGTGATGTATGACGTGTTATTATGGTAACTGTTTCAGTCTCATTTTCATTATCTTCTGGATGCGGCTGAGTGGGATTTAAAACCTCATTATTTTCATTTCCTGACTCATTTTGTGGTTTTATTTCTTCTATTACAGGTTGTTGCGGCGTACTCTTTTCCGGCTCACTTTTAACAGATTCTGTGTGATTTACTGGAGATACGGAGGTACATTTTACCGTTGGTGGACTTCTTAAGTAATTTGAGGAAAGTCTATTTGATATAGCGTATCTGTTTACACTGATTTCTGGTTTAACTTCTGCTCTTGACGCAGGTCGTGAGTAATTTGAAGTTCGAGGGTATAACTTGTAACTCGACAGGCTGTTATAGCCTGTAGACTTGTCAGTCTTACTTGGAATGTCTTTGTCGTGATCCCCTGGACTGGGATCTCGGCTTTTATCTTTGAAAGATTTCGTTGTTCTCCGTTCTGGGCTCAAGTGCCGAGAAGGTCGGGTCAGACTGTATTTCGAAGTCGAAACAGGACTTACGTCTCTACTTTTATTGGTCGTTATTGATGGAACAGTAAGTTTAGAATAATCTTTTTTCTCATATTTAGACGTTGGTTCTTTTGTTTTACTTGTACCGTACGTATCATATTTGGAGGCTGGTTTGTCATTTTTTGTGGTGCTATACGTATCATATTTAGACAATGGTTTTTCTGTTTTACTCGTACTGTAGGTGTCATATTTTATTGTCGGTTTATCTGTCTTATTAGTACTGTTGTAGGCATCATATTTTGTTGCGGGCTTCTCCGTCTTACTCGCGTTGTAAGAATCATATTTGGTAGGTTGTTTATCTGATTTACCGTAGTTTGCGTATCGGTTAGCTATAGCTGAAATTGGTGTTTCTTCTTTAGCTGATCGTTCCGGGCACAATATGGGGATACTCGAAGACTTGTAAGAAGGTGTTGTATTGAGGTACTTCGCTGTGACTGTTGTCGGCCGTTCCGCAGCGGTACTGGTTGAATTCCGCCCGGTATCTCGACTTCGGCCATATGACGGCGAATCATACTGAAAGTAATAACATTTACGTTACAATATTAATTTAAAATATATTATCGTTCTTGCGTATCGTCGTGCAGAGTGTAAACTGAGCTCTATTCTAACATGAGATCCATATTCTTCGTTCAACACTATCATATAAAGCCGTTCCTTTCACCGTTTTATAAATAGCGTAGATATGCGTGTATGTGTATACATGTGAAGATTATATACAGGAGGGATTTTATTGAGCCCTTCGTTATTCAGTATATTTAAGATCTCGGAACTGATTAATCACGGGCTAAAGAATGGAATCTGCAGACAGTTTATTAGTATAGATATGAAGAAAATCTAGAAATAAGTAGTCGGGACATTAACCTGTCTACTCACACGATGCATATAAGTATGGAATATAATAAAATATAACAATTTCGTTCGTTTGTCCACGACCTTTTTTAGTCCATAATCTAAGAGAAACGATTTAGCTACTATGAATAACTTTCTGTCTTTCTCTAAAATCTTTATGACAATAATTTAATTGAATAGAAACGAGTACATATCCGAAGTTGTTTTAATATGAAAATATAAAAGACAGGTTTTATAAAACAAAACAAGTTGTTCTGAGCATCTCCTTTCGCGCCCTTCATTACAATTATCGTTAACGTCTAGCACGCCAACTCACTTGCGCGGGCGCATGTCGTGCGCTTTGCAAATAAACGATTAACTTGTTGCGTATCATATTATTAGGTTGCTCGGGTGGAAAAATGGCGATCAAATTTTAATTGAACGAACTTTTAACAGTTAGGCATGTTGTTACATTATGTCAGTTTGTTTTCGATACGTTTGTATGGTGTCAAAATTATGAAACTGCAAGGAATTAAATTAATTTTTAATGATGAATTCCTGATCATTGATTTGCGAATATTTAAAGGATGTCAATCTTTACTGAGTGTTACAGCTTTAAGAACTTAACATAACCAACGGGTCTCCCTAACTACCGAGAAATTGAAATTGTAAGAATCTTCACCAATACATCAAATATCTAAATCTTAAATCTTTTTGTATGTATTACCTAATCTTTAATGGTAGTGTGTAGAGGAAAGTTTTAAGCTTTTAAATAACATGCTACGATACTTAGAAACGTGGTATACGGGTGAAATCACGGGGCAAAGCTAGCTATGAAATATAAAATACGACATAGAATTTCTATCACTAATCTATGTTTGTTATCTAATATTATTTCTTGACGTGTCTACCTTGTTGTTTGTTATTAAACTATTGTTGAAATTAAGGTATCATATCACTGAGTTTGATGCATCGGTAGGCCAAATTATTGTTGCTTTTGTATAAAAAATGTATTGTAACTTTTAATAATTATTTTTCCAGAATAATGGAGAGTGCTGGAGTTAGAATCACGGATTTTGGATCCATCCAAAACACAGTGTAAGTTAAATGTTGACACTTATTTACATATCTAGCAAATTCATTATTGATATTATATGATGCTTTGTTTATAAATATTTGATGTGATTTGAGCATAGAAAACATCGGTACGTTTTTACCTACTACCAGTGTATCAAGTGTTATTGGTTGTAAAACTATTTAGACGTAATTCTCTTGATCTCATAGTGTTCTGTTTTTATTACTTCTGTAAAGTGACGCTAAGAGAAAGTTAAATGAGTTCATTTTTCATCTTGTTTGGAATCTTTATAAGTGAGGTTCTTTATACTTACATAGTTTCGAAAAGACATGTTGCCAAAACATCAGCTCTCTTCCATTAGGTGGGGCGTAACGTAGATCCAACTCGAGTGAATTCTGGAATGAAATTAATCAAATTTTTATAACTAGCTAATTTAGCTACCACAATAAACCACCGAATGATCATGAAACGTGGTAAAATATTTTGATATGAGTGTAACAAAATGCAGTTTCATTATAGAGACGGTAGCTGTTGTTAATGAATGAAAGAAAGGAGGAAAGAACAATGTATTCTTTTCTCAATATTGTTAACTGAAATGAGGTATATAGTAATACTATTACTACTATAATATAATCTAGTTAAGTTCAGTGATATTCATCAACTAATTTGCTTATTTTCAGTAGCTTAAAGCTCGAACTACATCGTACTATTGCCATTAGAGACAACAAACTTACATTCGTAGTTGCACTATACGTTACTAATATAGTAAGGATTGCACTAATATTTATTACATATGTTTGGTGTCACACTATCCCAATATACCTCTAGAATAGTTAGCGACTATTTTTAAACTGGTAAGTATAGGCACATTTCGTGGGTGGTGTTGGCAATGAAGGGTTGAATCAATTAGGTGACCAATACGAGCGACTATGATCAGTCTTTTATAAATACTCGTACAGTGGTTATTTTCGTACGAGGAATTAGTACTAATGAAATATTTTTATGTTCAAGTGTAAATTGCACATATGAATAAACATTAATTCTGCTCGACTGGTTACTATTCCTCTTAGGAGGACCTCTTTGGAGGTCCTAAGAGGTAATTACAGAATACACAGAATAAGCAGTTGTTG
Organism: Spodoptera picta; assembly: GCA_038387885.1. Taxonomy (NCBI): domain Eukaryota; kingdom Metazoa; phylum Arthropoda; class Insecta; order Lepidoptera; family Noctuidae; genus Spodoptera; species Spodoptera picta. The sequence goes on from JAZHFQ010000105.1 coordinate 2,219,939, forward strand.
CAATAATGGTATGTAATTCGCAATTGTTTCAGTTCATCATTAAAATTCGAATCTAAAGTGAAGAATGATCTTTAGCTACTCTTTTAAAATTAACAGACTAGTCTTGATGTACAGATCAATTATTTTCATAGGTTTTAATTAGTCCATACAAAGTTTGGAACAAGCATTATTAAGGTATCAATTTCGTTAAGTCTTAAGTGAGGGAAATCCATGCTTCGGCACGAATCAGACTGACCACAAAACCGACGTGAAACAACGCTTGCGTTATGTTTCGTCATGTGAGTGAGGTTAACAGAGGCCCAATTTACTCCCTCCCCAGTCTCCCCAATCCCTGTATCCTCCAGAATTCTTAAAATTCCCAAAAGGCCGGTAACGCACTTGTAACGCCTTGGTGTTTCAGATATCGATGGGCGGCGCCGATTGCTAACCATCAGGTGATCCATCTGCTACCGGCTTATGCCATAAAAAGCCTTACACTAAACATAAGGCTATCAGACATTTCTTAATTCACAGGTATGTAGTAACGGTCGCAGTTAATGGAATGTACATAGATGGTGTTTTCCTATTTCACAGTAAAGCCATAAGTTTAATTTTACGATTAGAGTAAATGCAAACGTAACCTGGCTATACACGCTCAATGTTTCAACTGGAGCAAGTTTTATTTCCTTATGGGAGACGGTAAAGTACTTAGAAAGGCTCCGGACTAGACATAGACTAAGAAAAGTTAAGAATAGTTTAGTAGCTTATTTGTAATCAACATTGCTACTTCTACAATGAAATCCAGTGTAACTCGTGCATGTCATTAACCAATACTTTTATACATAAACAGATAAACAACTAGGTCTGTTTAGTTCTTGTAGTGTAAAGCTCTTACAGATTGATAGTCCACCATATTTGGCCAAGTTAATTTGTACTGTTTAACTTAACATTCGTTTAGTAGCCAACTCTGCTGTAAATAGACAACGTCTCTTGTACAGTGAGGAACAAAACGTCATTGGTGATCCCACGCAGCCACGTGTAAACGTCAAAGCAATAAGAACACATTGAGATCCTTTGCGCAAACGCATCGAACAACAGAGCCATTCTATACACATCCGCGTAAGAAATACCAGTTTCTTTTTAGTTTCAAAATAGAAACGTTTTTAGTTTCCGGACTGACCTATATCGATTGAGTCAATGAACAAAAGATGGATGGTCAAGTTCCTACCGTGTTCCTCTAAAATGATTTTAAACTTTATGCCCCTCTCAGATAGCTTATATTCGCCTCTGTACAAAGATATAGATCTCACTGGCAGATGCTGCGATTAGACTTGTTTTTATTTACGTCTCGAATTGTCGTGTGTTGCTCTGAAACTAATTGCGGATAGTGAAATATGTATTCGCAAAATAGATCGATTTTCTCGATACCTACTTGCTTATTTGGTTTCAGAAGGTGACTTTTCTGGAATTTGGATTTGATTGCTTAGAAGACTTTTTACAAATGCTGTATACTAACATATTGTGTCTGATGTATAAAGATTAAATTTTTTGGATGAATATACCACAGGTACAAAATCGAAAAGATCGTTTAATGGTACCTACTACTGATCGTATACAGATATGATTGATATGATCATTCCACAGTCATTTAGTCATATACCTCTACACTTATAAAAGCCTTCTTTGTGTTAAAATTGTAGACAACGGTCATATTTGTATACCCAGGTAAAATTAATTGCTATTTCTAGACATATGCATACGTACATTGGTTTAAAGGTATGCGGTGACGCTAATCATAAAGAGTTTGTTATTATTTGAGTAAACATTGTAAAGGTGTTTCTATCATTTTCCTTTCTTCCCAGAACACTTAACCTTATTTGCGGTTCAAATTGTAAACATTAATGAACTTAGCTCTTCCCTCAAGGTAAATATTATCTAGATTAAAATAATTTTAGACTTTACAACTAGGTATATTTTTATAATTTATGTTGTTGCTTAGGCGAAAGGAATGTCTTAAAATAGTACTAAAAGTAAATGTGTTTCCTGGATGATTATCTATCGTAAAATATATGAGAAATTTCCTTTTTTATTGGTTGTAAATGACTGATTTATTCACATTCCTACTTGAATTATTGAATGTAGTACTTAACCTATGGCTCATATAAAAATGAAAGTGGTTGGATTACTTTAGTCACTAGCAATTTCGTCATATTTCGCTTAAGGGTTGTTCCACGTTTTGGAACACAAATATGTAGCGTATTTTACCTCCACAACTCGTTATGTTCATTTTTTTTTAATAATAATATGTCAGCGGGAAAGTGATATTATTGCATTTTTACTACCTAATTCTGAGACAGTGTTATTCCCAAACTAATTGGGATAGTGCCAGTAGTAAAAAGAAACTTATAGTGGCTTGTTGACTCATTATGACGAAATGAAGTCATTAGACATTAGTTCAGTCAAATAGATGCGATTATACAAACACACTAACCATTAAACTTTTTCTATTCTATCAACAAAACACATAGATACATTTATTTTGTAGTTAAATGGTACTAGTGAAAAAATTACAGGTCAGTGCTGGAGCACTGACCTGTAATTTTTTAGTAATAGTCCACTATGGGGTCTTCTCTACTTATGAGTGCTTACTATAACCTCCACGCTCTGATTTGAGTATGCCTTAAGCCATAAACCGTAAATGCTTTTCGCCTGTAAGAGATTAGACCTCTCAAATAATTGTTATTTGAAGTAATTACCGTGCAATCGTAAATTCGAATAGGTACATTTTACGATTTTCTATTCACAAATACATGAGGTAGAAAAGCAGTACGGCACGACATTGTGCCACAGATAATAACAATAAAATAGAGCTTGGACAATCGCCATCGCTACTTAAAATACGTTAATTTTATTTCCGCGTTCAAAGCGATCTGTTTGCATGATGTCTTATTACGATGTAATGGCGGAATATGAGAACCGCTAGTGATTATGGAAAAATAACATAACATCACGCCTTTTATCCCCGAAGGCCGAAGGGGTGTACATTATGCCACTATACAATGTAACACCCACTTTTTTCACTATTTATGTTATGTAATAGGCGGTGAGCCTATTGCCATATACCGGGCACAATTCCAGACTCCGTGCTACTACTGGGAATTTTTTGAAAAACTCAGTAATAGTTTGGCCGACCCGGAAATCGAACCCGAGACCACTTGCCCGGCAGTCTTACTTGCGACCATTAGGCCAATGAAGCAGTCGGCAGTATGGAAAAATAATAATATCAGAACTATTTGCACGAACCTATGTATTACTCGAATATTATTTTGAAAATCAGTTGTTGTCCTTAAAAGCTGACTTTATGTGAAAGGACTTTATAATTTCGAAGTCATAATAAAATCCGTTTTGTTTTTACTGATTTTAACTTTGTTTATATTTCCTGAAGGGATAAAGAAAGCTCTTGTTCAAGAATAATTTGAAAGTTAGTTACTAGGAGAACCTAAGAAAACAACTAGTTCCAAACGATTATTTGCTCATTTGGCAGATTGCAACGAAATACGTATTTAGAGGTATAACAAAACAATATTTCCGTCAACATTCCTATAACTTTCGTAAATTGTAGGTGAAGTTGTGAAGCATAAAATAAAATGTATACCTAATACCATTTATCTTTTCATAATACCATTTATGTTTTCATAATATTGTATATTGTAATATGTAGGTGTATCGTTTAAATAACCTCCAATGAGATGCAATAAACTTGTGAAGATGTTGTAATTACTTTGTGTGCACGTATTATTAAACAAATGCTCGCAAGGAATTGATAAGTCTTACTGCTTGTTTCATTTTATTTCTACGCTAGTTCTGTCTCGCAAATTGCATGCTTAATTTTTGATGACTTAAGTTAGAGTTCACTATTTTCCTTAATACCTTCTTACCTAGTTCCCAAGCGAACTAGATATTTTTAATATACAAATGTCAAGTCCATCCAATAAACGAAAATGTTTAAAAATAAATGTTTTATGAATCCTTCGTGGATGCCTGTTCAGTCTGGATCCAAAACTGAAATAGTGTGGAAACAAACGTTAAAAAAGGGCATAGTTCATTCTTTCTTATATGCACATAAAAGTCAGAATACTTTCCGAGACCAAACAAAACAATAAATACAAATATGCCATCCTATTTATGACGCTTAATATTCGCGTGCCACTCTAGTTGCTAATAAGAGCATACTGATTAAGTAATGCTGAATATGTCTGGCCAGTAATAAAGACCTAAGTCGGGACAATAGCCATACATCTTGAACAAATGCAGCGGACCCAGACGGTAATTACATAATATTTTAACAGCAATGTGAAGATAGAGCTATTTGTGTCTGCCACTTTATGGTGACCTGTTGTCTGGTTGATCTATGGCAGTCAGATCTCAATTGCTGGCCTATGAATGTAATAGATTTTAAGATTAGTGGTATATTTGTCAAGGCTTTTGTGTTTTGGTTTCGTTGTATTATCGGTTTTGTTAACTCTTTGCGTTAGGGTAGTTTTCTTAAAAAGCTGCATTTTTATGGCAGCTGCGTCTTGAAAAGGTCTCGGTATTAACTCATATATGGGATAAAGCTATATATTACGATTGCAGTACACCGAGCATTGTCAATTTGCAAAGAGATGCTCTTAAAATAATATTGATTCGTAATAAATAAAAATAGAAAATCATACTCCGATGTAATTTATAGTTTTTCAATTAATTGACTCTCACGGTAAGATTTCGCTCTGAGAACCACTACAGAACTACATGACGTTTATAAAAAGTAGTAAGTACGTAGTCAATGTGGCAGGCAATTTCAACTGTCACTTTATACACAAAAAACTTGTTGGCAAGTTGTTGAACATGTCCGTAGGACAACGACTAACTTAAATCTTGTCTTACAAAAGAGAAATAAAGAAATATCATGGGAAAATATTATTTATATCGTTTATATTATTGCACGTATCAAATATCATCTCATTTTTCAATGAAGGCACCGTCATAATAAAAATATTTACTAATTTATAAGCGCACTTCTTTGCAAAAGTTATGGCATTTTATGACTCCTTATTATGATTTTATGACTCCTTATTATGATTTTATGACTCCTTATTATGATTCTGTTTCTGTATTCAAATGTGGTGAACATGGATTTCTGAAATCAAAATATCCATACACAATATACGTATGCTAATGTAAACTAATATTTTCTGTTTCATAGGTTAGTAAAAAACTTTTCTTTCGTTGCACATATGTGTGTGTTGTGAAAACAATATCATTGAACTTTTACATTGTTGGCATTCTTTACGTCAACTACGATACAATAATTTTCTGTAAAAAATTTAATATTTACACAATAAATTGAATGTAAAAGGCGTTGTTTTTTTTACTCTGGCAATTGCCAAATTAAACAACATTGCACGTCTTTTGGTTGTAAGTTTTGTTTTGTGTCAAAGCTATATTATGTTTTTAATGGTCAATGGTTTTAATTGTTTTTAATGGCCAAAGCTATATTATATTTAGCTTGTGCGTCTATTTACAATTAATAGTCACACTTATACGGGAAAGATTTCAGAAACCTGATATTTACGGTTAAATTAACTTTGTTTTGGCTCCATTATGTTCTCGCACTATTTACTTCAACAACCCACGTTCATATACATTTCGTCTATTTAAAATCGGTTTACAGAACCAAACGGGAGCTCGAACCAAACAATCGCTATAGGAACTGTTAGATTTATTTCTGTCGAAAGTACATTACGAAAATAAATGGCCTACTCCGAGTGGAAGTGTCAAAGACTTGGGTTCGGTGCGGGTTGTTGCCTCGGCCGAAATGGGGTCGGAACGGCTTTCCGTAGGTATTCGCCAACACCTTGCTGCCAGTTTCTAAGATCAGTTTTTACGGGCCAACCTGCGAACCTGGTCTCACTACCTCACTTGCATAGCTAAGAATAAGACACCTACCCGTTGTGAAACGAGCGCCTGATGCTCTAATTGTATTTTCTCTGTAAACGATATACTCGTAGTTCTGAGAAGCGATTGTGAATCTCTATTCGGTTTTCATTCGTTTCCCGAAATGTTTTGTAACTGTGTTTTGCTGACCGGGCAGTCTTAGCTTTGAAATATATAGTATACCGTTTTATCCGTTTTTTTTGTTTATGTGTCTTAGGTTTAGGCAACCTTACTATTATTCCTCTATTAGTTCACATAAATATAAAAATCGACGACGATATCTTAAAATCGGTTTTGTTTAAGATAGATTAAAATGCTTTTACCTAAACTACTCCATTTATCATGTCTCCAAATCCATAGAAATATTATGCGGATTCTGTGTGTGTGCATTAAACATTCATTCGCAAAACATTAATTATTGAATCGTGAGCTGCTAAGATGATGACCTATATCCAGGCCATTGACGAAAACTTTAAATAAACAAATACCTACTTGTCAGAAAATCTTAGTTTGATAAATGATATTATCTTCCAGATTTATGATCAACATCCAAGTTCTAAAAATTTGATATAGTCGTTTTAACACGACCCGACTTCCTTTGTAAAGAAATATGTTTTTTGTAAATCTTGCAGACTTTTTATTAATCCCATAAAGTCGAATGAGTAATTGATTTATTTCACGACGATCTAATATTTCTTCTCTGGTCTCGATGGCCTAGTTGTTATGTTTGGCCTGTATGGTAGCCGCCCTGGGTGAGGCGAGAGGGACAGACTATTACTGACTAAATACCACCCTGTTCCTACTCTTGCACTTCGAGCCGGAGCCCCGGCAACCCGTTAAGTACTCCGCGGCTCCGTATCGGCATCAACCTTACTGGACTCTAAATCAATGGTGGTTTGATGGACCTTTGGTATTGGAGCTTGAATATTAATGTTAGTTGAATATATCTGTCTTTGAATCTGGGATATCTACACTCTGCAGCAACTTAACTGGGTGGAGTTACAATATCCCAAAGTGACTAGCAGTGGTTGGAAGCGAAGTGCTGAAGATCAAGCTCATAGATGTACCACTAGACAGGCATATATTTAGAATTGGAAGCCTCCAAGAATTGTCTTCTTCTGATATGACATAGAATGGGTTATTCAAAAGATGTGTCTTTAACTAAAAATCTCTGGGACAGTCGTGTCTATTAGTAATACACATAATAATTCAACCATTACAAGGAGAGTTGAAAACTCTTTCATTAATCTTTCTGTCACTCGATGTTACTTCGTTTATTTTTCATCCTCTGTTTTTTGGTGACGACATACTATCTCTGTATAGAAAAACTATACAGCTAACATTTATTTTCTCATTCAGTAAAAGTTTTCATGTCGTTAGACGTAATAATGTATTACGTCTGTGACTTGAAGTTATTTACTGACATTTATTGTAATTACCTAATTGATATGACTTAAGTCAGAGCTTATTCTAATTTACTTCCTACTCTCAGAATAGTTTGTAAATTGTATCTAAAATGCTTGTGTTTATGGCACCGTAAATGAGCAGACGGATCACCTTATAGTAAACAATCGGCGTCCCCCATGGACACCTGGAACACCAGAAGCGTTACAAGTGCGTTACCGGCCTTTTGGGGATTAGGAGTTTGACGATTGATGGGGATTCGGGGATTGGGGAGATTGCGGAAAGGGGATAGGAGCTAGGCTTCCGGTAACATCACTCACACGACGAAACACAACGCAAGCGTTGCTTCACGTCGGTTTTCTGTGAGGCTGTGGTATCACTCCGGTCGAGCCGGCCCATTCGTGCCTAAGCATGGCTCTCCCGCACTTTTACGAGTTGCAACAAATCTACCTAATCTATAGGGCAATGTTATGTGATGCGTATAATACTTCCTTGCAATAGTCTTTACAGTTTTGGAAAACTCATCCGACTAAATCGGACAAGTTAGTCGGTTGTACACGAAATTTCTCGAAAAATTGGATATTCTGTTCGCCGATGACAACAAAGGAAGAAAACAAGAAAATAGAAGTATCTGGTTGAAAATTCTTAGTAAGACGAACCGATTAAGGCACCGTCCACATTCAAAATACATAGTAGAGTCAGGTCATCAGAGGGACTAAAATAAATGAATGGCAGAGAAAGATGAGCTGGTACGTAAGAATCGGCGATGAGTTGAAGTGATGAAACGGTGTATAGTCACAGGTTGGAATGAAGCCACGTGGCTGTTTGTTTACAAGGTGACCAAAGGTACTCAAATTGTGTCATCCACTACGGAAGATTTTTTAGAAGTCTAGTAAAGTACGTAGTTACGTTTGGATGATGAAACTAAAATTGTTTTTACTTAAAATGATAAAAGAAAATATAACGTAAATAATTGGTTGTATGTGTGCTAAGCATCTATTGTAAAATTGACGTTACGATGCTTATAAATACAGAAAACAACCAATAAAATATTAAGTTTAATTTTTTCAATTCAATTTGTTATTACAAATTCATAAATTGTTAACTTTATGAGGCGTAGCAGTGTATCGTGCATCTTGACAGCAATAGTAAATTAAACTGACAGAATCGTAGCCAGCAGCAGTAGCGTAAAGAATTAAAGCATTCCCTCAGAAGAAACTCCTAAAAAAAAAAAGCATTATTTGGCGCTTAGCTAATAAACGACAGATATTTGATGTTTGGTACTATAATATTTGTCTCTCAAATATTACGCGTTCCGTAAAACAAATCAATTACATCAGTCACATAAATTACCGATGTTATAACACACATGAATGTAAGTCATACATTAAAAGATACCTCTATAGTAAACACAGTCTTTATTAATGTCTAACGGCAAAAGTCTACTGAGTCATATACTTCTTAGCTCCTATAGAAAAGCCGTCTCAATAATAGTCCCCTTTTTGTTGAATACGTAATAAAACTTTGTCATGTGGATGAAAGCCAATAAATTTATGCCAAAAATATGCCGTTCTAAAGATAGTGAGAATATAATAAAAGGTGAAACGTTTTCAAGTAGTTGACCGAGTACTCGAATGGCCTATTTTACTGGTAAATGCTTGCGATAATTACAGGAACACCCTAATTAAGGAGTTTCTTTGAAAACTAATTTCAACTGGGTATGGTTCCTAAGCGGGTATTAGGGTCAAGTGGTGTATCTTTATACCAGTTTTTAAGTATCTGGAACTTTTCCTTGATGAACGTAAGCAGTCTAAACAGAAACATGTTCTGAATAGTTTGAAGTCAAAAATATGAAAATCGACGGACATTGATATAGATTCGGCTTACGATATTTTGACTTGCAAATTAGAACTTACTGTCAATTTATATATTTTCGTCCTAAGATTTTCGTCCGTAGTTTTGTAGCAAAAGTTTTCTACTGCCTTGACACTTGTCATTTACTTTATTGTTCACATTGGCTACATTTTCTTCACGTTCATGGTTTTAAATAGACTTACAGTAAGAACCACAAAGTATAAAAACAAAATCTTGTACCATTAATTTACTTTAATCGCTTTTAAGCGCAAACTGCTATGTTCCAAGTAAAAGACCTAGTAGTACATAAAATCACGCTAACACAGATACGGCAACAGGATTAAAGCCCTGTTACAATTAGTGCGAAAGCTAAAGCACTAATTGGAAACACGTTTGGCATAGATAGAGTGCACAAAGATTTGATAAAATGTAATTAGTAAGGCTAGGGTACTGGCTATTGCTATCGATACAACACCTTCAACTTCAATCGCTTTATATTCAAGGGTGTGGTCACATTGCAATGGAACTTGCTGATGGATTAGTTCAATCAAGTGTCTAGTTAATCTAAAGTTTCTGTGTAATTGACTGAGATATTTTTGTCCATGAATAACATCACGTTTTTATGTCTAATTTTGTAGGACTATTTAAATTTTCTATAATTGAAATCTATGTTGCCATCTCATTGGTAGTTCTTTCTTTCTCTATTGGGATCAATCCATGTGACATCATCAAAAGCTTTACGATTTCTTGTTATATTTCAGTTTACTCGTTTTTTTTATTTACACTAAATACATGGTGCATTCTCATTGTGCCTACCGTCCATAACCTCATAACATTTCAGATGATGTGCATTATCAATTGTAATTGATACCGACACAAGTTTAAGGGTGTAAACACTATATTTTCAAAACTATAAACCAGAATTATCTAGTACATTTAATAATTCTTATTGAAAATGAATAACAAATACACAATTCGAAATGTTGAAACAATTCGCAGCGCAAGCGTATGAAGCATGAATACAGATGCAGAGCTTGTCAACATAATTTTATCACTACGTACGGCCGTCGCAAGGGTACAGTTCTTGACTGCAGCTCAAAATAGCTCACAGCTAACATTTCGATGCGATGGGATATCCTGACAAATTATTTTTATATATCCCAGTTTGTCTCTATATCCGTTAGGGACGGTACCTATTTCTAATTGTTCGTTTTAGGGGATTATTTTTGGTTCATTATGGTATTTGTGTGTTATAGCGGTGAGATTTGAAGCAATGTGATGTTTGTCGCTTGGTTGAAATTTATGTTTTGTCGTCGTAAACAAACCATTTTGATTCTTTCTTACAATGTTTCGGCTCGAAAATTAACGAGTGGGGTTTCGTGGCGGTTTATCTTAGAGCTCTCTCTCCTAGCGTTTTGCTTCACTTTGACAACATTCTATTAGTAATAGATAACTAATCTTCTAATTTTAAATGTGACAAAACATAATCTATGATGACTTCTTAAAATTAGTAGAAATGTGGAAATTAAACGATGATTATGTGTCTGACCACTCAGAACGGATTTCTAGTCAACCAAAAAAGTGGTCCACCAAATTATCAGTAACACTTTATTATTAGCCGAATGCTTTCATTGGAAACTTTTAAGAAGAGACCATTGTATACGATATAAAGTATATTATTACGTGTTTGATCCAGTGAAAAGAACAATCTGGTGCGTCGTGTACTTAATGTGAAACAAATAAACCGGGTTAACGTAAACATAACCTGAATTCGTAAAGGTTTAAAAGCGGCGTAATCAAAAAGGAGATCTTGACCTTATAATAGTTCTGTAATCTTGTGTGAGTACATGTACGTACAGAAATGTGTCTTGTCACAACGGTAGCTGCGTACTGATAACCAAATAGTGTTCCCGCCCACACGTGTACGTGCCTAGATTGTAACTAGCGGGAATCATACAAATCCCACACTTTAGAACTTTTTGATGATATTTGTCGAATACAGGTTTAGTCATGGTGATATCCATAGAAAATATAACCAAAAGGAATAAACCTAGGAATAAACCAAAAGGAATAAGGTATTGATTTAATAAGTGACGAATTTGATGTAATGTTACGTAAATAATGCCTATTTGCTTTAAAATGCATATCATACTTAGGTTAAATGCGATCTACTGTGATTAAAATTATGTCGGATTAATTTCAAACTTCATTCCATGGATTTATTGTCTCCAAATCACCTATTTTTGCAAGATTTTCTAATTCTATCGTCATCGTTCCGAAATGTTAGATTGCTCGATTAAAACTAAACAGAAAAGTTTGTATATAATGAAAACTAAATCTATAAAATTGGTTCAGTAAATTAAGCTTCACCTTGACCGATTATTTTGAGATCTTTTGTTTCATTTTACTCACACTTTCGTAATATAAACTTTCGTATACAAATAGATAGTAGACACATGGAGATGAAATCACATATGATGTTTAACGTTTTCTAGAACAAAATATGACTTGTTTTGGGCTTTTCAGAAGACTGTTTGCGCTCAGTTTTAGATTAAATTTTTTATGGGGTATGCCGTAAATGACTAGACGAAACACCCGATGGTAAGCAATTGGCATCGCCCATGAACACTTGGAACGCCAGAAGCGTTACAAGCGCGTTGCCGGCCTTTTGGAGATTAGAACTTTGAGGATTGTTGGGGATTCAAGGATTGGAGAGATTCGGGAAGGGGGGAGGGGGTAATTGGGCCTCCGGTATTGCATTGTTTCACGTCAGTTTTCTGTGAAGCCGTAGTATCACTCCGGTCGAACCGGCCCATTCATGCCGAAGCATGGCTCTCCCACACTTGAACATCATAGGTTGAACTGTTTAGTTCCGAAAGAAATGAAAAGATTCTAGCATGTTAATGAGGTTGTGGTACCGTGTCATCTGTTGATGAATGAACTCACACTTTCAGATCTATTTACTAAGAAAAGAAGGATTAAAATGAAAGAAAGAAACCAGATTGAGAAGTAAAACAAATAGCACATTACGAACAGAAACATGTTATATCTACACGTTACTACACAAATGCATCGCGTGCACAACTGCACATTTCACAACATAAACATTATAATTCAGTCTGTCTTCATACGTAGATAAGTTCTATGCTCTTACGCATGTATTACCCTAAATATATTACGTACTTTCATTTACTAGACTCTGCTAAACTATTCCTGTTATTAGCCGCTTTACCCGACGTAATTAAAAGCAAAGATTTCTGTAATAAAACACTGTCAACGTGAACTATTTTGCATGTAACTGTTTGGTAATCTCAATCGTATGTGTATTAGATGTAAAGATTAAATTCGTTTGTGGTGCGTGATTCCTAGATTAGCTGGGCACGCGTCTCTGCTCGTTGAAGTCGGAAAACATCATTTGATCGGAAGTTATAAACTAATCGGTTGGCTACAAGAAATCTGGCTTGAAGTCAGCTAAAACAATGCGACAAAAACTTAAGAATGTCTATTTGTTACACAGAAAAACACTACGTTTTTATATAATTTAGTTATTTGTCAGTGAAGTTTTGAAATAATGTATTCAATTTTCAATATATATAAGGGAAGGTTGCTTAAAACAACAACCTTAGTTTTGATGAAGCATTATGTGATATGTTTTGTAAAACGTTCGTTAATTATAATCATAGGATTTCTTGGATTTTGAGGAAACATTCGTATTTGTCAGGCACTTTTTAAATTGATATGGTCTAATATGAATACAATACATCTGTTACAAGTATCATTATAGCATATCAAAATGAAAAAATCGAACCAAACACGATGTATCAATTCCTTCAGAAATTGGGGAAAAAATATCCAGACCTTGCTATTTTGCATAACCTATTTGATATTGGTTAGTAGCTATAATGAAATGAATCCTCGAGGTTCGCATAGCTGTAATCTGAGTACTTTAGAGTCTAGAATGCGATGGTAGCAATTAATTAGCTTTGCGGCCATACTTCAAAGAACTAATAACATTGAATAAAGTGACACTTTCCCTACAGGTGCAACCAAATGCCGTGTGTTGGTTTCCAATGCTTAGACCGTTTTCTCGGTATTGTTGTGGTGAATTAGGACTACTATTTATTATTTCTAAATATTTGTAATATACCTATACATAATTGTAAGTTGGTTATTCGTTAGATTATTGTTTATTCTTGCGTTTTGAGATTGAAAAGTATGCATGTATGTTTTTCTAGAAAAGACGATTGAATTTGTTTTTTTTCCTTTAAATGTAAATATTCTAGAGAGGAGTTTTTAGTTATTAAACAGCTTTCGAATATCAAATTGCTGAAACAGCTGATACAGTTGGTGTTCGGAGTAATATTGCATTTATAAGAAATGTAGAGGTAAAGTGAGCTTTCTGATATGGATATGCTATTTGAGTCAAGGCTCAAGGTACATAATGAAGTTTTGGGGTAATAACTACAAAGTACAAATGGCATAAAAAAAAATAGATAGCTTTTTTTAATCTTTGATTGGGCGACGTTTGACCACTATCTCGCCTGGTGGTAAGCGATGATGCGGTCTACGATGGAGCACGTATATATATATACATATATTTCTTTATTTGGAGTTGAGTGAACTGTGTTTCTGTTACTGTACCCATATTTATAACAAAATGTAAACATATAATTTTTCTTACACAGAATCTGATTGGCATGTTATTATTTTCACTTCATGCATTTGGAACACAATACATGCCAAAATCTGTGTCCTATTTAGTAAACAAACACTTGACAACAGGGTTCAGTCGGTCGGTCAATCGCTTTAGTATTATTATTACAGGTTTGTCCCACGGCTTCACTCACGTTTGTCATTTATATAATACTTAATGTAACTATTGTGATATGATGTGTTTCTATAACGTAATTTTCTTCAAGAATTGCAAGTTAGATGTTATATTTATTTTAACCTCACAAACGTAATGCCTTGTTGTAAAAGATAGACTTTTCTCTTTTCTTTGTTCTTCTCAGATTGAATTCTGTATACAATATGTCTGTAGCTTTCCTTAGTTAATACTAAGGAAATTAGTTAATACAAAATAATGTGTAAAGTAATCTTTACACATTATTTTGGAAACTTGTTCAAGTTCACATAATGATATACGTGTTTTAAAATTACGCAGCTAACATCTAAGATTCCACAATTGCGAAAACAGGAGGTGGTATAAATAATTATCATAGCCAAAGTTAAGTAAAAATAGCGTAGAGTAAAGATTAGACTATAGATAATACTCATTTATTACGTTCATTGCAAAAACAGGAACCCCCAGGTATGCAAAGCGCGTAATTCATACTGATACTATAATAAGAAAAAAACTGATCGTTTATTTGTATTAAATAGACAGCAAAACTAATAGAACACATAACATAACATAACATCACGCCTTTTATCCCCGAAGGGGTAGGCAGAGGTGTACATTATGCCACTGTACAATGTAACACCCACTTTTCACTATTTATGTTATGAGTCCCATGTAATAGGGGGTGAGCCTATTGCCATATACCGGGCATAATTCCAGACTCCGTGCTACTACTGGGAATTTTTTGAAAAACCCAGTAATACTTTTGCCCGACCCGGGAATCGAACCCGAGACCCCTTGCCCGGCAGTCGCACTTGCGACCACTCGGCCAATGAGGCAGTCTAAAACTAATAGACTTATTTGAAAATGAACATACTATTCGAAAGTTTAATTTTCAGGGAATACAACACGGTATTCTTTTTATCCCGATACTCCTATGGGATCGGAACATCTAAAAGTCTTCGCAATCAAATCCAAAGGTGTAAAACTAGTACAACGAATAATAAAATATCGTAAATGAACTTGACACAGATAACAGCGAATTTTTAACGCAACAACATGAAGGAAATAGTGAGAGGAACCGGATCGCGTTTGTTTATTAACCGTAAAATTGACCGGTGTTGAGTAATTATTTTCTTGTAAACAAATATTTTCTTCGCGAAATTGGCCTTGGGGAAATTAGGTGAGATTTAGCTCTTTTGGTTTTACTAGACATCGTCGTATCTAATTAAGCAGTAAAATGTATCCAATTTATTCCTGGAGAGACGATAGGAGTATGCCTAAATAGAGAGAGATAGAGATAAATGTGAAAAAGTCTTCTTGAAACTAAGACATCACATATTCTTTGAATTGCAGTTTATTTACAGTTTTATAGTCCATGGCTTTGGAGATTTTTGAGAACCCAATCCAATCTGTGAATTATAACCAATACTTGGTGAGTTGAAACGTATGACTTAGCTACATAATTCTTTTAATATCCGTGATTTCGGTAATTTAAAATTTTAATAATGGAACTGGCATCACTAAAATTGGTGTGTTATTGTAACTGTAAGAATCAAAGTTACGCATTCCCACGGACTTTTGCGCCTTAATACGATACGATTTATAAATGACTATAACATGCTGTTTAAAAGTAAACTAAGATAAGTATACTGCGGCAGGCGTGCCTACAAACGCAGTTTTCACTTACTTGTTAATCAAATAAAGAATCTTATAATAGAATAAAACGCCATCTATTATAATCATTGCACACTGTTCAGACAAATGTTTTTTTTATGGCATAATCCTGTAAACTAGCAGACGGATCACCTGATGGTAAGCAATCGGCGTCGCCCATGGACACTTGGAACACCAGAGGCGTTACAAGTGCGTTACCGGCCGTTTGGGGATTAGGAGTTTGAGGATCGTTGGGGATTCAGGAATTGAGGAGATTGGGAAAGGGGAGGGAAATTGGGCCTCCGGTAACCTCACTCACACGACGAAACACAACGCAAGCGTTGCCTCACGTCGGTTTTCTGTGAGGCCGTGGTATCACTCCGGTCGAGCCGGCCCATTCGTGCTGAAGCATGGCTCTCCCACACTTAATGTGTTAATTTTAATATTACATATTAAAGTCACAAAAGCACACTAATTAAGAATGAATGTGGATTAGTATAAAATACTATTGGGACTCTATCTGCTGATATTCTTCTTGGTTAAACTAATTATAGTCATGCTTCTATATTCAAATGAATCGTTTTATATTATGTAAATGTACTTAATATTAATTTTGAATATCAAATCAATTCTAAAATTGTTAATAAAACACATTAGATCGTTGTGTCCCAGGTTACAAACCAGGATACCATACTGAATAATTCTATGTAAGAAGTTAGGCAATAATTTAAAATATAACAGTTCAATAAAAAAGAAGGTCATCGGAAATCTCTAATTAAATTTTCTTCGAATCTGGCGGAAGTTTTCCGATTATAAATATACAATTCATGCAATATACTTCGCTATAATATAACATTTAACACCTGTTATTGCTAGTTGTGTTATTACGTCCGATTTTATTGTGAGCCAGTGCCAACCTATTTTCCAGCTGGACTCTTATACCTACATAGTAAGATCATTAGAAAAATAGTCTGTTTGTAATCATATTGTCTGAACTCACACTCACTCACTCACACAGAATATATGTATTTTTAATTTTGTATAGTACTCACACTACGTTAATTAATTTATTCAAAATCCTAAACGTGTCGACTTTTGGCTCATTGATACCTACGGCTATTGTTATTTTTATCAGTTTTTATAAGCTTTGAAGTCCTTAAAGAATAATGATTAAATAAATAAAAATAATAATGAAATACTAACATTGTTCGATACTAAAATATTGAAAGATTGTCTAGCATTGTGTAGGTACCAATTACAAAATAGTTTAGTATAAGATAAACCGTTATTATTATTTAGATAACGCTAGTTAAAATTATGAGGTTCAAACCTCAATAAAGATGATATTCATGATCATCATCTCCAAACACACACACAGATAACAACATGCCTCTTTATTCCCGAAGGGGTAAGCAGAGGTACACATTATGGCACTTAATGCCACTGTACAATGTAACACCCTCTTTTAACTATTTTTGATATGAGTGTCATATAATAGAGGGTGAGCCTATTGCCATATACCGGGCACAATTCCAGACTCCTACTACTTAGATTTTTTTCGAAATCCCAGCAATAATTTGCCCGGCTTTCGCACTTACGACTCCAAAAACAGCATACAGAAATTCACAAAATTGTATCCAAAAAGCAATATAAAACTCGTAACTCGTTCGTACAAGTATTTGTTAACCTTCATAAATAGTTAAGTAACATTTTAAAAGTAGTACAAAGTTACCATGCCATGATAAGAACAATGTAAATATGTTGGCGAGTTCATTTTACTAAACTGTAGATACAAGCCCAAGCCATATATATAGTGTTGCAAGCTATTTATCTGTCTATATAAACAAAAATAAATCTCCGAAATTGAGACGGCTCTTGGCCGAGTGGTTACCCGGCAAGAGGTCTCGGGTTCAACTCCCGGGTAGGGCAAAATATTTTTAAAGTTTTAAAAAAGAATCTAGCAAAATCAGCACGGAGTCTGTAATTGTGCCCGGTATATGGCAATAGGCTCACCTCCTATTACATGGGACTCTTAACATAAAATAGTGAAAAGTACAGTTCATGGTATACAGTGGCATTAAGTTCCGTAATGTGCACCTCTGTCTACCCCTTCGGGGTTAATAAGCGTGATGCTATGTTTATATAAATATTCGAAAGGCAGCACACTATTAACTAAATCATGTATAACTGTACTGAAATGTGTAATACTTATCTATTTGCCAGGATATGTTTGTGTGCAAAAAATTGTAAAAAGACAGACATACAACTGATTTTAAGGTTCTCGGCACTAACACATTAGGTGTTCTTAAACGTACAGTTTATTGGGAGGCTGAGTCACCCTCGTCCGTAGGAGAGCACCCTTAAACCAGAATCCCTACACGTGGCCTCCGGGTGGTGCTAACCAGGTGACACTTTGGTGGTAGGCTTCGGCCGCCGGCTTTATGACCACCCACCGAGCAAAAGCGTGTCGCCAAGCGGCCCTGCCGTGTTCCGCCACGATGCTCGGTGACGCCGTATGAGAGGATGGGTCGAGATGGTTGTTCCACTGTAGACTGGCCGGTCTGACGCGCGCTGGTGTAGCTACACCGGGTGCCCAGTCGCGGAGGGTAGCGGGATCCGAGGCACGGTGCACCGCTGGCCGACCGCAGATAGTTGGGGGCCCAACTAGCGTGCTAGCCACACGTGAAAGGCTGCCCCGCCATCTAGCGAAAAATCCCATGGATACGCCATCGTGCCGGTTGGCGACCGGAGGAGAAGGCCCGATGGATATTCGTGGGGGGGCTCGGGCGTCCCCGCAGTCTCCAGACTGGCCTCCCAATGGTGTGGCTAACTGCGGTGCGCGTCGAGGGGTCGCCTGCGTGGGGGACCATTTCACTGCCATCCTCTCAGCATCCTTCCACTCTACATCAATGACACCGAGAAATAAGAAAAGGGTTCAACAGCGGCTGCACTCCCTCTCCTCAAAGTGCACCTCTCAAATATTCGAGGTTTGCACTCTAATGTCAATGCGGTCCATCACCACCTCGAGACCGAGAACCCTACACTCTTGTTTCTCTCGGAGACCCAGATCAGGTGCCCGTCGGACGTATCCTACCTGAACTATCCAGGTTTTTCCCTGGAGCACAATTTTGTTCCGCATGCAGGTGTATGCGTATACGTCCGAGACGGCATCTGTTACCGGCGTCTCCGAAACCTTGAGGACCCTAGTTTTTCTGCCCTTTGGATACTGGCAGACATAGGCATGGAGAAAATTCTTTATGCCTGTGTCTATCGGTCGCACAGCGGAGATTTGGAGGCGACCAGATTAGCGCAATATCTCGGTGAAGCGGCGGATGCGGCTCGACAGGCGTACCCTTCGGCCCAGTTGGTGTTACTGGGGGATTTTAACGCTCATCATCAGGAGTGGTTATTCCCATACCAGTGCACCGACCATGCTGGAAGGGAAATGCGTAAACTTGCGCTTTCGCTCGGCCTGACCCAGCTGGTCCAGGAAGCCACAAGGGTACCCGATGTCGATACGCACACTGCCAATTGCTTAGACCTTCTGCTGACAACTGATCCAGATCGCTACTCGGTGACAGTCTCATCACCTCTAGGTAGCTCCGACCACTGTCTGGTGAAATCTGTATCCACACACTCCCCACCAGATTCGAGTCCCAGAGGACCTCGGCGGATGTGGCGATACAAGTCAGCGGACTGGGATGGGATGCGATCTTTTTTCGCATCCTATCCTTGGCGGCCCGTTTGCTTCTCTTCTGATGACCCGTCAGCTTGTGCGGAAGCCGTAACGGGGGTGCTGCGCCAGGGCATGGAATACTACATTCCATTCTCGGACGTGACATCCTTTGGTGGGTCCCGTCCTTGGTTCGATGCCGACTGCGGACGTGCCGAAGCGCAAAAGCAGGCGGCATACTTGGCATGGGCGGATGCCAGGCGCCGTAGGGCTGATGACATTCATCAAAAGAAGAGAGCCTTTAATCGGGCTGCCAAGTCATGCAAAAAGGCATTACGGATGGCTCGATTTAACCATATTGGCCGTATAGGGAACAAACTAGCTTCCTACCCAGCGGGAAGTAAAGCTTTTTGGTCCCTGGCCAAGGCGGTTGAATCGAACTTCTGTCGCTCCTCACTTCCTCCGCTCCTGAGGTCTGACGGGACGCTGGCTCACACTGCGGTAGAGAAAGCGAATCTATTTGCTTCTCTATTTGCGGAATCTTCGCGTCTTGACACTGGTGGCGCCTTGCCTCCTTCTCTTAATAGCGTATGCAAGACGAATTTGTCGCAAATTCGCATTCGACAGAGGGAGGTATATAGGACGCTACGCGATCTGAACGTGAACAAGGCCAGTGGTCCCGACGGAATCCCAGCCCTGGTTTTAAAAACCTGTGCGCCTGAGTTGTCTCCAATCTTGACACGTCTGTTTCGCCTTTCCTTGGAGACGGGTCTAGTACCGGTTGCATGGAAGCTGGCCAACGTACAGCCTGTGCCTAAAAAAGGTAGTCGTGCCGACCCTAATAATTACCGTCCTATTTCGGTCACGTCCATACTCTGCAAGAGCAAGGAACGTGTACTCAACAATAGACTCCTGGCATACCTTGAAGGTAACGATCTCCTCAGCGACCGGCAATACGGGTTTCGACGTAACCGATCGACTGGGGACCTTCTTGCGTATGCCACTCACATATGGAGCGAGGCCATAGAGGGGCACGGGGAGGCATTAGCAGTCTCCCTCGATGTCTCGAAGGCCTTTGACAGGGTTTGGCACGACAGTTTAATCGGCAAGCTTCCTGCATATGGACTTCCTACTGGTCTGTGCAGATGGATAGCAGACTTTCTGAGGGATCGGTCAATACGAGTAGTCATCGATGGCTGCTCGTCTGACCAATTCGGTATTAATGCCGGCGTCCCTCAGGGGTCAGTACTTTCAGCGACGCTCTTTTTGCTCCACATAAACGACCTGCTTAAGCCCGGTATCTTTGGGTATGCAGATGACAGCACAGTTGTTGAAAGGTATGTGTCCAGTGCGCGGACTAGCGGAACACAGATCCAGTCTTTAAGAGAATCCATGGTCGATCGTTTGAACTCGACCTTGAAGGCGGTCTCCGACTGGGGTGACGCCAACTTGGTTAGGTTCAACGCTAGCAAAACCCAGGCGTGTCTATTCTCCGCCAAACGGAGTCAATTTCCGCTGACTCCTACTTTCCGGAATGTGTCCGTACCGATGACCGATCATCTTGAGCTTCTTGGTGTAACTCTGACGCCCACACTCAACTTTGGCTCCTATATAGAGTCAAAAGCGCAACTGGCTGGTAGGAAGTTGGGTATCCTATGGAGGGTGAGACGGTACTTCACGCCGAAACAATTGCTGAGCCTGTACCAGGCACAGGTTCGGTCCTGTATGGAGTACTGCTCTCATCTTTGGGACGGCTCGGCAAAATATCAGCTGGACGCGTTAGAGCACATTGAGAGGCGTGCCAAGAGGCTCATCGACGATGATGCGCTTGTGAAGGCTCGGCTTCAAAGCCTCGAGCACAGGCGTAAGGTTGCAAGCCTTTCGGTTTTCTACCGGATACATTTCGGTGAGTGTGCAGGGGAATTGCACAACTTGATTCCCCCTAGTCCTTTCCATCATCGTACCACAAGACAATCGGCGAAGCGTCACCGTTTCAGTTTCATGGTAGATGTTCCGCCCACACGCACGAAGCGCTTCGCTTCAAGCTTCCTTGTGCGTACTGCTAAAGAGTGGAATTCTTTGCCAGAGTCTGTATTTCCTGAAGGGTACAACCTGGGAGTCTTCAAGGCCCGAGTGAATAGGTTGCTTATGGGACGACGTGCTACATCGTAGACCGCATCATCGCTTACCACCAGGCGAGATAGTGGTCAAACGTCGCCCCATCAAACATAAAAAAAAAAAAAAAAAAAAAAAAATTAAATAAGTAGTCCAAAGTTTACCCTCTATCCTACTTTTTAAAATTTCTGTTCGAGGTCTAAGAACTATCGAAAAATTTGAAGCAAGAAAGTTTGCATATCGTTGCCGAAAATGTTATTTTCGTTGAGTCATAATAGTTAGGTCCAGAGATTCCACAGATTTACTTCTAAGCAAATAATATTTTAAACTTTTTACTAGTTTATCAATATTTAGGTATTATATAGATAGCAAATTAAAAAAAAATCTCAATAGTAGCACGGAGTCTGGAGTTGTTTCCGGTATATGGTAATGTGACTCATAATACAAATTGTGATAATTGCAATGTGCCGCAATGTACACTTCTGCCTATCCCTTCGTGGATAAAAGGCGTGATATATAGCAATGAATTATTGTTTATATATATAAAACTTTGCTCTTGGTATCTCAGTCATATTTTACTAGCAAGAAAGTTCAGTTCACGATTCATTCCGAAATAGAATCAATCAGAATACCTGGTTATAAATAATACGCATATGTATGTGTTTTTATACTGCCGTCGTTTGTCTAGTAGTCACAACCAATCTATGAGTTTTGAAACCCAAATTGAATATTATTACATTTATTTTCAAAAAGCTAATAGTTAGCAACATTGTCATTTGTTGAATTTGTACTTTTTTCTATTCTATAATTGTTCAGAGTGATTTATAACGACAGTCTCATTTTTGAGATTGCGCTACTAGAAATTGTTGTTTTGACTTTGACTCTGGGTGTCATGTGTATGTGAAAATATGTGGTTTAATCGCAACTACGACCCACGAAAAACGTAATGTATAACCGTATTTCGTTAATAATCAAATGTGTATTGCTTCTTTTTTAATTGCTTCCCATCCGTCCTTGATTAAAAGACTCATAGGCAGACAAGCATGTACAACAAACACAAAATGTGTACCAAATCAATTGTTTTTGTACCAACGTAAACATAATCTTCAGATATCTGAAAAAACCTGCTCATAGTTTTAAAAGTTTTAAAACAATTCGTACCTATGAGTCATTATTTTTTGTTTTGTAAATTATAGGATTATGCTTACTCAATTAGTTATAGACAAAAACAAAGTTTTCAAACGGACCATTCCAATGCCTCAGTTTATAATATGTCTGATAGTGTTAATGAACTCTAATTGATATAAACACAGTTGAAAACTTGATTCTTGGTACTAAGACACTGAAAGGCAATGAAAACAGTGTAGAAGTATAAATTATTAAATTTTATTACTGATAGTTTATTAATCAAAACTGTCAATATTATAATTATTTTATTACTTTGACCATTTGAATCATATTCAGGATCATCAAATACCTATAATTCTTAAGCTCTTGGCAGTAAGATTTAAGGCACTTTAAAAATATACAGATATCAAAAATATTATTAATAGGTAGTTATTGAATGAGTAAGTTTGCAAACTAGTTTTCTAATAGAGCGCCCAAACTTTATAACCATTGTTCTATTAAAGTTAAATTTTGAAAACATTCGCTCATAAATAAACAACAAATCGAAAGGTTTTATGTATGTATACAGATGAAGATGCTTTTAAAAGGACCAATAAAAGAAAAGTTAGTGACCAATAAAAATGTGTTTAACGCGAGATCAGTGTACAATATAGGTCCACGTGACATATCTCATTTGTCAAACAACACCGCTCCACTTTATCAGCTAGAAACTGTAACATCTAGTTATTCTCAGGCGACGCGTGTTTATCTAAAAAGTGTTGCAATGCTTATACAAAATGCCGTTTTGGTTAATTACACATTCAGTCCGGACGATGTGCATCGAATATACACCGGTACTAAAATAAAATTAATGTTGCACGGACGCGGATAGTGCGACGCATATTTTGGTGCAGTTTGGGTCGAATGTCTTGATATAAATGGATGTATTTTTGTTAAAAATGCAGTTAATTGACTGACCTGTAGCGTTGTGATGTGACGGAGCGCGTGCGCAGCTGGGCGGGCGGCCGACGACTGGGCGGGCGGCGTCTGGAGACTCGCAGCGCGCGGCCCGGTGACGACACGACACCGACACTTTCGTATTTCTCTACATAACCTACATTCATATTTCGGTTTGTAAAGTCAATTTTAATTTATTGCATGTTGCTAGCAAATGGACAGGGCACTGGCCTTATTATTTATTAATAAATTATTTTTCTTCTCTTCGTAGATAAATATTTAATCAAGTATCTCTGTGCGAGCATTGACATTCATGTTCTTTTGAATATTTAGTGACACTTCTAGCTATAGAGAAAATTAATTAAAGATTCAGCGAGTGAACCGTACGTGTTGCAGGACTTCTTGAAGTGGACCAGAACAGGATCACGTACACTAGGTCCGAGCACATCGACCATAATATAGTTATTTAGTTTCCTTACTTTCTGTTTAAATTGTCTAATAATTGTGGTGTGGTGGAGAGGACTGCTCTGCAAGAAATCTTAAGAGTGATTTCTGGACTGATGCTGTGTTACTAGCGTTGTTATGATTCTCAAAATTGTATCCATTGCACGGCAATCGGTTAACATCCTATGACTCAAAACGTATCTAATCCACATCACATGTAGTCGCCAAGTGAACGTGATTAGCTGTGGTCAAATCCTCCCCAATCCTTCCCATCGCCAATCACTATTCCCCAAAAATCCGTCAACGCACCTGAAACTCCTATGATGTTGCGGGTGTCCAGGAGTGCTATACTCTGCAGCCTGAGTCTGAGCAATCTGCATTGCTTACCATCAGATGATCCGTATAAAGAGTGGGTGTTATATAGTACCTACTCACATGAGCACTTGTGAAGTAGTATACTTCAGGTAATTTCGTGCTGCTTCTAAAGTATGAAGAGTATTTGAAACAATGTGTCATATCGTATGAAAATCAGCTTAATAATTTGGATACCTCGTTGGCCGAGTGGTCGCAAGTGCGACTGCCGGGCAAGGGCTTTCGCTTCGATACCCGGGTCGGGCAAAGTATTAAAGGGTTTTTAAAAATAATTCTCAGTAGTAGCACGGAGTCTGGAATTGAGCACCGGTATATAGTATGCTAATAGGCTCATCCCTATTACATGGAACTCATAACATAAATAGTGAAAAGTGGGTGTTGCATTGTACAGTGGTATAATGTGCACCTCTGCCTACCCCTTCGGGAATAAAAGGTGTGATGTTATGTTATACTATGTTATCAGCTTAATTTAGCTAGTCCTGTTGAAAATTGTTAGATGTTCGTTTGAAAAAAAAATACATTTTTAAGACGACATACATTTCGATTGCTACTTACTCGTGAAATGATTACAGTAAACTGATAGATCTAGATTTAGCCTAGTTAGTATTTAGAACAATATTAAGACCTAGTCAAAATCCTACACACATACTTTAATGTGTTATGTTATGTTAATTTACGTGTGCTGACCAACTTTTTCTTTTCCATATTATATCAATGCCTGTTTACCTCTTATGTATGTATTTACTGTGTCACAAATAAACTAATAATTTCGAATATATTATATAAACATTATTGATTTTTTGTGTCAAAATCCATTTTATGTAGCCCCCAACTGTTTTGGTTTTCCTACCTCATATTATAATTTTCAACAAAAGTATTAACTAATTTATTAAATTGGTAATAATGTAGAATAATTTTCTACTTGGTTGCCAGTGATATACTCGTTGGATTGTTACGAAAACGTAACGCAATTAAGTACACGTATGCATTTTGAAGATAACCGCCATCTATCGATGATGGCGTGAACTAAATTCTTTAACTCGTGACAAAACGTAGTAAGAGTTTGTTATTTAGATTGCTAGTGTTAAAAGTCTACATATTTCTTATTCATAGAAAAAAGAACTGTTCCTTTTCTGTGTGAGTAGTTTAATGCTTATTTTAAACTTCGTCTCCACTAAGTCACACCTTAAATCTAATCTTAAAATCGAACCCCATAATTCCGATTTCTATTCCTACTCCTTTTCCGTTCATGCAGTGAGGCTGTGGAATGCGCTCCCGCCTAACATTCGGGACGCTGAGTCTATCGCTATCTTTAAAAAAACGAGTGAGAGAACACTACCTTTCCTCCTGATATGTAAATTTCTTCATTTATATGTATAGTTTATATTTTGTATGTATTTATTTATATATTGTATGTAGTTGTTTGGTTATTTATCTGTTAGTTTTAAGTCTGTTTCCTATCCCAATTTTCTATTTGTTACTACACACTGTGTCATTATATTATTAATACTTTTCCTGCTCCAGGTCCACAGGAAGAAATTCCAATAGGAATAGGTGGTACCTTTGTACTTTAATTTTATGTATGTGTTGTCCTTTATGTTGTATGTGTGTACATAAATAAATAAATAAATAAATAAGTTGGCGGTTAGTCGCTAGTTTTGCTGTCGAGTCAGAGTTTCAGTCCCTGTATAGTAGGTACCTAATTACTAACAATACGTATATTTAGTAACATATACTTACTTAGTTCGTTTTTGGATACAGAGAAAAATACTCTTCCCTGTGGAAGAGCGGTATTTTATTTACCTTTTATGCTAACCCTTCCAGAAAACAGTTATGTGTGTGTCCATTACATTTAGATTAAAGTTGTCTAAAGAGCCTCTGCGCAGTGGGTTTTAGGCACCTCGTACACCTAGACGTAATGACCGGGACCCGGTGGTCGCGTGAATGGTAAAGAATTCAATCTATGCTACTACTACTTCTAAATATTCAGTATAATCAATTACTGACTACTTACAGACAAATCGGTATACAATAAATATCTTTAAAAAGTAAAAAATGCACATAAATAAGCCATTATTGCTTCAGTTTAAGGAACACCGGAATATTCAGAGACAGGCATATTGTCTCTTGATCAAACATCAAAACGAAAAAGTATTAAAACAACGGCCCTTTACGTATTCTGATTTCGAAGTTTATCCTCTTGTCTGTTGAAAGTTGCGGGTATAATGTGTTTTATACCGGGAGCCGGTGTTTCAACAGATAAAAGGCAAAAATGTAATGATACCGATGATCGACTTTGACTGCACGTTTGGCGGGGTGACTAGGCAACTGGCTGCCGTCGCGCAACATGTTGCGGGTATGATTTCCGCACAAAATAACTCTTTATGTGATCAACAAATTGTTTATTCTAGGTCCGTTTGTCATGTGTATGTGAAATTGTATGTTTTAAACGCAACCACGACACAGGAAAAATACAACTGTAGGGTGCCTCAACTCTGCCAGAGTTTATAAAAAAAGAACCAAAATTCAATCAGGGATTAGAGCAAAAAAAAAATAATACATAACAACGCCTTTATTTGTGCACATCTTTACCGTTTTCTCATGTGACAGATACTCCTACGAGCTCATAGAATGCGCTATGAGAGTAATTAACTTAGTCAAACATTCCATGGACTTGATTCGCCTTATCCAGTAATTAATGGCTACTTTCCAATCAGTGAAAATGTAAATAAGGCTTAAGCTTTCTACTTTGATAAGCCTAACCCGTTGGAGTTTGTGGCATCTTCGGTAACATGTGGACAGGCCTTGTCTTCTATTCCCTTTCTAATTAACTATTATCTGCTCCTTTTCACCTCAATTCGTTGAAAACTTTAGTAAACTTTTAATTCCTCAATAGATCAAATTCTTTTTCTATAAATGATATTTCGATGCATAGTCTTAAAATACTGTTCTTGATGGATTAAGGCTTTATCACCAATTGCCAAAAACATACATTTTACATTACATAACATCATAACATCACGCCTTTTATCCTCGAAGGGGTAGGCAGAGGTGCACATTACGGCACTTACTACTGTACAATTTCCGCCTTTCACTATTTCTGTTATGAGTTCACATAATAATAGGGGGTGAACCTATTGCCATACACTACATGCCACAATTCCAGACTACGAGGTCCTTTGCCCAGCAGTCGCACTTGCGACCGTTCGGCCACCTAAGCAGTCTTTGAATGTTAAAGACGGTCTATCATTTAGCTACGTATTAAACAAATCTTAGTTTTGCTTTAGCTTCTTGATCACATCGTTAACGGGTTAAAATAGCGACCCACCCCTGCTTTGCACAGTTTGATTCCCAACTCTCTTAGGAACAATCACAACAATGGAGGCCTTGGCTCTGATTGGTTGGCTCATTGCAGCCGGCCAATCCTAGCGCCGAACGCGGTTTCGATTCGATTACTTTGAAGTTTTGAACGTAAGCAAACTCATACTAAGGCCTCAGAAAAGATTTGATTGACGTCCCTAACAAGTCGATAGTTAAATTTCACTTTGTATGGTCAAACAAAGTTTCCCGCTTAGTATTAAAAGAGTAGCTATTTCCCAATTTCCTGACGAGTTCTAATAAACCACTGCGACCACAGCAAAAAAGTGACTTAATAAGTACAATAAAAAAAGTGATACTATGACCAAGGGAAGTTGGTATTCATTTCTACACAATATAAAGATAACGATTATTTAGAGGTACCTATTTCCAAAAAACACGTGTGATTAATAATACATCATAGAATACATTATTATAGGTTGCACAGATGAGCAGTGAACTTGATATCAACATGTTTGACGATTACTGGTGTACAAAATATAGATACTACTTGCATGCAACTAGCCACTTTGTCTGTACTTCTTGGTCTTAAGATTATGATGACCTAGGTACGCTGCATAGATCAGTGTATGTACATGAATATATTAATAGACAATCGTGGTCAATCTTGTCTTCGATAGTACTATAGATATGATTCTCTATTCAATTCTAGAAATGTCGTTGTTCGGTATTTGTTTGTCACAAGAGTCGATGATTTCATTGGGATGGTCTGTTTCGGTGTGAATATAAAAGTATATGATAGATTACAATAATCTAATTACTTGCAATAACAATAAGTTATATTATGTACAGTCAATAAAATCAGACTTGAGATGACTATTTGACTTATAGTATTATCATCTTATTCTAAAGTTCTCAAACATAGTTGGCTGACTTATAAGATTCACTGGCCGAAATAAAAACCCATGTTACTTTTGAAGTTTTATTGCTTTTTTTGTTTCTTTAACATAAATAGCATTTATTTTTAATTAATAAAAGTTACAGTTACAAACGTACAATATGCATTGCACCATTAATAAATAATAATATAAAATAATTCTTTTATTTTAAACTACTGCACCTAAATTACGGTACATAACGATATTGTATTCTATAGCGCCGGTGACCTTATATTAGAAAAATATTGAAAAAAAAAGCTTAAAGTTTTTGGTTCCTTTATTTGGTTGAATTAGCGTTACATTAATACGTCCGTTGGGACGAGCGGTCGGCGTTTGGCCGGAGTAGTGCGGAGACACGGCAACGTTAGGGCGAGCCGCAGCGCCGAGCGCCCGTCCCGACTCACCGCTAGCTGCATAGGGGGCGCCACCGAGCACGGACTATGCCGCACCCGCTGGCGCCATCTACCGCTTTTACATCACTTAACGAACGACTAGGCTTATTATACCCGACCGGAATTGCGCCCCGATATCGACTGATGGAGAGAAATGCTGGTGTTCTGGGGCTTTGGGTAGGGCGCTCACATACGCTCTGAGCTGATGGCACGAGACTCCTGCACCAGGTAGACCTGGGAGCCGGGCACGGTGGAGGTGGTGACGAAGGTGCGGTGCTTGGCGCGGATCAGGGACAGATTGCTCTCGGCGCAGTCGGCACGGTCCTCGGCGGCTTCCAGCTCGCGTTGGAATCGTCGTACTCGTGTCACGTTCTGCTGGGACATACCCTCCTGTGGGAAGAAAGTAACAATATTTAGAAAATTTATATAAATAAAGTACCTATATTCATTTTTTTTAATGTACTTCTAGTAGTTGGATGTTAAAAATACTATTTTACTACTCAAAGTTTCATTTGTTTATTCAAAGACCTCATACCTGTTCCGTCAGTTGCCTCTTGTAGATGTTGACCTTCTGGGAGGTCTTTTCAAGAGAGTCTTGGAGGAGAACAATGTTCTTCTGGTCCTCCTCGCACTGAATCATGACCTCCTTGAGCTGACGCTCCTTCTTGCGGAGGATCTTGATGGTCTCAGCGTGCCTCCTCTTCTCCTCATCCATTTCCAGTTCCATGTCCTTGATGCGGGCTTCAAGTTTGCTGATGATACGCTTACCACCAACAATGGCGTTGGCCTCAACCTCTTCCAGGCGGACAGAGATGTTCTAGAATGAAAAAGAAAAAATAAAATTTAGTAGACGAGTTTACTGTATGACTTTTTGTTCGAGAAACGTTTTCATAGGTATTTTCAAAGTCCCATGTGTTGTTCAAATAATTCAAAGCTTACCTTGACTTCGATCTCGAGGGACTTCTTGACAGCTTCGATCTTCACAATCCTTTCCTGCTCTTCGTGCAAGTGCTCAACGGTGTGTTTGAGTTCAGTCTGGAAAAGATAAGTTTAGGTTAGGATTGCCCTGCATGCATAGTATTTTTGTGACTTGTGTTTAAGCTGCAATTAAATAAGTTAATGAAAGTGAAATAAATTCAAAATGTATTAATCTACTACCAGGTTTTTGCTATTAAAAATAAAAGTAATATCTTACCTGGACGCGCTGGTATCTCTCGTCAGCAATGCGCAGCTCCTTGGTGATCTCGTCGTAGTCAGCGGCGACGGCAGCGAGCTCCTGCTCGATCTTGGCCTTGCTGCTAGACAGGTTGACGTTGATGACGGTGAGCTCATTGATGCGGGTGACCGCCTCCTCGTACGACTGCTCGGCGGTGCGCTTGGCGCGAAGGGCCTGAACAAATTATATTTTATTAGGATCTGAATCATTCTACTACATTTAGAATTCCGGTGGATGAAGCCAAGTCATGTTTCAATATTGGCATCCATGTTGCTATTATCGATTTGATAGTACTACTTACATTATTAACATTGCTATATTATGTAATAACTAGATGATACTATCCCCAGTCATGCCAGTTATGCTACATGGACAATTGCTGCATTGTTTCTTCTATGATTTAATCAATTTTAATGCTCCCAAACTGACCTGCTCGTAGTTGCCACGGATCTCTTCAACCTCGCCGGTGAGAGACTGTATCCTGCGCTGGGCAACACCGTACTGGTCGAGTGTCACCTGCAACTGCCTCTGGACCTCGTCGTAGTGGGTCTGGATCTCGGTGAGCTAGAAATTGTAACCAAAAATGGTTAGTGTGATGTTCATAGTAGAATTGGTATAACGAAAAATTTTCGGTGAGTACTATTCAGATAAAGCATAGGTATTGATTATTTTCACTCTTACAGTTTTAATCTTAAAGAAGCCCTGTAAATTAAACTAAATATTAAAGCTGTTCTAAAGCAAGCTTGTACAAGAGAGCTTACCTGCAGAGACTGCTTCTTGACGACCTTCTGGAGGTCAATGTTGGTCTTGTTGGCGACATCAAGAGAGAGCTCTAACTCAGTGATCTGGATCTGCAGCTTCTTCTTGATGCGGGTGACCTCAGACTTCAGCTTGGTCTCAGCTTCAACCACGCGAGCGTTCAACTGCTCGATCTCGATGCTGGTCTGCTTGCTGTTGACAAAACAAAACTAATTCAAACACTGATTTCACTCTTAAACACATCAACACATTTAATTAACATAATAAGTCACCTCGAGTCAATCAACAAACATGTGTTAAGTTCATCAAATTGCTTTATCGTTTGTTTTAGTTCGTTTAAAGGTTGCAAATACGAGTCATCTACTTTACACTCAATTGCAGGAACTTCCCTAATCCTTACGACGCACGTCGTCGGTGACGTTTCTCGTATAGCTCTGTGTATCGTTTCAGTCATCTTTTCTGAAATTTGATTAGCCGCTGCGCCTGAAATTTTCGATTGTACCACGGCCTTAGATAACACATTTTGAGTTATTTGTGACAAGTTTTTATCAATGACGCTTCTTTTGCCACGGTATTCAATTCTAGTTGGTTTACTCTCAGCCACATTTTGCCTACTCTCCTGTAATAGGGTTTGAGCTATTGCTTTTGCCGATTTGCCTCTATACATTTTGGCTTTACCTCTCAATTCCGCACCCACATTTACTTCTTTCTCATAGAGCTCCAATTCCTTTTCAATCTCATTCATTCTCTTTTTTTGTCTTTCGATTTTGTATTTTTCTCTCTCTTCTTTCTTCTTCCTGGTTTTAGAAGTCACGCTTTCTGTTCCAATGTGCTTCACAACGTTCGCCGCATCTGCGGTAGCGATCACTGAGAAAGGAGACCGTTTGGTCACATTAAATGTATTGAGGTCCCGCTTAGCTTGATCGGCGATTTCGTGGGAAAGTCTCGTAGCATCTTCCTCAGAGTAAGTTCGTATTGGTTTATCAAACCTATACTTGTCCAGTCCTCTTTCATTGTTCCATGGTAAATGAGGTGGCTTGGCTGCTACTCCTTGTCCTTTTGCACTGATGTAATCGATCATTGGTTGATAAAAATTAATACCGTAGCCATAATTATCTTCATATATTGCGGTGGGTGGTCTATTCCATTTATTGTAGTTAGGCACTTTAACTGGTGGCATGATGAAAGATATACGAGTTGCGTCTATTCACTACGATCAAGACGCGGTCACCGCGATGTGCGCCGCCCGGAGACGATGTTGCGTAATTGGAGGCGCGAGAAAATGAACGTCGTCTTTTGTACATTTTCAGTCATACTTATTGCCAAAGCTCGTATGTGATCACCGGTAACCACCAATCAGATGCGCGGTTATATATAAACGAAATTCGTGCCAATTATTCGAAATATATTTACTTATGCATAACTGCATTTGGTTGGAATCGTTTGGGTCGGAAATGCGTTGTAGGTGATGAGATTACGTTAGTTATGGTTGTTTTAGTCGTAATTGCATATCGTACTGTGTTTTGTAGAACAGTTTTCAGTAAACTGTAAATTTAGGTAGCACTCTGTCAAACTTTAATTGGCGTCGATCCATGATAGAACTGTGTCATGGTTGTGATGGTTGATTGCAAGTTTGGATGTCACCCATCAGTCAGCGCGGGGAAGTGGTGGGGCGTGATCGTTGAAAGATATAGTAAGATTGTAGTTCCGAGTTGGCGATCGTCGAGTGAGGTGTGTGATGATACTTCAGTCAAACGTGGACACCATCAGTGTAAACATTATAGTATATAGTAAAGATCCTAATGAAGGTAAGTAAAGCTTGACTATACTTTAAGTCTGTGAAGCAAACTAAAATGTGAACCGAGACTGTTATTCAAAACTGGTTTGCCGAATGTTTATAATAGAACCTATATTGTATGCTTCAGATGTTATATGAAGTATGAAAACTCACCGGATGGCTTCGATTTCCTCTTCCTTCTCCTGGAGGCGGCGCTCGGCCTCGTGACGGAACTGGCCCAGTTCGGAAGCCAGTCTCATGGCGCGTTGCTCCTCAGCCTTGCGGCCCTGGTGAAAATAAATCATAATGGTTCATGATACACATTAAATAATTTTGCATCTAATTTGGCTCTTGTACAAATGGGCTAAACTAACAAGATCAACGTCTTCCTCAGTCATACTTTGTTATCCAGGAAGAAGGTAATTGGAAGTAATTAGAGTCTGGATAATTGATTTACGATTTCGAACTCGCTGCCAGCTATTTACATACATATAGTTACTGATGTATACGCCTACATTCCGATTGAAAATAGATTTTACTGCTACATACATTCACATTGTACCATCATCGATGGAGTTTTTTGATTTTAATTACAGGGTGTAAACATCGCGAAAGTCATTTATTTTGCTTTTGTGCGAATTTGTAAAAAGCATAGCAAAGCGAAATTGTTTAATCCTATTAAATTCCTCCTGGTTTCAGAAGATGGACGATAACACGGCGTCAGAGTTGAGAATGTTAATGCAAACCTGTATTTATCGAGGAATTCGATTGTTTTCTTCGTTGCTAAATATAATACTGTCTATTATTAGATGCTACGGAACCCTGGCAAGTCTGTTGGTATCGTGTTTAATAGCTGATTGGTTGCCAAAGCGTTGCTAACAATCTGTACAAGAATGACCTATTAATTACTGTTGTCAAATGAGACGTTCAGTTGCTGCTGATGAGGTTATTTTTGAATCAGTACCGTTCGCAGAAATTTGATATTTTTCTATGAGAGTTGCGGTAGGTTCATGTCGTCTAAAAATCTCGTACTAATAGAAACCTGGGTTGTATTATTTGGTTGGTGTTTGTTTTCGATACTTGTTTATTATTTGTCTAAACAAGTACTTATTTGATCAGTGAATTGAAATTTGTGGAGAATCTATGGGTGGCGTTGGTACCTCATATTTGTATAAAATAATCAAAAGAATGGTGTTTAGAAACAGTTTGTATATTTACCTCTATAGTTGCGTTTCAATGTGAAATACTCTGTCATTACAAAATGCTTTTCTGCATTATCTTTGAAGTTCTTTAGGACTGAATAAGCACAAACAGTCCCTATTAAGTGACCTAACTTCTTCCTACAGCCCAAAATATGAAACTTTATTTTTAAATATATAAGATTGATGATAACAAGATACTTACGGCTTCAGCCTCCTTGTAGGCGGCGGTGAGTTCCTCTCGCTCGTTCTCAAGACGGCGCAGCTCGATCTCGAGCTCGTGAAGACGGCGGTTCAACTCCGTGAGATTGGCGCGGGCGTCGTGCAGGTCATCTAATACAAATATACTAGTTAACTCTAAAATATATCACAAAGCAGTACCGGGAACTTGAAGTCCAGAGAAAGCATCAGAAGGTGATGAATCTGAACCAAGGGCTTTAAAGATCGTAGTGAAGGATGACGTGACCAAAATATTAACAAATCAGATAAGTAGTAACAATAATGTCAGTACAAATTGTTATGATGCAGTCAATAGTGCTATTATCGTAGTCAAAATACATTGATACTGAAACACTACATGTTCCATGTACGATTAAATTAAAACACTTCAGGACTAGCAACGATAAAAGTATTGCAAAAAGTAGCCACGCATTAACTACTTACAAGAAGAATTCTATGTGTTTTAAATCGTTATTGTTATTGTTGGTAAATTTCAATGCAATTTTATTAAACACAAACTTACCACCCAGTTTCTTGTTTTCGCGGCCAAGGGCATCCTTCTGCTCACGGGTCTTGTCGAGCTCGTGGGAGATACGCTGGATCTCAGTGATCTTAACGCGGAGGTCACGCTGGGTCTGCTCGTACAGCTGTACGGTCTCCTCAAGACGTGACTTGATCTCAATGTTGACGCGCTCCAGCTGTTCAGTCCTCTTCTGGAGCTCCCGAGCTGTTCCGTTGGCCTTCTCCAAGTCGATGATGAGCACTTCAACCTGATTGATAAAGAGTTCTATTAAAATTTGAGTTCTAACTGTCAAGTAACTAAATTAGTTTTAAAAGTAAGACTGCCTCGTTGGCCGAGTGGTCGCAAGTGCGACTGCCGGGCAAGGGGTCTTGGGTTCGATTCCCGGGTCGGGCAAAGTATTACTGGGTTTTTAAGAATTCTCAGTAGTAGCACGGAGTCTGGAAATGTGCCCGGTATATGGCAATAGGCTCACCCCCTATTACATGGGACTCATAACATAAATAGTGAAAAGTGGGTGTTACTTCTATGTGCACCTCTGCCTACCCCTTCGAGGATAAAAGGCGTGATGTTATGTTATGTTTTAAAAGTATTCAACGTTTCAAGTTTTTACACTGGTATAAAAATAAAGAACTAGTAAATACCTCGCTCTGCAGACGAGACTTCTGCTTTTCAATGCTGCTGATCTTAGCAATGAGGGTCTCGATCTGTTCTTCCTGCTCCTGGATGCGGATGGAGTACTTGCGGCGGATCTCTTCAATTTCCTCAGCCCTAGCAGCAGCCTCGGCTTCGTACTTGGACTTCCAGTGACTGACTTCACCGTTGGACTTGACCAGCTGGCGTTCCAGGTCCAAACGGGCCTCGGATTCCTCCTCAAGCTGGACGCGGACGGATTCAAGATCGATCTCAACCTATGAAGGAAAATATTGTAAAATATTAATACTACATTCCAAAACAAAAAAGCGGTTTAATAAACCTAGAATTTGCAACGTTATTTTTTAACATCTTACCTGGTGAAGGTTGGCCTCAAGCAGAGAGCGCCTCCTCTCCTCATCTTCGAGTCTGCGGCGAGAGTCCTCGAGCTGGCTGGCCAGCTGGCTCCTAAGGTACACCACATTCTCAATGTTCACCTGGAAAATAACGTCGTACATTTACTATATACGTTGATAATAATTTATGTATCTGGTTATATTGAATTTCCGAAAAGTTTTACAGATATATCATTACAATCAGTTTTACGTAGTTTGTATAAAAATAAAAATTATTGAAAACTACGGATGTTATTAAATAATTACCTTAAGGTCCTGAACTTCCTTGACGAGCTCAACGTTCTCCTGAGAAAGGCGCTGCTTGTGGGAGGTGATGTCCACAATGGTGCGGTTCAACTCCTCGATCTTGATGTGCAGCTCGCTGATGCTGATTTCGAGCCTTTCGCATGTCTTGGAGATGGTGATCTTTTCCTTGGTCACGTTCTCCACTTGGGCCAACAACTCGTAAACTTCAGCTTGGAATTTGGACTTCTCCTTCTCAGCCCTGGTGACAAAGAAATAATATGTTGCAATCACGGGAAACGACAATATTTTTAGTATGATGTTGGTGGACGTATTGTTGGTGATATATTAGTGTTTCTAGAGTGTCATAATCGCATAGCGTTTTCGCCAAAGGTTTCGCGTAGCATTATCTTATATCTAAACATAGAGACATTAGTTAGTACAAGGATGACAAGATGTATTTAGGTGATAGTCAGTGTGTCCTCACCTGGCTCTGCTTTTGGTAAGCTGGTCGATTTGTTCCTGGAAGTCAACCACGATCTCCTGGTGTTTCCTCTTGAGCAGGTGGGCGGTCTCCTCGGACTCAAGGTGGACATCTTCCAGTAGCTTGCGGAGCTTGGTAAGTTCGGTGTCGCGTTTTCTGTTGATCTCGAACTGAAAAACGTATAGCACCATTTCAAAATATGACCCCAAAATGTGGAATCTTTGGGGTGGATATTTGAAATATTAGCGTTTCAATATGAGCTGAACCTTTTTTATTGTGAGCAACTTAAGTAAAAATTTAGAGTGTCACTGAAACTGCAAAATTGGTTTAGAAATTTTAAGGGAAGACAATTATTTATTATAACATACTATTTTACTTTTTATTACTGAAATTGAACTTGAGTAATTTAATCAACCGTTGATTTCATTTTCAGTAACACCCAGTGTAATGAACAAAAAGTATTTTAAACAGTACTTAAAGATATACGTTAAGTTTAGTAAATTGAAATGATTTGTAGGTATTTTCATGTTTCATTCCATTCACTGTTTTCCTGTAAGAAAGCCAATTTATTAATACAAAAATCGCAGAGCCATTTCGCAATGATACTTTATAAAAAAATCGCAAAGCATTGGTCATTAGCAAGTATATACATAAAAGTTTTGCTTCGATTGTTGGTAAATCTTCTCACAATTGGTCTTCTACTTTTCTAACTTTCGTTTTTCGTGTTTTCTTTGTACATCTTCTTTCATTTCAGCCTTATATTTTTTTATGATTTGAGCAATAATTTCTATTTCATCAATTTCAAAACTTTATTTTTTTCATTTCATATCATATATTTCTGTATCAATAGGATTCTTGTATAATCTTCTTGTTGTTCTT
This sequence comes from Spodoptera picta, assembly GCA_038387885.1. Taxonomy (NCBI): domain Eukaryota; kingdom Metazoa; phylum Arthropoda; class Insecta; order Lepidoptera; family Noctuidae; genus Spodoptera; species Spodoptera picta. The sequence goes on from JAZHFQ010000105.1 coordinate 2,257,288, forward strand.
GTTTGTTTGTATTTTCATTTTACCTTTTTGTATTTTGTTTCTTAGAATACCTAACTTTCGTTTAAGTCCTTACCATTTCTTTGATATTTTTAATTCTAGTTTTGATAATATTAGTAAATAAATGTTTGGAATATCTACCTGACTCTCGGCCCCGCCTTCAGCTTCCTCCAGCCTCTCAGAAAGTTGGATAACTTGCACGCTCAAATCTGCCTTCTCCCTCTCGATCTGGAAATTACCATAAAGCATTACAAAGTTGCAACTATTGATGTATTTTGTTAATAAAGTTAACTTGTTTTGAAAAATTTTGTTATTTATGAAATAAATGAAGACGCCATACTTAAAAATAAGTATCTTTGTTGTTATTGTTGAGTTATTAAAGCCCTCCTTGCACTGAAATGTTTACTACTGAACACTAAGTAAGTAACTTACTTTTGATTTGTAACTTAGTTAAATCTCGTAAGTAACTACATTGTGCATCATCCTACATCATAAGTGCTGCCTTTCCTCAAAATGTACCTTTTCCGTAAATTATCTTTGTTTCAACCATTATGCAATAGCAGGTTTCTGGGTAACTCGTCCTTCGCATATTTCAGCATTGTACCCATCTAAAATAAGAAACGGTTTATGTCTCACGGCGGCTCTGACTAACTCGGATATTTTCGCTACTCATACCGCAGTCTATTATTATATTTCAATATTGTGGCATTCTCAACGGGAACGAGCATCATTTGGCCCAGTTTCAAAAGTGAGACCGGAGAGCGAGAAGTTGAGATTTCAGAGAATGCTTTCGCTACAATGCTAAATATATCGCAGAGTGAGCGAGCGCCGCGCGCCGGTAACCACGAGTCGGAGGCGCAGCCGCGCGCAAGACGCATGCGCGTCGTGCCGTGCGCTTGCCATTCTATGACCACGCAACGGCGCAACCAAAATAGCACGCGCGAAGCTCGATCAGATGTCCGTCCTGAACAATCTCTCGCGGATTATGTATGACGTTCACTTTATCTAACGATTTGATAAAGTTCAATATCACATATTGAACTTTATCAAATCGTTGTAAACCTAAGAGCCCTACCCACTACACTATGTCAGATCACTTCCATCCTTGAAAAATAATGATTTTTACAACTAGTCACTAAATAAATATTAATTTGGTTTATTATTTCATATTTGAACAAAATTTAAAATTATTATTCAGTAATATGTAATTAAAAAATGTGTAAGTCATCGAATAAGCAGTGAATGAAGAAGTTAATACTGAGACTTTTACTTTAATGGTGTTAGTACATGAAAATTACATAATTACTCCAAATTTGCCACGATTTTATAATCAACGAGAAAAGGGATGAAAATTACAACTAATGGGGGTGGAAATGCAATATAAGGCGTAGGGCGGGCGGTATTAATAGAGGTGTTGCGGAAGGCTCGCGCCCCGCCTACACCTGAGCGGCGCGCGCGCCCTGTATGGCCGGCGCACACGCCGTATCACATTTCGCATGCTCGATCAGCTTACCCTCTGACGCAGCTCCCTTTCGGATTCCAGATCATCTTGGAGGAGACGGATTTTGTCCTGAAAAATACAACATATTCTATCATGTGTCCGCAAACACTTCACAAGCACTGCACTGTATCGTCGGGGCCGGTACCTCCAGCCTGGAGAGAGCACTCAGGTCGGCGCTGTACTCGATGTTGACGTCGGTGGTGCCACCGCCGCTGCTGCGGTAGGTGTACTTGGAAGTCTTCGCCACGGCGGACATTGTCGCTGGTTCGTCTCTCGATCGGCAGTCGGCGCTACGTTACCGGTCGGGCACCGTTCGACTAGTGAGAGCGGGTGCGGGCGGCGCGCGCGCAGCAGTGTCCGCCCCGCGCACCCCGCCGCCCGCGCACCGCAGCAGCCCGCGCTCTCCAGGGCGGCCGGCCGGCTGGAGCTCGCGGATCGTGTTACCACCCCCGCGCACCCCCCTCTCAGCCTTTTATAGACACGCCCGTCTTGACGCCGTCGCGGTTCTCTTTTATTTGTTTTGCCCAAAAATTTGGCGAAACCCTTCACGTCCTAAATACTTTTATCATGCAGGAGTGCAGTCAACGCGGCGCAGCTATTTCGGCGGTGCGCTGACTTGTTGTAAACAAGTGGAGTCGTGGGCGGTGAGGCCGGATCCAGGCGTTTCCTGGTGGATTCCTGTCGGTCCCTGGCAGGCGCCCGCGCCCCGCTAAATGCCACTAATCGGCTGAACTTAACAATGAACTTCTTGTACTCTTTAAATTAACCCCTAACAGCGAACGACTATTCTGTTTACAAACACTAATTAAATGTAATTTGGTCTATTGATCTTGAAAGTAAGTCATGAATTTGAATACTAAACAATTTAACTGGGATCTTGAATTGATAGTTCCAGATAGTTGCGATGTCATGTTATTTTAATATCAACAAGCTTTCGTAGAAACTGAAATGGTTTTGTTTATGTTGTAACACTCAGTGCGCGTAAAGCTACACAGCCACTGCATCGTTTACGGAGCGTCGTAGCACTTCGTAGCCGCTCGCGTAGCCCTTATATAGAAACTTTACTTGGCCGTTTAACACTTGGTCCTGAGTATTAGATATTTTACGTATTCCTTTTCGAGAATAGTTCAGTGATGTTTCAAGGAAAAATACAAACAGTCGTTTAAATAATGATTTACAAATAAAAGCCATTAAAACTTAAGGAAATACACGTAGGCAAAGTATCATCAGTACTGCGAGCGAACCCGTTGTATAAGTTAATCATAATAGTATTATAATTTTGAAAGTTTCTTTGTTTGGATGTTTGTCCGTCAATCACACTGAAGCTGCTGACCGGATTTTGATGAACTTTGATATACAGGCAGGATATGGGATATGGATATAAAAGTGGAATCATATACGCGGACGAATTCGCAGGTAACAGCTAGTAAATTCTAGAACTATGTTTGGCAAGCAATTTCAAGGGATTCATAAGTCTCTAGACTTAAATTTGAATCTCGTGTGATATTTGTTGGGACTAATATCTCAATTTGAACGAATAGGATGAGCAAAATCGTTCATTAATTTCTTTACATTTAGCATTGAATCGAGTACGTGATAGAATACTACATACATAGGCTAATATATAGTAGAACTAAGAAACTGTACTTTAAGGTCAACAAACTCGAGTTTGAGCAAACTTTAAATTCTAAAAGTGACTGCAATTTCGAGTGACTGTATGACTTTCAGGCGTTGGTACTAAACTATACGCTCGTACCATAACTTTAAATAAAAAGCTTAAACTGTTTAAAAACAAATTACATTATTTATCAAATAAATAACGTGACGAAAGTAAACAAAAAGACAGTTTGATCTCACTATTTTTCGTAAGAAAATATAAAAAGAAAAATTCCTTAATGCACTGCGGTGACACTGTTTCTTTAAACAGTTGATTGTGACCTTTTTAAGGGGGGAGAATCATCCAATGACTTATCCGCCTTAGGTGAGGCGTCTGACTAAAACATACCTGTTTCTACTCCCGCTTCAAATCGAAGCCCTGGTATCCCGTTACATTGTCTGCAGCTCCGGAAACTGGTTGTGGTCTTGCCTTTAGTCTCTTGTATACTTTATTTACTAATATTTTTTAAGATTTCCAACAAGCATGCAAGGTTACTGATGTTGCTAATGTATATGAGGTTATAAATCAAGTCCAGTATAATTGTCAAACTAAATGATAGAATAGAATATAAATGAACAGGTTTAAAAATCTTTTAGTGTTCAGTTTGCATATGACTTGCGCAGACGTCATCTCTACTACAGAACTCGAATCCAAGTAGGTACTAGAGGAAAGATATTCATCCATAATTTGACAATTGGGTAGAATTTTTTAATGGTGCCTTGGGTTTGATCTAAATTATTAGAAAAACACCATATACTAATAATAATGATAACGATGTAGATATTGTCATACAATAATTATTGTCATTGGCCCTTCAAAAAATGCTGTAAAACCAGATCTACTCTAATACCGTAGCATTCTTAAGATTGCCACCTGTCTTAAATGCACCTACGTCTAATCATCTCATAAGTCGGACTAGAGTTACCATGTGCTATGAACAGGCCGGGAGGTGCATAGGTAATTAAAATTTCAGATCCTTTGGATGGTTTGGACAGTCTATTGACGAGGGTTGGTTTTATGAACTGACTTTAGAAATTGATAAGAATTAAAACCCTAACATGGTACCGTGCCTTTAATGCGGGAGATATGCAAAAAAACATAACAAACATAACATCACGCCTTTTATCCCCGAAGAGGTAGGCAGAGGTGTACATTATGCCACTGTACAATATAACACCCACTTTTCACTATTTACGTTATGAGTCTCAATTAATAGGGGGTGAGCCTATTGCCATATACCGGGCACAATTCCAGACTCCGTGCTACAACTGGGAATTTTTTTGAAAAACTCAGTAATACTTTTACCCGACCCGGTAATCGAACCCGAGACCCCTTGCCCGGCAGTCGCACTTGAGACCATTCGGCCAACGAGGCAGCAAAAACAACTAGCGTTTGTATTTTTATCCAAACATTTTTTCGCAATACAAATATAAGGTCGTTTCTAGAAACTACTTCTAGAATCGACCTTAACATCTATTAACATAAGACAGACGTTTGAGTTTCATTGCACCGTTGTCTAAACAACGCTGTTTAAAAATTAACACATTCCACTGAATTTTATACGAATTTTACAGTCGGTTTGTGAGCTATACGAGTGTATTTCAAAAGCAGAACACCTGCATTCGAAGCGTATACATATCGCCAGGAGTGAAATGTCAACGATATTTTCTCATATACCTTAATGTACTGATATTAATCATGAATTTATTTTAGTGAGTGCTCGTACTGCCGTTGAGAAACTGCTGCCTCGCAAATATCATAACACATGCAATAAAACTAATTGAGAATTCTATTTTTAAGTTTAATCTGTTCCAAAAGTAACGGTGGGAAAATATTTGAACGTTTATGAATGCCATAAATAATGGTTTTAACTGTCATTCCTTCAACTTTTATCGGACGAAGAAGTGGTTCAATAAATTATATTTGTGTGGAAGAAGGAACAGTTTCAGAGCATTATCAACAAAATAAATTAAGGTACACTAGTCGTGATATACTTAAGGCACATTACTTCTTGAATTTATGACAAATGTTTATTGCGTAGTACATTCAAATTGGCATTTATTCGACAAAGTCGAATTATGACACGATTAGTGAATAATTACAAAATGAAAATCTGTTTGTGACTGTCCTGCGTCCCGATTTCCACCGCGCAGCGCTCGCGCAGGTGGGAAAGTATTCGGTTATATTCGTACCTGCGCGAAGTGGGCCGAGCGCTTTCCGCGTGTCCCCCTCCCCCGACTCCGCACCCTCTGTCGCGAATGACTCAGCCGACTCTGGACACGATGAAAATTATTAATGCTAGCATTTTCCAACGTGTTTATGTGTCGCGACGCTTTTTAACTTTATGTTCCTTCGAATAAGAATATTGGTTATTTTGGTAACTAATTTATTTGGAATGCAAGTTTCACAGCGGTCTCCCAGTTTGACTCAGTGGTTCGTTGCAACGGATCGAATTCTTCAGTGCTATGTGAAAATTATCTTGTTGTTTTGATAAAATTAATTCCACGAATCTTGTTATAATGGCGGTATTCCAGTTCATCACAAAAGGGTTTGTAAAAGGTTTAGTGTCAGCAAAAAATGTTCTAGAATCGCTATCTATTTTTTCACTTTTTATTTATGAAAAAAATATTTTCACAAATTTCCACATGTTATGGTTAATATATCTTTTAACAGCGATGCTAAAAATGCTCTTAGCAATAACTTTAAAGAAGTTTCAAAATACAGACATAAACAGATCAATGAACGAAATCTAAAAATTCTAAATGTCTCTACGTATGTCTATATAGGACGAAAGGGCGTTCACATGCACAGTTTCTTGCCAAAACACCTTCCTTAGTAAAGGAAGTCACTATGGACGGCTTTTCATACATCCTATATGAGCCATTTGGGTCATCGTATTTCATTTAAAAACATAATAGTGTTATTTTTGGATACCCATTGTATATTCGAAATCGAAATAAAGTTATGAACCGAGCGTGAAAGAACTTAGTTTAAAACTACATTGGAAAATGATAATATTATAACGTTGTATACTTGGCACAAAATCTACGAAGTAAATTAAAAATTGGTACATATTTCTACGTCTCCTATTTGTTATAGTTTTGTAATGACAAAGTTAATAAATCTTACCTTCCAAGGTCAAAGGTCAAAGAAGGTATCGTTACTCCATAGCATGTCGGCCAAAAATTGAAAGTATCAAAACAATAGTCTAATCTTAGAACGATGAATCACATCGATAAAATTGACGCACTATTTTAGTGATGTGCATAACACAGCCGAATCGTCCGGAATATTTTGACGTGGCGAGTCCTAAATACATTTAGAATTAAGACATCGCAAGTCAACGAGTCATGGAAGTCATCGAAGTCATCTTCGCGCCCGATAAAGTTTATTTTCATCTTTACGTCCCTAACAATCATAAAGGAATAAGCGTTGGTGCCAACAATTCAGGTTATTTACGTGGTGTTCCAAAACTTCTACAGTTTGAACAACTATTATGTGATTTCATTTTGGCATAATTGAACAAGGCTTTGAATAAATACTGGTACTGAAGTATACAATTTTATATAAATACTTGGGTTATATCTGTGAAATTAATTACTTCTTAATCAATTAGTCCTTACCTGCCCAAAATTACTTGTGGTTAGGAGTATCTTCTGAACTTATCTTCTCATCTACTGAATGTCGCGTCATCTCATCATAAACTTTTTTTATTCATATCACTCTTCACACAATCTATCCATCTTTCCTTCCATCGTTCTCTTCTCTTCCCCTTTCATCAATCAACATAAGAAATATAATTAGTTGCTGACACATATACAAGAAAGATTCTCTTAAGAAGTCTCTCTACAGATTTTATTGCTGAACTCAAAATAGAAGTTTGTTAAACACAATTTTGGTTGGTTTTCTTACGTTACATATTTTATTTGAAGATTTAAGCTGTATTAGTAGTCTTTTAAGGATTGCTTTTAACAACCAGATCATTAAGAAGAGTATTCAATTCTAATATTATAGATTTTTGAAGATGTAATTTGTAAATAAATGTAATTTGTTCGGACTGTGAGTGTTTTTTTAATCGAATAATGTGAAATCTATCCGTGAAAACCTGTAATTGGCTTTCTGGTGTTATTATAATATCTGTTTTTTTTGCCATGTGTAGCTGTTGGTTTTCCTATCCATAAATAAATAAATAAATAAAAGATATTAAAAATTGTTATAGCAACATTTTAGTTTCTCTGTTTAGCCTTGTAGTCGTTTTCCCTTTTCTGAGCAGATAAACCATTATTGGCGCATCGTAAGTGGATTTCCTGTCATAAATTTTTAATATTACCTGGTACTCTGCCTTCAACTACGTATCTAAATACAAATGATTGAGATACGCATTTGCCGCCAGATGACCTGATCTCTTTAATCTCCATCACTGCAATGTTATCAGACATAACGTTTTATCCTTTCATGTATTCTTTTGAGTGTTAATTTAATACTTTTATTTTTTTTTAACATTGCCCCACACTAGGATTTACTCCGGTGTCGTGGGTGCGCTTACAAACATACAAGTTCACAGACATATGACACCCAGACCCGAAACAACAATTTGTGGATCACACAAAGACTTGCTCCGTGCGGGAATCGAACCCGCTACACGTTGCGCGGCAGCCGGTCGCCCAGCCACCGCGCCAACTATGCAGTCAAACTTTAAATTTCAATTTCTTCCGTCCAAATCATAGCGTCCTCGCAAAGCTTACTCGCTAGTCGTCAATTTGTCATATTTCTATTTTGGCAAATATAGGTTTCTAGTACTTTGAACGAATGAGCAATACATGTGGACGTGGTTTGAATCACGGATACTAATAGCTACTTTATTTGTTTATACGTCTTTGACTTCACGATCATTAATCTTTAAGAGGTCAGCAGGTATATAACACGGCTATAAAATCTTAACCGTAAGTTTCTATTAAAAATTACTACTTACTTTTGCTCTTTTTACCTGTTTTTTGGCAAGATCTTCAATACTCGATATCTACTACTACAGAGCATTTTCTTTAAATCTGAAACGAGTGTCTTTGACTGATGGAGCACATGTGTGGCTAATTAGCGTAATCTTTAACAATAAATTTATTCTAATCCTCTGCTAATTAATCTGGGATCAATACTTGGCTAGGTTTAGATGTGTAAAGAAATAATTAGCACACCTTTTTATCATTATTGCAAGTATCAGTTATATGGGTCGTTTAATTTTAAAATGTTTTCCTTTCATTTTCTGGTTTTAATAAAAATAATCTTAACTACCTTTGCGTAGGGATACTCTGCGCAAAGGTTGAGGGCGACTTTATGTTTGAAAGATATTCAATCTCCTAAATCCTGAATCAATACTGTTAGTTTTATGTGCGATGAGTCATGGGAGATTGCTAAATTTCAAAAGAAAGGGGCTTCAGGTTCTATTCTGGGAGTTAAGGGCACCTTTAGGCTTTTTGAATCTGAACGTCCTCAAAACTAACGGAGCTAAAATTATCCTTGATGGGTTTTGTTAGGTTCCGTAGGGTATTTAGAAATTATATATAAAGGGATCATTCTTTATTATGTGCACCTCTATACTTCTATCATCATTTTTCTGCACCCAGACATAAGAACAAGAGTAAATAAGCGTTTATACTGGTATTAATAGCAAAATTACTTATAGGCCGCCAAATGATAAACGGTCACCATTGTCACATACCACCTACCACATCTGAGGTATAGCTGCATCATTGCAGACTCTAAGAATTAATTACGATAGCAACAAGAGAATAATATTTTACTATTTAGAACGTAGTACATGTCCGCCCGACCGATATGTAGCCAATACGTTACTACGATTAACTAAGACACTAACAGCAACTAATGATGACAACTGGACCTATGACAACAAACTACTACGAACTGCTGTTGTAATAACATCATTTACAAATATTCACACACACTTAAAACTGAAATACATACACAGAGAACACTAATGTGGTGCAACGATTTAGATTTTAAAAGAGTTCTCGTATTTTTGATGGTGCACGAGAATGCATTTGTTATGGTGTTACCATTCCGACTCTTTCATCGAGTGTCGCAGGAAACAGCCGACAGAGAGGACTTACCAGAGACGGTATAGCAGCGTGCAGCGCTGTGCTCTCCCTATCCTTAAAACTGCGATTTCATCCATGCCATGAAACAATCGCACAATTATAGCTAAGAGTTACCAGCAACCAGAAATTTGTAAAAGTTACTTTTTTTAATCTTACAGGCTTTCTGTATATCTGTATTCTAATTTTCCATTTGAAATAGGTATCTTAAACTACCTCCTAGATTGCAATATTCCATCACTAAACATTTTCCATGGATTTCAAGCCTTAGAGCTCGTTAATCTTGAAGTTCAAATATATTATTTAACAAAAATCAACTCCTGCTTCGGACCACAAGATCAATGAGCCAGTCACAAATTAAAACATACTAGCACAACTAAATATCACAACATTTACTAAACAAAATGACGAATGACTTAACGGTAATTGTAGGCTAAAAAAAACTGAAAAATCAAAGAAATTTGGGAAGCAATAATTCCAACAAATCGTACAAAGATATTTTTGTCATAATAATTTACATTAACTAACCGTATTTTTGATATGTGAAATGAAACATACGTCCGAATTATTCTCGGCGCACGTAATCCATTTTGCAAGTTTTAACAGTGTGTTTATTTTGGAAGCACGTCATCGTTCCTTCAAGTATTCGCGTTTAATTATAATTTCTAACAGGTTAAGTGATCTGGGCTTTTTGAAGGATGAAGTCTGTTACATAAATATCCGATTAATTTCACATCTAGAGTGAGCTAGTTACCTCTAAACCATTAACCGTAGCTGTGTTAATTGTTGTACAGTATTGTTTTTTGAACTTATAGTTTAATCTAAATTGCTGGGCAACATTTTAGTTAATGGTCTCATTTAAGAATATGAATGTAAGATTAAGATGTAACCTATTCATACCTTGTTTATATGTAACACACAATATTGAAATCTTCATATGATTCGATGATATGTCACATTTTTTGTCGTTGTACTTTACACCTAGAAGACCGATTCGTTTAATTCTGTCAGGTATCAAAACGCAAAGCATATTTCCAATATCTTGATTATTACGTTCTATGTTACCTAGAGTTTCGGGTTGACAGGCACTTCATGAAGTTCTGTTTCATGCATGAGCTTATTTTTTAAAGAAATAATATATACTGTGTGAGATCCCATCTAATACCAGAATGCACAGTAAATTTTCTGTTTCGTAGATACATTGTAAATCACGGGTTACTCACGTGAATAATAACCCGCGATTTTTAGTTAATTTAGTATGTCTCACGATAGTTATTATAAAATCATACATTGGAAGCTTTGAAAGCCGTCTCCCTTAGTTTGGCTTCTTCTTCATTATTGGCATCGTTTGAGTATTTTGAAGAATACTTCCAGGAATGTTGGTACTTAGTACGCCATATTTCGGATCGTTTTCGGAAAAAACCACCGTGATGTTACAGAATGACCACACATGCTCGACCTAATTGTTTGGTTACTCTTTCACGAGTACTCTTTTCTAGAGTTTCTACTCATTAAGAGTTATCCAAGTTCCATGGTCCGAATTGCATACCATTGAAACAAAGTTTCTGTACTACATTGGTCTCAGATATTTTATATTTTGTCGGTCTGGATAATATGATGTGAATGGATAGAATGGTAGAAGTTCTAGACTTTTTTAGAAAGTGGAATTTCCAATGTCAAAAAGTTACATCAAGAAAATTAAGGAGTCTTCAAAACATCAACAGTTTGTAGGTTCACAACAATTAACATCTTCATCATCAGCCCTGTTCTATCAACTGCTGGACATTTCTATTAGCCCACGATTTACCTTGGATCTTCAGCTCACGACTGACGCACTTACTAAGAAAACAAATTCTGTATTCGACGGAGAAAGAAAGAAAAAACATTTATTTTTCACTTTAAAAACAGGTAACCTGTACAGATTATAAACACGGTAGATTATAAGTACTTATATGGTATATGTTCATGTCCCAAGTTAGCGGTGAAGCAAGCATGTAGGAATACCAGCTGGATGACCTTGTAATCCATGGTCTTCTAAGATCTTGCCGTCTATTTGAAACTAGTAACATGAATGTTTTAAACTGTTGTCTTCGTTAGGAACGTGCTATATTTAACACTGACGTCAATACCGAACATTGTTTCAATAACATTCAGTAAATGCAGGAATACTTTAAACATAGCTTCTGTTTTAACGTACCGCCACATTTCTGTGCATTCATTTTTACAGATCGAATACGATCATTAGTTTAAAACGGATATTACAAGATTACTTCAATTAGAATTTTATAAACATTTGATTATATTCTTCTATAAGATACAAATCTAATAATCCTAAAGAAAATTATTGGTACCTACATCACTTAATTTAAGTTATAACTGTTCACGCGGGGTGTGGGACTTTAAATGGCAGTCAAATGGAAGTGGGACCCTCGTATGAGTTCAAGTCAATTTTGTTGAACTATAGGGATTAAAAAAGGTTTGTATGTGTCGTAAGGATAATCTTCTACATTGCTTCTACAAATCTCAAAGCACCCCCACTTCCACAGAGAGTACAAGAAAGAAACATACCTACACTGTTTACCAAATCGTGAAAATGAAGGGCACATCAACATTCCTTTTCAATTCATTCTAAATGGATCAAACGCTAATTCTGACACACCAATAAACTCGTTCGCATCAGTCAGTTAATTTAAGAAATACTTTCTGATCTGTTTTGTTCATGATTTGTAAGGTTCAAATGACAAAAAGGGAAAACCAAATAGAACCACAGATACAGTGTAAGGAGACCTCGTAAAAGTTCGTAACTGGCTAACAGTTACTTGCAACATAATAGGTATGTACTTTCTGGATCTCGATTTGATACTCTTTGTCATTTAACATCAGAATTTGAAGTTACTGCTGCTGTTATATTGTAAGAAACTGAATCAATACAATTATTATAACAGGATAAAATTAAAATTGCCAGTAGTCATAATATAATATCTAGCTGATATGTATTTTGATTGTGTGGTTGTGTGGTGGCCCCAACCTAGTTGGGTATAGGCCAGAAGAAGGATGAAATCTATAAAGAAACAGTGTATTTTCACATAAATGTTGATCTCGCAGCTAAATTTCTTGTTAACAAGTACAACACACTTACTACCTCTACATAGGAGCCACAAATTATATAAATCTGTTATCCAGACTATATTATTTTATTGTCCTTAGGGTTATTTTGAAGTCGCTGCCTATGAAAAGGATTGACCACAGAAAGCTATTAAAAGACGAAGGAGGGTGTGGATGCCTTTGCCCTGCAGTGGGCCGAACATGGTAAGGGTTACTTTTTTTTATCTCTGACTGAACTTTGGTGTTACATTGTTCTTACACAATTGAACTAACACAATTATATAACTAAAGAATTGTATTATGAACCTGATTGAAAAAGAATAACCTATGAAGTTCTTACTCGTTATTCTCCTTAAGAATCATGAGTTTCACTTTAAATATTGTTTTGTCATTCAAAAGTGCCTTTCTGGTCTAATTGAAATAAATGATTTGACTTTTTTTTGTTTACAGTATGAATGATGATCTCATGAAATTATTATGGTATGTTTACGTTAAGATTATTCGTTTAAAGGATATACAGAGAACCTGCATTGCTGATAGTAAAATCTTTTACAGCATTTTATCGTTTTAGCCACAAGACTATCAACTGATCGATTTGGAAAATATTTAGGGAGGCCGATGTCCAGCAATGCATGTCTTGCAGTAGCTGCCTAAGAATACAGCAATTGTCATCGACCCCACTCATGCACGACTACAACTAGAGGTATAAGTCTAAGTACAATTTATTTAAGCCCACGAAATTCCAGTGTCAATAATATCTTAAAATTATTCACGTAAGCAAATCCGTCGGTGGTGGAAAGATGAATCATTCAGAAATAAACATATGTGAGTCACCGTTTCGTTTCTACAGAAATATGTAGGCAACGTAAGAAAGAAAACTTTGAGAATATCTTCTGGTTTCAGAGTTTTCAAACGGCTTTGACATACCAACGGTAATTATCATTGCGTCTACTTCCACGTAAAAGTAGAGGTCATTATTTCTTTAAAGCTGTTGTGCAATATTATTCTGACTTCGAGGATTTTGTAGTGTTGGGAGATATTAGCTTATTTTCTCAATTTATTTACTCTTAAGTGAGTGTAGGAATTTAATTTGAAATATACCTCTATGTTTTTGTTATTTAATTTTTTACAATTACTTTCTTTTTAGGAGCGTCATGCTTCGGCACGAATGGGCTGAGCTCACTAGATTGATACCACCGTCTCACAGAAAACCGGCGTGAAATGACGCTATAGTTGTGTTTCAGCATATGAGTGTGGTTAACCGGAGACCCAACCCTAACTCCTAGACTCAAAAACCGGCATGAACTTGTGAATCCTTTGGTGGTGTGGTTGTGAAAAATTTAGCACAGTATGTAGAGTGTTTATTAGAGCGGATTTATATTCTCTCTTAATGTAAGGGAATCGTAACTGACGCAGTATGGATCCCTTAATTAATACATGCGGCTCCGCCTGCCTTCAATATAAAGTGAGATTATATATATAGAGTTATTTATGTTTCCCATTTTCTAGCCTGAATTTTCAAGCTAAATAATCGTACTAAAGTAGCCTGTCTAATATACCAGCCGTTGTCGTATTCTTTGGAAAATATGTGGAAACCAATTCCAGCCCGTCACGAATGCGAAGCATAAATAAATAATGTTGTGTTGAAAAACATAACCCAATGTTTTGCTGGTATAAAATTTTCTCGGAAAATCTTAACGAAAGAATTTTGAATTTACATAACTTTGGCTTTTATTTATAGCCGTCTAATCAGACTTCTATAAACGGATGGCTATTTTTAACTATGCCTCGTTGGTCCCGTGGCTAGTTTTAGTCATGTACTACGCATCAGTGAAAGCTATAGTTCAAAACCTGGTTTAGTTTGCGGTCTAGAACAATTTATAGTTATGTGATACGTTACCGCTGTAAAACCATAGTCCTCAATTTTTAGTTATTGGTAGTCCCTATTAAAAATGTATCTATTTTAATTTGAGTTATTAAAACGGGTTTACGGACTGAACTTTGTTCATATAACGAATCAAGGATAGAATTTGGCTACAGAAAATACTGTCCCACCATTACTAGTAGTGAACTCGTTTAATAGATGTAAAAAAATAATACAAGTCATCGAAATTAAATTGAGATGGCAAAATAATAAAAAAATCTTCGTGCTGTTTTTAGAACAGGGTAACTTATAATAAAATTCTAGTTTTTTATACTTATACGCGGAAAACGCACAAAAAAATGCTTCGAATGTTTTTGTGGGCCTTTCGCATAAATGTTTACTATTCATGGTTATGTTGACAACAATCGTTAGTGATTTTACTAACGTCTATTAAACCATTTGTCTCCATAATTATGTTTCATACCTTTATAAAACTGCTTAAATTTGTAAAGTGGATAACAAAATTCGACCATAGTTCTATTATTTTCATATTCCTATATATACTAAATGAAACTAGTGGTTAAAGTAATCATGAGTAGTAATAATAATAATAATAATCAATGCCTGACTCAATCAATGCCTGTCTCATTGGCCGAGTGGTCGCAAGTGCCACTGCCAGGCAAGGGGTCTCGATTTCAATTCTGGGGTCTCGCAAAGCATGACTGGGTTTTTTTAAAAGTTCTCAGTAGTAGAACGGACTCCGGAAATGTGCCCGGTATATGGCAATAAGCTCACCCCCTCTTACATGCGACCTATAACATAAATTGTGAAAATGGGTGTTATTGTATAGTGGCATTAAGTGCCGTAGTTTGCGCCTCTGCCTACCCCTTCGGAGATAAAAGGCGTGATGTTATGTTATGACACAATCAATTAAAAAGTCAAAATTAGTAATCAAACAATCGATCCAAATTAAAAAACAATCACAATATCAATGAAACACGTATCTTATAAAACGTTGAAGTCGAAGTAACTTCTAATGACAAATATTATAGTTCCTAAAGTCAAACAAATAAAAAAAAAATACCGTGATATGATTATGAGCAGTATTCGCGATCGGATTAGATTGCCTCACCTCACTGCCTCTAAGGTGGGTACATTCCGGAGACCACCAAAATAGTCCTGCGTAGGTGGGCAATCACCTCCGACGTGGTATTTGAAAACTGAAAAGTGTAGCTACGAACAATATTCAGATAATAAAACGACTCACCAAGATTTATTACATCATTTGTTTTCCGAAAATATTTTATTCGAAATTACGTAATTATTGCGAATCTGTCATGTTTTTCCTGACATTTAACTTGAAAGTTTGGATTCTTAACTTTATCTATTAGGTTTAAAACAATTGTCTGTTTAATATCTAACCTAGAATGATTTGACTGAAAAAGTATAAGTCTATCAAGTATAACCAACTATAAAATTATAAAAAATTTTTTTTTGATTATCGAACATTTTCCGTAGTAGAATGAAGTCTTTTTGAATGGCAATAGAGGGTACCATCTATTACCAAAGGTCAGATAACTAACTAATAAAAGATGTTTTAATAAAAATAGAGCATTTCGGAGACGAAAATGATAACCAAAGCCCTTTATAAGAAATCTACTACTGCACCCAAACCGGGAACTACGGTGGAGTCACGTTTCTGATCTCGTGATCGCAAGCGCATTGATCTGAGAGGCGTCTAAGTGAGAATGACGCAGCGAATATTTTGAGATTTTCGGCTAGGTACACGTTTACATGATGAATCAGCGAGTAACTAGAGCGAAATCGAAGCTAAACATCTAGGTATCTTAGTAGTCTTGACATCGCCCTCCTAAAAATCTAAAACGTTTTCTTAATTTTTATAACAACCATGAACAATTTTATTTGAGGATCTACTAATCGATCAAATATTAACAAATATGTTGGCAAAGAATGAAATTGAAGACAAGAAGAAGAAGAAAAACCAACTGCCTGAAACCATGGACCAATTTTGCGGTAGCTTAACTATTTTGCTACCAGTCTATGTTTCCAAAAATATCTATTAGAATGTTAACGGCTAATTAATATTCTTTGGCAGTTAAACTAAACTTTTCATCATCTTACATAAATTCCTATCCTTTTTTTTTTTTTTTTGAGGGGGGACAATCATCCAATGACTTCTCCCGCCCGGATGAGGCGGGAGGGAGTGTCAGACTCTTACTGACTAAAAACCACCCCGTTCCTACTCCTGCACTTCGAGCCGGAGCCCCGGCAACCCGTTAAGTCTTCCGCGGCTCCGTATCGGCGTCAGCCCTGTTAGGCCCCATCTGTGGTGGTCTGATGGCTCCTTGAGGCGCGCGCGGAACGCGACGCGCCGTATCCTATCCTAATCCTAATCTCCTATCCTGATCCTAAGATCCTAAAGTACCTCTACGACCAGCTATTGTGAGACGAACAGGAGTACCCTCCAATATCTCGGTGACTGGGGTTTTCAAGCCGCCTGCCAAGCGTGAAGACCAAAGAGTGGAGCCTTTGTTCAGCACTGGACATATTCCGGCTGAGGAACTAAAATACAAACACATCGCGTTGTCTCTGTTTTTTAAAACTCATATGTAACTACTTAGGCAGAGATGAACACTTTAAATATAACTCACCATCCCAGACTCAGTGCTATTAATGATAAAAATATTCTATACCTGTCCCCTAGTATAGAAATTGAGCCCAATAACTTTTGTTCGGCAGTTGCGCTTATTACCCGTTGATCAACGAGGCAATCACAACAGATTAATCTAGAAGTGACACGATAAAATACTGATGCAAAATTAGGGTTATTTTTGTTTTGAGGGGCGAAAATCATCGAATGACTACTCCGGCCTGGGTGAGGCGGGAGGGAGTGTCAGACTCTTACTGACTAAAAACCACCCTGTTCCTTCTCCTGCACGTCGAACCGGAGCCCCGGTAACCTGTTAGGTTCTCCGCGACATGCAAAATTGGGGTAGGCTGTATATTAATATGTTTTGGAGAATACCAGACATTATAATTATACATTAAATATTATTTATTCACTTTTTCTTTTATTCATGCATTTAATTCATTGTTTCTTTAGAAACTCAAGTCAACACGAACGTCGGCAACAGTACCACAGCAATTAAACAAAGAATTCGTAAAACAACCTGCAGTTTCATTATGCAATTTCTATCTATTTTAAGCCCCCTATATTTATGCCAAAACTAAATGCGTTTGCTATTAGTGGTTTGGCTATCTCTGCTTACACAGTTAGGGAGAGCCGTGATGTTATGTAAACCCGGCGCCGGATGATCTTGCCAACATTTTAAACAAGATATAGGTGTAAGATAAATGCTAACGTCATTTAAATATTATTCTATAATGGACACATCCCACAGAACATATAAAGGAGGATAGAACGGCCTTGTGGGCGGTACACGCGTGCCGCGGTTATATACGGAGCAAATGCTCCAAATCTACCAAAATGTCAAAAACCGGCCATCAAACGCAATGTTGTTGTGACAGCGTACGAAACTCCGCAAATAATATTAAATTATGCCGTCTTGGACTATTGTAATGTGTCGGAAAAGAAGACAGGTGTGCAATGTAGCACGAGAAGGGATTTCTTTCCACCAGTGACTCCAAAAACATTAAAATACTTATGATATTTGTAATTATAACATTAATATTAGACAAAAACGACATTATCGCAAGCAGTATACATTGCTTGCAATAGATACGTACCGTTTTGCACTACATAAACGATCGCGCAATGTATTTTTTTTTTTTTAAGGGGGGAAAATCATCGAATGACTGCTCCCGCCTGGGTGAGGCGGAAGGGAGTGTCAGACTCTTACTGACTAAAAACCACCCCGTTCCTTCTCCTGCACGTCGAGCCGGAGCCCCGGTTACCCGTTAGGTTCTCCGCGACATCGCACAATGTATTACGTTCACAACGAGAGTCCCGACTATCAAATCAAAACGTCATTTCCTCGAATCGATATAGAGAAGTATCAATTTGTAAACAATGTCGATAATTACTATGATACAAAGGATTATTATCAAATTATACACATTATAACTAAAATAATTTTATTTATTACGACTAATTATGAAATAGGTTTTAAGTGAGGCATTTTATTCGTATTTCAGTGTTATATAATTTTTTATGTGTTCGTTATGTTTTGTTCAGTAAGTAGACTGATTTTATGATTTAGGAAATTTTGTTTTACATTTCTACCTTGATATCATCTAAGCGACATCTAAATCATTTTTCGTAAGATGGATACTCTTTCATACATGCTTAGGCCCAAATTGTAAATAGTTGAAACTATGAGAAATTCTTAAAAGCCAGCCGAATTTTTAGTAAATAATTTAAAATAGTTGTTGAGGTTTTCTATTCGAGAACAAAGCTATGACAACAAATAAGATGACATTATATCCTGGGAGCGATTGTATTGTACCTTTTATAAGAATAGCTATGTACACCTGATGACTTTTCTAGTTTTCAGAGCTTTTAGAGCTGACTTAATTTACGTGAGCTAAAATATTGTGTTGGCCTGGAGGTTGCGGCGCTGTTTCATACAACTTATACGTACTTTCTAAGTTAATTTACACACCACTCACATTCAGTTAAGGAAATTATGTAACCGAAACTATATAATAATTCCTATTTATATTAACTATTAAAGAAATACGAACGACGATTATCGGTTGTCATCATACGAATGTCATGATGATATCTAACAGAGACAATAACAGAGTTTTGAGCACAGATTCGATATAGAGGTATCATGATATGGTTACGTTATGATAATTCTCAATATTTCATTATTTTATGATTTTTCATTCCTTAGGGAGAAATTACGCTATTTTTTATATAATTTGAATTAAGTAAAAATCTATTATTTTTGACTCCATGGCTTCCCAGACTCCTTTTATTTTTATAAAACTTACAGTTGAAAATAAAACAAAATCGAAATAATACCTTTTCGGGTTTTTATACTTTTTTGATTACTACCAATCAACAATTTACTTATAATTATATTCCATGTCAAATTATTTTAATGTTAATAATGTAATTGATTTTAAAAATCAGTTATGTATTTTTCTATGTAGAGGTATAGTTATTTACATTAACGTAAATACATGTGCACAATATACCTTATACAAATCCGCATAGTCCGCAATACATGTAAATTAAGAAGCTAGATGCCATTAATTTTATCGATATCAATAATCAACCTTTCGCTCCCCCTACCATATATGAGTTTTTTACGCTTGTATATTAGTGTATGTCAAACGAAGTGATTGCGTCAGTGTGACGACCAATAACAAATCTTTTAACCTAGTGCGTGTTGTTTATTTGTGTGCATTTTCCGCGTAGGTATTGGTCTCTTGCTTGTAGTAAAGTTAAAGAGTGGGGGACAAACGGCGACGCGTGTTCTAATACAAATCAGGAACTATTTCCTTTCTAGCCTTCTTTATATGTTCTGTGACACATTCTCTGAACGACGTGAGTCTGTGGCTCAAACAAAAATCGTAAGGGTTTTAATATTGCACACTAAAATAGCTTTCATGTACAGGCATACCCTCAAAAATAATGTACGTTTGGTTTTGCATTATCATTATCCATGACATCGTGTTAGATTGTAGCAAACCATCTCATATAATCCAGAAGTCCCCTACTGGATTATGAACCATCTTAACCTGAGAGGATTTGGCGTATTTTCCAAACGTCATAGCAAAACTATGGTATGATCTGTCGTCGTCGGTATTTCCGAACTGACACAAACTTCAAACCTTCAAGAAAAGAGCGGATTCCTTTTTAAAAGGCCTACAACGTACTTGTGACTCCTCTGGTGTTGCGAATGTCCATAGGCGGGGCTGATCGCTTACCATCAGGTCATTCGTCTTCTAGTTTGCCTTCAATTCCATAAAAAAAAAATTACAGATCATGTATATATTTAAAACAATCCTGCTATTCCTAGAGAAAAAGAAAAAGCTAGTGTCGCGAGCTTATTATAATACACAAATAAAATTAACATGATGGGTGTAGTAGACTATGAAGGGATCTATAACTTTGCTGCCTCGTTGGCGGAGTATTCGCAAGTGCGACTGCCGGGCAAGGGGTCTCGGGTTCGATTCCCGGGTCGGGCAAAGTATTACTGGGTTTTTTAAAATTCTCAGTAGTAGCACGGAGTCTGGAAATGTGCCCGGTATATGGCAATAGGCTCACCCCCTATTACATGGGACTCATAACAACTAGTGAAAAGTAGGTGTTACATTGTACTGTGGTAGAATGTGCACCTCTGCCTACCCCTTCGGGGATAAAAGGCGTGATGTTATGTTATGTTACTACATGTTAATGAGATGGCCTGCCTTCTTTTTCCTACCAGCATAAGACGTTCACTGCTGAACACGAGGCTCCTCCAGTGACTTTTCTTTGTATTCGATTCACCAGGATGTTAATTCTTCCTCCCGTGGACGTTCGCAATTGACATGTACCAGGAAAACATAATTAATGAAGAGCAATATCTTAGCTAGAATATAGATGCAATGGTCGATTGTGTAACCGTCAAAGTGCACATCCTGCACTCGAATGAACACAATGAACCTATAAAACTTTTCGACACAGCTATCGACAGTGAGTGACCTATTTGCTTCGAGTCTTGTTTTTAATGTATCTGTTAATTTGCGAAGCAACGCATGGTGGCAAATTATTTGATAATATCAAACTAACTAACTAACTAAAACTGGCATATTATAATATAATTATGCTTATTGTTCCAGTTGTTCCATCCAGGTCTAGATGTAAATTCTTATTACGTGTAATGCGATCAAATGTAGCTAATACTCATATTACAAGGTTTTGTATGTAGAATTCATGCAGACATTACAATAATTTTAACCAGCCTGCACCACTCAGCTCCTACAAATATGAAATATAAATAGAAAGGTGAGAAATGCAGATAATAAAACATGTCGGTAGAATTAAAAAGAGAAAAATTTTGGGAATTAAGATGATGGGCCTATGGTTACAAATTGTAAAGTCGCGTCATGACTTTGTTCTACCTCTACTAACTAGTTCCTATGAAAATGCCTCATTGAACATTGGAGACGTCAAAACATCTCAATACATTAATGAATGCGGATTAAGAAAATTGGCAAACCTTTATATAACACTGAGTAATGGGTTATTCAAAGTTACTTACTCACTCAGTAGCTAGAAAGATCATCTAGATGTTCTTTGCCTTGGGCAGTCTTATGCATCGAAAATTCTTAATTATTATAGACTCGGAAAAAAATAAAAAATAAGGCCTAATCATTGAACTTATTTTAGCTTCGGATCTTAAAGTACTTAATTCTCATTTTCGACACCAGCGCCATCTGTGCCTCACATGTGCATATATAAGTTCTACAAATCTATGATAAATTTAAGAACTGGTAGGAAAACTTCAACAAGATTACATTTCACAAACAGTTTAAAATGGTTATAGAATATTCTCGAATTTTATAAACACAATAAACATAATGTGTTCCAGAACCTTCTGATTTGTGATACATTATGCAATGAACTTTCTTTACATGTTTTAGTTAAAGTAAAAACAATCTGTAGATGCGCCAAAGCTATAAAACGCTTTAAAATTCCTTTTCACTGACAAACATTTTATTGATGCTTTGTTCTACACTAAGAACCTTGGTTTACTGCTTTTACAAAACACATTTAGGTACACGCAAGCAAATAGGCTTGAGATATATTATTCAGTAGACAGTAGTCATTTTTGCTTCTTAATATATTTTTTTACTGCCTCGTTGGCCGAGTGGTCGCAAATGATACTGCCGGGCAAGGGGCCTCGGGTTCGATTCCTGGGTCGGGCAAAGTATTACTGGATTTTTAAAAATTATCTGTAGTAGCACGGTGTCTGGAACTGTGCCCGGTATGGCAATAGGCTCACCCCCTATTACAAGGGACTCATAACGTAAATAGTGAAAAATTGGTGTTACATTGTACAGTGGTATAATGTGCACCTCTGCCTACCCCTACATATTTATATGTTATATTTTTAATTAGAATAGAATGCAAACGAGCATACAGATCACGTGATGGTCAGCGATCACCGTCCCCCATGGATACCCGCAACACCAGAGGAGTCACAGGTGTGTTGCTGACCTTTATAAAGGAACATCTGAACATCTTTTCTTGAAGGTTTGTAGGTCATACTGGTTCGACAATACCGTCGATGACAAATCATTCCACAGTTTTGCTATGCGAGGCAGAAAGTTTCGGGAGAAACACAGAGTCGTGGCCTGCCATCAATACCATCTATATGCTGGGGAAAGAAGGGCCACCGTGTCGGTCGATGGTGAAAAGACGCGTCAGGTATAACACCTCAGTACCAATACCTCAGGGCATATTATTATATTTTATTAATTTGTCTTAGGATGGCTTTAAGTTTTAAAGTGTGGAGACAGAAAAAGAATGATAGGAGTAAATAAAATCGAGGCGTTTTATTTTGACTTTTCAGCAATTCGGCGTAATTTCAATCCGTAAATTAATTTGTAAGGTAATGCTAAAATAATTTACCTACTTTTATCTTTTTTTTTCATTTCGTACTTCTCAAATGTATTTATTAATTATTGTAGCCGTAGTGTAAGATACCCTCCAGGATAAGTGGAGTAGCGATATCTGCAAAGCGCAGAGGTTAAATGCAAGAAACTGAATTATTAGTGAAAGGGCATTAGCAGAAGCCTAGATGGTGTAGTGAGTGTGACACCTCGTACTATTAGTAAGCAGTGTAAGTTAGTTATTAAGACATTTAAAGTAATTCATAAGAATATGTCTCCCTTATTGCTCCACGTTGCAATGGAAACGGATGGGTTATGGTGATACATTTTAGTCAGATATGGTGGAAGATATGCAAAAGTCTCAATCACAGGTGATTCTGATCGTGCTTCGAAGGTAGGAAACTGGCGCGCAAAGTAACGACGTGCGCGCACGAGACTCGAGTATATTTAGATCGCTCCACATCCGAACGAAGTTTCGCAACATCGCCGCAAGCGCCGACATCGGCCTTGCATAGATCAACCGACACCTGGTCGCTAAATTAAATATTTTTTTCTTGCAATTTTATTTATATCCATTACTGAATCTGCTGTTTCTGGGTAAATAGGTGTGGATACAAGCTACATATTTTCTATAGCGTTACTGGCTGCTTCTTGCTTTTCAAAGGAGCTGCGATACATTTTCTGTTTAATGACTTTTACCAACCGCCGACTAATCATCCTGCCATGTTCTTATGGATACATGTACCTAAGTATAACAGAATTCGCATTAATCTATTGTGAAGCAGCTACACCAAGAAGTTTTAAAGACAATTGTACCTCTCTACTTAAAGACATGGACGATGAAAAAAGGCAAATGAATGAAACACCAAAATGTCTGTGAGTTATTTATGTGTGCGTGTGTAATGGGTTACCACGTCATAAGACTTCAGAAAATTACAGATGTCCTTCGTGTCAATGTGTGTATGTTCTGCGTGTAACACTATAGTAGCCAGGTGCTACAGTCGTTATTTCAAGAGACTGTGTGCGCATTTCTTCAACATCCTTGATTAAAGATTAAAAGATTTGAAAACTAAAAAAAGGATTTAGGTATTTATACTCGACCAGTAGCTTAATTCATGCCACTGCATTTCAGAATACAAGTCGTCTTGGGGCAGATTTTTACAACGCTAGATAAAGTATACCATAAGAATAACTTAAAATATTTGACAATTATACCGTACTAAAACTGCCAAATGTCACTTGAGAAAACACAGACACAATAACGATTAAAAGTATTATTGACGCTTGCAAATTTTTGACGATTGAATAATCGGCCCTTGATATATTAAAAACCATTTTACCTACATTTCCAATATCCTATCTCTATGCTACATAATCTTTGTCATAGTTCAGTATCTGGCAATAAGCAAGAGATATTTTGTGACGGCTTTGTTATTTGTTTATTACTTTACAAGATATTTCTATTGAAGGCCGTTCTTATGGAACACGAGTATTTTTGGCGCCCACATTTCCATAGTTTCGTACCCAGAGCCGCTCGGTTTGTGTTTAAAAGCTTTCCGAATAAAACTGAAACATTTTTGTGTAGTTGAACGAAAGAAAGGTTATAGGGATGTAATAGGAGAATTACTATGAAAAAAGAGACCTAGGAAATAATTAAGAAAAGCATATGAATAGAAAATATAGTATAATGATGTTGGAAAAGTCTTCCTTCCTGGCCATTGCATTGAAATCTGAATATTTGCTTCAAATTTTTTTATTGTTTAAAAAGCGTAATTAAACAATATCAATAAAAAGCAGGATTTAATACTTAAAGTAAGCCCTAGGTTGATGTACTAACTTGATCTTAACATCTTATTTCAAGTTTTTAGTGAATAGGAAACGGATTGGCGAAAAAGTACTCCCTACAAAACAATACTTGATTATAAAAATAATCAATGAATAAAAATGTTCGTCATAAATAAAAGTGGAACTGGATTTTTCCCGACTCGACAACGTATTGTCGTGGTTTGAAAGTCGAGCGAAGACTAAAGAATTCCTGGCAGTTTCTCATACAGGGTGTCCAAGAACCCGGCGTCCAACTGGATTCCCACGATGCCCCAAGTTCTAACAGTACTCAGACTGTAACAGTAACAGTACTGTGACTGCTAATGCTGATAATTTCGATATTTCTTGGAGGTTTTGTAATCTAGGGTATTGCTGTGTCTAAATAGAATGTAAAAATAAAGTACTTATTGTACCATTTTAAAATAAAATATTATTTTAACTAAAGGTGATATGGAAAACTATTGAATTTCGCAACTTTGACCGACTGTAGTGTAAAAAAAATGTACCAAAATAGTATGGCAAGTGACGTCAAATTTTGACGCGTTTATTCCTCTTTTTAAAAAGGTATATTACTTACACATTAATATGAAAAAAAAATTTTTGATAATATTTTTACTCAACAACCCAATTTTTACAGAGGCTCTCTACAACTCTCATGGCACAGAGGGTCATGGCGATCCGAATGATCCGCGGATACCGCACGATCTCTGGGGAGTCGGCGAACCTCCTTGCCGGATTACCGCCGTGGGATCTGGAGGCGAAGGTGCTCGCGTGCGTGTACGGCATGCGCGCGGAGGCACGTAGCCGCGCCGGGGCGAAACCCCGCTGCCGCGCCAAATAGGTGCGTGGCGGGATGAGCTCCGGCGCGATCTCATGGCGGAATGGCAGCAACGACTGTCGCAACCGAGGGCTGGGCTCGCTGCCATCGCAGCGGTAAGTCCCCTCTTTGAGGAGTGGCTTGAGAGACGCTACGGCGTCCTCACCTACCGCCTGACGCAGGTCCTCACCGGACATGGAAGTTTCGGGAGGTACCTGTGTCTGATGGGGCGGGAGGAAACGCCCGGGTGTCATCACTGCGAGGACCGCCCTGAGGACACGGTGGAACACACGGTGGGAGAATGCCCTTCGTGGGCTGAGCACCGCCGTGTCCTCAGGGAAGTGATCGGCGATGGCGACCTCTCGCGTCCGGGCCTAGTGCAGGCCATGATGCGGAGCGAGGGGGACTGGGATGCCGTCTCCTCCTTTTGCGAAGCAGTCATGCTAGCTAAGGAGGAGGCGGGACGCGTGCCGCGTGCTGCCGCTTCGCTGCCTCGCAACCCAGCCATCGCGAAGGACACACCGGGCGTCGGGGATCGCGAGACGATCTCCGGCCACCGTAAGCGCGGGCCTGCGGACGGCGAGCATGGGTGGCTCCCCGTCCAACCAGAAACAGACCCGAACGTACGGCGCGTCGCGTTCAAGCTCTCACTCTCCTTAAAAAGGACTGCTTTATGTTTCGCGAGTAACTTTTTTGACGTATCACCTGCACTGCTTGTGTTATCTTCTCACGAAGGTCAGCGATGTCATTAATGGGCTTCGCATAAACGAGCTCCTTCATAGTTCCCCAGAAAAAAAAATCCAGCGGATTTAAGTCAGGTGAGCGGGCTGGCCACGGGATTGTTCCTGATCGCCCAATCCACCTGTTCGGGTATTGCTCGTCCAAAAACTCTCTAACGGATACGCGAAAATGTGCTGGACAGCCGTCGTGTTGGAACCACATATCTGGTGGGGTCTCTTCTAGTAAGTTTGGCAAATCATTTTGAAGAAAATTTAAATATGATTCGCCAGTCAAATTCTCGGGCATCTCAAATGGACCAATAATATTCCCACAGAGAATACCGGTCCACATGTTCACTTTGAACCGGTACTTTTTTTTTTTTTTTTGAGGGGGGAAAATCATCCAATGACTTCTCCCGCCCGGGTGAGGCGGGAGGGAGTGTCAGACTCTTACTGACTAAAAACCACCCCGTTCCTACTCCTGCACTTCGAGCCGGAGCCCCGGCAACCCGTTAAGTCTTCCGCGGCTCCGTATCGGCGTCAGCCCTGTTAGGCCCCATCTGTGGTGGTCTGATGGCTCCTTGAGGCGCGCGCGGAACGCGACGCGCCGTACGCTCGGGCCTGGTTCTGGTCGGGCGGCGAGTCACCCGTGCTCGCCGTCCGCAGGCCCGTGCTTACGGTGGCCGGAGATCGTCTCGCGATCCCCGACGCCCGGAGTGTCTCTCGCGACGGCCGGGTCGTGAGGAGGTTCGTTCCCTCACGCGCTCCGCCTCCTCCTTAGCTAGCATGACTGCTTCGCAGAAGGAGGAGACGGCATCCCAGTGCCCCTCGCTCCGTACCATGGTCTGAACCAGAGCCGGGCGCGAGAGGTCGCCGTCGCCGATCACATTCCTGAGGACACGGCGGTGCTCAGTCCACGCAGGACACACCGCCACCGTATGCTCCACCGTGTCCTCCGGGCGATCCTCGCAGTGATGACACCCGGGCGTTTCCTCCCGCCGAATCCGAAACAGGAACCTACCGAAACTTCCGTGTCCGGTAAGCACCTGCGTCAGGCGGTAGGTGAGGACGCCGTAGCGTCTCTCAAGCCACTCCTCAAAGAGGGGACTTACCGCTGCAATGACAGCGAGCCCAGCCTTCGGTTGCGACAGTCGTTGCTGCCATTCCGCCATGAGATCACGCCGGAGCTCATCCCGCCACGCATTAATCTGGCGCGGCAGCGGAGATTCGCCCCGGCGACGTGCCTCCGCGCGCAAACAAAACACGCGCGCGAGCACCTTCGCTTCCAGATCCCACGGCGGTACTCCGGCAAGGAGGTTCGCCGCCTCCCCGGAGATCGTGCGATATCCGCGTATCAATCGGATCGCCATGACCCTCTGTGATGTAAGCAGCGCCCGAGCGGGCCGCCGCATCAGGTTCGGCGCCCACACAGGGGCGCCGTAGAGGGCCATGGACCGCACGACCCCGGCGTATAACCTCCGGCAGGAGGCGTTTGGCCCCCCGAGGTTGGGTAAGAGGCGCTTAAGCGCCGCCCCCGTCCTTTCCAACTTAGGAGCCAAACGTCGGAAATGCTCCACGAAGTTCCACCGACTGTCGAGGACGAGTCCTAGGTACTTCATCGTCGTCTCGACGCCGATGGTAACTCCTCCCGCCGTTAATTGAGACTCACCCGGAGGTGGCGCGTTCCCGCGGCCATAAAAACACATGGCCTCGGACTTGTGGAGCGCCACCTCGAGTCCCAGTTGCCGGATTCTTTCAACGACTGTCGTAACCGCTCTCGCCGTTAAATTAGCCGCCGCCTGATGCGACCTCCCTTGAGCTACCACCAGTGTGTCGTCAGCGTAACAGACCACGCTGACGTTGTTCGGAAGGTCGGTGCGCAGCACCCAGTCATAGCCGATGTTCCACAGGAGCGGCCCCAAAACCGAACCCTGTGGAACACCGCGCGACGTCTCTCGTCGGTTCCACTCACCTCGGTGACCGGGGTAAATGACGGACCGTTCCGTCAGGTATGCCTCGATTACACGACGGAGATAGGTGGGCACCCGATGATATCGAAGTGCCTCCAAAATGCAGCTCCAGGGCAGGGAGTTGAAGGCATTGGCGATGTCCAAGGACACCGCCACTACGACCTTACCCCTGGACACTGCAGTCCCCGTCGTGAGGTCTCTTACACGCATGATGGCGTCCACCGTGGAACGCCCTCTGCGGAAGCCGAACTGGCCGTCCGACAGGTCCGGCCCAACATCCGACAGGTGCGCGACGAGGCGGTTCGAAATGATCCTTTCGAAAACTTTTCCCACCTCGTCGAGCAACACTATGGGCCGGTACGCAGACGGAGAGTCCGCAGGGCGCCCCGGCTTCTTCACTAGGACCAATTTACCCGCCTTCCACAATTGCGGGAACTGGCCCCTCTCCAAGCATGCGCTGTAGAGACCAATTAATCGAGGCTCGAGAGCCTCCGAGGCCAGGACCCACGCCTTGCCGTGCAGTCCGTCGGGTCCCGGGGCGGTGTTCTTGGCGCCCATCCGGCGCACCGCTGCTCTCAACTCGGCCTCGGTCACCTCCGAAACTGTGTCGCCGTCGTCTTCGCTGTGGCCCGCATAGGGCACCGCAGGGGGCGTAGTCATGGACGGAGGGGTGAAACCCCTCTGTAGTCGGGGGAACAAGGCGCCGACCACCTCCTCCACTACCTCTGGCCGGAGACTCTGAGTCAGCGGGGGAGCCCATGTGCGGAGCTTATCCCGCACCATCCGATAGGGGCGTCCCCACGGGTCTCTGTTCAGAGTCTCCAAGAACTCCTGGAGGGCATTCTCTTTGGCCCGCCGTATCTCCGCTTTGAGGGCGGCCTTCGCCGCCTTGTACCCCTCGTACAACTCCGCCTCTCTGACCTCTGCGTCCTGAGGACGGATACGAAGCCTGCGGTGCCTGGTGTACCGGCGTCGCGCAGCAGTGCATGCACTGCGTAGAGCAGCCAGCTCTTGCGACCACCAGTACGTCTGGCGCTTGCGCTGACCTGGCCGGACCCGGGGCATCGCCACGTCACAGATTCTGGACATTGCGTCCTGGAGCCACCTCGCCTCCTCGTCGATGTCGGCAGGCCTGTGCGGTGGTATCACCCAGGCCTGCACGATTGCGGCTTCCAGGAATAGCTCCCGGTCCAGCTGTCTCAGCGCCCAACGCGGGCCACATGGGGCCTGTCTGACCGGCGGGTCCGCGGACTCGGTGGAGACGTTAAACCGGATATACCGGTGGTCGGAGTACGTTTCCACCTCCTCCATGACACGCCAGTCAACGACACGCGGTGATAGAGCAGGGCTAGCGAACGAAATGTCCACCACCGACTCGCCCTGCATCCGCACGCACGTGGGGACAGAACCCCGGTTCAGGACGACTAGGCCTGCCTCAAGGGCCCAGTCTTCCACCATCCTACCCCGAACATCAGTAAACCGGGAACCCCAAGCCAAGTTTTTGGCATTGAAGTCCCCGAGGACTAGCACGGGGAGGGAACGGAACCCGACAACGACGGCGACCAACTCCCTCAGGGAGTTGTGGAACTCGGCGAGAGTTCGGTTCGGAGAGAAATACACGCCCACCACAGCGATCTCTCCGAACCGTGCTGCGACACAACCCCGGCCTCTCTGAACGGCCTCGAGAGTCGGGGTACCGGCGGCGGCTGACGAGATGATGGTCACCGAGCCGTCCAAGTCCGCCACCCAGTGATCCCTGGGCGGGACAAAATACGGCTCGGAGACCACAGCGACATTTATTGACCACTGCGCCATGCTCTGAAGCAGGAGATCCTGAGCGGCGGCGCAGTGGTTGATGTTCGCCTGAAGGAGGCGGAATGGAGCTATTATTGGCAATCCATCCCAGCCTCCTCCCTGACGGCATTACAGCCAGTGGTGGCCGCGGCGACGGCATTAGTGGCGACTACAGCGGCGGGGGCGGGACTGACGGGGGCGGCGGAGGGCCTACCCTTGCCCCTGGATTTGGCAGGAGGGGAACAGGCCTTGCTCCCGACCCGGTGATTGGCCGGCTTACCAACCGCCGCACATGCGTGACAGTGTAGCGGGGCAGAGCACGAGCCGGCTCTGTGACCGGGCTGACCGCAACGGAAGCAGCAGTCACTGCGGTCCACCTCCGAGGTGCACCTAGCGCTAACGTGGTCCCCTACGTGGCAGCGGAAACACCTTATAGGTCGGACCTCGAGCAGTTTGACCTGCGCCGAGACCCAGCCTACCAGGAGCCTTCGACCCTCCTTTATTTTCTTGGCCGCTGAGACGGGGCAGCTCACTACAACCGTTCGCAACCCCGAATTATCTGGACGGATGGTGCCGGTCTTAACCTGCTCTGCAGGGCACTCACCCGTCCTGGCCACAGCGGCCACAACCTCCTCCTCCGTCACGGAGTCGTCCAGGCCCATTATACGCAACTCCAGGCACTTGGTTGGCCTTGACACGCGAGCCTCGTCTGCACCAAGGCACACCCTGAGCCTTTCGGCTAGAGCGTCAGCGGTTGGACCGCTGGTCGCGCCGGGGACCTCTAGTAAACGGGCTCCAGTCGCCGTCACTTTCAAAGAGAACCCGTTAGGAGCCCCGTACTCCGCGGGAGTTACCGCCTGCTTCAGTTTGGCGAGGATGTCGCCATATGTCACGCCTCTTTTGACCGCGTCCGGCTGTAGAGTTATCACTACAGCCGCGGTTTAGGGGCGACAAGCATTGCCGCAGCGCGCTTTTCCTTGCGCCGCTGCCGCTGCCTCTGCCGCTGCTCCTTTTTTCGGCGCTTTCGCCCTTCCTTGGCGACCCTCCTCGCCTCTCCGACCACCTGCCATCCGCCGCCGCTGGCAGGGGAACCCGAAGTTCGGGTAGGCTCCACAACTGGGGCAGTAGACGGCCCAGGCACGGCGCCCCCACGCCTACGAACTGTTGGCGCCCTCACCACCGTTTCAGCTGAAGCCTGCGCCGGCGAAGCCGCCGGCGGTTGGGCCCGGACACCGCTGGACCGACCAGGAGTAGTCGGCATAGCCGTCGCAGCCGCAAATGTGCGCGGTGCTGCTTGACTCCCTGCGAGTGGGGGCGGAGGATCCTGCTCTCCAGCACGTCAAAACGCTGCTGGAACGCAGCCATCTCCCGCCGCACCAGGCCGATTATGTCGGCCTCCACTGGCTGCGAGGCTCGGGGTCGACCCTCGCGAGCAGCGGCGAGCTGGGCCTTGGCTGACCGAAGCTCGTCCTCCATAGCCGCATTGGAGGCTGTCAGCCGGATCATTTCTCGGCGCATCTCCCCCAGCTCTTTTTGCAAGGCGGCCATCTGCTGCCCTGCCGCTGAAGGCAGTCCACACTGTCGAGCCGCTTTCATAATGGCTGCCTTCGCTTGCCTTAACACTCCGTTTCGGCCCTTCTCGGACTTCTGCTCAGCCACCGTCCGGAGTGTTTGTTTGACCACCTTGCAAAGGTCGCCATTTATGGCACCAAGGTCGCCTACCGAGCCCTCGCCGCCAGATTCTGATGAGTCAGCTTCAGCTGACTCGGCCCGAGTAGCGGCCATCGGCCTCTCGCAGCCCTTTCTTCGACCCCTACCCCGCGCAGCCGTAGGGATCTTAGAGGCTGGAGCCTCCTGCTCGTTGGAGGACGGATCCCCGCCCTCCTTCAACCTGGGACGTTTAAACGTCCCCTTTTTTTGGCGCTGTGAACTCAAGCTGCGCAATGAGTAAGCGCCAGATGCGGAAGAGTAGTCAGACTCTGCTTCCGACATCCTCCGACTTAAGGCCCGTGTGAGGGATTGGCTGGACGACTCCAACGCTTCCCCACGGGTTCCAGAGCCACCCTGGCTCTCCCCGCCAACAGCAAGCGAACTAAGCTCGCTTGCCCTCTCCTCCTCCGGTGTTTTGTTTTTATTTTTATTTTTATTATCAGACTCCATACAATTCCCACGAGTATGGGGGAAATAAACGGTCCACCCAGGCAGTGCCCCCTGTACCTGGGTAAGTGTATATTTGTTTCCCAACTAGAGGGTCCACCGGTACCCTAGCTGGGGGTGCGCTCACGACTGACACTACTCCTCAGCCATGCATACCCTCGCCGCGCACCAGAACTTGGTATTGGAGGAATTTTTTATAGAGGTTATCTTCCTCGCGGTCCGGGCGACCAAGCCAAGACCCTCGTCCCGTTCTGAGTCATGAGACATCCATGATCTCTTCTCGGATTACGATTTCGACGGTTGCAGTCGAGGAACCATGTGTCCCGATGCTGCTCGTTGGCAGGGTGAGTGCGCAACGAGCACCGTCCTTGCCTCTCCGCCGCGTTCTCTGCTAAGTTCAGAGAGACGGGCGGAAAAGCGACCCCTCGGAAGCGTAGGCTACGTGTCTGCACAAAACCCGCCGCCTCCAGAACCCATCCAGGGTTCGTCCGCCCCGTCCAGAAGTTAGCTACAGGCAATAGCCACTCCAACCCTATCACTCCCGTTAGGGAGACTATCACTGCGGTGCCAGAAGACCTCCCCGTGGTGCACCCTGGGTACTTTGAACCGGTACTGGGATCTATCTTCTCGCATCAAGTGCGGATTTTCCACATGCCACTCGTGCAAGTTGTGTAGGTTCATGTAGCCATCCTTCTTAAATGTTGATTCATCTGACCACAAAATTTTGTCGATAAAGTTTTCGTCTTCTCGATGTTTTTGCAGGATTGTTTCACAAAACGCGACTCGGCTCGGATAACCTTTTTCTCCCTCACTCTTACCTGAATAATGGGGTACCATAAAGAAGAACCAGCAAATCGCAAAGATAGTTTCTGTCTTGCTCCCTCCTGTTGTAATAACGAATCACTATGGTGAGATGCATGTACATACCGTCCCTTACGGTCTAACCTGTTTTTTGAGAGGCTTGTTGTTATTTTTATGAGCATACAATAGTAATTCTTTAGAGGTTTTTTTTTTTTTTTTTTAAGTGGGGAAAATCATCGAATGACTTCTCCCGCCTGGGTGAGGCGGGAGGGAGTGTCAGACTCTTACTGACTAAAAACCACCCCGTTCCTTCTCCTGCACGTCGAGCCGGAGCCCCGGTTACCCGTTAGGTTCTCCGCGACTCCGAATCGGCATCGGCCGTATTGGGCCCCATCTGTGGTGGTCAGATGGGTTTTTGGGGCGCGCGCGGAACGCGACGAGCCGTACGCTAGGGTCTGGTTCTGTTCAGGCGGCGAGTTACTGTGACACATCCTTGAGGACACGGCGGTGCTCAGCCTACGCAGGGCACACCGCCACCGTGTCCTCCGTACGTCTCCGTCTCCGTACCTCTACTACTAGTATTCTAAAAACTGATAATTTGATTGTAATTTTTTTATAACGGCTCCTGGGAACACCTGGCCCTGGCGATCGGTAATACAGGTTCTTTGATTCTAAAGTACATTCGTTTCTTCGTTTGTATTATATTCTTATTGTAATGTCAAAGAAAACATAAATATAATAATGATATTACAATGGCTATTGCAATTGTCGTTCCATAGTATAGACTATAAAATAGGCATGGGGGTAGGCTGAGGCTTAATATAACGTGATTACTGATCATAAGAATTTTCCTCGAAATGTTGTTGAAATATCAAACTGAAATGGAAATAATTCTTAAAATGATACTCGTACATATAAATTCATTTCGTTCCCATTGTAATACTTTGAGTGGTCGTGTGTTATTAGAAACTGTACATACAGTTCTGCGAGCACTAGTTCTGAATAAACATAATGGGCGAATGTTATTCTTATTTGCTAAATATGGAGGTGAAATAGACATTAAAATATAAAACAATGCTCGAGCGGATACAAAATAAATACATCAGATTTATGTATTTAAAAATATATGGGATATATCCGGGATACCCGTTACTGTATCCCACCTTATTCTGTCTCGGTATGGTGGGGTACTACAAATTGGAAGTCAGGCGTGAAGTGGCATCGGCAACTTATCTTCTGAGGGTTTTAAGAGGTAACATACAAAACTCTGGTATACTTTCAGAGATAGGTTTTTGTATGCCGGACGACTATGAGGCGCGGCGGCGCCGGCCGCGGCTGCTGGTGGTGCCGCGGGCGCGTACCAACCTGCTGGGGCGCGAGCCGCTCACTCGTGCTTTGCGCACTCTTAATACGGTGGCTGATGTCGTAGACATATTTAACTGTACACTGATCGAGTTCACAAGGACCACTTATTCTATAGTGTGTAAGGAAATATAGTTTGCAGTTAAAATTTTAATAAGTTTATAGTTAAATATAGTTCATAGTTAATAGTTTAGGAAACATATTTTAAGTTACTATGTCGAATTAGGTTAAGTTATCTGTAATGGCAAAGTAATTGTATTAAAAAAAAAAATAAATTAAATAAAAAAAAAATTAAATAAATTTTACTTAAGCCCCATATAATGCGCTACAAACTCATGTTATGAATAAACTGCTACCAAATATGGAGATGAGCACTAACTAATGATGTAAATTCCTTCTAAGAACAGATTTTTTTTAAGAATATGTAACCATGTCCATAGGAACATTACAAATGCGTAATGGAGGTTTGTGGTAAAGGTACAGTGTTATTTTATTATAAAAAGCACCAGATTTACCCTATATGGGGGTGCGTTAACAAGCACTAATAGTAGGTATATGTGAATCCAGATCGTGTCCATCGATCCGTAACACGGTGCAATATTGGTACAATAAATGATAGGCAGCAAGCATTAATCATCGACATCTTTAAGACTTTGAAGGCATTAAGAAATGGAATTAGTAGACATAGAATAAGGATGATAACTAATTGTTTAACGTCATGATTTAATACAGTTTATACTCAGTAGGGACGTAGACAGTCTATACCTTTTTTTTGAGGGGGGAAATCATCCCGTCTTCTCCCGCCCGGGTGAGGTGAGAAGGAGAGTCAGACTCTTACTGACTAAAAACCACCGCGTTCCTACTCCTGCACTTCGAGCCGGAGCCCCGGCAACCTGTTAAGCCCTTACCTACTGTTGTTTTCTTACACGTCACAAAAAAATTACATGTCTAATGCCCGAATACTGAATGTTACTAAAAAAAATTTTAAATCGTTCCTAAGCATAGTTCTGTCACTACATGTTCTTTTTAAAAGGACATAGATGGCACGATACTTAAGAACAACTTAAAATTAAATAGCCTAAAGCCAAAGCCAAGAAAAAGAAACAAACAAAGAATGAAACAAATAAATAATATTCCTTTCTTTCTATCTAATATTTTTGATTATACACTAGACGAACTAAATATATCATTAATTTTCAAAACCTGTCATCCCTGTTATCTACTACGAGATCGTGAATGCGAATTTCTGCAAGTACTAAATTGTCAATTTGCATCATGTCAATCGGTTTTGTACTGTTGCACTTGATCGACAGCGGGGTACCTGCACTATGTACCTGCAATTACTGTCACCTCGGACATCAAACAGCCCACCTGGTTCGTTGAGTGCCAAACATTTGCCATAATGATTGACGACCGCACGATCGCGCGAATATATTGATCGTTTTGTTAATGATGACTTTATACAGGTGCATTAAAGCTGTGCTAGACTTTTACCTGAGTTCAAGAGCATCTTCATCTTCTTGTAGGAAATTCTTTTCTTAGTCTGTATGTATGGGGAGTGACTATTCTAAACTCTTAGTAAATAATGATTTGACTATAAACTTAAAATTGTGTTATTTTTCCTTTCCCTATATTAAATGCGTGGGAAGTCGTGGTGGCCCGGAGGTTTACGACGCCTTTTAGATGCATGAGGGTGCGGGTTCGAAACCTACCAACGGCAAGTACCAATGTGACTTTTGCCGAGTTATATATACTTTTTAAGGTTATCTAGACACCACTGACAAACGGTGAAGGAAAATATCGGTAAATAAAAAACCTGGACTTATAATTTCTTATTATAAGTTTGTAATCGCCAACCCACATTGAGCAATGTGGTGATCAATGCCCAAACCTTATCCGTGTGAGAAGAGGCTTTGCTCAGCAGTGGGCATTTATAGGTAGTGATGATGATGATATGATTGACAAATTATAAATGTTATTATTTTGAAAGTAGGCTCACCCCCTATTACATGGGACTCATACCATAAATAGTGAAAAGTGGGTGTTACATTGTACAGTGGCATAATGTACATCTCTGTCTACCCCTTCGGGGATAAAAGGCGTGGTGTTATGTTATTTTGAAAGTGTGTGAAAACAAAAAAGCACTAAATGATTCTGACAATTCGTCGATCGCAAATTCATCGCTGGGAGCGCTAGTATTGAGCAACATGCTTAATGTATAATTTTTAGAATAACTTATGCGCCTCTGGTAACCACAAAAACAATAGTCTTTATTACTTAGACACCTAAGTAATGTCTAGCAGACACATTTGTATCTACCAGACACATGGTATTCGTATCTGTAAGTTCTGTACCAATATTTCATTCGATTTCATGAAAATAAAGTTCTCTTTCGCAGCCAGATTGCTTTCTGCTGTCTATCTTATTTGTAAACAGTTATTCATATCGGAACGTACCATTCAATGGTCGAGGACAATAGTTTCTGCATCAAAGCGTCGTAGGGCTGCATCGACTGTATCACTGCACAATCATGTCTCTTCCTGATGACGTTGATGTCACAAATACATGCCAAGACTCACTGATGAATCATTTGAAATAAATATAAACAGAAATAGATTAAATTAATTCGTAGTCGTATTTATAGATTGTCTGTATTGTTTTACAGTGTGTTGGAATTTGTTATAAATAAATTGACTTCGTAATGGAATTGTACTCGTCCTGTTCTAACATGACTGGTTAAAAGTGCATGGTCGTAACGTTTAATTTCTATAATAGTTATGTTTAATTTCATAGTTTACTGTAATAACCTATAATGAATGTTTAATTCTATCTCAGAAAATGATCCAAACTCCTTATTGATGAGGTTTTCTAGTGCAAGATTATGTTTTGACCTCCGATTCTGTTTCGATCGTGCAGTTTTAAGTGTGGTAGATCAGTGTGGCAGTAATGATACAACGGTCTTACAGAAAACCGACATGAAACACTTTGCATTGTGTTTCGTCGTGTGAGCAAGGTTACCGGAGACCCAGTTACCCCCCTCCCTAATCTCCCCAATCCCCGAATCCCCAACAATTCTCAAATTCCTAATCCCCCAAAAGTGTTTCATATGTCCATGGGCGGCACCGATTGCTTACCATCAACCCTGATCGTAAGCAATCGGTGCCACCATGGATACCCATCCATCTACTCGTTTACCGACCTATTCCATAACAAAAAATTTAAGTGAATTATCATTTTCTAAGTTTATTTTCAAACGTGCTAAATGGTTACGATCTATATTCGTAATTTAAACCAAATGTGATGGCAATACAGTCGAATGTCAGTTGCATTTAGCAGCAATAGTCTAACAATATTATTGTTTGTTAGATTGACATGGCGCAATACTAGTTAATATTAGAAATGCGAAAGTTGGTCAATCCATTATTGTATGATAATTGCCTATGGGGCGGAAAAGTTGTAAAACAACTGAAATAGGAACTATAATAGAAGTGACTATGGTTATAACCACGGGTATCTGACACAGAGATTTAGTAAAGGACTTTTATTTATAGAAGGTTTCAATATATTTATATGAACGTGTTTTAAACAACCGGGTGATTACGAACATTATTCACGATATATTCAACGGTCTGATTCACGATTCAATGTTAAAAGTAAAATTCGTCAGTGAGCCAATAATGCTGCAACAATATTATTAAAATTTCACGTCATGCCTTTAAACTCCCGAAGGGGTAGGCAGATGTGTATAACAAGTCTATATATTATGTACAATATTATACTACCTTCTTGGATAGGATAATCCTAATATCATACATCAGGCATGGATTTGGACGACGTACTGGGAAAGTTACTACAAAATTATCGTTATTGTACTAAAAGATTTTACTAAGCTATGAAATCTATGATCTATTCTAACACTCGCGGTAGGTATTCTAGATGACGAAATGTCAAAATGTCTTTGGACTCTTCACAATGTGTAATCGCTGCGCGCAATAGGTGACATAAATATAACTGACGGTCGCATCTCACTAGTACGAATGTTTTATGACACGTGTAGTTACGTTTTGAAACACTCAATAATACTTTTCTTGAACCTCTTAATACTCTTTAAGTGTAGTAGAGCCACGCTTAGGCACGAATGGGCTGGCTCGACCGGAGTGATACCACGGCCTCACAGAAAAACGTGAAAAAACGCTTGCGTTGTTTCGTCGTGTGTCGTGTTACAGCAGGCCCAATTACCCCCCCCCCTCCCTGTCTCCCCAACCCCGAATCCCCCACAATCCTCAAATTACTAATTGCCAAAAAGCCGGTAACGCAATTGTAACACCACTGGTGTTTCAGGTGTCTATGGGCGCTGTCCATATGCTCGTTTACCGGCTCATGCCATAAAAAAACCAGGAATCGAACCGAAATACATCGCTTTCTTGTTCGACAACCACTCCACCAAAGAGGTAGTTTAGAAACTGTTTTAGGTCATTCTTGTTTTAATAACTGTAAAAATTTCATAATGCCTAACTAAACCAAACTGATCTGCGATTATGAATTTCTGAATCGAAATTCTGAAATACTAATTAGAGCTTAGCATTTACCCTCTCAGTACATACCAACTGGCTAATCAATGAAGTATGCAATCCATATATCTGCGAATGTCAATGTAGATACAATTGCTTTAATATGTTGAATTCCTAATACTACCTCTAATTTGAATTTCTAACATAATTCTGGATAACCGATTTCAGGAGCACTGGTGTACCGAGTATAGGGCTCGTACACAAAACTGCGATGCGACGTCGCATCGCAAAAATATGGGAGCTCCCTCTACGCATCGCAAGTTTTTGCGAATTGATTCGTATCGCGCATCAAAATCTTATCTTCCTAAAATCTGCTTTGTTTCTTTTTTTCTGTATAGATCTCCGAAACAATAACAGAAGTGTAACTACCTCTACACTTCTTTTTACGATCCATGTCACGACTTAGTTTTCAATTTAAAATACCTTTAGTACGGTTGACGGTCGTCGAAGGAATGGTCACCCTGGAAGACACTTTGTCGCACGAAATCGCATCGCAGCAATTGGCATCGTAATTTTTTGCGTTGCGAATTCGTATCGCATCGCACTTTTGTGTACGAGCCTTTAGTACAGGTATAGAACACGGTCAAGTATCATCATAAAATCCATCGAATATTCCATTGGTTTTCGTGTAATTACAGTTTCACTAGCATTCTATTGAAATACCTTTATGATATGTGAAATTTTAATTTGGTATTCCGATACCCTAAAATTAAATAGAGAGAGTTTTCAGTAAGGATAATGTACGCCTTTGTACCTATACAATACGTTTCCGCATACAATATTTTAGTCTACACTAT
Source organism: Spodoptera picta (assembly GCA_038387885.1). NCBI lineage: Eukaryota > Metazoa > Arthropoda > Insecta > Lepidoptera > Noctuidae > Spodoptera > Spodoptera picta. Next base: position 2,296,926 of record JAZHFQ010000105.1, read on the forward strand.
ATGTAATGACATCACGGGCTTCAAGATGAAAAGGATTTTCGGTGGAATCATGAGACTCAGAACAAGCCACATTTGTAAATGCGAGCAGACGCGCCATCGTCATTTAAATTAATTGAAAGGAAATATTTAGCTAAAAAAATTAAGCAGTACCTACACTTTTTTATGGTTAAGCCGGTTAACGAGCAGACGGATCACCTGATGGTAAGCAAGCGGCGTCACCCATGGACACCTATAACACCAGAGGCGTTACAGTTGCGTTACGGGCCTTTTGGGGATTAGGAATTTGAGGATCTTGTAATTCAGGAACGGGGGAGATTATGGTTATTGGGCCTCTGGCAACCTCACTAGCACGACGAAACACAACGCAAGCGTTGTTTCACGTTGGTTTTGTGTGAGGCCGTGGTATCACTCCGAATACCGAGCCGGTTCATTCGTGCCGAAGCATGACTCTCCCAGACTTAGCTATCATCATCATCAATAGCCGGAAGCCATCCACTGCTGGACAAAGGCCCCCTTAGACCTCGACACTATACTTTAACAAAATTCCGTTTCTACTATGCTGTGTGTGTATGAAACAAAACAAAGCGCATTGTACTGTATCTGTAGATAATACAACACCTGTATACCTCTTAGCTACTATTGGCAACACATTGTCTTTGTGTGAAAACCCATCCACTATGCACTTCTGTGAATTTTCAAATCGAAATCTCCAACAGCTATTTTCCCAATCAAACTCTAGATTTCGGTTGCCTATTTCCTTTCAAACTGTTATCTCGGTCGGAACTACGGAGATAGAGTACCTGACTTCGGTTTCCGGGTGGGTCAAGTTCGCAACAGTAACTGGAGTTTTGAGTTTGAAAATTTCTATCCTGATAATATATCTAAGTATTGAATTTTACTGTCTTGTCTTTCTGATGAAAAAGGTTTTATGTCATTAATCTTTGGAAAATCGTTGTAGTGGAATATTCAGCACATATAATGATTTATGGTCGCATTATTACAAAACGTAAGTAAGCGACATGATGAACAATTTCCCAGTAGTTATTGAATAATCCCCTAAAAAATTTAAATTGTAGTAATGACTATCTCATCTCATTAGTTAATAATTCATCAATACAGACCATTTTTTATTAATTCTCCTATTATTTCTTTAATATACGTACATTATCAGGTGGTCTGAGGATTTTTTTATGGAGGGAAAATCATTGAATGTCTGCTCCCGCCTAGGTGAGGCGGGAGGGAGTGTCAGACTATTACTGACTAAAAACCACCCCGTTTCTTCTCTTGCACGTCGAGCTGGAGCCCAGGTTACCCGTTAGGTTCTCCGCGACAGGTGGTCTGGGAATACCAGTAAGATCACCGAAAATTAAAAAATTTCTACTGCTCATACCTGTTTAATGAGGCCCGGTTTTAAAACATTATACAGGTCTGATGAAACACTCTAATGACTTTTGAAACCTCGCATTTACCCATATTTCTTACAACCACTCGACCAGTAAAGTGTAGATGGAATAAATAAAGAAATCAATATTACAAAATATTAATACCATGGACTACCGCTTCACTTTGAACCTTTGAAATGTGGTAAGGACGTTGCAAGATGAGTTAATTATTTTTCTATTTGAAGACTGAAATAAGTCACTGTACATTTTAATTAAACTGTCAAATACCAAGCGGTCACCGGTGACCGCAACCTATTGTTCTATAATTGTGTCTGCTAAACCGGTACTCGACGAGTTAAATTCTTTAGTCCTCGATGCCGCTTACTTGGTACTTTAAATAATAATTATCTGTGGTAAAAATATTTTCCTTTTAGTTTTCATCTTGGTTCAAAGATTAAAACTCAAAATAGTTCTGCCAGTAAATATTTTGATCGTAGTTTCCACGGAACATATGTTCTGTGGTAGTTTCTTATCAGGAATCTATTGTGTACGCTACAGGGGTGGATAATGCAGAAATAAATTCACTAATAAAAGTTCTTAAAGTAAATTTAAAGTTACGTTACGTTAGTACTTTAAAGTTCCGTTTACTTCCATATTATACTGGAATAAAACCTGGCTCCGTGCACCAAGCAACTCCTCAGAAATAAATAGATCACAAGGGGAAGGTCACCTTTTAAATTCCCAAAAAATGTCCAAAATCTATCACAGTACTTTAGTTTCATAGCATAAAGTCCATTTAATACGAGCACTATCAGAATGCGCTTGAGTCATCCACCTACGATTCATAAGAAACTACAGTAGCGACATCTGGGTGTATGTTTCATAAGTTTGCTGCGTAAGAGCACGCTACGAATGCGCCCACGATCAATGTTCTATTTCAATATTAGCTTCACGTTGTGCCCGCAAGATGGTGCGGTAGTGCTAACTAAAACACCACATTCTTGTAACTCCACATGACAGTGAGGTAAACGGAGGCCACAGATGTTTTTGAGATGACATGTAAAAGGATTTGGTTTTATAAGCTGATATAATTTCAGTCTGATCATTTCACCATCAGGGTGCTGTTTGATAACAAAAGGGAAAGTGAGCTTCAGACTCCTCCGCCTTATAGGATGTCACTAAAATGTATTTCTCTGTATTTTAAATATTTCCACTAATTCCACTAAATCTTTAAACAAGGAAATAATAAATGTTTCTCAGTACAATCATATCTTTGCTTTTTGATCTCCTTTGACAACCTTAACGATAGTTGATACGATCAGCAACCGATTAGTTCCACCATTCTTATTTCATATATTATGGACAAAGTAAACGTAAGAAAATCTTGCAAGTTCTGCATTGACTTCATTAAGATTGCCATCAACACTTCTATGAGTGTCTGACCGTGAAGATGGAATGTGTGATACTTTAACGTGTTAGATTATAACATTTAAATTGGTGACTATGTAAACAATATACTACGTTGTGAAGACGACACACCACAAGGCGACGTCAGTCACTATATGTAACCAGAGGCAGATTAAGCCTGGAGAGTGGCCTAGCCCTAGGCGCTAGGCAAGCACCTCATACATAGGCATCTTTAGTTTCTTTTAGTGCCATTACCTCTCTATGGGCAGTTAAGCACGCGAATCTCGTGACATTATCCTAGTTTGTCTTAGGGATAATACATCTGTATACAATACAACCAATATAATTACCATTTATTTTACTTTCAGCCATGATCATCCCACCCAAAATTACCATTGCCAACCGCAAAACTTCCACTACAGAAAAGTTCTATTTGGAAGTTAAGAGAGTGGACACTCTCTTCTCCGGACCAGTCTATCTGGGAATCATAAATCTCGGAAGCAAGAGTCCTCTCGTCAAAGTCAAAGCATTTATTTCAATTAAACCATAATTTAGTACTTTTGAAGCTTCATCAAATATAAAATAAATAAAAGTGAAGCTAGGTGCTCATTCCAAAATGAAAATTTGAAATTCGAAAACAATCTGCATCCAGTAGCTCTGTGCAACCTATAGAAGGTCGTCTATTCTACCATGTCGTAGTACGGTATCAGAATGCTAAATTGCAATGCATTACCACCACACTCTTAGAAAGATTTTCAGTTTTATGAACACCAACCATTAAACTGTGTAGTCGAATAAAATAAACTCACGCTAAAACTTCCTGCGGCTGTTATAAAAGTAGGTTAGTTATTGACATCTCTGACAAACCCAAACATTTCGAAGGACGACGACTTTCGGCCTACACGACTTTTAAAACTAAATTCAGGCGGAGACAAAGTTTTCACATTCAACAATTTAATTTAGAAGTTCAATGTAAAAGTGGAAATCTCAAAAACGCACAGAAACAATCGTAAGAATAATAACTGTCCCTCGCAAATTAATATTGAGCCAAAGTTAAGCTATGGACAACTGACATTGTTCAAACATCTTTGTCAAGCGTGAACATTATGGCAAATTCTCTTAGCTATCCCAGCAGTAAACTCTCATAGGTCTTTATAACAAACATAGGGTTCCTTGCTTTTTCTAGTCCATATCAGAATTTCCTTTAGAACAAACGCGACTTCAAATTAGTGACTGTAATAATGTCAGTAGCTGTACGGTTTGACAGGAGTAAAATGCATGAACACCTCTTACTTATCGGATCATCTTTATCTCAATAAGTAATGACAAGGAAAAAGTAGGAACACCTATGTTTATTATAATTTTTTGCTTTGCGCCTGAATTTTTAACCATAGCAAAGTTATAGTAACGAGATATTTTCAATGATATTATTGGTATAAATGGTATTTTAATTAAATGCTACACATTTTAATGACGTTAAAAATCACACAGACTTAGCAATAAGGTATTCATCTCGAAGACCTTAAAAGCTCAAGACGAAGTACCTCCACGAATTACTGTAAACCTTCGGGGTTTGGGAATGAACTGAATGTACCACACCCCACAACGGGAACAGAAGATACCCAGTTGTAGTAATAGTAGGCTACTTATAGGATAAGTACTATAAATTATATATGGGTGGGCGTGCTCCATCATCGCTTATCATCAGGCAAGATGGTGGTTAAACTCTGTCCTATAAAGTATGAAAAGAAGTTTACATTTTGGGCTTCTTTTTATGAATCTACACATTTAAAGATGCAATAAACTATGTACTAGGTACTTATAAAATAATGTGTCTCATTATCACTGAGCGCTAACTATCTATTAAAGCTACAAACATGACATTGAGAACTGAATATTCACTTTGTTATGTAGGCATACTAGGTTCCCTAAAAGAAAGGATTTTGAAAAGTTCACCGTCTTTTTTTGAGCGGAGTAAATCATCCAATGACTTCTCCCGCCCGGGTGAGGCGAGAGGGAGTGTCAGACACTTTCTGACTAAAAACCACCCAGTTCTTACTTCTGCACTTCGAACCGGAGGTCCAGCAACTCGGTAAGCCCTCAGACAGTCAGTATCGATATCAGAAAAGGTTCACCATTAAGGTGTCAAAATAGGGGATGATAATAACAATATAATTCTTTGAAAATCCATCATTTTTAATTATAATTATGATGAATTACTTCATAACAATGCTCTACATACAATTGGTTGAAAATATATTAATTATCGATATTGTATAATGTTGTATACATTAATTAAACCATCATTTTATCGGTAACATCAATTAATTAATTAAGGATTATAATATTTTCGAGGAAGTATCTAGATACTTCTCATATTACTAGTAATATGAGAAATAATTGAATTAATTTCATATTTAAAGTGCACTCTATTATCCACGCGTACCTGTGTAAAGTCATCGGTTAATTAATTAGTAAATAATAATGGACATGTAACAATGTACAATTTTTATGATGAACAGCAGAAGGTAAACTTAATTATTACACTGCAGATAGATTCAGTTTACTCAACAATACTACGTTCAATAAAAATGTATTCTTCATTTTGTTGTTCACACAGCTAGAAGTTCAAGGTTCTTCCAATAACTGAGGATCTCCTAGAATTATTGCGAGTTTCTAATGCAAATTTATTGAACAGACTGGCGACCTCGCTGAAGTATCACTTCACGCCTTTTAGTAGGCACTTGCACTTTACGGCATTAATGCCACTGCACAATGTAACACCCCTTTACACTATTTATGTTATGAGTCCCATGTAATAGGGGGTGAGCCTATTGCCATATACCGGGCACAATTCCAGACTCCATGCTACTACTAAACCTAATTTATTTTTTTCGCTGATTTTCTACTTAAACCCTAAGGTTGACTGGTAGAGAATGCCATATGGCATTAAGTTCGCCTTATGTGCCATAATATTTTGTACATAAAAGAACAAATAAATAAATAAAATAATATAGTTTGTCTTGATGCGAAAGAGTTTTCAGTTATCCGTTTAGAGTATAGTGTAGCCAGACCATCATTATTTCTTTTACTGTTCATAAAAATGTTCTAGCGTAGTCGGATGCTTCTATCGCATTGTGCAACGAGGTAAAGTCTTGGCACCATACCAGGCTCTTGAGCCTGTTCAGAGGTATCCATTCAAATATCTACCTATTAGTAGTACTACTACTTAGTACCTATATTTAGTTTGGTTTCGGATATTTCAATTCAATTTAATTTATTTAAGCCTATTTGCCAACTTCTTACAATAACAATAATGGCCTATATCATAGTCTCTGTACAAATATATCTTCTAGTTAGTTAGTAATAGTTTAAAAAATATATGATCTACGAGTTGAACTTTTGCATTAATCTAGAACCTATAAGAAACTAGCCCTAAAGCTCATAAAGTCTGACTGAGTGAAGATTGACTTTGTATTATTACTGATTCATAATGCTGAACGAACATCATTGAAGTTTGAACTCGGTAATCCCGAGAGATGGGTTTGAATGGGTCCTTTTGGGTTCTTTTGAACACGTGAGGCCCTATCCCAGGCGGGACGCAAGTGCATTGAGCGCTGCATCTTCCCCTCCCTTCCCCACCCCGCACGTGAACCCCGCCGGGCGAGCTGCGTGCCGGGAGGCTTACCTGCGCATACGCCGCCGTTCAGTAATATAGTCTCAGAAAACCGCTACTAGTACGTTAGCATTGACTTAAAAACGCAGAGGCGACACATTTTTGATGTTTTATATGATATCTTTTCATAAAGTTTGCTACTTAATGTATAAACGGTTAATTGTTTTATTACTGTAGTGCGAGGTCATATGTTCGATAATTTACAATTACATTTAAGAATTTTCAGTTACAAATACGTATTGACTAAAGTCTAAAATAAATCCCGGTATTTTAACATAACATATTTTTATATTGTATTAAAGTTCTTAAAAAAACATTAAAATTTTTAAGCTACAAAATAATACCTGTAATAACGCATTTTAAATGCAACAGTAAGGACTGAATTACGTTTGAAGAAACGAGTATCACATCTGCGAGATGTTGTAGTGTTTGTCCAGCGTCCAACAGCAGCATGGTTTGCCGACAGCGTTGAGCGCAGCGCGGCTCTGTCACGTCATATAAGGCTGCGCTTCTGTGCAGAGCGGACGTGGCGGTATCGGAGCGTCTCGCCAGCCCTGACACTTGTCACTGCTAGCATGTTCGGTGCCGTGTTTTTGTGCCTGTGACTGTGACGTGATATAGTGATCATGTGGACCCTTACATTCCTCATTCTCATCGCCCTAGTGGGATCCCAAGCGGAAATACAGGAGCGAGGTAAGTTTTTAACTTAAAAAGTTACACGTTTTTACCCAACTCGCATAAAAATTGAGATGCCAAAGAATTGCTGGTCGCAAAGTCCAGTTGCTGTGTTCTGGTGCAAACTAATCGTCTTATACTTACGGTAACTTAATGAGAGTAAGTTCAAACTGTTATGTACGGCGCTGTTATGTTTCTGTAATACTTTTCCTCTTACTAGAAGTGAAAACAATGCAATAGAGACACACAACACACCTTTTGTGATTGTTTGGCTAGTTCTTAGAGTAAACTTTTACGCCGAGCGGACCGTGCGAGTTACAAAAGCTAGGTGTAAATACGCGCGGTCGCCGTTAACAGTTTGTTGATTAAAGTTGTTAACCTCTGATGTTAAGATAACAATGTTTTAGAGTCAATGAACACTTTAAGCCCTAATTGGCTACCTCTGCGCTCTAACGAAAGACGCAAAAACTTTGCTAATATTTTGTAGGTATAAACAGGCGATCTATAATATCTTCAAATAACCTGTTAAAGACTGACTTTGGATGTTCGAAGAACTGTTCAATAATATATTTCGGCGAAGGAAAAGAAAAGATATAAAAAATGGCAGTGACATTTGATATTTTATCGTGCTTAACAAACTGGGAGGCTGGTCCAAGGTTCTCATGTCACTTTTTAATTAACACACTCACTTACCATACACGCTGTACTAAAGTTTCTTTCACTTTTGCATTCGTATCATGTTTTTGATCGAGTGAAAAAACTGCATTTGAAAAACGCATGAAAAGCACCTCTTTTATCTGACGACAATCATACAAATACCCAGATTCAAATTCGAAAAATTTATCGATCTCATTCATAGTTTATCTCAAAGCGAAAACAACCCTCGTCCCGGCTGTGAACCAAAGACCGATGGACAAAGAATGTCGTCTCTCTCAGAGCACAATAGTGCTCTTTTGTTTATACACTGGTCATAATAAAAGGATTATTCTTTTCAATAGTTCCCCATGCACACAGACAGTAAATCTCATCTATCTTAGAATTTATGATACAAACAACCACAGAGCATCCTGATTCCTTTTTTTCCCAAAAACTGTTAGAAACTTTCTGTGCACCCAAACTCCGCGTTAACGAAAATTGAAACTTTATTAAAACTTCTTCTGTTTTGCAAATTAAACTCCAGATTTCACTAAAATTTTACTAACAACCATCTGAAACCACACACACTATTTGGAGTACTGCTTTTAACTAAAGCTGTCTTCAATATTTCCTGGCAAAGACGGGACGGAAGCCTAATATGAGTGCACTTCCTAACCCGCTTATACTTAAGCCTTTCCACGTACACAGTGAGTACTGCACAGTATTACTTTTAAAGCTTTCATAACACTGCACCTGTAATCCCCTAAAAGGGTCAATATTAATAATAATAACTTCCCTTCGGCTACGTTTCATTCACATTATTATGAGAGAAAGCTTTTGATATTACTAAATTCAAAATCATATTCAGACCACTTTGACTACCAGAATCGAACCTGTCCACTCGGTACTCCTACTAGGAACCACTCGATCGAGTCAGTTTGTCATTTAAAGCTATGTCAAACAAAACACAAGTTTAATAACAATTTTAGTTTTTAGCACCATCACATGTAAACCTCAATGGTTTCCTGTCTACAATCGTACAGACATGTGATTGTGACCTTCGATGAATGGGGCAGGTATGAAAGACCCCTAGGGTAATAGTGACGTCATTTACTACCCGCCTTCACACAAGTGAACCACCTGTTGATACTCCGTCTTTTCTAAGTATGCCAAGATTGGTGCTTTTGTTTGGTTCCGCGTCCATTATGTTTCTCGAGTCGATGTACTTTTTAAACAATTGAATGTTATACGCTGTTAAAAGGACTAGTAGGATTGCGAAGCTGAAAAGTTCTGAATAAGAGAATCTGAAGATTTGTCACATGAAAAATGAATTGATAAGCATTTCTTAGGTGTATTCCTAGAAACGGGTGTAAATAATGTCATAATTTTCGCCGGTACCAACTAGGCCCACGTACAGAGGATGAGTCTATTTATCTACAGCAATTATGAAATTAGTAAATATGAACTAATTTCATCTTTCGGAGAAGTGTTGATGTTTAGTTTAGCCGATTTTGTTATTCGTCTTGCTATGATAACAATCAGATATAGTGGGAGAATCCTGATAATTCGTATAAATAGTTTATTGTTACCTTAATTGTTTTGGTTGAGTTATTGTAAGTGAAACATTGAAGGTATCGATCAAGGAATCTTTATTTAAGGTTAGATTGGACAATTTCTAATGTTTTTACTAAAAGGTTACGGCCAATATTTCAGATCAAGCTCGCCCTTTGTTACCATATTCTAATATATAAAGCAGTTTTCTCACAGAAGAATTATAGATGTCCACACGTTAAAAATTTGCACAGTTTTATCTTAATAGGTTAAACAAATAAAAATGCAGACATTTGGTAAAATAGCATCAACCATTGTTGTATTTATGTTGTCTAGTTTATGATTATAATTATGAATACAGTTAATTGCGCATTTAATATGCATTGTATGAATTACACGGTTCTGAGTCTATTATGATATCTATTACGTACCTATGGGCTGTGCAGCGCGATCTTGGACAGTACGGTTTAAAGCAGTTTTGTGCACTCTGCACAAACAAATAGTCGTATCTGGGAAAAAACCAAAATCATACATTATTTGGACTGTTATCTGCTTTGTAATGCCCAATCTAATAAGGTCATACAAATTACGCAATAAGATAATTTCAGCTCATCATTTAATTGTATGCTACAGTACCATAACTTTAGGAATCTGCCTCTGACAAGGGGTCTCGTGTTCGATTCCCGGATCGGGCAAAGTTTTAGTGGATTTAAAAAAAAAATCAGTAGTAGCACGGTGTCTGGAAATTGTAGCGCGCCAATAGGCTCACCCCCTATTACATAGGACTCATATCATAAATAGTGAAAAGTGGGTGATACATTGTACTGTGGCATTAAGTGCCGTAATGTGTACCTCTGCGTACCCTTCGGGAATAAAAGGTGTAATGTTATGTATGTATGTATTTCGTCTACAACTATATTTCAGTTATCTGCTTTAACATCAGACTTTTTTATACCACGACGGTGGCAAAAGATCACACAGCCCACCTGAAGATGAGTAGATACCGTGGTCTATTATATGTTTATAATTTCATGATACTCACATAATATTCTCCATCACATTCTTAAGCAGATGAAGAAAGTTCCGAAGTGTTAGAGCAGTTGTTATAGCTTATTGTGTTTCCATAGCAAATAAATAGTGATTGACATTCGTTATAAGCAATAATGCAATGAAATTGGAACGAGGAGACTGTCGAGTTATAATTGGTGTTTACTGTTTGTTAAATGTTCATTTATTAACTATTCTTTTTGTTGCATTGTGAACTCTAAATGCGTATTTTTATTTTCTAAAATGGCTTATCAACTGTTAGTTAGTTTGTATTTGGAGTATTTTTTGTTTATATAGTTAGTAGGTAACGTAAATTCACGACTGTATTTTCTATCAATTAAAGTATTAATTGCAAAGGCAAAGACATTGCAATACTTTTCCATAAATATATTGTTCTTGCTTCAATGTCTAATGAGAAGGAAAACTTTATGAAGTCATGAAACATTTATTACTCTTTAGCAACGTCTGTCACGCTAACAATTGTTGTCTAAGGTCCTTGTTTATGGAATCAGAACGGTATATTTTTTCTTGTAAATTACGAAGAACAATATAATCGAAATCGAATTCTTCACCATTACCTTACTTGAGTACACAATAGTTAAATACCTTGGGTAGTCAATTACAGAACGGTTCGAGGTCTTAAATAATGCACTGCATTTAGGGTGGTATTTGTTATTCTGTTTTAGCAAAGTACTCTGTACTGTACAACCAACAAATTTGTTTTAAATTATAAATTAAGGAAGTCCAAATAACAGTGATTTTGTTGTTGTTAAAGACTAGATACCAAAATTTAAATTTGCATCTTTTTAAAAGCAAACGAAGATGTTTGTCTGTGTTCCAGCAGACGAAGCAAAGTTTTGTCTGGAAACTTTATCTAAAATGATCCAAGATCTACATGAGTGATCATAAATGCAAAAACGAAACAATGAGTTTCCATACAAGCTAGCGACTGATTTGTTTGCGAAACGCACCGTAGCATTATGGTCCTTCCCACCATGAGTTTTAATACAAATACTGTAATAAAGCCATTACCAACACCATTTGTTTACGCTTAGCTGCGCCATGCGACAAACAGGAGTCTGGTGACTGTTTAATATACTGAATACTTTTATTAATGCTTGCACAATGGTAACGTTGATAAAGCTAATCAACCATTTTCTTTGGCGTTCAGGACAACTGAGAGTTTTACTATAAAAATAAGTATTAATAATAATAATTTATCTCCTCAGTACCAATTATAAGCACGTTCGGAATGTTCGAGTAAAGAACTAATGAGGTTTTAATTTTTTTCTTATATCTTACCAAGCAATCTCAAATCTTGTCCGGTGGAACGCGTGAAAATTAGATGACATATTTAAATATGTTCTCTGCCTACGACTCAGTAAAATCAGAGGTAGGTATAATACTAAGTTTCTGAAAGCTAATAAAGATCTGGTCCTTTGTCATCTAATAATAATCTCAAGGTATATTGTTTCTTCAGTTATTTTGCAATTTTTCCTTGTTTGTGTAATTGGCCAAGCGCGATTGCGTACCGCGAGTTATTTTTTTATTTTGTGCTGTAGTCTGAATTTGCTATCGATTTATCACTGCATTGAAAAACTTATCAATATAGGATTCCCAACTAACTATCACATAATTTTTAAACAATTCATTCTTATTATATAGATACCAACTTAATCATAAATCTGTTACTCAATTGTGAGCGATGTCAAGCCTTTTGGAGCTAATGAAAAATGTGTGACTTTTGTTTGCAATCAACATCAACAGCCTACAAGAGGCCACTGCTGACCAATAGCCTCTTCTCACGTGGAGAAGGTTTGAGCATTAATCACCACGCTTGCTCAATACGGGTGGGCAATTTCAAACTTATAATTAGAAATTATAAGCTTAGGTTTCCTCACGATGTTTTCCTTCACAGTTTGTCAGTGGTGTCTATACCTCTATAATCGTAGAAAGTACATGTAACTCGGGAAAAGTCACATTGGTACAACTCGGAAAAGTCACACTGGTACCATTTGCAACTTGTGTGCATTGATTTTGTTTTAACTTTGCCGAAACTTTAAACCAGGCTACCAATGTCTGTTACTAATGGCACATTTAAGTATCTTTACATATTCATTTTGATATCAAGAAGAATTTTAATGTTTCATTCTTTCATTCATCTTTTTCACAATTGCTGTTTCCAAGCATACTACATCCTTCAAAAATGTTAAAATTTTCCTGTCATCATATGAAACCCTATTGTAGTCGTTGTATGCTTTTAAGAGCATTTTCTTAGTACCGTACTTGACAATGGCCTCCATTAGTTCATGTTCAAGATCTAGTCCATGTAATGTTATGTCAATCACAATCCCTTTTCTTTCAGTTCTTATATTAATATCCCTATTCTTCTGCAGTGCATCAGATTTCCTATATCCATTAGTATTTTATAAAGGATCTTATAATGTCATATTATGAACAAATACATTGATGTTTGCGCTTTTACAAACAGTGCATTGTTGTTGAAATCTATTGTTGGGCTAATAAGAGTTATATTTGTCTGTTTTGTAATGTATGACTGCAATAATATGTGGGATATCGTTTCCTTGCGACGATGTAGGTACAAACAATTAGAGATTTTCCAAATATTTGCGATAGGATTTAAACTCCTGAGAACCGGTCATCAACCATAGTCAGACATTATGACACACACTTCTTTATGACAGATCGACAATCATTTTCTCTTTCCAACAAAGTGTAGGACCTGGCAGGATATGGCAACCGCGCAAACTTCTCTTGGCGACATAACTGCAAACCAAATTTTAGAATTATGAGAAACCTCCCTGACCGATAACAGATACATTTTGACTTATATCTGGCAAATTACAAGTCCAGACTAATGTATAAGTATAGTTTTCTTTTTGAAATTGATACAATTTTTCTTTTTGTATAATCTGTGGAGAGTTAAATACGAAATTATAAAATACCACCAATGCGTTCTGTCTATCAAAAAAAGATAAATAAACAAAAATTGTTCCTTTTTGTAAATGGATAGGATTTTAATATTTTCATATTGACCTATTTTCCAATATTGCTATGAAATGCCAGAAACCTTTTGTTGGGTTTTTAATTAAATATTGCGAAATGATTTCAACTGTGATTTTAGTTCGGTATTTTTTGTGGAACATTAAATGCAAAATATAATTACTCCTTTCATTTTGGGGCTTCTTCTATAGAGGTATAGATCATCATTATATTATCAAAATCAACAGCCTATAAATGCCCACTGCTGAGCAAAGCCTCTTCTCACAGGGAGAAGTTTGAGCATTAATCACCACGCTTGCTCAATGCGGGTTGGCGTTTACAAACTTATAATTAGAAATTATAAGCCCAAGTTTCCTCACGATGTTTGCCTTCACCATTTGTCAGTGGTGGCTAGATAATCTTAGTAAGTAAATATAACTTGGAAAAAGTCACATTGGTACATGCATGAGAAGCGGGCGTTTACACCGCCGGTCCACCACGACATTTACATTTTCTAATGGTTTTGCAATAATCTCCAAGCTGGGTAGAGGGAATACAGACCACAGATTAAAATGTTCAGGTTCATTATCGGACATAGGGTACTGCTGTCCATTCTCAGTCAAATGTATATCAGCATAGTCCACTTTCCTTCTTTTGAATTATTTGAAAATATATTATTATAAACATGTTTAAAATAGAATTTCATTTATTTTAAACGTTCTCAGTACCAGAATGATATTAGAAATACATAGCTGACGTAAATTGGATGTATTGTGTAAAGAAACCTTTGCAAAATCTATTCAAGAAAATATGAACCCGTATTAACAGTGAGCAGGTAAAGGTACAAGCGTGGAAAGCAAAATATTATCACGACCTTGTGATATAAACTCTGTTCCCCCCCCTCCAGATAAATGGTTGTTACATTACCTAACAGATAATTCCATATAAACCCCTTCTTTATACAATATTAAAATATCTGATCACTAAGTCACTATAAAAAGAAAACAACAACCAATTATCTACCATTCTTCGAAAGTTATAATTAGATCAGGAAAAAATACTAAATTATACATTACAATGTTTACATAAATAATAGTGACGCATTCATCAGCGTTATTGAAGTAGATGGTTGGTACGTATTTGTAGATACTGCAATAACAACGTTGTAGAGTTATTGAACAGTAATAACCCAGCGAAGAGAGGAGGCAATAGTGCAAAAGACCTGTTTGTTGTAACAGTTACTTGTAAAACCAGTCATCTTCGCATTACTTCGATCCATTCATGGTGAAGTAACGTAACCTAAGCTAATACGGGCCATCTCCTAGAAAAGCTGGTACTAATCTTAAACAAGCTCCGTAATAAGGGGGTAAAAGCTAGGCGCGGTAACTTAATCGAACGCTCAACGGAAGAGAAATCTTGAAAAACGTGTGTTTACCAAACAGGTCTTGTCTTTCTAGAAACATTAGTGCAACTGTGCTGCGTTTAATTAAATATACAGTACGCGTATTGTATGACGTGGAAAGATTATAAACATTTGTTTATTCATAAGTAAAAAAGATTTGGTATTTGAGAAGGTTTATCTCTTCGAAAGGTACTGAACCTAAACTTTTCTGAATTTTAAAGCTAATTTAATATACAATGGTGCAAAGTTCAGCAGAAACGCCAAGCATCCGTCATCCTCACTCGATATAGTATTCATAAAAACTACACTTTAGTTCTTCCGGCATTTCAATGAGACGGAAGCGAATTGAGTACGTACCTTCGTCAGTAATATAATATAGATAAAAACGCAACACCCTGTGCATCCCGGTGCGATGTCGTCGCGTCGTACATTCGAGCCCAAGTGTCCTTTTTTCGGAGGGCGGTTGAAAGGCTTATTCCTATTTTTTAATATCCTTCCGGATGCACTTCTAACTATAAATCAATGGGTTTGGGAATATAAAAGGCATTATCGTGGGTAAAGTTTCGTGTGTGAAAGTGTACATGTCTCATACAATTCTAATCATCTCATGTAGGTAAGTTGAGATGATATTGTAGTGTCGATATACATGTGGATCACTGTTTTCTGTCTCAAGATAGGTGATGTTTTAAAACTAAGTCTTTATCACCTGGTCATCTGTTTTGTGAATTACCGTTGAGAAATCTTTACGTTCTTCTTTTAAGGATTTTATTAGTGGTATTTCTTCGGAAATTCGAATGTTGAAACTTTCATCAAAAAGTTGTTGTTACTCTTTGATTCCAGTCATAACACTGCCTGAAGTCTAGTGCAATTTTCAAGTATTTGCACATACTTGACTGCGCACTATTCAATGATGCAGATAATAATCAAGTCGTTATAAAGTTTGTCGGAAAAAATCTTCCCCTTACTTGTAAGTACCAATTACATCGAGATTAGCAACGAGCAATGGATTTAATGAATGCGTTATCCTTCCACCTAACTGCCAAGAAGGGTTGTTAAAACTAATTTAAAAGGATAACTTACTTACTTACTTTACTAAGGTTACTTTTTAAAGAGTGTGTTAGGTAATTGTGGAATTCAAGAAAAAGATTGTAATAATATTTATCCTTACAAACTATTCAACATCTTTAGTTACATACAATAAATAATTACTTATCAGTCCATTGCAAAAGCGACCCTAAATCACAAGAAGAACGTCTTAAAATAAAAACTGTTTGAAGTAGAAGGCTTAATGATCTCAGTAGTCATAGCCACATGTTCCATCGTCATACGCGTAATAAAAATATTACGATAGGTATGTTCTTAAATAATGTTCATACGAACATATGTTATGTTATTCTTTGTGCTGCATTGAAAATACCTACGTTCAAGATTGTTTTTGCAGTTGGCGTCGCATCAGCGCTTTACAACAATTATTCGATACATACCTAAAGTCTTAATTACACACGATAGTTTTACCAAAAATGGTCTCTGTTGATTTTGTTTTAGGATCTATATTAGTTTGTATGTGTGGTATGTGTAGTTTTGACTGTGTAGCTTGTTAGAGTGTAGTTGATGACTTCACTAGTCGACAGTAGATGTTTAGCACGTCATTCTTATCAGTACACAATGCGTTATGTCAGCTTAGCTTCTAACGTGGATAAACTAAATAAA
The DNA here is from genome assembly GCA_038387885.1 of Spodoptera picta. Lineage (NCBI taxonomy): Eukaryota > Metazoa > Arthropoda > Insecta > Lepidoptera > Noctuidae > Spodoptera > Spodoptera picta. The sequence continues at coordinate 2,313,415 of JAZHFQ010000105.1, forward strand.
AGCTATCATTATTTTTCATTCAGAAATCCATAAATATATATCTGAAAATATACAGTACAGGCTTAAAATAACTCGTATTTCGTATATTAATTAATCAACATACTTTTTGAGTCTTATAAATTAAAACACACCAGACAATTATTATATGTTGTGACCAAAATAAGTCGTTTGTTCACTTTGTTTTACACAATCATATTAATTGATATTGATATAGAACCCTATTGAAATTGATGACGAAATGAAATTATTCATATCAAAGTTTTAATGTAAGGTAATTCAATTATGTACGTGGTATTGTTGATCTTTCAGCCTCCGAGTTTTTTTTTTTTTTTTTTTATGTTTGATGGGGCGACGTTTGACCACTATCTCGCCTGGTGGTAAGCGATGATGCGGTCTACGATGTAGCACGTCGTCCCATAAGCAACCTATTCACTCGGGCCTTGAAGACTCCCAGGTTGTACCCTTCAGGAAATACACACTTTTGAACGTCAAAATAAAATTAATATTAAAAGTGAAGCTATTTGCTCATTCCAAGGTGTAGATTCCTATGGAGAAGAACGAGCAAGAAACTCCAGAGGTTACTCTTTTTCAATCAGGTTCACAATACAATTTACTAGTTACATAGTTTTGCTGTTTGGATTGTGCGAGAACAATGTAACACCAAAATCCAGTCAAAGTGATCAAGAAAGAAAATAACCTTAAGAACAATAATACAGTCTGGAGCTGACCAGTCCCAGTTGACGGCGCCCGTCTAATCTATTAATTTTTAGTGTCATCCTCATTGTATAACAGTTTTATTTAATATGTACCTATGTTATGATTTATGAATCATAATGTTAGTATATGGGCAAAAAGTTTCTTATGCAAACAAATTACCGTTTTTGATTTCATTGTACCGATGAACGAGGAATGACGATACAGTGCATGTTGATTGTTAGGCTTATCAAGTCGAAATGTTGATTCTTCAACCACTTATTTCTGACTTACCCTCGCTAATACAATGGATAATAGCACCTGTGTGAATGAACTGTTATCATTTTTTAATTAGCTACAGTTATTGTATGCGCTCTATCTTTTTATCCAAGTAATCGTAGGTTGAATGTCAAACACAATGTCTCGAGGTTTCAGTTGTTGTTTAATATAATTTGGAGACACATGCCTAGATTAGGCAAGAACCAATAACGAAAAGTTTTTTTAATGAATCATCATAAGCGGGAAGACATCCACTAATGAACAGAGGCTTCTCATTTATCTACTAGTCAGAAACAAATATAGAACTATAAAATTCGTTTGGAAAATAACAATATATTTATATACAGTCAATATCAGCCCAGTAACATGACAACAACGGGTTTAACAATACATTGTGGACTCATCACCTGTAAGTAGTAGACAGTAGTAGCTGTTTAGTAAGACAAAGATAGTAAAAAAAATATGAAGAAGATAGTAGAATATATATTTTTAACAATATTTTTAGTACCATCAACTTAGTACTTATCTGTTACTGAGTTCGCAAGTGTAATTGACTTCACTTCAACAATGCCAGGCGACTTGATGTTAAAAATTGTTGACAAAATACTACATTACACTCCATTGTTCTCAACGTTCAATATTGGTACCGAATCGCTAATACATGGACAACGTCTGCACTCATTATTTCTTTTATTTTTAAAAGATTCCATTGCCTCTTTGGAGTACTGCAAGTACTACTGTTACTAAGTTTGTCTAAACCCTGATCTTTAGATTATCTCCTGTGTCGTGGGTGCGTTTACAAACATACAAGTTCACATACACAATGACACCCAGACGCGAAACAACAATTTGTGGATCACACAAAGTGGGGGAATCGAACCCGCGACACGTAGCACGGCAGCCGGTTGCCCAGCCACTGCACCAACCGTGCAGTCAAGTCATTGGACTGCGGATTGGATTTTTTTATTTATGGACACTAGATTTATTGACATCTGAAATGTGATTATTATTGTTCTATTGACATTGTAATTCATTAATTGAAGCCTAAAATTTTTGTTTTTGACATTTTTAATTTAATAACTCTGGATTTCAATTTGAGAATTTAATTTATTAATTATTTCAATTTCTCCGCTTTTTAATTATTGATATTCAACAACATTGTAGTTTAGATTTTTTTTGTTTTGAATTGGAGTCATTATTGATTATTGGAAATTGTAACTTAGTTTGTCTTGTTTTGATTTGGAATCATTAGCAAGGGTTGTGTTTAGATTGTTTGTTCTAATTTAGAATCACTTTTGAAAATTGTGATTTAGTTTTGTTAAACTAATTGCATGCCAAATTTATAGGCGAGATATGATGAACTAATGTTATGTCATAAAATCTGTAAACCATCATATTTCAGGCAAATAAATGAATCTATCTATCTATCTAGTCCCACACCCATTTTCAGTTGTTGACAAAAAGCAAGAACGATAACTTTTATAGACAAATAAAAGAGCATATTCCATTTTTAAAGACCGGCAATGCACCTTTGACTCTTCTGGTGTTGCGGTGGTCGTGGTCCGTCTGCTCGTCCTATTCCATAAAAAAATATATATCTTGTGTAAAACACTATGAAGATACTGTGAGTTTAAACTATTGTAGATAATATGAAAATACATTATGGTCAAACAAAATAAGTTAAGAAAGAATTTAAATATTATGTTACCAAGACCTCGATTTATTGAAATGGAACCAATGTGCGACAGACGATATACCAAAGTGAATGCAAGTAGGTACTCGATAACTTTATTTTTGTTCAGTTTTAATACAATTCTAATCTTGATATAGTTTTATTTTAAAAGTTTATATTCGTTTTATTCCTATATATACTCGTTAGTATATTTATTTTAGTGAATGCAAAGCACAACCCTGTGGTTTAAGACTTTGCAATAAGAGTTATATTTGCATATACCATTAACTTAGAGACTGATTAGAGGAAACAAAGAAGAATGAAATAATAATAAAACAGTGTCCATTATACTGTCATAATGTCAGAGCTATTGTAATCGGAATATCTCGTGTCTTCATGTTTTCCTGAAGTGATGTGACGGGCTATGAACCCATGACCATTGCACTGACATTACAATAATACTGTCTCAAGGAATGTAAAGAGTACTGAAGTAATAATGCATACCTATATCTGACATGGTGACATATCATAGTCTTGTTTACTGAATGCTTTTGATAAAGGGTGTTATAAGTCCGACTGCTATGTAAATCGTTTCGTGTTATGTTCCCGAGTTAAGCAAAGTACTTTAGTTTTTGGTTAAAGAAACTGTAAATAATAACCGAATCTAAAACGGTGCCTAAAAGTTTTCACTTGTCCTTCTGTGGTTTCCCATTTTATAAACATGTTTATAAATAGATGTTGAGAACAACTCATAAAATAAACTTTAACCACAATTATTCACTTATGCAGTATATAATTATATATGCAGGAATATAGGTCCCTACACCCTCCTTGTAGCCATCAGACCACCACGAATAGGGTCCAATAGGGCTGATATAGAGCCGCAGAGGACTTAACGAGTTGCCGGGGCTCCAGCTCAAAGTGCAGGAGTAGTTATTTTATTAAGTTCATTATGGCTTACCGAATGCCACTGCTTCACAAACACAACTCTTATACATATAAATGCCAAAATATGTTACATTTTTACATAATTATGATCAACTAGTTGCACCCGCGACTTCGTTCGCGTGGAATAGTGATTCACAACGCCTCCCCCGTACGTGGTAGCTTGATACTCTTGATAGTATGTAGCCTTTATGTTGACCCGACCTTTCAGTACCTCTATAATAGTGCAAAATTTGAAGTAAATCCACGCAGTACTTTTTTATTTTGCCCGGACATAAGTACTTACAGACAAAAAACTATTTTTTTGGCTTCGGTATCGATTGTAGATCATGACCAATCATCAATGTACAATTTTCACTTTCCTACTATTTTATTATAGTTATGTATAGATAGATTAATCAGACTACCTTTAAAATCATCACCAACCAATGCATGGTATTTTTAACAAACAATATTTTGACAATGTATTTAAGCCGATTCGATTGTTTTAAATACCCGATGCCTGCCTACGTGACTAATGGATAAAATATAACAATAATAATATGTAAAGTAAATAAAATTGCTTATTTTTAATGTTAGCTTGTCATTGTAAAACGTAATCCTTTTGAAATATTACAATACTTATGAAACTCTCGTTTGACTCCATGACCTGTCTAATGGTACCACTATAAGTTATTTTGTGGTTAATTATGATATTCTTCATTTACGCAGAACGGGCCTGCCCCATAACTCTGGCTATAAGAAACAAATACTTCTAATTTACATTAAAATAAAATTTAAACTGGCTAACTACAAAGAGGGGATACGCTAAAACTATTTTTAAATAACAATTAATTTAATTTAACAATTAAAACGTTTTGCCAGTTAAAAATATCCTCAAATGGTAGACGATGACTAAAATAAAACTAACACAGACACTTGAGCAATCCAACCTTAAAAATAATCCTTGGATTTGTGATCTCAATAAAGTGTTTTATACCACAAAATTTTCATTGTAAAATATATTATTATTATACATAGTCAAGTGTATAGATACATATCTATGAATGTTGGCCTTGTAACGCGTTGGTAAGTAAACAATGTACGTATTAAATATTATCTATTAAGTTGTTATGCCGCTGTCGACTTACCTGAATTCAAATAACAATTTATTTACAAATGAGATGTCTTCATAGTTAAAAAAAATATCAATTAAAATGTGATAATAAATATAATAAAACTTTTGAAGGTGACAATTTAAACTTTAGTGCAATCTCTGAACAGTTTTGATAACAGCTATTATAAGTTCTAAATTGATCCCCACTAGATAATAATTTATAAATGAAATAGAATAAAGGGGTCAGTATACTGTGCGAGTTTCTGGAGAGAGTTGGTCAGACAGACTCAGACCTGTCGCTCCTAATACAAGCTTTCGAGACTATACCTTAACTTAGTGAAAACTCCTTCGACTACGAAAAGTAATCAATCTCCAACGGCACAAATGAATTCTTGGAAAGATGTTCGATTATATTGAGTAATATTTGGATAAACAAGGGATTGAATAGAAAAGTGTTAAGCTCTAGACAGACGGACCGCATTCCAACCCGCAAATTGCAGTTCGGATGCTGTTTGAATACAGTCGTGTCACGACTGCAATCTCATTGCAAACATTCAATTGCAGTTGTCTTAGAGCTGGACATAAATTTTGACATAATTTTTCGAATTTGTCAATCCCATAAACACATTTCATCTTAATCACTCATTTGACAACAAAATTTCATTTTTTGTCTAGGAGGGTAACCTAACCTAACTAAGCTTTGGGCTCGCTGCCATTGCAGCGGTAAGTCCCCTCTTTGAGGAGTGGCTTGAGAGACGCTACGGCGTCCTCACCTACCGCCTGACGCAGGTCCTCACCGGACATGGAAGTTTCGGGAGGTACCTGTGTCTGATGGGGCGGGAGGAAACGCCCGGGTGTCATCACTGCGAGGACCGCCCTGAGGACACGGTGGAACACACAGTGGGAGAATGCCCTGCGTGGGCTGAGCACCGCCGTGCCCTCAGGGAAGTGATCGACGATGGCGACCTCTCGCGTCCGGGCCTAGTGCAGGCCATGATGCGGAGCGAGAGGGATTGGGATGCCGTCTCCTCCTTTTGCGAAGCAGTCATGCTGGCTAAGGAGGAGGCGGGACGCGTGAGGCAGCGAAGCGCTGCCTCCTCGCAACCCAGCCATCGCGAAAGACACACCGGGCGTCGGGGATCGCGAGACGATCTCCGGCCACCGTAAGCGCGGGCCTGCGGACGGCGAGCATGGGTGGCTCCCCGTCCGACCAGAAACAGACCCGAGCGTACGGCGCGTCGCGTTCCGCGCGCGCCTCAAAGAGCCATCAGACCACCACAGATGGGGCCCAATAGGGCCGATGCCGATTCGGAGTCGCGGAGAACCTAACGGGTAACCGGGGCTCCGGCTCGACGTGCAGGAGAAGGAACGGGGTGGTTTTTAGTCAGTAAGAGTCTGACACTCCCTTCCGCCTCACCCAGGCGGGAGCAGTCATTCGATGATTTTCCCCCCTTAAAAAAAAAAAAAAAAAAAAAAAAAAAAACCTAACTAAGCTTGATAGTAATTAGCCCTGTCATTGAACTTTGGTAACCTAACTGCGAGTATTAAACCAACTGCCAATAAGGTTTTTCGTCAGCAATAGATCCTTTCCGGGCAATGATGAATGAACCAAAATAAACAAATATTGTTACTAATACGCAGGTACATTAATACAATGATGAATTAATAGGTGAATAATATTTCAATACATATTAATCGAAATATTATTCGTTCATGTTTTCCTTGTTCTATCGTCAGAGAGGAAGAAACTGTATTGTTCGTCTACAGGTGCTAGCCCAAAACTGGAATTGTTACATTTTCAACTTTATTATTTGTAAGTACCTAAGTCTGAATATTGTTTTTCATGACGTCAGTACTTGTCTTACGATTAGGTATGTCTGTGTATTCTTAATTTAATGATCCAATGCATGAAGTCCGGATGTCCCGATAACATTACAATACTTTTAAAGATACGAGTGCAAATTAATGCAATCAATCGTCATTAAACTATATTAATCGGTTGTTTGTCTTGCAGTACAGCGGATTATGTTTATCGTGTGTTTTATTTTTAGTTGTGTACTTGTAAAATATTATTTTTATTGATAAATAGCATTATCAAGTTAACTCCTCATTTTAATTAAATCTGCTGAGCTTTATAAAGACTTATTTATTTCTTATCTACAGATTGTAACATATTTTACTAACCTAAAAGCTTAACTATTTGTCAAATAGAAGAAAAAAGAAAATGGGATAACTTATGCGCCATTTCCATTATGTTCTATAATTCTATTACCTACATGTGAATTTCGATACAGCTGAAGTGTTTGTGTTACAAAATACAACGACTCCAATTCAAAGATGGCAGGCGAACGTGCAAAAACATAACAAGTGCTTGGTACCCAAGGTATCAGTAGTTTTAAACGATTCTTACGCAGTTTTCCCATAGACGATAACATCAGCCACAGAGCACAGCTGTTATTAATTATGCCTCACAATGAGATGCTTGAAGGACAAAAACAGGGCTGAAACAAGTGCTATGCAAATGTCATAATCGTACACTTAGGTACTTATGTCAAGATCATTATTAAAAGGTTTACCCACACTATTATTCATATAGATGTAGATAGTGTGAATGTAGAGGCTACAGTCCAGTACCATGAATTTATTTAAAATGGTGCATTACCATTCGGTAAGTTGTGTCAAGTCCATACTTTGACATCCTTTCCATACGTAATACGTGAATTATTAAATTATCATAAACGGTTTCAAATTAGTATTTAGCGCTAACTCAATATAAAGTCAGATAAATCTAATACAAATCTAAAAGGTTAATATTTGACCTTTTGTTTAAAATCACATTAATATCAGTGGGTTACAAATAAAATATCACTTCACATGACAAGGAAACTAAAATTTATGTATATATTAAACAAGAATTTATTCAATAAATCTCTTCGGTTAGTCCAAAGTCAGTAAAAATGGCAGCTTCACATAATAGTTCCAAATAGTAACGCGGAATCTAACGTTGGTATCTATCCGTGCCACGTTCATTGGCATTTCAATTAAATTATTAGTATTACTGCTAGTACACATTGCACTCCTTCGACCATTTGTGGATAGAACATTTTCGTCTTTCGAATCGACTTAAAAGATAGCTCTTGATCACGCCTTGGGTTTTTTTTATGGAATAGAAGGCAAACGAGCAGACGGTTCAATTGATGGTAAGCGATCAGCGACGCCCATGGATACTCTCAACACCATGGTCCTAAGATAGTGAATAGTAACAGAACAACTTTTTTTTCCCCATAAACAACTCGCGGCCTGAAGACTTAACTAAATCTATAAATGAAACTAGGTATCAACGCTGAAAGCGTTTTAGATTGTATTAGGTATAACTAATAGGCCTTTTATTGAGTCTAAGTGATATTGAAATGACTTGTTAAGTACATAAGAAACCATGGAACGATATTTTAAAGAAGTCAAGCGCAAATGTCGAAGATTTGAATACGGACTTTTAACCATACACTGGTTTTAATAAAAGCTGTAATTTTTACTGCCTCATTGGCCGAGTGGTCGCAAGTGCGACTGCCGGGCAAGGGGTCTCGGGTTCGAATCCCGGGTCGGGCAAAGTATAACTGGGATTTAAAAATTCTCAGTAATAGCACGGAGTCTGGAAATGTGCCCGGTATATGGCAATAGGCTCACCCCCTATTACATGGGACTCGTAACATAAATAGTGAAAAGTGGGTGTTACATTGTACAGTGGCATTAAGTGCCGTAATATGTGCACCTCTGCCTACCCCTTCGGGGATAAAAAGGCGTGATGTTATGTTATGTCTGTAATTTTTAGTATTTGAAGGGCCAAAATACAACAGCCGTTTTATGATAAGAAGTAATACATAGATAATTTGAACACCTTTTTCATGTTATTTCCTTGATATTAAAGTACTGAGTTTCCATTATAGAACTATTACACTAAATGATGACAAAACAGTTGAAAATTACTTAAATAAGTATATTTGTCTCCGGAGCAGTCGAGAACTCAGCTAATTTGCTATTTTTTCCATTGTATGTTTTTTATTTCACAATTTAATAGTTTGTGTAATATTTAGTTATTATGGGAATATTGTGATTTCCCAGTGTTGTCGTCACATTACGAAATATTTATGGTCTACGCTGGTAATTATAATGATTCAGTTTTAGAAATTTTCGAATTAATATTAGACAAAAGTAATAACCATTTAATAAAACCTAGATGTACTGTGTAATCGACCAACAACATTTTTAGATTAAACAGACATGAAAAATTGTTCTAATTAGTCAGTCTGTTTGGTTTAAATCCTAATTTTCTGTACCCATCACAATTATCCTGAGCCTTGATCGTTACTGAACATAGTTTTGCTTTTATCATGTCAGTTCCCCATTTAATTTCGTTCGTACTTTTGATACCCCAAAATGACATTTAAATCCTCTATACGAATCCGACTTCGAACGACCGCCTAACTTTATAGACAGACTGACGTACAATTCTATTTTGACGTCTGAACAGTGGCCTTTTGTGGACTTATTGAAATAAATGCTTCAATTTTCATTTGTGTTGGAATTGTATTTTTCATAGTAAAAGATCGTAGAGTTTAAATATAGGTAGTTTTTTTATACTTAATACAAACAGACAAGAGTATTGAATAATAGACACACATTTTTCTCATTTGCCTAACTAATCGTTGCAATGACACAGTTTCCACGATATAGGATAATCTAATTAGCGCTACGCATCACTATACGAAATGATCATTTGAGGTCCCTTTTATGTATATATATGTAGCGTATGATAAACCAAATTCCCTTTAAACGTACCTACACTATAAAAATTAGTATTTTTCACTATGCATGATTTTTTTTAACTATAGCTTTGCATAAAGAGTTTCCTCACAAAAGGCGCTGGTCTAGCGTAAGATTTCACATCGGATATTTAACATCAAATCATTCCATTACCAGCAATTAGATAAAAGCACAAAGTATAATAATAGAAATTGATTCAGGAATATTACACACCTTGACTATAATATTCGAACGTTTCATGTTTTACTTGACACAGATTCAAGTCAAATGCCCGAACCATACTTTGTTCATCTCTAAATGAGTACTCAACATTATTACAAGCTCAGATGGTATGTTTAATTATGACTAATATTTAATTGAGATCTCGAGGTGAGTCTCGCTTGATCTAAAATAATTATGTCACGTAGAATATGATATTTCAACTCTATAAAGAGTTCATATCACACAACTGTAAACACGAGTTTAGAAAATTCCTTTCATAAGTTTACCTCAAGGGTCACGTTACCTTTTTGATCTCTGTTTGAAGAACGTCAAACATGTATATGTGAGTGTTGCATCTACGACAAACTTCATAAAGTCACTTCATTAGAATCTTGTCACGGGACGTCCACATATGAATGTAAACATTAGTTCGGCCCGTCCGTGCCTGCATAGCGCATGCACGCCCACCACATACCACTTTACTCGTATGGGATCACAGTGCAGGGGACTCCCATTTTTAAAACAATGTCAAGCTTCAAGTTTTGTTTTTATTACGTCACAGTACAATGATCTACACATTGAAACTTTTGTTACATTATTACTGTAGAGAACAATGCCCACTAAATAAAAACCTTTAGTTAAATGTTGGACGAACGGTCTCAACCAACTGACAACAGTGTTTACGTAGCAATATGAGCTTATTATACGGCAAACGTTTGCCGCCACCAACCATCAGACCTAGAAAAAGTTAATAGATTTTTTTGTTACTTCGTTTTTTTATCCATACTTACTCGGTTGTTCCAAATGAATAATACACTGCTTTAAACGCAATCAACTTCTGGAACTAAACATTTGTTTTGACCTATTATTAGATGACTAATCACACGCCAAGCACAGAGCAATTACAACAAAATAAAACAATAAAGTCCCTGTGATATCATTACTACCATAGATCTCAATAATTAGTTGAGTCACACAGCGTGCGCGCACCTAAGGAATTGGGATCTGGAAGCCGAAGACCGCCGAACCCGTCCGAAGATTACCGAAGGCGGGGAGAAGGGGGAGCTCGGCAGCCCGTGACGCTTGGTCAGCTGAGCGTGACGTCTCCTACCCGCGAGCCTCGATAGCACATGATGCCATCCTGTAATCCCGTACCACCTACCTATGCCAACCAATACTTTGCTAACTGAATGTGTTTACAGCCCCGCCTGTGCCGCACAGTTAATATGGGCTCGCAACTTGACTTTAAAGGGAGTAGCCATAAAAGTACGTTGTCGCCACGCTTGGGTGACAAGTGTAAGGACCCCTCAACCTCAAGCATGCTATCAAGTAATTACAGATATATCGCGAATTACGAAGAAGAAAACTTGTCGAAACAGTTTCAGATGAACTAATGAACAAAACATTACGATTAATTCCAACTCTCAATTCTAAGTCTCGTAATCTTCAAGTAGGAGGTTTAACTAATTGATATGAATTGAAAAAACGATAGTTGTATACATTCGCGTGCTGTGACAAAGGCGGCTAATGATTTTAAAAGAACACAAAGTGACGCTCCTGTGCCATGACCAACTTTGACTCGATGATGACAACTATAGATAAATTGAAATAATCACGTTTTGTTAGAAGAATAATTACACAAGCTATTCTTTGATAAATAATGAAGAATTAAGTGTTCTCAACTTCAAAGTCTTTGTATCTATTGCGCAATCAATAAAATATTGTTCGCGAACGAGAACTTATTTTGCATTTGTTTCTGCGATTCTAGTACCAATTATGTAATGTTTAAGAGTACTTTGAATGGAAAATACGCATTGTACAGATTATGCTAATTATAAGGCTATTGAACATCGAGAGCACTTAAACAAAATGCATCGTGTACATGATTATGAAGACAGAAATAAAATAAAGGTACACTGTGTCAAATATATCGCTCTGAAGTATCTACGATAAAAGATTTGATTACTATGGTGAGTAACGTGAGAGATTTGAGCAAATGACATTTTTTCATAACATAAATCAAGCAGTAAACTAATCAATAGATATAATCAAAATATAAATAAAGATAAAGATTCGACCACAAGCGTTGAGAACTGGGGCTATAATAAATTTTATTCTATCTCAAGATAGCAGAATTGTAGTCCAATAGATTAAAATCAAATAATTTAATTGACCACATAAAGAATGTCACCTTTTCACCTCGTGCATTTCTATAATCTAATCCGGAAGAAATTGTAGCTAAAACCACTTGCTTTATACGTTTTTTCGAAATTAATAAAAATAAAGTACAAAACCAGTTGATAATTCCGGTGTAAACAAGATAACAGTTATAATACCGAACGATTACCCAAAAATCTCGCGATCCACTTCATTTAATTATTCTGTTATATCTTACAAATGAAATAAAAGACTGCCTCGTTAGCCGAGTGGTCGCGAGTGCGACTGCCGGGCAAGGGGTCTCGGGTTCGATTCCCGGGTCGGGCAAAGTATTACTGGGTTTTTAAAAAATTCTCAGTAGTAGCACGGAGTCTGGAAATGTGCCCGGTATATGGCAATAGACTCACCCCCTATTACATGGGACTCATAACATAAATAGTGAAAAGTGGGTGTTACTTCTGTGTACACCTCTGCCTACCCCTTCGGGGATAAAAGGCGTGATGTTATGATGTTATGATGAATGAAATAAATGTCCGACATACAAGTTTCTCCTTATAAGTTTCTCACTGGTCTTAATTATCAACGAAACTATACGGACAGTCATTGAAAGCTATTAACTTTATTGTTGTTTATTTGTATCTTGTTTTTTATTTAGTTCTCAGAATCAATATTGTTTAGTCTAGATATTATTTTAATTATTAATATAAAAATGTATTTTTTAAACCTATCAACTCATTAATATGTCATTACTAGTCCTGTCCTTAGTTACTGCAACAACAATTCGCATTATCCATAGTCACGTTATCTTCGTGCAGTAAAAACAAATGATTCACGGTCAAATAACAAATTAATAAAACGTTGAGTCCTGTATAAGCAAGTCATCGCCTTCCATCACACGATAAACATAGGTATGAGTGGAGGCAGATAGCGTTACGATTCTACTTTGATGATAGGTACTCATAGTACTCGTTCACTGGGACGGTACCAGTGAGGCGTGCCGAAAGTAAGTGTCGTTATGTAGGTAGTCCATTTATAAAGAACTAAGCAGGATATTTTTAAACATGTAATTTTTTAAGCAACATGATTTGCGTTGTTCGGGAAAGTCAGTCGATTAGTTTTCTGCCAAGATAGGTCTTCAGATTATGAAAAACCTGTACGACAACTAAAGGCTGTGTGACAACACGAAGAATAATGAATATTTACATGTAATATTTTCACATTATGTCAATCCCAAGGGACAAGAAGAGATCCCATTACCTTAATATCATACATAATTCCAGTCTCCAAGCTAATACCTACTAATCATTTCAAATTAAAATAGGTCCTTGCTCATTTTCGCGACATAAGGATCGATCTTCAAGCTAAACTATTCAACCGCAGTAATTACGATCACTTACCCAACGAATTTATCTCATAGCAGGAGCAAATCATATGCTTGCACGAAGCGACGATTATTACCATTAATTATATTGCTATTATGAATATATGTAGTAAAGTACAGTGATTACTAGGTGACGTCTGAATGGACGTAAAGAATTACCTAATAGATAAGTGTAGTTGCATTCGTGTAATGCGTTTGCAAATGAAAGGTTTCGGTATAATTATTTATGCTTTCCGGCCGTCAATCTGTGTAGATATAGTATTGCTTTGCTTAGTCGGATTTATTTTTTAAAGAAACTTTTAAATGGTATTATTGAAATGTCTTGGGTTGTACAAAACATATGCAGCCTACATGTGTGTTCCTTGAACTAAATGGTCCTTAGATTGAAACTAATACAAATGAAACTTTACCTCTATACTAACAACAAAATATACTGGTTCTGTAAAAATAAGAACTAAACATATATCATATTTATTTTTAATAAATAAAGGTGTATATATACAACTTCTGTATACAGAGAATATAAAATATATTTAGGCAGCAATCAGTTTTGTCTTACAAGTTACACAATATACCTACAGTCGCAAAAAGGTCATAGGAAGATCTTCTGTAATCTAATGCTGTTTGCCAATGTGCAACAACAATGTATCGTCTCACAATCCTGTGATAAGGATGTGTCGCAAGTACAACGAGCTACTCTCGAGTGACATGGGCGTGCCTGATATCCACAATACCTCGATTCACAAATTTAAAAATATTGTTAAGAAATTGTTATTTGGTTGGTCCGATAATGAGGACAATATTGAATAATGTATCTATTGTCTAATTGCATTCTTAATTCTCTTTATTATTACAATTTATCTCTAAATTTGTTCTGGATTATAATTAATTATAAATAATTGTTAATAAATAAATACTAGTCGTTGCATGTCATGTTGTGTGCACATACTTGTGGAAGCATGGTCTGCCATTTACAGTTTTGTTATGTTACTCTGTTGTGTATTGTGCTGTGTTTCTGTTTTGTGTACCTAATAAATAAATAAATAAATAAATTAAGAAAGACAAAGTCATCTTTATATACCTTAGAACTACCTATGTGGTTAAAATCTTCCATGCCCAAAATCGCTGATACAGTGAAACCATAATACTTATGGAATAAACAAGAGATAAACATATATATCTAAACATACGGCATACAATAGAACTGTTTGTCGACCTTATGAGCCTACATAACATAAACTGAGCGATGAAATAATATACAGAGTCCTACATGTGCCGCACATGATGAGAAAACAACGTGCTGTGCACATAAACAATAATTTTATTAAAAACATCACATCAGCTCGATTTGTTTCTAAGCAAGGAACAGTCATTAGTCTTAAAGACTACTTTTGCTTTTAATAGCCAAATCCTCGCTCGTATAAAGATGCAGTAGTTGCCAATGTGCGTCTAGTTATGTCAAAATTATTTCCCTCGTTTCAGTTAAATTATTCTCTACTAAATTAAAAGTTATATTATTTTGACCTCATTTATAAAGAGGTGAAAATGGCCAGGTGCGGACGGACCGGTATATTGTATGACCAGATGTGTGAATATTAGGCAGCTTAAAAAAGAAGGATCGTAGTAAGTTGAGAAATAAGTAAATTTAAGACCCACATGAGGTAATGAGATATTAGATTTAGGTCTCCAAAGCCATGTTGATTTGTAAAGAAAACTTGTACAATTTGACTGTGTCTGTACTTTGATTGTGTCAGATCGTGCAATTCATCAAAGTCAGTAGAGTTATGTTACACAACGGGGTCCACCTTGAACTTATTTCGTAGTTTCTTCAAAACCCTTTGTACTTTATAACACAAATAGTAACTAGTGTAACCGGGAACAGATACAGAAGCACATTATATGGTAGAATTTTTGATATAGCGACCGGTTTCACAGTAATCAGCTAGCGGCAATTCGCACGCGGCCCCATTGCACGGTCACGCTTGCCTGGCTCCCTACGAGATGGCCTCACGGCTCTTTTTTTTACTAATCGACTAACTTGACGTACTTTTTGCTATACAACGATTGATTATTTATAGAAAGTGAGTAATTTTTGAGGTGTTCGTGATAAAAGGTGATAAATAGAAGTTGAGAAGAGACCAGGCTGCCTTGATTCTGGGATATGGTTGTCTAACTTTTTAAATTATGACTCATTTTAATTGTATACTAATGAATGATGAATGTTTGTAATATTTCAAAGAAGGTTTTAGTCATGATAGTAATCTTACTACAAGCTCAGAATGACATATCAGATGATGACACGAGAGAAGTAACACCCTTTAGTCAAAATGTCCTTTGACAGTAGTAAAGAGGTATCTTTGGTCCAAAGTATTTATATTCGACATATCTATATCAAGTCCTGTAAACTATTACTACTGAAATTCGCAATTTTTGGGAATCCCAACTCGTATACATAGTCACGTTACGCTTCGTAAACGGAACCTAGATTTCAAGTGCTATATCAAACTATATTACTCTAATTAAACAAACCGTTGATGGTGTATGGGCATAGCACATGTTATTAGTGGATATTTACAGTGTAACCGCACTAAGACATTCTCCCATCATGATAACACAATCCATGATCATGTCTGCCATACAACTTGCATGCTCAGCTAGACACTTGCATGTATATCTTTAACTTTACATGCAAGCGGATATGCTTAATAACACGATCTTTCTTATAGATTTTTAAACTCTAAGAAGCATGGAAAAGTTCTAATTATAGGGAAGTGCAAGTTTAAACCGCGATACCATAGTACCTTTATCATATCTAAACGTAGATGATGAGATTGCGGGATGCATATATTGAAGTTTCTTATGGAGTTATCATGAATGGTCACGTTTTTGTTTAAATTTCGAATTAAAATAAATTCATTTTGAAAAACAACGTTTTCGAATTTCTTAATATCGAGACCCTAAGGCTGACCATGTGAACACTACGACTGCGACTACGCAACACATCCGCTAGTCTTAAGAATTAATTGGGATTGCGAGCGCTTACGCAACTGTAACGATCACGATTCGATCTTAGCACCTCAATTCCATTTAATAGTCGAATCAACAAATTTAAATCGATTCGAATTATAGCCTGAACAGCACTGGCTGGTTGTTTTGAAATAAGAATGGTAAGCCATTTTGAAATTGTGACATTTTTATTTTAGCTGACCGTTTTATTTTAATAATGACACATGCATATGAGTAACCAAAAACAGTTTGCTCGTCAATCACCTAATCGTTTATCTTTGTCATGCATATTTTTTGTGTTTTAAATAAAAAGTGGGAGTATCCCAGTCTGACTTCCTGGGAAATTCATCGGAATGCTGTTATCATTTACCCAATTTTATCAGAAAATACTAAAAATAAATAGAGGATGTAGGCGTATCTCTATCTAAATTCACAATAATTTGCATTAACGTTCCTAGTGATAATTTACGACAAAATATTGAAATACAAATCTATGACGTCATGGTTTCTTTATCCTACTACATGCATTATTGATGATTAAATTAAGTCCAACCGATTTTTTTTAAACCGACTTATTAGTGAACACTAGAACGACATTGTAGACATTGTAGTTTTGTATTCTTATTCAGACATTTACTGAAACTAGAGATCGTTGTTGACTTAGAAATAATACTTAGTCACCCTTACTGAATTAAGTACTTATTTTGTGACCATTACCTATCTACTCTCGAGGAACATCTATGGAACAAAACTTAATACGCGCAATATGACAAGCGAATTTTTAAGAAACTATTACAATATAAATATTAAATCATAACATGGATCATTTGACCCTACTTGGTCTTTATAAGTAGGTATCTAGTTCAAAATGTCTTCCTATTAAAGAATTAATATTATAGTAATAAATAATAAGTTTATCTAAATAATACAATTACCCTTCGGGGACAAAAGGCGTGATGTTATGTTATCCAATTTTCAATTTCGATGTCAGCAAATTAGTTTTGCCTTTTTAATACCACGTCCTTATTACGCCGTATACGGAGCAAGTTCCAATCCAAAATCGAGTGTAATTCGTAATTACTTCAAGTTAAATTATCCATATTCATCTGAACATATTTTAACGATACTACACCCATAGATTGTGACCGCATCTAGTAAAAACCACGTGGCTTGCCCTACAAATATCAACTCGACTTCAAGCTAAGTATAAATAAGGATTTATGTAATAGTAACTGGAATTCTGACCGCAGAACAAATACCTATGGACATACCTATTACTTCTTGTATTTGTACTATAAAAAACAAAGTTTTCCTTATACAGTTCTTCTGATTAAAAACTGAGGGTGAAGTCCAGTGTAAAATGTGTTTTGTGTAAAAATTATATTATGTAGATAGAAGAATAGTAACAAAAGATCACATTGCGCCATTGACAACACATACTTTTCATAAATTACGTTATGTTAGTCAAATTCAATACTTTTTTCGAACTGTTAAAAAGTGCTAGTTTTGTACGAGATTGTGTATTGTGACGTCAAGTTTTTAAGAGTCAAACAGCATACTTATTTCTTTAATTTTAGCTAGAAAAATACTAAAATTAATTTGGTCATAAAATCAATTAATCAAAGTGTGACTATTTTTTAATATTTTATTGGATTGAACAGTCGATACAATTTTTTTTTTATTAGTATGTGAATTTAATCAAATTTAGTGGGTGAATCTATTGCCATACACGGAAAGCAATTACAAGCCTCATCTTATTATGACTGGGAAGTTCTCTACCTCTCTACCTTCATTTATTGCATAACTAGGTAAAATGGGTATTAATTTTTCGATATGTCAGCCTCTCCATGCCCTTCCAGGTATAATATCTGATGTAACGCTAGATTTCATTTTATTTAGCCAGAACATAGGTACTTAAATATACCGCCAATCAGCATTAATCAATTGCCGCTAATCAAGCCTCAAAATGTAAACTTAATTTATTTTGCTAATCAATTGTTCATTTATTTTGTACTTTTATGAATTATTTGTCATTTCCGAACTGAACGGATTTCCGTTTCCCTCTTCTCAATTTTTTTATTCATTATTTATTTCTATCAGCTTTGTGATTCATTTACACTTCCAGTAATGACTATAATAAATATAGTACTTATGCTCCCAATTACCTACTACTCGTTATTAGTCTTTGAAATAATAAATAATAAATAAATAAATAAATTATTAATACCTAATTAATGAGTAACGGCAATTATGATAAACAACGGGCTCAATCTGTATCACATAAGACTCATTCACAACGTAATGGGGGGCTACCGTATTTTGGTCAGTAGATGGCGTAAATTTAAGAAGACGTTATTTGGTCCAATCACTGTAGCTGTCAAATATTGGTCATCTATATCTAATGGTGTAACACACACTAGCTGATTCCCTATTGGACGAAGAACGTGAATTCCACACTAGCGCCACCTAGTGAACTAAAATATGGTAACCCCATTGATGGATAGCTTAAAGCTACTGTTACACATGTTGTATACAGCATGCTTAAACGCGTTCTACTGAGCACGTTCAAAAATATTCAAAAATCGAACGCCTATCGATTCGCAAGTATGTCCGAAATGAGCATGCTAATTTTGAGCAACATTCCGACACACGTCATGCTATTAGTAACACGATAGCATGCTTCAATTGAGTACTTGTCACCTAAGTGACAAATTGGAAATTAGAATGTGTAGCATCTAGAATCTCTTCTATAAATGAAAATTCTGATGTTATATTATGAATTCTTTCAATATTGAAAGGGCAACTAAACGTCAACTATAGCCTTACCTTGCTAGGGGAAAAATTTAAACTCATTGTAACTGGCAGTTTGCAAATTAGAAAAGTGAATGTACCTAATTATTTTCCCTGAACCTTATCGATATTAGAAGTTACAACAACATCACTTAACTCGGCGATAAACTTTTGAAATAATGAAACTTTATTATTCATATAATGTATAATAAATAAAATTTAAGTGAACTTATTAATAATGATAGTTTTTTTTGGTTTTTTTAGAGGGGGGAATGTCATCCAGTTTCTTCTCCTGCCTTGGGTTAGGATAGAGGGAGCGTCAGACTCTTACTGACTAAAAATCAAAATCACTCCGTTGCTACTCCTGCTCTTCGAACCGGAGCCCCGACAACCCGTTAGTTTTTCCTCCCGCTAGCCCAAGATTAATAATGATAGTAGATACCTAGGTCTTTCTTTTACGGTGGGCAATTTGATGGTACTATATTTTTCTATCTGAATACAGGAGGCCGAAAAGAGATAAAGGATACGTTTCCACTTATAATGTATTACCTCTATTACTCAATATCCACCGTAACAATAATATTAAATTGGAAAATAATAATATTTAATTTCTTATGTACCTACATACGTAGGCACTTAACTCATCTTTCCCTAACCCTTCTAAGAACATCGAGTGCAATATAATCTAATAAGCTTCACTCTTCTGTAAAGAGTAAGTAAGGCACTGGGCATGTGCGTATCTTGACCCAAAATTCCCCCAATGTCAAATATCATTGGCGATTGCGTGTCAGACATATCTCTTAAATTACAATTAAGAGTAGGTACCGAAATGAGTCAATTCTCGAACAGCTGATTTGTTCCACCTGCTTCGTTGTCACAGAGAGGAACAAATTTTATGTTAATTATCGTTTAGTATGTACCAACCGCCTAATATGTATACAGATGATGTGTTGAAGGAGGTAAGATATGTTTTTGTCAAGTATGTTAAGAGACCTTAGTAGAAAGAGCCAATCTATCGTCATTCATGGGGTGTAAATCTAATTTCAGTACATTAACTACATAACATAACATCACGCCTTTTTATCCCCGAAGGGGTAGGCAGAGGTGCACATTACGGCACTTAATGCCACTGTACAATGTAACACCCACTTTTCACTATTTATGTTACGAGTCCCATGTAATAGGGGGTGAGCCTATTGCCATATACCGGGCACATTTCCAGACTCCGTGCTACTACTGAGAATGTTTTAAAAACCCAGTAATACTTTGCCCGACCCGGGAATCGAACCCGAGACCCCTTGCCCGGCAGTCGCACTTGCGACTACTCGGCCAACGAGGCAGTCAGTACATTAACTACTGATTTCGAAAACTGACAGACTTAACGTAACTACTGGAACTGAAATGAAAGGCCTTTTGTTAAGTAGTGGCATTAATAAATGCAACAATGCAGCTAAAAACGTTGTCAGTAATCCAGCTTAGGCTTGAAATCAGACTCGATGCCAACTGAAGCAAAAGCACACTGATAATACAGATCCAATCAGAAATACGCAAACGCTTTGTTTCAATTGTGTCTAAACTGATGACGTCACAATGCTCCCCCGTCCCCATTACATTTGATTACTGGAATTCCATTCCTGAACAAAGCTGAACTGTAACTTCAATTAATACCTCTCTATGGTAGAATTCCAATACTATAGGCCACACAGAATTATGCCTATGTTCGAACAAAGAGACAATTACAATCCTTTACGCATCTTTCATTACCAATAAAACTCTGTTATGATGTACGTATAAATAAATAGTTGAATGATGTGTCACACCTCTCATTGATAGACGCCATCAATTGAGATGATGATTCAAAAGCATTGACACATATATTGGTTCACGGTGGAACTGAAGCGGTTGCCACTAGTTCAGCAATCTCCAATGAGTCGAGCGTGAGACGGTGATTAACTGGCGTACCAATAAAGAGGGCAATGCAAGCTTCCGTTTTGTTTTCAATTATATTCAGTGTCAATATAAAGGCTTTGATATATTCACCGTCTAAGTTTTGCTTAATGTCATCTCATTTGTAAGTAAATGTCGACCACAGAAACATTAAAAATAGGTTGGCAGACTGGCGATTGATTTATGATTAACAAAGTCAAGATTGCTTGCCTTTTATAACTTTAAAGTTTTTTGTAACGAATATGTAATTAAATTCACATCAAATATTTTATATGGTACTTGGCATCGCAGATAACTCAAAGGGCTAACGATAGTTCTGTCTTCCGATATTTTATAGCGTAGTAGGCTCATAAAATTGTCACAACGTTTATCCTCATATTCCTCATACACAATAATCAAATCAGAAATCGAAGTGAGCAACCAATATCCTGTCCTGTCAATATAATGGAAGGACAACATAAGATCTTTCTCCGAGACCGTTTCAATTCTATCGATACAAACGCGTTTCAAATAAATTATGAGTATTTACATCAAGACGCATGAAAACGGACCGTTTCCAACGGCAGCTGCATAGGGTCAATTGGTAGTGACCCTAACATTACAATCCGACTAATTTAAGACGCTTCGATAGTGTACGCGGACATACACAGTTAAACCCCATTACAAATCGACGCGGTTGCATCTTGAAACATCTTGAATGCCTCTCGCGGGCGATGGAGTATCCGACCGAATTAGATAGTCATCGGTTTCAATCTTTTGTTCAATATTTGGTTGTTTTTCTCAAGTGTCGTGTAATGCCAGTGTGGCCACAAACACAGATGCTCGTTATTAAAGCTGGAGAGAACATATGCGGGTTACCACGTGTGCCTAGCTAAATGAACCCCCACTCCAATCGGATCCCTTGAGAAAAAGATATTTTTTTACCAAGAAATCCAAGCAGGGTTGATAAGCACTTGAAATGTTATATTTCTGGGTTTTTGGAACGGCTTAGTTTTAAGTGTTCCGAGCATAAAATTCTTCAAAATGTCAACGATAAAAAACGCGTGTTGTACAAAAAGTTTCATTCTGCATCATTAAAATGCAAGGCATGGTTTTAAAAACTGACAGTTTTCGGTTACATTAATATTTCTACTCTGAAGTTGTATGACGACAAACAAACATTTCTTTGTTTATTTAATTGGTAATGACGTAAGTACCAAATACAGTTGTTTGTGTAAGAAAAATACTACGTCCTGATGTCGCTTGCTAAACTATGTACTAGTACTCATTACAACCTGAAGATAAATTGCAATTACATTGTAAGATGTCCGCAGGGAACTAATGAGAGAGAACAGGTTGCCATAACGGTGCAGGTTCGATGTCCGGTCCGGACGGCCTCGAGATACTTGAACCATCGCGTTAAAATATGTCTAGATAGTTTTTGAGATCCTTACGAAGTGGCAAGCTGCTATGAAACGTTACTATACCTACATAGGGGAAGTTATAATTTATCAACCAACAGGTTGTTATTTGAAGAGTTTTTCCTTGTTTCAATGTTTCTTAGTATTCGTATAAATTTCGATAGGTACCTAATCCAATCTAAAGGTAAAATTGAATTGAAATTGTTCTTATAATGTCATCATTAATATGTATATTGTAGATAGTAACAGTAATTGGGTCAAACCTACTTACATAAAGGTTGTCTAACCTCAAAACTTGTTTGTTTACATACATAATTTGTTTATGACGCGAGCTTGACACGAATTTTAATTTTAAAAAAAACACGCGCGATGCTGTTCGAGTTTTCCCGCGTAAACGAGCACATGTGCGCGCACGCCGCGGGTTCCCAGTGCGCTTGCGTGGGAAACAGACGCGCCATCTTGCCTCGTCGCCTTTTTCAGCAGCCCTGTTTTTGTATAGCAAAAGTTATAAGGACCTGCATTTCAAAATAAGTTCAATACATTCCTATGCTTTATCAAAATGGTGACGTCTTCACATACAGGTTTCTACAAAAACTTTTTAGTAGGTAAATATATTAAAAATGCAAGTTAATTTGGAAGCAATAGTGTTTACATTTGATTGTTAATTAGTAATGTTAGACAATGCAGTCCTCACAACTATTCACAAGCCATTGTTAGTGTAATGTGTATTGTTGTTCAATAATAACATGGCTCCGTTCAATAGGTAATTGATTAACAAATTAACCACAGCCATTATGGCAAGACGAACGATATTACTTAGCAATATTAACTGAAGAAATATGCACACAGAAGGAATAAGGAAACAGGCTTAATCCCGTTACGTCGCCTGGTGAAAACCACAATAAAATTCTTAATTTGAAAAATATGTATATTTACAAGACTGAGCAATACAAATGAAAAGCTTGTTAGTTCGTATAATTTGTTTCCCATGTACGGCTTGATGTTATTGTCGAATCTTGTTAACTTACAAAAGTAAAAAATGCAATTCGAAGTTCATCTTGGTGACTTGAGATTCGTAACAAGAATTCAAATCCTTGATTTCCTTACCAATACAAACATAATACAGTTATATTCCCATCACATAGGTAAGTACTTAAAGTGTGAAATGAGAACTCGTATATCTCAATAAGATAAACGTTGCAACTAATAAAGATAATGATCAAGTTTTGTAGCACGGACATCCGTTCACAGCGTCAGCTACTTCCGAAGTCCGAAGTCTCAGACGCATTAATGAACATAAGAAAGAACTGCACTTTCATTCATCCTCAGTTGAACGCACTGTAATCTCGCGAGACGTTGAATGCTCACGCCACGGCCGAAGTTAGGACCTTATGGCACACTTTGATTTTTATGACTTATACCCTATTGTACAACATGCTTCATATTGACGACGTATCTAATTATCGAGGTATTGCTTTGTAGATTTGACTAAATGCTCTCTTAATGCTTTCGATTGATACATTTTCTGATATTGGTGATGAGGTTTTTAGGTGTGAATTTTGTACTAAATAGATTAGAGTGCATATCCAAGCTAGCTCCTGACATTTATTATGTTTTAATACTAATAGCAAGGAAAAATACAAATGTGAAATTCCCCATCGATTAAAGTGCATGTTACGATATGGAAGTTCTAGGAAACACACTTTAGTCAATGTCAAAGTCAAGGTGTCGTCCTACGTGAAATATTACATCAATTAATTATGTAAAATGGATGGTGGCATTTACGTAGTAGGTATCACTTAATACGGCTTGTCGATGTCAGCATGCAATAAGGGTTGCTAATTCCATCAGTGTATTAGTAGCCAATCAGACTTAATTAGCCGCCGAAACTTTAAAACTTCGATTACCCACCGCGCCGCTTCCGTGTGTTGTCGCCTACCCCACGTCCGAGCGCTCAGCTGATTTTACGTCATCGTCGGCGACTAAGCAAGCGCTCATGAAAGCTATCAAACCGTGCGACGACGGTTTCCAAATCGTAGGGGTCAAGAAAACGGCAAAGTCGGGTATCGTACTGCGTGTAGCTAACGAACAACAAATTAAGAAGCTCGAGTCCGTGTCTGCGATTCGTTCCGCCGGTTTGCGCTTGGAAAAACCAAAGGGCCGTAGACCGCGTATCTTGGTCAAAGACGTCCCGGGTTCGATGGAGGACAACGCGTTTTTGACCTCATTATGTCGGCAAAATATTAACGGCGAACTCAAAATCGAAGAGGAGGATTTTATCAAGTCATGTAAAATTACCCGCCGACGTACTTTGCAAAACGGTCGTAAATGGATCGGTATTGAAATCGATACTAGCGTGCGGAAGCATCTCGTGTCAATTAAGGAGAAGTTGTTTATTGATTGGGCTACCTGCCGTTTTATCGATGACGTCGAGGTAGTCAGGTGCCATCTGTGTCAGCAGTTCGGACACGTGAGAAAGCATTGTGTTGCAAAGACACCTACTTGCGGCAATTGCGCCGAAGCGCACGAGAGCGACAACTGCCATCATATAAAGGAAACAAATTTTATTCCTACTTGTGTGGCGTGTAAACGTTTTAAGCAACCTCATGATCACCGTTGTGGCTCGCCAGAGTGTGGAACCTATAAAACAAAACTTGAACAACTTATTCTCAATACAACCTATTAAATAAAAGTATGGATAAGTTAACCATAGGGCAGTTGAATCTCCATAACGATAGGGTTGCGACGTCTGAGTTAGATAAATTAATTGTTGATTATCAACTTGACATAGTTCTTATTCAAGAACAATATCAAAATACCCACTTACGGCACAGGGTAGTGCAGCTGGATGGCAGGTCGCGGGCTGGAATTTATGTCACGAGATCACCTAATTTCGCAGTAACATCCATAGCTAATTTAATGACGTCACACTGTGCCGTCGCGGAGATTGCTTCGGGAAATTGTAAACTTTACGTTGTGAGCTGTTACTTTCAATATTCTGATTCAGTTACTCCTCATATTCACCAACTCCGTCACGTCTTGCAATCACTTGCGGGCTCCAAAATTATCATTGGTACCGACGTTAACGCGTCTTCATCCTTGTGGTATGGCAAGGTTAGGGCTACTGATATGGAACGGCGCTGTGCTGTTGAGGAATTCATTGCTGAAATGAATCTCTCCATTCATAACACCCCTGATGCACCACCTACTTTTTGCAGCCAAATGGGCGAATCTTGTATTGACGTCACACTTTCTAGTGCGGACGTTAGCTTGGATAGGTGGCGTGTCCTACCAGATGCGTCGTGTAGTGATCATCGCCTGATCGTGTACGAATTTGTTTCAACATTACCCCAGGGTCCAACATATTGCAATGATAGCTTTAGGTACAAGACTAAGGGTGCGGATTGGAACTTTTTTAGTTCATTATTTGCATCCCAAGCCAAGCCTTCACTCGCAGAGATCTCTCGGCCGAGGAGGGCGCTGAAATCATGTCAGATGCCTTTACTTACTGTGCCGACGTTGCTTTTGGTCGCGGGTCCGTGACTAGTACGCGTAGATGCGACTGGTGGAATAACTATCTAGTCGAACAACGTAAATGCTTTCGTAAAGCGCGCAAACAGTTAAATGGACTAAAGAAACGTCAGGTAACCGGTACCGTTTTTGATGAAGCACTGTTTGCATTTAGAGTTGCCAGGTCACGTTATAGGGCTTCGGTGGAGAAAGCCAAGGGTGATTTGCTACGGAAAGTTGTACAGAAATTAGATAAGGAGGGCCCGTGGTCGCCTCTATACCATGAGTTCAAACCCAATAGATCCGTCGATCTGGCATTCGTACAGAACATAAAAGTCAACATGTTCACACCACTGGTATTGAGGAGACAACGGAAGTTCTACTCGACGAACTTGTCCTTGACGATGTGCTCGAGACAGACAATGATTACCATCAACAGATTAGGTCGTGGGCAGCTATACCGCCTGAACCACCTGTGTCTGATCTACCGTCCATAAATGAGCTCGTAACTATTGTTAAAACTTTGCCTTTAAATAAATCATTTGGTGAAGACAAAGTCTCAAATAAAATGATAATAGAAGCATGTAAATCCGCGAACCTAACTGTATTCAACCGTTGTATCACGGAAGGCGTCTTTTCTCGTGTATGGCGACGTGGATTCATTCGCATAATCCCTAAAAATGGAAATAAAACCCCCGATGACCCTAAGTCATATCGGCCTATCACGCTTTTACCATCTTTAGGGAAACTACTTAGCGACTTATCGTTCCTCGTTTACTGCCAGGTGGACCAAAATTCCACAACAATCAATTTGGTTTCACTGTAGGAAAGTCTACTGTCGACGCGGCTCTTTCTGTTCGATCCATAGTAAATTCGTCTGAACACAAGTATATAGTAGGCATTTTTCTGGACATTTCCGGTGCCTTTGATAACGCATGGTGGCCAATGTTACTCTTAAAACTGAAAGGTCGTGGCTGTTTTAGTAACATATATAAATTAATATACACTTATTTCCTTCACGGTTCCGTTAAACTGGACCAAGCGGTCATTGTTCTCGGTCGAAGTCATTATCAATGGGATGTCCTCAGGGCTCCGTTATTGGCCCGTATTTGTGGAATTTAGGATTTGATGATTTGCTCGCGATTCCCCTTCCTTGTGGCTGTACTTTGACTGGATATGCTGATGATGGTCTTTTGCTAGTACAATCAAATACCCGCGCCGGTCTGGAGTATTTGGCTAAAGAATGCCTCAGTAGGATCTCGCGATGGTGCGAACGAAATCGCTTGACTTTTGCACCCCATAAAACTTACCAGCTATTGCTTAAAGGAAATCTAAAGTCATGGCCGTCTATTAAATTTAACAATGTTTCCGTAAAACGAAAGGAGTCTGTTTGTTACCTCGGTCTAGTATTGGAAAAAAACTTTTCTTTCATTGAACATATTAAGGCCATTAGTCAGAAAGTCAGCGTCCAGCTGTACTCAACACTCAGCCGGATGACCGGTACTCAAACGCTTGCATAGGAGAAGGTCTACATCCTCACTGATTATCATTCAAATTAACCTTTGGAAGTAGGTGTTTTCTCTTAACGGGTGTAACTACCGGTAACTAGCGTAAGCTTTCCGGCTTTTCAGGAATAATCCGAGAAAATCGATTGGCTAGTTTGGCTTGGCATGCGATAAAATATACCTGTTAATAACAGCATTGATCACATGTCCGAATCAAATAGGCAACACTTGTACAGTGCCTACGCAAAGATAATTTACGCTACCTAGTTTCTATCTGCATTCCAACTATACAGATACATCGAAAACTTTGAAAGGCTGAATTTGATCATGCCTTTAATTAGTTCTAATAACTTATTCTACACTTTACGATTATTCAACACTTGGTATTTCTGAGACAACGTGTGTAACATTTGATTCTGTAAGCTTATTTTGCTTTGATTAATAAGTTTAATTATACATATTAGTAATGCTAATATAGACTTACATAACAATCAAATGTTTGAGACACTAAACTGCCTTATATAATTATGAATTTACCCTCACAGATTCAGAATTACTAATGTCTACATGCAAAAATTGCGCAAGTCTGTCACAATACAAGTTAGCAATTACAACTTAAACTTGAAGGGATATTGTCGTGCATTAAATAATTAAAAGGACTGATTAAATTTCTCTTCACGTCCATTCCTATGGGGACAATAGCCTAGGGCTATCGTGAGGACTTGCTATGGGAAAGGTCGTGAGTTTGAACTCAGTCCCGTTGAACCTTTGTGACTCATAGGCACAGGCATTTAAATTATAGATTTGAAGGACCTAAATGAAATAAGTGAAGAATAAAATTTATTTTTAGATGCTTTCGGTTGATAAATTCGGGTTTAAAAAAATCGATGAAATGAAATTAAAAATATTATGTGATATTGCAAATTGTGTTTTGCGTTAATTTTTTTCTAGATGTGGAAAGTTGATCCAGTGTGCGGAATTTGATTAACATGCAACATATAAATTGATTAGTAATGTAGACTTGGTACAGTACCTGCGTTGGCTATAATAGTATAATGAGTCGCACCCCAGCAACCTACATTGAATTTTAAATGCAACTCTGCAAGTCTTGTAACACAGTTGACAGTTGTGCAATTTTAATGTTTGCCATGCAACAGTAGAGGTCATTGAACTAACCTAGACTAGTGATATGCATAATTCGCAAAAAAAATCGTTTACTATTTTCACGCATGAAATACAGAAAAACACAATAAAGTAAGCGAAAAAATATTGTCAACTTTATAATTCAACAAACTGCTTGTGTACAATAGGGTAGATGCCTAATTTTTATTTAAATGTCCGTCTTGTCGATTATTTTAAATCATTAGACACGTATTTTTCATTTTCTTACAGAAACGAATACTTTCGACAATATATTGATTTAAAATGTCGCGTGACGTCACTTCTATGTACACTTTATACGTAGAAATGACGTATTGTTTTATTATACGACAAAGTAAAAAAAATACGTGTCTAATATTTTTTTTAATTGCCTAACTTACGAACTAATTAGATTTTTCATTTTCATACCCTGTCATCACCCCAATTATAAGATGGCCAAAATTACGCTTAGTTCAAAATAGTTTTTAATATTCTCTGAAAAGTAAAGAGACCATAATCACCATTGATTGACCATGAGCTTTTACAAAGTGCAAGGTTGAAGCTACGGATGACAATTGAATCATAGAGTACAACTGCACCACTTGATCGTCCATTCATTGATTCATTGAGAAAATCAATTGTGTACTTTGTCTTTTCAATGGAATTATCTACACATTGCTCTGAGAAACAATTCGAACGAACTGCTACAACGTTCTCCATTACAACAACATTTTACTCAACGTTCTTGTGTACTCAATGATACCATCGTGCTCACAATATGCAAATATTGGTATGCAGTGAACGGAGACCAACCGTCTCAATACCAGATAACTAGAACCCATAAAATCCATCGTCAACCATTGGACAATCACACGACGTTACCTCCTCATGATTGGCTAATATATCTTCTATTCTAAAACTTATTGGATATTCATCTTCCCGCTATTTAATTTCGTAATCATTATGATTACAAGTAAGGACTCTATTGTTGTTGTTATAAGGTATATTTTGCGTGCTGTCAGTTAATTTGTTTGTATTAAAACATTCACTGAAATTGTTGTGGTATGCGAGGCACGCATGCGATCGCTTGTACTGAATGCCCGTGGAATACTATATGTCAGGCTAAAGCCCTGTACGGTCAGCATTCAGATTGTTTTAGTTATTTTTGGATCAGCTTCAATGGTGCTCATTGAATGCCGTTTGACAAAGACGGTGGGCTTACTTACAAGTTCTATGCAATCTAAGGGTCTACTTAAGGACAGTACGACTTTACCATCCGGTAAGATTAATCGCAGCGACTTTTATATTGCGTTTTGTGGTTGCGACGCTGCTGGTATGCATAGCTGACAGTAAAAGGTTATTGTTCTTATGGTAATTTCAGTGACAGGATAATAATAAAGGTTATGTTATGGTCCTCCGATCTCCTATTGTGTAAATCACTAAACAGTCTTTTTTATGGAAACTTTGAAACGTTATTGACATTATTCAAGCCGAGATGAATTTTAAAATTCATTGACAAAATGAATGTTAAGAAAATGTTATTTCTTAAAGTTTTGAAATACCGGAATTTTTGAGCCTTTATGTAGTTTTGAATGGGCTTAAAGTTGCATAATTTGTTACAGAATCGCTGTTATTGTTATCAATAGGATAGAAGAAACGGTTGGGTCACTTACAATTGTCTGTGTAGAGCTAAATTGATTTAGAACTGACTTCGTTAATGCAGATAATTTAGTTTCAATAAGCTACGAGTGACTAGACAGACATTGTATCGTCCTTATAAGCACTCATTCACTAGCTAAATATACCTCTAGATAACTTTGATGAATCTCCATATGAAAGTCACTTAAAAATAGAAATAACAATTATTATTTAGTACTTGCTTATACGTTGATTACTTCATACAACTTCCAAATATGTAGTCTTCGCTTAACTAAATCGACCTTTAACATTTATTTTTTTCTTTCTCATTCTGAATTTTGTAATCGTACCTAGTTCTTACTTCAATAGGAACTCAAATGAACTGACTAAAGACTGAGTGCATTTACAATACATCTATCAAACGTTTTGAGGCAAAACACAAGTGTTGTTATATGTTTATGAAATGGTAACTGGATATGTTGAAAATGCCAAGTTTTCTTCCAATTACTATTAGTTCCGTGTACCTAAATAGACCTTACTTGAGTGCTAAGTTGAGGACTATTTTCGAACATGCCAAACAGGCCATTTTCCGTCCACCGCACGATTCTAGGAACTTGTCTTACAAAATAATAGTTTCTCACTGTCATAGTGTCGTTGATTATTTATAAACAAATGCTTGGATTGGACCATTGTACTATACTCGGTAACTGACTAAGGTAAATGTAACCGTCTGAATAATGTAATCATTCATTTTTTGAATGTGATATCATAATTAAGTATGGCAGAGAGCTATGCATCGGCACGAAAGGGCCGGGTCGACGGAGTGATACCAAGGTCTCACAGATAACCGACGTGAAACAACGCTTGCGTTGTGTTTCATCGTGTGATCCTTGTCCCCGAATCCCCACAATTCCCAAATTCCTAATGGCCCCATAAAGGCGCCGATTACTAACTAAACTATTCCATAAAAAAAATAAAGAATAAA
The DNA here is from genome assembly GCA_038387885.1 of Spodoptera picta. Lineage (NCBI taxonomy): Eukaryota > Metazoa > Arthropoda > Insecta > Lepidoptera > Noctuidae > Spodoptera > Spodoptera picta. The sequence goes on from JAZHFQ010000105.1 coordinate 2,344,581, forward strand.
GAAGCTTATTCTATTTATGGTCTGTTTAAAACGATCCTATTCTCTACAATAAAATATATATAGAGTTTGTTTTAGTGGAAATGGAAAATCATTTATATTAGTAAACTTATATATTAGTAAACTTTAATGTGTAACAATGAATTTCCTTATCGGCTCTAGGGCTGTAGTGATGAAGGAACCACGTAAAGACTGATGTAAAAACAAATGTCTTCTAGTTAAATTACTTAAATTACTACGAAGTTACTTGAATAGTAATTTTTTTAATCATTGCTATATTGAGGTAAATTTGAAAGTGCTTTACTTCAATACCAAATTAACAATTTGTGGTAGATTGAGATATAAAGATGAGTTTTGGTTATAAGTATCTAGAAGTATTGAATCAGTATTTTGACTAAAACCGATACGTACAGTGGTTTTAAAAAAAATGGTTTAGGTAGTGATGAGAGATTCCGAGGAACTGTGTTATCTCGACAACATTGACGTCATCAATTGCGGTGACGCTCACCTTCCGTGGAAGCCGGTACGGTGCAACTATGATGCCGTTAGAACCCCATGTCATACTTCACATGCTCTCGCTCACTTTTTATAACGATTTTCAAATCGATTGTCTCAACACACTATCCCACACGTTCAGTACCGTTGAAAAATCACACGACACGACAATCGATTTGATATATTCGCATAAATCGATGGACACAGTACAACGGTCATCTATTAGGGTTGTGAAAGTAAAAATAAATTCCGATACTCATTATTACTAATCGATATAAATATGTGGAATAATTATTCGATGTTTATGCTAATGGAAACAATGTGTGTGTTATTCAATAAGTCTATTTCACCTTTGGCATTTGGAATGGTGCTTTAGAAATCAATGTAACGGCCACTTCGACTCGCGTATGGGAATCGTCCAAAATAAATAGTCACGAAGTGTGCTTTGTATTCTTTATCATTTAACAAGTCTTCGACTGTAAATTCGGTAACAAAGGCATATCGAGAGGTTGCGCAAAGGCCTCTCGTACCAGTGAAAGTGTCGTAGCCACCACTGTTTAGCCTTTGACAAATCATGCGATAAATTCTTTCACAGCACAAACTATGATAAATGTAAGAAAGCCTTGACCCCATAAATAAACTGAACACAAAATTAAATAAAACTTTAAAACTCGATTTAACTCGTCGAGTACCGTCATTATAGAACAATAGGTTGCGGTCACCGGTGACCGCTTGGTGTTTGACAGTTTAAATCAAATCACTTTGAATATACATTATACCTCTACATAGCATACAAGAACAGCATATGATAAGAGAGCCATTATATAATCAGAAAGACTATCGACAAAGTAAAACTACTACGAAACCTACTTGAACTTAATCTAGGTATGCGATAAGAGTGATTAGATACCGATACCGGGTGTAGAAACGGGTTGGCCGTTCCCGTGAAAGGAACGCAGATGACATACCGAATAAGGCAGTACTAGTACCGTTGAAGTACTCGAACTGGCACTTTTTATCACATAACGGGCCATCCCTAGACTGTATGTAATTGCAATAAATTGAAGCAACTAATACCGTGTATTTATCAACAAAAAGAAGTTTATTTACCTCTCCAAATAACGGATACCATCGATAATTATTAATTCATTTTATTGCCATTTATACCTATTACGTTTTCCTGTTGTGAATGAAAGTGGATTTTTGTGCGAAATCCGGTTGTACTAACTCGTATTATGCGTTGCGATTAAAATCTTGCCTCTAAAGTACATGATGCACTTTTAAGTAATTGACAAACGTTTTTGAAAGTAATGTATTCAGGAATTTTATCTACCTACCAGTATAAACTGGTCTGTAAGATTAGATACATAGATAATAGGTACATATAACAAGACTATTTCATTGTCCTTACAAGGTTGTTGAGGAGAATCTAAAACACTAGCTACAAACGCCTTAAAACTGCTATCAGGTACTCAAAAGTAACCAATACGACGTGAATGCTAATTGTTATCCGATACGAAGACCGCCTCTTACACCGTTGCGTAACCTTTATTCACCGCCGAGCTAAAAGTCCGTTACATTAATTGCTAGTTATAAACATGTGAATATTTTATTGGTGTGCTAAATGTGGTACACGATATTTGAGCATCTGTACGACCATAAAAACAAGTAACTTTTTTATACATCGGTTTGAAGGTTATGTAATGGTGAATTATTATTGTATTGTTATTATTCGACATGTGTACAGATCAACAAGTGTGGTAAGTATATTAAATGTGTAACACATTTTGCTAATCTTTTTTAAGTAATTCAAGATGTCTGTTTCGTCGAAATCGTTTTAGTATTTTCACGCAACGAAAACCAACTTTCGCGCATCGAGCATACAATGCAATGCCTCGAAATAAAACGTGTAAACCTTTTGTGAATAAAATAGAGCTAAAGAAAGCCGTGACAGTCAATCATCATAACTTACTCAGCGCGACATCGATACGCCTTTTAGATGCAAAGAGACAGTCACAAGTCTCAACTATGTAAGAGGAGGCCTCATAAAAATAAATATTATCACCGTACATTCGTAACACGACGTTCGAATGCCAAACATGTATAAATAAGGTATCGATAGACACAGAACGCGAAACGATTTTCAAAACACGAGCTCATTGTTACAACTCTCGTAACAAAGTATAATGTGTGTCAACATTCACAGAGGAACCACTTGCGAACTGTACACTGTACAACGCACTTAGAATTTGAATAAATATTTTGGTTCTTGAACTAAATAATAGACGTTCATAGTTATTACAAACGTCTTTAAAACTAGTCTTATAATATAATATGCGCTCGCAGCTATCTTGTACAATAACTAGGTATTAATGGGTGTTTTTGAACTTTAAACTTAACAGTATTATTTTAAAGTTCAATTTGTCATGCACAGTAACGGACCATAGCGGCACGTCTGTCATTCCTCGAAGCAAGGTAGACAAAAGTGAATCCATCATAGGTAGGTTCACATTACGCCAATATGTTACGAACCCGTGTAACAGGACGCGAGCCTGTTGTCGTCAACCAAGTGTAGTTGCCCCTTTACTTAACGCTAAAACTTGAACATTAAACTATTACCTATACCATAGTTTTTACATGACAGAGTCAATGAATCAATAATAATTTCTTTCAAATGATTTAAAATCATCAGAGCCACTGTTTCTAAGGAAATATTATTACCAGGAAGCGAAACTGGTTTTGCATGTATGCTTAAAGCGATCGCAGCGCCATTAATGACAAGTTGTCAACTAACCCTATACACCATCTTACCATCAAAGGCATCTTTGGACAATTTTTATAGATTACATGTAATTTTTAGAAGAGTAAAATTTCGAAACACATTCTTTAATAGGAATTACTTTAAAACTTGTGTGAAAGATTCGACAAAAAAGCAGAAAAAATAGCAAATATACAGTTCTCAAAGAAATTAAAGTCACTCAGCAATCAAACTGCGATCGAATAGCTCAATTAAAGTCGAAAAACGGTATCTGTTATATTAACGAAACATCTGCAAAAACTACGAGTGTAAAGAATGTTAATAATCTTAGAAGGATTGACACCAAAAACTTAGATACTCGCAAAAAAGTATTGCAGTAAGAAATTATAGCTGAGCTTAAACTCAACGCTAAAACAGAACATGACGCCTTTTTATCCCCGAAGGGGTTACGCAGAGGTGCACATTACGACAATTAATGCCACTGTACAATGTAACATCCACTTTTCACTATTTATGTTATGAGCCCCATGTAATGCAATATAATAATAAAGGGGGTGAGCCTATTACATATACCGGGCACAATTCCAAACTCCGTGCTACTAAGTACTGAGATTTTTTTTTTAAACCCAGTAATATTTACCCGGGACATACAGACCCGGGAATTGTACTCTTGCCTGGCAATTGCAATTGCGACCACTCGGCCAACAAAGCAGTCAAAGCTGAAATTATGGCGTCTTTTAAAAAACAGTGTTCTATTTTTTAAATCCCTTTTACTAGGTCGACAACACACTAGTGATACCTTTTGTGGAGGTGACAACCATAGACTACGGTAACCGCTTCACATCAGGTAGACCCAGCTACATACCTATAGTCCATCTGTTTAGGTAATTAACTAAAGGTAAACAAACAAAACCACGTGACACAGAGATACTTAACCTTCTATTACTACAAATATTTCTCGTGTTTTAATTTAAACTAAATTCACTTTAAAATCGTTCATTTGTCACACACAGACATACAAGTACAAATGCCTAAATCGTACAAGAGCCTAGCCTATGGGTCTATTTCATTATCATTTTTAAATAGAAACTATTCTGAATCTGATGTACGGATTTCTTTCTTGTACGGATATGTGTCTTTGGGCCAAGTTTCTTCAATATATTTGAACACATTAATTAGAAACGATGAATAACCTAAACTTAAATAACTTAATAACAAAAACAAAACAAAGAAACAAGATTTTTTAAATATGTTGTGTGTTTTGCGCAGAAATAAATTGCTTTTCTTTCTTTCTTCTTTCTAGATAAATTCAATAAAATAGGAACGCGAGCGCAAACGACGAGAGAGCTGTCAATGGCGCCTGTTAACCGACTAAACGTAATACACGCTACTTTCATTGTCGCGCTACATCTTAATTGTACTCTTTAATTTGACAACATTATCTAATGCTTCGTTCATAAAGAAAGGTTTTGGATACCTGGGATTTTAGGCTCTTTGTGGTGTCTATTGTAATGAAATATTATATTATTTAATAAATGTTATTAAATTATTATGCTCAAGCAGATATATATAATATTTACTAAGAAATAAGTGAAAAGGAACAGAAACATAACATTTAATAGAGAAAACTGTCGTAAAAATGGAAACAATTTTATTTTCTTATGAAGTATTTTGAGTCATGGAAATGTCAACTATAAAGAACTCTTTTTATGGTTTGTTTACAAATAGTTAACTACCTAAACAGACGGAGTATAGTGGTATAGAAAATGAGTTGTGTAGGTACTACCTACCTAGAGGTATAATAAAATTGTAGATAGATAGACACATACTTCTTTCTAACAAATTAAATAATTTACTGTAATATAAGTATTAGAACTATTGTTAGTAAATAGAATATCGGTTTCAAAATATTTTAATATAAAATAAATGTACAATTTCAAAATGAATGAATTATATTCATTTAAAATTTTACCTACATAGAGGTATGTTTTAACATGACTTAATTATTTATGAACAATTACCGTACGTAGTTAATTACGTGAGTAAGTACTGAAAACGTATGTAATTAGAGGTATATTATGATATTCTCAACATTCGTGCTTCGATTGAATATGCATTATTATTTTCATGCGAGTAATATTGGACTGTTCATTTTCACGTCAAACAATTGAATACTATTTTTTAAACTTTTTTTTACTTAAACTTTATGGAATAAACCGGTAAACGAGCAGACGGATCACCTGGTCGTAAGCAATGTACGGTTGGCGCGGTGGCTGGGCAACAACTGACTGCCGCATGCCGTGCAACGTGTCGCGGGTTCGATTCCCGCACGGAACAACTCTGTGTGATCCACAGATTGTTGGTTGGGGTCTAGGTGTCATGTGTATGTGAACTTGTATGTTTGTAACCGCACCCACGACACAGGAGACAAATCCTAATGTGGGGGACACCGTAAGGGGGCAACGTAAATTCTAAAAAAATCAAAAAAAATGTCGGCGATTGTCACGAGTGCGATCATTGAAGTTCTTGGTGATAGTCTGGAATCTGGAATAGTGCCCGAAGTTTGGTAATAGGCTCATCCTCTATCACATTAGAGTTATAACATAGACGTTTAACCTCACATTTTTATTAATACTTATTAAATTTGACGGGGTCCTGCTATCTCTAAAATTAACAAATATCTAGAAAAACATCATAGAATTCTCTCAAAACAGTTCAAAATCAAATTGAAATTATTTTTTTATTACTATAATTCGTACCTCCGGTGCTATACAGTCACTTATATGTATTGCGGGGGCCCGCGCTCAACTGAACAATGAAACGTTGTTTTTCCTAGTGCATGCCGTCCAGATTAGCACCAAAACCGTAACGACAGTAATGCCCTCACAATGTCAGTTTGCTTACTACACAAATGACAATAACGCACCAAGTAAAGAGGTGAATTTGGAGTATCCTTTCATAATCAGTTAACGTTTAGTTTTGACAAAAATTGCATAAGTGACGATATTGCACCGTAGGTGCGATATGTCTTTATTATTTATTTGATTAAGTTAACATGAATATTAGATATAATTGACATGGATATCTAATCAAATTTAAATAAAATAAACATATACCTACATCTTAAAAAAAGGAATAATAATAAAAATGCTATCTTAAGGCATCAAAAAAAAATTTTCCTCGTCGGTATCGAATTGAATAAATACATTTTTAAGAATAGTTTTTCGTTTCTAGAAACGGATTTCTTGCATTCATCTATTATGTTGATACAAAAAAAGTATGTTCATGGTAATGTAGTTTCTGCGAGATAGCAACAGATGGTACACGGTTACTCGTAATTATAAATAAATTGTCGCATCTGTATTATATTTTTGCAATGTTTTATTTACATTATAATGAAAAGCTTAAGACTAGACCCTTGGCGGGTGGTGATCAATAAATCCACGACCTCTTATATTTAATAACAGATCACTACATTTATAAATAAATAAGGACTCAGATCGTGTTTATTTAAGTTTCATTTTTCAAGAGTTATCTGTTACAGTTCGAAACTGTAGAATAAAATTGACATTTGACAGTTTTTAGTATAGAAGAATTGAGAAAAAATCCCCTCGCTCTGTACCATAGTCTGAACCAGAGCCGGATGTGAGAGGTCGCCGTCGCTGATCACATCGCTGAGTGAGGATACGGCGGTGCTCAGCCCACACAAGGCACACCGCCACCGTATGCTCAACGCTCCACCGTGTCTAATATCAACCCTTAAAGCATTAAAGTTCTCAATACGAAAATAGAAACTAGAAATAAGTTTTAAATAAGAATAGATTGGTATTAACAGTATCAAAACCATGCCCTTTAAAGGAACATTTAACCCAAGTACTTTGCGGTATGCATTTGAAGCCACTTAATCATCATCAACAGCCTATAAGTAGCCACTTCTGACCAATGGCCTCTTCTCACATGGAGAAGGTTTGAGCATTAATTACCACTCTTGCACAATGCGGATTGGCGATTCCAAACTTATAATTAGAAATTATAAGCCCAGATTCCTTCACGATGTTTTCCTTCACCCTTTGTCAGTGGTGTCTAGATAATCTTAGAAAGTAGATATTACTCGACCAAAGTGACATTGGTACTTGCCGTTGGTAGGTTTCGAGCCCGCACTCCCATGCATGGCATCTTAAACCTGCGGCTATCACATTTTTAAGCCACTTAACTTAATACAACACCTAAAGAAAGTTATAATATACTAGCTTTTACCCGCGGCTTCGCTCGCGTCATAAAAGGATAAAAAGTAGCCTATGTGACATATACCAATACACACAGCGCCATCTATACCAATACTTTTTTCAAATCTTTCCGGGATAAAAAGTACTCTATTAATAATATATATGCTTTATTGTACACCACACAATTGTAATACACAACACAATATTTCCTAAAACAAAATAGTGTACAATGGGCGGTCTTATCGCACAAGGCGATTTCTTACAGACAACCTTTGGATGGAGCAGCAACAGGAGTCTGAAATGGGTCGTCAAGTGTACATTAACATAGACATACAAGAATACTAAAAAATAAATAATATATATAAAAAACAATATGATACATATGAGAATATGACTGCCTCGTTGGCCGAGTGGTCGCAAGTGCGACTGCCGGGCAAGGGGTCTCGGGTTCGAATCCCGGGTCGGGCAAAGTATTACTGGGTTTTTAAAAATTCTCAGTAATAGCACGGAGTCTGGAAATGTGCCCGGTATATGGCAATAGGCTCACCCCCTATTACATGGGACTCGTAACATAAATAGTGAAAAGTGGGTGTTACATTGTACAGTGGCATTAAGTGCCGTAATGTGCACCTCTGCCTACCCCTTCGGGGATAAAAAGGCGTGATGTTATGTTATGTTAATATGATACATATATTACAAAATGGTGTGTGTTGGTGTATGTGTGTGTGTGTAGGTGTCTGGTTAAGATAGGAAATAAAATTATAAAGAGAGGTAATGCTCTTTAAGAAGTCTATTATTTAATCCGGACTTCTAACTTTTCGTCTGCAAAAATTCAAAGCGATCGGTTTAGCAGTTACGGCGTGAAAGTGGAACAAACAAACAAACTCATTTTCCGATTTATAATATTACTAGCTTTTACCCGCGGCTTCGCTCGCGTCACAAAAGGATAAAAAGTAGTCTATGTGACATATAGCAATACACACAGCGCCATCTATACCAATAATTTCGTTTTCCCTTGATAATATACATTTTTTCCGGGATAAAAAGTACCCTATTATTTAATCCAGGCTTCTAACTTTACGTCTGCAAATTGCTGGTAAAATAGTTCAAATTAATTCAATTATTTGACCTTCTAATAGAAATCGATTGGTATATTTATTAAATAGAAGACTTGATATTAAATATCCTACTAAAATTGTAATTATAATTAAAATAATTAAAGTATGATCATGAAAAAATATAATTTGTTCTATTAAAGTAAAAAGTGGAACAAACAAACAAACAAACAAACAAACTCACTTTCCCATTTATAATATTATAGTAAGGATAGTAAGGATTAAAACCTATACAATACGTTGGTAGAGCCTAGCATTAGCAAGAAGAGTTACTATTTATAGATGTGAATCCACATTATTATTAATACAATTACATTGTGTTAGAAGTCAAGTATAACTACGTCACACTCAATTGATATTTGATACAATAATAAATTATATTAAACAGTCAAATCGGTCTGTTCAATCTATTCGTTTAGACTACTTCACTATTATTCTTAGAGGTATAAAAGAGTACCCATGGAGTTCCTTGATCTTTCTTCTCCATACGAATTATTTACATTTTTGTTCGAGTACCTAGGTACCTAGGAGAAGCTATCTTCTCCATATATGATGATTATGCCTTAGAAAATTATATTTCTTTTAACCACATATAATAACTTGGATAAAGGAAAGACACAAGAAAATGTTGAAGGATAATAATCTTTAATATAAACTGAGGTACGAGAGAATAATGTAACCATTTTTGAGAGATTTATGAAGGGAAATAAGAGCCATTTTTGAGTATACTTCATGAATACTGGTTCTATCTCCAATTCATTATCGCAAATGGTTTTAGTCGTTGATACAAAGCCGGTACCTTAACAAAAGAATGTACTATTTTCAATAAATTACTATTTACCATACATACAGAAAACCAAACCACCTCTTGCCTCTTGGCACACTTTGTTCCCGTACTGTCTTGAGAGAATCAGCAAAAAATACTTACTATCTTCTGTCCTACTCACACTTATCAACAATCAACTATTCTCCTCTCTGTCGCTACCGTTACTAAACTTTAGAATGCATATAAAAACGGCTCGTCTGTTCGTTTCCCTTTTGAAAATGGAATACAGATAGATGATATAATGAGATTTTTTGTACTGGTCACATTGAATTTTGTAATATCAAAGTGGGTAACACTAACAGTCCAATGTGTTTTGGCTTTCGATGAAATTATGTTATGACCAAAGCAAACGTTTTTTTTTAATATGTCAAATAAGTGCAGTTTCTAACAGGTTAATCTTCTCGAAATGCTGAATGTTTTTAAAAGATTTTTAACTCAACTCTTGTAAATAAAGTCCAAAATGAAGGCTGATGGACAGGCAGTCGCTATACATTTCCTAACTTATTCCCTAGGGAAATCTTACAACCAACCGAAATTTCGCAAAACTCTGCGCAAAAAGTTTCCACACTTCGTGTTTACCAAACACCGTTGACACTTAAAGTTCGTAGAAACATAAAGTCGAGGCATCATGTTGTTGAAAACATCACTATTGTTCAGGACACTTCGTCGAAAAGTCGTAATGTTATATCTTTATTGAACTATTAAGCGGAGAATGCACCAACTAACTCGATGCAATAAGTTTTAAACCTCTATAAAAGTGATCAAGTGTGTTTAGTATTTCGATTAAACTCAGTCTTTTAATAAAAAAGGACTTATCTATCAAGTGAACTATGCATTACAATCAATTTTGAAAATTAAATGGAATTCTTTGGGCTCACCTCGGACCTCCCTTACTTTCGTCTAACTTTTTTCATGAATCGACAACGTAATAATTAAAAAAAAAACCTACCTGACAATGTATACAACTGAAATATGAATCTAAACTGCATTATTTGTCAGTTGGGATCATTAAATGCATCCGGGACCATTCTGTAGGATCAGAACTCGTCGTAAGAACTATGTATGGATCATTTTTCAGCATTGTTTTCGTTGTTGAAAAGTGAGATGAGGTATTCATGGTGTCAAGTATGATACTTACTACAATGACCAGTGTAAAGGGAGATTTATAAGACTATGAAACAAGATCTCTATAGCTTGAACTTTTAATTAAAAACCGTTAATATAAGGGCTAGTAACATTTTGCTAAGTCATTTAACATGCTGCGTGTCTGTTTTACACCATTTAGAAATTATAACATTTCTGCGTTAAGTATAATGCATATACGAATATGATAAATGACATCTTTTCATTTTAGACTTGCTTATAATCCTGTCACTTTCGCACTATTGCGATATTGCGAATGTAAGATAGGGATAACATATCAATGCTATGTTAGAAGTCTTGTTTAGACCCAGTTCTAATTTCGGGGAAGGATGACAGTGTAATATTTAGCATGATAGGAACTAATATTATGTATCTTCATCCATAGATAAAAATGGTTTTGTGAATGTTTGTCATTGACCCAGTAGACTTAAATATTTGGTGCCTACTGAAATTCGTTTTATCCTGGAGACGCTTTCAGTTTCTGATAGAATACAAGAGACTGGCATAATATTAATATTATAACTGAGAGGAGTTTTCGTTATGGAATGAAAGAAATTTTTTGAAATTATTGTAAAAAATCCTTGAAAATCACACGCTTCTTGCTGAAAGTTGTAGTATTGGTGGATTTCAGGGGGCGTTTCAGTCGGGGGCGTTGGCCACCGGCAGATAAGGGTAATTTTCAGAGGCGGAGCTGAAAATGCTATAAAATATTTAGAACAAAGGGGGATAATCCACGCCTGTCTCTGATGGCAGTTTAAAAACTGAATATACTTGTATCAAAGGACAGGAAGAAATTATCGCGAAAAATTATTGTTAAAGCAACGAAACTAACTGAAATATTTCTTTGGATTAGATGGGGATCATGAAGAAACTACGAACCAGAATAAATTATGAGAATTTTTCAGCAAGAATTGGCATAAAAAAATCCTAATCAAATGCTCAGAAAAGTTAAAAATATGTGTATTATATTCTCGTACTGCAATATTCATCCCGTTACATATTCCCGACAAAGTTCAGACTACCTATAACTAATCAGTTAACTAAAACCAATTAATCATTGAAATGCCACTATTGAATATTATAAAAAATAATAGTAAAGCGGTTACTACAGTGACCACGAGTAATTTAAAACGTTTACGCATATTATGTCAGTCTCCTTATAAGGGAGACATTTACAAATTTTACTACGATGTTACGATACCGTGGGAGTAAGCCGGCGCGCGCGCAGGTGGGAGGGAACGTAAATGTTCAACATGAACTTTTTTCGAGCGCTCGCGTTGATTAGCATTGTAACCTGCCTGCATGTGTGGTTTTGTATGAATTCTGCCGATTTTTTTTTGTGTAAAATAATACTTTTTAAAATTAATCTCTTAGAAATGTTTACCTTAATAGTGTTGGTTTTTTTTTCATATATACAGTACATAGATAGTAACTAGTGTTCGTTGCTTTGAGGTTATATTTTTATAGAAATCCGTCGCAGAAACACTCGCATTTGAATACCGTAAAGACTGTAGCGTAACGAAATAGTCCACAGTTTTGTGAATTCTATCAAAAGCCCGCAATAGCTCCAATTCAGCTTCAAACTAGAATTTCATGGAATGTTTTACTTTGAGGGCTCAAACTCTAAAAGTTACAAATATATTGCTCGTCCTGCACTCGCTCGGTTTCAGTCAAATGTAGTAGAGACATATTTTAGGTAACCTACGAATAGTTTCCTCGGAATGATGCCATCAAAGTTGTTCAAAACCATACTGAATGTTAGTAAGCTTTGAAGAGGTACAAATTCAAAAGCTGTGGAACTGCAAACTGCATCAACATTCAACAACATTCAACTCTGTGAAATCGTATAATTTAGTAAACATTTTTATCATAAATATTTCGCAATAAATCCAGAATCAAAAATGACAATCTAACGCATTTCGCACAATTCTATTTCGCATTCCTACGCACTGCCATTGAATGAAACAGAAACGTATCCGAGACTGAGAGCCCATTCATAAAAACGATACCTAGTTCTAATACATACTAGCGAATACTTGGCACTCCCACACAAACGCATTAGTACGAAAGGTACCTGTCGCGAACGCACACAGACGCATAAACAGGTTCAAAATACCGTGGTAGTGGTGACTGTGTGAACCGGAGTTCCATGCAACGATGGTATACGAGAGCAAATAAGTTTTGATACTTGAAAAGAAATAGCATAGTATCATATTTGAAAATGCATTTTTTTCATGAATCTTTTTAATATTTTTTTCACATAATTGTGTATAAGTTGACTTTCTTTCGGATCTTTCTTGGTACCTATCTCTACAGGTATATTGTTTTTAACTTAATTTTTATTCTCTTTGTTTTCAGGTAAGAATAACAACTATTCAGCGCTGCTTATCTGTTATTTAATGTTGGAAATTGTAAGTAAACTAATGTCTAATTGTTATAAATTACATAGTAAATATCTACCTCTATATTAAATAATGTCAATGGGAAGAAAATTAAGTATCTATCTACAACTTTGAAGAGTCATAAAAATTGATAAAATATGTCTAGAGGTAGAAAAAGGAGACTATGTAGGTAATTACTTCGAAAGGCTATGGTCTTTTTAAAATTATTATTATTTTAAAATTATCAAGACAGTGCACGCAGAACTCATCTCACGTGAGATGCCACCGGGTCACCCAATATCCCTGACAGATGCTGTACCGGGGCGCAGCGAAAGAGAGAAAAAGATGCACTTTTTTCTATACCCATCCCTTTCTTTTATAAAAATTCGTAACATCGAACACATGTTACATAGTCCTTAAGGATATCCGAAGTTTTTACGAAACACCCACATCCTGAAGAAATGGTACCTAAAAACTCTGAAGTATTACCAAATGTTTGAAATGAACTAGACTAATTAATTAGTGTGGGAACTGAGAATTAGTGTACGCATGTACTGGCATCCGCATGTATATCTACTTCGTTATCATGGGATTGTAAATGATGCGAGTAAGAGGGACAAACGTAGTTCCCAGAAAGGGTTGGATGTTAAATCAAAAGTTTGAGAACTCTGTGGTATGCTTTGTGTACCACACCTTTGATTCGAACTGTCTCTGTGATACTAGGAAAGAGCTTGGTTGCAATAAAATTATTTGCGAAATGTCGAAATAGACAGTGCCGAAATATTACTAACATAACGGTGTAATGCTATGGAACAGATTTGAAGTTCCAGCTTAGGGGATTCACAAAGTTTTCATAAAAATACGGTATGCTAAGTACACAAGCACGAAAAATTCGGATATTACGTCCAACAATAACTTAACTATAATTATGAAGTATAATGATGCAACGAATTCCATTACAATTACTTATATCGGCGAAATACTATGTACTATGTAGTTGAAAGCCAACGGCGAATATTTTTCATTACCTCTATAAATGATGCTTATAATGCTTTATAATTGAAAAGTCTGTTCGAGCATTGTCTGCATTTTTCATTTATTTGTAAATGGTACCTATAATTATTCGGACATGTCAGCAAGATTTATTATTTACCATAATGCCATTAAATAAACACAACACACGGAACAATTTTGATACTTGTGTATCTAGTATGCAAGATAAAAACTAGACACATTATGTAAGGACATTAAAAGAACATGTTTAAAGACTTTTTACGTGTAGCATCCGTATCTTCACGTTTCATCTCGCAGAGAGGTAAACAGAATAGTTTATCTCGACATCTTGTAACGTTATTAAAATATTCATGCCTTCCCAGACGATGTTATGATAAATGAACCGAGTTGTGCATATTACAGTCTATGTAGATTGCTATGCATAATAATAAAATCATCTTAATACAAGTTCTTGCAGGAACTAGAATTTCCTTTAAAATCAGCCTACATCAGTCGATTTTATTAATAAAAGTATGTGTATCTAAAACATTTCAAGCTAATCAAGTCAGCCTTCTCATTAGAATACCTAGATTTTATTATGGGAACAAAACTAATCTTCTTGATTGTTACAATACAAAACACACACAGAATAATACAAAAAGACACGAAATAATATTTATTTATTGCAAAATCTACATACATAGCGGTATTATACTACTAGTAGAGTACATCACCCTGTTAGGTCGCAGCAATTTAACTTATAAATCATAACCAACTATCAATATAGTGTGAAAATTTAGTTTTAATCCAAACAAGAACGATGATATATTGATATAATATATCAATTTATTTTATATAATATATCAATATCTATAATATATTATAATATAATCAATTGATATAATATATCAATATCTGCTTCGAAAATACATAATATCTGTATTTTCGATCTACCTCTAAAACAAACGTCAGAATTTTCTAGAATTCAAGATCTAAATAAACTGACTAAAGTACCAGACGTTCATAAGTTAAAGGAATCCAATGGATGCAGTGATCGAGTGGATTACAAATCAGAAAAGTCGCATATCAATTCAGACGCGAGTGAAATATTTATTTACCAAACTAAGCTAGATATCAACGCAAAATATATTAAAATTCTATACGCATTTTATTTGCATACGTTTTGTTTCTAACTCGCGAAATTCCACAGTAAAGCTGTAATAATAAATAATTTTATATAGATACTTATATCTTTTTATATTGGTATCTCTTTCTAAAATCATATTTCGCCTCCTCGCACGTTTTGCACGCGTAACATAACATAACGCCGTTTTATCCCCGGCATCGTAGGGGGTAGGCATCGTAGAGGTGCACATTACGGGCCCTCAATGTACAATAGAGGTATAACACCCACTTTTAACTATTTATGTTATGATTCCCATGTGATAAGGTGTGACTGTGAGCCTATTGCTATATACCCGTCACAAACCCAGACTTCGTGCTACTACTGAGATTTTTTTTAAAACCCAGTAATACTTGCCCGAACCCGAGACCCCTTGCCTGGCAGTCGCACTTGCAACTACTTAGCCAACGAGTCTGTCAGCAGGCAGTTTTGCACGTGTCCTGATAGTTAATGGGTTTGACTTTGATCATGTAGCTAACTGTGGATTAACTAAATACAGTTATTATTTAAAGAATTTCTCCAAATCTCAACATCTTGTCTGATAATTAAAATCATGATGTTTGCCATAAAATCTTAAAGTAATCAAAGCCAGAATAAAAGCCTTTCAACAAAGTAATGTTATACCAGGGCTAAGTACGTAACAGAGTGTAACATGGATATGTAACTCCAACATTCAGCTTGAACATTATTTTAATGCTCATTTAATGGACTCCTTCGCAAACCTTATACCTGGGAATATTCCTTTAGCATTACATGTTTAATCCTGTAAACGATATTCAATATATTGTCAACATCGTTACCGAGACGTCCGATATCAATGCAAGTCGTAAAGATTCGGTTTTTCGGAAAGATTCGAAAGGCATTAAACGATATTGGATCTTATGCAAATGAAGCTAAGTATGATAATCCGACAATGACGCAAAATTAATTGTTGGACTTAGTTCGTATCAACGTAGAACTGTAATATAAAACCATGGTACGACATTAGGAAAAAATGTGCAAGCTCTCTTGTAACTTAATATATTAGGTAATACAAAATGTATTGTAGGTACTTACCATCTCAAACAAATCTAGTTTACACGTGTTGCGAACTTGCTACTTTCAACGGGGATTCATTTAAGGAATATGTACCCAAATAATTATTATGATTGCATCAGCAAACATTATCGTAAAATTAAAACTAAATCTCTCGCAAAACCGATTAAATTAATGTCATACAGCTAACTGCTTTTAAATCGATTTCCATTATCAATAAGCAAAAGGAAGGCGCAACGATATTAAAAATCTTCCAAAAATCGGTTTATATAATATTTTTCTCGGTACCGGCTTAATTACTCTGACACTCACTGCATTCCTCGGCTTTGCATACAAGCCACAAATGTAGGAACATTAAAAATTCGCGATAAAAAATGCCGTGGACGGCGCGGGGGCTTAATGAACAGGTTTCTGTGCAAATAAAACAAGTGATCGTGATGTCGTGTCCTCTCATTCGGATCATAACCGCCGCATTCATTCATGCTGCCACTAAAACGGGTAAAACTTGTACTGGAATCAAGCGAGCTCACTAATTTTAGTATCGCGAATGTCATTTTTTAGATTATCGTCACCCAAATTCATATCTTGGTTGTTAATTATATTTTTTCTTGGAAGTCTGCCCTTTTCATTTTAGAAATCGGAATAATTAGCTTTCATTAAATTAGCTTTAAGCTATAAAATAGTAGCTAGATTTTACATGCAAAATTGCGCATCATGTAAGAATTTCGGGAATTAGAATTTATAGGATCCACGCATACAAGTCGGTCATCGTTTACCGTCACCATGTCTTGTTTTCCATCGACGTGAGCTGCTTCAATAAACTAAAAACTGTATTAATATTAAACACCGATGATTTTTAGAATATATTTGAGTCGACATTGATTTTCGTGTCCATGCCAGAGGTGTGTGATGAATACTTAATACAGACTAAGTCTAATACTGCGATTGAAACAAATAGTTTAGTACTTTATGTGTTTCTTAGGAAAATTACGCGCAAATATTTTCTAGAAGTATTCAAGAACTGCCTCAGTGGTCGAGGAATTCTTAGTCGAGTTCGATGTGAAAAACAAACACGAGGTCTCCAAACCCTCTTTAAAGAAAATATTAAAATTAATATCAAATCAGGATCAAATAGCATTTCGACGACAAATACAAAACGATGTGGAATACACAAATAGTCGAAGATGGGATAATCATCTTAAGTTTAAAGCACCATCTAATAAAAATGCGTGAGGTCGAAGCGTGGGTTAAATATAAGGTATTATTTAAATAACTTGTTAACTTTAGGGATTATAAGCTCCAAAAGGTAATTTAATGTAGCTCAACATTCACGATTTGTGAATAAACAATAGACTTACATAACACCTATTGTATTTTCAAACGGTAGAAAGAGTTAAGCTGTCCATGTTTTATACAAGTACAAGAATAGTCTAAATGTAAAAAATCTACCAAACATCAATAACAGTTCTGGAAAATCAAAGAAAATTAATGTTTTTCCTGATACCAAAAACGGATCCAATCCTTACGCTACAGTCTCTCTTTGAAAAGTACGTGAAGAATTATAATTATACAGTAACTTTAGTCAGGAAAATATAAACAAGAATTCCGACTACCCAATAAGGCAAAGGTAGCTTCCAGCTAACTCAGAATTACTTAAAAATAAATTCCTTACTAACAATTGGTTTACATTTGAAGTCACCTCATTTACCCCGCCGCATCACTTGAAGGGGACCGATAATTAAATGAACAACAGCATACGGGCACAAATAGACTGACCGATTAAATGAACTAAATGTGTTTCGACACTTACAATGATAGTTTCTTTGATGGATAACATTTATTTTTAACCCGTATTCGACCAAGAAATTCATCTTTGTCACCCTTTTGTTTTTGTGCGATGATCATGCCAATTTAGGCCCTATTAACAGAGAGGTGTAAACAGGTAGATAATATTTTTTTTTAAATTCTTGATCAAACACCCCTCACCCTTATATTAGGCCGTTTATCATCAATTGTCTTCGCTATATTTCAATCCATACGTTTAATCCCAGGTATATTCTGTACTTATTGTGTCCATGCCGACGTTGTGGTTTTGCATACCCAAAATATATCTCGGCCACTCTCAGGATATTCTATCAGGGATTGAAGGTGTTACTCAAGCTTCCCCCGAAGCTCAACGGCTTACATGTGACCCTTTGTGTCAAAGTCAGATACTTGACCAAAATTGCCTGTCTGCAAGGCTGACCGCAGGTACATATTGTACGTCAGCTTAACTATGAAAATCATTTTCGCTGTAAGCTTCTATGAAGGTACTGTCAGTAGCATTCTTGTTTCCACGTATACTGACCGAACATGGATTGACAATTTCTAAACTGGATTTACCATGAACAACAAACAGGAGTCTATAAGGAGATGACGGTTTATCGGAAATGCAGATAGGATTTTGCGTCGATCCTAACTACCCGTCTAACATAAAAGGGCCTTCCATATTCTCTTTTCACAGTTGTTTTTCTTTGAAGCAAACGGAAATAGTTTTGTATTTTAAAGAAATCTTTGACATATAGATGACGTTTTAGAATTGGTTACTTTCTTAAATCGAAAATATATTATTTCGACTGTTCAATACAATGAAATATTAAAAAATAATCCCACTTTCATTCATTGGTTTCATGACCAACTTAATTTTAGTAAGTAACTATTTTTCCAGCAAATCATTAATAAATAGGTATGTTGTTTGACACTAAAAAAAGTGACGAAACAATACACTACCTCGTGCAAAATTCATAGAACACTGTCGTTTTTGACAGTTCGCAAGTACCTAATTTAAAATGGTATTATTTACCTACCTAAAAACTAGTCCCGTCGAATGCATCTTATCCTAATAACGATCACCAGTTCTGCCTCAACTTATGGCTTTTAAAAAATCTTAAATGAAGGTATTAAGTTTTAATCAATACGGGCAGATTTTTTATTTTCAAGATGATGAAAGTAGGTTTCTAAAAGAGTCTCTATGAAACGAAAATTAATGAACGGCCGACCAAATAGACAGATGACGTTGGCAAAGGGCGACCAAAACGAACATTCCATGTCGTCCAGATTGAAGACGTATTAAAAAGGTAACGTGAAAATTTTGATGAATTTTTGCTTCATCCACCGTGGATATTCGGATATGCCCAGATTCTGTGTTTGGCATTCCTTTGCGAATGTCCATCACTAAAACGGACAAGTGACAGGCATGTGCATGACGCACGATAGGTACGCGTTGTTTTTAGGCATAGGTACAAAATATTACAATCATTACATCACTAAACCACAAGTTATGCCTACTTATGCAGTTAGTTTAGAAAATAAATTATTTTTCCCGCCCGTACCTATTCGTTTATTTATGAAAATTCAATAAGTTTAAATAAGGGACTTGCGGTTTCAAGCTGTGTTTACAATGACAGATGTATTTCTGAATTAGTGATGCGGTCAACTTTGTTATTGTATTATAATTATAATTTTATTTATAAACTTCGCTTATGCAAATATTCGTGTCTGTAAAGAGTTTTAAAATAAAAATAAGGAAAGCATATAAAGGCAAAGTTTTATTAACTCGCCGAATTTAGTGGCCGTACTCTCTGCATGCCCATTTTCAATTAATTTTCGTTTGGTGTTCGGATGCTGTAGTGAAGTTGGTTGATATGTATGTTTGTAAAGTTTCCTGTTTGGAACACATTTTATTACAAATTTTTAATTCACTAACTTTTTCCTAAAATAACAATTTTCGTAGTATCAACCGCGCACTTAGCAACATGGTAAGTGCAGTGGCAAAGCGAATTCAGATTACATTTTCACAAATGTCTAGATACTTGGGTGTAGACATTTCCGTAGGTATTAGCACTACATTGACTGCACAATTGGTGCGGTGGCTGGGCAACCGGCTGCCGTGCAACGTGTCGCGGCGCTGGTTCGAGTCCCGCACCGAACAACACTTCGTGTGATCCACAAATTGTTGTTTCGGGTCTGGGTGTCATTGTGTATGTTAACTTGTATGTTTGTAAACGCATCCACGACACAGAAGATAAACATAGTGTGGGGCAACGTTTAAAAAAAATTAAATATCTCTGTCTGGTTACAATTAATTTGATACAATGATGTACTTAGAAAGAAATATCTTTTGGTTTAAAATCTATAAGAAATATAACAAATCGTACTATCGTAATAAGACATCAAAAATGTACATTTTGACTGGAACACAAATACCAATTAGCTGTTCATCAAGGCGAGGCTCACGTCGTGGCGGGGCAACGGCCGGGGTTGCGCGGGCGCACAATTTCATGCATCACTTGACAGATATTTGATTACCCGCCATCTTTTCTTAAGCCCTACCGCGAAGTTTAAAATATCATGTATAGGCAGGCAGCCAAGATATTTAGCATGCAAATAAGAAATTAAAGATTGATTACGTTCAAAAGCTGCTTATGAGTACAAAATTTTATAGTTTTTAATAAATATATTCTTAATAAGAAGCCGACCACTGGTGACTTGTCTCTGTATTGAGTCAATCAAGTTTTGAAATTGCATACGTACCAAATCAAGGCGATGCAAATGTGCATGTGTGTGTGAACTTGTATGTTTGTATACGTACCCACGATACAGGAGAAAATCCTAGAGTGAGGCAAAGTTTTAATTAAAAAAAAAATTCTGGCTGTAATAGTATGCTTACAGGAGTTTCCTTTATTGGCAAATATTTTAATTATTTCGGTGTCGCCTGTATGTGAATCCTTACTAATATTATAAATCGGAAAGTGAGTTTGTTTGTTTGTTCCGCTTTCACACCGTAACTACTAAACCGATTGCTTTGAATTTTTGCAGACGTAATGTTAGAAGTCCGGATTAAATAATAGGGTACCTACTTTTTATCCCGAAAAAATTTGACATTCCCGAGGGAAAACAAAAGTATTGGTATAGATGGCGCTGTGTGTACCTATTGAGGTACACACTGTATATACCACATAAGATACTTTTTATCCTTTTGTGACGCGAGTGAAGCCGCGGGTAAAAGCTAGTGCTAAATAAGTCTGTTAAACATGAGGGCCTGAATTCAGTTCCTGGGTTTTATAAAAAAATCTGGTAGTGATTGATTGCAACAGTGTTAATTATGTAGCAATCAAGTACCAAAAGAATACTTAAATAAGGAGATATTTAAAAAAATTAAGTGTTATTATGTCAAAGAAAACGATACTGTCAGCGATATCACTTTCCTTGACGATGTTGACTGGACTGATTGCGAATGTAATATATATTTATTTATTTATTTAAAATGCTTCATGCACAAAATGTACAAAAAGGTGGACTTAATGCCGCAGGCATTTTCTACCAGTCTGACCTTTGGGTGATGCAGAGAAGAGTAAATGGTAGGTGCAAGAGGCAAGCAGTGATTTTATTAAACAATGTTTAAATATTAAAAAACAATTATTAAACAAAAATAAAAAAACAACAATATATAATGTTGTTGCGAACTTATTTTCTTGCTGTCAAACTTTGTAACCAAACGTTGACAATAACATCGATTAGTTAATTAATTAAGAAAACCTTAATTACTGATATCTGTACAAAGCTCATTTGAATATTTAACAAAGAATTTACAGAGAAAAGAACATAATTTACTACTTATTTGTTCACGTATCTAGTGAACACCGAACAAAATATAAAATACTAACTTGCAGTTGAAATTTAAAGTAGGTATGCTAGCGCCACCTATGAAGCCTTTTTTGAATTAAAACGTGTATCCTCTCAAAAAAGATTTTTCCAAAAGTTTCGATAAGAAGATTATTATGAACACTACTCAAAACACGTATTTTATTAGTTAAGTCTTTACGCCAAAATTGTAAACTAAGATTGAAATGTTGATTGTCTTAAAAAAATAAATTCGACGCTGGCGCCATCTACGCAACGCATCGTATATTAGTAACCAAACTACGTTAAAATAATGCTGTACAGCGCCATCTACCAGTTTCATTAAGAACAACGTATGGCAAGTGTTGAAGTAGTTCAGTTACCATACGGCAGATGGCGTACACAGCTCTGGTCTTTAGTTTGTTAGTAGTTCTTAGATGGCGCCACTAATACCATGATTATTTTCGTAGAAGTAGGTAAACGATTTTTGTCTTATAGGAATCTAATATTAAAGCAAATCCAAGTAAATAATAACTGTTCTTGTCTTCTCGATATATTCGAAAATTCAAAATTCTTAGGAATCTTATATTTTTAACTTCCTTTATTGATGTGCTATTTTCATATCGGCCTACGTTTTGTGTGTATTCATTTTTGTGGCCACTAATTGCCTTATATGGAATTTTACGGCGGACCATTTGTATTAATCTTATTTTGGTTATACCTACATTCGATATGGCCATGTGGGTCTATTTCTTCGTATAACAGCTGTAGGCGTTACCTACACCATATTGCAGAGATTTTTGGAAGAACTATACACATGGAATATTCTGAGAACATATTTGAACTTTAATATGTGGAATAATCAGGGTCCAAAACTTATCGTTGGTAAGTCTTAGGCTGTCTCACGACTAGACTCCCAACAAATAGTCGACTCAGTACAAAAATTGTGTGGTTTTACATATATCTAAGGCCCTACTGCTAGTGGAAAGAAACTACCAGTGAAGATCGTACTCGTGTGTATTTTGTACCTAGAGAAATTTTAGCAGTTGGATTAAATCGACTTTTAACTGTTAAGACATAGACTTTACTGATCTTAAAACGCTTTAAACTTAAATATGGAATAAATACCACAATGAAACTTACTAAGATGTAACTAACTTTAAGAAGATTTCAGAACAGGGCCTTCAATTTTATCCAGTGTGCAACCTATAACATCAAACCCTTCCTTCAAATGTGGGAATAGGAACTATAACATACAGCCTTCCATTAATCCTTTTGGCTAAACTTAGTGCACCATTAGTCATACAGATATAAAATGTGTAGATCAAATTCAAGATTTAATTTTAAAAGCTCATTTGCTATCAGTTCAGACGGATTGATGAATGACTAGTTACCTGTTAACGCCTAAACTACGTTTTAATACGAGCCTGAATAGGTAAAAACATGGCACATATAACAAAAACCAACCTAACTGTGCGAGGTAACACGTCTAAAAGCGGATTTTGATACATGTTCCATAAGCACCAAGCACCAAGTTTATGACATCACTTTGCATAGTTGCAAGCTACAAACCATTGGCTGATTGCATATTATTCCTAACCAAGTACCTCATCACATATTCTACCTTATCGATTAACATTTAAAGTTCTGTTTCGTGATACTTAACTGATGCTTACTAAATATTCTATTCAATATTCATTGTAAAGTAACGATTGGTCGTGTCATGCGAAGATCTGTTCTTATTTGGTGTCTTTGGTGTTTCGTCTAGGTGTTTGTATTATCGAATTGATTGATTTATCGTAAAAATCTCATGCAGCGGATCGTTTATGAGTTATTTTATTTCGGAGATCGTTATTTATTTAATTACCATTCTCTTCTTGGTATTTCGTCATTTTTAGGAACTCCAATAAGTAGGTGCTTATCGGATTTGGACTTTTGAGTATCAAACTTTAGTACAACATACGTAACAGGAAAATTTAATGTTAAATCTTCTCATTAAATGGTTTGAAAATCGATAATGAAAGATTGATCAAAATATTTACCCATAAACTTAACAAAAGTCGTGTAAATCTTGTCTTACAATAACTACCAGAAATACAAAAAGAAAAAAGTTTAATACAACATTTTGTAAGGAAACTATAAAATTGCTAAACTATTCAAATGAATCGAAAAGCTTGTTGAAACGTTACATAAACTCTAATTGAACGTTAACAAGATCAAAACATGAACAAAATAACAAGTAGGCACTATACCTATACTAGCTAAGTATGTTGGGCGCCAACCAGTTCTAAGAATTTCATGTGACTTCACCTAACCACAGGCTCAATCTAAGATCAACCGGTACGCCAGATTCGATATCATTTCTATTATAAGCCTTTGCAATAATGGCTAGATCTGTATGTATGTAGGTACTGCCGAAGTCCACCCCAATTCAGGTCATACCATCTAAACCAGTGCCAACCTTGCTTTTAAACCTATAGATTTTAGGATTAAGATAACGACAGAGCTAAGAAAGTAACTAGGGTTATTTACCGGATCAAACAAACGGTCCATTCTAAAAGCAGATCTTTAATAACCATTAGAGGCTTCGACTAAATAGTTATAGAAATTATCAATTAATTTTCTAATACCAGAGGGCGTTCACACCTTGTAAGAAACATTGGATGTAAGACTAAAATCACATGTAACTTACTATTACGCGCCGGCCGCCGCACAGCCTCCGAAGTGGTGGTGGTAACATCGGAATGCCATAACTCAGGCATACCACCTTAACGGTACGAGAGAGTGAGACGCACACATGTGTTAGAGCAACACGCAACATCGACATGGTTGAACGACCGATCAAATAAGTTTGTACGCCGCTATCGTATACCACGTAGGTTTTATTTCTTCTAAACGTGTCGAGGGCGCATGCGCTATAGTCCGATTTCCAAGATGGCGCATGCAATTTTCCCTTCGACACTGTTGGTTGGCGCGAAATTAGAGAAACTTAAAAGCTATCCAAGAACAGAACTTATGAATCTAAATTAGGTACTTTAAGAGGGTCACTCTTGTGATATCATGTTTGTACCTACATAAATTAGGCTTGCAAGCATGGAAGATTGAAGATGAAGATGGTACACAATACATATTAACAAAATAAAATATTGCGTTGTAAAGAAAATCTGAGCCTCAGTAATTTCATTTATAGTTGCGGCAATGAACATTGCTATGGGTACTCTATTGTTTCAAAGACCTTTCCGTTAGAGATGTCTTAGACAAATTTTCTTACAGTGCTGTAGTTGATGGAGAACTGATGACATTCATACTTCCCGAGTGACAAAAAAAGCCTCCACTACTCTTGACAACAATATAATGACAATAGACCTACACGGGTACAAAATATCAAGTTGGTGGTCTTTGCTCTAAAATTCGTAATAACTCTATTTATTTTCCCACAACGAATAATCAGGAAACGTTACTCTAAATAACATTTTCCTGCTGTAAGCCTATAATTTTGTCAAGTCTCTAAATAATGCATTTACCAGTATATCTTGGTCTTTCAATATTAACTTCACATAAGAACAGGTCGTCCAATTTTTCTGGACTTTACGACCACACAAGCTTTTGTCGTGACAGGCGATGTGTCGTGTCAACCACTAAATAGTTTATTTTCCTAGTTACATGTGTGGTTATTTTGATTCTAATAACGCTTATTTACTAGCTACTTAAAAACTGTATTTGTTTCTTCGGTATGACATGGATCATCTTCATTATCTTCTACAACAACATCTGTGTTGTTCCGGAACACGTCGAATGCATTTTGCTTCGGTTGACGCACATCTCAGCCTCCTTACATAGTTTAGCAATTTAATACTTTGCCGTTAATCGTATGCTTGTTTACTCATGAAATTCTGTGGGTACGCCATATGACCGCTTTAGCATCGAATCTGTTGACTTCGTGTCAATCACCAAAATGCTAAGCAGTGACCGTTTGATGAATACCAAGACGATGGACACAAACAAGAGGTAATGCATCATACATGTGCAGCGCGCATCATGCAAACATCGTCGAAATATATGAATAAAATGTAACGACCGTCTAGGATTTCGGAATAATCGATTTCGATTCGTTTATTTATTAGATGTACATAATAAAACATTTTATTATTTTCAAGATCAATGAATTTAAATGTAGGTCTTGTATCGTCATCAGTGGTATTAAGGATCCTTTTAATATTATATTTATGAAATACATTAACCAAACAAAGCAAATGGCATGTAATGTAAGTCCGTCATTTGGCGTAGCGTGCAAGTATAAAATTATAGTGAAGAATGAAAATGCTCCTTACACTCAATGGAGGAACCATAATATAAGTTGCAGTTCAAGATTTGAAGTGTCCCTAATTACTTCAAATCACTGGGTTCAGAGCCATGACCATTGTGCACCAGGAAATGGCACCTAAATAACCATTGACCACAAATGAGGAATATGAAAAGAGGCTCCTGATTCAAGACTCTAATTGCAATGAGGAAATAAAGGCAACAATGACAGCTAAATGTCGTAAGGAGGAGTCCCAGAAATATGTGAAGAAAAATAAAATGACGATTCTTGATAACCCTACACATAAGATCATATAAGTAAAGTGGAACTTTCATCGCTGCTATAATAAAGTGATTTCTAGTTCCAAAGACGTTGGAACTGTTTCAAAAAAAGACTAACATCCAATCATGGCTCGACCTTCGAGTTACACCGAGGTCGATACAAAACGAGTCATATATTAAAAAAGAAAGAAAGAAAGGCTTCGTGCGTGAACACGGCTCGTGTCGGACCCTTACAAATTTGTACCGCATTGCTCATAAAAATAAAAGCCTACAACTATACAGCGCCTGGAGCCTTGCTTTCGAAATCGTGGTAAACTTTGCTTTTATAGAACTACTGCTTTTTTAAGTTTTATTACCAAACTTGTTTATAAACATAACTGTACGATAATTGTAAAGATTTGCTTTACTATCAGGCACTTTACTACTATGTTTGTATTTGTTGTTCGATTGCGTTATTATTGTGTATTTAGTTAACTAATCAAGCTAGTCCAGTCTAAATGTCCTGAATTCCTTCATCAGAAATTTCTAGCAGAATAGTATTTTCACAAGACTATATTCAACGCATCTCATTATTACCTTACAATGAAAGTTCGAATTATTTTAAAACAAGAAGAATGCAAGAATTTATACTCCGTTGTCATTGGTACAGCACCAAATTATACGTCTGCGTACTATGCCTCTTCATCCTCTGATTCTTTTCAAAAGTTTCGATTTGTAATTACAAATGCGGCGCGAACAAAGAATTATGCTACGCTCGTATTAGAAAACAAAAACCAATAAATAATAGCCTCTATTACCACGCCATAAGAACTAACCATTCTAATGTAGGCGTTGGTAAAGTTTGTAGATTTGGACAAAAGGACTGATATAAACTCCCATGGTGTGTTATTATCAGATGTTTTAGGGACCCTATTATAAAGTTAATAATGGATTCGATTTTTTACTAGTGTGTTTGATACCTTGGAATATGTATCAAGTCCTACGGGCATAGCATTTCTTAGTCCAAAGGTGCCAATCTCCATAATTATTGAGTTAAAAATATGTTGGGAGCAACAATAATTCAAAATATACAAGAAGAACGTCCTCAAGTTATAACTTAAACACAACCATTCTAAGTCAAGCCTGATGCGCTACTTTTTACATTGAGAGCAGATAAGATTGGAAACAGATTTAAAAAAGTTGATAATATACTTACCTACTTAAAAAATATTTGCTTTAACTTATATCAAATATCAATATACATTTTGTGTAAACATACATCGATCCCTACAAAATTTCTATTCCAGTGTTTGTTGAACTAACTATGAAAACTTCTAACCAAGAACCAAGGCCAACCATCTGATAGAGACACAAGAATCTGTAGTGTCAGCACAGAAGTGTAAGAGGATACAGAATGTGGGAATATTTAAGACACAGTGTTGCTTGTGTAGGTAGTTGGAACTCGAGCTACAGTAACACTATAATGGCGAGCGGCGCGTGCGTCGACTAACTAACCCAACATGCTCACGTCAAACGACGAAGGAATTTCACTCGTATATGAGAAACAAAGATGAAGCTTTTTAGTGTACGGTACCTAATTGAACAAGTAATGAGCTGAGCACAGGATGGGTTGATGCAGGTGTGAGGTACAAGGATTCCTCGAAGGAAACAGAATCAGGTCAAAAATCGGAGATCGATGAATTGTCGATAGGTCAGCTTTCAAAATATATTCAACATGACTGGTGTTAAGATCCCAAAAGTCTCTCGATTCGGTTACGGGTTAACCAAGTATTGTACTCTCATTTTGTTACAGAAAAGTAAACAAAATCGACCTCTCTCATAGAGATTCCATATTTCCGTTAACTTCCTACATAGTGGTGGAATAGAATAAAAAAGTATCACCTACTTAGCATCCTACGCGCTGTAGGGTCACCCGTGGGACGACTTACGAGCCGCGGACAAGTCATAGAAAGTTCACTCCATCCATAGATATTATTACGACCAACCGCAACGAGAATAAACTTACATTATTAGAATTCAGAGCGAGAGAAAATTGTCTTAAAGGGCAAAAAGATAAAGATGTAAATATGAATAGAGAAAATAGGACAAGTAAAAGAGACGAAATTAATCTAGACACGCAATAACTATGAGAAGTAATGAACATAACTAATTGACAAGTTCTAGATAGTCCTAAAGATAACGGTACAAAAAACTGACACTCAATAATGGAAAAGTAAACGTCAAAGTCACAGTAACGCTACATGCAATTCTGATGGCTTTATCGATTAAGGCATGGTGAATTATGAATAAGAAAACTTAAGACGGAGTGGTGTATAACAATGGTCCCTAGAATATAAATCAGGCATTATAATCAGCAACTTTATTGAAATGTAAAACAGATCTTCCTTTATTATGAATGCACCTAAACACTTTGAATGCAACAGTATTGAAAAATTCAGATAAATTCATGTTATCTTCAGGAGATTTTTGTTTGTATGTTGCATTCAAATTACATGGAAATATGCATTCTATACAAAATACTCTAGAATGTGACCTTCCGTGTTATTTATTTATCGTCTACTATGAAATCAGTGATCGACAAATCTCACCCTAAGAGCATCTTTGTGCTGCTGTCATTAAAAAATTGTCATGATGATGAAATAATAGTAGTTTGTTGCCAATTCTTTACACCGTAAATAAATAACGATGATAAATGTACTTTAGCGTGATCTGAATTAATGTAGAAGATTTTAGATCAAGGTAAAGTCCTTGGTTGGATGTGATGCTTCTCACAGTTCATTTATGTAACTTTTTCTTAACTTTTCGCTCATAACTCCTGATCAAACCACCATCAGTCGGCAAGTCGAGCATCGGTTTGAGATCTGGTCTCTAATCTCCAGAATGCTCGGTTTAGTTTTGTTTTGAATCGTGAGCGGCGAGAGAGAGAGATGAGTCGATATGGCCTGCACGACGACGCTCGGCCACGACCGAAGATATCGCGTCTATCTGACGTCTTCTTTACTCGTTATTTTTTAAATTTTGATATACTGCCTTTATTGTAGTTGATGCGTCGATATTTCGAGCGTACATACAGTTCGCGTACTTGGTGATGGATTTTTTTATTTAAAATCCTTTCTGTATTTATAAAACATTGACTTCTGCATTTATTTAAAGAACATTTTAACGCATGCAACTTTCAACGAATGCAAGTCAATTATGTCTACTGTCGGTTTTATTTCAGACTAAACATAATCTGCCTTAACTTGTCATTTCATACACGACTTATACGATACAATATGATATGAATGTTTACAAATACATTATTCTTTTGATTCAAGTACTGCAGCGAAGGATAGAAAGTGAAACATCCAACAGGTTTTCATACTAGGGCTTGTACGACCGTGAACTTCCTGTGTGTTATTGTGAATATCCGTCATAAACTCGGACCGCTATAGGCTACCACCTTCGTAGACCACCTCACCAACCATGGGAAATGAAACTCTATATCGTGCTCAATAAAGCCCTGTTTCAATATAAAAGAAACGTTGAACATTAACGCAACCATTATTTGTTTTAATGTATTTTGGTAATACATTTAGATGTTTTGATTAAAGAAAACGAAAACAATTGCAATAATAGATAGCATTCGCTTTTGGACACATTGGTGAACTTAACATCAAGGGACTTATTCAAAGAAAATTAATTAGCGGATATAAATTTAGATTATTATATTCAAACCTTAAAATAAATATTGAAGTTGTTTTTCCTCGTATCGATACAACCTAAATTAAAATAAAAACATTATATCACCAAAGTTGAGCACTAATTGGCAAAATTAGCCAGTGACATAAGTCATAACATTACCTAACCTATATTATATCAAAATACACTAAAGGAAGCCATTGAAATCAAAATGCCTTGGGACCAACACCGATAACAAGAAACGCAAAACGTAGATTTATATAAAACTATATTTATGCAAATCAAGTGGTTACGAAGCGGTGTTCCGCGTAGTCGACATTTATACTCGTATAAATATTCAGCTATCACTTAGCCTATGCAAATATACAGGACCTCGGTTCATAAGCTGGTCACGTACCAAATGATATAATATTTCGCTTTACAATCTGGTGACGCATTCCATGTCGACTATTTAGGACATGTACAGAACAGCACCGTATGTGATTTTGGAACTTGGAAAAATAACTTAATACCTTCACTAAAAGACTTTCGACTTTCAGATTAACACAATAAACGCCATAGGGCGACCGACGTTAGCGCAGGATTTGTCTTCTGCAGTTTAACCTTAAATTAGTATATTTAACTTTAGCGATATACGATATTCATATTCTATGAGTTACATAGCAACATAAA
The DNA here is from genome assembly GCA_038387885.1 of Spodoptera picta. Classification (NCBI taxonomy): domain Eukaryota; kingdom Metazoa; phylum Arthropoda; class Insecta; order Lepidoptera; family Noctuidae; genus Spodoptera; species Spodoptera picta. The sequence continues at coordinate 2,375,331 of JAZHFQ010000105.1, forward strand.
TGGGAATATCAACACTTTCGTGAGTCGTGTTGTATCTAGAACTTGCGACGATAACTACTAAGCATATGGCTTATTCTACTCCTATCAAAAGTACACTTAAATGAATGCAATTATACAGCGTTTACAGTTTACTCCACATAATTATTATTTCTGTGGTTTACTCCCAATAATAGCATTGCATGATTTATTTTAACTACAGGAAATAGTTCGAAAACAAAACAAAAACGTTAAAACACGCTTGTTTCATTTTGTAACTTATGTTTTGAATAAAAACGAGGCTTTGTCATAGATTTTTCGACTTCTTTTGCATGTCAATTATCCTTGCATTAGTTATTCTGGCGCCATAGATGTTAAAATCACATATATTTTTGTACCTGGGCCTACGACTTTTTTTGAACACTCTACACGGCTATTTATTGCTTATCCGTGCTTTAAATATTTATGTATTTTACCTTTGCTGTCGCGTAATTATTGTTACAATGATAGAATAAAAATAATTAAAGAAAAACAGTTGGTTTATACGACCATTGCAAAAGGACATGGAGTTAGTCGAAGGTACTGAAAACGGAGCTTCTATCTCAGATCTCATACTCATCATTTATGCTTTCAACCACTAGTCCGACAAGGTTACCTATCCTTTCTATGCTTATTGACATTTTATCTTTACATAGCGTAGCACCAAATCCGTTAACATTTCGCTTACCGTGGAGCACAGTCCTTTGCCACTGGCGCCTTTATCAAGCGCCTAAATTATTAGAATCTACTTAAAATATGTTATTCACGATAACGTGCAGTGATCGGTCTTATATCGATATATGGAATAGATAAGGGACGTTTAAACCCATCTCTTATCGAAATACAAACACTGCTCCCGTCCAAGCTTGAACAGCAAATAGAATCAAGAAATAAACACAAGTCCAACGTTACATAGTAACTATATACACAAAAAATGGATGATTTTATCAGTTAAATATTGAAAATCGATGTTTTGATGCCTACGTGCGGTGTGTCTATTCTTGGAATTTACTCGTAAAAGGGAATGATAGCTTGAAACTCAGTTTTGTAGCTTTGTTGTGGATAAAACGTACGTTACATAAACGTTAGTATTTTAATTTAACATTTAACGATGTGATTAGGTTCGCCCGGTTAGTTTTAAATAATCTTGAAATAAATTTACTGTGTAGTAAATCGGGACGTCTACTTGAGTAGTAACTCAAGTAAGTAGTAACTTAATAATGTATTTATTACTTGGTTGCAGTTCGTTGCTAGTATTGGAATGGAATGCATATCTTTGTAAAGTTGATCAAAGAAGATTATAGGGGACTTTAGTTTGAGATAAAAATTAGATGAGTAGATTTTGATACTGATTGCTGACCACATTGCTGACGATCATGATCACATGATCAGTAATCATCGACTTGTTCACAAATATGCATGCCAGTCTTTTGAAAAGGAGTACCTCTTTTTAAGATTTCGCCCTTTGTTAGCGGTTTTATTACAGAGGATAGCCTAAAATCAAGGGATCGCGAGACGATCTCCGGCCACCTGTAAACAAGGGCCTGCGGACTTTTTAGTCAGTGTCTGTCACTCCCTCTCGCCCTGACCCGAGCGGGAGAAGTCATTGAATGATTTTCCCGCCTCGAAATAAAAGCCTAAAATCTAACACCATTACCATTGGAAAATTGAAAGAATTAAGATCATTCACTACCGTTATCCTTTTGCTATTTGTCCTTTATATATGTCCATTTGACTAGACCCAAATTACAGAAATATGGATTGAGATTTCACAATAACTATTTAAAACAGCGCTTAGACCGATATTGTATAATTCATTCGCAAAATATTCTTCGATACATAAATTAATATGATATTAATAGAACAAATTAACGTAACAGGTTCTTGGCTTACACTATTTTGTATTAATTTATTAAATAACGTACATAATATATTAATTTGTCAAACTTCTAACATGTTAATGAAAACATACGTTACTATGAGGTGCTAACAAAATACATAACTTTATACCTATAATTCCGCCAAGGAATAAGTAGAGACCACCGTGTCGGTCTATTGCTAACTGGTCCTAAGGTCATAAGGGTATTTTCGACTTTGATGTTTCTTTCCAATTAAGATCGATCTGGATTCTGGAATCGTGCTGGATTTTCAACAATAGGGTCACTCGTATTACAACTGGAACTCACAACGAAACAGACGAAAGTAAGTGCTATATATTATGTTAAGTTTAAGAAAACATTTTTATATTCACAAGTGAATGTGCTAAAATGCAATACTGCATCTATTAGCCCAACCCTGCCAATGCTCTAGGCGGTACAAGGTGTATCGTTGGTACCAGATAATCATGTAAATGTCACTTGAAGCTTAAACAGAACAGCCTTGGTTTGGTACCAAAAACCAATCCATCAAGTTACTCTATACATTTAACCTTTATTGCTTCGGAATAGAGATGAAAATCTAGGAAAATTAAACGTACTTTATTAAGTTATTGAACTCTGAACGTCATTTTCGAACGTCATCATAATGTGCTTATAGTTAAAATATTCTACCAGATATCATGAGATCACCTTCTCCGACCACCTACACAGAAGTACGCATGCAAGTACTGTACCAATATCTAGCTAGAGAAAAGAAAATAAATAATATTTGTACCCTGCCAACCATACTTTACCAGCACTCGTACATATATTCTCTTCAAAGTGTCTCTAATTTGCAAGAAGTTTTGGCCAAACCTACCATTTTATAGAGCGTGATGACTCTGCGATTATAATATTCCAAGCCACATTCACCATTTCAGTCAGTCATTTTAAAATCATGTCTCACATTCCGCCATGGCGTGTCGTTAGGACATGAATATTGAATAATGAATAGAACTAAAGGCATCATCAAATGGTCTCTGAAAACAGTCTCCAACCATCTATTTTACATACGAAAGCTATGAGCCAGTGTCATCTCAGCGTCGCATGCGCTGCTTGCACGTTTCATAGAAATACCTTCGCCTAATCACTTCGCGGTATCGGAGAAAACTCGACGGGCGTTGTGTTAAAACAATTTTACACGTTCTAATATAAGCAATGGACGGGACAGAACCCGTTCTCAGCCGACCCTCTTTATTAGGACCTGTTACTTCGTTTAGGAACTAGAAAACTCATTTAGTTTTCCGTACATAATAATATAGACACATTTTTTCCGTCCGGTTTTGGTCCCACTTTAATACCACCTTAAATCTTTCGACGCGTATTAATTAACCCGTTTTACATAAACAAATTAAAAAAAATATTCATGTTGTTTAACTCTTTAAAATGTTCATACAAATTGTGAATTAACTTGATTTTTAGGTACCTACAATTTCCTGTTCAGGATCCTTTAGCCTTTTTATTTAAATAGATTTACGTTTCGAATTAATTTTTGCTTTTTTTATGAATACTTCATTAACGTGACAAAAATATGCGTCTATAAAGGATTTTTTCTTTTTTTCTAAATCACAACTATACTTAGGCACAAAAATAATCCCTGAAATTGTTTAGAATGCAGACAAAATTTTAGGAATTTTACAAATGTATACAGAATTTGAAGGTGACGCCTGAAGCTATGAACCCACATAGCTTGAATCCATCGCATGTAGAATCAGTTATAATGCGGATAATGATAGGTACCCTCGGCATTTTGGCACGAGCCTAATTCCAACGGGTTATATTATAAAAATCAAGCAATTTGCCGCACGCGAAATTTGTGTTGCAAATCTGTTGGCCTGATTGACCATGTACGGCGACGATGGTGTTAACATGGTGTAGTCCTACGCGAAGTGTGATGAAAGTTCCGCACTGTTCAAACATTACAACATTTGGTATCTTCTCAAAGGATCGATTTGTTTTAAATTCATGTGTAGCCAATATTACAGTTCTTAGTACTATTTGAAATGTAGCAAAATGTAACATTTACGAAGAACAAAACAATATTGGTGTCTGACAAATACACGATACATTAATTGCTTTGTTATGTAATATGGAAAGGCCCTGCTGCACCTAATGATGTCCTAAGTGCTTGCAAAGAAAATCATTGATACGCTAACATCAAAAAATGAACTCTAAATGACAAAATAACTTTTATCACGATTCTTTAACATTGGCCAAAATTTAAAGAGGAATACCAACACTCCAAATCAACGTGTTAATAATGGGAACAAAAACCGACCAATTGCTTTCTCAAAATTCCAACAGCCTCTTTCAATTTGCCCTATCCATCGATGGCATTTCGATTGATATCTCATAAACGGACGATCATAATCGAGTCCAAGAAAGGGGCTCGTTGTCCTTAAAACATTTTGTTGGCATTTCTTGTAACCGAAATCGTATGCAAAGCGTATAGTATGCGTGGCTACGCACATTTATTTAATGTGGATCTCCATTTATGCAAAATACAAATTTGGTACAATGGAATTGATGTAGAGGTAGTTCTGTAATATTTTGTTCGTGTAATATTGTATTACTCCATAAGGTGAGGTCTGAAAGTGGAAAAGTTGAGAAGAAACCGTATCAGTGCCTACATAGTAAAAGATCGAAGAAGCGATTACCAAATTACACTAAAGATCATTTCAGTGACAAGCTGAACGGCAAAATACATTAACTTTTTTATGTCGTCTAATAGGAAGCAAGACAGGTTATTTCTAAAGCATTTCTGCAGCAGTTTTAAAGCTCAAAACAAGTATTTAGACCCGAGCACGACATAAACAGTCCTGTAATATAAAATAGACTCGGTCTTGAAGTAGTTGCTATGTCTACAATCGTCCGTCAACGGTCTTTAACTAGAATGATTAGCACTGATTAAGAAGTGTTAATGCATCGCTCATACCTCCGGTATATAATCTAGTCAATTTATTATATTATATCATAAATATTTGCTATCGACGAATTTACATGCGACATCGTTTTGGATGTTTTCCTGATTATTATGTGTGAATCTTTGAACAAAATTGGGTCGAATTGGTAACATTTCGATTTTGACACAATTGTCTTACGTACGAAGATTGTTTTAGTATGTACATACGAAACGTTATCCCGTATAACCCTGTGATTCGTGGGTTAAGTTCGAGCGGTCAATCAGACCGCCTGACGTCAAAATGTAAAATAAACTCGCATTAGACTTTCCGATACTAGACGGTTAACTAATTATTTTAAACTTTAGGCTTTTCGACGAACCTCACTCATCTGTCTTCATGATGACTTCTAAAATCAATTTGCAGTAGCTGTCAGTCTTTGTATGTTTCGACGTAGAAGCGAATATTATTACTAACTCACAATTAATTAGATATTTCAATAGTACGGGGTTTTCCAGCTAATGCCAAAATAATATTAACTGCGTCGTTAGTTGACTAGCCAAAACTGTCTGGGTTTAAGTGGCTTGTAGATTTAGAATTTGGTACATAAATGAAACAGAAAACTGAAAGGATAGGAGGAGAAGGAGAATAAAGTGAATCGATAATACGCTATAGAAACTCAATAAAGAACCATCTGGAACGGTCGATTACAAAGAATCCTTTGGCTATATGGGATAACATCTAATTAAAAACCAATTTAAAGACTGCAATGGAATAATTGAAATCACATTTTAATGTTTGCATGAATGGTTATTGGTCGGTTTCCCTTTTTCGCCAATAGATTCAGTCTTCATCATTAAAGACATACAAAAAGTGGTTTTTAACATGCAGATATAGCATAGGAACGGCAACAATACCTAATTTCAGAGAAAATCAAACATAATGGTATTTCCTACAAATTTTGTGAACGTCACGAAATTGTCATTAAGTAGTTGTATGTACTCATCAACGTTCTAACTATAACTAGTAACATGCAAGCAATGTATGTATGTATGTGTTTTAAAATTTTACCGTTTATCTGTTTACCCAGTTAGTTATCAGTGTCAACGGCCTCTAATCTTAGTACGCTATCATTATCTACTTAACTATACATTAAATTATATTTTGGGTCATTACGGATTGATTGCTTTGCAGGCTTTGCAGTCTACACATTCGCTTTGGACGAATGAAGGTATTGTGGACATGCTCACTACTTACAAGACGCTGTTTGGAATTAATTAACTGTATAATGCTATAGATATTTAAATGTACATGAGAAAGTACTGAAGCTGCGTTTGAAGGTAATATAACGAGTTACATTTTGTTATATTATTATCTGCTTGTATTTTTTAAACGTAATATTACCTTTAAAGCATATGATTTTGTTTGAGAAATCGGGGATGTCTAACCGTCAAAGTTAAACGTTAAAGAAAATATTTTTCTCTTTTCAGGTAAAACTTTTCACGTTTTTAAAGATATGAAATATTAAAGTGTAGTAACAAACCGTACTTACATAGAAAACTAACTTACTACACAAGTCACAACCGATAAGCATCAATCTAGGGACCGCAGAGACTTCCAAGAAAAGGTCCCCGCGGAGGCTGCGCCGGCGCAAGAAAGGGATAGCAGCACACGTGTCACACGCGTGTGAGTAAGACAAAAAGTCAAGTGGATTACCTTCACGACTAGTCTTGTACATTAATGTTATTTAAGCACTGTAAAGTTTTTGTTTGTGTGTACTATGCACTTTACTAGCGTTTATGTAATCCTTTACTTTGTATGCATGTGTGCTTGAGGAAAATCTCTGTTGCTATGCACTAAAATGGTGCAGTTTTGACATATGAGAAACTTAATTAAACAATATATATAAGTACATGATAGCATGTTGAATATAGTTACTAATAATGATCGTACTCTTTTGAAGTTCAGTCTTTCAATTCCAATAGGTATTCTGCCAATATTAACCAATATATTCTTTTAATGCCGTTTCCACATCATCTGTTATTTATACAAATCCCCAACAAACGGTTTTGGACGAAAATCAATAAAAACTTTGCCAAAGTCGCCAGCTTAAGATGTTCAGCAAAAAGGTTAATAAGGAATTATTAATTTGCTAAACCGCTATAAAAACTAACTGCCTAAGCCGATTTCGACACAAGCAGTAAGTAGGTAGTGAGTCGTAGTTGCTGGGACGTAATTTCAATTAATTTATTTTATCTCGAGCTCATTATTGAGAGAATTAATACGAATCTACGCTATAAGGTACGCTTATTAATTATACAATAAATTACAACGTCACTCTTATCGACCTAACTCGAAAGGTAGCTTTATGGTGCTCGTTTCTTATAATGACGTCAGCGTTCTTCCCACGTGCCAACAAATTTGCCTTTTGCCCCACACTTGCATACAATTAGCTCAGTGAAAAACTTAAAACAATTCAGTTAGAACCTTATCCCATACCCAATTAAGCATAAAATGCAGCAACACCGTTAATCAGTAGTAAGTTTCCAGCAACAAGGCACGCGTCGATTGCGACACCGTGGAGTGGCTGACGACGTAATTCCATTTTCAAAACGGTACATCAACTTAGTTTGTTAAAAAATAAACTTAGGTGATATAAAAATAAAGTCGATATTACTGTGTGTGTGCGAGACGAAAACTAGACGCGATGATCGCCCAGCGACACCGTCAGCCTACATGGTATTAGGCAACTGCACCATCAACCGGCTGAATGCAAGAGGTACAGGTATACGACGAAAATGGTCACGTATGGAGACTTTTTCATTGGGTCTAGTTCGATGACATTGCAACGGTGGACTGTAGGTGTATTTATTCAATATTTAAAGGCTTTTTGACCGAGCGGGGGCGACGCTTTGATAATGCAAGTGTGTCAAAGTCTGCTTCTATGGGCTATAAAGATACATCCGGTCTTTAGATTGCCAAACGAGACATTAATGAGTGTTATACAATTTTAACAGGTGTGGATAGGAAGGCTCCGGTCGTGTGTCATGTAGGCGGACTGCTTTCTGTCAATTCAAGTTAATACAGTGTAATTTTGCCCTATTAAGTCCATCAGTTCAGGTTCAAATAGAAGAACTGAAAAAGTTATGACATTAACTGATTAAACTACTCATAAATACGGCTTTCTTTGGAAAGAAAAGGGCATATTACATATTTGAGCTTTTGTTTTCGTGTTCGTTACCATACATTTATCTATAAGTTCAACTACAGCTTCAAATTGCCATATTACTTTCAAAAAAAAAATCGAAGAACATAAAAATATCTAATTCATTGATGTCAACCAATCTTAGTTGTAGAAAGAGTATATACTCATCATATGCAACTCGATGCTCATTTTGATTTATCTCCCACACTTTTCTGCCCATACGCAGTGACCAGCTGGATGTGCCCGCAACCGGTATTATCAGACATATGGCCAGGCCAGAAGTTTAATCCAACCTTTTTAAGAAAAAAAATTGAAACGACGGAAATCTTAATTGAACTGGGAAGGAAGCAATTACTCATAGTACCTAGTTCTTGGTTCCTTTTGGAGTGGAACCTGTGACAGTTTCTCGCCTTAACCATCTTACGTTTACGAATTTTGATGAAGATTTTCCTTCATAACATTAATTGCCCTTATATTTTATTGAGTACTAGCTACTTCTACGCGATTTCACATGCTCTGCTCGGCTCCTATTGACCGTAGCGTGATATTTTATAGCCATACTATAGCCATCTTCAATAAATGGACTATCCAACGAAAATTATTTCTTGTTAATTAAAATTAACAAGCAAAGTTTTCAGCTTTATATCAGTACATAGTACCTCTACCTCTATAAAACAAAGTCGCTATACGCCGTCTGTCTGTCCCTATGTATGCTTAGATCTTTAAAACTACGCCACGGATTTTGATGGGGTTTTTTTATTAGATAGAATGATTCTTAAGGAAGGTTTATATGTATAATATAAGCATATTATTGCACCCGTGCGAAGCCGGAGCAGGTCGCTAGTGTATAATAAAAAAAAATAAGATATATTGTTGAAACGTTTGTGTTGTACATTATGAGTAGAAGGAAATTATTAGGTACTTATCTAATATGTACTTACAATTTTATCAGTTTGTATTACGGACTAAGTCTTGGTTTTAATTAAACACTTTTATAAACTAGACTATGTAACCGTTTATTGTAATTTCTACTTATTGGCAGTACCTCATATTTCATCATTCTTCTGTAGAACGTTCAAACGTACGTAATGATTGTAAATACTAAAGAAACTTGAGGAAATATGTTAGTCCTTTTATAAGTAATTGTACGGTAAACGATTATACTAGAAATTTAGAAATAAACTGTAATTGTTTGTTTAACTTATAAAATTACATGTTTTGTTACAACGCTTCTACGCTAAAACTTGTGAAGATTCGATCATTAAGTTGACCAGGATATAGTGGGAGTTTCAACGTCTGAAATTGTTATTTAATATTGCTATAAAAACGTTAACTAATTAAAATCTTTTATACGATTATAAACAAAATTATAAATCGAAATCTTAAACGTCCAATATCCATAACATTTTACAACATTAAAAATCACTAATGACTCAACTGAAGGAGGGTAATGTCGAACCTTTTTGGACATAAAACCTATAAAACAATAAGATCGTTTTGGACCTTAGAAATTCATTCACCCCGCAGAAACCTGTGCAAATCATACAAAAATTCCGCCATCTTGTCCTCATCTGATTCAAACCAAAATACAGTAGTATTAAAGTGTCAACGGGTCGGATGTATGGAACACGTTGGGAGGTACACAATGGACCTCGAATGACTATAACTAAGTATAAAGTTTTTGAGCATAACGTTGTGGACACACTTTCGACCTGCGTAGGCGCTTGGTCGCGGTCCAAGTGATGAAATAAACGCTTCAGTTCTCTTATAAAGCGCTATGTTGAGATGCTTTAACGTTTTGACAATTTTTTCTACGTTTTGGATGGTTACAACTCGCAAAATTTATATGGGGAATGATTTTGTAAAAGCCTATAAAGAAAATAAACTTAAACTAGGAATTGTCTGTATCAAAATATAATCAAGGTATCAATCTAAAAAGTACCTTTTCCAAGTACCATTTGAGAAGACTCCGAAATCATTATTCATCTATTATTCATTTATCAGCCTTCTTCCTTGAATTGTCTAACAAAAACGTTCGACAACCGCGTCATAAGCTTACAAAACATGATGTTTGTACCACTCAAAAGTTAATCCCCATCAAGAAGGGTCAGGGGGGGCCTGGATTATAAATTTTCTACAGAAAGTATCACGTGGGCCGCGGCGCGTGCCATCTTACGAAATGAGCAACAAATGAAGCATTGACTTCAAGAAAAAGATGAAGCGTGTTGAGCATTTAACACCGTTGGTATTAATATTATTGGATTCAAGTGTGGACATTATTTCGAAGTAATCTCTTATAATTTATGCATGTTACATAGTTGAGTTAAGTGAGATATGAATATGATATGAAGGTCCTAGAGGGTCCTAGAGTCCGAAATCGACATAAATATTTGAAAAGTTTACCTAGTTGTCCTAGAGTCCAATTTAAGTTGGAGTTAAGTATCCTTGCCAAGCGAAGAAAATCAAGCAACAGAAAACAACAGCTAACAGAAAATAAACTTCTTTTTAAATATAGATAGATATTGATTTTGCAATGCAAATGTGGATTTGACGAAGAAATAATTCGATATTTTTATTTTTGTAACTATTCTTCATGTTTTTTAATTTGTTACGGTGCGAATAAATAATGTTTATTTCATTCTTTCTTCTTCTTTCATATGTTATTGTAAAGTAATTAGAAAAGGGGCAAGTAGATAAAAATATTACTTTAAGTCTACATGTAATGAAAATCAGAACAAATGGTCAATCTTACATTCAAGGAGATTGATTATGTATGTACCTTTTTATGAGATAAGTAAGCCGGTAAACAAACATACGGATCACCTGATGGTAAGCAATCGGCGTCACCCATGGACACCTGGAACACCAGAGGCAATACAAATGCGTTACCGGCCTTTTGGGATTAGAAATTTGAGGATTGATGGGTATTCAGGGATTGGGAAAGGGGGGAGGGGTAATTGGGCCTCCTTGTTTCACGTTCGTCGTGTGAGTGAGGTTACCCTCACTCAAACGACGAACGTGGAACAACGCAAGCGTTGTTTCACTTCGGTCTTCTGTAAAGCCGTGGTATCACTCCGGTCGAGTCGGCGCATTCGTGCCGCAGCATGGCTCTCCCATACTTAAAACGTACACCTACATACAATATTTTCTCTCAATAACTCGAAATTATAATGATTACAACATTGACATATTGTAAGATAAATGATAATTACTCGTAACACTCGTACCCGTCGTTGTGCCAAAGAAATCCATAAACATGTAACATTTAAACCAAGTTTCAACCGCTCATTTAGAGTAAAGAGGCTCCCTATTGTATTTAATATACCTAAGTCTTATAATTTTATGTTTATGTATGTAGTTCGCAGAAGTCAAATAAATACTACGTTCATTGTAATCGGATCACTCGAAATGGTAGACTTTGAACGTGAACTAAGGATATTATTTAAGCAAAATATTTTTGTTATATGAAACGTAAATATTATGTAAGAATACGTTGTTGTTCCCCGAAGGAGGTTAGGCAGAGGTGTTCGTTGTTTGCGACTAGTGCCGTGTAACAAGGGACTGTGGTCCAATCACCATCCTATTATTAAAAGCTTCCAAATTTGAAATGTCTGGATATTGTGCCCAGGATGTTGTTCTCAATATTATTAGCTACATCCTACATTAGTGTGTGATTTCATTATCTAACCGTCTTAAAGAAAGTTAGATCTTTCTTTCACTTCAGGTTGATAAGTTGATAATATACAAAAGTAATTGGAGCATAGCAATATTAAGAAGCAATTGGAAAGACGATCGTTTAAACAGACTTTTATCTACAGGCTTAATAATATAAGTAATATTTAACCCAATTTTGCACCAAACACTCTTATATTAGATGTCAAAACATATTTATATGGGAAAATCTTTGAACAAGAAACAAATTCACGGGCACAAGCAAGTATTATTATAAAATCATATGCAAATAAAGTCTATATGTGCTCGCCTTGAACCGATAAAACGATTTCCTAGTGATATCCAGAATTTGTTCTAGATTGTTTACAATGAAACCCTTGTGTATCCTTGGAGATACGCTGATGGATGACCTTGTACTCAAATTGATTGATGGCGTGGAATATGTTGTGGTAATATCAGGAAGAAATATGTTTGTTAGTGGGCTTTTATGATTGTCGGCGTGAAGAAGTACCTATTGAAAGTAGGTACATGTATGTACATAGGTGATTTTTGTATAGAAATCAAATATTATTTGAGTTTTGAGTTGGCCCTGGTAATATGTTTAGTTATAGTGATACGTTGGACCGATCAAGTCAAATCGGCAACGGAAAACAAAGTGTCAGACTTCGCCAGATAATCCACCAACAGGGCGAGATGGCAGGAGATCGTGAGGAAAGTTATATCAGTCTCCAACTCAAATGGCCGCCTCAACGTGACCACGACCGCTGCCAAGAGTGAAACGACGGAGAAGAAGAATAGTGACATATCGTGGTTATGGCTAAATGAAAACAAAGTGCAGGGATCAAATCTGCATACTATCATGATCTGCTAACAAATATTCTTTTTATATACCAAAAATATAATTTCTAAAATCGAATACTACGCCTGACTAGATTCGGAGTTAAAAGTTTCGGATAGGCACACAAAAAATCAATTACAAACCATGAAGAGCTAAAAAAAGCCTTCTTGTTTACGCTTTTACAATAACAAAGGGTAAGTCTAATCATTGCTTTAAAAAAACATTATTTGACAATAAACAACTACCTATCATATTTTTTGACATCGAAATAGTTGAGTAAATTACTTGAAAAAGAAAATGATTGAGTTTTCATTTTCATCTCAAAAAACTAAATAAGATGTCAGCTATGAATAATATTGTCGACATTGCAAGCGAGCCATGAATGATTTTACAATAAAACTAAACATGTTGTAAAAACTATACAAAAAAGAAGTCTATAAAACTTGTATTCGACCGGTAATTGGTGTCTCCACCCGCTGTATATAGGACACGGGAAACTGTAAGGTCACCAACGACTTGAGCAAATATTAAATATCTTATTGACACAGAACTGAGAATTTTTTGGAAGTTTGGATATACAAGTTACCGATATCGAGTCCTTGGACAACTTTATTGAACAAATATTACGCAAGAAACACGTTACTGTTAATCAAAGTATGCATTAAAGCGTGCGCTTTTTGTTAATTGCCTACTTTAATAAGTTATTATATTGAATTAATAAGTGTGACATTCTGACAAAGAAATATCTTTTGTAAATTGAAATGGAAAAACTGGAAGGGCTTAAAAACCTTTTTCTCTCGCACTCCTGTCTAAAGCTTTGACCTACTAGTTAAAAACTTTTTGAAGCGTTTCTCTATTGTATCTGTGGCACTATTTAAATTTCGAATGTTGCGTCAGGGCCAGGGCCGAATTCGCGCCTAGATTTCGTTGTTGTTATTTTTTATGTATCATGTAGGCTGCGCCCACTTGCCTTTACTTCGTAGTGTTGAAAAGAAACGTGGGTTAGTTGTAAATACCACTTAGCAACTCAAGTGTCAACCAAAGAGAGCCTACGGTCACGGTAATAAGGTTTAATATATAATATACTTGGAACCAAAATAGTCTTAACGTTTTAAAAGTAGCAACCCACACATCCCCTCAAAAACTTTATATTTCGCAATCAACACGAAGGATAGCTGCTTTCGTTTTGCTATTTGTTAAATATAGAGGTAGATGCAACAGATGGCAAATGACTTTTTAATTACTAACTTGTTTCCAAACATAGAGGGATTTATTGTAGGTATACATGTGCCTCGATTGTGTGAACATTGAATAAAAGGCTACTTTTCATCGAGCAACATTCACCATACAGCCTAAAGCGAACAAGCGTAGCAATGAATACATGAGGCAAAAGTGTAAAACTACGTGTACAAACCGCCTCCTGGGTCGAATCTGAGGGAATTTTAACGACCAGTCTGACAAGTTCTGCCGCTTAATGCGTGTGCCCAAAGGCCTAAATGAGCCTCTCAACGGATTCATATCTTATTAATTGGTACTCGTGACTTTGGAGAGAGGAGTACTTGTGTAGATGCTGGATTTTAAAGTACTATGTAGTGTTTGATAGACATTACATAATATAGGTTTGTTTTTTAGTAAACTTGAGTATTATAAATATTATACTCTCATACTTCAACTACATTCGACATGATTAACCGCTGCCTATGGTCTGTCCATAATTCATTATTACAAATTAGTCCTGTCAAAAAGGTACTTCATTAAGATTAATCTTCTAACTTAAAAATAAATCAAGTCAAGCATAACCGTAGTCAGTACGACTACGGTCGTAAGCTAAGATCATAGTACGTAGCCTTGATCTTGACATGTCAAAAGATAATCAAAGAAACTAGATTAATGCAAATTGTTAGTTTACTGTCTGTTGAAGATACGTTTTGTAAGAGAAATCTATGAAGGTTCAGTACTGGAAATAAAATAGTTGTAAAAAATTTTATTTTTATTACAACAATCCTTATAAATTTGGTTTTACAGTTTTTATTACGAATATATTGTTATTTTACTGCTTGCTTCTTGAACATCTCAACTAATTCACACTTCTTCTTTCCAGGTAAGACATCGTGTTGAAGATCGCGCGTAGGAAGTTAAAGGACATAGAGTGTAATGTATAAGTGTTAAACGTTAGTGCAACTAAACCAAACAATTATAGGTCTTCTATCATCATATATCTATAATTCTATCATCATATAATATGTTGGGCAATCGACGTGGGCAGGAACGATCGGTAACAGACAACGTCTAATGAACACCCACTTTATAACGATTAGTAGGTACCTCTACAATAACTTGAGGTCGTAGATAGGTAAATACACAGAAATGACATATTGACAATCTATAATAAGTTAAAAAGGAAGTTCATTCTTGTTTTTTATGATTAAAAGGCTAATATTAACTATAGTACCGCAGCAAGAGATTAGAAACAATGTATTTTAAAATAAGTTCGCGTTCGATTTCTTCAGTCCAAATAATCGAAATGAATGAAATAAGTCGAACTACTAATTAAAATGATCGAATGTTCTAGAAGATAAACGAACTAAAGCTTTAATATTTAAATGTTTAATATAATATTCATAACAAATAAAAAATAATAACAATCTTTCTCCTCTTACGCGGTGAAGATGCTTACGTTATCTCGAACATATCGCGTTAAAACCCGGGCCGTTGCGTTTCATATAAAAATATCAGGTTTTCCGATGAATATCACTGATATGCTGCGAAGGTAGAAAAGATACCATCAAAACAAAATATTCAAAACACTTGAGCACTAAAATAGTTGAAATGAAACTTTACACTAACAGTTAGATGGCTCATGCATACCACTGACACTATTGCTGGTCTACATTAAATACATGCGACATGGTTTTACAAGTACCATTTATTCAATGCTGGTATGTTTTAAAATTAACAGGCTAGAAATTCCTTTCAAAAATGTAATGTTTAAATCCGCCCCTGTGTTTTAGCTGGCATAAAATAAAAAGAAACAATTGCACGAGCTAGATAATAAATAAAATAAAACTAAGGAATTATGATTATTAACTGATCACTATTTGTAGCCTAAGAATTCGGAATTTATTTCAGAAGTTTTAAAATATTCTAACAAATTTTTATTTCACATCTCATTAGGTATTAAAGTTATGATAAATCCTTTGAGTCTCGCAGTATGTTATGATGATTTATTTAAAAAAATGTATCGATTACAGGTGGTCCCACGTAACATGATATTTTGGGACAACCACTTAAAGAATTACGGTTAATCATTTTACCATAAGAAATGTGCATAACATTACCATTCGTTCACATTAATCAAGAGTTCGTTTCAAACAACAATCATGTAACTTTGATTATTGATTCATTAACATAACGTGCGTACTTTGTTTTATACATTTTAAAAGCAAATCACATTCCTTCATACATTAGTTAGCATAAGCGTTCGATAAACTAAAAGGTTCTAATGTTTTGTTGCCGACTTTTCAACTAAGATTACAAACAAGAGTGGCCTCGGTTTTAGATAAACGTTAAGAGCTTTGAGACCCTACTAAAGTGACCACAGCTTTATCATGCCTCGGATACCTTCACCTGAGTGATTCCATTTCATGTCATGTAATAACAAATCACTCAGTAAAACGTAGCTGTATGTTTCTTCATTCAGAAAGATGAAATAAAAATAATTTAAAAGTAGATAAACATGTTTACTTTATGCACAATAAACCTAGCGGCATTTAGATACACATACAAATCGTATTATAAATATTAATGCAAATAACTCAATCATTATTCTTAGGTATTATCCTAGGATCAAACGTTAGCTATAGTTGAAGGTGGACCATCTCTCGCGGGGAACTAATCATGGCCATCCTTCACGCAGGACAGTAAAAAATGCAGCGTCCATCCAGTTGATTTACAACGTTCTTTCGCTCTCCGATTTCATGGTCGGCTTGTAAAGGCGTAGTATTCCTACTACGTGCACAGGTAGACATGTTCCACTCACTCTACTAGTTCAAACACTCACATTTTGACACAGTGTCAATCGTCGCCCAGACTTTAGGAACACAACCGCTTCCCTATGAACTCTCTCAATAAATAATAGCTCAACGAAACATCGGTATTCTGAAGTTGGCAGAACAGACGACCATTGAATTTTGTTATGATATTTGATTATAATTTACATATTATTTATAGCTGTAAGGTATCTTGATAAAATACCAATATTTTTATAATGCGAAGCGATTCAAAATCAGAATCGATATTTTTTTACACTGTCATCGGATAAGATTTCTTATTTACGATTTTCCCTAAGTTCGATTTAAGTTATTCATATTTAGAAGATGCTCTGTAGGTATTTCGTTCAGGTTACAAATGATTCACGTTTAGGCTCAGTGTAGGTGTTCGTATCAATGAAATAACATAATTTTAATGTAGGTAGAGTTTTATTGCAATATAAACAAATCAATAATGCACCAAGATACTAAATTTTATTTATGGTGCTTACTAATTATTGGGGTTTTATTTTGGTAACTTAATAGGCTCTTGCGAAAAGTCGTGATACTTAAGAGCTGCCCTCAACAGCAGCGCAGCGCCGGACATGCGTCAAAATACCTGTTTCACTTCGCACACTTAAGGCTCGGGTATAATAAATTGTATATTTTTAACTCTTCCACATCAAAGTGGTCACGCGTAATTCAAATATGAGACGTTTTAGTGAAACATTTAAGATGTCCTACCATTTTTCGGTTGAACACGGCATACAAGATCGTTTACGACCTGTTTACAAAATGGACTCGACTTTTTTTAATGTTAAAAGCGTTATCTCTTTTTAGAAGTTCTCTCTGACAATTTTAAAAGCCTCGTCGTATGTGAACTCTTGTTTTTTATTTATCCCTCTTTGGGATGTCGCCGCATGGTCACTCTTAATGGGGCATGTAAAATTATTAATAATTGCCATTTATTTCCAGTTTCGGGTTTCATGGTTGGGATTTATTCTTGTAATTTTTCTGTTGATATGCCATCTGTATGTGCTTTTTCGTAACCAACTTTGTATGTTGTTATGGAAATTACAATTTCCCTGGCGCCGAATGTGCAGTACATCATTTTATTTCGACTTTTTTGGCGAGTGAATGCAGACGGTAGTTAAAACACGGCCACTCTGATAACTGATTATTCTCTGTTTTTATAGCTTGTACTGAAGGCTTTAAGTTGCTTGCATTCATAATTATAATAAGTATTGCAATATAGAGAGATGTTAAACCTCAAAGTGCTCCAAGCCACCAGTAACGAACTTGACTATGAAAATATGCAAAAAGAAATGGATCGCTTGTTTATTACTCAATGTAAACACTATTATAAGGCAGTCGTAAAAGGAAATAATTATAGCGTAACTGCGGTTCTTACATCGGCGTTTATTGTGACAGAACTAATAAATGAACTACAAGATAAATTAACTTACTATCTGCTACCTTACCATAAAAATTTCAAGTACCTCGCTCCCCAGTCCCCGAGTCTTCTACAATCCTCATATTCCCAATTCCCAAAAGGCTGGTAACGCATTTGAAACACCTTGGTGTTTCAGGTGTCCATGGGCGGCGCCGATAGCTTACCATCAGGTGATCCTGGTGATGCTCGTTAGTCGTTTACTGGTTTATGCTATAAAACAAGTGATTTAAATAATACTTTTCTTATGCGATTTAAACAGGAGAATCAAAATAGTCAATAACTGCTTCAACATAAAATATTTAAAACATTGAACAGTGTAGTTAAATTCAACTCGATGTTTTGGTGCTATATAGGAATTCCTGATTAGTTATGGAAATTCGGATTCATGTACTTCTTTGGACCTTGAACCATTAGTTAGCAATTCGACGGTTATGAACTACGGTCAAATTGTATTCCTATTTCACGTAGGCACAAAAATGCCAATGATTAATTTAGGTACTTTCATTAAAATGTTTCGTTTAAACACTGACCAAAACCGAAGAGGTTTGGGGCCTTACTTATGCAACGTTAATTTATTTCGTGTGACACCTAACATTTGAACTGTATTGTTTTAGGAAAATTTACATTTCGTTCCGTTCATTATCGGAATTAACGAACGCAGTTGATGACACTGTTAAATATATTAAAACCTTCTTTGATTAAAGTTTTATAGGGTCTAGTTTAATATTACGATTTCAGAGCAAACCAATACTCCTACAGTACTTCAATAATTGCTTGAAATGTACACAATCGTGTTTAGTACAGGATCAATCCTTAATCGTGACTACTTGCTATGGCATACCTTTTACCCTTTTGCTACTAAACGTGACCCTTCTATCAAGTGAATAGAAATACCATTCCGTTTGGGTGCAGCCCAAATCACATTCTAAATACCAATAATAATTATTTTCTACTAGCTTTTCGCCCGCTCCTTTGTCTATGATACTCAAAGATTACATATTATACAAACCTTCCTTATAAAGTATTGACCAGTAGTAAAATCGAATCAAAATCCAGTCAGCAGTTTTCGAGATTCTCGTGAAGACGCAGTGCAGAGTTTTACTTTCATTAAGTAGTAGAATTAGCAGCTATAATGAAAATAATGCTGTCTGACCTCAAATATCGAGCAACCTATTGATTTCTCCTATATTTCTGAAGATCACGTTTGTATTACCACAGTACATTGTTCATTCGCCCTTGAGAGTACCTAGTCATTACCAAAAGTAGATTCATAAGTTCGAAAATGGAGCGTCCATTTAATGTAACAAATCGCTCATAATGTCTGTTTATTATATTAATCAGATAAGAGCCTATTAATACATCAGACCATTTTAAATCAAAGTCGCAGTAAGGTGAATGAGTCCGCCATTACCTCTATAAAAAGTATTTAATAAGATCTATTTATCACGTCCATTTTATCTTAATATTAATATCTTGATGGATTTTTAGGCATATCATACACTGCTGTAGCTTAGTTACTCGCATAGTTGATCTCGCTAAAACTATTTGGCCTTCGGACTCCACACGTCGGTATATTTCCTTCCCATGTGAATCACAACGACCAAGACAAGTTTATTGGTGTTTGTCTGTTACAACTACGCAACACCTCACACGTGAAACGATTTAATTGAGATCGAGGACCAAACGCGTGATTCCAACTCACTGCGCGCCAGTAATCTGTCAATCTCGCTTATTTAATACAAACCCTTCAATGTAAACCATCCTTAAAGTTACATGTTTATATTCCACTTTGCTCTGCCATTTAAGCAATTTTCTTAAAGACGGCTATTGGATTTTAATATGTATAAAGTACAACGAAATCGTCACATTTACATTCAGTGTCGCTAACTATTTGCTACAAATTTCTGAACAGTATGTACGATAGAATTATTCCGTATTATACGCATTTGCACGGTTTTAGGAATCCGATGTGATTCGCATGTGATATTCGAATGTTTCTCGTGTTTTATGGGAACATAAATTTCTGTCGATGCTAATTTGTTTTGCACAAACTAAATTTTGCTTGCTAGCTCTTTGTTGTAACATGAGACGACTGTAGTCACAAACTAAACCCTTAAGAGGGTACTAAAATATTGTGTATGAACTTTCTATTCAAGTATGTTCGTGACAAATAAATTTTCTAGTGTTATTACAGATGTTAATTTACTATTCAGGAGGTATGAATAAGTGCGGAATACAAGATAGAGGAAGGTAAAAAACACAAGTTAATAGGCCAGTTTAAAATGTAAGTTGTATGCAAGCCTATTCGATATACACGAGCCTCTCGTCCGAACACTTCGACATAGCGCGATAATTAGTTTTCGGCGGTCTAGCGGTCACGAATCCGAACATTCCGATGTATTGCCGACTCATCTAAAGGCTTATCTATATAGATACAGGTGTTTTTGTGTCGGATCTCTACACAAATCGGTTTGCGAGGCTGGCGGTTGAAAAATGATTTTAAGTTTAACTGCTTCGTTAAGTGCGATGTAGTAAAGTCGTGATAGGCAAAAATACTCCGATATTAAACGACCTCTTTATTATTTATTAACATTTGTTAAATTCAGATCAAACCAACATCTACAGCAACACGAACAGCGTGCACGAGTCGCATCTTGTGTTGTTCATGTTTAATTGGAGTCAACGGCCACAGCTCCACCAGTGGTATGCGGTCGAACTTACAGTCTTTGATCTCGAAGGATTGGTGTGTATCACAACGTTCATTGGCCAACAGAGGAAAAGAAGTTAATGAAGCCAGTATGCCATAAGAACCATACTTCTTTAATTCTTGTTGCAACGTTTCATATGGAAAAGCCTTACTGGGATCTATTCCCATGTCAGTCAAGTAGTACTCCATGGCCTTGTAGTAAACGTCGACAGCTTCTATGAATTCTTCCTTGCTGCGACACTGGCGGCTGCATATCAGTATGAAGTAGGACAAGTCCGCAGCGGGAGACGTACATCTCAATAATTGAAAATCAATAGCAACAGCTTTTTCTTTATTGCACATAAAGTTGGGACACCAAGCGTCTCCGTGGTTAAAAACGGGATGATCACCACGGCTATTAACGATGCGCATTAATTGTCCATAAATATCGTCATTGAACAAGGCGTTGAATCTTTTGTTATAAATACTGTCTGGATCTTCAAATTCCGCAATAACTTTTCTGTCAATATCAATAGCATCCTGGAGATAACTTGCATACCAGCTCTTATTGTTATCGTTGTAAAATACTTCATTCAATCTATTCGCAAGCTTCGCAAAAGCATCAGGCTTTTTAAGTCGCAGAGCAAAAGACACCGCATGTAAATGAGCCAAGCATTTAAGGACCATATTCCTCTCGTCAACTGTAGCGTTGTCAGGCAAAGAGATGCATTCAATTTCAGATAAGTCTTCAATCAAAATGTAATCGTCTTTACCGTCCAGATGACACCCGAAGCATTTAGGAAGGTTGTTCTGGATCCTCTCTTTTGCACCAGATGCTTTTTGGGTCTCGCATAAAATAGGTGAAATGGTTGAGAAAAACAAAGCCTCTCTCTTAAAGTAAGTGTGGCACTCAAGAGACTTCCTCATAAGAGGATCGTTCACCAATCCTTTTGCGATGAACTTGGCTGTATGATTCTTCCCGATGACTTGGATACGGTACACGGCACTGATCAAGCCCTCTCCCGCAGGCGCTGCTCTCATTACTTCAATATTTTGGACACTGTCCTCACTATTTGTCTGCAACTTAAATACTTTATCAATAACATCTTCGGTTAGGTGCTTAGACACAGAAGCTAGTGTTAGTCGAACCATGGTGCTGATGCTAATGATGTCTTTACCTACCGTTTCAGTTATTTAAATACTCGAGTGCTAGACGAGATCAACATGTCATATTTTATCATTTACGTTAACATTTACTGTTTTAATACAAATATTATGTGATCTTATTATACACCAAAACAAATGGCAATACTATTTGAACACGCTAGAACAAAGAGTACTCTTATGGTTCTACTAGATAAGAAAGATATTGATTTGTTACATGTTTTACTTTGTAATCCCTTGCATCATGCTTTGTTTATTTTGTCGAACATGTGTTTCTGATGTGCTATGAAAATATTAGAAAATACGCAACTTTGTCGTATTGTTGCTATCCCAATCAGTTGCATGATTCGAAAAATATGAAAAGCGATTCTCAGGTCGCATTATAACGTGCGTAACACCTATGCTGTGAAATGTGTAATAATTTCAATATTTTGTCAAGAATTCGGGTGTAATTCCTGCTATAAAGTCTTAATTTGGTGGCTCGCATCAAAGTGATGTACGACATGGCTGGAGGCTGCTGCGCGGTCGTGACGAGGCGTGCAAACTTCTTCACGAACCGCCGCCGGAGTATCCTACCTGCTACCATTTCTCATGCAGACCTTTATTATGGCTCCCTTCATTTTATGCTTGCTTGCCAGTAATGTAGGGTATTTGTAATAGGACGTAACTAGAGTACGTAGGCATCTGTATGAATAGTCATTTCTTTTTATCCGATGAAATCAATATTAATCTGAAATGGCACTGGCTTTGAATGCTAATGTTGGGATCTGAACATTCCCTTTGATTGGGGGAATTAACTAGAATACTGATGGACTAGTAAATACGAACATAGAATTATGGTGCATCTAATTCTTCACACATAATAATGGTGCATCTAATTCTTTAGTTTCACTACTCTATCGATGTTAACATCATCAAGTTTAATTATAATACAGGAAATGTTATCGCGTTACTTAAATAAAATCAGCGTTGTTTGTAACTCAAACATTTCATAATAGATAATGGTTGCTGTTTTTATCGTAAACTGTTTCTGGTTGCCATTACGTCCTTAGTATGGTTCGATGTCATTGTCAACGAGACTTTTATTTTTAGGTTACCCTTAACGTCTGATGTAATGAACGATGAACACGATGAATGAAGTATGAATAAAACTCAACTATTTTCTTATTCATTGCAATATTCAGCTTCAGTAAAGTTGACACCTTGCCCCAATATGAGCCTTTTAAGAGACCTTTAGAGAAATATTCTTACGTTATATATTTCGAACACGTAGAAATAGACTTTACCTATAAGTAGTTTCCGACCGAAGGTGTATTTTTGGCCGAAGCCGAAGCCGAAGCCGATTAATCGGCTATCGCTACGACCTTCGGCCGAAGCCGAAGCCGAAGGTTTATATTCTCTCAGTACTCAGTCAATTATTTTGTTCAATATTGTCTACAAGCTACAATTAATATTAAAATTATTTCAAAACCTCAATATTGAAGGTTTATATTGACTGTCTTATAAAGAAGTTTATGATATATCAAAGAGATGGTTGGTTTAGAGATTAATAAAAGTTTGTGATTTACCTATAAAAGTAATCATTTCTTTATTATGAATAATTTCACAAATTACAATTAGATCAATCAGTCTTTGTTTTACTGGACTAGACCAAAACTAGACTAATAAATAAAATAAACAAGCATAACTTCTTAGTAAATAATTAAATGTTGGTCATTTAAATTTAGCAAATATTAGAAAATTCAAAATAAATGAAACAATAACATTAGAACTAATGAGTTAATGACTGTTTTGCACACAAGAAGCTATAAGAATAATATAATATTCTATTTAATATTTCATATTCTATACACGTACGAACTTGTTTTGATGCATGCAATGTGATATTTTGACAGTGTAATCTCGGCAGTCGCTCGGACCTGTCGGACCCTCGGTGAAACCTTCGGCTTCGGCCGGACTTTGGGCCGAAGCCGAATGTTTTGCCGAAGGTGGACTTTTTGGCCGAAGGCGGCCGAAGCCGAAGCCGAAGCCGAAGCTTCGGTCGGACACTACCTATAAGTAAGTAACCATCTTTAATAATAAGTTATTAAGAGACCTAAGGGTCTCAACACAAAAGACTATGTCTTGCAACAATAACTCGACCTCAACCAAAAAGACTGCATTTTTCCGCCAATGTTTGACTGAAGTCGTTTATTATCTTCTCATTAACCACATCATCAATTTAAGGGGTGTTTTAATAATATATGCGAGCTGACTGCGATGGATGGCGTGCGTATCAAGGACTACCTCAACTTTATTGTAAAGTGGTAAAGTCGAATATCGTTTACAGAGATTTGAATTGATGTGCTTGGTACACGGGATTCAAGCTAAAGGACTTCTATACATCGGTCTCTATACTATAATAAACAATTGACGCGTAAGTATTTTAGTTTGAACCCTGTGAAAGCCCAGGGTCACATCAACTGATGATACTGACTCAAAAATATTTATCGAACATCTTGCATCTTTTTTTGTCCGAAATCTTATGATGTGCACAAACGTACAAATGTTATCTTATTTATCGATATATTTCTATTCTGTTTTATCAACGCAAACATCACGAAGTCAATGATAAATAAAATTACTTCATTGTTCTTTGCATAATAAAAATTTTAATTATGTATTTATTGATAAAATAAATATTAACTCTTGTCTTCTTACTTTGCGCACGCAGCGAAAGACATGCTCCTGTTTCATAACGTAAAAGGTAAGTGGAATTAGAATATCAAAAAAATTCAATAAATCAATAACTGTTATTAAAAAAATATATCGTTGACTAAAAATGAAAGACTACATCGGTTGCTGAGTGGTCGCAAGTGTGACTGCCGGGCAAGGGGTCTTGGGTTCGATTCCCGGGTCGGGCAAATTATTACTGGGTTTTAAAAAAAATCTGAGTAGTATCACGGAGTCTGGAAATGTGCCCGGTATAAGGCATAATATAGGCTTACCCCTATTATATGGGACTCATAACATAAATAGTGAAAAGTGGGTAAAAGGCGTTGTGTTATGTTGTCATGTTATGAAAAATTTACAATCGACCTTTTTATGACAAATTTTATTATTATGTTAGGAACTCGACTAGTTTAGTTGACTAAGCCGTAAAAATTATAATAAATTTAGTAAGTCACACGATAGTTTTAATATAGAGAAATAAATTAATCAATGTTAACGAAGCAAAACGAAACAAAGAAATAGTACAGTTTCAATAGTTACCTCTATATTTACACTGCACATTTATTTACTTTTCGTCCCGCGACTGCAAAACAACAGCCCTAAGGAGTAACTCCAATGTAAATAAAAAAAAACAAAAAAATAGATGTCATTTTGTTCCCGGTTTAAAGTTTTTCTATGGCTTACACACATGAGACTCTAGATATGACTTAGATGGCACTATTTGCATCGTACACGCCATCTGAAGAGAAATACTTCTTCGAGAATCACATGGCTTGATGTTTTGATAATGTGTGAGTTCGTATGCGCTTTCGAAGTTTGCTACTTGCAATAGTTCACCAAATATTTTTAGTTTTAAACATAATTTATTTATTTGTAAAACCATTGTACTGCCGAGACAGAACAATTATACATAGCGACGAAAACGATATAAATTTCACAGTGTATATTGTCTACTTCAAAGAATAGCAGTTATTTACTTAAGGTATCAATAAGTACTAAGTCCCTTTAATCAGACACTTGTCCCATTTTCCGATTGTTTTGCAACAGTCGAAGAAACATTACAATTGCATATTATACCAAAACTTACCTCTTCACTTATCTAACCAATACTGAAACAAACGCATGTCTAATTTGATCTTTACTAACAATAACATAAGTTTGTTTTTCATTTGCGCATGCAGACGCGGAACCTGGATTCTTCCGCAACAATAAAGGCCGTAAGTATGCTAGAAGACTTTATTCACTATCTTTATTCTTCCCATGAGTGTGATCAGAAAGAACTAAGGGACTACATATTTGATAGATACTGGGCAGCAATAGTTCTCTGATGAACCTATTGAATCTTTTATTTCATCTCCAATCCGCGAGCCGAGCATGGAGATTATAACAAATTCTCTCAGCTCTAGTACTCCAAAGGCAAGACTGTCACATTCAGATGTTTGTTTGTTTATCGCATCTAATTCTAGAAAGAGGTTTTTAATTAGAACATTTAATAGCATGCTACAGCATCTTACGCTGAGAATGACTAGGAAGTTAAACATATAACATATTCCTTTACTTACAAAAAAAATATTTTGTAAGATATGCTTTCTTAAAATGATTTTACTTTCGTTTCAAGCAACCAAGGAACGACACGCTTCTATGACCAGAGGTAAGTCCTACATAGGGTTATGACTGTACTTCTGTGTTCACAGAAGAAATATATTATTGGATAAAGACAGCAATAGTCAAGAAAAAGAAGAATAGACAAAGTACAATAGGTAGCAAAGAAACAGCCACTAGCTTTTTCTCTTTTGTCTTTTCTTGATAAATATTTTCTAAAACAATTATTTTATTAATTGGTAACATATGTCGTCTAAAAGGCATTTAAATTACGTTTAAAGTAAGAGTAGTTTGTTGTATAAGGAATATTTTTGTTAAAGTTATAGGAGTTGCGATGAAATGAAAGAAAATCCGCTATTGACTCCGTTTCGTTGCTCCTAAGTGTAGTATTCACTCATCATTTGTGGCAAACTATTTGGAGTGTAACTGCCATTTGTTGTAGTAGACTATTTCCACATACGGTATCTGTGAAAAAGTAAAAAGGTGTTCTACATTATGTATAATAGATACCAATTTTTATTAATTACTCCGTACTTAAAATACTACCTAACAAATCAGTCTTCCTAGTACATCATTAAGTTGATAATAATGTAAATAATACAATTATTGCATTGCAAGTTTACTTAAAAGGCATCGTGGAAGTGAATGAACAATTGTAGACACATAACTGAGTTCGCGAACATCTGTACATAGTGTGTACATTCTGTAGATACATGCCAACATCCGCATTCATGTGGCAATAATCAATCAAAGAAATTATTATTAATTCTATAAGTTCGACGGCATTTTGAAAGAAAAAGACAAATGATAAGATAGAAAAGATTATCTATTTGGGATAAGTATTTTTGCTTTTTTTTCGAGTCATTTACGATGGTTGATAGCATTGGCAATATTGATATAATAAGGTCTATTTTAATTAATTATTATTCTAAAATTCATATAATTTAAGAAAAAGAAAATAAAAATAGCTACTAATGTGTGAATTTTTTTAGAATATCATTTTTACTTCATTGAATTTGTGAGCTGTTGAGAAGAGAACTGGATTTTTATACCTCTAAATACTCAATTTGTCACAACATAGTCACACCACACTAATCAGTTATTCATTAGAATAAAAATCGTGTCTAATCACAGGAAATTGAGAATTACGCATATAATAAAATAAATGAGATTTTTTACATTGCGACTTTAGATTTACATAAAAAATTACTGTAGGTAAATATTATGTTTCCTGTTTGTTACGAGGATGCATTTTTGGTACCTAATGATTAACTTAGATTATAATCATTAATGGTATGCCGATAGAACGAAGACTCGTTTATCACGCCACCTATAAACTTATTATTAACGAATAGTCCGTAATAGCTATCTTTGATGGCGCAGAAAAAGTTGAAGCCAATGTCATATGAAGAATTTAGCCTTCGTTTTATTGTTAGGAGTCATGCTTAGTTTAATTGCCTTGCTATATTACAACTTACATCGCTTCATTAGTGCTTCTTTGATTACAAACCAATGACTAGAGAACAGGCAGGTAGTTCAAATTATTACTTGATTACTTTTCCAAATCGTTATGTAGCAAATTTATCTCTTAGTTTTTTACACTACATATAAGAAAAGACTTTAATAACATATTTCACAAGTATGTTATAAATCCTCACATTTATTTTAAAATTGAATATCGAAAGTAAAAGTCGTTTCATAGTACCCTGAGGCACGGAACCCCAAAAATCGTTGAGATAATGAATATTTCCTGCTACTGGTGTTTCCCGTTACTTAATTAGTAACCTCGAATCGTAACAAACTACCTTACAAGCCATAAAACATGCGGATTATTGAAAAAGAATAACAATAAAAAGTGAAGCAAAATGGCCGAGTTACCTGCGCGCGCCATCGGTCCTTCAAACTTTTTTTTTTAAATATAAGGAACGGGCACCGGCGTCCAACAGATAAAAGCCTGTTGTAGACACGAGTAAGACAAAAGCATGCCGTGTTGTAGTTTTATTTTTGATTTTAATCGTCCATTTTGGTCGTCGAGTGGTGTGGCATAACGCTCGTTTTTACGTCAACGATTTATGAGCGTCTGTCAGTCGAGCGAATATTTAGTCCTGGTTAAATCCCTCTTTGCACTTTCTTGTCCTGTCCTATATAACATTACTCGAATATCATTTTGGCCAAACACGATATTCGATTTGCCAAATAGTCTTATATTTAAATACAATAATATTACTTGGCTTGTAGCCATAAACAATACCTAACATTTTATTATCCTTACCGAGTGGTCCTGGCGGTGACTTTCATAAGGACGCTTGTTCTCAGAAAATCAAACTGTACAGCTATTAACATGAATTAACAAAAAATTATAAAACTTAACTCTATCAGCTACAGAGCACAGATGGACGAGATAAGGAGATAATGCTCTGCACACAAGTCTAATGGCTAGCAGCCATTAAAAATCTCGTTAACGAGTTGACATAACATGAATGTATAAGATAAGAATGACTGTATTATATAGGTTACTTACATATTTCTAAGCTGATTTGGCAATGAATATTAATGGAACTAGAGAACAAGTGTCTTTGAAGTAAACTAAGATTGTAGAACTCAGTAACTAAAACTAAATCTTCTATCATTCCAAACCTGGAAATCTGTTACAATTTCAGTTATTGATTGTCACAAACAAGACTCCCAAAGAAATTCTCCAGTTCCCCTTGCAATAATTTGATACACCTATGTATTGAATGCAACAGAGTTTTACCAAAACTTCCAAATTGGTTAAATGCGTAGGTACTGTACAATATAATAATAATAATAATAAAATGAAGACAAGATCGCAGTATGGTCACAAAAAGCGCTTCATGGGAGACATCGATCCTTTTTGAGTCAACCACACGTCGATAAAGTTAAGTCGAACGAGTGGCTCAAACGAGGTGAACTGTTTCCCGAAACCGAGGGCTTTATGCTGGCCATACAAGATGAAATTATAGCAACCCGTAACTACAGGAAATTTATAATGAATGATCCTAACCAACTAAATGACTTATGCCGCCACTGTAGTCTCGCTTCAGAAACAATCCAGCACATCACTGGAGCTTGTAAGTCTCTCGCTCAGACTGACTACAAGCACCGGCACGATCAAGTCTCCGCTATAATACACCAGCAATTGGCTTATAAATATAGTTTGATAGATCAAATGGTCGCATACTATAAATATAAGCCCGAAACAATTTTAGAAAATAGAAACTGTAAAATATATTGGGACCGAACAATTGTAACGGACAAAACTATACACTTCAATAGACCGGATATTACAGTACATGACAAAGTTAACAATACAGTATATCTGATAGATATTGCCATTCCAAACTCACATAACATACAATCTACTATATCTGAAAAATTAAGTAAATAACAAGATCTCGCCATAGAAATTAAAACGCAGTGGAGAGCACAAACAGTACATATTGTCCCCATCGTCCTCTCAACCACCAGTATCGTACCTAAGTCTCTCACACAAAGCCTCAATACTCTCCACATGCCTACCTACATTCTCCACACACTCCAAAAAGCAACCATCCTCAACACTTGCCGCATCACAAGAAAGTTTTTAACGTCATCTACTTTATCATCCACCTATTCTATTTAAACTTCCCCTTATACACTTGGCTCCGGTCCGTGTATAAGGTTCTTAAACTCACTTATGAGAAGGAAATTAAAGTATCTTTGAAAATAATAATAATAATAATTCTTTATTTGCATAAAACATGGTATAAATGGTGTTACAATAATTATTATAAAGAGCTTACATGTTTTGCCAAAATTGTACTTAGCATGCAAATCTTTCACTTATAAAATATGTAGTATTAAAAATTTCTATCCATAAATTCTTTAAGACAATAGAAATTATTCGTATTCAACCAAGCAAACAGTTTATTCTTAAATAATCTAAAATTTTTTTTTTAAATCACTCGGTATCTTATTATATATACGAACACAATTACATAAGCAGCTTTTACTATACTTATTAAGCCTGGCAGTATCATCTAGAACTAGTCTATGTGGGTTCCTAGGATTAACATCATTGACTGATTTAAACAAAGTTTTATGTTTATTAACGAACATTCATATTTCATAAATATAGAGGGATGGCAATGGTAACAAATTTAGTTTTTTAAATATGGGTTGACACGAGTCCTCCGGTTGCATTCCGAACATTGCTCTAATGCACTTTTTTTGAGCAACAAAAGCTCGGTGCATACCTGTGCTATTTCCCCATATTATAAGCCCATAGCGCAGTAGCGATTCCATGTATGCACAATAGGTCATAATGGCTGTTTTTAAGTTGGTTACATTTGTTACTTGTTTGAGAGCTATACAAATTTATTTATTCTCTTTGAAACATTATCTACATGCTCTTTCCAGTTTATATTCTCATCTATTATTACGCCTAAAAACTTTGTCTGTACCACTTCTTTAATTTTGGATATGTTTAGTTTAATATTGTATTTTGAATTATTACATTTATTAAAGTTGATATATACGGATTTATTAAGATTTATTTTAAGATTATTGGTGTCGAGCCATTGTATTAATTTTCCTATAGTGTTATTAATTTCATTCTCGTGATTATTTATACCATTATTACATTTATCTGTTGTTATAATAATACTAATGTCATCAGCAAACAATATACAATGGTGATTGGTTATATTTATAATGTCATTTATATACAGTAAGAACAGGATAGGGCCCAGTACACTTCCCTGTGGTACACCATATTTATTGTGCTTGTATTCTGAAGAAAAAGGCACCTTATTCTGACTGTCGTCTATTCTATCAATGATGACACGTTGTAGTCTGTTACTAAGATATGAGGCTATCCACTGAAGTGTAGGACCCCTAATGCCAACTATTTCAAGTTTTTTGAGTAACAAATTATGGGAAACTAAGTCAAAGGCTTTTGAAATGTCAAAAAATAGCCCAGTGGTCAGATTATTTTTATTGATGTTGGTAACTATAGCCTTTACAAGAGAAAATATTGCCAATGTAGTAGACTTATTTTCCTGAAAGCCATACTGCTCTTTGCTAATTATATGAAATTTGTCGCAATAGTCTATTAGTCTTTTATACATACACTTTTCATATACTTTGGACAATATGGGAATTAACGTTATTGGACGGTAGTTATTGATGTCAGATTTTCGCCCTTTTTATATAAAGGTTTGACTATTGAGTATTTCAGGGCATCAGGAAAAGATCCCGATGCAAAAGACATATTAACTAAATGTGTCAAAATAGGAGTTAATTGGATTGTGTGCAATCTTTAATAATTTTGGTATTAATGTCATCATATCCCACAGAATTGGAATTAGCTAACGACATTATCAATTGTTTAACCTCGCTTTCCTCCATAGGTTTTAGAAACATCGAGTTGCCGGTTGTTCTAATGCGAGATGATGATTTCATGCTATTCTGGGTACTCGTATGCGTTAAGTTGATATAATGATTATTGAAAGCAGTGGCAATTTCGATAGGATCTGTTAATGTTGTGTTGTCAATTATAATTTTCTCTATGTTTCCCATACAATTTGTATCGTTCATTTCACTTTTAATTACTGCCCACGTGGCCCTACATTTGTTTCCCTTTATATTTGATATTTGTATTTTTTCTTGAATTCACTATGCATTTTTTTTAAATATTGGAATATGTCATATATTTCATTTTATTATTTGGATTTATAGTTTTATAATATTTATATCGTAGCTTACGTTTTTTTTGACAACTTATTTTTAAGCCCCTGCTGATCCAATTTTGATTATTATTACCTTTGTTATTTATTTTTACTTTCACTTTTGGAAAGCAAAGATTGTAAAATAAGCAAAGCAGTTCATGAAATTCACTAAATGCATTTGCATCATTTTTTACGTATAATTGTGACCAAGATATATTATTTAGACATTCCTTGAATTTGCGAATATTGTCCGAACTATAATCCCTTCTAAATATGTAGTAAGATGTACATTTGTACAAGTATGCATCCTTTTTTTTATAGGAAAGCTCAACATTTGGGCGGTGTCATGGTCCGAGAGATGGAGAGGTATAACTGACGTAATAGCATTTGGAATATTGCTCAGAATATGGTCTATACAAGATGACTTGCGCGTTGGCACATCTATGTGAATTTTCATG
The DNA here is from genome assembly GCA_038387885.1 of Spodoptera picta. Lineage (NCBI taxonomy): Eukaryota > Metazoa > Arthropoda > Insecta > Lepidoptera > Noctuidae > Spodoptera > Spodoptera picta. The sequence goes on from JAZHFQ010000105.1 coordinate 2,407,709, forward strand.
TTATAGTTGTAGGATATGTCTTGCAGGTGATTAGTCACATTGCTTTTTTTTAACGTGTCTATATTAAGATCACCCGCTATCACTATACGAAAAGTCGGTTTGTATTTATGAGTTATGTAGTTCAAAAGATTATCTAATTTATATAAGAACTGGGTAGGATCCGAGTTTGGAGTTCTATAGACGCAAATAACTAGCATTTTATAACACTCAATTTCTATGCCGCAAGCTTCAAATGTATTTTGGGTTACATATTTTTTAATGAATGACAGGTCTTTGAAGGGAGTACCTTTTTTTAATAAGATGCAGGTTCCTCCTCTTTGCCTTTCTCTGCAAAAATTTGACGCTAATTAATAGTTAAATATTTTGACATAATTCTCATAGCCTTTTTTTACAAAAGTTTCAGTCAGGCAAATTACGTCAGGCTCTTTTTGTGCCATTTTTAACTCCTCAATTGTTATTTCTAAAAGTTCCCGTTTTGACAAAATACTCGCTATGTTTTGATGCAAAATATTAAATATTTGGGTTTTAGACACGAAAAAAATCTCCTTTATGTTTTAATATAGGGAAGTAATAAGGTATTGTACCTTTATTTATAGTTCCGATTGATACTGCTGTGTTTATTGTTTGTTCAGTTTTGTCGCAATTTTGTATACTGAAATAGTAGGGAATTGTTCCTTTCTTAGGCTTACTGTTACTTATAGCTATATTGCTACTTGGTTGATTACGCATTATAAATTGTTTAATATTTCCGGGATATAAGTATTTTTCATCGTAGTCGTTACAATCTATTACATAATTTATAGACTTACAAATCTCTGATAACTTAAAGTTTCCAATATCAAGATAGTAACATTTTTTAAACTTTTTACATAATTTTTCTACGCTATAATTCAACTTAGAAACATTTAAGGAATTACTATTGCTAACTTTTAGTACAATTATCCTATTATTGTAAAATGTATCCAATAAACCTTCTAACTGTGATAAAACTTGCCCCAAGTTATTATATATAACCAAAGCAGTGGTGAGTAAATGACAAATATTTGAATATTTCTAAAAACATACTTCATTTGCTAACACAGTCTGTGTAACCGCGACACATACCATTATAACGGTCCGCACTAATGACTTAAGTCTAAACTGTTCTCACTGAAGTCAATTTGTCAAAAAACCTAATTTTAATTTAATCGTTCTCTCAGAAAATTAAGTGTAAGACATTGGTAACATTTCCAAGTAGCCAATGGGGAAAAAAACAAAATTTTGAAATAAGAAGGCAGGATCCCACAATGTGATTCGCGTTTAGATTCCGTTCGGAGGCTTCTACAAAAAACGTGGTTTTGTGGCGAGCGTGCGAACGGGCCCTTTGTCCGCCTTTATGTCAAAAGTGCATCTGTCGGGACGATTACAATTTCAGTTGTGTATTTATCAGTGATACGCGATCGCCGTACTTGTTATGGTGAAGCGATGGGTTTTGATTTTCAACCCATAAACTTAATGTATGCGCACGACGACAGACTGAACGTGACTGCAGAAGTGTGGATAAAGAATTGCCATTTTAGTCCACAATTGTATTATTTGAGAAACTTTTGAACCTACGACACTAAGCTATTTTTTTGCATACGTGATTTCCTTTCCAGACATCTCGTGAAATACAAGAGCTCTGTGACTAACAAAAGGTTGAAATCTGATTGTGTTGTAATTTAGTCGTATTTTATATTCAAAGAGACGTGTAGAGAACAGGCTTCAGGAACTCAAAACCCGAGGGCGATCATGCCTCAAATGCCGCACATTACCATGAGAATTGCTCAGAGAACACATGCAATCTTGATGCATATCTTGTGTACCAACGCATTCTGAACGATCTTTCCATAACTTGGTGCACCGCTTCTTCTCTTTTGTATGTCCCAAAGATAACTAATTTTAACTGCATAACTCTTTTCAAAGTTTATCTGTTTATCAGTACTTGTTATCCGAACTTGCATCGTACTGACTGCTTTGCTGAGTCGTTTCAAACAATTTCTAATATTTCTTACTCAGGCGAGTGTGAACCGCCGCAAGCGTCTGCCGAATAGATTTATAATGAAGCACCTTAATTTGTGGTTTGCTCACAAATAACAAATCAATGATAAACATCAACTTTTTGTAAAACACAAAACTCTATCTTTTGTAATTATAAAACAGTTGAGTTTAGAATCGAAAGAAAAGAGTCTGATGGTATCTTGAATGCACGACGTTATGATCGATTGATATCGATAAAATAAAATCGCAGCCTAACTTATTGATACGATTACGACGAGCAGTCGGGGGTGGCAGAGGCCTCGTCCTTTAATTTCTTTACATTTCGAACACACCACCTTGTTCTTTATTATAGCACCATGTCGTATTTTGTGCACCGTCAACACACCTGTTGAGTTGTGCTTTATTGTGTGCACGGGATGGTCCAGATTCGCTTGTCTGACAATTAAGGTCATACATCATAAACTCGAATCTCCAACCCCGTCGCAGTGGGATACGGGCTGGAATCCAAGAATGCGTTTTTTATTACATCATGTATAATAGGCGGCAATTATTAAGTTTCTACGTTTAGTATTAATGATCAGAATCATAATTTTTAATGTCTCTAAGTGGCGGCCCCGTCTGTTGCCTCTACTTCGTTTATTTTCAACGCCACAAAACCAAGTTTCCAGAAATGTTATCGAGTTTCAAATTTGATTGCAGACATGAGACTACAGTATCTAGTACGGCAAGTAGCTATGAAAACATAAAATTATTGTTTATTTATGAATTAATGAATGATTAATGCATCTTTAATTGAAACATAAATTTTCTACGTTTGGTCCACCGAATGCTTCAGAGTTCATTAGGCGACATACAGGTTTCTCTATGGCATTCGCAAGTTTTGACACTAATTTATATGTAAAAATCTTGTAAGGAATGTTGCTAATTTAATTATACTTAGATGTGTAAAACCTTTTTCCATGTTTTAATACTAATCTTTATGATGTCAGGCCATAAAGAGAATCATTAAATAGAAAAGCTTTGGCGCCAAATAAAAAGATTTTATTAATAATTTATTAATATAACAGAATTAATTTGCGTGCGGATTGCCATTTCTTAAAATATTGAATACAGTGTCGTGTATAAAAATAATCTAACGTATTTGTATACACGACTCAAGGTGTAATAAGCTTCGATAATTATTAAGAAGTACATTTTTCATACAAACTTAATATACGATTTGAATTTGTAGACTGTAAATAATCTTAATCTTAATCTGGTTTGTTAAAACAACGAGAGCATTATTTACTGCTATTATTATCCAGACTACAAAGTCGCGGAGAACCTAACGGGTAACCGGGGCTCCGGCTCGACGTGCAGGAGAAGGAACGGGGTGGTTTTTAGTCAGTAAGAGTCTGACACTCCCTCCCGCCTCACCCAGACGGGAGCAGTCATTCGATGATATTCCCCCCTTAAAAAAAAAAAAAATCCAGACTACAAACTTTCAGACCAATAAGAATAGTTATTGTACCTTACCTAAATGACTTAGTTGCGTAACCATTTCTATAGGTATTTATTTAGAACAAGCAATATGTACAAAGACCACCCGAAAATACCTGTTGACCAAGACTATTTCGGTAGTTCCCCTTCTCACAGTCCGCATTGAATACAAACTACCCATTTTGTTTATAACATAAGTGTTAACATAGCAATTTGGACTTTGGTAATAAAAACAATTAATTAATATGGACCCTTGGTACTGAGGCACTTCTTAAGAATTTCAAATGTGAGAGCAGGGCGCTTAGACAAAGTAACAATTTAAAAACGATAACGAAGTTCGTTAAGGCTAAAATGTATGGGATTGACATAGGCCGCGTTAAGTCACGTGGTCAATCGACATCGTTATCGATCAATTTGGTAGACAATGTTATATTTCATAACGAAACTATAAAGTAACGAATCGTCATCGTGTTTATTCTATATAAATGCGTAGACAAGCAGACCTTTCAGTGTTCGCCAACGCCTCGATCGTGATCGCCAAAAACGATAACGAAACGAATGCTAAAAGGTTGTAGTTATTGAAACAATATGGCCGAATTTCATTCGGCAGCAGATTTTTGACATTGATTGATCCTGTTAGTATTTATTTTGTGTTAGAGGCAATACACTAATACAGATCAAATAGACTAAAATATGCATTCTCTGCGTTTATTGTGGGCTGCACACAATGAGACCGCCTGGGAGAGGCGCCAAAAACGGTTAAAACAGCGACGGTTCAATATAGGTACTTCATTGTTAAGATCGCGTCATTGTTTACATTACATACTCATGAATGAAACTTAGATTTACTTACGTTTCCATATACTCGAGCAGGGTTGCGAATTGTTCAGAACTTGCTGGCACTCTTGATTCCATTTATTATTTATTTTTTTAGAAATAGAAAGATTTCCATTATCGTTTGAACACCAGTCACTTATAAAAATAAGTCTATTTTGATTATCATTAAGTTTTGGAAACGATCTAAAAGTAATAAAACTCTATTCACTTATGACTGTAAAATTATCGTTTATATTTAACTTAAAAACAATTAAATGCAACACTTACTTTCTTATTAATAAAATTTTAAAACATCAATATCTCGCGAGTTAGATCCGAGGCCTTAGTACGAGTTTGATTTACGTTTAAAGTATTCGAAACGAGTATGCGTTCGGCACTCTGATTGGCCGGCGCCAATGAAGCAACCAATCAGAGCGCCGAATGCGTACTCGTTACGATTACTTTAAACGTAAAACAAACCCGTACTAAGGCCTCTGATTTGAACTTTTTGACTGTCACTGACAGCTGGATTTTCGATAACATAACCAATATTTTTGTTTTTTGCCGAACAAAGAATTCGACACAACGATCACGACCATAGTGTTACATTGGCTAGGAAATGTTTATCGTTATCTCAGAGACGATGGCGAATTTACTTTTCGTTTCGCTATTAAGCGATGTTACTTTGTCTAAGGACCCAGTTTCGTTAACGAATGAAACTGACTCATTGGTTCATTGTAAAATTTTTACTACGGGTTTTCTTTTACCGTATTTTTAGTATGTGAATAAATCATTCGGCATACCTGTCTCTAAATAACTAGTTTAATACACCAACATTTTTGACTATTCTAGGTCTTGCTACATTCCAAACAGCTTCTATAGAGGAGCACTTTCCACCCAATGCATTCTTGCCTCTCGACATTCTAGTGCAACGTGAGCCTGTCCTCAACAAAGAGACTGCGACCGGCGCCAACATTATTTGATAAGGTCTAACAACTCATGAGCTTAAAGCCAGATCATGGAACAGAAAAAAACACTAGTACAATCTTCTATCTCTATCTAAAGCAGCCAAAAAGCAAACTGCCTAATTTTTTTATGGATTCAGCAGGCACTTTAAGTGGACGGTACCAACAAAGCCACTCCAACCACTTGACTGCATTGTACGGCCACAATGGCGCTTTGATTTCACTATTGTTCTCGCAGGTAGAACCCGCGACCCGTGCTTTACTTGTTATTCTTAATAATGTTTTGTTTGCCGAGTTTGGAATAAAATGGCGTAGTATCGAAACTCGTGTTTAACTATATTTTATACGATACAGTTTTCGTGCGGCCCATGGCCCTCTACGGCGCCCCTGTTTGGGTGCCAAACCTGTTGCGGCGTCCCGCTCGGGCGCTGCTCATGGCACAGAGGGTCATGGCGATCCGAATGATCCGCGGATCCGCACGATCTCTGGGGAGTCGGCGAACCTCCTTGCCGGATTACCGCCGTGGGATCTGGAGGCGAAGGTGCTCGCGCGCGTGTACAGCATGCGCGCGGAGGCACGTCGCCGGGACGAAACTCCGCTGCCGCGCCAGATAAGTGCGTGGCGGGATGAGCTCCGGCGCGATCTCATGGCGGAATGGCAGCAACGACTGTCGCAACCGAGGGCTGGGCTCGCTGCCATCGCAGCGGTAAGTCCCCTCTTTGAGGAGTGGCTTGAGAGACGCTACGGCGTCCTCACCTACCGCCTGACGCAGGTCCTCACCGGACATGGAAGTTTCGGGAGGTACCTGTGTCTGATGGGGCGGGAGGAAACGCCCGGGTGTCATCACTGCGAGGGCCGCCCTGAGGACACGGTGGAACACACGGTGGGAGAATGCCCTGCGTGGGCTGAGCACCGCCGTGTCATCAGGGAAGTGATCGGCGATGGCGACCTCTCGCGTCCGGGCCTAGTGCAGGCCATGATGCGGAGCGAGGGGGACTGGGATGCTGTCTTCTCCTTTTGCGAAGCAGTCATGCTAGCTAAGGAGGAGGCGGGACGCGTGAGGCAGCGAAGCGCTGCCTCCTCGCAACCCAGCCATCGCGATGGACACACCGGGCGTCGGGGATCGCGAGACGATCTCCGGCCACCGTAAGCGCGGGCCTGCGGACGGCGAGCATGGGTGGCTCCCCGTCCGACCAGAAACAGACCCGAGCGTACGGCGCGTCGCTCTCCGCGCGCGCCTCAAAGAGCCATCAGACCACCACAGATGGGGCCCAATAGGGCCGATGCCGATTCGGAGTCGCGGAGAACCTAACGGGTAACCGGGGCTCCGGCTCGAAGTGCAGGAGAAGGAACGGGGTGGTTTTTAGTCAGTAAGAGTCTGACACTCCTTCCCGCCTCACCCAGGCGGGTACAGTGATTCGATGATTTTCCCCCTTAAAAAAAAAAAAATTCGATACAGTTTGGTTTTGCATTGACATATTGTGGCAGGCAGAAGCCATCAAATGACAATTTTAACAAGAGCTGTAGTAGAAATAGTTCGCTCGTGTGAAACTTGGAAAAATACATAATGACTTCTTCAGGTGTACAAGATAAGAGGCTCTCAGTATGTTGGTAGCACGGTTGACTGCTCATGATCCGCCAGATGACCAATTTACTCATATTTCTTTTGTAGCCAATAATACTAACAATTTACATGAGACACGCTTCATTTTATGTCGTTTAACCGATATTTTATTGACAGCTTGACGAGGCTTACTCGTAGGCGTAGCATAAGGGCCATGTAACCACATAGTGATTATTCAGGCGATATTAACTCTTATGCTCTAGTAACACAGGAGATAGTGGAGGTGAAGACACGTTGGTAGTTTCTCACTGGGAAGTAGGAACTGAAGTTGTAAGTCCAGTCTACACACGTGAAGCCTCGAGGTTCGTACTCAGCTGAACATGTCGGACTAACTACATATATTTGCAATTTTAGAACGCTTGCATCTCATCATGGCTAACCAGATTACTTTAAAACTTAAAGTTTATTTTCTCATGACAGTATGTCGTCATGACACAAGGTAAATAACAAAATAAATATTACATTTTCAAGGTATAAGCATATTGACTTTTAATGTAATTCTACACGCGTCATCCAAATAATTAAAAACATCAATGTAGCATCTAATTAGCGGGAAGCAATGGTTGATATCAATTGAATAATGTTAATCGAGAAACCAATATCATCGATGTATCGAGACTACACACAGAAGATATTTGTAAGAGCATTCTAGACCGTGAAGGCTCTATAGTTCAGGAATGTGAGGTGAACCCGCTACGGCTTAACGACTGACCAAACATTTATTCCGCGAATCCGTTATACACGACAACTTTCTAGATCCACATACATCGAACGCTGGGAAGCAGTGGCAATTATCATCATTTGTATGTAACCGTCGATGGATGTGGGACGACGCGACATGGTTGCGTCGTTCGCTGAGTAACACTACCGTGGTCACGGCTAGATCTCGACTTTCGTAAAGAGTTCAACGCGCGCCTGCTATTTAGATAGCACAATATAATCTAAGTTTGTAAATAACATAATTGATAATTTACACTATAAATAGTGTATATTAATGTCCACTAGCCGTTTATTATGTTTGCCATGGTATTAGCGACTTTGAGTTTGTTTTTATACGTCATGTTTTGAGTTTAATACCAACCTTTATACGGTTTTCATGTTATATTATTACGTTTCGCGTATAATACAAGGCCGGCAACAATTATTTAAGGATTAACAATAACATATGACGTCTTTAAAACGACTATTGTTTTTATATATCGCTATATTTATTGATCTTCTATACATATACATATATTGTTACTATACAGTGCCTACTATAAACTATATCTATTCGAACTAAGTACGCCAATAAATAACTGACAGTGGTAACTACATGCATTTACGTTTAACCTTAATGTTTAATTACTACTACGATACTAAAACCTATTTCAATATGAGAAAATTGGTTCTGATTCCAATTGTAGATAGTAAATATTTAATATTAATTTTACACGAGAATATATTCATTGCTTACTGGTTTAGTTGCAAATTGGAATTATCTATTCTAAATTCCATCCCTAATCCGGAAAAATTTAAGTTGCATACTTATTTATATTACGAACTTAACATTTTCGGAAATAAATAACATGATGGTATGTTATGTTATATGATAAACCAGTAACAACAACCTAACGTACTCGTATTACTCATCGAGCTCTATTTTACCTCTAAAATCTCCATTACATATAAAACGTTAGATATCATATGTATAAGAGCACAAAAAAAAACGAAACAAGATTTTAAAAGAAATATTGTTTTACATAAAAACGAACTGGTTATTAAAATAAAAGATATAATTGTATCTAGATTGATGATGTTTGTCTTTTGAGAAATGTGTGTTGGTACCTAATCATTTTGTCAGGTATTCTCAACCTTTTCGTCTGGGATGGACGATGGTTAACTAGGCGGTTTATATTTAATAATAAATTAAGACGCCCTAGACGGACATATGTCTATATGTCTGTCTATAGTCTATAGTATAGGATGTCTATTGTCGTGGTGGCCCGGAGGTTTAAGACGCCCGCTTCTCATGCATGGGGGTGCGGGTTTGAAACCTACCAACGGCAAGTACCAATGTGACTATTTCCGAGTTATATGTACTTTCTAAGATTATTTAGACACCACTGACAAACGGTGCATGAAAAACATCTTGAGGAAACCTGGACTTATAATTTCTAATTATAAGTTTGAAATCGCCAACCCACAATGAGCAAGCATTATGATTAATGCTCAAACCTTCTCCGTGTGAGAAGAGGCTTTGCTCAGCAATGGGCACTTATAGGCTGTTGATGATGATGATGATGATGAGACGGACATTTACTGACCAGATTGGCGATATATTAAAGAAGGGCCAAATTAAAAGTACCCTTAACCGACGAGCATGCATGAAAAGACTGATGACTGTTGATGAAGCGAAAGAGGTATGTAGGAATCGGTAGTAATTGGCATTCCATAGTCTCTGCCTACCCCCATGGGAGACAGGCATGAAATTATGTATGTATGAATGTATGTATATAGTAATAAAGTCACTGAAGATTGAGCATCTCTGATGTGGCGTCAAAGAAAATTGAGCGGGGAGGATATACGTAAGGGGTGGAATCTTGTAATCAAACTTTTTATTAAAACATAAACATTGTTAAATAGACTATATTTCTTAGAAGGATAATACTGATGATAGTATGATTAATACCATATTTAGTTAAAGTGAGTTTTTATAATAGATCTAACTAGTCAAATGATATAAATATTTATATATTCTGTCTGACCTACATTTGTGTATGCGGCCTGAGGGGGAAAAGAACCTGTACGCGTATATCTATAACTAATTTATTAATTAAACGGTTACAGGATAATCTAAAAATATATGTTAATAAGGTTTATTTTGTGGTAGCACAAAACGAATGCAAACTCAAGCTTTGGGCTTTAAATGCCATCATTTTGGATATAATTAAGACAAACCATTTAATACCTTATTAACAAAATACTAATTTTCTTAAGTCGTGAAAAGTGGGTGTTACATTGTACAGTGGCATTAAGTGCCGTAATGTGCACCTCTGCCTACCCCTTCGGGGATAAAAAGGCGTGATGTTATGTTATGTTAATTTTCTTAAGGTATGCAAAGCTAAGAACAATCGGACAACGAATTATAACTACGTACTAAAATAAATGAAATACGACGAGAATTTTCGCCAATCCCATTTTTTAGATCATCATTGAAAACAAAATAGTAATTTGAGGTGATATTTTCATACCATACCTATATGTTTTTCATCATCTAAACACATTAGCTGTACCCTATAAAGTGGATTATAAATAAGCATTCGATAGTAAACGTTGCCTAGTTACGTTCGTTGGGCAACGGTAACGATTATACCTCTAGTGCTACAAGAACCTGTAAGATTAGTCACTGGTCGAGTTAAACTAGCTAAGGGGCGGTACCAACTTAAAACATGAGAATAATATTAAAACACAAACTTCAAAGCACAACATTAACTGACAACTTTGGTTTTCAGCAAAGTATTTTCTCAAAAAGAAGTAGTACAATAACCTCCAATGTTATACAGGATTAGGTAGTTCATTTCATAATACAGCAGATACAGTACCCTCGTAACTACAAAAGATAAGCCGAACAAAGCTGCATCTATTTAAAACGGATAAAAAATCGAACACATCACAGACTTTAATTACCAAATCCAACTAAAAAAGGTGCATGATACGTCTAAAAGTTACGTTTTCGGCCGTCCACTACTCGGCTAGTACAATTTGTTCGTAAGTCCATATCTCAGCTAGGTGAGCACAATGCGTTATTAAAAACTTTTGTTACGTGGCTTTTTTCTACACCGTGTCGAGTGCGACGCATACCTGCGTCCTTCTCGACGTTTACCTGTGCTTGTGAGAGGGCAGAGGTAGACTGCCATAACTATTAGACACGACAAACGAAACGCACAGTGCCCAACGTAGTCCCAGTGACGACTGTGAACTTAGTGCAACCAAGTGATTAGTGCCAGTGACCCTTTTAATTGAATCTTTAAAAAAAATGCAGATTCATTATTTTGCCAATGTCTAGTTTGCTAATGCCCTAACTTGTCACCGTGCCGATTTGAAAGTTTAGTTTCGTTGTGGACTAAGTTTAAGTTCATTTGCACACATCAGACAGCGCGAGTTTCAATATTTAGACGAAAGGAACGTTTACAAACTTTTCCCGCCCAAAGGCTTGCTAGTTGGCTGTTCTGTAGAGGTTTGAGTCTGTGGGTGCGCCCGCGCAGCGCGAGGCTCCACAAACCGGGCGGGCCAGTACACGATGGAAGTTAGTGCCGGCCGGTCGTGTGCGTAGCTTCGCGAGTGATGTCGCAGCATGGTCGCTGCGCGTGCCTTGTTGTGGTGCCTGTGCCTGATCGCAGTCGGGACCCCGGCCGCCTCCCGCGGACACGGACGACAACACCACGCTCCCTCACGACACAAACATTCGGAATTCGTTAAAGGAAAAAGTAAGTGCTGTGCCGCCCACGGCGCTTTCAAAGTTTCAAACCATCACTTAATGCCAATGTGTACTGTGATATAGTTGAAAACGTGATACAAACTTGTAACCTAGTTGTAAACCATGCAGTGACCGTATAATAACTCTATAAAACTGTAGAAATAAAGACGCGGTACAAGCTAATCGCTGGAATAAAATAAACAAAGCTTATCTCGAACCAACAAACGTAGCCTTATATAGCGCGGAAAGCTGCTTGACGGTACACTGAACTGGCCTTAAGAGGCTGCGTGTACGAACAATTAAATTTCATCTTGTGTGACGAAGTTTTCCGAGACCATCGGAAGGGACGCGAGACAATATCCCACAGGATGAAAGGCAAGGTGCACGCATTGTGAAACGCTTCAATTTGCAAGCCAGTGCGCAGTGGTTGCAGCTTTTGTATGCCTGTCGCAGACAGACGGATGGAATGCCATGAACCAATGAGACCGTTTTGGTTTTTCTAAGATATAAAATGCCAGAGTTGTGAAAATATTTGAATTGTAAACTTAAGTAAAGTGAACATAGTATTTTCGAAGTAAAACTTAATTCATGAAAATTATCATGATCAATTAACGAGCGTTATAAAACAGACAATCCGCTAAACAGATGTCCAGAAAATACCAAAGCCAGAACTTCTACTTACAATTACTAATTTCCTTTCATAATATTATTAAAAGTACAGTCGTACCCATACTACGATTTGTACCACATTAAATGGTTAGTAACTTTAAACTTGTTTTGATCAATTGTTTTAGAAATCCGTTGGTTTACGGCGAAGGCATTCAAAGCTCCATTGTTCAGTATTATTAAAAATTACTTCAAACTGTTTAAAAAAACCTTGAAGTTAAGCACTCGAGTACTCACTTCGGTTTCGGACGACAATTGACATATTCGGACAAAGGATTAAGCTACTTAAAGACTTTTATGTACACTTACGTACTGTAAACCAAGATTTCATTACGATACAGAATATCAAAGTTGTCTCAAAATATCGTTTATTGCACACAACATTAAAATAATCGTTCATAAAATATCTAATTTTAGTGATACGTTCCGTTCTAATTAATTTTACCATTAATGTGCGGTTTACCGTTATGAATGTCCATGTCAAACGTCCATCGACATTAGCACTCTATAAAAATGTATAATATGCTCTGTGATTTAAAAACTTTTCAAACGCATTCTATTTTGTTTCCCTCCAAAAATTAAATTAACGTTCACCGACGACCTTGCTACACTGGCCATAAAACGTGTTAATTCGATTTTCAAATAATTTCTGTTGTAATAGCAATTCGCTGACAAACACGCAGTCACAATTAATAAGAATTGGTTAATAAACCACATATATACTTTCATTTTGGCATGTCGACTTATGTACTCGGTTTTACAAGAAACGACGATTTTCAAACTAATGTTAACATAGGTATGCGAACGGTACTCATTTGTTCTACTAGTCAAATACAACACCAACTATGCACGTACTGTTTTGTTATTAGCAAAAAATTCTAATGTATGCTTTGTCTAATTGTTTGTATTATATTGAAAATGAAGTGGAAAATGCGAGGCTAAAGTAGAACGCGGATATTTCTCAACTAATACTGGTCTTCGTTGACACTGATGACTTAGCATGTTGGTACTAATATTTATTTATTTAACAAACAATTAGTGACAAATTATGGTGTTTTGTTTGACATTTAATGTGTTTAGAAGACATTTTATCTAATGAATGTTTTATCAAGCGAGAATAATATAGAATTGATATGGTTGACAATTAGTTCTTGCTGTCATCGGTCCTTAAAGCAACATAAGTACTTCTTACTCATGAAAATGACAGGGTGGTCCTTTCTGTGGCCTCTGCTTTTGAATTACAAATCTGTAGCTCATCTACATATGAAAGAAATCAACGTTTGAGCTGACTCGTGCAGCGAAAATAATGTACTAACTTGAAAGATCTGTATGACCTGTATTGCATTTCATATACATTGAGATGCATTGAAAGATACTTACATATACGAAAATATTCTTGTATTTCGCAATTACCATGCTTCGAAGTTTATTGGTAACGTCGTAATGATTTTACACACACATCATATAAAACAATACCACATAAAATTATGTATGATTAATATCTAAGTAATCATAACATTTAGGCCAATACCTACTACTCAAAACATAAAGTTAGTCCTAATCAAAAGATAATAACAAAATTCGCGGCAAAATTGAATTAAACATTAAAATTTATATGTATAGTTTATATTTTGTATGTATTTATTTATATATTGTATGTAGTTGTTTGGTTATTTATCTGTTAGTTTTAAGTCTGTTTCCTATCCCAATTTTCTATTTGTTACTACACACTGTGTCATTATATTATTATTACTTTTCCTGCTCCAGGTCCACAGGAAGAAATTCCAATAGGAATAGGTGGTACCTTTGTACTTTAATTTTATGTATGTGTTGTCCTTTATGTTGTATGTGTGTACATAAATAAATAAATAAATAAATAAACTTAACGTCACAGATTATAAAATAAGGTATCCAATATGGCTGTACCAAATAGAAACTTATCTCCGTCTCTGTCTGGTGTTTGAATTTAGAGTAGGACAACAAATATATGTAATACTAAACATTAAAATGCGTCACATCCTCTAGCCGTATTCTCTATCTAGCAAAATCTCTTAATGTTTTTATAATCAATGTCAATTAGTTACATTAGATACTTTATAATGGCCTCCGCCATAACGTCTATGATCTTTGAGGTTTATTATGGTTTTCCTCTCTACTTTATGGTACAAAGAGACCAGTAATGCGATTGAAAATGGAATCGATACGCTTAATCCTTATTTTATAGGGTATTAATATGAAAATCTTGATATTATATTAAATATTGCAATATTATGGAAATACTTGGCTTAACGTATGCTATCGTTACGTATTCCTTTTTAACAACAACTATATATGCGATGTTAGTTTAACAATTACAGTAGTTTTACGTTAGGGCTTGCTGAGTTGACACCCAATCATTAGCTGCCGCCCTATTATTAGGACCACGTGCCAAGGTTGCTCCACTTTGCCAACTTTGCAGTTTAAAAAATAATATATTATTTTCACTTATTTGCATGTCACACTTACATCTGCATACTATTGGGTTTAGTAAGAGGGAATCGATTTAAAAATAATGTTGGAAAGACTTGAGTAGATCGTAATTTGCAGTTCAACTTTGTTTATACCTCTATAATTATGTAGATACAGACTAAAAATCTACTAAAAATCAATTAAGTTTAAAATGTCCTTTTATTGAAAAACTTCAATATCTCTAGACATGCCAATCTATACTATTACGCATGTACGTAAGTATAAAATAAAATGAATCGATTAACGATTAAATATCACCAACAAGGAAATTCCAGTATTGTATCGATCGGCCGATCGTTTTATAGAGACCTTACTGTAGGAAATAAATTGCTCCTACGCACTTCCATGGAATTATGCACGTGTCATTAAGCATAATAAATCCCTACATAACAATATATTATCCTATATAGGTATGAACATCAAGAAACGGTTAAAAAGAAGTCCAAAAAATCACGTCTACAGATACCTATAACCAAAATGTGATATCTCTGGGTTCAGGCTAGAGATGACAGTCAGTTAATGTACAATTTTAATATTCAACCGACTCTATGATCCCAACTAAGTTTGAGAATTCTGGAGTAAAAGAAAGAAAGATTTGCAAGAAAAACGAATTAGAAATTAAAATCCTGAAATAATGACAAAAGCGGAATAGTAATACAGGATCCTTTGGTTATTTAATGAGAGGAAAATAGGAGAACAAAATTATATTGAAATATATCTAAGTAGTATCTTCTGTGATTCCTGCTCCCACGGAAAAGGAGTGCGAGTTTACATTTTGACTTCCATTTGACTCACATAACATAACATCGCAACTTTTATTCCCGAAGGGGTAGGCCACTGTGCTATGTAATACTCACTTGTCACTATTTATGTTATGAGCCCCATTTTATGGTAGGTGAATCTATTGCCATATACCAGGCATAATTCCAGACTTCATGCTAGTACTCAATTTAAAAAAAAATACAGTAATACTTTGCCCTACCCGGGAATCGACCCCGAGATCCCTTGCCCGGCAGTCGACCATTCGGCAAATGAGACAGGCCATTCGATTCACTGTCAATTAAATATAGGATTCTCTCACTTTGTGCAAGCACAGCTTAATTAGCGCTAGGAATTAATTAAAATACGATTCGATATTTCAACTCGATTTGATTTAATCGAGTTATAAATTATGCAAGACGAGTTTCTTGACCCATCGAAGTATCAAATATCAATATAGCTTAGAAACAAAAAAAACCGGAATCAATGAGTCAGGCTCATTCCTGGAGTTGAAAATCTATCTAATTAGTTTCACAGCGAATGTGTAGCTATAATAGCGATGATTATTCCAAATTTTTAATTTAATATCATGTAGTTCTATACCTGTTGTTACTTCCTTCCACAAATGTTTTTCCATTACAAGTAACTAGCTTTTAGCCGCGGCTTCGCTCGCGTCACAAAAGGATAAAATGTAGCCTATGTGACATATACCAATACACATAGCGCCATCTATACCAATAATTTCGTTTTCCGTCGAGAATATCAAATTTTTCGGGGATAAAAAGTACCCTATTATTTAATCCAGACTTCTAACTTTACGTCTGCAAAAATTCAAAGCAATCGGTTCAGTAGTTATGGCGTGAAAGCGGAACAAACAAACAAACTCACTTTCCGATTTATAATATTAGTAAGGATAATTCCATAAGGATAATTTTTCAGAATAAAAAGTTTAAAAACTGCCCCCATAATGGCTTCTGTTTTAACTAATGACAATAAAAGAGACAATTTTCTGTTCAACCAATGCTATTAATAAAAGGAAACAAAACGCTCCTTAGTATTCGTAGCCTGATATAATACAAGCCCCTTACGAATGTACTGTCTGATACAAAAATGTAAAAAACTATACGTTTCGAAATCTTAGCAAATATTAGTCTTCTTGACAATGCTAATCTTCAGACTCCTTATAAAAAGCAAAGAAAATGAGGTATTTTAGTTGCTTTTTACACTATGTATTATACGGCATTTGCAGTATTACTCGGAAATCTTTAAATCGATGAATTTCATACTTTACTTAAGCGAAACAAATTATTGAACAATACTTATAAACCCGATACTTATAAATTGAGTTTATTTAAGTACTGATGTTAATTATTATTTATTATTCACAAAAGGGTCAAGGATATCTACATATTGTAGTTTGTCTCTGTCTTCATCGCAACTCATGATTATCGACTTGAACGAGGTTTCAATATAATTAATCATTATAAAGGATTTCATTCGCCGTGCTGGAATCTTGCGAATATTGTAATATTGCAAGCAGACCTCTCAAAGTCTTCTGTGCGCCTGGTACTTATTGCCGAATAGACGTCAGTATAGCCTTTTTAACAGATCCCTCTTGTCCGGCAGAGATTTAAAATCCCATTCAAACAAAACCTTATTCATAAAAACTTGTCTTCAATAAACTCTCGACAAGTCTTTAGAGACTTACCTGTCATTGCTATTTTCTCATCATCAGAGCGAGATGGCGATAGTGCATTAGTAGTGTAACACACATTAACGCTGACTGAAAATACTAACTAGACAGGCGCATACATAGTAATACCTGATTATTCGCAAATTAATAACTTAAAGAACATTGTGTAAAACTTATTTCACTTTCGTGGAAATTGAGGTTCTGATTTCGAACACCATCCTTAGTCAGACCTAATATTGACGCACGACATCCAATGCCTCATTTCTTCATAAACGTAAAAGGAAACTGCACTCAGGCGCGGCATGGTACAGCGTACAATAATGGATTGTAGTGAAAGGTCGTGTTACAAGAACGAGATGGTGGCGGGACAAAACTGGTTCCATGCTTCAGAATGCAAGTAACTGGATAAAAACATAGCTTTAAGACAAACCAGTCGACTCGAACACTGCGTTCCTCTTCAACTTGGTCGGATTGCACATCGCAAGTATACTACCCAACCCAACCACGTCTAAATGTTGTAGCTTCTATTCACGGGTTCAGTAGAAATCATTAGTTACAGTTATAACATCGAACAACATATTCAGTATATATTTTTATAAACTTTGCAAAACAGTACACATAAAATCCGCGATCGATCCTTTAAGAAACATTTCCTATATGATCAAATACAAAATTAGAACTTAGTACTAAACCAATGAATTCCTTTGACTTAATTAAAAGCTATATTATCAGTAGCTATTTTAATGTTTATAGCAATCATCGACATTTGCATACCTTCATAGTTAAATTTAACTCAGTAGATCACTATCAGTGATTACTATGATAATGTGTCTCTGTTGTCATCATTAACATCACTTAGATTAGAATAAAATGTTGATTAACCTTGTTGTGTAGCTACTGTTGATTGATTCGTAGATCCGCATTTACAAAAACCTTTATGCTACTAAATGAGGAACAACTAAATAAGGCATTTAGTTCTAGAATACTGATAGGTTACTAAATTTTTAATACTTAAATATGCACGATATTTAAGTACATCTCTGTCATTTTACAAATAATTTTTACTAATTAATTTAAGCTCGACTTGAAATTAAACGGCGTTTGAGTATTTCAACGCAAAACCTTTTTTAAATCTGACCACATTTAAATCTGGAATGTAAACAAAATAGGGATGATGACAGGGTATGAAAAAAAAATATTAGACACGTATTTTTTATTTTATTGTTTATTAAAATGCTACTTAGAATCAAAGTTAAGGAGTGGGGGTTAAAACGTCATTTCTACGTATATAATGTACATAGAAGTGACGTCACGCGACATTTGATATCAATACACCTTCGAAACTAGTAGTTACCGTAAAAAAAATTAAAAAACATGTCCAATGTTTATATAATAATCTACCAGACGGACATTAAAATAAAAATTAGTCATTGTTAACTTTATGAAACCAAAAAATGGGATTAAATGACATTATTCTCTATTCAAAATCATTACTAAACTGCACAAGTATCGGTCAGTGGCTGGCTACAGACTTCCATGGAACTCATTTTGACCAGTCCACCACAACCCACGCGTTATTGTTTGCTCCGAACATGAAATAATGACATTTTTATATCTCAGCATCTATGAACACATTTCTATACTATCGCGTGTGCCATCAACACGTTGAACTAGGTCGACCGGACATTACAACGTTCACATTAAAAATCCAAAATCCTTGTGTTTAAAAAAAATATTTAGCATTCCATCGCAGTTTTCAAATTAAAAGCTCTTAATGACGCTTGCACATATAACGCAATGAGCAGCGAAAAGCGGTTTGCTGTTTTGTAATCTCCGTTGAATATAAGTTTAAACTACCAAATATGAAATTCATAAATCATGTACACTCGTCGAACAGTTGGTTACATCTCAAATCAGACACAAACGTGGGTGGCAACCCATCCGAATTCTATAGGTGTGCAACTGTGGGCAACTCTACTATATGTAACTATACATCATTTTGTCGTGTAAACGGATGGCATTTTAGAAAGTATGAATTAAATGTTTGACTAAGTTTAGTTTGAACGGTTAAATTGATTCCAGGTATTTCTATAATAAGTTAACCGGTCTGAAAACGGGACAGTCAAGTTGTATAGATTTAGGTAAGTACAATAGTAAAATAAACACATTTCAGTTTTAATGCTTATCGTTGAGTTGTTTGTAGACTATCATTTATCGTCTAATTGTAATTGAAACGGAGAAAGTTATTGTCGAGCTTGCTTCGTTAGAACAAGTAGAGAATACGTTTGCCTTGAGTATGTAGGTAACTTGTATTAGCACTTAATCTTCAAACTGCACTCACTTCGCTACCACTTGATAAATAAGTTGACAGAGTCCGGTTAAAATAAACACAGTGACTTCAAATGTGTTTTAAAACTACCGAAGGAATCGTATAAACGTATTACGTTCTCCAGTGTAAAGTAAATTCTTGCTTATGATCCTTGATTTGATTTTAGTAGCTTACTGTTACAAATTAGTTCTACAAATACATCTGACGTCATCGCATTTGCAGGTCGCTCTATTTCAGGTTTGAATAATTTAGTCGTAATAAGAAAAGTTGAAGAAAAAAGCCATGTACGATGTTCCCAAACTCTTTTGTATGAAGGAATATTCATAACAATGTTCGCACCCAACTTCGAACCTCAAGTTTCTAACTAAATTCATATTGACTCTGTAAACGACGACGTACGTAGATAATTGGTTACCAATATGTTCTTACATCGTGAGTATAATTATGTAAGTACGTGTCTTGTTGTACAGACTGGCAAGCATTTAATTTGAAGTAGAAACATATAGTTATATCATACAAATCAACCTACTCAGAAATCTATTAACAATTTAAAAAATACTTATTTGACCTTAAAATTAACCTTTGAATACTTTCAGACATAATAATTCGTAATTTAGAGGAAAACATTAGAAAATTCTCATGAACATTGTTCGCAGCTCTGATGAACAAAGCAATATTTTCGATAAAGGCTGCATGTGGGCGCCGTCATTTATAATCCTCGTAAATCAATTTCTGCGCTCTATCTCACTCAACCAATCAAATGTCAGTATTTAAGATGAACATCATGACGCGGAAACTAATCCTAAAGTTTTAAAACTTCAAATATAATGGGATAAGGGCAGGTAACACTGTGGAGCCAAGTGTATTATTTAGAGAGTCGCCGGCAACGCTGTGTACGGCAGCCCATTCCGAAACGATATGCCAAAAATATATCGTATGACAGTAACATTATACTCTTGTATACACGACTGATAAAAAACTGCCTATTCTACAGACGAGCAGGTAAAATTTACCTTGCCTCTTGAATACCTTCATATTTCTATACGTTTCTACGACAATAACTATTCTTTGTTGACAACAGCCTCCACAGAACTTGCAAGCTATTTTGAACTTAAGTAACAAGGAGAGAGGTTTAAAGCTAAACCATTATGATACCCGTTTCACAAGTTGTGTGGTTTCAGGTAAAGTTATGCAAGCGGTACGTGGACATTGGATCCCTAGAAATCAAACGACTATAGGCACTCTCTCGATATGGCTATGTATAAACCTGTGTTTGTAAACGTACACAATACATAAGAAAATCCTAGTGTGAGACGTTTTATTTTTTCATAAAATAATTTTTGACATTGTACATACGAACAGAAATAGTACAGAATAAACCAATCAGTATTATTTTTAGTGTAAAAATAAGTTGCTAAAGGGTAAAAAACATTGCGACTGACGCCAATTGTACATTATCGCACAGTTCGCTTTACATGCGTGGTTAGGTTCGTATCATGAGGTTCGTTTAGTGAAGCAAAACGGCATTGTAGACTATATTCCGATTAATCACAAATAGCGGTTTAACTTGTAACGTAGTAGAAGAAACTCGCCTTAAAGTCCGCCCACGCAGTAACGCCTCTTCGTTAGACGAGCTCGGTTCCGAACTTGTCGAACGTCGACCCAATCAATACAAATACATTGTTTTTGTCAATATTACAAGACGAATAGAGGTACATAAACGCCCTATTAAGTAACACTTTTGGCCTTATATTTCGCATGTCTAATAGATTTATTTTCTCTTTACAGTATGCATCGGGACAAATGGTCGGATGTCGGTGCCGTCGAACCGCGACACCCACTACAGGAATCTTCGCGACCGATTTACCAATTGCACGTATGTCGACGGAAACCTCGAGTTGACATGGCTGCAAAACGAAACTATGGACTTATCATTCCTGAAATACATAAGAGAAGTGACCGGGTACGTGCTGATATCGCACGTGAACGTACGACACATTGTGCTACCGCAATTGCAGATCATCCGTGGACGTACGCTATTCAAACTGAATGTGAGAGAGGAAGAATTTGCTCTTATGGTCACTATGTCGTCTGCATTCACTCTTGAGCTGCCCGCTCTCCGCGATGTGCTGCGAGGAAGTGTTGGAATTTATAACAATTATAACTTGTGCCACGTTAAAACTATAAATTGGGACGAAATAATTACGGGCGCCAATGCTACTTATGTGTATGTATATGATTTTGCTGCTGCAGAAAGAGACTGCCCGCGTTGTGATAGCAGCTGCGAGGCCGGTTGTTGGGGAGAAGGACCCGAAAACTGCCAAAAATTTTCCAAAACTATATGCAGTCCTCAGTGTGCTCAAGGACGATGCTTCGGGCGAAACCCTCGCGACTGCTGCAACGCATTTTGTGCCGGCGGCTGTACAGGACCTCTACCTAGCCAATGTCTTGCCTGCAGAAATTTCTACGACGAAGGTACATGTTCTCAAGAATGCCCGCCTATGCAAATCTACAATCCTACAACTTATTCTTGGGAGCCAAATCCAAATGGAAAATATGCGTACGGTGCCACTTGTGTTCGCAATTGTCCAGAACATCTGCTAAAGGATAATGGAGCATGCGTGAGAAGCTGTCCTCCGAATAAGACTGCAGTCAACGGAGAATGTATTCCATGCAATGTGACTTGTCCGAAGACATGTCACGCAGAAAAGCCAATACATTCTGGCAATATCGACAGTTTTAAAGACTGCACTATTATTGATGGATCGATTGAGATTTTGGAAATGACGTTTACGGGATTTCAACACATAAACTCAGATTATTCGTTTGGCGAGCATTATGCCAAGATGGAGCCTCACAAATTAGAGGTGTTCAGCACAGTGCGCGAAGTGACCGGTTATCTGAATGTTCAAGCTCATCATCCTAATTTTACTAGCCTCTCTTACTTCCGCAATTTGGAAGTGATAGGAGGACGCCAAGTCGTTGAAAACCTCTTTGCTTCTCTCTACATAGTAAAAACTTCACTGAAGTCTCTTGGATTAAAATCACTAAAACGAGTGAATTCTGGTGCTATAGCCATCATGGAAAATAAATATTTATGTTTTGCGGAAAAAATTGCCTGGAACAAGCTTGTCAAGTCTAAAGATCACAAGCAAATAATACAAAACAATAGTGACCCAGACACTTGTGGTGAGTTAGCTTTGCGACTTAGTTTTTGTTTAGAGGATCCTCTTTTAAAGTTAGGCTTATTTATTTATGATTTATAATATTTTTGCCAAAGCGATTATTTTTATACTGATGCCTCCTATCAACCAGCGATTTCTTAAATTGTCCCCAATTTTACATGTTCAGACTAACCCATTAACAGCAACTGCCTCAAACAGCTGCGCGATGATCTTCTCCCTATGATGCCACTGAGATGAGCGTCATCGCAGTCTGGCCATAGACCCTTGTTTATTTGTGAATTTTGCTTTGTTCCTAACCAAAATATTTCCAACAGAAAGCGCAAATTTGGTGTGTGATCCTCAATGTTCTGCGGACGGCTGCTGGGGCCCCGGACCAGATCAATGTCTTACCTGTAAAAACTACCAGTATGACGAAATGTGCCTTCAAAACTGCAGTGTTGTGCCTGGGTAGGTATTTATATAGCAAAACCGTAATTATTTCAAAAAAAAATATTGCATAGCGAATTTGGTTATTAAGAGTGTTTAAATTTCTTTTACATCCTGATAACTTTAATAGATATGAACATTCGTTGTATTTCGTAAACTGCCTATGTGACAAATTAAATATATTCATGTGCTCGCAACAAATTTATTGATCATAATATGAAAGTAATGCGTCAATCACATTTCCTGACTGACATTATATATCGATTTTGGTAGCCTCATTAACATAACAAAGGCAATGTTTGTGTGGGCAGCCCTGACAGTTTTGACTCCCGAGCCTCGTAGGTTCTAAGTGTTACCAACAGATCTACTTATTTCCAAAAAAAATACTCAATCACATTTTATGCACATTACAGGTTATACAATGATGGGCCCAAGAGCTGCAAAGAATGCCACCCAGAATGCAAAGATGGCTGTAATGGACCAACACGAGCTAATTGTACAAGTTGCAAACATGTACGTGATGGCCCTTACTGCGTTAGCGAATGTCCGGACTCAAGATATACCTCTGATAATGCTACTTGCCAACCATGTCATAGGAACTGCTTTAATGGATGCACAGGACCAAATAATACCGTCGGTGAAGGAGCATGCAATTCCTGTAAGAAAGCTATTATCAGCGTCGAAGCTACAGTTGAAAGTTGCCTAAGCGAAAACGAACCATGCCCTGATGGATATTACAATGAATGGGTTGGTAATGTAAAACCTCTCGAAGGAAAAGTAAAAGTTGTTTGCCGTAAATGCCATCCTAGATGCAAAAAGTGTTCCGGTTTTGGAATACACACCCAAGTCTGTTCCCTGTGTAATGGCTATAAACGAGGAGACCAGTGTGAAGATGAATGTCCGGCGGATCACTTCACAGACGAAGAGACCATGTCATGCATACCTTGTCATCCAGAATGCAAAGGTTGTAAGGGAACATCTTCCACAGACTGCATTAAATGTAAAAATCTAAAAGTGTTTTTGTCGCCGGATGAGCCTGAGAATCAACACCTTTTCAATTGCAGTGATACTTGTCCATCACATGTACCACACAAAATTTATTTCGATGCTTCATTAAATCGACTTGACGACGCTTATTGCTCCACGCATACTCATGGTACCCCAAATGGCATGGTATCTGCCAAAATTCCCACAGTACTTGTAATAGCTTTGGTTCTTGGATGTATATTGTTAGTGATTTTCGGAATAATAGGATACACATGCAGACAGAAAGCCAAAGCAAATAAGGAAGCAGTTAAGATGACAATGGTTTTGACTGGTTGTGAAGACAATGAGCCTCTGCGCCCAACCAATGTCAAACCCAACTTGGCCAAATTAAGAATTGTAAAAGAAGTTGAATTAAGGAGAGGGGGCATGCTCGGATTTGGAGCTTTTGGTAAAGTATACAAGGGCGTATGGGTCCCAGAAGGTGAAAATGTAAAGATACCGGTAGCCATCAAAGTTTTGAAGGATGGAACAGGTGCTAACACTAGCAAAGAGTTTTTAGAAGAAGCTTACATAATGGCTAGTGTTGAACATCCCAATTTGCTGCAATTGCTAGCCGTATGCATGACTAACCAGATGATGCTCATTACCCAATTGATGCCGCTTGGTTGTCTACTTGATTACGTGAGAACTCACAAAGAAAAAATTGGATCCAAGGCATTTTTGAATTGGTGTACACAAATAGCTCGTGGTATGTCTTATCTTGAAGAAAAGCGACTGGTCCACAGGGACTTGGCTGCCCGTAATGTACTTGTACAAACACCGAATTGTGTCAAAATAACAGATTTCGGATTAGCTAAGTTACTCGAAGTGAACACAGACGAATATAAGGCAGCTGGTGGTAAGATGCCAATCAAATGGCTCGCTCTGGAGTGCATTCAGCACAGAATTTTCACGCACAAGAGTGATGTCTGGGCTTTTGGTGTGACAATCTGGGAGATTCTAAGTTATGGAGCACGTCCTTATGAATCCATATCTGCACGAAATGTTCCTGAACTGATCGAAAATGGTCTGAAACTGCCACAACCCAGCATTTGCACTCTAGATATATACTGCATAATGGTATCCTGCTGGATGCTTGATGCCGATAGTCGCCCCACGTTCAAGCAACTAGCCGATACATTCGCAGAAATGGCAAGAGATCCAGGCAGATACTTGGTCATACCGGGAGACAAGTTCATGCGATTGCCGTCCTACTCCACCCAGGTAATAAAAGTTTACGTTTACATATGTAAATATTTATTTCTACGTAAATGTTCTCAGACAAGATTACTAATAATGGTACATAAAGCGAACTAAATGACATAATATGACATTTTTGCAGTTACCTAAGTAGAACAATCTATTTTCGGTATAATATTATGTAATATTTTATTGAAAATTTAGTAAAATGAACCTTCAATAACAATAACAGTTTGAAGGAATTATCTATAGTCTAGTTGAAATAATACAATTTTTACGCATTTTATTCACAAGCCTTTAGTAACTTTACATCAAGAAGTTAATTTGTCTTATAAACGTATTACAAACGATTGGAACTATATCCAAGTAAACAAACAGTAATAAATATAACTTATAATTGTAAATTACTAAGCAATTATTATTTCACATTCCAGGATGAAAAGGAATTAATTAGAAACCTGTCGTCGGCAATGGAAGGCCCTGAGTCTCTAGTCGAAGCTGACGAATATTTGCAGCCCAAATTCAAATCTGGTCCGAGCAACAACACTACAATTTCTGTCATAGAAGTTCACCAGAACTCTATGAAACCTTCGGCTACTTGGCCAACCGGCGGTCCAACCACCGACTGCGGAACTCCAGACGGGGCTAGCAAACCAGAGACGTGGGACCACGAGCTCCTGCGATACAACCAAGCAAACCCTTGCGGCGAGGCCACTGAGCTTCGACATTATTACAACAACGGCGTCTGCGCGTCCGATAGCTCAAGCTCAAGATACTGCAGTGATCCTATGAAAGGAAGGCCAGAAATCTGCGAAACTAATTTCGACAACATGTCGAAAGTCAAGGAAGCGCAAGTTGGAAATTTAAAGCTAAACCTGCCGCTGGACGAGGACGACTACTTGATGCCTTCACCACAGCACACGCAGAACGCTTCCACATACATGGACTTGATAGGCGAAGGTGGTGAAAATCAGGAGGGAATTAAGGACTTGCGATTCAGTGGTTTTGTGGGAAAACGATGCGTTGACAACCCTGAGTATTTAATGTCGGAGGAAAACGTATTACCACAGACTTTGGGAATTCCGACGGAACCAGTGCCGATGGAGTCACTGTGTATGAGTGAGGGTAGCGGCAGCGAGTCGACGCCGCGGCCAAGCACCAGCAAGTACCTGCCGCAGCGCTCGGTGGAGGAGGAGTCCATGTCGGACCATGAGTACTACAACGACCTCCAGCGCGAGCTGCAGCCCCTCCGCCGGAACGAGACCACTGTGTGAACTGTAACACAGAATCATCCCACTGATCTCTGACTTGTTTAGTGACTTTATTTACTTAATAGTGCCACGTGCACGACCTGTGCCATTGATTCGATGGCTAGTGTTAGATCGTTGAAACAATTTCTGATATGAATTTTATTGTAGTTATAAAAATACAGTTTGTTAATTTTTTACTTAAAATGTAAAGGTACTGTTATTTTTAAAGTGTATATTATTATAATTTCTATGACGTGCACATTCGATGCACTTAACAAAATATAAGTTATTTATTAATTTAGTTTAAGGACGGCTATGTTTTAGGTTTTTAGCGCTATCATTAATTTTAGCGCATTTATTTTAAAGTTTAAACTGTGATAATTAGTTTAATTTCAATTTACAACCAGTGAACGGTGGGTGTAGAGTTAGATTCGTATGCATTATGGACACAGCGAGTTAATATATCATTTGCCATTGATTTTCTAGTACGTAGGTACTGCCGCTATTCGCTCATTTTTTGTGTAGTGTTTTTGTTACATAAAATTTCCTATCAGCATTTATTTCCGATGCATTCCTTATCCTTATAAGTGATAAGCAGCAAATATTTAAAGACATTTTAAATGTTATATGTGTTTACATAGTTGTTATATTCCACATTTTAATTAGAGAATAATCAGTAATACTGTATACATAATAATGTCTTTTTTGTAATATAAGTATGATACTTATATTACAAAAAAGACATATTAAAGTAGACGTTTTCGAAATATAACCTTAAGCATTTGGATACTATGTATGTTGTGTAGGTACAAAGCTCATTTATTGTAAGTTATTTCATTTGATTTTGCCATTGTTATTCCGGTAGCTAGAGATGTGAACCAACTCTTCTATAACACACAGATATTGTTTTCTTGGCTCTAGTGCCGAATATGGCCGCGTCTTGCATAGTTGACCTCCCACTCTATACCTGCAGCTGTTTATTATAATGTACATAGTAAATGTTCATACATTTTATGTGTAGCAAAGCTTAAAAAGACATGATTTTAGAGGGGCGATACCCCATACCACAAAATAAGCTCAAATGTTTTTACTAAAATGCAAATTCTTATTACTTTAGATTATTGTTTCTTTTATGACCAAACTCCTTCGTTTGCCATGTAACATGTAAATAATACGCTATTGTATATAATATATTATTTTACGTAATAATTTCCAATTTACATTTGTATGAAGTAGTAACTACTCATATGAAATACCATGTGTAATTTTATGTTGTTTTTTTTTATTATCTTGTATCAAAAATGTTCTAAATTATTTTGTGCCATTAAATGAAATAGGTACTAGATAAAACAGGGTGGATAGAACAATATATGGATCGAGAGGAAACTAGAAAGGGACAACTTGATTTACGTTTTAACTAAGTACGTATTTGGCAGCATGTATTTCAAAAACCTCGTAGAAACTCCTTTCAAACTCATCGATCTTCCATACATTTTATCCGCCACGTTTTATAGTACAATTCATGACTAGTATCAATGTGTTATTTTAATGTTTATTGATTATGAATCGTTATTAATATACGTATTATGTGACTTACTTACTAAGCACAGCTACAGCTGCTTTTCATGTGGACGTAATCAATAGATGTTTTATTAGATGATCAAATACCTACATTTTATCGTATAAAAATCGTAAATTTTAATCTTTACATGGCTAACAATATGTTCAAGTTCAATGTAGATAGTAGGATCGTAGATTGTCAATGTTGCGATGCTATTGTAGGTACATGTACCTTCATAAATGGAATATAAATAAAGTGGTTGTTTAATTTATAGAATAAGATTACAATATCATCCTACTAAAATATTGTAACCACATGTAGTCGCAAGTGCGACTGCCAAGCAAGAGGGCTCGGGTTCGATTCCCGGGTCGAGCGAAATAGAAGAGAATAAGGAAATGACAAATAATAATAAAAAATAGTAGTAACACGGAATCAAAAAATGTGCCCGGTATATGGCAACAGGCTGACCGCCTAGTACACAGGACTCGTAACATCAATAATAAAAAGTGATTGTTACATTGTACCTACAGTGGCATTAAGTGCCGTGATATAAACTTCTGCCTACCACTTTGGGGATAAAAGGCGTGATGTTAGAAATACCATGTAACATTGATCGAACCTATTACGCTAAATCGAGTACAATTTCAGACTGAGCCATGTATGTACCTACTACAATGCCCCCCCCCCACACCAATATCATCACCTGCACTGAAACCCTAAAGAGGAAAGACCTTATTGGTAAGTGGGGGTAAGTCTAAAACGATGAAGCCAGGCGTATTTGGCAGTAATCCAGACTGTATAAAATTAGTTGTCCTCAAAGTTATTTTCTTTTTCCGTCTCCTTGACTAAGTATTGGTGTGACATTGTTTTCACATAATTGAACTCAACGAAAGAATGTAACCAAAAATTGTATTGAGAACCTAATTAAAAAGAGTAACCTATGGAATTTCTTATAGGAATATACACTTTGGAACGAGCAAATAGCTTCACTAGAGGACAGTACTGCGGTCAGACAGGCCCCATGTGGCCCGCGTTGGGCGCTGAAACAGCTGGACCGGGAGCTGCTCCTGGAAGCCGCCATCGTGCAGGCCTGGGTGATACCACCGGTCAGGCCTGCCGACATAGACGATGAGGCCAAGTGGCTCCAGGACGCCATGTCCAGGATCTGTGACGTGGCGATGCCCCGGATCCGGTCGAGGCAACAAAAGCGCCAGGTGTACTGGTGGTCGCAAGAGCTAGCAGCTCTACGCAAGGCGTGCACTGCTGCGCGACGCCAGTACACTAGGCACCGCAGGCGCCGCATCCGTCCTCCTAATGCGGAGGCGAGAGAGGCGGAGTTGTACGAGGGATACAGGGCGGCCAAGGCCCTCCTCAAGGTGGAGATATTGCGGGCCAAGGAGGAGGCCCGCCGATAGATGCTGGGGACTCTGGACAGAGATCCGTGGGGACGCCCGTACCGGATGGTACGCGACAAGCTCCGCGCTTGGGCTCCCCCGCTCACCCAGAGTCTCCGGCAAGAAGTCTTGGAGGAGGTGATTGGCACCCTGTTCCCTCGACTGTGGAGGGGGTTCACCCCTCCGTATATGACTCCGCCCCCTGCGGTGCCCGACGCGGGCTACAGCGACGACGACGACGACATCGTCCCAGAGGTGACCGAGGCAGAATTGAGAGCGGCGGTGCGCCGGATGGGCGCCAAGAACACCGCCCCAGGACCCGACGGCCTGCATGGCAAGGCATGGGTCCTGGCCTCAAAGGCTCTCGGGCCTCGATTGATTGGTCTCTACAGCGCATGTCTGGAGAGAGGCCAGAAAACTGGTCCTCGTGCGGAAGACGGGGCGCCCTGCGGACTCTCCGTCCGCGTACCGGCCCATAGTGTTGCTCGACGAGGTGGGGAAAGTCTTCGAAAGAATCATTTCGAACCGCCTCGTCGCGCACCTGACGGACATTGGGCCGGACTTGTCGGACGGCCAGTTCGGCTTCCGCAGAGGGCGCTCCACGGTGGACGCCATCATGCGCGTTAGAGACCTCACGACGGGGACTGCAGTGTCCAGGGGTAAGGTCGTAGTGGCGGTGTCTCTGGACATCGCCAACGCCTTCAACTCCCTGCCCTGGAGCTGCATCTTGGAGGCACTCCGATATCATCGGGTGCCTACCTACCTCCGTCGTGTAATCGAGGCTTACCTGACGGACAGGTCCGTCAGCTACCCCGGTCACCGGGGCGAGTGGAACCAGCGAGAGATGGCACGCGGTGTTCCACAGGGTTCGGTTCTGGGGCCGCTCCTGTGGAACATCGGCTATGACTGGGTGCTGCGCACCGACCTCCCGAACGGCGTTAGCACAATATGCTACGCCGACGATACGCTGGTAGCTGCTAGCGCACGGGAGGTCACACCAGGCGGCGGCCGACTTAATGGCGACAGCGGTTGCGACAGTCGTTGAGAGAATCCGGCAGTTGGGACTCGAGGTGGCGCTCCACAAGTCCGAGGCCATGTGTTTTCATGGCCGCGGGAACGCGCCACCTCCGGGTGGGTCCCAAATAACGGCGGGAGGAGTTACCATCGACGTCGAGACGACGATGAAGTACCTAGGACTCGTCCTCGACAGTCGGTGGAACTTCATAGAACACTTCAGACGTTTGGCCCCAAAGTTGGAGAGGACGGGGGCTGCGTTTAAACGCATCCTCCCCAA
Source organism: Spodoptera picta (assembly GCA_038387885.1). Lineage (NCBI taxonomy): Eukaryota > Metazoa > Arthropoda > Insecta > Lepidoptera > Noctuidae > Spodoptera > Spodoptera picta. The sequence goes on from JAZHFQ010000105.1 coordinate 2,438,362, forward strand.
CCTCGGGGGGCCAAACGCCTCCTGCCGGAGGTTATACGCCGGGGTCGTGCGGTCCATGGCCCTCTACGGCGCCCCTGTTTGGGCGCCAAACCTGTTGCGGCGTCCCGCTCGGACGCTGCTCATGGCACAGAGGGTCATGGCGATCCGAATGATCCGCGGATACCGCACGATCTCTGGGGAGTCGGCGAACCTCCTTGCCGGATTACCGCCGTGGGATCTGGAGGCGAAGGTGCTCGCGCGCGTGTACGGCATGCGCGCGGAGGCACGTCGCCGGGGTGAAACCCCGCTGCCGCGCCAAATAGGTGCGTGGCGGGATGAGCTCCGGCGCGATCTCATGGCGGAATGGCAGCAACGACTGTCGCAACCGAGGGCTGGGCTCGCTGCCATCGCAGCGGTAAGTCCCCTCTTTGAGGAGTGGCTTGAGAGACGCTACGGCGTCCTCACCTACCGCCTGACGCAGGTCCTCACCGGACATGGAAGTTTCGGGAGGTACCTGTGTCTGATGGGGCGGGAGGAAACGCCCGGGTGTCATCACTGCGAGGACCGCCCTGAGGATACGGTGGAACACACGGTGGGAGAATGCCCTTCGTGGGCTGAGCACCGCCGTGTCCTCAGGGAAGTGATCGGCGATGGCGACCTCTCGCGTCCGGGCCTAGTGCAGGACATGATGCGGATCGAGGGGGACTGGGATGCCGTCTCCTCCTTTTGCGAAGCAGTCATGCTAGCTAAGGAGGAGGCGGGACGCGTGAGGCAGCGAAACGCTGCCTCCTCGCAACCCAGCCATCGCGAAGGACACACCGGGCGTCGGGGATCGCGAGACGATCTCCGGCCACCGTAAGCGCGGGCCTGCGGACGGCGAGCATGGGTGGCTCCCCGTCCGACCAGAAACAGACCCGAGCGTACGGCGCGTCGCGTTCCGCGCGCACCTCAAAGAGCCATCAGACCACCACAGATGGGGCCCAATACGGCCGATGCCGATTCGGAGTCGCGGAGAACCTAACGGGTAACCGGGGCTCCGGCTCGACGTGCAGGAGAAGGAACGGGGTGGTTTTTAGTCAGTAAGAGTCTGACACTCCCTCCCGCCTCACCCAGGCGGGAGAAGTCATTCGATGATTTTCCCCCCTTAAAAAAAAAAAGAGGACAGTACTTACCTACAGACAGACATTTTTTGTTATTATTTATTATTAAAATATTTTGTTTTGACGTTTAAAAGTGCCTTCCTGGTCTAATTGAAATAAATGATTTTGACTTTGACTTTGCCATACCGCCGACGAGAAAACAAGTATCGGCTATTTTATCGCTCAAGAAACGTATGAAGGTCAGTCACACCTACAAAGCATGGCACCAGCCCGGCTCAATCACGGCACCAGCCCGGCGTTTTTTAATTTGGTAATAATACAAAAATGTTGCAAAAGGCTTATAGCTTTTTTAAATTGACGTTATGAAATATGTCATATTACAAATATGTTATATTACAAATACGAAGGAATAACAACAATAGGAACTTCTGTCGGAGAGAAGGGGAGGTGATTGGCGTTCAACATTGCACCATCGCACTCACTCTTGTCTTGGAGTCTGAGTGAACAACTAATTAATAAGAATACTGTCAGTCGATTAGTGTTCGGTAATTGCAATCAAATCTGGGTGATTACTCTTGAATCCAATTCCGATCGATCGACATTGGTATTGTGAACTTTCTTACTCTTGAGTCGCAACACTAGCGCCCATTGCATCAGTATTGCGTGGATATTGAATGAACTAAATGGTATTGAGTTTGGCTTTATATTCCGTACCCTGAATGCTATTTTAACAGCTACGATAGGATTTTATTGGATTGAAATTGCATTGACATTGAGATTGGTTTCGAGAGTAAGCACCCAGTATTGTGATTTTTTATTGAGTGTTAGTCTATAACTGTGAACATTATTAGAACAAGAAAGAACTAAACTTTGATGTACTTTGGACCATGTTTGCACTTTGAAAGTGACTGAGACCTCGGGTTTGGTTCGGCAGTTCTTCTCAGAGTACTCGGTAGGAAATATCTGCTTCAACTCGCTTATTTAAAATATGAAAAAGTATAAGTGCAATGTACGATAATAAATCCTTTCATTTCGAATATTTCATTGTTGCCTACACATAGGTCTACCGATATGTGTGATGAAGAGGGCTCTCGCCCAACATCATCCACACCGCTCTCCGACAAATACATTAACACAAATCTTTAAAACCCTGCTTACTTCTGTTCGAGTATTTTATTAATACTCTGACACATTTTTTTTGACAATACGCCCTTCCTCTCTTCTACCAATTTTAAATGTTGCTGTGCCCGACAGGGTCCACAATTGTTACTATTGTATTTTCTAACCACCTGTATATGTACATTTAGAATATTTATTTTATAAATACTTGATTACTTGATGACATTCTGTTTGGCACTGCACAGTTTCCAACTCCGATGACCACGCCGGAAACCGAGCACTGGAAATGGCTCGAATAAGTTCAAGAATCAAACATCTTACCGGCTAGTGTGTTAATAGTGGTTAACAGGCTTACTCCATTCTAAGAATGTTAACTGCAGTGCAAACTTTGTTTAGCTAGAACATCTAGACAGTGGTCTCGATGACGACACATTGTGTACAACCCAGTCAGATACCAAACCTGTCTTCTACATAACACACAGGGACACGCATAAATTACACAATTTACTGAAGGTACTACCATAAAGTATGACAATAAAATTCATTTCGTTTCCTTTTCTTTTAAATTATCGGAGTAAAATAGATGTGTTTTAAATACCTAGTATTATTAAATAAATATGTAACAGATGCATTATCAATTCCCTATTTGTAGAGCATTGCCATAATCATTTCTACGATATAATGGATTCGGCACTAGACCCATTGTACCAATTCGTTTGTTATCTTAGTGTTTGTACGAAAAGGGGAAGCCAGCATCTTATTGCTCGGCTATGACTGGATGCTGCGCACCAACCTCCCGGACGGCGTTAGCATCATATGCTACGCCGACGACAGACTGGTGCTAACGCACGGGAGGTCGCACCAGGCGGCGGCCGATTTAATGGCGACAGTGGTTGCGTCAGTCGTTAAAAGAACCGGCAGTTGGGACTCGAGGTGGCTTCACAAGTCCGAGGCCATGTGTTTTCATGGCCGCGGGAACGCGCCACCTCCAGGTGAGTCCCAAATAACGGCGGGAGGGGTTACCATCGGCGTCGAAACAACGATGAAGTACCTAGGACTAATCCTCGACAGTCGGTGGAACTTCGTGGAGCACTTCCGACTTTTGGCTCCAAAGTTGGAGAGGACGGGGGCTGCGTTTAAGCGCATCCTCCCCAACCTCGGGGGGCCAAACGCCTCCTGCCGGAAGTTATATGCCGGGGTCGTGCGGTTCATGGCCCTCTACGGCACCCCTGTGTGGGCGCCGAACCTGATGTGGCGGCTCGCTCGGGCGCTGCTCATAATGTCACAGAGGGTCATGGCGATCCGAATGATCCGCGGATACCGCACGATCTCCGGGCAGGCGGCGAACCTCCTTGCCGGATTAGCGCCGTGGGATCTGGAAGCGAAGGTGCTCGCGCGCGTGTATCACATGCGCGCGGAGGCACGTCGCTGGGGCGAAACTCCGCTAAGATAAGTGCGTGGCGGGAAGAGCTCCGGCGCGATCTCATGGAGGAATGGCAGCAACGACTGTCGCAACCGAGGGCTGGGCTCGCTGCCATTGCAGCGGTAAGTCCCCTCTTTGAGGAGTGGCTCGAGAGACGCTACGGCGTCTTCACCTACCGCCTGACGCAGGTCCTCACCGGACATGGAAGTTTCGAGAGGTACCTGTGTCTGATGGGGCGGGAGAAAACGTCCGGGTGTCATCACAGCGAGGACCGCCCTGAGGACACGGTGGAAGACACATTGGGGGAATGCCCTGCGTGGGCTGAGCACCGCCTTGCCCTCAGGGAAGTGATCGGCAATGGCGACCTCTCGCGTCCGGGCCTAGTGCAGGCCATGATGCGGAGCGAAGGGAACTGGGATGCCGTCTCTTCCTTTTGCGAAGCAGTTATGCTAGCTAAGGAGGAGGCAGGACGCGTGAAGGACACACCGGGCGTCGGGGATCGCGAGACGATCTCCGACCACCGTAAGCGCGGGCCTGCGGACGGCGAGTATGGGTGGCTCCTCGTCGGACCAGAACCAGACGCGAGCGTACGGCGCGTCGCGCGCGCCTCAAAGAGCCATCAGACCACCACAAATGGGGCCCAACAGGGCCGATGCCGATTCGGAATCGCGAAGAACCTAACGGGTAACCGGGGCTCCGGCTCGACGTGCAGGAGAAGGAACGGGGTGGTTTTTAGTCAGTAAGAGTTTGACTTTTCGCTTCCTTGATGTCTACCTGGTGTATTAATGCTGTACTAACATACTGTGTGGCTGCCGTGGGATCTGGAGGCGAAGGTGCCCAAGCACGTGTATCTTCTGCGCTCGGAGGCACGTCGCTGGGGCGAAACTCCGATGCCGCGCCAGATAAGTGCGTGGCAGGAAGAGCTCCGGCGCGATTTCATGGCGGAATGACAGCAACGACTGTCGCAACCGAGGACTGGGCTCGCTGCCATCGCACCGGTAGGTAAATCCCCTGTTAGAGAAGAGGCTTGAGAGACGCTACGGCGTCCTCACCGCGTCATAAGAGCCTGACACTCCCTCCCACCTCACCCAGGCGGGAGCAGTCATTCGATAATTTAAAAAGAAATCATTGTTTTTCATTTGTAACATTGACAGTAGCTATTCCAAATTATTATAAGAAATTACTCAAATAAATTTTGCACCCGTTGTTAGGATAGTGGTGAATACAATATTATTACTTCTGCTTGTTTGTATCTTCGATGCAGGCATCATTATAATTTATAATTAACATAGTATTGTGTTCTCTAGGTCATGAGACTGGAGGAGTGGAAATCCCGGGCCTTAGGCCATCCGGAACTAAGCTGTGCTGTGTCTTTATTTAGAGGAGGACGAGACGGAGAAACGGTTCGGTGCATCTGTTGGTACTAACTGGCAGTAACAGGTACCAACAGTACCATGGTGAATGTTTACATATTATGTAAGAGAATTATCATTTTAATATTATGTCGAATTTTAATATTAGGTAAACTCGACCTAGGAATCGAACCCGAGACACCTTGTTCGGCAGTCGCACTTGCGACCACTCGGCCAACGAGGCAGTCAGCAAATAAAGACTTGTAACTCATTTATCGCAGTTTTCTTTCATTGAAATCTTCGTGTGTGCGCAAAGCGTGTAGTAACGTCGCAAAAGACTACTCAGTGTAATATTAGTTCGCAAAGCAAAAATAGCTAGCAGTAAAAACCTGAGGTAACTTGATGATGAAAGCTAAAATAAATATTTAGCCTTAGGAAATAGGTGTATTTTTGACTTCAATCAAAATAGTGTACCTACATTCACTAAAGATATATTAAATGTCTGTAATGTAATCATTTACTAACACTTTAGTTTCTCAATATTTAACACTCAAGGGAACAGGAGTAAATGAGAAAGTACATTGTTGTTAGTAAATTAATTTATTTCTGTATACTTAGTTAAGATACTTAGTTCAGATAAAGCACCGTTGATAACATTCTATCATTAATATAGTTATTAATCTATAATCAGGCACGAACACAAATTGTTAATAAGTTTTATAATCAAATATGATTTTCCTCAGGCTAGACTCTTGTATTTTGTGAACAGGTTATACAGCACCCGAAGAGTAGATTTGAGGTCGAGATTCACAATATCTGGAGAGGAAAACAATATGGTTGTAAATAAAAATAAAAATCATTATATGTTCCACAACTCGGTAAATAAGAACTTTTATTACCTTCGGGCCTTGCCTTAGGTTTGGCAAGTCCAACATCTTGCATGAGTTCAAAGGCAAAGGAGACATTATGGACTTTTTGGTCAAAATCCTCTGGAATCAGATGGAAATCATACAAAGGCACAAAGAAGCCTTCCAGTAGACCCATCAGAAGGCACAGGTATACACCATCATGAAACTGGGTGTCCAAGTCCATCACTTCAAGATTGACTTTGCTCAAATGTTTGTTTACAAAAGTAATGAGTGACTTCTTCACCACCTGCAGCTTGTCAGGTGCATGATCAAACAGAGCGTCAAATGCATCCCTTTCGCATTTCATACCCAGGTCATCATAAGTCGTTGTGATAGTTTCAACAAATGTCCTGAAAATTATTTTGATAAATTAAACCCGGATGCATAACATTTCTCCATAAACAGTTTTATAGCCCATAATATAAGGTTGTATTTGTTAGTAGTGTGTAGAATTTACCTGTGGGAGAGTTGATTTGGTGTGTCCTTCTTCACAACCACAACATTGACGCTCACATTTTCAGGCAGACGTACTGGAGCTCGGTAGTGACGAGCCAGTGCAACAAGCAAATGCAATATGGATACAACATTCTTCGAGTGAATGGAATCCACACTCCACTTGGGCACAGGTTTAGCTGTTCCATACAGAACCTGGAAGAATATAAGAAAGATATTTGAAAGTGAAGTATTTTGCATGAGGAGTTAAAATACTAAATGACAATGCTTTATACCCGATTCACAGCTCTGAGTACAACAGCCAACTTCTGTCTTTGTCCTTCTTCAGACTGTGTTACCTCAGGCACATCCAGTTTAGTCTTTGTCAACATCTCTAGGAGTTTTTGAAGTACTTGGCCATCATATAAATCTTCACTAATATCCTTGACTATAATTCTCTGGGTGGCAAGTTCATCATTGATCCAATCAATAAGTACTTGAATAAGTTCTTTGACTCTTGGGTCTTCAAGTGACCTCGGCTCTATTATAGCTCTTTCTTCATTGTCATCTGCAAAACATTACAGAGAAGTTAATTATATACAATTTATTTTTACATAACATAACATCACACCTTTTATTCCCGAAGGGGTAAGTAGAGGTGCACATTATGCCACTATACAATGTTACACCCACTTTTCACTATTTAAGTTATGAGTCCCATGTACTACCGGGCACAATTCCAGACTCCGTGCTACTACTGACATTTTTTAAACCCAGTAATACTTTGCCCGACCTAGGAATCGAACCCGAGACCCCTTGCCCTGCAATCACACTTGCAACCACTCAGCCAACGAGGCAGTCTTTTATTTGTATATATATTAATATAATTAACATTACAGTTAATACAGATATAAACATATATGTGTTGTGTTAAACAAACACTATTTTTCCTGTTTGTTGCAATGCTAGCTTTTCAGGAAAAACTAAAGGAGACACGCCTATGTGAGTCACATATACTTAAGTAGCCCAATATCCTATGTAGCACAAAAAGTGTAAATTTAAAAAATAAACTTTATTGCTACTAGAACATGTATGAGAGTCGTGCTAAATGTAAGTGAAGCTTCCTTTCTGTTGCATGAGTCATAGTATCTATTTATAAAGATCATGATAATGTTTGAACAAACAGGTAATTTTAATGAGATTATTGCTCATGCTACTTACGTAAACTGTATTCTTCAGGTGGTATCTCTGGGGCAGTTGGGCTCCCTGGAGAATCAATTGCATACTTTCCCTCAGCCTGTACATCTTGTACTGTGTATGCAAAACACAATTAATGTTAATAAAGGTTAATTGAACATGACTGATAATATACCACTTGTAATATTATAATAGGAAACTTGAAAATATAGAAGTTTATGAACATTACCCACCTATTATTTCTATTTTTATGAATAGTAAACAAATTGATTCTTGTTATTTAACTTTAAGTATAAAAAAAAACTCTAATATCTTTAATATAATCTTTTCCTATTTAATAGTACAAAGAAGTAAGATACAGTATTAAAAGCCCACACAAGACTTTTTATGAAGAATTTGTAAGATTTCATAACAACACCAAAACATTCACCTTCTTTTATGCGCTTTTTACGTCCTATGGTGCCAATTTTGTCCCAAAATGATTCTTCTTTATCTTCCTTTTTAGGCAATACAGGAGTCCGAGGGGATTTCGGGCGTGGTGACGACATCTCCACTGCCTACCTATTAAAAATAAGGTCACATCCAATCAACACCTGGACACTTATTCCATTAAAACTCTCATTAAATTTACTTATTTTCAAACTACCAACTAGTAACACTATTTCTGTAAGCATTAAAGAAAATAATTAACTCTTAAAACTTACACGTACCTTTTATTTATAACTCTGATGGAAGGAAAACAAGAGCACAAAAGTCAAAAGCAAAACTTCAACATAACCATAGACTACACACTAACTGGAATAGATGAGCAACTGTCTGACTGATTGAAGAAAGACATTGAGTGACATTTTACCACTGATATGTTAAAGGTAAAGATATGAAATACTTACGTAAAAAGCGTGCCTATAACTCGGTTCATTAAAGACAGGAATCTAAAATGGCGGTACATTTTCTCGCTTGCACACTAGTGCCGTCTATACTCACTCTCGCGCGTACCGTAGACATAAAAATAATCCCGGTGAAGGACTGTCATAAAGATAGTATTAATAAATGATATTCGTTCTTTATTTATACCACCAAAATCATAATAAAGATCCTCAAAAGTGTTTATCAAATATTCAACTGGATAGAAAGAAATACGGCCCGATCATGTTTTTATTATTCCTACAAAAAATATTCGACTTCAAATTCTATATGCTAACTGTCAACGCGAGTACAAGCCGCCATTTAAGATTCCTTTCTTTAATGCATCGGCTTATACTAAATTTTCGTAACAAAAATTGTAAACCAGTGCTTTGACAGCTGATGTACCACTGACATTCACTGATAACAGTAATTTGCCTGGTAGATATCGCTTTTAGCGATAAGGCCGCCTTTGTACCCTATTTCCTCTAATTTGTAGCTCGATATATTACTACCTCAAATTGGTGTACAATAAAGATTATTATTCTAAGATGGCCAATTCGGCAAGAGTATTTAACGACTAGGTATTTTTGATGACGTTACAGAATTATTGCCAGAATGACAAGTATGACAATGATGTGTTGTCTCATTCTGATTAGACAAAGAAACATAAGTAAAAAAGAAATAACAATATGTTTATGATCATACCGTCGAGATGTATCTTAAATTCTACCCGTAGACAATAGTCTACGGGTAGAATTTAAGATCCGACATCTACGTTATTATTACATCTATGCATTCTGCAAAAAAAACTTATAGAAACCATAGACAATCGTATTGGAATACAAAACCCATCAAAACCAGATAATATTGTTACCAATTAATTCTTATAGTGATTTACTTACCAAAACTACTACTTTGTCATTTAGGTGTTCCTTTGTCTATTTAATGGTTGTTCCCATTACATAAACTCGTTAATAACAACTAAAGCTATCGAAGTAGGGTTATCACAGTAGGTACGCATTTGGGTTGGCGTAGACCCCGTTCACTCGAACGCTGGTATACGCGGACGCTTGAGCTAGACGCTACTCGTATCTACGTACTGCCGACGAGACATTGTAGAACATACTTAAAAAAAAGAGTAAGAGTAACGAATGGAATTTCTTGCTCGTTCTTCTCCATTCGAATATACCTCTAAGTACATTTTGGAATGAGCACCTAGCTTCACTGACGGACTGACTGACAGACTATTATTTATTTTGTATTTGTTGACGTTTCAAAAGTACCAAATTATGGTTTAATCGAAATAAATGCTTTGACTTTGATTTAACACTCACAAGAGCAAGTATTGGAATTACGCGCACTCGCTCCCCGCGTGTCGCCAACTCGTTTCCAATTCTAGCTCTACTCGTTACTTGTTCATCGTCCCCAGTGAGACAACTGCCATAAAGACTAGAAGCTAGGTACCGAGAAATTTGACAGTGGCTCGGATGTTCACGGTGCACGAGTACGAGTTACGACTCTAGCCGACTCAAGCACTGCTCCGGCCTAGCTCCAACAAGTTTTTTACTTTGGAAACAATACAAGAAGGTGGCGCGTTTACAGCCTTTTCGTATTGACATTATAAAATATGTCATACGACATACGATTTAAAGTTCATTTATTTATTATATTTATACACATAGGTACAACACAGTCATACCTATTAATGATAAAAACAAAGTAGGTGATAGGTCAAACATATTCCAACTTTTTCATATTTAGGTATTTATTTCATATTTTAGTACCTATAGTTCATATTTAAATAACAATGATATTGCTGGGTTGGAGTCGTACCGGAGCATGAATACCAAACAATAATTTCGTTGCTGTAGCAACGCCGTTGGCAACGCTGTATCCTTAGAGAATAGCACTGCTGTGCTTGTAAGGTGTGCGATGACATTAAGACACCCTCTTTTTATGTAAGAGGGTTCGGGTTCCTACCAACGGCAAGTAGTAAGCAATATGAGTTTTTCTGAGCTATAAGGATTTTCTAAAATTATTTAAACACCTCTGACAAACGATAGAAAAACGTCGTGAAGAAAACTGGGCTTATAAAATTTATAAACTTATTTTATCTGCCTCGTTGGACGAGTGGTCGCAAGTGCGATTGCCGGGCAAGGGGTCTCGGGTTCGATTCCTGGGTCGGGCAAAATATATAAAAATCTCAGTGGTAGCACGGAGTCTGAAATTGTGGCCGGTATGTGGCAATAAGCTCACCCCCTATTACATGGGACTTATAACATAAATAGTGAAAAGTGGGTGTGTTACATTGTACGTGCCGTGTAATGTGCACCTCTGCCTACCCGTTCGGGGTTAAAAAGGCGTGATGTTATGTTATGTTAAATATGTGCTATAATTATTTTATCCAAACTTGGATTAATGCCCAAGCCTTCTCCGTATGAGAAGAGGCGTTTGGTCAGCATAGGCCACTTATAAGTGGATGTTTTAGTGCTACCGAAATGTCCAAAAACCTAATAATACTTTGGCCGATCGAATCCAAGCCATGATTCCTCACCTCACTCGCCAATCACCCTTTTCACCTGTTCTCAATGCAAAAACGAGAATTTTCGAAGAAAAACTAAAAACTCAAATCCTCGCTTTACCCAACGCTTCTGATAAACAAACCAGGTATAAATTTTCATAACTATTCCATACATACAACGTTGTCTGGTATTGATTTTCTAGGCATATACTTGCGAACATAGTTACATATTTCGATACCTTTCTAAGAATACGAGACGACTCCTACGTTTTAAATATTTCGAAACTACTAAAAAACGAACAAGCCTAAATTTCCTTTATTTTCTTAATTATTCTCCTATGCCACGTCTATTATCTTCTCATTAATCAAAATAAAATATAATTAATCCATATTTACTCTTCTATTCAACAAAATCGGGTCGTACCGTTTTCACTGTTGCTAAAATCGAAAAATATCGGAGAGTATAAAGTTCACTAGATATTTGAGAATACACGGGAGTTTAAATGTGCGAGCGTTAAACTAGCTGTTGCCTGCGGTTTTGTTCATCTAGGTGTTTCGGTAACCTTTAATTAGGAAGATCTTTTCAACGTGTGGTCAATGGGAGTGATAATAAAATCCAAATAAATGTCTACGTCACAAAATAACACATTTAACAATGGGAGAGCCATGACTCAACTGAAGAAACATTACGGCGTTAAAAAATACCCCAATCGAAGGCCAAATCCCTTGGAACCCCAGCCCCAGTTCTCTAACCCCCAAAGGCCGAATGCTCTTGTGACTGCTTTTGGTTGGGTGTGTCCATGAGAGGGGAAAACATTAGAGCTTTTTAAGATTTTTAACCCCGAGTAGATAAACAGCGAGAGGTGAACATGTTCAATGTGAAATCCGCTTTTCACGAGGTCCCGTTTTTTATGCCATAAGCCAGTAAACGAGCAGACTGATCACCTGATGGTAAGCAATCGGCGTCGCCCATGGACACCTTGAATACCAGAGGCGTTACAAGTGCGTTACCGGCCTTTTAGTGAATTAAACGTGAACAAATTCATCCCACAAATTCTGAAATTATTTGTTACGTGACAATAAGATATTATTTTATGACTGTCTGGCACCAAAATACAATGAATCTATATAAACAAAAATGTCTTTGTGAAATGTGACTGTGACTCCTCTGGTGTTGCGGGTGTCCATGGGCGGCGCTGATAGCTTACAATCAGGTGATCTGTCTGCTCGTTTGCCTCCTATTCCATAAAAAAAATGTAATATTTTTTCCTAACAGACAGACTAGACGTAGAAAAACAATTCCTGTAGAGATTAGTGGAATTTTCAATATTCAATAATGAGGACCGCTATGCTTTTCAAAATAGAATTTAGTAAGATTATAAAACTTTATCACAGGTGGTTATGCTATGTGGATTCCAGAGTAAGTGGGAATCTAGTAAAGCAATGTACTTAGGTTATTATAAGTTGTTTATTTCGTGGGCTCTACTCGTGTACTTAGTAAACTGATCCGTATTACTCGAGGCTACATAAACCATAATTAGAAAAATTGGGTGTATTAAGAAATATAAGAACAACATATTTTCTGCCTTCGGGGGTAAACAATAGCGATATATGGCCGGTATTAATTATCGGGATCTTTTTCGTTGTAGTTATTTCTGATAATTATACCCTGCGGGTAAGAGATAAGATGTCATAGCCAGTCGTGGAAAAGAGGCTTATTTATATCCAGCAGTCAGTAACAATAGGATAAATAACAATGCTTAAAGATACCTGAAATTATAATCCTTAGTAATCCTTACATAGATACTACAAGTACAAGTCATACAAAATAACACCAGTTTATTATACCTCTATGATACACTTTTTTTTTTGTTTTCTCTACAAACAAGTTCGCCCAAGCTGAATAGTTATTTCCAGCTCAGCCGCGCCACACAAGTATAAAATGAAGACAGGGGGTTGTTTTAAAATATGGCCCTACACTAGGTTATAAAGCCCTGTCATAGGTGCATTTACAACAGTTACACAAACCTCTTAATAAATGAAATCGTTTATTTGTAAACATAGGTTATCTAAAGTTGTTTGAATGATTGACAAACAGTGCAATACAGCGAGTCCGTCTATGTTTTGTCTTGAAGCATACAAATTCATATACCTCTAAGTAATTAGTAAATAGATTAATATAAATTCAGAAAACAAAAATACATTAATAGTCATTTAAGTATCTACACAGGAATAAAACATTTATAAATCCCTAATGCGGAATATTATGTCATAGATTTAATTAATAATATGGGATGTCATGATAAGCACAAAATTACATAGAGGTAGAATCCGATGTCAGTATGTATCAAAATTTAAGAGGTCAAATTAAAAGGAAAATTAAGAGTATAGAATGTCATATGCATCCATGGTTAATCTGAATAAGTCAATCAAGATAGTCAGGGTTGGTCACATTTTTTGAAAAAAAACCAAACATTTACATAATTATATTGCAAATCGGATGTAGCAGACCTAACATCTTTCATCTAAATAGTCATTAATTTTATAATAGCAGTTAGTTACCAAAAATTCATGTAAGTAGGTAGACTTTTTTAAATATATTAATATTATCAATTTCTATTATGACTTTAGGTAACTTATTAAAGATTTTGGGTGCCATACCTAAAATGTTTTTGTCGAAGATGGCTTTCTTATGTTGTGTAGCGCAGATCCTATATTTATGACGTTTACTTTTTGGGTGGGTGTTAGTTTTTACGTAGCTGGCAACCTCAAATATGTATAAAAATAATAATAATAAAGCCCGCAGGGCACCTTGAGGCGAGGTGACGGGCATTAGCGATCCCGCGGGCTATCATCATCCCGAGTGCTCCAGGGAGAAGTCACTGTTCCTTCTTCTCCGGCTTGCCTTAATTGGCTGGCTGGAGTGAACGATGACAAGGAACAGGTCTTCCACCTCTGGCTTGCCTTCATTGGCCGTCCAGAGTGGAGTCGCGAGAGCAGTGATCCTGCTCGGAGGGTAAGAAACTATTCGTAAGTCGCGAGTGGGCCAGGGATGCAGGAGGCTTCGGCTGGAGCAGATGATCTGAGTAGAAAGCGGTGGTAGTTTCTTAACCCTTCAGCCACTCACATTCTCGTTGCCCCTTTGTTGCTATATCTAGCAACCATTCCCGGGGCCCGGTCGGTGAGTTGGCGAGTCTCCGCCTGCCATTTTTACGTGTAATAATTACATTGTTTCGGCAGGTGCCATAGTCATCCATAGTTCTCAATTTCCCAGTCCACAGCAACCCATCCATAGCCCTACCTTTTTATTCCATTATTCACAATAGTTCTACACTAACCGGGGACTGTCCTTGGGTGCATTTCCATAGTGCATACAGGGATAGTCGCCGGTTTGTGTGTCCATTACATTTATATTAAAGTTGTCTAAAGGGCCTCTGCGCAGTTGGCTTCGGCCCCTCGTACGCCTCCCAAATCACCGGGACCCTGTGGTCCCGTGAACGGTAAAGACATACATATAATAATGCTTTTTATATTTTTAAATATTTTTTTTTACATATAATGAAATATTTAAAAATATTTAAATCAAGTATGAAAATAAATAAAGGGAATAATAATAAAATAAAAATAAAGATTATAAAAAAAACATTACACACACACTTCGCACCAAATCCCGAAACAACAATTTTATGTTGACCACAATAGAACCGAAATTATTCCTTGTGGGAATAGAATAGACACTACTAGTTCCATGTCAATTTATTTATGAAAATATTATGTATGTTAGGAAAAACCTACAGTTATTTGGTAAAGTGTCGGACAGTCACCACTATCAAACTAGACATAAGAATAGATTAAGTCAGCCAATTTCGAGATTAGCGAAAGTAAGTAAGTCGTTCATGGGATTCTGTGTTAAATGTTATAATAAGATACCAGGCGATGTACAACAACTAAATGAAACCAAATTTAAATTATGTATAAAAAAAACTTTATGTAGACAAGCATATTACAAACTTAATGAATATATAGAGGATAAAAATGCTTGGATGCGGGCTAGTCCGGCTCCACAGGATAACTAAAACACTTGTTTTAATGAAATCGTAAATAATACAGCCATATTGCTAAATTGTATATTGTTTAACTTAGATAACCATTGTAAATGTGAGAGCCCTGTAATTAACTTAATATTAAATTAGATTAGTAGATTTCATTTGTGTCAGCTTGGAGTTGTCATGCTCACTCAAAGGTCTCATTGACGGTGGCGAGTGCAGTGGATCGCTCGATTCCCTACAATATGGTTGAGTTGGGCGGTGCTGGTGTACGTGTCATGTTCGTGAACGGGCGCCGTCAACTGGGACTGGTCAGCTCCAGACTGTATTATTGTCCTTAAGGTTATTTTCTTTTTTGATCACTTTGACTGGATTTTAGTGTTACATTGTTCTCACACAATCCAAACAGCAAAACTATGTAACTAGTAAATTGTATTGTGAACCTGATTGAAAAAGAGTAACCTATGGAGTTTCTTGCTCGTTCTTCTCCATAGGAATCTACGACTTGGAATGAGCAAATAGCTTCACTTTCAATTTTTTTTTGACGTTCAAAAGTGCCATTCTGGCCTAATTGAAATAAATTATTTTGACTTTGACACGTTTTGTAGTGGCTGGTCCTCCAGACAAAGCTTTCAACCGTGCAGTTAGTGCTGTACGTATTATCCATGCCATACATAGTAACAGTTTCTGTACTTATACCGTGCCTTTTTCGTTACGATTACGAAAACTACCCTGTCGCACGGTAATAGGAATTCTTTTCTCAATCTCACATAAAAAAGAAAAGAGCGTTTGTTATCATATTTGCTTGGCCAATCAGGTAAATATAAGTACCTATATTCTATTCAGTTTTCCTACAATGTTTTACCCATGCCAAAAATTTAAACATTTTTGTTTCCAGCAGACCTCTTATCCGATTTTGCTTGGAAAGTAGAGAGGCGCGCATCGAATACATTTTCACAGAATCGGCAATGGGCGTGTCGCTTGTTTGATTCTCGCCCTAAACTTAGAAACTGGTTTAGAAATTAGGTTACTTAGACAACTGTACTGAAATACTATTGATAATCTGTTCATTAACCTGAAAGGTCTTTTCTAGTACTATTAGCAACAACAAAGCTTAACGGCCCTCCTGATAATAAGCAGTTACCATACACTTCACTACACTTGCAACACCATATAAATCAAAAATGCGTTACGAACTTTGTAGGAAACTTGAGATGGCGCAAGCGGGTTGAGCATCCAGGGTCCAGGGGGCTTACTCTTGAATGAAATGAAAATCCCCCAAATGTCGGTAAAGGAATTGTAAGTGTAACCATTATGGTCAAATCATAAGTACCCTTAACCGGCGACCATATATGATAAGACTAATGACGAAGTGCGAAATAGGTAAATGAAAATCGTAGCAATTGACGTTCCACTGTCTACCGCCGCTGCCGCCGTCCGCGCGGGTTTTTTTGGAATAACTCGGCAAAGGGGCAGAAATCACGCCTTTACTAATTTTGTTGGTAGTCGAGTTGTAGTGCCGTATGTTTGCATCTTGAAATGCATTTGCGCAGTTGGGACCCTTGCATCACGGGGCTTGGTGCAACGCGGGGCGGTACCGCAGAATCGTCGAAGCTACCCGCCAGTACTGACGTAACTCAAAGGAGGAAAACGTATTTTTGTGAAAATGGAAGACATATGACATTGGCTTTAGTCCTCTTCGGTTCCCCACTGCTTTCAGATAGCAGTGGGGAACCATCACAAATCGGTGAGTACCTGCCTCTTAACCAATTTTTGGAATATTTTACAGTTTTATTCAATTCTACATCACATCACCGATTTTCTTAACATTCGGAGCCCGGAGAACGGAGAGGGAGGGGGGGCTGTAGCGTTGGTGGCGGGCGATGGCGTCTGGCGTTGGGGGGAGGGAATAGGAGAAGGGGACTTATTGATTCGCACTGTGGGTCGTGGGTTAGGACTAAAACAAAAACTCAATGTCTTTATTTGATAACTGGTTTATAGGTACTAGATGGTTTTCTTAAGCAGTATTTGCCCCACACCAAACCAGCGCACTTGAATCAAATGATTTTATTTTTACTAACATGTGAATTATTCTGTCCACAGTCGCAGTATTAAAGGAGGAACCGCCAGATGGAAAGGCGACGAAGGGGGCTTTACTAGTGTAAATGCAAGCACCCCTTCATGATCTATGTAGAGACCCTCGAATCAAACTGCCGGGATACCCACACTGACACCAGCTGGGATATATGGATCTAAAACTACAACCATAATTTTCAATCAAGCTGGAATCACAGCATTTTCTGTAGTTTGCAACGTATCACATCGCGGGGATGTGTATACAAATTATTCATGTAGAACTCTGTCTCTATCTATGCTATTATTGTATTGTGTAATGTGTCTCATGCAATAAAAAGCCCTTGAATGACATTATTGTTTTATTTCAAATAGAATACAATACCTTATCTGCACACAACCCCAAATATTATCACACACATACAAGAAAACACAACAAAGAAACAAACATCCATCCATCTATCCATCCATACATACATTCATACATACATACACTCACATAGAGACACACACACATACATACACACATACATACACTCAAATAGACGCACACACACATACATACACTCACACATACACACACACAAGAAAACACAACAAAGAAACAAACATCCATCCATCTATCCATCCATACATACATTCATACATACATACACTCACATAGAGACACACACACATACATACACACATACATACACTCAAATAGACGCACACACACATACATACACTCACACACACACACACACACAAGAAAACACAACAAAGAAACAAACAATCATCCATAGATGGATGGTCTATCCATGCATACATACATTTATACATACATACACTCACATAGACACACACACATACATACAGTCATATACACACACACATACAAATACACGCATGCACACAAACATATACAAGAAAACATAACAAAGTAATAAACATCCATCCATACATACATTCATACATAAATACATACACACGCACATAGACACATACATACACACTCAAATACACGCGCGCACACACACATACAAGAAAACACAACAAATAAACAAAAATCCATGCATCCATATACACATACACACAAAAGCGTGCGCGCATACAAAAGAACACAGACGCACATACATGCAGTACACAAATGGATGAACCAAAACATATAACTACCATAGGCATAACTAAATACTTTTTCTTTCCGAATTTTTCCTCACCAGATGGCGCGTGTGCAACTTTGAAACCACTAGATGACTAGACATTCTATATTTGGATAAATAGGATATCTAAGGATTGAGGAAACTTCTTAAAAAATGGGAAGTGTGATAGGTCAGGTAAATCTTTTACGGAACTATATGCTTTAGGGCCGATTTTTCAATAAATTAAACCCGTTTGCCGTTGTCACGTCATAACTTGAGAACGCCTACACCGATTTGGCTGATTTTTTTTTTGTTGTGTTTGTTATTGTCAGGAGAAGGTTCATAAGAACTCGAGAGAAAAAGTCTCGAAAATCCTACGGGAATGGAAGAACCGGGATTGCGCGTACGAAGTCGCGGGCAGAAGCTAGTTGTTGAATAAAATTGACAGTTGAAAGTTTTAAGTATAGAAGAATGTCAAATATGCCAAGTATTCAAACTTAGTCCTCCGACAAAATTTATCTGACGTTGGAAAAATCGGCCTGTTAAAGAGGATTTTCTACCAATCTGATATTTTATTAATAATCAAACTTAACAACACTACTTTTAAGTACTTCCATACCTTGTAAAAAGTACAAATCGCAACCAATTTAAACTGAACCTCAAAAATACAGTTACTGTAATGGTTGAAAATTGCTATCAGTCGGTCTTCGGTATTAAATGACATCTATCTGACATATTAAATGACATCTATCAACATCTATCTAATCGTAGAAAAGTGAAAACTGTACATCGAATATTTTTTTAAAAGAATGCTTTGGGCGTGATCTGCCGTCGATACCAAAAACAAAAGTATGGTATTTAGAATTTTTGTCTGTTTGTCTGTATGTACCTCTATGTTCGGAATGAAGTCAAAAAGTGCTACATGGATTTATTTAAAATTTTGCATGAATATTACTAACATGTTGGGTCGACATATTGTGATTGTAATGAAGGAATAGCTGATAATAAGTTTGTAATTACAGTTGCCCCTCAGAAAGACATTTGTCCTCAAGGTAAAACATATCCTATAAATGCTGTTGCTATTAATAAAAATAAAATAATTACTCCAACTATTCATGTATATTTTAAATTAAATGATTCATAATAAATACCTCGACCAATATGTAAATAAATACAAATAAAAAAAAAAGATGCTCCGTTAGCATGTAATGTTCGAATTAATCATCCATAATTTACATTTCGACAAATATAATTAACACTATAAAATGCTATTTCAATATTGGCTGTATAATATATTGTTAAAAATAATCCAGTTAAAATTTGAATTATTAAACATAATGCTAATAAAGATCCAAAATTTCATCAAATAGAAATATTAGAGGGTGAAGGTAAATCAATTAATGATCTGTTAATAATTTTTAATACAGGGTGAGATTTTCGGATTGGTAAAAATTTATTTTATCGATTAATGTAATAAATAAATAAATTACTAATATTATTATAATTAAAAATGTTTGATTGTTATATAATTTATTTAAATTAATTTTATTTTCATTATTAATAAATATATAAATATCATTAAATTTATTTATATCTGAATTCATGGATAGATTTATTCATGTTATATTATTATTATATATTATTAATATAAAAAATATTATGATTAGTAATAAAGTTAATATTTTTTTATAGTTGAATTTAAAATTAAATAATTGATTTGATGCAATTCTTGAAATATAAATAAATAAAACTAATAATCCTCCTAAAAAAGTAAGGCTTTATATTATCATGCTATCAACTACGGGGGAGCTGTGAATCACAATTCCACGCGCATAAAGTCGCGGACTCAGCTAGATATATGTATAATAATTATTATTTGAGTTAGTTTTTGGAATACGTATCAGGTTTTAGTATGGGGGGGGGGGATAGTACAAAGAGTAGTAGCTCTCACAACTCTACAAATATCATTGCGACAAACTGAAGGTTTTCTGAAAAAGTCATTTGTCAGTGTCTCTCACAATTTGACAGTTATTGTGACAATGACAGGGTTTTATTTATGGCTCACTAGCGCCAGGTGGTTAAAACATTAATAATGTTAAAATAAACTTCACCGATTTGATGATTATTACTAAAGTTAAATATTATTTCAACTAAAATATACCTAATTTAAAATATTACTTATTCAAAATTAAAATAAGGCGTCAATGTCAATATCTCGATTAAAAGCGCAAATAAAAATCGATACCATTTTGCCTCAGCTCTAAATCGAACATTTAATATAAATCATACAATTCAAGCAGAATCGAATACTTTTGTAGCGCTGCTCTAGCTATCTCTGCCGGGGACACCGTAATTGGTAGCGTTATGTAAGATTCAGCGCACACTGAGTTGATTTTAATGTAAACCAGCAAGTTAGTATGTTACCCCGACTTTGCTTGCGTTCGTATAAATATTGTACCTACTCGTGTGAAGACTGGTACAAGTATTAGTAAGTACTACTTAATATAAGATAACATCACGCCTTTTATCCCCAAAGGGGTAGGCAGATGGACACATTACGGCAGTTAATGGTGTACAGTGTAGCACTGGCTTTTCACTATTTAATTCGTCGAGTACCGTCATTATAGACACAATTATAGAACAATAGGTTGCGGTCACCGGTGACCGCAACCTATTGTTCTATAATTGTGTCTACAAAACCGGTACTCGACGAGTTAAGTTATGAGTCCCTTGTAATAAAGGGTGAGCCTATTGCCATAAACCAGGCACAATTCCCGTGCAAAATAAAATAACAATGTTGTGTCGTGGTGCCCCGGAGGTTTAAGACGCCCAGCTCTTCTGCATGAGGGTGCGGATTCGAAACCTACCTACGATATACGTAGGTACCAATGTGACTTTTTCCGAGTTATATGTACTTTCTAAGATTATCTAGACACCACTAACAAACAGTGATGGAAAACATCGCGAGGAAACCTGGGCTTATAATTTTTAATTACAAGTTTGTAACCGCCAACCCGTATTGAGCCAGCGTGGTGATTAATGCTCAAACCTTCACCGTGTGAGAAGAGCCTTTGCTCAGCATCAAGGCTGTTGATGAGCACAATTCCAGACTCCGTCAAAAAAACCAGTAATTCTTTGTCCGACCGGGGAATCGAACCCGAGATCCCTTGCACGACAGTCGCACTTTCGACCAATGGACCAACGAGGCAGTAAGTACTAATCATAGCGTATAAGCGTAAGTATATGGTAAACTACAGAGCTGCATATACTGACATTAATTTATGTAATCATGACTTTTCCTAACACACAACAATAATAAAATCTCCTCTAAACTTTATGCTACTTACTGAGACTTTTTTAAATTGAAAATCTAATAAATATTCATTTGATCGTGACGAACTCTCATCCACTAAAGAGTCCAACTAAAGACACCTCGCTAGACAGTCGCAGACTCGCAGTAATGTAGGTATATTTGCACAACGCAGCTAGATTAACTTACATCACCTCTCAAACCAGCGGTGAACTCTCCGGTTGTAAGAGAGGGTTTGCTAAAGTCTCTGCGTATGGCAGTTCACTTGGCGATTGAATATTAAAAAGATCGATTGTCGACGTGCTCCATCGTAGCCTCGTAGGCCACATCATTGCTTACCACCAGACGAGATAATGGTCAAACGTAAGTCCCATCTAATCCTTACTATCCTTATCCTTACTTATATTATAAATCGGAAAGTGAGTTTCTTTGTTTGTTCCGCTTTCACACCGTAACTACTAAACCGATTGCTTTGAATTTTTGCAGATGTACACAAAACACCGCTAATTAGTTAGCGGCGCCACACATCGACACTACTATCTTTTACACAGTGAACATGTGTGGGTAATTTCATATTACTGTGTATAAAAATATTCGTCCACCACATTCACATTGGTATTTTCATTCTTGTGTCGGTATATGTATTTTTATAATTTAATTCACGGGTAAGGTTAAAACTATTTACAATCATTGATATGACCCGACATTTTGACGGGTATTAACGTAGTGTTCGTGGTCGACTGGTTAATGAGCACGCTTTTATCGTCTAATGATCAATGATGATGTGAATTCTATTCCAGCTGAAAGATTCTTTTTTTATTTTACTATGTAGTTTTTCTTATTATTTTTTTTTTGTTTTTTGATATATTAGATCAGGCTATAAAAGAAGCAGATAAGTCGGTAAATAAAACAATACTATCTTTTATTACAATTAATTAATTTATTATACAAATAAGTGGTTTTATATTCAATATTTATAATAATTAATTATCATACCACAGTTAAGTTCTTAAAGTTCTTTAAATAATAATTAATCAATATGCCAATAAACCTTATAGTCGAATTGGGAAATATCATGCGATAAAGTTTATACTTTTAAAATTAACATAAGAAGATTTAGAAAAATAGGATAGAAAAAAAAGAAAAGATTAAAACATTGTTTCAAATTTATCTTTACCCTCGTTTTTATTTAAACTTATTTACTAAATAATTACGTATACCGACACAAAAATGATATTTAAATACCAAGATGTGTGTGATAGACGAATGTTTCTATACATATCTATTAATATGAAATTACCCACACATGTATATTGTGTAGTCATACTAGTGCCGATGTGTAGCGCTGCGAACTAATTAACGGTGTTTTGTGTACAGTTAGAAGTCTGGATTAAATAATAGGATACTTTTTATCCCGAAAAATTTGATATTCTCGAGTGAAAACGAAATTATTGGTATAGATGGCGCTATGTGTAGTGGTATATGTAACATAAGCTGCTTTTTATCCTTTTGTGACGCGAGCGAAGCCGCGGGTAAAAGCTAGTATATAATAAAAGATCAGGTTCATTGGAAAGCGCGCGCTCTTAGAACTCCAACAGGAGTAGAAGTGATAACAAATATAAGATGATTGCCTGGTCCGGCAGTGTGGTGACCTATACGAGCCAAGTTATACAATTCATGTAGACAATTAAAATATAACTACAACGGCAACTACCTACAATATGATTGCACCATTTTGAATAGGTTCTAAGCATCGTGAGGAAACTTGGAACTATATTTTCAAACCTAACTTTGAAATAACAAATCCGCCTTGAAGCAATCGTGGTGACCTAAATACCTACTTTTACTTATCCGTGTGAGAAGACATCTTCGCTTAGCAGTGGGCACTTAATAGCATGATGATGACGAATGACAAAGATGAAAATAATATTATCATCGTAAGGAAAGGAAAGGAAAATATCAGATAAGTAAAAGTATTTAGGTATCACCGCGCTTGCATCAACTGCCAGTCTGGAACTCAATTCAACTGGTTGTTGAACCGCCCGTCTTGCGAAAATCAACCGCTAAGTTTGCAGGCGATAATCGTAACCGCGGCGGTTGCGGGAAAGCAGAAAACTGCGGTCTCGTGAGTTTTAAAACTTCCACCTCCATTCCGCCATCGCTACGGGCGCCGGAAAAGATCACGCCGTGAGTCCTTAGACTTACGAATGAACACACAAAGAAAACAATTTTCTTTTAAACCATGTTCATTGTTCAGTAGGTCATTTACAATAAGCATCGACACAGATACTTCAATCATAATAGTTTAGGTCTGTTGCATCGCAATTGAAATGTATTTTATGTCACATTAGGTACAGCCTACAGCTGACCATATTTTTGAGTACCAAGAGGTCATTATTACATGGGATGAATCCAATCTAGTGATGAATAGCCTTTTCGACTTACTCACATGATAATTATGATTAATTAATTAATGAGCAAGTGCAAACACGCACTGCAAATGTTTAGACTAACAAACATAGTTCGTCATTACAGAAAATCAACAAAAAATTGTTTCTCCGCTTACTAATCTTACACCCGTTGTTGATTTCATAGCATATTTATGTTTACCGCTGCCTATCCCTTGAAAAAGTCCTAACGATCCTAGGTCCTCAAACTCTAGCATCTATCTGGTTAGTGTGCGCCAATCCTTTCAATTCTATAGTATATAAATCATCTCGCCCGCTGAGAGCCAATGTGACCTATATACGCACACAGGTGGGAGTTAGGTATAGACTGCACTTGCGCACACAAGGTCTGCCATCAATCAATATAGCGCATATCAGCCCCGGGCGAAGCTACTCGAATCTCACTCACCGCCCCACCCGGCACTAAGAGCCGAGGAGCGGACCTTGTCGGACGGGAGCCCATTTCTGCAGTTCTAAGTAAACAAGTAAGTGCCTAACTTAAGCTTAGGGCTTCTATAGTTCATTGTGTTACCTACGCTCTAGTAAGCAAGTGTTTTTGTTGTGAAATTATAAATAAAATCTTGTGTTTCTTTGTCGTATGTGGTTAGTCCGGCCTTGATTGTCCTCGTTTAAGTAAAGATAAGCAACCAGCTCAGCTCTTTTGCCCCTGCAGAATGGTGTAAGGCGCTATATTTGCGACTTATAGTGAACAGTGCTCTTTCTGGTGACTTCAGGTACACCTACTCATCATGTCGGTGGTGGCGCTGGGGATGCGTCGCAAGGCAGGGAGCCTGTCTCCCACGATGGACGTGGAGATGTCGCAGAGGCCGGTCGACACCACGCTGTGGTGCGTCTGCGAGGTGTGCGGTCTCCGCATCCACCCGCTGCTGCGCACCAACAACACCCCCATTGCTGTCAAGAAACCATCGAACTAAATGCTACGCGTTTAGACACAATGTTCGCTATAATTTTCACTTCTCTCTTCGACCCCTAGATTGTCCCATGAAATGAATGAATTACATTATATCAACCTTCCTTAGATGTCCTACTCTTTCAATTAAACCCTCTTTAGTTCAAAAATGGTGTTTTATTTATACTCATGGTATCGATTTCGTGCACACACCTACACATCCACAACCCACACTCTGGCACACACGTAAGTAGGACAAAGAGGACATAGACCTACAAACATAGAAGCACTGAATTAATCCTGGGTACTTAGGCACCTATGCACAACCATACATTACTAAATCCGTACAATGCAATTATGAAGATCAATTTTTTTAAATCTTCATTTAACAGAACACCGATTCCAAGAAGTATTTACCAACCACATTTAAAAAAATAGGTAGAATACATAGAATAACACAGCCACACAACACTTGAACAAGGGAACAGTGTAATTAGTAACAATACCCGAATATAACTAGTTCCCTAGTCATTGGGTACCTACTTATAATAGATAACAATGAGAAGTCACAAATTTCTTATTACTGGTGATTGGCATAACTGAATCCCAGTTAACATGTCAACATCACAACACTTAAGTCCAACAGGTAGGTAAAGATATAGGTCCCCCTATACTTATTATTCACTTTAGATATCTGATATAGGCAATGGACCTACCGTATTTTTGCTAATGTGGTGCTCCGTTTATTGTCCAATAGGGAATTAGCAAATGTCACATCATTGGACGTTCAATATTTGATAGCTGCTGTGATTGGGTAAAAAATTATTCACTTATATGCTTAGCAGTACTTTACCCAAAAGTAATGTTAGGTCTAGCCTGTTATGGAAGTAAACGCTTTGACGCACAATTGAGTACCATTGATTTGATTAGTAAATAATTAACTGAATTGTAGTAGTTTCATTTGATTTTTGGTGAAATTGTAGTTAGTGAGGTGGATGCAAGGACTTGTTCTAGAATGCTAAACAGATTTTTTGTAGCTCATTTGAAACTTATTGTAAAAGAGTAGGTAATCTATGAAGTTTCTTGCTAGTTCTTCTTCATAGGAATCTACAATTTGGAACGAGCAAATAACTTCATTAGAGGACTGACCGACAGACTGTCACTTTTTGAATATTTCAATATTTTGTTTTGACGTTCAAAGGCCTTCCTGGTCTAATTGAAATAAATGATTTTGACAACTTTGACATGACTAATAAATGATAAAGGTCAGTCTCCTATCCTATCCTAACTGGTCCATGCCAATGCCTGTGTCAAGTACTTATTACTTTAGTTACAATGACTGTACCACGTTGGTGTTTACCTAACATTGTTTAAATAAATTTCACAAGTAAATGATTAGGGACGTCTTGTTAGGGCAGCACTGTTGACCAATGAGCTTCCAGTAAAGAAAAGACTTGTAGCATTTTTAGTTAAACTGTCAAACACCAAGCGGTCACCGGTGACCGCAACCTATTGTTCTATAATTGTGTCTATAATGACGGTACTCGACGAGTTAAATATAATAAAACAAATGGATGAGCAATACATCGTTTATTACGTTTACATCAAACACCAAGATTTAGATTATAAGATAATATCTAATTCTAGAAAGTTAGAACAAAAAAAAAATAGTAAAAACTTTTAAATAAAATTCTAAAAAGTATAAATTAAACAAACTGTAACTTACAAATGCATCTTCTTAAAATCTATTTGAAATTGGAATGTAATTTAAATAAAGATTATAAATTAGAGATTAACAGTAGGTAACTCAGAACTTTACTCAGAAGCAGATCCTTAGATTACTCGGAATATCATAGACAATAATGTTAAAGACAAGTACATTGATTACATTCAGCATTGCCACTACAAATACTACAATATTAAAGATCATATATAATATCAATATATACTTATCTTAATACAATATTCATAAATATTAAAAAAGGTTAATATTTTGCGACTTGTGCGTTCAATTTTTGCCATGTTCTACTGAAGCATTGATATGCTATCCAGCGACATACTTGATGTTAAAAAAAATTACATTAATTACCTGCCTTGGGGATGAAAAGCCAAAACCCCAAGACATGTTAAATTTTGTTAAATTTCAAATGTTAAATTTAAATAATTTCTAACTACTTTATCAAAACTTGGTTCCGAAAAAGGTTGGACGGCCTCGTATGAATAATAACCACCGAAGTTTTTCAATTCCAAGATATTGATATCTTTTATATCAAACGTAAATACTAATTAGAACGCTCACCTTACTAAATAATATAAATACAATACTAATAATATATATAAATACATTTGGCTTATAAATGCTTAATAAAGTCAGCTCGTTTTCTTAATACAGGTAACATTTTTATTTTTTTTATTGGTTTTTTCACTTGTATATAAAATGACTACAGTCTAGTAAGCAAATAGCAGTCCGTAAAATCGTGGGTTAAATAGTAACATACATTCAAAGCCCTACGTCCTACATGTACCTACTACACTTATTTAAGTTTTCACTTAGTTATAATCTATATTTGAAGATATAAAATACCAACCATTTCAGTGGTGTGTGTAAAATACATTGAATGAGATTCAAAAAGTAATATATTAGATTCAAAAAGTTCATTGAATATAGTCTTACTTGTTTCGAAAAATAGTTCAAAATTATAGTGGAGCCAAAAGGAAGACCCTCTGGTCCTTACTTCGAACCTAGAATTGGATACGTACAATAATGTATATAATTTAATAATAATTCCTGTTTTGGAAGCTCTAATTCCCACCATTCTAAGACTTCATTATCAGTCATCACTTGTCTATAACCATAAATACGATCACTCTTTGGAGCAAGGTAAATAGACAATTACTTACGCAACACTACACTAACAATTAGAATAAATATGAATAAATACTGAAGGAAATTCTAATTTAATAACATTAATGGAATAAATAGCCATATTTTTAATCATTCGAAATTCTTTGCTGTAATAATAGCATATTAAGAATGCTTAATCAGTACAATATGTATAATATACATCAATATACATCTACAATCAGTATAATATACATCTTATAATATGCTTCTTTTTATTGATTTTTATTTATAATCATAATATCTGTTTTTGTAACGTAAATCCTTACAAATGTCCTGAAATGATTTTCGTGTAGACATTAGACGCACGAAGTCAAGTCAAAATACACATTATATGAAAGTACTTAGATTAAATATTCTTGAGAGTGCTACGTTTACAGGGCGCGAAGACGACGGATAAGACGACCAAACAGAAGTTTTAATGCATACCATATGACAAATATTGTTATAAATATTATGTCCAACACGATCACTAGGCCGTCACACATGTAGCCGAGAGTTTTGTAGTAACTAAGCATCATCAGTGGTACAACTATCGCCGCGACGTACATGAGCAGAATAAGCGTTTGACTTAGGGATAGCATATTAATGATGTACTCATATCTATCCAACGTTTTATAAACCAGTCTATTAATTATAATTACGGTTTTTCGCACGTACAAACGAGCAAAACCGATGGCCCAGTCCTATATGTTTATTTCATCCGAATTGTCCTTTTTGTTTCGTCGGTTGCGGCGGTGTTTGCTGTTCGACAGGATTTCGTATGCTTGCTGGATCTCCATGAAGCGTTCCTGAGCAGCCCTGCGTTCTGCCTCGTCCTTGACTTTGTCAGGATGATTCTCCCGAGACAACTTCCTCCAGACCGACGTTATTTCAGATTGAGACGAATCGCGATTAACCCCCAGCACCTGTAATATAGACACAAATTTTTTTCAAAAATTAATAGAAGGTACAAAATCAAATATAATTTTTAAAGCCCAATAACATCCAGCCAACAACGAACCAATAACGACAACAACACAAATTATATTAGCACTACCAGCATAAAAATGACAATCATAAATTAACAAAAATTGGCGTGAACTGCGTTCATAAGTTCCTAAAAAATGAAAGAATTAAAAAGAAATACCAGTTTTTAGATTCTGAAAAGCACTTTTCAAGAACCTTAAAAACACTTGAATTATAAAAAAAAAACACATTAAACCAATGCAAATGCGTGCATAGTATGTTATTTGTTTGTTACCGCCTTTAATCGTTCATAAGGTCCTAATTCACAAGCGCAGGCCGCTGGGAAAATTCCCTGAACAATGAAAGAAAAGTCAGATGACGCTTTTAATATAGATCTTTGGTGCTAAGACTTCTCTGTGACCCTAACACTAACATAATTTAGATAATAGAAGAGCATTAATTCTTGTATGCCTCTATATAGCATTATTATTTACTGAAGAAATTTTTATAAACAAATGATATTTATTTTGATATTTATTGTTAACGAGCTACAAAATAGTACCATATACATCAATATTTCAAAATTAAGATAAGATATATTCTATCTGATGACTCTGAGAAGAAACTCAGAGATCAGTCTCAATAAGGTCCCCGGCTCCAAAGAGACAGTCCGAGTCCTCAGTATATTTCTTAAAAACAGGAAGATATTATTACATCGTCTCTCGGTATAATGTTTCATAAGTAATAAATAGTTATTATTATTAGTAGTACCTAATACATTTAAGAAAAAAAATTAAACACTCTATGATGTGACAAGTACTAATTATTTACCCTGTAAGCGTTTTGTTCTCCGTGAGGGTCCGATAAATCTATGATCTGCTTCCAGACCTCATACCATCCGTGATGCTGCGCGTACTGGTAAGTTTCAGCAATGCATTGCTTTACATCTAACCACCTAAAACAAAAACACATTTCTTAATAAGAAACCGCTGACTACACAATATAAAGTTCATTATTCAGGGTAAAAGTGTAGCAATTTTGAACTTTAGCTATTACTCTCATAAGCTTCATATTTGTATGTATGTTAACTTACCAGGGGCTTGTGAAGAAGTGGTGTAAAGCTTCGTATATCGGTACTTCATCGCCTTCGCTGTCAGTGATTGTACCATGGAAATACAGATAGCTGCACCAGAGTGACAGATAAATGCAGGCACAAGTAGCCAGGATGGAAACACGCCTATGACATAAAAAAAAATCATTTTACTATAGACCAAAATATTACTATAACCATAGTACATAGCTGTCCATATACTTAATGAATTGACTAGTTGAATGTACCAGTGCTAATTCTACATCATAATAAATATGAATAGAAATCATCATGGTTCATAATTTTAGATTATACAGTATTAAGCCAAGAGCCACATGAGGTTTATTGAATCACTTCTTGGCAACTTCATATAAGAAATGAATTTGCTTTCCTACTTTCCTATATGAACAACATAACTTACTTAACGTTATGGGTCTTCTTCTTGGGGGTCCTTCGCCAACGCTTGGAGTACGAATCGAATGCACAGGCCGATGCAAGAAGCATAATAGTAAACCAGATACTATCGTCAAAGACATAGTAGCGGATTGGATAGGCCGCAAAGGCACCAAGCAACGGCCACTTGAGAGACCCCTCCTCATTCCCGATGTTGCCTACAGTCCATACACCTAGCAGAAAATCGAGAAATAAGTAACGCTAAAAATACTACATAGAAAACATTCGAACAAAACCTATTTATTATAGTCCTGACAATCCAAAAGGCAAAGGTACATAACTCTGAATCTTTATTAAGTACAATTTCTTCTTGTTGAATAAAAAGCATATAATCAAGTACTAATAGTATGTTTTTTTTTAATTGTAAGTAATAAAACTTGTTTTATTTTTACAATTCGAAAACATAATAAAAGTCTAATAATATGGACATCCTGGTTGTAAAACGCTTAACTCGTCGAGTACCGGTTTTGTAGACACAATTATAGAACAATAGGTTGCGGTCACCGGTGACCGCTTGGTGTTTGACAGTTTAAAGTGTGTTTAAAAATTAATTTTTATATCATGGCAATCATACAAGTTTATGTTATATTTTATCAAAGTACCTGCCCTTCAAGATTGTGATGACTTCAAAAACAGAGCACAACCAAAAATAATCTCAAATCTACAAACCAACAAAACAAAAGAAGCATTAAGAAGGTAGCGATGGAATACCCACATACCCTCAGGCTTGGCCTTAGAATCATCCATATCACAAACTGAGATTTCAGTTTTAGCTTTATCTTTGTTTCCCTTCACCACTTGACGTCTTGCTTTATCTGCCAGTTAGTAAGTTAGTAAGAGAATGCATTAAGAGATATTCTTATGATAAACATTTTTCAATATCTTACCAAGTCCAAGAGCCACGGGAATCAGCAGGTTCAAGTATCGGAGATTTATACCCCAGAATGAGTCCGGAGGAATGGCAAACATTGTCATTTGCGCCCAGGAATATCCAACCATCAGCATCCCAGTGAATCGATTCATAGAAAATGGCGGCTGAACAAAATGAAAGCACATATTTAATGAAGGTATTTAGTCAGTGACAGAGGACTCCTTAATACTGTTCCTCATATATTCTATTACTATGGCAAAGTAACTGACTAGGGCAGGGCAGGGTCTAGTCTAGATTTAGGATTTATTTTAATATAGCATATTGTTCTCTAGTCCTATGTTAGAATACGGCAAATCAGTGCAAGAGATTATCCAGTCCGTTGGTCAGTCACCGAGCTCTGTGTTGGTGCACTCATTGTTAATTTCAGTGTACATTCTTAAAGCATCATGTGGGAGAAAAAAATAATTACTAGGTAGTGTTTGCTAGCAATATCTTTGGTGGTAACTTTCTATTAGACTTACCTATTTGTCAAGTAGCAGCAATAGTGCATGCCATAGTTATGATATTAGTTACAAATTGTCATAATGCTCATATGCACAATAATGAAAATTATTACATGTTATTATGTGTACATTAGATATTATGTGTGAACGATTTACTTATTAGGTTAACTAAAGAATAATTAAATCAACTCCCAAATACTCACACGCTACATTACAACCAATTAGATACATACATATAGCAACAAGTTATAAAACATCAACAAAAGTCTAATTTATTAGGCATTTGAGTATTTGGCTGTTAGTTCTACAATTATCTACAGTGAAAATGTTATTTTGAACACAGGTTAGTAAAATAAATTCAATTCGTATAAAATGTCTGTTTCATTAATTTTTTTTATAACAAAACTTATACCAATAGACACAGCTCTGGGCTAATGCTAAAGTATTCGACGATCACTGCAACCATGCTGGATATACTCAATTGAGAAATTTAGATAAAAATATTTTGTTTTCCTCAAGAATTTAAATACAGAAAGCCAATTTCTGATGATAACAGCCTTACAAGGAATACATGGGAATAATATTGAGCTGTTTATATGTAATATACTCGGCTAAAGAGACCGTAAACTTTCCCAAGACCCATTTAGTGTAATACTCATTACTTTACTTATTGTAATTTTTATTTCACCCACAACTATTACAGAATTCATTATCTCAACCAATATGTAATTGTAACATGTTTTAGTATTGTGAAATAAAATGATGAAACCATACATAAAATTGTAACCAAATTGTCAATTCAGCACTTTTTAAGTAAACCATGTCAATAAGGTATTCTATTTAATTTGCAGTTTTAAATTATTTAAAATTTGGTAGTAGTTATTTTATATATCAACATATTTTGTGTAGGTAATTAGATTTAATAACTTTTATTTTATGATTTGATATCTAAATGAGAACTAAAAATGCGAATACATGACAATAAGCATTACTATTTATTAAAATAGCAAATTTTATTAATAGTTTCAGTTAACATATTATTTCTTAGTTATTGTTATATTTGCATTTATGCAAGAAGGAATTCGGGCACAGTGTACCTTAACACTGAGATTGTATTAGATTCTTGTTATGGAAGATGAAACAATGAGTCATAATGCCAATTTGAGCATTAGTCTCAGAAATGAAGCAAAGCAGAATTATGATTGTTTTTTTATTTTAGTTGTGTTAATAAAAAAAGTAGCCCAACACCATAAAATATACATACTTACAGTATGAAACCAAGTAGTCTCCCCAAAGGTCAGCAAAGTCAAGTCTTAAATAGAATACAACCAGAGTAATTAATTAGAAGAATACGACATCCATCCCGAGTACACCATTAATACAAGTAAAGAATAGAATTAGCAATATCCTACTGAAGATATTAATTAAAAGTATACACTGCATAAGAAATTTCATGTTACACACTTTAACAAAAATGTCCAATTTTATGTAAGTACACATTAGATTAACTTCACCATTTCTAAAACTAAAGATTAAATTGATGTGTTTGTATGTAAATACCAATACAGTCAAAAACGGTAAGTTTAATATTCAATGAATAATAGCATATGCTAATCAATGACAATTTATACCTTTATGAATTTTGTTTTGTCTATTACTTTATTGCAAAGCAGCAGATTTATCTTATGCAAAACATATTCTGTTTTCTCTCTTCTTCTCGATCTTAACCACATAAGCTTCTCATTAAAAACTGACAAACACATTATCCGAATGTGGAATTGTAATTCAACCGTCAAATAATAAAGTAGAATGCAATATTCTTGCCTTCTTTTTTTAAAAATATTGATTGGCAGATACATCACCAATGTAATAAAGTATTATAGGTATTCATAAAACTTAATATACCACCAATCAGAACCAGCTTGGGCTTAAAAGTATCAAGTGGTTCATGAAGAGGCAGTGTAAAAATCTTCGGAAAACACTGAGTACACTATGACTTCTAATATAATCATTTACATAAAATAGTCATGTCATTCTGATAGACAACAAACTCCAACAACGCATTGAGCATTACCTTTTATTCTTCAATAGAAAGTCTAAGGGTTGTCTAACAATGAAATTAAGCAGCTGCGTACCTGGTTGTTTTTGTTTTAGTTTTAGATATGAATAAATATATACATACAGCTAGGCACACACTAAAAATCTGTATTTTTGACCAAGCTGCAAGCGCGAGCTCAATGTCATAGTATCCTAGTTAAAATAAAAGTAGAAAGTTTTATGTCCTACCTTTTTGTTCTGGATTACTCTCCTTGCCAATTCTTCCACATATTGTGGATCGTCATTGGCTTCGCGGACATACCGAGGAATTCTAAAAATTTCGCCGAGCCACCCTACTATAAAACCACCCAGTGTGGTCCACCACACAAATGCATGTCGATCCCGCCTAAGGTAAAAATGATGTCCCCCAAAAATTCCCGTAAAAAGCCACATAAAATAAGCGACGAAAATGGATTTCTTTCCTGGCATCGTGCTGCTCTTCGCGGCCATGGTATTAGAAACAATAAACCTGCTAATTAGTAACGTAGCACTGGAGAAATTATGAACTGAAAGTACTAGGGGTATTGATGTTGGCTTTCAATTAATACACGTCAAATGCCCCTAATACGTTTATATTTCACTCGTTTAACCGTATATACAACAGTGTAACCGTAAAATTCTGTTATCTGAACCTATATTCTTAACGCGGTTCAAATCTGTCGCCTAAACACATGACGTGGGATATGATTATTTAGAACGCGATTTGACAGAAAAGTAAACTAATAATTCGACACACCAGCGCAGCGCGCGCGCAAGACAAGAAGGCCGAATGGGTGGAGCTAAATAGAATAGGGATGCCAGCAAAAAAAATTATTTAGTACCAGTGATTTATACGAATTTTATCGATGGTCATAACATTAAACATAATCAACATTTACCTTTTTATTTAAAAAAATACGTTACCCTATACTAGTATGTTCCCCTATGTCGTGGTTGCATTTATAAACAAGTCCACAATCACATGACGCCCAGACCCTGAACAACAATCTGTAGGTCACACAATGAGTTATTCCGTGCGGGATCGAACCCGCGACACGTTGCGCGGCAGCCAGTTTCCCAACCACCGCGCCTACCGTGCAGTCAAACTTACTAACACTTTTATCTTATATTTTTTATATATTATTATTATCGATGTTTCAATAAAATTTCATTAAACTAATGCTATTTTGGAAAAAATAATTTGTAATTTTTATAATTTCACAATAATTTTTTTTTTTATAATTTGTGGATCTGCAATCAGTCGCCAGACTATAATCAGATGTGGTGAAGTGGGATGTGGCTTTTGAGTACAACAGGCCAACGCCTGTTGTCACTTATATTATAAGGTGTCGCTTTAACCTTTTCACAATTTTAGCATTGTCAAGTAATTCCATGACCAGTGGATTGGGGTGGTGGCCGAAACGCTCACGATGTTGTTTTTTATAGCGGTCTATTTTTGACGCTACAGTTGGTATGTTCAGGTACTCGTGAATTTCATCATTTTTCGTAAACCACGGAGCATTTGCAATGTTTTTCAAGATAATGTTTTGGACCCTTTGTATGCATGTTGTATTAGATTTGCTGGCTACTCCCCACAACTGAATACCATATGTCCATATAGGTTTCAGTACGGAGTTATAGATTAAAATTTTGTTGTCAATGCTGAGCGCAGAATTTCACAATAATATTACAGTAACATTTTTAATTTATATTTGTTCACTGTTCTCGTTTTAGTTGAGTTTATTTCAATTGCTATTTTTTAATCTAAATAAATAATTATAATATGTACATAAGGCAAAAAATTCACCATTTTAGTAACAACTTGACTTTGTGGATTTTTCTAAGTTACGATGCTTTTAAGTTATGATGCTTTTTTTAACAAGTATTGTTAATAACACATACATTCTGCTACCCTGCATTATTTTGTCATTGTAATAAATGATAGCGAGCTGCATTATGACTTAAAAAAAATTAAGTATTTTTAGTACCTACCTGGCCATTTCAAATAACACGACGCACCACTCTATCAGTAAGTTGGCAGTAGATTTATGTTTTTTTCTGAAGAAAGTTCGAGTTTGTTACGTTAACGCCGCGCCATTGACACGGGCAAGGTGGAGCTCTGGGAAGTCGGGGCGGGGATCTCGGTTTATTGATTTATCCATAGACAAAAATGGAAAAACTATCAATGAAAAAATGTATTGTCTTTGGTACATTCCCTACTTCAAACTAAACCTACACTTGGGTACTTAAAGATTTAAAGATTTACTATAAACCCATTAGGGCGCCTTCAAATGGCAACTGTATTTTTGCTAACCAGATGGCGCTAGAGAAGACACCCGTTATCGTCCAATAGGGAATTAGCTAATGTCACACCATTGGACGATCAGGATTTGACAGCTGCAGAGATTGGACAAACAGACACTTTAACTAGATTTGCGTTATCTGCTGAACAGTAAAAACGGAAGCCCGTCATTAGCCGCAAAGTGTACCTAATATAAATATTACTCTGTCGCGCTGTAGGGGTTGCTGTGTGAACGATTGTGGCGCCCTCATTCAATTTCACGATTAAGCTACAAGAATAGACCAGCCATTACTTGAATATTTTTATTTTCTACTCATTAGTTACTGTTTTATAACTTTTTTAGTTTTAGTCGTAAAGTAGGAAAAATAACTTGAAATAAATAATACATTTTTAGTATTTCAAAAGGCGCTAACGTCAATTTTGACACTTGATAGTTTAGCTGACATAGCAAATTACCATCAAATATTACTCTCTAGTTGACGGTTCACTGGCTTATTTAATTAATTTTTGTAATTTTTGCACTGACAATAGTCAAATCAGAGTAGTATTTGACGTCATTTAGAGATCATAAACGTTACGTGAGTCACGAAACCAAGCGCGAAAGTACCTATAACTTGGGTACCTACTTAAAATCGCGAAATTGTTTTTGAATTGGTATACGTTGATTGTTACTTTACACATCGAATTCAAAGGCGAAGTTTTAACTAACCAATCATGACGTTCAAAGGCAAAACTTATAATTGAGTTCATCATTAAAATCTAACCGTTGAAGCCGAATAAGACTAAAAATCCCTACGTCAAAATCAACACCATAGAGAGTCAACGTCAACCATAGACAACATTAATATTTTAGTAACAGGCATGCATAGTAAATAGTCCCCACTATACTAATAATCTTATAATAAAAGTAGAAGAGATTGTTTGTTTGAACGCGCTAATCTCGGGAACTACTGGTCCTACTTGAAAAAATATTTTTGGATAGTCCAACATGTAGAATAATGACTACCTATACCACGATCAATTGGAGCTGAGAAGAGCGGGTGAAACCGCGCGGAAGTAGCTAGTGAACTAATTAACTACTAACACACACTACAACTGGCCTCTGGTGAGTGATCGAAACGTTAGAAACATTACCGCGTAGGTTACCAGTCAGAGGGCTAAACACGATAACATTTTGATCTCGTTCAATATAAAAAACTCGTAGTAGGCCTTCAGATAAAAAAAAAATTCGATTCCATTATTCGATTTCATTGGTACTACATGGCATATTACATGAGAACATTGTACAATTTCTCTGTAGTGACGTTATTAGTTTAATTAATTTTTAGCAATTATTTCGTGCCGTATCGTCGCTAATCGTATTCGTATTTGACTTTCATTCTATATTTAAGTAATTTTTATTCATACATCCGGAAGCGATGTAGGGCTGCCAACCAGCCAACCAATATTGTCATCGACAACGTCCATCGCCAACTTTTTTTTTAAACAGTCAGCAAAAAGACCTCAATCAGACAAGACATGGTGTGAACGAAAATCTATTTTCTTTCATTTATTTACGCAGTCAGAACAGACTAGAATTTTAGTGACCTTATTTATTCAAAGAAAGAAAATAAAATGTAAAACTTGTATTTTAAATAATGTAGAATATTGCCTTATGGAGAAGTTTTTTTGGATCCACTCATCGATCGCGTCATCAAATAATATTATCCATTACTTTAGCTACATCTAATCATGTTTGAAGAAAATATTAATTGAACGCCCTTGTGTAGAAATAGATGAAGTGACTTCGAATTTGTTAAATTTCTGCTGTTCGTTTCCAAAATGTACGAAGACAATACAGAGACGGTTTATGGGACCCATGAAGACTCCCACGTTGTGATGTCAGAAAAGGTCCAGTCTCTGGCTGGAAGCATATACCAGGAGTTCGAACGCATGATAGCTCGGTATGACGAGGATGTCGTGAAGACGCTTATGCCACTCTTGGTGAACGTACTTGAGTGCTTGGATTCTGCTTATCAGACCAACCAGGAACATGAAGTCGAGCTGGAGTTGCTGCGCGAAGATAATGAACAACTGGTCACGCAGTACGAGCGCGAGAAGGCAGCGAGGAAGCATGCGGAGCAGAAGGTGAGTGAACAAAACAAGTAGTAAAGAAGGGGCCTTGACTGTCTTCCTTTGTTTTGCATCACAAGGCTGCCTTAGAACGTATTTAGTAGTTTACTGCAATCTGTATTTAATGCACGCATATTGTTTTTATTTGGTTTTGTTATTGTACTAAGTGAAGAGTTGCTCAAGCATTGTGGTAGTTTTCATGGAATGTGCCATCCATTCTGTTATCTGAATCCCAAGGTAAACAAGATGATTTGGTATCAAGTTTGCATAATAGGCGACATAGGCATCTGGTAATTATATCAGGGCTCACAATTTTGTATTTATCATGATTAATAGTCTGTGGTTTGACCTGTGATGATTTATGCTATTGTTTACTGACATAAAATTGGCTGCTCCACTTCTACATGTTGCACTACAATATCAACTGTAAAAACATACCCAAATAATAATCTACAACTTCTGTTAATGGACTTTAATTGATAAAATCATTCTTTGCTAATAATGTGGTTTATCTTCTATTTAAATCTAATAAGATTAAAAAAGAATCTTACTACATTTCTTTTGCATTATGGCCTTGTGAGTTCAGATATTTTTTTTACAGTATTTGTTTTAATTTCCATATAAGAACAGGAGTATTCATTAAAAACTATATGAGTTATTTACCTACTATGCATGTTCGCTCACTCATTCGTCTTAAAAATAAGGGGTATTTGTTAGTTAGGAATATTATTTGTGTATGTGTATGTTAACGGGTGATATATTATATCTGATTTCACGATAAAGTTTGTGGATTACGATAGACTTTTTACTTGTTTGGAGTTTCTATCAACAATTTAGATTAAACCAGAGAATTTGAATTCAGAGTAGTTATTGATTTTGGCTGGTGATGAATATAATTATGTATTTTTTTAATATCTCAGTATTCCAATCAATATCCCAGTATTCAATCCCAGATTATGGTAAATCCACCAACAGTTTACAAACATCCAATTTCACATACACATGGAACTTAGACCCAGTATAACAATTTGGGGATCACACAGAGCCAACCTGTGCGGAAATGGAACCCGCTACACTTTGTATAAATGTCGTACAATCATATGCACATCTTTTTATGTATTCCCTAATCCATATTTAAGAATTTTACAATTGAACAATATAATTATATATGTATATATGTGTGTATAAAACAGGTTTTAATTACAGACAAATAACTTTGGCTCTATAAACCACTTGTAGAAATTCACCCAATAGAGAATAGCCTTGAATGATACATGAACATACATTATACTTATACTAGTGTAATTGTAGACTATGATATAAAAATGATGATAATTATGACTGTTCAATAAACAAATGGAATAACAATACACAGAATCCATATACATTTAATATTATTGTAGTCATTATTCCATAATTTAATGTAGGTACATTTTATGATTGGTGATGGTTTTGAATTTACTACGAGAGTCATGTGTCAAAATACTCAAATGCTTATTAAATTTTACGTCACACTTAAGTATAGTTCTGTGTAGTATGTAAGCACAGCTTAAATTTGTGTAGCGTTTCAGTATTCAGATGATGGTGATTCAATTACTCAAGTATGTTTTGCAAACTCATTAATATTATCAGTCTAATAAGAACAAAAAAAAAACACTAATATGATAAATACATTTATTCTATTCTGACATTCTGATCTAATATGATAGTTATTATATTAGGTCAGTCCCTAAGTTTAAAATAGTATGAGAGTGTGAGCCAGCAAAATAGGGAACAATATTTATATAATTATATTTAGTTTTATTTATACTTGGTAGTGTCTTATATTTTCCTGTTTGAACTAAAATTGAAATACAAGTTTAATATTTTGTATATTCCTGTATTGAATTGTAACAAGTAAATACCTTGCCTAGAGGTTAGACTGATATGTAATCTATTGTTCTCTTATTTAAATGAAGTTTAATACATGATTTTTATAAGTCGTAAAATTATTTTCATTGCTTTTTTATTGCTAACATTGACTTTCGCATATAAGTAGGATATTTTATTTGCTTATAACTTGTCTGTGTGGGATAAAATGGAAAATAATATACCGATATCCAAAACAAAAGTTCTGATGGTATGTAACTAATAATAATATAAATAGATAATTACAACGCACACTTAACGTCAAACACTCATAACCAAAACGACGGTTTGGTCATCTACACAAACAAGGATTTAGGTTGCACCATACATGAGCCTATGATATTATACACAAACTGCTTAATCTGTGAAGTAGGGACTGAGATGGCTATTGTAGCAATATATCGCTCTCCATCCTATAAAACAAAAGAACAATTTGAAGGCTTCCTAAATAGTCTTGATGTTACTTTAACAAAACTTAAATCGTTTAAAAATATTGCACTCATTGGCGATGTAAACATAGATATAAAACCCACAAATGAGGATGATCGAGCAAGTGAATACCTAACACTGAATGCATCTCATGGGTTATTGCCAGCACACCAATTGCCCACAAGAGTAAACAATTGTCTTGACCATATAATCTTAAAATCCAATAACTCAGCATCTGCTCTTGTTCTAAATAATTCCATTACCGACCACTCCCCAACCGTTCTGGCCATTGATAGGGCTAAAATAATAAATAAACCTCCGCCCAACATACAACGACTAAATTACCCCGACATTTTAAAAGAAATTGAAAATAGTAACTTCGTTCCCCTAATGACTCTTAAAGACCCGAATGCTGCGGCAAATGATCTGATTTCAATTATTCAGGATGCAATTAGCAAACACTCTCAACTGGTAACAGTTCCTAGAAGGAAGCGAAGCATGATGCCCTGGATTACTCCAGGGCTTCTTCGATGCATTAAACACCGTGACAAACTTCACATGGCAGTTAACAAAACACCTAACAATGAAATCATAAAACTAAGTTACAAGCGCTATCGTAATCACTGCAACTCAATTTTGCGTAAGGTCAAGGAAACATATGAAAAAAGTGAACTAAACAATGCAAATCAAAACCCAAAAGCACTCTGGAAGAAAATTAGGCAACTGACAAACTCTAATGCATTAAACAATCCACCCACAGAATTACTAAAAGTAAAACCTAACCCTCAGATGTCCGTTGATTACGTATGTAAATTCTTCGCAGATATAGGCAAAAACTTAGCTAACAAAATTATGCCATCCCAATCGACTGTGTCATCGAGTGCCAATGCTCATTCGACTTCGGCAAAAATACCAAGTAACTCACTTGTTTTGCTGGGTTTCGACGAATCCGAGGTAAGAACTGCAATAGCGAATTTACGTCAAGATTCGGCAACTGGTTGGGACGGTATTCCTCCGAGGTTACTACAATACTGTTCCCACATTCTCACAGGTCCTATAACATATATATTTAACCTATCCATCTCTGCGGGCATCTTCCCAGAAGCTTTCAAAATGGCTATTGTCCACCCCATATATAAGGGCGGCGACAGAGACTGTGCAAATAACTACCGACCTATATCAGTACTTTCGGCAATCTCAAAATTATTTGAAAAACTTATTAATAATTGTCTTGTGAAGTTTCTAAATAAGAATAACACAATTGCCCCAAATCAATACGGGTTCAAAAGGGGTGTTTCAACAGAAGACGCAGTTCTCGATCTAACAGAACTCGTTATCAATAAACTAGATAATAGATTTAAATGTTTGGGTTTATTTCTAGACCTAAAGAAAGCGTTTGACACGGTCTCTGTCCCTACCCTACTGCGCAAGCTGGAGAACGCTGGCATACGTGGCTTATCCCTGGACCTGTTCAGAAGTTACCTTACTAACCGGAAGATGTGCGTGAAAGTTGATGAATATGTCAGCAGAGAGGAGAGTACAAACTTTGGTGTCCCCCAGGGTAGTGTTTTGGGCCCCACTCTCTTTCAGCTTTATATAAATGAGCTCTGTGTCCTACCTCTCTCGGATGCCTCGATTTTCACATACGCCGATGACACAGCGGTGATTGTTTATGGGGATGATTGGGATCGGGTCAGGGGCACAGCCGAACGCTGTCTCAGAACCATAACAGGGTGGCTAAAATTAAACTATCTCACGCTCAATGTGGATAAGACCAATTTTATACCTTTTAATACTCATCCTAGGACATCAGCACCCACAACTTTTACCATTACTGCACATTCATCCAACAATTGTGAATCCCAGTGCGCGTGTCTATCTCTTAAAAGGGCAAACAGTGTTAAATACTTAGGTGTGACAATTGATGACAGACTTAACTGGTATTCTCACCTAAATCAGTTATCATCTAGGGTCAGAAGACTGATTTATATTTTTAGATGCCTT
The DNA here is from genome assembly GCA_038387885.1 of Spodoptera picta. Lineage (NCBI taxonomy): Eukaryota > Metazoa > Arthropoda > Insecta > Lepidoptera > Noctuidae > Spodoptera > Spodoptera picta. The sequence continues at coordinate 2,480,804 of JAZHFQ010000105.1, forward strand.
AGGCGCATTGCCGACCGGACAATACTCCAAATGGTGTATAAAGCAATATGCCAGTCTGTCCTTACGTACTGCATAACAGTTTGGGGGGGAGCATCCAAATCCAGGTTCTTAGTACTTGAGCGTGCGCAAAGGGCTGTCCTTAAGGTAATGCTCCAAAAACCCAGGAAATATTCGACCTCTCAAGTATACAAGGACACTAAAGTATTGACTGTGCGACAGCTCTTTGTGCAACAATTAATTTTGAAAACTCATGGCAAATTGCTCCCTCCGTCTCCCCGCAAAAAGCGACGTAGAACTAAAGTCCTTCCCATAGCTGAATCACACCACACCGCTTCTGCTGCAAAACAGCACTACATCTTGGGACCAATACTGTATAAAAAAGCCAATCTCAAACTAAATGTATTGGAACTAAACAGACATAAAGTAAAAACCAAAACACAGGAGTGGCTGCAGAGCCTGGATTATGAAACAACAGAAAGCCTACTAAAATGGGACTCTTAGCAAAGCACACTCATCCACACTCTGACTACCACAACTACATGCAAACTTGCTCGATTACATACACACAGAAAATTTTTACTCACCTACACACAATCACGCACATACACACACACACACACACACACACACACACACCCTCACTCACTCACACATACAAATATACTGTATACTTACATACATAACAATTACACGCATACATACTCAAATCAATACTTTACTCCTTTTATTATCCCTTTTTTTTGTTATTCATAATGTCACTAATTGTTATTAAGCCTTCTGTTCTGAAACCACTATTCGTACCAGAAATGTAACGGGAAGGTACTGCCTCCTGAGATACAGGCAACGCCTAGTTCAGGAGACAGAGCTTGATGTATTGAAATGTTGGTATATGAATAAAGAATTATTATTATTATATTATTATTATTTTAAATACTAGCATTATATTAATGTACTAGCATACTAGCATTATATTAATGTCTATTGAATATCACATTTATGTAGAAAACGTTTTAGTTATACAGAAATTAGCCTTTAATTAGCTTCTTTCAATGATTTCAGTCTGTATTTTACGAAATGAATTATGTAGTTGTAATAATAACTATGTAACTCATTGAAAAAATCTATTATTTTAACTTTAAAGTCAAATCAAATACTTTTATTGCTCAATTTGTAATACTTTGCATTTCATTTTCGAAGCTAAGTGATATAAAAGTACCAAAATAATTGCAAGTTGGAGCCACAAGTTTTGCATTAATTTCCCTGGGATTTATTTATATTCAATTTTTTCTATGCAGCAAAGGTCTTATGTAAGGCCCTTTTAGTTCCTGAAATTACTATTAAATAAATAGTTTTTGTTCATCATCATTACAATCTTAAAATGAAATGAGATTAGCCATAATTGTAAAGTACTAGTACAGCAGCTGAGAGTAATAAATACATCGTTGTTGACAGTTGCTGGAAGCGGAAGATCACTTCGAAGGAGAGAGGAAGGATCTATCCGGCCGAATGGAAGCTCTAGACAGTATTGTCAGAATGTTGGAGCTGAAACATAAGAACTCGTTGGACCACGCCAGCAGACTTGAAGAACGAGAAAATGAACTAAAGAAGGTAAGTCAATAATATGTTTTCATTAACTAATACACATGGCATAGTATATCATCACCCGTTTTACAGGGGTAGGCACATGTGCTTAATGCGCATATTTGTGACACCCACAGTTCACCAATTAGATTACGAATGAGTCCAACTTAATTGAAGGCAAATCTATTACTATACCTGGCAGTAGCCTGGGCTCAGTGCTACTATTGAGAAGTTCCTTAAGCTAAAAAAAGTCATTAATACTTTGGCCGATCTGGTGTTTACGTACCAAGTGTACCTAACTCTAGCCAAGTGTACCTATGTCTTAAACTCTCAAGATATAGGCGAACCTTGAGCTGCGTTAACTTTACACAAAGCAGCTGAACTATGTAGGTAGATGCAGAAAAGGTTTAACTAAGTAGTTCATGGTGATCATCGGAAGTAACTTGCAAGGCCTTATCGAAATCAACTAGTTGCTAGTTGGAACAGTTCCTAGTGGTCTGTGTATGGAAATAGGTTATTACTAATAGGTATTACACTTACGAGAAGGTTCTACTGTAATTAAGTTACCAGCACTTGTATTCTAGTCTTTGATTTGATCGATTTTAGGCCGTTTTTTCTATAAATTACAAAGCTCCTTCAAAGTCGTCCCTCGACATATTATTAAAAAGGTTTTATCTTATTCGCTATTAGCGTCACTTCAATGCAGTTTATAGGGAGTGTGGGATTTTTATCTCACTAAAACAAACCCGATAGCCACCCGAAGCACCTAGTAAGGGCACCGAGTCCTTTGATAGACCTGCTCCGGAACGCACACGGTGTAACGCTTGTCACGGCTCATACCTAGCTAGGGAGACGTGCATGTCTTTTAAGCCTCGCTGTGGACGGCAGCACGCGACCAGTGTGCTACCGATAATAACATCAAATAAATGCGTGTTTTTTTCTCGCGATTACCTTGTTCTGAGAAGTATAATAAATGAGTATGTATAGATTCAACAGTGTCTGTCTTATATTTCATGACGCTGCAGGTTTTGTGTAATACGAAACTTAGTTTTTTATGCAAGTACGTTTGTAGCCAAGCCGCAGCCGGTACAAATGTTGCATTTCAATAATTAAGTAGACGGTGAACCAATTTCGATCAAGGTGTATTATCGTCCGCTATATACATTACAAAAGGATCGATGTACATAGTACTTGAAAGGATTTTGAACTCTATTTCTTGGCCAAAAGAATATAATCAAACTTCGTAACATTTATCAAAGGGGATGTGATTAGTTTTAAAATATAATTTTGACAGTATTGTACAGACACAGCGACTAATCTAAGGTTCGTATTAACATACGAAAATGCAACTTGATATATTGTGTCAATTGAACCATTCAAAATACATTCTAAAAGGTATCTAATACCAAAGAACACACGCTGACAAACACACAATTTAATCTTCTTGTGCTAATCCAATAAACGTTTGGTGCTATATTTTATAGGAAACTATGTAGGCATAGTTGGATTAGTAGCAGTCTTGAATGCCAGTTTACAGACCGTACTAACCACTTGTCCAATTTTACGAACCATATTTTTTAAATATGTATCAATTTTATATACTACTTATATATATAAAGCTTGAGTTTCTTGGTTTGTTTGTTTGAACGCAATTATTTTTATGTTATATAGTTAATTTGTCAAGGAAGGCTATCATACGCTATAAAACATCTTGGTACGACCAAAAGGAGTCAAGCAGCGGGAGCAGTTTGTTAGTTGTTTAATAAGGTCAGTCAGGATATTTCATAGTTAGGTAGACTGGCCAACCAAGAATGTTCTTAATTCTGATGATCGTACAAGCGCTAATGCTACAATATTGCATTTAAAGTTGTTCTTATATCTTCGGTTCGGTTAATATAACTGCGTATGTAATTCGAGTAGCTAATAATAATTGCATGGATGATTTAATCAAAAGTAGTTCATGACCGAATTTTATGACGACAAATCATTCTGCACCACACATTCGGTACAATGCTTCGTATAATATTATATTTCCAAGGATTTGGTGGTTTCGAAGTTGATAGAAAATATAGTATCCATTTTTAACATGGGACTAATGCGGTCAGCATGCCTGCTCAGCTATAAACTGGGTCATGTACTAACTGGGTACACATTTCCAGATTTCATGCAAAATCCTCAGCTTTTGTGGTAGTTGATTGACAGACGTACTTACACATATTAATAGAGTTCATAATTCATAGTAGGTTATGAAATTAGTTAACAAAGTTCACTAATTTCATAGTTAACTTACCTTTATGCGTAATGTGATAACGGGATCAAACTGATTGCCTCTTTAGCCGAGTGGTCACAAATGTGACTGCCGAGTAAAGAGGCAAAGTATTGCAGGGTTTAAAAAAAATCTCAGTAGTAGTACGGAGTCTGTAATGGTGCCCGGTATATGGCAATAGGCTCACCTATTACATGATTACACGGGAGTCATAACATAAATAGTGAAAAGTGGATGTTACCTTGTACAGTGTCATAATGTGCACCTCTGCCTACCCCTTCGGGCATAAAAGGTGTGATGTTATGTTATGTTCTGAACACTTCCTTTCGGACCTAATTTAGACAAGTATGATAAAATGCATCTTTCCAATGTCGGAAAAAAAGATTTTTCCGACATTGGAAATTTTTAATTGTCTAACATGACAGAAAGTGAACTCTTGTTCAGTTCTTCTTTCTGTCATGTTAGACAATTAGACATAGTTGTCTAGGACCGTCGTGGATGATTTACCCAAGTTTATTAAACATGCAGTCTATTACCACAGGCAGGTTACATGTTTCAATCTAAATGTTTGTACGCAGGAATATTCGAAACTCCACGAGCGATACAATGAGCTGTTCAAGACTCATGTGGACTACATGGAACGCACCAAGTTGCTGATGAGCACAGCCAGCGACAGAGGAGAGGTCCGCGGAAGACTTGGCCTCAACCCTATGCGTTCTAGTGGTGAGCACATTGATTTATTTATTTCAGTATGCATCGACAATAGAAATAAAGTAGTAAGTTATGAATGTAAATGAAACACATCAGTTTTATAGCCAGGTAGGTTTATCTCTGAGACTACCTCTATAATCTAGTATCCAAAGGACAATCAAAATGTTTAAATTAAATACATAATAGATTCCAGTGCGTCTTCTTTTTTGCTGAAAGAGCTGCATTTTGATGTAAAAGAATTCTAAAAATATAGGTAAATCTAATTTATTTTTCTTTTACTTTTCTTGTTAGTGCTAACTAATAAGTTAAACTGGACCCCAAGACCCCAAACAATCTTGAAGCAGTATTAGGTATCTTTACATATTTTATTCTAGTAATTGACTAGTGTTACTACTTCGCCAACATGACTTGGAAAGCGTAATGGCGTAGGATTATAAGGAAGGGACTGAAACGTGATGCACCCGTATTTGCGCACATAGATATATCTAGACTATTACTTGATATTTCCTGCGCAGTTGGCTACTCTAATTGAATCACAAGTCGTCGTGATTGAAGTCGTTCTGCAGATATGATTACTTGCTAAAGGTACCACTGCCTCTGAGAAAAACTGATATCACGTTATGCAATAGGTACAGATCTAAATAATAAATCTATAAAGTCAAATAACTTCTCTTTTGTTCATTTTTTTATAAAACGTTTAATAAAGATTATGCGGAGTTCTATATTCCTACTACGTATTGCTAATAGAAATATAAATAGTAATACTTATTATAATTGCCTTAATTTTTAATTTATGAATGTGTGTGTACTTGGGATGCACGTGGCATAATTATAAATATAGAGTTTATTCATCCAAAATATTGGAGCTATTCGATCGTTATTCGGTGGAAATTCTCAACTCGTGGGTGATAACTTGTACCTTTTTAGGCGGTTCTCGTCTTTGTAGGAGTGATGTTGTGGCTTTATATTTCTGTATGACGACACTTCAATAAGGTTTTTGTTACATAGAGTAGTTTCCGACTGTACTTGACTTTTTTAGTGGCTCTATGGATATTTCTACTAGAATACCTTCTCGATGCAAAGATAATATTTGTCTATAAAATTTTGAGTATTTTTTTTATAAGTTTGCAATCTATTGGAAATGTAATAAGAATTGTATTTCTTTATTTTTGTCGACTCACAGTTGTTAGCCACAGTAACATTATTTTCTAGAGATGAATATTATGTAGTTATAAAAAAATATGTTTTATAAATAATGAGAGCCAAAGAAGTATCATTTCCTGTCTTTGTAACCTTTCGTGTGTCTAAGACGTGGATCCACGTGAGACAATGTATTTTCTATTGTGGTTATCAAAAGGTTAAACACGTAAAAAGTTAAAACACTCAGCAGTTTTGAATCCTTATATTATAGTTCTATACGAGCGATACGCTATCAAAGGCTTATAAAATCATTATTTTCCATATAAGCAGAACTAAATCTCCCAATCTATCGTAGCAAATATTTACTTTTGAGATTGCAAACTTGTGATACGTTCACACTGTACCAGGTAAGGTACAGTAAGGTAGGTAATGTAAATAAACGAGCTGTCCTGTTCGTTGAAGATGAGCGAGATTGAACTATAGAAACAAAGGAATACAGCAAGCCAAGCGCTTGTTAAATATCGATTAATCACTTGGGGCACAACGGTTTGTCCTCGGCGGCCGGCAGTATAAGCTCAGCCTTAGACAGGAATATTATCAGGATTGTAGATACACTATTACCAGTATAGCGCACTAGGCCAAAATAATAACCGATCAATTACGATAGATTTTCGACATTCCTCATTAACAGCCTATAAGTGTCCACTACTGTCCAAAGGTCTCTTCTCACACGGTTTGAGCATTAATCACCACGCTTGCTCAATGCGGGTTGGTGATTATTATAAGCTCAGGTTTCCTCACGATGTTTTCCTTCACCGTTTGTCAGTGGTGTCTAATTAATCTTAGAAAGTACATATAACTCGGAAAAGTTACATTGGTACTTTGCGGTTGGTAGGTTTCAGACCCTCGTGCATGAGAAGCGATCGTCTTGAACCTCAGGGCCACCACGACATTTTTACATAGTTAAATCTATTGAATTGGGTCTTCGCCTACTAGTAAAATTCAATACTTTTTTCGAACTGTGTGTTTTGTACGCGATGGTGTATTGTAACTTCACGTTTTTTCAACGTCAATGAGCATAGTTATTTCTTAAACATTTGCTGGAAAAATAAAGTTAGTCATAAAATCAATTAATGAAAGAATTTTTTTATGGCATAAGCCGGTAAACGAGTAGACGGATCACCTGATGGTAAGCAATCGGCGTCGCCCATGGACACCTGGAACACCAGAGAGGCATTACAAGTGCGTTACCGGCCTTTTGGGGATTAGGAGTTTGAGGATCGTTGCGGATTCAGGAATTCGGGAGATTGGGAAAGGGGAGGGTAATTGAGCCTCCGGTAACCTCACTCACACGACGAAACACAACGCAAGCGTTGCTACACGTCGGTTTTCTGTGAGGCCGCACACTTTACAATATTAAAAATAAAGTATAATTATGTTATTATATTGAACAGTTGAAATAATTTATTTTTGATTAAGGCAACTTACAAATTGTCTAAAACTTGACAATTTACATTAATATCGGTAACAATCTCGTATATTAGTGCTACAAATTCCTATAACACATAATGCAAAACTAGTACCAAGTCTCAAGTTATAAATAACAATCGGTTGCTAATCTGATAATAATTGAATCCTCAACGTGCTCGTGTGCGATTATCGTATGTAGTAAGATAATGTGTGTTATTACGGCACTACGCCGACTGCATGGTCTAGATATGTGCTGAATTAAAAAGTATATACTTTTAATCCAGTTTATGAACGGTCTTTATCTATATGCTTAGCGTTTACATAGTTATTCTAATAAATACTTGATATATGTTTATGAAACTCGGGATTTCATGGTAGCTTGACTTCTAGAAGTCTATAATTTATCATGGTTCCATAATAGAAAAGAATAAAAATTGATAAACTATTTCCTTTTGCGGCAAGTCCCAATAGACATTAGAACTTAGCAACTGAAACAGAGATTGCGTTTCTATATTAATACTGGCTGCTTCTTTGTTCCCGCTTTCAAGATTGTCAAGGATTTCACTTGTTGAATTTTAACTAGGTTATGTTTGGGCTTAGAAGATACTTTAGCCTAACTAACAGCTTCTCATACCAACTATAGCCCAATTATACTGCAGTTTCATCAAATTTATCGCATTCTTTTTATCATTCGAATTTAATGATGCAATCGTAATATCGTTTCGAAACTCAATCAGTAATTATGAGTTGAAGGTTTCCAATATGAAATGATTCATTTCAGGTGTTGTAGTGACGTAGATACATTTTCTTCGCAAGCTCCCGATCGATTCTTATAACGATAATATGTAATGTGAGAATACATATATTATTTATGAAGAATTATATATCATAATATTTTATCCCCGAAGTGGTAGGCAGAGGTGCACATTACGGTACTTAATGCCACTGTACAATGTAAACCCCACTTTTCACTATTTATGTTATGAGGTTCCATGTAATAGGGGGTGAGCTTATTGCATTGCTATATACCGGACACAATTTCAGACTCCGTGCTATCATTGAGATTTTTTTTAAAAAGCCTAGCACCTAATACTTTGCCCGGCCCGGGAATCGAACCCGAGACCCCTTGCTTGACAGTCGCACTTGCGACCACTGTGCCAACGAGGCAGTCTTATGAAGAATTGTTGAAATAAATAATTAGGTTATAGTAACACCTTGACGGTTTTGTTAAAAATATGAGGTACTCGTACCTACACACGCAATTCATGTCTTCATTTAATTTACGCATCGGATTTACACACGTAATGCACCGGTCGTTCAAGTACTTTTCTGATGGCTATTGCCTACATTCAGTGAATATGTCTGATATAGACAACTCTAGTATTTTATTTGGCTTAGTATATGCAATTCATGAGTGTAGATCGACGGGTAACACGGCAGACGGGTCTAAAAATGGGTTCACTATTAATTCAAATAAAGTCTTCGACCTTAAAATGTATTCAAGTACTTCGGAGTGAAACGTGAATTCAGCGCTTAATTCAGTTTCCAATTGCGGTCGTGTTTTCCTAATGAATTTAGTTCGGAAGGTGGCATGGCTCATTAATGGTTCTGCACGAACCATGAGCCACCTTAGAATCGAGCTCGATTTATCTGAGGCCTTACTACAAGTTTGTCTTACGTTTAAAGTAATCGAAACGAGACCTCGTTCGGCGCTCTGAGGCCTTAGTACGAGTTTGTTTTACGTTTAAATTAATCGTAACGAGTACCCGTTCGGCGCTGTGTTTGGTTGCTTCACTGGTGCCGGCCAATCAGAGTGCCGAAAGCATACTCGTTTCGAATACTTTAAACGTAAATCAAACTCGTACTAAGGCCTCTGATTGGTTGGTTTATTGGCGCCGGCCAATCGGAGTGTCGAACGCGTACTCGTTTCAAATACTTTAAACGTAAAACAAAATCGTACTAAGGTCTCTGTAAGATGTTTGATAGGAAAGTGCATGCCGACCACCGAGACGCTATCATGATTAACGCAACCTAAAAGCTGGAAGAGAATCTTCAGATGTGGTAACACCGTGGACACATTTCCATAACATCATTATGAAAGTAGGACACTAATGTTAAAAATTTACATTAAGAGGCGCTACAAATAAAATTTACGCTTAATAGTTTCGTTGTACTGTTCAATTTTGACTTTACGCCTAACTTTAACATGTACTAATGCTCCATTCTAGATAAATCAATGTTTGAAAGTACTTAATTGTTTCAACGTCACCTAATTAATTTAGCTAAGTTTTGTGGCACCGAGGTTTGGTTTGCAAAAAGTTTACTTAACCGATCATAGTTTTCTCCTCCGTACATTTACAATTTAAATGTATGTGACGCAACAGATGTTAGTTAAAGTAGCTAAGGTATGACCCGAGGTCATTCAATAAATCGATAGAATCAGCGCCAACCATTCCAAGCATTCAAGACTTTATGCCTGGGTATCAAAATTAATACATTTTACAATATTACTTTTATATTTATAAAGCAAAGAATTTACTTAATATTTCAGAAATTTGACGAAATATTTTGTTCATCTTTTAAAGCAGTACCCAACTCAAAGTCAATGGAATTTGTCTTTCAGAAAAACCTTGTCTCGAAGCTGGCAATAAAAAAAGAACTGCCTAAATCTATTGATTTATTGAGCTATGTTGAGCTGCTGTATTACGGTCATTTTCTATAATCTATCTATCTGTAGATTTGCTTACTGAGATAGAATTTTGACATAAGCTCCATATAAAATGTGTCAAAATTCTATCTCAGCAAATCTACGGTATTTTTTTTTTTTTTTTTAAGGGGGGAAAATCATCGAATGACTGCTCCCGCCTGGGTGAGGCGGAAGGGAGTGTCAGACTCTTACTGACTAAAAACCACCCCGTTCCTTCTCCTGCACGTCGAGCCGGAGCCCCGGTTACCCGTTAGGTTCTCCGCGACTCCGAATCGGCATCGGCCCTATTGGGCCCCATCTGTGGTGGTCTGATGGCCCTTTGAGGCGCGCGCGGAACGCGACGCGCCGTACGCTCGGGTCTGTTTCTGGTCGGACGGGGAGCCACCCATGCTCGCCGTCCGCAGGCATGCGCTTACGGTGGCCGGAGATCGTCTCGCGATCCCCGACGCCCGGTGTGTCCTTCGCGATGGCTGGGTTGCGAGGAGGCAGCGCTTCGCTGCCTCACGCGTCCCGCCTCCTCCTTAGCTAGCATGACTGCTTCGCAAAAGGAGGAGACGGCATCCCAATCCCTCTCGCTCCGCATCATGGCCTGCACTAGGCCCGGACGCGAGAGGTCGCCATCGCCGATCACTTCCCTGAGGGCACAGCGGTGCTCAGCCCACGCAGGGCATTCTCCCACTGTGTGTTCCACCGTGTCCTCAGGGCGGTCCTCGCAGTGATGACACCCGGGCGTTTCCTCCCGCCCCATCAGACACAGGTACCTCCCGAAACTTCCATGTCCGGTGAGGACCTGCGTCAGGCGCTCTATCTACGGTATAGAAAGTTACCGTTAGTCGATCTGTCATATATAGGTACACACTGTTTTAGTTTTTATTAATATTAGACCGATTTTATTATAATTGTATTAGCAGATTTTTTCTTGCCTTCAACGTTTCTACTTGTAACCAAAGCACGAAAGGAAAAAAAACCAATAAGTATTGCGCAATTTTTTGGAACTATACTAATGTCTTCTTGTCCACTGTTTTTTGGGCACACAAAATGTTCATTGATTTAGGTGTTTGAATATTATTATTAAAAGTGGACCAGTTGCCCTTGGTTAGTTGGTTATCTCTGTTGTAATTTTTATCGACGTTACTATTACCATAACATAAAACTTAAATAAAATACCTAATAGTCTAATAGGCTTGTGTAGTTTAAGAATATTTCGTGTATTTGACCACATTTCTATTATCGCGATTCGCAATCTCCTGTAAGAGTCTTAACTTAAGCTTCAATCTTGGAACATAAAAACGACTATAAATTACTAATTATTACTATAAAACTGTTTACGACTATAAATCAGTTTCATTCGAACTCTTTGCAATTTGACAATAACACATTTACATCTGCTATCATTTAACGTGACCAGTAATAAAATGATAGATGTTCGGCCGAATATTGAAAGGCTACTCAGTTTTAAGTTGTAATTAAATATCTTGCCATCTCTGTCTTTTTACAAAGAATTTGTAGTGACAGAACTATACTTACCGTGACTTAAAATTTAGTGACATTTGATGATTTGGACACAAGTAAGTTAATGCCGTATTTAGATACTCATTATGTAAGCATCACTTCTAACGTTACGTGGACGGAACGGAGTGTGCCCCACAAAGACATCACTCAGCATTCTTTAGCACAATATACTGCATGGCCACGAAACACGACTTTATTTCTACCAATTGTAAATCGTTCAAGTTACAAAATGATACGTGTTGATCTTGTTATTGTTACATAGGAACGTTTATTCTACAGCGAGTTCAAGCAGTAAAAAGAGGTTGTTAACGACTAAAATTATTGTTCTATTGGCACAATCCTAATCCTAATTAATATTATAAATGCGAAAGTAACTCTGTCTGTCTGTCTGCTACTCTTTCACGCCAAAACTACTGAACGGATTTGAATGAAATTTGGTATACAGATATTCTAGACCCCGAGATAAAACATAGGCTACTTTTTATCGCGAAAAAGGGGTTGTAAGGGGTTAAAAGGGGGGGGGGGAGTTGTATGGGATTTGAAACTTTATATTTAAGCACTTGATAAAAAATAATAAAACATTTGTTCTAGCGTTTTTGAAATTTCGACCTGTGAGGGGATGAAATAGGGGTTGAAAGTTTGTATGAAGTTCGTCATTCTTGAAGATACCTTACATTTTATATTTAGGCACTAAATAATAAACAAAAAATCGTTTGTTCTAGCATTTTAAAATTTACACCAGCGTGGGGGTGAAATATGGGTTGCATGTGGGGGGGTTGCATGTGGGTGTTCGTCATTTTTGGAGATAAAACCATGTAACTTGGTACATACGTCTCTTAGGATGTGCAAAGTTTTTATATAAGTAGGTACCAAAGTAATTCCAGAAATTGTAACTTTTGTTTTGTATCAATAAAAAAATTGACTTTTGAAGTATCTATCAACGCACAGCCCAAACTGCTGGACAGATTGGGCTAAAATTTGGCATACAGATAAATGTTATGACTTAGGCATCCGCTAACTTTCCACCCCCACGGGGGTGAAAAAGTGGATGAAAGTTTATATGAAACTTTGTCAGTTTTTAACTGATCGGATTGAAATTTGGCATGCAGATAGATATTATGACGTAAGCATCCGCTGTGATAGGAGTTTGATAATTTCTACCCCCAACTGGGTAAAATAGGGGATGAAAGTTTGTATGAGACTGTCAGTTTTAAATCGATCGGGTTGAAATTTGGCATGCAGATAGATGTTATGACGTAGGCATCCGCTGTGAAAGGATTTTGATAATTTCCACCCCCAAGTGGGTAAAATAGGTAATGAAAGTTTGTATGAGACTGTCAGTTTTAAACAGATCAGGTTGAAATCTGGCATGCAGATAGATGTTATAACGTAAGCATCTTCTAAGAAAGAATTTTGATCATTTTCACTCCCAAGAGGGTAAAATAGGGGGTGAAAGTTCGTATGGAACTTTGTCAATTATAAAACGCGATCTGGTTGAAATTCGGCGTGCCGATAGATATTTTGACGTAGGCATCTCCAAGTAAGGATTTTGATCATTTCCACCTCCAATGGGATAATGTAGGGGATGAAAGTTTGTATGAGGCTTTGTCAGTTTTACACAGATCGGGTTGAAATTCGGCGTGCAGGTAGATATTATGACGTACATGTCCCTTTAGAAAGGTTTTTGAACATTTCCACCCCAAAGTGGGTAATATAGAGGGTGAAAGTTTGTGTGATACTTTGCCAGTTTTAAACCGATCGGGCTGAGACTTTGCATGCATAAAGTTACTATGACATAGGTATCTCCTTAGAAAGGATTTTGATGAATTCACCCCTAAGGGGATAAAATAGGGAATGATAGTTGGTGTGAAATTGGGAATGAAAATTGAATCTAGAATCATTGAATCTTTTGAATTACATTCGGTAAAACGATGATTTGGGACCTGAGTAACGTATGATAGTTTTTATCTCAGAAGTCCCTCGGGAACGGGAACTATGCGTCAATGCTCCAGGACTCTCTATCTTTTAAGCACTGAACTTATTTCATAGAGATTCTGTACAACAATAGTCGAAGTTTTATTACTCAAAACTTACGTGATCGAGCCGGGACTGGTAAGAACCCTACTGGATTTTTAATTTATTGAAATTACGATAAATCATTTCACAATAGGTAAATCTTAATTGGGCACTGAATTGATTCTGATGAATTCTGTCAGAAGTCATTAATCTACGCGGACGAAGTCGCGGGCAACAACTAGTAAATTATAATTTAAGTATGTGCTGTTTTACTGACAGTTGTTTAACAGTTGTTTAAATTAACAAAGAAATAGTTTAGTAATATAATGATGAAATATAAATCATTTATACATATATCATATATAGTAAAATTATACAATTAATAACAATAACATTATGCCTTACAATTGATTAATAAGTCTAAACGATAAAACGTTGAATACCATTTCTAGCTTTCTACTCGAACAAGTTCATCATAGTTCAGTTTCACTGTCCATATTACCCTGATTGGTTGAATTAGGTAGGTGGAGACCAATTGGTTTTAATGACGAGTACCTATAATTGTCGTTTCGTCTTGCTCCCGACTTCTACTTTGCAGATAAACTGGCTATTCTCTTAAGAGTTTTGAATATAAATAGAAGTGTAATGTGTCTATATGAATAAAAATGAGTTTTCGTTCGTTAGTCTCGCTAAATGTGGAGAAGAGCGAACTGTTTTGCGTTATATTGGTCTTGAAATGTTCATGGAAGTCCAGGGAAGGTTTGCCGGGTCAGCTGGAGTGTAATGAAAATGATTTCGGTAATGGATTCAAAAATATTTTAGTATGTTTTAATAGCAAAAATGTGTCGCGTAGTTGTAGGTCGTATCTTACTATATCAAGAATCTCCTTGGAAAACGGGCCAATGACCTAATCTCACCCTTTGTCCTCAGGTCCGATATCGTTCGGGTTTGCATCGCTGGAGAGTTCGATGCACAATGTGGAACAAACTGAGAGTATGCCTGGTAGTCCTGTCAGCTTATCTTCCTCGCCTCCCTCTCCACCAACCGGCTCCGACTTAGCAGCAGTGAGGACTGTTGAATGCGCCCACCAGACAGATCCAATCACGCAGCAAAGCCAGGTAAAATCCAAACATTTTATTTTTATTAATCTGTTACAGATCAGAGTGAGTTCATCATTTTTAATATTCGTTTAAGGCTGAAATAAGGTTGACTTTCTTTTTATTAATATTTCTAAATTGCATCAGTGTCAATAATAGTAGGTATGTATAGTAGAATGTGAGACATTTTTTTTTGAGGGGGGAAATCATCCTGTGTCATCTCCCGCCCGGGTGAGGCGGGAGGGAGTGTCAGACTCTTACTGACTAAAAACCACCCCGTTCCTACTCCTGCACTTCGAGCTGGGGCAACCCGTTATTTCCGACGGCTATACCCGAATGTGAGACCTAGATCAGAATTATATGGAACATCCTTCCACTTCCACATTACGAGATTTCCTCTAACTGCCAGTTGGTATTCTATTCAGTTACCTTCATACAAGCCACGGTAGCTCATCCAATTCATAGATACTTATCACGTTTAAGTTGTAAATACCAGTACCAGTGTTCTATAGACCTTAAAACGGGACATCCACCGCCAGCTTAAATAAGTTGAGTTTAGTTCACATAGTTAGGCTAGCTTTTCATACTGGGCGTTTATCGTGGATGAAACTTTATGCTTTATGATAAACCACAGAAATCATGTCATCCAGGTAGTTTTACGTATAACTTGAATTGTTTAAACTTTTCCTCTAGTTTTAGTAGTAAAAAATACATTAATTACGATGTGCAAAAGTCGCCATATTGAAATCAAACAAAAATAACTATTCTCAATAAGTCACTAACAGTGCCTGTGTTAATGTTGCCACTTTTCAAATATTCTTTTTTCCTTTTCTTAAAGAACAAATCTTTTGAGGTTTATTGATACTTACGTTGTTGTAACATTATATTCTAGTATCCAACAATAAAATAAGTCATATAAATGAACAATCTTTCAGTGTAAAGTGGTCATTCTAGAATTTTATTTTCTACGTCTATGGATCCCTCCATCCTCGTGTAAGCTGCGCGCCCTAGTTAGTTGAGGTCAGTGTAGTAGCAATTCACAGGGTGAATTTTCCAAGTGGTCGTAGTTAAGAATCCAAGAATTTTACAGTTTGTTTCAATATACATATTTAAAATTTTGTAGGTAATCACGTTATTTAGTCCGATCATTAAGGAAGAACTATGGGGGTTACCTGGAAAGCTTTTCGGGAGTCTTGAAAATCGGCATTTAGTGGATTTTGATGTGATATACGTATAATTTACAGAAATAAGAAATTTTATAAAAAGTGTGTCTGCTGGTAACAAATATTGATTCAATTGGATATCACTACACTACATTGATATAAAATAAAAGATCATATTAAAGATTCTATACAAAATTAAATTTATTTCAAGTTCTTACAATTACATATTTACAATAACAGAAAATAAAAGCTATTTAATAACCATTAGCAATAAAGCCCACATGATAATTTTCCAATTCTGCTTTACATCGGTGGCGTAGTTGCATCCGTCTGATTTACATTCGCAAACTCGTGAGTAATGTATGTTGCTGAACCTGGAGTGTTCACACTTGAGCGGTTCCGTGTATACATAAGCACATTCCCTTATCACCGTGACGTCTTGGCCAGGAGTAAAGTAATTTATTTGAGACAGCGACCGACACACGGGCCGCCCTTTTTGTTGGCTGCAATCTTTCAAATGTGCGGGGTTCAAGTTATATGTAAAACATCCTCGATTCTCTATCGACGAGCACTGATAACATTTTAGGCACGTCACTTTACACATCACGGAAAATAGAAATGTAACTGTTAGGATTATGTTTGTTGAATAACATTTCATTTTATAACCGTTGGTTTGACGGCTCCTCGATCGGCCATAGCCTTGACATTTCCAAATTCGAAATATGCCAGCCTGTATTGTTTCTTTTTTAGAGCCAAATTTATTGTCGACTATTCCACCTTTTTGGTTGTCTGTAGTATGGAAGTTTAAAACCTTTTTATTATAGTTATTAGGACATTATTTTCATTCATGAACGTCTTATCTTACAGAAAATAATACCTACAATAAACAAATAAGAAAATCTTTACTTGCACCTATCTATCCATTTTTGTTATTGCAATTTCGATTTTAGTTCAACGAGCAGGGGCTCTGGTTTCCTCCTTGGTTCCTGGTAGTCATTCATTGTGTCGACCATGGTATTTATTACCCTTTTTATGTTATAAGTGGGTTTCTCAGATAACCTAGCCACGTCCAGGGATATTGAAAGAGCGCTGTTCAATTTCTAGGATTCCTTACTCTAGGACATCAATACGTAGTTCTAGGTGTTTGTTTGTTGTTTTGCAATTCGTAATTTTCAACATCTTAAGTCTGGCATTTTAGTTTTTGATCGTTAGTTCTATTGAAGTTGGTTGCTCGTTAAGGAAACAAGCAAACTGTCAAGACTATATAATATACTTATACTTCACTTCCCGACTGATATTTTCTTGACTTGTGATCATTTTCAAAAGAACTATCATCGGATATCTCAAAATTAAAAAAAAAAGAATGAAATAGTACTGATGGTTTAGATTTTATTGCACAGAAAACTATAGGTTTCAAAGCAGCTCCTTATTACTAAATAATATAGTAAAGTCTACTAAAATAATTTCCAGGCTACATCACCAGTGGCACCGCCTAACGCCCCTAACACTGGTAAATCTCAAACAAAGAGCGAGAAACGAAGCGGCAACACGTTGTACCAAGAGCTCGCGTTCCAGGATGTAGATCCGGGCATTGCTGAAGGTGAAGACGCTGATATCACAGGTAATACATAGATAGTTAGTTAACTAATAAATAACGAAATCTACGTAGTGTTAAATAATTACTAATATAAAACTACAATATTTGCAACTAAATCATTTGTTTAAACAAAAGCTATAAAACCGCATCGAAAACTTCTCATCATTGAATCACAATGCTTAATCTTTGACCAAGGTAGTAAGAACATAGTGCCTAAGTATAAGAACAGTAATAAGTCGACGGCTAGTCCAACGTATTACAATTACCTATAACTGAAAGTAAATATGTATGTACAGTCTATTCTCCGTCAGTACATAAAAGGCGTGTTGTTTTGTTATGTAAAACCAATATTGTACATGAATGAGTCGGTTAGGTATACTATGACTCGAGCGTGTACTGAAGCATCACGAGATTGAATTATGGGGCATTTCACGTGAAGTGGACAGGAAAAAAAAAGTGAGGTTCTGAAAATCGATAATATTCAGCCCATTTATACTTCTAGTAGATATGAAAGTGAATACAAAATATTTTTTTTGTATTGTGTGTATTTCAGAAGTTATGGGTTTCTAAAGAATTGTCGTACTTGTAATGTCAATTTTATTTAAGTAATTTTTCGAATTTAACAAATTTACAATAAAATATTTAACATAGCGATACGTATTGGAAAATAACTATTCTTTATAACAACAAAATCAAATAAAAAAAAATATCTTTTTTTCATGTCGAAAACCAGAAGTAAACTTTTCAAACCCGAATTTCAGTCACTTCGACCAATTTTTTTTTTCTTCTTTTTTTACCAATATATAATTTAAAATATATTAAAAATACACAAGGAAATTCAAAATGGGATCTCAATTATTTTAGGAGATAGATTGATTAATGTACATACGCGTCGCAATGGGCATGATATCTGGCGGTAGCTTAGATCGGTTGGTGTGCGGGAAACAGCATGTCTTGTATAATTGCTGTGGTATAGTTAATTATATCATAATAAAACAACATTGTAACAACGCAAGAACTAGTTTATTTTGCAATTTTTACAACTTTACAGTTGGAATCTACACTAGAACTGGTCCTTTTCACAAGAAGGCCACTGGTTGTAGGAATAAAGCTGTGAAACTTTTTGGTTGTTCCTGGAATGGTGACTGTAAACGCAAACTGTGGTTGCAAATAAATTCTCTGACATTCTATATCGTTTTTAGTATAGAAGTAAATGGCTGTTTGTTTTAAAGATGATTTTTCCCATTCGTATCGGTGTTACAATTGCTTTACTTGAAGGTAACTGTACTGACTTGCACGCGCAGGTAAACGTTTGAGGTTTCCTCCCAGACCATCGCATGGTCGCGGAGAACCTAACGGGTTACCGGGGCTCCGGCTCCGGCAGAAGGAATGGGGTGGTTTTTAGTCAGTAAGAGTCTGACACTCCCTGCCGCCTCACCCAGGCGGGAGCAGTCATTCGATGATTAATTTCCCCCCTTAAAAAAAGACCATCGCATGGCCCCTTTCTGTGAGACATTGCGTGAAAATGCAACTCTGCATCTGCATTAAAATCGTCTTTTTAATAAAACAGATTCACAAAGTTGAATCTGTTTTTAAAATGTTGGGAAGCTCCGTCGGTTATATATATATATCTAGTTTTAGACCCAACTATTGATTTTTCTAAAAGATGCTTGTGTGTGTCATGTTTTAAACTTTTAAGTCATCAGAAATCATAACAATGCTGCCATGCTTTACTTCACTACCGTCTCTGTAATAAAAAACCGACGTTAAAAGCGTTGCCTGTTCGTTATTCCAATGAAAAGATTGAGCAGCATCTTGGACAACAAAATTATAATTTTTTGCAAAATCACTTTGTACGAGAATTTGACCTTCATCGATAGTCTCTTTAAGAGTTTTAAAATAAAGCGCCTGTTCCTCTGCTATGTAAGCGTGAGGTTTCAAAAGTTCCAAAGCGCCGCATAACTCATCTACAAAATTATCAGAAGATAAAAGTTGAGTAGATATCGTGAACCGGTCTGTGCCAATCCATTTCTCATACTGCACGTCTGTCACTTGATTGTTATCAAATATGATTTTTATATGTTCTCGAATTCCACTTAAGCCCGGACAAGACTTACAGAATTGATGTTCGTTACTCTTGTACGCAAAAACTACTAATGGATTTCAATTTAACTTCGCAGGATTGTTACCTAAGACATCAGCATAAAATATAGGCTATAATTTATAAAAATTGGGCATACCGGGCGGGTGAAAAATAGTATATTATATTAATGTTTCTTCCACACCCTTGTAAGAGCTTAACTACGCTCACACGAGATTAAACTATTAATAAAGTTGCGAGTTTTAATACAATATCGCGCAAATTGCTCGACCTATGTAATAGTCAGACATTACGTCCATTGCGACGCGTATGTACATTAATCAATCTATCTCCTAAAATAATTGAGATCCCATTTTGAATTTCCTTGTGTATTTTTAATATATTTTAAATTATATATTGGTAAAAAAGAAGAAAAAAAAAATTGGTCGAAGTGACTGAAATTCGGGTTTGAAAAGTTTACTTCTGGTTTTCGACATGAAAAAAAGATATTTTTTTTTATTTGATTTTGTTGTTATAAAGAATAGTTATTTTCCAATACGTATCGCTATGTTAAATATTTTATTGTAAATTTGTTAAATTCGAAAAATTACTTAAATAAAATTGATATTACAAGTACGACAATTCTTTAGAAACCCATAACTTCTGAAATATACACAATACAAAAAAAATATTTTGTATTCACTTTCATATCTACTAGAAGTATAAATGGGCTGAATATTATCGATTTTCAGAACCTCACTTTTTTTTTCCTGTCCACTTCACGTGAAATGCCCCTTATACGAGCCGATGAACAGGTGTTAAATCTTTGTATTGTAGCGTCCGTATTCCGTACGACACTTGTACGAATAAACATTCAATGTAGCTGATCTTTACAATTTGCCTAATTTGTACTATCTTATAAAATACTAGCGACCCGCCTCGGCTTCGCACATTAAGAATCATTCTATCTATTAAAAAACCGCATCAAAATCCGTTGCGTAGTTTTAAAGATCAAAGCATACATAGGGATAGACAGACAGGATAGCGACTTTGTTTAATACTATGTAGTGATTTTGGGAGTTTTCGATTTTTTGTCACCTTTTGACTTTGGCGCTAGTGTGGTGAATTATCTTATTAACTAACGTAAATTGCTTTAAAAGTTGACTAAGTATTAACTAATATACTGATTGTTAGTACACTTGACAAGGAATCTCTTTGTAGTTAGCACACATAGGTCTGGTATAAATATTGCAAACAATATTTGATTTTAAAGATTATAGATTAAGATCGTATATTAACTTCCAGGGTTCGTCTTTCTGTATTCTTATTTTAATGGTAGTGTCTTCACCAAGACAATACCATGTTTATGTTTATTCAAAACTATCTTGTTCCCCTATTGAGCTAATAGGGGAACAACAATAGTTTGAGTTATATTTTCACATTATGCAATTTTATTCAATTGTTTACAGGTAGTTGGGTTCATCCTGGTGAATACGCATCTTCTGGTAAGTGCTTCTGTTATACGTGTGCTAACCATCCATATAGACAAACTGTGATAGTTGACCTAGCATTTCATATTAACATTTATAAATCACATGAAAAGATTTGTTTGGTTTGAGAGTTCATAATATAATTTCTGCATTTACTGAAACATAATTCTATCTAATTAGTCTCTCTTGACCAATATTTTTGGAAATATGACATGCTAAGTATAATTGGAAATGGTTTATCCATTATAGATCGTATCCTATAATAACAATAGCAGCTTCTATCTACTTATATACTCATTAAATAGCCGCTTTTTATGTTACCTTTGGAAACTAAAAATATAATATTACGTAGTTGTTATCCCAATATTTTTTTTTTAAATATGGAGAGTGGTCCATTAATACCTACGATACGCTAAAATACTTGTGATGGTTCTAAAGGAAATTTATACTAACTGTACAATTCATATATGACGTAAAACATTCAGTTGATACGAATGTTTATTATTTTTGTCATCAACTCATTCCAGCTTCTTATTTTTTTTAAAGTAATGTATTATAATTTCAGCTTATAATTAAATTGCCAATTAATGCCTATATTGTTTTATATGCTGTATTCTTGTACACTAAATGGTTTTATTAGAGTGGTTCTGTACTTTTTTCACAGAGTATTAATTCTCAAAGATATACACTAATAAATTATTTGGCTAATTTAAAAGCAGCATGAGTAATGTAAAAGGAAGAATCCGAATCATCATTACTTTATTACATATTTCATTAAAGAAAATCGTAATTGACAAAAAAACGGTTTGTACTGTAATTAATAAGTATTAAGCTGCAAATTGCCTTAATTTATTACCTGTGATAAAACTACTAGCCATTGTTTGTAAATATGAACCTATATTATTATATTTATGTTCTATCCTACATCCTTACACATTACGCCACTGATTTCCTTTATGATTTTAGTTTTTGAGTTATTTTATTGAACCTATTTGCTATTACGTATTTGGATTTATGTTCTATGTATGGTTATGAGCAAGTAGCATACAATTTAAGTTGCTATATTGAAACGATGTTGTTGCTTTTATTGTTGAAAGAATCAGTTTCTAGAATGTTCTGTAAAAGATATATTAACACTCAAACATTGAACTTCTAGAAACTGAGGGTAAGGAACGTTGTTAAATGTAATAAAACAGGTTTTAAAACGTTAATGCAAGTCTTTATGTATTTGGTCCACATACTTTCTATGGACAGTTACTTCTAGAAAGAGTCAGAAACATAATTGAATAGTAAAGACATATTTCTTGATCAGAATGGGGACCGAGAGACCTAAATTTAATGTATCTCACATATTACACCAATGGTGCAGCATTGTACTTTTAATATAAAACAATTAATAGACGAAGAGAATGCTTGCATAAACGAATAAAATCATAAATGTCATATTAGTTATGCCTATGAACATACAAAGAGCTATAGAGAACCAGTAATTAAGACAGAAAGTAGATCATAGCATATTAATTGTTGCAATTTTTTGTTTACTTAAAGTGGCGTCGTGTGTGAGCATTTCAACTAGTTTTCTTTATTAATAAATTATCATACAATACTAATAACTGTACGTTCTATTTCCATGCGTTCTAACAAAATGTTGCATCAACGCATGATTGCAGTTAACGACAATTACTTCGGTAAGTAACTTGTAAAATATCAACTGATTTTCACTAATACTCTTCAAAATTGTCATTTTAAAATTCGAGTTTTTAAATGAAATATGGCCTCACACACTGCGTCGCATTTAGTTGCAATATATGTATATATACTGCCGTATAGACGTATCGTTGTTAGATTATAGTGTTCCATTTATGTTGACGCGTTCAAATTGTTGTTGCTAACGCATGCGGCGAAGTGTGTGAGGGACCTAACGAATGCTTGCGATTTCCAAAGCGCAAGATGCAAGTAAGTAAAAGATTTGCGTAACTGTATTCACTTTTCAAATAAGCACATTAAAGTGATAAAAAAAAATATAACTTATGATGGTTTTATTACTGAAGTTTTCGGTGACATTGATCTGCAGCACTTATTATTGTCAAATAAATAGAAGAATTATAAAGGTTTCATAACTGCACTCACTTTAAAAATAAATCAAGTCTTTGAGAATACGAAACTTGAGACTAAACTTAATCCAACAGGAATGGGGAAAGAAGTAGAGAATCTGATCCTCGAGAATAACGAGCTGTTAGCCACGAAGAATGCGTTGAACGTCGTGAAAGATGACCTCATAGTGAAAGTAGACGAAATGATGGGAGAGCTGGAAATCTTGAGAGAGGAGGTTGCTAACCTCAGCTCCGCACGGGAGAAGTTACGTAACAGAGTCACCGAGTTAGAAGAGGAAGTGAGACATTTGAAGGTAGGCTGGATTTCAATTGGTTGTTGTATATTCAAAATACGAAATAACTATTCCATCTTAAGGTGAAGTTTGTTTGAGGGCTCGAAATTGTATATCTAAAATAACCTTATCAAACAAGTGTTGTAATTTAACGAACCTCTAAACGTAATAAAGATGTCGCGGAGAACATAACGGGTAACCGGGGCTCCGGCTCGACGTGCAGGAGAAGGAACGGGGTGGTTTTTAGTCAGTAAGAGTCTGACACTCCCTCCTGCCTCACCCAGGCGGGAGCAGTCATTCGATGATTTTCCCCCCTTAAAAAAAACGTAATAAAGATAATGGTTAAGTTTATTCGTCTATCATTCTTCTTAATCAAATTTCGTGAGCAGTGTTGTTTAGTTGAGTGAGTTTGTGACAGGAGACGGTGAGCTCAAACGCGGGCGGTGGTGACAACAACGAGGACGAAGCCGATGTACCAATGGCGCAGCGCAGGCGCTTCACCCGTGTTGAAATGGCACGGGTTCTAATGGAACGTAATCAATACAAGGTTAGCCTTTCCTATGTCTACTTCGCCAATGTTCAAATACTAAAAAGTTACTCGTTTTTAAATGTTTCGTTTGATGGTCTTCAAAATATTTCTGTCACTACAAATGCCTTGCCGAAGACAGAGATAGCGCAATATTCATTTTTGAGAATAAGATTTTAATTTTAGAGCCGCCATTAAAAAGACTTCCTCGGCGCTAATATGCAAATTTAAAATTATTCTTTCATTTTATATCTACCTTGCCTCTCAAGCTTTTTTACTTTTTAATATCCCGGTGCACATTGTTCTATAATCGTGTATGTGTGCGAGGTAACCGTTATTTCAAAATAAATATTACTAATAACAATTATTCCGGTTTGTGTTATAGGAACGTTTCATGGAACTGCAAGATGCCGTTCGCTGGACTGAGATGGTGCGAGCCAGTCGCGTTGACTCTACAGTGGATAAGAAAAATAAGCAAACTATTTGGAAGTTTTTTAGTAACCTTTTCAGGTAAATATTGTGTTACATTGATGTTGGTACCACTGTACCACAGGCTAGTGTAACACGAATTAAAGAAATGTTAAGAATGGGTTGCTCTGGCGCCAGTAATTGAGGACGTTTTCAACTTAAAAACAAAAGCAATAACGTTGAAAGTTCATTAAAGTAATACGTTACCAAAGTAGTCATCTTAAACACTTGAAAACATTTGTAGTATACAGTTATACACCCTATGGTGACGCCTGTTTTTCCCTGCTATGCGTATAATAATCGCCTTAAAATGTATTCATATGGTTACCGAAATAGATAAGAGATCAATCGCTGCTTTGCGTGTTACAATTTCGATTTATGAACTGAATATAAATAACATGATTCAGTTGTTTGTCTACAGTTGTTCATTCATATCTGGGATATGTTTCCTGAACAAGTGTTTGTTCCCACGACAGCTTCGCAGTGTTTTAAAATAATGTGCTAAAGTCAATGCTATGCTATTGTTATTCTGCTTTTGCAAATATAAATTACAGATTGATTATAAGTGTTTATCTAATGTTGACATAAAATGGTACATAACGGTAAAGACTTAGCTTGCGTCTCAAATCACTACATAGTATAAAACATAGTGCTATCTATCCGCCGTCTGTCTGTCCCTATGTATGTTTAAATTTATAAAAGTACGCACCGGATTTTGATGCGGCTTTTTTTAATACATAGTTTGATTCTTCAGGCAGGGTTATATGTATTATACATGCATATTGCACCCGTGCAAAACCGTGGCGGGTCGCTAGTTTCAATGATAAAATAATGCCTTTAATGGCCGGGTTCCGGTTGAGATAGCATTAAATGACCTGTATTCGGCAATGGATGTTTTGCGGCTGTTTTGCTGATGATGATGATGATGATGATGACAAACTCTTTATTTCCCCATATTTAACTTTCTTGCTCCAGTTATAGCATGTATATATCGAGCGTACTGTCGAGGATAATTCCCGTCACCATACTATATATAACTGATAATTTTGAAACTACATAAATTCAGAGTAGGTTTGCTACATCTGGGAATTAATCTCGATATCCTCTTTGCTCAGCAATCATGCTCGCAACCACACGGTCTACGAACGAATCGTGCATTTGTACTGTAATATATGCGTTGCGATTATCATGATTCACATTACAGCAATTTTGTTTTTTTTGCACTTGCCAAATGCATTGTGTTTTGCAATAGTATGTGCTAATAGCGCATGCAATTTTATTATACTTCTCACATTTACTTTGCTCACGTATTATACAAATTGCAGCGATAGTGTTTTTTTTGTGTCCGTCTGTTGCGAATAATTTGGCACAATAATTAGGATTAACGTTTGAATTTTCATGTTCGTTATAATACTTCTTGCTCAATTTTATTTTCTTCTTAGCTGCAGCGAGTAAAAAATCTAATTTTCCTATGTAATAATTTTAATTTGATATTTTCTATAGTTAACAACATTACTATCGTCCCTTCTACTACACAAAGGGCTACATATAGACTCGATTACTATGTTCACACATTCGATTTTTCTGGATGTTTCGCATCCCCATAGAGTGCGCCTCCTCCCCACTACTACTACTACTACTACTAACTTTTTACCTTCCTTGAAATCGGATCATAAATAGTTTTACGATCAAAATGCTTTTTTTTGTTTACATAAACCACAAATTTCACAGGTATTATAGCCAAAAAGAGAAAAGGCATTATAATTTCTTGAATTATGGCAAAGTAAATGACTAGCGGAAAGGCCAGCTGAGGCTTTACTTTCATGGTATAGCTAACTATATTCAAGCTAAGCCATAAATCGCTGTGTTGTTACGCGACATAGACACAATTGGGTACTTACCAACTAGTCAAATTCAATACTTTTTTCTAACTGTCAAAAACGACAGTTTTCTATGAAATTTGTACGAGATTTTGTATTGACGTCACGTTATTTTAGCGTCAAACAGCGTACTTATTTCTTAAAAAATTGCTAGAAAAATACTAAAATTAAGTCGGTTATAAAATCAATGAATGAAAGTGTGATTATTTTTTAATATTTTATTGTATTGTATTAGACAGTCGAAATATTATATTTTTGATTAAGGAAACTACCCAATTGTGCATGTATTAAATTAATAAGGACTACCAAAATAACAACAATTATATGAACAAAACGCTCAACTGAGGAACATAAAAACGCATAAAAATCTTTAATTTATAACTATAAATGAATAAATGGCTATCAAAGCGAATGTGTTCGTATTTTAACGAGGTTTTATTAATAGCCTTGTTGCCAAGCGATCGCAAAAGCCATTGCCGGTCTAACGCCCGAATACTGAATAGCTACTAAATTTTAGTACTTAAATAACGTGTCATCTCTATACTTAAAGCGGTCAGAACTATAGTTAAGCGCGACTTATAATTGAGTGACGTTTGAGGATTTCAGTGTTAAATGGTTTTAAATTGTTATACTGTTCAGTACAATGCAATGCCGATAATTAGCACATAATAGCTTTGTGATAGAACAGTTGCGAAAGGCTTATAAGACTGTATAATTACATTTCATATTATCTTTCATATTTTGTGTATCTCATCGTATGTTTTGATGGGAGAAACAGGCGTTATTAAATTTAACTTATAATCAATTCTTTACTGCTTAAACCGGATCTATCCGAAAATAACATGACGTACGTTTCAATTGGAACATTGTCGTTTGTTTTAGTACCAGCGAACGTCCACAACGTCCATTATCAACGCCTCATCTTCGTGCGGTAGCGGCACCGCAACCCGCGCTGCGTCATTCGAGGACACAAGCAGACTTCTTTGAAACCCAGCTAACGGACCATCACCATTCCAGACGCCATGAAAGGAGCGAGCAGTTCCGTCAGGTACGTGTCTAATTCCACTAAAGTACCCTTGGCTTCCGAAAGGCTAAATTTGATACCGTTTAACTCGTCGAGTACCGGTTTTGTAGACACAATTATAGAACAATAGGTTGCGGTCACCGGTGACCGCTTGGTGTTTGACAGTTTAAGGAGTTTGTTTTTTTGATTGAGATGTCTTTAGACGCCAAGGGAAGGTGGAATGATATCTCTAAGACATAGCTCATAACATTGAGCTATGTCTGGCAAGATATTTGGATACGTAGCATGACTATGTTCCTTTATGCTTGAATGATATTATATAGTACGCAAATGAGATTACCTATTTCCGGTCCCAGTTACAAAACTGGAACAGAAATCAAAGAATAAAAAAGTAAAACATATTACGTCACTTATATGCCTACATTTTAAACGCGGAACGCAAGGCATTTTATTTTAAGATGCCATTTTTTACATGCAGCCTAATAGAATCAAGATACAAATAAATATTTTGATGTATTGAATTAAATTTATTGGCAAAGATTTTACAATGAGGCCATGAACTCGAACGCGTACTATATAAATAAAATACAATGATCTGACCTTTTCAACGAAGCAAAAGTTAATAATGTTCATACCAATATGATGAGATCATCTATGAATAACGATTGAAGGCATATCCTTAATCAATACTGCTGCATTGTTTTGCTTCCTTGAATAAAGAAAGGGATGTATGTGTACTTTATACTGAATTGATTGATACATTCATAAACTTGCATTGGTCTGTATTAATAAAATCTGATACATAAATATCTATGTGCAAACTACTAACGTTTGAAAAATACAACTTGAGTGTCTTCAAGTCCCAAGTGAATGGATTGCTCTTAGGTAGGTGACGTGCTCCATCGTCGGCCACATTATCGCTTACCACTTGCAAGATGGCGACCAAACGCCATCCTATTATATATTAAAAAAAAACTTATTATCGATACTGCAAAGAGATTTTATGTATAAAACCTTTATTAATACAAACCAAATGCATGAAATAAGATTTTTTCTGCCGCTTTATATATCCTGTGCCGGTTTCCTATATTCTATCTAATACTATTAATCTTTTATTATCTATGTATTATATTGGGCTGGAATTTAAGCTTTTATACACTGAATTTTTAGCCATCACAATGGTATTTAAAGACTGGCGTTAATAAAAAAATATATTAAACTTAAAAGGAACCTATACACATAAGCCAGCAACCATAGATAGATATCTTAATATCTATATCTATCCTAATATTAATAGATATCATGATAATGAATTATACTTTTATTTTTAATCGATTAATTAATATCCTAAAGGCCAGTTCTTATACACAGAGGTAGTCCACACTACTTTTGTAAGACGGCAACAAATTCAGTGTATATCCTGCGTGTCTTCTATTAATATTTATATAACATTCTGTGCTTTATTTTTATTTTGATAATCTATATATATTTGATATTTATTTATTTGCACGTTATTTTTAACATAGATACGTATTCGCTATACATATGCCACCTCGATTTCGTCATATAGTAAAAATATAATTGACAAACGGAAACATTGTGTTTAAGTTATTCAAATAATAAATAGGTATATCAAGTGAATAGTTATTTTGTAAAGTGAATTTTTAAAGATATCGTCTATAGAGGTTGAGTTTATTTTCATTTATTTGTTTTATTACTAGATATAAGATGAAATAAGGGGTTGCGCCTTCACTGTTGTTCATTAGAAGCAATATCATAGGCGTTGCTTATACAACATTACTGTGCAAAGTTTTAAATACAATATTAGTTTTTACGATGCACAGAGATGGAAGTAAACACTTATAAATTGAAATACAGATTTCATATTTATATTTCTACGAATAGTAATTCGAACACTGCTTTATCTTATAGTGATGTCACGTTTCGTTTCCAATTTCACTGCTAGTAGTTCACTCATACGCGTAGAGAGCTAGCCTTCACCAAAGCTTCTGCTACTCTTTCGCGATGCTTTTCAGTTCACCCGACCATCCCATCATGTGTGTTACTTTGACCTCTCGTTGTGTGTGCCAACTTAAACCCCAGTGTTCTGTTTGTGTTTTGTTTTCATTTCTTCCTCTCCCTGTACCTAATTTTCCTCTCCTTTCTTTTGTTTACAGCAGAATCAATGACGGCACGATTTCAACTTTATTGAACAGTGCTAGTGACATTAAGTGATATTAGAAATAGGCATGTGTATAGTGTTATTACGTATTTATAGTTACTTTTTTTTATTTTAATCCCTAATTAAATATACGTACGTTTATATTTGTGTTTGTTTTTACCCGCTTTTCCTTGGAATCCCTGCTTATTTGTATGGGTATGTGACACTGCGTTGATATCGTACACATGTGCGTGTGTGTGCGTGTAGGTGCGGGCTCACGTTCGCAAAGAAGACGGGCGCACCCAGGCTTACGGTTGGAGCTTGCCGAGCAAGAGCGGTCAAGGGCCTAAAGGCCCCAGCTCTTGCACCTCACTGTCATCTGGTGGGGTCCCCGTACCCGTGCCAGTGTTTTGCAGGTACGTAATAATACCATTACTTACTTTATATTTTTGTAAGTCAAATTTCTTATGAATACAATTACTATACAATATATTACTGCAATGAAAAATTCATAGATGTTATAAATAATTTAAATTAAGTCTTTGGAATATGTAGTTTTACTATATGCGTTGAAAACTTTTACTGTAATAAATCTTATACATTGCAGACCAATAGCAGAAAACGAGCCGCGTATGACGCTGTTATGCGCCGCTGCCGTCAATCTGAACGGAGGCCGAACTCCCGACGGTGGATGTATGGTTGGAGAGAGCGTCTTCTATGCGAACCCAGAGGATAAAACTGAGAACACCATGTCGCTTGGTAAATATAACTCCTTTATCGTTATTACCACCTTATCAATCGCAAGTCGTTGCCTGCTAACCGTGGATTAATTAAATCCACGACAGATAAACATTTATAAATAATTTAATAAGTATTACGTATTCTATTCTGGGATAGCTTAAAATAGCTGTCCGATCTCTGTTTAGTAACATGTGTCGTTCTTTCGGGATAATTTAGATTGTTGAACGAAAAATGTAATGATATTGAGTTGTTGACGATATTGACATTATCAAAATTGCAAAGCTACCCACGGTAGCTTTGCTTGACATTAATTCAAATATTTCAACGAATTAACAACAAGCAACTACTTTTTTTTGAAGTTGGTTAATAAGAATTTTCTTAGGAATATGAACGTCGCCCCGTTCTCATGCATAAGAGTCCGGGTTCGAAACCTGCCAAGGGCAAGTACCAATGTGACTTTTTCCGAGTTATTTAGACACCACTGACGGTGTAGGAAAATATCGTCAGGAAACCTGGGTTTATAATTTATAATTATAAGTTTGGAATCACCATCGGATTGAGCAAGCGTGGTGATTATTGCTCAAACCTTCTCCGTGTGAGAAGAGGTTTTGCTCAGCAGTGGGCACTTATAGGCTGTTGATGACTATGATGATGAACGTCGCATTTGGTTATAGCGTACGAGATGAACAAGGCTCAGTCGGTGCATTCGCCAGAGGTGGAGGAAATAAACCAACAGTTGCACTCCACACAGAGCGTCGAGTATACAGAGAAAAACCTATCGTCTCTCGTTTGGATATGTTCCAGCAACCAAAATAAAGGGATTGTTATGGTAAGATTTCTGAAGCACTTACCTTCATCTATGTTTACAGTTAGTGAATCATTAGCCAGCGAAACTATTCTAATCTTGATATAAAAGGTTATGTCTATATCTATGTGTAAAAAAGAAAAATGTAGGTGTCTAAACGGGCAATATTTGGCACTGTTTTCAACTATTTATGTAGTCAACAAATTTTAATGGTAATAGCAAAAATGTATGGATTAATGACTGGGAGTCATTATTACGGTTGCATAGTATTATAATGTGTACAATATTGCCGACTGCATTGTGCGGAAAATATGAGCTGTTTAAAATCCTGAGAATCCTGTTACTGAGAATTAAATCGAGGAGACCAACACTTTGTACTTTGTTTGACCGTACTCAACTTATCATAACATAACATAACATCGCCCTTTTTATACCCGAAGTGTGAGGCAGAGGTGCACATTACGGCAATTAATGCCACCGTACTGTATTATGTTACATGAACACTCACTTTTCACTATTTATGTTATGAATTGGGATTCTTACATGACTGTAACAGAGCGAATTGCCATTTACCGGGCACAATTTAAGACTCCGTGCTACTACTGAGAATATTTTTAAAACGCAGTAATACTTTACCCCACCCGCGAATGGAACCCGAGACTCCTTGCCCGGCAGTTGCACTTGCGACTACCTCGCCAAAGGGTCAGCAATTTATTACTTGGTGTAATTTTATTATAAAATTCTTCTAGATTATCGATGCAAACAATCCGGCTGAGGTTATAGAATCGTTCCCGGTGACTGACAAGCACATTCTGTGTGTTGCGTCTGTGCCCGGCGCAGTCGCTGAGGACTACCGCGATTACCAAGAAAGAGCCGCGGGAGCCGTTGATAAACGACATGCTGTAAGTAATAATATTTATTGTAACCTGTACGATGAGATTGTCGTATATTTCTTCATGAAAAGCCTAAATAAGAATAAAAAAAAAGAAATAATACTATATTTTCTTCTCTTTATGTAGAAGGTTCCTGTAGTAGGTTTTGTTTGACATATTGTTGCTATGAACTGCTAGAGTACCTAAAAAGCGTTTGCCATAATATGGAAACTGAAGATTTCGTGGCGAGTATGGCGAATCTTCTGATCTATAAAGAGACCCATAGTCAAACAGTAGGTCACGACTTGATGTATTGTTTTTTCATATGTTGTATTATAAAGTACCTTCTTAAATTGTTTCCTTGTTACAGTATGGATTCGGTGCCGGCAGGGTGGACTCTGTTGACGTACACAATAAGCCTAATGTCACCGACGAGAACGGCGACTCAGACACGTTTGTTGTTGGAACTACTCGCTTAGTAAGTGTGTAATAATATTACAAAAATATATTTAATATATTTTTGTAATATTTTTGAAAATATATTCAAGGGAGCAGTGAGTTCGGATATACGCCATATTAAAAAGTCTCTCACTGATGGTCAGCCTGCCTAACTTGGACTACCCCCTGCGAGGGCACAAGTGTGTGCCCAAATACAAATGCAATGTCTTTTCCGTAACACTTTGCAAAGCCGCCTGTCACACAATCACGCAGCAAACAGTGTAGTCGAAATCATTTCGTTTTCGTCCCGCAAAACAACTTGCCATAAGGACTACTTTCGACATATAAAGTAAAAACAAAAAAATAAAGACATCAATATTTTTATTCGTATGCTCTTTCGAAGTTTGCTTTTTGCAATAGTTCAACAGTTAATTTATGTTTTAAACAATTTATTTCTTTGTAAAACTATTGTATTACCAAGACAGAAAGAACCATTCTGCATCGGAACGAAAACGAAATATATTTTACGGTATATTTATGAATAATATAATTTTCAGGTAAAAGCAACGATCTTGACACCGCCAAGCACACCAGTAAATGAGCCCGAAACTGCACCAGAACCTCAGAATCAAGAGGCACCTAAAAACAACGAGGAGCCTGACTCTGTACACCCCGACAGTCCGCCACTCAGTTCCACGCCTATCAATGGTAAGCATATGTATTTAAAATCAATGAAGTACAAGAAACATACAATATTTAATTACATGCTTATTATTTCTTTTTTTTTTATTGAATATTAACTTTTTAGCCAGTTATGCGTCTATATTAAAGATGAGTTCTGAGTGAAACATGGACTGATATTATAACTTACGTATAAATTCAGGCTCTATCCTATCACGATAACCATTAAGTACTTTTGTCGAACCGAGACAATCATTATTATTAAATATACTTTAAAATCTGGAAAAAGTAGTTTTGTATGTGTATAGTTAAATATTTTACTCCAGCGGTCTGTGGGCTAATCATACCCAAAAACGGCGCGTTCAATATAATAACGCATTCTGGACGCGGATGCGAACACTGATGATTATTTCTCGATCATGCGCAAAAAATTGTCATCAGTATTGCGCAGACTGAAGGGAAGTACCAACAGCGTTCTGAAGGTGTTTGTAGAGAAGCTACAAGGACTACAATAGATAGATTTATCAAGTTGCATGTAAGATTTATTATAGTCCGCATATTATTAGTAAGATTTTCCTAAAACATGTATGTTTCTTATTCCTAGGAGGTCTTCTGAACTCTCCCGAGCCAGGGGTTGAAGCATTTGCTCAGCAACAATCAAAGACGGAGACACAACCGGAGCAGGAGCGCAAGATGTCGACTGTCATGGCGACCATGTGGCTAGGCACCAAGAGTGGCAACCTCTATGTACATTCTGCTGTTGGAAACTACAAGAAGTGCTTAGCCAGGTAAGAAAATAAAATAATTTCTTTGTTGATTTGAGACCAATGAAGTGATGGATTGTAGATCAGTCCCTATAATAATTAATTTATATTTTATCACAGTAAACATTTCATGTAGCTTTCTGATTTTTGTATAATTTTTTCTCACAAATTGGTATAACATTACATCTTAATAATAAATGCAGAATGATTTGGTAGTTCAGAGTTTCTGCGGCCCAAATGTTTAGTTGATTAATTTTAATAGACTTTAACTATAATATATTTTTTTGTTACAGAGTAAAGCTAAATGATGCCATATTATCCATAGTAGCTTGCGCCTCCCGAAGCATTGTAGCGCTCGCCGACGGCACCGTAGCAATATTCTCGAGACACGCGGACGGACAGTGGGACTTTGGACAGTATTGGTTGCTCACCCTGGGTGACCCTAAATGTTCTGGTAAGTTCATTTCAGGTATTTTTATAGGCAGAATAGTATCGCCTTCTCCTCAGACGAACAAACATGTCATTATCAAAATTGTGTTCTCAGTTCGCTGTCTAAGCGCCGTGGGCTGCACTGTGTGGTGCGGTTACCGTAACAAGGTGCACGTCATAGAACCTCGCTCACGTTTGTTGCTGCATTCGCTGGAAGCTCATCCGCGGCAGGAGAGTCAAGTAAGACAGATGGCCTGCGATGGTGATGGAGTCTGGGTAAGTCATCACAATCAATACTCCATTAAAACTTATTGAAAACAACTTGTAACCAACGACCTCGTCGATTCGAGTAAGTAAGTAACGTTTTCAATTACTTACGTTGTGTTTCATTTCAATAAAATATTTTTATTTTGTTTTAAAATTTTGAAGTGAATTTATGTAAATGTTTTACTTAGAATGTACTAAAATATTTTGAATTATCAGGTTTCAATCAAAATGGATTCCACCCTGCGTTTGTATCATGCACATACATACCAACATTTGAAGGATGTTGATATTGAGCCGTACGTGAGCAAAATGCTGGGTACTGGGAAACTTGGCTTCTCCCTAGTCAGGATCACAGCTTTGTTGATTAGTTCAGGGCGGCTCTGGATTGGTACAAGTAACGGCGTGGTAATATCGGTGCCGCTCTCAGAAGGATCTAGTCGTGATTCCATCGGACCACAACCGTCTACTTCACGGTCGCCCGCCCAAAGTAAGTAATGTAACTAAGTAAAATATAGTAAAGAATCCAGGATGAAAACACACAAAGTAACTGTCTAATTCATGCAAAAAATCTACGTTTTTATCAAAATCGACTTCAATCGCTAACCATCAGGCGAGATAGTCGCCTAACGTCGGCCCTTCAAATATATAAAAAAAATCTCCTTTCGAATTCGCTTAATTAATAATTATACTAAAGCCTTACCCTAGGCGTAGCAAACAGTTTTCTGAAAACTGCATCAAGATCTGTTCAACCAGTTGCGAGATAATCGCGCATAAACATACATATGTACAGTCAAAGGTCAAAAGTCCACTGCCAACGTGAGTGATGTTCACACGGCAATGCGTAACTAATTTCATATTAATGTGCATAAACAAACGCGCACGCACACGGATGAAAATATGCTTGTGCATGTGTTCGTAAGCGCTGCAGCGCAACCGATAGTAGTCTTACGATGGCACTTTGGCCTTTGGCCATACATATAGGTCAAAGAGAAACCTAATTTTTCGAAGTCTGTTAAAAATTAATAGAAATCTAATTTAGGATCACTACCCTAATCCGTAAATTAATTGTTTGGGGTTACATAGTTCTTTGCCTTATACTACAGTGTAATATACTTTTTGCAGCTGCCATAGCCGCCTGTCCGACTGGAAATATTCCATGGTGTTCGATGGCCCATGCCCAACTAAGCTTCCATGGACATCGTGACGCCGTTACTTTCTTCGTAGCAGTGCCCGGAGTGGCTGGATCCCCCGCACGCACTCCTGAATCTCCTCGAAGGCATTCACCGACCATACCACCCATGTTGGTAATATCGGGTGGCGAAGGATATATTGATTTTAGAATAGGTATGTACCATTTTCTTTATTTATTTATATGTATGGTTTAATACGCGTGTTAGCAGGACCCCTCTTCATTTCGAAAAATGTCAAATTAACTTCTCAAGTTATTTTCAACACAATTTCATTTGCTTAGATATAACTTAGCAGATATATTCTTTATAAAAAATTGTAACCCAATGTTTGGCTGTAATCATAAACAGTAACTTGCTTGCCACTAGCAAGTGTGATTTTCCACGACATAGATCTGTGATGTCAGTTGTATATCATTCACGAATTAAAATAAATATCTAAAATTATTCTCCATTTTCGACATTACTACGGTTATTTGTCGGGTCGACAGAGACCCGCATGGCGGGGTTTCTCTTTCTGCCTACAAGGTTTAAATGAACCTAACATAACCGAACCGCAGGGTGTCCCTGACGTCAACGGTCATAGTAGATTATTATCCATAATCATATTTTGCTATTGACCAAATCCCTTAATTACATTTCTTATGCCGGAACACTGAAGCGTTACTCAATTTTAAATCGTGCTCAAATATCGTGCCATCTCTGTCATTTTACAAAGAATTTGTAGAGATAGAACTATGCTTAAGCACCATTTAAAATTGAGTAGCGTTTCAGTATTCCGACATTAGTTATATTCTGACGAGTGATATACCTCTATAGGTATTAACAAATGAAATTGTGCCTACTAAAATTATACCAGAAATTGTGTTGGCATAACAAAAATTTGTTAAAACTTGTTCGGATAGTGATAAATAGTAAATAAAAATTGATAAAACGCAGATTACCATTTTGGTATATGTATGTCACATTCAATCTGTAATTTCTGTCTAACTAACATAATTGACGGTTTCTACCATTCATGATTAATTGGTATGAAGATAGAACTATTCTAAAGTTCTTTTCTATGAACAAACCATATCTAGCTCAAACTTGTACTATGTTAAACAAAGACATATACCTTGTGCTATAAATTAACGAATAGATTGAATGTGATAAAACGAACATCCCACTCGTGATGACAGTTTTTGTTGTTAAAACCTCGTTACTTATACTCGTCAAAATAAAACAATTTTCTTGGACAATTTGTAAAGAAAGTAACTAACCAATAATGCCACTAATACATGTGTTAATGTTAGTAATAAAATCATTGTGCTGCTATTAAATCATTTTATCATTAACCTGCTAATTAACTTGTCATTGTTCAATTAAAATGTTTCATCGTGATGAGCTCTATGTGAATCGATAGTTTCTTACATAATAGATAGACACGTTTGTCGGTGGCTAGCTGTATTTCATGCCTCGAATACAATAGAAAAATCAATGAATGAATCGTTTAATTTACAAAACATAAGTAAAAATTTATGATTAAAAATTTTTTAATTAATCCGTAAGTTAGACAATGAACAAATATTAGACACATATTTTTTGTTTCATATAAAGTTAGATTGGAGTTATATTTAAGAGTGAGCGGTCGTTGTGACGTCACACGATATTTCAAATTAATATATCGTAGAAAATATTTAATTGTGTGACAAAAGAAAAAATGCGTGTCCCAATGTTTTAAATTAATCTACCAGACGGACATTAAAATTACATTTAGGAAACTACCATATTGTTAGGTAGTAGTGTAACCGTACCAGACAATATCATAATGTACATCTTTAAATGCATTTTATTTAAACAAATATTTTAATACATTCATCAGACATACAAATTAATAATATTGAATAGTATTTTCATGAATACTTGTGCATTATAGAGCATGTAGTAAGGTTTATTTTTAACATACCCTCTAATAGATTGACGCCAGAATACTGAAACGTTACTTAACTTTAAGTTGTACTTAAATATCGTGCCATCTCTGTCGTTTTATAAAGAACTAGCTTCTACCCGCGACTTCGTACGCGCAATCCCGTTGCTCCCGTTCTCGTAGGATTTTCAGGACTTTTTCTGTCATAAGAATCTTCTCCTGACGATAACAAACACAACATAAAAGAAATCGGTCTAGCCGGTCTCAAGTTATAGCGTGACAACGGGAAACGGGTAATATATAATAAATAATGTATATAAATAATGTATAGATAAATCTATAATTATATATATATAAATGAAACCGTAAGTGATAGAACTTTACTTAAGCGTAACTTAAAATTGAGTGGCGTTTATGTATTTCAGCGTGACCTCACGGTATCATAAATTTACAGATTCAGATTACACCAATGGGGCCTATGGTATTTTAAGCGCTTCAGATTGCGCTAGTGTGCTAGTGCACTCTCGTTCTTCGTCCAATAAGGAATTAGCTAGTGTTACACCATTGGACGTTCAATATTTGACAGTTACTGTCATTGGACTAAATACCACTAGCCACATTTGCGCCATCTATTGAGCAAAAATAAACGTTAGCCCCATTAGATTCACAATAAACACATAACCATTTTAATTTTTTAATACAGATTACAGTCACATCGACAAAAACATAATAAAAGCGCTAGATAATCAGAAAACGTTAATAAAACTCAGTCAATTATAAGCTATTTTAAAATGATTTAAACAAGTCAAAACAAGCAATATGCACGTTAGTGTAGACACTCATCTCCATTAGTAAGCTTCGCTTAGTAATAGTAGACTTACTTAGTTAATACGCTTGTACGCTTGTAAGCATAGACTTAAGACTGGTTCTATTTAAACGTAGGAGTTTTATCATAAGGATTTGTGCCTATTGTTTGATTTGAATTCCAGGTGTTTTCTACTAAAATTCGTTTTTTTTTTGTTATTTTATGTTTCTAATTTTTGTTTTGTGTTTACTTTTTATTTGAATATTACACTCTCTTCAACAGTAAAGTAATTTGCAGTAGAGTAAAGATCATATTTGGAAGATTTTTTATTGCTCTTGCTCTTAACTCTGAAAAAAGTTATTGTCAATTGAACGAGTCTCACACGCAATTGAGTAACATCTCAACTAACGGCTTTAGTAGAAAACGCCGTCATAGGCATAGTACAGTTAATGATTTTAATTTCCCCGGTTTTTTTCTTTTGCCGATATAGAAGAACACGCTGATGACTTGCGCGACACTGCCTCCCACCTCATTGTTTGGCAAGTTCTAAGAGAGTCCTGAACGTACCTGAACGTAGCATAATTAATTAATATTTATTACTGGTACGTTGAATTTTAGAATAAAACCGCCGATGTTCGCTTGCTGACACATAACACCAAAGCTAACACGAGCATGTAGTTCACGGTAATCATCGACAGTGGGTCTTATTGAGGTTTTGACAGTTATATCCCGTATCGTTTCGTATATCAGTTTAATTCGATTTTTCCTCGCCTTCAGTTTAGAAGTTTGTAGGAAACAAACACTTATTCACCGCTCATAAATGGTGTTATAAACTGTTTCTGTATGTAACGTAAGACATCTCTGTCAAGACCTCACCTTCATATCATGAGTTAACACATATCAGACTCATCCTAACTTAACTCACCACTAAACCATCACTAACAGGTCCTCGGTGTAACACTGTCCATCAGAAGGTGAGCACGATGTTACATAATTCTAGCTTATCAATTATGTATGTCTAAATATATTGCTAACGTGTATATTGCTAATACCAGTATGTATAGACGTGTAAATATTAACAGACAATGTTTATGTTTGATGTATACTACAGAGTAGTTCGACGATACTTAACAGCAATTCTGAAACTGTTATATCTCTTCGCTTAAACAGTAAAACCTATATATACGTAAATAACTTTGAAATTCTGCAAGATTACTGTTATTTTTAAATTTTGCCATGTTTTAGCTAAAGTTTTGGAGATCAGCAGCAGGAATGGAGTTGTTATAAGAAGTATACAGTTAGTTTATTACGCATAATGTGTAACATTTAATCGCTTTCTCACGTGTTTCTTAGAGTGATTAGAGCACTTCGTAAAATACGTGTTAGAGAGCAACTATTGAAGAGCCGTCTTTGTTGTGAACATTATTTTGTTATCACTGCAATAGCACCACATGTATTTTTACTGTGTCATCATTTTTACACATTACCATCGTCGTTTGTTATTTGGTTATGTGCTCTGTTACTATATTTTATTTTCTAGACATGTCTCATACCCGAGGTGGGCAATGGTAAATGCAGGTGCATACTTACTCGTCACAAGGGGAATGTGTGATGTATTATGTCGATGGAGAAGACTGGTACTACAATGATGATGTTTATAATAAATCGTGATTCGTTTCATTTGCAGCCGACTCGGAAATGGAAGACAGTGTAGTAGTTGCGGAGGACGGATCATCGAGTGGTCACAGTTCTTTGGCCGACCGGGCTTCCAAGAGCCATTTGATAGTGTGGCAAGTTGCGACCGCCTAACGCAGGGCCAGCCGTGTGCGACTTGACTCCGATTCGGACTATGTGTATGTGTGTACGTCCACCAAACCAGCGACGCTCATCAACGCGTAAGTTACATCATAATTTTATGATGTAAATAGGACGACGGTTATGGAGATGCATGGAGTAGACATGTTGTTATTTTGTAAAGTTGAACAATATTCTGTGCATGAACAGTAGCAGTGGTGTTTAGTCAGTGTCAGGTATATTGGGATATTCAGGTTACAGAAGCAACTAAAACACCAAAATATCGGTACACAGTACATACAAAGTTACCATTTATATAGCTTCGCCCAAAGCGTCGTAAATATCTGTGCACACACACTGTGCAAACACAATTTTGGCGTTTTGATTGCGTCTATACCTTTGAGTATCCTGAATGTTCCTGTATGTTAGATGCTGACTGTACTAGTTATTTAGTTGATGTCTATTTTGATACTACTATATGTTTAGTTACCTTTGTTATTATTTAAGTGAATGTATTGTTTTATTTGTAATTATTACATCAAGTTATTATGTATACTATGATAAGTCACAAAACCATACTAAAGAGTAAGTTTAACGGTTCAACATGGAGCCTAGTATAGGTAATGACTAATATGTAATAGCTTAATGTGAAAGTTTTATTTGTTACGTCTATGTTCACCAATGTGTTGTATCCAGTATTTAGTTCACATTTATGCTCACATCTCCAAACCGTCGAACAAAAGGATCAGCGAAGTGTCGGTCGATCAGTATTTTCAGTAATGTTTTATATCTTAGGAGTTCGGTTGCAATCGCAATTAGGAATTGATTTATGTGTTGGTCCTTCGTATCCATTTTTATCCTATTTGACATTACTTATTAATATAGGATATGCGTGTATCTGGAATTGATAATATCAGGATTACGCAAACATTCGTTATATCTCGTCTTAGAATAGTTTATCAGTATAAACTCTATCATGATGTAATGTAAGTCTCTTAAAGTCATCTAAGAAATTAGTTCCCGTAAATGTAAGTTCATACATATCCTAAATTAATGAGAAATGTGTAACTAAATGTGTTGATCATGTCTCACTACACACGTCATCACTCGTCTGCAATCGATGTCTCACACGGCATTATACACTACTACATTGTATCATTCATATAGTACTATGTGTGCTTAATATTTAGCTATATTTCTTGGCGCTATAGTCCTTAATATTGCTCACGTCAAGAGTCGTTTGGCCGAGGGAGACATATTTTCTTTACTTCGTGTCTACCTCGGTACAAGCTTAATCTCATTAAAATTATGTACAAGATGTAACCACCAAATAATACGTTTTAGTAGTGTTAGTTAGATTAAATGAATATATTGAACATTTTTATAATATAGGTACGCAATAGTGATTAACTTCTCAAGGAATGTGACCATTTGAGATGTGGTTGTCATCGGCATCACAAGTTTAGAACTTTAATTTATTATTAGAATTTTATTTTAATATGTAAAGAAATGAAATTATTATTTTAGACGTGTTGCGGTGTACTTGCGTTTATTGACTATCAGTTTAATCTGAAACGTTTTAAAAATATATGTACACGGAATGATGAATTTGTAATCAACTTTCTCCGAATAAAATTTTGTATCAATATGATATAGGAATGACTTGGAAAGGAGATATGTTGTACCAAGTAACTATAGTCGTCACAAAATAAGAGGTTAACTCTGACATTTGTCAGGCTATGCCAGTACATAGAGTACATTGCAGACTATAACATACCATGAACGGACACTTAAAAAATCTAATTCATAATATTTATTCGTTACTACGTATAAAGAATATAAATTATAACTATTATAGGACAATGCGAAGTATGACCAGTTGTTCTTGGTTATCTGTTTCCAGATCGAGCGTAGGTAGTTCATATTTACAAAAATAGGATATTTGATTAGATTTGGTATATAAACTTTGTAATACAAAATATTTAAAAATGAAATATCGAAATTGAAATATATATTTTTTGGTTTGGATAATGAACTATTATTATAAACTATTATTTAACTCTATACAACTTAGAAATCAGTGACAAACAGCGTCCGATCTTATTTACCTCTCCCTTCATGGCAGCTGTCATACTTGACCTCTTATTTTGTGACGACTATAAACTGTGCTTATGTAATATAATTAATTTATTAAAAAATAACATGAAATGTGTATACTTAATGAAGTACAACGCAAGTGCACCAAGACAAGGTAAGTTGTAAAGTTTTATTTTGACTGAATCATAACATTTGCTATTTAATTTTATTTTTTTTGCTGGTGTTATTTTTTTTATTAAACGACTAATGGTGCATAAATAGATTAGGTATATATTGTTCTATTTTATTCACTGTGGCACATGTGAATGTAGCCTGCAGTAATGTTTGACACTTTAATGACATTTATATTCTTCTATACTGATGGAATATCCTTCTACGCCGCGCGTTACATGAAAAGCGGTACAGGCACGGGTCCTGGTTTCGAACTTGCATTCAAAGAGTTCTCCTATCTAAAGTCTGTTCGAAACTCAACTGAGTTTCTCAAAATTTTATCAATTAAATTTGAAACTAATACACGCCAGATGCCGTGATGATCAAATCAAACGACTTATACCACATAAATTTTTTTTTTTAATATGCATCATGCACAAAATGTACAAATAGGTGGACTTAATGCCTCAGGCATTTTCTACCAGTCTCACCTTTGGGTGATTGAATTTGGATGAATAATACTTAGTTTCATACAAGAAACCTACATACTGACGTTTGACATTTTAAGTTACTGGGATCGTACTAATGTGGAATCGTGTAAAATATCAATTGGGTTATTTTTAACGATTTAGTCTATAAACAACGAAATTAATTGTCAAGAATTTAAACGCCGCTGATTATATATTGCCCATTTTAAAATTAAGATTAAAATAGTATTAACGGCCGACTACTACCTCGTTGTTCACGCAGTGTGTCTGATCCTATGTCAGTTCCGCAATTCCATGAAAAGGGTAACCTTCCTATGCAAAGCGTGGCGTAATTCGTTTTATTTGATCACCATGGCAACTGGCATGTGTTAGTTGCAAATTCATTTGATAACCCTCTGTGAAACGGGTTGGTGCCCGAATCTGAAACACATTTCGTGTAACGTCAGCATAATTTTAATTTATAATCACATTAAAATATTTTTGTATATACTTTGGCACATTTTCCCCTCGATGTGTACTCATATTATATTGGAAATTATTATTATTATAG
The DNA here is from genome assembly GCA_038387885.1 of Spodoptera picta. Taxonomy (NCBI): domain Eukaryota; kingdom Metazoa; phylum Arthropoda; class Insecta; order Lepidoptera; family Noctuidae; genus Spodoptera; species Spodoptera picta. Next base: position 2,524,056 of record JAZHFQ010000105.1, read on the forward strand.
AGATTTAATTAGTGCTATATGAAATCATATAATAAATATATTAAGTTATTAAACAAAAGATTACAGCAAACGCTGGTTGAGGGTGGAATTATTTGAATGATAACAGCTTTTTATCGCATGTGTACTTTCATTTAACAAAAGGGTCGATGATAATCGATATATTCTGTTGTGTGCAATTTTTGGTAGACTTTGCCGTTTGGATCAGTGCAATACACAATATTATAGTTTAGCATCACTTTCACGTTTGTATATTTTAGTTTGTATCTCACTCGTAGATCATGTTTACTGTTTAGACCTGTATGCCTGCTTTCGCACATATTTCTTGACACATACTAATTTGTCATATATATACTCTACAACATATTCTACTTTACACTTTTTGTCTGTATTTGTCCTGGTTTGTCAAGTAATGAAATATTTTATTTAAATATTTATTAATATTATTAACTCCCTTATCTACACTATGATAGTCAGTAGCAGATCAACAGTTCGTAATCCGTAGACATTGGTATTATATTCAGATTTTAAAATTTAAATAAATAATTAAATATAAATCCATATTACCAGTAGTACTAGGTTCTTTTGTGTCTAGAATGAAGTTCAGTAAGATAGATAAAACACAATAGGTAGACTTTGAGGTACGAGATAGCTAAGGGTAAGTTACAATGACGACTGTTGCTAAATAAGAAGCAATCAGGTTGCCATTAAGTGCCACTCGTATCTTAAAACCTATCTTAAATATAGAACAACACACATATTATCGATAATACATATTCCAATAGTAGCGTACACGTTTCAAATTCTACATCACACAGAAAAAAATATTTCAAAAACAATTCTAGTGGTAATTTTAGTGTAGATAAAGTTAACAGTACGATAAATAATATCTAAAAAGTACGCGTTTTGTTTCCATTGGCCAGTTTTAATCCTGAACCATCGTTGACTGTAAGTGCTAGTCAAAATATCGACATAGTGATGTAAATTTAGATAGGCTTACATTGTTTTGCTAACGTAGCTGTAATTGAGGTTAACAATCACGCAGTACTTGCTGTTTGCCGCGTAGACACTCCATTGCGGCTTGCCTGCTCCGCCCATGCGCGGTAAAATTGCATCGGTACGATTGTGATAACATTATGAATTGACTTGTTTGATGTAGGGCACACGATCATCGTGTCAGATTTCTTCGCACCATTCGTTTGTTCCGTACTGTGCGGCAGACTTAAGCTGGAACTTGGGTCTTGTCGCAACAATTGGTTGGGCAAGCCCCAATAGATAGGCTGTGGTTAGCTTTGACTTCGTCCAGAAAAGAATCTATTTTCAAATTGTTCGCTGACGTGCTAAATAAAATTGAAAGGCCTCAGCAGCTAGCGTGGCATATACAACTTAGCGTTTTCGAGGCTGTAGCCAGCTCGCGCTAGGTTGGTATGCTTGATCGTTCGTCACCTGGCAGAATAGTGCGAATTGCACTTTGTACTCGATGTCTGTTGCTGATACGTAATGTAAGCGACGATTGCCTTTTTAACCTTAGTTAGGGAAGCTAGTCTCCGGTGATTCGGTAGTACGAGTGTGTAGAAATGTCCAACGTCTATCCATCTTATAAGTTTTGCAGTGACCACGCATGTGCGGTTTTAAGGTGGTCTCTTACAAGCGGTCATAGATGCAAAAGTTACCGCGTGTGCATGGAACTTAACGTATAATATGACTGAAAAATCAATTAGACATCTGATATTTATATAGTTAATTGATTGATATTTATTTGAATTTTGTACTTATTTTTGTAATGCATTTCTCATTTCATTTGGACACTGTACTTGTAAACATACGAACTCTAAGACACTACACATGTTTGTATCAACTAAGAAGTTCTTGTGACACGAGTATTGAAATGAAGGGATTCTATATACAAGTTTGAAATTGTAATAAATGTATTGGATTAATTATATTGCTCTCAAATCGATTTTTAGGTATACACTGGAACTTCTTCGTTAATATGACCACTTGCTAATCGTATATTGGCTAATGTAGTTTAATATGTGTTTAAATAATAAATAATATGAGCAAAGAGACGAGATAAATGTACCAGTGTCACTAGGACGCAGCACTAATGTTTATTGATACGAGTAACCTGACACTCAAATATTAAAAATAATATTTGATGATGCTGCGTTAGAGTTGTCTTATAATTTAGTTCGTCTTATTTGCTCGGTGACATGCTGTCTCAGTGAAATTTGTCTAAATCAATTTGCCTTATACAGAGTACCTATTTATACCAAATTAGCAATAATATTAATAAGTTGAACATTTACTTGAAGTTATATTTTTTTCTAAATTAATTTATTTATTTTTATACTGTTTTTTTGGAGGCAAAAACATCACATTTTAGTCATATTAAACGTAAAAATGTCATGTAATAATACTATATTGATTACTGATACTTTTTCTGTTTTAATTGCAATTAAAGATGCTGGAAATTATCCCCATTGTTTTATTTTATTAGAGGCCGGATATAAATCGAATAGATTAAATATATTCACATCATACAAATGTTCGACACTGAGTGTAAATACACCTATTTATCAAAAAAATATCTTTATTTAGTTAAATTGCGGATCAAGTTGCAAATACAGTGTGTGGTGTGACTAGTGCTGTCTTAAGTGGTGTGGGTGCGTGTGTAACTATGCAACTTAGCAACGAGGTGAAGAGATGCAGTGCGAGTGGTCGCTGCATTCGTCGACTTGCTGCATTTGTCGCTGCATTCTACTGTGAATTAAGGTAAGTAAGTAGTTACCTTGACATTATTTGTCTACTTAATCACAAGCTGGAAAAATTGTGCGACTTATGTCCAAATACTCAAACGCTACTCCATTTTAATACGCGCTTACTACTCACTACAATTTTATTGAAAAAGCGCGGATGCCACGATATTTCAGTACAACTTAAATTAGAGTAGCCTTTCAGTATTCGGGCGTAAAAGCAGTCGTTTTGGATAAAACTGGACCAATTGCTTAACAACACCATACCGTGAACAAACACTTTTTGTATTTTTTACCTCTCTGTTGTTGTAGTGTTTTGGTATCGACAATCGGTATGCCTTATTTTTCAATATTCCCCAGTCAAATGTTATCCTATCACAAACTCTTTTTTGCTTTCATAACAAAATTTAATTCATCCCTCATTTTATCGCAATCTCTTCTTGAACTAACCACAGAAAAGTGAAAAATACATGTACCCGGACTTTGGACGTTGGACGGGACAACAATTTATGTAGCTATATGCTCATAAAGACTCAATTTTGCACGGTCTTGGTCTTATTTTATGCAGAATTACTGTATTGCAACATTTATGTTCACATATTCAACTAGTTTCTTCCATTACAACCAAATTGAAGTTATAGTTAGTAGACAAATAAGGGTCAATTTTGCATGTACAGTTAATTAGTAATTTTGTCGAAGATTCTGACTCTTATACTATTCAGTAAACTGACAGCAGCTAGATATCTTTATTTTATAAAATAATTGCAGGACCTCTTTAATCCGACCTCTGAAAATTTCTCCCCGTTCGGTTTGCAGGGGTATAGATGATAAGGGTAATTTTGTGAATAAAACTACTTCATAGGTACATGAATAACACAAAGTCTGTATGCATTACACGTTACATATTTTATTCAACTTTTTGAACTATTGAAGAAATCTAGAATTTTGGTATGTCGTGTGGTGTTTAATGACAAATAAAATGCAAGCGAGCGGGGGAAGTGCTCCGGGTCAAAACGCGCGGGGGCGTTCGGATTAAAGAGGTCCTGCTGTACGTATTCGTAATGGTTAAGTGCGTACTAATAATACCTATAATGTCAAAAAATGAACTAAATGTCTGTCTCAAGCCCGATTACTGAAAGGCTAATCAATTTTAAGTTAAATATCGTGTCATCTCTGTCTCTTTACACAGAATTTATAGCGACAGAATTATACTTAAGCGCGACTTAAAATTGCGTGACGTTTGAGTATTTGGACATCAAAGTCGTATAATAGGTATGATGTCAGACAGAGTGATTGCCATTGCTGAATAAGATAATTATTTTATTGCAAAAATCGATTTAAAATAATTATTTTATTGTAAAAATCGATTCGAATTGATTTTATTTCCGATCCAATTAATTTTCCACATTAGATGGATACAGTTTTGTTTTAAAGTTTGACTGCGATAATCAGAATATTAATGATTACTTAAACTATTACTTAGTAACGATTTTGTTCCGAAAACAATTGCTAAGAGCTGGGTTAAGTAGCCATTAAATTACTCTGTGTACGGCGGTGAGTCTTTTTGAGTTAGTAAACATTATTGGGTAGATGCCTAATTTTTATTTTAATGTCCGTCAGGTAGATTATTTTCAAACATGAATCAAATCAAATCAAATCATTTATTCATTTGCGAACATGGGTACAAAAAAAAAAGGTCTTATAAATACAAAATAGTGTCCATTAACCATATTCTACCTTAAAGGCATGCAAATTTAAAAGAAAGATACAATAACACATATTAGGCACCAATAAACTAGTATTTTACAAATGAGGTAACATTATATAAGCTTATCCTGTAAATATTCTGTGACAGAGTAATATGCTTTTTTCAGTAACAGTGTTTTAACATTGTTTTTAAATATATTTTCATCACTTATGCCCAGAAATGAATTTGGTAAATGATTATATATGCGTGGAGCCATACATAATATACTTTTATTTAATAATGTTGTTTTGTTGCTTGGTAGACATACATTGAATTTGTGTCTTTTACTGTGTAACTTATTAAAATAGTGTGTATTCCTTCTAACAAACATTATAACTTCGAATATATATATGCAAGGTAAAGTAAGAATATTTAATTTCAAAAACAATGGTCTACAGCTGTCAGTTATTTTTATACTAGTTATGGCTCGGATACACCTCTTCTGGGCTTTAAACACAGCTTCTTTATTGGTAGTATTGCCCCAAAAAATAACACAATACTTCAAAATAGGTACAACATAGCCATTGTAGGCTGTAAGGACTGTAGAAATATTAACCGTTTGTTTAATTTTGAACAATGCATAAGAAAAGGCATTCAATTTAGTGCACAGTAGATGGATATGTTCCTTAAAATTTATATTGTTGTCTATGTATATACCCAGAAATCTCGTAACGTCAACTTCTTGGATCTTGGTGTCGCGATAATTTATATTCATGTTTGCTATTTTACTAACTCTATTTCTGAATGTCATGAAATTTGTTTTGTTGAGATTTATGTGTAGATTGTTTAATGTTAGCCAATTTATGATGTTTTCTAAAGTCATGTTTATCTCAAGTTCCATGCGTGATTTACTATCTCCTGTGAACATTATAGTACTGTCATCAGCAAACAAAATCGTGTTGTATTTAGTGGCCTTTGGGAGATCATTAATGTATATTATAAAAAGAAGCGGGCCCAGTACACTTCCTTGTGGAACTCCAGATATTACTTTTCTACATGAGGATGAATAATTTATATTTTTTTTGGCATAGGGACATATCCTTGTTATTTGCGTTACTTGTGATCTATTACCTAAGTATGATTTAATCAAGTTATGTATATTTCCTCTGACACCGTAAGCGTACAATTTATTAAGGAGTATTTTGTGGTCCACATAATCAAATGCCTTTGTGAGGTCCATAAACAATGCACATGTTTGTCCGCCTTTATCCATGTCAGTTAATATGTTTTGTAGAAAATTATATACTGCTATATTAATCGATTTATTTTTACGAAAACCAATTTGTTCGGTACAAAATAAGTTATTTTTCTCAAAATAATTGTAAATACTATCATGGATCACTTTCTCAAATATCTTTGATATGACTGGTACAAGAGCTATTGGGCGGTAGCAGTTCACCTCATTTTTATTGCCTTTTTTAAATAAAGGTTTAATTACAGTTAATTTCAGTTTTTCTGGGAATACTCCATTTGTTATACTTAAATTTATTATATGACTAAGAATATACGATAACTTAGTAGATACGTGTTTTAATATTTTTGTTGATATATCATCATATCCAGTACTATTTGTGTTCTTGAGGCCTTTAATTATTCTGTATATATCTGCTGGTATAGTTGGATACATAAATATAGAATTTGGTTCGAATGGGATTTCGCGCGTTATTCGAGATCTTGGATTATTTGGTGCGGAAATTTTAATTTTGTCAATGAAGAAATTGTTGAAATAGTTAGCAATCTGTTTAGGTTCAGTTATTATATTACCATCAACAGTTATCTGTTGCATTTGATCTTTAGGGACATTAAATTTATTTGTATTTATTATCTTCCAAGTAGCTTGTGACTTATTTCGAGCAGTATTTATGTAATTATCATTACGTGACTTTTGCGTTGATTTTATGATCTGATTTAATTTTGAAGACAAAGATAAGAATGATTTTTTATTATTATCTGTAGGATTTTTTCTGTATTCCCACAAAAGTTGTCGTATGAGCCACGTATTTTTATTTACTTACAGATACGAATACTAACGACGATATGTTTAGTTAAAATGTCGCGTAACGTCACTTCTATGTACATTTTATACGTAGAAATGACGTTTTAACTCCCCCCCCCACTCCTAAACTTCAATAATATTTTTTCATTATCTAACTGATGGATTAATTAGATTTTCATACCCTGTCATCATCCCTATTATTGTGCAATCTTATTTCTCACTACCTCTATATAATTACGGTTAACTGTACATGTAGATTTTGTAGATTTGCAAAATAAGCACAATGTAGTATTGATATACGCTGTTATACGTAGTTTTCTTGCCAACATATTGATGTCGTAGATAATCATGCAGCTATATTTGTATCAGGAGATGCCAACCAGTACGAATTTTCTTAGTTAACAATAAAATGTCGTTATTTGTAGTAAATGTGTTATGTTCCAGTCAGATGGTTCGCAAGCTCTTAATTTAGGCTATACTTACATTATTAGTTGAATCTTATGTCGAACTTGACGACCCGAGCCACGATGTGGAAATTGCCTCCTTGGCAGATTAGACGAGAGCGAGATTGCTGAGCTAAAGAGCTGGTTCGATTCCCAGCTTATTAGGTGTTATTTCAATCATTGAAATTCTCAGTTAAGGCATGGTGGATGAAACTGTCCACCAGGAATAGGTCAATTTACACATAGAATATCCACGAATCTTCTTCACGTAACTGGCGAAATCTGCACGTGGATCCTTGAGCGATTAATTTCACTTGTGTAAAGTAATTTCTTTATTTCCTTTTCATAACTTAAAAATCCCAACCCGTACGACAGATAGGGCAGGCCCAGCAAAAATTTCGGGAGTTATTTGAGCCCGTATTGATATATTAGGGAGAACACCTATTTAGTATCCTGTTACATATATCTACTCACTGTATTCCTGCTCTACATACATAGATCGAGACATTTCAGATGATACCTCGTACTTTTTTCGTAACATGCCATACCTAATACTAGTATTCGCTTCTAGCGTAAAACTAAGCAAAATCAATATATATTTTTCCCAAATTACTTTTTTTACGAAATAAAGATGTTTCAAAACTTTGTTAAAAAGTTTTAACCACGTGGTGAGACCACGTGTAGTGGGAGGTTCTGTCAAAAGCAGGGGATGAGGTATTGGCGAATAGTGTGAGGCGGTCGTGGAATGGGGTGAGTTGTTGCCTAGAAACGGCGTTGTTTCCACCCCCCGATCAGCTGCGAAGCGACTACACCGCCGCCTGGAGGAAACCAAGGGCGAGAGAGGACGCTAAACACCAACTGACAGTAAACTTGTAAACAACAACACTGCACGTGTTTTAATACCTCTTTTACTTTATAAATCCTTACTTAATTTTAGTACACTTCATAGGAAATTAAAAGTGTGGTTAGTGTAATAGAACGAGATAAGCCTTATATTACCAGCGCGAAATTTAATTTACACATCGGCGGGGTAGATGGCGCTGAACGACCATGCGTTGGAAATTCGTTTTACTGACTAAGGGTTACTTTAGATTCGTGGCTAGGAACATGCGTACATTTTTTGAATCATGAATATTATTCAAGTCGATATTGTTGTAGCAACAGGGTGCTTGATTTGACGAGTTAACTGGAATCAATTTATTTTAAGTATATTTACGTTTTTGAAAGAATAGATACTTATGTAAGAGTACTTTGAAGTAATAATTGCTCTATTTTTTTATGTTTAACCAATAATCGCATTCTAATTTATAAGTTTAACCTTCCCTAAAATTTGGAAACCAAATATCTTACTGTGCGCAACTAAATAAGCTGACTGCACAGTTGGCGCGGTGGCTGGGCGACCGGCTGCCGCGCAACGTGCAGTGGGTTCGATTCCCACACGGAGTAACTGTTTGTGTGATTGTCAAATTGTTGTTTCGGGTCTGGGTGTCATTTGTATGTTAACTTGTGTGTTTCTAAACGCACCCACGTTACAGGACAAAATCCTAGTGTAGGGCAACGTAAAAAAAGTCTTTTGCTTATTTCAGTACATCAGCACCTGTTTACTCTCTTTTCAACATACTTACAACTCAATAGTTTAGTTGTTTAGTGACAGCAGAGTACAATAATTGGTCACCATCGACTCGTCCTGTAGGTTTTTCTTCTCATCTAATAATATCTCCTGATTTATTTCGATGAACTCATGTCCCTGGGACGCACCGGCGACTTCAGTGTTCCGGTGTTTTCATGGTTGTATTGTATCTACTGTAGATCCTGACTAACAGGACTTGCAGTGTTCCGGGAGGATGCGGCGGGCGTTATCCTTTTAAAAAATGTCGACTAGAGGACTCCATGCAACACTAACTTAAAATCGCGTGTTAATCTGAACGCGGGAACATATCTCTCATGAGCAGCGAGTGCGGTCGCGGCGATGTCGCGCAGTTTACTCAACTACATGGCTCGCGATGTTAAGTTAATTAGTATGTCTCATATTAGTTATTATAAATCCATGCATCACGCTTGTCAAGCGAGGAAAACTCTCTCTGTTGTAAAGGATACCCCTAGTCTACCCCAGTAGTGAACTATCAAGGCTTAATGATGTTGATGATTTACAGAAACATATTAAAAACTTCCTTGTTGGTCTTCGGTTCGAATATGAGATTATATCTATAAGGAATAATATAGGGTATCTGTCGGTTTTTCGAAAAACTCAATTGCATGGCATTAGCCTTATCCACTATTGCATGGAGACCCCACCCCATAAGGTCAATTTTAATAAGGCTTAGTTTCACAATGTCTGGATAGCTGCTACGTACCAGATAAATAAGTAAGATCGTAATTTGTATGAACTATCTATCACGTAAATGTATCGGGTACTCATATGGAGGTGGTGAAATAGATACTGTAACACCTCTGCTTACCCCTTCAGGGATATTAAAAGACGTGATAATGTTTCCTGCACTCTAAGTCTATTTCAATTATAGCCTGATGAAAGGTAATATGGTACTCACACAAAGATGGCTGAACTTAAACGATATCGTAGTAGTTTCAGTATTCTTCAATTCCCTATTGTTATGCCTTGAAATATTTACGAAACGTAACTTCTCATTTCTTTAATTGCATCAGATATTTATTGAAATTTTGCATAATATCTTTGTCTCAAGCTTTTTATGAGCAGACTAGACTAAATGTTTGATGGACGTCGTGATTTGGTATTGATCCTGTTTCAATAAACCTAAGCACTAAATATTATCTTTTTATACGAAATGTGACGACGTAAGTGTCTGCTGACCTATTAACAACTTACGCAGGCGTTGTGAAATACGCTATAATAATAATTGCACTAAGTAAGTACCCAATATTTGTTTATTGAGCAATTAGTTTTACATACACCCATAAATTCACGTCTTTGACCTGTGGAGCTAAACATAAATTGCAGAGCTACCTAGTACGATCCTTACTTAGGTATTTCTTTGCATTTCATTCCAGTGTTTCCTTTCATCAGCATTTAGCCTTCCACGAGTCTCTTCTGTATAGGGCCCACATACATTTTCCTAAGGCGGTCCCTACCATCTATACCACTAACCTCAATTTTGTAAATCCCTTAGGTAACCATATATATATATATAATACTTCCATTCATCAAATAAGTAGAACTTGATCATTGGTGTACAATAAGACACTTGATACATCGTTTATAAGTAGTTACCTACATGTTAATTTTTCCAACTAATTAAAGGCCTGGCAGACATCAGTTTATTCAGTTTATTACAGTTTATTCACATTCTATTCATGTTCATTAAATTAAAAACTAATTATTGAGTTCTGTTTGCCGACTAGTCAAATTCAATACTTTTTATTCAAACTGTATTAAATGACAGTTCTTTGAATGTTGTACGAGATTGTGTGTTGTGACGTCACGTTTTTTGGCGATAAACAGCATACTTAATTCTTAGATAATAAGTTATTCATAAAATCAATTAATTAAAGTTTGATTATTTTTCAATATTTTATTGTATTGAACAGTCGAAATAATTTATTTTTGTTTAAGGAAAGTACCCAATTCTGTACATGCTCCATTCCAATGAAGAACTTCTGACATGTGCCTTGCACACTAAATCTCCTTTCTCTTCTATCATTCTAATACCTCATTTTCATCGCGTAGGTACCTATCATGCGTCTATCATTTGCTCTAATGACATTGAAATTCATAGTACCCGAATTCCTACGAGCCTATCAGGCATTGTGAAATAGGCCCATAATACTAAATTACTAATTAATATTTAACTTTCTTTACTGAGATATTAATAATAGACATTCATCCTAAAATATACCTCTACAACACTAGCACCTACTAGGAAAATTGGACCCACTTTATTTTTAAGGCCTACTTATTTAATTATCTAATCTATGAACTGTCAGGTACCTATCTTAATAGTAAAATAAAACCACTCCTATACAATACGATTTATTTTTATGTATAATCAAAATAAGTCTGTACAAGAAACACACATTGCAACATAAACACTATAAAGCGGGTTCACGTAATTACAGTAATGTAACATATTTTGCGTTAGTCATGCCTCGTGTACTACACTTTACATTTGTGCAGCATTAGCGACAAACTTTCCCAATATATTAACACAATACAACGTAAAAAGAACAATAATTTTAATATAAATACAATAAAATATAAAAACTTAACTTATAAAACGGCTTAACCGATTAAAACATTTTTTACTTTTCAGCCAGACGATATAACTCAAATAACTTTGTATGTGGTAAGAAGATTGTACGCGTCTGCATAGATTTGTGTCAATCGAACGACTCATTATTTATTAAAGTTTAAGCCTGTTAGTAAAGAGACACAGAAACGCACGTCTTTAAAGACGGGCTGGTTGTTTAACTACACTACACATAAACATATTTTCTTAACACATACAACATAATCTTTGAAATACACAAATTCGCGGGAACCATCTTTCAGTCCAAACCAGTTACCATTCAAAATGCCAATATATTACTTAATATTGATTAGGTATATTGCACGTACATCAAAAAGGTATTCTTACAGATAGTTTGAACGTACATATTATACAAATCAATGTTGATAGTGTATCTCATGCCAAACACGTCAAGTCATCACACCTTCGCCTAGGCAACATCTACATTATGACAACGCAGTGGACCCTAGATACTTAGATTATATTAAATGCGTTACATATACAGAAGTAAATAAGCAGTAAACTCACACAACAGTAGTCAGGTTGGAAAATTAGGAACAATTTTAGGTTAACGTCATAATGCCAGTCATGAAAAAGTGATCTGTTAAAAACAATTTTCGAAATGTTACGATGACTGTGTAGATTAAAGTTCTTTTTAATTCTATTTACAATATTATTTATTTAAATACCGTAATTGCATAGTTTAATAAGTGAGGGTTGGGTTGAAGTTGGAAGTAATTCAAATGACAATGGAATTCGAATGGTCAAATGTATAGTTAGTTTTCAGTGCGTCCAACATTATGACGTCATAAACAATCGAAATACAAATTAAATTCGTCGTTTCTCACCAAATACATTACTTGGGATAATTTTAATACGCTTACTTATTATTAGACTATGCTATAATAATAATTTTCATGCAATGTTATCGACTAACTCTGTAGGTACTTCTTGGTATATAATAATTGCATAATAGGAAGGAATACGTGAATTAAAAAATTGACATACTACACTTATTGTAATAATATTAAAGTTAAAGGTCGTAAAACAATATCTACGTGGTATCGATATATTGTTGAGTAATTATTTTAAATCTAAAGCGAAATAATAGATCAAGCCTTATATAATGCATAGCTATTGGTCAGGTCTGAGAGCCACTGTTCGCTGGAACATCGCGATCTTGTTAGCTAGAGCAGGCGTCGAGTCGCTTACAATGCTAAGCCTCGGCGGACATGCGAACAGTGACCCTAAGTGGAGCAACTATGCCGAGATACAAAAGTGACACTAATATTTTGGTCGTTATTATTAAATGTGAATTGTTGGAATCAGTATGACTAACAAATGTTATTACAGAAACGTTCAAACTCGGTATATTCGTCTTCTTACTTTATATTTATAATACGAATATTGTATAAGTGAGATAAGAATAAAACTACTCGCATATTATATAACTGACATTGAGATATAACTTGAAAACGGCTGCTATTAGCTGAAAGTTTATTATTGACTGGACAATTGACACAACACTTATGATTGGTACGAAGAGAATCGCGGATTTCTTGTATTAGGTAATTTGTCAAAGCATCAATTACGTTCCTATGACGTCAGAGCTCACTTATACAAGGATTCATAAGGCAAATTGAGTAATAATCATCAATCTCTTGAATATTATTAAACCTTCTCATTCTACCTACAAAACATCCGCGTCTACGATGCATCACATTATGTAATCACCATTCTTTCTACTACTAAGGTTATTATATCATTTACAGTTATATGACTAGAATACTATGACCTAGACCTACTCTATTTCTAACCTATAACGAACTATTACGCTATCAATTTAACTGTTTACTTTGTTATTAATAAAACGATTTATTTTATATGTATTTTTAAAATAAATCCCGTCTTTATTTTCAATACCGAGATGTCTAAATAAAGTAAAGTAACTAACTATTCTAAAATAATTTCGATAGCCTAAAGTCACTACTATAGTAAATAATGTATAATATATATTCGTTGTGCAAATAAATGTCGAATGAAAACGATTCGTTGTCAAATTTCGATTAATAATTTATATCGTTGTCTCATTAATACTTGTATTCTCTTAAATTTTAATATTGCTGATTATCACTTCACTTTAATAATTTATATTGCTTTTCGTTTCTAAACCTTATCCACATATTTATATGGCCTAAATCGTATTACTGGACCTACAACAGACGCAATAATCATCGTTGTCTATTCTGTTAATATAATTTTAATATGTGTAAATAATTTTGGAATGACTAATGTTTGTAAATGAAGTCGTAGAGTTTAAATATTCCTAATTATTTTGTAGATCGATGTTTGCAAATAAGTAAATGCTAGAATGTATTAAAAATAATCGTTATGAATAGTATGGTTAGCATAATTTGACGGTAATTTTGTACCACATCATTTCTGAAATATTGCCTTCAATACGTTTTTAAATAGTCAATACATAATATTAATAGAATAGAATATTATTCAACAACATCAAAAATTATCTTTGCTCCTATGTAGAGGTACTTTTGACTTTATTCCGTATCTAATCCGTAATTCAGTACAGTTTATTGCGTCATAAAATTAGTTGGGCGACATTTAAAACTCGTACAAAAATCACTTGCCGATTAATCACCGATTTTATTTCAATCTATGCGAAAACTCGGATGACAATAAGTTATGGGATTTACGAATAAAGGGACTGATTGGTATTTAAGCGAACATTTTATTGAAGACGTTTGACCTTTTGGAAATGTTCTTGGATAACGTTGGGACGGGATTGCTTCGGCCAGTTATATAACAGAAATTTATTCTTATCGTTTTGGAATTTTAGTCGATTGTATGTAGTTTATAGCGCATTTGAAATACAGATATTCTCCAACCAGTCCAAGTTATTTTGATAACGTTCTAACTGCCATCTATAAAGAAGATAAAATCTGATCTTTAAAGGTTATTACAAAAACAGCATAAGCGACAGAATGACAGTATATACTAACATTTTAAGCCTGAAGTCTTTTACATAATATAAAGTTGTTGTAGGCCCTTATTCAAACAAGTCAACCTTGATAGAACTGTCGCTTATTCCTTTAGTTGCCATCACATCGGTATAAAAATCTCATGAATTTTTAAAGTTCAAATATCAATATCAATTTTTGTTCAGTTCCTATTCATCCAATAAATAGAAAAACATTTTCAATCATTGTTATTGCAGTATTTCAGCAATTTGCTCTGTCACGATAGGTCTAAATGCATCAAACAATAAAACAGAGCGCTCGTAGCAATTTGCTACGGCGTAGCTCGTTCGTAGCCACTACGACTGACTCAGTTACGAGACAACTATTTATACGAGTGTCGATGAACAACACGTTCCGTAGAATATTATTTTGAATCGATTTCATTATAAAACAATGACGTTCTAAAAATAGTAATTGCCTCATTATTTATAAACGAAAACAGTATTTTCGTAATATTTTTTATCCTAAGCAATAGAAACAACGAAATTTTATAAAACATCATATCACTTTAGTTTCCAGTCTACTTACTTAGCCAAATTTAATTTCCGCATCCCACAACTAAATTTATAAAATAATATTGCTTTTATTATTGCTCTTCTTAAAGTAGTCATATTATTGCCGTATGCTAGGTATTATAGTAAGTGTCTAGAAATATGTATACTTTTTGTAAACGATGTTAGGACTTTGGTGAATGTGATGGAGTGTGCATTGTTTTTGGATATAATGGAGCGTTGAAGCATTGATGATGTTCGTTCCCAGCTCATTCTAAGTCGTGGAGTGGCTTAGTGTGAGCTCACAGTTAATGTTACGGTGCACATAGACTCTGTACTAAAACATACAATACGCAGCCATATTGTACGTTTCCTACGGTGTTATTTATTTGAATACTCAATAAAATCTAATGTAATCCGACATATAGAGTTGTCGTGGTGAAATATCTCTGCTTCGGACGCTCACGTGCACAATTTGATGTGTTCACATAAATATATTTATTTATTTATTTATTTATTTATTTATTAAAACTTTATTGCACATATAGTGAAATTGGCGGACTTAATGCCGTAGGCATTTTCTGACAGTCGACCATTGGGTGGTGCGTGCCAATACCATTGCGTGGACCAATATAAGCGCGCTAAAAACTGTGTCGTCGCGCCATTTTGCAGGCGTTGCAAAATAATTATTGAAATTGACGGCAAATGTGTTGCTGTGCCAGCGAAACGTTAATGAATTCTCCAAAGCGTTTTTATGTGACCTAAATGTGTTTTTTTTAATTAACTGAGGCATACGTAGTCTTTGGAAATGAAATAATTATAATGTGGAATGTATGTATGTAAGTTCGTGCTCTGCGTGGCTGAGATGTTTATGTGGTGAGTTCGTCTCTAATTTACAATCCTAACTTCGTTTACGGCCTTGACTTTATCTTAATTAATATTGCTTATCGTATTGCTAATTTGGACAATTTTTTAGTTATATCACTGAGTTTAATTTAATTTAAAGATCCTTATGAATTCGAAATTATACAACTTCGACTTAACTCGTTGACTTAATGGAAATATTTCGTGTGTACCTTGCATTCGTTAAAGTACTTTTTACATTTATATTTTATTTGTATTGTATCTATTGACTAAGGTAAATGGAGGTTTGATTTTTAAAACCGTTTAGTTGTGAAAAGTATTACCGGCGATGGGAATGTAAAGTTTCGTCGGCGCGAGTTGGTACTGGAGTAGGTAGTTAGTTATATAATACATTATATGTGTACACTATCAAGTCTAATGGTGGACTTACTAAGTAACGTTACCAGATTTCCCGGTCGCTATAGTATAGGTTTAATGTATAGTTATAAAGGTAATTCATTAATTCTACATCTACAAAAATTGTAAAGAAGGGAAATTTGGTACACAGGACATATTTACACTACGATGTATATTATATATTTATATATTTTGTATAATATAAGTTGGTTTCGTTATTATTAATGGTTAGTTACCTAACTGCATAACTGCTACAATTACAATAACGTTAGTATAAATATTTGAATAAAATATCTTCGATTTAAATTTTATTTTACATTACAAGCAATTAGTCTGCTAGTTCTACTTTAGACCAGTAGGGAGAGCTAAGAAGAATAGGAAAGGGTTCCTCGAAGAAGGGAGTATTAGAGGGTATACATAGATCAACTAGACTAGGAGTAAGGCTAGATACTAGAAAGAAGATGAAAGGGAAGGGAAACCAGTAGGTCAATAGATAATAGACTGTATATAGATTTATTAGAGTACATTCTAAACTGAAGACGTGGTCGCTCTTATAACAATCCAATACTCAATATTCGATGTTAATTTCGTTTCAATTTAGTTCAATATAACTCCAAAGCACCAAAATATCTAATATTCTAATTTTAAATTTAGCCAATCGACTCTACCACATAATATTGCTTATTGATTTACCTTAATATTGCTTTTCACGCGTCACCTTTGTCTGGCGTACCCTAAACATTATAAAATAAATATTTTGTAACCACATGATCGCCGCTTTGGTACAATGTACCCAAATGTACACTGTCTAATCTATTATTATTTAATACATACTATTTATTATTAATATCAGTATTATTCTTCAATATATTAATGATTAAATGTCTTAGATAAACTAATCAGTCGGCGATCAAAAGGTTAATGTATTACGAAGGGAAGAGAACTATAGTATCTAAGAAAGTAGATAAATGTGGCACTACAGCTACTATTAGGAGTATGTTGGATAAGGAATATAATTACTAGTGTTCAGTTTAGTGCCTCTAGAGGCTTTCCTGTCGCATGTAAAGTGAAGGTTCAAAGAATTTAGTAACAATATTCCAATAATTTTCAGCACACAAAACATACAATTGAAAAAGTAACTGTAGTCATTCATCTAATGCCAAATCAATTGATTTATCTCCTCCGGTATTGTTACCGTTGTTTTCGACTTAAAAAATATTTTTTACCAAATACTATGCAATGCACACAAAACTAAAAGTTATCTCAAAAGGTATAGAAAATTTTATAAAGAGAAATCCCAACACGGTTTGCTATAATACAGGAACATTTTTGGAAAATATTTTAATTGACTGGGTTTAAATAAACACCAACGACGAATTGACTCGAGGCACCAACTAATAGACTAAGGAAAGGCATCGACCCCGCGGGCAGAACTCGAACCTGCCAAATTCAACACTACATACTAGCTGCTACATTCCTACTAATCGCGTTTATAGCGTAATACTTTCGTACGAACGAAGTCGAGCCCGTGACGCCGATGTAGGGGACAGCTAAAATCTACGGAGAACTACAGGGTCAATAGAATATGTAGTCTGCTGCGTCTATTTGACAGCGGTGCGCGACTTTACCTACATTATTATTGCTTTTCGAATACCCATTTCTGACCGAGCACCTCGTGCTCGCCTCGTTAACCTACGTTAAAGCTACCTTATGCTAAGTTAGTTTATTGCCAGTTACGTTTGACTTGTCACCTAAAGACACACGCTCGACTAAAGGCTTGCACGCTGTGGCGCGCGGCCCTGCCCTGTCGCCGCCACAGGGCGACCGACCCCCGCCTTCGCCCTTCACGCGCCCCCGCACTCTTAACTTGCGAGTTATAGGTACTTCAATACAGACACTAATTATTTGTGTAATTTAAAAACAACCCGATCAGATGATAGAAAATGAAGTATGGATATATTTCAACTTTTGAGAATTGAAAACAGTTTAGGAATTTATTTAGAATACGAGCAAGGTCCGTAGATTGAGTTAGAGTTAACGCAAACGGAATTTGAGAACGTTGCCAGCGTGTTAAGTAACGAGTAGTAGCGAGGGTGAGCAGTAGGAAGTAGTGCGCGCGTGCGGGGGTGGTGCCGCGGCGGGGCGAGAGGTAAGGCACTGTCGCGGGCCGCGATGCGCTGCGGCGCTGTGGCGGCGTGTGTGCGGAGCTTCGGACGGAAAGTTTTGGCAAGTTCCTCACCGAGACGGAGGAGGCGACCCTCCACCCGCGACCTCGGCGCTCGGCTCTCGCATCTCGACGCTAAACTTACACTCTAATACTCTCTAACCTACTTTGCGGTTGTAAAAATCACCTACAAAAGATATTAGTTTTCATTCATATTTCAATACATCTATGTATATAAGGGTATATTTTATCGACGACTATATACATATTTAATATTAAATTACCGCTATCGGGACGTGTGACGCTACGGCCTGCGGCCGCGTTGGCCGCGGCTCTACGGGGTCGTACGTGATTCGTTGTATGCGAAACGTTGCTCGATTGTGTCGCGGCGCGTCCGGCGCGCGATGCGGCGCCCGCCCGACGCGCTCGCTCCTGTCATATTGTAAATTTAATATTACGCTAAGAAGCTAAATTCATATTAATACTTTATGTTTACGAATAAACCATTCGGCGGTGGTTACGGTCCCTAGTTGCTTCGGCTTGCGTAGCCCTTAGCCGGACGCGGAGACGGGCGCGGCCGGCTCGGGCGACGGCGATTCGTCTTCATCTTCTCGTACGCACGCTGACTCCTGGTGCTTGTTTAGATAACTCTTGAGTGCAAACGTCTTATGGCATCGCGTACACTCAAAATTCTTGTCCGATGAATGCGTTTGCATGTGTGCGCGTAGATTTGATCGATCCGCAAAAGCTTTGCCACAATGTGCGCAGCCATAAGGCTTTTCACCCGTGTGAGAGCGGAGGTGGCCTTGTAGAAGCCATGGTCGCGAAAATAGCTTCCCGCAAACGCCACACACGTGTGATAGTTGATGTGTCAGCACGTGCATGGCCAGCGCTGGCATGGACACGTACGCCTTGCCGCACTCGCCACACCGCTTGGCCGCCACCGAGTCCAGGCTGCGGTGCGTCTGCTTGTGCCGCGACAGATTGGATGAAGTGGCATAGCGCTTACCACACTCGCTGCACGTATACTTTGATTTAGGTTCAGGTGGTGGAATTGCCTCGACGGGCGCGTTTGCATAGTTTCTGCGCTTGGAACGGCCATCACTGACGAAAAATGCGTCATAAGTATATGCGATGGTCTCTCGTGGTCGCTCAGTGACTGTTTCTTGTGCAGGTTGTTCGGGTGGTGGCGGCGTAGGTGGTGTTGCTGGCGGTGGTGGCGGTGGTGGCGGTGATGGTGCAGGTGGTGGGGGGGCTGGCACAGACTCGGGGGGCGCCGGCTCCACGCGCGGCGACAAGAACACGTGCTGGCTGAGGTCGAGGATGGCATGTGCTGCATTGAGGTCCTCCTCGGGGCGGTTGAGGTGTGACGCGCGGTCCACGAGGCAGTATGGGCGGTAGATGTCTTTCTTCTTCGGTGGCAGAGAGAGGAGTGTTCCAGTGCTGGTGTAGCACATGGAGATGGACTTGCCGCTCGCCGGTGGCGGAGGAGGGGAGACAGGCGAAGACGGGAGCGGTACCTGGAGGAAAGGCGGGTCTGTCGAGTCTGAGGCGGAGAGGTGCAGAAGGGCATAGGATAGAGGCTGAAGCGCCGGCTGAGGAGTGGGGGCGGGGCCGGCGGGGGCCGGGCTCACCTCACTCGGGAGCTGGGCGGTAAACTGCGTGGAAGGCCGCTCCTCGGTGTAACCTGCAGACAACAGAAAATCATGTTGTATTATCCTGATTTTAGGTGGACTTAAAAAATAATTCAGAAACAGTCCATGTATATATTGTATTCATATAGGTCCACGAATTCGCTTAAGACAGCTTTCAAATAAGGAAGAATGTGGCTCGAGAAGCGTATCATTTTGCTATGTGTAAGGAAATTCTGTCAAAGTGTAAAGTGGTGACCTGGCGGTCTGATATAAAAGGCAGTATGCGGGCATATCTAGTGCCAAGAATTCTTTACAAACGTTCCATCGAGTATCGTCTGCGCTCCAAAAAGGGGAATTAACTTGATAGATGTTGCTGCCGTAAAATAAAATTGAGTAACGATTTTATTGAACTCTTCCTTTTTATGTCTTGAATAAACCTCTTTTACATCGCCGATATGATAACTGTAAGACACAGCGTATTACGTATTATTCATCTATTGGAATGTTATTAAAGTAAATGTCCCAATCCATAAATGGATACATTTCTAGAAGTTTGGAAAATATCATCACACACATTTCGAAGTCAATATTGAGTATCTAAAAGAAAAATGCGTTTGATTTGTGCTACACTGAAATATCGGTTATTAATACATTTAAAACCTTGTTGGTTAGTAATAAAGTCGAAAATGTAGATGTTGAAAAAAATAGCAATTTGGTAGTTCGATGTGTGGGCGTCTGTAAACACGCGAGCTGAGGTTGAGGCGAATTTTCCATTCGAAAAATTTAAGTGAATACTGCGACTACCGTCCGTTTGCCGAGTTTTGATTTATCAAACGTGACCTCGATATTGACTTAACGAATATTTACGCTCCAAAAGTTTCGGTTCTTGTACAAATGGAAGGCTTTGGCGGTTTCGCGTTTTATTTTTAGAGGTATACCACAGTTGACGGAACGTGTCAATTGCGTATAAAATTCTTCAGAGATAGGTAGACAACTAAGTATCTAAAGTTTAAAAAAATATAAAATAAATTTAAATAAAGTTTAATCTACCTCTAGTAAGATTCAATCTTACTAGATTAAACTTTATTTAAATTTATTTCTACTACTGTTCATTTTCAAAAATAATCAACCATTTAAAATAGAAATATTTCGCTAATACGTCTTGGTAAAAGGCAGCCATTTGTAGTATCAGTGAGCGGTATTTCACCGCGGCCTCCTTTATACACTGGAAGTCGTACATCAACCCAGTTTCAGTAAGAAAGGGGGTTGCTAAGAATTATTTCGGGTTCGTTATAACAGGCGGAGGCAACCTGTAGCACGAGACTTGAGGCACGAGGCGACCTGTGGCGTACACGTTGTTTAATACATAACTTGAAACTTGACTGGTAGTTATCGCCTTCTTTGTATAAAACCTGGATCTACATTCTTCATGCTTCATACTAGTACACCAAATTTATCTATATTGTTACTACCTGAAAGAGCAACTTCGTCTGCATTTTTCTAAAATAAAAATAGCCTATCTATTTGCTAATAAAGTTCCGTCAAAATCGGTCCAACTATTTCAGAGGTTAGCCAGTATAAACAGACATACAAAATTTGAGACAAAAAGGGTTAGTTTGGTATATGCACCGTATGTATATTCATATGCATGTAGTAAAAAGCCATTATTTTAATATTACAAACAGACATTCCAATTTTATTTATCTGTATAGATGTATAGATGGGTTTGTCGTTGTATTGGGACATGTTGTCTATCTTAGACTAAGAAGTTTTAACGAACGTCTGCTCACTACTTAGTAGACGTGACGGATCTTACGTCATGAGACTTATGTGACAGATTTTGTTTCCACCCCGTGCACGGATCACGGAACGGTATTCAAATTTGTCTAAACTTGTTAAAAACGTGTTTGCATCAAGTTTAAGTTACTCGTTATACTTTATGGCAGTAGGATCACTGAAGGCGAGCGTAGTCGCGAAACTTTGTGCGATATTCGCGAATGACAAATACCGTGAACTTCGATTTCTTGTTTGTTTGTCGTGTGTCGTGCTCTGATGTAGTCTTAAGTGATTCATCTTAACGAGCTAAAAGTTCTTGTCGGACTAACGCGTTTGTTGAGAGAGGCTCTGTCGATACCACCTCTAGTCAAGTTTCTATTAGTTTAACATAACATATCACGCCTTTTAGTCCCTAAGGGGTAAGCAGAGATGCACATTACGGCACTTAAACTTTTGTCTGTTGATACATGAGACACAATAGAAAACACGTTGTGTGTCGCATAGATCTGCGTTTCGGCAGTTCACAGGTTAATGCCGCTGTACAATGTTATACCCACTTTTTACTATTTGTGTTATGTTCCATCTATCAGTTTAACTAATGGATAATTTAACGGAGTGTCTATTTCTATATACATTCTTCCTATTTAGAGGCGAAACAGCTCTAATAGATATTTAATCGGGCATGTTCAATAAATAATGAAATTGTAATACAAAATGGAAAATTGTTTAATAAATCTATATGTGAATAAACAATTCGTAGTTTAATTTCAAACAATGTATACATGTAACAACAGCTTGAACGAGAAGAATACGGAATTTAATTTTCAGCCAAATTAATAGGACAGAACTGTGTTTATTTGGCTCACTGTTAACATAATAAACATCAGTCGATCATCAAATCAACGTATTCAAATAAAACAGTCGGCTTTGTTTTAATAAATGCAAATTGCTGATGTGCCGTTTGTAAATATTTGTTGTGTACGGCATCGGCCTCCGAATAACGTGATTTATATGCTCTTTCGCTTGTAGCACTAGCAGCCAGTTACGGCTTTGTTTCAATGCCGTTCGGGAAATTTCCTGTGAAATCGTTTTTTGATGTTATACAAACTTTATCCTTACAATACCGAGCGATCAATTAAAAAGGATTTATCCAATTTGGTGTAGTCATTTAAGAGTTATTCGCGTTAATATATTTTTATACATAATATGTCTATAGAAGTAATTATTTATTACTAATATAGATAAGTAGTTTGTAAGATTCCCTAGTATTGTATGGGTTGTAACCTATTTGTAATATAAAATGGAAAATTGTTTAATAAATCTATATGCAGTATATGGTTGTACTTGTAACATATTGTTTTCTTTGTTTCAGTGGAATGTAGTAGTGACTCTCATATTGGTGTTGCAGTTCTTCAACAGTCAACGAGGCTGTTCTTGTTAGACTTCTCGAAGTTTGGGTAAGTGTTAGCATAATTTTCTTCTACAGACCTCAGCAAGACTAATAAATGCCAACAATAAGATTCTTAAAAAACATACAATTACGTTTTTTTTCTCTAAAGAGTTATGTTAATTAGTTCACCAGTTGTTATGAGTTCCATGTACCTTATACCTACACCGGGTGCAATTACAATGTCCGAGTTAAAACTGAGATATTTTCGAAATACTGAAATTAACCTATTCTACATTGCTATTTGAGAATTGAATTTCAAACCCCTGCTTCGGACTTGCGAACTCACGTCTTGCTGTCGTCTGCAATACCTATTTAGGTACTAATCTTTTTTAATACATTTGCAGTTTCAGAAGCCTTGTCATTTTAGTTTTAATAATACAAACAATTTGTATCACTGTATACAATAAAAACGCAACGTAATGAGAACAAAATCTTAACTAGAATTGTAGTTATTGATTACCATTTTGGTAATACAAACCTTCTAAGTAATATTTCTGGGGCTGACATGTTCCTAAACGAAAAGTCCCTAAAACCATAGATAATAATAATAAAAAAGTAATATTTCTCCTATAACACTATATTAATTTCACTATTGTATAAACAACCAAGTCTTTTATCTTCCTACCTAACTTTAAGGATACTATAATGAAAACCAACTATTAAAAAATGCGCTGAGTTCAGTAGCATACGTGTAGGGTGCTCGAGGGAGCTTTAGAGCTTGTGTCGTGTCATCGATCGTTTCTCACCTCTCTGATGGTGTCTCACTAACCAGGCACTCATGTGTCTTGCATGTACAGACAATTTTAACCGCAAAATACCTCTACGTGCTGAATTAGTGTCATAATTGCGAAAATGTCCCCGAAATGTTCGGTATGACTATTTCCAACTGTGTTTAACAGAACAAATTTTATTTTTCTTGAAATATTATTTACAAATTGTAAAAATTCTTTAAACTACGATACAACATCTTAACTTTCCTTAAAAAGAAACATCTAAAGTCAATAGCAATTGCAAAATAAAGAATTTAGCCAAACAAACAATAGATACTAGTTCTAGAAAACTTCTTAGTTCAGAGATATTTTAAAAACAAGAGCAAGGAAAAATGAACGTTAAAACAGAAGTAGCAACTTCTAATATTAATCTCCTCGGCCGTCGGCGTATTAGATGAAAGCAAGCTTTTGAGCGTCGTGAGCCGGGGCAGAGGAAGTTTGCCACTCAACGAAATGAAATTGAACAGACAATGTGAGGAGCATTCCTAATGCTAATTAAGCTAGAAGTTACTGCTTATTTTGAGTATGAATTATATGACCAAATATACAAAGGAACTCACATATACGTACAATATTGGAATATGTAACTGAGACATTGTAAAACATACTTTTTTTAAAATAGTAACGAATTTTTGCTCGTTTTTCTCCATTCGAATCTACATTTTGGAATGAGCACCTAGCTTCATTGACGGACTGCATGACAGACTATTATTTATTTTGTATTTGTTGACGTTTCAAAAGTACGTTTAATTGAACTAAATGCTTTGAATTTGACTTTGGCTCTTGTGTGTTTGTGAACATAATCGTAGAGTAACAAATAACTTAGAGTTTTAAAGTCTTTAGCTACGTTATATGAAAACAAATTGACGTAATCAGTCAGAGCTTTTTAATATGGATTGCCTAACATTCAAGCAATGTAGGCATAATTATGGACTGGAATCCTAATGTAGTTCAGGAATGTAGCTCTTTTAATAGCCTCATTTTAATCCAAATGTTATTTCTAAGTCCGGAAAAGCGTCAGTGAGTTCAACAAACTGATGATCCTTTTACTTTTTGTGTCTGTAAGCGAAAAATATTTTATCTCAGCGCTCGAGCCAACAAATTATTCGCTCTGTTAATAATTATGAGATTGATAAACAATGTAAAGGTATTATTTGATGTATAAACATGATTGCTGAGTTCATTTTGCTTTATTAATAAATATTGCAAATCAGTAAAGCAATTCTGTGCGCATTTAACTACAATAATTTCTGAATTCAAACCAATTGTTTCATTAATTTGTCAACTACCTCTATAAAATATATTTCATCATATTAATACAATTTGATTTCATTTAATATTATTAATTAATGGACACAAAGGAAAATATTAACCGATAATCAAATTAATTATTCGAAATATTGGTGTTATGTTTTCATTAATTAAACCTCCCACACAAGGGATCCGCTTCACAAGCGTTCAGGTATGCTAGAGGTATAATACTAAAATACAAACACAATTCAGATTGCTTTGCGTTTATCGAGATACGCCAACAAAGGGTTCAGTAGTGTTTACACTAAATTGGCTCCGACCATGCAACGCGCTCGCTTTGAATTAGTCCACAATTTTCACTTAAATGCTATAACTTTATCGGTTGTATAGTTAGCTGTGCTCAGTGCAGTCTGCTAGGAAAGCGCTTGTATATTAAGCAGCTTTGCTCGCTTCGACGGGTTTAATTAATGGCAACAATGAGCACGACGTTACTGTCGCTATACGTGCTTATTACTCTAAGGCAATAAATGAATATTTAATCATTACTAAGAATGCTATCGAGCGTCGCCGTCTATTACCAGTTTAATCGAAGGGTGCCAACATAATTCTAGGCGTATTTCAAGTAATCCACAATTGCTTGTTATATTTTTAGATTGTTATATGTACTTGCTTTTCTAATCAATTTATGTATTCGTGTACCTAATCCATACGTTAATTATTTCATAAACTCAAATGCTTTTAAACGTGCAATTAGTAAATTCTATTTAATACAATACCGGCCGAAATGGCCAAGAATGAGCTGACGTCAAACTATGAGGCTAATCCCATTGCTACCTCGCCACGAATATTTGACCGTGACATTTCAAGGCGTCTCACAACGGAAATTAACCACTCGTTCGTATGGATTTCGTTCGTCCGTCTAAACACCAGTTTGGCTTTTAAATCGCGCCCCTTCGATTGGAAATCGTTTTCTGTTATTATGACATTGCATTACCAAACACATTTCTACCTGCGAAGATCATTAGAAATACAGTTTTCCGAATACTAAGAAAATAATTTAAAGGCGCAATTGTTACACAAAGTAATTAAAAGCGATGGTGCAAAACAAACGTAACGAAATAAACACAAGGCGCGCCAAATGCTCCGCGTACAATGGCAAAAACAACGCTGGGGAGGTAGGGTACACCGCATTGCACCAGTTGAATCTCACCCCTCCTCAAGGGGGCTATCCCGAGCCCCGACCCCCATTGTCCCCCGCGAGGGTTCTATAGGGTACTTGTTGACGTCCGCACGACTGGGGATGTGAACTGCGTAACCAATTGATTTTTGGCGAAGTCAGCTTTTCTGAGATGAATCTCTAGCGCTCGCCAGATCAGTGTCGAGTTCTCCCTGAGTCGACGTGAATAAAAAATTAAGTGTGCATTTTTTATTCATGTTTTATCTATGTATTCATCTGCACGTTTTGCAGGAGGAACATTTTTTATTGGAACGTGCACAGCATTGTAATGGCATATTACTTATCGCTGTTATTATTAATGGTTTTGAAGAGAAAGGAGCCACCTTGTGTTACAACCACTAAATAAACCCACTTGCGAGTGACAGTGTTGGCAATAGGTAAAGGGAAATCGATATAGGTTGTTGTATGTAGTCTTGTTGGGATATTGGCAACATGAATGCAATTCTCCCGTATACAAGCTGTGAGCAATCAGGCAGGCCAGACGCCGTCGGTTAAAGTGACTTACATTGTCAGCACTAAACAGGGGTTCAGTCAACAGACTCTACTCACGAACTGTTGGATTGAGATAGTCCTATTCTCAATCGATTGGTTTACTATAACAGTAATATATGTTTGCAGACTACAACCTAAAGTTCTGGTATCTACATAATCGATTTCTCTTTGTATATTCTTTAAAGAAGTATTGTTTAATACCTAATATGTAGGCATTTTGCATACAGCTAAACAATATTTTGTAAACGTCAACAAAATAACGTTAAACGCAAAGTTACGAATATGATTTTTACATATTTCAAACTATTCGTAGACCATTATTTAAAAATCCTTGTGAATTCGTTTGTAAACGTGCGATAGTCCGCAAATTATTGGGCACGGACTATAGGAGTTCGTTCTCGTGTTTCGGGACAAACGCAGCTGTTTGAGTACCTCTGTATTCCCACTAACGGCTGTATGAGACACAAATGTTAAAAGCTTCGACTAAAATGTCGACGGATTTTCCAGATACTAAAATAACAAACAAAATTTTGTGAATACTCGTTTTTATTTAGTAGCAAAATCGACAAATAGTGATAGTATTTCGTTCAACTGACGAGCTACTGTCAATTTCCGAAATATTCCATATTTGTTAGCAGACCGATTCGCAGACAGACTACATTCTGCTTTTGTTGGCACATTTTAAAATACAAGACTTAATTAAAATGTTGCATTCATTATTGCGAACGAGTTTTCATTCTTAACAGGACATGTTTTAATTAGCAACTTAAACAGCTTGTTACATTTATAATGCAATCGCGGATTTATGGCAAACAGTAACATGTTACTGTAAAATATATTTGATAATATTTAGTCGAGATTGAAAGTTTCATTTGTCAATGAGGCTACATACTTTGATCATCGGTTTATTAGTTATTGAACGTTAATAGGATTTTCTGATTAATCAAATCCCCGCTGCGGTTTACGGTCCTCATTTAATTATATCCGTAATGAGTTTTATTGACATAATTTAAATGAGTTTTAGTTAGTGAATAGTATTAATGTTATTGATCGTAAATTATTGCTTAGAATGTATACATATGTATATATACCTTGAATGTAATTGTGCATTATTGAAAAGGTTTCCGAAAATTCATTGCATATGGACGCCAAAAAGACACTAGAAGGAATGACTAGGTACACTTATGTTTTCGTCTACAAGTTATGTGCGGTTGTCCCATTTTTATTGAACCGTCTTCGCATATATGTGTGGCCTACATAGCTATCTGACCTAGAAGAGATACATTACTGCCCCCGCGATTGTTACTTGTAGGCATACTTCCGATTTTGCCGAGACCCTTTTGTTTTACTGCTCTTCTATTTCGAGAACAGCGATGTTTTTTCATCCAACATTATCCCCCCATTGTTCAAAACTCCTTTTTCTTTTACGTCATTTTAGTGTAGAAACGGTGATCTCAGGCCAATCTGTTCGCGCTGACCAAATAAAAAGTATTTTTTTCATTTAAAGTAAAATACACGCGTTTAGGTTTACTGCTACTAAAAAGTAAAGCAAAATTTTCGTTGAATAAATTCCTTTATTTTTAAACAATGCCGTAATTAATGTGTAATTCCGAGGTCATATTCGATAATTCCAGTGTCAATACGATGCCAATTAGCAGTGGTCTGCCACCATATAATTATTCCGCGCGCAATCGAATAATATAATTAATATTGATTTGTAGATATTCGGAAATTGTTCCCTCTAAATCGAAATATTCGACTCGAGAGACGGCTACAGTACTGGTTTAGCTTCATAATTAATTTAGTTTTCGGAGTCTCACTGAGTTGGCTTTAGCAGCCACCATTGTTTGAAGCTGTAAATTGCATTTTGAGATTTTTTAAAATCTCTTAATGAGATATCAAGAAATGTCCAACTACCTATTTCTATTTAACCCGAAGGGGTTTTGAAAACCGAAGCTGAGCGAACTTAGATTTCGAATATTATGCATGTGAAGGTTAAAACCAACCAAGGTGCGTTTTATATAGAGGTAGGTATGCATGTGTGTAGCTGACGACGCAAGAAAAAAAAGTCGTTAATCACGTTACAATTTTAATTAAATAAGGAATCACGTCGACCTATTGGCTTGGCTTTCTATTTTAATTAAATAAGTAATACCTATAAGCCATGGAATTTGTTACTTTAATTTAGGCATTACTTTTTTAATCGTAAAGTTTGCAATAAAATTACTTTCGTCTTTAAATTATTGACGAAGGCCCCGTGTTTTTTTTTTCAAAGTTCTATTGCACTCTGTGGCACCTGCTTATTCGTACCTTGAAACCAAATAAAATTTTAAAACACAGACTACTCTATCCAACTTTTTGAAGGAATTCATATAAAATATATAAGGAACGAATTCTACGGCATCGGCATTAGCTACATAGCGAGTGACGCCGGTGACTAAGCATAACCAGTGAGCTATATATCGATCCAAATTACGTAAGTAGCGCACCGGCGATGGGCGAGACGATTTTTCACACGGTTTTTTACCAATCACAGTATGAAATAAGTGGCAGAAAGATCGATATCGCGTGAATAAATATAGGATATTAATACATTAAAAATATTGGCTACCGATCACAAACAAGTTTTCGGAAAAAACATCGAAATCGTGAGCGACTGTTTTGGCAGTTTGATAATTTATTCAGAAATATCGTCTTGTTCATTGTGTGTGTAATGGTGTAAGTGTAGGTGTAGATATGTATATTCTATTTTTGTTGACTGTCAATGTTCAAGTTGTATTAAAATAAGTTAAATAAGTTTGATTTTATAGTCATGACATGAATCCTTTAGTGTCGTGCTGATAGATATTTTATTATGCTTATGTATGTATTAAGCTAACCAATATAGAAGCATCTCCAAACTCAGAAAATTTAAACACATCGCTATTACACTTTAAACCATAAAATCAATCGACCGTGGGTAAAGCAAACATACAGTAAACACTATCAATCAAATGCGCACTATAAGTGCCTAGTACAGTAATTCACTGCACGAAAAATCCAGATTACGAGGGAAATAATAGGATTTGCCGATCACTAATCTCGATAAGCTCTTTACATTTTGCAGTATATGGTAATCTAGCTTTATTGAAGCCGATGTTGCATGAAAAATAAAATGTTCAATGTTCTTCTATTTCGTGATTTTTGCAACGTGTTCGTATTTCTATTTATCGGTTAAATGCCGCGATCGCGGTGATAAATACAGAGCGAAAAGGAAGAATGGAAAATTATGTGAGAAAATTCTTTCTTCATTTTCCAATAACACGTTCAACATTCTTGTACTTCCTTTGTTGTTTGTGTTCTGATTTAATTATGAAGGCAATAAGACTCATTATTGTTGAGGTGCTAACGAAGTTTCGCGTTTGTAAGTAAATACTTTTGCACTATTTATTGGTTGTTTGAGAGGGGGTTGAAAACTTCTGTGGGTGTAGCCTTTACTGTTCATTATTAAGACACGATTTATGCTTCGTTCTATTATTATTGCATTATTATATAAGCAAGCTAGAAGGAGTAACGGGTCGCTACGTTTGCGTTAAGATTCACCCTCTGTGATCAGTATGTGTTCCAGTGTCCACCTGTATTTAATATCTTGAGACTCACCTTTTCTTTGAGAGCACGTACTCGCCTAAGATTCTGTCCAAAGAAGCACGAAGGATATCGTATGTAAAGTTTGCTCTGTTACTGAATATAAATACACCTAAAATAGAGTATTAATATTAAATTATAGTTGAATATAGTAAGAGACAGTTGTTGTAGTTGTTTTGTAGTAGTTTAGTTTAAATCTTTTATATTTTCGAAGCCTTTTATAGTTTTTTAACGAAGTATGTGAATATATGTACCTAACAAATGTTTACACCGCTACTCGTTGGCTCGTCAAATGCTTTCACTGAGCAATAGAGTAGAAATGCGGACAAAATCCGTTTGTATCTAAACGGTTTTCATTTCAATCCAATAAAGCAACACGCTCGCATAGACGATGCTCGTCAAATGAACGATTCTACTCCAACACGCTGCGACCCGATTTTATTAGTGTTTTCACAAAAACAAAGCCTATGTAAACTTCTTATTGGTCTAACAAAAAATCCATTGAGTTTTCGTTTCAGACATTTTCCATAAAATCACGCCTTTTATCCCCGAAGGGGTAGGTTACCTACATTATACCACTGTACAATGTACCACTTTTCACTATTTATGTTATTAGTCCCATGTAATAGGGGGTGAGCCTATTGCCATATACCGGGCACAATTCCAGACTCCGTGCTACGACTGAGAATTTTTTAAAAACCTAGTAAAAATTATAGTAAATATTTAACCCGAGGTCCCTTGACCGGTAGTCGTACTTGCGACCACTCGGACAACGAGGCAGTCAAACATTGTCCAAACGCAGTTATTCTAATTACAACGTAGCGTAGTCGCGTTTGCGACAACAACATTAATAAACATTAAAAATATATGCTTTATAAATACGAGCTTTACGTTTTAATCAGTTCTGACAATAAAAAATCTATAAAAGTCCTGTTGTTTTCTTATTAAAACAAAATTCAATACTGCTAGCATTTTTACGGCCGCTTTGTATATATAGAGGTAGGTATAGGGGAGGTCAGTTAACACAAAATAACAAAATTGAAAATCGGTGCCTAACAACAAAACGGGCGTTTTTCGAAACCTGGTTGAATAGAGGAATTCTCGTAAAACCTTTATAGACTTTTATCATACGCGAATATTCTGAAGCCTTGTTATGAAATGGGCTGAAAGCTATCAAATATTTTTCGCTCTCTAGATGTAGTATCTCGAATATTGCTCTTGTTTCATGCGCAATGATTGCCGTTCTGTAATCCCAAACCCAAATAGACAACCGGACAAAAATGCTTGCAATTCTACGTATGCTTTTATATTTTTCTGAAACGGTAAATTTGATTTAGATCAAATGAAAGGCCCAATATAAAATAGCTTAAATAAAGATTTATTTGTCAAACGCTTGCCACTTATTTTGTAGATATTCAGCGTCGACTAGCGAACTCCATTGTACTTCAATTAAACAAATAATACTCCAATTGTAATTTGACATAAAGTTCGTCGACATCCACTTGGCTCGAACATGCTCATTTCTCTATTATACGCAATTACGAGAGATCTAATTTAATTAATTTCCTCATGAATGAGATAACAGTGATGAACGGAATACGAACCTAAGCCGAGTCTACGGCGAAACGAGCGTGGTGTCAAATTAAAACGATGGGTTTACGCCATTCGGCGCGGAACCCTGATTTTATTGTTTCCTCTGCTTTATCTCATTATCTCAATTTTCTTAAATGAGAGCGCTTAAACGAAGTCCTCTGGGTTTAGTGAGATATTTGTTTGTTTTACGTTATTAATGGTCTGTTTCCCTCGCGCCTGATGGGTTTTAGTTATTTATTTTGTTGATAACTTAATGTTAGCTGCTGACCCATTTTCTCACTTATCTGATTTATGTTTACGTTTAAAATTTATCTTGTTTAGTCTGAGTTGTGTTTGGGAATCGCACCTTTCTCAAGAGCATGTGGAAGTTGTGTCTAGAGGCATGGAAGAGTTTGTGTGTGCATAATTTATAAAGTGTGTACCGAATTCCAGTCGGCAAAGTTTGGTGCCTAGTTTGTTAGTTTACCAAAACTAGCTGAGAAGTCAAGGTCTTTCCTGGGACCTTACACTTGGTGTTTAAATAATAAACATTTACAGTGACATCTTGAGTCTTTTTGGAACTTCAAAAGTTACAGTTATTTAATGTACATCTGTATCTATTCTTGAAGCAAAGAATAATGTTATGACAGCGATTAAAGGGGTTATATAGGATAGTGTGCCTCTCCTATAGGACGATATGAATGGCTTAGTAAAGTCACTGTTGACTGCGTTGTCGCGTCAACCCTCAGAACAAATATTTACCCGGCTGCTATGCTTTCAGATAGAATGTAAACTATGTATGTATGTTTAATAGACGGGAAAATACATCAACATTAAGTTTGTGTACGTTAAAGTTCTATACTATTATGGATATAGGTAATACAAAACAGTAGATTAGAAAGTACCTCATTCCATTTTGTAGTTTTTTTCATTGTGTCTTTTCAGAGTAGTAAGCAATATCGAACTTAGAGTTTTTTTTATTAAGTTTAAACTTCATAAAATGTGGTATGTAGCCATTCGATATTAACAATTACATAACCAGAAAACTAAACATTACTTTGTTCCGATCTCACTAACTTTAGAATTTATCCTTTAAGGTCAAATTCTATACTAATCTGCTACTGTTAATCTAATGAATCCCTAGTTTAAAGACTACTAGAAGAATGAGTTACTAATGGTTTACAGATTACTCCGTAAATAATATAATATAGATGAGGTTGTTTAGAGCACGCGATGTTATCTAATACAATTTACCACCGAGGTTTATTGAGACATGTTCTCAACGATCAGCCTGACAAACCATTTAATATCTCTGTCTTTATACTGTGGTTTTTAATCAAATTAAACGCCTGTCGATCATCGAGAGGAATCAGGCCTGCAAATTGGGTCGACCATATTTTCGCTCGAATGTTGAATCGATCTTTTTTCTGATAAGACGGTGTGATCGAAAAATGAATTTCGTTGGTACAGTCTACCTCTGATTTTACAGGTACTAGTGCATGACTGATTACACAAAATATATGTAATGAGGTACCTACGTAACTTTCATATTATTTCTTTCACTTACCTTAAATCTTGGCGCTACAGGTGGAATAATACATGTAAGTAAAAATACCTACAAAATGGCATCAAAGACAAATTATTGTGACATGAAACATAATTACAGATCAAAGTCGAAAGTCATAAATCCAAATAGAGCCAGCAAAGCAAACAGCTTTAAAAATTCAAAAGCAGCATTTAATAAATCGTAAAGGCACCTACGAGCAACAACTATAAATAACTGTATTGACACTATTGGCTGCCATCATAA
Organism: Spodoptera picta; assembly: GCA_038387885.1. Taxonomy (NCBI): domain Eukaryota; kingdom Metazoa; phylum Arthropoda; class Insecta; order Lepidoptera; family Noctuidae; genus Spodoptera; species Spodoptera picta. The sequence goes on from JAZHFQ010000105.1 coordinate 2,557,826, forward strand.
CACCTCACGGCAGAACTTGACGAATAAGTAAACTAATAAGTTCGTTTCATCATTAAATATACAACAGTTATGGCCAGTGATAACTGCTATCGTTTCTTTGAAAACATATTGCTGTCTGTCAGTTGTGACCTGAATACCTTTGTCAATGTTGATTGCCTTTGTCAAGGATATGAATTTTTAAACCTTTGCCCACATATTTGTCTCTTTAAAGGGCCTTTAAAGGGCATAGTGATGTTGTGAAGGCATGCGCGTGTTATGTATTCGGTATTATGTATTTAGTTGAACTTTATGTTCAAATGTAAAGTCAAAATCATTTATTTTAATTAGACCACGAATGTATTTTTTAACTGCCTGCCACGAATGTATTTTTTGACTGCCTCGTTGGCCGAGTAGTCGCAAGTGCGACTGCCGGGCAAGGGGTCTCGGGTTCGATTCCCGGGTCGGGCAAAGTATTACTGGGTTTTTTAAAATTCTCAGTAGTAGCACGGAGTCTGGAAATGTGCCCGGTATATGGCAATAGGCTCACACCCTATTACATGGGACTCATAACAACTAGTGAAAAGTGGGTGTTACATTGTACTGTGGTAGAATGTGCACCTCTGCCTACCCCTTCGGGGATAAAAGGCGTGATGTTATGGATGTATTTTTTAACGTCAAAACAAAACATTAAAATTAAAATTAGTACAAAAATGTCCGTTCGTCGGTCTGTAAATGAGTTGGTCAGTCAATGAACAAGAAACAATCAATTCAATACTAAAATATGAAAGGTAGGTGACGTAGAACAATATGTCAACTGAAGCTATTTCAGGGAGCAAGCTCCCGCGCCACCATTTAATAGAAGCGACCTAAATATGGAACGTCTTAGACTTAAGGCTTCATTTTTGGGCCGTAGAAGTTGTCGAGACTGTGCTAAACGACTTGAAAACTTTAGCTACGGGAACGTGTAGTCCAAGTTTAATTAGGACTGAGTAAAATTTTATATACCTTAGTTACAGTGAACCAAAGGGAAAAGTTAGCGGTACTAGTCAAAATTCTATTTCACAGTTCATCTTTTGCCGACATGCTTGTACTGACTTGTTAAAACTCAGTTTATTTAATTGGAATTATGAGTCAAGTTCGTTATACCAAGTGTATAATATTATTTGATTAAGGATAATAAAATACAAGTTCATTAAGTTTATTTACCTAAACTTCTTAACGTTGAAGTATAAGCGGTTTTGAAGCATCTCCTCGAGAATTAATATAAAACGTACCTTGAACAATTTTTTTTAAAAAGGTCAGTTACCAAAACTGTAAAAGACTAATTTGATAGTACCTCGATCGACGGAGGGGCGCGATACGGCTGTAACGCGCACACCGTTCTGGGGCCGCACACGTCGCATATATAAGTACCTAAGTGTAGGTAGACATCCCTTGTTCATACATATTATGAAGTAGCCACACTCGACCGTACTGTAACCCTTGCGTTCCGCCATGTTAGAGCCGGCATCCAAATTAACTTGGGGTAGTTCCGAAGGTTCCTTTGTAACGAGTTATAGGAACGCTGAACCTCTAAATTAGTTTCAGAGTTTTGTATTTATTTCGTCTGACTCCCTCTTTCACATTGGCGCTCCGATTGTTGTCACAGCAAAAAGGTTACTTGCATTGTTTTAAGCTAGTACTGGCTTGAATCCTGCGGGGAAAATAGGGAAGTTTTGTTTCCACTTTTTGTTTCTATTTATTGTCAATGTTGAATAGGGCTACGTTTCATAAATTGTAGCCAGTAGGCGGAGTATTATTACTAAGCAACAAAAACTGTTGAAAAAGATAAACAACAATTCATTTTTAATTCTAGTTGTGTTTATATTTCCTTGGAATATTACACCTTTAATTAATATACCAATAATTAAACCCTTTTAGGCTCTTGAAAGTGCAACCATTTTCGTCAATTAGTGCCATTTCACGAATATGATATTCACTTTGAAAGGGCGTCTATCGCAGCTAATGGTACATGCCGTGTAGACTATAAATACGGATTAACCGACCCGTTGCTAGGAAATTGATATTGCATTTAGCTATACTCGTGTACGTCGTGTAATCTAGCTACCGAAACTAGGTGTCGGCTAGCGAAACTAGGGAGTTTCGCTAGCCGACACCATGGCATAAGTTATTACACGATTGACGACGAAGATCCGATCATAAGACACCTAATTTGAAGTGAAGTCATTAAAAGATAAGATCGACAGGTAAACTGAAGAAAATTTGGATATTCGCATCTGAAATTGTGACGTAATTGGTTTGATTCATTTACCTTGTTAAGTATGTAATCGAGTTATTATTTCATCTATTTCAATTTTGATAGCATTACTTTTTAAATTGTACGTATAAAACATCTGTCCAATTACACATTGTTTCACAACGAGCCGTCTATCTAACAGCCTACCCTCGCAATGTAGGGGTTCACGCATTACCGTATTTCAAGCTATCCTTTCAACTCGTCAAATCTGCTTTTACCCTCATCCCACTCATATACGAAATCCAACTCTCTTTTGTTTTGTGTTCGGCATTTTAATTTAAAGTATAAAAGTGCTTCGTTAGCTTGATAGTAGAATATATCGATCCCCGAGTAGGCCCGAATTAATACGAAGTTCAAAATGCTCGTGTATTTTGATTCTCTGCCTTTTACTGAAAATAATACAGCTGATGAAGTATATTATACTTTAGCATCTATGCTAACGCTCTAGCGTTAGAGTTGTTTGTTATTTGCTTAGATCTATATCGTTCAATGATATTATCTTAGTAAGTATGATGTATAAAATAAAGGTATGTAACGTTATTATGATTGTTTGCATTGCAGATTACTTTAGTAAAACAGGTATAGATTCTAGTCTACTACGTACCCAATTTATTTCGATATTCGATTTCGATATTCGATTTCTTAAGTCTGAAACAACTATCACAGTAATACTCATGAACAAATTCTGAGTTCTTAGCTATTTTAAAGAGAAACGGCATAACTAATCTGTTACAATCATTATAAACCGATGGTTTATCCACGTATACATTTCCCAGACGGGTCGCGTTCCTCGACACAATAAAACCAAATATAGGATATTTCAAGTCTAGTAAGCCTGTATTGAAATAGGATTTGGGAATAGACTTTACCAGTACAGTGCCCTGCCGATGTGAATGTACGAAATGTATTAGATCGTAGACAATCGGATCTCCAAGTTAGAATTGTGGGGACCCAAGGACCGTGACATTGCAGCACTGGCAGAAATATTGTGGCGAGCCCGACAGATATTAGACAGGCCATTGTTACACAGCTAAATTGAATCGTACCCTCATTCTAGGTTATATTAGACTTCTGCGGGGCTTTTCAATTTTCCCGGCTTATAAAAAGAAGTTTGGTTTGATTTGATATAACCGGGACTTCACTGAGTCGCCGATAGTTCTGATTTCAGTTTGTAAAGTCGGTTTAATAGAAGTATTTTTTATTTGTAAAACTATCACGGACGATGCGATAAATTCTTTTTAAAGCTACCTATGGCCTTTTTCACTAATCATGCCTAAACCATTTCTAATCTTAAAGATGCTTAACATACCATAACACTTAAACTGACCCTTTACTTGTACTGTTAGGTGTCTTTTACAAGTTAATGAAAACCAATATGTCGTTAACCTTAGTTAGTTTAAGGGTTCATTAAAATTTAGAGGACTTTGGTAAAAAACCGGCTTTAGTCATGTCATATAGTTCATCTTCCTCATAATCGGTAGCGACAAAGCTTATGGACCAACTGATGGTAAGCAGTCACCGCAGCCATTGTCGAGTGCGAACACGAATTTGTTTTACCATGTTAGGCATGACGTCACTGACATGTCGTGATTTTGTTTACAAAATGAAAATTGGTTGTCAAATGTTAGACGTATCGATAGATGGGTATCGCCATGTAAAGTTGCATACATGGATTTTCCCATCATTGTATCTCATCTTATGTAATTATTCTCCTAATATGAATTTTAGCCCTAAAACTATAGGATAGTAAAGGATAGATATAGCTCTAGATGAGAACCTTCTTCTGTATTATTAGGTAGGGTTACAAACATAATTCTATTTAAGAACACGTTCTTAACTGATGAACAGACGTTCAATAGCATATTTACGTAACGCAATCACACGACTGACGAACAAATAGTAAGATCATTAGTATACAAGTCGCTATCAATTGAAAGTGTAATCGTAGAGTGCAACGGTATTATATTGATCCCTTTTCTGTGCAGGTTACACTCCCCCTTGTAAGTCTTCCATACTTCCCCCTGTCCAGGGAGCATTGGCGCAACTAGTTGCCATCGTATTTTACGAAACAATGCTTCTATAGCTCTATACAGTTCAATGGTCTAGAAATCTTTTCAAATCAAAGCTACAGTGAGGTGCTTTTACCACGATTTGTTTGAAACTCTAGGGGTTTTAAGGTGTAGTGGAGGCAGCTGTGTTTGAGCTGTCTAGATGTAATTAAATTATAATAAATTGAAAAAATAAAACGATTAGTTGATACGTTATCAGTAATTATGTTACGATTTTGAAATGGTTCAAGATTTCAGTGTCCCCAGACCTACCTTACAAAGTTCAATTTTCGAAGGTGGCTGTCCTGAGAGAAATTAATAGGGTACGAAGTGTTCTTAATATTTAATCATCTATAATTGAAAATTTTCCTTTTCTCGACGTACAATATTACATTATATATTCAAAGCATCAAAGCACTACAAACATATATAAAAAACCCAAAATAAAAAACAGAACCGCAAGTCCGCAATAGAAATTGAAATACTCGAACAGACGATGCATAAAATCAGCGCGGGACACCGTGGCCCGACACGGGCGAAGGAAAGAGGAGTGAGGGGAAGGGGTGTCCTAAGTCTCGATGCATCGCCGGTCCGTATCGCGTGTTTTGCCACGGTCACAACACATGGCATAGGATGTAATGTAATAAAATAAATCAGGTTTTCTAGATTCCCCTGGCAGTCTATACGGACTATGGATGGGCCTCTTCTACATACGAGCGGTTTGCTATTATCTCCACGGTTAGCAAACGAGTTGGAGATTGGAGTTTAAAAAGTGCAGATTTATCAGAGAGCGCTGTTGCCTGGTAATTGTGCAGTCCATTTATTAGTTCTTACGACACCCGCTAAAAGAATACTACTTACTAGATACGTAATAAAAAAAAACAATATTATAAATTCCCATAGCATTCGTGAAATCACCTTAGTATTAATGTTCAAAATCCATTCAGGCATTCTATTACACCCTGTACCTCATAATTGTATAGACATGTATTTTCACCGCTCTTAAGTTCGTTGTACGTCCACACTTGACGCCGCGAACGACGAAGCCGAGAACGTCTCCGTTCGTACTCAGCTCGTGTCGGTTCGTCTAGCGTAGTGGCCTTTAGACTTGTAGCCTCTATGAGGTAGGAGAAAAACGAATGTGGCGCTTTCATATATTTTTACAAGGTTGGCGTTGTACACTTTACTTTGAAATTATTTTTACAAATATTTTCCTTTCCCATATTATTCTGTAGAGAGTCTAGTCACCTGGTAAATGAAACGGCGATGCAGCAGAATATTTACTTTAATCTTTAAATTAATAGCTCAGACTGTGTGGTCTAAATTAATTTCGAAAGTAATTTGTAAACTTCAACTGGGCAGTCAACATATTATTCTACTGAACATTTCCAAACAACCGAGTTGCTCCTAAATTGAAATAACATAAAAATGAAAAGTATATTTAATAATTCAAGCATTTCATTTAATTCTAATTTAAATGAGAGAACTTTGCTTTAAAATATAACTTTTCCTCGACCATCTTTTAATTTGAGTTAGAGAGAAAATAAATCACTTCGTCGCTATAGAAGAAAAACTCAACAAGTGGATTTTAAATGCAAAGTAAATTATGATTTTAAAGAGGTTTTTTCTGTTCCGCGGTTCAGACGTACCTTAGGAAGGTTTTAAAGTTATCGGCACAATATTCGCATATTTTAAGATTCAGTAAAATAAACTTAGTTGAACAGGAGCGTTATTTAAATGAAGGAAGCGTGTGACAATGGGAGTGCTATTCGATTTAATTTACATCAAATCGTTCCGTTCGCAGTCGGAAGCTCGGAGCTATCGAATGTACTTACTCGAATAACTTCTGTATTTGAAGCGAGTCTAACACTCTTACGGTGGTTTCTGAATACCCGGAGCTAGTATTCAAACGCTACCGAAAATTGATTGATCCTGGTTAAGTGTACACTGTATTAAGTTGAAAGATTAGGGTTTTCAAATAGCTTATTGGGGATGGATTGAATGCATTATTCAATGCTTTGATTATTTGTGTTTTGAAGTTGTTAACAAAGAGAATAGTATGATGAATTATCAAAGGCTACGTCACCGTTGCTTCAAATAGTATTTAGCGACCCGAGGTGTTGTGGTATCTAATTGATATAGGTATATTAAGGTATGTGAACATATTTGGGTCACGGTGAAACAAAGATTAAGGTCAGGTGCAGAATACCGGCGCGTATGAGTAACAAACTATGTAGACGTATGAAGAAATTATGAAACCTGTTGTGTTCGTAGTATTAGATGTAGTATGAAGGAATTATCATACGTAGCTACTAGGGTCGTATTATTTTGTTACAATGTAGTTTCATGTTAGTGAAGTAAGTACTTGTTCTACATGATGTCAGTGATTTTCGTTGATTAGAACTTTTTTCGATGAAACACAACAACAAAAATTGGCAACTCGATGAATCGAAATGCGAAATACCGTGGCCAAGAGAATGTAACTTAGACTTAGGTCTAGATTATTTAATATTCAAACAATAAATATTACATTTTGCTTCTACAAAATGACTAGCTACGGATTACTATTTCCAACAAAATAGCGGTTGTCGACAAAGAGTAACAATATAACGACTGTTTGTTTCAACAGGGAATGAATTTATGATATCCCTTTCAACCAGCCCGGGAACTATGTTATTAGCCTCATGCAAAGAGGTTCCAAGAGTTATGTCCTGACTTGTTTAAGCAAGTGAATGACGGGGTACAATTGCAGTCCAGTTACTATCGATTTTATATCTTCTTCTGTCGGAATGTGTATGGTAATTTTATATGAGAACCTTCGATCAACAATAACAACTGAGAACGTAGTCACATGCCGTATAGCGAGCATCGATATTAAAAAGACAATTGACAGGCGCTATCTATTCTACGGAATCCAATGAATTATTGAATGGGCATCGGCTACTAACTAGGACATCAATATTAGCTGGAGTTGGTTCTTGATTGTTTTGTTGAATAAGCAATTCCTTTGATTTTTTAAATGACCACAATATGAATTCGTGTTTTTGTTTTAAGAGAAAGGTGACTTGTTAGTATAATGTGCATGTTTCTTCCGCTTATATTATGTACGTGTATACTGAAAATTCATACTTCATATTACTGGGAATTTTAAATGAGAACCTTAATAAAACTCCTTTCTGTGAGCGAAGCCACAGGACTAAAAACTAAAATGTCACGTTTTTAGTTGCTAAACGCTAACTTTCTTATTAGTTTACCGGTTATCTATATGAAGTACCTACCTACTTAGTTTTAATAATTTCAACAACATTTTAATTCTTCCAAATTAACTATTTATATTTTATAAACACTCCAAAGAAAACAGAATTTTCGAAAGCATTTTCTTTAACAGCACTAATAAACTAATCGAATTAATATTACTGATCATTTGGTCTTCTTACAGTATGAACCTTACTTCAAGATTCTTCAACATCAATTAATAAAATTCTAAGATTTTCTCGTCCCGATTGCCCTGTACAAAGTTACGAGGCAGTCACGGCATTTTTCCAAAGAGCTTGTAATAACCGGTCAAGGAGGTAACAACAGCGGCACTTGAACTCACATAATTTATTCAAACCCTCTGCCCTTTAAAACGAACCCCATCAAAAATGTTTTTTAAAAAGCCGTCACTTTTGTGAAAGTGTTTTGCCAATACAGTATTCAATATTGACGGTATAAAAAGCGCATTCCGACTGTCGTTAATTATGGACGGGCTGTTTCATCGTCTGATAACTTTTATTCATTTTGTCGGCCGTTCCGCAACCGTACTGAGGCAGAGCCTTAGCTCTTAGTTAACACTTATGTTAGCAAACAATTTTGGTGCAGTAACTGAAATGAATTAGTCATTCAGAAAGAATTGATGGAGGTAAATTTAGGAAAGAGGTACCGAGATGGAATGCACAGTCACGTCGGTTTGCACTAGGTGGACGTGTGTCGATCAGATTGACGGCGTATTAAAAAAGGGGCAAATTAAATGGGCCCATTAACGGGCGAGCATGCATGGAGAGATCGATAATGAGAGGCCATGGTATGCTAACGTTGGCCTGTTTGGGGTTCTATTACACCTACTTATAAAATGAAAACATCCGTACATCACACACAATCCGTTTTTACGGGATATAGATAGATAAACAGAATCAGAATGACGGATTAACGTTTGTACTACATTTAGATTACAAATTGATCTGTAATAAAATCTTCTTAATTCCAGTACGTCAGTAAATAAAATAAATATTATGTTAACATCAGCTAAATACCTAACAACAGTTGGTTCATTACGACTTAAATTGACTCCTTAACGTCGCCCGGCAGCGAGCGGCTAAGTCTTTAAATTGCATATTTCAGAAGCGTTGATTCAATCGAGTTTGCAAGGCTTCCCAGTAAAACCTTTTAAGATATTGCTTGGCTATTGTTCTTCGGGAATTAACGTCTAGAAATGCTCTCGTAATTAAATATGGCATCCGCTGGGACACGACTTAAAGTAAATACTAGATGTCAGTTTAGTTTTGACATGCTTAGGTGTACATAGATGCCATTTTGCAAGGAGTTTGTAGATGTTTCGAGTGTTTTGACTTGTAATACCTATATAGAATAATTGAACTTTAATTGCTAGTTACGAATGTAAATATTATACGTTTAGATATATAACAAAGATATAACGTATAATATAGGTATATAACAAAGATTTTAACTCATTTCACATTGTTTTTCACTTTACGTGGAATCTTATGAAACCTAAAATCATTTTTCAATCTTTATTATTAAGTAGGAAAGCTAATTAATAAACTTTACACTTTAAAACTCACTTCATTGCTCTCCTCTAAAGTCTTGGTGCTAACTAATCACATTTGCGTAATAATACCGAGAGCATTGAGTACGTGACATGATGTTTGAATGTTAGATTTAAGCTGGTAGATGCTAAGCGTTGTGGATACGCCTCGAACGCCCGTATCAAAAATTACTTCCTCAATATTTTGTCGGCCATCTTTCCACACAATATTACTTACAAGCCCCTCAGCCTGATGACAATTTTAAATAAAAACATTTTGAACATTTTCCTCTCATATTGTTGGCAGCCTGTCATCCTTCCGTATCCATTTCCTAGCGAACGTCGAGTCTAGACAAGAATTTAAGAAAATTCTCCTTAAAGTTAGCAGCAAAGCTTCTAACAAAATATCGGTGTAAAAAGGTGAAATTTTTCGTGATTTTGAGAAGATAGAACAAGAATTTTTCGTGTTTTGTTAATTGAGACATTTCTAGTAAGTAATCACGTGGATCGTTGGCTAAGCGTGTATCTCTGTACGGTTTTGCTATTAGGTTAACTGCTTTCACCGTCCTTGAGGTTAAACGAGCAACATTAAACTGAACAGTTTACTACTGGCTGAAAGCAACGAGCTCTGAGCTTTTTAGCCGCGCTCGAAACATTTTTGTGTTCCACAAACGGATTAATATGACATCATTACCCTTTTGGGGTTAATGCTAGCATTACATGGTACACTAAAGTTCTATGTGATTATCCCCGTGTAAAGAAAACTGAATCACATTATCATTGCAACTTCATTTATTTATTTATTTATTTATTTATACTTTATTTCACACATAGAAAAAAATTGTAAGCATTTCAATAGTAATTTGAGTACAATGGGCGGTCTTATCACACGCGGCGATTTCTTCCAGACAACCTTTCGATGGAATTTTCATTCACATCTAGTTTAGAAAACCAGTTATCAAAAAGTTGTATCTGGCCATTATATTATTTATATTTTCATTAAACAAGGTTTCGTAAAAAGTTTTGCTCTTAAGTAACATTTCAAAGCACAGCCCTGTATTTCTTTTTTAATATCAAACAAGTCGAAAAGTTACCTAAATCAACACAAACAATAAAATTGTTGGCAAATAAAAAAAGTTAATTTAACAGTAGCCACAAACAAAACATCCCTTTGTAATTCGTTAGTCAAATGAATAAAAACAAAAGAGCATTAAATTTCACATTCAGTATTTCCTATTTGGCTCTTTGTAGATAACAGAATTTGAAAGAGAATGACATTTTATAATCCATTGAAGCGGGCCGCTGGGCATATGAAGTGTGGTTACCGCAGGCTTTACCCGTCCGAACATTTTACCGCACACAAAATACTAGGCTAAACTTTTCAAAGTGTTGAGCACCTTCCTACTTCATAATTGGAATAGTCTGTTGTCCAATTTGTAACATTTCGAAAATGAATAACGTTTTTATTGCCAACGCTTAGCGGCGGGTTTTTTAAACGGATCGCTTTGATGTTTCGACGATCAAAAGGCTGACTGAAAGTTAAAATTGGTTTGATGAATTTTATCTAACGGATGGTGGGAAATATGAAAGTTTGAAATGAAGTGTTTTAGTGTAGCAGTTGCTTGTTTTGATAACGTTTTCAATGAGTGTATTGGAGATGTGAATACAGTCACATCATTTGACTTTTTTAGGTACACGTAGCTTTTTGTATTCTTTGTATTAATCGAATAACGCTAACGATCGAATCGAGTAACGCTATCATACGATAGAGTTACTAATGAAACGTAGAATTAAAAACCAGCCGTTTTGGAATAAAGCGTTCCTGCTCCAGTTCAGGTGAAACACTCGGAGTTAAATAGAATCGAGCGTCATAAGTAGCGTCTATTGTATAGATCCATACTATTTGATTAAATCAGTGAATTCAAATAGTTGAATTCTAGAATCCCGTCCGACAATTTGCTTGGTTTCGTTAAGCGTTGGCTGTGGCGCACAATAGACCGGTCGGCGCCAACGCTTCGTACTAATTCGCGTAACTACGCTTTTCCAATGTTCCCAAACTTTAATTGCTTTGTCATTTGTTGAATGCTATTGTCAACCTTAGAGGCTATTGTTGTAGGATTAAAATACCGACGGGTGTTGTAGTGCTCAGGATCGTGAGTAATCAGAAAAGCTGCTTCATTTGAGAGTTTGAGTGTCGAGTACCGGGGGTTGGGTAAACCATTGATAATTAGCGGGATACGTTTCTGATGCCGTCGCTGCAGTAATTAACATTTCGTGGCGCACCTTTGCATTAAAACAATGATTTATTACAACCGCTCCGTCTACACTTCAGTTTGCATTTACGCAATGAATTCAATTGGGTATCAAAATTAAAAAGCCAAATTAAAAAATATTAGTCACGCATTTTTTTTTATTTTCTCGTATAAAGTTGCAATACTTAGATAAAATGGCGCTAAGTTTAGGAGTTAGATCGTTAAGTCTTATCGTCCTACAAAATGTGGCACGCTGTGACGTCACACGATATTTCAAATTAATATATCGTCGAAAGGATTTAATTTTTTGAGAAAAGAAAAAACACGTGTGTAAAGTTTTAAATTAATGTATCTGACGGACAATAAAAAAAAAGGAGACGACCCTATTCTGTTTAAATTTAATAATGATAGAAGTTCTTTTATAAAGTTTGATTGATTACATGTTCCACACGTTTACATATTGAAATTATGATATTTTATAGAAGTTACAACACCTGTATATTTTATAGAAGTTATAACCCCATATTGTGAACATGTGACCCGATGAAGGTCGTGGAAAGCATCTAGTCTATGTAGGTCGACCAAACCATTGATCTGGAAATTATTACGGAAAGATATATTTTCAACAGTGGATGGCACGTGGCTGACATAATAATGCGAATGATAATAATAATAATAAAAAAAATTAGGAAACACATAACATAACATCACGTCTTTGGTGATGTAGACCTACTTTTCACCTTTTCACTATTTATGTTATGAGTCCCATATAATAGGAGGCGAGCCTATTGCCATATACCGGGCACAATTCCAGACTCCGTGCTACTACTGAGAATTTTTATGAAAATCCCGGTATTACTTTGAGGCAGAATTTTGGAAAATGTTTAGTAATATATTTATATATATGTATATCAGAACCCACTCATTAACTACAACTACTTAATTCGTTAAACTGTCTGAAATGCAACTAAATGCATTATATCGTACAAAGTCTTTTAACCACATATTGTGTCATTTGAATACTCATACATTATAATCACGCATTATCATAAAATTAAATGTATAATTACATACATAACGTTAAACGTAACCATTACTATAAATGTATGGCAAGGCTTCAACACACAATCCCATATCTATGCAAAATAAGAACGAACGAACTATTATGTCTGTTAACTTGCACTGAATTATGCAAGTTCATCGAGAGTCCTGAAATTCAGCTAACGGCTGCAATATTCCATTGTATTCTAACGGGGAGGAGGCGGAGCTTCCACGGCCAGTGGGCGGAGCCTCCCATCGTATCATTTTCAGTTTCCCATGAAAATATTTTGAAACTGAATATTTCAGTAAAGTCCTGTCAACTTGTCGGTTTCTATATTTCGTCTGCAATCCGTATTTATATTGTTCGAAATACGGTAAACTTTCGTAATAATGTCCAATGTTAAAACCGCAATGGTTAAATATTTCGTGTAAATTCACTGTTTATTTTAGTATGATTTTGTTTTCAGAGCATTCGTATTCGTAGGTCTTGTATAAAGTTATTCTGAATGTGGTTTAAGTAGTCAATAAAATTTCATATTTCGATTTTCTATAAAATAATTGGTTCGTAATAAGCACCGCCCGCCGCCCTCTCATTATTTCAGTGGAAGGATAAGGAAAAATTTCGCGATATTTCTATATTTATGGTATAAGCCGGTAAACGAGCAGACGGATCACCTGATGGTAAGCAATTGCACTTGGAACACTAGAGGCGTTACAAGTGCGTTGCCTTTCCCATTAGGAATTTTGGGATTGTTTGGGATTCAGGGATTGGGGAGATTAGCGGAACCGGTAATCTCACTGACCCAACGAAATATAATGCAAACGTTGTTTCACATCGGTTTTCTGTGACGCCGTGGTATCACTGCGGTCGAGCCGACACATTCGTGCCGGAGTATAGCTCTCTCACACTTTACATTCATAACGATCAATTTAATTAATATGACCTACCTATGTTTGCAATAAATAACTTTGACTTTGACCCTTTAATTAAAAAGTCCTTGTATAACAAAGTTAATAAACCAAAACACCCATCCATAGCCTTAAGCGATTTCAGTTGTATCGGGCTTGAGCTACTTGGACTTATGAACGTCATGCAGCCGCAATAAGCAGCAGTTGCAAGAAAACTGATTTTTACGAGTCCCGGTTGTGGCCCGAAACTCATCGAGCGTTCTAATATAGATATGTTTTTATCTCTCGCGACCGAAATATCTCTCTCTCTCTCTATACAGAAAGAGAACTTAAATTGCTTGTTGATTATTCAAGGTATCATTTGTAATTATATTTTTTTATACCATGAGATTGGCAAAAATGAACACGGCCCACCTGATGGTAAGTGGTTACCGTGGCCTATGAACGCTTGCAACATTTGGGGCATTAAACGCGGCTTGCCGACCCTTACTGGAGACGGGGTGAGGGGACGTGGTAGCACTCTGAAGCATGGCTCACCCAGTCTTGAATTGTTAGTAATGTTTAGAAGAAAGTCTTTTTTGAAATACTTGAATTCGTAGGTCCTTTTCCTTTGTGTGAATGCTAGTCTCCCAATTACCTCCTCTCCCCAGTCCCCTCAATCTCCAAATCCTCAACAATCCTCAAATTCCCAATTCACAAAAGTCCGGTTTTGCACTTGTAACGCCCCTGGTATTTCGGGTGTCCATGGGCGACGCCCATTGCTTACTATCAGGTGATCCGTCGTTTCGATTACCGGCTTTTACCATAAAATAAAAATAAAAATAAAATGTCGTATGAAATTCACTACTGTACAAAATGACTATCTAGTTACAATGATACGGATAATTGTTTCTTAATAGTTAAGATTTTGACTGTCAATAATAGAAATCTGTTGCAGGCAAATGAGTCACCGGTGACGTCTACGGTTATAGTTGAGTATGTTTCTATTCCTATCTTGGTTTTTCTATAAAAGTGCATATTTATTTTGTTCTATTCATTCATATCTGTATCTCTGTATCGCATTCATTCACACATCGAATGTCATTGTCATGTTCAGCCATACAAAGTAAAGGGGATGAAAACTCATCCATTCAATGTAGTTAAAAATAGACGGTCATTCATTGACGCGGAGTCATGTGTAAACACGAGCTATTTAGTGAAAGTAGCACCAATAATAGCAACTAGGTCATACATTACTGACGAGTTTGCAAGCCAACACTTCGTGTGTTACCTCACTTTGAGCACAACTTGCGGCAGTTTAAAGTTACCCAAGTTATTACCGAACGATGCGGTGGTCAACCGTGTTAATTTTTACACTAACTCTTGTTAGACCTTTGGACAGTTATTAAAGAGTAATTACCTAGGTCTGCGGCGAAACGTGCTAACTGATAATTTGTTCGTTGTTAGATCGGTTTTTGTTGTGTGTCTTCTATATTTTGTCTTTAGCTCTTCTGTTAATTTTTTGTGGTCTGAATGAAGTGATTTTTAATTTGCTTATAGAAATGGTCTATTGTAACCGTTAGTTTGTAAAAGGTGTCCGAGGTTACTTATCTTTCTAAAATTACTCTTCTCTGACCAGAGGAAACAGCGTATTTTTGTTTACCTCGTAACTTTGTCGTACAAAATATTTATAAATAACTAAACAACTTTATTATCTTAAAGAAAAACATCTGAAAGCTTTTAATATTTGGAAAAAACGCTACAAAATATTCATTCGCTGTAAATTGTAATTATCGACTTTCTTCTTCATTGTTAGTAAGTGATTGATGTTGCTGTTACGCTGAGGGCGAAATTAAGTATAAACTTAATAAATAAATATCACGCCGCGAGATATTGTACCGTCATCCTTACTTTTAGTTATTTTGTTATGTAAGATATTGTGAGAGATATGGAGTGGTTGCTTTTATCGTTAGGTATAATGTCGCGTCTAATACTTAATATAAAATAACTACACTCATAAAAATATTTATTCACTTGCCGTAGCTAAGGTCGGATAATACGTAATGTGTTTTTAACTTTATTTTCTTCTTTATACAAGCTATTTCTGAATGTAAAACTTGAAGCGATTGCCCTTCGAGTCTTGCACTTAACCGTTAGTTTGGACTCATTAACCATGTACCTTAGATAATTTATTTATTTATTTATTAAAGGCACATCAACAGTATACATATTATACACTAGCCATAACACAGTTGAATACAAAATTAAAAATTCTGATATGCATACCAGTGACAGATGTACACAACACTCATGGGATCATAAATTCCATGTACAATTATATTAGTAAAGACAAAAAAAAATCAAAGCAAACAAAAATAAAATAACAATAATAATTAAAGCAATCTAACACTACTTAAATGTTTTAACTACTTTATTCCTAAACACGTGAAGCGAATCGTGAAAGATGTCCAAGTCATCCGAGTCCCCGCAACAGTCGTTGTATTCTGAGCATATTCGTCGTAGTGGTGAGTTTTGTGCTACATTAGTGCGACAAAGAGGAATACGAAATGTTCGAGTCACTGGGTGTCTCGGGACTCTCCGTGGTACCGAGAGGGTGATGCAATTAACAAGTTCATTGCAATCTATATTACCATTGATGACCTTGTGTAGGAAAGTTAGGTCGTGTGTTTTGCGACGATGGTGTAGTGTGTCCATTTTGAAATATTGTAGTCTCTGGCTATACGGAGCTCTATGAGACACGCCGGAAGAATCATTGGCCACATACCTAGTAAAGGCTCGTTGTATACTTTCAATTCTTTGGGATTGTATAGTATAATGTGGGTTCCAGACGACTGAGGCAAATTCGAGATGACTTCGTACTAACGCATCAAACAGAAGCTTCTTCGTTTGCACCTGACGAAATGCCCTCGTATTTCTTTTTATGAACCCAAGCATTTGAGCAGCTCTTTTGGTGATGCCATTGATGTGCGACGTAAAGCTCAACCTACCATCCAAGGTAACACCCAAATCCCTAATTTCACCGACCTCCTTTAGTGCTGTCCCGTTGATATTATAATTCGATGGTATGGGTAGTCGCTTTTAATGTGGCAACACTTTTCCGCATTAAGAGTCATGCCATTGAACAGACACCAGTTCTGAATGCTGTTAAGATCAGACTGTATCAGATTAACGTCCATCGAGGAAGTAACAGTCTGATATATTTTAAGGTCGTCTGCGAACAGAGAATATTTCGAATGTTTAATGTGATTTGTGATATCATTTATAAACACAGAAAACAATACCGGTCCAAGATGCGATCCCTGAGGCACACCAGATTCAGCATAGTACACTCTTGAATCATAGATACACCCTTGAAAGAATAGATATTGGACGATAATTTTTAACATTGTTTTGTTCCCCTTTTTTGTATATTGCCACAATTCTAGCTTTTTTCCATTCGTCAGGGTACACCCCTTCATCCAACGAACGGTTGTACCTCTATATTATGGATAGGGGCAACGCAAGGGCAGAGCCACAACGTTTGATGAATACGGTGGTATAGCATCTGGGCCAGCGCCCTTCAAAACATCCAACTGTTTTATTTTTTCATACACTTCCTTCTCACCAAAACGAATACTGGATAGAGTTCTCTGTACCGAATCCGAAAATAGATTCGGCGAGGGTATAGAAGTGTTTGTGCTGTAGACAGAAGAGAAATGGTTTGCGAATAAGTTGGCTATACCTGGACCGGTATCCTCACATGCACTGTTATGGTGCATTATTCCAGGAAGCGACAACTCCCCGCTGCGCTTATCGCCAACATATTTCCATAAAAATTTACGATTCTTCTTTATGTTGCTCTCTATTTGTGTTATGTATTTATTATAAGAACATTTCATCTGCTTATGACATCGGCCCCTAAGAATTTCATACTCCAATTTGTCGCGTGGGTTTTGATACTTTAAGTATTTTAATCGCGTCTTATGTTTCTCAGCTAAGAGACGAATCAATCCGCGACTGAACCATGGAGGAAACTAGATAATCAAATAATCACGTCTTTTATCTCTAAAATGGTAGACAGAGGTGCAGATCATCACATCACTTAATGCCATTGTAGAGGTACAATGTAACACCCACTTTCACTATTTATTGCCATATATCGGGCACAATTTTATACTCAGTGCTACTACTGAGTTTCTTTTTTAAATCCAGTAGTACATACGACCCGGTAATTAACTCGTCGAGTACAGTCAATAGAGACACAATTATAGAACAATAGGTTGCGGTCACCGGTGACCGCTTGGTGTTTGACAGTTTAAACCCGAGACACTGACAACGAGGCAGTCCTCAGGTAGACTTGTTAATAATTTGAAATAATACCACTACATTTTCCTCGCTGTCTAACGTGCCGATGCCGATAAGGGCTTTACTTTTTTATAATCAAAAGTAAAATAGTAGTTTTCAAAATGATTCTTATGCTTTCGAAAAAAGGGCTATTTGATTGGCACTTCATTATTTTCTGGATAGCTGTGTCTTTTCTATGGGTACAGTTCCCGAACGATTCGACACTTTAATGAACTTCGTGATTGCCGTACTGTGTTAACCTTCTAGAAAGCAATTTCCCGTTTACGGGTTCGTAGAATGTAGTTACCCATTCTTTGGGGAGTATAAAATTAATGTTATATTCGTTTGTTTGCTTAACCTATACCTAAACTATATTGAATCGGTACATTGTACAATTTTCGCATTGGTTGTTTAATTAATACCTACTTGTAGGATTATAGAGGTATAATTTGGGGTAATTTTTATAACGACTTGGTCGTTTCTAACCATTAAATGTTTCATAGTTGTAGTGTAAAACTACTATTATTGTTTATTATGACGAGACTTTTTTAAGTTTAAGTAAGCAGCACATTTCATACTTGTTTTAATAAAATTCGCGGGTTACTCACGTAAAAATACTGAGAAAAGCTCTACTAGTTTCGAACCACAGAGGGGTTCTTCCTCATGAGCAGCGTGCGCGGTCGCGTCGATGTTGCGCAGCCTAACGATACTGACTTTCATTTTAACATTAATAGCGACTACACATTTCAGATAGTGAAAAAAATCTATATACCTCTAAAAAACATCAAAGGTAGTGAAAAGCCAAAAATTCATAAATAGATTGTGCCTATCCAAGTATTCACCACAGAACGAGATACCCATAGCTTAGTAATTCTATATTTACTACAAAGGCAAGAATCAAGCTATACATAACCAATTTATCGTGGTCTCGCTTTGTAGGACGTTTCCAACAATGGACGACTAGTTTATAGTGGTGCCGTATACCTTGATGTGCAGCGGAACGGTGGCAGTTAATTGGGTTCATCCGGTTGAGGTCGGTAATCAATACACGTGGCCCTGGTAACGTGTGCCGAAACATTAACTACTGCGTAGCCATACTAAGGCTTGAGACTTCTACACTTACCTATATATACACCCTAAAAGTAACTGAATAAATCTCTTGTATCAAGTATTTTGTGTCAGATAAAATATCAAAGATTTCATCCAATCATTTATTTCGTTTAGATCAATAAGGCACATTGCAAAATGTATAGTGTCAGTCTGACGATCAATTCTCTTGTCTTCCAAACCAGGACGTTAAAAAACAGGCGGACTTAATGTCACTTGGAAATTGATTGAGGCACATGTCAGTGGGTTGTATATGTGTGCGTGTGTAATGGTCGAAAATGACAGATGTCCTTCGTTTCAATGTGCGTATGTCTATAGTAACCAGGTGCCACAGTCGTATGTCTTTAATTCTAAAGTGTAAGTTCCAGTAGAGTAGCAAGAAACTCCATATCCTATATCTTCAAAATAATTTACATTACGAAAGAATACCTCAATTTCCACAAGCATCATTTTGTTACCTCATACGTTTGAGTACAAATGTTTGAAACCTTACTATATTTCAGTACGACATAACCACTCGCAAAGACTTTCATTTGAAAGAGGCTTTGTTCAATTTGAGAGAATGAAAAGGGTGTTTGCAAGCGACGCTTGCCGCGTACGTAATTGGCTTAACACAGCGCCTTACGTTACACAGGGAATTTAGTCAACACTTGTCTGTATGCGAAAACTAGTTGCTTTGTATTTTGTACACAATTTTATACCGCTTTCATAACGACAACATTTTGTTTGGAAATGCAATGGAATGGAGCACAAATCTCTTTTTCGTCTCGAAAGATTTGGTTATACTTTATTTCTGTATTAGATATATTGTCGCGATAAATGTTAGATGTGTTACGTAAAATGTAATTTTGTCATATCTAAAAGATCTCCTTTGCATATAAAAAACCTTGAAAGTAACAAACAACAGCGGTTTTACTCTTTATATTCGCGGTAAGAGGTTTTGTTTGTAGCATTGTAAATAAAATATGGTTCGAAATATGCAAATAAATACAACATATTTCTTATGTTGAATTGTGGAAATAAGAACATTCCCTACAGAGCGAAATATCAATCAAACGAGTGGATAGGATTTAAAAAGTTTCAGTGATAAATTGCAGATTCCCGCCTGGCCCTTGTCGAACGATGAATGGCCGTTCATAGCGCTGACAGCTGTCAATTGGTGCCAAAAATCCATAGATATTATAAACGTGGAGATGAAAATGTAAAAATATTTTAGTCCTATATTTATGATACGGTAAAATATTTATATTTTCAAGCAAGTCTTGAGAATCCTTCATATTTTGTAAGCCTATCTTAAGTTTTGGATATAATATTGCATATTACGTATGTATTATTAAATGCTTGCAACTTGCACCACAGGCCAACGGAACAAGAAACTCATCTCATAACAGTTTCCAATAAAACAAACGAGTAGTGAGACGCGATTGATTGCTGTACTGCTATTTGCTTACATTGAGCCGCCCCCTCCACTAGTAATTACTATATTCTTGCACAGAGTATTAATATTTGATAGTGCTTTGTTTACTCCTTCCACGCCGCATGATCGGAACTTTGATTGGCGATTCAAGCGGACGATGATTGGCCGATTGTAGACTACAAAGAATGCGCAGACAGACTGCGTAGTGTCCTGCCTTGCTATTGAATACTTATCTACTCTTTATAGTACATTATAGTACATTCATTTACGATTTGTGTTTGTTGTAACACATATAAATACGGTTTAAAAAGACATTACACAAAATAAAACACATTTTCACTCTAAGATGAGAAAATGTTTTGTTTGAGCAGTCTATCACCACGTTATAACTAAGTTTAAAACGGAGATGCTCTTATATTTGTGACTAACAACTTTATATTTTCCTTTGATGAAACGAGATGTCTTCAAGAATACGCTAAAGAACGCTTACTTACGAAGTTTCAAGCGCTTTATTGTCAAGTGTTGCGCAGACGAAGTCTGAAGCACTTTAATGTTTTATCTAAAGTAGTTTTTCTTTTGATGATGCGAGCTTGGTCGCACGTAAGTAGATACACTTATAAACACAGCCTTTGATAATTTCTATACCTGCTTCTCAAGTTCTCATGCTTCATTAGGCTTACCGTGCATGTTTGATAAGAGTATATTCAAACTGAATAAATGGCTAGTCATTTTGAAAATAGTTCTATTTGAGCTTATACTTAATAGTCTGTACTTAAAGACGACTCATAACCTTTAAGTTTAGTAATTGGTCACCTAGCAACATTTTCGTCAACAGTTGTACCTACGGTATTACATTGTTGGTTTTAAGACCCAAGTGACCAGCCAATAAGGCGGCGGCGTGGCGTGGTCTACCCGGTCAGGCGACAAGTTAACTTGGAACAAGTTTAGTGCTCTGGGCTCAAAAGACCACGGATAGCGTGATCCGAAACTTAATATTAGCCAACTTTACTAAACTAACATTTGCTCACATATTAGCATCACAAAACGCGAATGAACGTTGCAAGATGTTGAACTGACAACTGAGAACTGAGTACATTATGATGATGAGTGCTTGCTAAAATGTTTGACTCTAGCACTATGTCTTTTGTGTAGAATTAACCTAGTTATGTAACACTATTTGAATAACTTTAATTTCTTCGATTTCTTGTTATGTTATGTATGAAGTTTTTAGTACGTATAGGAAAGTGAAAGACATTATTTCGAATTATAGATATCGTATATTTCTATTACCTATACATCCATAACTTATACAATACAATAAAAATGAAATTACCGAATGATATGCGTAAAAGTACTTTAATTTAGTTCGACAGCGACGATTGATGAATGAATAAAGTTCAGACAATAAGGTCTTTAATGCTTTGCTATCAAATAAGAATTGGTTCACGTATAAAGGAACAAAATTGTTTGATGTTATAGTAATATAAGCGTTATGATATGTAGTAGTATTTTCGAGTTATTTATGGCTTGTTGGATATGTCAATTATCTATAAAGTTGGATACAGTCATTATATTTGATGTGCTACGACTTAAAGGCGCCTCGAGAGGGTTTTTACACTCAGTACGCAGATATGAGATGCGCACATTATTCCTTCAAAGTGATGAATAAGGGTAGAGAAATATACAGGTTTTTTAACACTAAACCCTTTTACAGAAATGAGTTCTAAACAGAAGTAAAGAAGAAGAAGTAATTTTTTTAAGGTATTCATTCAGAGAGTGATGTGAGATCATATTGAAACTGTTAATTTAGTGAAGTATGTGACGTTGAATGAACGAACGAACTGCTGTTTAACTATATTATTATGTTAATTGATGAGTTTATTGACATATTATTAGGGGCAAGAGAATGTGCTATCCATATCACTTATTATCATATTTCCTTTGAGGTTTCCCAAAACTTGTCCACACCTTAAATCGTCTCAATTTTAATAGTTTCCCAATCAAAGGTAATTCGGGCCGATCATTGGGCAGTTTGCCATTTAAGGCTGACCCTATTAACAATAGGGTTTACATAAGACAGGTTCTAATGGCGGTTATCGAGCTGGATTAGTTTGATCAATTAAAGGCTATCGATCGCGGTCAGATTTGCTTTATTCTTGGAATCTCAGACCGAAGGCTCTAATGGAAGTATTTTTGTCACAGTCTGAGAGTGAAATCGGATTTTAATTCGATATTGTAAAGTGCCTCTGATTTGTTTTTTTTTTTTATATGATGGTTGATGATATCTGTTTCGAGGAACAGATTTATATAACGCGTTTAATAATAAAGGTTTGTTTTTAAATTTGATAGCTTTCATAATTTTATTTCAACGTGATTTTAACCTGAAAACACTTTGATTTAGGATATTAGTCGTATTTAACATCTAAACAAGAACTAATTTACCTTAATTGTATGTATGTATGTCGTCAGGTAAAAAACGTAGTTTTGTATTAAGATTAATACCCGCATGTGTGTTTAAGTAGCTTCAGTTACAAACCATTTGATTGGCTTACAGACGCTGAATCAATATGTCACCGCAATTTTAGAGGTATTGAATGTAACTAATTGCTTGCATAGTGCTCTACATTCTCTGGAATGCAATTAGCCAAACATGATGCACGCTAGCTGTTCTCCCGACATTTTGTTGAGGTAGGAATTACTTGCGAAGAACATACATTTAATAATCGTAATGGCGAATTGTTTAAGTGTGTAAATTTTAAAGTTCATTGTTTCATTTACATATCTCTTAATTGATTTGTCTATTAGATATAGGAATTTGACACGTTTTATGTGGAGCTGACGGCAAAATTCTATCTCTAATGGATAAATCTATCGATAGATAAGTGTTTGAAAGTAGTCATTTATAAATAAAATGTTTTGTTCTTCTTCTTAGCGTTATCGGAAAATTAAGATGTTTTTCTTGATAAAATGCTCCTGGAGGCTGTTGATGTTTACACTGACAGTAAACGGTTTGTTTTAGTTTATCCAAGGGAGTGTTTATTAAGTTGATCTTTTCTTAAGAACAGCGTGGTGTGAGCTGTTTTTCTCAGCGTAGGTAATAGTATTTTGATTACGTTACTAACGTGGTTTGCCGCCTGATGACATACATGGTCCTTGAAAATTGGGAAATAAATAATTGTCGATTTCCTGACTAAAATACTAAACATGCGTTTTAGATATACGATGAAAAGACAATTGGTTTTAGAGCATTGTACGACGGATTTTTTCGCGCTATTTACGATTTAATTAAACTAAAGGTTTCATTCTACCGATAAGAATTCTGTGATTACTTTTCAATTTCGCTGTTAATTGAATACGATAGAAATTCCGTCTTTTTATTGGAGTAGTCTAGTCGTAAGTATTCTATGATAGTTATTTAATAACCGTCGTCATTCCGTCGGTCATTCAGTATCGGGAATTCTGATATAGCTCCTCATTCCTCTTTGGCTGGGATACTATTGAGTTTAACCGATTGAACACGATTTAATCGGTGTTTCGTGTCTAACCAATGCCTCGATTTCTATTCAATCGGAACGCTGCGCAGTTCCGACGAGTTACCAAGCAGTGTAGTGCTGCTTCAATCTTTGTTAGTAGCCATTCAAATGAATGAAGTTAATCGCGCAAGAGATGCAATCTATTCCAATATTGAACTATGTTGTGCTTTTTAAACTGTTTCGCTAGTATTTTGGCGGTACAATTTGAGCTACCGGCGCCAATGTTTAGCTTGAAAGACTTTTTGGGTTGGTTTTTAATTGTGGTTTGGGAATGAAAAATAGATAATTTAATACTTTGGGACATTTTAGGATTTGAAAGGTAAATAATAAGTGCTTTTCCTTGTTATTATATTTGTTTTACGGGCATGGCTATAGCCAATATACAGACGCATTAAGAAAGCTTATAACATGTCTTGAAGAAATATATGTTCTTCAAGTTTGATCTCTTAAATATTGTGTGTGTGTGAACTTGTTGAAACCAACCGAAGGAAAGGAAATTGCTTTCAAAAATAAAATGAAAAGAAACAGTAAGGTGTGTCAATTGGGTATAATTTTGTGTAATTTGTAGTCATTCACTAACGAGATATCTGGCTTAATTATCTCGTACAGAAAGTAAATAAGAGTGAAACAGAACCTCAAATAAACGAGTCAGCAAATATCAATGTGGGATAATGCAAGAAAAACGAATAAGATATTTTTCGCGCTGCTATGCCAACGGGATTACCGAAGACGCGGCCTGGCTTTGATATTCTTTTTACTTATTCTCTGATAGCATTCGTCCGTGAGTGGCCTTTTCATTCGAGTATTTTGTTGCTCTTTCCACTGATAACTTTTATAGATGGAATGAAATGTACGAATCAATTTTTAGGCTTCCATTTTATTGGACGGATTAAAACGCTCATGCGTCGCTCTAACACTTTTATTGTTTAAATCCAAAAGGCTATTCAAAAACTAGACGACGCGCGTAATAAAAATAAACTGAAAAAATTAAATGCAATCGGTTGTTTAATCTGGTCCGTAGCCGTAGAGGGATACACGAATGTTTTTCAATTAAATTAAGTGAGAGTATCGAATCAATTTTGTAAATACTGGATAATTTGTGGTAACCGCGTAACTTTTATTGTTTTCCTTCAAAATGTTAAAAGCCACTGCTTAATGTGTTCTAAACAGGTAAAGCAGAGGTTAGGGGATTTATACTGATATGTGAATTGAGAAGGTTTCTTTGCTAGGAGAATGGGTTGGTTATCGGTGAAGTATTTTCCATTGGCTCATACAACGCACCTAGCGTTTAATGGTACTGGGACCGAGTTTTGGCAACGTTGGGTTATAAAAAGGCAGTCGTAGCGCGTTGCTCGTACTTAATGATGTTTGCCGCGCTGAAGGCGTCACTGATTTGGCACCGGGCCAACTTCCTTGAGCTTTTGTGACATCAGCGTGCAACTGTTGCTCAACTGTAGTTATATCTCGTACCTAAATGGTAAGAGAAGACTGTTGCTTGCTTCCGAACTTTATCCTTTTCTTATGCTTTGCCGTGACTCAAAATTTAACTAATCACCATGCCAATTAACACTGTTCACATAAATTTTGACTAAGATACGTATTCAATATTAAAAAGTCGCACGCGAAGCTTTGGATGATTAAATGAAATTCGCTAGACATGAGACAGTCGCAGAAAGCACAAGTTAGGAGCAAGTTCGTAAGTGTGTAGGTACAATTTATTTATGATGCAAAGTTGTTGACCGTCGGCGTCGCGGTCGCGTGCTGGAGCGCGGCGTCGCGCGGGACCTTGGCACTAGTTGCGGCCGTGTGGGGCCTTGACATCAGCGCGCGACCAGAGCTGTCACCTGCGGAGGTTCCTTACCGTTGTAGAGGAGCGTTGGCTCGGGGTCTCTGGGAGAAGGACCCGGGGCGGTGGCGGCGGGCGCGGGGCTGCGGCCGCGCCCCTCGCCAACCACGTCGATCTCCTCGTCAGACTCCTCGGCCAGCTCCGCCGCAGGGGCCACCTTCCACTTCTTGGCCATGAGGCAGCGCGGCATGGCGGCGCCCGCATCGGCCTCAGCGCGGCCGCATCAGCGAGAGACAGACGAACAGAGAAAAAGAGAGAAAAGAGAAAGAGCGGCGCCCCGGGCGAGCGGCTTAGCGGGCGATCGCGCGCGTCCTCTTGCGGTTGTGGGGAGCTGGTGTGAGGGTAGCGCTTTATATAGAACGCGGGGTGTTGCGCGCGCCGCCTCTTCGATCGCTGGGAGCGGAGGGGTGCTCATACTACCCCGCACAAACTTTGCTCGCAGCGCCAACTTTAAGCGACACTTGACGGGACGAGCACCGAACCCCACACACGATCAACCAGTGGTCTCTAGTTCACCCTGAACACACGCGACTTGCCTCGATAACACGCTGGAGATAAGCTTATGGATATAAGCTTATCTAAGCGCAGAGAAAATCGCGGCGCTCAACTTTTCCAGACATTCAATTGTTTTATTTACTTTCAAACAGTTTGTTTGAGTAAGTAAAGAAACATAGAACTCAGCAAATGCATTTATATCACTGTAGATACAAGCTAAAGTAAAGGTATTGGCTGTTGGAGTCATATATTTAAATGGTTTTTAAAGTTTAGTAGTTGGAAATATTAATTTTAAAAGTTTGCAAAAGTTTTCCGGCGCGCGGCGGAAAGCTGGAAAATGTTCATGTTTCTTTAGAATTGTTATGACATGGATAGTTCTTGTGCAGGGTAGGTAGAAAACAAGGTTAAGTTAATAAAGCGTGACGTGTATTGTTAGCTAAAGGCGAGTTAGCTAAGATGAATGGTGAGCCGCTCAGGGCCTGCCTCCGACATCCCGAGGGACAAAGATAAGAAGCCCCTATAATACACTTATTTTTCATCGAGGCTGCTGTAATATTTTTATTGACAACTGAGCCACGCGCTGAAGAAGAAGTTTCCTCCAAGTTCATTGTTCCGTGCACTATATTACGAGTTATTTACTCACATATACATTTTAATTACTCATTTAAATGTCCTATATTAGTTTCGAAGCCTCAATTGTAATTTTGAATAACTTTCGAAATAATTTGAGAAGTTTTGAAAACTTTGCGGGAACTTTTTGATTGGTTTATTATAAGTGTTAGAGTATGGAATAAGTTACATTTGTTTAACGATGTAGTTTAAAATCGTTTTATTTTTTATTGAAAGCGTTTAGAAAGTGATTTGGGAAGTAATTATGTAATGTTGCAGTGCGGGATGAGGAGGTTGGCTGCTTGCCAGGTAGTTTAAGTAAAGGAGGGGTGGTAGTAAGAGAAAATCAAAGCAAATGTAATTTAAATACATGTACGTATAAACTTTTGTCCCCGAAGGGTAGGCAGAGGTGCACATTATGCCACTGTACAGTGTCACATCCACTTTTCGCTATTCATGCTATGAGTCCCATGTAATAGGGGGTGAGCCTATTGCCATATAGCGGGCACAATTCCAGACTCCGTGCTACTATTGAGAATTTTTTTAACTCCCAGTAATACTTTGCCCGACCCGGGAATCGAACCCGAGACCCTTTGCCCAGCAGTCGCACTTGCGACCACTCGGCCAACGAGGCAGTCGTACGTATACCTACTTATAAAAATCTCCCGTTCCTGAGTGATTAAATAACACCCGAAATTACTGGACGTAGTCAATTAAAATTGTCGTTTAAGCTCTTTGAGGAGTAGAGGAGTTAAAATAATTTGCTGTAGGTATATCGAAGTTTTAGGCGAGGATGTCAGTTGGCGGGCGAAAACGAAGTTTAAAATTAACTTTAAACAAAAAAAAGTGCCATTATCGAGCATTTCCCTGCGTGTGTTTGTAAACAACTCAACTCTATTTAGAGAATTTGCGACTGCAGTTCACTCGGCACTGTAGTAAATTTAAGCCGGTATTCTCGTACTATGTCATTCATTCGTTGATTCCAGTGAAACCGATTGTAGCTTCATTCAGTGAAGCCCTAATTTCTAGTTCAGTGTCAAGTTATTTTCAGAAAGTTCAAACACCTTTGACTGAATAAATTTCTGGATGAAGTTCTGGGTAATTTTATAGGAATAGTTCTTTACGAAGTCAGCAGGGCTTTGACGGTAAACTTTTAATCCTCCAGGCTAAGTATTATCATATGCTAAATGAACGGATTTATTAGACATCTCTTGTTAGTTTAAGGAGCTTTGTGGTGAATAGTTTTATGATTGCCATCGTAACTTATTTTAATAATACTAGATTCTCGTTCGATGAATAGTATACCTCAAGTGTTATTACAGAATATAATGTATCCTTTACTACTGCCGGGCAAGGGGTTTCGAGTTCGATTCCCGGGTTGAGCAAAGTACTACTGACTTTTAAAAAAATTGTCAGTGGTACCACGGAGCATGGAACTGTGCCCGGTATATGGCAATAGGCTCGCCGCCTATTACATGGGACTCATAACATAAAATAGTGAAAAATGTGTGTGTGGCATTAAGTGCCGTAATGTGCACCTCTGCCTACCCCTTCGGGGATAAAATATCTTACAAACATACACAATATTTGGCATTTATGATATTAGTCAGATACCATTTAATTATTAAAGAAGTACGAGGGGTAAATTTTCAATAGGTATCATGTCTTATTCGTTGTATCTGATGATTTGATGAATCTATTTGCCAAATATTGGGAAGAATTATACTATGTTCTGAGAACTTAGAATAATAAGTAGCTAATAGAGGTAGTCACAATATTTATTGGAGTATCGTTTCCACGATTAAGTTATTGCGGTCAAGTGTACATAAACTCATTTAATAAAAGGTTGATTTTTGTTACACATAAAGATTTTATATGGGGGGGAAAGAATTATGTTATTAAGGATTTTTATTCTTAGTAGATACTAAACACATAGTTTAGATTTGTGTACATCATCATCACATTGGTAAAGTAAGATGTCTTGAACAAAAGGCTGTCGCATTTGTTTTATTTTATAGAATAACTCGGTAAACGAAATGACGAATCACCTGATGATAAGGAATCTGCGCCGCCTGTGAACACCAGAGGTGCCCTGGGGTGTTACAAATGCGTTACCGGCCGTTTGATAAGGAATTTGAGGATTATTGGATATTCGTAGATTGGGGAGATTGGGAAGGGGGGTAATTGAGCCTCCGGTAACCTCACTCACATGACGAAACACAACGCGAGTGTTGTTTCACGTCAGTTTTCTGTGAGGCCGTGGTATCACTGCCATCGAACCATTCGTACCGAAGCATGATTCGTCCACACTTAAGAAAGGCGCTTAAGAAAGATTTTCACAATCACCATGCTTGGCAGGCGATTTGAAGATTGTAGTACGGTTCCTGAAATTTAAGAGGATGTTCTCCCTTGGTGTCTGTTCGAAGTTTTAGGATATACCCACGTAAAACACTTCCCTGTGGTACCGCGTTGTTTCGTCTTAGTCCCACGGGACATGTACAATTGTAGCTGAATGTTTCACAGAATCGAATAAATAAAGAGTGTGAATTTCAAAACAAACTTAAACTTTTCTTTTGGATATTTAGCTTCTATATAGAGGTATTTGTGATATAATATGACAGCAATTTATTTGGATATTTAGCTTCTATATAGAGGTATTTGTGATATAATATGACAGCAATTTATTTGGATATTTAGCTTCTATATAGAGGTATTTGTGATATAATATGACAGCAATTTATTTGGATATTTAGCTTCTATATAGAGGTATTTGTGATATAATATGACAGCAATTTATTTGGATATTTAGCTTCTATATAGAGGTATTTGTGATATAATATGACAGCAATTTATTTGGATATTTAGCTTCTATATAGAGGTATTTGTGATATAATATGACAGCAATTTATTTGGATATTTAGCTTCTATATAGAGGTATTTGTGATATAATATGACAGCAATTTATTTTGGATATTTAGCTTCTATATAGAGGTATTTGTGATATAATATGACAGCAATTTATTTGGATATTTAGCTTCTATATAGAGGTATTTGTGATATAATATGACAGCAATTTATTTGGATATTTAGCTTCTATATAGAGGTATTTGTGATATAATATGACAGCAATTTATTTGGATATTTAGCTTCTATATAGAGGTATTTGTGATATAATATGACAGCAATTTATTTGGATATTTAGCTTCTATATAGAGGTATTTGTGATATAATATGACAGCAATTTATTTGGATATTTAGCTTCTATATAGAGGTATTTGTGATATAATATGACAGCAATTTATTTGGATATTTAGCTTCTATATAGAGGTATTTGTGATATAATATGACAGCAATTTATTTGGATATTTAGCTTCTATATAGAGGTATTTGTGATATAATATGACAGCAATTTATCATCATAGACTATGTTATACACTCGTGATAATTTATTTTTAATAATATTTCCTAGAAGACTTATAGCTACATTTAAAGTAATAGGGTAATTTCTTGAATATTGCTTTTGATAGATTTAATTAAAACATTAAACGTATGTTTTTTTTCCTAACAGAATTAAATACTTACGACGATATATTGATTTGAAATATCATGTGACGTCACGATTTACCATATTTGTAGTGTAGGAAGCGGGTGTGATATTTCTTTTTCATACTGTAGTGTGGAAGTTAGGGATGATTATAAAATAAAAGGTATACGTCTGGTTAGTCCGACGGTCCAGTTAATTGTGTGTCAATACATAGTATATATGGAACAATATTTATTAATAAGTATAAATAACTTGGCCGAATGGTCATGTGACTGCCGGGCAAGGGGTGTCGGGTTCGATCCCCGGGTCGGGCAAAGTATTACTGGGTAAATTAAAACAGTTTGGAATTGTACCCTGTATATAGCAATAGGCTCACCCCCTACTACATGGGGCTCATAGCATAAATAGTGAAAAGTGGGTGTTACATTGTACATTAAGTGCCGTAATGTGTACCTCTGCCTCTTCGGGGATAAAAGGCGTGATTTTATGTTATGTTAAGTGTTAATAAGACTGATGGAGTAAATGGATTTTTAACTTTCATACCCTATCAACTATATTGTGCACTGTTTAACTAGTATCCTAAAGTTTACAAGCATAATTTAGTTTGTAGTGAAAGTGATCGTTTCGGTGGTCTTAGTTAGTTACCCCAGTAACTTATGAAGTTAGCTTATTAAAGTTAAACCTAATCTCATGGTTGACGAAAATTAACAGGTGTTTTACGCAAGCGATTGTAACTTAATTGTTTTATCGTAAATTCAATAATAATTAACGTTTATTAAGTTAATGGACTAGAATAAGTATTATGTTCACAAGAGTTTGACAGTTATTCATGTCCCTGGGACGCGCTGGACTTCAGTGTTCTGGTGTTTTCATGGTTGTATCTATTGTAGATCTTGGCTTAGTTACAGCGGTTTTGGGAGGTAGTCCCAGGAAAAGAGTTTTCTATTTCCTTTTTGTATGAGATACTCGGGCTAACGAGCAGAGCACGAGCAACTAATGATAAGTAACCAGGGTTTCTTTGAGGGCGAAAATCATCCAATGACTTCTACCGCCCGGGTGAGGCGAGAGGGAGTGTCAGACTTTAGTGACTAAAAACCACCCCGTTCTTAGTTCTGCTGTGGGCATTTAAGATTTATGAAGGCGTTTTTGACTCAGACCGGACAGCAGCGCCTTCTTATAAATCTAATGTCGAAAACTCAAACGCCACTGAATTTTAAGTCGCGCTTAGGTATACTTCTGTCAAAACAAATTCTTTGTAA
Source organism: Spodoptera picta (assembly GCA_038387885.1). NCBI lineage: Eukaryota > Metazoa > Arthropoda > Insecta > Lepidoptera > Noctuidae > Spodoptera > Spodoptera picta. Next base: position 2,589,288 of record JAZHFQ010000105.1, read on the forward strand.
CATAACAGAGATGGCACGATAACTTTAAATTTAAGTAGTTTTTCAGTAATAGTGCGTCAACATGTGAACCTGTGTTCCCTTAATCTTACCCCCCTTTTGGGGGAGGGGGGAGTATCATCTAATGACTTCTCCCGCCTTGGGTTGGCGAGAGGGAGTGTCAGATTCTTACTGACTAGAAACCACCCCGTTCCTACTCCTGCTCTTTGAGCCGGAGCCCCGGCATCCCGTTAGATTATCCCATCAGCCCTGGAACTGATGGCCCTGGCTACTGGGCCTCATCTATGGTGGTCTGATGGCTCTTTGAGGCGCAATCTGGTTCTGGTCAGGCGGCGAGCTACCCTTGCTCACCGTCCGCAGCCGCAGCCGCAGCGATCTCCGACGCATGTGTCTCCCGCGACGGCTGGGGCGTGAGGACGTTTGTCTTCTCACGCGCTCCGCCTCCTCTTAGGCTAGCATGACTGCTTCGCAGAAGGAGGAGACAGCACCCCATTCCTGCCCGCTCCGTACCATGGCCTGAACCAGAGCCGGACGCGAGAGGTCACCGTCGCCGATGACATCTCTGAGGACACGGCGGTGCCCAGCCCAAACAGGGCACACAGTCATTGTATGCTCCACCGTGTCCTTTAATCCACCTGCCAACTGGAGATAATGTTGAACTCTCTAAGGTAGAGGAATCTATTAAAAGATTAAATATATACCTTTCAAATAAGATGCGTTTCATGCTAGGCAGTATAGCAGAAAACTGACAAGAGATCGAGGATTAAATTCCCAGTTCGGGCAAAATTTTGGTTTATATTTCAAAAAGTCTCAATAATGACACGAAATCTGGGAATGAGTAAAGGGGGAGGGAGATGCACATCCCTTTGAAGATTAGCAGACATAATCATCTTAATTATCAGAGGTTTTGCCGCTCGCGTGAAATAAAGTCTTGATGAGTTAGTTAGGTAATGACATGGAATATCTAAGTATGGATGTAGATATACAAAGTTAAAATATAACCATTCAAATTAAATACGTATATGAATTTCATAATTTAATAGTGATTGATAACACCGAACATAATATATACAATTCTTATATATTTCCCAAATTTGATTCCCTAAAAATGAATAACACGTGTTTGAAAAGACTCTCTTCACAAACTGAGATAGCAAACATAACTACAGTGAATACAGTCATAAAAATTAGATGCCCTGTAGCCTAAAATGGACAAATGTATTTGCCATCGAATTGAAACAAGAGTAGCCCGCAGCTGCCTTTGCTTTGAATAACCGTTTGCACATTGGGGGAACGTCACATATGTAGATAAATTTAAAAATAAACTTTATTTTGACATTCATTTTATCCCCCTGTAGGGTATATGAAAAAGTGCACGGTGTATTAAAATATAGCATGCATTTTTGGCTGGTTATGTGGTCAGTCCTATGTACTTGGTGACGGATTTATGGCCATATACAAGTTACATAATTACAACTCCGTGGTACTGAGAAATTTTTGATAATGAAAGAGAACTGAAGAAATATATAGTTTGCGCGATCAAAGAACTGATCTGAGATTTTTTGATCAGCATTCATGTTGAAGTCGAATTTTTTTTATGGCATAAGCCGGTAAACGAGCAGGCGGATAACCTGATGGTAAGCAATCGGCGTCGCCCATGAAGGCCTGGATGGAACACCAGAGGCGTTATAAGTGCGTTATCGGCCTTTTGGGGATTAGGAATTTGAGGAGGAGGAGGATTTAGACATGTGGGAGATTGGAGAGGATGGGGGGGGGGCACACAACACAAGCGTTGTTTCACGTCGGTTTTCTGTGAGGCAGTAGTATCACTCCGGTCGACATGGCTCTCCCACACAGAATGTTGTTGCAATTTATTTAGTTGTATGCTTTATTGATTGAGATTAAAATGCCCGTCTTAACCAGTTAAAGACTTTAGTTCTAGTGATACTGAACAAACTAACTGTCGATTTCAATAAACGATCTCAATTCAATCTTTAGATCAATATCGACTTTTGACTTTAGTCCTATAGAAAAAACAACCAAAGATATAAAGTAAACAAATTACCACATTTAGTTCAATCATAAACATTTAATTCTATTTGAATGGATATTTTATTATAAGAAAATCCGAGGTATTTCATAACCAGTTTTCTCCGGAATAATCTGGTTCCGTCACTGCTCTCGTCACATTTCATTTCCGCCCGGGGTTCACCGGGTTTGAACGTCTTCGGACGGTTTATAAATCGTTGACAATTTTCCATTCATATTTTATCTTTATTTCATTCGCATCTCTTCAAATCGTTTTAGACTTTTAAGTTACGCGTGTGTGATGTTAAATTCGATTTAGTTAATATCATAAGAATCGAACCCGCGACACGTTGCGTGGCAGCCGGTTGCGCAGTCACCGCACCAACTGTGCAGTCGGTGTATTCAATAATATTTAATAGTAATTAATACTGTAATTTAGCGGTGATAATTATGAATTCAATTATTTTAATCCTAAAACCGCTTAATTCGTAATCAAATAATAGAATTAATATTTCCGAATCAATGAGCGGAAAATTTTCAATGTAAAATCCACTCAGAGATAGAAATTTAAACAATTGACTAAATTTCATTGAACGGTATCTGTACTACGAAACCGATTCGGTCTGCCCCATTTTTATCAGTGCACATCGTATGCAAGGCCAGAAAATTAAAATTTCATCCCTTCTCGTATGTAGGTACATTTTTTATTTCTATGGCCAACGGGCTAACAATGTGAATGCTTTGTTTTCCTACGTCCAGCCAGTAATTGCATTAAAAATTGTCAGCACAGGCCAGCCGTAACATTTTTAAAGACATTGGACAAAGGCATTGATAGAAAGGCTGTATCGTAACTCTATCATCGACAGAACTGCCTGCGCCTTTTGAACTGAAAACAGTTCAATTAGTTCGTCATTAAAGCCACTATTCCTTTGATACATCCGTTTCTTATTAGAGAAGCTGATTGTTGTCAAAGTGATTGAATAATAAAATAAAGGTGACAATTTTATCACTAAACGATCAAATTATTTATTGGCCCAAGCGTAAACTTAAATAATGAACTAAACTACCTCTAGATAGAATTGTTATTTTTTGTTTTTAGCCTATATAATAACCATCCTACATATTATTGGATATTTTTCATCATCATCATCAACGGCCTATAAGTGACCACTGCTGAGCAAAGCCTCTTCTCACACGGAGAAGGTTTGAGCATTAATCACCACGCTTGCTATTGAGCAAGCGGGTTGTCGATTTCAAACTTATAATTCGAAATTATAAGGCAGGTTTCCTCACGATGTTTTCCTTCACTGTTTGTCAGTGGTGTCTAGATAATCTTAAAAAGTACAAATAACTCGGAAAAAGTCACATTGGTATTTGCTGTTGGTAGGTTTCGAACCCGCACCCTTATGCATGACAAGTGGGCGTCTTAAACTTTCGGGCCACTACGACATTTGATATTACTACCCTAATATTTGGTATTAGAATAGGATACCAAAATAACTAATTGAAAAGCTAGCAAATGTATTCAAAGAGACCTAAGGTTGGGATTCGTATAAATACTTCGACTTTGACATAGTTCATTGTGAGGCCCGTGTCGTGTCCATTAATCAAGGCTTTTCAATCTATCTATACGGGTATAATGTTTCACATTTCTGTAGCTTCAATTTCTTGATCATTCGGGGACTTTTAGGCTCTTTGATCTGGTCTAGCAACCATCGGGTAAATGAATGGATAGTAGATATTTAGTAGATAGATAGTTCGTCCGTCCCCGGAATGGGATTAGAGAGAAGCAAATAGACTTGTATCGAAAACTACTGTCGCAGTGTTTGACCACAAACCAACGGGGTACTCAGAACCAAAACATATATACATACGAAACGTAGCTAATGGCTCTCTGATCTTTATTGGGGAGAGTAATTAGTCTCATTGTTCATTTGTGTTACCACTAATTGCACTATTGTTTACGCATACATAATCGAACTAATGCCTATGCATACATTAAATATCAAATCAATGTTTGCACTTTCCACTACGAATATACTCGATACATTAGTTCATGTAAATTTCTTGCTATTCAAGAGGTAATGCAATATATAACTACATGTAATTTTTTTAACAATTAAAACTGGTAGGAGTAGTAGTATGAATATTTTTAAGCACTGCTGTCATGGTATTCTGTAGAATGTGTCGATGACATGTTCGTGTAGCACTGCCGTGGGTGTCTAGTTTAGGTTGCCCTCGTGTGCCCGGCGGCGTCCCACAATTGCTCGACCTGTGTCCGAGCGAGATTAGGGTTTACTTAGTTACGCCACGGGAAGTTTAAACAAGCCGCTTGCGGGCAAACCAAGTCACTCACGTCAACTATTGGCTTACATTAATTATTCATCAATTATTTAAATTAATCTAATGACTGGCTTTAGTGAAACGACCACAACTGTTGATATTATTAGACTACAAGGTACTACAAACCAGGATGTTGTTCTTTTCTCACTATTGTTATACTTATAAATTAGATTAGAACTCAAATGTTTGGATATGAGCTTCTCTATACCTCTGTGTAGGTTACTCATATATTAAGGGACACCCTGTTACTTTAACTATAAACTCAATCCTAGTACGATTCTAATTGAATACCCAGTTAAATTTACTTAGAGAAAAAGGCGAGCCTTTATTAATTCTCTAGTGACACAGTAGCTGAGACTAATAGTGGAGATAATTGGAGCAAATCTCGACTATTGATAAATGTCAAGAAGATTTAAAAGCGAGTGAGGACGCTCCCTCCGTAAGATTAACGGCACTGAAGTATTGTACCAATATTTTTTCTACTAAATTCATTAGGAGACGTTCGTCGTTTGTTACGAATGATAATATCAGCTTTTACCGACCCAGCCATCAAACGTTATATTGCATATGCATGCACGGGGTGAACCCGTCCCATTTACGATCTTTAAAATAAGGTACATAATAATCGAAAAGAAAACATACATTAAATGAACTGTTTCATTAAAACAGATGGCGCATAACTGATGCTCAATGTTTAACTGAAGTATGGCTACGGCGGCGGTGAGCCAGCAACAAACAAATAAAATAAAATAAATACATTTTGATTGCTCTTGAATTGCATCGAAGGTCGAATCCAGGTTTACTTATTAGCAACACGTCTCTATTTTAATATCGACAACAATTCATAATTCGACTAAAGACCTCATCTACAAAACAGATAGAGCCTCGCTATAATTTCCACTTGGTAAACGAGTTGGTGATTGCAGTATGAGATCAGATTTATTTCTTTTTCTTTTACATATTTTTTTTTTTCAAACAAACTTTGACCCGCATTATGATTTTCTCCTGTGTCGTGGGTGCGTTTACAAACATACAAGTTCACATACACAATGACACCCAGATCTGAAAACAACAAATTGTGGATCACACAAAGTGTTGTTCCGTGCGGGAATCGAACCCGCGACACCGCGACACGTTGCACGGCAGCCGGTTGCCCAGCCACCGCACCAACCGTGCAGTCAGTATCTCAATGAACGTTGGTTCCCGCGTCCCTTCACCCGCGGGAAGATTGTGGCGAGTGATGTACCTATTTTTTACCGTTAACATATGGCAAACTAATATCTATATTTAATTACCTTTTCGACTATTGGGTTCAAAGTTCAGGATGAAACATCTATTGGTTATTACAACGCAGTTATTGTTGAAGGTATTTACACGTTATGTTTGTGTTACAGTGCGATGCATTGTACTCCAACTTATGGCTGTATAGGTAACATAATATCCCGCCTTTTTATCCCTGAAGAGGTAGGCAAAGGTGCACATTACTGCATTTAATGCCACTGTACAATGTAATTATGTAACTCCCACTTGTCACTATTTATGTTATGAGTCCCATGTAATAGGGGGTGAGCATATTGCCTTATACCGGGCACAATTCCAGACTCCGTGCAAATACTGAGTTTTTTTTTGAAATGCAGTATTACTTTGCCCGATCCGGGAATCGAACCCAAGACCCCTTCTCCGGCAGTGGCACTTTCGACCACTCGGCCAGTTAGGCAGTCTCGGTCAGCGAGGCAGTATTGGATGGTATTGGATTAAAATTATTAAAGAACAACGTCGTTTTATAATGTATTATTTTTTTTAATTATTGTAGATAAATTTGTTGTCATTACGTACCTCAGTTATCACTCTCGTCAGATTCAGTAAAGTCTCTACACCATGTGTTTTATATTTCCTACTTGTACGTAGATTTATTTTTAGCTATGTGGTTACGGCTTGGTAGAATATCACCACAGCCACTCTTTCTAGGGTAGTAAGGTATAGCAAGAGCTAACTAACTAATTATTAAAACACATGACAGAAAAAAAGATACAATCTAGAGAACTACTAATAAAAGGAGGTTACAATTCTACCAATAGACTAGTCCGGATAGAATATCGTACAAAATTTTTCTAAAAATAAAACTGAATTTAAAATTGAAAACTAGAAACGAGGAATTTCTCGTAAAAAATATTTTATAGTAGCTATGTTTTTGGTATTCCAAATACGAACTAATACAGCAAGACTATTTTTAAAAAAGGAATTTGTCCATATGGGTTTCACTGTTTCATCGACAAAATACTCTTTATTAAAAATCTGAAGCGCGTCCTCAGCGAATAATGTTCACAGCTGAAAAAGTCAATAAAATGCAGCGTTTCAACTGTTTGACATTTATAGCATTATAACTCTATATAGTATTTAATAGACGTCGAAATTGAAAAAGGCAAACCCTGATAGGGCTTTTATTTTTCACACTTTTATGGGGTTGATGGCATCTGCTCGTTTGCCGTACGGTCGAATTTCATGATCGGAATGTTAGCTTTGAAATTTAGAATATTAGAATACCTACGGCAATCCATTGTTAAAAGCTGACAGCACTGAAAACATATCCTAAAGTTTGGCATAGAGGAGCAGTGTACTTAAACTCTTTAAGAATCAACTATTAAATGCTACTTCGCCCATATAGTTAAAGGAAAAGTCGCCTGTACCATAAAAATCATACCATGAAATCATTCCGCTACGACGTGAAAGAAACACAAAAAATATTTTTTTAATACTAGACTAAAAATAAAATATTTACTAACGAAGCATTAAAATCTAATCAAACGATCCTATGACAGTCAGAATCCCCTTAAAGTCACCTCTCGGTAAAGCTTGTCGATTCTAGTTGAAATTAAAAACATACCGAATTCGTTATTTCGGTGGGTCAGTGACAGAAGTAGTTCGATTTCGTGTCGGCCTACTTTTGTACCTCGGAATCATTTATTAGCTCTGTGTTTATATATTTTGATTTTAGACTAGAATTATTTATAAGGGACTCTGTTAAGGTAAAAGTATTTTGAGCATTGGAATTAACTTAGTACTGTGGAACTCCTCTACATAAGATCCTACACTGCGATTGGATTGGAGCTTGTATTTTAAAAGGTCGGATTTTTTACGTCCAACTCAATATTTAAAATAGACTTTTTAAATCTATAGAATTTTTCGTACAAAATCCACGTGGGCGGAACGTGGGTTGAAGCGTGGGTATTATTCAACCTACATAGTATATATTGGCTTAAAAATTCTCCAGTATAAATGAAAAATATAAAAAAAAATATTTAAAAAGTAACTGATAAAACCAATGTTTTTCTTTGAATCGACTACAGTGACTTACCAAGAGGAAATTGTTACCTTAACTTGTTAAGAGTGAGCTCGGCATCGCTGTCTAGACACAATGAGCCTGTAATAAATAATAAAACATAGAACAAGACCAAATCATGATCCCACTTATAATATTACTGGGGCTTCTCTCAAGAATTCTAGTGAATTTTCCCATTTTCCCACCAGTCTCGCGGGAATTTCGCTTTTCTTTTCGACCTACTTGCTCCTTTTAAGGATCTTAGTGTTCTAAAAATAATCTTTCGACGTCTTCAATAACATAATGAGACTAAAATTTTATACTACTTACTGAATAATATTTTAGCTGGTGAAAACACTTTGAAAGTGATGTTATCATATTATGTACATCATAAATATAATTTTTGAGCCGGTAACTAATGCACAGACTTGGAGCATAATTGCTACGTGAATTTATTTGAAGGTGAATTATTACTTCGTAGCCAATATCCGCTAATAATTAATCAAAATCTCCAATAATACGTTTGTAACGTAATGGTATTACTGGAAAATGTCCTATATTTATGACATATAATAACCTAATTAAAAATCTTTGACACATTATTCTACATTTTACTGAGAACATCAAAAGCAAATCTAAAGAACGTTCGATAGTAAGAATAGTAAATCAAAGAAAATGAAGCCAAGTTAGGTTTTAATTCGCAAAGGGAATGTGGAATGAATCTTAGTGTGCATATTAGTAATTAGTGGTACTGGAATCGTTAATATTTTACCTCTACATTACGTTCGCCTCTTACTTTTCCATGAAGATACGACTGAGCATTCATCTTACGGCTTCAGCGGCATGGAAAGAAAAAAGTATACCATATCCCGGCCTCTATACTATAAAATAGATATAAAAGTCGTACCATAATGATGCTCAGTTTTAATGTGAAAGAACAGCAAATAATACATTTTTTTTAATAAAATGATTTTTTTGTAATGCTGGAGCTCACAGATTTACCGAATCAAGCCAAATTTATCAATTCGTCGACCGCAACTGTAGTTATGTTTACCTATTACTATGTTATCTGGTGTTATTTTCCAAAAATAGTAGGGAAATGCTTTATTAGCACCTTGCAATGATTAAGTTTCATAATGAAATGTGATATTCATCACGTTTGCATGCTTGTTTCTCTAAAACCTGTATATACCTGATTATCTAATCATTTGTATTTGACTGCCTCGTTGGCCGAGTGGTCGCAAGATGTCTCGGGTTCGATTCCCGGGTCGGGCAAAGTATTACTGGGTTTTTTAAAAAAAATTGGGTACAAATCTTTCCTCTTTATAATATTAGTATAGATAAACTTAGATACTTTAAACTACAATTTACTACGTACTGTACCTCTATTCTAACGATGAAGAAAGTAAATTCTATGCAATGTTTAATAAGCTATCAAAGTATTGAAGGTTCGTTTGTAAGGATCAAGTTTTGTTTAATGACTTCCAAGTGCTTTATATCTTACGTCTTGTGGTGCTGGAATCTTAGGAATTCCATTCTATGAGCTAAGTTTTGTTATTAGCTTTTGTTCACAATATTGGGTCTAGTTTGGCAGTTTCGGCTGCACTTTGGTCTATTAGTAAAGTCATTTGATTAAGTTGAGTTGTTGTTGTTGTAGGGGTCATTGACTGAACCAGGCTTTGGTAGGCTTACTAACTTTTTGAAGAGCTCTTTTGAAGTACAAAAAATGTTCATCGTTTAACAATTTTGTTTTATTTTCTTTTTTTTAAAGTTTGTTTCACACTAGGATTTTATGCTGTGTCATGGGTGCGTTTACAAACTTACAAGTTCATATACACATGACACCGAGACCCGAAACAACAATTTGTGGATCACACAAAGAGTTGATCACGCAACACGTTGCGTGGCAGCCGGTTGCCCAGCCACCGCCATAACCGTGTTGTCAATAATTGTATTTGTAATTATCCTCCCTATAAGGGGATGTAATGCAATTATGAATAAATATACGTGTTCTTATTCCATTCACCATTGGAAAGACGAATAGTATTTTGGTTGTAAGTTAAATATTTATATTTCATTTAAAACTCCAACAAATAATGTGACATAATAATCAATTCTATCATGAAGCAAATAAAGTTTATAATAAATTGTCGTCCTCGTGTCCCAATAACACGCTTTATTCTTTGTTAATTAGATTTCGTTGAGCCGGGTCCTGATATTATATCGAGCTCATATCCAACGTTACGGAGATAATGCAATACCCGCGGGGACCGGACAGTATTGAAGTTGCCATCTACTATATTTTATAAAATAATTCTTTAGTAATTTCGTCTAGAATTATAATTGAATTATGCCATCATAATGGTATTTTGTTTCGTAATTAACCTTTATAAATCCGCAGGAAAAGGTAGGCTTATTAAAAAGGTAATGTCTATATGTTTTCTTTTCTGTACTTCAACATAACATAACATAACATAACAAATACGCCTTTTATACCCAAAGGGGTAGGCAGAGGTGCACACAGAAGTAACACCCACTTTTCACTATTTATGTTATGAGTCCCATGTAATAGGGGGTGAGCATATTGCCATATACCGGGCACATTTCCAGACCCCGTGCTACTACTGAGATTTTTTTTTTAAAACCCAGTAATACTTTGCCCGACCCGGGAATCGAACCCGAGACCCCTTGCCCAGCAGTCGCACTCGCGACCACTCGGCCAACGAGGCAGTCTGTACGTCAAATTACGTATGTATATGAAATATCTATTTAAATATTTGTTAAGTAGACCAAATATTATTAAAGAGGTTTCAAACCAACTTGCTTTTGCTGATCGCAACTGAATCTTACGAACTGCATAGTGCACGGTTTCCCTATGCAGGTATAACTGAACAGGTTCAGCTGAACGCTATAGTTAAATCCTAGACACGTACAGCATACATACTTTCAGTTAATCTGTACAGTTTAACTGTTTGCTCTACACACCTTACGTTTTAACTGTACGTTCCAACTGAACAGTGCCTGCAATTTCAAACTCAACTAATCACTGTCACTATTATTGTATCGTAAAGTATTGTTTAATTATCACCTGTTTTATCACCTGCTCTCATTTCGTAAAACACTGTTACTACAAATTGTATACACAATAGGAAAATTAACCTAAATTGCACATTAAATAATAGTAATGCAAAATCACACGCGCAATTTTGATATTATCTGTGATTCAGATTTAAAGTATCAATATCACTAATAATAAAGTCTGTTTATGATAGTTATTCCTTATACACATGCCTATATTCGACGATTTTCAATTTGATGTTGACTGGAAGAGAATACTCATAATATAAATAGTGAAAAGTGGGTTAATACATTGTAGTGACATTAAGTGCCGTAATGTCCACCTTTGCCTACTTCTTCGGGGATAAAAAGCGTGATGTCAGGTTATGGTATATGGTATATAACAAAATATATTCTAATACATATTTTTTAGACAAAAACTGAAGAAATGTAGTAATATATCGTTTGTCTAAATAAATATCGGAATATATCGTCTAAATAAGTACTAAAATATTTAGAATTTCTTCGAGCCAGTGTCCGAATGCTCGTGGCTCCGTGCCGAGTTGCAGACATTATTAGATTACCTTACCGTGGGTAAACTGCAAACTGATCAGGGGAAATACTAACGTTTTCCGAACTAACCAACTTGGATTACTCGGGAAATAGGAATCAGATATATCATGGTGGTAAACGTTACTACTAGCCACGGTTTAATTTTACCTAGTCGATTACATGAAATCAAATTCAAATTCATTTATTAATTGGGACGATGACAGGGTATAAAAATTAAAAATCTAATTAGTCCGTAAGTTAATGAAAAATCTTAGACACGTGTTTTTTTATTTTGTCGTTTATTAAAACAATTATCTACCAGACGGATGGTAAAATAAAAATTAGGCATCTACCCTATTTTGCGTTTGTGGATCGAATGCTATAAAATCTCATTTGACTTAGCACGAATATACACATTGTTTAGATATATTGATTCGAAATATCGCATGACGTCACTTTTGAGTATAATTTATACTGTGAAGTGACATAGCTACCTCCCACTCCTAAACTTTGATTCGTTTTATTTATGTATTGTTTTCATATCCAAAAAAATAAAAAAAGTACGTGTCTAATATATTTTCATTACTTAACTGACGGAATTTTATTAGATTTTTTAATTTTCAAACCCAGTCATCGTCCCTATTATGCAAAGTTCATAAGAAGTGCAATGTTAGCTGGAGATCGGTGCGAGGTATCTCATTTTTCCTGGTCTATAATCACCGATCACGGCAAGTATGGGAAGTCCTTTGTTCTTACTCATACATATGTATTTATAAGATCAATAACAATATTTATGTAAATAAATTCTTTTTGATTTCCTCTCGGTTCTCGCAAAGTGAAGTTGATTCATAAAATATTTCTGTCATCACTTGTGTCTCACTGTTCGGTTAGATTTTTTGTGGCCAAAGAACCGTTGATCTAGTAAGTTTTATACTAAACTAACTTTGTTATGGAGAAATAGATTTGTACATATTTCATTATGTAACACTTAAATCGACATTGAAATTCAACCCAATATCTAGGCGACCACCTAATGACCTTAAGGATGACGGCGTCACAGTGGTCACGTGCCTCCGCGTACTGCAAAGAGAGGCTCTAGGAGAGACACATTCGTCTCCATAACAGTGTGTAATAGGCGTTGCACTATGAGGGCTCCGGGGTTGGTTGACTAAGAGGACCCTTACTACTAAGAGGAGGAGATTTAGTGAGGTAAAATTCCCAGACTCCTTAGTCTTTTTCCCCCAAAAATCTAGGTAGCTTTTGAAGGCATCCCCCCGTCAAAAAAAGGCACAAATCTTTCTTAGGAAGTATTTTTTTCAACAATTTAGTTTCTGCGTTTGTAAAATTATTAAATTAATATTAAATAAAGCCATTCTGTATCTTCTACGTAGGAGACGAGAGTGAGTATACTACACTGTATAGTGGCATCTGGTTGTAAAACATAATGGTCGTGGTGTGTTTAGCTTTTTTTAATCATGCCAAACAACTTTTTAATATTATTGATTACGTCCTATAACAACGACTACACATAGTATCCATCTAATCAGTTATTAAAAACGAATGGCGACTGCTAAGACCTGTCAACCTAGGGGATTAATAATCCCCAAAGTCTAATAATAGAGTAGTAAGTAATGATAGATATAAGTAAGTAATAGTTGATTATGAGAATTATTAAAACTTTATATTAATTGTTCATAGTTTCATTGAAATTCAGTTAGGTTAGGTATTAGTGCTATCCCAGTTTACATAAAGCTAGCAGCCGTATCATATTTTGACGGAACGTAGTCTAGTGACCAAGCCATTAAATTTGCAACTGACACGTGGATTAATGTTCAGCACGAATTAATTATTGCGTCGGTAACTGATCGCTGAACAGTCTTCTTGTTTGTAACTCTGTATTGAACAGTCAAACGAAGCAATGTTACAACTTGTTTAATCTTAATGTTTTGCAATAAGAGTTATTTTTCTTTGTCATTTTAACTTTGAATTGTGAATAATAATATTTATATTTAGTAATAATAAGTCAAATTGCACAAGAAGTTATTGAACTATTTAATGATAATGTGCTTTGCAAAATATCTGACGATGAATAATTGAAGATGAGAACATATTTTGCGAATCCTAAGCAACTCAAGAGTATGATTGATTGTCGTTCTATCAGCTTGCTATGGAGCATTTTCATGATTACTATGACTTTTGTGTCAGGAGACGAGGAGATAGTAGGGAGTTCAGAGATAATAGAGAGAGAGAGAAGCTACTCTTTTCAAAGATCACGTGTTAGAAATTAAAAAGCACAAACAGAGATTTGGTCCATCTATGTCAAAACTAAATCATATTTATGTAACACTAGCTAACGTGGCAAATTTAGTACCGCTTAAAAATTTGTTTCTCACTTAAGCCATATCTGGACATCCAAGATCATTTCAAGACCAAAATTTGCGAAATCGGTTCAGCGGTTCTCGAGTTTTAGTGAAACTAACAAATGGCAATTCATTTTTTATTCATACAGGGTGTACGGAACGCTCTCGCAAAACGCCGACAGGTGATGGTAAAAAATAAGTTTTACTTTCATGAAAATAAGGAATTAAATAATAAATTATGAAATAAATGATAAATTGTTTATTTCATAAAAATGGGACATATTTACATGAATAGTATCTTAATCGATTTGATTAGAGCTCAGTAGCTCATTTGCCTATAAATGTTAATAAATATAAAATAAATGTTTCTTTCATTTAATAATAGTTGTCATAAACTGCTCAAGGCTGATGTTGCTTAAAAAGCACGAAAACAAAAAACGATTCAAATTGTAAATAACAATTTATTTTTTCTGCATTTTGTGAGTGTCCTGTTTACACCCTGTATAGAAGATTAATTAATTTCATTAATATCATTAATACAATAAAATTACAGTGGAACACAACCAAATACCCACACTAGACACAAATCCAAAACAATGTTCACAGTGAAACTTACAACCACTCGTCTAACAAGTCAGAATATGCATTAATTAGCAGAATCTATACGTTCGAGTCTCAACTTGTTATAGTCTAAGAGCTATCGAACCCTCTAAATTAAATTCTACTAGAAATTTATACTATAGTGATTTGTAACACGGTAAACCCAATAGTTACGACCTGGCAGTTCACCCTAAATATACTAGGTGTATAATAATATCATATACATAATATCACGCCTTTTATCCCCGAAGGGGTAGGCAGAGGTGCACATTCTACCACAGCACAATGTAACACCCACTTTTCACTAGTTATTATGAGTCCCATGTAATAGGGGGTGAGCCTATTGCCATATACCGGGCATATTTCCAGACTCCGTGCTACTACTGAGAATTTTAAAAAACCCAGTAATACTTTGCCCGACCCGGGAATCGAACCCGAGACCCCTTGCCCGGCAGTCGCACTTGCGAGTACTCGGCCAACGAGGCAGTCAGTAACTAGGTGTATATCCAGTTTAAATTGACCAGTTGATGCGTAGATAGATGTTCTAAAGCGAGACAATTAAAATTGCTTAAGTCCAGGAGGATCTTCCAACCAGGCGAGGTGATCGTACCTTACGGGTTTTGTGCTCAATAGTTATTCGTAGGAATTTTCTATTAATGCATATTCGCATGTGAACTTCACATGTGCGATGTGGGATTTGTGTCGTCGATCGTCTATGCGCATCATCAGCCTTCTGAGATGTGCTGTTGAAACTGCAATGTGCGTTGCCAAACCATAATAAACAGTTATTTTAAAAAGATGATGAGGACTCAACTTGCCGTGTCAAATCATCATCCTACAAAATTTACATTTCATTTTAACTATAGACAAACTATATTCGGAGTAACTAAAAATTGCGTAACTGTAAAGCGTACTGAGTATGCCGCGCGAAATCGCTGCCACCACGCACGGGCTCAGTAGTAAGAACCCCTATATAGTTCGAAACTAGTAGAGCTTTTATCAGTATATTTACGTGAGTAACCCGCAATTTATAGTTAATTTAGTATATAGTATATTGTAAGATTACTATAGTTATAATAAAAATATATTCGTGGTGTTCAATAGCTCTTAGACTATCTACGAGTAGCTGCTAGTCTAAACTTCAACGTGTAAAGTTTCAGTCAATTGTAGTTAAAACGTTCGGCAGTAAACTATCTCGCGGTCGTACGCTATCTACCGGTGTTTTGCTAGGTAATTACTGTTTCTGTTCTCGATTCCTGAGTAATTTGTTTGTTGAATAACAAAGTAGTTCTGAGGTGAAACCTAAGAACTATCTATTGTTATTCAACAGTTTGATAGTAATATTTGCAGTTTTCATTTATTTCAGGAATAAATAATGACGAATAAATAAGAATAAATAATAATGTAATGGTTCATTTCCTCAAAACATCAACTAAAGTAACTGACTTGTAAAGACTGACATCATATTTTTACAATAAGGACCGTTTGCTGCTAATACAGTGAAACCTGGTTAAGTGAGACATCAAGGGACCTGCAATGTCGTTTCACTTATAGAGGTATTCCACTTACCCAGTGTCTCAGATATACAGGTATAAATTTAAAGAGAGGTATTCATTTAAAGAGTTTCCATTAAGATTTGGAATTACGGGTGGAATTTGTGGGTAGCATAAGAATGAATAAACAAACAATGTTATCTCAGTTACAGAGGTTTATACATATAAAATTTACTCACTGTCTCAGTTATAGAAGTAACTATGATGATAAATTGAAAGAACAAATCCCAGATATAGAGGTTTACCTCGTCCCACTGACAGAGGTAATGCAGTGCCAAAGTGTTGGGACCTCAGCATGAGTTCCAGTTATGGAGGTTTCTCTCTTATCCAGGTCCCACTTAACTAAGTTGCACTGTATTTAAAAAATGCAACTTGTTAGCTAATTAATCAACAGCTACTTTAAAGAAAATATTTTACTTCACTGCACTGGCTATAGGCTCACCTCCTATTACATGGGACTCATAACATAAATAGTAAAAATAGGTATTACATTGTTTTTATATGTTCAACTGTGCCTTTTCACTTTAATTTCCAATTTAACAAAAAAGGTTAAGGTAAGGTTCTTGTTTTGAGCTAATCGAATAAAGATCTCTTACGAAAGAAAGTGAACATGTTCATCCAGTGATGGTTCATCCTTGTCTCTGATAAATGCGTGAACAAGGAACAGTCTAAGCAGGTTCATGTTGGTTGCCGTAAGAAATTAATTCATACATATTACGGAGGCCAAAGGGCGATAAATCTGATTACAGGTTTAATCTAGGACGCTGTATCATGTCTAACGAGCTGTATGGGGAATTGCAATTGCTTCTAAAGTAATAAATAATCCCATCGATCTATACTTTAGTTTTCACTAATATACCTCTAGAATTAATATAAATCTAGCTATGTAGGTGCTAAGTTAGCCTTATCATGACGCAGTAAAATATATTTCTCACGCCGCTACTCTTCCCGTGGGTATGGTATACCCGGCTAGAAGACACATAGATAGAGTTCGTATACTAACGCTCTTTCATGAAAAGGAAACTTAAATTACCATCTCTAACCTGCCTGCCAACTGTGGGTACTATAGCCAACCCTCTTTTTAGAGATAATTTTTAGATGTAGAGGTAGACATATTTTTATTTTTTATTTATTTATTTAATATGCTTCATGCACAAAATGTACAAAAAGGTGGATTTAATGTCTCAGGCATTTTCTACCAGTCTGACCTTTGGGTGATGCAGAGAAGAGTAAATGGTAGGTGCAAGTGGTAGGTACATAATTATGATGATGATGATGATAATGACGAACCTAAATTGACAACGGCATGGTTGGTGCGGTGGCTGGACAACCGACTGCCGCGCAACGTGTCGCGAGTCCAATTCCCGCACGGAGCAACTCTTTGTGTGATCCACAAATTGTTGTTTCGGGTCTGGATGTCATATGTATGTCACTTGTATGTTTATTAACGCACTCACGACACAGGAAAAAACCGTAGAGTGGCGCAAGGACTTTAACAAAAAGAAATAAAAATATATAAACACGTATCCTAAATCAGTCACGAAATAAATCGACTGTCTATAAAACACCCTATATAGCACGATTACATAACTCTACATAACTTCAAATTGTAAAACTTTTCCTTTTTTTGAAAATAACTCTTCAGATCAAAATACGTTATGCTTTACAGCAACGACCAACGTATAAATCTTTATTTACTTTCTCAGTTGCTCGCACTACCGCAAATTAAATAAAAAAGGCAGAGATGAGTACCATACTTTAAAGGAGGAAAGGCAAAGCTTTTTCTAATGCAAATACGGAATGCATTCCATAAAACAAAGACGAAAAACCCCTACCTTTGCGAACTTGCAATTCCTGCATTTTTATTATATTTATACTTGAAACTTTGCAATCCTAGGAAACCTTTGTTGTCTGTTACATTTTGTATCGACTATGTTATTGCATACAAAAGGCTATATCGCTACCAACTCCAAGACCTTGAAAAGAGGAATGTAACAAAATTTCGAAATATAGATATGTACTAGTTTCCAATAAAAGCAAGCGCCGTTTCAAATGTCATTCGTTCTTCGTTCGCCTGCCCTTCTCATGTTATCTGGACGCAGCAAAATGATGGCCTATATTGCTGAACCGTTCATACAAAATGAAAAACACTTTATTGATCAAAAATAAACTCTATGTTCATTTCTTAAATGTTTTTGTTAACGAAGTGAAGTGACGAGTTGATTTTTTAATCAAAATCTCAGTGCTCCTTTATTTACCTCTAATTTAGTGCTGAATTAAAACTACATTTCTCAGTATCCATAGCGTTAAAATACATACGTAGAATTCATATCCTAAAATTGAAATGCAAAATATATTTGAAAAATTTGCTACCGATTTTCGCTAACTCGCTTTTCTTCTATTCGAATAAAATTCACAACAATCGCACTCGTAATTACAGTTTGTGAGTTATAAAATATTTCTCCCTTATTGATTCCAATTTGTACAAATATACGTACAATACACTGCACGTTTTGAAATTACTCTAATACTTTCTAAGCATAATATGAACTATAGTGTTTTAATACTAAGAAGAGCTTCATATAAATATATAACATAGGTATACAACTGGGAGCACAATAGGCGTCTATTTTAGGTACAATAAAGCCTGACCTATCATTGCAAAGATGTTCTTCACGTTGAGAGACCATGTTATACTAGATACGACACAATACTTTTGCAATATGTTCTTGTTTATACTATCGATGTATTGTCCGTCTGCTTTTATTCTCTCTGTCAAAGGCAAATCTTATATTTCTTTTGTTCTGTTGCAGTCAGCTTCGGGACATTGTGAGAATATGTGGTCATAACACCTGTTACACCACATTCATAAAAATACCCGATAAACGTATGTATAGGTAGTTCATACAAATTATGTTCTCAGTTCTGGTGTATGAAGCTACATCCAAGACTTTGTGACACAGGCCCTAAATGTTCTAATTAATATTGTAACAAATGATGCATTATTTACCCCTAAAGTAATCGTGTTCATAATAGCCTCAACAGCCTCTTATTACCGCTGCAACTCCTGTAAGCCAGAATCTACAATACAATAGATACAACCATGAAAACACTGGAACACTGAAGTCCGGGCGTCTCAGGTACATGAAGAAATGTCATGGATATTGCAACGATATAAATCAGAAGATATTATTAGAGAAGAAGAAATAAGACTTGCAGGCAAAAAGAGACATTTTCACATAACATAACACCACGCCTTTTAGCCCCGAAGGCATAGGTGCATATTATAGTGCTTAATGCCAACGTACAATGTAACACTATTTATGTTATGAGTCCCATGTAATAGCGGGTGAGTCTATTGCGATATTTTAGTATACTAGATATAACAAAAATCGTTAAAACCTGACAAAAATGGTCTCCTTATTGCAGTTGATCGTGTTTATACGTTCAAACGAGTTTCCAAAGTTTACGTCGTATGAAAACTTTTGTTTTAATAGTTGGAAGCAACAGCCTGTATATATTATCTAACGCCTATGTTTACACTAGTTTCAGTTTATCCTAGCATCTATCCACAAGGTTTTTTAAAATAAACCTTATCTCCTATTTACAGCGTTCAATTTCCTTTGAAACTGTACAGCACATTACCAGTATTAATGTTTATTCTGAAAGCAACGGTAATCACTGTATGTTAGGGTTGATATTTGTACGAAGTTACCGAACATGGATTTGGAAAAGGAAGCGTAGTAATACGTGTTATTTATCTAATCGATCGGATTAGTATCGCTGCGGATACTATTTTTATTTTGATAGGTAATGTTACTGGATATTTTTCAATAAACAGACACTATTCATAACAAAATTGTATTCATTACAGAATGTTTTAGGCACCCACGACACAGGACAAAATGCTAATGTGGGATACTGTTTAAAAATATAGACATACTAGCTTTTACCCGCGGCTTCGCTCGCGTCACAAAAGGATAAAAAGTAGGCTTTGTGACATATACCAATACACACAGCGCCATATATACCAATAATTTCGTTTTCCCTCAATAATATACATTTTTTCCGGGATAAAAAGTACCCTATTATTTAATCCAGACTTCTAACTTTACGTCTGCAAAATTTCAAAGCAATCGGTTTAGTAGTTTCGGCGTGAAAGTGGAACAAACAAACAAACAAACTCACTTTCCCATTTATAATATTATATATAATATATATATATATTTATAAATATATAATATAAGTAAGGATAAGGATAGTAAGGATACACACAGCGCCATCTATACCAATAATTTCGTTTTCCCTTGATAATATACATTTTTTTCGGGATAAAAAGTACCCTACTATTTAATCCAGACTTCTAACTTTACGTCTGCAAAATTTCAAAGCAATCGGTTTAGTAGTTACGGCGTGAAAGTGGAACAAACAAACAAACTCACTTTCCCATTTATAATATTATATATAATATATATATATATATTTATAAATATATAATATATAATATAAGTAAGGATAAGGATAGTAAGGATACACACAGCGCCATCTATACCAATAATTTCGTTTTCCCTTGATAATATACTTTTTTCCGGGATAAAAAGTACCCTATTATTTAATCCAGACTTCTAACTTTACGTCTGCAAAATTTCAAAGCAATCGGTTTAGTAGTTACGGCGTGAAATTGGAACAAACAAACAAACAAACAAACTCACTTTCCCATTTATAATATTAGTAAGGATATGGAATTTTCTGTACTTCATATAGCAGCATGTGACCTCATTAGTTTTATAAGTCCTATATAATGCTATAAAGTGCCACACTAACGCATTAGGTTATATAATTTACCTGTAATGTTAGCTGTAAGAGTTGAAATAAATAAATAAATAAATAATTTGTTGTCGTTTCAAAGCAATACCTACGTAATTTCGACGAACTGGTAAATGGTTACCATTCCAATATGGAATTTATTGTGTAGGGATTTTACAAATTTAGAACCTATCGTCAATAGCAAATAGTGTGTTATTTCAAAGACATTTCTCTGAAATTATGATCAGTGGGATTCAATACACACAATTCAGCTGAAAATGAGCTCGCTAATGCAGTACACGGAATTTGCATTCGAGTGTACCGTTTGTGGTATTAAATGTTGTCTGTTTACGAGTGTGGGTGTATATTGATATATAATATACTGGAAACTTGTGAACTATGTTCACAGCATGGAAAACTATAACTAAACTGTAAATAGCTGCGTAGCTGCCTACGCCTCCGTAGCGGCCTGTGCTACGCGCTACGAAAATGCCTACGGCGCGCTACGTCGCGGCCTACGTAAATTGACTACGACGCGATGCGATATTCGCTGTGGACATACATACATGAGGACTACGCAATTTGCTAATCTGTTTCCGTTTTCCATAATCTCTGTAAATGCATTTTCGGTGTACCTCTCCGATATAATAATGTTGTGTCTACATCGTGTCTCATTGATTTAAAGTTCGACTTTTACGTTACTGAATTAGTTACTGAACTTAATCTCTGTTGATGTTTTATAGGTTTAAACATTTTTAAAACCATCACTAGTTTCATAATATATCATCGATAAGAACATTAAAATAAGTCGACGATCCAAGATATTAACGTGGAGAAACATAAGTAATTGCATTAGAGCGACCTGAAAACGTGTATAAAAGTGTCACATCGTTGTTGTGACATTTGTTTTATAGTGCACGGTTTCTATGATAGTAATGTCATAAGCAGCTGTGTAATAAAGAAAACAGTTGCAAAACGTGACTGGGGGAGCATTCCTCTTCTTATTTCAAAGTTGTTGAGTGAGGAAGTAGGAGTACGTACACTTATTCAGTTTCCTTCGATTTTTCTGAACCTTTTTAGTCACACTTTTATATCTACATGTGAATAACATAATAATTTATATTGTATTATCGACAAGATGTCGAGGATCCGCATACAGTGTTGATCGTACCAGAACAGCTCTTTGCCAGAGTCTGTTTTTTTCTGAAAGATACAACCTTGGTGTCTTCAAATGTCTACTGAATAGGTTACTAATGGGTATCCAGGCTCCATTGTAAGCCACGTCATTGCTTATCACCATGCGATATAGTGGCCAAACGCACTATGACCAATTAAAAAAACATTTGAACTGAATAAGTGTGCGTACTCCCTAAACCGACACAAACAACAAAAGTAAATAAGTTTAGCTTCGCGGTTTAAAAAATTATCACTAGCACTTGTTACTCACGGCTTGGTAAGCCTTGGGGAACTTGCAACCTTGAGTAACTTTGTTTACAGTTGAAATTGGAGCAAACTCATTTTGTAATAAATTGATTTATTTCTTCTATTTTTGAAAAACAGGTTAATTGCTTGCTTTTGTTTTTTTTGTGGTTTGTTGCTTTAAGAAGTAGATTATAATATATTGAGGATTTGTATTGTTTTAAATGGCTTTTAGTTATTATACCACTGTGTCAGTTAAAATCTCATCTTCAACAAATATTTGGATAAGGGTACCTGTAGGTATAACATCCACCATGTAACAAAATATAAAATCTACAATCGATAATTAATCTTCATTGTTTTGAATTTATTTTTCTTTATGTTTGTAAGCCGAGAGTGGTTTAAATGTTACTTACATGAAAACGATACCACGTGAATTTTCAATTTTTATTAATGCGTACTCACGGTTCAATAACCTTCGAAATGTAAACTCAATTATTACCTTGATTTGAACCCTTTAAATGTAGACAGGGGTTAAAAAAATGAAACATTCAAATAAAACAACACATTATTGAACTACAAATATATTCATAGAATTACACGCTAAATTACCTACAAATATAAGCTGAAATATAATTTATATTATTGCTGTCTTTTTTGTAACACAGTTCTAATAATAAACTACTTCAAAAACACAGAGGTCCTACCACAGTTTCCTGCACTCGAATCAACTAAAGTTAAGTACAACGCCATCTATCTTTCAACAAAGGAACTAAGGTGGATTTATTTTGAAGATGTGATGTGGCCCCTGTGTTTTTTTACAATCAAGTATTATAATATATTTTATTAACTAACGTGGTGCATTTTTTATAATTTGTATTATATAAATAACGAAATTTAATAACTGTATGAGAATTATGGTGTTTGGTTGTTTTAGTATATTAGGTACTGTTGTGTAACTTGTGTTATTTTTTAATATTTATAGCTAACTGAGATAACAAGTGTAAGAATCTCTTGACTTTGATGGTGTTGATTATTTTGAAACATATTTGATATTTGCCACCATAATTCTCATATCACAAAACAGGCAACAAGATGCAAAATCATGAACAATTATTTTAAACAAAACAATATTGAAACTATTTAATAACAATAAAAATATATCAAACATCGAAAATACACAAAAGTAACAAATAGAATTAATAATAAGTGTTCGATATCGTGATTAAATAGGTATAAGGACTGTCTACAAAATTGCCGTTTCTTAACGGCACTTTTGTCACAAACGGTAACTCTGTAGATAACGTATTATAAAAGATACTAGTCTCTGTGTGAGTTAATCTATGGCATAATTACTACGTAATTCATAACATGCAAATTGCAAACGTTATTGATATCTGAAATATATAAAACTTGAAAAATATTAACTTCTATTCGTTTGAAACTTGCATAAAACTGCTTAAGCCTTGCGTGGTTATATTTTTAAATAAATAGGCCTTTTATAATAAGAATGAAATCTTATATAAAATGTATGAAATGTCTTTATAATTGTTTATTTGCAAGGAATATTTCACTAGTTTCTAACCACGGTATTTCACGTTTTAAATTGACAGCGTATGGTATATTAATGTCAAAATTAAATATACACTTTTTATGTCGTATGCTGTGCAGATACACGCTCAATATGTTCCACACAATAATTTTATATTTCATGAAATTTACATAATATATTATCCAATAATATAGAGCGTTAATTGTTTATTTTCCTTTATATATTTTTATAATTTTGTTTATATTATAACGATTATAATTTTAATTTATGAATTTGTTTATTTTATGTCATTTTAAGTCGTTGTTATCTAAATTCGCCGTAAATGTCCATGGTATTTGTTTAAGTATATATATATTCGATCATTAACCGACTTCTTTTTAGCATTTATTTATTGTGTAAATATTGGTATTTCGTTGTATTTATTTAAATCTTTTAAAGTTTTGTATTTTTACTTTGGAATTTACCTTAAACCATTACTTTTAAACTCTTTGGTTATAATTGATTAAATACTTCATTTGTGATAAAATACTAAAATATCGATTAAGCATTTCATTCATTACTAAAATGGATGAATTATTGGAAGTTGGATAAGTATGCCGAAAGAGCAGTATTAAAAAGAAATGATGAAATTCATTTCTTTCATAAATCAATACGATTTTACCTTGAAAACAAATAACATTCTGCAGAGTAAAGCACTCAATCGTTCCGACTATTGGAAAATTATCCGACTCGCTCACAGCTTAACCCAATTAACGGCACTTAGTGCGCGAATATAGATCATAATGCTATGACGTTTAGGTCGAACTGCGCTTAAAGGTTTGTAAACAATCAGTGTATTGTGCAAGCTGTGAATGGTATTCACACTACTTTGCTTTGTACGTCCCTACCTCAGTTCGCATGTTCCTCAGATTTCAAACGGCGAACCCAATATCGCATGTACATTCGAACGTCCATGTCTCGCAACACAAAGGGATATCACAATCGTGGAATGCGGACTTGGTAAAAAAAACTATAATCCAACAATTTCGATATAGTCATCATAACTAGGATTAATAATACAGTTAGCTAAAACCATTACGTACCAATCAATATCATGGTCAGTTTTTGCATAAAATTCGTTCTACGAAAAGCATTTATCGCTAAATGCAATTCGTAGAACGAAACGCTTTGAAACGGGAAAATAGCGAACATTTCTCTGTTAAACGTTGTTGATAGTTGTTAGAGTGTTCAATTAAAAGGTTTTATTTGTGGACTGTTTTTATCAGAGTTGTAACGTTAGCCCGGATGGATACGGGACGCGGGACGGCGGACGCATTGTGTTTGAATTTGATTTGAAAATCCAACTCGACCTTTGTACCGAGACAATGGAAATCCTGGCGTCGGCCCT
The DNA here is from genome assembly GCA_038387885.1 of Spodoptera picta. NCBI lineage: Eukaryota > Metazoa > Arthropoda > Insecta > Lepidoptera > Noctuidae > Spodoptera > Spodoptera picta. The sequence continues at coordinate 2,614,261 of JAZHFQ010000105.1, forward strand.
CTAATGCCTTTCTGCCAACATTTACTCCAAGCAATCGAGTGATGGTTATTACATATGTAGGAAATATTTATAAAATTTTCTATTCCTTGCGATGTTATACCTTCCTCGACTTGTACCTAACACTTTTATGAACTAAACGTTAGTTTGTTTTTGTTGGTTAGTGATATAAAAATTAATCGATTTACTTAATTTGTATTGCATAACATCGAATTAATTTCTCTTAAAAACTATCGCTGAAACATTTTTTAATTTGGAAATAAACTTTTATGATAAATGTTATGATCATGAAGTTTATTTATATTCAAATTTTATTGTCTTTAGGATATGATATGCGTTTTATCTATCTTTTGTTTTTGATCACAGTTCCCTGCGCAGCAGCGACATTCACTTCATTATTGAACGACATATAATGAGACATTGTGACAAACTCCACATCTAAATCACTGTTTTCCAAAATACAAGCATACAGCTTAGTTTGGAAAGCAGTATCAGTATCATTCGTAATTCATGCTCGTCCATGTAATTGCCGCATTTCCGTGAATGTAATATTGTGAAATGTATGTGTCAATTAGCAACTTTTATTTATATATTTATTAGGTCAAAGTAAAAGCTACATTTGGCGAACTAACTTCATCAACATTTTAAATAACATTGCACGCGTTCTCTTTAAAGAGCTTTTTAGGTACGTTTATAATTATCGCGTTTGAATTAAAACTACGAAGCAATTGGTATTTTATATTTTGTTCGAGATTTTTGTAACGAAGTTTTTATTATTATTATTAAGCGATCGAGGTCTATTAGAAAAATTGCACTTATGTTCTTTATTAGTACGATCTACAATTGCTTGAATAAAAAGGATTTTTGCATAGCATTATTAGATATATGAGACTTATTCGTAATATAGTACTCTCTGATATTCGTCTTTATATCCTTAACATCTATTGTTTTGGCGTTATCCCGTTTATAATCGGGGTCGTGCGGTCCATGGCCCTCTACGGCGCCCCTGTTTGGGCGCCAAACCTGTTGCGGCGTCCCGCTCGGACGCTGCTCATGGCACAGAGGGTCATGGCGATCCGAATGATCCGCGGATACCGCACGATCTCTGGGGAGTCGGCGAACCTCCTTGCCGGATTACCGCCGTGGGATCTGGAGGCGAAGGTGCTCGCGCGCGTGTACGGCATGCGCGCGGAGGCACGTCGCCGGGGCGAAACCCCGCTGCCGCGCCAAATAGGTGCGTGGCGGGATGAGCTCCGGCGCGATCTCATGGCGGAATGGCAGCAACGACTGTCGCAACCGAGGGCTGGGCTCGCTGCCATCGCAGCGGTAAGTCCCCTCTTTGAGGAGTGGCTTGAGAGACGCTACGGCGTCCTCACCTACCGCCTGACGCAGGTCCTCACCGGACATGGAAGTTTCGGGAGGTACCTGTGTCTGATGGGGCGGGAGGAAACGCCCGGGTGTCATCACTGCGAGGACCGCCCTGAGGACACGGTGGAACACACGGTGGGAGAATGCCCTTCGTGGGCTGAGCACCGCCGTGTCCTCAGGGAAGTGATCGGCGATGGCGACCTCTCGCGTCCGGGCCTAGTGCAGGCCATGATGCGGAGCGAGGGGGACTGGGATGCCGTCTCCTCCTTTTGCGAAGCAGTGATGCTAGCTAAGGAGGAGGCGGGACGCGTGAGGCAGCGAAGCGCTGCCTCCTCGCAACCCAGCCATCGCGAAGGACACACCGGGCGTCGGGGATCGCGAGACGATCTCCGGCCACCGTAAGCGCGGGCCTGCGGACGGCGAGCATGGGTGGCTCCCCGTCCGACCAGAAACAGACCCGAGCGTACGGCGCGTCGCGTTCCGCGCGCGCCTCAAAGAGCCATCAGACCACCACAGATGGGGCCCAATACGGCCGATGCCGATTCGGAGTCGCGGAGAACCTAACGGGTAACCGGGGCTCCGGCTCGACGTGCAGGAGAAGGAACGGGGTGGTTTTTAGTCAGTAAGAGTCTGACACTCCCTCCCGCCTCACCCAGGCGGGAGAAGTCATTCGATGATTTTCCCCCCTTAAAAAAAAAAAAAAAAAAAATCCCGTTTATAATTAGTTTTTTTTTAAACCAAATGAACTACAAACCTCCCCAATGCTTTATTATTTAATTTAATGATAGTAATAATTTAGCTTTTAATATAATAAGACTCGTATATAGGTAATATTATGGTAAATATTTTTTATATATTTATATTTTGCAATAACTGGTTAAAAAGTTAAATGTAAAAATTTGCCTTACAAAGTAATCTAAGAATTGTACGAATCATATTGCTTTTTGATTTTATATTTGTAGTTTTTTTTCACTAAGCTATTCGAAAATATTATTCGTAAACTATTTACGATACTTTACGATTATTTTATGCTAATATTAAATGGTGTTTCAGTTTTCTGCATCGGTACAAATTGTGGTGTTCTCAATTATAGAGTATTTTCTACTCAAAAATATTCTTGACTAGAACTAAGTGTAACATTTGTAAATTGTCTTACTGGTGTAAGAAAATTCTAGAAAATTGTGGAGGCTTAGAATATAACTAATTGCCATTTAATATTATAATTGAATACCTTCATCCTTGTAAGGTAAACTGAAGGTTGCGTCCTAAGCCTGTAACTTTTTATCAACTGCAACTAGGCCTAAAATTTACTTTAAAATGGCGGCGCCAATTAGACATATTGCATGTTTTAAATCACTATAAATTAGTCTATTACATCGTCTTCGATATTCATAATTGACAAAATATATATGTAATTAACAAAATGACTAGAACTTTGCGTATGGCAATACGGTAATAATACCGTAAGGTTACCATATATATTATATGTTATATTATGTAAACCATAAGGTTTAAACTACAGCTGTGATTTTGTATAGTTACGAAAATCTTGTACATGAATAACAAAGTGTATATTGTCTGTGAGTGGTATACTTATTGTTCAGAAAGCTTGCACAATGCTAGGTCATCTTGCAATGGGAATGTATAAGTCAGACTTGCAGTCTGTTGCGGGCAGCAGCTTGAAAACTGCGGCCGTCGACGCGATACAGTTTATGCAAAACTTGTTAATGTTGAATTAATACAGGCTTAACACTGATAGCGAAGCGCTAAGTAACTTTATATTCTATTTTCACAATTACAAAGTATGTATTACGTTTTACGGTGTATGAGAATAATTTGGAAGACATTAGTTGACCTGTGGAGATCGTTCGCGTTTTTATCTATATAACATAATCGCGCGCTCTTTCTATCAGTCTCATTCTGAACAGTTCCCTTCTGAAACTGGTAACTCTTTATTTTGCTATAGGAATATGTTCTTTATGCACATTTTTATATAGTTTTATTTCGTGTACGTGTGAATTATATCTTCGAGTTAGTAGTACAGAATTAGAGTGAAATTTCTTTTCATATTTTCCTTCTGCAGCCGTATTGACGATGTTTTTAAATTAATCAAAAACTTTCCTAGTTCAGATTACTACTGAAAGAAGGAGTGTCACCATTTTATGATTTATAGTTCTATTTTTCCTTTATAAATTGACAAAAATCATTGAAATTGACATTTTGCGTGTTTGGAGATTATGCAATATTATTCTTAAACCGTGCAATTACTACTTAATGTGATATAATGTTCTTAAACTATATTTTTCTAATCGCAGTTAATTTAATATACCTCGCTAGGTATATATTAAGTTTCTACAACCGTACTTAGGCCTAAGAATCTAATAAATGAATCCTATCTTCTACCTCTACACTCATTGAGCAAAAATAATATATAATATTTTAATGTTATAATTTTCATCAAAAATCCTTAACGTGAATAAATTTTTATTACTTTCTCAATTGCTTCGTTGAATACTCGTACTTTTGTAGTGATATTGTAAAATTTTTAATTGCTTTTCAATTTGTACGTAGATAATGAAGCAGGCTGATATATTTTTTAATTATTATTCCTTAGAATAGAGTTCAAAATCGCATATCAAACTGCCTCATGTTTACATTAAATACATATTAATCTTATATTAACGAAATTAACACAATTGTTACCTTATTGCTTATCAAAAGTCACTTGGCGGTAAATTAATAACAAAACACGTTCAAATACAAACTTCATAAAGAAATCGACTAAACAATGGACTAGAATCGAATGAGATCTTTTACATAGTACATCAAAACTTACCTACATAGCGATAATTTACCTCTACAAAGCTTACAATAATGATTCTAAGATAACTAAAGAAGTGAATTATCAAATACTTATTCACAATAAAAATGGAGTTCTATAAAAATACATCTCTTCGAATATTCGCATTCATTGCTTATCATTCTGTGTCTTAACAACCCTACCGATCCTCAAATAACACACTTAACACTATGGTAAGATACTTGAAAATTGTGAGAAGAGTAAGTGGCACTTACGTCACTTTAGAACTGAGAAGTTAGTGAAACAATGGCTTTAGTCTACTGTTTGTAACTTTATTATATTTGTCGCTTTATTTTCGAAGGACTCTCTGTTTGTTATCTTGCACTTGTTTTTGTTAAGGAAAACTATATAAGGATATTGGTAGGCATATATTTTGGAATCCATACTAACTAACATATCATTTAGGTAATTAATGCAACAATTTTAATTTCAAAAGATATTGGTCTAGGTGACCTGGAAGTTGAGGTAACGCGTCTCAAAAATGCTTGTAAAAAACGAAGTACCAACGTGATTTTTGTACACGTATGTTCCAAGTTCATATAGATAAACTTAGTATCATAATGTATGTCAGTGGTATTTAAACATCACTGACATAAATATGCTAAAGGAAAGAAAGGAAAGAGACTTGGACTGTTAAATCATAAATGTGAAAGTATCAAGCCGCCTTGAGCCAGCATGGACTGGTGATTATTAGTCATTCTTTCTCCATCAGAGAAGGGCAGTACTTTTCTTCATTGATTTAAGGTTCATTTTTGCGTAAGTGGAGAACTGTAGACTTATTGTAATTGGAAGTTGGTGGGATTTTTCTTCGTACTTAATTCAGTAAACATAAACATCTTCGTGATTCATACACCTTTACGGTGCTTATCTGAATTTAATAGACGGGTTCTTTTAAATATTTCATGTTTTGTGGCAACTGGCATTCTTTGTCTGATTTTTCAATTTAGTTTTAAATGTGTCACTTAACATCTTTTAATCCTTTATGGGGTAGGTAGGAATGTAAACACACAGGGGGTGGGTGTCAGTTATCATGGCTTCATTAAAAAAGTTTAGTAACTAAATAATATTTATTTTAAGTTGTAAAGTTGACTTAAGCTTGCTTTCACTGATTTGAATTCAGAACGATTCGATTTTTAAATTCAAATGTGTCTATTTGTTTTTAATGGAAGACTTGAGTTTGTTACTTTTTGGAAGATCAGGGAACAGATTAAAAATAGCTTTGATTGACAGTTGATACACCTGACAGATAGCGGGAAACAAGGAATATGTTGCTCCCCTATTCCCAAGTCCCAAACTGTCAGTCACTAACCGCAAGGAAGCAATTGAATTATGTAATTGACGTCGATTATTACAATTAGTACTTGCGTGCTTATGTAATGACGTTTAAAATTGTAATTATTTGTTCAAATAACTTATCATGGAATTGTTTATAAATATTTTCTAGACTGCCTCGTTGGCCGAGTGGTTGCAAGTGCGACTGCCGGGCAAGGGGTCTCGGGTTCGATTCCCGGGTCGGGCAAAGTATTACTGGGTTTTTAAAAAATTCTCAGTAGTAGCACGGAGTCTGGAAATGTGCCCGGTATATGGCAATAGGCTCACCCCCTATTACATGGGACTCGTAACATAAATAGTGAAAAGTGGGTGTTACATTGTACAGTGGAATTAAGTGCCGTAATGTGCACCTCTGCCTACCCCTTCGGGGATAAAAAGGCGTGATGTTATGTTATGTTATGTTATTTTCTAGAAAATAAATATTGCAAGGAATATTGTACTGGGTAGATAAAAAGGATTGGAAGTAGTGTAGGTACTTGTACTTGTAATTAAGATACGTTGCCTTATGTAATTACATTATTTGTTCGTCAAAGTACCAACTTACTCTTTTCACAAGTTTAAAATATGTCCTACAACTTATATAATTATGATTGGAACACGTCTGTAGCGGGCGCGGTGTACTTACTAATGGAAGAATCCTTTCGTTGATTCAAAATTCTTAATTACATTTCATTCATTTCCTTTTCAATCGTAATTATTTATTCGTGGAAATAATTTGAAGCGAGCTTTGCCCATATTTCGATTTAGTTGCGAACTGTATATTTCCATTATGGTACCGAATTCTAAGTAAAATTGTCTGGAGTTTAATAACTTTTAAGTCAAGCGGTACACTAACTTGAACTGTACAGTGATTTACTAGACTTCAAATTTATACCAATGTTTTAAGGTTGATATTGTATCAAAATAGACCTGCTGAAACTTTTTACTAGATTTCAACTGTATTACAATTCTATAAGGTTGTTATTGTATTAAAGTTTGATTTGTTGAGTTTGATTACGTCAATGTGCTATTTGTAATAAAAATAATAGTTTTGTTTGGGTAGGTATATTGAATAATTATAAGTTTTGTATTGAGACGTCTAAACTAATGAGATCGTACCTAATTTCTTCAGCTGCGTATTAAACCTGACACATCTTTGCAATTACGTATCAAGGATTCAATTTCCACATAAAAATAATCTTTGTGTGATCAACTATTTTTTTTTTTTTTTAAAGTTGCCTCTTACTAGGATTTTCTCCTGTGTCGTGGGTGCGTTTACAAACATACAAGTTCACATACACAATTGTTGTACTGTGTCTGGGAGATGGTGTGTTTTTTGTGTATGACCCTCGACAAAGAAAAAGTAAGAAATGTGGTGTCATTTGAGTACCGTCATTATTGACACAATTAAAGAACAATAGGTTGCGGTCACAGGTGACCTCGCGGTGTTTGACGGTTAAAAAAAAATTGTAGTACCCAATGTTTGGTTGTGAATATTGAGAACATGTTTGTATCGTGAGAATCTAATAATTTTCGACATTTTACCTTGCCAATAGAGTCGTTTTCTCAATGAAAAATATTAAATAAGAAAATTCATAGAAAAGTATTACTCTATACTTTTTTACTTTTAAAAAAACCTATTGGAATTTACTAGTTGGAACGTTAATTATTTGTACAGTAGGTAATCGGTTTTGCTAAGAAATTTCTCCTGTGCCGGAGGAAATCCAAGTGTGTGGCAACGTTATTTTTTTTTATATAATTTTGTTAATAAGTTAAACAAAATAACTATAGGTAGTTATTTTATTTATTAGGTAGGCCTAATGATAATTAAATCAATCAATTTAAGGTTTTTGTTATTTCAATGTAAGATTAAAAAGTCGGATTCTAGTGATATTTGTTTTGAATCCGACTACAGCTTGATCATGTGTGTAATTGCTCAGATAGAAATGTAATTCCAATTGTGTGAGATCGTGCGTCAGCGGCAGCGCTGAATTAACAGTGGTAATCTGTAATTGAATTCATTTGATCATATCTAGTAGATAAATCTATAGTGTCAGATTGGGAATGTAATGTGTGAAGCTGAGCTAATATGTTACAGGAACCTACAGGTAATTACCCAGCTTCTTAATCACACGTCCCGTAATTACGTATTGCAAATATCACTTAAATTCCAATTACGTTAACTTCATTTAACTATATAGTTACAACAGCTTTTTATTAAAGATTGCAATTAGTCGCCAATCGGTAAGTACGTACGTGTGAAGTCGGTTGTAACCTAACGCTTGATGGGTGCCGCTTCAACTCGCCACGATGACGACAAATGACATATGAAAACACACCACATGAAGATTTTATTTGGAACGATATACACATTTATATGAATTAACACATCTTTCGAAGACAACATCAACAATTGTTAATTAGTAATTATATCACTACCTATGTATGTTGAATTTTCTTGTTGTTGAATATTGACATCTATATTAGTAACGTTTTTTTTGTTTGGACAAATGTAATATTTATTGTAATTAAACATTTACACAAATATCTTTGACAACAACACTGATAAATTTTATGGAAATCGACGGCGTCCCTTATCATGGTGGCGATACACGAAAGTTTTCACGTGACATTCGTACCCACCCCGTCCAGCGAGCGGTGCGTAGTGCGTAGTCCCTGGATTGCGCTGCGGTACTCCGGTTCCGTACCGGCGTGATTGCGGCGTTATACCGGCGTTGTACCGGCGAGATGCCGGCCGACGGCGGCGCGCGCCCGAGCAACAGTTTGGTCCTCCCGCGGCGCGCTCTACACTACGCTAACCGTTACACGCTAGTCGTGCGCCTAACTGCCCCTCTACACTCTTTACTTTATTGCTCTCTTTGTACCACAGCTCGACGGTTTCATTAAGTCTACGTATCACCGAACTACGACTAAAGTCGCACACCACACCCGCGACGCTAACTTACTTATACTTTACTATGTAAACGCTGTAACATTGCAGGCTCTTGCCATAAATTGACACGATTATTCCCGTCATTGCCGGACTAATAATTGAAAAAATACGTTTCATTATAATTTCACTTTTCATTAATTTTATCTTTTTTAAATTATGGAAAGAGCCATAACGATATTAGGTACATAATATTGCTTATTATTCACTAGACGCCGTCGAAACTACGAGCATCTACCCTATCAAATATCCTTTTTGGTAATATAAAGGTGTAAAGAAGTTCATAGAGAAAATGTTCGTTGCATTGATTGAAGTATGAGCGCGGCTTCACGTCACTCGTCCTCGTCGTCGTCGTCGTCGGAGCGCACGCATGCCGCCTCCTGGTGCTTGTTCAGGTAGCTCTTGAGTGCGAATGACTTGCCGCAGCGCGTGCACTCGAACTTCTTGTCGGACGAGTGCGTCTGCAGGTGCGCGCGGAGGTTCGACCGATCCGCGAACGCCTTGCCGCATGACGCGCAATTGTACGGCTTCTCACCTGTATGCGAGCGCAGGTGGCCGCGCAGCAACCACGGCCGCGAGAACTGCTTGCCGCACACACCGCACACGTGGCCCATGCGGTGCGTCAGCACGTGCATGGCCAGCGCTGGCATGGACACGTACGCCTTGCCGCACTCGCCACACCGCTTGGCCGCCACCGAGTCCAGGCTGCGGTGCGTCTGCTTGTGGCGCGACAGATTAGATGAAGTAGCGTAACGCTTACCACATTCATTACAATCATATTTGCCAGACTTTTCCTTGCTGGCCTGTGTAGCCAGTGGTTCACTGTCGGGTGCTATTGGCACAGGCTCGGGTGCGGGTGATGGTACCACAGCGGACGGTGCAGGCGCGGGGGGTACGGACACGGGTGGCACTGGTGTGAGCACTGGCGTAAGCACTGGTGTGAGCACTGGAGTGGGCTCTGACGCCCTGCGCTCATATTCAATTCTATTAAAATCTGGGCGCGGGTGCAGCGGTGGCAGCGATGGTGGTGGTGGCGGTGGTGGGGGTGGCGGGCCCACCGGCTGGCACTCGACGTAGCTGATATGAGTGTCAACGAACTCGACCGGTTGAAGCGGGGTGACAGTTTGCACCGTGTGGTACACTGGTTCAGGGGGCTCCTCGGCTAGGATGTAGATGTTGGTAGGCTGGAGCGTGTAGGTGTAGACGGGCACGAGCGGCGGCGGTTCGGGCGCGTGCAGCACGGTGACGAGGTGCGCGGCCGGCGGCAGCGGCGGCAGGCTGTGCGCCAGCGACAGCAGCTCGTGGGCTGCCTCTGTGTCCGCTGCCGACCGCTCCAACAGCGGCACGCCCAGCTCCGCATATTCACTGCGAGGCTCTGCGAACGAAAATTATGATGCAATTCCAATTTTAAGCTACAAAACATATGCAAAGTTAGTACACGGCCTTTAGATGAGTTTGAATTATTTTGTTAAATACCTATCAAAAATTCTAAATCATGCTGAAGAATGGTTCACAGATACCGTTAGGGGATCTAGAATATGTAAAAAGCAATCAAGCTGTCAATGAGACCTAAAAGTTTAAACACCACTTCATTAATCGAGGGAACTTGAACCTACAACTTCACACTACGAGTCTTGCCTGCTACCGGTCAATATTTATATTACTAAAATTAAAATCTAAGATCACTTCATAAAGAGTTGTAAAGTTAAATACGGAAGTAAATATTAACAAATACGGAATATAATATATTAGTCAAATAATAATCACTATTCAAGCACAAATATATGTGGCAACAACAATTGTTGCACATCAACAACTTGGGACTTGAACCCAAACTTTATCACAAAAAAACTTTAAAAGTAATTCTTCATTTTCGGGAATTGAACCCGCACTCCACTTATCTTCATCTATTAAAATGCAAAACGAAAATAAATATAATAATAATAGAATGATAATTAACTGTAATAGACTGCCATTGCACAACGGAGATCGGCAACGAATTGAAAAACTTTTTTAAGATCGCGTAAAAAGTTTTTGATCTCGCCACAAGTATCGTCAGCGACTCCTTGAGATCTTCTTCTTGTTTCGAAAGGAAAAATACTTTTGAACTTTACAAAGTGTCCGAACACCGGTCTCGAACTGAACGCAATAACTGATGCACGTGCAATGCGATTGATAGACAACTGTAAAGTAATTCCCGCGCTGCTGCCGCCCCCAGAGCGGGCGGCTCCGCCTTCCGTGTGCGCGCGCTTATATAGGTGACCAGGTTATTACACAAACATGGACAGATTTCTCAGTGTACTACAACTACATTTTAATAAACCGCCCCGCCCCCAACAGAACTTCAACAGAAATCTTTCACAACGTCTGACATTCAACTGAAGTTTGAAGCCCAATTGTTGTCGCCTCACTAGTCGTGTCGAGGCTCTAAGTTTAGCTAACTCTACTTGTTTCACTAAACTTTTTTAAGTACCAACAAATGCATTGTACTGGGTGTCACACATAAAGCACTGTAGTGAATTGAAAGCCATTCATGCATGATTACAAGTTTATGAGGTCGCCTTAAAGTCACCTTTACCTTGACATCGTGACACAATTTGCAACGCATCAACGCAATAGATGAAAAATAGAAACTTTTATAAAATCACATATAATTAAAAAGCCGTCGAATATTACTTCATACTTACCCGTCTACTTATTACAGAGTATAAAATTTATTGCATAATTTTCTGATTGACATTGAGACTAACAATTTTTCAAACATATAGGTATCGTACAGTAACCACGAATAAATTCCCACGCAATATTGATTTCAATTGAACACCTCAAAGACAATCTCTACTCTGAAATGTGTAAAAAAGTCCATACGTAGATTCCTACAGGTTGCATCATGGAACCGTCGACGAATGTTCTATGTGATGACGTGACTATGAATACATTAAAACCACGAATAGTGGGAGTGCGAGGGAAAAACGTTGCTCACTGGGATACACCCCGGGCATCTATAAACTAGTTAGCACTACAATTCCAGCTATTCTCACCACTACCCGTATCATAAATCGGATTGTGTCCAACCCTAAATTAATACACGAATTGAATAGTCCCGCGGGCATTTTGCTACGTAATCCGCTTAACAATACAGACGTTGATTAGAAGAATAGTTGAAGGATTCTCGAAGAAACTACTACGTATTGATGTTAGTCTAACGAACTGGTATAAAGCCCTTTCCACTAATCTGTATCCGAGCAAGCCAATCAGTAATGCATTGGTTGCATTTAATCCATTAGTGTGTAGAATACTTGTGTGGTTTCAACTAGCCTTCGAACTGTCCTTGGGCACCAGAGTGCTTCTACAATTAGTAATTTGCACTTATAACGATTTCAAAATCTGTTATACCTAGTGACGGCGTATTTGAACGATACACACTGTGCTTATTTTGAAATACTAGAACTTAACGCAAGCCCTTTGATTTTCTCGTAATTCATACTAACTTTATAATAAAGGCGAAAATTAAGTAATTTTCAATCCTAAGTGTGTTTATACACTACATGCAACAGTAAACAAGTCGATAAGGTTTGTTATTGTATGTATCACGCAATGATACGATGAACATTGTCATTCTGTTCACGTAGTCTCTGCTGCTGAATTTTACATGCGAAAGTACGCCGTGTATACGTCATCCACGTACTTAAATCAGGGAGTGCAAAACAAAAGGACGTACTTGAATAATCGTAGTTTGTCAAACTGGGATTTTGAAATCATCGTCCACATATTTTGAAAGGCTTATGAGTAAGTTAGTGATTCAGTGGAAATGTCAGATAGAATATTTTTGAATACGTTTTTCTAAGCGTGTACTGTGACGTGGTAACGGAGATCAAACCGATGCTTATTGGAGTTCAATACAAACCCACGAATGAGCCAACCGTGTATTAGAGGTATTTGCTAATTTGCAAAAAGGAACATTGATATAAAAGTATCGATTTTATGACAGATCTTTTCGCATTAAGTCTTTTATTTTATTTTATTAAACTTTAATTAATATGAAGGGCTTTTTTCCCTAGAAGAAAATGTCAGCCCTATTATAGGATACAAAATTGAGTACAAACAATTTTAGGTTAGGTTAGATCGGTCTTATAAGAAAAGTAAAATAAGTTCCAGCTGTTTCGCTTTCCAATGAGGTAACAAGCTGTTTATTTTTTAATTGATACCCTTCATATACTTTACACGTGTCAGTTTCAAGAAATTTGTTTTTCTGTTTTCAAGTATACACACGAAGAAGTCTTGAAGCAATGAAAGTATCTGCAAGAAATATCAGAGAGTACGTAAACTATTATAAATTATTTTCCTAACGAGCTCCTTGAAAAGTTATTACAGAGATGCCTTGCTTGTTAGTGCAACTGATAATACTTAAAGCGTAAATAATCATATCCACGGGTTCAAATACAGCGGGAAATCATAATATTTTCCGAGCGATTCAAGGTCACAAAGTATAAGTTCAACAGTTCTCTTTGCTGTTCAGTTTATGGAGAGATGTTTTTATAGTGACTGCTTCGTTGGCCAAGTCGCACTTGCGACCACGCAAGTGCGACTGCCGGGCAAGGGGTCTCGGGTTCGATTCCTGGATCATGCAAAGTATTACGGTTTTTTTTTAATTCTCAGTAGTTGCACGGAGTCTGAAATTGTGCCTGGTATATGGCAATAGACTCACCCCTTTTACATGGGGCTTATAACATAAATAGTGTTCGGGGAATGATACTAATTATTATGTAATTTGTACTTTTGGTAATAATTATAGATGTAGTTAATTGTAGTGTGTAACTAGGTCCCCTCTTTACTTCATAAAAATTGGAGGTAGATGTATTATAATAAAAAAATTGTATGATAAGGGCACGGGCCTAGAGTCCGTGGAGAATTAATCTAGAGGTATAATACTATAAAATGTACAATATGGTACAGTGGCATTAAGTGCCGTAATGTACACCTCTGCCTACCCTTTTGGGGATAAAAGGCGCGATGTTATGTTACATAATTATTTGTATCGTGACGCGAATCTTGTAAAATGTTAATATTGTGCAAGTTATAAATATTTCACTGGTAATATTAACTCGTCAAGTACCGTCATCATAGACACAATTATAGAACAATAGGTTACGGTCACCGGTGACCGCTTGGTATTTGACAGTTTAAATCGCTTCTTTAATGAAACTTGTGAAAGAGACCTAGAGTCCTAGAGTCTTTCCAATTCATGTTTGACTTGTCGATTGGTCTCTTTACTAACATCACGACAGTTCCGATGTTATCGGGGTAACATTCAACAGGAGCAACAAAAATAGCCAAAATATTCGTTCCTCCGGGACTCACACAAATGTAGGCTACAACGTTAGCTACGATCAACAAGTATGTGCAATAGAATCACCCGCCTCACCGCTTCTCTATTGCCAGAGTTTGGAAACATTTTTGCTCATAAACCGATCATCAAACCTGTACGTGAATAAATAATAAACATTGTTCTGTATTGTAACTTTTGCGAGACAAACAAAATTAATTAACGCGTCGTAGTGGCTTGGAGGTTTAAGACGCCCAGCTCATATGGCGGGTACGGGTTCCAAACCTACCGACGGCAAGTACCAATGTTACTTTTTCCGAGTTATATATACTTTCTAAGATTATCTAGACACCACTGATAAACGGTGAAGGAAAACATCGTGAGGAAACCTGGGCTTATAATTTCTAATTTTAAGTTTGTAATCGCCAACCCGCATAGAGCAAGCGTGGTAATTAATACTCAAATCTTGTCCATGTGATGAGGCTTTGCTCACCAGTAGGCATTTATAGGCTGTTGATAACTACCTCTAAATTAATTATCATGTTTACCACAACTACTACAACATACTAGTTTTTAGTTCTAGCTACGCTGGCCGAGTTCCTCGTCAAACAGTTCTTAATTACCTCTATAAAAGATTGTTTCCATGTAACAAAATACTAAAACTTGTTGTACAGTAATCTGATGTTGTGTTTTCAAGATCTGTATCGAGTTATAGTCTGTACCTAGCTCATAATGAGCGGTATCAAATTTCGTTAATTACCGGCGCACCGGAATCTTTCTCCTAGCCGTCAGTTACTTAGTTTCCAATGGATATTGGTCAGGAAATACCTATAGTTTAGCTAGAAGGGTAAACTATAGGTATTTCCTAAGGCTTTATCTGACGGCTTTCTACAAACTTTATTCTTCTGTCTAGACGGCTTGGATATTTCTATTACTCTTCATTCATTGTTGCTTATTTAGACAAAGAAAAATTAAAATAGCCTTTGTCCTTTTGATGCATAACGGATATATTAAAGCAGTATTGTTTTGCGACTCATTTTTTATATTGTGTTTTCTTTTTTGGCTGTTTTATAGAATACTAGCTGTTGCCCGCGACTTCGTCCGCGTAGAATAATGACTTCTGGCAGAATTTAGGCTTTTGAATTAGTTTTTATCAAGGGATATTCTACGGTAATGGATGTCGTCAGAATTGATTCAGTCCCGTAGATGATAGCGTGATAATATGTAGCCTAAATGTTTACCAGACTTGTTAGTAATATTCATGCAAAATTTGAAATAGTAGTGCAGTACTTTTTGAGATCATCACGGCCATACATACAGACAAACAGA
This sequence comes from Spodoptera picta, assembly GCA_038387885.1. Classification (NCBI taxonomy): domain Eukaryota; kingdom Metazoa; phylum Arthropoda; class Insecta; order Lepidoptera; family Noctuidae; genus Spodoptera; species Spodoptera picta. Next base: position 2,629,402 of record JAZHFQ010000105.1, read on the forward strand.
CAAAAATTCTAAAAACCACATTATTGGCTTCGGTATCGATTAGAGATCATGCTTCAAATATTCTTTTAAAAAATATTCAATGTACAGTTTTGACTTTTCTACGATTTATTATATGTGTAGATAGCTGTTGCCGGCGACTTCGTCCGCGTAGATTAATGACTTCTGACAGAATTAACCAGAATCAATTCAGTGCCCAAGTAAGATTTACCTATTTTGAAATGATTTATCGTAGTTTCAATAAATAAATAATCCCGCAGGGATCTTACCAGTACAGTGCCCGATCACGTAAGGTTTGAGTAATAAAAACTATTCTATCGACTATTGTTGTATCGAATCTCTCTAGAATAAGTTCAGTGGTTAAGAGTTAGAGAGTCCTGGGGCATTGACTCATAGTTCCCGTTCTCGTGAGACATCTGTGAAAAAACTATCATACGTTACCCAGGTCCCAAATCATCGTTTTACCGAATGTAATTCAAAAAGATTCAATGATTCTAAATTCAACGGCTAAGAAGATTTATACAAACTCTCATTCCCTATAAATCCCCATAGGGGTGGAATTTATCAAAATCCTTTCTAAAGAGATACCTATGTCATAGTAACTTTATGCATGCAAAGTCTCAGCCCGATCAATTTAAAACAAAGTATCATACTTTGGGGTGAGAATGTTCAAAAACCTTTCTAAAGGGACGTTTACGTCATAATATCCATCTGCACGCCGAATTTCAACCCGATCGGTGTAAAACTGACAAAGCCTCACACAAACGTTCATCCCCTATTTTACCCCCTTGGTGAAAATTATCAAAATCCTTTCAAAGCGGATGCTTACGTCATAACATCTATCTGCATGCCAAATTTCAACCTGATCGGTTTAAAACTGACAAAGGCTCATATAAACTTTCATCCCCTATTTTACCCACTTGGGGGTGGAAATTATCAAAATCCTTTCACAGCGGACGCCTACGTCGTAACATCTATCTGCATGCCAAATTACAACCCGATCGGTTTAAAACTGACAAAGGCTCATATAAACTTTCATCCCCTATTTTACCCACTTGGGGGTGGAAATTATCAAAATCCTTTCATATCGGATGCTTACGTCATAACATCTATCTGCATGCCAAATTACAACCCGATCGGTTTAAAACTGACAAATTCTCATACAAACTTTCATCCCCTTTTTTACCCCCTTGGGGGTGGAAATTATCAAAATCCTTTCACAGCGGATGCTTACGTCATAACATCTATCTGCATGCCAAATTTCAACCCGATCGGTTTAAAACTGACAAAGCCTCATACAAACTTTCATCCCCTATTTTACCCCCATTGGGGGTGGAAATTATCAAAATCCTTTCATATCGGATGCTTACGTCATAACATTTATCTGCATGCCAAATTACAACCCGATCGGTTTAAAACTGACAAAGTCTCATACAAACTTTCATCCCCTATTTTACCCCCATTGGCGGTGGAAATTTACAAATTCCTTTCACATCGGATGCTTACGTCATAACATCTATCTGCATGCCAAATTACAACCCGATCGGTTTAAAACTGACAAAGTCTCATACAAACTTTCATCCCCTTTTTTACCCTCTTGGGGGTGGAAATTATCAAAATCCGTTCACAGCGAATGCTTACGTCATAACATCTATCTGCATGCCAAATTTCAACCCGATCAGTTAAAAACTGACAAAGTTTCATACAAACTTTCATCCCCTTTTTTACCCCCTTGGGGGTGGAAATTATCAAAATCCTTTCTTAGCGAATGCCTACGTCATAACATCTATCTGTATGCCAAATTTTAGCCTAATCTGTCCAGCGGTTTGGGCTGTGCGTTGATAGATCACTATGTCAGTCAGTTAATCAGTCAGTCAGTCAATCACGTTTGAATTTTATATGTATAAGATTCTAATTTACACTGGAGTGTTGTGGAAGTTTTAAACAACAAATTCAATGGATTCAATCTAGTTTGAACCGTTCCATCTATTATAAAACACATTAACCTGATTAAATATTTTCTATATTGAGGAAATAGATAAAATAGAATATATTACCTCTAGATATAAATAATATCTGCATGATTTATCCTTACTCGTATAAACCTACATATATTTGACCTAATTTCGTATCAATATGAACTTTACCAAAATCGATATCGATAAGGGATAAATGCAAATTAAAATAAGAATATGAATAATTTCATTTAGCAAAACAGAGGATAAGTATACCTATTATGTATTTAACAAAATATGGCATTGAATACATAGAAATCACAATCACAATTGCAAGGTAGACCAAAAAATACATAGTTTATAATACATAAATAAAAGTTAACATAAGCAGTGGCATTTCTGTAGTAGATAGGTAAATCTAAATAAAATCAACGAAATCATATACACCTTGCAAACAGTAGTGTGTTAGTAATTCACAAGACATTAAGTTGGATACCAAAAGTTTAATGGTCTACAGACGGTATACGCAGATTATTTACTTTATCTCCCGTGCTAGCCAAAGACTGTGTTACAATTACAATTACTAGAACCTTATCGTATACTATTATCTTATCTTATACTATTATAGAGGTATAAAGCGGAAGAGTTTGTTTTTTTGTTTGATTGTTTGAACGCGCTAATCTCCGCAACTACAAGTCTGATTTGAATAATTCTTTTTGTGTTGGATAGCGCATTTATCGAGGATGGTTATAGGCTATAAAACATCACGCTACGACGAATAGGGCTGAACAAAGCGTGTAAAAGCGCTTAGAAGTAGTAATATAATATAACAACTATTAAATTGGTGTGAATTTGGTGCTTAACAGCATTATTCAAATGATCAATTAGCCAATTAGTGGCAAATGAAGCGACTGACTAATTGACTGTTTTGATTTCAAATTATCTCCGTACTGGGTGGAACGTTTGTATGTTATACATACTATATTAATAGTTAATTAGATTTATATTTCACCTCACACTCATCTACGTAATACATTAGCTAATATCATAATAATGAGACACTAGATTCGGATTCATCTACACATGCAATATAACTGAAATCGTAATCGTCAGTTCATCCGATACGATGACCAAAACAGGATTCCAAGCTTAGTACAATACCAATGACGCCATTGGCTACGAAATCTGTTCTTGCTAGCCTGCTGTTTGATTGATAAATCCAAATTAGGCTTCAAACGGAAGATTAATCTCGCAATAAGCTCTAAATTCTCGTTCGCAATGCCGTACCTCTGTTTTCTATTATCTCTAGTTATATTTGTACGTCTGTAACAGCATGGCTACTGTGGCATGCTACTACTACAACATTATAATGTTGAATTAATTGTGAATTGGCCTTGTGTGTACTGTCTTACAACATACAGGGACAATTGCACCCTGATGTCCCATTTCTCTAATAATAATAGCATAACATCACGCCTTTTATCCCCGAAGGGGTAGGCAGAGGTGAACATTACGGCACTTAATGCCACTGTACAATGTAACACCCACTTTTCACTATTTATGTTTCGAGTCCCATGTAATAGGGGATGAGCCTATTGCCATATACCGGGCACATTTCCAGACTCTGTGCTACTACTGAGGTTTTTACAAACGCAGTAATACTTTGCCCGACCCGGGAATCGAACCCGAGACCCCTTGCCCTGCAATCGCACTTGCGACCACTCGGTCAATGAGGCAGTCAACAGGCTTCTGCGAGTTGGTTTCGGCTCCTTGTATGCCTATCAAAGATCGGACCCTGTAGTCCCATGAACGGAAAGGAGTATCTGTTCTACTAATGTTGTTACTAGACACGTGCTACAGATACAAAGAACCTCATAAAATATAAACTTTTATCTCATAATTTCAACAATCAACCCAATAGATACAAAATAAATTATGAACCGTTATTTTCCATAGACATTGTTATCGATACTTGAAGTACTAATACGAACGGAAAACTTCCAAACTTCCTAGAACGTTGTAACACGTATTGGAAAGTGAATTTGGATATAGTTTCTTTGTAAAGAAATGTTACACAGTCGTAGCTTATGTACTCACGTAAAATCTTGTTTACGATGCATCCATGTATAACATGTTTGCTGGCATAACGTTTACGGAGATACTTCAAATCGTATCAAATTGAATACAAAATGCTTCGGTGAATCACATAAATTCTATCTCAGTGTCTGCCTAAAAGAGAATACAAAACATAAAAGGTCTTAAAAGCTCAAAATTGAGGTGACTACATGACATCGATCGCCGCATAAGCTACCTATAACTAAGAGCCTCGATTGTGGCTGTAATTTAAATGAGATCCATCAAACGATTACGTGATTAAACCATGTATCTAATTAGTCTAGTGCAATCTTCATTTCTAGTGTATTGAATTATATTAGATGCAATATATTAACCCCAAAGATCTAGTCTTCAAGATATAACACCGCACGATATTCCTCGAATCGTGTTCATTCGACTAAGCTGATACCTCAAATGTATCAATAGATTCGGTCTTTGGACTCTGCCATTTGATCTACATAATCTTCCCAAAGTTCTATTTAGTCTTGGCTTCAATATCGAACTGCCGTTTCAGTAAACTACTTAATAGTCAGTATCGACCTCTGTATAATACGTGCTGCTAGATTACATATTACATGCATTAATTTCTATTACAATATATATAAATAAAATCGTTTATAAATGTCTAATTAGAACACAACTACTGTTATTATATCAAAGACGCTGTGTATTTTTAAGTCAATAAAGAAATTCGACACAAAATTCGAGGGAGTCCACTAGCAAAGGTTTGTGCAAACCAAAACCAAAGCTAACAAGTACCCTATCTTAAATTTTCAAGTACTCATAGTACATACATTTCAAACGTAGACAAACACAACAATGCAATCTGTTCGATAGAAGCCTTTGTGAAATATAGAAAGCATTCTAATGGCAATACTAGTTCGACGACGGCGACGTCAGGCGCAGCTTTGTTTCATTGATTGATAGTTCTATCGCATTATTGTCTGGCACCACTGGCGTAAAAGCCAATCGTCCCGGTCCTCTACACTGAGAATAAACGTCAAATACCAAACACTTTTGAACGGAATCGCACCGATACGATACAGAATCGTAAGCTTCCTATGTCAAGTTTATTTATTTATCAAGTAGAGGCGGAATATGTTGTTATATTTTTGGAGGTTTGTGTTGTATTGCCGGTAAGAAAATATACTAAAATTCTGTTCGCAGTGAGTATAAACAGTTCCGTAAGAAAAATAGGTAACATTCCATCATATCGCAAATAATTATTTCAGAGAAATTTTCCTCTTCAAACATTTTACCTCTTCGCGTAATTACATTTATTCATAGAACCAAAATACTCGTAAATATCTAGGAATATTAAATTAAATTCGAAATATTCGTGTCTCATGCTGAAGCTATATACCGATGTAAAGCTATATTTCTAGGAATTTATGTACTATGAGCTGATGTTCTGGAAAAACTCATTTCGTTACATATGTGAGCATAATTAAACCTCCTTCTTCGAAACTACTCCATCTCGTTTTTTCAGCTGCAAATGTTTATTTGATAAATATTTTACTAACATACATCTACCTTTTCGGATTACGTTAAAAGTGTAGATGGATCTCGTCGTCTCTTTGCAGATTTCATTTTACAAGTGACCAAAATAATAACTTTGGGCAGATTCCCAACGATATGGGGACAGTCAATTTTCCTTTGAACAGCGACGCGTACAGATTTCGCAAATAAACTTTGTGGGAATGGTTAAAAGAGATTCAATTTCGTAACAACTGCAACGCTTTTACGCAAACGCAGTTTAAAGAAAAAAAATGATCACGTTACCGAAAACGGTCGGAATTTTATCTTCAAAACCGGACATTGGATTCGGGATTTTAGAGATGACGATTGGATTCTGTTTGCTGCTATGCTGCTATAGACAGGAGTACACATTGATTTTTTCAGAGATATTTGAGGATCATATTTGTTATCCGCGTCATGTTGGTACACAATGTTCACTTCCACAGTACGCAATATTTATCCATTTCATTTCGCATGATCTCGGCTTTACAGCGAATGGCCATTTTATAATTGATTTTTCAATTACTTCAAATAAACTCTTGTCGAAATGATTGCATATTAATTTAGTGTAGTGCATCCTATTAGGTACCTAATTAATATAGTAAGGTAATGTAGCTGTAGCTTAATAAATAAATATTTATATCCGTATTATTCATAGATTTTCTTCTAAAATCTTCTAAAATTCCTAACAACATACGTTATTAATGTAATGAACGAGTTTCGCAATCACATAAAACTGAAAAGTTAATGAAGACAGCAAGCACATTAGTAAATTAATGTTCAAAATGGCTGATGATGAGACATTTGTAAAATAAGTATTACATGTACTTGTACGTATGTATGTACATCAGACCGAACTCCTGAGAAATGGAAACATCGACTGTAGCCACAATATGTTTTCACTGTTTGAAGTATGAAAATTCATTACATTTACCATAGCCGATAGACATGACTGCCCATTGATGTGGAAATTAGTACACTGTTTACTATTACTTATTAATATTGTACCTAAATAGTTATATAGTTATGTATGATTGTGTTCTTCCTTTACTATTAATTTGATGGATCTCAGTTATCTGAATAAATAAAATATTATTATTATTAATATTTGTACACCATGTATTTATTTATATATATACTAGCTTCTGCCCGCGACTTCGTACGCGCAATCCCGTTTTCCCCCGTACCCGTAGAATTTTCAGGATTTTTTTCTGTCATAAGAACCTTCTCCTGACAATAACAAACACAACAAAAAAATCTGCCAAATCGGTCTAGCCATTCTCAAGTTATGGCGTGACAACGGGAAACGGGTTTCATTTTTATATACCTCTATATAGATAACGAATATCTCGGTCACGTACTGAGACATGACAAATACATGCTGCTTCATCTTGTAATGATGGGTAAGGTGGAAGGGAAGAGAAGCGCTGGGCGAAGGAAAAAGACGTGGCTGCGCAATATTCAGGAGTGGACTGGTATCTCTCTCACAGCTCTGTGGAACAACTTTTACGCCTGGCCAATGAAAAGGACCAATTTAAAAAATTTAACGGTCAACCTTCAGGAATGAAGTGGCACCATAAGAAGAAGAAGAAGAAGAATTTATTATCACATTGCAGTACAGTTTTACACAATTTTTTGTTCCATTAAACCAAAGCTAGTTTGTATTCATATTCATATTCATTTAATCATTTGCAAACATGGGTAAATAGTGTTAACAAAGCTTAGATACAGTTTCTCCATATTTTTCCCTCACTTGGCATCCATGTAGGTACTGACATTCGCTAAAGTAATTTATAAACCTATTAAATATACTTTTTTTTTTATTTTAATATTATAGATTATTTCTCCACGGACTCTAGGTCCGTGCCCTTGTCATACAGTTTTTTAATTATAATACATCAAGTCAATTTTTATAAAGTAAAGAGGGAACCTAGTTACACACTACAATTAACTACATCTATAATTATACTACATATACATTAGAATCACGAGGTAGAGTGTGGGCAATAACAGCGGCCATATGCTCAGTAACCGGACTGATTTCGTCACCCTTCAGAAAAAATGTGGCCAAATCTGCTCAAGGATCAGGAGGCGCTCAAATACAGTCTCCTCTCCCCAGGTCTGATGACCTGGGGAGAGGAGACTGTATTTGAGCTGCTCTTGTTGGTGATCCAATAAGAGCAGCTATGTCACGTTTGTCCGCCGAGGCTTCGACAAGTGTCCACTTCCAGAGACCATGTCGTAAATGCTTTTCTCGAGTTTACCGCAGTGGTGGAGGCAACCAGGCAGGTCAACATGCGGAAATGCGAATCCATTCTGCAGACTTACCTGCAAGGAAACGAGCTAATACTGAACGATAGATTCGAAGCAGCAGAAGCAGTCATATACGACAACAACACCTCGAGGGTACTGAGAGGAACCTCTATAACTCGAAGTATGGCTGCTTATAACGCAACTGCAGGATTTGTGTCTCTGGACGAGAGGGAATCCGATCGATGCGGAGTGTTAAAGTTTAAAACTCCTCCAGGGGATTCCCAAGTAGTGGTTGCCAAATGCACCAGAATTATGCTGGACGATAGAATATTAGAGATGGCAAGATCCATTTCTGAATCTGGATCAGACGGCGAAGGATTTGGAGACTGGCATACTCCGACGTTTCGCTGGACAAATGGCGACCCTGGTTGCGGAAAAACGACATGGATAGTAGATCAATTTGAAGCGGGCAAAGATCTAATTGTCACCACGACAACCGAAGCAGCAAATGACCTCAGAGGCAAACTATCCTACCGAATCGGAGGACTCGTCAAATCTAGGGTTCGAACAATGGCGTCCATCCTAGTAAATGGCTTGGGGGAGCGAAAGAGCTGCCATCGACTTATGGTAGATGAGGCTCTCATGAACAACTTTGGAGCCGTTGTGATGGCCGCCCGAATAACTCGAGCCAAGGAAGTCCTTCTAATTGGTGACATAAATCAGCTTCCGTTTATAGATCGTGATAACCTCTTCCCTCTACTCTACAGCCGCCCTACATATACCACGCCCATAAGCCAGGAATTGATGTGTACCCACAGAAATCCAATGGATGTGGCGTATGCCCTCAGCACAGTTTACAGTGGCATATACTCGTCCAGGTCGTTCGTGACAAAAAGGTACTCGAGAGGGACTTTCGTGTGCGAATGTGATTGTTGTCAACACAGCAACGAAGAAACATCAAATACATGACAGCGTACCACACGCGGTAGTAGCAATATCGCGTCACACGCATGGTTGCATCTATTACACAGACAACAGTAAAGACGCGATAAGCAAACTAATCAGGAAGGCGGCTGACGAGGGTGAGCAAGGTATTAAGGACTACAACCTGAAAATGGCTATCAAACACAGGGACGCGGCAGTCATGGGTGCTCTCTTGGGCGGGGAGTGTTGCTTGTGATGAAACGAATGCAACATGAGGAAATGTGTGTGCAGAAACATGTAGAAATAGAATATAACCAATTGACTTTGGACTATTGTACGCTTTATTGGAATCGGCCCACGTGGCAAGGGTTGAGGCGTCATGCACACATAAATGTCCTACAGTCGGTGGCGCTGTGTGTTGGGTTGTTCCGTTCCCAATAAAAAGGTTGACCGGACCAATTGCTGACACACACGTCATACTCGTGAACGGGTGCCGTCTGCTGGGTCAGGTCGGCTCTCCCATCTTGTTGGTGGGCTGGTTTCATAAAGCCTTTGAAATAGAAATAAATAAATAGTGCCTAATTATTATGTAACCTATACTTTTGGTAATAATTATTAAATATACTTACAAACGACAATATATATAACATCTCGTTGGACTGCCTCGTTGGCCGAGTAGTCGCAAGTGCGACTGCCGGGCAAGGGGTCTCGGGTTCGATTCCCGGGTCGGGCAAAGTATTACTGGGTTTTTTAAAATTCTCAGTAGTAGCACGGAGTCTGGAAATGTGCCCGGTATATGGCAATAGGCTCACCCCCTATTACATGGGACTCATAACAACTAGTGAAAAGTGGGTGTTACATTGTACTGTGGTAGAATGTGCACCTCTGCCTACCCCTTCGGGGATAAAAGGCGTGATGTTATGTATGTTAAAATAAATTAGATATTTTGACAGTAAAAATCCATGAGCAAAGCGCATAAACGCACTCATTAAAATTGCAATCACTTTTTAAATAAAGAAACCGGTACCGACATGTACGGTACCAACTAATGTAAAATTTTTGCAGTCTACCCCTTTCGCATAATTTCTTGTCTAAGGTCTTTATTGTCTTACAATAAATACCAGACTCGAACGACGGTTAACTATTTTAGGCGATGATACGTATGTGATATTTACAAAAATATTTTTGATAGCTAATAACTCGGTTTTCGTCAAACCATGTTTTTATAAACTTTTTTAGAATTCATTGCACAGTGCGTCGGTGAATAGGAATAGTGTACCGTGTTCTATGTTCATCGAATTTTATTGCGCGATGTACGAAGTAGTGTCTACATGGCGATGAATACTGCCAATCGAGACTCGAATGTGACATGAATAAATAATGTTTTTATCTCGCTGCCATAGAATGACTGTACTCTGCTTAGACTGCGTGTTTTAGCTTCTTTATCTAATATAACATAACATCACGCCTTTTACCCCCGGAGGGGTAGGCAGAGGTGCACATTACGGCACTTAAATGCCACCGTACAATGTAACACCAACTTTTCACTATTTATGTTAAGAGTCCCATGTAATAGGGGTGAGCCTATTGCCATATACCGGGCACAATACCAGAATCCATGCTACTATTGAGAATTAAAAAAAAATCCAATGATACTTTGCCCGCCCCGGGAATCGAAACCGAGACCCCTTGCCCAGCAGTCGCACTTGCAGACACTCGGCCAACTAGGCAGATATATTAGATATTCATATTCATTTATTTGCCATTTTTTTAAATATGTCAATATTACTTTCTCCCTATGATTTTGGTATCTATCTAATGCCAGTTTTCATCAACCTATAAACGACACCTAACAGGAACAAGTTAAGGATTGTTTAGGTGTTTCATAAGAGATGGTTTGACTGCACGATTAGCGCAGCGGCTGGACAAGCCACGAAACATGTCGCGGTTTCGATTCCCGCACGGAATATCTCTTTGAGTGAACCACAGATTATTGTTCCGGGTCTGAGTATCAAGTGTATGTGAAATTGTATGTGTAAACCCACACACCACACAGGAGAAAAACGTACTGGGGGCAAAGATTAATAAAAAAAGTGTTTGTTATTAAAAACGGCCCTATGTATCCTATTGTTGTAGATAGCATAGAAAGCCTTTATACATAACCCAGTTCCGTACATAAAACTACATAACTTGTAACCAATCAGAACAAGTGAAGCGATCTTATAATACCTCTATATTCAGTTTTAGATTCAGTCACATCATACGGAATCCGTTTGAACTTACCGTTAAACTAAGTTGGGACTTGCATTAGGTTCATTAATAGTAGAAAGGAATTGAAATCCTCTCATGAAGACTTAAGTTCTCCTAGTATAGAGACATTTAATTCAGGGTGTGGGTGAGGCGGGAGGGAATGTCAGACTCTTACTGACTAAAAACCACCCCGTTCCTTCTCCTGCACGTCGAGCCGTAGCCCCGGTTACCCGTTAGGTTCTCCGCGACAGGGTGTGGGTGTATGTGGTTTTATTTTCAAATACAATCTATACTTTAAATGTGTCTCCTGCACGAGTACACAAGCATTGCAAGGTGAAGTTTAAATGAAAGTTACGAACATAAATACGAGTTGGAGTTATGCATTGCTTTAATAATAATAATAATAATAAAGTTTATTTATTCAGATAACTGAGATCCATCGAAATAATAGTAAAGAAAGAACACAATATATAACTATACTTAGATACAATATTAATACGTAATAGTAAACAGGGACTTAGTCCGCTGCACTAATTTACGCATCAATGGACAATCATGTCTATCGACTATAGCAGTCAGGATACTGTGACGACTTCCACGCAGCCGACTGATGAGCGATGCAGTCTTTTTGCGCCATAAAGCAGCGAATCCATCAATGTGAGCATCAGCAAACATTGCTGACGCACTACAGAAACGTGGAAGCCGCAACAGTGCCCTGAACGCGTTATTATACTGGATGCGCAGAGCATTGTACGCTCTCTGGGTGTAGTTAACCCACAGACTTCCCGTGTACAGTGAGGTGCAATACGCCTTGAACAATGTTATTTTATTTGAACAGCTTTTGATATGTCTTGGAATTATTTGCTTAGGTAGTTGAAGACATGCTGTATTTGTGTATGTACTGACTGCAGTGGGAATTTTTAACCTTTCTTGTGTCTAAGACGTGGATTCACGCGAGACACAATGTATTTTGTATTGCGTCTTATATCAGTGCATTCAAGTGGTTTAACGGTTTATCATTTGTTTGAAATTTTACCAACCCCATCCTGATGACAGATCGATTGACTTGATTATTATATATCTACCTCTATTATGGATATACACCAGAGTCAAAGCCTACAAAAATGGTAAAAAGTGAAAAAAAATTACAGTAGGATGAAACCCATTAGAAAAGGAGGGGAATATGATCAAAATGAAAGGAAAAATAAATTACGGTCGATCCGAGTTCGGGAAGTGGGAGGGGTTTAAGGGTAAAAAATGGTTTATCTTGCTTTCCGGCAAAACTACAAGTCCTATGGAAAAAAGTTAAATGGCAAAGTTGTAGGCAATAATTAGATCTACAACTTTTGTATTTGCAGATTTTTCACATGACCTCAAAATTTTGGTGAAAAATTCAAAAATCCAAGTTTTTGGTTTTTTATTTATATCTTTTTCAAATATTTTTTTTTTCTACGAAATTTGGTGAAAACTTACCTTATTATGTCCCAAATACACTGTACCTCTAATTTATTTGATTAAAAATATTTATTTTTTCGCTTCATTTTAATTTAATATCAAAAAAGCACCCTAATTTTCAATCGAAAATTCTGACGTCAAAATATCAGCTTTTTTCAAAAAGTTTGGGGGGTTTTTGTTCGTTGAAATATCTACTTTCTGTTGGTGTAAAGAAAAATATACATTACTATAGGAAATATTCTTAGAAAATGCAAAAATATGAAAAAACCTCAAATTCGAAAATTTGTTTTTAATCATCATGTACAACGTAATATAATATTAATGATGTATGTAATATTAACGATCGACAGTAAAAAAGATATGGAAACTTACTTACAATACGAGCTTGCACCTTTTCCACTGTCACTTTTTACAGAAAATGGCCTCAGGAAAAATGTAAAATCTCAACTGTACGAATTATTTGTGAGTGTGAATCAACCAATGCATTCTGAAAGCATAATGCATGTCGTCGACGGTGGATTTTTACTGCACAAAGTAATTTGGCAGAAAAATGAAACGGTGGAAGAGATCATTAATAAATATTTGCGCTACGTACAAAAACATTACGCAGCAAGTAGTTATATTGTGTTTGATGGGTACCCCGAGATTAAGAAATCAGGTACTGTCACAACAGTACCAGCAGCTACTTCAACTAAAAGAGGAGAACTTAATCGTAGAAAAACCTCAGACAATATTCCAGAGTTCAATTATCAAAACCATACAAAAATACCATATTCGCAAGAAAAATTTTTATCTAACGAGAAAAACAAGGACAAAATAATTAAAAATTTAATGAAAATATTACAGTCACAAGGATTTTCCTGTAAACAAGTTGAAGAAGATGCTGATGCCGACATAATTAAGACCTCGATAGAAGTTGCGAGAGATACCAATAAAACTGTTATAGTTGTGGGTCAAGATATTGATCTTTTATATATCTTTTATATATTATTTTAAATTCAAATAATCATGACATTTATTTTCTCAAACCAGGCTCTGGAAATGGAAAGGATCTATTTTTCACGTCTAATAGTTTTAAACACGAATCCTTCAAAAATTTTGTTGCATTTCTGCATTGTTTTTCTGGTTGCGATACAACATCTGGATTTGCCGGAAAAGGAAAGAAAAGTATCGTTAATTCTATATTAGACGCGAAAAATTTGTCAAATTTGGCCAATGTTTTTTACAAAAAAGATGAAAGTAAAGAAAATGAAAAAAAAAATGGATTACAATTAATCAAATCTAGTTATAAATGTAAAAAAGAAAAAATAACACTAAATCAATTAAGGTTTCAAAAATATCAATTGGCAAAAATTAAATCATCCTTCGTTTTGGCAAACCTCTCACCCACAGAAGGAGCAGCAGAACAACATTGTTACAGAGCATATTATCAGCTTCAAACTTGTTTGGGTAACGAATTGACAGCAACAGATTGGGGATGGAAGCAACATCAGCATGGCATTATGCCCAAATTTACAGAAAAGGATTTAATTCCGGAAGTATTGCTCAAAACTATTTGCTGCAGCTGTGAAACTGGATGCAACAGTTTAAAATGTGGCTGCCGAAAACATGGTTTAAAATGCACAAATTTATGCACTAATTGTCATGGTTCTGAAAATTGCTCCAATATGGAAGAAAAAATCTACGAGGAAGTAAATGATTCAGATGAAATCATGGATGAAGAACCAATGCAGACTGGAAATAACATTGAAGACGAAGATGATGGTCTTGAAGATTTCGACGATCAACTAGAGTTGGAAAGATTTGTCGAATCTGACGATGAAGAAATGCCTCCAAAGAGACAAAAACGAATGAGTAACTAATTAGAATTCCAAATAATTAATAATAATTTTAACTAATTAGAATGTCACTCAGGTATATAGAGGTAAATTACCTTAAAACAGCAATAAATAGGCAACTACAAATATTATTTAAAGAAGGTTCTACAACTTTTTAAAAATATTGTAGATGTCTTAAAATATTAACTTTATTAACTTATTTGTTTGTTAATTATAGAAGGATATTTTAATTTGTATTTTTTTCGTTTAATTATGTAAATGTAAATTTTAATAAATACCTCAAAATTGTACATGATGATTAAAAACAAATTTTCGAATTTGAGGTTTTTTCATATTTTTGCATTTTCTAAGAATATTTCCTATAGTAATGTATATTTTTCTTTACACCATCAGAAAGTAGATATTTCAACGAACAAAAACCCCCCAAACTTTTTGAAAAAAGCTGATATTTTGACGTCAGAATTTTCGATTGAAAATTAGGGTGCTTTTTTGATATTAAATTAAAATGAAGCGAAAAAATAAATATTTTTAATCAAATAAATTAGAGGTACAGTGTATTTGGGACATAATAAGGTAAGTTTTCACCAAATTTCGTAGAAAAAAAAAATTATTTGAAAAAGATATAAATAAAAAACCAAAAACTTGGATTTTCGAATTTTTCACCAAAATTTTGAGGTCATGTGAAAAATCTGCAAATACAAAAGTTGTAGATCTAATTATTGCCTACAACTTTGCCATTTAACTTTTTTCCATAGGACTTGTAGTTTTGCCGGAAAGCAAGATAAACCATTTTTTACCCTTAAACCCCTCCCACTTCCCGAACTCGGATCGACCGTAATTTATTTTTCCTTTCATTTTGATCATATTCCCCTCCTTTTCTAATGGGTTTCATCCTACTGTAATTTTTTTTGGTTTCAAAAATTATCTACTCTGGTCTAATATAAAAAATGAAAGGGCTTTATGGTAGAATACAGTTCATTAAAAGGTTAACGTAAAAAATATAAATATGTATTATTTGTTGTTAGATGTAACGTATGTTTGTTTTGTGTTATTGTTCTTATGATGTATTCTATATACTGGAAATATGTGTTCAATATTTTGGACCACGATTTATTTTGTAATTATGGCAAGTTTGTACCTATTGATTAATTGTATAAATAAAGTCATAATGAAGTGAATGCGAAAACAAATTTATGAAATCAATATAACAAAAAGAAAATTTTAAAGCATGCCTACCTAGTACTTCGCATCGTGCCCTTTTTTTGCCACGGATTTTGCCACTCATAGCTTTAATATCGTCTGCCGTTTTTATTGAATATTTTCCACTTAAATATGTTTCTCAAGCTCGAGTAGGTAGCTTCAATCCTTGTTCTTGCAACAGGTTCAATCAACAGTTGCGTTAAGCCAGTTAACACAATTCAACTGTTGCCGTCCTGTTGCTTTCGCTGGCAAATGTTCCAAAAATATACGATGTCCCATTGGTTGACTCAGTACATAAAAAGTCGTTATAAGTATTCGAATAAGTTCTTTGTACCTATATAAATGTCATTAATGTATTTATTGTATCTTAAACAGAAGTTTATAATTTGAAATACATATCTTAAGGATAAATTTCTTAAAAATACCACAAAATAAAACAGATTTTATATTGTTATAGATAAAGTCATGAGATGAATTATAGTTTGATGAAGTTACCTAAATTATAAATAAGCACGAGACATATAAGATGTCATAAGTTTCATTAGTATGTACGTGGCGTCCAGCATTCCCGAACAGTATGCTGTAACGTGACGTGTGTGGCAGACATACTCAGATTCAACGTTGTCTACCCCAAAGGACAAAACGTCGGACTTTTCTGGATTTACTTCTAAATTGGCATCGTTTTTACCTTGAGGCAAGTACTTAAACAATTCTTATGTTGGCGTAACTCATACTATACAAAATTCATTTGAATGAAACGCCACACTATCGATTGCGAAAATCTGTACTAAGCTACCGAAACTATGGACTGGACAAATAATACCACAAAATACCTTTATTGTATGGAATTTGGACTGCCTCATTGGCCGAGTGGTCGCAAGTGCGACTGCCGGGCAAGGGGTCTCGGGTTCGATTCCCGGGTCGGGCAAAGTATTACTGGGTTTTTAAAAAAATTCTCAGTAGTAGCACGGAGTCTGGAAATGTGCCCGGTATATGGCAATAGGCTCACCCCCTATTACATGGGACTCATAACATAAATAGTGAAAAGTGGGTGTTACTTCTGTGTGCACCTCTGCCTACCCCTTCGGGGATAAAAGGCGTGATGTTATGTTATGTGTATGGAATTTACAAAAATGTTTGCTATTGTATGATGTTCAAAATTCTGTAAGGTATCTGCTATGTTGTTCACATGCCACCGCTGGCTACTGGACTGCTGAGGGAAAAATGTTCTCTACCTCTGCCAGACAAACTGGAATGGAACAGCGAAATAGTTACGGGTTGCAATCCCGACCAGGTTCTAGCAAAGTTTAGCAAGATTAGATCCCTGAACAGTTTTATTGGTTTCTACATGGACAGGCATGCATAGGTATCGTTTTTAGTAATGACCAATTTTCACCACCTTTTAAATAGTATATAAACAATTTATTACTACAGGTTAATGATACGTGATTACGTTGTCCAATGGCGTCATTCAGAATGCAAATCCCGTTTACTCTAAAAATCAAAGGAAAAAGTTGAAGCCTTACTTATCTAACCCACTGGCAACGAGGTATTCATGTCTAGATAAAGTGTATGAAACCCAGTGGAAACTTCAAACAAAGAAGAAGTTTGTTGTTGTAGACTATGTGTATCGAACACAAACTAATCTAGCGTGCAGAGTGAAAACAAGCACAAACAACTGCATAAGCCTTTCACTAATTTTCAGAGGGGCGCTCCAGAAACCACGAACTAATAAACTAAACAATAAAAAATAAAAACAATACTAATTTAGAATAGCTGGCTTGTTTACGAATGGACATTGATTATCAAACTTTTTTTTAAATTACTCGGACGTCTAAACATTGGCTTTTTCTTTTGTTAAGTCTGTGTATATAACTTATTGGTACTGTAATTTTAACCACATACAAAACAATATCATTGTTACAATATCATCTTTGTTCTTTAAGAGTATTGCATCCAATATGGTAGATGACCAATTTTTATTTTAATATCCGTCTTGCAGATTATTTAAAAACATTAGACACGTATTTTTATTTTTTTTTTACGGAAACTAATAGTTTCGGAGATATATTGATTTGAAATGTCGCGTGACGCCACGTCTATGTACATTTTATACGTCTAGATGGCATATCGGAAAGAACCGTGACTGCTGATATACAGTGAGACTGTTCGAATTCCAACTACTGCGTTTCTTTTGGGCTCGCTGCCATCGCAGCGGTAAGTCCCCTATTTGAGGAGTGGCTTGAGAGACGCTACGGCGTCCTCACCTACCGCCTGACGCAGGTCCTCACCGGACATGGAAGTTTCGGGAAGTACCTGTGTCTGATGGGGCGGGAGGAAACGCCCGGGTGTCATCACTGCGAGGACCGCCCTGAGGACACGGTGGAACACACGGTGGGAGAATGCCCTTCGTGGGCTGAGCACCGCCGTGTCCTCAGGGAAGTGGTCGGCGATGGCGACCTCTCGCGTCCGGGCCTAGTGCAGGCCATGATGCGAGGGGGATTGGGATGCCGTCTCCTCCTTTTGCGAAGCAGTCATGCTAGCTAAGGAGGAGGCGGGACGCGTGAGGCAGCGAAGCGCTGCCTCCTCGCAACCCAGCCATCGCGAAGGACACACCGGGCGTCGGGGATCGTGGGACGATCTCCGGTCACCGTAAGCGCGGGCCTGCGGACGGCGAGCATGGGTGGCTCCCCGTCCGACCAGAAACAGACCCGAGCGTACGGCGCGTCGCGTTCCGCGCGCGCCTCAAAGAGCCATCAGACCACCACAGATGGGGCCCAATAGGGCCGATGCCAATTCGGAGTCGCGGAGAACCTAACGGGTAACCGGGGCTCCGACTCGATGTGCAGGAGAAGGAACGGGGTGGTTTTTAGTCAGTAAGAGTCTGACACTCCCTCCCGCCTCACCCAGGCGGGAGCAGTCATTCGATGATTTTCCCCCCTTAAAAAAAAAAAAAAAATACGTAGAAATGACGTTTTAGCCCCCACTCCTATACTTTGATTCATTTGATCCAAGTATTGTTTTATTAAAAAATATTTTATTAAATTGTTATATTAAAAATTAGACAAAATATAAAATACGAGTCTAACATTTTTCAATTACCTAACTTACGGACTAATTATATTTTTAATTTTCATACCATGTTATCATCCCTATTGGATTGTCTAACGAGGCGGATGATGATTCATAACTAGATTTTAGATCCAGATTTAAATATTTATCTTCAACATTAAAACTTGGTTGTCACGGTACATGTTATCACTGAAGTTTCCTACATAGTGTTTATCAATGCTTCCTGGTATTACCTCTGACTGTCGCGTCGAAGTTTCGACCAGAATGTTTTTTGAAATTCCTGCCTATAATGTACTTACTAGGTTATCCCAAATCCCAAAATTGAACCGGAGTACCATTAACTTGGCCCATGTTGCCGGCACTCTGATGAAAATAGGCTTATCACATTGTCCAGTTTGATTAAATCCGGCCCAAAAGTATTGGCTTCGAAACACGTAAATATTTTGCAACAGCGCACTCTTCCCTGATACGTACCTGACGTGGCATGTACAGGTGACACGTATTAACGCTTCCATTGTCTGTGCACTAAGCCTTTTGCCTTCATTTCAAATTAAATTCTACTCTGTTTGCTTGTAGGTAGAGTTTATGTTTTAATGATAAAACCTTTTTTTAATCTAGTTACGCATTTAACGCTAATGAAAAAATAATTTAGTTGCTTATTCTTAAAGTCTGAACTTCAGTTTTAGGTGCGTGCTCTTATATTTATTTTGCGTTTTAGTTTGTTCTTTTTGTTTATGGGTTATTTAATTCCGATTAGCAGTGAAAAAGTTTAAAAGGTAAGGTATTTAAAGTAGTTTAACTAAAGATTGAGTTTGTAGTGAAGGTTATAGAAACCAGACCTTCACACAAATTAAAACTTATGCTTACCAGTGAACCCACAATGCAAAAGAAAGTTGAAGGTAAAGGAAAAGTACACTTTGTGTGAGTCTGAAGAGAAATATCCGCGTAGAATAATGACTTCTGGCAGAATTTAGGGTTTCGAATTAACTAGTCTTTATCAAACGGCCGATGCCGATTCGGAGTCGCGGAGAACCTAACGGGTAACCGGGGCTCCGGCTCGACGTGCAGGAGAAGGAACGGGGTGGTTTTTAGTCAGTAAGAGTCTGACACTCCCTCCCGCCTCACCCAGGCGGGAGAAGTCATTCGATGATTTTCCCCCCTTAAAAAAAAAAAAGTCTTTATCAAGGGATATTCTACTGTGACGAATGTTGTCAGAATTGATTCAGTAATTAGTATAGGGCTCCAAACCGTAGATGATAGCGTAATTATATGTAGCCTATGTGTTGACCTATCTTGTTAGTAATATTTATGCAACATTTGAAGTAAATCCATGCGGTACTTTTGAGATCATCCCGGGCACACCTACAAACAAACAGACAAAAATTCTGAAACCCATATTTTTGGCATCGGTATCGATTGTAGATCACGCTCCAAGTAGTTTTGACTTTACTACGATTTTATTGTACATAATTATGTATTGAATAAATAGGCTTCCTCGACTGTCCAACACAATAATTATTCAATTAGGATCCGTACGTCGTACGGAGATTAGTGCAAATAAATAAACAGACTCTTTAGCATTATATAATAAGTAGGTATGTAACACCAATTTATTATTTAAATAATGTCTCGAGTTCCATGCAAAAGTGAGCCTATAGCCATATACAAACAAACAAAACTCCCGACATTGTAATACTAATAACTGAAAAAAATGTGAAAACTCAACATTTATATCCAGGACCTATTGCGATTATTCGACGAACTAGATAGTCAAATACAAATTATATTACAAAAGAACAGAAACAGACAAATTATAACGCAGATAATAATTTTTATAATTTTAATCAGTTTTGTTTTCGAGTTATTCATAAAAATTCTTGGGCAGTTGATTACGCCTATTATTACATAAAAAACATATAATTCCTTACTATTTAAATTAAAACTTTTTTTTACTATTTTTTTTAAGGGGGGAAAATCATCGAATGACTCCTCCCGCCTCACCCAGGCGGGAGGAGTGTCAGACTCTTACTGACTAAAAACCACCCCGTTCCTTCTCCTGCACGTCGAGTCGGAGCCCCGGTTACCCGTTAGGTTCTCCGCGACGTCTGCGATTTTAGGAACATTCCGTTAACATGGTGTTACAAAAATCTACTAAAAAGATACATACACATTTCGTAAATAAAAAAAAGGTTTTATATGTCGAACTCTTTTCTTAGAAGTAGGAAACTAGGAACTCGGAGCCTTCGCATCCAATAACACATTAGAATTCCGTAACTGTAGCTCGGAATGCAATTATTACAATTTAGAGCAGTAACCGCTGCCTGTCTCAGCTAGTAATTGTGTATGGGTTACACACACGACGTTTTGTTTTATGCTTCACTACAATAATAGTAAAAGGAGTTTTGTAACATTCTGAACGTGTAAAAGTAAGTAGTTTTTTACTTACATTTTATAAAATTATATGGAAACAGAACGATAATTAACTCGTTGAGTACCGTCATTATAGACACTATCAAAGAACAATAGGTTGCTGTCACCGGTGTCCTCGGGGTGTTTGACAGTTTAAATTAAACAAATAAACATTACTATTACTAATTTTGGAGGTATAAATAAAATTCATTTTATATTAGAATTCGTAGCCAAATCAATGGCGATGGTAGAATGGCAATTTTATTGGTGAATAGTTATTGTAATACGTTATCTAATATTGGGTAAAATATTTGAAGGACTCCAGATAGTACTGAACACTTGAAATGTTGAGATTTATTAAAATTGTTATATCTCATAGTATTTCGCTTATTGCTTTAATTGTAATCATTCAAGCTATGATGTAGGCAGTCATAGTCATTAGATGTTTCATAAAATAATTGATACGTTTTCACAAAAATCTATTTGGTACATTTCCTTGTAATATTTTCATACATTTGCAGACATTCCGCACTGGCTTTAAGAGTAACAATCTACATACATTCAATTATTGAAAATATTTCACAAACGGATAGTTCGTGTGTCCAACTTTCAATATGGAAGCGGATTTACATAATGGAATGAACTTCGTAGAATTTCGTGTTATTTGCAGAGCCTGTCAGATGTCATTATGTACTCTATACACGTCACGACCAGAGTTGACAATGGTTTCTCTTTATCCATGAGTTTTAACCAACAACTTTTATTTTTGTTGTTTTATAAAAACAGATAATTTAATCTGCAATATCTCGTTGATATTTCGTCGTTGCTTGTCATGTGTTTTAGTAAAATTAAATATAAATTTAAAGCTCTCGTGTTTTCAATTTATGTCGCTCATAATTTAAAGTTCGTGTCAGTTCCTGTTAGATGAGTTCGTTGCTGTCACCTGTCATTGCCAAACAGCACTCACTCAGTTTTTCCAAATCAGCGAGGTCTATATTGAAACAGTCCCTAACATACAGCGGCCTGAATGCCCGTCCATTTTATTAACTTTTGAACGGTATCCGTTATATTTTTTCTCTTTAATCGCGTTGCGATGGTGTGAATACCCCACGTTTTGTTTTAAAAAGTTATGATTGTCCAAAACTCCTGTCTGCATGGATATTTAGATACGTGTTTTTTTCGAAATCCAGCGAGCAATACAGATGAAACATTCTATTTTAAATATTGATACAGTTGTTTCAAACTTTGTGTCTGTTTGTTTAAGGATTTAATTTAATTGGACATAAAATAGAAATATTTACGCAGACAGCCTTTTTTTTTTTTTTTAAGGGGGTTAAATCATCGAATGACTGCTCCCGCCTGGGTGAGGCGGAAGGGAGTGTCAGACTCTTACTGACTAAAAACCACCCCGTTCCTTCTCCTGCACGTCGAGCCGGAGCCCCGGTTACCCGTTAGGTTCTCCGCGACTCCGAATCGGCATCGGCCCTATTGGGCCCCATCTGTGGTGGTCTGATGGCTCTTTGAGGCGCGCGCGGAACGCGACGCGCCGTACGCTCGGGTCTGTTTCTGGTCGGACGGGGAGCCACCCATGCTCGCCGTCCGCAGGCCTGCGCTTACGGTGACCGGAGATCGTCACGCGTCCCGCCTCCTCCTTAGCTAGCATGACTGCTTCGCAAAAGGAGGAGACGGCATCCCAATCCCTCTCGCTCCGCATCATGGCCTGCACTAGGCCCGGACGCGAGAGGTCGCTATCGCCGATCACTTCCCTGAGGGCACGGCGGTGCTCAGCCCACGCAGGGCATTCTCCCACTGTGTGTTCCACCGTGTCCTCAGGGCGGTCCTCGCAGTGATGACACCCGGGCGTTTCCTCCCGCCCCATCAGACACAGGTACCTCCCGAAACTTCCATGTCCGGTGAGGACCTGCGTCAGGCGGTAGGTGGGGACGCTGTAGCGTCTCTCAAGCCACTCCTCAAAGAGGGGACTTACCGCTGCAATGGCAGCGAGCCCAGCCCCCGGTTGCGACAGTCGCTGCTGCCATTCCGCCATGAGATCGCGCCGGAGCTCATCCCGCCACGCACTTATTTGGCGCGGCAGCGGAGTTTCGCCCCGGCGACATGCCTCCGCGCGCATGTTATACACGCGCGCGAGCACCTTCGCCTCCAGATCCCACGGCGGTAATCCGGCAAGGAGGTTCGCCGACTCCCCAGAGATCGTGCGGTATCCGCGGATCATTCGGATCGCCATGACCCTCTGTGACATGAGCAGCGTCCGAGCAGGACGCCGCAACAAGTTCGGCGCCCAAACAGGGGCGCCGTAGAGGGCCATGGACCGCACGACCCCGGCGTACAACCTCCGGCAGGAGGCGTTTGGCCCCCCGAGGTTGGGGAGGATGAGTTTAAACGCAGCCCCCGCCCTCGCCAACTTTGGAGCCAAACGTCGGAAGTGCTCCACGCAGACAGCCTATGGTGAAGCGGCTATTAGTTCTGTAAAAATATTGCCGAACGCGTACTCGTTTCGAATACGTTAAACGTAAATCAAACTCGTACTAAGGCCTCTGTACTCTCAACACTGGACATTCGTTAACAAAATAGCTACTAAACCAAATGTGTGGAAGTTTCTTCTACAAATTTGGTTATCAACATCGTAACGTCATCATCAATAACACATGAAAGCCCACAGTCCTGTGGGCCTCTACAGAAAAGGGGTTTATCAAAGTCTCCAGATGAGCGAGTTCTAGATTAAGTTCATCAGAAAACGCTCCTAGCCGGTCTCACACATATTGTAATTGAGTCAATACACGACACCCCCAGAAAGAGTGGGGATGGTGTCAAACATAGTCTAGTCTTTTGCCATTACATGAAATATCATCTTTACGATATACGGCCAACAAATCTCCATACACTTGTAGTGTTAACCGATGTATGTAGATAGTTCAGTTGACTAAGGCTACTGAGCCGTTTGGAACCAAAAGCATTATTGTTCTCTCGACCCGATATCTCATGGACAGTTGGCTAGTCAACATATACGTAGAACTGGTCGCAGTGATCGTTATCGATCAACGCCTTGTTGTCACATGTGCAGAAATGACCTCTGAATTAGTGTGAATTAGAGGTATATTTCAAACATTGGTGTCGGTCAACTATGAAACGTAAACCAAGACAATGGGTAAGGCTGATAACAGACTTAATTTGAATGTAATAAATAGTATAATGAAAAGTATTAATTTTTATTTTTTGATATGTAATAAAAGTAAACGTTACCCCACACCAGGGTAGTCTCTTGTGTTCAAAATATTCAAGTTCACATACACATGACACTTAGACCCGAAACAACAATTTGCGGACCACAGAAAGAGTTACGTGCGTGAATCGACACGTTGCGCGGCAGCCGCTTTCCCAGCCATCGCACCAGCAGTGCAATTAACCGTGTGGTTGACGCATTGATATAATGTTTCAAAAGGCCTACCCAATCTATCGAATCTGAAAAGGCTCCACAATTCTTTGTCCAACCCACAAATAAAACCCCAAATCTATAATTCGGCTGTAGCGCTTGCGACTACTTGACCAAACAGATTCAATCAAGAAATCAGAAATATTATTATTTCACCAGATGCAACTCTATATTATAATCAGTTTTCATATTTACATTTAATATGTTACCAGGTTTCATTAAAAAGTAATTATAATTTGCACTGCACAGGGCCCCTCATTATGAAAATAAACAGTTTATTTCAACAGGTTGTATTAATTAAATATGAAGTTTAATTTACTTTTCCTCATGTTAAAATTAATTTCATAATTAGTACCAAAGTGATTAATTACTTTCACATTCATCACACTAACGATCTAATTGAACACTGAGAAGAGAAGAATTTAATTAAAATTATAAATTTTTATTTAACTAATAATACATTTAAGTATTTTTCAATAATGTTTCTCTAGTATATTTTTGGTAACCTCTTTTAAACTACAGTTTTGTTAAGAATAACTTCTACTTGGTACCATATACGAAGATGACATTTATAGTTGTTGTGGTAATGTATATTAATGTTAAAAGTACAATAACGTAATGAACAGTTTCTTAAAAAGACTCTAGGAGAAATGTAATCGGCTTTTTTTGTATAGACGTGTACAAAGAGAAGAAAAGCATGTGAGAAACAGAGTAGTTGATGATGGTCACAGAAGACATAGAATTTATGAAAAGCGTTATATGAAAGAAGAAGCTGGCGATAAGTTAACCTCTTTACTTATATTCAACAAAAATCAATTATGTGACCGGTAGCTCTCAGTAGATACACTAAGGGTACCTATAATGCAGTTGACAAATCAAAAAATGTCAGTAGGATAGCCAAAGGATCTAAAAAAAAGACCGCAAAATACTTATAGGATTTCATAATATTTATAGGATGACATACAAGATATATTAAATAAAGGCACGCAAGTGTTCACAACAAGAGAGAAGAGTAAGTTGACACCACAAAGCAAATATCACTTCAAAGACAGAAAGGAAGCTGCATCCACGTTTGTCTTATTTTCCTGGACAAACTGGAAACAGTTGTCCGGTTGTACGCCAACCGTCTCTAATAAAGTACTTACATATTAATTCAATGAACATTGAACATTATACTTCTAACTTCAGACAAATAAAACCCATTCAATATTTGCTAACCAACTTCGCTGGTTTCCCTGATTAACTTGTCTCCTTTTATTTGCCGCGTGTATCCCAAACTATCATTTATTTTGTTAAAAGTATCATGTATACGTTGAAATGAATTTTCTATTTGGCGCTTTATTTTTCACTCATATTTCGTTTTTAGGCTCTTAAAAGCTTTTTATTTAGTGATACTGGATTATATAATAAATCGTTTTTTATTGTGATATGGCTTTTAGCTGTTCGAAAAATTTATATTTTACTATTCCCTAAATCGCAATTTGATATTGAATTTTATTTGTTTAGCGTTAATTATTTGATCGTTTTTTACCTTGTGTAAATAGATTTGATCAAACGACCTCCATCTCACTTACCTATGCTTCGTTTTATGCACTTATGCCTCGTATTCGTACAATATTGAAATATATATCAGAGACATTGTAGAACGTTATTTTTCTCGAAGAGTAACGAATGGAGTTTCTTGCTCGTTCTTCTCCATTCGAATCTACATTTTGGAATGAGCACCTTGCTTCACCTAGCTTCACTGACGGACTGACTAACAGACTGTTATTTATTTTGTATTTGTTGACGTTTCAAAAATACAAAATAAAGGTTTAATTAAAATAAATGCTTTTACTTTAACCTTTTTCGTTTGTATGTCTTTTAACTTCTAACTTAATAAAGTGAATAGTATTTGTAATACATCTACTTCCCTCATGTAGGTAATACGATCCATTGCAACATGGGCCGAGCCCATAGCCACACCTAACGTGTTTCTAACATTCTTAGAACTTTGTACTAAATCGTAAAACGCAATAACAACTACAACTTGGTAGTTGTACGAGCGACTACTACAACAAGGCCTAAGACTGTTCTTTCTTCTGCCCGTATCTCAAGCAACTTGGGGTTGTAAAAATTTTCTTGATTTTCCATTCTCGGCTAATTTTTAGAACTATATTCTAATGTATTGTACAAATTCAAACACAATGTAATAATTGTTAAAAAATAAATGAATTGAATTAAACTGAATTTGATAAACTCCGTTAGCTTTTATTTTTTAATTCTTCACCAATCCTATCTATATTTTCTGCAGTATTCTTCTACCTTTTCATACTTCCTTCAAATTTAGTACTCGGTTTGTCTTCTTGAAGAATGTTCTTCTTTTATATCCCACATTCCATCCATAAAGAATTCAATATATTTCATAAAAAAATAATCCCCTGAAAGTTTTATTTATTCATCCATCGCAATACTCACAAAGAAAAATAAAAAATATCTCTTCATTATATCTGTATTTAAAATTCCGTTTGGAAAATAACTTTCACGGATTAATTACAATATTATTTATTCACAAAACAAATAAAAAATATGTCCGACGAAATATCGAAACGTTTTCAATTACTTTTACTACTTTCGATACTGTGGGCGCCACATGTTGATATAAATTTTATATTGGGAAAATTGTAATGGTTAAAAAAGAACTCTATTTGAAATGGTCGAGCCTTTATTATTCTGTGTAAATATTTGTGAATAGTTTTTTTTACGTATTTTTTTTAAGGGGGGAATATCATCGAATGACTGCTCCCGCCTGGGTGAGGCGGGAGGGAGTGTCAGACTCTTACTTACTAAAAACCACCCCGTTCCTTCTCCTGCACGTCGAGCCGGAGACCCGGTAACCCATTAGGTTCTCCGCGACTTTTTCTACGTAGGTATAGGCTGATATTATTCTGGTTTACAAAATTAAATACAAAGTCACTATTTAAAGTTATTGGAAAAACGCAACGATCAGCTTGCATCTCACCTCTTATTACCAGTGATACCAGCTCAGTGTGATAAGGAGCACATAACAGCCAATACTTTTATAGTTTAGTTTATAGTCACAATAAATATAAACAGGCGGGAGCAGTCATTCGATAATTTTCACCCCTTAAAAAAAAAGTCCTACAGCGTCAATAGGAATAGGAATATATTTTCGTTTTATTAACATACAATAGTATATACGGAATGCACTTAAGCAGATATTACCAATATAATACGGGTTGGCTCCCCTTAAAAATAGATGGCAGCACTGTTAATTCAAAGTTTTGAACAATTAACCTGATTTATCTAGGACATCTATATGCAGGTACAGGTATTCTATTATTGTTCCTGGCACACGTCACACACGTGCCATGTTCCCGAGTGCAGACATGAATATTCATCTAGTTTAGATTCTGTTTCATAGGATATACTTGACTTACAAATTACAATATGGTGATGGCTTTGTTGGTAAGTAAATGCAATGCAACTGATGTATGAGAAATAGTAAGTATATCAAGAGACTGCGAACTCTCTTTAGTTGTTAGATTTTCGACTTAATTACAATTTAACAAAGGTAAGAATCTTTTACAAGATTTGAGTAGCTTGTAAAATCTCTGGATTGTACTAAAGCATTATCGATATATTCGATTTTTAAGTTTTGAATAATATCCTGCTATACTGAACCTAATGTTTATTCACCTTTTTTCTGAATGCTGGTATCTCAGTAATACGCATCTCACTATCTAGTATTTTATTATGCCATTGTATGATACAGTACGAGGCTAATCTCAAATATTCGTCACAAAACAATGCCATGCTTTAAACCTTTTCTTTGTTTATAAGTTTCATTCTTAATACTTTGTTAATTAATAGTAACTACATATAAAAGGCGATGTTATCGAACAATACACAATTACAAACTACCTATGAAAAGAACCATATAGTCAGGTTCTATAATAATATTCATCATATTCTGTAATAAGGGATACACATACAATATGTGCACCGCTACCAACCTCTTGGGAAATAAAAGAGGTGATGTCACATATACATGAATGTACAGGATGTTTCTATACTCGATAGATCCTTTCTTTCATTCCTTGGCGGCCAGCCAAGACTCAGTTTCCTTATGAAAGCGCGAAAAAGATCGCTAGTTTATACCTCGAAGTTTTTTTTGCTTGTCTAATACATAAACCAATTTCACATTTTAGATAAGTGCAGTAAAATCAAGGATTTTATATCAATTCTGAATTATACATTACCTAGTGTCTGCCTGTCTTTGTCTGCGGTTCCATGCCAACGTTTCTATCTTTCATCCTGTGAATATTTTATGACCCTCTTACTACCCTTTTTCATGCTTTCTTTGTCAACTGCATAAAAATATTTTTAAATTCAAGCTTTCTGGTTCAGACTGTCTGATACGTTCTAATTCCAACTAATGTTTTAAGTGCGAAAGTGTATTTGTTCTTTATTTCTTTACGCTTGGTGATCCACTATAACATTTAATATTATAAATGTGTAAACTTCTTTATTTGGATAACTGGATCTCAGTCACGTTGAAACTACTGAACGGATTTTGATGAAATTTGTAACATCGGAATTTGGTATTTGGTATATGCTGTTTTTTTAAATGGCATACATAAGCCGGTAAACGAGCAGACCGATCACCTGATGGTAAGCAATCGGCGCCGCCCATGTCCATGGGCGTGGAACACCAGAGGCGTTACAAGTGCGTCACCGGCTTTTTGGGGATTGGGAGTTTGAGGATCGTTGGGGATTCTGGGATTGAGCAGATTGGGGAAAGGGAAGGGGGTCTCCGCTAACCTCACTCACACGACGAAACACAACGCAAGCGTTGCTTCACGTCGGTTTTCTGCTCGGCCGTGGTATCACTCCGGTCGAGCCGGCCCATTCGTGCCGAAGCATGACTCTCCCACACTTAACTTAGGTGTTAGGATACTTCTTATCCCAATTTAATGTTACCATGGAATAAAACAGGAATCATATTCTACGCGGACAAAGTCACGAGCAACAGCTAGTTGGAAATATGGTAAAATACATAAGCTAAAGCTATATCGTGAAGTAGACCTATGAATATCTCCATATATTCGTTACAAATATCTAAAAACAAATCCAGCTGAACTCTAAACATTTACCTGAAGCACTTATAGAGACAAATAAAAAAATCAATATCATCACAAAAGTGGAATATAAAAGATAAGGTGTAGGAAGAATGCCAACAATCATTTTACAGGTGGTTCATACAGAATAAATTTTGTTAGACACTTTTTCTCTTTAAATAAAACAAGTCGTCCACTACGAGTATTTACATTGCGAAGTCTGTTCCCTTTTTGTTATTGCCTCCGTAAATTCTTGTTGATAGCAAAACGCCCCGAGTTATACGAGTCAAGGGGAACGCCATTAAAAAATTAAAACACGGGACCGAACGAGTTACCTTTATTAAATATACTTAACACGTTTTTTGTTTTGCTCTCTCCCTGCAGCGCGGTTGTTCAGGTATTTTCACTTCCATTATCTGAGGGTCGGAGCATCGATGTTCTATTGTATTCTTTCACTTTCATACTGGCACGAACCTATCTTCAAATGACAAAAGCATAAACAAAAGATTATCGCTAAACCACTTTTTAATTTAAAAGATATTTAAGACCTCGTGTCGTATTGAAAAACATTTCTCGTTTTTCTTCAGTTCATACTAGACTTTTTTTAGACTTTCGTTTGAAGTAAATATGTAGTCGAATTTGCATACAAAACCATCAGTTTGCACTGTTCTACTTATCTAACTCAACCTTCGACGAAAAGTAAGAAGTAGGTGACTCATAAATAAAGTACTATCACCGTCAATTTCATGAACTGTTTATACCAAGACAGATTGTGGTATTAGTCTAGACTCCATAAAATAATAATAAAGTATTACGATGTTCTTAAATTATGTCATTCACTGAGAAATATATATATCGACATGCGATATTTTATAAGTATCTTCTAATATACATATGTCGAAGCCGGTCATGAGTACGGATGCTAAATGGAACACAAGCGCGCCACCTAGCGGATTTCCGGTGCGATAGACAGAGTTGTGGCGTTAGAGTCGCACTCGGTGGAGCTCACTTCAGTTCGAGTCGCCACCGGGTGAAGACGTTGTCACGGAACTGCCCTACGTTTCACTTAGTACCTAGTTACTGTACCTTGTGATTATAAGAAACTCAGTGATTAATTCTAAATGTTTTTCCTATTTACACGATACTCATATTCACCCACATTATGTCTGACCAATCGGAACATAATCATGCCTTCTCCCACACATATTTCTCAAAGGATATTATAAAACCGAACTAACTCAGTGAAAGAAATCATCAATCATCCAGGAAGTTTAAATCAAAAATGAATACGAACGAGAAACCTAACCTTTGTACCATATAAAGGTGAAAAATTTAATCCCAGATGCATCCAACTTTAACAGAAATCACAAGAAATATGTGTCTAGAAACTTTAGCAAATACATCTTCATAATACATATTGGATATAGTAGTTCTCACCTGTAGATACTAAAGTACCAATATTTGGATACTGAACATTACAATATGACTGAGATATTAAATTCCAGAAGCACCCTGATGTTCATGAAACATTTCGACGTGCAATATTCTAATATTATGTATATTTCAATATTAGAGCATTCAATATAAACTAAACGTGGTCGAAACGACTGTCTCGTTTGTGGAGTGGTTGCAAAGTGCGACTGCCGCGCAAGGGGTTCGATTCCCGGGCAGTTTACCTGCCCGGGAATCGAACCCCTTTAAAGTGTTTTTAAAAAAAATCTAGGTAGCACAGAGTCTGAAATATACGGTATATGGCAAACCTGGAAGTGGGACTCATAATATACATAGTGAAAAGTGGGTGTTACATTAAATGCCGTAATATGCAGCTTTGACTATCCCTTCGGGAATAAAAGGCGTAATGTTATGTTATGTTTGATCGGTTTAGTTCTGAGAAACCTCTGCTGAAGGACCACATTGTGAGATTATGCAATCAAAGAGCTTCTTACTATATTGTATATTTCATTCATTAATAATGATTAAATCATTGTACGAAGGATGTCGTGGTGGCTCGAAGGTATAAGACGCCTGTTTGTAATGTATTCTCAATACCAATGTGACCGTTTCCAAGTTATATTTACTTTTGAAAATTATTTAGACACCACTGACAAACAGTTAAAAAAACATCTTGAGGAAACCTGGGCTTATAATTTCTAACTATAAGTTTGAAGTCGTTAACCCACATTGAGCAAGCTTCTCCGTATGAGAAGAGGTGAGCAGTGACCACTTATAGGCTAGGTTTATATGATATGATTAAATCGTTTTTATATACAGTTTATAAGTACTCTGACTTCAATTAACCAGTACGAATCGCAGTATATGTTACGCAGCCGTGTCGATGACATCATATCGTATTACGTAACACGTAACATAACAGTAATAACTCTTCAACAAAATACAGTTGTCGAGTATTTGAATACAGATTCACCGGAATTCGTCCTGTGATACATCAATCTAACATTTTATTTCATTGTAACGAAATAGTCGCAGAATATAACATTAAATCAATTAATATGAATAACAATTTCTAAGAAATAGGTTAAAACCTATATCTAGGTATATTGTTCTGCAGAATATGACAAGTAAAATTCGAAGTAAGGCGACATAGAACTGGAAAATTCCAATGATCTTGTGAACCTTATTTTATTGAGAACGATCGAATGTATTGAGACGAAACGGAAGCCCGCCACTTACAATTTATGATAAATTTCAGTTGACACCGCATTGCGTTCCGTAGCGCCGCGGATGGCGTAAATTGAATCGCTTTTTAAACTCGATTTGAAATAGTTTCTGATTTATCGAATCTGCGATGTCACCGATATTGAAGTAAAAAGATGGCGATCTTATCTCAAGAAAATGTGTAACATTTTTAGTATTTAGGGCACTTTAAGTAGGTCATTAGACTTTATGACTTCAATCCGTGAAAATATGCTAACACATAAAGTTTTTTTTGTACTTTGACTATACACAGCTTGCTATTTCATCTTAAGTCTCAAGTCTAAAAATAAATGAAAACATGTCAATGGACGACGAGGGCTTCAAAAAATCTGTTATTGACAAGTTATTTTTAGTTAACGTCGTACTTCAGTTTTAAACACGATTTCATAGCTTGAAGCCAATTAGCGTCAATTACTTGTTGCCGCCTCTAGGACGCTTGGCGCGTTCGTTCATTTATTTAAAAAGTTACAAAACTTTATGTGACGGTTAAAGTTTATAGTTCCCGAAACAAATTACAAGTGCTACGGTTGTGCTGCTACCTACACGTAGTCTATTTATTTCTAAACCACGCCTTACTCAAGAATGCACAAACATCCAAGTTTAGCAGAATGTAAAGTTTCGTGAAGATAAAACAATTAACGAAATGAGTCAGTACATAAACATGAACTCGGGCTGCCCTGGCCGGGACACGAGTGCAACACCTCTGTTAGCCCTCAGAGAATAACATACAAGATCCTCGTCGCATGAATAAGTAAACAGAATGCTCACCTAGACGTATTTACATCAATCGGTGAAGTGTAAACTCTACGTCCAGCAAATTGTTTAAAAAAAAATGCAATATCACCTTTTACCGTATTTAATGTAAAGAGCATTATTTTTCAGTTATTATAATATTAAGGTCATCATACGGGTCAGAACGGGTCCGACACGGTTCAAGCAAGTTTTATGCTTTGAAAACAATACAAAAAGGTTACAAGTTGCGCTTACAGCTTTTTTTATATTATGTTATGAAATTATATCATACGAAATACGATTTTAAGTTCATATTTAAAAGACCAGTTAACTATTGGTTGGAGCCGTGCTTATTAGGTGTGCAATGTCCTTCCCTTGGTGTTTATCTGACAAAATTTCACAGGCAAGTCATAAAAACCCGTTGTATAATTAAAAGTCAAAGTTGTATAATTTAATTGAAACACCAATTTAAACCACTATGATACCTAACTTATACTTACAATACCTAATCAGTGTATAACCACTTACCCCTATGAAACTACCTAAGCTACTAAATCAATTCGTAGTGTCCAATATGTATAGACATGGTGTGTATCTCAATCAAACGTCAAATTCTGAAACGCTATATTCCTAAACCTGTCATTAGCATCAAGCGAGGTCAGTGTCTAGGGCTGACAGTTACGTGAGAACAAGTAGATACGACAGCCCTATTGTTTCCGTGACGTCAGTCCCACGCATTGTAATTACTGCGTTCAAAATCACAATTATATCTGAGGGCTCGTTGGCCCGAGGCGGTAAATAGAATGTCCATACAACCCCTGATATTCTACATATAGAATATACAATACCTTGATATGATATAAAAAAATCCCATCTGTTTGTATTTACTAAAGTTTTAAAGTCTATTTTCCAGTTTTTTTAAGTTCATTCTTTCCATTGTACTTCATGGGCGTGAAATAATCAGTAAAAAACAGACCGATTCGTTTGTCTTCTCAGTCCTGGTTGAATAAATTTTCATCTCATCGATTTTCTTTTGTATAGGCTAAAGCCGATGGAATTGCAAATTACATTCGTCATATTTTTGCAATCCAGGTCTGGTTGCCCTCGATCATAAAGTCTGTATTTTTATATTCGCATCTCTACCTCTATAATGTATCTATATATTTTATTGCGCTGGAATAATAATTAGTACCAGAGGCCTTAGTACGAGTTTGTTTCGGCACTCTGATTGGCCAGCACCAATGACCCAACCAATCAGAGGGCCGAACGCGTACTCGTTACGATTACTTTAAACGTAAAAAATAACTCGTACTAAGGCCTTAGACTACGGAAAAGCCAAAAAAGGAGCCACCCTGATCTAAGGTAGTAAGTAGGTTAAACGAGAATAGCAATAAGCTACGTCTACCGTTGGAATATTATAAGTATCAGTTATTTTCATTTTGTTTTTCTTTTGCATTACAATGTTTTGCTGACTGAAAGAGACTGGCCCTCACGACACAGGGAATCCTAGTGTGGGGTCCAGAGCCATATAAAATGTAATATGAAGCTTTTTGTCAATAAACGTATTCTTTATTTTTATTTTTTATTTATTCATTGGAAATCAAGAACATCTATATTGACTTATTTGTAAGAGCTAATCAGAGAAGAATATTTTCTTGTTTTAGTTATTAAACTTCGTTTTATTGTGCATTTTGAACTCGATATATTTGAGTGACGTATACTTGCTTGCTTTGTTTTCATGCACTGCAAACCTATAGCCCGAGGTTACACAAGATTGAAGGTTCGAAATTTAGAGATATGTCTGCTAGCGTAAAATGTTCATTCTGAAATTCGTGTAGCATTTCTAGTCACGGTCATTAGAAGCTTTCTAACATCCCGACTGATATTGTACTTTAAGATATGGGAAGATACATTAAACAATACTAAATACTTGGAAGTAAGGACTGATAATTAAATTTAAAAGCACAGACAAGATTAGTGATACAATAATATCAGAAACCTTTTGAAAGCATGCCAACAAATGCCTATGAATATTACCTGAGAACATAAAATGAATCCACTTATTGCGGCAAGGCAATCTTTGTATTTGAGGAAAGAAAATATAACTCACCGCTTTAATTCTTCTGACATCGGCACACACTAATATTCATGAACAATGTCATCAGATACATGTAGCCATCATTTGGTGATGGGGCTCAGTCACAGTCCAATAATAATATATATGCGCGTAATTCATTTAAAATATTTTACCTTTGTTTACATTCTCGTAACATAAAATAACCATATATCTCCTAATTACTTGATTTAAATATCCCTAACGTATATAAACTACAAAAAAATTATTATCTTTTTTTATCATTTTCTTAATTAGTTTCAATTAGGTTTTTCTTCAGTTCGTATATACTTGGTGAAATTCTTTGAGAAGATTAGATTTTGTGTAACATTTATACAATGTAGATGAAGTATGTTCACAACAACGGTTAGACAAACAACCTGTTGTATGTGCTCGGTAACCGCCTTAAAGCAGACACCGGTCATGCCCTTACATTATTACCGCCACTGGAACTATGGACCACCTGTTAGTCATTCAAAATCTTCGTGTTAAATTCTAAATAAATAATACTGACGATAACAAATCAACCTACTGAGATAACTCAATTAGATTTTCAACTCTATTGTGTGTACATAAATTTGAAAATCCAATAGAAAATTGTACAGACTGGAGTAGGTTTACGTGCTGTTGTTTATAGCGCGCAGCTTGATAGGTAAATTCGATATAGACACCCTACAAGCGTTGGTTGAACATCATGCGTTGGTCTGCAACCTCGCAATTTCGCATACAAATTGGACAAGATTGTGCGATGTAACTCGCGTCAGCGATCGGTTATTGCACACTGCATTGCAGAACGCTAGTTTTGTTCACGTATGGGACCGTTCTATAAATTGTTGTTCTGAATTTAGAGGTAGTGGTGTGTAGAAAATTTGTGTTAGTAAATTCATTTACGATAGTCGAATAAAGAGTTTAATTACGACATTAATATGTGATGGTTAAGATTAGAAGTGTGATTATTGTCTATTAGGTACTCGTACATTTTGTGTGCGCTACATAAAGGGTGACGAGCTACATTCACAGCGAATATAGTCGTGTTTCTAGCGTGTAGTGTCTAAAACTAAAGTAAAAAGCGTTAACTCCCTGTGAAAAAGAAGATACGCAACGCAAACCTTTCGAGCCACACTCACCTTGAGTTCTGGATTTGCGACCTTATTCGTTTGGTGGATAAGGGCCATGTTCTTGTGGCCGCTGACTTTAAAACTAAGTCCTACCTGTTAGGGCTGAGTGTTCGGCGGGGCTGTAGCATGGCGGTGCCACGCTAGCCTCCGTCGGGCTGCATGGTGGGGGCCCTTCATGGCGCTGCACACATTTCTTTACCATGTAGCAGCGCGGCATGGCGGCCAACGCTGTAACAAATAAACAATCTGATTACAAATCGTATTACAATAGCAATAAAATTCGTTTTCAAATAAAATCACTAAACGAATTGTCATAAACATACCTACTTAACAACGAACATTCATGATGATGCAAATTCTACTTTAGATTAATGTGTACCATATCAATTTGATTGAATTGCTTCATGCATCTTATACATATAAAGTTTCATAACGATAGACATAATCACTACATAGTATAAAAAAGTCGCTTTCTGCCGTCAGTCTGTGCCTATGTATACTTAGATCTTCAAAACTACGCAACGGATTTTGATGCAAATTTTTTAATAGGTAGAGTAATTGTTAAGGAAGGTTTTTATGTATAATACATGCATATTGATTGAGATAGGTCGCTAGTATTTAACTGAAAAAAGGTAAGGAATAGAGTGAATCTCAATTTACCTTCCTATATTTAAACCGACCGTCATATGATAGTTACCATGATTTCTTCGTCTGAATGACCATCGATCATTAGACATTATGCTTATTAGATTAAGTAATATCTGAAATGATCAAGCTATTGTTCTAAACCAATCCCATTTCCACGTACATTTGCTTCGGTAATTAGTTAATTGATTTACATTAACTCAATTTGATAGCAATGATAATAATACCTCTATAATTCACGCACTTATACGTATATAGTGTAGCGTGTGAATACTGTAGGAAGGAAGCCATTTGTGCATAATTAATTATGTACGATGAATGTAGGTACGCATTAGGCGTTTATACTGAGAATTATACGGATCTATAAGATTTCCCTTGATATGTGTGATTTGTTATAAAAACCGATTTGTTATTATACAATCAGTCATAGTCTTCTGTGGAATAGGCTACCCTTGGAAATCAGGAAGTCCGCCAATAAGCAGGCGTCCAAGGCTGGAGTTCGTAAATGAATCTCGGATGGAAAGTTGGCAGAGTCTTCATAACCTATCTCTTAGTATGTTTGATTATTTGTTGCACGTATATATATATACTTATTTATTTATATGTATATATATGTACTTATTTATATATTTATGTTATTAATTCGTTATATGTACTCATGTTTATCTGTGTTGATGATATTGATATAGGTGCCTCTATGTATTCTGTCATTTTATAAACTATATTAGATACACCTATATTTTCAACTTATTGGACCGACTACGCTATCACTGTATCACCTAAAGGTTGGCTATTAAGAATGCCCATGGCATTAAGCCCGTCTTAAAAAATAAATCAGTATGTTTATAAACTAAATTCCTTATCATTCTCTTACTACGTCAACAATGGGTGATTTAGAAAATAAACTACTAAATTAGAGGTACAGTTCCAATTAATCTTCAGTTATTTCAAGAAGGTCAAATAGAGTGAGTAGTTGAGTAGATAGCTAGCAGTCCTTTCAAAGCAAGTTAATATAGGCCAATCATGGAATTAGCCTGTATTACCTCCACAGTAGGGAATTGAGGATGCAAGCCTTTCGCTGAGACAAGGTCACGTGTCTGCGGTGTCTACGTATGTGAACCTTAACAACACATCCATCATATTCACAAACACGCAGGGAAAAAACTTTAATGTCTTATATCGTAACATATACGGCCTATTTTTGCGTAATAAGTTTTTTTGACTTTCTATAGGATTAAGAGCTCTTGTAATTTAGGCGTTTCGTTTTTACTTTGTCGCTCGTTATAATTGTTATAATGCAGCGCCACGGCAGCGGGTTAGAACGTAAATTTGCGGGAGTCGTACGACACGAAATGTCTTAATTGAAGGAACCCTATCAGTAGCAATACAGCACTATGGACCAAAAAGCATTTAGCGTTCGCTTACAAAGAGAGTAGAAAAGTCAAAGTACAGAAACATGTTTCATTTATGAAAATCCCATATATTAAATTTTGTACTCCCTCGGTATAGATAATTGAACATAACACATGTCGGTACGTTGCTGACCATGAGTTTGATTTTAGGCAACACCTTTCTCTGTGAGCTATTAACTTTTTATTAATTTGGTTCACAAAACACGTACAGCCTCTAATATACGAGACCCATAACGTAATCAGCAAAAAATGGGTGTTACCTACATACATTAACATTTAATTCACAACCTAACATCACGCCTTTTATCCCCGAAGGGGTAGGCAGAGGTGCACATTATGGCACTCAATGTCACTGTACAATGTATTTTATGTTATGAGTCCCATGTAATAGTGCTACCACTGAGATTTTTTTAAAAACCCAGTAGTACTTTGCCCGACCCGGGAATCGAACCCGCGACCCCTTGCCCGGCAGTTGCACTTGCGACCACTCGGCTAACGAGGCAGTATATTCACATAATTCAGTTCTATTGAATAAATATTGAACTGAAACAAACACAATGACAATCCTAATGAACATGCACGGTATGAAGCTTAATTATGTCCTTTGTTCCTGTATTAAAATTGACATCAACATCAACTAAACATTTCAGTTGGTTTGTGCGTTTCATGAAGCAAATACAAGGGTTAGGTTCATGATACGCTCTCTTAGTTCCTGTAAATTAATACGCTTACACTAATTGCGAACAATGTGAACAATTTTAATGAGAAATTTTGATGTACGTACATAGAGGTACATACACAGGGATTGCACAATTATAATTATTCAATGTAAATGGCGAAATGCTGTTGTGTTTCTCGAATGCGAGTCTTGGAGTTCTTCGTTCGCTGGCGATGTGCCTATATTTTGATTTTGTTTCTTAAGATGCATAAAACAATTTTCAAAGTAACCCCACACTTGGGCTTTCTTCTTGATTATTTTACGTATCAATTCAGTTACTTTGATAAAATATGTCTTATTAAATCTTGCCAAAACATATCGGAAACTGAGTAATATACACGAAACAATAGTCATTCGATCTTTATCTATTATTATCACCCCTTAAAAATAAATTACAGACACGCATAATCTATACAGACGTAATAAAGGCAGTCAAGAAAGTAAAACAATAGATCGAATCATTTCGATTAAATTAAATTGATCGGATCACTTTGATTAAACTAAGTTGATTGGATCATTATATAGTTAAACATTACATACAAAATGGTTCAATCGATGCACTTTCGCTGTTTGTCTGTTTTCAAATGGTTGTATCTATTATACAAACAACGATTACCCTAATTTATCTATTAGGTTTTGTATCGTCCAATCAAGCAATCTTCTTTGTACCTGCGCTATTGACATCGATTTTCTTGCGGCGGCAGACAGGCTTCTTTTAAGTTCAGATAAATAGATCGGAGTAATAATTGCACCTGATGTAAAATGAAGTCAAAAAAGCAATTTCAAGAACAGATTTATGTACCTATTCACATTAATTCATTTCATAGATTGTAGAACTTAAAGGGTCCTTATAGAGAATCTACGGAGTTTTATTGTCTGTATAAATGTACACATCGAAAATGGGTCATGCAAGTACAAACAAATTGCATGTACTTAGGAAATATTTGTTCAGTCTCACATGTAGTTTGCACTTGATACAAAATATTTATATTCTTAATGAAACAAATAGATGGCGCGCTCCTCCTTACAATAAAGACTTATCTAACATTTCATAATATTTTAAAGTATTAATGTTTAGTTCCGGTTAGTTTTAACTAATGCATGCATAGCATAGCATAATTCTGGTAACTTAAAAAAAAGTACTATGTTGAGAAACAACGCTCACATAACAACAGATAAGGTTTGCATTGGCTTGCATTGTTTCAAGAATGTTTCAAGTACATGTTTTAGTGTTTTCGTTCACAACCCTGGGTGAGGCGGGAGGGAGTATCAGACTCTTACTGACTAAAAACCACCCCGTTCCTTCTCCTGCACGTCGAGCCGGAGCCCCGGTTACCCGTTAGGTTCTCCGCGACTCCGAATCGGCATCGGCCGTATTGGGCCCCATCTGTGGTGGTCTGATGACTCTTTGAGGCGCGCGCGGAACGCGACGCGCCGTACGCTCGAGTCTGTTTCTGGTCGGACGGGGAGCCACCCATGCTCGCCGTCCGCAGGCCCGCGCTTACGGTGGCCGGAGATCGTCTCGCGATCCCCGACGCCCGGTGTGTCCTTCGCGATGGCTGGGTTGCGAGGAGGCAGCGCTTCGCTGCCTCACGCGTCCCGCCTCCTCCTTAGCTAGCATGACTGCTTCGCAAAAGGAGGAGACGGCATCCCAGTCCCCCTCGATCCGCATCATGGCCTGCACTAGGCCCGGACGCGAGAGGTCGCCATCGCCGATCACTTCCGTGAGGACACGGCGGTGCTCAGACCACGAAGGGCATTCTCCCACCGTGTGTTCCACCGTGTCCTCAGGGCGGTCCTCGCAGTGTTGACACCCGGGCGTTTCCTCCCGCCCCATCAGACACAGGTACCTCCCGAAACTTCCATGTCCGGTGAGGACCTGCGTCAGGCGGTAGGTGAGGACGCCGTAGCGTCTCTCAAGCCACTCCTCAAAGAGGGGACTTACCGCTGCGATGGCAGCGAGCCCAATTATTAAGGCCTAGGGTGTATACAGCGTCGCGGAGAACCTAACGGGTAACCGGGGCTCCGGCTCGACGTGCAGGAGAAGGAACGGGGTGGTTTTTAGTCAGTAAGAGTCTGACACTCCCTTCCGCCTCACCCAGGCGGGAGCAGTCATTCGATGATTTTCCCCCCTTAAAAAAAAAAAGTGTGTATACAGCATAATTATCTAAGTACTATTCTAATGGAATAAATGGAATGCAAAAATAAGACATAAAACACAAGAAACTATAATCACAGATACACACCCCCATTCAAGGGAATAACACTTTAGCAGCAATCTATTTTATTGAAATTATCAGTACTTCTCACCTCTTGCCCTTACAATAGAGTCGAGTTTACTGAGTAAATAACTCCAAGGTATTAGTTACTGGCAGGTAGTCTAGTATTTATTTGGCGTGAACCCAAACCGTAGTGTCAGCTCCCGATAATCTCTTCTGCACTTGGAGTGAGAATACAAATGCACTTTGTATACAACTGATAAAAAGAAATTAATTTGTCAATTTAATTGTTTTTTCCTTCTTGGTAATTATGTAATCATTTGTTTTCTAACATAGCATAATATCACGGATTTTTACCCCGTAGGTGTAGATAGAGGTGCACATTACTGCATTTAATGCCACTGCACAGTTTGGAATAGGGATGATGACATGGTATGAAAATTACAAATCTAATTAGTCCGTCAATTAGGTAATGAAAAAATATAAGACACGTATTTTTTATTTCGTCGTATAAGAAAACGATAATGAGATAAAACGAATCAAAGTTTAGGAGTGGGAGGTAGCTACGTTATTTTAGAGTATAAATTGTACTCAAAAGTGACGTCACGCGATATTTCAAATCAATATAATATCTTCGAACCTATTCGTTTCTGTAAGAAAATAAAAAATACGTGCCTAAACTTTTTAAATTATCTATCAGATGGACATTAATATAAAAATTACTTGTCTACCCAATTGTACCCGGTATATGGCAATACGCACACCCCCATTACATGGGACCACATATATTTAATATTTCTGTGCATGGGACTCATAACATAAATAGTGAAAAATAGGTTACATTTGTGCTCTCTAAGTGAAAAGTTTTACAGTAGGTAAATGATTTCGTTTAGATAGATGAAATAACCTGTTGAAGGAAGGATTATGTTGTAAATAGAAGTCTTGTGTTTGATACGACAACGCCGGTGATGATAAAATGTGATACCTTTAACACGAATAATACAAATGTGAAAGTTCCTTTTACGTTCTGAGACCTTAGTACGAGTTTAAAGTATTCGAAACGAGTACGCGTTCGGCACTCTGATTAGCCGGCGCCAATGAAGCAACCAATCAGAGCGCCGAACGCGAACTCGTTACGATAACTTTAAATGTAAAACAAACTGGTACTAAGGCGTCTGATGTTTGGATATTTGTTCGTCAATCACGCTGAAACTTCTCAACGGATTTCAATGAAATTTGGTATACAGGCAAGGTATGGGCTGACTTACTATTTATACCGACTACATGCTCCCGTGGGATAAAAACAGGAATCATATTCCACACGGACGAAGTCGCGGGCAACAGCATCAGCATAATCAATAAAATCAAGTACATTAAGTACAAATGATACATATCGGAGTTGAAGATAGTCAAAGATTATCTAACTATTTAAAACCTTGGCTCATCACAGCGTTACATCTTGAAAATAATCTCCAAAATAATTATACATGTACTAAGTGGCGAGTGTCAAAACGATGAAGCAACAAGTTGAGGTGTAACCTCCGTTGACCTAACGCTGAGTGCACGATGGCTGGAAGACCAACTTGTAAATGGATCAGAGACAGGAGCGACCACAGACGCAAGGCAGTTGAGGACCGAAACTTAATTTGTTAGTTAAAGAAAGACTAAATGGAAGTGGGGAGTGTGGTTCTCTGACGTATCACTATATTGTTATGTTATGGTATTTTGTGATAGACAGACTGCCCCGTTGGCCGAGTGGTCGCTAGTGCAGTCTCGGGTTCGATTCTGAAGTATTGCTAATTTTAAAAAAACGTATGTATCTATGTAGTAGCATGGAGTCTGGAATTGTGCCCGGTATATGGCAATAGGCTCACCCTACATGGGACTCGTAACATAAACAGTGAAAAGTGGGTGTTACATTGTACAGTGGCATAATGGTCACCTCTGCCTACCCCTTCGAGGATAAATGGCGTGTTATTTTGTGTTATTTTAAGATAGGTGCGTATTAAGTGTGTTTTGTGATTTCATTGTGTATCGAGTTAGGTAAACAAAAACGAAAGGGTTAGTCTAAGGTCTGGGAGCTTAGTACGAATTTGGTATACGTTTAAAGTAATTGAAACGAGAGCGTGTTCCGCGATCTGATTGGCCGGCTTCATTGAACCAACCACTCAGAGTGTCAAGCACGAGTAAAAAAACTCCTACTAAGGTCTCTGGACGCAAAAAGAAATGTTTTATAAGTTCTAGGGCGTCAATCTGAGGCACTATTTTATATTATTGTTTTCAAAAACTCAAAACGACACGTTAATCTTCTATAATATAAAAATCGCAAAATGTTAATGGTTAGCGCATAACTCAACTACGCCTGGACCAATTCGGCCAAAGTTTTTTTAATGGTCGTTGGAATTCAAGAGTGGTTTTACGGCGAGATAAAATCGTCTAATCGATAAAATGACTGGACGAAGTCTGTAGTGTCCGCTAGTTAAAATATATTTAATTCATCAAAAAAATTCACTCAAAAAAGAATTTATATACTTAAATAAGGCGGATAGCTATTCGAGATTTTCCAATAAATTAACGAATCATTACTTGTCCACCAATTTTCTGTAATCACGAAACCAAACGTGCAAATACATGTACGTCCATAAAATATAATCGACCGTCATCGGCGGACGAAACATATTTTAAGGCTCCAGTGAGCCCAGTACTTACTTAAATAACCCAGTACTTACTTAAATAACACTTGTAGGAAGCTCGCTGCCGAAGCAGTGCCTACCGTATTTATCAACTTTATTAACATTCACCCATCGAGACCCGAGATTCCCCGATACATTTTTGTAGCACGAAAAATACTGATAAATGGAGAACCTCTCTTGATTTATTAATTAAGGAGAACCATTCACAATAAAACTTAATTGCAAATTCCGAGATTTTCACTCAGCATCGTCAATTTTTATTACAACGAGGCTTTGTGCTCAATACAAGTCCGCTTTATCTGTTATTCTTTTAACAACTTTGAACAACAATTAGGTAAACTTTACTTTTTAGCTTTTTAAGCTAATTGTGCAGCATACGAGTGCAAGAAACATTTTTAATACAATAACAGCTCAGAATACAAATAAGGAAATCATAAGATTCAGTTAAATATTATATCAAATATATCTTACCTTACGATCATAACAAGTACATGTTCATACAAGATTACATAACTTTATATTGGTTCGCAATATATCACAATACGTCTGCAATTTGACTGAAATGCAGTCAAAGACGCCCCAGACATAGTGTCTGGGATGTATGTCAAATATTTATTCTTGTATCAACCATGCAACCTGAATAGACGGATATTTTCGCTTATGGATCTTCAGATTTTATGTAAACCATGCCATAGCTATAATACTACGATGAAGTTGACGTATACATATGGACAAAAATCCCATAAAAACTATAAAAATCAACCATAATACAACTAACTAACTTCATCATAATTCTAAATATGTCCACGTCTACAGTTGAACCTTACATTAAAGAAAGTGTTTGACGCAATCAAAGCTTGACCCGCAACTTGGAGA
Organism: Spodoptera picta; assembly: GCA_038387885.1. NCBI lineage: Eukaryota > Metazoa > Arthropoda > Insecta > Lepidoptera > Noctuidae > Spodoptera > Spodoptera picta. Next base: position 2,674,200 of record JAZHFQ010000105.1, read on the forward strand.
TCAATGATATGTCCATCTCTTGGTGGCTTTTCGAAAATATCAACACAAATCAATTATTATCTCATGAGACAATTGTTTTTTTTTAATTGTAGGAACCTATGGCCAGTAATAAAAAGACTGTTGAAATAGAAAACTAAAACAGAAACTCTTTATTCTTATAAAATTGTTCAAATGACCATTGTTACAATAATGACATCTATGTTATTATTAAAACAAAAAATAAAACATCAAAACAAAGCGTGGCATAAAATTGTGTACGAAAACAGATTGCGAGCCTTTGAATGTTAAATTACTTTGAAAATTGTACGGAACATAGTAGACTATGTTAATAAATATGAACAGAGAGCTTTTCGTTAATGAATTATGCAGAGACGCATTACGTATTCCCGTTTACGCCACATTTAGCCGTAACAGGTCATTTTTGTCCGTAGGCTCAAAGGGAAAGCTCAGAATTTCCATAGACGAAAATATCAAAGCAACTTTTTAGTCCGGGCAAAGATACGCAGAGGGATGTAAACAAACTCGCTTTTACCTATATTTACAAAACTGGTGGTGTTATTGGAGACGGTGCGAATCGATTACTTTCTTAAGAAAAAGAGTTTTGAAACACCATGAATACATACAAATTCAAATTTAACTACGTTAGTCAAGGGATCACAAACTACATAAGTGAAAACTATTGTTTTTTTCTTCTCCTCTTATTACCAAGACAGTTATTCATGTCCCAGTGTTCCGGTGTTTTCATGGTTGTATCTACTGTAGATCCTGGCTTACAGGAGTTGCAGCGGATTTGGGAGGTTGTGGCGGGCTTGACCCCATTATAAAAAAGTGATCACAAAGACGACAAACCTTAGTTATTAATGTTATAGTTCAATAAGACAATTTAATAGTGTACATTTAATTATAACCAAACCAATTCAAGATGAACAACGTTTGTTCATCGAACCGAACTCACCACAATATAATTGTCGATAAATCACCCTCTAATTTGGACCTATCAAACTCAGAGACAGTAATTGGTAAATTATTTGAGCAAACAGTTCACAGTTGAATGCCGATTGATTTATGATCGTTTGTGACCGGGTTCATAAATTAGAAATGGTCCAATTTTCACAAACCTTTATTTAAACTTGCAATGTATGTTTTGAGAATCGAAATTTTACAACCAAATTTTGAAGTAGAATCATAACATAACACTACGCCTTTTATCCCCGAAGAGGTAGGCAAAGGTGCATCTTACTTTCTTAATAGGGGTGAGCCTATTGCCTTATGCCGGCACTGAATACGTGGCTACTACTGAGATTTTTTTTTAAATCCCAGTAATACTTTGCCTGACCCGGGTATCGAACCCAAGACCCCTTGCCCGGCAGTTGCACTTACGACCACTTGGCCAATGAGGAAGGAGAAAGGACAATGGATAGTTTTTATCCCGAAAATCCCGCAAGTACGGGAACTTCTCAAAAATAAAACCAAAAAATTGCCGGAAGTCACTATTCCACGCGACCGAAGTCGCTGGCAAAAGCTTGTAACAAATAAATATCTTCAACTAGTTTAGTTTGCATGATAATAGGGGGAAGTCCCTTAACGCCGGACGGCACCTAACGCCGGACACTTGTACCTCTATTATTTCGATAACTGATAACACGAGCGATTCAATGTTTACTAAAAATCTTAGGTGTGAGACTTCCCCTAAATGTTAGATGTTAGGTAGAAGTCATACTACCTACTTCAAATGATGTAGAAGCTTGTTTTAGGCATGCCTAAGTATCTCGTGTATTTGTCAGTTCAGATTAACGTTCTAGTTTGTTCATTAGCGGACGCTTATCTGTGATCCTAATCAATACATTGAGTCGGCTGGCTCTAGTCTTCAGGACACGTAGATTAGTCTGATTAAATGTAATCTGAGACTAATGGATTAATCTTAAGATTCATTACTGATTGGCAAAGTTTACTGACTTTGATATAAGACCTATGATCGAATGTGTACTAATTTGTGTTTGATGTTGTGTAAACTGAATATTTGAATATTTGTGGCCAACATTTGACGTTCGACTTAATCGATGTTATATCAGCAGTAATTTCTTGCTCGTCAGGGCCTAAACGTGAATATTTCACGAACAATTACATAACATAACATCACGTCTTTGTATCCCCGTAGAAGCAGAGGTGCACATTACGGTACTTAATAACACTGTACAATGTAATACCAATACCCACTTTTCACTATTTATGTTATGAGTCCCATGTAATAAGAGGTGAGCCTATTGCCATATACCAGATACAATTCCAAACTCAGTGTTATTACTGAGAATTTCGTTAAAACCCAGTAATACTTGGCCCGACACGGGAATCGAACCCAAGACTCCTTAGCACCACTTGCGATCACTCGGGCAACGAGGCCGTCAAATCGAGTCAAAAACGAACAATTACTCCGCAACATTATAAAGCTATTAAATTCTAATATTTTATAGGAAATGTTAGTTTTTATTCAAATGTGATTGTAAATATAGGAGCGAATGCAACATGTTACGTATCGGTGCCGACACATGTACCTACACCGTGATCAAGGACGGCCAGTTCGGCTTCCGCAGAGGGCGCTCCACGGTGGACGCCATCATGCGCGTTAGGGACCTCACGACGGGGACCGCAGTATCCAGGGGTAAGGTCGTAGTGGCGGTGTCTTTGGACATCGCCAACGCCTTCAACTCCCTGCCCTGGAGCTGCATCTTGGAGGCACTCCGATATCGTCGGGTGCCTACCTACCTCCGTCGTGTAATCGAGGCCTACCTGACGGACAGGTCCGTCAGCTACCCCGGTCACAGGGGCGAGTGGAACCGGCGAGATATGTCACGCGGTGTTCCACAGGGTTCGGTTCTGGGGCCGCTCCTGTGGAACATCGGTTATGACTGGGTGCTGCGCACCGACCTCCCGAACGGCGTTAGCACAATATGCTACGCCGACGACACGCTGGTGCTAGCGCACGGGAGGTCGCACCAGGCGGCGGCCGACTCAATGGCGACAGCGGTTGCGACAGTCGTTGAGAGAATCCGGCAGTTGGGACTCGAGGTGGCGCTCCACAAGTCCGAGGCCATGTGTTTTCATGGCCGCGGGAACGCGCCACCTCCGGGTGGGTCCCAAATAACGGCGGGAGGAGTTACCATCGGCGTCGAGACGACGATGAGGTACCTAGGACTCGTCCTCGACAGTCGGTGGAACTTCATTGAACATTTCCGACGTTTGGCTCCAAAGTTGGAGAGGGCGGGGGCGGCGTTTAAGCGCATCCTCCCCAACCTCGGGGGCCAAACGCCTCCTGCCGGAGGTTATACGCCGGGGTCGTGCGGTCCATGGCCCTCTACGGCGCCCCTGTTTGGGCGCCGAACATGCTGCGGCGTCCCGCTCGGACGCTGCTCATGTCACAGAGGGTCATGGCGATCCGTATGATCCGCGGATACCGCACGATCTCTGGGGAGTCGGCGAACCTCCTTGCCGGATTACCGCCGTGGGATCTGGAGGCGAAGGTGCTCGCGCGCGTGTACAGCATGCGCGCGGAGGCACGTCGTCGGGGCGAAACCCCGCTGCCGCGCCAGATAGGTGCGTGGCGGGATGAGCTCCGGCGCGATCTCATGGCGGAATGGCAGCAGCGACTGTCGCAACCGAGGGCTGGGCTCGCTGCCATCGCAGCGGTAAGTCCCCTCTTTGAGGAGTGGCTTGAGAGACGCTACGGCGTCCTCACCTACCGCCTGACGCAGGTCCTCACCGGACATGGAAGTTTCGGGAGGTACCTGTGTCTGATGGGGCGGGAGGAAACGTCCGGGTGTCATCACTGCGAGGACCGCCCTGAGGACACGGTGGAACACACTGTCGCGGAATGCCCTGCGTGGGCTGAGCACCGCCGTGTCCTCAGGGAAGTGATCGGCGATGGCGACCTCTCGCGTCCGGGCCTAGTGCAGGCCATGATGCGGAGCGAGGGGGACTGGGAAGCCGTCTCCTCCTTTTGCGAAGCAGTCATGCTAGCTAAGGAGGAGGCGGGACGCGTGAGGCAGCGAAGCGCTGCCTCCTCGCAACCCAGCCATCACGAAGGGCACACCGGGCGTCGGGGATCGCGGGACGATCTCCGGCCACCGTAAGCGCGGGCCTGCGGACGGCGAGCATGGGTGGCTCCCCGTCCGACCAGAAACAGACCCGAGCGTACGGCGCGTCGCGTTCCGCGCGCGCCTCAAAGAGCCATCAGACCACCACAGATGGGGCCCAATAGGGCCGATGCCGATTCGGAGTCGCGGAGAACCTAACGGGTAACCGGGGCTCCGGCTCGACGTGCAGGAGAAGGAACGGGGTGGTTTTTAGTCAGTAAGAGTCTGACACTCCCTCCCGCCTCACCCAGGCGCGAGCAGTCATTCGATGATTTTCCCCCCTTAAAAAAAAAAAAAAAAAAAAACACCGTGATCAACGCTGTGTCAGCAGGCCCAGATCTGTTGAATCAGGACATCACACCTACTTTGATGCAACGAAGGTTCTACAGAGTATTGCAACATTCCAACTGCTGAGTCGTCTCCTCTTGTCGTCGCCTTTGCCCAGCTACGAATCGCTGCATCATCGTTCACCCCACTAGATTTAACCTCAATAAAACCTTCATACTAATTTTATAATCTTTATTAATTTTAAGATAATAAAGCAGTGTTGTTCTAACATCGAACGCATTCGCTCTTAGGTTAGTTAGACTTTAGGAATTATCATGTAATTTTAATTACATATAATAAATTTAGAAAAAATGATCATAGTTTCCATTTACACCCTCTGTCGCTGGCAGAAACATAACTAACATAAAACAAATCAGTATTCAAAACAAATTAAATATTAACTTCATGTGTAATTTGTTACGGTATTTATTTGTTCTTGTTACTGGACGCCACCCTCTCGGTGGCGCCACTGGCAGACTAAACATCAGCTCCGTATTAAAATTTTATTAAAATTAGTAAATTTGCGTTTTAGAAATAAATAGCAGCGTAACAGTGTGCCTAATACTGTAATTCACAAACTGTTGATATTGATTTAATAATAAACTCCGTACTATATGGTGAATAAGTGTGTGTAATACAATGTGACTAAGCAAGTGAAAGGACACAAGATTTACAGTGTTAAAACACTATTTGACATAATTAAACCACGCGCGCACGCGCAACAATCAGCATAACAGTGTTACTGTGTTAAAATAATCAGTGATGTGGAAAAAACACAAAAAAAGGTTTAAGTAATCAATCCTTTGTTCTGAACAAACTAATTTGACCTTTGGACTTTTAATAGCTTATAGCTGCATACGGTTGCCTCTTTTCAATCGAATGTCAATTGACTTGATAGCCTAGGTGTGTGTAATGCGATTGTTAATTAACGGCGCTCGAGTTCGATCCTGACCTCTCGCTCAAATCACTTTTTGTACCATATTTTAAATTTATTTCCAAGACTTAGGACTTATTAATAATAACCCAAAACCACCAACGAAATGAATTTCTTCGAAAATATTACCCTCCGAAAAAAAAGGAACAGTTCAATGACAGAAACGGTCACAGTGACTGAGTCCAATGATTCGACGCTAGATGGCAGCACGAACAGTATGCCGAACATATCTGATGATGACGACGAAATAAAAAGCCTACGACAAGAAATATTAACATTGCGTTCAGAGTTAAACTCGGCACACCAGGAAATTAATAATCTTTCATTAGAAAATACAGAGTTAAAAAATACTATTAAAAATTTGTCTAGTAAACATGAAATTCTGACTAAAGCGACTAAACAGCTTTCAAGTGACTTATGTACTCGAACTCCTAACAACAGCTCAAAATCAACAACGCCGCATCGTCCGACCCATAACAAAAATAAACGAAAATCGGCACAACCAGCAAGTACCCCTTCAGCGCACCAAAACACCAACACAGTACATGGGACGGCATTGTTTTCGCACACACTGCAACAAAGTACTAAACAAACTATTAACATACCCAAAGATGACAAACCAAAACTAAGTATCATAAGTAGCAATAGAAGGAACAAAGTTCTAACAATAGCTGAAGAGGCGTTCGCAGACTACCAAATATGCCACTATTTAAAACCAAATTGTGGAGTAAGAGAACTCATCAGCGGCATTGATACAAAACTTCAAGAACACACAGAACACGACTACTGTGTTATTTTGATTGGCGAAGAAGACTTCCGACGAACTTATAACTATGTTGACATAATATTTGACATCCGCGAAAAATTGACACAAATACAACACACTAATATTATCCTCTGTCTACCTACCTATAAAATCAATGACTGTTCTATTATGCACAATGGCAGGATAGAAACTTTCTGTAATCTCCTTTATCTAGACATGTGTACATATAACTATGACTGTGTAAAAGTAATTGACTCTAATTTGGATTTAACTTATGACTATAGAATGTTTTCAAAGATTAATGGTTCTCTCAATAATAATGGCATGACAAATATATTCAAAAATATAAAAATGTACATAAATCTGGAACATAAATATTATAACAAGGGTTGCGGTGCCAGAAGACCTCCCCGTGGTGCACCCTGGGTGCGGGCGACAGTCTCCCTAGCGGGGGTGATAGGGTTGGAGTGACTGTCGCCCGCAGCAGACTTCTGGACTGGGCGGGCGAACCCGATAGGGTTCTGGAGGCGGCGGGCTGTGTGCTCATGGCCCGCGCTTCCGTGGGGCGTTTCTCCGCCTGTCTCTCTGAACGTAGCAGAGAGCGTGGCGGAGAGGCAAGGGCGGTGCTCGTTGTGCACTCACCCTCCCAGCGAGCAGCATCGGGACACAAGCTGTCCCCGATTGCAGCCGTCGATATCGTAATCCATAAGGAGGTCACGGTCATGTTTTGTGACTCTGAACGGGACGAGGGTCTTGGCTTGGTCGCCCGGACCGCGAGGAAGATAACCTCTATAAAAAATTCCTCCAATACTAAGTTCTGGTGCGCGGCGAGAGTATGCATGGCTGAGGAGTAGTGTCAGTCGCGAGCGCACCCCCAGCTAGGGGACCAGTGGAACCTCTAGTTGGGAAACAAATTAACACTTACCCAGGTACAGGGGGCACTGCCTGGGTGGACCGAATATTTCCCCCATACTCGTGGGAACTTTATGGAGTTAAATACTAAAATAAAAAAAACCACACAACCGGAGGAGGAGAGTGCGGGTGAGCCTGGCTCGCCTGCAGTAGCAGGAGAAGGGAGCCCAAGTGGCTCCGGGACTCGTGGTGGGGCGCTGGACTCGTCCAGCAGGCCCCACACACGGGAGTCTAGTCGGAGGGGGTCGGACTCAGAGTCCGACGCGACATTAGCGGAGCGGCTGAGCGTGAGCTCGAAAGGCTCACGCCGCCGCGCGACGGGGACGTTCAAACGCCCCAGGCTGGAGGAGGACAGTTTGTCCCCGTCCTCCGGCGCTCAGGAGGCGCCTCCCCCCAAGGTCCCCACGGCAGCGCGGGGTAGGGGCGGCAAGGGCAGCGGTCGCCGGAAACCGGCACCAGCTGCCTGCGCGGAGTCAGCCGAGCGGCTGGCCGCGGAGGGCAGGGCTCTCTCGAGCGCTGCCCGTTCGGAGTCCTCTGCGGCCGAGATGTCCGGCGTGGAGATGTCGGAGGGCGAGCGCGGCTCTGAGAGCGAGAGCTGCTCCGGGGGCCTCCAACAGGCCATTACGGCGGAGCTCTACAAGCTGGCGATGGGCAAATCCCAGCCGGTTAGGCTCCGCCTCCTCAGGGCGGCGGCGGCCACTATAACTGAGGCGGCCTTGGAGCAGTATGCGGTGCCCACTGCGGGAAAGGTGCGCTCTGAGCTGGCCGAGATGCGGCGAGAGCTGGCGCGCTTGGCGGCCTCTAACGCGGCTCTGGAGGCCGAGCTGCGGACGGCCAGGGCCGAGCTCACTGCTGCTCGCGGCAGTCGCCCTCAGCCCCCGGCGGAGGCTGACGTAGTCGGACTGCTACGGGCGGAGATGGCTGCCTTCCAGCGACGTTTCGACGTGCTGGAGGGCAGGCTCTTGCGGCCCCCACTCGCCGCGAGTCAGGTCGCCCCCGCGGTCCCGCGGTCGTACGCGGCCGCTGCGGCCAAGCCTTCGACCTCGGGTCAGGCTAGCCGCAGCTCCCAACCGCCGACAAAGATGCGAACGGCTGCCCCAGCGAAGGCCTCGGCGCCCCCGCCGGCGCAGACCCCAGCTGCGCCGACGGCGCCTGCGCCTGCGCCCGCTGGGCGCAAAAAGAGGAGGGGCACTCCGGCCCAGCAGGCTGGGGTTGCGGCGGCGGCGGCGGAACCCGCCCCGCAAGCAGAGGACGGCGGCGGGTGGCAAATCGCCGGCGAGGCGAGGAGAGTCGCCAAGGAGGGCCGGAAGCGCCGAAAAAAGGCGCAGCGGCAACGACGGCAGCAGCAGCGCAGGGAGAAACGCGCTGCTGCCTTGCTCCTCGCCCCTAAGACCGCGGCTGTAGTAATTACACTGCAGCCCGAGGCGGTCAACAGGGGCGTTACATATGGCGACGTCCTCGCCAAATTAAAGGGGGCGGTCACTCCTGCGGAGTTCGGGGCCCCGGACGGGTTCGCGGTCAAGGTGACCGCTACCGGAGCCCGTCTTTTGGAGGTCCCCGGCGCGACCAGCGGCCCATCGGCCGACGCCCTGGCCGAGAGGCTTAGGGCGTGCCTCGGTGCGGACGAAGCCCGCGTGTCCAGGCCCACCAAATGCCTGGATGTCAGGATCTTGGGCCTGGACGACTCCGTAACGGAGACGGAGGTGGTGGCCGCTGTGGCCAGGACGGGAGGGTGCCCTGCTGACCAGGTCAGGGTGGGCACCATACGTCCGGACAACTCGGGGCTGCGCACGGTGGTGGTGAGCTGCCCCGTCACAGCGGCCAAAACATTAAAGGAGGGCAAAAGGCTCTTGGTGGGATGGGTCTCGGCGCAGGTCAAGCTGCTCGAGACCCGGCCTCTGAGGTGCTACCGCTGTCACGTGGGGGAGCACGTGAGTGTCAAATGCACTCCTTGCCGGATTACCGCCGTGGGATCTGGAGGCGAAGGTGCTCGCGCGCGTGTACGGCATGCGCGCGGAGGCACGTCGCCGGGGTGAAACCCCGCTGCCGCGCCAAATAGGTGCGTGGCGGGATGAGCTCCGGCGCGATCTCATGGCGGAATGGCAGCAACGACTGTCGCAACCGAGGGCTGGGCTCGCTGCCATCGCAGCGGTAAGTCCCCTCTTTGAGGAGTGGCTTGAGAGACGCTACGGCGTCCTCACCTACCGCCTGACGCAGGTCCTCACCGGACATGGAAGTTTCGGGAGGTACCTGTGTCTGATGGGGCGGGAGGAAACGCCCGGGTGTCATCACTGCGAGGGCCGCCCTGAGGACACGGTGGAACACACGGTGGGAGAATGCCCTTCGTGGGCTGAGCACCGCCGTGTCCTCAGGGAAGTGATCGGCGATGGCGACCTCTCGCGTCCGGGCCTAGTGCAGGCCATGATGCGGGGCGAGGGGGACTGGGATGCCGTCTCCTCCTTTTGCGAAGCAGTCATGCTAGCTAAGGAGGAGGCGGGACGCGTGAGGCAGCGAAGCGCTGCCTCCTCGCAACCCAGCCATCGCGAAGGACACACCGGGCGTCGGGGATCGCGAGACGATCTCCGGCCACCGTAAGCGCGGGCCTGCGGACGGCGAGCATGGGTGGCTCCCCGTCCGACCAGAAACAGACCCGAGCGTACGGCGCGTCGCGTTCCGCGCGCGCCTCAAAGAGCCATCAGACCACCACAGATGGGGCCCAATACGGCCGATGCCGATTCGGAGTCGCGGAGAACCTAACGGGTAACCGGGGCTCCGGCTCGACGTGCAGGAGAAGGAACGGGGTGGTTTTTAGTCAGTAAGAGTCTGACACTCCCTCCCGCCTCACCCAGGCGGGAGAAGTCATTCGATGATTTTCCCCCCTTAAAAAAAAAAAAAATATTATAACAATGATAGTATAGTAGCATCTGAAATTAAATCTGTCTCTCAGAAGCTTTTTCGTACATAAATATATTACCATTTTCCATCAAGATATTGCAGGCTTAAGGAGCAAGTCAGATGCACTAACAATCTGCTTACAAGAAATTTTGGATAACAAAACTGATGTAGATGTTATCTGTCTTACTGAACATTTTATTATGTCAGGCCACGAGGATATCTGCATGATTCCTAATTACTCGTTGGCTGCCTTCTTTGGCAGAAGTAATTCTTGCAGAGGAGGATCGTGTATTTTTGTGAGAAAAGGTTACCGTTGGAAAGTTGTTCCGAAATTGGAGTCTCACACAGAGTGCTTAACTTTTGAATGCTCTGCGGTAGAAATGTTAGACCATAAAATTATTATTAAATGTCTGTATAGAGTTCCTTCTGCTAGTAACCTAAATAATTTCCTAACAAGATTAGAAAAGTTGCTCCAATATGTTAACAAAACTTATAACAAGTATAATGTAGTATTAGCTGGAGATTTTAACATAAATGTTTTAAAAGAAAACAACATTACATCGGAATTTAAATGTTTACTTTTATCTTATAATTTAAAACTTGCAATAGCTGAGCCAACCAGAATAATTAGCAATACATGTATTGACAATTTTGCTCACAACTATCGCAACAAGTGTAAAGCGGAAGTAATTGACTTCGGTCTATCAGATCACACAGCTCAAATATTGAAGTGCCAAGTCCAAAAAGTGTGCCTGATTAATAGCTGGAAAATTAAGCGTAGAGATTATAGTGAGGAAAACCTCAAAAAGTTTGATGCTTGTATAGATAAACTGTCTTTCTCGGAGATGTATGCGGCTGTTGATCCAAATGTGGCTTATAATAACTTCATTGACTTATTTAAACTATTCTATGATCTTTGCTTCCCGTTCAGACGTATCACGATACACACGCACCGTAAAGCCAACTGGATAACACGAGGCTTAAAAGTCTGTAGTGTCAAAAAGCGAATTCTCTTGTGGCAATACAGAAAATTACCTACACACGAGTATAAAACAAAATTAAAAGAATTCTCAAAAAGGTATAAAAGAGTAATAAAATTAACACAACGCGCTCAAAACAATAATTTAATTAACAATTCAGATAATAAGAGCAAATCGGCTTGGAACATTATAAATAAAACAAAACTAAACTTACCACAAAATACAATAAGTAGTATTAAAGTAAATAACAAAATGATAACTGAGCCTTATGACATATCCAATGCCTTCAATAATTATTTTATCGATAAAATAGTGCCTCAAAATGAATCACTCAAAATGCAATATAAATCATACATGACCACTAGACAAAATTCTATGTTTATGAAACCATGTCTACCAAATGATGTCTTACGAATTATTAGAAACTTAAAAACAACAAATAGTGTAGGTAACGATGGTATTTGTACTAATGTTCTGAAATATATAGCCACGAATATTTCTCCGCATTTCAGCTACCTCATAAATTTATGTATTGAAGCAGGGACATACCCTGACAAATTAAAAACTTCTATTATTAAACCAATTTTCAAAAAAGATAATAGAGAATATCTAGAAAACTATAGACCCATTGCTTTAATTTCAGTTATATCAAAGATATTTGAGAAACACATATGTAAAGAACTCAACAATTATTTGGAATGTAAAAATATTTTAGCAAATGAACAAAAGGGATTTAGACACAATAAAACTATTAACATGGCAATATATGATTTTCTGAAAATAGTTATGGCTGATGTCGACAATAGAATACCTGTATGCTCAATCTTTATGGATATGACGCAGGCTTTTGACTACGTTGACCATGATATATTAGTCGGGAAACTTTATCATTACGGAATAAGAGGTAATATTTTGAACTTAATCGAATCGTATCTTAAAGGACGCAATCAATACACTGAATTGACTACAATTAATATTTTGACAAAAAAAGAAGAAACGTTTCGATCATGCAAACGAAAACTGAAATACGGTGTCCCCCAAGGTAGCGTTCTGGGTCCAACACTATTTGTACTGTACATTAATGACTTGCCTAATGCCACTGACAATCCTATAGCTCTGTTTGCGGATGATAGTACAGTTACAGTAAAATGCACAAATAAAATCAACTATGAACATGATATAAATAACACCTTGAGTTCTATCATGAACTGGCTTAATGTCAATAATCTAAAAGCAAACTTAACTAAAACGCAATTAATGCATTTCAAGCAACGCTTACCTTCACCGAACAATTTGAATGTAAATTATAACGCACAAGCCATTAATGAAACAAAAAGTACAAAATTTCTCGGTTTGCATATTGATGATAAAATTTCTTGGAAACAGCATACTGAACAACTATGCAAACGTATGAGTAAATCAGCTTATGTCCTACATGAAATCGCACATAAAATTAATTGCAATACACTAATAATCGCTTATCATGGGCTGGTAGCATCTGTTCTTAGGTATGGCATAATATTTTGGGGGAATTCCACCAACAAAATTCTTGTCTTTAGGGCACAGAAAAGGTGCGTCCGGGCTATGTTTGGTTTGAAGGCAACTGACAGCTGTGTACCTTTCTTCAAAAGACACAATCTTATGACCTTACCATCACTATACATTTATGAAACCGCGGTGTTTGTAAGGCAAAATCCTCAACGCTTTATTTTATTATCTGAAGCTTATAATCGGCCACAAAGGGATGAAAGTTGTCTATGTATACCAAGAACGAATACCGCATTAATGCATAAAAGTATCTTTCGTATGGCTCCAGCTATCTATAATAAATTACCAAAAGAGCTAAAACAAGCTAATGTTAATTCTTTTAAAAAATCTTTAAAACTATTACTGTGTCAAAAATGTTATTATAGTGTCTCAGATTTTTTAATGGATAAATTTTGATTTTGCTTATTTGTTGACTTATGTATAGCTATAACGTATTGACTACAATAATCTATTAATTACCTACTTATTGACATCAATTTATTATAATTTATTAAGCATTAAGTAGTCTTCCTCGTCTGACTTTTTGACGGACACTATTGACATGTAATTTATTAAAACACGACAAATTTATATTTACTTATCTAACTAATTAATGGACTTACTGATTTAAACTCTTATACGCGTATTTGTATGCCTAAAATAGGCTGATCATAGCGCACTTTAATCTAAAAATGACCAACCAAATGTACCTATGTATCACAAATAAATGTTTCATTTCATTTCATTTCATTTCATTGTGAATATTTGCTTTCAAATATTACTACGGCTATTTGTTTTAGTGTATGTATGTACATACAATATGTTTTCACAAATATAATCCTGCATACAGATATTTACAATTACTTTTCACTATTCAAATATTACATTTCATATTTATCGGGAAATTATAAATAGAACTATGTTGTTGTGTGATTTTTTATATGTACATAAATATTAGAGGTAGATACTGAGAAATCAGTTTCATCAGAAAGAGTACAGATATGCTGGAGCATGTATTTGTTCCAAGATGTTATGTCTCCCTATTCTACTTATTGCACGGTTGCAGCGGTGACTGGCTGCCGCGCAACGAGTCGCGGGTTCGATTTCCGCACGGAACAACTCTTTGTGTGATCCACAGATTGTTGTTCCGGGTCTGGGTGTTATGTGTATGTGAACTTGTATGTTTGTAAACGCACCCACGACACAGGAGAAAATCCTAGTGTAGGGCAACATTTAAAAATAAACTTATATAGGTAAGTAATAATTTACTAGTATAAAAAAACTATAAAAAATAATAAATTTAATGTACCACCCTATTTTCACCATTTATTTAAACTGTCAAACACCAAGCGGTCACCGGTGACCGCAACCTATTGTTCTTTAATTGTGTCTATAATGACGGTACTCAATGGTGATCCTTTGTAATAAGTATCACATATTGTACTTTGTCCCTCTCCCAACTATAATTAAACAAAAAATGTTCGCATGTCCGCGCGTGTGTCATGTTTTCGAGTCGCTGAAATTTATCAGATTATCGTTCCAAACGAACCAATTTTGTCCGTGATAAATGAGATTATCTCCGATCTGTCCCGGATCCTTTTAAACATAGCTACGAGCACATAATAGCAGCTTATAGGATTGTCGCCTTGCTTACACCTAAATACCGCTTTAGGCGAAGTTAGGTAAATAATATTACTTATTAAATTACATTGCAAGAAGTGACGAGTCAGGTTGCCACTTACTTTCTTGCCCTTTTACATATAGATTGCTATTGGACTCGATTTGAGATATATTTAATGTGTATGCTAAATGTCCTATATGTTATAGCATTTAGATATACAATCTGTTTTCACAAATATAGCATTTAGATATACAATCTAAATGCTATAACATGCCTCAATAATTAATTTTAATCTCGACTCCGAGACGAGTGAATGCCTTGTGCCTAAGGGTTTGTTAGTGTCTCTATAATTTACACATGTGCCTACGAAATCCATAGGAATTTCTCTTGTACCGCAGTAAAGGAATCATTGATGTGTTGAGCACAGTGTAGAAGCTTAGCAGCCAGTTTTGCTTCACAAAGAGTCGTGGTTTCGGTTACCCGAAACAAATATTTGTACTACCTAAAGGTTTGAATCAAATATAGTCGATTCATGGTCTCATCAAAGGCTTACATGTGTTTCTGTGTAAATGAGAACTTCACAGAACAAGCCACATGGCTTGTATGCATTTACTCTGATAGCCTACCTCGCCAACCCATTGCAACCATTTAAACAGAAGGTTCACAAAAACAAATCGTAAGTAAATCAATGTTACTCTTAATCGTTATGAAACACATAATTTGGTTATAAACAACGTCTTCTTCGTCATCAACAGCCTATAAATGTCCACTGCTGAGCAAAGCCTCTTCCCACATGGAGAAGGTTTGAGCATTAATCACCACACTTGCTCAATGCGGGTTGGCGATTACAAACTTATAATTAGAAATATAAGCCCAGGTTTCCTCACGATGTTTTCCTTCACCGTTTGTCAGTGGTGTCTAGATAATCTTAAAAAGTACATATAACTATGAGAAAGTCACATTGGTACTTGCTGTTGATAGGTTTCGAATCCGCACCCTCATGCATGAGAAGCGGGCGTCTTAAACCTCCGGGCCCTCACGACCGTGTCCAAACAACATCTTAGGCATACAATACAATAAGCAATAAATAGTACTTGCAACAAATGTTTGCATGCCGGGTGGTAGAATGTACCAGGAACGATATATCTTTGTAAGACCTCACATTATGTACCTACATATATATAACACCTATTCTATATAACATACAACATTATGCACGCCATGATTACTATTGGATTAGTTTTGGAATATATAGTGTTTAAATATTAATACTACATACGTAATGGAAGCGCTGAGCGGGAGCGCAATATTGCTCGATTGCAAGCAACTTGATTGATAAATTATTATGTTTTCAGCGTACTCACGTTGTATTTCGACGAGGAACTCGACTGGTTTCAAGCCATGCTAGAGGCCATAATAATTTATGTATTTAGTATGTCTCACGAAAGTTACAATACAAACTTGATTGATGATAAATTTTAGTGTCAACACAATACTACGATTCGATGTTTATAATTAATTTTGATTCGACAGTTAACCAGTGGTCATAGGAAGGCCGATATCCCGCAATTTATCTAGAGAGTGTGCCGAGCACGAGAGTGTGCCGATCGAGTTAATTAATTTTAAATCATAATAATCGCTTGGACTGTCATTGTGAACGTGAAATATGAGAATCGTAATTAATTCACGTAACTGTACGTAACGATTCCAATTTTCTGCAGCCGATTTAATGATGTTACTGCGTAATGCGTACAAACACATTTTATTCACCTTTATACAAAAAATATTGTGTCAGTAATAAACGAACAATCAGTCTGGTTTTACTTTGCGAATCCTTAACATAAATTACTTGATACATATCGTGATTGGTATGGATTTAAATACGATTCTAAAATATAAGACATAGCCTGTCATTACAGTCCAACTAAAGAGTCCAAAGTATGTAAGTTGAAATATGGACAGGTTTTATTCTTTTATGGACACAAGAAATGCATTACCCATATTTCAGTAGATGCAAAATTGACTTATTTATGCAATCACTGTGTACAGGACGGTGTCCAATGGAGACGTATTTTATAATCGCCGAGACGGAAATATGCTTTTATTTATTTCGAAGTAAGTGCAACTGTCCTTTGTTTTGTCAATTTGCAGTGGCTACTGCTCTTAGCAATAATGTTTCTAACATTTATTAGACAGACAATTTAGTGAAGTGCAAAATAATTGAAAAATTATTTTCCATTTGTTTCTCTTCCAGGTATTACTTGTTTGACAGAAGGGTTCTTCTATGCTGAGTGCTTTTGAATTACGAACGTTGTACCTTTGTTTATATATAAGTAGAAGTATCGTAATTTTATTTTTTAAATGTATGTAATGTTTTTGCTTTCCTCCTCGTCGCAGAACTTTATTTACGGAGATAATAATGATCAAATTTAGAACTTGACTGCCAATAAAAAACTGATAAAGGTAAATCCTCCGCTGACCGGTGACCCCATGGCGTTTAACGTGTTAAACTGTCAAACACCAAGCGGTCACCGGTGACCGCAACCTATTGTTCTATAATTGTGTCTATAATGACGGTACTCGACGAGTTAAAGCTTACGTTGCTCTATATACATAACATAATACCACGCCTTTTTATCCTCGAAGGGGTAGGCAAAGGTGCACATTACGGCACTCAATGCCACTGTACAATGTAACACCCACTTTTCACTATTTAGAGGTATATTATGAGTCCTATGTAATAGTAAGCCTATTTCCATATACCGGGAACAATTCCAGACTCCGTGGTACTACTGTTTTTTAAAACGCAAAAATACTTTTGTCTACCCGGGAATCGAAGCCGAGACTCCTTGCACAGCAGTTGCATTTGCCAACAAGGCAGTCGTTGGAGGTAGCTTAGAAGTAGAAGACGGACATAGACCAAGGACTGCCCGAAAATCCTACGGGAACGGGAAAAAACGGGGACGGAAGCTAACACTACATAAATTACGACACGAAACACTATGTGCCTATAAGTATTTAAGATACATACAAATAGTAAGATAATACAGAGTTCCACAGAAAACAGTTGCAGATCTTTTAACTATAGTTCTATAGAGACGACCCACCGTTTAAGAATTATCCCCGTTACTTGTCAAAGAAGGTGAACCGGTACAAAGCCGTCGTTTTCCTGTAAAATGTTCTGCATAGACATCGGTGTCACGGCCACGGTGACGATTATAAACGTACCTACGAGTTGAAACTTTATTACAAAATTGTAAGGTTGATAATTAATTGAAGATAGTTAGTAGTAGTTAAGGTAGATTGACGGTAGCACACGTAAAGTCTAGACTGGCATCTATTTGTACGATATTTAATTACTTGTGTGGGTATGCGAGTCTATTTGTGAATTTAGTTACCAAGTTGTACGGGTTCAAGGGATTGATGCGTTTAATTGTAATCGCTCTGTGCGATTCAACTTCGGTTAGTTTAATAAACAATACATTAAATGTGTAGGCTTACTAACATAATGTTGGTTGATAGATTGTCATTAACTAGTTTATAATTCGTATTGTAAAATATAAAATAGAACGTCAAGACATTAAAATTACACGAACACTCCATTATTTCTGTCTGAAAACTAACAGAATCGTCAAATAGTCGTATATTTACAAATCATCGTAAAATACCATAAAACAGAATAAACACGGACTATTAAAAACAAACTTTGAAACATTGCAGTGAAAATGTCGACGGTGCAAAATACGGTCGGAGTGTAAACTGCTGTAAAGCCCCAAAATCATCGCGGGACGTTTTAAAAGCAAAAAGCGAAGCAGAAACCTCAAAGTTGTACGTGAAATTTAAACAATACCAGTTATTTTTTATTGAATTTCCCGTCAGGCCCTCTGCTGTCCAATAAAAAAACTAGCTCCGCGGGCAAATCCCTAATTGTACTTTTTGTTTCGTAAAAGTTCCGCACCCGATTTTAGGGAAGCTTCCCACAGCAGGATTCGCATGAGTCGAGTCGTTTTTCGAAACTTCTATTAATACTGCAAATAGTGACTCGATGTTTACTAAAATAGGAATCGAAACTTCTAGATGAATGAACTCTAAAATTTTGTATTTCGCAGCGCAATTGATTTATTGATTATGAGGTGCAGTTTGTTTTCGCTTCAGTTGGTCTAATTTGCTAACTGAAAAGGGTTTTTTTGTTAATTGTACGACTACTTACCCACAATTTCAAATCACATAAATATAAAGGAGAATGGCAGGTTTGTATGGAGGTTTCGTACCGCTATAAAATTTTGTATTTGTCATTGTTCTTACCAAGTAAATGATCTGAACGATAGATATTTTATTATGAAGTTTAGAAAAAAATTACATATTTTTAGAACTTTGGGTTCAAAAGTTATTTCACTTTGAAAATGTGCAAAAGGTACGTAAAGGCGGTATTACACTTGCCATTGCGTATTCGCTTCATTTGTACAAATATTTGTGAACTACGTACTAATGGCGTCCAAATAGTATCTATAAATGTAAAAGCGTGCAAATATATGTATAGCAAATGAAGACGAATAAACCCTCCACACATGGTCTGTTTTGGCCGAACACAACAAATACGCAACGTCAAGTATAATGCCACCTTTACGCAAAAGTACATAATATGACAAATGACAGATGACAGTTAATTGAAAAATGTCAATGTGGACTTACTTATTTGGTTGTTTTAACTTATTTTGTTTACAAACTAAACTCTAAACACTGCTCGCTACTCAAGTGACTATTACACTTTGTATTATGAATAAATTAATTAACTGTTAATTCAGCAAGTATGATGTAACTATAGAGTTTTATAGAGTATGCTTTACAATCTTTTTCATTTACTAGGTGCCTACGAAAATGCAAATTAATATTGTGAGCGACTGTCATTGGGTAGAAGGCCTACATTTAGCAGTGGACGTCTTGTGGCGGATATGATAAAACTAATGTCTCACTTCACCTTGAATCTTGCGGGCAGTCGCAAGATTTAATGTGTAAAATCAAGATTCGAGGCAGAGGCCTGATATACAAATAGTCTTTAAGTTAATTCGATTTAAACTTAAGCTTAGATCTTTGAGAAAGTATTTCTTCTGAAAACTGGTTGCTTAGCACCCGTGTAAGGTTTAATTTCTAATAAGTAAGTCAAATAAGTAAAATCATCATCAGTTTCATCATTAACAGTAGTGGCCTATGCCGACCGAAGGTCTCTTCTCACTGGATTAGGTTTAAGCATTAACTCGTTGAGTACCATAATTATAGACACAATTAAAGAACAATAAGTTGTGGTCACCGGTGACCGCTCGGTGTTTGACAGTTTAATCACTACGCTAGCTTAATGTGGGTTGGTGATTTCAAACTAATAATTAGAAATTGTATTAAATAATAAATAAAAAAAATATATAACTCGAAAAAATCACATTGGTACTTTGCCGTTGCAACTCGCACTCTCATGCATGAGAAACATGCTTCTTAAACCTCCTGGCCACCACAACACAACTAAAGAAATGTAAAATGAAAATGAACATTTTTGCTATAAAACTAAAGCAATCTAAAATAAAGACGCATTTATTTTATAGATTGTATATATAGTTACTAGGTACCTATTTAAGGGGTGCGGTGCCAGAAGACCTCCCCGTGGTGCACCCTGGGTACAGGTGATAGTCTCCCTAACGGAGGCGATAGGGTTGGAGTGGCTATTGCCTGTAGCTAACTTCTGGATGGGGCGGGAGAACCCAGGATGGGTTCTGGAGGCGGCGGGCTTCGTGCTGGCACAAAGCCTGTGCTTCCGACGGGTAGTTTTTCCGCTCGCTTCTCTGAGCTGAACAGAGAACGGGTTGGATGAACAAGGGCGGTACCCGTTGTTCACTTACCCTGCCAACGGGTAGCATCGGGGCACGGGTTGTCCTCGATCGCAGCCGTCAGAGTCGTAATCCGGGAAGAGTTCATAGTTTTATGACTCGGAACGGGACGAGGGTCTTGGCTTGGTCGCCCGGACCGCGAGGAAGATAACCTCTATAAAAAATTCCTCCAATACCAAGTTCTGGTGCGCGGCGAGGGTATGCATGGCTGAGGAGATGTGTCAGTCGCGAGCGCACCCCCAGCTAGGGTACCGGTGGACCCTCTAGTTGGGTACTAAATGTACACTTACCTAGGGACAGGGGGCACTCCCTAGGTGGACCTTTTATATCCCCCATTCTCGTGGGAATCTTATGGATACTTTAACAAATAAAAAACTTAAAGATGATGATAAGGAGGTGAAAAATTCGATTTCGAGCAAGAATAGTTCGTGTTCAGGCACGAAAGGAAGGACAACGCGGTGGCATTTTAAACGACCGGCTACACCAATGGGAGGATTAGCAAGTGACAGTGGTGAGTCTGATTGCTCGCAAATGTCATCGGTCTCTCAAATGTCGACGGTGTCAGTAACGGCGCGGGCACGTAAGCGTACCCGAACAACGGCTAGGTCGGCGGAGGCTGCCGTAAGAGTCGAGGCTGGATCTGATAAAGACGCTTTGGAAAGACTGGCCAAAGAGAACACAGACCTACGATCTCAGGTAGCTAGCCTCAAAGAAGCTGTTGCTGCACTACAAAACCAGCTTAACTTACTATCCCAACCGGGAGAAAAACCAAAGTCGTCGGTGCCTGGTCTAGCACCAAATGTGGAGGCTGAACTTCGACGCTCCATCGCCATAGAGATTGGCACTATGATGGACGCGAAGCTAGCCGCTCTAGAGGGCAGATTGCTGCCAGAGAAGTCGGTACGCCCAGCTCTCGCCTCAGATGTCAGGAGACTTGTTGCCTCTGAGCCAGTCCAGACGGAGGCGACAGTCGGAAAGAAGAAAAAGAAGAATAAGAAGAAGAAAACTATAGCAATCACACCAACTGTGACTGCAGCATCACCTGTAAGAGAGTCAACTTCGACTGCAAAAGATGGACTACCGGGAGCAACAAATTCCCAGGATACAACCACGTGGTCATTAGTGGTGGGACGCAAGGCCAAGAAGGCAAATACCCTACAATCGATTGCTTCATCCGCCTCTGCTGCACCGGCTAAGGTATCTAAAAAGCTGTCAGTGAAACTGCCAAAAGTTCCCGCTTCTGCAGCGATCACTGTACGTGTAAGGGAGGGTGCAACCATAGGTCTTGGGGAAATACTTGCTGAGGCAAGGAGACGAATCAGTCTCTCAGAGTTCGGTATCACTAGTGACTCATGCCGTGAGAAACGTGCTGCTGATGGTGGGATTGTTTTCATGATCTCAGGTGAAGATTCTTCTTTCAAGGCTGATCGTCTCGCAAGTCGTATGCGGGACGTCCTTAGGGAATTTGAGGTGCAAATTGGACGTCCGACTAAAATGGCTGAGGCAAGGGTTATGGACTTGAACGACGCTGTAACCCCAGGGGAGGTGGCAGCGGCCATTGCTAAGGCGGGTGGATGTTCCACGGAGGAAATTAAAATGGGTGAAATCCGACGTCCCCCTTCTTCCTTGGGGCATGTATGGGTTCGTGGCCCTTTGGTGGCTATGAAAAAACTGGCGTCTGACAAGCGTATGCCATTAGGATGGACGTCAGTTAGAGTCGAAGTTCTGGAGCCACGTCGCATGATGTGCTACCGCTGTTTTGAGCCAGGACACGTCAGGCGTATGTGTACCAATTCTGTGGACCGGAGCTCACAGTGCTATGCCTGCAGTGGTGACCACAAAGCTCGTGAGTGTACCTCGCAAAGCTTGAAGTGTCCGGTATGCTCAGACCAGGGTCGCCCTGCAAACCACCGTCTTGGAGGAAAACAATGTAATCCTCAAAAGAAACGGTCGCAAAAGAAACTGCAAGAGACGTCAGCTGCACCTCAAAGTGTAAGCACCCCAGAGGAAATGGACACGTCACATTCCCAGCCCTGAAAGTCCTGCAATGCAACTTGAACCACTGCCGCAGTGCGCAAAATTTATTCATGCAAACCGTTGCGGAGTGGTCGGTTGCATTGGCGGTAGTAGCAGAGCCCTATGGTCTCCAGGATCATCCTCGCTGGTTCCGTGATACAGTAGACTCGGTTGCAATTTACTGGGCTGGAGGGGGTGGTGAGCCTCATTGTACCTTGTTAGACAGGGGCCAGGGAATTGTGGCTGTCGAGTGGGGACCAATAGCCGTGGTGGGATGCTACGTGTCTCCAAATATCTCTCTCATTGAATTCGAGAGATACTTGGATGGTGTAGCTAATTGCATTCGGCACAAATGCTCACCCTGTCCAGTATTAATCCTGGGCGATTTTAATGCTCACTCCAGAGCATGGGGTAACACTCGGGATAGGCCTAGGGGACATGCAGTTCAGGACTGGGCGGCTTCACTTGGTCTTTGTCTCATGAACCGAGGATCTATTGCCACCTGTGTTCGGTGGCAAGGAGAGTCAATTGTAGACCTAACATGGGCGTCTCCTTCTCTAGCCTCCAGAATTATGAACTGGAGGGTGGCTGAGGAGATAGTTACTCTTTCCGACCACCGCCACATTGTGTTCGAAGTGGCATCCAGTCCATCCGATAGGCGAAGTCGTCCCAGTTCTAACCCACCGGCACGCCGTTGGGCCCTCAAAAAGCTCGATCGCGAATTACTCATTGCAGCTGCCAACGTTGTTGCCTGGCCCGAAGATGGTTCCCAAGGGATCTCGCCCGATCCAGAAGAAGAGGCTGCTTGGTTTCGGGACAAAATGACTTCAATCTGCGACGCTTCTATGCCCCGAGTCAAGTGTAGCCAACGTCCTGGAGCGGCTTACTGGTGGTCAGCAGACATTGCACAGTTGCGTGCTGTCTGTCTGAGGCACCGACGTCAGTTCCAACGCACCCGACGCAGAAGACAACCGAGCGCCACGGAAGAGCAAATCACTAGAGCCTATAGAGCATACAGGGAGGCAACTATGGCTTTCCAACGTGCCATTGCAGATGCCAAGTCTCGGTCCTGGAGGGAACTCATTGAGGGGCTGAATAGAGATCCTTGGGGAAGACCGTACCGTCTGGTGATGGGTAAACTGCGCCCGTGGGTTCCCCCCCCTTACGGAGACCATTGATCCGGATCTACTGGAAAGGGTGATAAATACACTCTTCCCAGTGGTTATAGACAGTCCCTCACTACCCCAACCATTATCAGATTGGTCCCCTGACTTAGGGGTAACAGAAGGAGAGTTAGACCGAGCTGTGCGTAGATTGAGTGCGCGAAACACCGCGCCTGGCCCGGATGGTGTCCCTGGCCGTGCGTTGGTATTGGCTCTAGGTGCTCTAGGGGACCGTCTGAGGCGGTTGTTCAATAGCTGTCTTCAGTCAGGCGTGTTCCCCATCCGTTGGAAGGAAGCCGGATTAGTCCTCTTAAAGAAGCAAGGCAGGCCCGCAGAATCACCCTCTGCATATCGTCCCATTTGCCTGCTCGACGAGGTTTCCAAGCTCTTTGAAAGAGTGATTGCTGAAAGGCTCGTCGGGCACCTGTCGCTAGTTGGTCCCGATCTGTCTGAGAACCAATATGGCTTCCGGCAGCAGCGTTCCACAATAGATGCGATACTGCGCGTCCGCTCGCTGTCGGATCAGGCAGTGTCCCGGGGTGGGGTTGCGTTGGCGATAAGCCTAGATATCGTAAACGCCTTTAATTCCCTACCCTGGAAGGCAATCAGGGAGGCTCTTGTTCATCACAGGATTCCTTCCTATTTGCAGAATATTGTCGGGGCTTATCTGCACGACCGGAACATTCGCTATGTGGGCCGGGACGGTAGCGTCCAGCGAAGGGAGATTACATACGGAGTTCCACAGGGATCTGTCCTCGGTCCTTTATTGTGGAACCTCGCTTATGATGCGGTCCTGCGTGTCGAACTTCCCGCTGGTGTCCATGTCATTTGCTACGCAGATGACACGTTGGTAATGGCCAGTGGAAGTACCTTTGAGGAGACTATCCGGCTTTCAGAGCTCGGGGCGGCAAAAGTCGTGGCTTCAATCCGCGAACTGGGTTTGGAGATAGCGCCTCATAAAACTGAGGGTCTATGGTTTCATAAGCTGCCGAGGACCAAGGAGCCACCCAGTTCGTCAGTCCACGTTGGAGATGCGCAGGTCCAGGTTGGGCGATACATAAAGTATTTAGGCCTGACCTTGGATGGTCGGTGGGGTTTCGAAGAACATTTCGAACGCCTGGTCCCTCGAGTTGAGAAGGCTGTGGGTGCTCTGCACAGACTGCTGCCTAATATTGGGGGACCTCGAGAAGAAGTTCGCCGCCTCTATGCGGGTGTCGTGCGATCGATGGTCCTTTATGGGGCGCCTGTTTGGTCAGCCCGACTGTCAGGCGCCCGACGCTGTAGAGCGAAAATTTATCGTTTGCAGCGGAAAATGGCCATCCGTATCGCACGAGGGTACCGAACGGTGTCTTTTGAGGCGGCAACTCTCCTGGCTCGCTTTCCGCCATTGGATATCCTGGCGGATATGGATGCGAAAGTTTACGAACAAATTCGTGCTGTCCGCCAAAATGGCGGTAGAGTGCCAGGAGTGGCGTTCGTTAGGCTGAGGCGGCAGGAAAGGCGACACGCGCTTGAACGGTGGCGTGAGCGGCTACAAAAGCCGGAGATCTCACGCAAGCGCGTTGTCGAAGCCATTCTGCCGCATTTCGAAGCCTGGCTGAAGAGAGAGGAGCGCGTCTCCTTCAGGCTTACTCAGGTGCTGACCGGTCACGGTTGCTTTGGTGAGTACCTAAATAGGATTGGGCGAGAGGCCACGACAAATTGCCACCACTGCGGGGATGACCTGGATTCCGCACAGCACACGCTCGAAGAATGCTCAGCATGGGCCTCTGAGCGGCGCGTCCTGGTTGCCAAGATCGGGCGAGACCTGTCTCTGCCAGCGGTAGTTAAGGCTATGCTGGCAGATACAGAAAATTGGAGGAAGTGGCCTCCTTTTGTGAGACAGTAATGTCACAAAAGGAAGCTGGTGAGCGGGGTCGCCAGAGGACCGATCCTGCACGTAGAAGGCGTCGAGGAGGTAACCACCTTGACGCCTAACACGCCGAAATCCCGCCTGCATAAACTTCAGGCGGACCTTTGGGGCCACGGGTACGTAGAGTGGGGACTCTAGGTGCCCACCCTGTGGTCTCAGGGAAGACGGTGGCACAGTGGTCACGTGCCGCCGTACACAGCAAGGCTCAAAGGAGACACCTGTCTCCCTAGGGATGTGTCGTAACAGGCGTTGCACAGTGGAGGCGCCGGAGCAGGTCTCTTTTAGAGGACCCGGTGCCTTTACTCAGGTGTTGAGGGTGGCCACCGGGGTGGTTTTAGTGAGGTTAAAATCCCACACTCCCTAGTCTTTTATCCCCAAAAAGGCTGGGCGCCTTTTGAAGGTTTCCCCCCGTCATCAAAAAAAAAAAAAAAAAAAGGTACCTATTTAAAATAAAACAAATGTATTATTTTGAAATACTTTTATTTCATTGTATTTAGGTTGTTTCTAGGAGTACTTCTTCTAAAAAGAGAGCAGGCGATGTCATACAGCACACACTTCATTAATTGCTGATATCTGTAAACAAGTAAGATAACTGTAAATAAAGTAAACAAAACTACATTTTTTCCATTACTTTCACATGTTATAATAATGTCTGATTCCCTATCTTAAAATAGAAAAGATAAAAATAAATATTTGATTACATTATTTGATTTTACAATGTTAAAATGCCATTAATAGGGTATTCCTATAACACAGATCATAGAAGCTCAAACAGCATGCTAATTAATCAATTATTATAATTATAACATGTGTATGGTTTATACACCGGTAAACCGGTGAAAAACTTATATTATAAACCAGTTATACACTTCACATACCTATTGAAGCTCTGACAGCCGATCAACATCTTCTGGCCTCATCTGTTCTACAAACAGCAATGTTAAAGTGAGGCTTAGTCCATGTTTACATAACACATTATATCCTGATAGTGAACACTATGAGGTGGTATGTCAGGTTGTGGTCTTATAGTTCCGACTCTTGTTAAGGCTCTCAGCCAGCATGGAACACGATCTTCATCATTGGAAGTAAGCTAAGAAAAGTAATATTATTAGAATGTCATATTGACTTTAAATTATATGATAATAGTATATGGTTAATACAATAAATTATTACCTCTCGTGGCTGAATCCAATCAGATACTATATGATCTAGTCTTTGCTCCTGTTTGTTGGCGCCTTCTATTAACCCTCTGCGTCACCTTATCCTTGCAATGGAATGCCCACATACGACACAGACATGTCGATGATCAGTTTGTTTGCTGGACATACTTTCAGGAACATCCCAATACATTGCTAATTGCCAGCAAGCATGGCAAATATGGTCGGTAGGAGAGATCTAGAATAAAATGATACATTATAGGTAGATAACACTATGCCCCCTTTATTTAGGCAACAAGGTGACTTTCGATAAATCATGTGTAAACTAGGTACCTACTTACATCTGTAGGATAAGTCCACAATGGGATATTGTTGACCACGTCTAGTCTTCACTCCCATTTCCTAGAGCATGCCGTCTCACAAAATACAACACACTATGCAAAATGAAAATAAGTGTATTTTCGCAATTTCGGCTACGGTGGAACGGCTGCCCAATTCAACGTATCACCAGATGAATAAAATGACTTCCAATTTGTACAAACACATCACAACACCGCATTTGAAACCAACTGCAAGGCGCACTTGACATTGACAAATCGTCTTCAACAACAAATGTCAAATACCAGTTCAACATTGCCATATTCAAGTTTGTGAAAATGTTAATTATCGTTAA
Source organism: Spodoptera picta (assembly GCA_038387885.1). Taxonomy (NCBI): domain Eukaryota; kingdom Metazoa; phylum Arthropoda; class Insecta; order Lepidoptera; family Noctuidae; genus Spodoptera; species Spodoptera picta. Next base: position 2,701,089 of record JAZHFQ010000105.1, read on the forward strand.
TAATCCATGTAGACCTCACGAAATGAAATTAAAATAATGATATTTACTTATAAAAATGTTTGAAATGGAAAGGAAAATATTTCATTGTTAGATATTAAAATAAATTAGTTTATGAAATAGCGACATTCAATATACTCTTGTTTCATGTTTACGCATGGCAACTTTATAAACGTCAATTGCGGTTTGTTTTTATTTAGTGTAGCCGTTTTGTTGATTGCTTCTTATCATTATTGAATATCAGATTTTCTAGGGTTTCCCAAGTTTTAAAAATCTATTAAATACGTATTTAGAGGATTCTATAGCTGCCCAATTGCCCAAGGCAAAACAATGACAAATCTTTTTTTAGCAAAGCGGTACAAAATCTGCCGTTCTCCTTCCAAGAATAATCAATGCCACATATTTTTCTTAACATTAAAAAACAACCTTAATGTCACATACGAATCTTTATTTTGCAATGAGAATAGTCGGTATTCTACATGGCGTAATGCATTACTGCAATAAAAAACCCTTATGTCAAAGTAAAAAGAACATTGGTAATTATTTAAATATTGGTAGTATTTAAATTATAAATACCACAAATATTTGCTGCAATTCCATCTACATTTATAAGTATCACGAGAATGATGGTCTGATCAACTAATTAAAAATAGCAAACGAAAAGCCAAAGATTATATAGTTGCTTAGAAATAACCTACTTACAAATATTTTTCAGTTTAGTTTTAATACAGTTTCGCAGGATAGTGAAGAAGTCAAAAGAAACTAAGACATATAGATTGGCAACCGAACCAGTTTCTTTGATATGGACACAAGAATATCAGTCTAACTTTCGAAGCTGTTCTTTTACACCGCCAATGAGATAAAAATAGAGATAAATGAGAATAAAATGTATTTGTAATTAAAAATATAAATAAAAATTGATCTTAGATGATAGTTTAGTCGTGTTGACGTTAGAGTAGAGTTCATTTTGTCCACCCTTACTTTTTCAGTGGGTCAGTCGTTAGAGCCGGCCAACGATCATCCAACGCTCTCCCATAAACTTTGTTTTTACTGCGATCTCTACACCGTGTCCAATGACGATGCCGATACGGAGCCGCGAAAGACTCAACGGGTTCCCGGGGCTCCGGCTCGAAGAGTAGAAGTAGGAACGGGATAGTTCTTAGTTAGTAAGAATCTGACACTCCCTTTCGCCTCACTCAGGGCGGGAGAAGACATTGAATCATTTTCTCCACTCAATAAAAACCTAAGTATACAGATTATTGCACACCCTTTTACGTAGAGGCAGTCTATGGTCCAGCGGTGGACATATATCGTCATTTCGAAATGTTTTCAGAAAGAAACATTGTAACCGTCTTACACAAATAATTCAAAGAATCGAAATGTTGAAGCTCCAATTTCCGTTGTTTTTTTGTGTTTGTACACTGCTTTGAAACATTACTTTGCCTAAACAATACCGAAGATATTATACCTCTATTATTCGGAATAAGGATCTGAATCTAAATTACTTTTTTAAATTAATAAAAAAGAGAGTTTGTCGTAAAAAGAAAAAGTTTCACTTACACACTCACTTTATTTTTTTTATAATAGTATAAAATTAATATATCCCCATAAGGGGTTACAGATGGTTCATATTATATAGGTAGATACAAATCCGGTGTTAAACATTCGATGAAACTTATTTGTTCGTAAACTTTTATTGAATAGTAAATATTTTTTAAAATGAACGTACGAGCTTGTTGAATTGATTTAAACATCGCCAATGATTGGAGCTTTATTTGTTTTTAAATACTGTGTAATGTTAGCTGAGTGCGTGTTTGGTGAACAATTTTGTCGACACACAATAAAATAGGTTTCAATTAAATTCACGGGTGAAGTCCAAGTCTCATGTTTCAGCGAACGTGTAAAAATCGAATCGGAAGTGTCGGCCAATAGTTCCCGTTTCAGCGAAACTCATCTGTTCAAACAACCGGCACAACTTTCAATATTTAGTCCGAAACATGGATTTATTGAAATTCGCGATAGCCTATCAAAAATGCGCACTAAAAGTATTTCAGTGAACACACTGAACGCTATATGATTTGTAGATAATGCGTTAATAGAAAAATTACATTTAGATCGATGCTCCTATCTATTACCAATAACAATACATTACACTCTCTTCAGTCGTGTTTGTAATCAACCATAATTCTAATAACATTGCATTAGACCAGTTCCTATAATAATACTTAAGATAGCGTTAACCTACCGGTGTTAACTATTATTAGCATCGATATTGCAATACCTTCTCAAATTTGCGGTTACCTCGGTTGCGCTAGTATTTGTAATTAAATTAATATCCTAATGAACTCATATTGAACATTGATTCCGTCAATCATATGCCGTAGCGCCTACGAGACTACAGCGCTTGTAGACTGCTACGGCGTAGACTGATACGCCGTAGACGTATACGTAGTACCAGTTGTGATTTCATAATGATTTTCGTTATATTAATATGCTATTTACATTCAATGTGGCGAAGTGAGTACTAAATTTCAATGTGGCAAGATATAAAGGAAGAAATTTGTCACAGAAATAGATGAATGTGAAGATAATTACAAATAAATAAATAAAAATTAATTTCCGTTCGTAGTCTCGCTAAAACTCGAGAACGGCTGAACCGATTTGGCTAATTTTGGTCTTAAATTGTTCGTGGGAGTCTAGGGAAGGTTTAAAAGGTGAGGAAAATAATATTGGCAGTACGTAGTTCGCCGGGCCAGCTAGTTAATAATAATAATAATAATAAGGGATGCAGGAGGCTTCGGCTGGAGCAGATGATCTGAGTAGAAGGCGGTGGTAGTTTCTTAACCCTTCAGCCACTCACATTCTCGTTGCCCCTCTGTTGCTATATCTAGCAACCATTTCCGGGGCCCGGTCGGTGAGTTGGCGAGTCTCCGTCTACCATTTTTACGTGTAATAATTACATTGTTTCGGCAGGTGCCATAGTCATCCATAGTTCCCAATTTCCCAGTCCACAGCAACCCATCCATAGCCCTACCTTTTTTTTCCATTATCCACAATAGTTCTGCACTAACCGAGGACTGTCCTTGGGTGCATTTCCATAGTGCATACAGGGATAGTCGCCGGTTTGTGTGTCCATTACATTTATATTAAAGTTGTCTAAAGGGCCTCTGCGCAGTTGGCTTCGGCCCCTCGTACGCCTCCCAAATGACCGGGACCCTGTGGTCCCGTGAATGGTAAAGACATACAATAATAATAACTTTATTCACCAAAAATAAAAGAAGTTACACAGTTTAAGACATATGAGTCAGTAACAGATTTCATATATGTATACAGTTATTGTGTCCTTGCTGTAGCTTCTGTTGCTGAACTAGGTTCATGACCTGTGTTTCAGCAATCAGTGCCTCTACCCTTGGAGATCATACAAAATAATTGTACACAAAACATAATTGTGATAAAGAAATACAATGAAATTGAAGTTTATTTATTTCAATTTCATTGTATTTATATATAGTTACAAATAAACAAGAAGAAGTTTGTTGGTCAAAATACAATATTTGGCGATCCCAAAAACTAGAAATAAATGATTTCGACGTTCTTATAGGCTATTCAAAAAACTCTCTGCACTAAATTCCTACATATAGGTACGTAAAAGAGCCAACATATAATATAATATTCCAAAACTGATTTCACAGTATATAAACTAAACGAAAATAATCCTTGGATTAAACTTCATACGAATTCTGTACTATTTAACTGAAACTATTGTAATTCGAGAGCAGCTTTTGTTACGATGATATTGTGAAATACGTGGAATGCAGTCACGAGAGAACCTCTTATTTGGATTTATATATGAAACCTCCATTCACGATAACATAATAAATATTTATCTTTATGCTACGTTCCTAGTATTTAAGTGCAACATGAGGGCTGTTCCCTGAACTATGGTTTTTAATGTGTTCTTGGTATTATTGTTAATATAATTTATTTATGTTTGCAATAGTACTTATGTAAGTTTGTAGCAAACTAGATTTTATAACCTATCTCATATGCAATGCGTTTAAGCAAGTACATTGGTTCATCAACAGCCTATAAATGCCCACTGCTGAGCAAAGCCTCTTCTCACACGGAGAAGGTTAGAGCGTTAATCACCACGCTTGCTCAATGCGGGTTGGCGATTTCAAACTTATAATTAGAAATTATAAGTCCAGGTTTCCTCACGGTGTTTTTCCTTCACCGTTTGTCAGTGGTGTCTAAATAATCTTAGAAAGTACATATAACTCGGAAAAAGTCACATTGGTACTTGCCGTTGGTAGGTTTCGAACCCGCACCCTCATGCATGAGAAGCGGGCGTCTTAAACCTCCGGGCCACCACGACTTTTACACTCTCTAGTACATTGGTTGAATTGATAAAACTTAACGACATAACTTTTCCATTCATCGATATATATAATAAAACTATATGTATGTGTACACAGTACACATATACTGTATGTATATGTTAATTATGGTACAATATATGGTAATTATGTTTTCTTAGAATTGTCTAACTTCTTGGTAGAGACTTACCTATGTAGTATATACACCGGTACCGTAAAAACCCGTATGATGATAAAGTACAAAGATTTTTCAGTAAAAATTTAGATCTAGCAACTGTACTGATAATATTAAAAAAATACAACTAGATAGATACCAAACCCAAAAATATGATTAAATAATTTTGTATCGGTCTATCTGTTTGTATGTTCACGCATCACGCAAAAACTACCGGTCCGGTTATAATGAAACTTGGTATAATTATACCTACTTTAAAATCCTGCGCATAGGTACATAGGTACACTAGGTACTTTATATCCCGAAAAAATATATACAATAATAAATAGACTTGATTGTGCCGCTCGATCCCTACACTAGACACTATAACTGTACCAAACTACTTTTTACCCCCGGGAACGCGGGCAACGCCGAAGAAGTTAGTACTTAATATTTGTTAAAATAAATTGGGATAGTGTAACATGAAACACGCAACATGAAACAATACATAAAATACACAGAACAGGTTCCCAGAATCTAGTTATATGGCAATGGTTACAAAGAAATAACAAAGCCTATAACTATTGTTCAATGGCCCTTTCAATGAAAACCCTTTGTACCTGCAGCAAAATTTATCAGAACGAACAAAGAGGGCACACACACCTGGGCACAAACGGGCACGTGTGTGTAATTAGCTGGAAGTCAGAATAATAACCAGAATACACCTATGCACTATTGACGCCACGATATACCCCGAAGCTTCACCTTCGATAGGAAGCCCTAAACAATAGCGTGCATCTAAATACCGTACTACAATTAGCGCACGATGGGTCCAATGTACCAGATTGGAGCAAGTACACCTAAATAATGGCACTTAGTAAATACCACAGATAAATTGGGCTAGAAAGTGACAGAGACCGTATTAGAACGAGAAAGAGGGTGATGCCGTTATCGAGACTCAAAACACGTTTGCTATCGGCTTTTGTAAACATTTCATTGGAGGATCTGTCTGTCGCACACACTGATGATAGCACACACATGCAATCGCCAAGAATTTTCGTCTCGTCCGAAATTGATATTGCTCGGTGCATCAATGGGCCCACGTTCAAAGCCGGTGACGTGCAAATGTAGATGGATACCACCTGCACGGAGATATCCCCAATGCACACGTTACAGAGACCGATTCTCCAGTGCAACCATACAGTTTTACACAATAGTGGCTCCATCCCGTGACATTCGATCATGTTGATGTTACCAGGCTACTGAAAGACATCTTGTTCCTGAAAACCAGCCTGGTGGAGATGCAGTCTAAGTTAGAGGTTTCTGATGACACCATTAGTGAATTACGTGCCGACATAGTGCTGCTACGCAGTGCGGTTTAGGAATATAGGCCACTTGACACCTCTAACGTGAACACTCGTCGCGGTGCGGAAGTTGCTGTAGCAGGCAGTTTTGAGGAGGAGAATACGTCACCGGGCGCTATCAATTCTGCTAGCGATGCATCACGTGCCGCCGCAGCTGACCGACTGTCGACTTCAGTTCAGGTTACGACACGCATGAGCACATCACCCCTTAAGCGTGCTTACGCCGATATTACCGCTGCCAGCAAACCTGCTAAATCCCAGGATAAGCAAATAGGGGGAAAACAGAATCCTGAATGTGTTCACAAAGATTGGAAACAACGGGGTTCTGACGAAGATGGTTTCATCACGGTGGAGAAGCGAAAGAAGAGGAAACCCACTTGTCGGAACCAGTGCGGCACCGCACCGACTGGACCTAACTTTCTGCTGCGTCCTGCCACATCAACGACGCTGCTGTACGTGTCCCGGCTGCATTACACAACAAAGGTTGAGGAGATCGTACCTCTAGAGTACATCCGAGTGAAATCCAAATTCGTCATGAGAGTCGAGCGGTTAGAGTCTCGTCATAATACAAACTTCAATTCCTTTGTGGTGAGGGTGCCCACTGAACACCTGTCGATTCTTATGAAGGAAGAATTTTGGCCGAAATGTGTAGTGTTCCGGCGATTCCGAGGCCGGATACCAGACACCGAGCGACACACGACTCCGATACTTCGTGTAAAATAAGCAGTCAAATTAAATATTATGTATATGTGTGTATAGTATTTGGAACCTGAATTATTTGTATTGTATTATTGTATATTTCATTATGGGCCAAGATGCCTGAGACAAATAAATAAATAAAAATAAATAAATAAATAGTCAATTAAATAGCTTCACTTTTAAATTTCTATTGCTGACGTTCAAAAGTGCCTTCCTGGTCTAATTGAAATAAATCATTTTGACTTTTGACTTTGACTTTGAGTTAAGGTACACATAAATCTAATGTCTAAATCTAAACCTAAAACTATGCACTTTGCTTCTAAAACTAACATCGTTCAGTACTAACATCGCTTGAATAAGCGATACCAGCACATAATGACTTTATATATTCTCATTGAAACTTGTTAAATCCCCGGTTTTCATTTAAATTTAAAACATGCAATTATAGTGCAACAAATAAATCTTTCAAGCTTCAACCACTTTCAATGGAACGGTTTCGTATTAATTACGTTGAATAGTGAGTACATTTTGATTCAAGCACATAGCTCATATTGCCGTTCAATTTACATCGGTCGATTCACTTGTAAAGAAGGTCGAGTATCGAATACTTCCTTTATTTTGAGAAGCAGATTAATAAAGCTGAATAACTATTTTAAAATATTCAGGAAGTGTGTTCAAGATTTAATAATTATTATTAACAGTTAATGGTATGGCAGGATTATATATTGTTTTATTCTCTCGCTTGTTTATGATACTTTCGAAATATAGGTTTGAATTATTTTTAGTCCTTTGAACGATTTAAGCTATAATTATAACACACTAAATTCCTACAAACATTTCTTACGATGAAGCAGTATCTGGATTTAAACACATAAGTAATCTTAAAGTATATTTAAATGTTAAACTCGGACACTTGACTAGACTCAACAGGCGTTAAATTTTTTTATTAACGAAGGAATGAATTTAAGAATTTTATTAAGATGAAACCCCTAGCCCGCGGCTCCGTAGAAATAACCGTCTTCCTCGTTGCCGCAAGAATTTTGCAAATACCGCTCTTAAAGCTCACTTACATCGGCTAAGAAACTCCAGTGCATAATTTCATCCTTTTAAAGCCAATGGTATGCTGGGCTTTGTCACTCGGTGAATTTATTGAAGATTTTTATTAAGTAGACGAGCGGTTTCTAAAGCATTTTGCAGGGAGACTCGACTCCGCAGGAATTTCTCTTGACAATTTTATTTTTATTTAAACCTTGTTTTTCTCATTACCACAAATATCTTATGGTTTATAAGTTAATTAATAATCGAGTTTAATCATTTATTCGCTCTCTTAATCAGCGCAATTTTTTCTTTGTTTGCTACCGACACACACTGAACTCGTATTTTACAAACGAAAATTTTGTCGAATATTTAAAAAGAGTTTTCAACGTTCATTCTAATTGGAGGTGAGTGAAACGAATAGGTACGAACATTTTCTAATTTTGCAGGAAAACAATTTGCTCTACCTCTATGTATGTAGTTGTTTTAGATTAGTTTGTTAACTAGATGTTTCTTTTTGCTATATTGCATTTTTCACGTTTGACTCTTGCTCTTTGAGTTACCGTTAATGAAGTTGCTAGTAAATTAGTATCAAAGCTTCGTTCAATGATAACGAAATCTCGATGAATATAAATGTTACAACATATTATGTACCAGTATTGCCCATAGATAACACACAACATGATATTTATAATTGTTTAGTACAAACAATATTCAAAAAATGCGAAATAAAAGTTGTGTCATTGTGTTTTCTGTAGGAACAAAAGAAACATGTCAGAGATACAGCGCTGTTTGCGTGGGGGTAGCGCTTTGTGACAACGATGTGGGTGTACGCCTGTACACTTCACTTCCAAAGAATTGATTCCGAGCCTGACTCCATGATGCCGTTGTTCTTTTTTAAGCTTATTTTCAAAAGGAAATTACACAAAAGATAGCGATAGATACACTGTGGCGTTTTCGGCTCGCTTGTCACAACGAAACGATATGTTTCGTTGTGACAAGCGAGCCATGATCAAACAGTTGAAATATATCCTTTGTAACAAAATGAAATTGGTGCAAAAATATAAAAATGTTAGTTTTTGTAATACGAGGAGACAGGTCACAGTAGACAGCGCCTGCCATCTAGAGTTTTCTGCGGAAATACGACATTGTTGTCTGGACCCTTTGTCAGGCTTCGGCGCAAGGCTTCCTTTCCTTCGTCGTCTGCTTCAAAAATTAACGGCTTCATCTCCTCGTTGACTCAGGAGCTAATTTTGAAGAGTTATTACATGGAATATAAACATTTTAACTTAATCCTTTCAATATGTCAAAGCAATTAGCAACAGGCTAATGACCTGAGAAAGTCGCTGGCTGTAGGTAGCCAACCTGGAAGTATTGGACGAGACCTAATGTTCAGCAGTAGAACTTTTGTGACTGATACGATGCTGACAAAAGGATGTTATACAGCTGACGTGACCGCTACACTAACTAAGCGTATTTCCACTTCATATGATAGAAATGGATAAATTTAGATTTTTATTCAGGTTATTTAAATTCCAAATTGGTTAAGTTCAATTTTCAACACACATAAAACTAAGTCTTTTAACGCAAATACATATTACTAGCTTCTGCCCGCGACTTCGTACGCGCAATCCCTTTTTCTCCCGTTTCCGTAGGATTTTCGGGAATTTTTCTGTCTTAAGAACCTTCTCCTAATAATAATAAAAATAAGAATTACTGAAATCGGTCCAGCCATTCACGCGTGATGTTATGATCAACGGAATAAGGGATTCATTTATTCATTTTCACTCATTATAAAAAAAACTATATAATCTTATACTATTATGTAAAGAGGAAGAGTTTGTTTTTTTGTTTGTTTGAACGCGCTAATCTCCGTAACTACAAGTATGATTTCAATAATTATTTTTATGTTGGATAGCGCATTTATTAAGGATGGCTATAGGCTATAAAACATCACGCTACTACCAATTGGCGCTGAGCAGAGCGTGTAAAAACGCGCTGAAGTAGCTAGTCTATATATGTATAAGAACTGTATATATATAAATATACATATTTATTTGATACAGTTTTTTTAATTCTCTTCTAAGTACAACGTGAAGTTGTTAGCTCTGGCGGTATAAGTTTGTCATATACTTACGAAGTGCCTAACTACGTGGCGCGAGACGACCGCGGCGTTAAGCCTTAAATCCAGCCACAAACTCAGTCTTTCTGAACAATACAACACTTGTGAGGAATTGTTGGCGGCTGTGTGAAGTGGCGCCGTTTTAATCTTAAAATAAACTAACAAACATTTTAAGGCACCTGTAAAATACGTGATTTCTTTTTTTTTGTTCATGTTCGTGTTTTGGTAGAATTTTATTACAGATATTTTGATGAGGTTACCTAAACCTGTACTGTTTTAGCTGTATTGCTTACTGATTGTGATTTCATCTGTATTACCTTAATTCATGGGAACTATTTTATTGGTATAAAGAGGTAACCTATTCCTGTCTACAATAACCTTATTATGAATAACCTTTGAGTTATATACCCCTTAACGCAATTCATTATACGTATACAATGCATTTTATCTATATTATACGTGAAACAATACCAATCATTGTTCCATCCACTCTCTTTCAGTTTTAGCTGTTATCTTTTCAAAAACGTTAACAAAGCAATTTCGAAACGCTAAAAAGATTCTAGATACTTCAACCATTACTAATTCACATGGACACAACATGGCGAAAGTCTGACTTTGATCGCAAAAACAAGTTTACCGAAAACAATTTAACTCTAAATTAGCGACGCTAAAAGTAACATTTATAATGTTCGCTAAAGTCTTAATTAGAATACAAATTATTTGAAATGACGTGAATAACAGAGACAGACCGACAAACACAGGGTCTATTGACAGAGTTCAGAACGCTTATGCAACTGAACCAGACGGCTAGACTTGTTTGCGAATTAATGAGGGCTAATATTGTCGTAACGTGGCTAGCGGGATGTTTGAAATATCCAGAGAGAGCTGACTTGGAATGGCATTCAAACAAACTTGTCGACAAGCTAATAAACACGACATGCAGTTAAAATTAAACAGTTTGTGTAACATTGTTCTCAGGACAATTCAACAGGCGAACGTTTTATTTCATGTTTTTATAAAGCTTTTTGAGGGTGCGGGTTCGAAACTTACTAACGGCAAGTACCAATGTGACTGTTTCCGAGTTATATGTACTTTCTAAGAATATCTAGACACCACTGACAAACGGTGAAAGAAAATATGGTGAGGAAACATGGGCTTATAATTTATAATTAATTTATAATTATAAGTCTGTAATCGCCAACCCGCATTGAGCAAGCGTGGTAATTAAACCTTCTCCGTGTGAGAAGAGGCTTTGCTCAGCAGTGGGCACTTATAGGCTGTTGATGATAAAGTTTTTTATTATAAGAATAAAACATGTTGCAAGTTGCCGAGCATTATTTTTGTGTACACTGCGTTTAAATATGATATTTTAATATGACACGAAGGTGTTTCCAAAAAACATATATTATAACATTAACTCGCAATAATGGTTGTTGTTATGAAATATGACAACATTTTTTTGACATTAGATAAAGTCCAACCTCTGAGCATGGATTGACTATCTTGATCTAGAATTTTAAGTTAATTAGTGTGAAGTACATACAAAGAATAAATAATTGAAACAACAGTGTGGGCGCTAATAATGCGACAAAGGAGAAATGAATTAAACCTTTATTTTCTGCTAATAGATTAATCTTAATACGATTAGTTGAGCGCTGCGACGCCTCTTTTTATTTTCATTTTAATGAGACAGTATCTTTCTACGCATTTCATTACCAGGAAGTTTCTTTAAAAAATTTTCTTTAAACATTTGATTCTAACATTATAATATTCAGTTCATCGAATTGTCATCGAAATTGAAGCAATATTTTCATAGAGGTAGATAAAGCTTGTATATACAGACCGAGTTATTAGTTATGTTTCACTTATCAATAAAAATTATCATTACAAATAAACGTTTACAAAACTAGCATAAATAAATAAAAGAAATACTTTACAGGAACTCTAAATAAAAATTAAACTGATAATGAACTGCTGCAGAATAAGAAAAGCGCTAAATTCGATGCACCTTGATTAAGTAATATCAATACCGTCCGTGAGCGAGTTGTCATATTGATTTTATTCCATCACGTCACTGTAAACACATTACGACCTTATTACCGGTATCCGGCAGCAGACCGGCATCGACGGCAAAGGCCCGTCAACACCACTTTAATCAAATTCCATACATTTCCCTGTTTTATTTTTAAAGCGCTTCAGCGAGGTTCTACAATTTTTAATTACAGTGCACCATATCAGTGTACTTAGCGATTTATTTTAGCAGAGATAGAGAGTTCTTGATCCAATGTAAATATAAAAAGGATTTAATCTAGTTAGTGTCTTTCTCTTTTGTAACATAAATATTCGTTTGATTCTGCTTGTGGAGTATTTGCTGAATGTAAGCTCTTTACCTCTTTTCGTTACGGTAGGAAGCGTAGCCATGAGTAGTAGTACTTTGTAGAAAACATTCTTATAAATCTACAAACGCATACAGATGAGGAACAAGATTCCCAATTTAAAAGGTATCAAAATAAACCAAACTTTAAACTTAAATTTAAAGTGACCACTGATGCGCATCAAAAGCATTATGATTCGATGATTACATCGAATAGTCGAAATGCTGAATTGATTTGAATAAGTGTCCACTTTAAAGTTCATAATTACTACTCTTGGAAATATGAACTTTCCGCCCCTCAATGTGGCACGTAAACACAGACATTTATTACCACAGCCGGTGATTACAGTCCCCGACACAATATTGACAGACAAGACCATTAATAACTTCATTGTGATACATTAAAACAAGAAGATTTACGTGTAATAACATGATACAAAAATATGAATACATTTTGAATATAAAAATGACACAAACGGAACTCTATACAATAGTCCAGATGGAAATAACATCGACATGGTATATGTAAGACATACTAAATTAATTATTATGGTTATCACCTTATTTACGTAACTGTTTGACGAGGAACTTGACTAATTTCAAGTTACACTAGAAACTACTAAGTAGTTCTGTTTCGCGCCTGTCCTCAAATCAAAGCGAGAGACAACTACTAAATACTCGCTACTCGACCAAATTACTAGCATAGTGCGAACAAGGCATTAGGGAAGGTCAGCTTTATTAGTGAGCGTTGTTACGTAGTTTCTATCCAATGTATCGTCCCTTAGTCGGCCAAAAGACATCCGCGGAAAGAGTAGAGGTGTCCACTTTATTTTGCAGCTAAAAACTTTCCAATTGTTTCATATTTTTTTATAAAAACTGCTGCCTGACTGCCTCGTTGGTCGAGTATTCGCAAGTGCGACTGCCGGGCAAGGGGTTTCGGGTTCGATTCCCGGGTCGGGCAAGTATTACTGGGTTTTTTAAAATTCTCAGTAGTAGCACGGAGTCTGAAAATGTGCCCGGTATATGGCAATAGGCTCACCCCCTATTACATGGGACTCATAACAACTAGTGAAAAGTGGGTGTTACATTGTACTGTGGTAGAATGTGCACCTCTGCCTACCCCTTCGGGGATAAAAGGCGTGATGTTATGTTATGTTTTTTATAAAAAATAATTGTCTACAGACACAATAAATGAATATTACATTTACATGAAATGTATAAATACCAATGGAACTAACCTTTTACAAACTTAAGTACATTCAATAAATCCGTTCAGTTCATAATCGGCTGGGAGTGATCTATCAATTAATATTTATCGTCCGATTATATTATCAACTCAAATACATTTCGCGTCGAGGTGTTTCAATTGAACTCTTTTCAAAGGACAAATTATCCGATAAAATATTAATTTATTGTCGTTATTTTGAAAACTATGCCGTTTCATTATTTTATGTTGAAACAATCTCTACTTTATGAATATAGACAAAGAAGTTATATAGACGTTTTTTAACTGACATTGAACGGTTTTCTAGAATATTCTTAAAAGGATAAAAATGTTTCTGTAACTTCATCGAACTTGATGAAGTTACAGAAACATTCGATATATATAACACTAAATTTTGTCACTTTATTATTCGTCAAATAAAAAATGGTTACGCGACCAGATAATTTGGTTACCTACAATCACTTTGTGGTTTAGTTAATATCCTATTGGCCTTAATATACACTATATATTTTCTGTTTTCTCTCTATTTATTTTAGCATTCGTAGCAGCTACGCTGTAGCACACGTGCTACGAAACATTTTCAGAACAGCTTTTGATGAATTCCTTTAATGATTTTATTCATCGAAAGCCCTTATTATACAATAAAGGATAAATATGTTCTATTAACGACGACATTTACAGAATCGTTATATTTTTGAATTACGTAAAACTATAAATATAACGATTTTATTATACCTCTGTCTAAGCCTTTTGGTTCAAATGTATTCAGGAGATTCTCTAATTGGACACCGGATAATTACCAGAGCTGCAGGTGCCTCCAGCTGAGGCCACGTGCGGGCTAACGACTGCACGCATCGCTTACTATCTCACAGTATCGGAATGGGTGAAAGCCGAAATAGCTTCGACTAATTGGCTAATTACTAACCGAGTTTTGAACACATTCACTTTAAAGTATATTCGATAACCATTTGTAGTAAAATTCACCGAGAGAAATTCTTATAAAATAGTATTTTTTAAAGAATTGTTTTCGATATTTGATAATCTGAGTTATTAAGGACAAAGAAGTACTGCAGCAAAATATTTTATATTTTTTACCTAATTACGTTTACTTAAATAAAATACTTTTATATAAAAATCACATAATACATAATGTAATAAAGAAACAAAGGAAACTTTATTATATAGTATTTTTATGTTCCTAAAAATATTTTGCACTTGAATTCATTTTAAATAAAATTTGTATAAGATATAGAGCAATAGCAGTCAGTATTAAAGTGTTTACGTCGGCTGCTAAACTGTCAATAAATTTTAAAATACTCTTAAGTCTGTTGCCGTTGCGATGCTCCATTAAAGTTAAACTTAAGTTGAACTTTAATTTTAATAGCCACGGTATTTAAGTGTTGAACATCAAATGACATGACTGAAAACTTGTAGTAGAAAATATTTTTAAAAATGAACATTATTTAAGGAAGAAATTTTGTATTATACGTCGACTGTTATGGAATTACATAATACGAATTAAAAATAAAACTCAATCGTAAAATGTTTGGGCTGTTGTTACCAATTCTCTTTTTTGTGTTCATCATCATCACCATCATCAACAGTCGGAAGACGTCCACTGCTGGACAAAGACCTTGTCCCCCTTAGTCCTCCGTGTTGAACGGCAACTCGCCACCTGCGTCCACTGGCTCTCCACTCTGGCGATGTCGCCGGTTCACCTAGCGGGAAGCCTTCCCATGCTTCATCTTACGGTCCGTGATCTATACTCAAGGACTTTCCTGGCCTTGCTGTAGTTGTCAAAAGATATTTCTTAATAAAGAAAATCTAAACTCACAGGAGATGAGTTAAAATATTATCGTTATTATTCTTTATTATATTAAATGTGCAGATGTTTGTAAACTCTTATGATACCTTCCCTGAGAGCAATAACAGTGACGAATGTGAACTATATTAAGGCTCAATGACCTACTAATTAACATTTCAGTTTAAATTCTCATGAAAACTGCAATCAAAACAGTCAGGGTTCAATAAAAACTTTCGCGAATGCATTTATTTTTGCGAATCACTTGAAATTGTGAAGTACACTTAATGACGTAATGGAATGGTTAAATTCATATCCACTCCCATGTTCGAGGGTAGAGCTCTCAGGTTCACTAATTTATTAACATTTGCAAATTGAAATTCGTTTTTAATCCGTTTCCATATGAATTACGAAACAAATCTGTTTGAAAACAAAAATAAAAAGGAAATAATTCATAACTTCTTACTACAATTATCGTTTGGCTATTGGACCTCGAAATGACCTAGCGTGCTCCCAGTGACCGAGAAACGGATAAGTATCCTACAAACTCTCATTGACCCAACTTCGATACCAAGCGTGGGAATTACGAGATTCACTACAGAGCCTTCACCTTGAAAGCCACATCAATATAGATTTGAATAAAGAAATTACTATCTAAATACCCAAATAATTCCATGGCCGGACATAAACCAGTAACCAATAACTGTATGTACAAACTTTTGCACGTCCATTTAAATATTTTCTTAGTAAAGTCTGTTCAAGCGTTTAAATTTACTGTGAAATAAATAATGCTCAATACGAGGCAAATGAATCTCAATACAGGCAAACAAACCAATATGAAGTAATATTTGTTTAATGGAGTAGACTTGCCTTTACAGGTATCTTATTTAAAATGTTATTTCAACATGAATGCAAACACAATTTGTGTATTCACCAACCCTTTGATATGGTTTTAACGCATAGCTATTGAATTGAAAATGTAATTTAACTTACGTAATTTGTAGAATAAATTAAATTCATATCCTATCAAATATTTTACGTTTCATTAATTTTATATATTCTGGGCAGTGATATGTGTAAGCTGTTTTGAACCTTATTACAATCCATCGCATGCTTTTAAGTCTTTATTTGTTCGCAGTCACGCTTTTTCTTTACTTTCATTATAGCCAAGGTGATTGAAATTAGTGGTAATAACATGTTTATGTATTCTTGTATTTATTTATTTAGTGCAAAAATTAACTACAACTTGGAACCTTCGTATTAATTACACATTACAATTGGTCCTGGCACATTAAGAATTTTAATCAAGAAGTATAAAAACTAGTATGCATCGACTATCGATATATATCGATACTTACATACACACATATATATATATATACATAGCGTGGAGATATTTTTTTTCTATGGTTTATTTTATAGCGCCTCTACCGATCACTTACTAAACAAATTTTGAAACGAATTAATTAAAACCATCTTCACGTGACGATAATTGTACCTATATACCTGTATGTCTCTGTAAAACATGCAGACATCATACATTAAGAAGTTTAATCAATTAAAAGGTAAACTACCAAGACGAGATGCGTAATTAGTTAATAGAAGTCACCAAGAAATATACACAGACGATGCGGTTGTTGCGGCTGCGGACGAAGCCAGCACCCATATGGTATCGTACTACAAACCACATCGAACCTTGTGTGTACTGGTTTCATTCTCCGTCGCATTTCCGACATAAGAAGATCGAAGATCCTACGAGCACCGTATGTGAAGATAAGTATCTCTACCATGACTTTCAAGAAGTATAAAAACTAGTATGCATCGACTATCGATATATATCGATACTTACATACACACATATATATATATATATATATACATAGCGTGGAGATATTTTTTTTCTATGGTTTATTTTATAGCGCCTTTAACGATCACTTACTGAACAAATTTTGCCGTACAAATGTTTGCCTCATCACTATTAAGTATCCACAATATTCTATTACTTTAAAACTCATGGTAGAGATACAGCGCGATCATTTATTTTTTATTTACTTTTGAAGTCGGTTTTTTTTTTGTTAAAAGTTTTATTCTGGGCAGTGATATGTGTAAGCTGTTTTGAACCTTATTACAATCCATCGCATGCTTTTAAGTCTTTATTTGTTCGCAGTCACGCTTTTTCTTTACTTTCATTATAGCCAAGGTGATTGAAATTAGTGGTAATAACATGTTTATGTATTCTTGTATTTATTTATTTAGTGCAAAAATTAACTACTACTTGGAACCTTCGTATTAATTACACATTACAATTGGACCTGGCACATTAAGAATTTTAATCAATAGAGAGGTAAACTACCAATACGATATGTGCAATTAGTTAATATAGAGTGTGGATGCGGTGTTTGCGGCTGCGGACGAAGCCGGTACCCGTATGGTATCGTACTACAAACCACATCGCCCCTTACGTGTACTGGCTTTCTCCTCCGTTGCATTTTCAACATAAGAAGATCGAAGATCCTACGAGCACCGTATGTACGTATGTGAAGATCAGTATATCTACAAGAAGTTTAAAGAATCAATCAATCAGTCAATTAAGACGTAAACTACCAAGACGAGATGCGTATTTAGTTAATAGAAGCCACCAAGAAATATACACAGACGATGCGGTTGTTGCGGCTGCGGACGAAGCCAGCACCCATATGGTATCGTACTACAAACCACATCGATCCTTGTGTGTACTGGTTTCATCCTCCGTCGCATTTCCAACATAAGAAGATCGAAGATCCTACGAGCACCGTATGTGAAGATCAGTATCTCTACCATGACTTTCAAGAAGTATAAAAACTAGTATGCATCGACTATCGATATATATCGATACTTACATACACACATATATATATATACATAGCGTGGAGATATTTTTTTTCTATGGTTTATTTTATAGCGCCTCTAACGATCACTTACTAAACAAATTTTGAAACGAATTAATTAAAACCATCTTCATGTGACGATAATTGTACCTATATACCTGTATGTCTCTGTAAAACATGCAGACATCGTACATTAAGAAGTTTAATCAATTAAAAGGTAAACTACCAAGACGAGATGCGTAATTAGTTAATAGAAGTCACCAAGAAATATACACAGACGATGCGGTTGTTGCGGCTGCGGACGAAGCCAGCACCCATATGGTATCGTACTACAAATCACATCGAACCTTGTGTGTACTGGTTTCATCCTCCGTCGCATTTCCAACATAAGAAGATCGTGTTGCGGCTGCGGACGAATCCAGGACCCACATGGTATCGTACTACAAACCACATCGAACCTTGTGTGTACTGGTTTCATCCTCCGTCGCATTTCCAACGAAGATCGTGTTGCGGCTGCGGACGAATCCAGGACCCACACGGTATCGTACTACAAACCACATCGAACCTTGTGTGTACTGGTTTCATCCTCCGTCGCATTTCCAACATAAGAAGATCGTGTTGCGGCTGCGGACGAATCCAGGACCCACATGGTATCGTACTACAAACCACATCGAACCTTGTGTGTACTGATTTCATCCTCCGTCGCATTTGCAACATAAGAAGATCGAAGATCCTACGAGCACCGTATGTGAAGATAAGTATCTCTACCATGAGTTTCATATATCGATAATTACATATATATATAAGATACAATACATACAGCAGTAAGGTCTCAACTCCGTCGAAGCGAAGTAACTAAAACCATCTTCACGTGACGGTATTTGTTCCTATGTACTTGTATCTCTATGTAAAACCTGAATGTCTTTATTCGTGTATGTATATAACATTTTCAAATCTTTTATGACAGTTTTCAGGGAAAAGGTTACATTTGGATTATGCAGAGGTATCTAGAAATTGTATTGTTTGTGTTGTAAAACGGTATATATCAGAATTATTACCTTTGAAATAGTTTAAGTGGCTCAAGAACGTACTTCACTGACTGCCTCGTTGGGCGAGTCGAAGTTGCAAGTGCGACTGACGAGCTAGTGGTCTCGGTTTCGATTCCCGAGTCGGGCAAAGTAATACTGGGTTTTTAAAAAAATCTCAGTAATATCATGGAATCTGGAATTCTGCAATATCAATCTGGTATATGGCAATAAGCTCACCCCCTATTAGATCGGACTCATAATATAAGTAGTGAAAAGTGGGTGTTATATTGTACAGTGGCATTAAGTGTCATAATGTGCACCTCTGCCCACTCCGGGGATAAAAGGCATGACGTTATATATAACAACGTATGTACTTCAGAGAGCTTTGACCACTGCATGTAGTCCTAGGTTTCTTCGTGAAAATGTCGAACGTGATGGTGTCTTCAAAGCTTGTATTAATCGTCTGCCTCATGGAGCCTTTATAGTAATAGGATAGCACACCGGGATGGGAACGCTCTCGTGAGCGTTCTCAACATTACATAAAAAGACTGATTCACTTAGCCCGTATTAAAGTACTGTACAAAATTCCACGGTTGAATGCATTTACTAAGTAAAAACCGAAGAGGTAAGTGGGAAAATGCATAAAGTACACTAGTCTACTGCTTAAAGAAATTCCAAAGTATATTACCTGGTCTCCTTTTCAAACTGAAACTTTAAGTATTTTTATTACCGTGTTGCATACGAATATTAAGTATTTTTTATTAAGCGAAATATCGAGAGGTAGTTTAATAACTTAGTTCATAAAACTTCGAAATACTTGAACAAAGAGGACCGGTAACAGGCACTATAATCTACAACTTTTGACCTAGATGTTTTGTTAATGTATAAAGTCATGTAGCGATTTATATTATTATCTTTGTGCCGCGGCGACCACGGACGGGAAGACGTAGCGTGGGCAGGCCTTCCGCTCGGCGGACCTATCGGACCGATAGCATCATGAGACTCGGTAGTAACCATTGCTTGGATACAATAAAAGCGAAAAGTTGTCATTTGGCTTGAATGACTAAGGAAAGGGGAAGATTTGTTCAGCGGTTGACGTCATCAGGCTGATGACGATCGATAACTCTCAACGATCACCCCAAAAATGCATTAATACTGATTTAACATTATTTTAACAATTATAACATTTTAAGCGATTTTCACAAATCAATTAACATGGTAATGTAATAAAATCACTGAGGTGTAAATGCAGATTTAATTAATATTATTTTAGATTAATCGGACTATAGACTAATTGGTTCATGGTATTTTTTGGCAATAGTCAGTTCATAATAAATTCGCACTTTGATGCATTTGTTCGGTGTCAGTGATCTGTAGATAATGTCGTAATGGAATATAATCTGTGCTCGTTCTATTATTTTAAAACAATGCTTTGTCCTTGATGCTTCTTCTCGTATGTATTTGAATTAACTATGCACACATTAACACGTCTATATTTAAAAATCCTTGTTTTAAAAAATACAAAATTATACGACAAATGACAGCAGCGGGGCCATTTATTACACGCTTCTAATAACTTGACCAGCAAAGAGCTGGTTTACACAAACAAGTTTGTCTAGTCCTCAGGGAAAATACAGGCGTTACTTTGTTTACGAAATAAACAAGAAAAACATTAATTAACAAATGGTGTACAGAATACGTAAATAATAAAAAAAATATCCAAAAGTGGTGGAGAAGAACCGCCGCCCTCACATCCCGAGGGCTTCAATCCAAAACGAGTTGAAAAGATAATTCCAGATAAAGATATTACTTTTCCGTTATTTGCGGATCTCCGCAGTCGAGGCTGCGACAGCACAACACGAGTTTTTTTTCTTCTTGCTTCATAAAAGCACCGGGACCTAATACGTTTCCGATATTTTGTTGAAGATTGGTATACAGTTTTTGTTTATCTACCTTTTTCAATCAACTAAAGATTGTCTAGTTGTTCGAACTGGGGTTATTTCAGATAAATGAGGTTTAGTTTCTTTAATATTGAATAAATTAGGTTCTTCGATTTTAAAACTAAATTCGATGTTGCTATTTACTTTCAAATAAAACTGTCGTTAACGATGACGAACGAACAACTTCAGTCGCATTTTGTAAACAAAGTGAAATAAACTTCCAAGTAAATGATTTACGATCATAGATTGCTTTTTCCATCATTACCGAGACGAATGAACGTCAAAGCACCTTTGACACAAAAATGCAAAGTAAAACTACTCTAATGATCCAAGCAATTACACTGATTTTTCTTTTACGACTTCATTATGACGTTTCTTATGCTTTTCAGTCAAAATATTCATTGAAAAAGCTCCATTGAAGCGGAACCGCTAACGAAGGTGGGTCATTCATTAGAGTAATGATGTGGCGACGCAACGTAGACACTGGTCAGGCGCACAGATTCCACACGATGCCCACTATCAATATCTCCAAGAAAATCTTCTCGATCCTCTCTAACGTCTATAACGTATTCTCGTGTTGACTAACTGCGTCAATTAACAGACTAGAGGTATAGCCGTTGGCCGCACTCAAATGAAGGTTAAAGATATAATATATGCCGACATAAAATATGCTGAAATACTTTTATTTGTGTCATCAAAATACTAATTTTAACTGTGTCTGTCAGGACTTGTTCCTCGCCGTGATAAGTTCCAGTTGCACACACTAATTAGCTCCTAAAAGGAGTCCCAAGTGGTAATGTGCCAACTTATTTTCAATCGTTACCGTATAAAAATCCAAAGCCAGCTTTATTACGAACAAGTGTAAAATGAAAAGAAATATCTCAAAATGAGCATTTGAGCAAAGAGTTGCTTATTTCCGCTCACACTCATTACCGTACTTGGGACCATTTTTCTTTCAATCAACGCAAACACAAAACTCAATAAGCAAAAAAGAAAAGAAAGTTTTAAAAGCGTTGCCTTCAAACTGACCTCACCGTCTATTGTGCAGCACGTGAATGCACTCGACGTAGACACCCTTTAATTGGATGGACGCTGCGTAACCCAACCTGCCCCTTCACCAACTTTTATTTACCTTTTTGGTTCAGTTTTAATTTTGCTGAAAGCATAAATATTCAAGCTTCGCCCCTCTATTCATAGCGCTCAATTAGTCAGCGATCGATCCGATTATTGTTTATAGACTTTCGGAAAAAAGTGAGATTTGATGGGCACTTTCAGTGTACCTTCAACAAGAAATACGGCTCGTAAAATATGAGAATAACAAAACGATTCACAGTGAGAGAGAGGTGGCGTGTTCTGTTCCGAAAAAAGTAGAAAAAGCGTGTCCGTTATCGGAGAGCCCTCTTTGAAACTTTTAAAGGTATTTCCACCATTTTTCATGTTTTTCATTTATTGCCCGTTTAATACTCGCGTTGGAGACAAAGATAACAATGGTGTTCCATTGTCGCTGCCCCTATAGGAGCCGGCGTGGCGATTGTTTATGTAAAAATTACTTCTATCTGCACCTTCGTGTCTGGCTGCGAACTAACAATATTGTTGAATGTCAGTTTATGTTCCTAGAATCACGGAAGACGAATGAAAAATTAATTTGGCTAAGGTTTGCACGCGACTCGCGACCTCATGCGATTATACATTATGTATCAAGTTAGCTTTCGAATGAGGACATTGTGAATTTATGGTTGTTGTCTAAATCGTAGCGTATTTGTGGATACAATCTATTTTCTATGCTGCTCTTTATAATAAATAATATTGCAATCAATATCTATTTTAAATTATATTAAGCAGTTCATTATATGTACATATAGTTACGACGTCTACATTTTATAAATATTTTCTTAAGCCACAGTTCAGTTTATAATTTAAAATTCACTATTTACCTCCATTTACATTCTTCAACTATGTATTTAGGTTATCTTTTGTTTAATGAAATCCAATATCTGAAATGGTAGGTGAACCTGAGACTAACGAATATTGAATTTAGTGCCACGGTATAGACAACAGCTGTATTCAAATCGCAACTTAATGCACCACCAGGATGAAGTCGATCAGAACTAGACCGGCAGTACCAGTATTGACATTCCAGAATATCAATTTCAGTGAAGTTAGTTAATCTCTAAATGAAGTTTCGGGTAAACCTCGTCTGAAAACAGAAATATTAATACTAGGTACTTACTACTTAGACAATAGAATTTCGAATTACTCTCCTTCTATGTTGAATAATGGAGGCCTAAGTAGAACTAATCCCTTCTAAATCCTATCGATCTGTTTATGTAATCAAGCTACAAACTGAACCAGCAGCCCGCGCCTCTGCACATCTACCAATGATTGATATATACATATTTACTGCTCCTGAATCCATTACGGCTGCGTTTAGACTATACATTTAACCATTTAACCTAATTCAATAGCGCTTAGTTTGTCGAATTTGGACCGATATGTGGAGTGGTTTCTGTGCGTCAATAGTATAATAGCAGTAACATAGGTCCGAATTGTAATAATGGGGGCCATATTTGCGTGGCTTTGACGAACATTCATATCAACTTAGCACTCAAAATAGCTAATTTGACAAATGTATGCAAATAGAACTGCTATTGAGAACACGCTAACGTTTGCAGAACATGAATTAAACTGTATATTAAGTTGGCCAACGGCAACGTAACGTTTGCAATTATGGCAACGTGCTGAGCGGCAACAGTTGACTAAAAGGTCGTCTGTTATTTTTTTTTATTGTACCCTAATCCGCGATGCAGCTCGTCACTAATTGGACGGCGACTGTGTCCGTTGCATGACGGCCGAGTACGATGTGCTACTAATTACTGTCGTCCGTTTGTCTACATATATTTGTTCTCACTTCAATACTGTTATGTCCACACTCAAGCTTTGCGTAATTGCTGTTATAGAATATGCCACCTGTTCATTCATACTAGCCTCTAAGAAGTAGAACACAAACTCGTATTGGTAGAATAAGACGGCCGGAGTACAATGATAAATTTATTTCCACACAAATGATACACAATTCTCGATCCTCGCGTTTTCCATTCAATAATTGGATGAGACTTGATAATACAATGTAGAAGTAGTATACATATAAGAGCAAACTGAAATCACAGTACTATTTGTATATTTCTTAGTTTAGAAATTAGAGTCGAGGTGGCCCGGAGGTCCAAGACTCCCACCTCTCATGGGTTCGAAACCTACCAACAGCAAGTACCAATGTGACTTTTTCCGAGTTATATGTACTTTCTAAGATTATCTAGACACCACTGACATACGGTGATGGAAAAACATCGTCAGGAAACCTGGGCTTATAATTTCTAATTATAAGTTTGTAATCGCCGCATTGAGTAAGCGTGGTGATTATAGGATGTAGATGATGATAATGATGACGATAAATAAGAAATTTAACAATTTTGCAAAACAGGCAGACCTATAAACATTTCCCAGTATCCAAAACATTATGTACAGTACATAAATTTCAGATTATTATTTGCAAACAGAAAAGAAAACTCCTACCAACTTCATTTTAATTATTCTTATTTTGAAAGGAATTTTGTCCTATCTTTCTCATTCATTTACAGACGTATATATTGTAACTGCTAATTGGTAAACTCGTTGTACAACAAGCAACCAGTTAATTAGCACTTTTACCTCAATTTACGTAAAACACAACCATCGCCCGAGCCGTGTTAAGCTGCTCCAACGAAAATGGCTGGTTCAAAGCGTTAGTAACATTTCAGACAATCTACATTGATAGCTCAGTCGCGTATTAAGTCGATAAAAGGCGACCCGTACACTGTTTGCTAAATGGACGATGTCCGAAGGCGACGCCAGCAACTCGATCCTCTAACTTCTATAACTAACACTAACTTTATTGGTAAAGTGATCCTTAGTCCAACGCTTTAGAATTTACTATCACTTAATTACAAACAGCCGCTTATTAGAGCCAGGTGTCTAACATTCGAAACGTGAGATTCGAAACGAAATTAATCAGATCAAAGGGATTTGTGTATTTGGTCGGCAGACAAGCACTGCAATATTGTATTCTCACTGGCTTTGGGCGATGTCAACATCAGGCACTGCCTGGCCCATCGATATTAAGTCTAATACCACAAAGGATAACAGAGCATGTTGAAACTGTGATAGCCCCTGGCAGATAGAACCATAGCTCGTCACATATTATGAACTTGCCTTTGAGCGAATTACTACTGCGCCGGCAATAATTAGTAACGTGCTCACCACGCTCGGTAATAAGTTGTCATTCTCAAACCCCGTTTGTGGCAATTAATTGCGCATTCACACATCGTGATCGGCACAACATATAAACAATAGCTTATAACATGCATTGTGTGAATAGTTACAGCCAGGCAAATTGCGCTTGGATGGCTGAGGTGTCTATTCATGTCTATTCACGGATGCGAAGGACGTCGAACAATCCCATTTAGTACGGTAAATACACCAAAATTTGCGAACAAGCAGACAAAGCTTCTTTTTTCAAATTCGAATCGCTGTTATGCAGAACCACGCGCCGACATAGACAAAATATTCTTTCTTTGAACGCAGGTGGACGGCACGTATCTGCGGTCACGCTCCGTACCATCCGTACACGCCGCCGTAGGTGTAGTATGTATGTACTTGTAATGGATTGAAAACTGGACCTTTTTCTATGCATGTCTGCTCATTTTTCCGAACAAATATTAACATCTTTTATATGTGACTATTGTAAAACAAGATATTAGTGTTTTTCTCTTAAAGTGAATGACAATTGATCAATTATAATATTGTGTATGTTAACTTAAATTTTGTAAGTAGTAGTATTTTCTAAAGAATTATGTAATAGGGAAAACCTACGCATGTGTGAAGGTGGACATCGCTTCTTGTATGCAAATTTATTTAAAAGCAAGCCACGCGGCCACCTGTACGATTTTTTTAGCTTACCTCAGCCACGGCCGATCGCGAGCGTTCGTGGAAAATTGATTTTATATTTTTCTTAATTACTGAATGGTTGAGTTTGCTACAGTTTTGCATTTAAGAGCTTTCAATTTAAATGTTGCCCACTTTCTTTTAGAGAATTTATTTCTCCGTTTATATTTACTTTTTTAAAAGTTAATAAAAGTTCCGTAGCTCAATTGAAGGTGGAATTAAAAATCTTTCGTTTCATTTCTTTGGTACTATTTCAAATATTACTAACTAGCACGGCTTTGTCCGCGTGGAATAATGACTTCTAGCTGAATTTGGATTTTCTAATAACAGTGTAAGCCAGTGTAAGCCAGTGTAAGCAATATAAGGATCTTTTTGGTAGATTATTCACTAATCGGGTTACATTAGGTATTGATTTTTTCAATCGGTTCCATTCATTGTCTCTTTTAAATAAATTTGTTCGTCGAGAATAATGTGGGATTCTAACGACAAAAGAATTTTTGGAATCATTCCAGTTGTTGCGGAGCCTATTCAAATGAAAGAAACACACAAGAAAAATTTTTCTTTTTGCTCTTTATAATATTAGTATAATAGAGGTATAGTAAAAAAAACTAATAACATTTCACTAAACAATATATCGGATTTCAACCTTTTGTAAATTACCTAATATTTACGCAAACGGTTAGTCTTTCATTGATTTATAGTTTTTACGGGAATTTCGAAAATTATTTTCTTAGTAGGTACTACATTTAGTACATAAGTAAATCACATAATATTATGTAAGAACATGTTTAAGACTTTGACTGCCAATTAAAAACTGTTGAAGGTAAATCCTCCGCTAACGCCGGCCACCGGTGACCCCCATGGCGTTTAACGTATTAACAATCAAAACGTCGAATAGATTTAAATTCGTAATTTGCAATTTTTTATAACATAATACAAATATATACAAATGTTAAATTTGTCACGATGAACCATTGCAAGATAAATGTTATTATCGATAACAATTTAGAACAATATAATATGTCGTGGTGGCCCGGAGGTTTAAGACGCCCGCTTCTCATGCATGAGGGTGTGGGTTCGAAACCTATCAAAGGCTTACCAATGTTAATTTTTCCGAGTTATATGTACTATCCAAGATTATGTAGACATCACTGACAAACGGTGAAGGAAAACATCGTGAGGAAACCTGGGCTTGAGAAGAGGCTTTGCTCAGCAGTGGCAATCGTGACAAATTTAACATTTATATATATTTGTATTATGTTATGAAGTGTTCACAACCCTTCTGATTGGTTCATCATTTGTAGGCTGTTGATGATGACAAACTACACTGTAAAAGTTATGCATATAAATAAAATGTGCGCATCAACTTGAGAACCGTATTAATTATGGTTTCATCACTTTTAAAACAAATCTCACTTTAAGTATATATTTTACAAGTCCAGGATTTTCCAACAATATCCTCTTTCACAATAGCTGGCTAGACGTCCAAGATAAACTTAGACAGTAAATACGGAAAAAGTTTAATTGATACTCCAGTCCCGCATCCCGAAGCGAATCGAAGTTTTTCCGCTACAGAATGAGAGAGAAACCCAATGATAATTGCAAAATAAACATGTAATAATGCTAAATTGACTCAAAAGGAGATAATTAAACAAGTGACTCATTGCTGTTTAATTACACACACATTACGCCTGCATACGTGAACATCTTCAATTACCAATCAGAAGGGTTGTGAAGGGGAACAGTTCATAAATGTAACACCCAAATAATGCAAGGGAATATTTAGATATTCCCTTGCCTTATATTTGATTCAGGAGACTACCCACTTAGGTGAGTAGTCTCCTGAATTTATTTTTCTATATTTCCTAAATTTATTTTTCAATAAAGTTAACATTACAAGTAACATCACGTTTTTTATCGCCGAAGGGGTAGGCAGAGGTGCACATTACGGCACCTAATGCCACTGTACAATGTAACATCCACTTTTAACTATTTATATTATGAGCCCTATTTAATAGGAGGTGAGCCTATAGCCATATTGCTACAGTTTAAGACTCCGTGCTAGTACTGAGAACTTTTTAAAAACCCAGTTTTATGCCCGGCGCTCCCACTTGCGACCATTCGGCCAACGAGGCAGTCTGTCTTTATACTGAGTTAGTATTTATTTTCTTTCCTGAATAATAAATTTATAACCAGTGTACTAACTGTACATATTTTCGACTAAAACGATACATATATTGTCTCACATACGATGTTGAAATTGTATGTGCTGTATATGTATGTAACTTTACATAATAACACAAGTTAACAAGCAATTGTTGATGATGTGTTTTTCGTATTGAGGTAAGAAAATTATTTATTAAATAATACTGTATCTTTAACTTATACATGTATTTTAGTACCCCAAGTGATTGACCGATACCACCGCGCCGGCGGCAAATAATATCGGGCCACAGATTGATCAAAAATTTATCTTTCATTCTTTCATTGCTATTAACACAATTACCTCTACATTAAGGAACATTGATAAATTTACACTAAAATGAAATTATCATTATTATGTTCCACAAGACGCATTCTCTTTTAGACGTAGTTTACGTTTTTTCATCAAGTGCCTACCTACTACTACCTACCACTGTTGACCAAGGGCCTCTTCTCACACGGAGAAGACTTGAGCATTAATCACCACGCTGGCTCAATGCGGGTTGGCGATTTTAAACTAAGTATAATTAGAAATTATAAGCAGAGATTTCCACACGATTATTTCTTTCACAATTTATTTGCCACTGATGTCTTTTTTATATATATTAGATGGGCTAGGCTGGACCACTATCTCGCCTGATGGTAAGGGATAATGCGGTTTACGGTCTAATTAATCTTTGAAAGTACCTGCTATAAATAGCGTATAATTTAGAATTGCATATAGAGAGCTCATAAACATAATTATATATTATATATATGCATATTATGTAGCTATATATGGCACATACAGCTAATCAACTGGCTCGCGTATACTACATTTCACTTCAGCGGTTTCAATTAGCTTCCTCGAGTGTGTATTAATGCAGTCAGATATGCAATAATTATAATAAACTTAATAATAGACTAGATTATTACAATTGCTTACCTCACCTATAATATAATTTGTTCTTAGGTAATTTCACGTCCACACTTCGCAAGTGAGTTGGAGATAGTAATTTGAAAGATTCAGGTTTGCCTTACCACATGCAACCGCCCGACCAATTAAATGGCGACGCCTAGTCTTAACTCACGGTATCCGTGCATGCCCAAAATCCGGAAATTAATAGTATCCTCAAAACTTGAAACCTTTGTTTTAAAGTTGTCCTTACCTGGAAAGAAGAAAAGCAACTATTAATCTGTGAATAATTTTTTTAAACAATTAATATATATATTATATATTAGTATTAGAGTAAATATATAATTAATATATTAGTATTAGAGTATAGTATTTTTTTAACCAAATTATACCTTGCTTTATTTTAAACGGAGACACCGTAACGCATGAAATGTTTCATATGGAATGGAATAAAATGGAAAGTTAAATTAAATAAATATTAATATGTTTTAGATTAACGTAAGAAAACTTCGATAAAATCTCATAGTAACGTATTACGAGTACTGTGATATGCATAGAGTATATTTTCTATCTCTCAATAAATCCCCACCAAAATCAGAGCTTAACAGATATGTAGAATGTACTACTAACTGTCCAGACACAACGTTTAACTCAACAGTAACAAGATAACTATTTCTGGTTCGCGCCGGTTCTTGTTATTCACTGAAGACCAAGCTTGGATTTGTTCGTAATATGGCTTCCGACAACTTCCTGCCTTCATCGTACAATATTTTCTCTGGAAAATTCTTCAACGTATTCCTTTTATTAACACATGAATAACCAACAATATTGAACAGATATTTCGCTACACACAAACGTTTTAAAACAATTATTTTTTATATAAACGCACAAAGAAATTGGATTGTACCATTTTTGTAGTTACAACGAAAAAAGATTAAATTTTCGTTACTTTTTCATTCAATCCAAATTAATTGACACAACATTGACAGACGGATTAAAAGTTTTAAATAAAACGTATGGAAGTCCGGCCTGCACTATGTATACAATTATACATGCATTTTAAAAAAAATATCTCTGTGTAAGTGGGGGGAGGTAATTGGGCGTCCTGTAACCACACACGCCGAAACATAACGGTAGCGTTGTTTCACGTCGGTTTTCTGTGAGGCCGTTGTATCACTCCGGCCGAGCCGGCTAATTCGTGCCGAAGCATGGCTCTCCGACACTTAGATTCTCTTGTTAACTGTAGAATGTAATTAACTGTTGAAAGTTTTCAGGACGGAAGAATTGCTTAGAGTATTTAATTGTTAAATATTTAAACTTATTCCTCTGATATTTAACTGGCGTTAGAAAAATCGGCACTTAAACTTAAATTAAAATATTGCCATATAAAGAATACGAGTAAAAACTTTCGAAAAGCATAAAAATATGAGATTATGTTTGTTTCGAATCAGATTTAAACTCGGTCGAAGTGAAAACAGTCGTACATTTGTACGTATTCGCTGGAGTGGCTGTGAAATATTGTGTGTATTTTGTGCGCTTCTACCGACCAAGGTGTCGAGGTAAGCCCCCACATAATTTAATAACTTCACCCCACAATAGCCGATACTTTATCCGGTCTCTTTTTAATCAGTTGGTTTGTTCGAAATTGTAAACAGAATTTGTATTTATTCAAGTGAATTTATTTGACCTTTGTCTCTATAACACCACGCCTTTTATCCCCGAAGGGGTAGGTAGAGGTGCACATTACGGCACTTAATGTCACAGTACCGTGTAACACCAACTTTTCACGATTTATGTTATGAGTATCATGTAATAGGGGGTGAGTCTATTGCCATATACCGGGCACGATTCCAGACTCCGTGCTACCACTGAGATTTTTTTTAAAACCCAGTATTGCTTTGCCCGACCCAGGTATCGAACCCGAATCCCCTTGCCCGGCAGTCGTATTAGCGACCACTCGGCCAACGAGGCAGTAAATAATAATCTCACTCATAATTAGTCAGCACATGAAAACACATGAAAAGCATGTAAAACTTGAATAGAATTCCAATTTATACACACGCCGTTAAGGTTGAGATTGAATTAAAGATTAAATCAATTTTATCGTCCTACTTACAGGGTGTAAGGTATACCATCGAATTAATCTGATGAAATTGGCCGTCACCTATCGAAAGCCTAATCGAAGGGTTGTAACGTAATCGGCAATAAGAATTGTATTACTGATAGGTGTGTTATGTGGTGACCAGCGGCCTATTCATCAGTGATTGCACGTTATTGATTGTGTCCGACCAATTTATTAATACGTTGTTTACGTCACGGCCACTTTTTATCATCGCACCGCTCGCCATCGACAGGGGGTTCACGCTCACTCATTGGAGCCAAAATGGTCCCGTACAGTTCGGTTTCAGAGGAATTTTCTCCCACGGACCCTCCGATTGTGGAATGAGCTCCCTGCCATGGTTTTTCCAGTGGGCTACAACATGAGGTTCTTCAAGAGGGCGGTGAATAGGTTTTTTAAGGGTCGGCAAGACGCATGTAATGCCCCAAGTGTTGCAGGCGTACATAGGCCACGGTAACCGCTTACCATCAGGTGGGCCGTGTGCTTTTTTGCCACCGTCGTGGTATAAAAAAAAACATTGTTGCAACCACTACATTCCACTAAGCATGTGAATTGAAACGATAAAATGATATTCATTTCCGCATTTAAGATACAAAATTGCGCTTTATGAATAAATATTTAAAAAAAGAACTAAGTGAAGTCAGCATTTCATCTTCGAGTACTACTCTGAGAAAATGTACGGCGACAAACTTATAGGTTGTTTATTTAAGTGTATATTGTATTCCCGAGCGTACGGCGCGTCGCGTTCCGCGCGCGTCTCAAAGAGCCATCAGACCACCACGGATGGGGCCCAATAGGTAGATGATGATGCCCATACAGAGCCGCGAAGGACTTAACGGGTTGCCGGGGCTCCGGCTCGACGTGCAGGAGTAGGGAACGGGGTGGTTTTTAGTCAGTATAGGAGTCTGACACTCCCTCCCGCCTCACCCAGGCGGGAGCAGTCATTCGATGATTTCCCTCCTTAAAAAAGTGTATATTTTATTGATAATTGATAATTAATTAATATGTAAGTACGACTTTTTATCCCCTTCAGGGAATAAAAGATGTGATGTTATATATGTAAGTATGTATGTAGTATATATGTAGTATGTTTTAAAAAATCCTACCTTACTTCTGAAATTTGTGTTAAATATTTTGTTTATACCTACTATAAATTAGTTCTCTCATCATTAACATAATTTTAGAGGTCCTGTCGCCTGTGACACAAAAATATTTCTAGTATAGGGATATTAATTTGTAAGATATTTTTATACCTATGTTGTCCATTGTTAATATAAATAATTCTTTATTATTATAGGTCAGTGTCTTAGGTAAAGTAATAATAATAATCAGAAAATTAAACAAAAACTCATAAGTGCATGTTAACTTTTTAGTTATAAGAAACAGTACCATCAAACAAGGCGCCTTCCCAGCATAGTGTTCAAGTTTACATAATAAATGTGTACTAATCGCAAAGTTTAACACCGCTTTGTATTTCAACCCGAGATCGGACGACGAAGTTTTCCAATAAAATCCAGTTTATAAGACAAGTGGAACTAAATAAAACTTCGTAATAACATTTCTTACAATTAGCTGCAGGCGTTTAGAATTTACGACAACAACACGAAAAAATTCTGCTTTTGACAAAACATTTCTTTTATTCTGTAATTATTCTGCAGAAGGGAGAAATTGCACACTTGTATTGTTAGGGGAACTCATTGTCGAGTAGTCATTTCACGGCTCAACTTGTTGCTGAAATAAGCTACAGTTTGACACAGCAATTTGTTTTGTTTTGCGAAATTGCTACTCTTTAATTAAATTCACCGATGTAGATTGGTTAAGGTTCACGATATTTATGATAATAATTGCGATAATCAACTTTTAATAAAAATACAATATTATGTTGTCTTCAAAACCTGATCTTATAAAGACAACATAACGTTATAACAACTAAACGCATATTTCAAAGCTAAAGAATACGTTACACATTAATTAGACCCACAATGCACTTAAGTATGGGCAAATAATGTGTCTATTGAATCGGCAGTTATAAAACATAAAATCTCAGATCATTATTTTGTGTCAGCAGTGGTGGAGTGGAAACAGGCTCCGGCGAGATGCGCGCCGCCGCTCTCCGATATTCGTGCACGTGCACCTACTTGATAATAACATGGTCAAACAAAAATTAGAAAATACCAATTTTGACAGTTTATTGTCAATTGAATGCCCGCGTGAATTGTATAATGCTTTCTGTGGAATTTTTACTGACATTTATAATGAATGCTATAAAACTGTAAGTTCAAATAATAGTGAGAGAAACAATAAACTGTGGATTAATAAAAATTTGAAAGCTATGATAGAGGAAAGAGATAGATTATTTGAAGTATTGTCTAACGAACCAAAGAATATGTTAAAACGTCTTAATTATACTAAATATAGAAACAAAAGTCAAAAAGCTATAAATAAAAGTAAAAATGCATTTGATAAAAATAGTATAATAAATTGTAAAAATAATATTAAGAAGCTATGGGAAAAAATTAATAGTTTAATAGGAAATACCAAACCATCGGTACATAGTGTAATTATTTCTAATATGGACAGTTCAGTTTCTAAAACAGAAATATGTAATAAATTTGCACGAACTTTTACAGAAGATATTGAAAAATCAAGCATCAGTGTAATGAAAAATGGCTCAACAGGGAAACATATGTGGCGCTCACTGACAGGTCTATGAGATGGCAGCCTTTGACCGCCAGTGATATAAAAGATGTTATAAAGACAATGAATACTAACAAATCACCGGGAACTGATTCCGTGCGTATGTCCGATATAAAACTAGTTGTGAGTAAGGTGTGTCCTACCGGGTACTAAGAACCTAACGGGTAACCGTGGCTCCGGCTCGAAGTGCAGGAGAAGGAACGGGGTGGTTTTTAGTCAGTAAGAGTCTGACACTCCCTCCCGCCTCACCCAGGCGGGAGCAGTCATTCGATGATTTTCCCCCCTTAAAAAAAAAAAAAAAAAAAAAAAAAAAAAAAAAAAAAAAGGTGTGTCCTGTCTTGGCCAGACTCGTAAACTTGTCAGTTGCTAAATATACTTTCCC
Source organism: Spodoptera picta (assembly GCA_038387885.1). NCBI lineage: Eukaryota > Metazoa > Arthropoda > Insecta > Lepidoptera > Noctuidae > Spodoptera > Spodoptera picta. The sequence continues at coordinate 2,735,343 of JAZHFQ010000105.1, forward strand.
AGATACATTAAAAGAGGCATTAGTACGCCCGATACACAAAAAAGGAAATTTTAAAGACATAAACAACTATCGACCCATAGCTATATTGTCCAGCATAGAGGTAGATAAAATTATAGAGAAATGTGTAGTCAATCAATTAGGAACGTATTTACAACAGAATAATATTATTAACAAGTGTCAATACGGATTTCTGAAAGGAAAGAGTACAAGTACACTGTTATCTCAATTTACTGATGAAATTAATAATTATTTAGATGATAAAAAATTTGTGATAGCTATATTTTTTGACTATAAGAAAGCATTTGATACGCTACAAAAGGACACCCTAATTAATGCAATGAAGGAGTGCGGTGTGAGACAACCACTGAACAAATGATTTAGTGATTATCTCACAGCGCGCTCCTACCGTGTAAAGGTGAGCGATACATTTAGTGACAATGTTACGGTACAGAGCGGGGTACCACAGGGATCAGGATGTGGTCCTATTTGCTACCTCATGCATGTTAACAGCCTATGCGGAGTGCTGCGTCACTGCTCGTCATACATGTACGCAGATGACCTTTGTATACTTCGCGCCGGAACCGACATACTTGTCAGTTAATTCAACGAGACATAGATGCGGTGGTCAGATGGTCACATGACAATGGAATCATTTTAAATGCTGATAAAACCAAACTTCTACTCATCAGATCACCATACACACACCTGTCCATTTCTACTCCTACTCTGAAAACTCATGAATACTCGTGCTTTCATGATCTTATGTTAAACTGTAACTGCAAACCTATTGTTAATTATGTTACGTATCTCGGTGTCAAAATAGATGAAAGTTTTTCGTGGACTTGTCATATAGATTATATTTGTAGTAAATTAAGAATATTGCTTAGCAAGTTTTATCATTTAAGTTACAAAGTCCCTATAAATATTTTAAGATGCCTGTATTTATCTTTAGTTGAATCAGTGATAGGTTATGCTCTAGACAGCTACGGCTTAACATTTAAAACTCATATTAACAAATTAGAGTATTTACAAATCAGATTCCTCAAACTGCTAGTTACAAAAAAGACTAAATTAAGTTGCAAAGGTGATTACAGGAAATTATTTAAAATATGTAACGTCTTACCGGTTCATTTAAAACAGAGATATATTTTAACCATAAATCAGCACGGCAGGAGGGAGCATGACCTATCTATTGTGGCGAATAGACACAATACACGGTCTATGTCCGCCGGTAAATATAACGTTCCCAGGGTTTATAATTACTTTGGCGACAGAACTTTAAAGAAACGTGTACCATATGTCCTTAATAGTTTGCCGGCCGACATCAGACAAGAAAATAACATAAGACTGTTTAAAATTAAGTTAATGAAATATTTCTGTAAAATACTTGAATAGTTATAATGTTATTAGTAGTTTATACAATATATAAGTGTATGTAAAGCAATGCGGCTCACCACCCAGTACCCACAGTCAAACCGCAAAACCGGATTTGTGGGAAAAGGTTATAAACTCAATGTGTACACTGTTGTGATTATAATTAAAATAAAAAAAAAATAATCTACATTCAAAGCAAAGAGAAATTCGCCTCATAACCGAAAGACGAGCATGCCTTTGTGAATTAAAAGCTCAGACAACAATTCATTATATCGTCAGAATGTGCGCGGAAATATCTGTGTGCTAAAGGACCACGTTTTAAATATTATGTTCCTTTAATTTTTGAACACGCATTGCCACCATTTTACGAGGAAAAAAGCAAAGACGAGTACCCCTTGTGTACAGACTGTTTGTCGCTTTTAGGTTTTGTCGCGATATTGTCAAGTTGAAGGTAAAATGTTGAGGAAAAATTAAAACTGCACGGTATTCAAAAGATAAGAATAAGATTATGACACTCTCTTTAGGAACTCTATATATACAATTATATAGAATAAATTCATATTTATAGAGGTATGTAGATTTATGTACTGAGATATACGTATTTATATACAGCTGTTCATTTGGCACCTTCGTTTTTCAATAGATACAAACTTGTTTAGAACCTACGGTAACACTTCTCTGCATCACCCAGCGGTTGTCTAGTAGGGAATGCCATCGGCATGTGGCATTAAGCCCGCCATTGTATAATTGTATACAATTATGTATGTACACAATGTATATATACAAACAGTATTAAATAAATATAATAAAATTATGGGCCTTGTCATCAGGATACAGTGCAAAAGTATTTGATATATATTATACTGTATATTATCTTTGTTATGCGCTTTGGATGACTTCTTATAAGTATGTTTACGTACATATAACATAATGTTATGCGCTTAACTTGGTTCGTTCTTTTCTTCTATGGCGTGTCAAGTCAAGCTTTATTGTTTGCATTGAAGTTTTCATTGCTATGTTACGACATTGTAACGTACTCTCTTATAATAGCTGTTATAACAAAGTTCTCTTTTTTCTCAACATTTTATCTATTAAATGCCAAGCGTAAAATATCCGTCTGTAGATGCGGACTTTCTATACTTCGGGTATACCTACCTAGCGCTCGACGGATAAAGGGTCGTAACGTTTTGTTAAGTACATTACAATTTAAAGCCGAGGCTTTACGTCGGATTTACGAAACTTGAAACGCGTGCCAAAACATAATTAAAAAGTTTCACATTTCGTAAACTTAGTCTTAGTTTGCTACCTCAACGCCATCTATCGTGCCAAGAAGGTAGTTATTCGGATTCTAAAAGAAAAAGTACCTGCTTTTTTATTTATTCATTTACTTCTAAACGTTTCAATTCTTGTTTACAATAAGTACTAACTAAAAACCGAGTTGAAGTGAGATATCAATTATCAAGATTACAATTACTTTGTAAAAAAATTGAAGTAAAAATAAGTACAGCTTTTAGAGAAGTTTTAAAACTTATTAAGACAATTCGTAATTAATTTTAGCCCGATTCAACGCGATTTTTTATCAGCAACTAGCTTACAGTATCTTCTCAAGAAAAATGATCCAACCCTAATTACTGCGACAATTCTACGCGATCCAGTTGGGAAAACGCTGCGAAAACAATAGAAAACCGGATACCGTCCAAAACACTGAAATGGAATTTAGACACGAGATTAATTTACAAACAGACTCGGGCACGTACCAGTAAGTGCTTCGCAAACACTAAGGCTGGTTACACATTGACGGTTTGATAACAAGATTTAGCAACAGCACTAAGCCAACGTTACGCTCATTCGTATTGTCCCAGAGATTTGCATACTAAACAGACCACATGATGTCGCTCTTCTAAACCCAGCTTTAGAACATGCAACAGGGTGCGTAGTAGGTTGTGTAAGATTGAAAGAAATTGCGTTTAGGATGTAAGGTGAGTGTGTACCAGGCCCACCGTAAGCGGGTGTGCAAAGCGTGTTCGGCACACGGGCGCACGATCATGGGGGCGGTAAATCGAGCGACTCATTACCTAGTAGGTAATGAGTCGTACCTAGTAGGTAATGAGTCAAAATCATTGTCCAGATTAAGCAGAAAGCATAGGTATGAAATATCATCGCCGGGAAAAATCCCACTCGACGCAAGCAATATTAGCGTAATGACTATCTATCGTCATCATATTAGTATAATTCTAAGATGCAATACCAAACTTGGAATTCCCCAAAAATTGTTCACGACCTGCTCCCGTTCAATGGCGCCCCAAATTCTATACATACAGTCAAAAAAGTATCGGGAATAGACGATTTGTTTATGGTTCCAATTTCAATTTTTTTTTTTGTAGTTGTTATATTGGCACAACTGTTTTCCATTTTGGCGCGGAGTTTGAGATATAAATAACAGATGCAAATCTGTTATTTATATTAAATCCAGTGCTAGTTTTAGTAATATCATAATTACCTCTATATAATGTGTATTGCGAATTTCACATAATGGACAAAAATATCGAACAAAGCGTTTGTCTTAAATTTTGCATCGCCAATGGATTTCGTGTTTCGTTCGGAGTCACTGTTGTGCAGCAAATGTTACAGAAGGCTTACGGTGAATCGACTTTATCAAAAACTTGTGCTTATGAGTGGTTCAAAGCGTTCAAAAGCGGTTGAGATGTGATAGAAGATTTGCCTCGCTCTGGTAGGCCGTCTGCAACTAAGTTAACATCGTAAAAGTGAAGGAAATAGTGACTGAAAATTCCCATTCCACTCTGAGAGAGATAGCTACCGAACTTTCTGTATCTCACGAGTCGATCCGTACCATTTTAACTAATCATTTGGGTATGAAACATGTTGCTGCTCGGCTAGTCCCAAATGATCTGAATTTTCTCCAAAAACTCAATCGCATGAAAGTCGCTGAGGACATGCTAAAACAAGTCAGTTCGGACCCAACATTCATGAAACGCATTGTTACTGGTAACGAGACGTGGGTTTACGAGTTTGACATGTAAAGTAGTCAACAAGCTTCGGAGTGGCGCCTTCCAACTGACCCGAAACCGAAAAAACCACGCCAAAGTCGATCAAAGTCAAAGTCATGTTGACTGTTTTCTTTGACTATCGCGGTGTTGTGCACTCTGAATTCTTACCGGAAGGTCTAACGGTAAATAAAGAATATTATTTGAGCGTTATGCGGCGTTTTAGAGAGCAAATTCGACGAAAATGGCCAGATTTGTGGAAAGAAAATTCTTGGATTTTGGACGTGGTACAAAGCGCCTTCGCACAAGGATATCATTGTGGACGAATTTTTGACCAAACACTCAACAGATACCATCCAGCAACCACCATATTTCACCAGATATGGCTCCTGCTGACTTTTTTCTTTTTCCTAACCTCAAATTACCACTTCTGGTACACGTTTTCAAACGATAGAAGACATAAAGGAGAATTTGCGGGGATAACATAAACTCAGTTCCGGAAGCAGCGTTTAAAAAATATTTTAATGAATGGATTATTCGTTGGCGCAACTGTATCGTTTCTAAAGAAGCATACTTTGAAGGTGATAAAATAAATATGAATGAATAACAGACATTTTGTGAATAATTGATCTTTTCCCGGTACTTTCTTGACTGAGTAACGATTAAAGATTTTGTCGGTTTCAATAAATAGACTTGTAAAATTCGGAGACTTTTACTACTCACCGCCCAAAACCGACACCCCAAATCCGATACCAAATATCCTCTAAGCTTACTGTTTGCCAGTAAATTAATATAAACAGTGCGTGGCGCCTGGCCTTGGATAAACTCGAAATCTATCGAGCGTCTTCGATCACTTTCGAGAATTACTCGAAATCTATCGAGCTTCCTCGACCACTTTCGAGAGTTACTCGAAATCAATCGAGAGCCCTCGATCACCTTCGAGACTCACTCCAAATCAATCGAGCGTCCTTAATCACTTTCGAGAGTCACTCCAAATCAATCGAGCGTCCTCGATCACTTTCGAGAGATACACGAAAACTATCGAGCGTCATCGATCACTTTTGAGAGTTACTCGAAATCTATCGAGCTTCCTCGATCACTTTCGAGGGTAACACGAAAACTATCGAGCGTCCTCGATCACTTTCGAGAATTACTCGAAATCTATCGAGCTTCCTCGACCACTTTCGAGAGTTACTCGAAATCAATCGAGAGCCCTCGATCACCTTCGAGACTCACTCCAAATCAATCGAGCGTCCTTAATCACTTTCGAGAGTCACTCCAAATCAATCGAGCGTCCTCGATCACTTTCGAGGGTAACACGAAAACTATCGAGCGTCCTCGATCACTTTCGAAAGTTACTCGAAACCTATCGAGCGTCCTCGATCACTTTCGAGAGTCACTCGAAAACTATCGAGCGTCCTCAATCACTTTCGAGAGTTACTCGAAAACTATCGAGCGTCCTCGATCAGTTTCGAGAGTTACTCGAAATCTATCGAGCGTCCTCGATCACTTTCGAGAGTTACTCGAAACCTATCGAGCGTCTTCGATCGCTTTCGAGAGTTACTCGAAAACTATCTAGCGTCCTCGATCACTTTCGAGAGTTACTCGAAACCTATCGAGCGTCTTCGATCACTTTCGAGAGTTACTCGAAATCTATCAAGCGTCCTCGATCACTTTCCAGACTTACTCGAAATCCATCGAGAGCCCTCGATCACTTTCGAGAGTTACTCGAAATCCATCGAGAGTCCTCGATCACCTTCGAGAGTCCCTCCAAATCAATCGAGCGTCCTTAATCACTTTCGAGAGTCACTCCAAATCAATCGAGCGTCCTTAATCACTTTCGAGAGTTACTCGAAAACTATTTAGCGTCCTCGATCACTTTCGAGCGTTACTCTAAATCTATCGAACGTACTCGATCACTTTCGAGAGTTACTCGAAATCTATCGAGCTTCCTCGATCACTTTTGAGAGTTACTCGAAAACTATCGAGCGTCCTCGATCACTTTCGAGAGTTACTCGAAACCTATCGAGCATCTTCGATCACTTTCGAGAGTCACTCGAAAACTATTGAGCGTCCTCGATCACTTTCGAGAGTTACTCGAAAACTATCGAGCGTCCTCGATCACTTTCGAGAGTTACTCGAAACCTATCGAGCGTCTTCGATCACTTTCGAGAGTTACTCGATAACTATCTAGCGTCCTCGATCAGTTTCGAGAGTCACTCCAAATCAATCGAGCGTCCTTAATCACTTTCGAGAGTCACTCCAAATCAATCGAGCGTCCTTAATCACTTTCGAGAGTTACTCGAAAACTATTTAGCGTCCTCGATCAGTTTCGAAAGTTACTCGAAACCTATCGAGCGTCCTCGATCACTTTCGAGAGTCACTCGAAAACTATCGAGCGTCCTCGATCACTTTCGAGCGTTACTCTAAATCTATCGAACGTACTCGATCACTTTCGAGAGTTACTCGAAATCTATCGAGCTTCCTCGATCACTTTCGAGAGTTACTCGAAACCTATCGAGCATCTTCGATCACTTTCGAGAGTCACTCGAAAACTATTGAGCGTCCTCGATCACTTTCGAGAGTTACTCGAAAACTATCGAGCGTCCTCGATCACTTTCGAGAGTTACTCGAAACCTATCGAGCGTCTTCGATCACTTTCGAGAGTTACTCGATAACTATCTAGCGTCCTCGATCAGTTTCGAGAGTTACTCGAAAACTATCGAGCGTCTTCGATCACTTTCGAGAGTCACTCGAAATCTATCGAGCGTTCTCAAACACTTTCGAGAGTTGATCGAAATCTATCGAGCTTCCTCGATCACTTTCGAGGGTTACGCGAAAACTATCGAGCGTCCTCGATCACTTTCGAGAGTTACTCGAAATCAATCGAGCGTCTTCGATCACCTTCGAGAGTTACTCGAAAACTATCGAGAGCCCTCGAACATTTTCGAGAGTTACTCGAAATCTATCGAGCGTTCTCGATCACTTTCGAGATTATTTGAAATCCATCGAGAGTCCTCGATAGCTTTCGAGAATTACTCGAATCCTATCGAGCGTCCTCGATCACTTTCGAAAGTTACTCGAAATCCATCGAGAGCCCTCGAACATTTTCGAGAGTTTCTCGAAATCTATCGTGCGTCCTCGATCACTTTCGAGAGTTACTCGAAATTTATCGAGTACCTCTATCATTTTTGAGAGGTAGCAGGAGACTCTTTTGTAGTATCGCGTTGCGTTGTCGGGATCTCCTGCCACCGTAAGGGCGAGTCTGCGGTAGGCAAGCAAGGATAGCTAACCACCTGACAAGTACCAGACCCTAGCGTACGGCGCGTCGCGTAATATGCCGGCCTCAAAGAACCATTAGACCACCATATTGTTACCTTGCTGGAGGGTAGGTTGTCATATGGGTACTGAGGCCCTGGCTTTGAGCAAGAGTTGGAAGGAATGGGGTGGTTTTTAGTTAGTAAGAGTTATAAGAGTCACTTCCTCAAGAGTCATTTGATGACTTTTTAACCACCCAACCAAAAGGGGATAATCGGTATTTATATAGTATGACAAAGAAAGAATAACAGCGCTCTCTGAAAAGCCTAACACATTTAGGGTGCGATCGTTAACATATATAGATAATTTTTATTTAAACGTACTCATTACATTTCTCATGCAATTCGTCAGAGGGACCAATTCTCTTGTAATATTTATACATATTTATTTAATACCTACTACTGAATTTACTGCAATTCTACAGACTGGTGTCTTTGGGTGGGAACCCATACCTACTGATTAATAGTGCTGACATGTATGTCAGCATATGACATTTATGATAGCTATTGTTACATCTAGGAAAGAAACCCGACAGAAGAATTCTTTGGAACAAGAGTATTAGCGTACAGTATTACCTCTATACTACGAAGCCACAATAAATATTCTGCTATGAAATATCTATGGAACTTGCTACCTCAAAGGGAATAGCAAAAGTACTTTACTTAATCTTTGAGAAACCTTACAAAACTAAAAGTTTACGAGGAATTCCTTCGTTTTAGTACACGTCCGCTACTCAGTAAACGGAATTCTTGAATAAATAAAACTTAATCAACAAGTTGTCTGTAAAATGTTGCTTTTATCTCTTGCCGAACAATGGGCCCGTATGATTTCGAGACCTGTATTCTGTTTGTAGTACAGTCAAAATGAAATACTTTGTTCCTATTATTTCGAAACAGGAATGGCTCAAGGACTTAACTTTTTAATTACGTCCGTTTCACCGTCGCTCCCACTCCTGCTAATACTACCTAACTTTAATTAATTAGTAAGATTTTTTTATGCAGAACTGTTTTATGTTTAAAATTCACCGAGACGAACTATTGGATCTGAGCCGTGAACTTTGACATGTTCGATTCCTGAATGGAAGTTAATTTAGGTCAACCTTTCAACATTGTCGAAGTTCTCTTGTCCAAGTTCTGTTCGCTGGCTCTTACGGCAGATCAGAGGGAAAGTTGTTGAATAAAGGAAACTTAATCAACAGGTCGCCAGTAAACCGTGTTACTCACGCCGCCTCGCCTCCTAACTGACACTCTTATCTTTCATGTTATTAACTTGTTGTTCTCATATACGCTTTATGGAAACATAGATTTCGTTTTGATCTCTCACTAGTTAGTGCCACTAGTTAGTTGTTTAGTTAGTGCCACTAAAATTGTATAATCTGTCTAACCGCCCATACTGATTTTTATGACAATGTACGTATGTATAGTTCGTATAAAACTCAATAATGGTGGGTCACACTATACACATTTTTCCTGTACGGTAAAATTAGAGGTATTAGATATCGGTTTAGAAAATCTTCCCTCATTCCCCTTAATCAAGACAAACGGTGAGTATTTCCTAATATTCCCACTTTACTCTTTTTTTTTACTCTTTACTTACTTTATTTTCAAACTAGCTTCTGCCCGCGACTTCGTATTCGCAGCCCCGTTTTCTCCCGTTTCCGTAAGATTTTCAGGATTTTTTCCGGCGTAAGAACCTTTTTCTGATTATAACAAACACAACAAAAAAGAGATCTGCCAAATTGGTCTAGCCGTTCTCAAGTTATGGCGTGACAACGGGAAACGGGTTTCATTTTTATATATATACATAGATACATGTGTTGTACATTTGTGAATACATACCTATACATCCGTTCCCTATTACAAGTATTCCACAATAGAAAGAGAGTGGGAGTACTGTGGAGTTTGTATTGTGCGCCGTGGAGGCCATGGATCACAATACCAAACTCCGGAGCAGTTAGGAGTTTGTTGGAGGCAAATGAAGTAATAATAGCTCACTTGACCCCGGGTTAGACTCGTGTAAAATCAAAACATGCATCATGAGTGAGTTGTAATATGCAACAAACGACCGGAGACAACTAATATGTGGTAGAGTCTCATTCGTTAATAAAGTTCCCCACACGTTGTCACGTCAAGATAAATTGAGGGTATAAAGGACGCGTGCACTCAGTAATGTGCTTGTTATTCCATCGCGATAACTCACTGCAGCACTGTTGCACTTGATACAAATCCATTGTATCAACGAGAACTTCCTTTAAATATTCCACTGATTTATATCACTAAGAGTATGTAAGAATCACGTTTTAGCAAATGTTCTGAGTGACAGGAATAGCTCATGATATGTTCTTTATTATTTATTTTCCTATGTGAACTATTCTGAATAAAAATAAATTTATTTCCAACTATTAGTGACGGACCTCAATACCGCATGCATTTGTTGCCATTGATAGTTGAATCCCCAGGGCATACATTTATCAAAAGCACCTGCATATGACGTGACCTGTCCGTGACGCTAAATAAACTCTTTCAGTTGTTTTTTTTTTAGTTTATTTCTGGTATAATACTATATCCAGTATTTGAATACGCATGCGTAACTTCAAACTACATTTCAAGTTTGCCTACGAATTCTTTTTTTATTAAACGTGGCAGTCCCGATGCAGAGCAAAGGAATAAATTTTACTAAAGGAAAAAATACGTAAAACTGAAACTAGTTTTTTAACCAAAGTCCATCTGAATGTGTAAAGTTTTGATAAGTTTTCTGCCAAAAAAAAATGTTTTAGTTTCGCGTCTGTAAAGTATTGCGACTAATTAGCACAAGCTTCTTACTGAACATGTTTTAAAGTGACCACTCCCACACTAATTATCATTCACAACTCCTAAAGAAGGTTCTTTCACAAAATATGAAAATATTACCTTCCAAGTAATCCTCGGATTCTACTCTTCACTTTTATTTTCCCTTCGCGACTGAGCTTAAAAGGAATCCGTTCTTTAAAACCCGTCTCAACATTCCTCTATCCTTTTCATGCTACCTCCGGGTGGGTCCCAAATAACGGCGGGAGGGGTTACCATCGGCGTCGAGACGACGATGAAGTACCTAGGACTCGTCCTCGACAGTCGGTGGAACTTCATAGAGCATTTCCAACGTTTGGCTCCAAAGTTGGAGAGGACGGGGGCTGCGTTCAAACGCATCCTCTCCAACCTCGGGGGGCCAAACGCCTCCTGCCGGAGGTTATACGCCGGGGTCGTGCGGTCCATGGCCCTCTACGGCGCCCCTGCGTGGGCGCCGAACATGCTGCGGCGTCCCGCTCGGACGCTGCTCATGTCACAGAGGGTCATGGCGATCCGAATGATCCGCGGATACCTCACGATCTCCGGGGAGTCGGCGAACCTCCTTGCCGGATTACCGCCGTGGGATCTGGAGGAGAAGGTGCTCGCGCGCGTATATCGCATGCGCGCGGACGCACGTCGCCGGGGCGAAACTGCGCTGCCGCGCCAGATAAGTGCGTGGCGGGATGAGCTCCAGCGCGATCTCATGGCGGAATGGCAGCAACGACTGTCGCAACCGAGGGCTGGGCTCGCTGCCATTGCAGCGGTAAGACCCCTCTTTGAGGAGTGGCTTGAGAGACGCTACGGCGTCCTCACCTACCGCCTGACGCAGGTCCTCACCGGACATGGAAGTTTCGGGAGGTACCTGTGTCTGATGGGGCGGGAGGAAACGCCCGGGTGACACGGTGGAACACACCGTAGCGGAATGCCCTGCGAGGGCTGAGCACCGCCGTGCCCTCAGGGAAGTGATCGGCGATGGCGACCTCTCGCGTCCGGGCCTAGTGCAGGCCATGATGCGGAGCGAGGGGGACTGGGATGCCGTCTCCTCCTTTTGCGAAGCAGTCATGCTAGCTAAGGAGGAGGCGGGACGCGTGAGGCAGCGAAGCGCTGCCTCCTCACAACCCAGCCATCGCGAAGGACACACCGGGCGTCGGGGATCGCGGGACGATCTCCGGCCACCGTAGGCGCGGGCCTGCGGACGGCGAGCATGGGTGGCTCCCCGTCCGACCAGAAACAGACCCGAGCGTACGGCGCGTCGCGTTCCGCGCGCGCCTCAAAGAGCCATCAGACCACCACAGATGGGGCCCAATAGGGCCGATGCCGATTCGGAGTCGCGGAGAACCTAACGGGTAACCGGGGCTCCGCCTCGACGTGCAGGCGAAGGAACGGGGTGGTTTTTAGTCAGTAAGAGTCTGACGCTCCCTTCCGCCTCACCCAGGCGGGAGCAGTCATTCGATGATTTTCCCCCCTTAAAAAAAAAAATCCTTTTCATGCTGTATCTAACAAACACACAGGTATTAAGTGAACATTCAAACACTTTCAGTGTGATTTAATTCTTTATTAACCTTTTTGGTTAAAAACAATAAACCATTTAATTGATTTCCTTGCAGATTTGGAGGTCAATAAAAGCAATCTTTATCATATTTTTTGTGTGTTAACACACCTCTCGGAACAACAATAGGTATGTGGATTATACAAAAAAAATAATCATTTTCATATTCTTCCCGATCGGGAATCAGTGCCGTGACACTAGCCTCCCAAACGCCCACATCAACAAATGTTCACATAATACAAAAGAATCTAATTTTACTTATTTCCGAAATGTTTATCACATAAAGTCTCGGCGCGCCGAAATTTCAGAGTAAATCCTCAATTTATTTGTCGACAACATTGAAAATTATAAAGGCAACGAAACAGCCACTTTAAGAGTCAGTGACGCGAAACCAAATGCGGACCAGTTTGCGGCATACACGCGGTCGCACGTTTCCGACGAATTTAGACGTTGTTTTCTAGTGAACAAAATTCATTTTGCCATGCATGAAACCGTGGCGACCGCGTGGCCACCGCGTCGCGTCGCGTCGGTCGCACGATAGCTTTGGCGTCGACGTCATGGTACGTCCCTGATCAATATGAAAGTGTTATACACAAGTATAATGTGGTTATACTACGGCGAGTACAAGGTCAAGAGTTCAACTCCAATGAATGAAGAACGTCACAATAACGCTAACGTGAACGTTTCAGTTTACGTTACGTTCGTGTTACGTGCATGTTGCTTGAATTACTGAAATTGAAGCGTTAATCGATCGTTCGTTGCTACGGTTGTTAAGAGGTGTAGTTCGATGCTTGTGTTCAAAACTACGTAAACTACATTAATTAAGTTCGGTTCGTACCTATTTATTACGGTAACTTTTAGTTTTTGGATATAAAAGAAAGCAATACAAATACTTACTACAGTCATTAACCTTTTAAACGATTTAATTCAAGTCTGAGAGATAATGTTTTCTGTTCTAAGTCAAAGTCAAAGCACTTATTTCAATTATTCCTTATTTAGGCATTAAACGTCAAACATTTAATAACCACTACTGTAAACTTTTATTTATGTCCTATTGTCCGTGTCTCAATTATACACGTTAAGTTACAAAGTCAAGTTCGTCCAAGCGAACCACTCCGTACAAATGTAGTTAAAAAATATGCAATGCATTTTTATATTCCACTATTTGGAACGGACATGACAAAGCTATGAAATAATAAAATGAATCCGAATGAAATGTCATGTTTTAATATTTAAACATGTATTTTTGATATTACCTACCGGCCCGCCCGCGCTCGGGACGGAACACTGTTCGAACAATGAATGGTTTTTGTAAATCGGAATATACAGTACATTCGTACAAAGATTAATTAATTAAACGTACTTTTATAATATTCTCGGACATTTCAACTATGCACGTAATATTAAAGACATCAAAAATATGACAATAATATGAAAAATAATTTTAAATGCCTAATTATATTGTAGTCTGTTTTCTTCTGAAATGATAGGTGGTCCTTTCTAGGTACTACTGACTGTTTCTATTGTGTTAGACTACACTTCTGAAAGTTTAAAGAATAAAATAGTCATTAAAAATAAATAATTTTAAAAACGTCCAACCGTTATAGCTGAAGTTCTGCAAAGAGACATGTTCATTTGAACTCAAACAAAGAAGTAACACAGTAAAAATATTTGGACAAGGTAGAACATTTTATTGTAAGTACACAGAAGCTGAATTATTAAATTCTCAATGCTCATTCAGTACTATCTACGGTATTCTTAATAAAATAAACGAACAAAGTGCATGCCTAAAATAAATGAAATTTAAAACTTTTTTAATACTCGCTTAGTGTTGTAAACACACTGGCTGTACAATAAGAGAACAATGATCATCGTTCCACTGCAGCACATTTGCACAACGGAATAAAAAGCTCAAAGCAGCGGAGTGATGCAGCGGAATGAACATTTTGAATGTTGCGCTCCGATAGCTGGTTACCGGCTGCATTGTGAGCTCGTCCCTACCACACGTATCCGAAAATTTCTCCTCTGACTCCAATACAGAGGACTGAACAAAGGTACTCCCAGCTCGCAATACAACAATGCACAATGCATTCAGCCACAGCACACTATGCAACTTTTAAAAGTCTGGTGCTTGAAACCAATTTGACCTCCATAGAAACAACGCTTTAGAACAAACTAGCTTTACATTTCCCGAATTTCTCCTTTTCACATTTGCATTCAGTAAATAGAAGTTGCACATTATTTAACAGTTACTGAAATTAAGTCAACATTTCATTCTGTTGCGAACAGTGTTCCTGTACTTCTATCGAGTATTTGATAGATCGATCGATATCATAAATTTTATATTTTATTTTATCGAACTTAGTATGGTACTCGCATGGTACTCGTATGTGCGAAAAAGTTCAGTGATTGCTCTCACTGGCAGTTATGAACAATACTTTTCAATTCATAAAAAACATAACAGTGCAGTACGTACACTTTAAAAAATGTAGTACATTATTCAGTACACAGTAAGAGGGTGCACAAACCAGGCCTATAGATAGATACACAATAGGTAATTAGTGTGGAGCTGGCAACGATAGTTCGTTACGTAAAATTGGACAGCCGTCTGATTATTTCTGTAGTAAACGAGCCAGTGCTTTTATTCCCGTTGAAACATATTTTAATTAACTCCCATGTCATGTTTCATATTACAGTTTCATTCATATCTGTATAGTATAAATGGTAAAGTAAACATTTCTGTGTTCCATATGTATACAACAACAGTGGTTTTTGTGAATATAATCCGGATTAGCGGATAAAATCTACAATCCATTTTATCTTTGAAATGGCTTTCGTTTGAGCACCGAATGAAAACGTTAATAAAATGTAACTAGCTATCCGCATTCTCATGGTTTTATTTTTAAACTTTCATGTCAAATGAAAAAGCATTACGAAATGAATTTTTAAAAACTGCGGCAATGCGCTTTGTTTTACAATAAATAGTACTAAACTTAGTTTTTTGCTAACAATACGGAGACCGTCAATAGAAACCTGTACTACAATTTCTTTGTTCTAGTAACTCAAGAGAATAAATTACATTTCTACTTAATTACTTAATAAGAACTACTTATAAATAAATAACCTTTTCTTTAAAATATAGAGTACTAGCTTCTGCCCGCGACTTCACATTTTCTCCAGTTCCCGTAGAATGTTCAGGATATTTTCTGTCTTAAGAACCTTCTCCTAATAATTACAAATACAACAAAAAAATAATAAGTGAAATCGGTCCAGCCAATCACGCTTTATGCCGTGACTAATGGAAAAGGGGATTCATTTTATATTTATTTATTTATTTTTATTTACACTTTTTGTAGATATACAACGGCGGACTTAATGCCTAGTGGCATTCTCTAACAGTCAACCTTAGGGTGGTGCAGAGAGATACAATAGTAGGTGTAAGCGTTTAACACTTATTAGAGTGACACAACAATTAACATTAACATTAACATCATATATAATTATACATATCACACAATATATCCTAATTAAATATAATGAAGAAGTATTAAAATATATACGTAATGCAAAACGTACAGTAGACAAATAAGTGTGGGACATATATAGAAGATTATAAATTATTCAGAAAACGATACAACTCTCGCTACATCGTTCAGCAAATATATCTCTATAACCGAACACTGAAATAGCATCACCATCAAATCGGCCAATGCAAGGTTCGGTTATATCAAATAGAAATTTTAGACCGACACCGGCAATGAATGACAAAGGACTAGTGTTTGATAGTCACCTGCACAATGAAGACCGCAAACTACCATGGATGTCGCTCCAAATACCTATTTTGAAAGAGACGAACATCATGTGACTGACAAATAGGCAATCAAAATCACAATAGTCCAGCGAACATTGCATTATTGACTAAGTGCACCCCTTATTGACTTCTGACAATTGAATGACAATAGCACTTCGTCGACCGAATTGCAGCAACCACTTGAAGAATGTTCTAGCAGTCTATAAAGAGAAATCGTGATGAATATTAATAGAACTTTTATTATGCAAATTTATTCATACGTTCTATATTGAGAACACTGTAATGTATTTTTATGATCTGTAGTATATTAAGTAGTAAATATATAAATATTAGGTTTACTCAACATCTCTTAAATCAGCTAATGAAGGTGAATGACACCTTCGGATATTCCCGTAATAGTTATTTCGTAGTCTTCTTTTAGCTATTGCAACAGAAATTAATTCTACTTTATTTTAATAAAATAATTTTTGTCCTTATGATTTGACATAATTAGGGTGCTCTAGAATAGGAGGCAAATGAGCAGATGGATCACCTGATGGTAAGCGATCAGCGCCGCCCATGGACACCAGAGGAGCTACCGATGCGTTGCCGGCCTTTTAAAAAGGAATAAGGTTCAGAATGAAAGTGTACTGTCATCACACTATCATATAAATGCCTCATAGGTATGGTAAGCTATTTTAACAAAAAGTATAAAACAAATAATCAATTCTAATGGTTTACCTACAACAACATAATACACGAGACTAACTATTGCAGCATTGAGGTTTAATAGACCGTGTGAACTTTGGCATGAGGTGGACCAAGCAAGACCACTTGACTCCGGCAATTAAGTCAATTATATATTAAGTTGTCTATGTGGCAACAGTTTGTCCAATACAAAACGACATTTCAATCTCTCATCTCAATAGCCTCTGAATGGCCAATCAAACGATATGCATACCGCACCATATCTCTGGGTTATATGTCAATAGAATAGTAAATTGGTTACAGCACCGTCCATTTCAATTCCATACAGAATACCATTCAATTACTGGTTGAAACTGAATAATATTGCTGGGTACACACTATGTGCAACCAAGAATATCGAGTGTGGCAAGGGATGTTTCTACCAGTGATACGAAGGTTAAGTTGTTGTTTGATCTACCTACACTGTTCCCACTGTTTGTGTTACTGTGCGCTTTTGTATATACATAAGACCACGCGATTTAAATAAATGATGTGTTAGAACTAATTTTTTAGCAACACTATCTTCTGCCCGCGATTTCGTACGCGCAATCCCATCTTCTCCCGTTTCCGTAGGATTTTCTGGATTATTTCTGTCTGAAGAACCTTCTCGGAATAATAACAAATACAACAAAAAAAGAATTAGTGAAATCGGTCCAGCCGTTCACGTGTGATGCCGTGATCAAGGGAAAAAGGCACTAATTTTTATACATATATAGCAACATATACCTCTATATGTTTCTAATAAAAATCATAATTAAGCAACTAAGATCCTTATTCTATTCATCTTTGTCTGAATTACCGTACAATTGTGTATATCAAGTAAAAGCTCTCCGCGAAGTAGTACCGGGCGCTAATGACGAAATCTCAAGGATACTTACATCCACTCCGCAGTATGATTACAAGATATTATCCTCTCGAGCGCATTGTGTCTCAGACCTGTATTCATAAGCATTAGGGCTTGGATTTGTTTAGAATTTTCGTTTACCATCAACCTTTTGGAATGTCATTTATTTATTCTCTATCAGATTTGATTAGAGGCGCACAATTTCTGGGTATTTAGGTCGTCAAATTAATAATAAAGGACCAAAACGAATAAGTCGTGACTTTTGTTTGGATTGTAAACTTTACTGCAAAGATATTTACAAAATTGCATTGGCTTTATCTTGATTTGAACTCAGCTTTGCTTTTATATGTATTGAAATGTGAATTTCAGTTTGTTGCTGAAGAGAATTACTTAGAATGCGCTATTAGAGTTTCTGTTATGAGTAGCTATCGTCGATTTGGATGTTACCTATTTGTACATTACAGATAATTTTATCGTTTTGTATTTTTTTATGCACAAATATTATAAACTAGCTACTTCCGCGCAGTTTCACACGCTCTGCTCAGCTCCTATTGATCGTAGTGTGATGTTTTATAACCTACAGCCATTCTTGATAAATGCGCTATCCAACACAAAAAGAATTATTCAAATCAGTCTTGTATTTACGGAGATTAGAGAAACAAACTCTTTCGCTTTATATAATAGTATAAGATATGTATGTCAGTTATTAACGTGAAATTAAGGAATACAAATTGATCTCCCCACAGAGTCAAAGACACACTCGGTGACATTCCCTTTCCTAAAAACCTTGCACACGACGAGCACGAGGCCCCAGTTCCTGGTAAAAACAATCAGAAACTGTGAACTGTGACAGGCAACAACGGATATTGCAATGGACTGCCCTACAAGCTACAACTTCAGTACAAGTTTCCGTTTACACTCTCGTGTTATTTCAAAAGGAACTTAGAAACACAACATTGTAACTTAGCTTATAAAGACTTGCTATGTAGATGGATTAATAAATATATTAACATACATACATTACTTCACGCCTGTCACAGACACTATGGAACGCCAATTACTACGATTCCTACATACCTCTTTCGCTTCGTCAACAGTCATCAATCTTTTCATGCATGCTCGTCGGTTAAGCGTACTTTTAGTTTACATAGATACAAAATTATATGGTAGGAACGTAGTATGAAAATAACGGAAAAATTGGCATTAGATCTTAACTGAACTAAACAATCAATTCTCACTAATATTTTAAATACGTAAATGTGTTCAGGTACGTTGCAACAAGCCGGGTGATTTTATAGTATCAAAATTCCGTGTTAAATTGAAGTATAGAGGTATACTGTATTTTATTCAAACATTTGACTACGTATATCTATAACACGGCTTGTTTCTGTATCTCAATATGATCTTAACAAAAGTAGCAATTGGTTAGAAAAAGACATGTATAGACTTTTTTCAATTACAAATAAGTACTCACAGTATAAGTTCAAATTCTTTAAAAAAATAACTATTGGTAACTTTTTTGTCAAGTGCTTGTAATTCCAAAACCACCAATCCTATTTTTGATCCGATCCGAACAAACATTGGGGTGCTATAGCCACACATACCTACAAACAATCAGACCGAAAAACAAAATTATAACACCCCTATTTAATTATGGGAGAGCCATGCTTCGACATGATACCACGGCCTCACAAAAAACCGACGTGAAACAACGCTTGCGTTGTATTTCGTCGTGTGAGTGAGGTTACCGGAGACCCAATTACCCCACCCCCCCCTCCCTTCCCCAATCACCCTAATCCCTGAATTCCCAACAATCCTCAAATTGTCAATCCCCAAACGGCTGGTAATGCCTCTGGTGTCCATGGGCGACGCCGATTGCTTACCATCAGGTAATCCGGTCTGCTCATTTAACCACTTCTCCCATAAAAAAGTCGCGGAGAACCTACACGGGTTACCTAAGCTCCGGTTGGACGCACAGGAGAAGGAACAGGGTGGTTTTTAGTCAGTAAGAGTCTGACACTCCCTCCCGCCTCACCGCCTGGGTGAGGCGAGAGGGAGTGGGAGCAGTCATTCGATGATTTTCCCGGGTTAAAAAAACCCCATTTTTCTTTATTTTAATAATTGTTCGAATCGGAAATTCGGAATCGGTTAAATGATATATAAAAACCTTCTCCTAAGTGTGTTAAATACTTTACTGAATACCGCATCAAAATCGGTTTAGCCCATCGGGAGATAACCAGAAACATACGTTCATACAGGTCAAAGTAAACCTCCATTTATTTCATTTTTTTTCAAAGTCAAAGTCAAAATCATTTATTTCAATTAGACCAGGATGGCACTTTTGAACGTCAAACAACAAAAATTTATAAGTGAAGCTAGTTGCTCATTCCAAGGCGTACATTCCTATGGAGAAGAACGAGCAAGAAACTCCATAGGTTACTCTTTTTCAATCAGGTTTACAATACAATTCTCTAATTACATAGTTTTATTGGTTCGATTATGTGAGAACAATGAAACAAAACAAACAACAAACAATTTTGAAGTCGGTTACAAATTACAAAGTTGTATCAAAATATTGCACACTATATTAATTCACAAGTACCATGTCTTGAGACCTCAATATTCCAGTGGCAGGTATCTTAGATGTTAAAGTGACAATACAGTGGAGAACTCGGTCAGAGCTTGACACGGAAATTGTGTTCCCATTTGCGACACTCGCCAAGTATTTGGCTTTGAAACTAAGATGGCGACCTTCGATGAACATTTAATATAATTTACATGTAGATAATTTTAGTATTAGGTAAGACTTTTAACAGCAATTTTGGAGTATTTCCGTTTGATCGCTTATTTTTTGTATATTATCTAATTATCATTTTTTTTCTTTCTTTTATTATAAATACCATTTATTGAATGTCAAAATAATACTTGTCAATGTCAAATGAAGTGCATTCATACGTTTAATGATGATTCGATGAATAGAGATTAATAAAAATGGTTGAATATCGTTGGTGCCTAAGAAAGAGGTGGTCTAGTTATTCAAACAGGATTACTATATTTTTAATTAATTTTGAATGACATAAATTTTTTGGACGAGCCATATTATGACGGCATAGTAGAACATATTTATAGGCTTCTCTTCTTGCGAGTAATTAAACTTTTTAAATCTTTATTTTAGAAGTAATTTTTTTTCCGGGTAACGGCACTTACAAAAATAATGTTAAACACTCTCCCTCTTATTATTAAACCTAGATTAGAGTAAGAATAACTTTACTCCATGTTTTAAGCTCAGAATAGTCAAATTCGGTTTTAATAAACGAGGAGTAAGGTAAGACTAAGCTATTCCAGTGTTAGTCTAAGTGTAACCCAGTGTAAATATATGAAACTGATTGACAATAGTCACTAATTCGACAGATAAATCTAATCAGAAAAAAATATTCTAATCAATTTTTCGGTGATATTTTTTCTGGACCGAATCGTACCTTTTCCACGATAGTAAAACTAACTAGTATTTCTATAAATAGTGTGGAAATACTATTTCTATAAATACCTATTTTAAAATCATTAGTTTTAGTTTAGGACTTCGTTTATATATCAATATTTTCTTAATTTTATGTTTTAAGTACAGAGAAGCGTGCATGTTGTAACTCTTTTACATGTCTTCTTATGGTTGTTTCAGGTCAACTGCATGAAGCACGAGTACTCGAACAACTGGTCCATTATACGGGAATAAACACTGAGATCTAAAGTTGTGGGTAACTAATACCTAAAATTACTAATCATAGAAATCTGAAATACATTTAACTATTTTCATAAAGAGGTAAGTATTTCTAAAAGCGTATGGAATGACGATTATCTTCAGACGACTTTCCTCAAAATGTACAAATATCTATGCATGAACATAGTCTTTGACAAAAACCTGGACCATACTGCAATAGAAACAAAAATATAAACTAAAGGCCTACTTCCTTTACAAAGACAATAAATGCTTTAGCATTTTTCTCTAAGCTCAATATTAAACTTAACGTAACTATTAAAGACTATGCTATGCATGCATTAACCTCAATAATATATTCAAAACGCAAATATTATTGAGGTTAATGGATAACAATAAAAATTTCCATTTTAGCTTAATTAGACTTTTATGACAATACCCCATTTTAACACATGCATAAAGCGTATATTTTGTGGTTATGCATTTACTGTCTAAACACGTTACTGTAGTTAATGATGTATTATTCTATTACTAATAAAAATTATAATCATTCGTCCGATCTTCACAAAGACTACCTCAAGACTATGCCTTTCAAGTACTTTGTACTGATTTATAAAACTAGCTTTGTATCTGTATTAGATATGCTATTTTTTAAAAATTACTGTTCTTGTAGTCAATATCTTATACACTATAAGCACGCAACTGAGATTATATAAATGTGCATTTTATATTGTAGCCATTTACTTAAAGAAAATTTTAATATAACTATACTATAACAATAATAATCGTATGTGTAGCACAATTATATATAAATAATTAAACTATTTAAGTATATATATTTACTGTTACGCTTATTGTCTGCTAACTATGGTATGAGATGACAATTAATATTATTATATTAATATATTCGTCAAATAAACATATACCAGTAGTCAACCAAGGTATAGTCGTTTGATTTAATATAATCTATATCTAATAGCCTTGTAGTTCTAGTGATTGAATACTTTAATTGAAGACTAAACAATCTTGAGATAGATCCTCGGTTGAAGGACGAACATAAAAATTAGTACGAAAAATTCAATAATAAGTGACAAGACAAGCAGAACTGCGAGCTCTAATAGAAAGTTCAGATCTCTCTGGTTATCTTTTTGTTTTCATGGGTTATGTGAAAAATAGGCAGATAGATCAGCTGATGGCAGGTGAGGAGCACCACTCCTAGGCCCCACTAGACCCGCAACAACAGAGGAGTTACAAGTAAGTACTTTACCGGACTTTTAAAAGCTACTTTAGTGAAATATATGTACCCTCTAGGATTATTTGGACATCCCAAATTATCTTAGAGAGTACCTATATATACTGATAAAGAAAAACATCGTGAGAAAACCTAGGCTTATGATTTGTAATTATAAGTGGCGATTGAAGCTCAAACCTTCTCCGTCCGAGAAGAAGATTTTAGTCAAGTGGCCACTAAGCCAACAGTCTATGCTGTTGATGTAAATGTGATGTTGTGGGTATTATAATATTTATTGTAGGTATATTTGGCAGGTAACTATAATGTTTTCTCTCGCCTTAGGTTAAGGAAGACGGAGTCAAACTCTTACTTACAAGAACCCACCCCGTTCCTACTCGTGCTTTCAGCCGGAGTCCTGTACCCCACGAGGTCTTTATTAGTGTGGTTGTGCTTTAGTATGCTCTCTACTTAGGTACTATATATATATAACGACTATTCTTAGATTTCCTCGTATATTTTAATTGAACCTTTTATGTTTATTTATTTATTTATTTATTTTATTTATTTATTTATTTATTACACCCTGGAGGACTTACAGCTAAAATTACATAAAAATAGAAGTCAACATAAACTACTGAAAGCCAATTACAAGTCCTCACGTATAGTGACAGACTTAAATTTGATAGGTGAGCATATCAAAATTTTCGCAGTGGTTACAGCTTATTAAAATTGTACAGTTTATTATACCAGTTAATTGCAAGGATCAACTAGAAACTAGTATTAACTACAACAACATGTTTTTAAAGTTCTCTTGTAATTATCTTTTCTCATAATACCTAACGGTCAATATATTAAAGAAGTTTATGTTTCCTGAGTGAAATATTACCTCTATAAACAGTTAAACTTCTTGTCAGATGTTCCCTTAATACTTTGTATGAACCATGCTAGTTAACCCAGTGTCTTACACTCGAATACTGAAAGGTTACTCAATTTTAAGTTTTGTGTAGTATGTGAACTTGTATTGTAAACGCATCCACGATACAGGAGAAAATCCTAGTGTTTAGTTCAGTATTCCAACGGGTCAATGTTAAAAAAAAAAGTTTTACTCAAATATCGTGCCTTCCTTGTCATTGTAAAAAGAATTAATAGCGACAGAAAGATTTAAGTGCGAAATTGAGTGGTGTTTGAGTATATTAGCGTTGGCTACCCTGTTCATTTCAGACCTACCAAGAAAATTGTTAGTTAGTTCATCTCAGGCTTTAAATTACTAGATTAACTTCTTCCAGAAGGACTCAAGTCCGACCATCCTTTAATTAGAGAGAACAGAGATATTTTGTATATATTTTCTCTCTTTCTGATATACCTCTATGAAAGACTATAAACTGGGTCTCTTCTGACCTATCTGAGAAGTGCAATTGAACAGATGCTGCTGCCTCCACTGCCAAGATCATTATATGATGCCTGTCCCGCGACAGCCTCAATCAAAGAAAGTCCTGTACCAGTACCTTGGATACTGTAGGTGGACAATTTTACTGAGTTCCTTTGCTAGATGTAACGGATTTATTGTCCGGTTCAACCAAACAGTAAAATTGAAAAATTCTGTTATGAAATTTTTTTGAAAATTAAATTTTCTTATCGCGCTCGGGTCACGGAATTTTGGTTGAGTACTGGCCTTTTTGGTTGAGTACTGACCTTTTTGGTTGAGTACTGGCCTTTTTGGTTGAGTACTGGCCTTTTTGGTTGAGTACTGGCCTTTTTGGTTGAGTACTGGCCTTTTTGGTTGAGTACTGGCCTTTTTGGTTGAGTACTGGCCTTTTTGGTTGAGTACTGGCCTTTTTGGTTGAGTACTGGCCTTTTTGCACAGTGTACATCGTTCTGTATTTTTTAAAATATTTTTCTTGTTTTTTTTTTGTTTCATTTATGTGACGATGCTAAAAAGCTGTTATTCTTCCTTTCTTTAGATAAAGTACTTCCCCTTAATATGGCATTGCCACGGCCCTGTACCTCTATATTACTTTCCAATATGTAGAAATTTTGTGTATGGATTGTCCTAGCTGTTTAGCTGTAGACCATATATTCTCAGAAAGTAGATCTAATTAAAATCAAAGATATACAATTCTGAATGTTTACCTTATTTGTTCTTGATTATTGTGCCGTTTTTCAAATCATTTAATTTTAATTTTCTTTACGAAAAAGTTGAATCTTTATTTCATATTTGAAACTATGATACGACAGGCTACTAAACTTTAATAATAATAAGTAATTAAAACAAGTAATTATAATTTACACATTATAAAATGTCCGATCAGAATTAATTTTAAAATAAAACATAAGCGCTGGTCATAGAGGTATAATTAAAAGCAAAACGAAATCCAATAAAAGATAAAACGTTTAAGATTTGGCGATAAACCTTTAACACGCAAAACATTCGATTTATCAAAGTGTGGATACGTCAACCACTTTTATATTATTTTACGCTGTTCAAATTGATCCCATTAACACATTATATTTTAAATGAACCCTCAAACCGTCGCGATTGAACGCATTATAATAATATCATTATTTTACATCGAGAGTCTGTCATCGGTATTAATTTCTTTTGAATAATTCCTACATATTTAATTTTTATCCGATTGTTCTGTGCTTTTATCATAAACGAGTATTCTCATTATTGTGTAAATTAATTTGAAATGTAGTTAAGGTTTTCACTGAAGCTATGTGTGCAATATTTACTTAGAATAGTAAAATAAAACGAAAGATGAAATGTTACTTTCTACGCAAACTTATACTACATAAAAGCGCAAGCTGGCTCTAGCTTTGGGTACTCACTTCTTAAACACCCAATTTAATGTGGTATTTGTCGATAATAACAATTGTTTTGTATGAAACTACAGTCAAAATGCTTCTAGTCATATGTTCCGAATTCTGTTCCATACGTTAGTAAATTTGGTTCAACAGACAATAAAAAATGTAAAAGGAGTGCAAACGCATGTTGTACACAAAATACAATAGAATCACAAAGAATTCGCTTAACAATTCGCAAAACAGACACTGTGAAATAATACTGTTTAAATTAAATAAAAGAAACGAAGCAAAACGTAAATAAAGAGGTTATGTTGACAACCCTCTTGCACCTTGAACGAAGCCCCAGTATTATGGAATAAGCCTCGACTGTTTCGAATTAAAATAACAAGCGACCAAGTTTCCTGTTATTGTGTTTTTTATAAAGTTTTCTGTTTACTTTATTAGTTACCTTTTGTTTTATTGTTTTCGGCTTCACTATAAAACGCTGAGTTGTTCCAATATTCCATTGAAACAACATTCCGTCAGCGCTTCGCTGGAATACAAAATATTCCGGATTGTTTGCGCCAGTCGCGAGTGCGCGCGACTGTCAAACTTTTGTTTGCGTGAGCTAGTTTCCCAAACTTCCGGTAAATGCCGTTTTTTTTGCCGTTTCAACTTGCATGTATTGGAAAGTGTTCTTGATGAACTTACCTGAGTTTCACGGTGCCCCCATGAGTTAACAGGTGGCGTTCGCAACAAGTTCAAATGAGTGCGTTCCACAGGTCGCGGGCGTGCGACAACGGCGACGGTTCTGAGTAGACACGCGGGTGGGTGACCGCGGGACGCACGCGCGGTTATATCCCTCCCCCTATCGATCGTCAAAGTATGCCTAAGGCGCGGTATTTACTAATGCAGACAACTGCCGAATACAGTTCCCCCTCATAACACTTTTCCCTAATTCAGAGAAACCAGAGTCCCACACGGCAGGACGCACGAGAGCGCAAGCCGGAGGGCGCGGCCCACCGCACTCGTGCCGCGCCACTGGCGAGCCGCGGAACTGCGCAGGACAGCGCACGCTTTAATAATAAAAACAACTCTAACTTCCATCACAACCTCCTCCAATAAAATACAACCAATTTATTGCGACCTGTGGAACCACCGACTAAATTCTCCAGCGAAATTTTTACTATAAATCCAATAAATCAAAATTTTACCAAAATATTACGCAGCTAATGAATATTCATTAAACAAAAAAAATATAGAATAACCTTCAAGTGTTTTTAAATTAATCCAAAAAATATTAATAAAATAAATTGAATATTTAATTATTATTTTATGTTTTTTTTATTTACATCCCAAACAACAACAACGTGAGTACATGTATTTAATATTATAATATAAAATAATAAAAAAAATAACATAAAAAAGAATAATCAGAAATAAAAATCCATAGAAAGTTCATAGAACCGGCTTAAAGACGAATCAAAACCGGCGCGGAGTTGCCAAGACACCGACACCACGCACGCCGTATTCTGTTTCCCGCCAACCGGCGCGCGGCCGGCTACATACTAACTTCGAACTGGACGCTGTACAATACTCTGCCAAAATAACCCCCACTCGCATCATAACCACAGGTATAATAATTACACACCTGTGGAGCCCATATCAAATATTAAAACAAACTAAAACAAAGACAAAATAAGGAACGCGTTCCTAAACAGAAAGTGTTGGGAAATCACCCCTCACTCGTATTTATTTACCCCTACGTCACAAAAACAAGCATCAATCGACAGTCCCCTATCCAACAAAAATCAGCTGATCTTCCCCTTTTTCCAATTCCGCAATTCTAAACTCTATAGCTATAACGGTACGGTTTAAGTTTAGATTTTTAATCATTTTAAGAAATTAATTCACTAGGCCGATCGCTAGGCTGACCGAAAGCGAAGAGCTACATTCACACAATCAAAACGTAATTTGTAGTATCATAGATAAAACATCACGCCTTTTTTCTTCAAAGAGGTAGGCAGAGGACTAGATATACTTATAACAAATTATTCTCCTCTTACAGTACCTCTAGAATGATTCCCAGCTTATTCCAAATTTTGGAAGTCAAACCCCAATTCCTTAATTTGCATTATTGCAGTCCCGTTTGCGATTACTCGTTCAATGGAGCCAAATAATGTCGAATAAAAACTGAACAGCCAAAGTTTTGAATTTTGATTTGCCAATTGCTAACTGTAGGAGAAACGAGATCTTTAAAGTGTTTAATTTAATTATTTATTGTTATTGCTTGTTAGCAATGAAAATTTTTCTGTACATATGGTTGTTTCATTATTCCTAAGTTACATTAATAGTCTATGTAAGTCTGACTGCCTCGTTGGCCGAGTGGTCGCAAGTGTGACTGCTGGGCAAGGCAATTTTCGATTCATTCGAAGAAATTCTCAGTGGTAGCACGAATGGCAATAGGCTCTCCCCGTATTACATGGGACTCATAATATACCTCTAAATAGTGAAAAGTGGATGTTACATTGTACAGTGGCTTTAAGTGCCATGATGTGCACCCCTGCCTATGTGTAAGTGAATCAATGTTGCATTTGAAAATTGGTTGCCAAGGTACATCCAAACGTTTCGCTTATCTAAAAGATATCAACGCTCGCTATCACTTCGCAAGTGCATTTTATTTTATTAAAAGATTATATTTATTTGTAGTAAAACATTACTATTCAAGATCCTATTACAAGGTCTTATTAACTGTACAAAGTGTATTTCATCGTCACCCAAATGAATGTAAGTGCATTTGACGATCATGAGCTTCGGGTTTCATTCCCGGGTCATTATTATTGAGTAATAGGCTTTTTAGATATAAATATGGAGTCTACAATTGGATTATAGTGCTTAGTATTTTTTAAGGGGGGAAAATCATGACTGACTGACAAATAACTGCTCCCGCCTGGGTGAGGCGAGAGGGAGTGTCAGACTGTTACTGACTAAAAACCACTCCGTTCCTACTCCTGCCGGAGCCGGAGCCCCAGAAACCCGTTTAGTTTTCCGCGGCTCCATATCGGCATCAGCCCTGATGTAGATTATGGATTGACTACACGGTTGGTGCTGTGCCTGGGCAACCGGTTGCCGTGCAACGTGTTGCGGGTTCGATTCCCGCACGGAACCACACTTTGTGATCCACAAGTTGTTGTTTCGGGTCTGGTTGTGATGTGTATGTAAAGATATGTCATAATTCGTGTGCTTATTCCAAATAATTTCAATTGGAATTTCATAAAATCGTATCAGTTTACTACAGTAAACTGAAACTATTGAATGATACATCATTCAATAGTATATTCATTATTTCCCAATTGAAAATATTATTCCTAAATCTCTAATACAAACACAACTAAATTCGACACAACTCAAAATAAGTCGTAGCCATTCAAATAATTATCAAGGTAAGTGGCCTACGCAGCCTACGAGTTGCTACGCCAGTGTAGACTCGACTGGTTGTATAGGTAGTGCTACGTAGCTACGTAGCTACGCGACCCTGAGCGCACTGCTACGCAATATGAAGAGTGAATGACTTCATATAGTTTTACGCACCAAAATTAAAGATATATTACAAAAGTTTTACATAAACATAATATAGAAGTAATATCGTGGCTTGTAATCCCCAAAGAGACAGAGACAGACATATAATTTAAATAGAAAGATAAAGTTTATGTTGCTTAAAATATCTTATGATGTTGTAAGCGACTTTGATAATTGACTACCATCGTCATAATACCTTGGTCACACCCTTGAAGACCGATGTCAAACTATGTCTCATATAATGGAAGGTAAATCTAAAGCCTGTATTGAACACAATTCCAGGCTCCGTGCGATCACTGACACATTTGTTAAAAAACAAAAATATCCCAAAAGTCGTATAAAAATAAACACATAACATAACATCACGCCTTTTATCCTCGAAGAGGTAGGCAGCGGTGCACATTATGCCATTGTACCTTACAATGTAACACCCATTTTCACTATTTATGTTATGAGTCCCATGTAATAGGGGGTGAGCCTATTGCGATATATCGGGCACAGTTCCAGACTCCGTGCTACTACCGAGAATTTTTTTAAAAACCCAGTAATACTTTGCCCGACCCGGGAATCGAACCCGATACCCCTTGCCTGGCAGTCACACTTGCGACCACTCGGCCCACGAGGCAGTAAAAATAAACAGTTAAGTTATATTGATAAGTGCAGAATTCATTGTCGTTAGCTTGAGACAAGTCAGGTCTTAGTTTAGTGTCAATAGCTTCAAGTTTCCTTATAAAGTAATTATGTTGAATAATTAAACAATTTTGCACAGTACGGGTCCAATGCGAAACTTTCTCAAACGCAAGCGAAGCCTTGCAAGTTTGTTTGTTGAAACTCAGTTATTCTAGTGAGAATTTAGAAAATTATATTAATTACGAAATGGTTCTTTTCATTTAATTAATGAGACCTTTTTAAATTATAAGTTTCATGAGATATATTAAATTAATTATTACTTTTCGGCAAACAAACAGCTACTAGAAACAGTTACATTAGTAAGTCAAAACAATAGTTATACTCTTCTTATTTATGTCAAGTAGTCGAACTCTTTATTGCGAAAAAAAATGCTATAAAAGTTTATGGCATTTCAGCAAAATGCAAGATTTTCATTTATATCTCAATAATTTGTCTTCATTTATTTAATTTTCCTGATTTACTATACCTACCAACGTAAAATGGTCCTATTAATATTTATATTATGTATTATAACGGGCCAACGAATAAGACTAATAAAAAGAGCGAATTCTAGAAATACTAGCGGCATTTTTTTAGATAAATATATAGACATTTATTTGCATAAAACACGGTATACAAAGGTGGTAATAGTTACAATAGATCATCATGTTTTGCTTAACAAATAAAGCATGCAACTTATAACACACACACACATATCCCATTAACTCTACACTCCACATATTAACTCGTCGAGTACCGTCATTATAGACATAATTATAGAACAATAGGTTGCGGTCACCGGTGACCGCTTGGTGTTTGATAGTTTAAAATGAAATTAAATACCTAAAACAAATGTCGCGCTATAATAGACGAGTACTCGCCACGTCTACTAACAAGGAAATGCGATGTTACAATAAATGCACAATGTCATATTCCGCGAAGGGGTCAATTATCTATGAGACCCGTGTAATGCAATGGGTGCAGGGGTTCCATAATCTGACCGTTAACTATCAATTCTAAACACACCTGTAATACTATATCCGGGATTCGGCTCAATACATGACTAAGTTCAACAAACGATATAACGAGGAAATCTGTATGTTTTTTTTTCAAACTGTTATATACAATATAACCTGTTGTATGTTGACTGCACGGTTGGTGCGGTGGCTGGGCAACTGGCTGCCGTGCAACGTGTCGCGGGTTCGATTCCCGCACGGAACAACACTTTGTGTGATCCACAAATTGTTGTTTCGGGTCTGGGTGTCATGTGTATGTCAACTTGTATGTTTAGTAAACGCACCCACGACACAAGAGATAATCCTAGTGTGGGGCAAAATTAAAAAAAAACCTACCCGTAATTACCTCCTAACAACGGTCCGGACTGGTAACAGCTCTGTGGAACCACTTTCCGCCTGGTCAATGACAAAGACCAATTCAAAAAGTTGACTGCCAATCTTCAGTAATGAAGTGGCACCATAAGAAGAAGAAGAACGGTCGGAAAGTTGAAATTATAGTATCAACTAATAACAACCTATTTGGAATCAGCTAAGCTCAATCTAAAATAGAACTAATGTCAAAAATCTGCATCAAACCTAAAACGAAATAATATCGGTAATCACTAAGTAAGAAGCGAAAGCATTCGATTGCAGTGTAACATTCTCAAATATATTGACTGGTATGAATAAATAAACAAATAAATGTCTTCATCGATCATGAAGCGGGTACAAGTGTTTAACCTTGGCAATGAGCGGTTGCACTGCCATCGCCCGTCGAGACCTCGTCGCATTCAACTCAATTGAATCCAACTTGACATCAAATAGGTCAAGGGTACGATGTTACTTCGGTACAGTCGCGCAAAGGAAAATAGCTCTTATGAAAGATAATAATATGTTTTGTTTTTATCATTACATAGGTCCAGGGCAATAACCGTGTTTTGTTTGTTTTGAATGCAGTTATAGCGCGGTTGCTGGGCAACTCGATGTATCGCTACGTGGCATGAGTTCAAGCCTCATACGTACATATTCTTTGTTTTAAAATAAAGTGTAATAAAGTGTACGTGAATTTGTATCACGGCACAGAATAAAACTCTTTTTTCGTGGTTTTTAAAGTTGCCTCAATAATTAAACTTATGAATCACCAAAAATCGGAGGAGGTTCTCGAGTCGCATTCACATATATGTAAATTATAATAATACTAGCTGTTACCCGTGATTTCGTTCGCGTGCATCTATTCATATTTACATACATACATAACTTCACGCCTGTCTCCCATGGGGGTAGGCTGAGACTAAGGAACGCCAATTACTACGATTCTTACATACCTCTTTCGCTTCTTTAACAGTCATCATTCTTTTCATGCATGCTCGTCGGTTAAGGGTACTTTTAATTTGGCCCTTCTTTAATATATCGCCAATCTGGTCACTATATGTCCGTCTAGGGCGCCCTCTACCGACGGCCCCATTCATATCCGCTCTGTATACTTCCTTCGTTACTCTACTTTCATCCATCCTTTCTACATGTCCAAACCAGCGTAACATTCCCTTTTCAATCCTTGTCACTACATCATCTTTCAATCCACACCTTTCTCTAATAACACTATTTTTCACTCGATCACTCAATTTTAGTCCACACATACTTCTTAGGGCTCTCATTTCCACCGCATTAATCCTGCTTTCATGCTTCTTCTGCCACACCCATGATTCACTACCATACATAAGCGTTGGTGTCAATACACACTGCATTACAGCAAGTCGAGCTTTGCTGGATATTATTTTACTCGACATGACAGAGTGTAAAGCACCATTAACACTATTTCCCGCTTTCACTCTCCTTTCAATATCCCCGTCATACTTTCCATCTATTCATATTTCTTGTATTTATACTTTTTTGTCGCGACAAAGAGTTGATTGGCGAGCCGTATTTGAGGGCTAGTATGAAACGGAACGTTTATTGTCTACTCAAGATGTGGACTGCGGAATGTCTGTCAGTGTCATTAAAATTAAATTAATAAAACGAAATACTCTCCGTAATCCGAATTTTGCAGATATATGTTGTCGACTCGAAATCGATATTTTTATGTTTTATTGTTCAGCTAATGTTTCGATCGAGTCTACCAACGAAATTATTATTATAACTTCTGCAGTTCGTTGGCCGAGTGGTCGCAAGTGCTTTCTAGGCATTCGATTCCCGGATCGGGCAAAGTATTGTTGGGTTTTTAAAAAAACTCCCAGTAGTAGCACGGAGTCTAGCATTGTGGCATATGGCAATAGGCTAACCTCCTATTACATGGGGCTCATAACATAAATAGTGAAAAGTGGATGTTACCTACCCTTTCAGGAAAGAAAGGTGTGAATGTTATGATATAATATAAATTGTATTTATCAGTAAGTATATCAACTTAACTGTTGCTGTTTCCGCGGCGATCGAATTTAGAACTTCTAACTCTGTAGAAATGCGACTATTACGACGACCCGGAGACACACCGCCCACGAGTCTCATTACTATGAATTTTGTTTTTAACAACTGATAAGCTTAATGTTATGTTATTTTAAACTAATCCAGATTTCCGTTTGTTTTTTCATTTCTCCCGTGTCGTGAGTGCGTTTACAAACACACAGATGCGAAACAAAAACTTGGATCACATAAAGGGTTGTTCGGTGCGAGAAATGAATACGTTTACATTATTGCAGTTGCCAGTTGCTCAAACACTTCGCAAGCAGCGCTAACTAATATTGAGCTACTCAACATTTTGGTAACATTAGCAAATATGAATGTACGAGTAACTTATGCACCTATGTCGAAACTTGAATTTGTGTTTCAAAACGTACTCAATTAATATAATGTACCGGGGCGGCACTCAACACATCTAGGATTGATCAGTAATTGGCTTTGAGTACTATTTCTAGAACCCCATCCGCTCGCAACACTGGCCGACTAATAGCTTTGTGACTATTCATATGGAGCACTCGACCCGGGTATGACACGTGTAAAGAAAGAACAAAGAGAAATATTTCATACACCGACTATGAACTATGATACCTATACGATATTTGAAATTATGTATGATATATTACATATTGCCTCGTTGGCCGAATGGTCGCAAGTGCGACTGCCGGACAAGGGTCTCGAGTTCGATTCCCGGGTCGGGCAAAGTATTTTAGTAAAGTAACTAGGTTTTTAAAAAAATCTTAGTAGTAGCACGGAGTCTGGAAATGTGCCCGGTATATGGCAATAGACTCACCCGGCACCCTCTATTACATAGGACTCATAACATAAATAGTGAAAAGTGGGTGTTACTTCTGTGTGCACCTCTACCTACCTCCTCGGGAATAAAGGCGTGATGTTATATTATGTGTATGATATATTACATATTGCCTCGTTGGCCGAGTGGTCGCAAGTGCGACTGCCGGGCAGGGGTCTCGGGATCGATTCCCAGAAAGGGCAAAGTATTACTGGGTTCTTAAAAATCTCAGTAGTAGCACGGATTCTGGAAATATGCCCGGTATATGGCAAAAGGCTCACCCCCTATTACATGGGACTCATAACATAAATAGTGAAAAGTGGGTGTTACGTTGTACAATGGCATTAACTGCTATAATGTGCACCTCTGCCTACCCCTTCGGGGATAAAAAGGCGTGATGTTATGTTATGTATTACATATTATGATATGCGATTGTACAGTTAGCCCAATGACTGGGCCGGCTATGTATTGCGATTTTTTTAAGGGGGGAAATGATTCAATATTTTCTCCCGCCTGAGTGAGGTCAGCGCGAGTGTCAGGCTATAACTGACTTAAAACCACCCCTTTCCTACTCCTGCTCTTCGAACCGGAGTCCCGACAACCAGTTAA
Organism: Spodoptera picta; assembly: GCA_038387885.1. Taxonomy (NCBI): domain Eukaryota; kingdom Metazoa; phylum Arthropoda; class Insecta; order Lepidoptera; family Noctuidae; genus Spodoptera; species Spodoptera picta. The sequence continues at coordinate 2,769,618 of JAZHFQ010000105.1, forward strand.
GTCCGATGAGCATAACTCTTTAGTTATTTCAAAAATTGATGTTCTAAATCTGGCTAGGACGTTTTGTAGACGCACCCACCATAAGGGAGCACCATCCTACGGTAAAATTAAAAAAAACTTCATTTAGGAAAGGATAGAAATAAATATACCCATTTCCATCCTAATTACAATAACCAACTACAGTGTGCTGTAGAACCTTCTTAATTTGAACCTCGATCCCGAAATCTACTGACAAATGGGGGGTTATAACAAACTCTTTAAAAAAAGAAACTTTGCTTGTATAATGACATTTTTATGGTAGAAGCCGGTAAATGACCGACGCGACCATGGACACCTGGAGCACCAAGGGCTGTTATAATTAACAGTTATAATTAAGGTTCATCAAGAAACTTTTCTGACCGCTTTCAGTCAAACGTGTCCTTGACTTTCTACAGTATTAACGACACCCGCGTCAAGAGAAGGGTTGGTGACCACACAGCTCTAATATTTGTATATAATATTGGATGAATTTGATTCCAATATATTAACAGGCATATTGTTCTCATAATCGCCGAAGGCGGCGCCTTTATACTTGTTATTATACACAAAGATGATTACACTTAGTAATCATCCGACCGACCAGAAACAGACCCGAGCGTACGGCGCGTCGCGTTCCGCGCGCGCCTCAAAGAGCCATCAGACCACCACAGATGGGGCCCAATACGGCCGATGCCGATTCGGAGTCGCGGAGAACCTAACGGGTAACCGGGGCTCCGGCTCGACGTGCAGGAGAAGGAACGGGGTGGTTTTTAGTCAGTAAGAGTCTGACACTCCCTCCCGCCTCACCCAGGCGGGAGAAGTCATTCGATGATATTCCCCCCTTAAAAAAAAAAAAAAAAAAACCCCTTAAAGGTCAAAATTATAAACCTATCTTAATCATAAATGTCTGAATCAAAGTCGGGTTTTTATCGAAAGTCCATACAAATCTAAAGCCAAGAACAATTGGATACTTTCCTTAAACAAAAATAATTTATTTTGACTGTTCAATACAATAAAATATTAAAATATAATGACACTTTCATTAATAATATGATTATATGATTAATAAGATGATTTTAGGACCAACTTAGTTACCTCTATATAGTATTTTTCTAGCAAATTTTCAATCTCGTACAAAATTCATAGGAAACTGTCATTTTTGACAGTTCGAAAAAAGTATTGAATTTGACTAGTTAGCAAGTACCATTGAGATTGATTTATTTCTATGAGCAAATATCAATCTTCGTCTTTAATTTTAATTTGTTGAACTGCGAGTTGCAGTGCACTCTAACAACAGTTATGACAGTTTTTTGTCCTCACGGTGGGAATACCTCATTGGAGTATAATATTTTGTCATAAAGCAATTGGAAAATAAACTTAAAAGCATAAAAAAAGCAGAAACTGATGTTGGTTTGTCCCGATTACAAATAGAAAAGGACTAAAAAGTGTCGAGAAGTTAGTTTTGCAGTGCACCTAGCCTTCCGTAAAATAACAGGGATATTGTTTAATTTCCTATTTAACTCTAAAACAGTGACTTTTATTCGCGAATATGATATTTATTTAAGTATCTAATGTCTAACCCAGTATAATAATATACCTCTAACTTAAGTATCTAAGGTTTGTACCTTAGCCAACATATGTAATTTCGAACAATTATTTTCTTAGCGATCGTCATTGAACTCTCTTGAATGTTTGATAACAAAAATACCTTGTCTATTACTTCAGTCAATCTCGATGTTTCGGGGTTTAGCAGAACATTTATTATTTAATTTTAGTAAGCGCACAGTAATCTGTTATTTGCAAAAGCAATTAATTTTAAAGGTGAAATAAATATTCGCTTATTTGTTTCAAAGTAATTATTTTAATATGTAGTAGTTAGTAGTAAATAATATAGATAAGGGTATCCATTTTGTTTTTTTATTCGTTGCCCCACATTTGGATTTTCTCCTGTGTCGTTGGTGCGTTTACAAACATACAAGTTCACATACACATGACACATTTCATTCAGACCCAGAATAACAATTTGTGGATCAGACAAAGAGTTGCTCCGTGCGGGAACCGAACCTGCGACACGTTGCGCGGCAGCCGGTTGCCCAACCATTACACCAACCGTGTTGTCTTGGCTTGACTGGCGACATATCAAAGAAGGGCTGAATTAGAAGTACCCTTAACCGACGAGCATGCATGAAAAGACTGATGACTGATAATTGGTGTTCCACAGTCTCTGCCTACTGCCATGAGAGATAGGCGTGAGGTTATTTATATTTGTACGTTTACTAAATAATAGTCACGTCCTGACCGATTTAGGTCACGATGGCCAATCTTCAACAAAGGCTAGTCAACTGTACTACACAGGACAAACTAAAGTACTCGAACACAGATTTAGGTACTATGTCACTCACTTTCATAGTCTGATGGGTCAGTAATACGGAGGGAGAGTGACCAGGCGAAGTACGAACCTTAACACGCACTGCCGAATTGTCACTCTAAACAACTAATAGTTATTTTCATTACCATGATTATCACCGGCATCATCAGTCAATGGTGTGTACTGTTAAAAAGCCCTATTAGAGCACGCTGAACGACAACACAACTACATCCATTGTCTTCTGCGACTTAAAGTTGTCCTCGGTCCACCTAGCTTCGGTTATTTTAATATTTATAACATGATCGTTAAACCGTCAGCCTATCATTGTCCCACTACTTAGTAAAGGCCTCTTCGCCCACGCAAAACGAATTGGCATAAATAATATTATATTATAGATAGAATTCAGGAAAATATCACCTAATATAAAAATTGTAATACCTACTTATAGAGCGGTGCGAGAATCTACCTATTTCCCGTAGCAAGCCAATCGTCTTCACAATTTTGTGTACGTAATTAAAAACTAAAGTTTGCCTTACTTCGGTGAAACTTATGTCCTTTTTTATTTGCATTAAATACTACCTATGTTCTAAAACACTTGTACAAAAGTAAATTATAGAGGTAGCAACTGGAATCCAGAACTATGTTTTTAAACAATAATCTCGCTTTAGGCTGTACTATTACGCTTCGGATTCACGATGCGATTTTCACCTGCGCCTGCCGCTGTGGCGGAATGGAATATTTTCAAATCTCACGAAACCGCAGTTTTGTGCGGTCCCGCAACCGCCGCGGTTGCGATTAGCACCCGCAAATTTGGAGTTGATTATCACAATACGGGTGGTGAAACAATCAGTTGAGTTCCAGCCCGGCCATCCCATTGCGAGCGCCCGCCAACCGATCGCAGAGCGCGCGAGTACAAACCGCCGCGGCTGCGTGACCGCGGGCGTGATAAAATCGCGCCATAAGTTCTTAGCCTTAGTTCTATGATCGCAAATGCTTGAGCTGAGCTTTTCGAGTCTCAAATTCTATTGTTCCTATTATGAAGTGGTTCAATTTTGCCAATATTTAATACTTAAATACTCAGTCTTTGTTACTACTCTATTGTGTTAGACTAGTATTACAAATAGTAGGTCGTAGCTTTGTTAAATACATATTCCTACGTTTCCTTTGAGGGTTCACGTCTTATGTATTTATTATACAAATCCATGATTTTTTTTTATGGAATAGGAATTTTATGGAATATGGAGTAGTATAGAATAGTAAGCAATCAGCGCCGCCCATAGACAACCCGCAAGACCAGTGTGTATGCAACACAGGTGCGTTGCCGGATCGTAGAAAATTTAAATTTTAGAACTCAAAACTGTACAAAGATAATAAGTTTTGGTTTTCTAAATTCCCGTTGCCTGTATCATGTTTGAAAACATTTCTGGTGTAAGTATTACATTACAGTCGCCCAACATTATTGGACTCTTTATGTTTGTTAATTTGGTGAACGTTTCACTTGTAGTTCTATCTCAGGATTCTCAGATATAAGAAATATACTGATTACTGATGTAAATACTTGAGTATTACTTTATAGAGAAGAAACCGCTCGCTGTTTTTATGTTTTAGCGTATTCATTGCTTTCATTTACGATTTTAAACATCCCATAAGTTAAATTATTAAAACCCTTTGCCCAGTCGTTTCTTTATCATTTCCTAATTGATAATTCATATTTTTAATACCATTTGCAAGCATAGAATTTATTCGCAGACGAGACAAAACGTTTCATCAAAATATAACAACTTTGAATTCGCATTAAACAGAGCCAGTATATTTTTAGCAATAACAAATATTTATACATTCGTGCATAGCAAATAAAATATAAAAAGAAAAATCAAGTTAAAATCGAAATAATAATATCTACACATTGAAAAAATCATAAGAAAAATAAAGTTATAAAACAAAAACTGAGATAACCCGTTTAAAAAGTTTTCACTTACCTTGTGCAGACTTCCCGGAGACGAAAACTCAGCAAAACTCACTTTATAACTACTACTTACGATAAAAAACACCAAGAAATCGTTAACTTTATCTAACACCAAGAAATCGAAATCTATTTAACACCAAGATATTGAAAACTATTTAACACCAATATATCGAAAACCATCTAACACCAAGATATGGAAAACTTTATCTAATATTTAATTAATATTCAAAAAGTTTCTAACACTAATTTTCACTACAAAACTTGAGAAAAAACCTACAGAACTGGAATATAATTCTAATTTACTACACCTACAGCCCTACGCACTACTTTAAACACTAACGAAAGTGAACAAAAGTCCGAAATAGTTCACTTTCGTGTCTTAGAATTAGGCGCGAAAAAGTTTTCAACTAGTGTCAAAACACTTGGACGGGGTCGGCGACCCCTAAAAGTTTATTTAAGAGCTGTGCGATGCACAGAGGATGAGCTGCGATACGCGGTTCCGCTAACACCTGGCCACGAGAACTATGTCCGAGACGAAAGTTCCGTGACGGATGCAGAACATGGCACTGCGATAGTGCTGTAACGCAACTGAGTCCGCACGCCAACGTGTTCACATGATGCATCACCTTGACCGAGACCACTCCGCGCCTGCGCCACGGAGCCACTCCTCCAACCAAAGTTTTGCAAACTTTGATTAATTAATACCCAATATATTCAACACTGATTAATTTTGTTATGCAACTAATACAAGATATCCCCACATATTCTATGAAAGTTGTCATTTATTGTTAGCATTATCAGTCTGTCGTTTTCTCTCTACCCAACTCCACTATCTACTTGTTCCTTAGTATTTTGTTTTTAAAAATAATAATCTTTACACATATAAAATTGATATTGCTGTTACTTAAATTATAAACTAATTATTCATATTTCAGAATGAATCCAGATACTCAGAACGAATACGAACACTTTTAGTTAATTTTAAATATAATTAATGATATCGATTGTTTTTAATCAGCTTTCTTGAAGTCTTTTGATCATAATGGCCTGTGTATTTTCTTATGGATATGCAATTGAAAAAATAAAAAGATTTACGATTTGATTATTATAGCCTGTAAGTTGTAAGGTCTAATGGAAATTCAAATAAGTAAATAGGTGGACGAAACACAATCAGTGCTGAAACCTTGAATCATGATATACCAAGGCAATTCTTACTAACCTGTAAGTCTAGTTAAAAGAAATGAAGTTGGAATTAAAGAGTTTTATAGATTCAAACTTAAAATAAAATAAGACTTGAACTAACTAACTCGATTCAAGCACTGAAAATATCGGAGAACATCCTAGAATATTTGTTTCCTGTGGTACTTATAACGATCCATAGCAGTTAACTTAAGTTTCTTACCTTAGTATAAAGTTATTCGCAATATAAAAGTCGCCGGTGACTATGAGCGATACCTCATTACCTTCGCTAACGGCTGTTACGTAGTTTCTCTATAGAGTTTAGAGGAAGACAGAATTTTCAAACTGATTTTAATGTTATGTAAACTAGTTTCGACTTGTGATGTTTTTTCGGGGCTTCGTTAAATTTTCAACAGTATCATACGACGGAGTCTTTTTTTTTATTGGAGAAAATCATTTAATGTCTTCTCCGGCCCGGATGAGACGAGAGGAAGTCAGACTCTTACTGACTAAAAACCACCTACTCCTGGACTTCGAGCCGGACCCAAGGCAACCCGTTTAGTTTTTCGCGGCTCCATATCGGCATCAGCCCATCACCTAGACCATTAGACCACCACGGATGAGGCCCACTCATCCGTGGTGGTCTGATGGCTCTAGGAGGACGCGCTGAACGCGCCGCGCCGTACGCTTGGGTCTGGTTCTGGTCAGGCTCGTATAGGACGGAGTCTGGAATTGTTTTGCCCGCGTTATTTAATTTTGTATATATAATATGTTATAAATAATATATTATAAAATAAATAATTGGTATAAATGCGAAAGTTTGTGAGGATGTATGCGTGTGTCTGTGTTTGTTACTCTTTCATGCAAAAACTACTGATCAGATTCAGATGAAATTTGGAACAGAAATAGATTATAGTCTGGAATAACACATAGGCTACTTGTCATCAGCATCCCCCAGGAATGCAGGCGAAACCGCTAGCCAAAGCTAATATGATATAAGTTCCCTCTATCAATGAATTTGTAACAAACTAAACTAAAATTAGTGGTAAGTTTGTAATATATATACTTACGTTAGCTTCTGCCTAACCCTATAGTAATCAAATAAGGTTGAAGTTCTTGGTTGATAATTTACTCCACAGACATCACTGTACCTAGTTGTCACATGGTAAATCTACGGCAAGTTTTTATATGTAATGTTTGAATACTCGCATAAACTTTGGAATCCACTTACCAGTTCCATTTAATCCTTTAGTCAGGAATGGGATTTCCAATATAGGTATTATTTTTTTTTATAAAACGTTGCCCCACACTAGGATTTTCTCCTGTTTCGTGTGTGCGTTTACAAATATACAAGTTCATATATACACAGTTTTAAGTGTGAAAGAGCCATGCTTAGGCACGAATGGGCCGGCTCGACCGGAGTGATACCACGGCCTCACAGAAAATCGACGTGAAGCAACGCTTGCGTTGTGTTTCGTCGTGTGAGTGAGGTTACCCTCCCCTTCCCAATCTCCCCAATTCCTGAATCCCCAACGATTCTCAAACTCCTAATCCCCAAAAGACCGTTAACGCACTGGTAATGCCTCTGATCTTCCAGGTGTCCATGGGCGACGCCGATTGCTTACCATCAGGTGATCCGTCTGTTCGTTTAACGGCTTGTGCCATATAAAAAAATACACATGACAGACCCGGAACAACAATTTGTGGATCACACTACGAGTTGCTCCTTGCGGGAATCGAACCACACTACACGTTGCGCGGCGTCGCGGAGAACCTAACGGGTAACCGGGGCTTCGGCTCGACGTGTAGGAGAAGGAACGGGGTGGTTTTTAGTCAGTAAGAGTCTTACACTCCCTCACGCCTCACCCAGGCGGGAGAAGTCATTCGATGATTTTCCCCCCTTAAAAAAAAAACACGTTGCGCGGCAGCCGGTTGGTCAGCCACCGCGCCCGCCGTACAATCAAATTCACAGTATTGACATCGAACCTCGAATTATTTCCCTAGTATAATGTTCGTATGGTTTTTAATACAGGTGTTACCTATGGTTTCGCCCGCGTGGTAGTGGAAAAAAATAACCTATGTCACCTTTACAGTCTGTTAATTACCTTTAGGTACCAATGTTTAGGTATAAATTATTATTAGATCGCTCTGCGTCTATGGCGACGTTAAACAAAAGGAAGATAAACACATTTTCATATTTATAATATTTGTGTGATACTGCATGGCCGATGGTCGCAAGTGCGACTGCCGGACAAGGCGTCTCGGTATCGATTCCCGGGTCGGGCAAAGTACTACTGAGTTTTTTTAATTTCTCTCAGTAGTAGCACGGAGTCTGGAATTGAGTATATGGCAATAGGCTCACATCCTATCCTACATGAGACTTATAGTAACATAAATAGTGAAAAGTAAGTGCCACATTGTACAGTGGCATTAAGTGCCGTAATGTGTAATTGTGTACTTCTGCCTACCCCTTAGGGGATAAAAGGCGTAATTTTATGTGTGTATGTTGTATGACAGTGACGATATGACAGATAATGTCGTGGCACCTCTGTTAAACTCTGAAACCTCTGTTAAGTTATTTCGACGATTATACGAATACACCGAAACAGAAAAAAGTACGAAAGCTTTTCTCTAGAGGTATATTAGGAAATTCCCTAAAGTTATTAGTAATTAACATGTTTTTTTTTTTTTTTTTATATATTACATTTCTTATTCTCCACGGACTCTTGTCCGTGCCCTTGTCATTCCATTACATTTTCTTTTAATGTACAGTCTAAATTAATTGTTACAGAAATCTTACGTGCTACATTAACCACATTTTTTTTTCCTCAAACAAGTTGTGTCTAATATCTACCTATATATACACAATACATGTTTTACTACATTTACATTAACCTTACTGGATCGGCTCACACGCGCGATGAGCGAGCCGACCTGCTCCAGCAGAAGGCGCCCGTTCACGAGCATGACGTGAGGGCCAGCAATCGGTCCGATCAACCATTTCGTAGGGAACGGAGCGACCCAGTCCACAGCGCCACCGACTGTAGAACATTTAAGAATGCATGACGTCTGCTCACGCAGCAGTAAGCCGATTCCAGTAGTGCCAATGGATTTTGTCAGTCTGATTGATAAAATTTACTTTACGTTACATTATATTTACTACATTTTAACATTATTAAACACACACAATACATATATCAATATATATATATCAATGTCACGCCTGCATCACAATTCAAGCCTACAGCGAGCCCTCCCCACCCAAAAGAGCGCCCACTACCGCCATGTCAGTAGTGATGATTCACCGGTTCTGGCTCACGCGTTTGACAGGTCAAATCCGGGAGAATCAGTCGCACCAATCCTAAAAAAAAAAAAAAAATTTTTTGCGTAGGATGCGTGGTTCTGGAGTTATGCAAATCAATTGCAAATCCATTTATTGTTATCTCATTCATTTCCGGTGCTCCTGACCCTCATCAACGCTCCATTGTTCTTATCTATACTTCGAACACCCTTTTGGCGTTCTTATCTATTACTCACTGGTAACCCTCATTATCTTTCATTTCCTATGTCATCAATAAAACACAATCATTCATTTTAATTTTCTAATTAATTTATTACTTTTTTCTACAAAATATGAGTGGAACATCTCATCCACAAAAATATCATTGTACAGTGTGTTCCCTGTAAATATGTTCGTAAAACTATGCATTGAACATCCCTGAAACTTAAATAGCAAATACATTAAGCAATATTCACCACAAACTGAAGTCCAATCATTCTGAATCCTATCAACATTCCAGTCCCATCTCTTACAATTCCTTTTCAAAAACTGAAGATGATATCGCTCAGGTGTTCGTCCATATGAATCAAAATATTGACCGATGCCATTCGCATCGATATGTACAGCTATCCAGTGTGACCCTGGTTTATCATCCGCATCCAAATTGCATATTATATACGTTGGTACATGTGTATACATAGGTAGTCTATTAGCAGCATAAACATTATTTTCTAGACTGACATGAATCTTTTTCATATGCTTTTGTAATTCTAGTGTGTCCATGATATTACTGTTATTAACAAATTATTACAGTACTAATCTATTCAATGGTTGTCATACGAATGTTCAATTATAGTGATTTGTAAATATTAAATATCGCATTCTTTTGGGAATCACAAAACAAGTTCATGCCTGTTGCGATGTGCGATAAATTTGTTGACTCATAGAGTTCAGATAAGAATGGTGCTATATAAGATCGAACAGTTGCAGTCATGCAGTCAGTCTATGGTCGTTTGACCACAGTGGATTGTGTACGTCTACCAATACTACGTTTGTGTTACTTACTTCAACGCATCAATGGTCATGGAGGTAAGTGTTTATTCTATTGACAAACTTACTTGTATTTCTGTTGTTGTTTCCTAACGTGTGTGTGTCAGATTAAGTGTAAACAAATTGATATTAACGTGATAACTCTGTTGTTGCAGAGATCATTCAACTTCGCAGACGATAATGAAAATACCTATAAACAGTATTACTACTCGCCACTCTCTCCCCAACACGAAGAAGAGAGTGATGACATCGTTGTTATTAACACAGACGATGGAGGAAAAAGGAAATCGCAACCGATTGATCAATTTTTTGAAGTGACACCAAAAATAAAAAGGAAGAAGCTGCTATCGTCGACTGTGGCACGAGCTGCTAGAGATGGTGTATCATACATCTCTACAAATTCTGACGACGGAGACCAAGCGACGCATCTCATAAAAATTGAAATGTATGATATGAAGAAACTATCCAAGATTCCAATTAGTGATCACTGGAAGCACGCTACCACGAGGATTAAATATTACGTAAAGAATAATAAGGATAGCATCTACGACAACACAAACGGTCTCGTATACAATATTACAAAGACAATAGCAGAAAGTGAAAAAGTTAAAAAATACTTTTTTAACAATGACACTCATTAGTGGATTAGTGAATGTGATTCTGTTTACTTAAAGTACTTCTGTGTACCCATTAGATCCAAGGAGCTGTCGCCTTGTGATGCTGAGAGAAAAACAATAGCAGAAGGAAGAGATGAGTGCGGTATACGTGTACAGAACACTTCATGGAAAAACAAAACTACAAAATTGATTGGAGAAGAAAAAGTGAAGAATATGCAGTACCTAAGAGCTGAATATCCATTTTTCAGTTCAAAATCTAGACGATTGATGAGTTTCGAAAACTGGCCTCTCGTTATGCAGCAGAAGCCTGAAGATCTTGCAGAAGCCGGTTTCTTTTATACTGGCTATGGAGACAGGACCAAGTGTTTCCATTGTGGTGGTGGTTTAAAAGATTGGGAAGATGACGATGATCCTTGGCAGCAGCATGTTCAGTGGTTTAGTCAATGTGCTTATGTAAAGTTTAAACTCGAACAGTGTTTTGTTTAAGATTAAATAGGGGAGGTATATAAAGAAATAAAAAATAATATATTGCATATAATTTGTTTTATTAATTTTATAATGTTACATTTAGTTACACACACACAAAAATGCATTAAGCATAACACATATATCGAAAACACAACACACATTATAATCCTAACTACTATAGTCTACAGTAACATTTCGATTTTTATCTATTTCAATAATATTGTCAAACTCAGCATAAACAATACAGTTAATTGTTTGTATTAGTGAGGATTCAAATCGTACTTCTAATCTTACACTACCATGCTTTATGAGATTCCAATGGGCTGATGAGTTAGCTGATAAATCAGGAGTTAAATCAAATGCTAAAAGACAGTAACCTTTGGCATACTGTTCACGAGAGATTGCATTTCCTTCATTAAGAAAGTGAATACCAGTCCCCGAGAATAGAGTATGATATGCTGATGTAAACATATTATTATTAAAAGATGGTTGCAAAGCTTTGGAAGGTATTTGTTGACCATCAATATATAAGCTGAAAGAGTTAATACCATAGTTTTCAAAGTTAAATGGATTTTTAGTAAGTGAACCATTAAATGCGGAATTATTCACAAAACCAATAATACATCTTTTGGGTACCTGTCCTAAGAATATATTATCAAGAGTTTTCCCTTGAACACCCGATGGAATAGTTAAAACTTTAACTTCAGCACGAGTTATAGGATATTTAGCAGTGGTAGAAGCTAAAACTTTCTGATGTGCGAGTAATACACTTGGATTAATTCGTGCTCTTCGAACAATAAGAGTTGCATCCGTAATGCAAACTTTAAACTTTACATCATTTGATCCAACAATTAAATTAAAACTCTCTCTTGACCGAACTAATTTTACACTCATTTCAACGCCATTAATTAAAAATTTATCTTGATTGAAAATATCACCATGAAGATGACCAATCATTTCTACTTCCCTGCTTTCATTAACTAATTCCTGTCTTTTAACAAATCCAATGTTTTTACCATCTGTGGAATCCATTTTTCCTGCTGTATCATCATACCAAAGACTACAAGTAAGATGAGATTGTTTAGCAGCAGGTGCATAGTTTAAAAGGGTTTCCATGTATGCTCGATAAGCATAGGTATTATTAGGTGGTGACACAAGTTTTTGGTTTAAATAGATATCGAGTTGACTAAAAAGTGAATGCAACCAATTATTTACAGGTGCTACTGCTGTAGCTGATATCAAGTTTGTTGAATCTTGATTTAATACTTTTGCCTTTATGTGGAGTAATGTATGAGACAAATCTATGTAGTCATCGCCTGTTCCAGGAACTTGAAACTCGATAGGTCCATCATCAGCAAGAGATGAAATTGGTTTATAATGAATCCACAATCCATTTTCAATGCTTGTTTGTGTAGACGGTAATGCAAACAAATCTAATTCTGACTTAACGCACTCACAAGAATGATTATGAAGGAAAGACATACTTAATTTGAAAATATATCTTTGATGTTTTTTGGTTTTCGACCAAGTTTTTTCGTAGCTTTCACTTTCGCTGTTAGTGGTGGAATGAACGAGGCCAATCGTTTTCTTTTAGTTATATACCCAGATCCTGTCATGTTAAATCGATCAATTTTGTCATCAGCCTTTCGTTTTAAGTTCGTACTAACTTGCTTTAGACGATTTTTTATTGAGGCTTCCATAGGACGGGCTTGAACCATATCTGATAAAAGTCCTACTCCAGCATTTAATGCCTCCTTACCAACCACTCGAACACCACTTGAAAGTAAAGGTAAAACTGATCTAAATAACCCTCCTAAGAAGCTCCCAATACCATGACCACGTTGGTATGGTGAACCCTTATAAATTACTCCAACTCCTGATCCAGCTTGATGAGAATAATAATTTTCGTATGGACATTTATGATGATCCTGATGAGAATACATTATTATAATTTGTGGAAATGTAGTTTAATACATACGGTTCCAAACTGGAATGGGATTTTTTGTCCTGTGCTCGATCTTATATCTATTTCTAACGTATCGAACTCTCTTCGCATAACAGGTAAGTAGTGAGGTGGAGAGAAAATGTGCATTTTATTCGCACCATAAATGTATTTTGAAGGATCTAATGAAATGACTCTTAATAGCGGAGTCATAACATCACCCACAATCTGAGGATCGATAATATCGCAATATAGAAATAGTTGTGATGGTAACCCTAAGTGTAAATTAGCAGGACACTTCCCAAAATTTCTGTCTAGGAGATTTGTATTTGGTTCATAACCTAGTTGTAAACTTAATTTGGGTGATAATGTTATGGAAGTTATATTTTTATCCAAAACAGAAACAGACACAAATTTTGTTATTTCATCATAACGAAATTTCAAGTTCTCTCTGATACTATTTAACGTTTTTAAAATATGTTCAACGTTATCGTAGTTGGTAGCGGGAATATGTTTTTTGTAGTACACTGTTGATGGTTTATCTTCATTAGGCATTATCATGGTTTTTGTGATGTATACAACATTTTCATGATCTTGAACAGTAAACATGGTGCATGGATATTGAAACTCGACAACTCCAACCGACCATTCACCTTCTAATTTCATAGCTTTTGGTAATTTTGTTGAAAAATTTGTGGTCTTGTTATCAGGAAAGTATTCCATTGAACTATTGCTGAGCAAAGTTAAATAAAAACTTTCTTTATTCATATTTCTTGTAAACTAGAAGCTAAAATCCAACTGTTAAATTTATCTGGATAACCTCTCCACTTCACTAATACTTCTTTTCTGTTACCCGAATAACGAGTGCCAATTATTTTATCTATTTTATATTGTGAGGTGGGGTTGTAAGTGACCTTCTGTAATTCTCTTTCATAAAAAGTACCAACTATTGGTTCATTTTGTAAATCAGTTATTGTATAAACAATCCATGGAGATCTATCAATTATTGAAGATATAATAAATATTTCATCACTCCAATTGGATTCATATCCTTTTTGAAAAACATGTTTATATTTAGTTATTCGAACATAATCACCCACGTTGAAATTTGGTTTAGAATTTTCTAAAGAAAGTTTGTTTGATCCTTTATCATAAAGATTAGTCCAAACTGTCATAATATTGTTGGAACTTACATCACATGGGCACATCTTAATACTCGAGTGAATGCTGTGATTATAAGAGTATATTAAATCTTGTAAAACATCGACATATCTATAAGTATTATTATGAGTGAAATAACGCCACATTTTCATTTTTAGAGTTCTTTGAAATCGTTCAACAATACTAGCCTTAATATCAGGATTGTTAGTGGTATAGTAATTTATCTTTTTGGATTTAAAGTATTTTTGTACATCTTTTGAAATAAATTCTGTACCTTTATCAGATTGTATGTGAGTAGGTGTTGAATTACTTTCAGTAAATATACTTTCAAAACATTCTTTAGTTGTTTCTGAGTTTTTCTTTTTCATTGGTCTTGCAAAAGCATATTTACTAAATACATCAATAACACAAAGTATGTAGTTGAAACCATCATTATATTGAGCATAAGTTCGCATATCACTTAAATCAGCTTGCCACAACTCATTAATGTTTGATAGAATGTACCTATTACGCGGGAATTTTTTCCGAATGGGTTTATGTAGTGTATATGTTTCTTGTGATTGTAACCATTCCTTTACTTGCTTTTTATCCATTTTCTCCTTCATAGCTTTTGATAATTTATCAATACTACCAAAACCAGCGGGGTTAGATGGATCATAATAAATCCTGTTAATTTCTTCTAGTACGGGGTCCATTTTTCCCAATCGATCTTTTTACGTATTTTAGTTATAGATCTTTTATCTCCACTGCTCGGTGTAGAAAACTCTTGAACTTCAATCTCAGAGGTTTTGTTCAGATCTTTTGCTTGAAGTTGGTTAATAAACTCACATCTCTTTGGATTTCCAATATAAGTAAGTGGTACTTTAATATCTTTTAATGCTTTAGCAAATCTATCCCACCCTATCGGATCACTTTTTTTAAGGGTCTAAGTGAATCATTTATTAAATCAACAATATTACTTCCTGGAATTTTTTCATTATCAATTATGACTGTGCCTTCATTGTCCCAACGTATTTTACTTTTACTTATTCCAATTAAGTTTAATAATGACTCACCTTTTTTATTATAAGTTTTTGGAATTAAACTGAGTATTTGTGTTGGTGAATACAGTGGATTTGCTTCACTTTCTATACTTTTAATAGATCCTTTCTCCTCTAACAAAGATTCAGCATCAACTGAACTTTTTAGATCTCTATCTTTATTTTTAAAACCAATTTTAGATCCATTTGAATCTTCATTAGATGTATCAGAATAAATTGGTAATCTGAGTGGTTGACGATCCTCTTCGGTAAAGTGAAGGTATCTTTGTAGTGTTTGTAAATATAACATCCACTTCTTTCGGTCTTCCGTCTTACTATTCATAATATTTTGCATTTCAATATCTAGTCGAGACAAATTACTAGTAACCTTATTTTCTTGTTTTAATTTTTCAATCAATCCAGGTTCAATAAGTATCATTTTCTTAGCATTTTCCATGTTAACTGGCTAGTCCACTTACTAATCCACTCAATATTGCACCTAATATTATTGGTAAGAAAGCCCCTCCTTTTTGTATAATAATATTTTTTCTTAGTTTATGTGTACACTTATGCACCAGTTTACGGAGTATATTTTTGTGTTTATTCAATTTTTGTTTATCTTGATCTTTGAGAGGTATCTTTCCTTGTAAAACGTTATGAATACATTCACAAATACAATTTATTTCTTCTTCATCACACGCTTTAAGTAACGCTCTTTGATATTTTGGTTTAAGCGTATGCAAAGCGTTTAGCAAATGTTTATGCGTGGTGAGTCGACGATGCATCATTTAGAAATGATTTGAATTGTTTGATTCTTGGTGTATTTAAACTCTTTCGTGGGGACGTAGACTGTGCAGTAACCATTAAATGGGAATACATTTGTCTTGATACGACAAAAATCATTTGTATTCTGTTTTAAATCTATCATTAAATATCCATGCGCTTCGAAAGTTGCATCCCTGTAGGCGTCTTCAATGAATTTTGGGTTATCTGGTGACACTTGACGTGCTAAATATCTTATTTGAGTTTTATCTCGAGGGTTTTTAAAATAAATTATATAACTTGAGTTTAAAGAAATGTCTCTTTGACCTTTACCTTGATGAAATAAATTTTGTGTTAAATAAAATACACTAAGATTCCTGTGATGACTACCTTTTGTAAATATATCCACAATTCTTCCATCAGACTCTCTCATTAGATCATCAATAATAATAAGGTGTGGGTTTTCACCATCAAACATATTAAGATTTGGAATTCCTTGATGATAGTTAACATTTGGTAAATTATATAAAGGCTGCATTTCATCAAAGCACCATGTGATCTGATTAAAATCACAATTACATATTTCTTTAACTGATTTTATGAAATTTGTTACAAAATTTGACTTCCCACATCCACTTGGTCCTGCCACAATAGCAGTAAACGGATGGATAAAGTGATACATTTCACACGTCTAGAGTTTTAAAGGGATGAAATAAAAATGAAAATGTCGGTGTAAAATTACTATATATTGACAAAATTATATACCTAAAACATATAATTTGCGAAAAACAGAATGTTTTGTATACTATTTCTAATACATTTAGTACTTATCAGAAATAAAAACTACAATTATTTTTTGCACTATTTACAATCAAACAATAAATTTTAAATGAACTATTATATAATATTATAGTAATATCATAATTTTGCAATCAAAACAAATTTTGTATATACACACAGAAATAAAAGTAAAAAGTATTACACTTAACGTAATTTATAATGTCCCCAAGCCAATGTATCAATGTTGTTGTCCATAATACATCGTTTGGTATCATTATATGACAAAGATGTTTTATTTATTTTTTGTGTAAAAATAGTATGTTTGATTGACTTAAATCGAAGCATACTACAATATAATACATTTTTATTAAACAAACACGATTTGTAATTTTCCATATTCATTTTTTTGGTAACACTTTTGTTAACTCCTTTTGCTTTTGCTATAAATTTATCTTCTATTTCTAAGGCATACATTTTTGATCGCAACCCTACAAATTCCTTCAATACTTTACCATTATTCTCATCTTTAAAAAAACCTAACTTTTTTTTATTTATTTTTGGATATCCGTAAATATTATTTTCCGGGTAATCTGATGTATCGAAATAGTGAAGTAGATCTGGTTTTATATCCTCATAAAAATTATCTGTAAAAATTTGATATATCAAACTATCGGTATCGGTGTACAATAACTTAATTTTATTATGAAACTTTTTAATCATGTAGTTATAATGAAATTCATACATAAGGGTCTTAGATATATCTAAAATACAAAATCCTAAATAAATCGGTTTATCATAAATTAACTTTGTTTTCCGTAATTGTATTGCGACTAAATGTTCTGAAAATATTGATAAACTATGGAATTCTGGTTTTGCAATCCAATCCTGAGCACCTAAAACTTTACCACGGTTATCCCAGTGAGTTAGTAGTTTAACGTTTACTCTTTTTTCAATATTTTCCATAGTCTTACCGAAGACAGAATTATTCATTAATTTAAAAAAGTCTTTTTCAAAGTTTGATGTAGCTAACGTTCTCAAACTAGTATTTAAGTCTATGTATTTCTTTAACCAAGAACTCTGTTTAAATTTTAAAATTCTATGTACTTTCATTAATTTAATCCCCATTTCAACGCATTGTTTTAAATTCCTGTAATGAATGATGTATTTATTTTTATTATTTAAATTAGGAACTAATTTAGATTCTTTAGTATTACCCACACATATGTTTTCAGGACATAACGGAAAGTCAGAATGCAAATCATGAAGTTCATCAGGATATTCCAAATCAACTTCTAAAACATAACCGAAATCAGAGTTATCCGAAACATTATAATCTGTATTAGAATCTACCCATTCAAAACCACCAACAGGAAGAGATTGAGACATTGCCCAACCATATAAATTATTCGCATCAAAATATGTGAGATATGAATTAGGTATTTCGCTATCATAATCTTCCATGAATTTATTATTTGCTCTAGCAAAACGATTGCTACACTGAGATATACCCCCTCTAATACCAGCTTTAAAAAAAGCAACTTTGTCATAGTCTGTTAATAATTCTAATTCTATTTTTGTAAATTTTAACATTGCATCCCAACTTAAACCTGGGGCAGTATAGTAATGAGCAGGATCTAGTCCATAAGTTTTTATACAAAGCTTTCTAAAGTTTTCGAATACATCAGTCAAAAGTAAAACATCAGTTTTTAAATATAAATTGGAATAATCAGACATACTACTACACTTAAAATGTTGCCAAATATCTTTTGCGTGATTATAATCATCATTTGAAATATTTGAATCTGTGAGTGAACTATAAAATTGGTGTTGATCAGGAAGTGATGGATGTTTCAAGCAATCACTATTACACATAAATTCATAAGGATAAATACCTTTCCGTCTTAAACGTGAAAAATCTTCATTATTAGGATAGTTCCTTTTTAATTCTGTAAACTGATCATCATTAAGATTTTTAGCTAGTTGATCTAAACTACACGATAAAAATTTCAGTGAATCTACGAATCTTAAACTTACTGGTTGATTATTTATTGTTAACTGTTTTGAAAATGATATGTATCGTTCTTTGTTTTGTGGAATAACTTCAACTTTGTTATCATCGAGGTTTAATGCATGGACAATGAAATGAGCATCGTAGTGACTGAGGTTATGTAAAAATATTGGGATATGACGAGGGGTTCTGTACTTAGAACTACACACTTGATGTGCAACACCCCTAAAACTACCAGTGTGCCAATCAAAATCGTAAAAAAGATCTTCATTTAACTCAGTTTCACAAATATGACATATGTTTGAATTTGAAATTTTAATTTTCTCTTCATCTGATAATGGAACGGGACATTTTTGGAAACTATTTTTTTTAACTATTGCTTTCACATCTTCACAAAGGCGATTCATAAACACTTGTGCACAGTTTGACCCACTATATGTCTCATATTTTGATAATCTGTTATCATATGAACATTTAATGTAATATCCAAAACTATACACTTCATGTTTTTGAATATTAATTGTACTAGGCTTGGATGGATCGTTACTACATGATTCTATCGGATTCAAAAATGCCTCAAAGTCTGCATAAATCACAAACGGCATTTCCAACTTTTTCGCGAATTTATCAAATTTTAATTTATTATTTGAGGTTGCTTTACCAAACCAATCCTTTTTGGAATCCACACCGTTTGGTAATTCTGTACAAATGTGCGCGCAATCATATTGTTGATGGTTATTAAGTCTTTCCTTTGATGGGAAATGAAGTAAACATGAATCACATATACAAACTGCATGATGTTGTCTTGATATTTGTGAACTTACTAATCGCGATAAGTTTTTAATATAACAGTAATGATTGTTAGTACCATTCGATATATATAGTAGGTTAATATGATTAGGTGTACGACATTTTGATAAATATAAAGGACCTACAACAGAATTACACTTTTTTTCTTTATTATACTCTAAACCAAAAACATTAATACTAATATTGTTTAATTTCTCTACTTTTGATATATCTGCAATTTTAACCGGAAAAGAAATACCAGTAAATTTTAATTTATTTCCATGAATTGCGTAAGATGCTACCCGATCTACATTTTTACATACAGGATATAAACCGGAGAGTAATGCCCATTTGAAACACATATTATCATTATTTTTAACATTGATTACAGCTTTTTTTGATTTAATATCTTGAGGAAGGTTGATGTATGAACTACCACGTAGGGGGTTGAATTTGTTAACATTCATATCTATGTATTTAATTTGATTAAGACTCCAACCACTATCTTTTTTTTCAAATTGACAAATTTTACCGACTACTGTGTCTATTAATGATGAATAAAAAATATTTAAGTCATCTCCTTGACATATTATGTAATTAAACGTTTGAAAATCAAACGTATTTTTAATATCTTTAGTTTGTTGTATGAAATCAGCATGCAATATGAAGTTTATTTTACAAATTGTGTGTTGTTGAATACATTCATTTATCAAAAATAAGATATCGATTTTTAATGAATTTAAAAACGATTCCGGCGTTTCAAAATATTGCCCTGATTGATGTGTTTTACTATTAATTCTATATGTTAAAATTCGATTGCCAAAAGCGGTTTCAACAACTGTAACATTCGTTAATGAATTATGTGATTTTAAAAGATTATTTTTATGTGTATTGCTTTTTAAATGGTTGTTTAAATACCTTTTATTAATATAAACATGACATTTATCACATTCCACCTTATTGTTGTCAACGTCATTGGTTTCAATTGATGATGTAGAAGCTCCTTCGTCAAATTTTGCTTTCTTGGTAACCTTATTTTCATCGGCAGTGATACCTTGTTTGATACCTCTTCCAACTTGTTGTTGGCTGTAACAAAAAAGAAAATTGTTAGACAAATCTTAAAATAAAACATTAATACAATAATATTTCTTATTGAGTTTGTACTTCTAATACTTACATCAACGTTGTTTCAACCATCAAACATTGATTATACAACTCATCATCATACGATGAATTGAACAGTTCACGCTTCTCCATTTCATCACAAACTTTAGACAGCTCCTGATTGAATTCACTGTTGGATTGTTCTATATTCTCCTCAATGGGTGCGGAAAAGAAAGAACTGATGCATATTTCACTGAAGTTTTCCATTTTTATAATAAAGAAAAAAGTATGTAGCACAGTAAGTAACAGTTAAGTGTTTTGCTAGGAAAGTCATCTAAAAATCTAATGAGTACACAGAAGTACTTTAAGTAAACAGAATCACATTCACTAATCCACTAATGAGTGTCATTGTTAAAAAAGTATTTTTTAACTTTTTCACTTTCTGCTATTGTCTTTGTAATATTGTATACGAGACCGTTTGTGTTGTCGTAGATGCTATCCTTATTATTCTTTACGTAATATTTAATCCTCGTGGTAGCGTGCTTCCAGTGATCACTAATTGGAATCTTGGATAGTTTCTTCATATCATACATTTCAATTTTTATGAGATGCGTCGCTTGGTCTCCGTCGTCAGAATTTGTAGAGATGTATGATACACCATCTCTAGCAGCTCGTGCCACAGTCGACGATAGCAGCTTCTTCCTTTTTATTTTTGGTGTCACTTCAAAAAATTGATCAATCGGTTGCGATTTCCTTTTTCCTCCATCGTCTGTGTTAATAACGACGATGTCATCACTCTCTTCTTCGTGTTGGGGAGAGAGTGGCGAGTAGTAATACTGTTTATAGGTATTTTCATTATCGTCTGCGAAGTTGAATGATCTCTGCAACAACAGAGTTATCACGTTAATATCAATTTGTTTACACTTAATCTGACACACACACGTTAGGAAACAACAACAGAAATACAAGTAAGTTTGTCAATAGAATAAACACTTACCTCCATGACCATTGATGCGTTGAAGTAAGTAACACAAACGTAGTATTGGTAGACGTACACAATCCACTGTGGTCAAACGACCATAGACTGACTGCATGACTGCAACTGTTCGATCTTATATAGCACCATTCTTATCTGAACTCTATGAGTCAACAAATTTATCGCACATCGCAACAGGCATGAACTTGTTTTGTGATTCCCAAAAGAATGCGATATTTAATATTTACAAATCACTATAATTGAACATTCGTATGACAACCATTGAATAGATTAGTACTGTAATAATTTGTTAATAACAGTAATATCATGGACACACTAGAATTACAAAAGCATATGAAAAAGATTCATGTCAGTCTAGAAAATAATGTTTATGCTGCTAATAGACTACCTATGTATACACATGTACCAACGTATATAATATGCAATTTGGATGCGGATGATAAACCAGGGTCACACTGGATAGCTGTACATATCGATGCGAATGGCATCGGTCAATATTTTGATTCATATGGACGAACACCTGAGCGATATCATCTTCAGTTTTTGAAAAGGAATTGTAAGAGATGGGACTGGAATGTTGATAGGATTCAGAATGATTGGACTTCAGTTTGTGGTGAATATTGCTTAATGTATTTGCTATTTAAGTTTCAGGGATGTTCAATGCATAGTTTTACGAACATATTTACAGGGAACACACTGTACAATGATATTTTTGTGGATGAGATGTTCCACTCATATTTTGTAGAAAAAAGTAATAAATTAATTAGAAAATTAAAATGAATGATTGTGTTTTATTGATGACATAGGAAATGAAAGATAATGAGGGTTACCAGTGAGTAATAGATAAGAACGCCAAAAGGGTGTTCGAAGTATAGATAAGAACAATGGAGCGTTGATGAGGGTCAGGAGCACCGGAAATGAATGAGATAACAATAAATGGATTTGCAGTTGATTTGCATAACTCCAGAACCACGCATCCTACGCAAAAAAGGACTGCAGAAACGTGATCAGAGCATGCCAAAACCTTTTTTTTTTTTTTTTTTTTTTTTTTTTTTAGGATTGGTGCGACTGATTCTCCCGGATTTGACCTGTCAAACGCGTGAGCCAGAACCGGTGAATCATCACTACTCATGTCCCTATTCCTGATAGCCATTTTCAAGTTATAGTCCAGGATCCCCCGCTCACTCTCACCCACCGCCCGTCTGATTAATTTGCTGATCGCGTCGTCACTGGTATTCGTGTAGTAAACGCAGCTGTTAGTGTGACGGGATATAGCTACCACGGCGTGCGGTACACTGTCGTGTATCCGCTGTTTCTTCTCCGCTGTATTTACAAGAACCACTGACGCGTACGAAAGCCCCTGAGCCTCGTGTATTGTGAGTACGCGGAATCCCACACCCGATCCGTATCCCTGGTTTTTAAGGGATTCCTTTTCTACCTGAGTGTGTACCAGGTATAACGTGTTTGGAGGACATTTGGGTATCCGCGAACCTGAGAAGCTTTTTAACTCAAGGGATCTCACACCCGACGCAGACGAATATATGCCACTGTACACAGTACTAAGAGCATATGCTACATCCATAGGGTTCCTGTGAGTGCAGAGAAGTTCTTGGCTAATAGCCACGACGTGTGTAGGGCGGTTGTAAATGAGGGGGAAGAGGTTGTCTCGGTCAATGAAGGGAAGTTGATTTATGTCACCAATCAGCAGAACTTCTTTGGCCTGAGTTATTCGGGCCGCCATCACAATGGCCCCAAAGTGATTCATGAGAGCCTCATCTACCATGATTCGGTGGCAGCTCTCTTGCTCTTTTAATCCGTTCACTAAAATGGATGCCATTGTTCGGACTTTGGATTTGACTAATCCTCCGATTCGGCAGGATAGTTTGCCTCTGAGGTCATTTGCTGCTTCAGTTGTTGTGGTGACGATTAAATCCCTTTCCGCTTCGAATTCGTTCATTATCCATGTAGTTTTGCCGCATCCCGGCACTCCATTTGTCCAGTGAAATGTCGGGGCATCCCAGCCCCCAAAGTCCACGCCGACCGGCCCAGGCTCCGAAATGGATCCCACCATTTCCAAGATCCCATCCTCCAACATAATCCTCGTGCACCTGGCAACAACCACTAAGGAGTCTTCAGGAGGAGTTTTAAATTTCACAACTCCCCGTTTATCCGATTCCTTCTCATCCAGAGACACAAACCCTGCGGTGGCGTTGTAAGCTGCCATACTACGACTTATAGAATCTCCTCTCAATACTCTCGATTTACTGTTGTCGTATATGACCGCCTCCGCAGCCTCGAGTCTATCATTCAGTAACAGCTCGTTACCCTGCAGATATGTCTGCAGGATCGTTTTGCAAGTTCGCAAGTTGACTTGTTTTGTTGCCTCTATTACTGCGACAAACTCGAGGAAGGCGTTTATGAGGTGGTCTCTGGGAGTGGTAGCATGGCGAAACTTCGGCGGAGAGACGTGACCCATGGCGGCTCTGGTTGGCGGTGACCTGGACTGGGCAGGATGCACCCGAGCGCTGTCGCCTCTCCCGCTAGTGGAGCCGGATTCACTCCTTCTGAAAGTCGACGAAATGAGACCCGCAGCTGTACATATGGCTGATGTTATTGCCCACATGTTGGTCCGTGAAGTTTGTTTTTTTATTTGTCTTTCGGTGTTTCGTTGCTGTTGCTGTAGAGCACTTTGTTCTGAATACCTGTGCTGCAGACGCTCCGAACCACTTGAAGAGCCAGCGATTGGTGAACCCTGGACCGTTCTTCTGAGGAAACTAAGGTCTTCACCCCTGTCCTCATAAACGATGACTTCATGCTGTTCTGAAGCGTGAATACAGCCCATGAGATCAGCTGTCTCTCCTCGCCGGAAAGCCACCACACCAGCATCCACGCTGATAACTCTAGAATATATGCCCTCTACTTTACCCCACTTACCTATACTGGTCAGCACCTTGCATGCTTGTTCAAAACAGGTTGTCGAATTGTTGCCAGAAAATATTGCGATTGTTTTATTGCGCGTCCGCAACAATCGACAGCTTTGACCGACCAGTTTTGTTTCTGGCAGTGCTTCATAAAGTTTGCGCCTCATGCTTGTTTTGAAGGTGCTGCCATTTAACAGGGAGGCAAGGCCTGGCGAGATTGTTAGCCATTTCTGGTGAGCGCTAGTGCAGAAGGCGATCCCCAGTCTTTCGCTGCTGGTACTCATGAACAAAGCAACTCCCCGAATACGTATTCCTTTGGTACCGTGCTCTCCGTAAAGGAGAATTTCCCGCTCCTTAATTGTAATCCGCGGATCAGCCGTCGTTTCAAGGGGAACCCCGCTCACTGCTATAGCAGAATTAGATGGGTTGTCCAAGCTGACCACTGCTTGGCTCCTGTTATTGAGGGTACTGTTTCTTTCAGCCGCCCTGCGCCCTGTAATTAACATGTTTGTAAGATAAGTAGTTTATCGTCAAACCGCGTTAGAAAAGTGCAGTTTTTATCTAAATCGCGCTCTTAAGTTGCGCACGCTCATGCGGGCGCAACTCTATGGTTACCGGTTACCGAGTTTTATGTAGGTACTTCCTAAGATTATTTAGATACCAATGACGTACAGTGAAGGAAAAGTTTTAAAGTTTGAAATTGCCAACCCGCATTGAGTCAATGGAGCAAGCGTGGTGATTAATGCTTAAACTTGTAGGCCGTTGATACTAATCTTTATTTTTATAATAATATAATAATCTTTATTTATTGATGATAAAATGGACAAAATACAAAATATTATCTTAATAAGCGATGTAGACCTTATACAGTTAGATGCCTGTACTAGGAAAGCCCTGTATCACAGGCGAAAGTAGCTATAACAATATATAAAGTTGATGTCATGTATCTAATAAATACCTAGCAATTATGTTTTATAAATACATACCTGAATCGACAAATCTTTTCTCATGCACCGGGCATAATTCTACTTCCTGCAGTAAAATAAGCAACGCAAAAGGCCCGTCCTGATTTCCCTTTTAAAAAAAACACTGCCGGCCCTAGGAATCAAACCTGGGGCGTCGTGCTCGTCATTCGACCACTTGGTCCATAGATCAATGCGCGGACCAGCTCGTTCGTCATAGGCAGTCACAGCACGCCTGCGCAAATCACTTAATAGTGTATAATAATATTCATCTTGATTCACTAACTATAAACTCGTCACAATAAATAGAGTTCAAATTCGCATAGCCAGCACTAATTGTTATACCATACAAAGTTGGTGTGCAGAATATTTTTGTTGACAAGATAATAATATAACAAACATATTAATGCTCATATGTTTCTGCCTCATCTCACGTAGTTTTTAAAGCTGGAATTATGTAATTGGGTAGTTTCTTAAGTTTAAAATAAATTGTTTCGACTTTTCAATGCAATAACATAACATAACCTCACGCCTTTTTATACCCGAAGGGATAGAGGTGCACATTACAACACTTAATTAATGCCACTGTACAATGTAACACGCACTTTTCACTATTTAAGTTATGAGTGCCATGTAATAGAGGGTGAGTCTATTGCCACATACCGGGCATATTTCCACTTTTAAAAATCCAGTCATACTTTGCCCGGTAATACTTTTTCAATGCAATAAATAATTTAAAAATAATCATACTCTCATCCATTGATTTAATTATTTACGTACTTTTGGTTTTTTTTTCTCGATAATTTTGATAATTTTAATGAAACAAGTATGTTATTTGACGCAGAAATATGATGACGTCATAGGTTGCGATCCAATACAAAATTCATAGAAAAGCGTATCGTATCGTTTTTAACATTTCAATAATAGTATTGAATTTGACTACCTGTCAACTAGAGTATTAGTGTGATTCTCCAAAAAAAAAAACCTAAAAATTAACGGCGTCATTATCCTTTAGCCTAGGTTAACAATTCTGCTGATTAAAATACAAAGTTTAGTTTCAAAAAATTGAGCCATGTCACTGCTCTCACCCAATACAATAAAATACAGATGCTAATAAGTTACCGCGATGTTTAACAACGCGGGAGGATAAAGATTTGTTAAATAAAAGTTAAAGTTTTTTGAAGAAATAGGTACCCATTACCTATAATTTTACACCCGAACTTATATTAATGGGATGGATTCTATTAATTAAGTTTTCGTAACTAAGTAAACATAGGTACATCCTTTTCACAATAAACCCAGAGTAGAATGGACAGCAACTTACATGGGAACTAATCTAAGAGGAAGATACAACAATTACTGAAAAATTATTAAAATTTTGAAGTTTACGTTTACAGTAGGTACCAATAATAATAACGAATTAATATTTAAATCACATTCTGAGGGATGTTGCTTGTTTTACTTACTAAGTAAGTAATATATTTGCTATTATGTAATATATATGTATAGCATAACTTATATCATATTTTTTTCTTTTGCTCTTAATTTATTTTCCGTTTCTACCTTACATTTTGCAGATTTTCAACTTAAACTTAAGGTTAAGTTCGCCATATGTGCCAAATTATGTACCTACATTTATGTAATCAAGTTGTGTACATAAAATAATAAATAAATAAGTATAGCGGAGAAGGGGGAGCGTAATGAGGACGTGTTGTTTGATTGACATCGGTACCTTCTGTTTATTTACGCGTGCAGCTGCACAACCTCGGCCTATACCAAGGTCTGTGCATTCGGAAGTAATAGGTTCATTATATTCATCATAAATCATAGCATTACACCATTTATTCCCGAAGGGGTAGGTAGAGGTGCACATTTCGGCACTTAATGCCACTGTACAATGTAACACCCACACATGTTATGAGTCCCATGTAATAGGGGGTGAGCCTATTGCCATATACCGGCCACAATTCTAGACTCCATGCTACTGTTGAGATTATTTTAAACTCAATAATACTTTGCACGACCACGACCCCTGCCCCGGCAGTCGCACTTACGACCTACTTGGACAATGAGGCAGTCAATTAAATCTATTATCTAGGTTAAACATTGTATAGATTAAATTGTATAAAAGTAAGAAGATGTTTTAACTTTCTTAGAGTCACTAACACAGAAATATTAAATTATTATATCTATGGTCATTGGTCACTAATTATCAATAAAACAACCTGATAGTTCACTATTGCCCTAGCAGGCCTCCTCTTCGTAACTCTATGCTAGGCAGACGAGTTCAAGATTGCAGTTTCAAAGGTACAGATTTCAAAATCGCTGGCAGGGTTCCGACAAAAGTGTTCACGTTAAAACTTTTATGAGACTTACTAATTACTTACTTACGACTAATTTCAAGCCATGCTAGATGCTCGCGGTGACTGTCGCGCTGCTACTGAGTCTACTAGTCGAGTTCCTCGTCAAACAGTACCGTAAAATGGGGTGAATAAGAATCGAGA
Organism: Spodoptera picta; assembly: GCA_038387885.1. NCBI lineage: Eukaryota > Metazoa > Arthropoda > Insecta > Lepidoptera > Noctuidae > Spodoptera > Spodoptera picta. Next base: position 2,797,513 of record JAZHFQ010000105.1, read on the forward strand.
GGTGAATAGAGACAAAAGAGGAGTGAAATTGAGTTCACCCCTCGTCTGTCTCTATTCACCCCTCGATCGCTATTCACCCCATTTTACCGATAACGTGAGTAAGCCGAAAACATAATAAATAAATGTGTTCACCTTTATTTAACTCCTAAAATAGGTACCCGCGAGTAGGTATGCTAAAATGTTTTTACCGTTTCAATAGTGTTATGTTACCTGTAACAAAAAATCCAAAGAAAATACACCATAGAATTAGTTTCTTTTACCATAATAAGAAAAACAAGAGCAAATATTTAGCACCTACTATTCTCATGTTATAACTCGAAATCAAACTCTACGTACCGCGTAGGAACTTTGACAATGTTACAACATTGTTTTGTCACTTTGATCGTAGATGTAGCAACAAACAATGCCGCGATGAAAACTTTACACGACGAAGTTAGTTCACGGAAAATACGGTTATATAGGAGAGAGAAATATTATGTAAGTATTCAATGGTGTTATAGTCAATCACGCCTTTCTTGCTGATATTGAACCGCAATCCTGCTACCCTGCTACCCTGCTACCCTGCAAACACAGGGTGGTTTTTAGTCAGTACTTAAAAGTTTGACACTTCCTGTTGCCACGTCCAGAATCCAAGTTGGCTGACTCCTCTGACCCTCTCACGGGCGGAGTAATTCCTAGATTATCCCTCCTCGAAAGCAACACCTAATCCATGTAGCATAGTCGGAGGTCGTGAGGGAGCGATCCTCTTCACGCCCTAGCCGTCGCAGTACACACTCCGGGCGTCGGAGAATCGGAGATTGCTTGACGATCTCCGGCCACCCTAAGTCTGCGGACGGCGAGCACTGGCAGTAGCTTGCCGCCCGCCCGTAACCAAACCCGTGCATATGGAGCGTCCCGTTCCGTGCGCTCGCAACGGTTTATGTACATAATTTACACTTCTGCAATTTTGTTTTATGTATAGATATAGATATGTATTGATGAATAATTCTGCATTGTTTTGTTTGAATAATAAATAAATAAAATGGTCTAGATATGTATATGGTGCAAGGCAGATATCCAGGCCCACATGCTCTGCACCCATCTATCAAACGTCCTGAAAATAAGAATGTGATTAATAAATAAATACTTATCGATTTGGTACCTATATTTTGAACGTCCTTAGCTGTAGGTACTTGTTTATTCGACATCAGTATCTAAGTGCGTATGTGCAACAACATACACAATATTACTTCTACTTTGTTGCTACCTTTTGACTTCTACCGCCCGGGTGAGACGAGAGGGAGTAAATAAAGAAATAACAAATAAAAATTTGTGTAAAATTGAAAAAATAAATCTCACTACCTAATTTATGAGCGTCAGACTTTTACTGACTAAAAACCAACTGTTCCTACTTCCCGAGTACGAGCCCGAGCCCCGGCTACCCGTTAAGTCCTCCGCGGCTCAGTATCGTCATCAGCCCTATTGGGCCCCATCTGTGGTGATCAATAGATCATGGAAGCGCGCGTGGATCACGATGAGCCTTACGCTCGGGTCTGGTTCTGGAGCGGCGGCGAGTCACCGTCCGACGTCACCGTGCTCGCGGTCCGAAGGCCCATGCCGGAGATCAAGATCAAGATCTATGCAAGTAGCTATATTGTCGCGAGACAGAACTCTGTATTGGGAAAAAAATTCTGGTGGATTGGATAAAAATCGAATAGGTCTATGAGGAATGAGGTAGCTATCAAGGACGCACCTTGAACGTACATAAGTATGAGAAACGTCATTATGACAACATGTCACAATAGAAACCTGCATAAACAATCACAAGTCATTTATATGTTAGACATTAGATGATAAAAATTTTAAACAGTTTTCTTAATATCTACTTTTAATTTTATAATCGTATTCTTGTAGGAAAACCAATTTATCTAACCATCATTTAACATATTTTAGTAAAATGGTGGTAACCACAAAAAAAAACAACATAGGTTTCAACTCTACGAGTAAAAGGTTTGGTCGAGTAACTGCCCATCCGAATTTAGACCCCAGCGGCCTGTACGCAACAAGACCCGATGGATGTGATCCCTGCCTCTACCATCCAATTCCCATATATCTATTCTGCGAAGCTATTCACAAACAAAAAATTGATAAAGATCCGTGGAGATACAAGAACGAATTAGAAGAATGGGCGAAAAACTTAGGTTACAGAAACCAAAAAGTCTTAGAACAGCGACGATGGAACCGATCGTTATTAGGGCCTGCCTGGCACGAAGTTACGGAGCTCCCTAAATATGAACCAGCCTGTATGAATGTTGGCTTTGGAAGGACTGTGCGATTTAAACCGACGAAACAAACCGTTCCCGATCCTGGGACCTACTACAAATCGGTTCCATTTAAAGCTCCATATGGACCGCATTCCAAACGACCGACATTCGAAAGAGAAGAACCTTGCAGGTTTAAGGACACTTCACCTAAATGGTCTCATGCCCCGAACCGCTATACGATCATCGATAAAGATTGTATCGATCAAAAATCAAAGAAGGTCATATCAATTCGAGGTCCCTACGATTTATTTACTGGTAAACGAGACGAAAGTACGATTAAAAATCATTTTAACACTTCTCTCAAATGTTCTGCAGCCACTTGGCCAATCGCCCTAAAGGGCAGTTTAGAAAAATATAAGAAGTCACATTTTGGCGAGCTGAATAAGACCAGCAGAAGTAAGCCCCACAGAGGTCGAAACACCCTGGTCGACTTGGCGATGTGTCCGCGTCGCGCACAGGACCCTGGACCCACGCGCTATATGCCCACGCCACCGACTACTTTTGAACAATACAAATTTGGTTTTAATAGTTCTTACGATAGGCCTCCAGGCTATAAAAAAGTGATTGTGTGGCCAGGTGTAGGTCGATACAAGTTATATACTCACCGAACTATTGCAGGGCATGGACACAAGCACGTGTTCCTAAGCAAAATAGAAAGGACAATAGGAGCCGTCATAATACCGCCGATGAACACATTCTAACCACACTATGGTATGTGTGTAACTTTTATATAACAATTTCCCTAGTTTCAAGACAAGCTTAATCTTTATTCAACACTAGCTTCTGTCCGCGACTTCGTACACGCAATCCCGTTTTTCCCGTTCCCGTAGGATTTTCAGGACCTTTTTCTGTCATAAGATCCTTCTCTTAACGATTGGTCTAGCCATTCTCAAGTTATGGCGTGACAACGGAAAACGGGTTTCAATTTTATATATATAGACTACATGGCGGGCTTTTATTAGTTTTTGAAAATGCGTATGATCGCATCGTTGTTTTATATTGTTCCCTGTATGCTCTGGTAGGAACACCATTATTTTTAGACATTGTTAATGTTGTAGCAGAAATAAAAATTGTACTTTATTTTTTTAATGGCCATTTTCATTGAGGAACAAATCTAAAGGCATTTAATATAGTATCAACAATTTTTTTTCAATCAATTATCAACATTTTTACTCTTATTCAGAACACCGTCTAGTATACAGTTAGTTTTGCTCCCCAATCTTCCATTAACATTTATTTAATTTTCCACTGATAGTGTTGTTTACAGTACACTTTAGTTATACTTTACACTAAATGACTGTGTGTAGTTGGCATTTGGACACGTCGATTTTTTTTTATTTTAGTGCTACAAAAATAAGAATACAAGACTTCCAAATGCGACTACACAACATGTTGACATAATTATATTTAACTATATTTACAGTCAACCAACAAAATCCGAAGCAAAGAATCGAACGTTACTACATTATTTCACTTTTTAAAACCAGTTTATCGACTTAAACTCTTGCTAAAAATACCTTAAAACTTCATATTACAAAATAAACTAAATTAAGGGGATCCTTTTAGGCATTTATACCTTAGGATTATTTGCTGCAACTGCCACGAATTCACCAAAATATTTAATGTGGAATGGTGCAGAACAGTTTGCATATTTTATCAAATGTATAATACAATAGTTTGTGATAATTTGATCCAATCACTGTTCGTAATTCAAACTACGGACAAGTATCGCGGTATGAACAGTTAAAACAATATTAAATTAAACGTTATCTTAATTTATACGTATTATATTAAAAAATAAATGAGAACAAACACATCGAAATTTTGGCTTACATTTCATAAAGACCAGCAAACTTAACGAACTTAAAGTAGAGGCTTTATATTATAGAGCTTACAAAATACAATGAAGTTGGCACTTAAAAATATATTCCCAGTAACAAATTATTTTAATAAATTTTCACCTATTAGGGGGCGTCCATAAATTACGTGAGATGTTAGTCATTTCATCTAATTTTACGTTCAAGAGAGGGGGGTCTCGACAAACATCGCGTAATTTTTTTACTGATTGAAACAAAAAAAAATTATATTTTAGTTCATTTAATCCAGATTGTACATACTTAAGATTTAATTGTACACACGGCTACACATACTACAAATGTGCGGAAAGATGATGCGACGCGACACCAGGATAAACTGGTTTTGTATAGGTTGATGTGTGGCCGTGTGTACATGCACATGGATTTTTCTTCTATTTACTATAACAATCCAACGCCTCTACGTGAAAAACCAACATTTTGAAAAAAATCACGTGATTTTGGGGGATGGGGGGATGTTGAATAAATTTCACGAAATCTCACCAGGGGGGAGGGAAAGTAAAAAATTAAAAAAACAACTCGCGTAATTTATGAACGCCCTCTAAGAAAAAGTTTGTACATAATCAAATGCAATACTAAACGTGTATGGTTGCGTAAGAAGTTTTATAAGTCAGTTAATAGGATGGCGTTTGCCCACGAACTCGCCTGTTAGATGTGGCCGACGATGGAGCACGCCTACCTATGAGCAACCTGGACCGCGCAGTCGTACGCTTACAGCTATGACACTATTGGTACTGACTCGATGTGCTAGTGTTTGCGTGTAACCGGCTACTGATACCTAACCTAGGTGAAATTACATCATCATAATCTCCAATACACATTTTTGTATATCACTCACAGTTAGTGTCAGTACCATTATGTAATAGAGTTTAACAAAAAAAAATTAGTCTATTGATTTTATAATGACGTCACATAAGTAAGCAAGTAATGTCAACCACACAATATGTCTATCAGCTCAATCGGTTGAGACATCGTCATCAAAATTTGTAAGATGTCACCCGAAACTCAAAAAATACATTATTTGTAAAAAATACATTATTTCTTTTTGCTGATTGTATTCATATTGGTATAAGTACTATAGTTAATAAATATTATGTATATGCTGTGTGAAATGTCGTTGCGAAGCCTGAAGACCTTAAGACTAGATATCATAGCCATCAGGCTTTGAATCGAACTTCGAAACACCCTGTATAATCAAAAATTTTAATATTTTTTTTATGAGAAAGACCAGCTTTCATATTACTCCTTCAAGGAATCAAGTCAAAAGTATTAAAGGAAACATCATTGCTATTGTCATAATGTGGAAATGTGATTTATACAACAGATTGTAGTAGAAGTTCACTTATACCAAACATTTTACTTAGTAAAGCGATTCTATTATTTACTCATCTAAATATTTATGTTTTACGGAAATGAATGTATTAAATAATAATTTTATTACAATAGTAGCTTACCAGGTTAATATGGTTCCTACGTTTCCCTAAGTATATGACAATAATATCTGACAATAATTAATATATTTTTCAGAGCTTAGTCACTAACCTAAAATCTATAATACCAGTTAAAGTTTATTGTTTATTGAAAGTAATGCATATCAAGTACTGTATGAAAGTAACATTATTGGTACAATGATAGACAATATTACTTATTCGGAGAGTCTATAGGTTGCTTAGCCAATATAAAGTGCAAGTAATGATTCGATTCATTCACTGGTAAGATGACAAGTGTTATTAGGAACTCTATTGCTACAACCTCATAGTTTAGTAACATGACTACTTGTTTGAGAAATGTGACAGCCTGTGTAATCGGTACTTATAGCTAGTAATTTGATATTTTTAAAAAGTGCGCATTGAATGCTAGTTTTGTGAATGAACTATCCTAACAAACCTGTCGTCAGGTAGCTATTATATTGATCAATGATTACTGTCTTTTCTCTAAGTGCAATATTTACACCAACACACGGTCATCTGTTACTCTCAAAAAGGCAAATACTTATACAATTATATAAAGCTAATTATAATGTAAATCAGTTAGTGTGCTTGGTATCATGTTATTCTATCGACCTTAAAACTGTTGTTTAACAAATACCAGATATCATTTGAAATATTTATTGAAGTCTAAATTATTTCAATACAATTCTATTCCAGTTACATTCTAAAGCAGATTTGTTGTTTCTCTGTAAAACTGATACCTACTACTACCATATTTTTCAAACAATTTCTATGCGGTAAAATTTACAATAATAATTTAAAACTTGCATGCTAAGACTTACAAAACAAAACAAATGTATGTTGTTGAGAATTCACTTTCATGTGTACAAACACACACTGTTCTTTAGATAACCCGGTGAACGAGCAGACGGATCACCTGATGATAAGCAATCGGCGTCGCCCATGGACACCTGGAACACCAGAGGCGTTACAACTTACAAGTGCGTTACTGGACTTTTGGGGATTAGGAATTTGAGAATTGTTGGGGTTTCAGGGATCTCCACAATTATGCACAACATTGCACGTAACTTTGTCAAACCTATACAATCAACATTCATAGTAATCAACTTTTGTTTAATGTTTTTTTTTTGGTTTTAACGTTTATAGTATTATAATCCTATCATGTGATAACACTCATCAATTTTATATTTAAAATCATTATATTTTTTTGTATTTCATATTAAATAGATTGAAAGTAAAATGGTGGCCAAGTAGATGCATTTCTACGGCATTAAAATTTAAAATTAACTTAAAATTTCAGGCACTTTCATCTAGCTCATTAAATCAGCTAATGAATATGCAAGATTTAACTCAATAATAATCAAGAACGATTATATTATTACTTTTGTCCAGCTATAAAAAGGCATATTTTGACTTATGTCCTTATTAGCAATCAAATCAAAAGTCATACATTTTAAGACAAAAATTTATTTTATGTAAAGATAATTGTAAGCAAGGTAAAAAATATTGTGTATTCGTCAAACTTACAAATCAATACTTGTTTTCAGGAAATAATTAAAACGTGGGCTGTGTTCATAAATACATTATTATCCTTTTACATTTATATAAATCTTTTAGCACCCCAATTTCCTTACATAATGTTATATACTTTATTATATTACTGGTTTGACAAGTCTTTTACATTTAATTAAAGTTATCTGCAATTGGGATTGTTTGGGACCAAACTTGAAACTGAATTGACAAATGGTTGTAATGACAATTAGGCTTGATTGGAAAAAAATTCAACATCTATTAACATCACATGGATTAATTTGCATCAAATTGTTTCTATAACCGCTATAATGTAATAAATAATAGCAAAAAGTAATTGGTTTCTCTTAACATAGACGGGGATGACCTATAGTATAATTATTATGAATTTATGTGACCATCTCAGCAAGTAATGTTTATTTGTAAGCTATGTCATATTCTATCTATTCCTTAGCATTATTATTATTATGATGTCGTGAATATTGTGGTGAAGGATATATATATCTGGTTTTCATCACTCATCTTAACATATAAGTCTAATAGTCTGAAGAATTACTTCTGCAACCTCTGTGTGTCGAAGTATTAGGTACATTATTTTGATGCATACCCTACATATTTAATATTTTTATATATTTTGTGTTTAAAACAACATACACCTGTATATATCGATCAACCAGCAATGAACATATTATTCTAATTAATCTACAAGTAATACCATATCTACAACTCTTTTCATGTAGAGTTCACAAAGGCTATGATATTATAAAAATATATAATAGCAAATGACTTATGCATTATACATACCTACCTACTTAAAATAAAATAGTATTAAAAAAGTAAAAAATATGTTCACCACGAAAATTTTACAATTCCAGTCCATACTATAGAAAAGATATTTCAAGATCACATTGTGCATTATAAACAATATATCAAAGTAAGATGCTTTAGATTCTTTAGTAATTGTCAATTTGTATATTTTTATCAGGTCACGTCGCATTCGTTGCATCTAACAATAACAGAATCAGATAAGAGGATTTTAGGTACCCATGTGTATACCATGTTTCTGGTAATCTCTTCAGGAGCGTGAAATACCATGGCGGCAAATCTATTATAAAAGAAGTCATTAGTTACACTATAAAATAGTTGTGTTTTCTGGCTTTTGATAAAATGTTTCAAGTTTATTTGCTACTGAAAGTATTATCAAACTAATACTAAATCAATGAAAATCTCACCTTGATATCAATATTGACAAATATAAAAGTCTAAGAAACTGTAAGTGTTCGGAATAAATACTGAAAATTAGTCAAAACTGGTTTTAGACTCAGTGCCGACCCTTTTTAGAGTCATGGTCAAGAGAAAGATTAAGACAGAATGAAAAGTTTTAAACTTAAAATAATTTTAAAGTAACACAATTGTCACTACAGCCAATTTTTTTTTAATTTTATACAATTTACAATATTGTTACTGGCTACCTTATAATTTAGTTAATTCACTGTCTAGGATGATTTTATAATATCCTTATAGTTCTCACAATTTAACTATACAGGGCACTTACTGGACCCAGTCCATTTCGTGCTAGAGCCGAAGTAAATTTCATCGTTGTGGATTCCGACGAACAGCTTTACGAACGCGTCTGACGGCGGTGTTGGTGCCATTGGCACCAATGTTGAACTGAACTTGTGGCGCGCCGGCGGGAGCCCCACCGAAACTGTACACGCCCGACTGCTGCGGCATGTGCTGCTGTTGCATCGACGGCTGCTGCATATGCGACTGCTGTAAGTTGATACCCATCTAATTACTTTTCTGCTCAGCTTTAACGTTACAGTACCAATAATACATGGTGGTATATTAATACTGTTCGGATGTTTACATTGCATTTGTTATTATTACCCATTACCAGCCACCAGGAGGCTTACTCTTGAATCCAATTCCAATCGATCGACATTGGTATTGTGAAATTTCATAATCTAGCGCCCATTGCATCCGAATTGCGTGGATATTGAATGAACTAAATGGTACTTAGTTTGGCTTAATATTCTGTACTCCGAATGCTACTTTAACAGCTACGGTAGGGGTTGTATAGTGTTGACATTGGATAATTATTGAGATTATATTGGATTGAAATTGCATTGACATTGAGATTGGTTTCAAGAGTAAGCGCCCAGTGTTGGGCATAGTTAAGTATCTTGTGATTCTGATTAATAACTACGATTATAAGTAGTTAACTACATGTAGTTATGATTACAACTACGTGTCTGTAACTTAACTAAAGTAATCTAACTACATGACGTAGTTATTAATTTGATCTAGAAGTTATAACTACTAATTATTTGTATTTTTACTCTTAATATTTTGAAATTAAATAAACATTGTAATGTGTTATTATATAAGTTTCGGGATTTAATTGCATGAAAAATCTTCAGTTTAATTCACAACTTCACCTCATTTTGAAAAATTTGCGAATCAACCAAAAATAAAAATATGTCAATTGAGCTAATTATTCAAACTGACGTGCTTTAACTGTTTTAATAAACGCAATATTATTTTAAATGTGTAGTTATAAAAGTAATCTCGTAATCGTTATTATAACTACAATTATTAGTTAGTAATCAAACTACTTTTTACGATTATTTAACTTGATCTGTAATCATGATTACTAACTACTTAAAGTAATCCTAGTTAGTAATCAGTGGTTAGTTAGATTTCAATTTGCCCAACACTGCCAGACACATAATTATTCATAAATTTAGTCGTATCGTAATAATGACAACACATACCATGCACAATACTAACTATAATCATGGAACATCAACAAATAATTGTAACAACAATGAAATGTGTGGTGGTATTCTGCTGTGGTGAAAACAATGTGCATTTGGTTCTACTACAGATCTCGGAACCCATACATATAGGAAGAAGGTACGGTTTTTATTATTGTAGAAAGAATATCAATAAGTAGGTATTGATCACAGTGGAGGAGAGAGAACGGAACATAACATCTATCCGGCCCTATTGTCAACCTCTCCTGCCCCCAGCAGTTCTTTTGGAACCGAATGGCGGAGCTAGCGCCCTGCGTTGGTGTGGTGTTCTGGCGAACAAGCAGTGACGGTATAACCATTACACATCTAGCCAGGAAACTGGATGGAAGAGGTTTCAGTAACCTGAAGGTCTAAATAAACCTTTTAATGGTCTGGTGCAGAACACCAGTACACTATTATTCCCCAGTAGTCTTTTAAACTTTTTAACTTTATAAAAAACTCAATGAAAGCCACTTTAACCAGCGTCAGTTTAATGGGACAGGAGTGCTAAGAATCCCGGGGCGGGAAAGGCTTGGAATGTAAGAAGTATGAAACAAGATAGGAAGATCCCCAATGTGATTAAGGAAATGACGCCTGTGCAGGTAGACTCTTATCTTTGGTACACGTGATATTAAATGGCCCGGCCAATCAAAGTACATAAAATCCGACCATGTACTATATTATTCCGGAAACTATCAAACATCAGAACGATAGTGTGGGGAATTCTACTTACTAAAAAAATTTTTAGATCTGTGACAAATTTTGTTCCCTTGTCCCACCAAGGGATGTTGATCAGATTGGAATCCAAGCCATGCAGTATTAACATTATGCAGATATATAGCACCTACTGGAAGCAAAGCGGTAATCGAAATTGAGATTTATTGAACACTCTACAATGACAATGATACCTAACTAAAAGCCACGAAGAGTCATGAGGAAGTCATCGTTATGGGCGATATGAACACAAAGGTAGGCTCGACTGTCGTACCTGGAGTGACGTATTTTTATGGCCTGAGAAGCCGTAATGACAGAGTGATATGCTGATAGAATTTTGTCAGAACAATGAGCTTATAATAACGAACAGCCACCGCGTCGGCTTTCACATGGGCATCGCCACTGCATACGGCTGACCACAACCGTCACGATTAAGGGGGCGTCCATAAACTACGTAAGATGATTCAGGGGGGGAGGGGGTAGACTCAAATCTCACCTTAACTTACGTTGGAGAGAGAGGGGGTCTCGGTAAATATCACGTAATTTTTTTTCTCATTGAAACTAAATAAAATTATACTAATTTAGTCCATTTATTCCAGATTGTCTATGCTAAGGATTACACTTTTACACTTATAACTGTCAGCAATATTGATTACTAGTCGTCGTAAATAAAAACACGGATCAATTTTTATTTTCTTTTTACAATGTTATTGTAAAAGAGTAATTTATGGACGCCCCCTAACAATCGATACAGGAACTTCGTTAAAAAAACACAAACCTTGTACCACTAACCAATGTAGTAATAGACATAAGATGTAAGTTGAAAAATACACAGCCAAAATGGAAAGACAGAAAGCTAAATGTACTGGGCGCAATGTAGCTTGTGATAAAACGAATGCAACATGTGATGATGAAATGTGTATGCAGAAATATGTAGATATAGCAAAATAACCCATTGACTTTTGGACTAGTGTAAGCTTTATTGGAATCAGCCAACGTAGGCGTCATGCACACATAACTGTCCTACAGTCGGTAGCGCTGTGTGTTGGGTTGTCCCGTTCCCAATAAAAAGGTTGACCGGACCAATTGCTGACACATACGTCATACACGTGAACGGCTCTCCCATCGTGTTGGTGGGCTGATTTCGTAGAGCCGTCGAAATAGATATATAAATAGATAATACCTAATTAATATGTAATTTATACTTTTAGTAATAATTATAGATGTGGTTAATTATAGTGTATAACTAAGTACCTTCTATACTTTATAAAAATTGATTAGACATATTGTAATATAAAAAATTGTATGACAAGAGCATGGACCAAGAATCCGTGGAGAATCAATCTATAACATTATACAAAAAACGAAATGTACGCAAATTTGTCGAACCCGACACAGTAGAGTGAAAGAAAGAAAGAAAGAAGGAAAAAATTTATTAAAAACAAGTGCACAACGGCACCTTCCAATGGGTTATAGATCACTACACCAAAACTATTAACTAAATGTATGGACCAGTCTCAAGCATAGTGTAAAGGAATTATGCCAGAAGCATCTGCAAAACCACAAATGGTAAGAAACAGGACTGGATGACTGACTCCATTTTGCTTTTGATGGAAGAAGGAAGATTGCATAAGAATGTGAACCCAGAAAAATACAAACAGATTGATGATAGAATCCGAAAAGAGATCGGAAAGGCTTAGAACACCAACTAAAGCGATAGACACATGGAACATCCACTTCGAAGAAGTAATGACGCATGGGTATCAGACCAAGAAATTAAATCCCGAATAGAAATTGGCCGAGCCTCTGTCAACATGAGCAAAGTTCTTCGCTATCGTCAACTTAACTTAAAGCCTCGGGTTCGGATGCTACTGTGCTACGTCTGGCCTGTCGTATGTACGGTTGCAAAGCATGGACCTTAAAAGGTGACACCATAACGAATAGTTATAAAGGCGTCTGAAATCTGGTGTTACCATCGCATGTTGCGCATAAGTTGGACGCAAAAGGTCAGGAACGATACCGTGCTTCAGCACGTCCACATGCCACGCAAAATGATCCAAACCTTTAAAAAGCGCAAGATAAGAATAATGCTGCTTCATCTTGTAATGATGAAAAGGTGGAAGGGAAGAGAAGCGAAGGATAAGTCATGTGTGCGAAATATCCGGGAGTGGACCGGCTCCGAATCAGCTTTGTGAAACAACTTTTCCGCCTGGCGAATGAGACCAATTCAAAAAGCTGACGGTCAATCTTCAGCCATGAAATGACACCATAAGAGGAAGAAAAAATAATAGTTGAAATGTACATAGCACAATTATAAATAAAAAAAATTGTTTGAGATAATTACTGGTTACAAATTCAATTTTTTGCTTCTGAATATATTGTATTCCAGTTGTTTATAGCCCATATTGGTAATATGAAGTTTAATGATGTGTACTTTTTTCCACGAATATTCAATTTCATAATATATTGTATCTAGAAAAATTAAGTAAGTCTAAAACACAAAATCAATAATTACCTGTTGTCCGAATCCGAAAATTCCTGTCGCAGGCGCTTGTGAAGAACCAAAGGTGAACGCAGGTGCTGGTGCTGGATTCAGCGACGGGGCCTCGAATGAAGGAATAGACGGATTGGGCGAGCCAAAGGTTGGAGTTGCACCCATGCTTGGTGAACCGAACATGGGAATCTGTGATGTAGGATTACTGGCGGGCTGCGGCGAGCCGAACAAATTTCCTGATGGCGGACTTTGAACAGAATTCGAGAAGAGATTTGGCTGCGCGTTGTTACTCTGGTTATTCATACCGAAAATATTTTGCGGAGGTGCCGCGGCAGCACCGAAAGCCGGCGATGCGTTATTACCGGCATTGAACGGTGTTGATGATCCGAACGTGAATGCCGCTGGCTTCTGTAAGCTACTGGTCGTTGTGTTGGACACGAACAGGTTCGAGGTCGAGGTATTGTTACCCGCCGCCCACATGTTTTCTTTCGGCGCGGTGTTATTGAATAAGACCGTTGCACCTCCGGTTAAAGAGTTTCCCGCCTGCATACTAGCTGGTTGTTGACTTGTAGATAAGCCATTGCTGCTACCACCTAATGTATTGGCGGTGCCCATTGCTAAACTATTCGTTTGAAGAGAATTTCCAGGCATAGCAGAAAGTGTATTTCCCATCATAGGATTTCCCGTAAGACCATTAGGGGCATTCAAACCGTTGCTGCCTCCAAAGCTATTAGTAGCAAGGTTATTGGTAGAACCCAACGAAGATCCAGCAGACAAATTAAAAGTATTCGTATTAACGGTACTTTCAGCCGCACCGAACGGAGACTTAAACGCTGGAGGTGGGTTACTTGCAGGCGTTGCGTTATTACCAAATGTAAATTGAAATTTAGGTTTTTCTGTGGCAGTAGGTAGCGTGAGTGACGCTGAAGCCGAAGAATTACTAGCTGCATTACTGCCAAAACTGAAAATTGGTGCTGCTACTGCTGGCGCTGCTGGCGCTGCTGCTGGTGTCGGCGCTGCTGCTGGCGTCAGCGCTGGCGCTGGTGCCAGTCCTGCTGTCAGTACCGATGTCGGTGGCTGTGCCGGTGCCGCTGTTGGTGTTGGTGCCGGTGCCGGTGACGGAGCCGGTGACGGAGTCGGAGCCGGAGCCAGTGCCGGTGTCGGTGCTAATGCCTGCGTTAGTGCTGGTGTAGCAATATTAGTAGCCTCTTTGTTTTGGAATAGAGATGCAGCAGGTTTGTTTAAATCAGGCTGTTGAAATAATGATGACGATGTCGCAGTGGCGCTGGGTTCAGCCGGTTTAAACATTGACAACGTGGGTGCACTAGTTGTTGGTAGAGTCGTACTTTGCGACGGTTGCATGAACAAATTCATTGTTGTACCCGTAGTTGCTGGAGGTTCAAATAGTTTTGTATTGGATGACAAACCAAATGAAAATGCTGGTTTTGGTTTCTGAGTATCAGCCGCTTCTGGCAATGCGACAGCAGTATTAAGTGATGTTTCCTTCTTTGTGTCGTTAGCCAATGGATTAAATAAACTCGTAGTAGGTAGTAACGACTTATTTTCGTTATTTACCTGAGTCAGTACAGGCATCTGTGGTTTACTCTGGATGGGTGCGTTCAAGTCAACTGATGGAACTTCTTGAAGTTTCTCTTCCTCGGAAGTTTTGTTTGTCTCTGGCAATTTCGCTGTAACCGCTGAACTTGTTGGTATCGTTTTCGGAATACCAAATGTGAAATTCATTTTTGGAGCCTCACCTGTCTTTTCCTTTGGAGTGTCAATTTTATTTTCTAATTTTTTAGTGGGCAGTGTAAATGTAAATGTTGGAGTTTCAGCCACAACATTATTATTTGTTTCTGACTGTGGTTTTAATTTCGTGTCTAATATTGATGGAACTTCAGGTTTGTCAGCAATGGTAGAGCTTTGCACTTTGGGATCAATGCCGAATTTAAACGTATTATTCGTAGTTGTTCCAAAATTAAACGTTGATTCAGGCATTTTCTTTATACCTTCTTTTACCGCACCACAGCATACACATTCCTTTTTGTCACTTTCGTTATGGACCAAACAGCTGGAACATTCCCATTTGTCTGAATGTTGGGCCTTAGCAATGGCTTTAAATTTGTCACTAGTTCCGAATGTTGTAGTTTTATTACTCATAGCGTCAGTAATACTAGCCGCCTGTTTGGCTCCGGGTCGGGCACCGCCGCAAGCTGCGCATTTGTCGACGCTGCTTTTGTTTGTAATCCAACAATCGTCACATTTCCAATCAGCATCCGCTTTAGAAGTGTTTTGTACTGCTTTCAATGGACTTGTCACTGTTTCAGGCTTTGAAAAGATATTGATTGGTGTCTCAGTAACTGCAGTGAAGGTAGGTAGAGTAAACTTCGTTCCGTGAGGGGAGTTGGTATCGCTGACTTTATTGAACAGAGATTTCGATGTCGTCGACGAACTGGTCCCAATTAGTTGTGGGTTGCCGGGTGACTTTCCGACTTGTGAGGTAGACATCTTCTCACAATTAGCGCATTTGTCTTTTTGTGACTGACTATCGGCAAGTTTACAAACCAAGCACTTAGTATTCTTTTTTGGCTGCTTAGCTCCACAACAAACACATTTGATGGCGTCCGGCTTGTTTTTAACCCAGCAGTCTGAACACTGCCAGTCTTTCGGTTTGATTAAGACAGATTCGTTTGCTTTTATCACACCTACAACAACAGAAGATTCGTCATGTTTGTTTTCAAATTTCTGATCTATACGTCGCTCAGGAGAGTCGAATTTGAATTTTAAAGATGAAGATTCCACTTGTATGTCGTTACTTGATACTTTAACAGGATTGGAAAATGTGTAGACACTACTAATTACAGTTTCGTGCTTACTTGTGGGAATGTGGGTAGCTTTTTTATCAGCTGTAGGGAAAACAATTTTAGGTGTAGATGTAGTGAGCGACGGTGCGTCGAATGTAAATTGGGGCAGTTTATCTTTGTCTAATTGTAATGTGGCTGTGGGCAGTTTCACGGGAGTGGACATGTCGATCTCGTCTTGCTGCCCTCGGTTAGTTCTAGTTATTCTTGATTTCATTTTGGTAGAAAATTTATGAGGCGGTTCCTTCTCGACCTCACTCCTAAAAGTAAAAACATTTATTAAGTTAATGAAAAAAATATCTAAGCAGATTATTGCTGTTTTAAAAATTTACACAAAGAATATTAGTTTTTCTTTGTGTAAATTTTGAAACAATCATGACCATAATTTGGTACTTAGATCAACTCTATTGATATGCAGATGCAGGGTATCAAAGTAGTAACAATTAATAAAAGCGCATGATGGTATCAAATGCACAATACTTGAACAATCAAAATCAATCAAGATGTAAAATACAATGCAATTGTGGCATGGCCAGACAGTTCCACAGATTTCTGTCAAGAATCTTGGAAGTCTAAAGTTTTAACATTCAAAAGTGCCTTCCTGGTCTAATATAAGGTGTAACAAAAATAGTGCACAATATTTTAGTAGGTTTATTAGTTTAGGTGTAGGCAATTAGTATGTGATAAACATCATTTTTTTATGAAAATATTTTATAAAAACTTATCAATTATTTTTAATAATTCAATTATTCATTTATTATTTTCATTGCTTTTTATGCCATCCTGCAATATGTACCTATTCCTATGTACCTATTCGAAAAGCTCGGTCGTTGACCCGTAAGATAAATGTCCGCGCGCATCCATACGGCTGGCGTTATGCGTAAAAACACAACAACAATTTTGCAAATGTGATGCTAAATTTAATTAAACATGTTGTTGTTTACATTTTTTTTAGGTATACATAATCCTTATCATGTACTATATCACCTGTTAAAATATTGTGCACTATTTTTGTTAGACCTTATATAAATAAATGATATATTGACTTTTTTTGTCAACTTAGTGCCCACCACGTTTGTAGGCTGTAAATACGTGTTGTCTACTAGAAAATTGGCAATAAAAATATCATATTGGATCCCTGCATAATACTTTGGTATGGTAACGTCAGCCATCTCGTTTTCCCGTCTCGGAGCGAATTAGATGCCAGAATGTCTGATAGCTAATTATCAATTTAGCATTATATAATAGCAATTTCGCATAAATAATCAATTTGAAAAATGTTACGAGGAATCAAATACACGAAAATAATTAAAAATCATAGTAAGTAAAAGAAACGTGTGTAAAAAATATCAATTGTTCATAAAATGGAAAAGTGATCCAAGAAACAAAATTTTACTACTAGAATATAATAAATTTAGAAACAAAACCCACAAAATAATCGAAAAATGTAGGAATAAACACACTTTAATCAAATTACACACTCCTAGTGAAACGAAATGTCATTGAGATGGCCAACTAGATAGTAGTACATAGTACCCCGCTCTGTCCTACCTCAGTAAATGACAAATTTTAATTGTTGAAACAAATAACTGATTAGGTGTCTATGGGCTGTGTAGTCGTATATTCCAATTTCATTTTATTATGACCAATGTCTATTTTGTATTGAGATATAAATCTACCAGATATTATGTATACACCTGTATAATAACGATAATATGTATCTAGTAGTTGCTGTTTTTGTAGATTTCAACAATAATTATATATTAGTACTGGTCCACTCTGTGTGGATGTTAGTCAGGACTTTAATACATTACCCTTTCGTTTCCTGCCTAGGATAAGCTGGAAATTCATTAGAAGTACTGCTTTGAGAAGCCATTAATTGTCGAGCAATATTCGTCGTGTCCATGAGACGAGACTTTTTCTTCAGGCACAGTATAGATGCAATGCTTGGTACATGGAGCTCTCGAGTCCGATATGCTAAAATAATAGATAAATTATTAATTATTATTAAAACTGGCATTAAGGAGGTTATCCAAAGGTTATACATTTAAAAGTTAACGGGCAGAAAGCTCGAAAAAATCACACTTAGACTTAAATAGATAGTTCAGAACCTAGGGAAGATAATCTAACAGAAACGAAATTATACAATGGCTTATAAAAACTTTGACATGCTGCCGGCACCTTTGAGCTAAGCACATGAAGCGACGGAGGAAAACACTGACAACAATACTACTACCAAAATACCTGTACATAAAAAATAGAGACACTGACTCGCATCAAAAACCTAAACACACGTGATATTCAAACGTCAATTCAGTACTATGCTACCCACTGTCGTTTCTAATTAATCATATTGATACTATTGATACTGCCGACACATCTTGAATCAGTTTATTTTTTCATTATTTTTTTTTAATTTGTTTCTGTCAGGAGATGCTCCTTAAAACACAATGGCAAAGCGACGGTACACTGGTATAATATAGAAAGAGAAACTCAAAAATCATCACAAAGTACATGCCTATTAATCTACTGTCAAAGCCTTTACAAATTATTTCAACCAATTACTGAAAAACGAATAAGCACTACCATTCAAAAGCACCAACCGGTTGAACAAGCAGGGTTTCACACAAGATTCTCTAAATTCAACCAAATGTATTCATGTTATTATTAAGAAACTGATAGAGAACTATCAGGAACATATTCTTATTTGACCATTATGGACTACCAAGAAGCATTTGGCACAATTGCACACACAGAGAGTATATTGAAGTTGTAAAGAACATCTAAGAAAAATGCACAAATAATTATACACTAACTCACAAGTAGCAGCAAATAGGTGACCAACTGTACTCACAATTTTTATTTCCATATTAAAAAAGGTTTTACTCAGACTGGAATCCATGTGGATCTCAAATGACAACCAAGTTACAGTGTCAGAGAACTCTGACAATCAAGTAATAGCATATTGCACCAGCAATTGGATAAATCTGGTACTGATTAATATACTGCATTTTGCACCGCAGTATATAAGTGGGTCATGGTTGTAAGACTATACCACAGTTACACCAAAAGGTTACCATTAGACAAATGAAAACGAAAAAGACGAAATAGAAGATGCATCTGGCTAGAGCACAATACCTAGGAGTAATGAAAAATCAAAAAAGATGGCACTATACTATCTGAAAGAGGAATTTTTATTTCCACAGAGTAAAAGTATCTATTTAAAATCAATATTTAAGGCAAAGAAAAGCTCTCATTTTATGCAGTACCCTTAACCTACACTAATTAAGTTTGACTGAAATGAAGAAAAAATACAAAAAGAGGAAGTCAATTATTATGAAATTTCTTTTAAACTTACCTAAATGATTATTTGTAGATGAAGAGGAAGTGTTGCTGATGTTAAATCCATCATTTTTGGGTTTGGTGTACAGAGGGATCCTGCGGGCTTCCATAAGTGGAGAGGAATAACCTTCTAATAAGTCCATAATACGTCGCGCAGAGCTGCTGATGGCGGTGTCATCATTGATTGGAGACTCATTTACTACTGCCACAGTCTCTTGTTTTATGTTCGGCTGGTTTATGTACGAAGATGCGGCTCCTCCATACATTGTTCTCCCAGGGTAAAATGGAGAACCAAGCAGACTAGGTTTAAAGCTGGGCTGCTTTGGGTCACGAAATGTATTTGATGCTTTTGCTAAAAGTTGCATGTCAAAACATTAATATTTTGTTGAAGTTTATTGCTAATAACAGTAACATTAGTATAGAATAAGCATTAGTTACATTAAACATAATTTTATTATGAATTGGATAAATTAACAGAATTATGGGATCAAACACTACTGCAGTCATCATAAATTGCATGCTACACATTTACCTAATCCTACAAAATACTTATAGAAAAATACCATACAGGCATATAAAGGGTCTTTCAAATAGGACGGGTCGATGTTAATAATCTGTGGTGGCCATTTTGTTTTGGCGGCATCTGTCAAATCTGATTTTTCTTATTCAGCTGCTGATGCCAAATCACCATGGCAAGTTACATGGTTGAGCAGCATATGCACATGATAAAACTTTATTATCAAATTTTATTATTAACTTTATTGCAAACGTTGCGAGCATTGCGCCCATTTTACGGCAAACGCAGTGGTCCTTCAAAGTCTAGGTGAGCGCTACAGATCAATGATAAACAATTTTTTTTGGCTTAAATTTAACAATATGGACGTGAACGACATGTGGTTTCAACAAGATTGCCCTACTTGCCACACAGCGAACGACACAATCGACATTCTGCATGAACGGTTTGAAGGTAGGGTTATCTCTCGCAGAGGTGACGTGAATTGGCCACCAAGATCGTGTGATTTGACTCCGCTAGACTTTTTCTTGTGGGGTTTTCTAAAGTCGCAAGTCTATGCCAATAAGCCACATTCCACCGTTGCCCTGAAAGCCAACATAACGCAGGCCATCGCTTAGATTCAGCCGGATCTATGCAGCAGAGTCATGAAAAATTGGACCTCTCAGATTCGTGCCGCCATACGAAGCCGCGGCGGACATTAAAACGATGTCATATTCCATCCATAATGGCATAAATGGACCTTTCAAATAAAAAATAAAGTTGGTTAATATCTTACACACATCTTGTTTTATTCAATTTTAACATCGACCCGTCCTTGTTGAAAGACCCTATATTAGTGTAACAACTGCCTGCCAGATTTAACGAAAACAGATAAAAAAATAAATAATAATAATAATAATATGTTACTATACACTTTGCTGTGTGCTGTAATTATATAAAGCAGTTTAGAAGGCATACATGTTAATATTAAATACTAAAGTAATTAAGTAATTCTTGTAGAACGCAAACAGATCATCTATCTTTAACTTAAGTAAGTAAATTAGTTGTATACTCAAAATAGTTCCAACAAGCCAACCCAATATATGTTTGCAACAGTGCAAACAAATATTGGGTTAAAAATTTGACAATTCACCTTGCATGCTAAAGTTATAACTCACAAGTATATTGTTTTTAGTTCATTATTAGTAACAAATATCAATATGTATAATATATTTTTGTTACATTTGTTAGTTACATGAAATCAAGCTCATAAACTCACAATAAAATAACTTACCAGTTATTTTCATTACTTCCTCCTGAGTAGTTGTTTCGAAAATAGATTTTCTTTTAGGGGCAATTGATTGGCCAGTACTAGATATTGAGTGAGAGACCTTGTATACTCGTGACATGTCTCTTTCCATTGTATCCTGATGGTCTTCATTTGGTGGCCGCAGTGCTGTACTGTATGTGTTACGGGTAGGTTGAGTACACTGAGTACCCGTGAAGGGACTGTATGGAAGTTCTATTATTTCCATATCATTTCTGGAACAGCTTGCCTGTAACATACATTGAAATGTATATGTTAAATATTGTTTACTAGAGAACATATGCAAAATATAATATGTACTTTTTCTAAAACTTCATAATTGATGAATTGGTATTGTTGAGTAATTAGTTTGAAGTATAAAAAAATAACTTACATCAGCAGGGCTGTAATGATTGTAAGTTCCAGGAGGGTTAAACCGCATGCGTTTGGCAGGTGGTTGTTGAGTTACTTCCGGGATGTCCACTACTTCATCATCTGAAGAATCAGAAGCATCAGCAACTGGTGTTGAACCATTTGCATTTGAAGAACGGGGGCTACTGAACCACTTTGTGATGGTACTGGGCAGTAAGCCTGATACTCTGGATGTCACATTCTTGACAAATGACTGAAAACAATACAAAAATAAAACTTTGTTAAAAAAGATAAAGATTATTAGTACTCACAAACAACATTATGTTGTGTGACCCTTATTTAAAACAGAATATAAGGGAAAATCTAAGTTGTTTAAATAACATATTTAATTTATATTCGTTTTCAGGATGACAGAGATAAGCATAATGACTTATTGGTTGGTGTCCTAAATTCGCAAAAAATAATGGACACATATCACATATGCACTTGCAATAAAATCGCACAGACTAAAAATTCATTAAAGTTCGCTAAAATATGATATATGGCTATTTAAAAGCTTAGCTTAACAATTGGGGCAGAGCTGCGATAGAAAACAAGAATTAACTAATTAATGAATCCCTAATTATCAGGACGGATTGCTGGATTGTTTACTTCTTTTTAACATATTAAATGTTCTTTACTATATCTTTGCTCAGCAACCATGAACATTCAAACTAATTGTGAATTTGTAGCCCAAATCTAGAAAGATTCAATTCCTTCAAAATGTTAAAAACCCAATAACATAACTGTAAGTATTAATTATCATTATCCTTAACTAAACAGAAGATTCATAGTTTAATGCACTGAATGCAACATAAACGCAATAGCTATAGGTACATGTGAAGCGGTGTACAAAAGTTTAGTCCAATTCAACACTGATCTTCAACGGAACGATCTGGTCAATGAATTCCAGCTAAATATACAAGAGGTAGGGTTGATAATTGTATCAACCCTACCTCTTGTAAATAGATTGCTATTTTAGCTCAGCCAAATTCTGAATTAGCAAAACGATTGTGTCAGTTGATGTATTTCGTTGACTAAGTTAATTAGGAACTTTCATGTTTAATTTTAAGGTTTTGTGTATTTTGTTTATATAATGGTTGTAGGTAGTATTAGGTACGATGGGGTTGGCGTATCCTCATGGATAAAAACCCTGTATTAATTACATGTAGAATAAAAAAAAAAAAAAAAAACACTGATCTTATGGCTGAACTGAAAATTATTTACAACAAATGTCATCTAAATAATGTAGTGACGGCTCAATAGAGATTATAATAACATTTTTCGCCACTCGTACTCTTCCTGCAGGTGGGGCTGGTAAGGAACTATATGTTTGACAAATACTGAGCAGCAGCACTCTGCGACAAACCTGAACTTTTTAGACTGCCTACTAAGTGTATAGATTATCACACATTCTTTGCAGAGGATACCTTTTTTTAAGGGTGTCATGGTTAGGCTAGACCATTAGGGCTTTTAAAATGATGTGGATAAATTAGTGAAATTATTGACTTTTAATCAGTAAATCAACACATTAAAAATCACTTATTTGGCTTCTCACACTATGCGTTGATAGCCTTGACCATAATCTTATCTTAGTGATATAAACAAGGATTGTTAAGAAGCATAAATATATATTTATGAATAAGTCTTGACTAGTTTAACATTGAACATAAATGAAATTGTATTTTGTTCCAATTATTAAATCATTATTGACAGTACTCATGACCACCAGCCAACCTTTAAAATTTGTACATTGTGTCTCTAAGCAACAAGTTGCAATAAAGTATAGTCCTAACTGCACTGGCTACTAATGCATTTACACTATGAAATTACCACACAACATGGACACAAAGCATTGATAATACATGTATCAACTTGTCATTAAATCAATGTGAAATATTGTGAAACAACAAATGAATCACAAGATTCCTTTAGTTGATTAATAGTAAAAATCAAACATTGCATTTGTTTCATAAAAACATTTGGACTGAAGTCCAAATGTACTTGGGAATTGTGCAGCATTAATAACCAACATAGAGTCTGTAACCTATGTAGTTACTTACTTAGGTACCTAGATATGGTAACATAACTTACAGATGTGCAGTCTAGACCAATATCTCAATAGTAGCTCAATGCACAAAATTTTAAGTCATACAATACATGTAGGTAACGAAATCATACATGCTTGATTCTTACAAAATACGATTTTTAATGTTATCTTTGGTATTATATGGAAAACAAATTATTCAATAAAGCATGGACTTTGACAAGCCTGGGTCTTCGCAAAAGCGTAAGTTGCTAAATGTATAAAAAAACCTCGATTTAAAACTATTCTAGCATATTATTTTAAAGTCACTCGCCAAGTAAGTGTATAAATACACATCAACTACGCGTGAGGCCACACATTTCTTGAAAAACGCAACGACATTGTCGCCAAGAGCGGGAATTTGGTGATTACTTACATTGTTAGTCTCATTAGAAGCTGATCGCGATCGCTTTTCCTTATTTCTGGGTGTTTTTTGACTCATCGTGGAACTGATACAGGGCACTATTCAACAATTATACGAAGTAACGCTACTGCAAATACAATTTTTGGCTAAATATATTCACAACTGGCAAAAACGTGACAAACATGGCGTCTGTAAAATGTGTCAAAGAAATGCTTGGAGGGAGGTCCTACCACTAAATAATTAAATTTAAAATCACTGTTCACCAAAAACAAAGCGCAACGAAAATTTAACTTTAAATAACAATTTACAAAAATGTAGATAGAAGTGATAAAACCACCAGTAGAGTAGACAGCGAAATCAAAACTATTAATTCGCATTAGCGCTTAGCGCTCAACGCGCAATATGTCACAGTGTTGCTACTTTAAAAAATACGTTTTGGCGGTTAAGGCTAGGATAGACTTTTATAGTTTTCGTAAACTTTCAACCAAGTTTTACACTTGTATCTATGACGAATCTATTTCAGTCTCGAATTGTATTTATATTATTATATTTTGTATATGTGCAAGATATACGAAAATTAGTACTGCAACTGCATAAATAAATACTACCACCAAGGTTTGTAGGCTTCGCTAAAGAATATATAATTAAGGTTGTTTGTTTGCTAAACTCGCGAATAATTTGTCATTTCTTCCATAAGAAAATAGAATGTGTCACAAACAGAATATAATATAATATTAGAATATATAAATAGAAAATAGATTCATATCAAATAACAATAACATCAGATTTAACGTTCACGAATTTTATTCCCCGAATAGGTAAGTAGATATGCACTTTGTGCATACACACTCGTGCAAGAGACGAGTACCGAAAGCAGAAAAACCAATTATCATATTAATAATTTAAAGTTTTTTGGCCATGACATATCGGTGACATCAACTGACACTTAATTATTATTATTGCCAGCTAAAACAATAAAAATGTCTGTCACAAACTAACCACAGATTACATAATTATTTTGAAATATACCTCACTCACATGATACGTTCGAACTCAACTGATTTATTTTCTTCTCCCCTCAAACACCGACATAAAAAACCAGTTTTTTTTATATTTGATGGGCCGACGTTTGACCACTATCTCGTCTGGTGGTAAGCGATGATGCGGTCTACGATGGAGCACGTCGTCCCATAAGCAACCTATTCACTCGAGCAATGAAGGCTCCCAAGTAACCTTCAGGAAATCATTTAGTTGTGTAAGGGTTTAGAGTATTTAACCTAGGCTGATCAGGACTTCAGACGCTATTTTGGCCGACAATCATTCAATAACTCCTTCCGCCTTGGGTGAGGCGAAAGGGAGTGTCTGTCTCTTACTAACTAAAAACCGCCTTGTTTTTTCTCCTGCTTGGAACCGGAACCCCGGTAACCCATTAAGTACAGTACAGTGAGGACGCGATCAGCAAATTAATCAGACGGGCGGTGGTTGAGAGTGAGCAGGGAATCCTGGACTATAACTTGAAAATGGCTATCAGGAGTAGGGACATGGCGGTAGTGGGCGCTCTTTTGGGTGGGGAGGGCTCGCTGTAAGCGTGAATTGTGATGCAAGCGTGACATTAATTTATATATATTTATATATTTGTGTGTTTAATAATATTATAATGTAATTAAATATAATGTAACGTAATGTAATTTAATCAATAAGACTGACAAAATCCATTGGCACTACTGGAATCGGCTTACTGCCGCGTGAGCAGAGACGTCATGCAATCTTAAATGTTCTACAGTCGGTGGCGCTGTGGGCTGGGTCGCTCCGTTCCCTACGAAATGGTTGATCGGACCAATTGCTGGCCACCACGTCGTGCTCGTGAACGGGTGCCTTCTGCTGAAGCAGGTCGGCTCGCTCATCGCTTGGTTGGGCCGATCCATGTAATTAAACATGTATTTTGTATATATAGATAGTAGACACAACCTTCTTTGTGAAAAAAAAATGTGGTTAATGTAGCACGTAAGACTTTTGTAACAATTAATTTTGACTGTAAAATAAAAGAAAATGTAATTGAATGACAAGGGCACGGACAAGAGTCCGTGGAATAAAAGAAATGTAATATGTTTAAATTTACTGGCCTACCTCGTTGGCCGAGTGGTCGCAAGTGTGACTGCCGGGCAAAGGGTATCGGGTTCGATTCCCGGGTCGGGCAAAGTATTACTGGGTTTATAAAAAAATTTTAGTAGTAGCACGGAGTCTGGAGTTGCGCCCAGTATATGGCAATAGGCTCACCCCCTATTACATGGGACTTATAACATAAATAGTGAAAAGTGGGTGTTACTTCTGTATGCATGCTACCCCTTCGGGGATAAAAGGCGTGATGTTATGTTATGTTAGTACATACATTTTACTATATATGGGACATGTTATATTATATTTTAATTCTAGGCATTTGTAGGTATAGGATAATGATCAGTCAATAAGTAAATGTAACAACTATAATAGTTCTTCTCTACACAATATACATAGCACGGCTGTATTTACTAGGTGTTGGTAGTTCGAAAATAAAACAAAATTCAATATAAAAAAACACTGGTTTTATTTATTATAATATTTTAAATTAATTAGTCCACTCCATAACCAAAGAATAAAACTTACGCAGTGGGATAATTAAATAATTATATTTACATAAAATCATTAATATTGGAATATAAACCATCCAATTAGTATGCTCATGTGATATGATGCTGCATTTGTCCATGTTTAGTTATTGCACTTCAGTAAAACATTACTTGTACTCTCTTGGTATTGCTCATCAAATAATTTCAAACAAATAGTTTGATGCTTGTACATTTCTCATTTTATGACAATAATTTGAACTTGACGTCCTAAATCTAGAAAATCTAAAATATTCTCATATCCTTAAAGATACGTATTACACGAATGACATACATTTTAATAACACGAGATGTTTCAAGGGCTCTAAGTATTTAGTAACAAGGATGACAATGGCAAATCCTATCAAGTGGATTTATATATTCAAATCAGCGAGAATAGCATTAAAGCTGGTAAAATATACTTTCTTATCACCTTATATAATCTCAACGTAAAAATACCCTTACATACCTACCTACTAACACCAATATACTATGCCGATTGAACATCTTTTTTAAAACAATGAGATCTTGTGTCCGTGCATCCGATGCCACAGGCTCTATCTCGCGCTGCCAAACTTCACATTCTCCTTCTCGTTACCAAATACTTTGAGACTAAAGAGTACTTTGCTCATAGGCTTGCATGCTAACTTTCACTTACATGAGTCGCCATTTGACATTTTCACTAAAAACCGTCGTATAGAAATTGTAGATTGGCTATTGCTTTCAGTTTCACGTTTTTCGTAGAACGTATGGAGTGTTTCAGTTACATAACATAACACTTACAAACTAACAATATTTTTATTTCATTTATATTATTTATACCAAACAATAGACTATCTTTGAAAAATTACAAACACATGATAATAGGATCTTTAAACCTTAATACAGAGTTACAATTGCTATATTAATCATAATGTAATTAAAATGGTATATTGTATAAAAATTGCTTTTTCGATGGAATCTAGACGTTTTACAGAGTATTAAAATGTTAACACTAAAACAACACAATATTTAAACTGCGTTCTGCTACTCAAGTTGTACAATTGACAATATCACAAAACAATTGCGCGCCGACTCTCGCACGTGACGAGGCTGCGGCGCGCGGCGCTCGCTGCGTGCACTACGTACGGACAGTACGCACAGGTCACAAGTCGTACACATGCGATACGCGACCAATCTATAACACTTTATACTTTCAAACAGACAATACAGATGTTTATATAAACTTTTTAATAAATATTTAATAAACCTGATAAAACAGTAGGTAATATTATTGCTTCAAGATTGTAAAAGGCAAATATTATATGCTTCTTAAAAATAATATTCATCCGTGTTTGTGACATCAAAGTACATAATAGAATTGAGGATAATTTTCTTAATTTAACAATAGCTCGAGCGACACACTAATCGTCGGAAGTCTACATTACTTCAATAAACACACAATATTCCTTAAATACGTTGAATAAGGTAATATTTAACACGCTACTACTTTTTGAGTCAGACTAAGGAGTACAAAATCTACATTTAGTATTTATTAACATTTACTTTCAGATTTACTGAATAACGGGTCCTAGTACTCACATGCGTTTAAGCGCATTAACATTAAGATAGGGAGGCAAATGTTTGGCTATTAAAGTTTGAAAGGGAAGGGCAACACACGTAAATGTTATATTTATATGAAACAACCATCTCAACTAGAGAACTATCAATGACAATGGAATATTACCTAGGCTCCTGGAGCGTCGAAGCAAGTAACGCGACTTCTAACATAGATTAAAATATGGAATTTAACAAACCCGAGTCCCGAGGTGCGGCAGACGGACAGACTGCTATATTGTACTATAATTACGTTTATAGTCGCTGCTGCTGCAAGTCGTTGCGTCGCAGGCGGTGCACACGCGCATTTGTTAATGACAACACTACATACACTACGCTGCTACAGCGATAAAATCTAAACATTTAAAAAAATATTTTGATCCAACTTTAAAATGTTATTATCAAGGGCCTCTTTACGCCCATGACTTGAATTTATTTTAGACACATACTTGATTTTGGCCGACGCCATACAATCGTGTTTATATAAGTCGGACGACATGAAAACAAATTCGAAGCACTTGTATAAACACCGAATCACCACAAGATGAGGTCACCAAAAGGCAATGAGGTCTAAAATTTACTGGAGCTAGATTCAGTCTCTAAGTTTTACTTGTCGACGAATTTAGTTAACTGTTACACTTTCTTACTCGAATATATATTATTATATCAAATGCTCAACAACTTAACCTTAATATGCGCTCATGAATATTTTACCAAAGATAATTTTCTTTTTATAAACAACAAATATGTATTTGTACGTAAAATT
Organism: Spodoptera picta; assembly: GCA_038387885.1. NCBI lineage: Eukaryota > Metazoa > Arthropoda > Insecta > Lepidoptera > Noctuidae > Spodoptera > Spodoptera picta. The sequence goes on from JAZHFQ010000105.1 coordinate 2,826,544, forward strand.
AGAAGTACAATGTCGCAAGCGTTCACTGGCGATAGATCATCCTAAATAAAAGACAATAAATAAAATAGTTAGTCTACATGTAACATTACACAAAAGTATGAAATCTACGTGCTTACTTATCAAAGTCCTTACGCATACAGTAGGTAGTAATAGTGTGTAAACACGGTTCATTATATACAAACTCGAAATATCTTAACGCCAAGGATTCCAATTTCGGAATAAGTAAGAAAATAGGTGCTTTACTAATGTATCAAAATTATGTTAAAACTCACCAAAGTGACTAAGTCTAACCTCGCGTCCACGACACTAGAAATCACTTAAGTATATCAATAAACCTAACGCAATATAACGTTACATACAAAGGTGCCGATGCGCTCTTTCTGAACAGAACTTAAACCTGGCATATGCTCATAATCTTAACTTAACTTAGCGAAGTGCTCGTTTTAGGAAGACGTGTTTCCAAGGCCGTAGCCAGATAAATAACTAATATTGTCATTGTTGTTAACTTGAAATTATTTTATAATTAAGTACATTTTAATTTTGTTAATAGAAATAGATTTGCAATTCACAACCACAATTAAATCACTGTTTGTATGCATTAGTCTTTGTTCGTTAAATTGTAAATATTGTAATGGGATAGTTTTAATTAACGGAAGAGTAGTCGAGTCAGTCGGGAGAGCGCTTGTCTCACCAGGTTCGGAAGTCTCGGAACCTCTTAGCTACGGCCTTGCATGTACCGTCCCACGATATCTGCTGTTGGCTGACCACGGTTTCATACAACGAGCTTACAATTTTACATAGGCTTCGTACAGTGTCTATGTGGAAGAAAGAAATCATTAAATTACATCAAAACTGCGTTTAAATATACAAAGTCCAACGCGGCGGCGGCAGTCGCACTTAGAGCCACGATTATATTAATGAACAAACACAAATAAAACTTATAACAATAGCTGCGATTTAATTTCATATCACAGAAAACATAGTTTACAAAAATAAAAGTACGGCTCTATTTTATTATGCACAATAAACGAATCGGAACACGTAACAAAAGTTAAACTTACGTAGTTGGTAACGAAAAAATATCACTACAACTTCAAATCCATATGATAATATTAAATAAATGCTCCTTCAAGATTTCACACAAATATATTCTAAGAGGTAGGGATCAGGAGTCATGCTCGTAGCTTGAAAATCTAGTCCATTCAGTAACGATGCAAAGTCCAAGTATCAAACCCTTATTTCATCCAGCTCGACATCCCTAAACATTACACAATGTGTTTAATCGATTGCAGCAAAAGACAAACGGATCACACGGCAAGAACACATTCAGAGAAATGTTTATACGTTAAACAGTTACCGCACACCTGTTGTTCGTCTTCCTTGAAGCATGAAGTGAAAACGGCACGTAGTCGATTACAAGAATGAGAGTGAACAGCAATCGATTCCACAAGCGATAATCGTTAAATGGTGTTCAAATCGACATCTTGATCGATTTCATGGCAAATTGAACATGAATGAGCTCAATGAAATAAGGCGAGTACTTTGTGTACGCTTCGCACTTACAACTTGATGTAGTCGGGCGTGCAGATGTTGGCAAGCGTCTTCTTGATGCGAAGTGCGGTGAGACGGGCAGCTGGGTTCTGGTACCAGCACTCCTTCATCACCTTTGATATCGAGGACAGCACCTGTGTTGAACATACAAATTGTTCCATAATTTTTTTTGCATTAACATTTTATTACTACTGCCTCGTTGACCGAGTGGTCGCAAGTGCGACTGCCAGGCGAGGGGTCTCGGGTTCGATTCCCGGGTCGGGCAAAGTACTACTGGGTTTTTAAAAAATTCTCAGTAGCAGCACGGAGTCTGAAAATGTGCCCGGTATATGGCAATAGGCTCACCCCCTATTACATGGGACTCATGTAGTGAAAAGTGGGTGTTACATTGTTCAGTGGCATTAAGTGCCGTGATGTGCACCTCTGCTACCCCTTCGGGGATTAAAAGGCGTGATATTATGTGATAACGTGAGTGACCCGTTCATCTGCTTCTAACATATAAACACGCGTGTCTACAAAAAAAAAAATGGGTAGTGTATGAAAAGTTCGGTAAAAATTCAGTAGAGGCAGTTACTGTGTTCGTATTTATTGCATATATACAGTAATATACACGACATAATATGTATATAGAATACATATCGTACGTGTAAGATGTAATGGAGCTCGACTAATTCACTTGTTATCGACAACTTAACGAATGTGTGCGTGCACGTCACTATACGTAATGTTTGTTGAAAAATATTTTGTTTATGTGTATTACGATAATAAATCACTGATAACAATGAATCATTCCAATCAATTTTTTACTTTGCTATTGTTATATATCGTATATATATATGAATTATTATCAACGCTTATCTGACCACACGTTGGTACCTATGTAGGTAAATTGTAATTCGTAAGTCAAAAGACACATTCCCAAGTTAGAAAACAATCCCGTCTGTCCAGACTGGACTGTGTAATCTATATTTAGCGAGCATTTTACACTAAGAGAAACTCCAAAAGCATGGGGGATACAAAAGAAGCCAATTCCGTGAGATTGAAGAATGCTAAAAAAAGTTTTAGTCTACAGTCGCTCGCCATAAATATTGCGACCGGGACAATGAACCCTCTAGAGGTATGTTGTTCAGCGTTTGATTTTTAAACAGTTTCTATGGGGTATGCAATGTTCATGTTATATTTTTACTTACGAAAGGACACCGGTAATAGGTACATAGAATTATATACAGAAGCTCACAATATTCGAAGTCATAGATAAATCTACAAATTAATGTAACTTATTAATTAGTTAGAGATAAAAATGATTACTGCGGGTAAACCCTAGCAAGAAGATATGTATTATCGTGGATTTTTATGTAAGCCTTTTGACAAAATGTAATTCCGTAGTTAATTGTATATGTAACGGTTACGTAGCGAGAACACGCAATGTATGCGCTAGAAAATAGGTTTTTGATAGTTTTGTCCTTTAATAGACAACTTTATTAGATTGTTTCGTGTTATCCATATGGACCTGGTATTGTTCAGCATAACCTTTCCCCAAATAACAGTGGAAACTGCAAGAAAACCCGTTGCGTGGGTACAAGAAGAAAGTTTAGAAACAGACAGACAGGCGAAGAGCGAGTTTGTTATATTTATACTGGCTAATACTATATAATATGTAGTCGTGTCGCAGAGGATAATTCGTTGGTTTAGCGTCGAACTTCAATGCTTAAAAATGCATGAAGTTAAAGGATGAGTTTTGAACAAGGAAAAACTGCACTAATTGCAATTTTATTTATACATAAATAAATCACTTACATGGTCCGAATGCCATCTGTTCGGTACGTTGGGCCTCCGTTTCTCAATACAGACGACCCGACGCATGTCTTCAAGTGCTGGGTCTGGTGGCACGCAGTCGTAGTACGGAGGCTGGTACTCATCGGGCATCACACCGCATCGCCGAGCCATCTCCCACAGCACCAAGCCGAACGAGTACACGTCAGAACGCTTGTAAGGGTCAAACTGCCGCGTGTCCATTGTCTCGTCGAGCACCTACAATTATTACAACATTCCTGAAGAAACGAACTCCACAAAGGCATAAACTTGCACAAATATCGTGATTGTGTTTAATGTAATTTTAACATAATGGCGAGACCGCTACAGTCTACTACGCATAAATGCTAATTAGTTTCGAGAATGTTTTAATCAAAAATCGAAATACACTCCATGAAATAAACAATCGAGACTAAATAACGTCGACTAGGTATTATTGAGTTTGACAGAACGTTGTTTTTTATCAACAGAAAATTCCATGAGCATAGTACATATTTTATCAACAGAAAGTTCCCAGTACATATTTTAAAAACAACAAGCTTTCACAATTTCGAACAATTGAAGGTCCCAAAACTTTCAAATGAACAATACTACCCAAAATACGAGTTTGGTTTCAGACTACGTAAACAGAAGCCTTAAAAAGTGTAATTGTAAAGTGAAGTACTTACGAAAACAAATTAACCTAGCATGAATTAAATCTATTGTTTTAGGCCGGTAACATAGTGTGATATTCCTTACCTCGGGAGCCATGTAGCGCTTCGTACCGACTCTGTTCGTGGTGGGCACGTCTATAGAGTCACTCGCCACGTTGTGACGCACTGCCAGACCCAGGTCACCGATCACGCAAGTTAGGTTACTCTTCACTAGAATGTTCTTCGACTTCAGGTCTCTGTGGGCTATAGCTGGCTTGCCTGTTAAGTCAAAAAGGTTTAAATTTAAATCTAGAATCAGCTCTTCTTCGGCCAACGTAGTTCTTGTGCTAAATCGAAGGTGGAAAACGTCCCCAACAATATGGTCAATCTTACAAACGATTATCAATGAAAAATGTCCCTTTCATAACTGATTATTATAAATATAGACCGATTAAACTATAGCGTTTTATTGTTACAGGTACAGAAAACCGTCCGGACATGACACGCCTGAAGCAAAATCGGAGCCAACCCTAGCCAAAATTTGTCTGCCAACGAATAACCAACCTAAACTGCATAAAAATGAGAACCACATTCGTTGTTAACCGATTAAAATTATTTTAAGAAAAGGTCTTACAATATAAAATGTATTTGTGATTAGCAGAAAATCACCGAAATGTAAACGAATGATGAATAAATAAATACCATATAAAAAGAGAGAGAAACCACTTCATTTTAACCTTGCACCGAGTAAAAAATAACTTCAAATACCAATATTCCTATATTGGTATCTTATCATTAAATTAATATGAACTAAACATAAATTTATCTTGTCTAGTCTAGATAATTCGATCATTATCTATACCTTTATATTTCGATATAAAAACAAAAATACATCTGTCGTTCTTTAAATTGAAACCAAACGTTCCCTTCATGGTACCGGTGTAACACAGTGAGATTTACATGTTTATGTAGTAGGCTCCAATTCGACATGAGTGGCATTCAGACAGAAATCGGCCACTTCGTTGTGCATTTGGGTCGTCAATCTCCATTATTGTGTTAGTTCGTGAATGTGCTCCGGTAGCTGTGAACTCACATTCACAGCTCAACTGTTAAGTGGCTTGCATAATAAACTTGAGGTTGCTGGATATATTTGGCTTCGGTGTTTCGAGACATCGTCTGTTTATGCCACCTACTATTTTGGCTATATCTAGGTTAGAACCTTCTACGTATTTAAACCAAAGATCAAAATACTACACTTTGCAAAAATATACGATATGTAAATCTAATAAAAACTCAATAGAAATATTACACATTCTAATATTGTTATGAGAATGTCTGAAATGTAGACAATTTACGAAGATATTTATTTTTGAGCTAAGAAAATAAATTCTCAGTAATAGGTACTTTATGCACACAAAAGTAGTTGAAGTACCAACGTTATTCACATTTATTTAATTAAAATAAATCTTATAGCTTTTACTGAAATGTGAATTTCATAACGTAAGAACTAGTTAGTTATTTATTTACGCCTACTGGTATTATACTCGTTATTTATAAAAAGAACTTGGAGAGCTGTTTATCATCATACGAGATGTTTATTACTTACAGCAAATGAAGAAAAATAATATATACGTTATGTTATATAATGTATATGTTAACCCTACTTGCCCATCAGATTGAGGTAGACATAAGACACGAGCCAAAATGGAAATCCAACTCACACTAAAACGTGGAAACGTTATAATGTGGTCGTGTGGGTCTAAAATAACTTATGTACCTGTTAGGGCGTGCCCACACTATAGTGCCGATCAGAAAAAAATATCATAAAGCTTAGTCTGATATTTTACACAAGAAATTTAAATTGAACTGAAATTTTCCTCTGAATTATATGAATGCCTCATTGTTTCTCTTATAACTAATACTTGTGCGGAGAACGAACTGAGATCCGCCTAACAGTGTGAACCAGCCCTTAACCGCCTTAGTTTCCGTCGCCATCAAAGAATTATTCATTTGAATAGACAGTCAATAAGCTCATTATCCAAAGACGTCAGATCTAACCTTCCAAGTATTGGATCAAAATTATGTCTCGAATAGAAGTAATTTATCGATATTATGGAGTTGCTATGGAGGATAATGTGGGCACTTCGTGAAGGCCTAATTTGAATGTGTTGTAAGTATAATACAAGTTTGAGATACTAAATGTAGCATCGATAGCTTATTTGAAGATTTATGGCCAGTACCAAGTAAAATGTTCAGATTGTAGTCGAAGTTTTTTTTAACAATTAATAGGAAAACGTGGGCCACCATCTCGCCTAGTGGTAAGTGATGAAGTGACACTTTTCATAGAATGTGGAATAAAGTGTTAATATTCACTGGAGTAGATAGGAGCTCATTAATCGATTGACCTCAATATGAGAATAGCAAGTTATTACATACATACGTCACGTTGCGAACGAACAAAACATTAATAGAATAACAACAACATTGACATTTGTTTTAGGAAATAGGTTTGGCCTTACGCTACAAATTCGTTACTGACATGAAACATATACCTAGGTTTTATTTACGACTAAGTATATACCCTATAATTGGGTACTAGGTACCTGAATTAAGGACTTATATCAGATTCAAATAAATAATAAATAAGCTTAGTGCCACGGTAATAATTCCATGTAGTATTAAAAAAAATAAACTAGTTAATAATAAAATAACATTCAATTAATTCTTATTTCGTTTTCTTCCAGAAACTGTTATTGATAAAGATAATCTACCTACGACAGAATAAGAGAGCCAAAGACCTTTCTTAGAGTGGGTGTTTAGTGAGAAGGCGGAAAATGTGAAATGAAATATTATACTCATTAAAGTAAATACCAAAATAGATATATTAGTACGGAGGGAATCAAATGTAATATTGTTTCTAATGTAATAGTAAAGATAGGAAGAAGACGGTCATGTCAACCGCTGATATTTCAGAGGTTATTAACTCGAACCTTATTTTACTACGTAAAGAAAGAAAGAAATAAAATCCTTTACTTCACGTTAATAAAAAGTGACATGTACTGATGTGTTATGCTGTAAGTAGGTACAGTTGGATACATGTTCATGAACCAAGTCTGCCATGAAATGGAACCAGTTCAGCATGCCACGGCCACTAAGTGACTCGCGGACGAACAAGCCACCAACTACGTTGTACAGATACACAGGCGCATAGAAATATCTCCAACTGACCAAATTCCTTCCTATCTAGTTTAATAGACTTAATTGCGAAATAATAAGGCTGAAATTGTGTGGCTTCGGTATCAGTGAACCTTCCCCAAAGTTAATTTGTCAGGTAATAAATAATTATTTATAAGTTCATAGCACTTATAATAAAAACATATGCGGCCAAATACAAATTGAGACTGTCAAGGCATCTGAACCAGTTGGCGGGGCGTCGAAGAAAAAGGCAGACGTCGTTTCTGGAAACAACGACGGAGGCACCCTAGTGACATCCGACTTACACGCATAAGGACGTCTATCGCGTGACATGACCTGTCATTACCTACACTTTGTACATTACGATGTTGCAAGTGGATGAACATTTTCATATAACCTGAATTTGGGAATTTATTGTTTTATTTTTCATAGATTTTCCGCTGTAAATCATGTATGAAAGAATTATTGGACACAAATAAAAACAAAAGAAGATTAATTTGTAAAAACAATTTTGCAATGACCTATGTACAGTTGCAAATTTCGTGATAAAAATCGCCCTATTATTAAGTAAGATTAAATAGTCCAAATGTTGATAAAAATAAACGTTTCATTGTGTATTACAGCTTTTTTACTAAATAAACAAATTGTGTTGCGTACTATATTTGCGCAAATTATATAACAATGCAAAACTACCTTCCTTATCTTTGAATTTAGTGCCACGGTTGAATAAGTTGAATTGAACCTTAAACACTTGTAATCATGGTAAAGAGAAGAACATAAAAATGAAAGTCAATAGAACCTTAAAATATTTGTCAGATTATTTATTTATTTATTTATTTAGATATGCTTTATTGTACACATTTATGTAGCTTAAAACAAACAATTCAAGTAAATATGCGTACAATGGGCGGTCTTATCACACAATGGTGATTTCTTCCAGACAACCTTTGGATGGAAATGTTTGTAAGAAACTGGTTTCTTTTGGTTATCTGGATAAGGGGTAGTTACGTGTACAATAAAATAAAAAAAAGACAAAATAAAAATGCCTACAATACAATAGATATAATATACTAGCAATATATAAAAAAGAAATATATTAATAATATACAAAATACAATAAGCTGTGTGTATGTGTTTGTGTATGTGTGTGTGTGTGTATTTGTATGCGTATGTATGTACAATGAATGAAAGGAGAAACAGAATTATTTTTCAAATTTGGGTAATTTTCTTAAGTTTAGTAATGTGGTGCCCCTTACACACGCACAAACAAATACACCGATGTCATTATGATGTTTCAGTACTAATAGGCATTACTTCCACCTTTTTTCAACGTCCGTATCCCTGAAGCTATGCACCAACCTAAAAGGGGCGGGACATTTTTGATCGAAGCCCCTAATTTCCAAACAAAAACGAAGAAAGAGCTAATTTCGATGGGAATAGCGACCTGAACAAGGCATTCATCTCATCTGCTTATAGTTTGCACGACTGATCGGAAGATTCTCATTAAAAAAAATATATATCTACCAATTCTGATGTCATACGACTACCTATAATGTGTGGTGACGGTCGAGTGGAATACGGGTACATTGTTCACTACCTCCTACTATTCCTGTGGGTGGGTTCTATTCATGAGAGCCAAGGGACTACATATTTAATAGACACCGGGCAGCAGTGCCTTCTGATAGACCTGGTACTTTTAAATTCTCTCTAAACTATCTCTCTCTCTGGTAAGCGTAAACATTACGGCAAACTCCACTTTTGTAGAGACGTAAAACCCAACACAGGAAAGTCACACGAGATATTTATGTTCATACACTTTTAATTATATTATATCAAAGATTATCAAAAGTGTGTACTTGCCTTTAGTGCCGACGATGTCCATGTGCAGATGGGCTAAACCAGTGGCGATGGAGAGCGACATCTTCACCAGCGTCATAGAGTCTATTGTCCTCGCACTCAGGAAATCAAACAAGGAGCCATTCTCATGATATTCAGTGATCAGCCATAGCTGGGTCCAAGTGCCGTTGTCTAAAACAAAAAATAAAAAAAAATAAAAAAAGGGGTAGCATATATTGATATTCTGTGCCTTTTTTAATTATACTAGATTCTATGATACGTGAAATTATGCATGTAAGTGGCGCGACGGTTTTTAATTTTTTTTTCCTTGTCGTAATGTGCATCCATAGACTATACTATAACAGACATATTAAAATCTGATAATGGCTGCTACATTGTCGTATTACTCTTATAATGTATTTTATTCTGCGTCCATTTTAAACAAGAAGAATCCTTCGAAACGCGAACTAACTACTGTTTTACTTCTACAAAACTATGAACTAAAAGAAAAAATATCTGAAATAAAAGATTTATTAATAAATAATAAATTAATAAATAATAATAAATATTTATTTGACAAACGGTGAAGGAAAAACATCGGGAGGAAACCTGGACTTATAATTTCTAATTATAAGTTTGAAATCGCCAACCCGCATTGAGCAAGCGTGGTGATTAACGCTCTAACCTTCTCCGTGTGAGAAGAGGCTTTGCTCAGCAGTGGGCATTTATAGGCTGTTGATGATGATGATGAAAAGATTTATTTATTGCTTTGTTTATGGTGTGACGATGGACTTTGTGCATTTTAGTACTGCTACAATCATCATTATTTAAATAAATCGCAAACCTTAAGCGGTTTCCCCTAAAGCGGATTATGGGTAGTAATCCGCCTTTAAAGTTAAAATGTATCGTAATATCCTACGTCACAAGTCCTATTTATCAACGAATGCTTAAGATATAAATGCTTATACAATGCGATCATTCCGAGTGCGTAATTAATGGGCAATAACAATTCATAAACCAGTGATCACAGTTCAGACTGTGACGTAAAAGGTTCAACTCACGACAAGAGACAACTGTGTAGGTGATCGCTTATTTAAATATTCAGTTCGAGGATAAATAAATTCTAAGAAAATTTTGATTCTCTATAATACCTACCTACTCAAGATGAGACTGAGCTTCTTACTAAGAATTTAGAAATATCGCTAAACGAGACAGTCAGCAGTTATTACTTATTTTGTCTCATCAAACGTTGTCTCAGAAATGTTTCACTCCCAATCTAAACATTACTACCTCTATTATATATAGATACTACTAGCGATATTAGAACTGGCCTCGAGAACACCATGGTTACAATTCTGGTTTCAGTTGATTTCTCGAATGCCTTCAATATGGTCAGTCACGACATCCTTCTAGCCGTCCTATCCCATCTTACGATCTCTGACAAAACACTGAACTGGTTCTCTTCTTATCTTCAGGGGCGTCAGCAGTCGGTCAGGGTTGGTGATGGTTCATCTACTTGGCGCGAACTAGGTGCTGGCGTTCCTCAAGGCGGTATACTATCTCCTCTTTTATTTTCTATCTTTATTAATTTTATAACTTCCGAACTTCAGTGTGCGTACCATCTGTACGCTGATGACTTGCAGCTATATCGTCAAGCTGGTGTTGATGGGCTGTCTGATGCGATCTCGGAGATGAACGGTGACCTGGCGGCCGTTAAGAACTGGGCCGATAGTTTCGGCATAGCAGTTAATCCTGCAAAATGCCAAGCCATTCTTATAGGTGGCTCCCGCACGCTGAATGGAGTTGACATGGCGTCCTTGCCGGCCGTGGTCTTCGATGGTGCGGTAATCCCGTTTAGTAGTGAGGTGAAAAACTTGGGCCTGCACATGGATAAGAGTCTGAAGTGGCATGCTCAGGTCACCAGCGTATGCAAAAAGGTTACTGGATCTTTGCGGGCTCTGTATCGCGCTAAGAACTTACTTCCTCCTACTACGAAGGCTATGTTGGTGCAGGGTTTGGTTCTCCCTATTATTGATTATGCTGATGTGTGCTACTACGACCTGAATGCAGATCTCCTCAACAAACTTGACCGACTTCTGAATAACTGCATTCGATTCGTTTTCAACCTGCGTAAATATGATCATGTTTCTGCACATCGGATGCAACTAAAGTGGCTGCCCATACGCCAGCGCAGGGAGCAAAGGGCGCTAACCACCCTATTCTCCTTTCTTTGTTCACCTTCTTTGCCCAGTTATCTTTCCCCTTATTTTCAATATCTATGGGCAAACCACAGCAAAAACCTTCGTTCTTCTCATAACCGTCTTCTTCAATGTCCCACTCATCGCACTGACTTCTTTCATTCTTCCTTTTTCGTACAGGCAATTTTGCTGTGGAATGCGCTCCCCCTGGATGCCAGGATGGTGTCGACTCGTCTATCATTTAAGCAGAAAGTGCGTGAACTTCTCTTGGAGAGTGTGGCTGAATCATCACGCTAATTACTCACAGTCTATATTTATGTATGTATGTATGTATTTATGTATGTATGTATGTACATATATATATGTATATGTGTATGAATGCATTCATGTGTATTGTGTTGTACTCGTGTGTAGGTATATATATTATAATTATGTTTAAGTATTTATGTTTATCTCTGAAATATGTAAGTGTATCTATTTTATTTGCTCTATTAAATAATTGCTTGCTTCTTGCTCACACCATTAACTCTTCTCTGCATCACCCAAAGGTCAGACTGGGAGAGAATGTCTGCGGCATTAAGTCCACCTTGTGTACATTTTGTGCATGAAGCTTTAAATAAATAAATAAATACTATTAAAATATAAAAATGGTAGGTATCTACAATAATTTTAGATTTATACATTGTACAATGTCAATTAGTTCGCAATGATATATTTTCTGTAAAGTTTTACCTTTAAGTCGTAGGTGTGTCATTTTTAGTTATTACGTGTAGTTAGGCATGCCATTTGGATTCACAGGACCACACATTTAGTTATTATACCATTATCCTGTTCTATAACCTGAGTAGGTACCACTGGAGCATGTAATTATGGCTAGCAAATCGCGCCCACGTACCATGACACCCTTTTCCTTCCATGTTGAGCGACATAACTAATTATGGGTTTACTTGCATATGCATAATTTTAATGAAGATGCAATTTTAACTTTATAATTTTACTGATCTAAAAGCATAACAAACGGAAACATAGTCGTGTTGAAACCTGAACAAACACATCGAAATGGTCGACTCACCATCACCAGCCACAATCGATATTGGTAATTCAAGCCCAATGTATAATTACAATTAGTCACCCTCACCCTACCAGAATGTAGTAGGGAAGCACATGTAGTATTGAAATGTTTTGTTAGTACTGGACTCACCCTTGTTGTCAGCAGCGATGAAGCCAAGAATGTTCTCGTGACGTAACATCACCGTCTGGTATATTTCGGCTTCGCGGAACCAAGAGGACTCTTCACGGGAGGAGAATATTTTGACGGCGACATTCTCACCGCGCCAACGACCGCGCCAGACTTCTCCGAAACGACCTTTTCCGATAATGTCCACCAGTTGGATCTGACGAGCGATTGAACGCTGGACTAGTAGAGGCAGCCCTACAAGAGAAATAACATCGTGTATTGTTTGTCGAAGAGCTGAAGGTCGATCGATCGATGATTATAAATGTCATATTACTATCTATTTGACAATTTTTAAGTTGATAATAATAAAAAAATATTTCAAGAAAATCAAAGCGTTAAAGGTCCCGTATACACAAAATGGCGATTTTGAAATTCAGCAGGAAAGCGGAAATCAGTATGTAAAATTAAAAAACTGTGCCACTGAGTACTTTGAGGTTCATCATACATAACGCGAACTTTCTTATTGCCCCATTCAATTTGATGCATCAATGCAGATCGATTCAAGGCAATCATTGTTCACTTTGGCACGTCTTGATTCACATTTATGAATCCATTCATACGTAACAAAGTGTACCTACATGACGTGAAGTTACGAAGACACTATACGTGTAAGAGTGCGACGAGCGTTGTCGGTCACAATAATGAACTGCTCTTCCTCAATTTAGATTAAAGTGATGAATGGAACAAGATATGAGATTTATTCCATGTTCACATTTTTCAACAATAAACTTGATATCCATAAAACAGTTATGTATTGATAAATATACGCATAAATAATTTGCGTCGTAGATGAATAAATAATGCTTATCACACCAATAGATACATACCGGAACCGGATCCAGAAGTGGTGAGTTCGATCATATCCCGTATAGTGGTAGTTCTCATCATGGGGTGCCTGGCCTCACTCCCCGGGTCATCGCTCGGATAGGGCGTTCTTGAAGTGACCCGTTTCTTCGGGTCATGAGATCTCTTCGCCCACCACAAGCTAATCGCAGCGCAAACCCCGAGAACCATCAACCCCATCACCCATGGCAATACTTTCCATGCCGTCGCTGTGGTTCCCATCTCTTTATTCAGAATTTTTCGATTAGTATACGTAATATTCATATAGAAAACAATACAAAGCATTCAAGACAACACAAATATGGCTGTATCAAATTAAAAAATATATTACCTTTAGAAAGCTAAAACAGAAACTAGCATTCGAGTAATATAATAGCATTATTAAATTATAATGATATTAAAAGATGAGTTCGGCGAGATTTATGCAATGCAAACGTCCCCGGTAGGTACCCAGCAAGAAGTTTATTGCATGCATTACATTAAACACAGGCACATCAACTCCGTAGTCGGATTGGACTGAGTTAAACGCACGGAATTAAAGGGCATTGACTAAAATTGGTGCCTTTCTTTTTTCTGGCGGCAGACGATGATTTATGGAAAATATTATCTAGAATGACAATACAAACGAAATTGTCTATGGGCTCATATATGGTAATCTCAGTCTGGACTGAGTTATGAGCGTTGAAAGGAGTTGGAGTCAAACATTTTGCTTTGGTTTTTTTATTCATATTTTTGTCACAATTCCTAACTTCAAATTGCGCGCCATATACGCCGGGCACAGGATAACCATATCACGCCACAATATATCCTTATTGCCAGGCACTAATTTTTATTAGGTATTTTCTCTCAGTCGATAACTTATGGGATACTTCTAGGATTTGTGTCATGAAGCTTCATTAGTGTCAGCTGTGATACCAGTGGTGGGTTGAGTAGTGGTAGCCGTCCAAACATCTAATAAGGTATTATTTTTGAGACTCATCTACTTTAAAGTTAGCATAATCTTTTGAAGAAAGGAAACCGTCGACTTTGTAAAGTGATCGACTATACGTCAGATGAGCGCATAATTTTTTCATATAATGTGATCAGTCGAAATATTATCCATCACTTTGTGACTGAATGACGATATCTTTGTACCGAATCTTATGCTAGCTGTAGATTAAAGTATTAAGAGTAGTTACTAATCGGAAGTAATACGGGAGAAGTAGACAGAAAAATATTTTTTCGTGTTTTGACGACTGCCGCTACTCAATCCGCTACCGATGCCGCAGCTGACAAACATAGCATTTCATGATAGTGCTCAGTAAAGTATTTTGCGGGTTTTCGACTGAGAGGATATTGATCATGAAAATCTGTCATAGGCCATAAACCATAGTGTAAAGTGAACACGCTAGCCAATCCAGCGAAATGTTTTTTTTTACTTCAGCAGTGGCCAGTTAATGGTTCACTTTGTTCTGATTCCGAGGCCTTATAACAAAAAAAAAAATTGGTAAAAAAGTTCACAATAAGCTTTAATATATTCCTTGAAATCGTTTATAAACATTTATTACAAAATATTTTTGACAAGTAAAGGAAGAAATATGCGTTGTGTACGGTCACCATTAACAAAATAACAGGAATAATATAGCACTATTTTCACATCTTTGAACTGCTTTAACTCGGTTCGGACTGAGTTTTTGATATAAGACCCCATATATTTTTTTGTTTGTTATGTTATTCTGCATCAGTTTTTCCACATCCGATCAACTGGCGCGAAAAAATGAAAAGGCACCACGCTATACAAATTTGGTCATTGTCATTTGTGGCCCAACTTACATGTGCTGTGTAAAATCACAACGTCATTCATCCCTCGAGTAGTTAAATAGAAATATATCTTAATTTTGTATTGAAAGTATTTTTTATATTGGAGAAATAGAAACACATTATGATATAGATTGACGAAAGACGGATTATTCTTTACAATCGTGGCCAACGGTTCTACAAGAACATTATTGTTCGCAGGTCACGTTTAATGGTTTTCAATTGATAGCTGTGATGCAAAATGTTCGTAGTACGTCGACCTGATCACGAGCAAATAAAAATGTTCATCTGATTAATTATGACGTCGACCGACGACACTAACTTTTCGATAAAGTACAAGAAGTATAAATGAATCAGTAATAAATTTTTAATTTTAATATTCTGAATGATTATTCAAGAACTTTTTAAAGGAGAGACCTTTGTAATAGTATTTCATGTGTGAGTGTTGTGTGTGACTGACGTATAAACATATTCATGTTCCGTTTACTTACAACAAATAATTTGCTCACAAAACAGAAAATAAACAGCGAAAGCGAACCTCAAGGACAGAATGAGGACAATACACAAAACACACATGCAAAAGCTGAACCAATAGACATTTAAGTTCAATAGGTAACATAAATTGTAAAAAGAAGCGTACCCAAATTGCCATAATTAAAGAAAATGACCACTTAATAAAGTCTAGTACTGTTTACCGTCATTTTTGTACAATCAAATATATAACCAACCCGACTATCGCTATATATAAAACGTTATAATAAGAAGCCTTACTTCTAATAGCCAATGAATAATAAAATACATTTATTTGTTCAAACATAAAAGACATGGGTGAACAAAGGAAATCTAAGTTTCTTCGAATGTTTTATAGAAATACTTAAATATGCAACCTAGCTGTAACTTAATATTACTCCATTTTATAATTAGCTACATATTTTTATATCGTGCAGAGGTTAGTTACATGCCCCACAGGTTTTTGTTGTCAGTAAACTATGTAATAAAGTGCTGAAAAATAATGTTAGCAAAAATAAATTACGATTATAATGGTTAAGTGGCATGCTATTAGTATAAAATAAAATATCATGCTTAAATCAATTGGAAAAACCGGCTTATGATCACTTACGCCTTTATTTCACGCCTGTTGTAAAATGACTACACATTCCTCTTTACTTTCTGTAATCAAGACATTCGATGTCGTATAGCGCCATTACAATTGATGCATCCCGTCATGCCTTCTATGCAACGGCACCCAATTTTTTAACATAATATGTACTACGCATAACATAATGTAATCAAGGCATCCAATGTTGTATAATGCCATTACAATTGACACATCCCGTCATTCATGCCTTCTGTGCAATTGCACCCATTTTGTGACACATGTACCTACAGTTACTACTAAGCATATCGTAATGTAATGATATCCCCCTCTACAGTTCAAACGAAATATATCCGTTTTTCAAATGAGCACAACCCAATACGACCGTGTCATCTTTACCTTCAAATACAAATCTATTAACTTGTAAATGAGGTACGCCGTGTCGACAGCATCAATAGGACGGAGTCCCATTGCCAATATAGGTACCTAATTTACGTGCTAACCTTGCATGCACGACTGTTACCGAGCAGCCGATTATCTCAAGTCATATTAAGAACCTTTGATGAACGTTACTTTAACATGGTACGATTCAACAATACATTTGATGTGGACATCACAATGTAAGCTACCCAGACAGCGCGCCCCGACGACACATTCCGAATTAATACTGTACCTGTGAATAGGTAACGGTTACAGTACTCCGTGGCGCAGCAAGATATTTCGGGGTTTTTTCTGCGGCACCATATAGGCATGTCCCCGGGAGGCAATATGTTTTCTTGGTCCCAACATCTACGTTCATAAATTCATGAATTAGTACAAAAAGAATAAACCCTATACGGTGGTGATCAATGCCGGTCTAAGGAAAAACAATGTTATTTAAGAACAAAACGAAGAAAAAATAAAACCTATAGCCATGCAGTTTCGCACCATAAACCACGGCACCCGCTGGAGGATGGGCGCTGGGCACTTGGCGTTTGTGGGCGTCGAGTGTAAAGAGCGGGAAGCTAGAGTGCAGTAGTTAGCGGGGCACATCGAGGGCACTACCTCCACGTCGCTCCTACCTGGCGGCTTCGGTTGCAGGTCCAGACGCAGGCCTTCATTGCACATGTCATGTGACTTACAACATTTTATCACCACTGATTCATTTTTAGTTTTCGTTGTAGAGCAACTGAAGGGATGCTCGATGGGTATCAGTGATTTGAGCTCGATACAGCTGCGCCGCAAGTGGAACCACCATACATTATGTTTAGTAGGTTAAAGCAAACAACGCACACTCAGAAAATAGAGTTGGTTAAGGAGTACGGCACATCATTCAAATCATACTAATTATTTCTGTCGGCACCTGCGGCCGCACCTTTTCTTTGCTTAGTAGGTACATATTCAAATCACTAATTCAAAAGCGATTGTTAGAGTATTTTGGCATCTCAACACAAAACTTATAGGAAATGGCAATGCAATTATAATTATGATTCTAATAGTACATCAAACAAACTCAAAATCTGCATCATCAAAGTAGATACATGACACGCCCGCAAGTGCACAGAACAGCTTACCCATTGAGGAGGCATGAAGCACTTTGGACAATTTTTCTTGTATTATCACATCAGAATTGCAGAAATCAGTTTTACAGCAATACATTGTAGAGTTTTTGCATTTTACTGGGTTTTCAGGAGGGAATGCAACGTTCAAGTTCATACAGCTTAAGATCACCGCACTACACAGGTCAATCATTTGATAGAAATTGGTTAGAATTATACCTGTGAGCCACCACAACAACAGGTTTGTGTTGAATTGAGCTTGCCAATTGTTTTATTGAATTCCTTCTTAGCCAACATTATGGACTTGAAGTAAATGAAAATATGTACCTTTTTAATTTAACTCGTCGAGCACCGGTTTTGTAGACACAATTATAGAACAATAGGTTGCGGTCACCGGTGACCGCTTGGTGTTTGACAGTTTAATTACACAATGAAATGCCACTATCCATGATTCTTAGAGACAATTTGGAATAAGAAAAATAATTTGGAAAATATTGTTTGTATATTTCAACATGAGTTACATATAATTTATACTCACTGGTACGTGAATTTCTGTACTTTATTCTCGAGACTTGTAGATGCGAAACAATACCCATCAGTTTCACATGTGGAGTTTGGACATCTCTCACTGTTGCAGTAACATTTTAAACCTAGGAATATTATAATGATATCAGAATCGAGACTGGAATACCAACTCTATTCAATCTTTAATAAACATTAATACACAACACTTGACATTACACATAAATATGGAAAACAAGCTGATTGTACTGTTTACAAGTGTTGATATTGAAATAAAAGAATAATAACGACTTAATAGCAATATGTTAATGCAAAGAAAATAAAATCCTGTTTTAAATGAACAATGGTTTTTAAACAACCTCTACATTGTAATACTTATTTTACACAATGTAACATATTGTATTTATTTATGAGGTCAGAATAAATGAAGAATAAATGAATTCATGATCATTCTGTGATATCATTGCAGTATATTTTTACCTTTACCCACTTCTTTTGAAACCTCTTTTATATTGCTCAAGTTTCAAGTTTGTTTAAAAACTATCTAGATATTTTTAAACACAAGCCATGTGACCCTCTAAACTTTTTTATTTAAAACTTATTTACTATACAGATTGACTTCTTATAAGAAAATTTACAATAAAATATTAGCCTTTATAACTCTAGTCATATGATTAAATCGTATTTAATAACAAATTTACGTTTGTTAGGTATTGTTCTAATAATTTATTTAATAATACACACTATTCAAAATACTAGAACTTAATGGTCTCTCGTGCAAATACTATGAATTAAGAGAAATTTTAAATAATTCTAATCACTAGCTAAGTATTCATGGCAACTATTCGAATACCTCAGATATATATAAACAGATCTATATTTGTGTTTAGACAAAATTAAAGTACGCAAATGGACAAGTGATGAAAAGCACTCACCATCAACGGTATCTAACCTCCGGTACACCGCGAAAATCAAAAAAAGAAACCATCTGCGCCATTGAAAACTATTCATTATCACATTCCTTGATGAAAACATCAATTTACAGTTCCGGAACAGCAAAACACTTATTATTGACACTCGAACAGTACGGCCATTGAAGTGTTTCAGAAACATATGACATTTTTACTATACAATTGTTGTTAATGAACAGCTTTTTTTCTAATAACTATATTAACATTTGAATAAACTTTACATAAAAATGTAGTAATCAGATAAAATATATATCATTATCTCTAATAAGAAACTACAAAACCCTCGTCAATAGTAGTTGGTAAGTAAATAGCTTCGCGTGAGTGAACTATGCACTACCACAGACTTTAGTGATAGTCAACATCAAATACAGATAAAAAATGTTGCCTATTTTATGTCACTATTGATTCGCACACACCGTTATTCTCGCTAGCCAACTAATGGAATAAAATATTGTTGATTGAAAATAAAAGGCCTTTTAATTTATTAAATATTTATTTAATATCTACTAAACTAAAACATCAAACATCTAAATTGCTAAGGTAAAACCTGCACAATAATAGAAATATTTATGATAATAAACATAAGGGCGACCATACACTAGTATCTTGAATAAAGTTAAGAATATATGAATAATTGTAAATTACTTTATTGTGAAATAACCGCCGCAGTATGTGTTCAGAGTGATTTAATAGTTAGTTAGAATTTTAGAATATTTTTTCTTAGAATTTTAAATATCTGAGTACGGCGGTATGTATTAAACATTAAAGTAAAAAAAAAACTTTTGACTCTAAACTGCCAATGTATGCCTAGTGGTTGAATCCAACAAAGTGCACGTACTGGGGATAATTGTTACTTCGAGGTGTTGTAATATTATTTTTCAGAGATAATTATGCAAATGGAGTAACCAGCAATTCAAATATTACCTAGTCAGTGATGTCATTCACATCTATTTGTTTTTATAATCCGCGCCCTAATATTTGTAGCCGGTGCTTGTAGCATTTCTGTTTGTCTATAAATGACTTGTTTTAGCGTGCTTTTGTTTGATTTCATTAGGCACAAAATAACTAACTGTAACATTACAACGTGTACAATAAACGAAGTATAACACATAACGCGGTAACTTGAGTCTAGTGGTAAAATTTACAATCAATTTGTAACTTTATTCTAATTAGTGTTACCATGTCACTCAAAATTGTCACATTTAAACGTAATGACTTTATTTTTAATATTTATTTGAAGAGAATGATCAGTATAAAGTTACAATCACGTAGGTCTCCAGCAACCGCCTACGGGGAGTACCTACATATTTGAGACAATAGGCAGGATTTCACAACAGACAGTTTATTGGTGTATAACTAACACTGCAAGAGTAATGTAGTTGTCGACGGGCGGCGGCGGCAATTTTTAAGATTAATCTACAAACCATACCAATTACCTATTTATATCTTGTTCAACAAAAAATATTTAAATAAATCCTTGCACCCATTCAATATTAGTTAGATATGCAGAAAATTAAAAGTAACACATAATAAATAAAAATATTAACGTAAAATTAAAGATTTAAAAACCGTTATCCATTACAAATATCATTACAATGATTATTTACTTCCATTACAAGCTTAGAAGAATATAGTAATCTTCAAGTCAACAAGATTGGAAATAATTGTTTTTATCATTGATACTTTTATTTTTATAAAAATAACAGACCAATAAAGCACGTTATTTTCTCGAATAATAAATATTCCGCTACGTATGTGATTTAAATACATAAGTAATTAAACGATTTCAATATATTGCACTATAAATTATGTCAATGCATTAGTCATATTCCATCTTAGTAAAAATAAATTTAGTGTAAATGCATAATAAAAATAATAGCATTCCTATCATTAGTCTGTGATTTTTATGTCCTACAAATAATATTTTATTATACAATAATAATAAATCTGTAATTAGAGAGAGGTAATATCTAGATACTTGTATGTTTTATCATAATTTCGATATATGTTTAAAAATAACATTTGAATTTGTTCGATTTACGGAATATATTCTAAAAAATTTTTTGTTTTAATTAATTAGTTTTAACTTTCGACAGACGACAAAAACTGAAATATAATATGGTAAGATAAAACTGACGATACAATGTATCAAACATCAGGTCAATATTTTTACGCTGTTGAAGATGTTTGAACTTAACTAAATATTTGGGAAATTGCATATGCGTTATCTAAATTATGCTACAAATTAAAAATACATTACATATACATTACAAAACATAATTGATTACAATGTATTGTGATTATTTAGCGTCATCAAAATATTTCTACAAAGAAATCGACTTTGACTAAAGTCCTACTTATTCATCGATTTCTGTATTTTTTAAAACTCAACAGAGACAATTTCATGTGTCCTCCGTCGTATCTTTACTCCGGCGTTTGCACAGTAGCAGTAAAGGTTATAATCCCAATCTTTGGAATTTTAATAGAGTTTAATATTCTCACTTTCATTTCACTTTGTTGTGTTTACCTCAATCAGTCTTAGTAAGCTCATATTATGCTTTCTTTGCTTCCCTGACACAAATATAAACATGACCTTCCTTAAAATATTAGTTGAAATTGGAAATAATGTTAAAAGTTATTAAATAACTGGCAACAACCAAAATAAGGGTTCAGTGTGTAAGTGTATACTTAAGTACGTACCTTTGTACGTACCTTGTATTAAAGACGAGACTTAGGATTTAAGAGGAAGACCATGTTTGCACACCTCAAATAAATTAGCATGTTAGGCACTCTTCTCACTTTACAATTACAATACATAGGGGCTTGAACTATCACCATAAACATGCAAGAGAAGTATTTAAATATTCATAGATAATGTAGTGTTAGTTCATTTGGGTTCAAGCACCGCCATAGCACTTATTTACTTGTTAAACTACATATAGTTGGGCACCAGCCCTTTATATAAGCTGCCAATATAGCAGCCGGCTAAAATAGCAACCATTCAGATCAAGTTTATCTTAGGAATACAAAATATTCGAGAAAGTTCATCAAGGTTTTTAAATTTCGAGAAACCTTTTTTTAAGCTGCAATATACATATAAAATATGTAAATATTATATAAATATAAATTACACTAGTCGAGTGTTTTAGTTGTAACGTCAGGCCTGATGTGTGTAAGAATGATTAAAAAATGTTTTCACGAAGAAGTATAAATATTAATTAGAGCCTTACGACAAAATAGTAGCATTCTTCGATTATCTACTATTTTTTTCTAGTTTATGTAAAGCAGAATTACTCCTAGACAATAAAACTTATGTTTTTAACTGCGATCATAGTGCAACCGTGTTTCAATACACTGTGAAGCATGACCTCAGATCTGAACCTGTTACACTACCATAGACTCTGACCTTTATTCCCATTTGCCCCCTCTAGGCTTGCCACCGGGGTGGTGGATGCCACTAATTAGGTGGCGTTTACCACCCCGGTGGTCGATGGCACTAAATAGGTAGTGTTCACCACCCCGGTGGTCGATGGCACTTAATTAGTTTCATCTGCCCCCTTCACAGTTATTAGTACGGAGGTTTATTCTCATATTGTATAGCATTTTTTTAATAAAATTGAAGAAGACGCTTCGTTAGTCAATGTTAAAGAAATTTTAATACGAAACAAAATATTTTAAAAACGGTGTCAAAATAGTAAATTATTCCGTGATTAAAACTTGTGACTATACCTAGCTATTGAAAATGATATTAAAATATTTTTTACTGATTCAATTTTGTGAAAATATCTTACGTCCATCACTTATGTTAGTGTAATAAAACTGTGATTTTATCCAATAAAGAAACAGAGAAACTAAAATATATTGTTTAATTTATTATTTTTTATTTATTGGTAATGTCCTATACAATATGAGAATAAACCTCCGTACTAATAACTGTGAAGGGGGCAGATGAAACTAATTAAGTGCCATCGACCACCGGGGTGGTGAACACCACCTATTTAGTGCCATCGACCACCGGGGTGGTAAACGCCACCTAATTAGTGGCATCCACCACCCCGGTGGCAAGCCTAGAGGGGGCAAATGGGAATAAAGGGACTCTGACACTATATACTTATTAGTTCTACTCCTACTTCAACATTTATACGAATAAAATAATTTTACGTTCTAGCAATATTATATCATGTTGCATAAGTTTCATAAATGCGTAACATTAATAAAATGATCATAAATATTTAGTAAATATAATAATTTTGCCTCTCTAATTTCCAGTAGTGAAATAAATATATTTTTACCTCACTCCATATATCTTGACAAATTTTTGGCTACAAACATCATGCCCAGCTGTAGGGGAATATATTTACTAATTCATCTATTTGGTGACGATGAAGGATATATGGACCATCAGCGATGATAGCTCAAGTTCCTCTGAATAAGCGTTGGTCAATGGCACACTTCGGTATCCAGATCGCAGGCATGTGATTGGGAATACTGCCTGTCCTATGAAATTTCGGTCTCCGAACATGTCTTCATCTTGAACAAGGAAACGAATGAGAGCCAGTTCGGGGTTTGCTACCTCAAATTCGCAAATATCGTTCCAAATCGGGTTTAGGCCGTTATCAGCTGAAACGAAAAAGGAATGTCGTTAAAATTATGAATGAATGACAAAGTAATCTATATAGGGGTACTGTAATGTATTCATAACGGTTTTAACTAGATTCTGGATTGTATACCCATATTGTTAAACCTCATAGGAATGTATGGTGTGTATTATACTCACCAACTGTCTTTGTGACGAGTTTAGTGCCAGAGTCATATTCCGCCCCAATAATTTCGACTTCCACTGACGGGCTGGTAGTGCCACGACCCGTCTTTATGAGATGCCTGGCCCCGATCAAACGCAGCATCACTAACATTGGCTTCACTTTCTTCTCAATACTCTTCTTTGAATACGGATTGTAGCCGTCATCGAACATAAACTCCGGCTTCAAGACGTAACCGCATCCACCATTCTCTTTGAACTTTCCCATATTAATCTGCATCGGCTTATCTGGAGTCTGGTAGTTCAGAGCTACCATCTGAGAGCCAGCGTTCCAGAACGGAACAGGGTTGTAGTTCGAGGAATCAATCCTCTGTCCTTTCGGATAAATGCGACTCAGTTGTTTGGTGTGGTACTTGAGGAAGAAAGAAGTCTCCTGTTGGCACATCAGCCTCTCAGCTTTGGTTTCGGGGAAAGAAGACATTTCGTTGTAAATGAAGCCTTTGTTGCGTATGCGCTCCTGATTGAAAGTGACGGAGCGACAATAGACTATCAGATCAGACATCTCTTTAGCAATCCTCCATGTGCGTTCCATCTTTTTATGTTGGAGGGAGCGGGCACTGGCACTGAGGGCAGCCTCTTTGATGGCGGTGAGCCATTCGAGCGCAATCTCGCGGGTGGGCGCGGCCATGTCGAAGGGGCCGCACATCTGCGGGCTCTGTATGCGCACCAGCCAGCGCGGCGCGCCGCCCTCCTCACCCACTACCAGTTCCACCACAGCGCCTAGCACGTCTACGACGCCTTTCTGTAATGAGCCCAAAGCTGCGGTTTCGTTCTCGAGACCCTATGACAATAAATTATATTAGATATCCACTCAAAACATCAGAAACTGTGTCAAAACCAAAATAAAAATGAAAACAAAGGAAGTAAAGAACAACAAGACAAAGAAGTAAAAGAAGAAAATATGAAATTAGGCAGAGAAATATTGTTATTTCTCTGCTCTCGTATATATTGTTATCTCTCATCAATGTTAACATAGAAATAGAAACAACATAAAAATAAAGAGTCAATGTTATTGTAGGCGGAATGTTTCTAGGGTTCTTATCACGATGGATGCGTTGCGTGATTGCGTCGCTAGTCGCTACCGAGTCAACAATACTAACTGGGCCGTCGGGAATGTGCGGAACCTCAATTTCCTGCACGTGGTTAGCTGGGAACCAGTGGTGCTTCTTGCCGCCGTAGTCCCCGCGCCACCAGCCTCCGTCCGGCTTGTCCACGTTCGTGATGATAGCTTGCTTGCAGAACGACAGCTCGTCGTCCAGTCGCGCGCGGTAGTCGTACAAAGCTTTTACAGTCACCTGTTCAAAACTCATCATTAACAACAATCTATTTGTGTTGACCACAAACCGATTGGTACAAAGCTAATGCTTAAATCTACACTATTGATAAACTTCTAATAACATTTCTAATTATATGTTCATGAATTGTTTACTACTCATTTACCTAATTTTAATATACTATGATGCTAAATGTAATTGTAGAAATACTGTTCTACTTTGGATTAAAGTAGGGACCTCTATCTTTCATGATGATTGCTATTAGTTGATAATTTTAAGTAGAATCATAACCAAAGTTAGTATTAATACGTGCGTAGTTAATCATAAGCAGTTTGTATAAAGATTTATGTCAATTTTTTATTACATATGTTATGTGATAGAAGTGTCCTTCTCTGATATTGTGATCTCAAATCAGCGTTAATGAACATTTTGACATGAGTAAATACAAACAATAATAACTATGAATGGTAAGTATTATCTGGCCAACGATTGACCAAAATGAAAAAAAAATAAAGACAACTTATTTTAACTGAGTTATACTAAAATAATAATAATAGATTGTATTCAATAACTTGACAATTGAAAATTGTTAGGACGAGTAATTGGTTAACAAACGTAGGAGTATTAATCAGGTTATTAAATACAATTATAGGTCAAATTGTAAAGCTAAGTGCATTAACTATAAGCTGGTTAGTTAACCTGTTCACCGATCCACCGTTACTCCGTATCTCCTGAATCTATACATATAAGAAAACATTAGGGAACAGATAGTGAAAGTTATAATTTATCATGACATAATACAACTACAATAATATTAGAGATATAGTTATACTTTTACGGAAAATGTGAAGTAAATTCTAATCAAGAAAGAATTAATACAATTAATATAAATTCGGAAAGTGTTTAATATACTCCTACCCGAATACTGAAAGACTATGTTAAATCATTTAAAGAATTTGTACCGACAGAACTATACTGAAGCGCGACTCAAAATTGACTCATCAACAGTCTATAATGCCCACTGTTGAGCAAAACCTCCTCTCACACGGAGGTGTGAGTAATCACCACGCTTGCTCAAAGCGTGTTGGCAATTTCAAACTTATAATTAGAAACTAGCTTTTACCCGCGGCTTCGCTCGCGTCACAAAAGGATAAAAAGTAGTCTATGTGACATATACACATAGCGCCATCTATACCAATGATTTCGTTTTATCTCGAGAATATCAATTTTCCGGGATAAAAAGTATTATTTAATCCAGACTTCTAACTTTACGTCTGCAAAAATTCAAAGCAATCGGTTTAGTAGTTACGGCGTGAAAGCGGAACAAACAAACGAACAAACTCACTTTCCTATTTATAATATTATATATAGTAAGGAAGTAAGGATTATAAGCCCACGTTTTCTCACGATGTTTTCCTTCATCGTTTGTTAGTGCTGTCTGAATAATCACTAGAAAGTACATATAACTCGAAAAAAGTCACTTTGCTACTTGCCGCTGGTAGGTTTCGAAGCCGCACTCTCATGCATGAGAAGCGGGCGTCTTAGAGTGAGTGGCGTTTCAGTAATCGGGCATCAGTGTTAACCGTTTAAACTATGTATGTTAGAAATGGTAATTGCCATTTACAGATCAAGGTTTGAAGATAATACAGGTGGCGCATCACCATTTAACTAAACGTATCAGAGTGAGATACATTATACTTTCGCTACTATCTGACGTTTACAAACAAAACGACGATGACTTTATCAAGATGCTACTTGTATTTATATTTGTTTTGTGTAATATTTAATAGGACACCTAATTTTCAATACCAATAATTGAAACACTGATTAAAGACTGCCTCGTTGGCCGTGTGGTTGCAAGTGCGACTACCGGATAAGGGGTTCGATTCCCGGGTCGGACAAAGAATTACTGAGATTTAAAAAAAATCTCAGTAGTAGAGTAGCACGAAATCTGGAACTGTTCCCGGTATATGGATTGCCACATATGGAACAGTTCCAGATTTCTGGCTCACCCCCTATTAAATGGGACTCATAACATAAATAGTGAAAAGTAGGTGTTACATTCTTCAGTGGCATTAACTGCTGTAATGTGCGCCTCTGGCTACCCCTTCGGGGATAAAAGGCGTGATGATATGTTACGTCGTTGAAACACAAAACCACGTTTGCTCTCATATTACTGCCTGTTCATCCAGTTAATCCAATACTGTGCAAGGCACCTGTGTTATTAGTAGACATGCAATAATTGCCTAATCATTACTCCATAATAATATTGTGCAATGCATTGGACCGATCATATCATTTTAAAAGCATGTTAGTTGCTTCTACTGAAAACCTATTCATTCTCAATCCTAAGTAGGTAGATTTATGGTATCTCATTACTGTAATTAATTGCTCATATAACAGTCAATATGCAAGACTAATAAATTGCAAAGAGTATTTAGTGAAGATGTAATGAAAGTTACCTTGGAAGTGAAAGCTGTCGGATCCATGTAGCCAGGGGTCCCGTACACAGTATTGTCGTCAGGTTCCTGCGTAATAATAGATTATTATTCTTTATTATCTACCTGCCATGACTATATTTCTTTCTTAGCAATTTGATAATTCTGTTTTAGTTAGTATAGTGTCTTCATTGATAAATTATTCAACTGCATGTCGCCAAACCGAAATTTAAAGATACCTCTACTTGTAAAGCTAACCGCAAGTGATAAATGTTGCTTACGGCTATGATACGCCTAACAAGCTCTTCGCTGATAGGTAGCCACAGGGTAACCTTCTTGTACAGAGGATTCTTTTCGTAGTAACTGACCAGCTCGACCAGGCTTTCGAACCTCACCGTGCCGATGGTATAAAGACGGCCTTCGAGCTTGATCCTGCAGTGCTTTATCTCTCTTTGCGTCCTGAAAATGTTATTACGTACATGGTTGAACATTTACTTATTTATTAAAACTCATTGGACCTCTGTAGGTATATTGTTAAGTACAACCGTGTTATCACAAATGTTCTGAAACGGCAACCACTTCTAATCATGTAGCCACAGCCGCGATTATGCTGTGTACTTAAACTGTGGCAATTTCACATGTAATCTAAAAGTGCTGGTGCAGTTTCCGAGCCATAAATTCGAGTCAAATTGACATTTAACTACAGTAATAAAGTATGCGCGATTTAAAAAATATTAGGGTAATACTACTCATAGGAGTCATAGGAAGGTGTATGCCAATGATTTAATTCCCATAAATGACTCATATAGGCACTATCTATTGTGGTATAGCTAAATCACGTAGATATAACCTTCATGCCTACTTTTATCTAAATGTGCCAGTCATTACAACTTAACCGATTTTGATTTTGGTTGCCGCTACATTTATATCTGGCGTTCGATGAACTTAAGAGTTGGTAACATTGTAACGTGCAAATCAACACAGGGTAGGAATCATTAGACATAGGCAAATCATTTATATTTCATTAGGTAAAATCTGAAAAACAAAATATTTTGATGATTTGCGATTTACTTCTTATATATGGCCACCATTTTCCCAAGCACTGTAACTCGCATATTTTGCAGGAGACACGAAAGATGCATTGCAACAGCGAGAAACCCAGGTACAATGCAACACGGAACTTTTTAGGCGATTTATTAGTTATGGGTTGAAAAGAACCTAGGATTTATGTATCCTAGTCGATGAAGTCGGGCAGATAGTGTAGCACCTCCTCGTAAAATGTATTCAATTAGCCGAGATGCAGCGCTGACCCCGTCCTAGTTGGGAAAGGTCAGGAGAAAAACTATAACTACTTTATTACTTAGCAATTTCAATTTCAAGGGCATTTTCTCGCTTTGCTTGCAATTTGAGAACGAAATTTCTTTAGTGGTCTGATTCAATGTTGTGAGTAGTATTTCTATTTCTAGCATCGAATATCTAAGAAAAAATGTTTTATTCTATTTCGGTCAGCTTTTACAAATATTTATTGGTTTAGTCAGTCGGTCATCGGCTCGATTGAATCAGATTTTTAGATTTCGAAATTATTGGCTGTATGTTAGCAGAGAGTATGAATTTGTTATTTTATTAAATGTTACAGGTTCGCTAAGCCTATTAAAACAATTACGGCAAAAGAAATTGATATTTAAAAGTAAAATATATTTAAAAAATAATTACCTGTAATAACAATTCTAGGTAAAATATCCTTAAAACGGTTTGTAAATTTAATAGAGCGAGCGAAAACACGAAACTCTCAGTCGAAAGCTAATAAGTATTTGAAAGAATCAATAGACTAACTTTACAATGTAGGTATAGAACACTGGTTAGCATGCAGATAATGCACTTATAATGACAATGTACCTATTTACGTATTATAATAAGAAAGATGCAATATGATGGTAACTATCGATGGCCTTAAGATTAGTACTTCGACATGCAACTGAATTGTTGTTACATAAAAGATATTTAAAACAGAATCGAATTTTAATACTATTTTGTAAACGAGTTATCGCAAGATTTAAATATTTATCGCGCAAAGAATGGTCTCCGGAAACAATTAATACAAAATAGTTGCGCCTAGGTTTAGATAATAATCTGAAATACACTATGTACCTACTTGAAGCCTGAGGTACTGACGATACAACACTAAACGATATGCTAATAGGTACTGTCTCAAAGACGTCTGCTGCATAAATGCAGTATACCGTGTTGATATGGGCAGGTAGCTAACTACCCATATACGTGTCAAGGAGGCAAGGCTAATCAAATAAATAAAATGATAGATGCACTAGATAACAGCAATTTAAACGCATTTTTCAATTCAATCACATCAATTTTCTTATTGTTCTTGCTTGTTAGCGGCAGAGGGGCCGCAACGCAAAATATTTGATTGCAGCGATTGCTTCAGCTCAGATGTGGTTCGCGTGATTCTTGACGCCTTTGTATGATATATTTCTTTATGAATGGCATATGACAACACACCATGGTGTCAAACGAGCATAATATATGCATATGCCGAAAAAACATCGGTGATTTTAAGATCTACTGATGTTCAGATAAGATCCAGTGATATTAAGATCTGATGATACTCGAGTCCAGTAAGTTATGGATGAGATACGTCAATAATATAATAATAGAAAAGAGTATTTGTTTGGATGCAAGTTTATTGAATAGATACATGCCTGAAACTTATAGCAAACGAAGAGTTGTCCTTCTCGCTGGGTCGGACTAAAAACGCGCCGTCAGTGTTGGCCTTGCGCAGCAACTCTTCAGCCCGAGCACGTGTGCAGAATGGGTGGAACCACTCCTTGCCCTCGTGCTTGTTTGGCGGAGGCACCGGTTCCCTTAGCGTTATCAAGAATTCCTAGAATAATATTACTTTGTCAGTCTGAAACATTGCTCACAACCTAACCAACTTATTATTCAGACAAACTTACCTGGCTACGCAATGGATGCTGCCGGTAGTGTGTGATCAAGCTATAGAGACTGTCAAAGCAGACGGTGTCAATGAGATAGTACTTGGTGACACCGCGCTCCTGCTTCAACTTGATGCGGCAGTGGTTGACCTTGCCCTGGCGCCAGAACGACAGACAGTAGTCGCCCACGAATGTGACGCTCTCGCGCACGAGGAAGGTGCCGTCTCCGAGGTGTGCGTGGTTCCGCAGCAGCTCCTCAGCCTCCTGCCTATTCTCAGCGAGCTTGCCGTGAAACCAGCACTCCCCGAAGTGCAGCTCCTCCTGAGGAACCACAGGGGCCTCAGCTTCAGGCTCTCCATCACTCTCCGCATCAGTCTCCTGCTGATTGCTGTAATGCTCAGTATAATACAGCTTAGATTCCGTCAGTACGAAAGCGTGGGGATTCCACTCCTTATCTACCGGGTCCTCGAGTAACAATATTCCGTTCTTGATAGAATTCCGCAAATCTAAATCCTTTACTTCTTCCTGACGAAACGAAAAGGAAGTTTCTTCCGCCCCTTCCGGTAACTTCTTGTGTTTTAGAATTATTTTTCTGCGCAGGTTTTCAGGTGAAGGCAGACAAGACTCGTTTTTATCGAATGGCTGGACGACCAGCGAGTCTCCGAAGACATCTTGGAAAGCAGTCGCCATGCGACGTTGTTGAGGCAAGGTACAGTTGTCTTCAATCGACAGAATCAAAGGGTAGTCGGACGCAACGAAAGCGTGTTCTTTTATTGTTCGTAGAACATCCATGAATCTTATTTTGGTGGTCAGTGTGTGGCCGTGGTAAATAAATGGGGTTCCGTCCGGGCCATCCCAGCAGTCAAGTTCTATGCATCGGCACCCAGACCGCAGGCAACGAACGTAAGCTTCCAAAGACGATTCACTCGAAAATTGATCGCCGGTTAGATACCTAGAAGGAGAAACATAGTTCATGCAGAGTTAGACACGACTTATAAATCTCGATAGAGTTTCATGCGACGATGGTTAGGTCAATATTTCTTGTTGACGTCAATCGACGTGGGCGTACATATAGAGAGAATTTGCGACGAAATTTAAGTGTAAAGGTGCTTACGTATTATGTGACGAAGATATCCAGTAATGGGATAGTGGTCTCGTCATATCCTGCGTCACAGCGTCATGTTTACTGTCCCAGATGGTGTTTTGTTTCGAGAATAGCATCTCAACAAACTGAAATAAATCAATATCTATAACAAGAGCTTTTTATACCTTTGTACTACTTTGTAGAGTGAGTAGGTGCTAAAAGTACGAATACTAAGTCTCAGAGGCTCGTGGTGATCCAAATGATCCGCGAATATCGCACGGTCTCCGGGGAGGTGGCGAACCTCCTTGCCGAATTACCGCCGTGAGATCTAGAGGCGAAGGTCCTCACGCGTGTTTTTTGTTTGTGCGCGGAGGCACGTCGTCGGGGCGACACTTCGTTGCCGCGCCAGATTAATGCGTGGATACTACGGCGCGATCTCATGGCGGTATGGCAGAAGCGACAGTCGCAACCGGGGGTTACGTTCGAACCGAGGGCTATGTTCGCTGCCAATGCGGCGCTAACTTCTTTGAGCAGTGGCTTTAGAGATGTTAAGGCGTCCTCATCTACCGCCTGAGATAGGTACTAACCGGTCACGGGAGCTTCAGGAGATACCTTTGTCTGTAGGGTGGGATGAAACGCGCGGGTGTCATCACTGTGAGGACCGCCCGGCGGATACGGTAGAGTATATGGTGGCGTGCTCTCAGGGATGTGATCGGCGACGGCAACCCCTCACGGCTGGCCCTAGTTCGGGCCATGAGCGATGCGGAGCAAGGAGAAATGGGATGCCGTCTCCTCCTTAGCTAAGGAGAAGGCGGGGCGCGAGAAGCAGTGAAGCGCAGCCTCCTGATAAGTCAGCCGTCGGGCTGTCTGGTCTGGCGTCGAGATCGCGAGATGATCTCTGGCTACCGTAAGCTTGCGGACAGCGAGCATGGGTAACCGCCGACTCCAATAAACTAACTAATGAGAGCGCCGAACACGGTCTCGTTTCGATCTCGTTTAACGTAAAACAACTCGTACTAAGGGTACAAAACTTGGGCGTACTGCGCGTCGCGTTCGGCGTGCGCCTCAAAGAGTCATCAGACCACCACAGATGGGGCGCATTAGGGTTGATGCCGATATGGAACCACGGAAAACGTAACAGATTACCGGAATCCGATTCGAAGTGCAGAGTAAGGATGGGGTGGTTTTTGTGTTCTCTCACCTCACCCGGGCGGAAAAGCCATTCGATGATTTAACAAAAATAAAAAATATATATAACAGGTTACCTCATTCAGAGTGAAATACGGCTCATAGATATCCCTCTGCGGATCGCGCAGGTAATCTCGTATGAACTGTGAGGCGACGGCCTCGTCATCCCCAAGCCTGTCATGCTGTTCCACTCGGAGGAAGCTTTGGAACTCACGCAAAATTATTGTCGAGCCATTCTTGCAGTACAAAGAGTACTTGTCAAAAATATCGTGGACGCTCTGTTGATGGAAATAACACAGTTATAAGTCACTTAAACCAATGTATATACCTACATAGAAAAAGAAAAAGGTACATTATTGTGTATGAAAAATGACCAAAAGTTCTATTTTCAAAATACAGACTCACATTTTCGTCAAAAATCAGTTTTTGGTAAAGGCTAGAGAAGTCGTCAAAGCCGATTTCTCCCCTTTTGTCTGTGTCCACCTCTTGGAATATATCCCGCAGCTTGTTGGTTGCTATCTTGCAGTTTATTTTTGGAAGGAATCCTTTCACTTCTTTCAAAGAGATGCTAAATAATACGAAATACGCATTAGTCTTACAATTACATATATCACGGAACATATGAACAATCTAAACAAAAATAAAAGTAAAATCTCTACTAGACATTGAACAGGGCTTTTGAACTAAATAGGTACTAGTACCAAATATATGAGCAGTAACAAAGCAATGCATTGAAGTCACTTAAAATTGTATCATTACATTTGGAATACCTTAATAAGTACCTATTTTTAAACATGAATGTTATCTCTCCAGCAAAGTAATAATTCTTAATCTTGTTTCATTTTTTCTATTTTATTGTCCAGATAATAAAAGTTATTACTTTAAACCCCTAAGATTTCTTAACAGTCATAAAATGTTACTTCAATAATGTAGTTCTTCAATGCAATGACATTTCAGCAATCCTACTTAGGTAAAATACTAAAAACATTTAAAATAAACATTAACACATCCTTAAATATTTTAGCTTCCATAAGCGAACCATGCTGTCTACTCATAAAAAAAAGAAAAGACTATGCGCAGCTATGATAACCAGATTTTACACATCTGGAAAACAAATTGATTGTGTGATACAGAAAAATTACGTGTGTTGTTTTTTCACCCCCGATAATCTTCTGAATTTAAGTTTAAAGAATTTTGCTGCAAAGCTTTTGAATTTTTCCCTGTAAATAAGTTAAAAACGCTTAAATTCTAATATTCCTATTAATAATAATACCATTTTCTTACCACTGGTGTAAATTGCATTCTTCAAATGGTATTATTCATAATGACACAGACAACCCTCATATTCAGTTCAACTCCAGACTGTACTTATTGTATATTACACATATAAGATATAGTTAACAAATCATTTTATGTTCAACATAATCTTGCTGATGCCATATTAATTCAGTTGCACTCATTAATATTTATCAACACAAACCTTACAGGAATTAGTTTACTAGTTGAATTTTTCTGTTATGTCTATAAATTCTATGCTTAAAAATCTGTGTAATGTATGTAAAAAAAGAAGTCTCCCTGTCTATATTCCGTGGAATATAGATACAATTGTATCTGATATCAAATGCCAATACAAAAAAACATATATTTTATTATTCAATATTCACATTTGACAATGGTTGTCCTACTGAAGGTTAGGAATATTTTAATTTACATTGTATCAAATAAACAAGACTTCTACTTACTTTTCATGAGCATTTTCTATAGCATAAAACTCCTTCCGCAGCCATCTCTCAATTTGCAAGGGGTAAGATGCACTTACTGCCTCTTCAATGAGAAACCTGATTCCCTTTACCCAGGCCTCACATTCCTTGTCAGTTTGAGCTGCAGATTGTTAAAGTGGCTCAGTGACTCAGAGTTAAAACATACATATCGCCAGAAATGTGTACATACACTAATCATAACAATAACTCGGCAATGCAAATTCTATGTAAGTTTCACATCCAGCCAGCAATTTATGTGACAATTCGGTGGCCCCGATATAATTAGACATGTTTACAAACTATAAATTACCTGCGAACGAAACTGCGCGCAGTTTGAATGCAGAACCATAATAGATGGTGAAACATTTGGAGCTCTCCAGCCTCTTGACTTCCTCTGC
The DNA here is from genome assembly GCA_038387885.1 of Spodoptera picta. NCBI lineage: Eukaryota > Metazoa > Arthropoda > Insecta > Lepidoptera > Noctuidae > Spodoptera > Spodoptera picta. The sequence goes on from JAZHFQ010000105.1 coordinate 2,861,684, forward strand.
CCAGCGCTCGAAGTGTTTGGAACCCTTGCCGAGCCTCACTTCCTTGATGTCTCGTATGTCGAGCGCGCCCTCAAACACATTCTTCGGTGGAATGCCTGCCCTGGCCCAAATAATTTGTAGGGTCTCTCTTCTTACGGACAGAGAACGACGCTCAGGCCGCTTGCGCGGATAAAGTTTTAGGATCATGGAACCTCGCTCGATATGAGAAATGAGCTGGTCAGCCTCATGTATAAGTCTATCATGGGCCCCCCCATTATAGCAGACGGGATTCATTGCACTGGTGCTATCACCGCCGGATGTAACAAGACTGTGGTAGTGCCACCAACTACATGGGATAAAATAATGATCGGATGCAGTTATGTATGAGCATTTATGTATAATAAGTAGTCTCGGGTGGATAAAATAAACCGTGCGGCCGTGTCTCACACACACACTGCGCTAATGTTTGTTTGACATTTACAAACAGACCGTACCGTACAGTCTTCAGCAGACAGTGATGGATGAATGACTAAAAAATACTAAAAATATCAGGTGCGTTCAGATTTAATCATTTCAGTCTCCTACACATTTTTTGAATATGGCAAGTATGTATTTAAAGCTGACCATACACCATAAGAGTTCAGAGTTTTGAATATGATAATAAGAATAAATTAAATAATTTTTATAAGTTCTTTAGACCAAAATAAAAATGCACCTTTAGAATATTCATATAGAGATAATAATTTTTAATTCTATTGATAAAATGCATAAAAACAGCTGGTAGAGCAATAACTCGAATCACTGATTAACTACCTATCTGTTTGTTGGTGTATGCAGGTATTAGATGTGATACTGATATCTATGTACCTATAAGTTTACCCGATCCAGAAATTGAACTCAACCTTTTACTCGAATAGCGTACTTTTCTTACTAACATAATAAATTAATGTGAAAGTTTGTGTGAACGATTGTGCCATAATTAAATGAAAATGGTTGAAAGGATGTGGAACAGGTTGGAACAGGTGTTAGATTATACTCTGGGATAACATATAGGCTTCTTATCATCCAACGGGGACGCGGGGAATCTAATTATTACAAGCTTAAATTCCATCACTTTCAAACTAGCAATCAAGTACATATATCTGACTTCTATAATAATATCTATGTCTTTAAATAAAAATGAATATCAGTTCGTTAGTCTCGCTAAAACTCGAGAACGGCTAACCAATTTATGTAATTTTAATCTTGAAATGTTGAATGAAAGTTACATCACATAAAATAACATCACGCCTTTTATCCCTGAAGGGATAGGCAGAGGTGCACATTACGGCCCTTAATGTACATACACTGTACCATGAAACACACAGTTTTCACTATTTTATGTTAAGCCCCATGTAATAGGGGGCGAGCCTATATTCATACACCGGGCACAATTCCAAACTCAGTGTTACCACTGAGATTTTTTTAAATCCTGTAATGCTTTGCCCGACGCGGGAATCGAACCCGAGACACCTTGCCCGACATTCGCTCTTGCGACCACCCGGCCAACGAGGCAGTCAATGTTCGTGAAAAAATAAGAAATATTCGTGAAAGTCTATGGAAGATTTCAAATGTCTGAAAAAAAATTTAAGCGGTAACGTACGAAGTTTGCCGGGTCAACTAGTTATATAATAAAAAGACAACTGCTAAAACAATATAGATAGGTCCGGGAGTTTACGGTACAATGCGTTTCGCGCATCCTCATCCACTAGAGATGGGACATCCAGAGTAGTTTTGTATCTGTTCAGTTTTAGAATTTGAGCAAAAAGCAAATAATCTGGGTGAGCTTATACTTAACACGAGGACTAGGTCGAGAAGTAAGCTAGTATGGTGTTTTGAGCACAAGTCTCAGATCGGGCGGATTCAGCAGAATATTGCGGCCTTTTTGTTCAAAAATTCTCAATATATATGTCTGGAATGGGACTCGGTATAGTCTTATTTATTTTACTACCAATAGGGAAGAGTCATTATATTATATGTATTCAAAATAATATAAACGATCTTCACAGATATTGAACGTTGGTTTTACCTTCTTCATTTACAAGTAAAACATCAAATAAACTGGGTATTAAAAGAAAAACAATAAAATAACCATAATTTGTTAAAACGTTTTATTTGTTAGAAAAAAATATACACTTATAGTTATCTCAAAATATTTTTATTCTCAGAGTCCATCTCTACATAGATCGGAATTTGCAAATTCAACAATGGGATATCTACTTTACTTTCAAAATAAATATTAGAACATAATTATTGTACCTAGGCACCTAGGTACATTTCATCTATTGATCTATAGTCATATATTTCTCCCAAAAATGGGTTATTTATGGTAAAACAGTAACTAGTTGAACACATTCTAGATACAAAGTTACCAACGTGAATAGAATAATAAGCTTGCCCTGGATCAACATGAGTATATAGGGTTTCCGCAGACAAACAGAACATCAATCTATAAATACGTATTCTTCTATTTACTTTACATTAATTCAACAGTGATCACAATTATTATAGGATGGACGAATTGAGCGTGATTTACTTAATCGCAATAGTGCATAGCAAAATAAATTTAAACGTCATTAACTTATCAAAAGCTCTGTTCGTTTACCCTGCTTAACACCTAAATAACCAGCATTGACTAACATTAAAAAATAATTAACCATTTGATCGATACAAATAATTTACTTACATAAATTAGTGAGAGTAATGTGCTACCTCTCTGCGGAACCCTATAACCAAAACAATAGACGAGCTGCATCGTCCGTACTCCGCATGGGACAGACATTGCAACGACGTCCGAGGGAGAGTGAAACAGATTGCAATAAAATTTATTTAATGTATAATAAAACTGCAACAACATGATATAAACGAGGGCGAGGTGGACACTGCGCGCCGTCCGCGGCCATATAAAACTGTATTATTGCCATAGGTTTATTATCGAGATCTTTCCGATCTTTCTAACATTAACCGACCGGGTGGCCGCACCGCCCCGCCCCAACACAATACAAATTCAGATCTACGTGACATAACAGTAACTATACTAACAACGAGTACACCCGTGTCTCAGCTAAGGAAACTGATGAGCACGGCTTTCATTAACATTAACTTTATGTGATGTGGCTGTGGCCGTGTAAACATAGATCTCAGTTCAGTTACGCTGAGCACACGCGTGCCGTTGTCTTTCGATAAAGCGACAGCAGCGAGCAGCGGGCCCCGCCGCGTCGCCCAGCTTACTAGCAACTGCTCAATTCTCAATTTAATAAAACAGTCGTTTGATAGCTCCCACCATTTGTGTTGTTAGTTTGGAATGTTTGTGGCGTTTGTTCAGGCGGCTAATCGTAACGGTACTTCGACAAGGCCCAATTTTATGCAATAATTTTGTGGGCGTGACCGAACACTCAAAACCCAGGAATAGGTAAATTCCTACAGTTTGACCTTTTGACCGCCGTTAATAAAAGCAAAGACTTAGGGTATCTCAGCGCCAAGCTAAGATTACATACTTAAATAGTATTTTATAATTTGTATAAGTCTTTGTCATTTTATTTAAATAATAGACGATCCTTAAAAAAAGAGCAGGTCTACAGGACCTATGTACTTAAATTTTATATATGAATGTCTTGTCCTGCGCAGTGTTGTTGTGTAGATAATATATAAATAAATAAAGTCAATTATATAAATAAGAACGAGTTAAGGAACACAATTAGCAAAAGTACTCTGGCGGTCAAAAGGTTAGGAATTATTATTAATTTAAAGTATTCACAGTTCATTAAAATTATTCGCAATTAATTAGAATAGATAAATAATACCGTCATAAGTATAAAAATATTGTATCTTTTGTTTATGTGGTGCAGTTATTGAGAAGCGTTCTAGGGGTCGAGACCGCTTCTGAAATGAGATCGCGTTACAACCCAGAGTCAGGAATATTCCTAGAAAAGCATTGTTACTTTACTGGCTCTTTCGTGTAATACTAAACTAGACGAGAGAGCTTCTGAAGGACAAGAAAAGGAGCGCAAGCGCCTTGTTCACTAAGACTCGTTATTTTTGGTAACCCCACAGATGTTCTGTACCCCAATAGGGGAAGTAACAATGATATCCACACTGGTTCAATAACTGCCATCGAATATACGAACTTGTACGAATTCAGCACAAAAGTTGCGACGCACCTACAAAAATATCTTATTCGCGGATGACAGAATTGAACACGGACCGGCTCGGCGGCTTCACATTACAAATAAATCAACATTTATAACTTTAACTGGACTACTAACATCGTCAAAAAATGCACATGTAACGCATATTAACGCGTGTTTATACATACGACGGATATTCTTGACATGCGATAGATTAAAACGAGTCAATATTCTTACAAGTACTAGTTTAGGTCAGTTCAATGTGTTATGTGCTGCGTAATGTAGCGGCAGCATGTGAGCCACGTCAATGAAGGCAGCGATGGAGTATTTACTCGAGTTATTGCAATGTGTAGCCGGCCGGGTACGCAGCCGGCGGCAGCTAGGGCTCGGCGGCGGCCGCCTGCATCACTTCCTCGAATGCCTGCTCGAGGCAGTGCTTCAGCTCGGCGTACGACACCACCAGCACGCTCTGCTCGTCGCGCGACATCAGTTCCACCTGCACCAAACAACCATCTCACAACATTTCTAATTAGCACTTACCTCCATGATCAGAGTCATTCCATGACACAGACTACATACATGGCATCAAACGAATTCAAGAAAGTGTAACAATTGCATTCAATTGGAAGATAACAACGTACGTGCAATGTAGGGTGGATATAATAGCGACGGAATCTGTAGTGAAGTGCAATTGCGCCACTGACAATCATTCTATTGAATAATAGCGCTAATGTTATTAAACGACCTCTACTTCTTGAGATCTAGGACCCTCAATAACGTCTGTTAAAGATATGCACGTTTCAACATACTATAATGGTTTTCCATAAATCCTAACATTATTGCAATGTGTTTATCACAGAACATATAAAGGAGGATAGAACGGCCTTGTGGTGTACATGCGTGCCGCTGTTATGAGCAAATACTCCAAACCTACCAAAATGTCAAAAACCGGCCATCAAACGCAATGTTGTTGTGACAGAAACTCCGCAAATAATATTAAATTATGCCGTCTTGGACTATTTTAATGTGTCGGAAAAGAAGACAGGTGTGCAATGTAGCACGAGAAAGGATTTCTTTCCACCAGTGACTCCAAAAACATTAATATACTTGTGATATTTGTAATTATAACATTAATATTATGACGTTTCTGGACAAAAACGACATTATCGCACGCAGTATACATTGCTTGCAACAGATACGTACCGTTTTGCACTACATAAACGATCGCGCAATGTATTTTTTTTTTTTTTTAAGGGGGGAAAATCATCGAATGACTGCTCCCGCCTGGGTGAGGCGGGAGGGAGTGTCAGACTCTTACTGACTAAAAACCACCCCGTTCCTTCTCCTGCACGTCGAGCCGGAGCCCCGGTTACCCGTTAGGTTCTCCGCGACATCGCGCAATGTATTACGTTCACAACGAGAGTCCCGAGTATCAAATCAAAACGTCATTTCCTCGAATCGATATAGAGAAGTGTCAATTTGTAAACGTCGATAATTACTATGATACAAAGGAGTATCATCAAATTATACACATTATAACTAAAATAATTTTATTTATTACGACTTATTATGAAATAGGTTTTAAGTGAGGCATTTTATTCGTATTTCAGTTTTATATATTTTTTTATTAAACATAACGAACAGTTATGTTTTGTTCAGTAAGTAGACTGATTTTATGATTTAGGAAATTTTGTTTACATTTCTACCTTGATATCATCTAAGCGACATCTAAATCATTTTTCGTAAGATGGATACTCTTTCATACATGCTTAGGCCCAAATTGTAAATAGTTGAAACTATGAGAAATTCTTAAAAGCCAACCGAAATTTTAGTCAATAATTTAAAATAGTTGTTGAGGTTTTCTATTCGAGAACAAAGCTATGACAACAAATAAGATGACATTTTCCTGGGAGCGATTGTACTATACCTTTTTTAAGAATAGCTATGTACACCTGATGACTTTTCTAGTTTTCAGAGCTTTTAGAACTGACTTAATTTACGTGAGCTAAAATATTGTGTTGACCTGGAGGTTGCGGCGCTATTTCATACAACTTATACGTACTTTCTAAGTTAATTTGCACACCACTCACATTCAGTAAAGGAAATTATGTATCCGAAACTATATAATAATTCCTATTTATAAACTATTAAAGAAATACGAACGACGATTATCGGTTGTCATCATACGAATGTCATGATGATATCTAACAGAGACAATAACAGAGTTTTGAGCACAGATTAGATATATCATGATATGGTTACGTTATGATAATTCTCAATAAATCATTATTTTATGACTTTTCATTCCTTAGGGAGAAATTACGCTATTTTTTATATATTTTGAATTAAGGAAAAATCTATTATTTTTGACCCCATGACTTCCCAGACTTCTTTTATTTTTATAAAACTTACAGTTGAAAACAAAACAAAATCGAAATAATACATTTTCGGTTTTTTATACTTTTTTGATTACTACCAATCAACAATTTACTTATAATTATATTCCATGTCAAATTATTTTAATGTTAATAATGTAATTGATGTTAAAAATCAGTTAAGTATTTTTCTATTTATAGTTATTTACATTAACGTAAATACATGTACACAATATGCCTTATACAAATCCACATAGTCCGCAATACATGTAAATTAAGCTAGATGCCAATAATTTTATCGATATCAATAATCGACCTTTCGCTCCCCCTACCATATATGAGTTTTTTACGCCTGTATTAGTGTATGTCAAACGAAGTGATTGCGTCAGTGTGACGACCAATAACAAATCTTTTAACCTAGTGTGTGTTGTTTATTTGTGTGCATTTTCCGCGTAGGTATTGATCTCTTGCTTGTAGTAAAGTTAAAGAGTGGGGGACAAACGGCGACGAGTGTTCTAATACAAATCAGGAACTATTTCCTTTCTAGCCTTCTTTATATGTTCTGTGGTGTTTATCAACTTACCCTAGCCGTAGTACCGCCATCGAGTTGATTGAGGCAGTGCGCCAAATGCGCCTGGTCGAGCCAGGGCCTGCCATCTGCGGTCACTGAGTGGAACAAGTAATCCCGGAACAGTTTCAGCATGTACCGGTCACCAGTCTCAGACCAAGATGCGTCGAGGTTCAACCTGCAAAGAAATAACATTAACACATTTTCGCGAAAATTTTTAATACCCGTAGATTTGTCGAATAGAGATAGATTTCCTTTTGAATAATTCCTACATCAAATATCTGTCTCTATTTCTCTAATGACCAAATTTACCGTCAGGTAGGAAATGGAGTACGGTGACATCCAAGTGTCACCGTGCTCTTCCTAAGTAAAAAGGGCTATAAGCAGCATGGATAGTGTGTCACTCACTCGGGCCTCTCGTTAACTACTCCTAATTTGATGAGTATGCGTAGCAGTCTTCCATTATCAATCTCGCGAGCCAGTTGGTCTTCAAATACATCAGCACGTCGCTCCAACGCCTCCACCTACAGAAACATTTTCAAGTCATGACATTACATCTTTTTAACTCATGTTTGAAGTATTTGTGCCTTACGCATTTACATTTTACCTGACGTTTACACGGCGCGTATCCTCAAATTCATCGTTGGTGTAACACGATATAAACTACTACCATAAATGATTGGTTGCAACAAAACATCACCATTCCATAACTACTTACGACATAAATAGTACTTTTAACTATAAAAGCAAAAACATGCTCGTCAACAGACATTTCTAAAACGGACTATCTACATGGAAATGGACGATCAAAATAACAACATTAATGCGCTTTAGTATTGAAATATTATTTACCTGTGAGTAAAACTACTTTCACAGAGATAATTGTGAAACGGTACATAAATATGGAGGAAACAAATAAAATTACCTGCGTGTAAAACCTGGCACCTATCATCGGCATGAGATCAGTGACGGAGCGGCGAGCAGTCGACGACGATAATAAATACCTAGATGGAATTTAACATAATACAGAAACAACAATCATAAGTGTTGTAGTGTACACGCACAATAATGTTCACATATAGAGGGCACGCAAACGGGTCACATATGAGGTTGGAACATCGAAAGCTTAAGCAGTACCTATCAATTCACGAATAAAGTATTCAACACCGACGACTAGCGTACAAATAAATAATGATCTACATCCATTCAGTATTAGACATATATCTGAAAGGTTACTCCAAAGACATACGTATCAATGTTCTGTGCCAGTCGCACTCTTTGAATCATTAAGTCTTTGTTATGAGAACTACTTCCTCTTCCTCAGCATGGCGGACCCTCTGGCATATTGTGTAGATCCACTTTGCTAAAAGCTACTACAGCTATGTGCTCATTGAAACCAGCGCACGCAGACTTCGGGGCGATTGTTCTCCGACCCCCGCAACACGTTGATTTATCAGGTTTCGCATATTAACCCTGCCAATGCAATGACAATAACCTTTCGTTTCACCTCGCATCTTAATTAAATATGAAAACATAAAGGGATATACGGCAATATAACTGACAGACTAACGGAAACCATCAGAAGCAAAATGTAGGGGAAGACTAAATAAGTCTTGTCGTCTGTTCGCGGGTAAAATATTGCTGCATGTAAGATATATATTGATACTGCATTGACAATAGCTACAGAGGATCATACGAAAAGACTTATTAGTGAATAATATTAGTGACTGAAAAGAAGGTATGTATTTTAGAGTGATTTAAATGTAATAAAATGATAAAATTGTAATATCGAAATAATGTAAAGACTGACTCGCATGGCAAAAGTAACTAAATGAAACCGGTTGGAATAATTATGTAAAAGAAAATGACGAATAAACTCCTGTAATTTGGATTAGAATGGAAAGTTGTGCGTAAGCTTAAATGGTAGTGTACATAAATAACGGTATTGTCATACAGTATAAGGTTCTTTAGGTCCGCCGAGTAGGTTCGCGCGACGAGCTCCATGGAGGCGGCGAGGTTGTCGCAGTGGATGGTGCGGCAGGCCAGCGCCAGCGCGAGTCTACCCAGAGCCGTCAGGTCGTCTTGCTGTGCCTACGACGAATCGAACGAGTTTGGTTGGTTATTGTGTTAGGCCAATGATTGCTGATTATTCTGTTAGTTGAAAAGATGTAATGCTATGGATATGTTACCTGCGCGATATCAGTACTGTTAGCATGCAGAGCGTCGGTGGCTCCGGACCAGGATATGCGCACGCGACAGCCATTCATGACCACCTTCGTGGGATCCAAGCTACTGGGGAAAAGGTTTCTTATTAGATATGCTTTAGGTGTATTCACAATAGTATAGGCAGTAAAATATAATTATGTTTATCATAGAAATCTGGAGTCAGCTGGTATACCTGCACGCTAGTCCGGCAGTGTGTATTGCTCTTAGCGCCGCCGTGAGTTGAACAAGGAGACTCCACAGTACAGCCTCGGGGAGCAAAGCACCACTCGCCACCGCGCGGAGCATCGCATTTTTCTGCATTTGTTCATATATTTTACAGTAGAATTTCAGAGATACCAATGAAACGATATGAGGTCTATACTCGGCATCTAGTAGGATAGTCTATTCTAATCATACGACTATCAATGTAATTAATATTTCTGTTCCATTGCCTATTTATTTACCTCCAACTTGTTAGTCATACAGTTCAAAATAGTATAAATAAAAAAATGAATGTGTTTTCACATTTCGATTGCAAAAAGACTAATACATTAGTCAAACAGCGACGACCCTCATTCGCGTTTCAAGTCTTATGATTTTGCATAACAAATATGTTTTGTTGCATCGGTGTACTCAAAATCGATGAATTTCTTGGTATAATAAGTAGCTGTCAAACGAGGAAAATTCAAAAACAATGATGCTCGTAGCATGAAACTAATAACATCATATTTACTTTAGATATTATTGTAATTTAAACTTAATAGGAGTCAAACCTGATGAGTATATGGACGGGGCGCATCCGGGTCGGAGGAGAACGGGTCGTGGAAGGCACCGTTCGCATCGTTGACGGCATTTCCAGCGCCACCGGACAGATATTTATTCATCAAAGTTGTGCACGCTGGATGATAGGTGTACACCAGTACCATCGCTGTCGTACAATACAAAGAACTATGTGTTAATAAGCGAACAAAGTAAACGTTAAAACCCGAATTTGTGTCTATTCTATGACCGTGGCTTTGACCTTATTTGGCTAGACCGTGCCTTTAGTTGACCTCATTTGGCCTCTGTCGTAACGGTTTTGAAACCCCATTTTCGATTCAAAAGAAACGACACAGAAGTGCGCGGTCATATGCATGTGGGCTATGACCTATGTATGCTGATACGCAAAATCAAGGCCTATGTAAATCACACAAACAAATCAATTCAGTGCATCGTTATTTTCCAGAACGTTCAGGCCTAACAATTCTGCAGGACAAGATTGCATATTAATACAAATTTGAAAGTGTAATAGTACCAAATTTTGCATTTGTACTTGCGTCACCCCTAATTTTGATTTCAACATATGCAGAGGGTACCAATAGTTGCGGAGTGGTACCCACTGCATATGTAAAAATTATCGCTGCATATTTTCAACTTTCGTAAAACCCAAATTTAAATTCAATTCAATTCACTAAATTCATGAGGGCTTACAAAAGGACACTTAAGTTAACATATAGTACTTAAGGGGCAGTTATTTCAGAATCAATTTTTTATTTTAGAATTATGTGTGAATAAGTACTAAAACTTTGTACTCAAACAACTGATATTAAGGCCGACTGCGTTTATGGCTGCGTCTGTGTAGCTGCAGTCATTCAACAATTTAACGCATTTGCGTTATCTCTGTAAAACAATGTACATTCCTGTTGCATTATTAAGAGTCAGCTTATTTTTATAATAACTATCGTGAGACATCCTAAATTAACTAAAAACCGCGGGTTACTCACGTGAATATACTGAGAAAAGCTCTACTAGTTTCGAACCACAGAGGGGTTCATCCTCATGAGCAGCGTGCGCGGTCGCGGCGATGTCACGCAACCTGACCCAGCTTTACTCAGTAAATTCACGTGAGTAACCCCCGACTTTTAGTTAAGCCAGCTTATTCTTTATGAGACCTAGATATTGTCTTAATTAATATAATAAATGCGAAATGTTTGTATGTATGTTTACTCAAACACGTCAAAACGGCTGAGGGATTGGAGCGAAATTAGAAACAGGGCAATTATTGTCTGACATAACACATAGAAAGAAAGAAAAAATTATTTGTCAGAATGTAGTTACAATCTGTGATTTATCTTAATTAATGTCTCATACATTCTACCGAATCGGTGTACAAATATTACACTTATTTTCTACTTATATATTTATGTACTATTCCACAACAATGTTTTTGCAATCTTTGTCATCGAGAAAATCTTTAGTTGAGTAGTAGCACATATATAACAGAAATATACATTTTTTTGTTCTGAACGACGTTTAAGTTAAGATTTTTTAGGTCATTTAGAAGTCTATTGTAAATTTTGATAGCCATATAGAAAGAATTTTGACTGTATAGTGTAGTGCGTCGACTCGGTACAGATAATTTTTCCTAGTTAGAAATAGTTTTCTATTAGTTACATAGGCTACCTATGCCACGGGCTCGGAGGCGAAGCCGCGTAAAAAGAAAGTAAGAAATGCTGACTCATCAATATGAATAATAACAAATAGATATTGGATAAAGTGATAGAGTATTTGTAAAAATATTACTCATTACAAAATATACGTTCTTTTGGTTAGTACTTTGTTACTAGGGATGTAATGCAAACCCCATTGTCTATGGAATTTTAACGGCAACGCTTATAATACATAGCAGCAAAACAATGGATTTTAATGGTATAATTGTGTATATAAAAAACAAGGCTAAACGATAAACTTAGTAGTAGTGCGATTATGAATTATAGGATCGTGACGCAGAGCGGCGTGCGCTTTTGTTATATATGATAGAATTGTGCATTTGGAGTCGATAAATATATTACTATTATAACAATTGAAACTTAATCTAAATTGCATAACTGTGACACGTTGCAAAGAGACTTAAAGGCTGCTAAATGTTAATTTTACAAAAAGAAACAGTGATGAATTAATCATCGAATCAAAATTGACAAGGGTCGGAAACAAGGACTCGATAAGGATTCATGGCGTATTAATTAAACCTTGGCGTTGTTTGCATCTTGTGTTTTTGTTTTGCCAGATATATTGTTTTACATGTATTATAGCCATGTATGGAAATTATTATTACTTATTTTTTACTTTTTAAGAAAATTTGTAGACCTATAGAGTCTGGAATTCTCCCCGGTACCTATATGGCAATAGGGAAACCTATTACATGGGAGTCATAACATAAATAATGAAAAGTGGGTGTTACATCGTACATAGGCATTAACCCTTTGAGTACCGTCATTATAGACACAATTAAAGAACAATAGGTTGCGGTCACCGGTGTCCTCGCCGTGTTTGACAGTTTAAGTGCCGTAATGTGCATATCTGCCTACCCCTTCGGGGATAAAAGGCGTGATGTTATGTTATGTTTTGTAGACCTATAGTTTGAAAAAGTCTGTTTCCTAAGTATTTTACCAATAGTAACTGATCTCAGCATCACGGGATCTCCATGTATTGTTTTAGGGTAAGAAATTAAAGGACTGATTTTATAACAGGATGTTATTAGTGATGTGCAGTGTGTGTTTTAAGTGCGTATAATAATAAAGTAGGTGCGTCCATACTCACAGTGGTCCCCGAAAGCTTTAGTAGTGAACCAGTCGTGTAGTTTCACGACGTTGGGATGGTCAATCTGCTTCCACATCTCCAGGCGTTTTGTGATAGACGTGGAGTATGAATGTAGGCGCCTGAGAGCATAATGTTCTCCGCTCTGCCGGTGTGTGGCGCGGTATGACGTCGCAATACAGTGCGGTGTGATACTCTCTAAGGGCGTCAGTTCGGAATACATTTCCACGTTTTCTGGTAAATCTGTTTATAAAAAAAATATTGTAAATATTGACTCGCCCAGCTGAGAGAGCAGCAGAGAACAAAGTATTATTAGGGATTTTGATTTTTACAACCTCCAATACTTAAAATGGCAGAGAAGATATAATAGAGTCTAGAGCCTCGCATTCTATTTATTACAAGGGACTTGTATCTGGCTTAAAGTGGGTGCATCATTCGTATCCTTTTGTTTGTAAGTGAACTGAACAAATCCTAAAGCGCTGGACTGAATTGAATGCTTTTTATAACTTCAAAGTCTTTACAAACTAAAATCCCAAATGACTTTTGTCATTCAGGGTTCCAAAAGCTTCCTTTGTATTCTATTTGTTTTCAGCAGGAATTGACGAGGATTTAGCTACAAACGGGACTAGACTCTATTAGTTTACGAGATTTTTTTATACCACGACGGTGCCAAGAAAAGCACTCGGCCCTTCCGATGGTAAGTGGTTACCGTGCCTATGATCGCTTGCAACACTTGGCAGGTGCAAAGTACTTTGACCCCTAAGTTGAGTAAAACTAAAGTATAATATCGTTTGAATACTCTCGAACGTTATTTTCTAAGCTGTGGTGACCATACGTAGTAGACATTATCTGCTTCAGTGATTAACTGAGTCTCCTACGTGAAAGTGAGAAAAACTGTTAGAAGTGCCTTTCACTTCAATATAGCAATTGGGACATTATTACAAGTCTAGTTTGCTATATTGCAGGGTACTTTGGCTTCAAAGTGTGTGGCAGTAAAGAAGAAAGTATACGTGGAGTAAGACACAGCCAAAATTATGCTTCTTTGTGGAGTTTGGTCGGGTCGCGAGGAGTAATTTTTTTTAAACGTTTTACACTAGTATTTTCTTATGTCGTGGGTGCGTTTACAAACATACAATATCACATACACATGACACCCAGACCCGAAACAACAATTTGTGGATCACACAAAGAATTGCTCCGTGCGGGAATCGAACCCGCTACACGTTGCGCGCAAGCCGGTCGCCCAGTTACCGCGCCAACCAATGCAGTCTTTTAGTCTTTATGGCTTGAAAGAAGATTGATGTAGTGACAAGAATTGTAAAAGAAATGTTAATATGGCTCAGTCATATTGTAAGAATACGTTCTAAAGCGGGATTCTATTCTAAAGTCTGACTGCCGGCAGAAAACCGTTGAAGATCAATCCTCGGCAAAAAAAGGCGTCAATGAGTGACGTGATGGTTCATACATAGGTGTATCTAGCCAGAGGCCTTAGTACGGGTTTGTTTTACGTTTAAAGTAATCGTAACGAGTACGCGTTCGGCGCTGTGATTGGTTGCTTCATTGGCGCCGGCCAATCAGAGTGCCGAACGCATACTCGTTTCGAATACTTTAAACGTAAATCAAACTCGTACTAAGGCCTCTGAATGCATGACGTATGGTGTACCGACAACACTTTGAAGGGCTAAACCAAAAGCACCCTTATCGCCGAGCAGGCATGAAATGATTTATGTATCTCATTCATTAAAATTAGTATATTGCATACTGCATACCTCATTTTTGCTTCACGTAGTCATTTTTAACTTCACAAGATAGGCCATCAGGCGATGCCTATGGGCTCCGCTAGTCTTGCTGTGGTACGTAGCTTAATAGGATTGCTTACCTGGATACTGGCGAAGATCTGGTTGCAAGAAGACATCGTCGTTTCTTTCGTAAATCTCAGAGCGGATCGTCTCGGGCATGTAGAAAGACGCGGCCAGACCTTCGCAAAATAGAATAAACCATTATATACTAACTGTTATTTTACATGTTATTAATTTTTTATTTTCTGGGGGGGGGGTAAATAATGGCATCGGATATGCTGTTTACTAAAATATATATGTCCAATAATAACACAACACATAGCATTTGTACGCAAAATTCGCCAAACATTCCTAGCTATTAGATATTTAAAAAATTGTAACAAATTAATCTAAGATATTAAATGTAGGCATATACCTCTATTTATGAAATAATAAAAGCTCTAGTAACATACAATCGCATTTAAATTTCGCATAAAAATAAGTAAAATGCATTTTATATACCTAATGATGTATCATTTATATCGACAATAGTTTGAAGTGGATTGCTATTGAGCAATCACAATTTTATTTTTTAAATTTCCTTCTCCGTACGCTCTTAATTATTTTAATTGGTTCCAATATTCAACGTGAATTTATCTCGGTAATGAGGTTACATTTTATTTATACTCAATTCATTTCAAATAGAGAATAATGAAAAGTGCAAATATGCCATATATTGTTGGCTTTTTAATTGTGTAGGCATGACTTATATTAATTACTGCCGCTGTTGCCCGCGACTTCGTTCGCGTGGATTAGTGATTCACAGCTCAACCCACGTAGGTGATAGCGTGATGATATGTAGCCTATATATTGACCCGACCTGTTACTATTATTCATGCAAAATTTGAAGTAAATCCATGTACTACTTTTTGAGTTTAGCCCGGACATACATACAGACAAACAGACAAAAAATCTATAAAGCAAGCACTTTCCTACGATTTTATTACATGTATACTATTACTGATGTTATTATATGTATTCTTATTATAACTAACATCCCGTGGCACACCATTGTTGGACTACAGGCCTCCTTAGATAATGGGGTGTCCTCCCTCTCTTAATTTAGAATGTTGTATATATAACATTTTGATATTTCATATCAGCTGTTAATTTAAATTCCTCAAGTTACAAAACATAGTTCGTAGTATTTATAACTAGGCAGCTCAGCACAATTATAATTGCATGTGTATTGTGTAATCGCTTTGCAACGTAAACACTCGACAGGTGCAATTTGATAAGTATACGTAATCATCGTCTAATTGTTAAGCATTACTCTATTAATCAATGCTTACGGTACACAGCACAGCACAGAAAAATCAGTATGACTATGTTTCTAGCGTATTAGTTCCATTTTAGGGTTGATACCAAATTATATTCTTGTGTTGGGTTGTAAAATTCTCATTGAAATTAATTTCAAGACAGGGTTTACACTTGGAATGTGACCTTTAGAAATTCGTATTGATTTTACGTGACTACTACTTTGTTGAAATCTTAATTAACCTCATTTGTTACAGACGTGTTTGGTCTGGAAGGCAAGTAATATAAGTTTTGTTTTTTTTTAAGCGTGGATATACCAACTGTTTATTTTTAATTAGCAACGCTCAGCTCACCTATAACGATAAACAAACACGTAATACGTAACAGCAGGTATGTTATATACTTTTGATAGATTCAGACAATCTGTAGCGGCCCTTACTCACGCTGCGCAACCTGATAATTTGTGTGCGTCTTCGCACGAACTTAAAACGAAAGTTTTAAGATTGTAGGTCGTTTAAGATAAAGGGATGCTTATCAGTAATCACCTATTATGATCTCATAAAGGCCATTCCAGCAAATAAACATTATATTTTTACGAGTTTCGAAAATGCTATAAACCCCTGCAATCTTCGTCTGGTAGTAAAATTTAAAAACAAAACAATGGATAAACATCGGTATCGATCTCGTAAAGTTCGCAATAAGCAATATAAACCATGGCCTATCACAATTCAACATGACGTAAGCCTAGACTGGCATATGATAATGTTCCTTGTTACATATGTGATTTTCAATCATGACCGCTAGAATAGCAAATCGCGACATTGGAATTACAACATTTGTAAATCGGAGGACGTGACACGATTTTCTTTGAACTAGGATTGGTGACCATTAGTTTTCTTTAGCTATTGCAGTTTCTTACGATATGTCTCAAGTACTCGACCTACATGTCAGACAGGGTTGGTCAATAGGTAGTGAATATGTTCCTGCAATCATGACTCATGACAATTACCTGCTGGTGCATGCAACGTGACTCGTAGATTGAATCTAACAATCTGCACTAACCCTACTAACAGGCAGTTATCTAACTGCAGTTCTAGGCTGTTCTCACGGCTCGTTTACAACACGAGGCGCGGCGGAAGAGTCTCCTTCAGATAGTGATACGATAATGAATACATGTCGCCGGCTCCCAAGATCACGCTACAATTTGCATTTGATTCGCAGCAGACATAATGCCGACCGGCTATCACGAGCAATTTACCAATATCCTCCAGTGTGAATAACAAGCTCGACTGCGCTATCAATCCTAAACGCATCTCTTGTTATACAATCAAAAGCGTTTGATTTGTTAATCTAAAGCAATCATTGTAGCCAACGAGGCGGTATATTTATTAACTGTCATTGGCAGCTAGAGAGTTCTTTCAGATAGCAATATGTACCGGACACTTACGTACTAAGAAAGACGCAGTGATGGTGACCATCACCATGGGCGATTACAAAAAAGTACTATGATTTAACTCAAAATTATATACAGAACTCTTGAGAAAATTGTTACACAAAATAGAAACATAGTCACATCGGAGACTGGGTAGAGTAATTGCGCCAGACAGGCGAACATAATGGATTATTTACTTTGCAATCAATACCACCCACGCACGGTACAAAGAAATGTGATTAATGAGAGAAAAGTATCTGATGGATATTTGTTGATATATTTGGATCAGAAATTGCTTGTTTTCTCTCATTTTGATATGTTCTTGACTTCCCGCTGTGTTATTTGTACGAATTGAGTCAATTAATAAATTGAGAAGCCATTGTAGAGAGCGACGTCGTACTATTACGATGATTTATTGCGTGATGAGACGAATGATGTTAAGGTCAATATCGATAGCTCGGCAATGGCAACCTATTATTATTTATGGAAGGGAGAGCACATTTGCATAGATAAAGTACACATACATAGTTCAGAATTCGCAATGGAAGTTTTATTTTTTCGTTTAATATTATCATACTATATACTAAGCATAGCATAAAGTAACTAACCATCCTGTCGAATTTAGTTACTGATACTGGTGAAATTGTGCTACTTAATAAAAATGCGTGAGCTATTATACTAGTATCATATTTTTCTAAGAAAAGATGCATATCTATGACTTAAAATATCTTTAGCACTAAATGAGTTTTTAATGGTTTATCTCTGCGTGAGAGCGTAAAGGCTCATTTTGCCAGGTATTTACTGTATGGAATGTTATTTTGATTGAAAAAGTAAAGTTATCTCGTTTAACATAGTAAATAAAACAGTTATTACCTTGTTTCGAAGTCATGGGACCCATGTGGGTTGGCGTTCCAGAGTAGATCTGGGTGGCATACGGCGAGGCCGCGCCGCCCACGGCACCACTCAAGCATGACTCCGAAGGGCCTGAAGCAACGAGTAGGTTTCATAGCTTAAATCGAACAAGCATACAAATCTAGCAAATAATAAGCATTAATACCAAGAACACGTATTAGGCACCTATATTTGACATATATTTCTTTCTCTCTACCGAGCCCCATAGTGCACTAAGTTCTGCGTGTTTGAGGAAATTATATATTAAGAAAAGGTCACCTAAATCGTTTGACGTTACCAAGAGTGTAGGCGAGGTAGAAATAAATAAACATAGGCATACAAATCTATATTTAACTTGCCCAGAAAGTCAGTAAATTATAATATGAGGGAATTTCTAACACTGTCTTTGTTCTTCTTTCGCTAGTCTAGTGTGTAGTTAATAATTTGATTTTAAAGCCTACTTATATGCCGTGTATTACTATTCCTAGAATTGTTCATATAAATACGACTATGTTTGTCGTACTTTGTTGTTTGATAACCGACAACAATAGTTTTATTTGTAAGGCATAAACTTTTTGTTACAAGTTAATGACTAACGAAACACAACAATAAGTAGGGATGATGAAGTAACTAGTCGGTACCTAACTATTTATTGGGGATACAGATTTCAAGAAAAGGCCTAATTGCCGATATTGTTATCTCATTTTAAGGGAAATTCCATCGGTAGATACCGTTAGGTCAATATCGAACTTCAAACATTGTTGTTCAATTGCTAGTCGAGTTACGGCTCATGCATATCGGAACCATACCTAAGTAGAGGTTTGCTCATCACGCAGTTGCGCAAATATTAAAGAAAAACCGGCAATTATTATGAGAATCGATAAGAAACTACAACAGTTTATGCTATAATTGCTATCACTAAGTAACTATTGCTTACATCTCTCGCTGTCGTAAGTTTAGATATCGATACGTGCGCTTTCATATCTCGGACCTACTTCGATTTCTTATATTTGAAGCGTTCAGTTCATTACAACACGATTACTTGAGTTTTCATCGATGTTATCGGCCAATAAAAATCATTTTCAATATTTCAGTACTCTTGCCAAAGGATAATAATGTATTATATCGTAACTACCACGACTGTTATCCATCGCGTCTCTACCTCAACGCAACAAAAGCTAAACATGATTCAAGCTGATAAAAATAATATGATAAGTAGACAATTGCTTGCCCAATCGCCGTATCGTTCGATTACTCAGGGTGTTCACTTTAACTTATATACTCTTATCTACAGATGATTCATGACATATGGTTTCCTATTCACTTGAAATCGGAAGCAGTAATAGTTTACTGCTTTAATTCGTGTAAGAAAATTAGGTATAATAAGGGATGACGAAATAAAATCAAGAATGAAAAAGTCAAACCAAATATTTGATTTCAGTGACCAGCTGAATGTTCACAATATCACAAATGGTACAATAGCTCGAAAATACATGTTATCCTCAAGGATAATTACAATTCTACTTATGTGGAAGTGTGAGTACAAAAGTCTACACTCAGTAGCGTAGGATATTCCATTCATAATATATGGTGAATGTAACATATATATTATATTCACCAACATTTTTTTCAATATTGATTAGAATAGAGTTCTTTCACCTTGAGTAAACAAAAGTAGAAATTGCAACCATATACTTTTTTCAAACTTACCAATGGATGTGGAGGAATTCAAGGCTCCTGAAGTATTCAGGCTATCAGAGTTGGTGGAATAGAAGTATGTAGTACCACCAACATTTTCCTGTAACAAAAACAAAAAGCCTTACAGTCTATTTTAAGCTCTATCTTATCAACTTTATTACCTCGCAAACTGCTTATTATCAGAACAAAAAGAATTAGATATTATTATACTGATAAATTATAATATGAACTTTTTCATATTGTTTAATTAAACACTTATAGAATTCTATAAGTGTTAGTTTATTATATAAGTCATTATTCACTACCCCATGACAATATAGTTACTTATTTATGTTGAGAATCAGATCAAGTTTTGAAAGTTGGTCATGGATAACAGGTTATTTTATTAAAGCTGCATTTCAAACAAGTATATTGAACTTTAGTACAGTAATGTTGTTTCTGTACCAACTCAAACACCACTGATGAATTATCATGTCCTGCTTATTCCATGTCTCAATAAAATTAACATAAAATTAAATAAATACCATTTATAAAAGTGATTGCATCTCTTCTATGATTATTCATTATTCATAAATGTCAATGTACAGTTTAATTATTGTATTTTTTCACAACACTTTTTATTACACAATTTTATTCAGCAACATTGAAATACTTTCTCATTAATAATAGTTGATCTTCTTTTGTTTATTTTCTAACTAATAGTAACAACAACCACTGACATACCTGATGTACTTGAGAAGTATTGGGAACTGCTGACATAGTAGAAGGGGAAGAACTTTCTGGAGAGTCTGGCTGAAGTAGGCTAGGTGGAGGAAAATAGTTCATTGGAACAAATTCTGTTATCACCACCTAAACAAAAAAAAACAAAATATTTTTTAAGTTATGTGAAAGTAGCACACCGAAAAGTTAAGTGACATCAATGAGTCATCTTGAATTACCTTCTTAATTGCAGTAGGTGAAGACTCCAAGCTGAGTTTGCCAAGAGCCTGGTTGAGGGATCTTGTGGGAGTAGAAGTGGAACGATTCTGGAATATCAAAAAATGTGTCAACTGATAACTGAAGAAGATCAAAAAAATACCACAAAAGTTGCAATATAAACTTACCATGTAGGTTGCCAATTTCGATTCTTGTGGTAGTCCATTTGGAGGGGAAGGTGAATATTGTAAAAAGATCGAGGGATCCATGGTTTCCAGCTCACGGTGCAGCCAACTCATGATGAATAACGAAAAAGGCTTTCCGAAAATAAGGTGACCGACAGCGGATATCCTTCGAACGTCTTAGACGTCTAGGCGCTTTGGTGTAGCTACGCGATCTGAACTTCGCTCACCTGGCTGATCATCAACAACCCATCTTCCTCATCTATTACACTAATCTTACTGATCTCAAACATCACAACGGCCGACCGTGATCTCGGACATTTTCGCTTTTCGTTCTTTCTATGTACTTGATACACTTTTTAACACCCGTGACAGAAGATCAAGCCATACACAAAAAAGTGATTATGATTGCTAAGCTCATTGTCACAAGAATTATACGTAAGATAATTGCTTATCAATCGATCAAATCATGCAGGATCCAGGACTTTTTTACAAGTTTATAACATTTAAAATTTCTAAATAAAAAAAAAACAGAGCATAGGGACACGAAGACAAATACACATTAATATTACTACACATATATATACGTATACAAGTACGTAAACGTATTTCTAAGAACAAGGTAGGATATCAGTGGTCATAGACAAGATATTATGCTATCAATAAACAATGTCTTTTTTGTTAAGGACACGCCGATTTAAATTGTTAGTCTAATGTTTTGCAGGGTTATAATTGTCTACGAATAGAATGTGAAAACTAAATACAATATTGAATGGTACTTTTAATGTTATTATTACTATTTAAATTCTCAAATATATTTTATAATTTAATATTTAGTATGATTATAAGCTAGAAGTAAGAACATAATGCCATTCCATAAAATATAATTAACTCGTAAGGATTGGTAGAGGGAGGGATAGACACTTTTTTCTTTAAAAGTATTTTTTGATTCTACTTATCATTCTACATCACGGAGTTTTATTGATAAACCATATAAAAACTAAATAACATGAAAGAGCTATAAAATAAAATAATACACTGCTTACTTTAATTATTATTTAATTCATAAAATAGTCTTGTTTTAATTGATTTATCCTTTCTAGTGGTATGGTGTATAGAAAGCTTTAATAAATAATTGTAAACAGAAAATTTTTAGTAAATGTTCAAAAATAGTATTGTCATGTAAAATAAAATGGATAAAATGATTGTTATTTACTTATTACCTAAATAAGTTGAACAAGTGTAGTCGATTTAAACTTTTTCCACCTGTGCACACTATATACACCTTTGAGTCATTCAAGTGACAGATCATGACATGACAATTGACATTACCATCAGTGTACGTCAAGCAAGGGTGTACGTTGAAAAGTGCATTGATTTCATAAAAAGTTTTATGTAGATTTGTTTGGCTGACTTGACTGCTACGCCGTTACTGTACGTTGATTTTTTCTGTATTTCTTGCCTTTTTAGAAATCAAGCAAGCAATTGTGTTTTAATTTACTTTGTAATTCGATTCGATTTTACTCTTAGCTTGTAGTTCGAACATATAAAATTGATGTTTGTACCGTAAAATAAAACCAACGTCACAATTAAATACTTTCATACAAGTGTAACTCGATTAGTGTTTACGTTTCCATAGAAAATATCATTTCTGCGCTGCGGTGTTATAGCAAATGCAAATTTTTGATTGTGGTTTTTGGTGTCATTGTTATAGGTACTAAAATCAGGATGGAGTCCTCGTATCAGGGAGGTGTGTCGTTCGAAGATAGGGACAATAATTTCCAGCGCCTGTCCCAAACTATAGCAAGCAATATCAAAAAGATTTCACAGAATGGTTTGTACTCCTATTGTTTTAATTTATCAATTTTATCTCTATTATTATCTTTAGTTTATTTCCTTTCATTTGTTTATTATTAGTCATGTATTCCGTAATATTTCTGTAATTTTGAAGGAGTTACTTTTGTATACTTAGCTCTAATGCCTATCATTATAGATGTTTCCAATTGCAGACACGCTAGACACTAATAGCTGTAATTTGTTAAAATGATGTTTGATGCACAATCTATTCTTGTCACAGAACATTATTGTTTGTATATGTCTGATGTAAGACATAAGAATTGTAGAATACTCTAAAACAAAAGCTGAAGTGATAAAATAAAGAAAGTTGTTAGATTGTATATGTTCTAGTAAATAAAGATGATTCATTTATTTGTCAAGAATGTGATGTATCAAGTTTGTTCACATTGCTATCTTGTCTTTGTTTTGTGAATTATTCATATACAAATAGTGGGATAGGTATTATAAATGTTTTCTTTGCAATGATGATGTATTTCTTCCAAGTATAGGCAGAAATACATCATCAAGTATCAGTCAATAGTATTACATACCCGCTTAGGTACTTTATGTCAGATAAAAACTTATGAGGGGCAGACTTTATACTTAGATACAAAATGCAATAACAGATAACTTTTTAAATGATGAAATATACTATATTAAATTCTGGATGATGGCAAACTAACCTTCCGCCTATGGTTTTGCTTCCACATTTCAACATTGCTTTGTCTCTGGATATTATAAAAATAATAAATTTAAAACAAGACTTTTCCTTTGATAACATTACTAAAGATAGCTAGAATTTATGTACTTATCATAGTTTGAAATGGATATTTTCTCAGAATCAAGCAAATAGTAGTAATAGGCATTTTTATTAATATTTGCTTATTTGCATATTTCATTGTGACTGTTTACAATCAACTTTCTATTTTCTCACAGTATCATCAATGTCAAAGATGGTCAACCAGCTGCAGACACCGCAGGATTCCCAAGAGCATCGGAACCAACTGTAAGTTCCACATGCAATAAGAATTACTCGTTTACTACAGTAAATAAGTCGAATAATTAACTAATCAGGTTGTGTTATCACTTCTATTGTCTATTAGCATCACGGTTCTCAAATAAGTCCAATCATTATGATCTACCTATATAATAACAATCCTGTGACATACAACATAGAGAGCTCTCATGTTCATATAAATTAAACAATAAACAATTTCACAGGCGTCAAATACAAAATTATAATCAGAAACTAGCAAGGGATACATCATCACTGATCATGGAATTGATGAAGTTGCCAACTGATCAGCCGGCTCACAAGATGACCAGAGAACGCCTCAGAGATGAATACATGATCACACTGAATTCATTCCAGGTATGTTTATACATACAACATACAACTCTGTTTCTCAATATTGCAAAAATCCTCAGAAAAAAACAAACACATAATATATTGATGATCTGATCTTTGTCAGTTTGCTAATCTTTGTGTATTATAAAGAAAATGCTTAGATAATATAATAGATTATTAGGTCACAATGCAATTGTGCGCCATATTTAATTTTCTTTTCATACATTGTAGTATCTTTGTTACTGCAGTTCACAAAAGGTAGAATCTTCTTTGTGTTATACATCATGACCTAAGTCAGATGCATTGTAAATCTTTATTATGTTAAACACAATGCTTTGCTCTTGAATGTATATTATGCGATTATTTATTAGTGCACAGCTTAAAGGTTAAATGATGTTAATACTTAATTAGCATCTCCTGATGCAAATGTTTAGATACTCATAAGATAGTATGCAACAATTATACCATTGAATTTAACAAAGTATCGGATATATGAATTATGTAAAAATCTGCTAGGAAGGAGGATTTAAATTGAAAATAGTATTATGTTCCTATTTTATAGTAATGTAAGACGATGATGAATCAGTATTGTGTGGTAGCCAAGGTTAGGTCAAGTTCATATGACATCTAATTTATTAGGACTAGTGCATAGATGGCGAACCTTTATGTATAAATGTGTAATTAAAACAAATGTTTATTAGTTTATTGCCATTGCCATTAAATAATTTTCACTTTATACTTTATACCTACTAACAATACTTAACAAGTAAGCTTATGTCTGTTTCACCATAGCTTAAATACATGGCAACGCAATACGAGAGACATTAAAAATATAAGTTTATTGCCGACTAAAATAACGCAACCAATGGCACGCGAGCTAATAATGTTTTACCTCCCCTGGACTGATGTATTAATGAAGAGTATGAGGCATAAAATATTTATAATACTTCTGACCATTTCTGACTAAATAATTTTAGGTAATTGTGTACCTTTTTCATTTAGTACTACCGCAGCTACAAAACAAATTAGGTGGTTGTAGGTATACCAACTAAGATAGAAAGTACATCCTTCATAACTATGGTGCAAATTGATTAACTGCTACACATAAATAAAACGTGTATTATGAATTTTAGTAGATGTGTCCAAGAAAGGTGACTAACATACATAATTATATTATGTTTTGTGAAGTTTTGGTGCGAGCAAATCCAAAAACATGTTTAAATAATATACTGTAGCTATGAAATTTCAATGATAATAATATAGTCTATTTAATGTTTTTTTATACTAATGAAGTATTAACAACAATTTACCTTGTCCGACTCCGATTCACCTATTCTATGAACTGTAGGTACTAGTTAGTAGTTACTATATAGTGAATTATTAGGTTTTTCGTCCATTACACATTGATATTATAAAGTCCTGGTGCAGGTGCAGAATATATTCATAAATTGGCATTTTAATAGAACATGACATTTGTTTTGCCCAAATGACTATTCAGGATTTATTAATAGCTTCATTAGCGTAATTATAAAACCTGTATATAAAAATGTTACATAATTAAAATTCCGAACTATTGTTGGAAATGTGTGGACGATTAAAATATTTGTAACGAATCAATTTTAATTGTTTGCTGATAACAACATTTGATAAAACATTGAATGTTGTTTTTTTTGTTACACTTATATATATTTGAATTCTATGCCTATCCTATGGGAAATGAGAAAATAAGTTACGTGTAGGAAGATCTATAGTTTTTAATTTATTAGCTGCAAGTAGGAAACTTACTGAAACGTTCAGGGTCGGCACTAATGACGCGGAGTGTCGAAGTATTTACCGACTGGTACTAAGATATTGACCTTGTTAAATTGAAATAACACAAATAAAATTAAATTATTTTACATACAAATCGTTTTAGGCACACCGTAATAATATGAACTTTATTGTTTATATTTATCAATAGTATTGATATTTTAAATTTTCTTCGAAAATTATTTATAATGCCATTTGGTATTTTTGGGCAGATTTTATACCAAGCAACGTCACCAGCAATGAAAAGTAGAGATGCACATAAGTGCTTCGTAATTATTCTTTGTTTTATAAAATTGTAGTCAATTTAATATTTTACCGTTGATTGAAATATGATAAATGTGTGTTATAACTGACTACTTTATTTCATTACTTAATTTTGTGTAAAAGCCATGCAGAGACTCAAACTATGAGGGAGATACTAACACTCAAAATTTGATGCATAATTTTATATTAGGCACAAAATTGATAGGTGGGTACTTTAAAATTTTCGTTTTAGGTAGATTGACAATATAATAATTAATTTTGTAATTGTATTCCTCAGTCTACACAAAGGCTGGCAGCTCAGAAGACCAAAGAAGACGTAAGAAAGGTGAAGGCGCAGTCTGCGAGCATCAACATTGGAGATCCGTTCGCTATTTCAGGTAATTCATAAACTGTATGGTAGAAATGAGATAATACATTCTCATTGTCTGACATCATTGTAGACTGCCTTGTTGGCCGAGTGGTCGCAAGTGCGACTGCCGGGTATGGGGTCTCGGGTTCGATTCCCGGGTCGGGCAAAGTATTAAAGTGTTTTAAAAAAAATCTCAGTAGTAACACGGAGCCTGGAATTGTGCCCGGTGTTACTTCTGTGTGCAGGTGCATCTCTGCCTACCCCTTCGGGGATAAAAGGCGTGATGTTATGCTATGCTACATTCTCATTGTTTTAGTTTTTTTTAATTATTATAACAGTACAGTTTGACGTACTACTACGGGCTGATGCTGAAGATCAGCGCCGTGGACTCAAGCCTTCAACATTATTAAGTTGAGCTCCAGCCTTTGCGCTGCGACAAAATGCTAATAAATGGTTTTTCGTTCTTTCTTTCTACAGGTGACAGCAGCAATAAGGAATTGATGGAGATGGGTGAGCCGACGTTGCGCGAACAGGAGCAGGTCATGCAGACTGAACGCTCGCTGGTCGAGCTGGAGGAGCGCGAAAGAGATATTCGACAGCTTGAGGTTAGATCTACACTACCGACAAAAAGTTTGGAAGCGCCTCTAATTTTTGTTATAACACATAGTAAATCGCTATAAGCGTATTTCATCTTTTTCGTAGTTTAATATACTATCATTACAGATTATTTTACTGTATTAGGATTAATCCTAATACAGTAAAATAATCTGTAATGAAAGACCACAACGATTAATCGTTGTGGTCTTTTCTTAGAGATATTGATAAAAATTACAATAACCTATTGATGTACATTTTTCGCTATTACTTTATTTAATTTGCTGAGTACCATAACCATTTTCACGCGTCATAGCTTATTGTAGGTAGTTAATATAAACTGTCATCTCTGTTAAAAATAGTGATTCGTTATTTGCACACCGTCAAATTGTATTTTTTTTCTGTACAACTACAACTTAAAAAAATAGTAATTTCCTTATTTTGTGGAAAAAAATGGGCAAAGGAAGACAGTTACCTATTGAAACACGATGGGTTATTATTGTTTTAAAAAGTGAAGGGTATTCTGAAAAAGATATTGCAAAAAAACTCGGTATATCGCCTAAGGGAGTACATTACACACTTGCTAGACACCGGGAAACTGGCAGTTTATCGGATCGAAAACGGAGCGGAAGACCAAAGACTACTTCTGCAGCAGAGGATAGGTTCATAATAACGACTTCAAAACGTAATCGTCGACTGACAGCACCGGATATCACTCGGGAGTTGAATAAAACGCGATCCAATAAAGAGTCAGTTTCTACAGTGAGGAATCGTCTTTCATCTGCTGGTCTGCGTGGTCGTGTAGCAGTAGAAAAACCATTATTACGGGCAATACATAAGAAAAAAAAAAACGTTTGGAATGGGCAAAACAGCATGAACATTGGACAGTGGAACAGTGGAAAAGTGTATTATGGACGGACGAATCAAAATTTCAAATCTTTGGCTCTAATCGACGAGTGTTTGTGCGCCGCAGATCCCATGAACGAGTATCTGAAAGCTGCTTGGTGTCATCAGTAAAACACGGTGGTGGTAACGTTTTAGTCTGGGGGTGTTTTGCTGGAACAATTGTCGGAGATCTTGTTAAAATTGATGGAATTATGAGGAAGGAGCAGTATTAGCAAATATTAAGAGATCATGCTTTGCCTTCAGGGATACGTATTATGGTTGAACCATTCGTGTTTCAACAGGATAATGATCCCAAGCACTCAGCTAGAATATGCAAAGCCTATCTAGAAGAACAGGAGTCGAATGGTACGCTTGAACTGATGGTGTGGCCCCCGCAATCACCTGACCTATCGCCTATAGAAAAATTATAGGATCAGCTGGATCGAAAAGCCAAAGAACGTTTGCCACAGAACACTAGAGAGTTGTGGTAATATATACAGGAAGCTTGGAAAGAAATTGGCACCGAATATTTGATTAAATTACTGGAGAGAATGCGTAAAATTTGCCAAGCTGTTATTAAGGCAAAGGGTAGTCATATTAATGAAAATCAATTATAAATTATGTTTGTGTTTAATAAAGAAAAAAGTGGTTTTATTTTGTAGTTTAATTGTTGATTTAATTAAATACCTAATCAGTACTGGTAAAATTGTATTAATTCCTATATTTTCCTTCAAAGATTATCAATATCTAAAGTGCTTCCAAACTTTTTGTCGGTAGTGTATATTACAGGATTCAAACAGCTGTTATGTCTGAGAAGACAACGTTTATCTGAATCAGTAACACCAATTGGTCAAACACAAACTGTCCTTCTTTAAAAGATTATCAAATTGTATCGTTTTGTGATAAAATCAAAAACCGAACGAAACCATAGTTAGAGGATTACTTGCGTCTGTACATCAATTGACTATAGGTATGGATGATTTCATTCATTACCTGCAGTCATTGATTGACTTAACACATTACATAGTATGCCTCTCAGATTCTTTATTGTTATAATAAAAACAAAATGAAATGGTTGTTTATCAAAGAATGAATTAGCAACGCGATCGTACAATATATATATCGAATTGATAAAGCTAACGTTTCAACGAATGGTGTATAGTTACAATACGGAATATCTGTACCGTACATTTTTATCCTCAAGCGTAATATGCTCGTGTTAATTAACAAGTGTTTCAGATAAAATCTCTGTAAAGGAAAATGAATATTTTATTTGCCTTGCTTTCATTTTGTTTTCGTACCTGTTATATGATTTGTTTTAGTTTTATGTAGGTGCCGATTACATGCTATTTTCTTATCAAGCAACAAAATTAGGAACAGAACAGCTATTAGATATCACAAAAGTCGGTACTATCTGTTGATATCATTAATATATTTTAAAGACAAAGAGGAAGACAGTGTAGTACATTGTTATATCTATGTCATATCAAAGTTGGCCAACCAAATATTCATAATATTTTGCCTATATTTCATTCCAATGTCATACATCTATTAATGTAATTTGGCATGAAATAGTGATTTTATATAACTATAACTCTTAATTGACCTGAATAAAATGATTGTTAATAGATTTATACATGCTGTTACCTTGAAAAAAAAAACATTAAGTTGGAAATTAAAATTTAAAACTTTTTTAATAGTCATGGAACCTGTGGATCTTACTTGCATCCTGCTTGGTGTACTCTTTCACAATACTGCAGGCTGTAGCAGAAATTGTGGTATGGGATAGCGGCATATCCTCATGATTAAATCCCTGAGACACAGGTCACATACATTACTTAATTATGTCATGGCTTTAAGCACAGATGACATGTTTCTACCAATGACTATTGTATTGTATTTCAATTTTCATTATATATACTTGTACTTTTAGAGCGACATAATGGACGTGAACCAAATCTTCAAGGAGCTTGGAACAATGATTCATACGCAGGGAGAAGTAGTCAACTCGATTGAGTCTAGTGTGGAGTATGCAACGGTGAACGTGGAGAGTGGCACGCAGGAACTCCGGGAGGCTGCTAACTATAAGGTAATAGATTTGATACATGTTTATGTTAATAAAAAATGAATCTGTACGTACAGTCGTATCACTTAATTTCTGTTCACAAAAAGTACGAATTGATGGATACAATTAGACAAACTACTTTTGTCACCTTATCTATTAAAATGTATACAAGATAGAGTGTGAAACATGTTTCAAGATAGAGTGTGAAATATCTATACAAGATAGAGTGTGAAACATGTTTCACACTCTATCTTGTATACCCTATCTTTAATTTCTTTCAGTCAAGTAGATGTAATATGTTTATAACATTACATACCAACAGGTACCAAAATTAATAATAAACATTTTGTCGTGATTTCAGAACAAGCTGCGCAAGAAGAAAGTGTACCTGTTCCTAGCACTGATCATCGTAGTGTCGATCATACTCATCATTATATTCCACAAGTGATCTTTAGCTCCCGTCGAAGAGCCATCGTACAGTTATGAAACTTATCGATGCTTCTTTGTTTTTGAATAAAGCCTGCACTTTATTCTGTGACGAAAGATGAACTGTTAACAAAAATATGTAAATGCTATGTTTTATTGTGAGAATACATTATATATTTAACTCGCTGTACTACACATTCCCGGCAAATTGTTACGAACCCCTTGAATGGTGAAAGCATAAATTTAGCATCTCAACATCACCTACTATACCAATTGTATATAAAAATTTCGTGTATCAAATGTAAGGGGATTCGGGATTGGTTTGTAGTAGAACTTTGCAAAGAAGTGGTGTCATATTTATAATATTGTATCTTCTATTTGCCAACACGCAATAATCAGCAATCTATGTAGAAATTATATAATTGTATTCATGTTTGTAGCGAATTTATGTAATTTTGAAGCATGTAATTATAATATTATTATCCAGGTATGAAAGCGTAGTAGTTGTGTCGATTTGAGCTCGCAAAATTAGGTATCTTCAAGTTGAGCCTATTTTAGAAAGGAAATATAGCCAAACTGGTTCGATAGGAGTCTTTATTTCGCGATTGTATTATATTTTCTTGTGCCAGTTTTTTGTTTCTCGATGACAATGACTCGCTTTCCATTTTAAGCCTTAATTTTAATGTGATAAGAGACCACGACATCGTCGTGGTGTATTTATTATTTAAGCTTGCGTCATTTTGCTAATGCGACAGGAATTATCATTGATATTTGTATTGTTTAGAAACGTCACGATATCACTTAAGGTAATAGGGGGTCTAATTAAGGAATATTATTCATACGAACTAACGTGTAATTTAGTTTTGTTCCTTTTCTTTAATACTTAATATTCGCGGTTTGTAGAGACATCCCAGTAACTAGTATTAGACTAAAGTGTACAATTAGAGATTCAATTAATAAAGTTTTCAATAGTCTCATTAAATTGTCGGCGATACACAAATTACAATATTGAAATTAGTGTGTTTACTGAATTAACTCGTGTCTATTACATCTAATATTAGTACTGATAGCTACTGACAAAGAAAGTCACAATTATTAAATGCTGAAGTCACTCTGATTCTAGTTGATATCTGCATATTCACAAAATTGTCTTGTGCATTTTATACAACGCTATCTATAAACTATAATAGAATACAATGTCATATGGTGTATATTACAACTTTAGCCTAATTGAATTAAGATTAGTGTGAATTAGTGTGCTATTTTAATATTTATAGAGATTACTTTCTTATTCTTAATTCACTTTATTTTGTAAAGAAAATCAAGGCCGCACGAGTATTTTCCAAAGTTTAAACTGAACGGTTTCATAGTTAAAGGACATGTGATGTTTTTGAATTGTTCGGGTCCAAATAATGTAATGAAATTTAAGACAAGTATAAGTCACGAGGTTAAGTTTGAAATGTTGACGACACCGAACACCACTCGTTGGGCTATCGTTGTTATGTAATCGTATCAATAGGTGCACATGTTTTATATTATTTGAGGATTTACACATTATAATTATTGTAGTAGATCTATTTGGCAAGAATAGCAATACTTTCAATGTATCTAGGCCATCGTAACGTTAATGAATTGATTATATTTAACAAAACCGTCTTTCGTTATCGCTTAAGATATTATGCTTAAACTACTAAGTATTCACGTGTAGATAGTTAGTTTAAAAATTCTCAATGTATTATATCTATAAACTATAATATATAAATGTAAAGTTGTCCATGTATATTGAATATAATTTGTTGATATATTTTACTTTCAAATAAATAAAGCAAGCATATTATTTTATTCTCATTTTATCATTATTCTTCAGTAAAATAGACAGCTGTCTACTAACTGGCTCATACTGCAGCGTATGAGTGGATTCTAACTAGAATCCACCAATATGCTCTTTATTTTAAGGGAGGAAAATGAAGGTCGCAAGTGCGACTACCGGGCGAGAGGTCTCGGGTTCGATTCCCGGGTCGGGCAAAGTATAACTGGCTTTTTAAAAAATTCTCAGTATTAGCACGGAATCTGGATTTGTGTCCGGTATATGAAGGCTCACCCCTATTACATGGGGCTCATAACATAAATAGTGAAAAGTGGGTGTTACATTGTACAGTGGCATAATGTGCGCAGAAATATCCCTTCGGGGATATAAGGTGTATTGTCATGGTGTTATGATTATGAAAATCATCGAATGACTTCCTGGGTGAGACGGGAGAGTGACAGACTCTTACTGACTAAAAACTACCCCCTTTCCTACTCCTGCACTTAGAGCCCGATAACCCGTTAAGTTCTCCGCGATTCCGTATCAGCATCAGCCCTATTGGGCCCCATCTGTGGTGGTCTGATGGCTCTTTGAGAAGCGCGCGAAACGCGACGCGCCGTACGCTCGTGTCTGGTTTTGGTCGCCCGTAGACCCGATCGATCGATATTGTCGCGGAGAACCTAACGGGTAACCGGGGCTCCGGCTCGACGTGCAGGAGAAGGAACGGGGTGGTTTTTAGTCAGTAAGAGTCTGACACTCCCTCCCGCCTCACCCAGGCGGGAGAAGTGATTCGATGATTTTCCCCCCTTAAAAAAAAAAAAGACCCGATCTACTCATGCTGCAGTATAATTCTCATTCGTTACATAGTATAAAACCAAGTCATTATTTTAAGAAATTCTCTGTAAAAACAAGTTGTGTTTTAAGCTTTAATTACTACTAAGTAAAACATTGGATCTACGAACCATTACGCTTAATGGTGTTTCATTAGTCTTAGATGACGAGTGACATACAGTCAACGTCAGTCGACTTTCCCCCCTTAAAAAAAATCCTGCACTACTGTGCACATTTTAGATAATTTGCAACAATTCTATGAGAATGCAGGATGGAGTTCCTTGCTCGATTTTTTTTAAACTAACCACAAACGCCACATTGATTTTTGGGTTTCACGACCTTTCAAGTAATTTGTAGATACAGTGTAAATAAAACCGGTCGTCTCAGAACCAATATAAAAGGCATTCGTAGATCCAATGTTTTACGTCTTAGTAGTAATTAAAGCATAAAACACACTGTTTTACAGAGATTTTAATATTTTGACAAAATAATTGTCTTTAATTTCTTTTCTGTAGTGTCCAGAGTACCTGAGTATCACTAGGTACACCTAATGATACTTTTTGGTTTCTGTATTATGAAATGTGTGAATATTCAAAATTTTCAGAGACATATTTGATGAATATAAGTTTAAAAACATAACTTAGTTTAAAAACATAATTGTTAATTAAAATACTTTTGTTTATAACTGTGTTTGTAAGAATGTAGGTAGTAAATAAATATACATAGCTAGTTTCAATAGTGTCTACCCATAAATCCCGAAGCGGTCACCGGTGACAGCTTTCCACTAATATTACATTACATTATAGACCTTTTTTCTAATGTTTAGAGACTACTTTTGTATGACCAAATTTAGGGGGTGGATTTCAACGGGTTAACTCGACGTATGTCTAAACGTGAATCCACGCGAAACAATGTATTTTCTATTGTCTCATATCGGTGCATTCAAGCGGTTAGTGCTGTACGTGTACCCATTACACAAAGTATCTTTATGAAAAAAAGTTAATATTCCAGCAAGAAAAATGTTGTAACCTTGCGTAATTTGACGTTGACTGAATAAGGATTAATAACTAACCATTGGTATGAGGTTTACCATCTGACAAAATGAATAACACAGAGTTTATAAAATCACTTTTAATAGACCCATTAAATTCACACAAATATCAGTGAACAAAAAATATCTAAATGTAACATCTTCTACACTTGGACGAAAGAGTAAAATGTGAAACTTCTATAAACTAAATATTAATCGATTGTACGTCTACAAAGCTTAGAGGCGACCGAGTGTGAGCGTATGGCGCGTGTCCTGCCGTGCGTGCCTCTAGAGTGCCGCGCCATACCGTGGAGGTGGGGACAAACAGATCTACTGAGATTCCGCTACTGATTCAAGATTCTAATTATTAAGTGAAACCTTTCAACATCGTAAACATTGACCTGAACAATCTAAGTATGTATGTGGCCTTCCTTCGTTACATCAGTACACAACCGACTGGTGTCGCTCCTGAGCCCCGAGCACTCTCAGTTTCCAGACAATCATCCGCTATGATCAGTATCAATCCATACATAACCACTAACAAGTAGCCGGCCAAAATGATTAGTAAAATATCCACCGGCGTGTAAGTCTACATACACGATAAATTCGAAGAGTATGATACGCGCATGCCAAATCTTCACATTATTACAATCAACTCACGCCCCTTCCTTTTAAATTTTAACCTACGCACATTCCTTTTTCTAATATACTCGTAAAATTACATATTTATTATTATTAAATAAAAACTTATAATAAATGAAAATCTCTTAACAAGCTGCTGCACGTTTAACATTCATTGTTCTCTAATATTATTTAAGTTAACTACTAAAAGCGGTGATAAATACTTAGGTTTTTCTTATTATACAAATAAGTAATTAAAACTTATACAAAATTTAATACTGATAATGTAAATTAATATAATCAACATGCAAAAAATCAACAAACGTAATAAAACATCTCACAATTGTATATTTAAGTATAACAAACAATATTTTTGGTATAACAAATGTCAAAAAAATTGTAATGATTCATTGTTTCCAAAACGACTGTCATCAAATGATTATCTTCGAAATCTATCTTGGTCTTAGCATAGCACCCAGCGACGTGTTAGCGCGCGCGGCGCCACTGCCGAGCCCGAGCCGGCGCGCGCCACTCGACATGGTCTCCAACATAATTAGATCAGCTATCTATCGTAATGTTAATCAATGTGGACAATGTGCTGTTACATTAATATTAGTCTTTGTTCCGGCACAACAACGAGTCCCATGACGGTAAGTAGCGCGCGACGACACGCCGGCCTGACGCCGCTTTCACAGCAGCCCCTCATGTTCAATTTATTACTAAGTTACAAAATAACCACGATAACTAACTCCCTTACACAGTCGCGTAAACAAATATGGATAGATACATACGTGTGAAGTTAGCCTAACTGAATGATATAACGCTATATAGTGGTACATTATAATTATGTAATATTATATCAGTGGGTTCTAATAAAATTCCTCTTAAATGATAAATGATATAACTGCAACAGTGCGACTCACGAGATGTGAGGAACTTAGCTAGATGTTCGTGTGTCCCGGCCAGCTCGCGTACGCGGCCCCACGAGGATGCTGGACGTCACTATCGAGTACTTCAGCGCATTGCCAAGTATTACGGAAAATCATTTTACATGGCTAGTGCCGTGATAACATATCAGCAAAGTTTTTACTAAGTAATCATTCGTGGGGTATCAATCAGCGAGCTTTAGCGAATGGGAGTTAGTTTAGCAGACCACCGCCTCCGAGATCGGATTCTCGGTGATGCGGATGACTGGCGAGTGGCGGCAAGGACGACGGCGGCCGGCGTCCGACAGTCGCCGATACGCCGTGATCTTGGTGGGCGACAGTGGCGCAACTGAAACACAAAATGCAAGTTAATGGAATGTCATAAGGGAGTACTACATAACACTTGTTTAGTTTATTTTTCAAACTAATTTACAATTTATATTGAGCGCCCCTTGCTTGTATGAAAAGCTTTTAATTAATTATGCAGCATAGTAAACTACATTATTGCTTAAACGTGTAAACACGATGTATTTTTAGTAGAGGATAATAATAATATGATTATAATATCTTGGGCAAAGTGTCGCTCTCACATATTTCAGTTAATATTTTATTATAACTTACTTTTAATTTGGTGTCACAGACTCCTTTGTTCTTATTCTATGATTGAAAGGATAAAAGCTAATGAAAAGTAGTAATAGTAAGGAACTAACTTTAAATATAAAAAACAAGCAATCATAAACTTATTACGGAACGTCTGACCACTTTGGGTGAAATATTTCCACAATAAATAATGAATGTGTAAAAAATAAACAAACAGTCCGGTCAGAATAGACAAATTCACACTTGCATACATTCCCAACAAGCTAAAGAAAGAAGATTGTAGAAACTGTAGACCTCATCGAATCCATTTGCACAAAAAGTACTCTAAAATCCGTTACAGTGGAGTGGTCAAAAAGGGAATTCACGCACGAGCTTTGTGTGTAATCTGACCGACCTAGTAAAAGACCATCACACGTGAGAATCTATTAAAAAATTATGAACATTAAAGTACAGTTTGGAACAAATAAATAAGTACTATACAAAACTGAGTCACACATTTGTGATAATCTTTATAATGTTGAAGTAGCGGAAGATATAAAAACGAATAATAATTAAACTTAAAATAGCATTTCAGAGCGTCCAGCTTCACAGACTCTTTAGCGAGCGCTTAATATCGCGCCAAGAAAAATTATTTAATCTGAAAATTGTTGTGGTAGTAATCTAGTTGACAAGTGTATGCTATTACGTATGTATCTTCCGCGTACCATAAATTCAATATGAATAAACACTTACTTTTTCTACTTAAAGCTGAGGTATTAAAGAACTGCCGAAATGTTGTTTACGCTGGATGGGGAGGTTGTACTAAGACGTCGATTTAATTTGTGCAGTCCTAACACAGCTACGAGTGTAAAAAATAAAAATAATTAAAAAAAAATCTTCACATCAGCCATTGTTTACGGGATCATTGTACGTTGCACTTATTTAAAATTTTAACATTTTTGATACGAGTAACATAATAAATTCTAGTGCAAACTACAATGACCTTTGTAAACAAGTTCAAAGAATACAAAATAAAATGATAAAACTACAAAATGTGATATGTGTTAAATATGAGATATTTAGCAGTATTGTATCCTTAGAAAGTCTTATATGTACTTTCACTTGAGCTAGGAGCGCTTGCTTTATTATTTCATATACATAAAGGGACAAGCTTTAATTACCTAATACAAATATATCATATTTAAAAACAAAACTAATGAGGCATGCATTCATCTATAAATAAATGAATAAATAACTTAAATATTTATTTGTTAGACTTTTAAGTCATCACAATTTATGTTTAATGGATTTAATAATGCCTTCGTATTATTCTATTTTCCAGGACAAATAATAAAAGTTCACTATGTTCCTGCCACAAATGGATTGCATTGGGGTGATTATTATTTTTACGTACTACACCAATACAAAAACAACAGCTAGCCGTATTGAAGTACCAACACGAATACTCTAGACACATCCAATATCCATATTAATTTTATTCTAAAGGATTCCCAAAAACTACGGTATTGATAAGTTGACAAAAGGGCTATCTACTAACGTTACCACCATAGCACGACAGTACCACAGGACTGAAAGCTTACGAACTCTACAAAAAGAAAGCTCCCTTCAGTACATACCAATTGTTAGGGACTGCATAACGCTATCGCATATCCAGGCTCAAACATAAACAGGACATAAAAATAAACTTTCAGGCTTCAGGACAAAGTATAAATTAGCTTACCATTTAACATTAGTTAAGCGTGTCATTATATCCATTTAGAGATAGTAATATTTTTAAATTATCATACAATCGGGAGTTCGCTAAACAGTTAAGAGTAAACAGGGGCACAATAAACATAAAGAGATATTGCGAGAAACCGTATTCCAATAAAATTAACGTAACACACTAGAAGTAAATTATGCAATAACTATTATAATATTTAACATTATTTGGTCAGTATTTTAACGTGTAGAATGAGTAACATTCATCATGTCAAACATATTTACATAAGCTGCAGAATAGATGCAATATGTTAATGGAATTGGGTTGTTGTTTACATCCACATGCATTATACAGGTGAACAAATAGATAGGTAGTACTAACAAATACCAATTCTATTTGCAGGTATTTTTCTAATATTTCAAGGGATTGGTTTAGCTACTGGTTGGTGTATTAGAATTATTAATATTGCATCTATTGAGCGTGGCGTGTTGAGTGCAATTGTTAAACATTCGAACTGCAATGCAAAGCTAAGCTTGCATCGGTACATGTCTACGTAGACTGTGGTTGTGGAGAGACGCGGTTCACTTACCGTAGCCCTCGCCCTGCAAGAATAGGCGGAAGGCCTCGGATATCTTAGCCGGCTGCTCCTCCAGCACCATGCCCGAATCCGAAATCTGGAATCACCAATTTGAGAAATTAACCCTTATGTTCAATTATTTATTTGGCACAATATTCTCTTGCAGACGTAGATTCTTACCACAAACACCTTTCTTTCATATCAATTCTCACACAATCTATTTCTTCACAATTCAATTTCATACTAAGCTATGAAAGAAAACAATATGGGTAGATTGTTTTTCTACATCCCAAAAAGATGTTTTTGTTACCTACATATATCAGTGGATGTGTTCATAATAGTTTAGCCGTAAAATGGAGAAAGATGGTTGAGGTTTGTCGGCAATGAAGTATGGAGTCTACATAATAGTTGGAATTTCCAAGTACTCACAAAATAGCTAGTCTTCTATTTAGGTGTAGTTCAATCGTATGAAGTATAGGACCTTTTTGTCATTGGTAATCTAAGATTAATAAACCCAGCCCTAATTATACGACTGCCTGAATAAAGCAATAAATACATAGGTACGGTAAGTACCTACGTCAGACTTAGCTTACTGAGCTAGACCAAGCTAGCGAGGTCAGGGTCGCTGTCAGATTTATATTCAGTATAATTTCCAGAAAACTGGCACAGTTTGTAACAACGCGCTGACAACCAGATTAACTTGTTAGCTACTTTGTCATCATAATCCCAACGTTTTAAATATCCTCTGGTTGCAGTTTTCTGATAGGGAGGGACTTATGACTTAAAATTCGTGAGTTATTTTTTTTGTCTTAAATTTTAAGACAGTTCTAATAGTGAGGCAATAAAATGGCAATGGCGCTGCGCTTGGATCATCTTGTCACCATCATCAAGATTGACTCCCGTGAATACGCCTCTTGTGCCTCCGACACCACATCTTGTACCAAGTGTATTATCTAAATATTCATTAATAATTATGATATGCGTACCTATATTCTGTAAATGACTTAGGACTTTTTCTAAGCATATCGGAGGAGATACATCTGACAATATGTTAAACACATATTTACTTGTTACGTACATACATGTGACTTATTAACAAGTGGTCGTAACTTAGCAACTTGGAATCACATTTATCATCTCATCAAGGTGAATATAGCTCCGAGTTGAGTGCACTATTATTTCCTCATGCAAACTAGTAGATGGCGCTAGGAGGCAGATCGGTGCATATTGCACGAAGTCGTAAAAGTTTTGATTACTTTAAAACTTGAAACTCATTGAAATATAGTCTCGAATTTGTGTTATAGTGAGAAACCATGATTTATTTAAGTGTTAAGCTATGTTTTAATTGCAGGAGAAGGAACGGGGTGGTTTTTAGTCAGTAAGAGTCTGACACTCCCTTCCGCCTCACGCAGGCGGGAGCAGTCATTCGATGATTTTCCCCCATTAAAAAAAAAGCTATGTTTTAATTACTGTAAAGTAACTTGGTACATACTGTTGATCAATATTTTTTCAATTTGACTACACTGCATTTAATATTTAGCCTTGCTTAGGCATTTGGTACCAGGACTCATTAAACGTGATTGAAAATTAAAAAATATGATACTTGCAATTACCTACATAAATATGTACTGTATTTTCTGTGGCGTAACATTTTACCTTCTATTATTATAAAAATAATAAAAGTGAAGAGATTGTTATTCTAAACGTTTCCCAAACTTCCTCATTAATTTAGTAACCTCAGGGCCCTGATTCCGATACTATAAAAAGTTGAATAAGCAATGTAGGAAATAATCTAGAATAAACGATAAAACGCTGTTTTTGCTTTCTTTACGTGAACTTACCTTCATCCACGTAGAGTTGTTGGGGTTGAGGCGCCCGTTGAAGGTGACGGTGTCGTCGACATGCGGGGAGAGAGCGCCGGTGATGTTCAGTACCGGCACCTTGATGGTGTCGTTCTCCCGCGCGATGCCGAGGTCGGTGCGCCGCACGTACGCGTCAATCAACAACGACAGGTTCGTAGGGTTCACGTTCCGAGTGAAGTACATGCGGTACATCTGCGTCAGGTCGTGGTTGCGCTCCTCCGGGAACTGCACCGACATATCATTCATTCGAAACATCATTCCCTTAGTAAATATTATTTCGACAGTCACGGCAAAATAATCAGCGGGTAATCATGTCTAATAACCATTGTCATGAAGTTTATGGCCATGAACTGCGAGACGGATCGATAAATCAATAGACAACGACGTAGTTTTAAAGAAATTGTATCGCATACAACGAGGCCGCACATAGAACCGCACATAATTTGTCAAGAACGCAAGGAAACCGATGTGTACCCTAACTAAATATTTGTAGTTTGTACTGTACAAGTGATTTTGTATCTTATGTCTGCGGTGTGGAAGTATAGTTTTGTATTAAGGTGGATTGTCACATGATAATTGATCCGTTTTGCATTCATTAGGGGTAAGGTAAGGGTACGTAGCTTCGGCATCATAAAGCAATCGGTCACGGTCACAGTCATTTCTGTATAAAATATGAAATGTCGACTTCAGGTTCGCACGCACCACAAAGTTCGCCACGCAATTCGCTAGCGCATAGCGACCAACTTATGTGCTAGGCTGAATAATAATTAATGATCGACTTTTATGAGATGACAATGAATGCTTCATGGAGGTGTATTTAGACACATGTTTCAATTTTGTTCGTATTCGAATTAACCCAATAATAACTGCAGTTTAAATATCGTATTGTCTGCTATGTGTCGCACAATTTAAAACCAATTATTTTTATTTTTGGAATAATCGCTTAGCTGAAATGTACGGAGTTAAGGTAACCAGTAAATGAAATCGCATACGCATTACGATAAAATACAATAAAACATGCAAAAGCAAATCAAAACAATAAAGATAAAAAACAAATTATAATTTGAAACGAAGTTAGATCCTAAAATAAATGAACTTATTATCATAATCCTATAAACATAACATAATATGTAAGTTTAGGGCATACCCGTCCGAAATGGTGCCACATGAGGTAGTCGAGAACGCCTTGGGTCATGCCTCGGTTCTTCAGCGAACGGGAGTTCATTTTCTGATAAGCCCACTCGATCCATCCGGCCTGATTCGACGTGCAGTTGATGAGAGCCAAGGCATCCACCTTTAAAAGAAAGAACCACATATGTAACAAAATGAGGGTAAAGCTTATATTAAGAGGCCTCAATCACCAGAGCCGCAAAGTTTACCATAGCTCGAAGCACCGGAGACGGGGTGGTTTTTAGCCAGTAAGAGTCTCGGTACACCACGACTATCATTTT
This sequence comes from Spodoptera picta, assembly GCA_038387885.1. Classification (NCBI taxonomy): domain Eukaryota; kingdom Metazoa; phylum Arthropoda; class Insecta; order Lepidoptera; family Noctuidae; genus Spodoptera; species Spodoptera picta. The sequence goes on from JAZHFQ010000105.1 coordinate 2,903,749, forward strand.
CTCCCCTCAAAAGAAGTACTCCAATTTAATTATTTTCATTCAAACAGGTTTTAACCTTTATATCGTGACCGTTTGCATGAGGCATATAAGGATTGCTGGTCTTGTAACGTGGTTAATCCGTTGTAGATCACGGCACTTTCTGCTTAGAGATTAGACAAAGAAGGAAGTATTCGCCATAAATAGGTACATATTTACAGGGTAACATAACATAACATCACGCCTTGTATCCTTGAAGACCGGGTAGGCAGAGGTGCTCATTATGCCATTGTACCTACAATGTAACACTCACTTTTCACTATTTATGTAATGAGTCACATGTAATAGGGGGTGAGCCTATTGCCACATACCGGACACAATTCCAGACTCCGTGCTACTAATGAGATTTTTTTAAAACCCAGTAATACTTTGCCCGACCCCGGAATCGAACCCGAGACCCCTTTCCCGGCAGTCGCACTTGCGACCATTCGGCCAACGAGGCAGCACATATTTATAGTTTGTTCCTGTAAATATAATAAGAGGTAAAGCACATTTCAATAAGCAGCGCTTAAACTTAAAACTATACTGTCAACCAATAAATAAATGGTTCACACAAGCCAGACAGCATAAAAAGTAAATCTTTGATTTATACGGAATAAAGTTAATTCGGCTTCAAAATAAAGAGGTTTTTAAACCCATTTGAAAACTAGCCAGAAATCTACATTACACCCATGGCACCAGTTATTTATTATTCAGTCGTACCTACATAATAGTTCACTGACACGCAATTAATGGAGGCATTATTCCTTTACACTTGTTAATAATTGGATGTAATAAAATTGTCCCCAGGGTCGCAGGGTCCCATGATAGCTCTATGCTTATCACTTGTACATACCTATTTAAGAAGAGTAGGTAACCTATTTCTTACCTCACATCCTTGCCGTACTATATTCACACATCTGTCAATTTCCAGAAGTAATTTATTGAGATAAATTATTTCAGTAAAATATTGATATACACGAAAATTGCGTTTCTTCAAACATAACCTTCGCTGGTTCACTTCCGTACTAATTATATTGATGCAATAATTACATGAATTAAAGTAATCCTCACGCTACAGTTATCAAGAAGAATCTGATTGATTGAATACATCGTAGTGCTTTCCTAACGAAGTGGAGAGACAAAAGTGAGGTTCCCTCAGTATTCCCAGTAATTAGAGGTTGTAGGTTATATTGATTGGGGTAATTGATACCCCTGTAAAGTGTTGTCACTGCGGCTGTCACCTTGATACCGCACTACATAAAGGCCTTGGCTCCGGTGACCTTCATTTGTGTGTTTTCATCGACTTAATGAAGTGTTTCGTTCGTTGCAAATGATATACATTTTTATGTATCGGTAAGATTTGATACTTTATTTCTTTTTGCATTAGACACGTCGTATCCTGTAGATTTAGAGTAGATTTTGCGGATAAGGCCTTATTAAGCGAAAATTTGTATACTAGAATACCTTTTCTCTATTCAGAGTCACAAATCAAATTGTTTCTGTTACATAAGAAGAAATTATAATTTCTATCTAAGACGGTGGTAACAGACATAAATAATGAAATGTTATGATATTCTCTCGTTTATAGTCGGCATCAATAAAATTATACTTCAAAGTACCTTCGACGTAGACTGTTTGTATAAACATTTCAAATCATAGAGCTTTTGTCTGCGATTCCAAACGCGAAAAAGATTTCAAGTAAGGGAATATCTGTCTGGGCAATCCACAATACATTGTATTATATCTCAATGTACGTCTATGCGAACGAGCAAAAGTTTAATACGAACAACGGAAACTAGACTGTCTCATGAGGCGAAATGTATTGGACTTTCTACAAAACAAGTATTTGTAATAATCCAGTTACTGTATGTTGTGCTGATAAAGTTTTGTAATCATTAATTATAATACTCTTTATTACCGAAGTTTTATTATATTACCATAATTTAAAATATCACTAAGGAGAAGTTGAAAGGTTCATATAAAATAAATCCATGTAGGTTACATTACAACTCTTCAAAACGAGTAGAAGTTGAAAGAAAATTCTTTTAAAGTTACTACGAAAGTCATAGTTGAAGAAGTAAAGACAATGTCAATAAAAATAATCATCATGACTGCAGAAAGCAAAAGAAAGATTGTGCCATTTCTGAGACAGACTACGTTGAATGATCACTGTGCGAAAGAAACGTCACGTCGTATTTAGAACAAACCACGCGTTGTTGTGGGGATCAATAAGGACTTAATGAGGACTCAACTAGTCCGTTCGGAGAAAATAAATACATGGTGTGGACGTACCTACGCGTTGCACGTAGCCCCTTTAGATAACAACTCTGTTTAATGTGCGTGAAACACCACCTGTTCATTTAGTGGAGTAGGGAACATATTCAATGTTAGCTATCATTACGACGTGTTAGCTATCGCCCTGTATTTATTGGTGTGAGTTCACCTGAAGTGCGGTTTCATTACTCTCTTTTACCTTTTATTTAATGTTGTTGTTATATTAGTACACTTGATTTAACTGATTGTGTCTACCTGCCTGTCTAGGTACGAATCTTAATATAGTGACGTCACGATCACGAAACAATATTGTATTCATGTAACTTGTTTAAATATTACATGATATTTTATTCAAACATTATTTTCAACGGTGTATCTAATTTAACACCAAATCAAATCAGTTTACTGTCGTTAATAAAATCTTTAACCGGGCGATACATAAACAATGTGTGCTTTATTGTACCTCTATTTAGATTCATAGATCTAAAAACAAACCAATGCTATAAATATTTCAGTGGTTTCCTAAAACCTCTCAATTACGTTAAAAGGCATACCGTGTTTGGCTTATAAAACAAACGTTTACATTGACAAATCAATACCAAAGAAAAAAAAAGTAATGAAGAAGGAAGGATATGGGGGATTACGGCTAAAAAGAAAAGCGGGTTGCAAAGCGGATTGGTAAGATTACTAAACCAAAGAACGTCCGTACCCGAGTGTACACAGTGAAACGTTGAAAGGAAATGCACCTTTGAAGTGGAAGGTAAATAATAGCGGATTTCTGTGCAATTCTTCCACAGCGGACGTGTTCAGTGCGCGACCTATTTGTGTCTGTGTGATTAGCGATCACTCACCGCCTCGCCCGTGTTCGCTGTTCGTCTCAACGAGAATCACCTTGGAGGCTTGGAGTGAGCATAATCCACAACACTACTCGTGCCGCTGAGGTTGTGACTGCCTTGATTGGTTTCTCACTCGTTTTTATTTATCTACCACGTAAGTATTTACCCTAGTAGAACGACAGGATTGAGTTTATCAAGTTGTCGGTACTACGCAGTGAGAGGTAAGTGTTGTATAAATAAGTTTCCCAATCTTCATCAAAAACACAATTAGAAAAAGAATTAACAACGCGACTTTGCTTTATAGATCTACTTGCAATTGAAATGTTGTGTTTCCAAATAAACTAAAATGTAAAGTGCTGATAAGGTAAACGTTTTAAAAACTAGAGCAGCCCCAAACAAATATCGATGGTAGCAACATCAATATCAGGAGTTTCGACCCCATTTGGCTGGACTAAGAGGCTTAGTGCTAACATACACAGTCAGCGGATAAGGGCTACGTCGCCATGGTGCACTGAGTGGTGCATGGCCGAGTTGTGCTCAACAAAGAGACAACAAACACTCCTGATGTATACGTTTCCAATATCTCCCGACCAGAATGTACGGAGTATTTACTGCATTCAAATGTGCTACGAGTACAGCGAGAGACTTTTCTTTGAATAGCGATATAGGACATTATTTCTCTACACATCGGCTTACATGTCGTTCAAAGAGCTTAGTTTCTTTACTATTTTGCCTTTGCCCCTTTCACGAAGCAGTGCTTAAAAGAAATATTTTTCAATAAAAACAAAAAACATGTTATATATCTACTGTCGAAAACAATATTGTAAGTAAACGATAGAGTGTCGTGTAAAGCAGTTGAGTTTGGCGCCATGCGCCGTTTTACCACTTTCTTTATCAGCTTCTCAATCCAATTACTGAGCGAGAGCTTCATAAGATGTTGATGGAAGTTCTTCGCACCGCTTTCTGTCACGGAACAGCGACCGTGGAAAACAGCTTACAAATAATGGTTGCTTGTTAATCTTGCACTTTATAAAAAGGAGGTGTTGAATAAAAACTTGTCGGTGTTCTTTGCTTTACGCCCAGAAATAATAAAGTGCTGCTACTTTTGACGGAGGAAAAGTGGCAAGTTTTTACTGAAGTTATAAGCTTCGCGAAGTGCTTGTTCGGATTTCAAGCAGGAGGTACTCTTTTAATGTTATTTATTCAGTCATGTAACGTTAATGGACATGCATTGCATAAAGCAACCCATCACACACTGTCTTTTCGTTTGGCGAGTTCTTTGGTAATAGTAGTTTCGAGAAGAGGTGTGATGTAGTATTTAAATGATAACTATAAAGTTATTGGTATTGAAAATCATTTACATAACATTACTTGCCTTCTGTGGGTGCACAAGAGCGAATCGCGCGAGGATGTTGGCGCCAGCGCCGACTCCGAATCCGATGAACGTCTTGATCCCGAAGTGGCCAAGCACGTAGTTGAGCTGGTTGGCCAACTCGTCCATTGTTGGGTACAGGTAGCTGGTGACAAAAGAAACATTTTAATAAAACAAATTTCATTTCAATTGTCTATTGAAAATTGTCCTTATACACGCTCGAGTGGACGCTGCGCACGGCTTTATTCAAATAAGGAAGTTTGGAAGTCGGTGGTTAACCACTGTTATTACTATTATATGTTATTCTATAGTCGAAATATTTTAATTAATTTTTAATTTTCTTGATATTTAACTTCTAAATTACTAAGTTTTTAAGTACTTTTATTAATTAATTACACCTACTCTGGGAAGTGACAGAACAAAACTGCATAGGTCTTATTTACATCTATTGTTATCGCTGATAACATGGCTGCTTTATAGGTTACACAACACTGCGGCGAGAAATAAATGAATTATATAAAGACTGCAAGCAGGCCCCGAGAGCCCCTATCGCACGAATGTATCGATAAAATTTTAAACGTAAATGCGTTTGAACTACTACACGAGCTTCAAATCAGAATATAGATCGGTCCGAACAATCGGTACATTAATCTTATACTAATACAAATAAGTGCTTATATTTCGGAAAGGCATTAAGGTAACAATCAGTTATGACAAAGTTACGTCTCAAGTATTAAGATGCGCAATATGAGGCGACCACGCTCAAAACCCCTTCTAAGTAAGTTAAGCGCACTGTACACTATACCGCGGAGTGTTTGTTAAACGTAATCTAGGACTAGCAGACTTCGGCTTCTCGAAATAATACCCACTTTACTTGCCAGCAAAATGTTGTCAAAACTAGTTGCCTGTTCAGCGGCAGAGATTGATGAAAATTCATGTACTCGAGTGTACGTCCTACTAATATTGTATTATAAATGCGAAAGTTTGTGAGGATGTTTGCGTGTGTGTGTGTGTTTGCTGCTTCAAAATGGCTGAAGGGATTGAATGGGCCGGCTCGACCGGAGTGATACCACGGCCTCACAGAAAAACGACGGGAAACAACGCCTGGCGTTATGTTTCGTCATGTGAGTGAGGTTATCGGTGGCCCAATTCCCCCCCCTCATTCTCCCCAATTTCCCTAATCCCCAAATCCCCCACAATCCTCAAAATACCAATTCCCAAAAGGCCGTTAACGCACTTGTAACGCCTCTGGTGTTTCAGGTGTCTATGGGCAGCGGCGATTGCTTACCATAGGTGATCCGTCTGCTCGTTTACCGGCTATCCCATAAAAAAAACATAAAATTTGGGACTGGGGTAGTCTGGAACGCATGCGAAGCCGAAGTACTACATAATATTAGATGATAGTGTGGTGCACGGCTTTAGCGATAGCCCTCAGTCTGTTCCGTTCGTTCTAATATCTCATTGAGCTGATGATTTAAGCTTTGTTAAGCTTTGCTCCAGTCTCTTGTACCGTTTTATTCCATTGAAGGTATTAATAATGCATTATAGAATGTTGCGTAGTAAACCATACCTGTGGGTATCATAATTATTCATTATAATAACAATTCCAAGATGTTTTTATTGCAATTGAACGAATTTTAATTTCCTAGCGTTTGTACAAAAACTATTACAATCTTAATTTATTATACATTCTTCGCTTGCCTATTTTACGACTAGAATCGGTACCAAATAGAATAAATTAATTTTCTAAAGAATATTTTGAGTGGTTTCTTGTCTTTCTTTGCAAGAGAGAAATATACACCGTGAAATCTAATTCGTTATCGCCTCCAAGTAAAATACTTCTTTCTGTCTTGATAATACAATAGTTTTACAAGGATATAAAATGTTTAAAATAAAAAATATCTGGTGAACCATTACAAAAAGCAAACTTCGAAAGCGCATTCGAACTCATATTTCATTTCAAACATCACGCCATGTAATTCTCGAAGAGGTATTTCTCGTTAGGCGACACGTGTGATGCGAATAGTGTCTACAAATTGACGTGTAGTGTTTCATGTGCGTATTTCCATTATTCTTTTTAAACTAAAAAAATGAAATCTTTATTTTTTGGTTTTTACTTTATGCATTGAAAGTACTCCTAATGGCAAGTAGTATCGGTGCAGGGCGAAAACGAAATATTTTGCAGTGTTTAAAACGTAGAAGAGGGTGTCCCAACCTTCGAAGGAATGCCAGTAGTGATATAAATTATAAAAAGTTTGAACAGTGATTTCGTAGAGCCCCTGTAGGATAACAGCCGGCATGACCAGAAGTCGTCAGCCGGTAGCCATCGCGCCGCCGTCATGTAGTAGGTACAGTCTATATCGAGCGGCAGTCTGTTACATAACACTGCGGTACGAGACCCACTGCCGATTCTATTCCGCCTTACAAATAACAGAACCTTATTCGAAATGCCATGTGAATTATTAACTACCTTACATATTTTGAAAATTTATTCATTTCACTGAGTATAAACTTTACTCCCCCCTATCGCTTGTTGGAAAAACTGAGAGCAACATTTTAACTCGTAAATTAATTAACTGTTAAAATGGTATTTTCTTAGTAGGAAACAATGTACCTGTAATTATATCTTATTACGACAGCATACTATCTTGCTCCGTAGATATAACTTAATTGTTTTCAAAAGCGCAAGGCACCACAGTGAGAAAATAGGAAAGTTCTAATAAAAGCTGTGTCAAAATAACTATACAACATCAGGTTTTATTGATTTAGAACCAATTACAAGATTTTACTAGACACTCACGGGTGTTAATTCTATGAATACCTACACGACTTATTTGGTTCATTCATAGATAGTGATGTTTTCATAAATATGTATTTGTACGTACAAATGTTTGCATACATATACATAACACATATTATTTGACACGCGTGGAGTTGGCGCCGATGTGTCGCGACGCCCCATTAATGCAGTTTATTCACCTACCCTCCACGGGAAAGACTGTTCATTGTCATTTCATTACTCATTCCTGTCCTTTATACCGGTTCCTGTCACCGTTAATCTAGTTCAGCGATTTACTTTCACTATACAGTCTAAGGATTATTTTGTACAAAATTATTTATTTTTTAATTAAATCATTAAAAGATGATTTCATTCAGTATTTTAATAACAGTATTTTTTATTGCATTTAAAAATATTATATTAACAAAAGTTCTAAACATCGAAGTCAGCTACAAATAATGGTCTCAAGCGACATATATGTACAAGACAAGTACGGCGTCTAACAGTCTAGCGCTCTGTCTGGTGCTGCTGCCCGCGTTTGTCATTTAAGATTTAGAACCATTCTACCAAATATTAAAAAAATACATAAAAAGTCCAAAAGAAAAATGTCAGAGTAAAAATGCAGTAAGAATGTTCATAAATTTCAATAGAATCCTAACATTTTAAATTAATAGAAATAATAAGGCTCATCCCCAATGAGATTTATTTCAAAGTAAAATCGGAGTTTAGATAACTTCTTCTAGGATGGGATCTGATGAGCTCTGACTGCATTTTCTTTGAAGAAATACGGATTCAAAATTGTGTGGCAGTTAAACCCTGTTATCGGATAACTCTCGGTGAGATTCTTGCTGCATAATTTATTTTACGGTTTGCTGACTTATTTTTGCGAATAAACGCGTAAGACTTATTGCCGTTTGAGCGTTCGTTCGTATGTCGAGAGATCTCCACTCCGTGGTCATGAGGAATTTACGTCGCTACTAAGCTCATGCTGTTTTATTAGCTGTCAATATAGCTTCAATGTGATATTAATATAGGTTTACCAGTTATGACGCTCCAAAAATAATAAGAGGTCAAGAAACTAGGCACTGTATAATTTAATGGTATCGACTACGGCTACTTGTGGTAACTGGTAAGTTTATAAACTTGATTCCTGAGTAGTAGCATAATAAAGGAGATCAGTCCCAAGTTTAATACCCGCCAGCAGATTTGGTATAATAGCCAATAATGTAGTTTATACTGTAAGTAACAACTAAATAGAAAATCAAACTTTGTATCATCTAATAAATCTTTTGTATAACAAATATAAAGGATTGAATAAGACAACGCCCCCAAAGAACAGTCTATGTAAACCTAACAAATGTCTCCCGATATTTTTAATGGGTTTTTACTGTTAGACAACGAGCTTTAATGGGTGTTCTTTAAACCTATGATAATAATTATAACTACTTTGATTGCTAGAGACGTTACTACTAAAAATAATTAGAGAATATAGTTAATCGCCATGGAGCGTGAATGGCTAACTCGCAGACGATATAATAATGTACCTACATATGTATTATTATTAATTACACTGGATATTATCAGCGCGTTCAGGATGCCCATATTTTTGACAGGAGTTGTATATAAAACGTGGTCTAGTAACACAGGCATATTGCAGCCGTATTGCAGTATATTAACAAAACAACATCGAGTACAATGTCCTTTAGTTTCCTAGCAACGCCTAGGTACACAAACCGCAATACAGTTTTCGCGATTTTGTGGTAAAGTTTTCTACGCACGCTCGAAAAGACAAGTGATTGCTAAAATTTTTGCATTTTATTTTATCCAATATTTCATGAGCCAGAAAAAACACAATACGCACAGGTGTCGGAAAACTGAATCGGCAGATGTCTTTGTTTTCCGATCAAAGCGCTCGCTCATTGTCTATCTTTTTCATTTTTACACTGTCTCTATTCGAAAAAACGAGGTCAGAAAATATCTGTAGGTTTAGCAGATGAATATTAATGTTCGCTTCTCGAATGATTCATGTGGTCTTACTTAAACTTGCAGAATACTTTCGTTCAAATCTAAGTGGTATTCAAGGTTCATTCTGAAAGCGAAATTAAATTCAACACGGTCCGCAGTTTCATGACATTGAAAACTGCTGCAATAGTTTGAAAAACTTAAACGAAGAGTTTCTCAACAGTGGCGGCTGGTACACAAGTATTCGCGTTGACCTCGAAACTTGCTTTCAGACATCTCTCAAATACCTTGTAGCTACAGTTTGAGAAGCTACTCTTCTGTAATTGCGTCACGATCCCAAAGGAAATTAAGATATGCCACCGAATTTGTTGTTGCTTTGAATTATCAATTAAAGCGTATTTTTACCCCAACCTACCCATATATATTGGGACAAGTAATGATTTTACACAGCCACTGTAAACACAAGAACAAAATATTCCCAGTACCCAATCGATGAACTGAAATATGCACTGAAAGACGAGGTTGCTTAGGTGGGTACAATGTGGGTACATTAGATTTTAAATAATTACGATTGTCTGGAAGATTTTAAAGGACGCGGCGTTACTTTTTTTTAAAAGGCGTTGGAAGATTGTTATATAGTCATAATAAAGTAATGTAATTTTGTAATTTAAGTAATTTTGTACTATACTACCTACACTAATAGTATAAAGAGGAAAGATTAGATTTTTTGTTTGTTTGCTTGTATTATATAAAGTTGAAGAGTTTGTTTGTATGTTTGAACGCGCTAATCTCAGAAACTAATGCATCGATTTGAAACATTTTTTCCTAGTTGGATAGCCCATTTATTGAGGAAGGCTAAAGGCTATAAAACATCACGCTACGATTAATAAGAGCCCAGCAAAGCGGGTCAAACCGCGCGACAGTAACTAGTCTATAATAAGAATTCGCACTTGAACTAGGTTCGAGATCTGTTTGACAGATATCCAGACTATCCGAACCACGGAAAAGAGAAAGAACATGTTGAAACTGATAAATAATTAATGTACGTAAAATAACATTGTAGTTTTAAATGCCAATTGGGAACCCAATCAGGCATAGGAAATATAAATGGTGTGCGAAATAAATATTTATGCAGGAAAGGTAATTTGTTTTGTGGTGGAACCTAGTGCGGTTTCAATAGGTTCATGTGGATAATTGGAATGCATTATGTCAGCGTGTTATAAGGGTATGCAAATGCATGATTAATATAATGCATATAATTATGTGCATCGTCGCCCTCGTCTCGCCAACTCCCTAGCGTCACTAATTTACTTTGATACATGAAGATGCACATGCCATTTCAAGTTTATATTTTATTATACAAAATATATTCCATCAGCGTATAACAACACTCTCATACCCTGTGAGTGTTTATCTACACTTCAGTTTTAATTTTACATGAAATGAAGTATTGTTTACGTAGTAGGTATGTATAAATGCGAAACTATTTATTGTAATAAAAATCCACTTTGGTCTGTACACGTAAATTTTAGCCAGAGATGAATGCGAAATCTGCAGCAAATGCTAGGTGGTGTAAAATGCCGTAACAGCTTTTGAAATAACAGTCTACTTTTACAGAACATTTTGGTTACATTGTAATTAAAAAAAATGCACTTTAGCCTCTGTTATGTCTGAATTTTTTATTTTTGGTTTATGTGGTCGGAATTTCTTGGTAACTTTAACAAGAAATGTAGGGCAGTAATAAAAGTAATATTTTGATTAGTTTTGGTGAAGAACACTAACGAGCGACGAGCAGCTGTGATGTAACTGGCATCTGTTAAGATATCATCGAGGCCGGATGTCCCGCGGGCTGGGACTTAATGACTACTCTGCTAGCACCGACAGCGTGCCAGATAATAAGTCCATTTTAGCGCTCGTGTAAACTCTAATAGGGTCGCGATTTGTGGATAATCATTTCCGCAATTTATGAGAACGACAAGACATTTTTCTAAGTGTATTGTGTCATATACCGCGCATAGTAAGATGCAACTTTCATCTCAAAGTACCGGGGTACAATAGATATTATATTAGTAGAGTAAAAGCGAGTAATCTTAGACGTATAGAAACTTAAAACACATTACATTTGAAACTCGTATTGCGTATGAATAAGTCACATTGTAAATATTAAATGACGGTTGACATTGCGTGCAGGGTCTCCGTTACAAACGAAGAACTTGTTTCAAAATTTTAGGGTTAACCCGAGGTTATACAAATTTTAACTGAGAAAATTAAAAGATCTAGAACAGATTGCAGGTCGCAATTATACTAATTGAGCAACGTTAGGTAAAATCACACATGTTTTTTCCCAAAGGGGTATGCGAGGTTTGCATGTATGGTAATGAATAAATGAATAAATTCTCTGCCAGGTATTCCTGATATTACTTTATGAAGTTCAGTTTGTTCAGTTGACTTAGACATACATATAAGGTACGATGGGGTTGACGTACCAATTAACACTTTCAAAAATCTAGAATCAAATTGATTAAATACACATGAAACAGCAAAGATGACTTTTCAAATCCATTAATTGGCGCGCGTGTGGCTTCAAATTGCCGAACTTCCCTACCCCGGCTAAAACCCGAACTGAACTTTAAAAGGACAATTCTTAGTACTATTGGCAACATCAGCCTGGAACACTAAAGTGACCTTGTCAATTAAGCAAATAGGTATAGCAACCACTTGAGCAGAATGAAACGATCATTAAAGCATATCACGTTTAAGCGACATCAAGAATACAGCTACAAGAAAAGTAAAAAGACATACCTACGTTACGTACATTCCTGTGTCCGTGACTATCCCCGGATTCCACCGTAAGTACCTAACGTTGGCGGCGTTAACTTACGTCATAGATGAGCGTAATATAAAAATCCAGGAGAATAAAAATGGCCGGCACCCAATCCCCATTCATTTAAAAGGGAAGTCTACAACAGAACCGTAATCGATATTTGTTTTAACGTCTCAGTAACAAGTCGCCTTGTTGATTCTAGAATGAAATGCAAACATGTTCCATGAATGTTTATTTACTTACCCGCATAGAACCGAAGTTACAAAGAGATATAGGACACCAACCAGCCTATATTTTTATACTTCGTTGTTAAACTTTATAACGAACCGTGTGCCACGCAAAACTGCAATTATTTTAGGCGACAGCGAAACCTGGATCCCGCAATCAAATTCAAACTGGGCCAGCGCCACCGTACGGAGGGCAGTTTCATGCCTGACATTTTTTTTTCAGTTCTGGATTTCCGAACTAGATTAATCTTGTTCGAAAACGTGACAGAACCTAAGTTGATACTGTGTCATATGACACATGGTTGGTGTTTGGATTAGGTTAGGCCTAAAAATACATACAATATGTATTTTTAAACCCAGCCATGGAACTTTAGTCCTAGTCCCTTTGGACTAAATTTTTGTAGACTTCTTTGTGTTCTTGTTTAGTTCATATTCTCGGTGTCTTCTAGTCCTCTTTGTAAGTTATTCGATATATTAAGGATTTAATATTATGAGGATTAAAAGTTAGGGTTTATGCCAATTGACAAATTATTACGAAGTAAATGTGGATTTGCAACTACTTTAATTTTTAAACTACTAAGTTTTGTAAACTAACGTACTAGTTTATAATTAGAATGATCATAGGACACAAAATAAATACACAATAGGTACAATGAGATGACCAAAAAATAAAACGAAAATTCCGCGTGTACTTACTTTAGAATTAAATATTCTACATACTCAAAATAATAATAATATGCGAATCTTCACACTTTCTTATGTACTTATACCTCTATAGTAGCGACCGGAAATGCCCACTCGCCGCGGATCGAGACTGATTTACTTTTGTTGGTCGAGAAGAGTCGCACTCGTTGTAATCTCTTGAGATTTGACCATCCGGAGCGTAAAATAAAACGACTTCTTTCCAGAGGAACGATTTCCGATTAATGAATGACAACATGTTAGAATGTCTAAATGTAATTTAGGTGCAAAAGTAAGTAAATAAAAGTGATGAATACCTTTAGGTAATTAAAAATAAAAATTAACATAAAATTGTCAACATATGTTATCGATTTATCATAATTTTTGTCGTAATATAACATTTTATTACGACTACACTTAATACCTTGTACGGATGCAATAAAATGTATATAGAACGAAATGCTAAATTTAAATCTTATAACAACCTTAAATTATTACGCTCATTAGTTGTTTTGGTAACCGTTGAAACAACCGTTGGTGTTGCGGGTTGTCCATGGGCGGCGGTGATCGCTTCTATCAGGCCCGTCTGCTAATTTGCCTCCTATTCCATAAAAATAATAATAAGTAAGTAGCGTAAGTTAGTTATTACACTTAATTAAAGTTATTCCTCGAAATATGTCTCTTTGATTTCTTCATATTGCACTTCGAAGGCACCTGTTTTTAGTGTGCGATTCTGACCTCCTGAAACCGCCTATTGGTCGCCATCAAAACCAATAAGAGCAGGTTCCAGATGACTAGAACAACTGATGAAGGCAACCATCTGTATGTAAAATCAAATAAGTTTTAAATAACTTTAGAAACTAAATGGGGCATAGATTTCAAATTCCGTCTGCTGTAATGTAGGTTAAGTGCGTCTGAAATATTTTTATTGGGCAACAGTTATTAAAAATATGAGGCCTAGACGTATCTGGAATTTTAAATTTATTTGTACATATTATTTCGTTACTCATATTTCTGATTCGGTATAAATCTAACTTTAGATTTGTGTTTGCATATGTGCTCTAATGTCCTGTTAGTACGAAGTAGGTATTATTTGTTTACTTACACGTACTTACACGTGAGTGTGTTCATACATCGTAAATTATTCGTAGTATGCTACAGGGTCGCTGCTGAATTGTTTGACTATTTTGGCAGTAATTAGAACAATAAACTTGGGTAACATAAAGCCGTGTAGACGCGGGACTCCGCCACTAAGTTTAACCAAGTTAGTTTGGGGATTGATCATCTCAGGAATGTCCACTGCTGACAAGCTTGACATAACACACAAGTATAGTAATGTACGTACATAACTGTTATTAAGTAGAAAGTAGTGGTGTTCCTCCGACGAGTAAACTCATAATTATACAAAGTGAATATTTGGGTTACGTAACTAGTTAGTAAAATAATTTTAAATTGTTTGTCCAAGTTCAGAGAACGTTGTTAAACTTTATGTGATGTCATGATAGTTCTCAATGCGCGAGAAAGGTAAAGGCACACCGGTTCTTTTGTAAATCAATATGAGTAGAGTATTTCTTGCATCACCTTTTATACGGAATCCATTATAATAGGTGTTCCTTAGATATCCTTCGTGGAAATGCTAATTACTACCAGCGAGCCGAATACTAATGTAAGCCTCATATCGATTGCGAAGAGTAAAGTTAAATGAGCGATCCTAAAGTAGGATTTCTTAGAAGATTTTACCCTGATCTCAAATAGGTAAGGTAAGGATTTTCGAAGTGACATTAAAATTGAGAACCATCGCTTTAGGGCCAATCCTAGTGATTTCGCACGTAGTTCTTGCCTAATATCAAAGATTTTCTTAAATGCAGACATACAACTATTTGAACCGTAGTTTAGGATACGATACGACTGGGTGGTCGGTTCCGGCGGCGGCAACTCAAATCAAGATCAAATACTTTAGGATCGCGTTGTTATTTAATATAGCTCATGATATGTGAAATCTAGAAGATTGATAGCGGGACAAGAAGGCATTATTCAAATAGTATTACTTGGACGAAGTCGGTGGCGCGTGCCGTTCAAAAAAATCAATACAACCCGCACGGCCTGACTCGCTCGCGCTCGCAAGGACACCGAATAAATGGTTAACTAACTAAACGTTACTACTACTTACATCACCACATTCTGTTAATCGACTTCTGATTTGAATGTCCTTCTAAGACCACTTAGAAAATCCTTAAGATTTTAAATCTCTCGTGTTACATGACAAGTACATACGTAATGGAAGCCATTACAGTTGATGTCTATGTGTCCACTGTTGAATGGCATTGTTCCCTTTTGGGTTGTATAATGAACTCGGGTTATATTCGTGCAATTACTGCGTTTGGAAGGCGTGTTTCAGATACCCACAAAGGAACTCGGAACAATATATTTGTAGAAGGATACTTCTGTTCTGTATGGATGAAAGTCTGAGTAACATCTAATAAAGCGATGACCTAATAATGAATGAAGTTGCTGAACTTTTAATTATAGGCGTGTTATACTTATTACACAGCGATTCAATACTAAGACACGCTTTTTACATCAAAGGAAATTAAAACTAGTGCACGTCTTGGAAATAAGTCTTAATGTGAAGTTTACGACGATCATGTGGCTAAAAGTGCGGGTCGGTACCGATTGAGAACATTTTTGTGTTACTCTTACAAAAAAAAATCTTTTTAACCAGAGTGCGGCTATATGACGGGAAAATATGATTTTCATATTAGAGGAGTCATGATAGTCGTTTATCTAGCGTAGCGGACGGAAGGGATATCGGTTAAGGGATGTAGACGGTATCCATTACCAGACGTAATAAGAGACTTGCTATTGGACAAGCTACGAGTTTGTAATGTGTACTTATGTTAGCGTGGGTTCTTATGTTGCTAGTGAATTGCAGTGAGGTAATTATTTAGTATGAAATTTTTAACGTTTCTGGTATAACAGATCCGAGCTGATAGATTAATAAGTATAACAACTAATATTTATATAGGTACTAGGTACATACGTTTTCGAGAATAAGGCTCAAAATATCTGTTGACTGTTATTTATGGAATGTTTCTCAACACACAAAAAATATAACATTTGTTGAAAGTTTATCAAATTTCCACTGATTGTCAGTCCCGGATTTGAATTTTGAACAGTAAATAGCGCAGAGCTCGCCACATGCAACGCTTGGTTTTATTGCAGGGAGCAGGGTTGATTTTGTACTATACAAACTTTCTGATTTTTATTAAACTTGGGAATATTGAAAACAATCAGGGGAAGATGAATATCAAATATTACTATAATTTGATCCAGTTAGGTACTTTAATGTAATCAAAAGGCCCATTAAAAATCTAAATGTTCAAAATAGTACCTAACACAATTGAAAAAACATATCCTAAAAATCTTCGTTGTAGTAAAACAACAAACATTCAATGAAACTGAGCGGATCACATGTTCCATGCATATTTATGAATTTGGATAAAATTATTAGCATCAAAGTAGGTCATCCGTTTATTGCGATTCCATCTTTTCTATATTTAAACATGTTATTTGGTACAAAACCAATGGAGATCAGGCCAAATATCTACCCTATTTTATTTAGAATATCCTGTTTATAAAACGTGTGAAATACCTTCACAATAATCAAATACAGTAATGGAATCTCAAGTCTACAGAGAAGCGTAGGCTTACTACCGTGAGACTTTATACGACTTCAATTTCATTATGGATTACACACAGTGAAATAATATAAAAGGCTCAAATTAATGAACTCTTTATACATTGCTGGGGTTGGGGACGGGTAAGCATACATTTTTCTTTGATGTTATATTAATAAAAACCATATTCAACTCTGAGTAATTGGTACAATGTGTTAGTATTTAATATTATATCAGTCATTGAAGGTGTTAATTCAACTACATCTCAATATACAACTTCTTGAGTTGAAGTGAAGTTACTGTAAAATAATGATAGTTATATTGTGGAACCAGGTAATTGTGGACAATAAATATAAAGATACTATTTTGAAAATGTTGGTTTGTTATTTATTAGAATACTAGCTTTTACCCGGACTTCTAACTTTACGTCTGTAAAAATTCAAAGCCATCGGTTTATTGGTTACGGCGTGAAAGCGGAACAAACAAACAAACTCACTTTCCGATTCATAATATTAGTAAGGAGGAGGAGACCACCACTATAATAACATTGTTTGGAAATTCGAAATAAATAAATAAATAAAAATCGTTTATTTGTAAAAACAGATTACGGAACCTATAAATTGTGATTGGAGCCTCCTTTTAAGCAAGATATGCCTGTGTTAGGAAACTCCGCTCTTTCACAACAAGACGTACATAGTTAATATCTATAAATACAAATACAAATACAAACATTGCTAACTTATTCTAATTTAAGGACTAAGTTTGAATTAAAAATAGTAGGTACGTACATAAATATTTGTGTGAAACATGTACATGTATTGTACTATCAATAGTTTGTAGTAGGTGTCAATGTAGGTGTTGAAGAAGTGCCTCAGTCTCGTGGTAAGAAAGAGTTTTTAACCATTCACTTAACATTTTTTTGGAATCATAATAAGTTTTTGAGTAAATATACACTTGCTTATTTATTTTATTATACAACTGCGCAGACCGTTTGCTAAATTGTGTACTAGCAGACACGGTCCTTGTCTGAGGGACCGTGACTATAGCGTCTTGCCTTCTTCTTGTTGGTTTACTGGCATCGAAAACTGTAGATTTATGTTTTTTTAGAACAATTTGAAATATATAGAGTTTCCTCACCGATAGCAAGTTACTAATTGTATATAAATCTTCAGATGGGAATCTCTTTTTTTAAAGTACATACGCTTGATTAGAGCTCGTTGTGCACGCTCCAACTCTAAAAATTTAGTTTTCCCTGCACCACCCCATATAGGTATACAGTATAATAGCACTGACTGTACCAGTGCGACATAAACATCATTTAGCAGATTTTTCTGGCGGCCATCACTGCTACATATATTTTTAGGTACTACATGTCTCAGAGTACTGAAAATCCAACTAAACTTTCTGACTCTATTTACAACCTGTTCAAGGTGAGGGTGCCAACAAAGTCTCTGGTCCATTACAATACCTAAGTATTTGACGTATGGTACTTTGTTTATAATTGAACAGCTACAATTTGTATAAATCTCGTCGTCGTCACAGGTATGGACCTTTATATTAAAGTCCTCAGTGGGTTGTGTTCTATTGCAGACACTGAAGCATATGTAATTTGTTTTTGAAACGTTCAGTGTAAGCAGATTCTTGCTCAGCCACCCAGCTATTTTAGATAAGCCAAGTTCAGTGCTTCGCTTGACTTCATGCCATGTCGCACCAGTGAAGACTACTGCAGTGTCATCAGCATACGAGAAGACTCGTGCGCTTTTGAATTTTAGGTCGCATAGGTCATTCACGTAAACGAGAAATAACGTAGGGCCCAACACGCTTCCCTGGGGAACACCATTTGTCACCTGTGCTTCCCCACTGACAAACTGTCCCACCCTAACACTTTGCTTCCTGTTCGAGAGGTAATCACTTAGCAGATTGAGAGGTGTACCTCGTATTCCAACATGTTCCAGCTTGTCTACAAGGATTGGGACAGAGACGGTGTCGAAAGCCTTCTTTAAATCGAGGAATGCAGTTAAACATTTTTTACCACTGTCAAGTTGTTCAGTAATGAAATGCACAGTTTATTGTCATTTCCCGCATGTCACTGTCTAGTTTGGGAATGAAGTTTATGTGCAAACGCGAATTCACTCGTTGGGTCCACGACAAAAGAGAATTGTGTGCCGGTGGCTTAGCGAATAAACCCTGTTTGCTTTTGACCACTTCACAACTTTCATGCGGGCAATTGCTTAGCCTAGCCATTTCTATTTTGATGTCAATCAAAAGTTTGAGTAAATTGGTTAGGAAATTGGCCTTTTAGTTTAAAGAAATAATTTAGAAGAGAAAATAAAAACAGTTCAGAAAAGAACATGACAAATGTTCGTTTTATCACGATATGTGGTTCACTTTATAATCGATTTTGCCCTTTTGTTGTCGTGAAACGTTCATACTGGTGCCTCGTATACCTCGTATCGAGCCTAAATGGAGAGCCATGTAAGTCACATTAGCTAATAAGGATTGATGGTAAAGTCGTAGTGAGAAAAAATCTTTCCTCTGTTATCGACAGTCAGTATTAATATAATCTAGACAGTTAACTATCGGATGGGCAACTCTCTAAAGAAACACAGCTTCACTCTTGCCTGTTAATTAAGATTGAAACATTTTATCTCGATACAGCTCGTAGCTCATTTTCACACTGAAAGAGGTGAAGACTTTAAGGCGTGTGTAACGAATGAAACTTGCATAATAACTTTTATTTAAGTTTAATTAAGATAGTAATTCAAATGGAAGATGAACCAACAACTAGCCAGGTTAGTTTGTTTTATCTGCAGCAGTTGAGATAAAATGTTTAAATTACATTAACGCACACTTGTTTACAGTTTTATTACATAGTTTTTTTATATTTTTCAGTTTCATTACAAATTAGGTTATTAAAATACACTTTAAGTCTTAAGACTAGGGTAGATTTTTGTAGTCGTCAAATTGGTGTATCACATTGTGTAAATAATAATTATGTCAAACAAAGTTCAATAAATTGTTAGTGTAACTCAGAGACTACTGTGCTGTCAATGATTGTATCAAAATATCTAATCTGTTTACATGCATATATCGTGTTGGTATGGCGGCATCGCCCTCGATGTGGCTGGCAAAATGTTTGCATTTTACGCAGCGTCGAGCCCCTCTAGCGATCAGACGACAGCCCGAGGCAATTTGTCGAAAAACTCTTTTATTTTCCTCTATTTTTAACTTGCAAGTTTAAAAAATAAGCCAGTAAATAACGAAAATGAAACTCACACCGCAGAAAATGCTTACAGTGTGTCAACTATGAGACCACTTGTAAAGGTCACGGCTTTCGCTGCGCGGTGGGCTTATGAATAGTGTTTGCATAAATACAGTAATTAAATATAACCGTGTTTTACAGCTGCACGTGTATGGTATGGATTTTTTACTTTGGCACAGTTAACTTAGCAATCAATTTAAAAATAATATTGGTTTGCATAAATGTTACATTTAGTTTTCATTTTCAATTCACTGCAAGTTACTGCACAGTTGGCGCAGTGGCTGGGCAACCGACTGCCGCTTAACGTGTAGCGGGTTCGCATGGAGTTACTTTTTGCGTGATCTGGGTGTCATGTGTATGTGATATTGTATCTTTCTAAACGCACCCACGACGCAGGCGAAAATCATTGAATACGTCAAAGTTTTTTTTTAATAACTTTGAAAATATTTCAGATCCTTCGGTTTCAATACCGACCGTTGCTTGGTGGCTCTGAGATGAACATTCCTCTATACGGTAAACGAGACAGGCGCTAGACAGGTTCTCATTGAGCATTTTCCACTGGGGATGCGAGGCCCTTTCTACAATGGAGTGCCAAGGCTGAAGAATGCCGTGGATTCTCGGGGTATTTAAAGTTATTGCGTTCCACGACGCTCATTATAGCAGCGCGAGCAGTTCGCCAGGCCATTGCACGGCTTCATTGCCAGCCAAATAAAAAAAAACATCCTTAAGATCGTTGCCGCTGCGGCAATGTGAAACTTAACCTATTCTGTTTTACCTCAATTTTTGAGTCGCATTTCATTTTCACTTCTTATCATTTCAATTTAAACGATTCAAAGTGGAAAATTATGACTGTTATGCATTTTTAAATTACGACACCTATATTCATTCTATATATTATTGTATAAAAATAAGTCCCTTGGTCACGCTATCACGCGTGGGTGGTTGGACTTTTTTGTTGTGTTTGTTATTGTCAGGAGAAAGTTCTTATGACAGGCACAAAGAATCCTTCGGAAACAGGAGAAGCGGGCATAAGTTATTTAAATATAGAGGTAATTGCTTGTAATGGAAATACTTGTAATACATACAAATGATTTGTTTACAGATTTCAGTAATGTTTAGTTTTACAACAAAATACTCAGAATGCCACAATACTCAGAAATCTTAATAATTTTATTATACCATGTAGGTAAGTAGTGAGAGTGATTGATGATATTTGAATGTATTGTGAGTGTAGTATAAATAAGGATGCGATGTGAGTACACAGCTGAGTAGGTAATATAATGCTTATTCATGCTCATAATAATAACATTAAACTTGTTAATAACATTAATGTTATCGTCAACCATTATAGGTAACTATGAATGTGAACTTTTATTTTTATTCGAATAAATGGCGAATAAACTTAAAAGAAGTACATTTTTGGTAAGGTTAATCAGTCAGTAATTAATGTCTACTCAGAGGCCTTAGTACGAGTTTGTTTTACGTTTAACCCATTTTGACCTACTGTACCACATATGGTACAGTAAGTTTATAAAAATATTTTGGCATACCCACAAATTAATATTTTATTCTTTTAATTGTAACAATTAGCTCAGAGTGTTAGTTTTACATTAACAATAATACGATAGTATTTTTATGGAAATTTCGTTGAAAATTTTATTGAAGACACCCAGCGGGGCTACAGGAAATATATACAATAACTTCGAACAGGTAAGTTCCGTATTATTTATTATAAATAATATTATTTTTCAATACTATTTTGCAGAGTAGGTCTAAAGAAATATTTTACATGTAAACAATTTTCGGTAAGGTAAGTTTAATAAGATATATTTGTTCCTAAAGAAGGTGTACCACATATGGTACAGTAGGTTTATCAAAATCTTCTTGTACCTACTATTTAGTACTAGTTATCTAGTTTTATCTGCACGAAATTGCAACAGTTCTTGAAGAAGATGATGATATGAGTAATCCGGGAAGAGATTTTTTTTACTACCAGCACTATACTGACAGTATCACCACTGCCCATGAGGATCGGACTGATGAAGCCTCGTGTGGAAGATAACATCGACATAAATAATTCGCCTGTTGAGACACAAAGAAGCGAAAAAAGGAGATAGGCTTCTACGATTAGCGCGTCTCTGATGATGTAATAATTTGTAAGTGGCAAGATAATAGCATGGTTTCAGTGTGTTCCAATGCAGTTGGCATAAATCTTGGACACAAAACTGAATGCTATTCGCAGAAACAAAAAAATAAAATATCTCTACCTTATCCCGGAATGTTCAAACTCAAACTCAAAAGCATTTATTTCAATTAAACCATAATTTGGTACTTTTGAAACGTCAACGTGTTTCAATGTGTATTACACAAAAAAATAAATAAATTCACTAATTGAAAAATCTTATATATTTGTATGCATATAGTCCTACTGTACCCGATATGGTACACCCCCCCTACGTCTCCCTAGTAATTGTAATTTTTTTCTAATATTTTTTAATTGTTGTTTGTACTCCTCTTAATGAATATAAGTTAAAATAATTAAACTATTTCAAGAAAATAATTATCGGTCTAAATGGGTTAAAGTATTCAAAACGAGTACGAATTCGGCAATCTGATTGGTTGCTTCACTGGCGCGGGCCTCTGACCTCTTAAAGGACATATAAGGCAACTTAATCTTCAACCCCGCAGGTTCGTATAAAGAGTACATCAACTATTCCCATTGTCAATTTAAAGATGGATAGAATACAGTCGGCAGTTAGGAGAACTAAAATGTATCCGACGTGAATAATTAGAGATAGTTACGTAATTTTAGTATCGGCTACACCCAAATAGTTTGGAAGTTTGGTTCAGTTCATTAATCATTAAGTAGTGACTGGTGATGGATATCAACACGAAACTGTTAGAGGCAAACTGACCACGCGCACTCAGTCACGGCCGATATTTCAATACTACAAGCATAGAATGGATATTTCTAATACATTATCGTACATTTATCTTAAAGTGCAGCGATATGGTTTGTTTTCTTGTACAAAGTGTCGTATCGTTTGTATATTTCTTGCAACACAAGCCGGGCTCGGTACGTTAGAAACCTTATACTGTTTGACTAGACGGGCTATTGTTTGAGCGAAGAGTAAAAGGATGAGCTTCTAACAATTGTAATGAATATTTTTTTTCCTTGTTGCCAGAGTAGTTTATGCTTTAAGTTTAATAAATTTAAGTGTTTTTATTTTATGGTACCGACTGCTAGTAGCTTGAGAAAAGATAAGGAAGGAAAAGTATCCGCATTTAATCTGTATTTGTCACTATACAACTTTGCAATTAGATTCAGTAATCTCATTGCAAAGTTAGGAAATAAATTATTATTTGAAAATCAAAGTAGAAGCTAGTGAATGAGCACTAATGAATGAGAAATCAGAATGTCAATAAGGTATGCAGTTTGCAGAAACAGTTTGTTTTACATGTTCAATCACTACCCTGCAATCTATCAATGTAATGCTACGGATGCCCCAATTTTTCTGGTTAGATTTGTGTGCAAACTCTCCATACAGTTCCAATTTTTGTACTGAATCCAAGAGCAAATAAGAACTTTATGGCGGATATGGGTTTTATTTGATAACGGATTTTTTCATTTCCATTTTATTGGCAAGTGGTTATAAAAATCATACGTAAATATTAACTCGTCGAGTATTACCACTTAAAATGGTCAAAGAACTTTGGTGCAAACACCAAACTTTCATATACTATTTTAAGCGATGGTGGCGACGCACGGCTGCAACTAGAATAGGTAATCAAATCAAATATACCTCTGACAAGTTAGCGGTTGCATCTCGAAGGAACGTAGTTTAAATTGCATTAGTAGATACATGTCGGACGTGCTAAGTGAGTTGTGCTCGAGTGTTACTCATTGCCGTTACTGACTGTCACGGCTCATAACATCTCCCTCATATAATAAATTGAATACATTACACATTGCGGAATTGATTTAAAATTTATTTTGCCTTGTAGATCCGCCAGTAGGGCAATTCACAGTAAGATTTGTCTTGATGAATTTCATGTCAATATTAATACGAAACCTGCCTATTAAATTATTATTGACTATGACTATATGTTGTTTTTGAAAAAAAGGCTTAATAAAGCAATTGATCATCAATCACACGAAAGGTTCGTTAAAACGAATGAAGTAAATACAAAATACGATTTCGAATAAACATAGAAATCTGCGTCAGAGGTCGAAGTCATTCAATTAAACTGCACAGTCGATAATAATAGGGAAGGGAAAATTGCAACTCTTTACATGTGAGTGGACTTTTGCTGCTTTATTACCTCCCTGTATTTATAAGTACTCTACTAACTATGATTATAGTTTTAAAATCAACTAACTAAAAATCGTGGGTTACTCGTGTGAATATACTGAGAAAAGCTCTACTAGTTTCGAACCACAGAGGGGTTCTTCCTCATGGTCGCGGCGATGTTGCGCAGCCTACTACAGTATATTCACAGAAGTAACCCGCGATTTTTAGTTAATTTAGTATGTCTCACGATAGTTATTATATAAAAACATAGTTATGAAATCATTTGGCAGTAATGAGTTAGGTAGGCTGCTTGAAATTAAATTACTGTATTACCTATACGTTAACACATTTTTTTTCACATTGTCATGGGAGAATACAATCCTGTAAATAAGAAATGGTAATATTATGTGTATAACAAAGCAGCCTGCAATGTGTAGCACATTCCGATGTCGGATAAACCGCGTCAACGCAATAGAATTAATGCGAACCAGCTAGAATGCAGGAATGCTCACAATTTTTTGTATCGATTCTTGTCATTGCCATTTCATTAACAGAAACCTGGCTGTTTAATATTTATCATTCGGCTGTGTAAAGTATTTATTTTACGATAAAACTTAAAGTACAGCTGGGAACAACTAATTATAATAGGGTTGATATGAATTATTTTAAAAATAATTTAATTTTTGTACCGCAATCTATAATACTCATACAGTAATAAGAAACAAACATTTTTGAGTGAAAGGGGTTACAAAGTCATTATCAAAGTGAGATTTTAATGTTTTGTGAGTGACACTCAACTTTACAGGCGTATCGATCCCTGTATTGTGGGTTGGGCAACTTAATCGCGCCAGACTGGCATCAATAAAGTTAACTACGGTAGAAGCTGTCTACTGGGTCTTTACAATGACGCCGATTTATTTAAAGTTATATAATCTATCTGAAATGTGCGTACTAAACGCTTACATAAAGAGACAACGTAACATCTCTTTTTATAAAACGGAATGTTTTTATATCATCATTTAAATTAAATGTTTTATAACAGGAGATGAAGGTTAAGGTTAAGTACTCACTCTTCAGGTAGGCTCGGAGCCCCGTCCTCTTGTCCCGGCGCATTTACGTGGTACACACAGAAGTTTTCTAAGAGCGCCCTCATGTCCACAAAGTTGAAGAACGGTTGGAAGCAAACATCTGTGGACACAAAAAAACAAATCAGACTTTAAATCAAAGTCACACAAGTCCTTAATTTAATTGAGCTTTGCAACTTTATTTATTTGTACCATAAAAATACTGCATTACATGCTGTTTGCTAGTGTTATTTGCGTCAAATAGTGTTGCAGTTAAATCAAAGTAAACTGAGGCCTTAGTACGAGTTTGTTTTACAGAGTGCCGAACGCATACTCGTTTCGAATACTTTAAACGTAAATCAAACTCGTACTAAGGCCTCTGTATGGTAGAACAGTACGTATATGTTTTGAATAAAGTTCACAATTAGATAAAGCTAATTAAGATTAATAATTGATTTTCTTTCAATAACATATTTATTGTTAACATACTAATTGGAGAGTTTGATGATTGTACTGAATGTTGTTGTTATATAAAATAATAGGTTGGTTTAATAATAATTGACGCATCATTTATTATTAATGGAACTTACAACAAATTGAATTCGCTCAACGATAACAACTAGGTACTTTGATTGTTAGGGTGAAGCTTATTGTTATGAAATCGCAATGCAGTATTCGCGAAGTCGCCTTGTTAACAATGGTACGTATGTTCGCGATGCAGGTCGCAAGCAGGCTTTAACGGCATTTTCGAGTGGCATACTTCTATCACAATATGGCACAAATGCCATTGTTTCCCATAGTAGTTTCGACAGATAAACGCAGGACACTCGGTCGAATCGAATAAAGGACTCAATACCTCCCATTGTTTTATACATTCCCTTTGTGAAGAAAAAGCTTTGACAAGCTCATAATTAACTTTGTGAGCAGGTAATAGTTTAAACAAATAATTTGATATTTGAAATGACATTATTGCAAAGTTTCTTGCCATTGCATAATTAGAGCTGCCAGCGAAACAGAGAAGGATTAAGACGAGACGTCATATTATTGTGGTCAGACAGCCACAGCACACAGTGCACAGAATAATGCCTTTGGAGAATTAATTATTATTTTATCTGAATTAAAACATTACTGCTTTGTCTTCTATGTTATATTTTCTACACTCAGTAACGCACGGACGTGAAATTAATTATTAGCTTAACGTCAATAGTTTTTATTTTATAACATTTTCTTTATAAAGAAAAAACGTCGCTTTTCGCCAACGCTTTTTGTGTCGCGCGTGTTCATGAGTAGGAGTACTCGTATAAAAATAATGTGAAGTGTTTTGAAATAACCAAATGTGCCTATGTGACGCAGTAGAAACTTTTATTTAAGGAATATAATAATTGGTTGGTACAGTCAGGTAAATAGCAATTCTCAGTATATCGGATGACGTAGTTTTCAAATTCCCAATAGAAACTGAACACAGTATACAGAAACAATCGGATCAGTTTCTCCTACTGGGACTTAAATAGACTGATACGGTTTCGTTTATTAATACTTATTGCATTTCTACTTGTCTGTTGAAGGCATATTGTTCACAAGCCAAATTAGATTCTTTCAGTACACTTCGTTTTATTACATTGTTGCTACTGTTTTACTCCGTAATGAAAGGAGAAAAACGCGGGTCATAATTTAAAATACAAGCATTCTCGTATCAATATTATGTTTAATTAACTTGGGTCTTATGGGTTCATTTTTAATTTAAAAGATTATGTTTTAATTGATATGTAAGCCTTTATAATAATTAGATGTTTTATGTAAATAAAATTAAGAACTGGTTTCTATACCAATTTTAGGTATTGCGACGATTATATAGTACTTAAAATTGCACTTAGGTAGCTTTTTATTTATCTTGGAATTGACAGTGTAGGATAAGAGGCCCCTATGTTTTAACGGGAGAAATATGACCCGGTGCAAATTCTTCTTATTAAATGAGAAGAAATTGTTTATTGTATCATATTAACACATCAAGTCGACACAATGTTTTCATTCGTTATTCAGAGAACCGGATAATTAAGAACAGCCGGAGGCAGCGGTGATGTTTTCAAAAAATAAGAACTACATTTTTCTAAGAGAACAGTTATTTCGAAGCCAGAGTAGAATTCGAAGATCATTTAATTGAACGGTTACATATGTCGTTACTTACAGACCCTAAGCCGCGGGCTCCCCTTGAAGCTGCTTGTTACTTCAACCGTATGGGCGCCCAACTTATGTAAATAACAGTTACTACAAACCTTTGCTTGTATATTTTTTTCATTCTAAGTTTTGCTTTCATAGATAACAAATCTTCGTGAACTTTTAATCACTTATCAGAATCATTTTGCGAAATTTGTCTTGCGTATATTTACTAAGAACTTCACGTCTTGCCGTTTCATGAGTTTGTTAGTAATAACTGTAAGAACAGCTAAAACTGGCGACGTCTGTGACCTATTTGCGGCGAGAATTGCAAAAATATAAGTTTAAACCTCCAGCAATTAGTTAACGATTAAATACGTAAAACGGGTATATTATTTTAATTGCGCAAATAATGGTTACGTGTTTATAAATCTTTTAACTTCATTCCTGTTTACACTACCTAATGATATTTTAACAACGAATTAATTGCTGGTGTGTGGAGATGTATGGTTGTATAATGTATAGGCTATGTCCGAAACTATATAATATAGGTAATTTACAAGTGATCGATTAAATTATTTAGATACTACCTATTATTAGACAGATAAGTAGATGGATAAATTCTTGATTGTACCTAGGTCCATCATCAAAGTTCCACTAGTTACAAAAACAAACATTTACATTTATAATAGTTATTATGTAAGTTATCTATACCTTTACGGTTATGGTTTGAGCTGAACCTGCTTATTTCGCGGAAAGGTGAAGGTAAGTAATTTCCGATGGTCGATATGTATACGGAATGTAAGGTAAAATGTAAATCAGTACAAATCAATAGGCGTACTACGGGTGAAATTGAAAACACGACAAAGACCAAGAATAGGCCCGCCTGATTTGTAAGACAGTTTACATCTCCTCCGATTCCGTTTCCACGACACCTTTTTATTAAGAAGTGTTGAGATCTGGTTCTTGTGAAGGTAGATACGAAAGCTGAACAATGTGTCGGCGAATTTGTTCCATTTATAGTTTAATTAAATGTGTTAACTTTTCTATTGTCTTATACGTTTAGAGGTTAACTTTAGAGTAAAAGATCGTGATTGCCACGATCTTTTACTCACATACATATATATTAGAGGTATATCTATTATTATTTGTAGTATGTATAACGATAACAATGTAATTTTTAAAGGGTCGTAAGTTCTGCCTAGACGCACTGAACTGATGTTAAACCTAAAAGAAAAATGACAGCGAAACATAGGGAGGAAATTCGAAAACTTCTGTCTCCGGCATCGAATATTTTGTACGCTAGGTAAGTTTCGTCATTTCCTTGAATTCATGAAAAAAACGGTAATATACCTCTATAAAAACTAATCATATTCTTTTATTTTATTTTATTTAAGAACACTTTGAAGCAAAGATAAAAGTCTTGTGATAGAAATTTTCAACTAAGAGAGAAACAATTGGAATAATAATAATAATAAAGCCCGCAGGGCACCTTGAGGCGAGGTGACGGGCATTAGCGATCCCGCGGGCTACCATCATCCCGAGTGCTCACGGGAGAAGTCACCGTTCCTTCTTCTCCGGCTTGCCTTAATTGGCTGGCTGGAGTGAACGATGACAAGGAACAGGTCTCCCACCTCTGGCTTGCCTTTATTGGCCGTCCAGAGTGGAGTCGCGAGAGCAGTGATCCTGCTCGGAGGGTAAGAAACTATTCGTAAGTGGGCCAGGGATGCAGGAAGCTTCGGCTGGAGCAGATGATCTGAGTAGAAAGCGGTGGTAGTTTCTTAACCCTTCAGCCACTCACATTCTCGTTGCCCCTCCGTTGCTATATCTAGCAACCATTTCCGGGGCGCGGTCGGTGAGTTGGCGAGTCCCCGCCTGCCATTTTTACGTGTAATAATTACATTGTTTCGGCAGGTGCCATAGTCATCCATAGTTCCCAATTTTCCAGTCCACAGCAACCCATACATAGCCCTACCCTTTTTTTTCGATTACCCACAATAGTTCTACACTAACCGGGGACTGTCCTTGGGTGCATTTCCATAGTGCATACAGGGATAGTCGCCGGTTTGTGTGTCCATTACATTTATATTAAAGTTGTCTAAAGGGCCTCTGCGCAGTTGGCTTCGGCCCCTCGTACGCCTCCCATATGACCGGGACCCTGTGGTCCCGTGAATGGTAAAGACATAAATAATAATTCTTTATTGAACACCAATGGATTTGTACATTACTTTGTGTAAAACTAAGGTACAGAAGTGGTAGTGCAAATTAATTATTCAACCCTGATTTCCAAACTAGGCAGACCTGTATGTTGGAAGTCAGTGTTCGACCGTAAAAAAAAATGAATAATTTATTGTTATGTTTCACAAGTTTTATTTATATTCTTATACTAGCTTCTGCCCGCGACTTCGTACGCGCAATCCCGTTGTCTCCCGTTACCGTAGGATTTTCGAGATTTTTTCTGTCTTAAGAACCTCCTCCTAATAATAACAAATTCAACAAAAAAGAATTAGTGACATCGGTCCAACCATTTACGCGTGATGCCGTGACCAAGAAAAAAAAGGGACTCATTTTTATATACCTACCTCTATATACATAGGCATACATTACATACGTAGTATAGCAGCTATACAGCACTGCAATTTAATTACGCAAACGGATACTTGTACTATGTACTTAGTCGCAGAGAGTTCGGGCGGTTACGGACGCATACATAATAAGGGCATTATGGGTTGTTTATGTTAACGCGTTTAATTATCTGTCTGTAGATTGAATAATTACCTCTATGGAGTCCGCAGATAGTTAAAATGTTATTAACATTTTCAGTTTGATTAAAAGTTAACAGTTTGTTGGGATTAAAATATTTTTGTAAACAATTTGCACTGGGCTCTCTGATCATAATCCCTAATAAGAGCTTTTATGCTGTTTATAATTATGGTACATCCATCCCATAAATGATGGAATTATTATTGCTTATGTAGTGGAGTGGATTGTCACTAAGTTACACAATTAGTATCTCTGAACACATACAAAACTAATCACAAATGATTGTAAAATGTTCTTCATCTACATAGGTATATTGGAGAGTAAAATTACAAAGCTCTATTATCGTAAGTAGTTAATAGAGCGATTGTAGAAATGCAGTAGTAATAGGTCGCAACATCCATTTCAGCATTAGACAAATATTTGTATGGCCCGGATGGAATGGTATGCAACTACGATAATAATGAATGAATAGTTGAACTATGTCCGCATATCAGTTGTGTTTTAGCAACGCGTTTACGATACCTCTAAAACAATAGGAATTTTCCCAAAATTTTTCTTTCATTCTGAAGAATGGATGCTTGACACTCGGTCCAATTTTAATTATGCCAACGGTAGTGTAGGTCGTAGACTTGCAGAGTGTAAAATTGTGCCAAGTTCCACACAGAAACCGTCATCATTAAAAATGTTACTGTTCTTTATTTTAAGTCCTTTTGTAAAATCTTTGCAAGAGAGATTACTACGAATGGAATATTACGGCCGGTCTATCGGATTAATTAAATGAAGCGCGAGGTGGCTGTAGCCGGGAGGATTTAAAAAGTAATAAAATATCGTAAATATTTGATTTCTTCGGTTAACCGGAAAACCGGGATTGAAACATCGTGTGGGTAACAATAATAACGGGGTTAAGTATCGATTGCGTACGCCTGAGCATTATTCGGTATTCAACAAGCTTAGCTTATAGTAATAGGTTTTATTTAGTAATGACCGGTGCGCAGAAAAAATATGAGCAACGAGATGTGTTGTTACGCTGTGTTGAACCAACAAGCTTTGTTTTGGAGCTGAAGTAGAATTACAGCTTAACCGAACCATATATTGTATGAATAGATTTAAATATTTTACGTAAGTTTTGTATGAGTTTTATTACGAAACAACAAAGTTATGTCTGTGTATAAATAGTACATGTTTGACATTCTACCGTGGCCGACGTTATTCTTTCACGTCACAAAACTATTCGTATTAAAGTTCTTCGCGACATTTTGAAATGGAACAGCAAGTTCTCTGTTCTACGTATTTACATGAGTGAACGAGGATCTTGTAGAATTTTATTAAGATGAACAGAACGTTGAAAATACTCGAAAGGAGTATTAAAAACTTCATTTAATCTGAGAAGGCTGAGCGAGCATACCTAAGACAAAGTATTTTTATTCCAGCGTTATCCGACCAAATTTTACTTAGGTATATAGGTATTGTCCCATTCAAAAGATTCAACAACAAGTATTAGCTACAATATTTTATTATTTTTTAAGATATATTTTATGTTTGTGTTACTGTGCCTACGGAGACCTATGAACATTTCAGCGTCTCTACTATATAAATTTTATGAACGAAGAAACGAACATAAAGAAATGTTATGTACTTCATAAACTGCACTGACACGGCAATTTAGCACAAAGCTTGAAACAAAAAACCTCAACTTCAATAACGATAAAAACCTTTTTCGGTAACAAACCAATTCGAGGTAGTGACCCAAAAACTCCACGACGAAGCATTCAGTATTCGCGACGCGTTTTAAACACATATAAACTTGTCACAGAGTCCTTTTCTAACTATTCTTTGAAACTCTTCAGAATGTGTTGAAGACATGAATGACTCAAAAGGTCTCATTCGCTGCCAGAGGTACGGGTGGCCCAGAAAGCTTTGGCATTTCAATATCACACGCTGATAATAACATGTTATCCCTTCCTTATAAACATCCGACAAATCTCTATAACACGCTAACAATGATATTCAAAACGCGTTCTCAATTTCCATAAAGAAAACTAGGCAAGATATTTTTGCTCAAAATACATCGTTCATCTCAGGATAGACGATGTTGCTCGAGCTAAAATAACTAACTTTGAGATCGAGTCTACTTTAATCTCCCTTGTTATCTCCGGATTTATTTGTACACGGTGTGTTAAATCAAGCATCGTCATCAGAAAGGGGCAGGGAACGACGTCAGCTTAGTTGTTATTGATTTCTGATACCTACGTATCTTCAGTAAGATTTCAAAGAGATTACAATAATAAATTATCATTACCAGTTTGTTCTCTGTACGTTTATTTCTAAATACAGATAATATCACAATAATAATCGTGACATTATTTGGGTATGAAAGGGCTATCTAAATCACATGCGAACAGAGTAGACATTTCACTAACAAAGCGGGCGGCGTCCGATTGTTCATAGCTAATTCAAATGCACGATTCGTATTTATTACGTATGCTTCGCAGATAGCAATTACAACTAATTCACGGTGCTGCTAATTATGAATAGTGGCTGTTATTAGTGGAGATATGATAGCGATTGTCAGTACGGTACAATGCAAGCAATCAATCGGTGTGCTAGCTTGATTAGTGTGGTCACAAAGGCACGTAGCACGCCGACTTGCGACTATAGACGCGGTCGCTATTAGTAATTACTTGATTCACTGGAGCGAGCTTTGCACGTAATAACCTGAACAACATGAAATGTTTCATTACATTATGCGCTTACGTTAACTACTTTGAAACTCTTTGATACCTATATTGCAATTTTCAGCATCGGGTTTCCAAGCTCAGTGTTTAATAAGTTTAGTATTAGAAATTGTGTAACGATATTTTTTATTAAAAATTTAGCCAAATTCGATATTTAAAATAAGTTATTTCTTTTTTATTTTATCTATATTTAGCTGTACTACGCTACGTAGCCAGCATTTGTATGTTGCTTCGTTTAAACCGTATCTACACCATGTTAATAATTACGACCAGCATCTTTAGTAGTGTAGGAATCTTTATTAGTTGCTCCATCTAAACTAATCGGTATAATATTTCAATTAAATAGATAAAGTTGGAAGATTCTTAATTGGTCGTAGCCGTAGCCATTGTCGTAGCCGTAGCTGTAGCAATAATGTGCTACGAGAACGCCTACGAGGTACGAACGGATGTATCGGTAAATCGATGTCAATGCGCTAAGTGTAACTAAATTAATTCGACGTTACATTTTAATTAACCATCTAATCATTTCATTAAGAAGTTAAATAGTTCAAGAGGCCAGAAAATTAACTTTCATAGTTAACGTCTGACTACAACTACAACAAAAGCAGTACGAAAATATTTCTTAAGAGTTCTCAATTCTGAACATTGTAAACTTCAATAGTAGTTTGTACGTTACCACTCGTATACGTATCTAATATAAAAAAAACTTCCGTACGTTTGTCTACGAAGATGACAATAAAATAGCTTTTATTGTAGAGAAACGTGTACGCATTAAATATCTAAATAACTTTTTTTATATTTGATGGTCCGACGTGTGGCCGCTATCTCGCCTAGTAGTAAGCGCTGGTGCGGTCTACGATGGAGCACGTCGTCCTACAAACAACTTCACTCGGGTCTTGAATACCCTTCAGGAAGTTAATTCATTGTTTTAAAGTAACGATTAGCTAAATATTCTGTGCGTAAATTATGTACTTATTATTAATAATCAAGCAAAGAATGGCTTCCCTTAAAACTAACCAATTGATTTATTGTTTCAGTTTTTTGCTATGCGGCAAGAGAAATATGTCAATCATCTGTGAAAATTTCAACTGTCTTGCTATCACGGGAGATTACAAATGGCCTGGTGACAGACAGATAACGGCCTCAGTGTTAGAGTCTAGTTTTTACCCTTTGAAACACTAAAAAGAAACTTGTGACCAAGTTCAGAGTAGCAGGTTGTAGTAGCGGCGAGACCGATGTCGAACTGAACGAAACTATTACGTAATTCGACGTCGGGATTCCGAATGAAACTGAAACTCGAATAGGAAATGTGGTTTCTACAAATTTTATTCCGTTAAATTTCTAAATAGGCGGCTAATTGTGTGGTGCAGAATAGATTCGCTAGTTAGGTCTTCCTATTATAATAAGTATCCGATTAAAAAAATTTTGTTGCAGTGCATGCGGTTACGTAATTGTCGTTGGGACGGGGCGCGCTGTTCTGCAATTTGCTTTGTTGCTATAATCAACGTTAGGGTTAATGATAGCTGATTGCTTTTTCTATAATTAGCTCCTTTGTAAAACTAAATTAACTAATATTGTGTAATTATTAATTATACAGCAAAACAATGGTGTCAATAATAAAAAGAATAGTTTTTTAGATTACGGTTCATGTTAGTCGAACTGACGACTAAATTCACGTATATTTATGAACAGATACCTAATGGGTAGTGTAATGGGTGGAATAGGCCTCAAATGTAACGAGATTTTAACTTACAACCGTTTATAAGACGACGAACTTATCAAAGCTTTAAGTTCCATTTTACAGACTTATGGAATTACCATTAAGGTACCTTTTCTTGTCGAATAGTACATTTAGGCTTCTTTAGAAGTAGTAGTAGAAAAATCTTAAATTACTTTTCTTTTTTCTAACCTAACTTCGTTACTTCACTCGTGGCTTACTTCATGACGTAATAATTTATACATTTCAAAAGTTTTTCTCTCAAAGTTATGTACAAAAATAGAAGTCCTTAAAATTTTAGTTATAATAGGTGTTGCAGAAATGTGTCCTAAAGATAAACTACTTTTTTAATTGATACATTGAAACTTAAGTGCCATTTACCTTTTATCATATCTTTAAAAATAAACTACATAAGTATGTATGTACAAATATAACCATCTTTGTTTTTTTTATTATCCTTATCCTCCGCTTTCTGCAATAGTATGAAAATTAAAAATTAATTAGTCCGTTAGTTAGGTAATGAATATTAGACACGTATTTTTTTATTTTGTCATATAAGAGAACAATACTTAGATAAAACGAATCAAAGTTTAGAAGTTCCCACTCCTAAACTTTGATTTGTTATTTCTATTCCTATTCTTTGGTAGGCACATCATTTTAGAGTATAAATCGTACTCAAAAGTGACGTCATGTGATATTTCAAATCAATAAACATATCTTCAAAACTATTCGTTTTCATAAGAAAATAAAAATAGGTGTCTAATGTTTTTAAATTATTTACCAGACGGACATTAAAATGAAAATTTGTCATCGGCTGTTAAAAGTTTCGTTATTTCTTTCTGGTCCCCGGCACAGCCTATGACTAGTTTTCATAGTGGAAGGTAAGGTCGTGCACTGTGCATTTTCTCTTTATTTCATTACTACTGGGTTTGGGTAGGTTTCAATCATATATACTAGGAAATGAGTTACACAAAAAATGTCTATGGTCAGAGCCGGATATAATATTTAATATTGTTAAACTATAAAATGAATATTGATTTGTTACAAAATTAGATATCATAATAATTAGTAATGTATCTACCTTAACTCGTCGAGTACCGTCATTATAGACACAATTATAGAACAATAGGTTGCGGTCACCGGTGACCGCTTGGTGTTTGACAGTTTAAGAGCAACCCTGTCCTATTTTGTAAGACAGAAATCAGGAAACATCGTTATTATCCTGAATAAGTAATTAATGCTTAATAAACTTTAGGTGTTTTAACTCCTAGTTATAAATAACTTATATATTAATGTGGCCTTTATGTGAAATTAATATTAGTGATTTTGCTTTTGTAAACATAAATTTATTGTTAAAAATATTCAGATACATAAAGGGTATGTCTTAGAATAGGATGTGGTACTGAGATCGTTTTATTGATTAAAATATTCTTCTCTTTTCGGCTTGTGACCTTCAGGGAATTATTATAATTTGTAATAATATGGTACCATCAAGTAACAGATGATTTTGGAGTCTGAATCGGACTGGTACTTTGTTGTTCCTCTCAATACAACTTATCTCGTCCCCAACAATCCTGGGTCGACTACAATAACAACCACAGACTAAGAAACCCAATATAATGGAAGATAAAAGAGTAATAATGTAAAGAACACGACCTTGTATTTTAATTTAACTCGTCGAGTACCGGTTTTGCAGACACAATTATAGAACAATAGGTTGCGGTCACCGGTGACCGCTTGGTATTTGACAGTTTAATAATAAATAAAAAACAAATCAGGTTAGTTTAAGGAGAGCCGAGATTTAGAAGCCATAATTTCAGGTGAATTTAATGCAAACAGACATGATATCTAACATAACATAGCGTTTTAGAGGATAAAACGCGTGATGTTCGTACAGTGGCATAATGTATATCTCTATATACATTATGCCACTGTACAATGTAACACCCACTTTTCACTATTTATGTTATGAGTCCCATGTAATAGGGAGTGAGCCTATTGCCATATGCTGGGCACAATTCCAGACTCCGTGCTACTACTGAGATTTTATAAGAAACCCAGTAATACTTTGCCCGACCTAGGAATCGAACCCGAGACCCCTTGCCAGGTAGTCGCACTTGCAACCACTCGGCCAACGACGCAGTCTAACATAATATACATATCTTAAAGTATAAGTCGGTTCAAAATATTTATGTCTAATAATTATTGTAAGGCGTTCGAGGTTAGGCACAACGAGGATGAGGTATTTTGAAGCATTATTTATCGCTTAATAAAGTTTGTAAATATTTACGTGGAAATTGCGACGATAGAAAAAATATCCTTCCAATCTTTATTAAAACATTTTCCCTGGTCCGACGTCCAATTCTATAACGAAGTAAGACTCGCTAAGTTCATTGTGGTTCCAAGACGTAATGCAATAATCTGTACGTAATGTGATTCTCGTCAAGCTGGTACGGCGAACTGAAAGTGACTATAAATATTCTACGTGGCGCGGTCTTTGGATCATGACGTATGTTTATCAGTGCTGTTGGTTAAAAGAAATCACATATCATTGATAGTAGCGATACAGCATCACAGCTGTATCAGGACCAGCAAAATTCCGACAAACGAGTTCGTACATCGTTTTATCTTTGGCCAAATATTGTGGCATCACATATCACACTACCGAGTTTTCGCCAAATCTAAAAATCCGAGCTGCACTTCGCTTTGTGTGGTCAAAGTGAATTCTTTTGCATGGCAGAGCTAGCTTTTAGATTCCGAGATTGGCCAATATTTTTACTAACCTCTTTTTCTGTAGAGTAGGTTTTATTTTCACATCATATTCTAATCACGTCATAATCAGAAGGACGTAACTTATACTTATACTCATATTATTACAGATTTTATGCCAATAGAGCAAGTGGGGCATATTTGGGTCCTTTTAAATACGACCACGGAAATCCGCAGTTTTGTCTAGAAAGAAGTGGCCAGCTCCGTATTTCCTTGTACATTATGATTCAATTTCCTGTGCGAAATCACTTTCTGCTGCGGAAATGTAGAAATTAGGGGTCATTCAAAGTTCAGTGATGAAGATATCTTTAAGAAATTACAGAAGTATAGGGCTAAAATATTTTTATTGATAATTGAAATTTCTTATTCGAATAATACCATGTTGCCACCAGAATTCATTTAAAGGTTAAAAATATGAACTGTTTGAAGACGAAAATTAACCAAAATGTCACTAGACTAGTCTGTTTGTGTCTGTGACAGATATGTAATTTTTCCCGCTCGAAGACATGTACCGAACGGACAATTGAACAGGAAGATTTGAATTACGTCTACGTTGTGCAAGAACTGTAAATAAACTAATAAATAGCTTTTAAAACTGAACGCGCATTGAGTTTGTTACTTAAAAGTAGCTAATCCAAAATTGCTGCATTTGGATTATTATTTATTAGAATTTTAATCAAATTTTACGTAAAAGGGAAGAAGGGGCAGCTCCTTACAAAGATATCTGAAAAGGGATAATCTGTGTCCAACGAATACTTCCTGGATGACAAAGCATACTTCTGTGTATGAGTGAACCTATAATATGTGGCCTTTCATGTTTGGGAACATGGCTTAAAGAAATTATGGTAAACTAAGTACTTTGACCATTTACTGTTTATGGGATTTTTATTGCGAAAACACACGAAGTTTTATGCATGAAAGCAAGAACGCAATAGGTATACGAGAGACTCGATAAACGCATACTTGGTCCCCAAAACTTAAAAATATTTGTTAATTTCATTGCGGAAGGACCAGATGGCAGCAACAAGCTGAAATGCAAAGGATAAGCCGCGAAGCTGAAACTCAGATATACAAATGATACGCTCTAGCAAGCGTTGAAGATTTATCGATATTCTGTAATTTACCGTTTACTTGGAGCGTCACGGTCTGGTGGACACCGGGCCCACTAACACTAAAATATCAAGACGAGGGTTGAACGTGTGCTTGCCGAAGCGTCGGTAAATAAATTAGCGTTTGGTGGTGCAATGAAGCGCAGTGACATCAGCGCTGTCTCTGCGGAGGTCGCTGCTCAACAGCTTTTTACGTAATATTAGTAAGTTGCCTTCTGACGTCATTCCAAATTTACGTTAGCACCGCCCACACAATGCTTAACAAATTTCTAAAGGTATCATGAGGAATACTCAACTTCGATAAGATTGTTTTTAACAAAGTCGAATATAACTTTCAGTGTTTTTTCAAGGGAAAACGGGACGCAACCAATGAAGAACTCATGTTTCAAAGTTAGCGAGAATGTGCCCTCGGTAGACGATTTATAAAAAACAAAAATTTTAATAAAATATGATTATCACCCTCTTCTGTATGTATACGCTGTTTTAAAAGAGTGC
The DNA here is from genome assembly GCA_038387885.1 of Spodoptera picta. Taxonomy (NCBI): domain Eukaryota; kingdom Metazoa; phylum Arthropoda; class Insecta; order Lepidoptera; family Noctuidae; genus Spodoptera; species Spodoptera picta. The sequence goes on from JAZHFQ010000105.1 coordinate 2,942,759, forward strand.
TTTCTATTATCAGATAATCGATTTAGTTTCAACATTCAAATCTGATCATCAACTGAAATCTACGAAAATGTAGACTCGACGAGGATTTTCGTTTCAATTGTCAATTGATAATAATGACTGATGGACTACAGATATTTTGAGCCAAGGCACTGAAAACGTTCGATTATTATTTGGATACAATGAATATTCATGTATTATTTGGTACCAATACAATTTTTTCTTTTGTTGGTGCCTAAATTAGAAATTTTGGTACTGTTATGATGACACGTATTTTGATAAGCAATGAATAACTTTGATGTACTTTATTTGCCATAACTTTGGTACGTAATTTGTTGTGTATATGTTTCATGGTAGTTAGTAGATATGTGGGATAAATGTTTATTGTTTGCTTACAACTTATACCCAGTTTACATAGGGAGTAGGGTTGTAAAACTTTATTAATTTGCTGTTAGTCAGAATTACCCCTATTATAGGTTCTGTTGTTGAGAAGTTTTAACTCAATAACAAGAAATATAAGTGGTCACTGGCCCGATGTCTTATGGCACGTTGTACTCGTTATGTTTCTGAGAACATGCTAGCATGCAGCAATCATGCGGCGTGTATTATGCAGTACAAAGCTAACAATAGGAAATTCTTAGGAACAACGACAAACATGAAATAAATACTATACTTAATTGTACATTTATAACAATTCAGTTAGAAGGCTGTTGACAGAATTTTTTGGCACACGTATAATGAGTTTTAACAAAATCGGTTATAACTTCAAATTGAATTGAATAGATAAATAATTCATATTGAGGGATTTTTATCAATTTACTTTTGGCCGAAATCCCTTAATGATGTTGCTTTCAGTTTCAAATACCATTATAACTTTAAACTACCGAACGGATTTTAGTAAAATAATAATGGCGAACCGAATTTTCTTAAATCGACTGGCGCCTGTTGGATTTTCTGTAATAAAATTGTGTTCCCGTGGATATCCCTTATTTAGCAGAATAATAATTATTGAGTAGAGAACCGCTTTACCTAAAATTATACTTATCGCTTTCTGTTAAATGTTTACTACCATGAGGATGTAAATTATTAGACATTTTATTCGCTATAAACTATACATACAATGAAAACTCGTTATCTTTGAAACCAAGCTAAAGCTAAGCAACCTAAACGCAATGAACGGATTCACAGATCGCCATGAAATGGATTTATGTTAACAAAGGAAATATAATAAGCAATTCAGCTGACGGGTAGCCTTTAACTGAACTGAAAGTGGCTGGCACTGAAGATGCAACTTGCATAGTTAGGATTAGACAATCTGGGGATTGAACAACCTGTTATGGTAACATGTACTTTTTGATGAACCTTTTTTATGTAACTACATACTTTCCGGGACAATAAAGGACGTTCGTTCACTGTAACATTACCAAATTTAAAATGTCAGATTGTTAAAATGAGACAAGTATCAGTAAGTGAATAATTTCCTGACAAAATGATCTTTGTAATTGGAGCGAAATAGGTTTAAGTTGTAAGATGAGTAGGTACTTTGAAAAGATAATTTGTTTTGGACAATAACTGCAATAAGTATTCCTTAAAACATAAAGCTTTTGAAGATTTTCCCTCTCAAGTGCCCTCATCTTCATTTCGACTTTGCGATAGCGTACAAAGTTTAATTGATGGACAGTCACTTCATTGAATTAATTGGTTGAGCGCTGCATCCGCGTTTTAATTTGCGCCGACATCTGTGACTCTGGCTCTTCTGTATAATGGATCAGTGGTTGGAACTAGTTCGAGTTTAGTGATATCAGTCCAATTAATTGGTTTTACTCAACAACCACATTAATTGATTGCCAAATTATATTATCGCCTGAGTGATATTAACTCACATAAATCATGAGTAGACAGACATGTTTCGCTGATTGCTAGTAGTAATAAGTGTCTTATTTAGTGTGTCGTACATATTCTGTTTTATTTATCACATGGATAGAAAATATTAATAAGTTTTAAGTTAACTATTTGGGAAATGACGATGGTATTTAGACCGCACATCGACCAAGGTGACCGTGGCTTGGGTCTTTTGTACATCGGCCTATTGTGCTCGCATACTAAATGGCAAAATATGTAATCGATATTGAAAGGAATTAAAACAAGCAATTACAAGCTTTAACCCGTTGATATCCATCCCCTAAATTTGGTCATACAAAAGTATTCTCTAAACATTAGAAATAAGGTCTATAATGTAATGTAATATTAGTGGAAAGCGGTCACCAGTGACCGCTTGGTGATTTATGGGTTTGTAGAGGAAATCACTACAACATATTGAAAGGAAATTGATACTACACGAGTCAAAGGCAATTGAGAGCTGATCAATAAACTGCTCGTTCTTTCCAGCAAGCTTTGATCTAAGTTTTGCAGGTTTATTTTCAAGGCAACAGGAACTTGCGTTTTCTTTTTTGTCTTACTAAGGATTTTCCAATTAATTCTTACTTGATTTTCAGACAATCTTTAATTGTTTTAAATTTTTTATTTGATTTACGATGGTCGTCGGCAGTTATTGCAGAAGTCATAAAGGTTCGCTTGTTTTCTGGTATATTGCACTGTCTATTGTGCAAAGGCTTTATTGCGAAAACAAGCGGCAGTCGAGATGGCAAGAAGCTGACACGTTATTACATTGAAATTGTTTGTAATAACAACGTAAACTAGCAAGGAAAAGGGTATTATTGTCATGTTTATTATATTCTGTCTTCACTGTAAGCCATGCGAAAGACTTTTGTTTACAAAGCGAGTATTTTCAGAGAATTGATAAGTACTTATATGCATCAGGGACCTACTTATTGTTTTACTTACTTTTAGCCGAAAATGTGGGTTGATATACGTATAGCTAGTCCTATATATGTAAATTGAAGGCCCAGAGGCGCCCACGCAGACTCTCAGCGGAACTTATTTGTGTAGGCGACGCGATGGTATATTATATTATTAAGGAGATAAGTATTGTGAGGAATACTTTGTAGTATTAAGGTATCTATCCAAACTACATTTATATGACAAGACTACAATGGCATGTTTAAATAGCACGTATTACATGGAAAATATTGTTAGTCAATAAGAGGTCGATGTGTGTAGTCGAAGCACCTATGTCCCTCCACTCAACTCATTAACTCGCCTCGTAAACTTTATTACACTGTTCCAGCTATCTTTGTAGAAGCACGGGCAGTTTATAAATTAGTTCAGACAGTCTCGGTCCTTTGTATCTATTCTATAACGCACATAATTAATATTTTAATAAAGAATCTGTTTCCAAAGAAAATTGTTTCAAAGAGGTAATTTTTATTCGTCTCTGTAGACAGAGGTTTAATTAAAGGAATATTTCATTTTGTGCTTATGTTGTACAAATATATTAAACTAGCTTCTGTCCGGGACTTTGTACGCGCAATCCCGTTTTCTCCCGTTCCCGTAGGATTGTCAGGATTTTTTTCTTTCATAAGAAGCTTCTCCTAACGATAAAAAACACAAAAAAAAATCAGCCAAATCGGTCCAGCCATTCCCAAGTTATGCGTGGCAACGGGAAACGGGTTTCATTTTTATATCTATATATATATAATTCTTCTGTGAGTGTGTATGTCACTGAACTTCTCTCAAACGACTGGACCGATTTTGATGAAATTTTTGGTGTGTGTTCAAGGGAATCTGGGAATGGATTCACAAATCAGCCCAGCGCTGCAGTCGATGTCTAGGTTATTTATCCTAAACAGCTGAACTAATTTGAATGAATTTTTGTTTAAACATTCACGTGGATATGCAGGACAACGTCTGTTGGGTCCGCTAGTATGTAGATATATGTTTAATGAATAGTGATGATGATGATATAGATGTGTAAAACAGTGTTCCTCTCATTGATGAACCTTCGTAGTTTAGTCGTCACCATACAACATAATCCGTCATTCTTAAGAAAACTTGCTATATTGAAGGTATGACAAGTGTAAGGATTGTATGTAGTACAATTAGATGTTCTAATATTCTGGTAACGTTTTCTTCCCTGAGCCAATTAAAAAGCTCGATAGACGCTGTGGGCGAGTTGTAGTGAACTCATCGTTAACGATGCTGGCTTCTGGATATTGCTTCCATACGAAAGAGACTGTAATAAACGTTACTAAATCTGTTCCATAAGAAGAAATTATTAGCGTAAAAAAATTAAATATTAGTATCAAGAATGTGTTAAAAGACACAATCGAGGTAGAAAGTCTCAGTCAAAGTCGATCATAAATTATATTACGATGGATGTTCCAATAAAAGCATCATCATCAATGTTAATCTAGACTGCTGGTTAACATGAATCCTAGAGGAAGCAAAAGTTATGTCAGTGGGGTACAAGGGTACAAATGAACGTACCAATACCTGAAGCGTCGCCTTACTTTCAAGTAGCACGCAACTTACGTAACAAAAGTTACGTAATCAATAAAAGCCCTAATACAATGAGGATCTAGATTCTTGATTTTGTACAAAATATTCCATCGTTTTACTTATTTCACCTACAGACGAATAAATACGTCGATAACGTTCAAACATCTCAATAAGATGGTTCTCGGTATCATTACAAATGTATTGCTAGACGTTAACTGTATTTTCATGTCCTTTTCATCTGAAAATGTTGTTAAAGAAAATATTGATACACTGAATGAGTGAAATATAAATGATGTTATCACAAAACCGTTCTCGCTTTGGTAAGAACCTATTTATAGAAAGTACCAGAAAAATTCATAGCTGCCGTAAAAATGTATCTCATTTTCCGAACGACCTCACCTGGCTATTGTGAGGTAGATGTCCATAGCAGACGTATAATAAAATTAAATATTATCAATTTCGTCGGTCACGAAGGATTGATTACCTGGCTTGAATCGTCAAGATTTTCATTCTATTTTTAACCGACTTCAAAAAAAGGAGGAGGTTCTCAATTCGACCGTATATATGCTTTTTTTATGTTTGTTCGCCGATATCTCCGTTATTTATAAACCGAATTCGATAATTCTTTTTTTGTTGGAAAGGAGGTAGTCCCAGAATAGTCCCATAATAAGGAAATCAGGATCTGATGATGGAAGACCAGGGAAACCGAGGGGATCTTTTATAAATTATAGGGGCGACTAGTGCATTTGTTATTTTTTTTATTAAGTATTAAAAACCACTACCATCTGATAAAGGTCTGGGGTGGATCTGATGATGGAGCCGAGAGCCAGTCGAGGGAACTCCTCAACGGTTAACAGTAGCTACCCTGTGTTTGGGTTTGATTAATTTGTATTGATGAGGACTTTACACCTAGGTGAAGTGTAATTGTCAATAAGGGTCTGATGATGAAGTAGTATGGTAGTTGAGAGAACTCCTCAACAGTTAACAGTAACTACCTTGTGTTTGGGTTTGATTCATTTGTAATGATGAGAACTTTACACCTAAGTGGGGTGTAATTGTCAATAAGGGTCTGACAATGAAGCAGTACGATAGTTGAGGGAACGCCTCGGCGGCTACCAGTAGCTACCTTGTGTTTGGGTTTGATAAAATTTCGCAACGTAATAGGAAACAGCAGTAACATTTCCACAAGGTTGCACGTCAATGTTGCCTTCCTATAGCCCTAACAAATCTGCATTATAATTATTAACCATACCTTCTGCAGCTGTTCGTCTAAGGTTATACGAGTATTTCTCAAGCGACTTGATACTTGTCTTAGAACAGTCAATCGACTGGCCCTTTCTTCTGGAAGTTCATTAAGTACCCTTAGTGCAGAACTGTTACGTAAGTAACTTAATCGTTGAGATTGTTGTGTAGCAGATTTATTTGATCGTCGCTCTTGAATCAAACGGAGTCGGTGAGCACGGGCTTCATCGGTCTCGTTTGATAAGCGCTCATGGATCAAACTGAGTCGGTGAGCACGGGCTTCTTCGGTCTCGTTTGATAAGCGCTCATGGATCAAACTGAGTCGGTGAGCACGGGCTTCTACGGTCTCGTTTGATAAGCGCTCATGGATCAAACTGAACCGGTGAGCACGGGCTTCTTCGGTTTCGTTCGATAAGCGTTCATGGATCAAACTGAGCCGGTGAGTACGATCTTCTTGACTTTCGTTCGTTAGTCTTTTTGATACATAAGCTCTCATAGCCGACAATCTCTTTTTACGTTCCTTTAGTGTTTCATTTTCTCTCTTCTTATTAGCATGTATTTTTATTTTGTCTAATCGTTTCCATCTATCATCTTTCGCTTCAAGGAATCGACGTTTTCTCATTCGAGAAGCATCCTTGCTTGGTCAACCCATCACTTAAAATTGTGAAATAAAATAACTTTTAACAAAAAAAAACCGACTTCAAAAGTAAATAAAAAATAAAAAAGTAAATAAGAAACCAAAAAGCAAAAAATAACTTACTAAATATGCAATTTATAATACTTTTAAATTACTACTTACTATGTAATTAATAAAAAAATTATTATTTTCTTAACTAATAAATACAAAATAATTGTACTTGGAATAATCAACATTAAATTCCAGCACAAGCTACGTAGATAAATCAATAAGTCAAAAATAACCAACAAACAAAACTCTAAAACCCTAACTCTAACTGATAAAACTCTAAACCAGAACTAACTACTTCTACCCTATTTTACACTACAACAATATAATAGTGGTCTTGAAAAGGACCTTTTGAAATGAAAATAGTATGGAGAATATTCTTTTTATGAATTTCGAATTTCAATGATAATAATTGACAAAGAGATATCAGCCACTGTATAGGTACGAACAATACTTTTAAACCTTAAGTACGCATCAAATATTTAGAAAATGAATGCAACTGGCGATGAAATGTTAGTACAGTTACGATTCAGAAAATAACGTCATGCGACAATGCCATCTAGTGAACGTAGTATGCTACATGTTATGACATGTGATATTCCTTTTGCATGACAGATAGTATTTGTGTGAATAGTGATTGTGTGAGTGAATTACTAATATATTTTGTTGGTCTGATACAAAGTACATAATACTGTGGGCACAGTGGCTTGGCACCGACTTCAAACCAAGCAGTAGTTAGACTAGTTAGTTAAGAAAATAATAGTTTTTTTATTAATTACATAGTAAGTAGTAATTTAAAAGTATTATAAATTGCATATTTAGTAAGTTATTTTTTGCTTTTTGGTTTTTTATTTACTTTTTTATTTTTTATTTACTTTTGAAGTCGGTTTTTTTTTTGTTAGAAGTTATTTTATACTTACAGTGAAATACCGAGATGAATTTAATTAAATTCAATAAAATCCTCTTGATAAAGGAAACTTCACTTGAAATCTTTATTCAATGTCTATTTACTTGATATTCAAAATAAAACTAATATAATTTTACTCAACAAGCAGTAGAACTAAAATTTTTTCCTGAAAGGCTTGCTACCCGACTTTGCTTAATGGTTCAATTACTAAAATGTATAGCGTACTTATTGAAGTGCATTAAAGTAAATATGATGAAAAATGTAATAAAAATATTCTGGCCTTTGTAGTAGCTACTTTCTCGATTAAAATAATATAGAAAAACTGAAACACATTTTCAAAAACATTTTACCACGGTCCGATCAGCGTCGTCGTCTATGTTCATATAAGGGTAATTATTTCATTTAGTTCCTACAATAAACGGTTGGCTATCGTTGTTTTATTACATTGGGTACTGGCTGCGAAATGCGGAGGTAATTCCAGATGTTAGTGGCAGCTTTAATTAACCATTAAAAGCTGTTTCTTCGAGTAAACACGTTGGTAAGCGGAAAATATGGGATCTTTTTAAAGACCTTTCGGATGCATGCCGCTCAAAGGGTAATTTAATTATGTTTCAACACAAACACTGGTTCGTTAGTTGGGTAGATAAAATGTACGTACTTTCAGTAAATGAAAAGTTAGAAGTATAGTTTCGAAGAAATACATTATTCACACGAGGATGCCTTCGTAATCACCAGGGCCACGGTTACTAGCGACGCGCGTGCGACGATTGCTCCCATTACAACCAACAATACAATATCACACACACTACAATAACTGCATGTTGATCATATTACACTGATCTTTTAACTGCGGACACATGCACCTATTGAATGCAGCGGAGGTCAAATCTACATATAACGTCTACTATCTTAAATGTTTTTGTACTCGATCAGTCGAGACTCGAGATTCATTAAGTCTAGTGAATGGGCCTGCGTATCAAAAACTCTTACACAGGTGCTCCATTTTTTATTGCTGTATGTTTTTTTCTCTGTAGATAATTGAATACACGCCAATAATACTGCATAATGTATTTTTGCTATATTTTATTCGTAAAATGCAATTCGCATGAAAATGTATTAAACATAGGGTAAAGTACTCTTTACCCTATGTTTACTACATTTTCAAATATACTTATTTGCACCATGCAGAAAGCGGACTTTGGCTTGGGGCCAAGGGATGGCAAGGACCGTAGTGAGTGATACATAGAGTATTGCAATAGATAAGATAGCAAATACTTACAGTTGAGTCCAAGATCGTGGTACGTAATGATAGCTGGCTTGGAGCGGTCGCCTTGTACCGCGACGACGATATCGCCGCGGTCGGTGCGCACACGCACCTCGACGCATCCCCCCTCGCCGCTGAACCGACGAGCGCTTGGGAACTGCAGCTGGATGTTCTTCAGCTCGATGTCATCCATGCTGTGGATAAAATTACCTGTAGTATCATCTTCATCATACGAGAGAAGTCGGAGAAGGAATCCTATCTTTCAACTTCAGATTTTAGTAAAAATTTTCGCTTTATATATAAATTTAAATTCAAAGCTTGATGATCAGTTTCATCACTAACTGGAAGTGATGAAATCTTTCAGTTATGAAGACTGTCACCAGATTTCTGCAGGATGCTTAGAATATGTACATATGTATGTATGTATACAATCAAAATGTGATTGAAACGCAAGTAAATATTTTTAACGCAACATTTATCTATTAAGAAAACGTTGAATGTGATTTAATTAACGCGGGGAACGTAACTTGGATGATTTATTAGAGTTAGTGCAGCGAAAATTTTATTATATTTGATTCCCACAACGATGTAGCTGATACATCAGATAAAAATCTGCCACAATAACTGAATTATTAGGAATAAAAAAAAGAAAATTAGACTTCGGCGATGATCGATCACATTAGGGACTAATATTTGTAACACAATATTGCTTAGTATGTATTGTATTATAGACACAACTAACCTAAAATGTGTGTTTAAACGAAAAGCTGAGCCTGCGGGACCGACACAATGTATGGACGCGTCAAGATTTAAGGACTAATGGCCTAACATTTATCCACGTTTAGTGCAGAAAAATTTCCAATCCTTCTTAAGTAATGTTGCCACAAAGCTTTGAAGTGAAACTGAAAGAACTTGACCACATCGCTTTAAACTTAGGGATTTTCAAAAGAACTTTTATAAACAGTCTTCATTTTAATGTTCCCTCGCACTTTTCTAGCTAATCCCTTTTCTATTGCTCCTTTGATTACAAAAAGAACCGCCGCTCAGAATATATTAATAGAAGAGCTCGCGTTATACATACAAATGTTTACGTAATATGGTTGTCGTGGTAAACCGCAAAAATATATTGACCTAATTAACTTCAATGGTTTGTGCTTAAAATGCAGTAGCAAGATTATCAGTAACACGTAATAAAGAACGGACCACCGAACATTGCAGTAAGTATAATATTATAATTTCGGATTTTGTTTTTGTTTAATATACGTACACATTTTTGAAAGAAACAATATATACGGCACACGTCGCGTTGAGGGTTAGTAATACATACTTGGATAGCTGTAGTCGCACAATTTGATATTCCTTTTATATGATCGATTTCAGTAATGTTTCACTTCGTAGATTACATGAATATTTTACGTAGACAGTCAAAGGGAAGTGTTAAAGATGTTTACAGTGAAAAAATGCCGTATTTGTACATATTACTTACATTGTACAAACAATATTCCATGTATTGTAAAGGTATCTTCTGGCAATATATTTAAGTCTAAATCTATGAAAGTAGTACATAAGAAGAAAAAACAAGAAAAGTTGTTAACATTGTTTAATCAAAATTTGCCTTTTCATCAAAATCTCTAGAAATTGAATTTTTTTTAGAAACATTTAATTATGATATTGTTTGTATTACTGAACATTGGCTGAAGGATTATCAAGTAGAATCTATAAATTTAAAAAAATATTGTTGTGGTAACTATTTTAGCCGTCAAACAATGATACATGGTGGTAGCCTAATTTTAGTTAACAATTCAGTGAAATATAAAGAAAGACAAGATATTACATTATTGTCAATAGAGCACACAATAGAGTTGTCCTGTGTTGAGCTGGATAAGCATATTGTAGTCTGTGTTTATAGACCTCCTATGTTACAAAATTTTAATAGTTTTAGCTCCGTAATGGAAGATATACTGCACAAAACGTGTTCTAGTAGTAAATGTACCATAATATGTGGCGATTTTAAAGTTGATTTCTTGGAAAATAACTCTATTTGTACTAACTTATTAAGTCTCTTCAAATCTTTTGATTTATCTAATGTTTTCCTTGAGCCCACCCGTGTAACATCCTCCACGGCAAGATGTATAGATAATATTTTTTGTAACTGTGATTATTTACATAAAGATGTTGTTAATAAATTATCATCTGATCACAGTGGGCTGACAGTCACCTTTAACACCATCACAACTGTGCAAAAAAGAACTGTGAAATTATGTTTAGACAGATCTCAAATAAAAAAATTGAGTCATTAAATCATAATTTAAAAAATGATTTATGCGGTCAAATGCGTGATAGTGAACACCCGAGTGAGATTTACGCCAACCTATTGTCAATTATTAAAACTCAATTTGATAAATTATTCCCTGTAAAACGCAAAAACATTAAATGTAAGTTGGTATTCTGTGACTGGGCTACACCAGGTATACGCATAAGTAGGGAAAGGTTATTTGAGCTTTACGGTATGAAACCATTTAATCATAGTGAGGCTTTTCACATTTATGTCTCCAAATATTCGAAAACGTTTAAATTAGTTTGCAAGCAGGCTAAAGCACTTTACATTACTAATAAAATTAAGACTGCAGAAAATAAAATAAAAACTACCTGGAATATAATTAATAACGAGACAGGTAGAAATAAATCCCGTAATGCTGAATTTAATCTAAATAATGAATGGACAAATCAACTCAAATTTGAAAGTTGCCCAGGAATTTGAAAGTTTCTTTAAAAATATTCCGATTAAAACTACGGAAGCATTGAAATCATCTCCGACTCTTTCCGTCGAACTTCTTTAAAGTAATATCAAGGAGTGCCTTTCTGAGTTTCGATTTCAATCCACAAACCCCCAAGCAGTAATTAAAGCGTTCAAAGAGATCAAAGTTAAGTCTACTGAAGATCTCTGGGGAATGTCTGTTAGGGTGTGTAGGTCTTTTATAGAGACTATAGCGCCTCATTTAGCTTTCATTTTTAATAAAAGTGTAGATCACGGAGTTTTCCCGGATTTAATGAAACATAGTAAAGTGGTTCCATTGTTTAAATCCGGTGATAGTGCAGAACCCAATAACTATAGGCCGGTCTCTATTTTACCAGCGCTCAGCAAAGTGTTTGAAAGGCTGATGCTTTCTCAGATGTTGCGTCACTTTAACATGAATTCTATCTTTCATGATCAACAATACGGATTCACCAAAGGTCGCTGCACTACTGACGCGGGAGTAGCTCTAATTAAGCGGGTGTTCGCCTCTTGGGAAGAAGCACGGGATGCCATCGGCATATTTTGTGATCTATTGAAGGCATTCGACTGTGTTGAACATGAGACGCTATTGCTGAAGCTGAAACACTATGGCATTCGGGGGACGTCGCTAAATCTGTTGAAATCATACCTTCAGGATAGGCAACTTAAAGTACAAGTAAATAAAGTAAATTCACAGGGTGCTAGCATATCTATGGGTGTACCGCAGGGCTCGATACTAGGTCCATTCTTATTTTTAGCGTACATAAATGACTTGCCCCATTTATTTAAAAATGAACCGCAGATGGTATTATTTGCTGATGACACTTCATTAGTTTTTAAAATTAATAGACGGACAAATAGTTATGACGACGTAAATAATGCCCTAATGCAAGTTCAAAATTGGTTTACATTAAATAACTTAGTACTAAACAATAAAAAGACAAAATGTATTAGATTTGTTTTGCCAAATGTTAAAAGCAACGAATGTGACATATTATTGAATGGTGAGAAATTAGAGTTTGTAAAAGAGACAACTTTCCTGGGAATTACTGTAGACGACAAATTGCAATGGGGTCCTCACATTACATCATTAGCGGGACGATTGAGCTCTGCAGCTTATGCTGTCTGGAAGATACGACAGTTAACTGACATTGACACGGCAAGACTGGTGTATTTCAGTTACTTTCATAGCATTATGTCGTATGGCATTTTGCTGTGGGGACACGCTGCTGCCATTGAATCTATTTTTATCTTACAAAAGCGCGCCGTCAGAGCTATCTACAATCTAGGTCGTCGCGAATCTCTCAGAGAAAGGTTTAAGGAGATCAACATTATGACCGTTCCATGTCAATTTATCTATGAAAACATCATGTATGTTAGGAAAAACCTACAGTTATTTGGTAAAGTGTCTGACAGACACCACTATCAAACTAGACATGGGAATAGATTAAGTCAGCCAATTTCGAGATTAGCGAAAGTAAGTAAATCGTTCATGGGATTCTGTGTTAAATGTTATAATAAGATACCAGGCGATGTACAACAACTAAATGAATCCAAATTTAAATTATGTATAAAGAAAACTTTATGTAGACAAGCATATTACAAACTTAATGAATATATAGAGGATAAAAATGCTTGGATGCAGGCTAGTCCGGCTCCACAGGATAACTAAAAACACTGTTGTTTTAATGAAATCGTAAATAATACAGCCATATTGCTAAATTGTATATTTTTTAACTTATATAACCAATGTAAATGTGAGAGCCCTGTAATTAACTTAATATTAAATTAGATTAGTAGAATTCATTTGTGTCAGCTTGGAGTTGTCATGCTCACTCAAAGGTCTCATTGGCGGTGGCGCGTGCAGTGGATCGCTCGATTCCCTACATTATGGTTGAGTTGGGCGGTGCTGGTGTACGTGTCATGTTCGTGAACGGGCGCCGTCAACTGGGACTGGTCAGCTCCAGACTGTATTATTGTTCTTAAGGTTATTTTCTTTCTTGATCACTTTGACTGGATTTTGGTGTTACATTGTTCTCGCACAATCCAAACAGCAAAACTATGTAACTAGTAAATTGTATTGTGAACCTGATTGAAAAAGGAAAACCTATGGAGTTTCTTGCTCGTTCTTCTCAATAGGAATCTACACCTTGGAATGAGCAAATAGCTTCACTTTTAATATTAATTTTATTTTGACGTTCAAAAGTGCCATTCTGGCCTAATTGAAATAAATGATTTTGACTTTGACTTTGAATAGCTAAAATAACTCTCTCTACTCAAACTGAGTTCTCGTAGGAATAGGTTTGTATATATTATCTAAAATAAGGGAGTCGAATCATGAACAGAGATTGTAGTTACGATTGCAAACACAACATCAATTAAGTCCCGATAATCGCATTAATTTGTCGCCACCTCCAAGCGGTAAGCAAAGCTCGACACTATCAGTAATTGGTTGGGGAGTAGGAAGTAACCCGACCTTCACCTAGCGTCTAAGACACGCTAAGATAAATTAAACGCAGCTCAAGAGCGAAACTTGTAATACGTGTCTAGACATAAAGGTAGTTTGAGCCTTACATACGTTCCATACTTAAATCACGTAGGACAGTTGCCGCGTGAAATATCGCGTCGCATCGTAAGACTAACGGGATAAGAGTAACATAAATATTGGTTAAGACGAGGTTTAAGGTGTAACTTTTAACCACCACTAAACCTAGAGTTACACCGTGCGGTTAGCTAAATGGATAAAAAGGTCTTGTTTCATGGACGCAAGTTTATAAAGAAAAGCCTTAGATTGCGCTAACAAAGAGCAGAGTCAAATATCCCAACCGATCACTCGTTTGGTTAGCTCACAATAGATATTTGATATTCTAGTCAAACGAAAGCTCTCAGAAATCTAATTATAGCCAGGTTTTAAGTTCAATTTACAAAATAAGGTGACCCTTTGTAAACTTTTGTAGAAATGTATTTCTAGGATTCGATATTTAAGTGCGAAGTCATAAAATTGAACAAATATGATTCCGGTGATTTATGGCGCTCCTGTTCCAATTCAATTGACCACTGTTGATTTAACGCAAGCGACGTGTAAACACAATCAGGACTTGCATTTTATGTCATCAATTTAAATGACACACACTCATAAATCAAATACTTTTTACACATACAAACATCTTCTACAATATGAATACTTTTGAAATGCAGGGCATTGTGCGAACAATGGAATGCTCCAATTGAGCACTTATAAAATGTGGCCTCTTTAGATAATGTAAAGTTTTATTAAGCTAAAAGCGGTCGCTGGGAAGGGACCGGAGAGACTTCCGTCTGTCAACGTCAGAGGCAACGAATTCGGAAATCATGTGCCGTATTGGCCGTATCTCCTACGAAAATTTCAAGGAAGCAGCGGCCACGAGATAATGTACGTTTATACATGGTTTATACGCACTTGTGATGTCTGGTGTAACAAGAGTAGGACCATCAGACAACCTTAAGCTTTGTTTCAACTAGGTACATATTTGTTGTATAAAAATCAAGAGCATTGGTTGTTTATTACAGATTATATTCTAATAAATGAAACACAGACACCTTGAAAAATACAGAAAGGACAACCATTCACCTTAGGCTTAGAAGACGAATTCAAAAAACAAAATAAGCGATATCACCCCGGTTTACGGAACTGTGATAATAAAATGCACGAACGTTGCCATCAAGTTTAGAAATTAATGTTTTAAATATTATTACTTATAGGATTGGACAACAAGTAAAAAAATTGGTTTAGAATAGAGGATTTCTACAATGATATCTGGATGAATTTTTGATAAAGAAAAGGATTAATTAATTTCTAACAATCGATAATCGATTATTTATTTGTTCATTGTCTCTTTCGAAATATTCGGCCCAGCGGCATATTATTTTTTGAGAAATTAAGTTTTCTCGTCTTCTAACAAAATGCACAATCAATCTAAAATTCTCGATGGATCCAGGGAGGACCGATCACTTATAATCGAATCTATGTAACAGCAACGTAATCCGCTTAGTGAATGCAGGCTATTGAAATAAGTTTCGCTACTAAAGCTGGACAATGGATAGGGAATTAAGCCTGTAGGACGACCAAATTGGCCAGGAATTGTATCCTTAAACGAGATATTGATGTAGGTTATTTCGGCTTATACTAAGAGGTGACCGTTGCCCCTTTACACATGCAATCTATGGTTGAGACGTTTCAATAAGGATTTATTATTAAAAAAAACCAGAATCTGTTCAGATTCACAAAAATATAAGAATCCATCGGTTATTCAAAAATGATATTGAAATCTACATCCCAGTCATCAAGGATCACTTGTCGTAACCAATAAAAATCTTAAAAAGATGAACATTAACTTGATCCGATTACACAGCTAAACAAACGTGAAAGAGCAGTAGAAAGCCGGTATCACTTTATGGACAAAAGTCGGCGTAAGCGCTTTACCGCCGGTGCACACCTTAGGGACGTCGACGTTTGTTCCGCAGTGAGAAACTCCACTACACATCTCGACACAATGTGAATTTGTGTATGTTTCAACGCTCAGTGAACTGGACAAAGACCGCAGTTTGGGAGCATATTTGGCTTTAGACCATGGATCATATTTTTCAAGTCGTTTCTCTAACTTTAAACAATGGCGGGCCAATATGTTGTACAATATCTAAGTTGACTATGTTCAAACCATCGTGACATGCGTCTTCCAATTTAATGAAATTCCTACCATATTCTACCATACCTATACAAGAAAGATTCTGCACACATCATGAATGATGTTCTGAAGTATTAAATTTGAAGACTTTGTACTCGTAAAAACTTTCGGTCAAACTGAGTAAATCACGGTTAGTTAGTTCATTACAATTATTACCTTAAATTGTCTTTATTGTGGGCCACCTGTGGGCAATTTCTTGCATGGTTTCATTAAAGACAAACTTTTCTACCTGTGACACACGTCGTTATTGAAGTTCTGTTATTCATGCTTGCACACCATTAGTAATAAGAGGCAATAGAGGATGTAGAAACGAAGTAAAGAACTACTAGTACGTTACGTAATCTTATTCACGCTGCTACTATTACGCACGGCCACTGGGAGCTGGAATACGTCACAAAGCGCAGCGCCACCTACGTTTTTGTGATGTGCTGCTATTTTCAACTCCGACAATACAGGCTTTTCTGAATATTACTAACCACGTCTCCACAGAACTCTTGCGAACCTATGAGTCAATAAAAATATAATATGATATCTAGACAAGTGAGTGGTGGTGCGATCCAATCAGCCAATGCTGTTACTAGTCAATTATGGGAACTGTGCTTTGAGGTCTTCGACTGGAATTAAAGCTGCAGTAAAAACGAAAGTAAGAAACATCCGTTTGGAAATAAGGTCGAGACACAGGTTTCGGCTGGAGCCTTACCCAGGCGATGCCCTCGCCCCGCGCGCGAGGGGGCACCGAATCGACCGGGCTTCTTGGCAAGAGGCCAGGACGAGAGGTCGGGGACAACAGCGCCACTTTCAATTTGAGAACGACTACACCAGGCACGGCCAATGCGACTCACCTTATCATTTTTTCATTAAATATGAAGCAAATGTCCTATTTTAACACTAACACTAAAGCAGCAAGAACAATGTTCGTACCTTCAAAATTAGTGAGCAAGTTTAACAATCTATCTTCTACGTACTGTCATTTTATATCCTTAAACTAAAGACTCATATAAAACTAGTAACTAGAGCAATTACGCTTTGACCCAAAGGAAAGTTGTCTCGAAAGTCTAACTGTATGTAGGGTAGAGACTGAGCAGGATAATATAGGAAAAATCTCGTTTTATATTCAGCTCAGCGTCGTAAAGTTAAAGGTAACATTCACGTAAGGTGATGTGTATTGTGTAGGTGTATACAACATAGTCATTGAAGATGAACGTGTAGTTTTCTTATGCCAGTAGTAGATATGCAAACTAGAGAAGGCCTCGCGTGACCGTCCGGAATTGGATTTTCGCAAAAGAACAAGGCTAGACTATGCAGTTGTAGTCATTATTTTAGCAGTATTCTTCAACCAACAAACTTTAAAATCGATGTTTGATACAGACAAATCTAACTGGAATAATGATTTACGTTGCTATAAAAATCGTAAGGTACTGCCTATCAAGTACCTACTACCTAAAATGGTTTAGTAGAACAGAGCTCAGACGAGGCCGGACTATTGGAGACCTATAACCAGTGGTGGACGGAAAAAAGCTGATCAAAGTAAATCGGCTGAAGCTGATGAAATTGAATATAGCCGTAGGATAAACAAAAAGAGATTAAACGTCTGCTAACTCCTTGTGGACTAGAGTTAGCAATATTTTAACTTAATAATTATTAATTAGTTGAATCAGCCATAATATGTTAGTTTTATTCAATGATAACATATTATTGATTCTTTAAAAACATCAGTCATACGTCACATAAATACATGGTATACTGATGCATAGCAAATAGATTGATTCCAGATTACGGATTGCCAAACTCGAGAACATGTTGTGGGCACAATGTCACCGGAAATTGTGGTTCGTGGCCGGTACACCAGAATGTTTGCCAGCTTGTGGCGGGTATTCCAGGTGTGGCAGGAATACTTGACTTGTGTATTGACAACATTGCCATGTTTGTGGTGTGGCGATCATGCAAATACTAAGTATTTGAGCGACAGTCCACATTTCACTGCAAGATCTGAGAATATTCAATATAGATACAGTATTGCATGTAGATCAGATGTTGCTATTTAGAAAATGTAAAATGTACCCATCTTTGACACCCCGGGGACGAGTTCCGTAGAAAATAGAATCGTTTCGTAGGATATTCATGACAATCGCACACAGTTAGAACTTTTGGAAGAAGCCTGACCTTTAGGCCTTTGCTTCTTTGCTACTGAATAATATGTGTTAAGATCGTAAGCTGCTATATTTTGCTTCCTTAAGAAAAAAATATGGTTTCAAAATGAAATGTTGCATGTTGTAAACAGCTTTCATATTCTATTATGTATTATGTACCCGCGAAGACATATTTACGATCAGGTAAAAAGAATTTCCAAGCATCAAAAGTGCCTGCCAGCCTGGCAGGAACAATAAATCTTACGAAAAATACGTTGTCAATACAAGAAAATACCAGATTTATGAATATGCTCATAATATGTTTTTACGAAGATTTCGAAGAAAAAATATTTATATAGAGGTAATAAAGCAAATGTCAAAGGCAAAATACTCACTCGGTAGTATTCCTTTGAGGCACGACCTTCAAGGTTCTTTCACTTCACACGTGAGGAAGTTTCTATGATATAAACATTCATTGAGATTTATATTATTAGTACACAAACGATACGTTTCGATCACAACCATTATCGACACATCAGGACCAATCTCTGTACATTCACATTATTTATTTATTTCGAAAATTTACACATGAGAATAGCTTAACGTTTTACTTCATTTGTTTTATCTTTGTACGATTACGCGTGCGCTAACGCCGCCAATGACTAACGCTCGAAGTGCTCGATCTGCAAAACCAGTTAATTAAAATTCATAATAACGTCCCGAATTGAAATAGCGATAGCTATACAGTAGAATCAAAATCAACCAAAGTAAATAATCAACTGCGCGCTATATTATATTGTTGTATTGAAGGTTCATTTGAAGGTTCAGTTTAACACTTGGTGGTTTTAAAAAGTCAGAGTTAATAATAATATTTTTCTATTTCTAAGTATTTTGGAAACCAACAACCTTATTTTTTCCTCTAAAACACGTGGTCTATACTAAGATTTTTCCTGTTATTAGTTAACAAACATACAAATTGACATATGCATCCTTATTACACCAGGTTTATCCAAAAGGAAAATATTATCATGGAACTTGTTGACAGTCTATTATTTTTATTAGACGAGTGTTCAATGGAGTGAACTAAACAGACCACAAAAAGTCCTGTCAAAGACAAGCGGCCGTCGTCTGCTGTCGTCGATTGTGAAAGCATCGCTGTGTACCGAGAATGTAACGTAAATAAAAACCTGAAATAAAAAACATTTTCATCGCTGTTAATTGATAGTACCAGGATGACCGAGCTTTCCTCGGTGTTTGTTTTAGTACACCGTTGTTAGGAAACAATATAAAAGAAATAATAAACAAAAAATGAAAAATAAAATAGAACAAAAAAGGTAACGAACAATTTTTGTCCTTATACAAAAATTCAAGCTCCAATTGCAATTTTTTAGGTACACATATTACAAGAATAAATTGCTCATTTGAAAGGTTTAACTCATTTTTAGTGCGGTATAATCTAGTATATGTCAACTACAATTTATTTAGTCACGTCTTTCAAATGAAAAGACGGAATAGTGTGTCTCTGTGTTCTCCAGTTTATAAAGCAATCATTTACCTATATGTATTAAAAAGATAATGAAATAAAATATGTCGGATAAATACTTTAAGTAAATAAAGAAATACGTAGTAAGGAATGCGATTGTATAACAAGTATTATCTATTTAGGTACAGTGAAGTAATAATTGGATTTAGAGTCAATTGTAGGTTTAACTTTATACCACGGCAGTATGCAAGCCAGTCAGCATATCCTTCAAAGGATTTGTTAGGCAGTGATATACAATAAAAAAGGTGGATGTCACAAAAAAAAATTTGAAAACATTTCAAAACGCGTACAATACTCTTTTTCTAAAATTCTTTTCCTTAGTTTTTGGCCATAAAAATAATGAGATAGGTACACAAGTCCCGAATATTTTAACTTTTATCATAAAAAGAAATCCTTTGCTTTGAGTTAAAAAAAACTATGCGTCTAATTTCAGGAATTCAGAAAATTTACTTTGTGGTTGTAAAGAGAGCTTGAAGTTTTGTATACGAAAATTGTTTGTTAAGTAATATTCGCAAAAGAAAGGAGTGGAAAAGTTTTTAAAGGCAGGTATATTAATCTACCTACAACCTTTCAGAGCTATACGCATACTTTTTTTTAAGTGGGGAGAATCATCGAATGACTGGTCCGCCTGGGTGAGGCGGGAGGGAGTGTCATACTCTTACTGACTAAAAACCACCCCGTTATTACTTCTTCCACCGCACTTCGAGCCGGAGCTCCGATAACCCGTTAGGTTCTCCGCGGCTCCGTATAGCTATATACGTGTATACGTGTACTGGGAATGTAATTCCTGTGTACTAAATATGTTTAATACGAGCACAGCAATTAGAACTAACTAAATATGTATATTAAGTTGAATTAACGCTAAAGAAAACTTCAAAGCTTTGTAATATCAACTGAATTAAAAAAAATATATAGTTCCGTCAGCTATGAACACTGAGCTATTTTAATCGACTTTATTAAATAAATAAAAAAACAAATCTCAGTTCAAAATGCAATTTTAATTTGGGCAAACGTGGTTTGATAGAAACACACAATGGTTTATGTTTCAATGGTATTACAACGGGGCAAAAAATCAGGCTCCTGTTAATAGAATTGTTTGAACCATCAAGTCGCAAAAAGTTTTAAATAAGAGTACGGTACTCAATTACGGTTTGATTATTCGATGAAGCCAAAGTTATACAACACTGGTTGTATTTAATTTTACCTCGAACCTGGTGCTCCGGCACATTATACTGTTCTGTTGTTCATTATTATTTAGACAAAATTAAATGTTGTCAAACAATGTTCTCAATTACCTAAGTATTTAGTTTAGCTCTAAGTCTAATATAACATAACATAAAATCATGCCTTTTATCCCCGAAGGGGTAGGCAGAGGTTTACATTATATTACTGTTGTATGTAACACCCACTTTTCACTATTTATGTTACGAGTCCCATGTAATAGGGGGTGAGCCTATTGCCATATACCGGGCACAATTCAAAACTCTGTGCTACTACCTACTGAGATTTTTTTAAAACCCTGTAATACTTTCCCCGACCGGGAATCAAACCCTAAGTAACGTAACGTAAACGCATACGAGTATCGTAGTAAGCGAATTCTAATAAGATTAGCGACTCAGCTACTGTTCAACATCGCCGCATCGTGTTCATTATAGCCAGTCAATATGTGTACGTATTTAAAATGTTATTTTAAAACCGGTCGGCTTTTCGCACGACGCAAATTGCGTTGTAACAAGAACAGAATTTAAATTTTGTTACAAAGTCGACTGTAAATACTTTAGAACAAAGATGAATATTGAATGAATCCAACATGATACGTTCTAGAACTAGTAATGCATGGAATCGATCTAACTAAATGACAGTAAATAACGAAAAATAAAACCCTTGCTACTATAGGAATTACATTAATTGAATCAAGAAGAAATACTGTGTGTTCCATTTAGTGTAGTGTGAAGCAGTATGGGTATTGGTACGTTTTATTAGGTCGGTGAACGCACAACCCGCTGTAATTGCCCTATAATCCGATCAATGTTGCACGATGCAGCGATGTGCAGTTTAGTCGCGAGAATTAAATTGCTTAGTTGTTATTTAGTTTAGCCTTTCTGTTACAATTACATTAAAGGTATTTCAACTAGATAAAGAAGGATTAATTAAAAACATATTCCTACGGGGTCTTTGTAGCCTAGTAGGTATAGGTAAGATACCTACTAATTCAGTGCAGATCAAAACTGTGAATTCACTCAAAACTAGACGCGGGCTTACAAAGTAAATAGTACGCCATGGTCGTTGGTACGAGTAGAAGCGTAGGTAGGTTGAGTGAAACGATCGTGTTCTACTTTGGCCTAATGAAAATCGGAAGTGACGTCGCTTAGTCCTCCTCTGGCTCCGTCTTATTTACTAGCGTAATAGCGCTAGACATTGCAGACTGCGGCGCAACAGGCCGTGTGTCGTGTGGGTAGCAAACGAGAATCCATTTCATTAATTAATATCAAATAATCAACTAAAAACCTTTATATAACCAGGCAGATACAAACGACTCAAACAGTCCGCTAACTTTTAAGTTTTTACAAATTAAATACCTTTGCATAATTTAGCACCTACTTCGCAGAAATACAGAAAATGAACAAACCAAGAGGGTACTTCGCTCAGTCTTGGAGTGATCATTTCTTTAATAGAAAAGTTATATATAAAAAGACCTTTATGAATAATGAGTGATTCTTACTTACCCGAGTAGGGCGGTCTCTTCAGCACTGATAGGCATTTTCAGAAGCGGCTTTTCTGGATCTTCAAAGGTATTTCTGAAATAGTGCAGGGTATGTAGCATACGACATATGGGCCATGAAGTGTTACAATTAATTGTAGGCACATATCTAGAATGTATAACTAAAGAATGAGTCTATAAATGGTTTAGATGTGGTTTAGGAGTTAAGAAGTATTTTGACTGATATCTAACTCAAATTATAATGCACCACACCAAATGAATTGTTCTTTCTGTATAGCGGAAAAGGGCACAGTAAATAACACTCGCTATTTGATTTAGCGACACTAAAATTCCTATTAGGTTGTGAAGATCTTTGGGATTCAAATTTGAATTACTTAAATGTCTCAATGGATCGAAGACTAGTCTATCCCGCAACCCATTTACCATTTTGACCTACTTATCCGATGCGATGGGTAATCACCAAGTCAAGACCATTTTACAGAGAGATGGAAATCGTAAGTAGTTACCAATGTAACAGGAAGGTCTCAAATAACGACTGGGGTCTCTGACCAAGGCCGCGATGCGATGGCGTAAAAATAATGTAACTAGGTACATGTTACAGATGGGCCGGGCCGGCATTATAAAAAATATAGTCTGGTCAGCACATGGAACTTTGGGCTGACCTCTCATGTTATCGCACTTGTACCTTAGAACAACAAGTTTTACCAGATGTAGACAGACTAAACTGTCTATGCACAGTAAACGTGCAACGCTTGGAAAACTACACTTACATTTGTTGAGCCCATTCGGGTTGATCGACATAGACAAATTCTGAGGAATTTGCCATATCTCTCGCTATCTATTTACTCTAATACTAACACCATGAATACGGACTGGCTGCTTTGTGTGCGTACTACGGAAGTACTACGACAACCAAATGACGGTGTAAGAGAGGCTTATCTAACGCGGCGTCAGCTGCGGTGGGTCAGCCACGTTTCCCGGATGTCTGACGATTCAATCTGCTTCTAAACGGAATTGCAGGATGGTAATCAAAAACAAAGTGGTCCCCTCTTGTACTTCAAAGATGTGCTTAAGCGCCATATGAAACGGGAAGCCCTAAAAATGAGCTATATTACCTGCTAATTGGTCATTATGCTTACAGAATGTGACCACTAAGGTGATCGAGTTGGAAAATCAACGTGAGGGAGAAAGAGAAGCGTGATAGACTTAAGACTCGACCATACGAAGAGGTCCAAATTTAAATAAGTAAGATAACGTTGGAGGATTATGTGGATGCGTATTCAATGCAGAAAATAGCTACGTCAATCACCTGAGAATATAACGACCGGGTTCTCGATAGGCCCAGTCAAGTTGCTTGGGCCGAAATCGACCAGGATAATATGTTTTCCTGCTAAAAGACACTTCTTCCAAATTCAAACGTACACGGAAATGTACAATTATTATGATTGTTTAAAACATTCCCGGATGGTAATCGCCGCGATTCGAACTCTAGTTCATCGAGAACATATTTGAGTTTCGAAATTGTCAGTACAGTAACAATAGGCGTTAGGAATTATTGTACTAAATATTTGGCTTCGTCGCCGTTTGTACCAAAGAAATATGGATTATAAATAGTGTACATCGAATGTACTAGCAGACGTCAAGATGTGAAGCTACCTGAAACTGTTCACTTTTTTCAATAACTTTGTTTTAAAATCTTTGGACTACATGGATGTGTTACCTACCCCACATTAAATATGATACTCCTGTATACCACAAAATGTAGTAACATGTGTAATGTTACATTACATTCCACATGACATGTTATTTCCAGACTGATTTAATTTACTTAAATATACTGAAATAATGTAGGTTTTTGCCTAGAAATAATTTTTTCAAGATATGTGCCTTACATATTCATGGATATGATAATGTTTTGTGGATCTATGTATACATGTAAAGTAATGAAGGGTCTTCATCTTTTACTAAATTAATGTAATAAGTACAAGAAAAAAAATGGGACAGTTATTTGATTTTATACTTACTTACTACTTTTCTTTGTACCCACTTACAACTACTGTTTCTTTAAAATGAAAATATAAAAAAGATTACTACAAGAATTATCTATTTGTACCTACAAATGCAAGAAATTAAAAAGTTCAGTGTGAACAAAGTGATAATAAAAAATGTGACAAGCATATAAAGCACATGCAAAGGGCAGAGTACTCACTCCGTCAACACCTCAGTCATATCAGATACACAATCATCAAAATAGGAGTCTAATTTCTTCTTAGCTGCCCCTCCAAGGCGAAGGATTTTCTGAACATTATTCTTTTTGTTGGGCACTGTGGTACCCCGGTATACTTCACCGAGGCAAATGTAAGAGCCACCATTCAGCAAACCCCGCTGCTGATGCATGCCAACTTAACATTAACAAAAAATAAAAAAGAAACTTTAAAAAAGCAAGAAATCATATCATGCCATTAAAAGCCTGCACCCAGTCACATTGGCAAATAAGAATAGTTTCAACAGTTGCACTTTCTTCCAAACTAAATAGTTTGCTGTGAACTTTATTGCCTAGTTACGTGAACAGTTGAGTTGCGGAAAATAAGTAGTGACCTAACAGTAAACTATTAAAGAGTTTCCAACTATAAATTAACTTACCTTCTTGAAACAGGACCTCGTTTAAGTAATAATTTATGGGTTTCGAGTAGTGGCCGCAAACAGCAAAGTCGCGCACCTGTTCGCACTGACCACCGTTGTAGCGTAACGCCGACAACTGAATAGTTGGAAATGTGCTGGCTGCAACCTCACATTTAGTACTAGCTGTAGCAGTCGTAGCTCACTTCGCAACGTACTGGAAGCGCATGCGTATATAAATACGTCAATTATTTAATTTAAAACCCGGGAAATTATAATACTTTCATCAGTCTATAGAAGAAACATCTACTTTGAATATAATATGAGTAATGAATAAGGTATTTGAAACGCAGTCCCATAGAACAAAAATACATACGTTGGTTCACAACTTACATTGTATAGTTCCTTACAATCTACCCCACAAGGCAATGAAAATTGAATAAGAATTCTTCGAAAACAAAACAACCTCTGTTTTATTTAAATAATAAATCCACAAGTTAGTTTTAAATTTTGACCTACTCTATTAATTTCTGACTTTGATCATAGCCTTTTTAGCCAATAAGTCGTAATAATAGATTTAGTCTACAAAAGTTAAATTTCAATGTCATATTAGTTACAAAAAGAGGTCAGAAAATTATTAATATCCAATACACTTTATTTTCAGTAGTATTAGAAGAGTTGAAGTAAAATAAATAAAGTTTATCAGCTTCAAACCGATCAAATTCAACAAATTTATTATCATCTTTCAAAACAAGTTGTAAACATTTAATCCTCACGACATCTGTATTTCTGTACGCAAATATTGTCTGCTACGTTACTGTATCGGGAATACATTCAGAATCCAAATTGCACAAACAGTCTCACAATACAGTGTGGTAGATGTCGCTGAAAGGATCTAAAAATAATAACGACCAGAATTAATAACCTTTACACTAATATTTAGTCCAAAATATCTGGAATGATTTTGATTATTAAAAGGAACCCTATCAAACAAATAAAGTGGATCCTATTCTAAATTTCTGGTTAAAATTGGTATACATTATTATCTGGTAACACTAAAACCGCGCCATCTATTTCTGATTTCTGGTACTACTACTTCATTAGGTTTAAAAATAGTACGGTAGATGCCACTAGAGATGGCTTTTTTTTTTTAAGGGGGGAATATCATCGAATGACTGCTCCCGCCTGGGTGAGGCGGGAGGGAGTGTGAGACTCTTACTGACTAAAAACCACCCCGTTCCTTCTCCTGCACGTCGAGCCGGAGCCCCGGTTACCCGTTAGGTTCTCTAGTGATGGCTAGTCACTTTCAAACATCTGGACTATCCTCTGTAAATAAACAAACAGGTGATCTTCTGGGACAATAAAATAAGCCTTATAAAATTGTGTAAGTATTATAATAAGAAGAAAATTCAAAATGATAATAACGCCAACATAAAAAGTAGGTACCATAATGTTACATATTTATAGTTGAGATTTGTTTTGGTATTCTATCCGTGGCATGTGTGGACCGGACCATGCATGGACACACATTAAAATAAAAATTGAGAAAAAAAATGTCCTTGTATAAAAATAATGCATCTTAACGGTTCTTTAACAATTTTAATCACAGGCAAAAAGTTTTACTTTGGTAGCTCAGCTCTCTAGGTTGTCGCGTTCCGCGCGCGCGCTAAACGGAGTTCCCTGACGTCCACAGATGAATGACCTGCCTGATCCGGAGCAGCGGACAACCTAATGGGTTACCGGGGCTCCGGCTCGGACAAAGAGTAGATGATAGGGTGTTTTTTAATCAGTCAGTTCTGACTCTCCCGCTCCCGCACCCTAATAATTTCATAAAATTGATAAATTAATACGTACCCAAGTTATTACAAAACTACAAGAAAGTGCAATACTTATCTACTATAAAACATACATACATACATAACTTCACGCCTGTCTCCCAAGGGGTAGGCAGAGACTAAGCGAAAGAGGTATGTAAGAATCGTAGTAATTGGCGTTCCTTAGTCTCTTCCTACTATAAAAACAATCAAGATATCTTTGTAGTTAATTAATATCTATTATTTTCACTTGCTTTCGTTTAAAAAGAATATCATACTGTTAGGTACAAATATCGGCACAAGTTTTACAACGATCAAGTTTAGGGTTGCGCTAAGTGTCGAAGTTGTAGGTACTCACAAGCCGTGTACGGGTACGATGGTGGCACAATACTCTCGACAGGAACATGACGGGGCATCGATCCTAGATCCGCTCCTGTACACTGCAACGCAACGCGCCTCGTGTTCTAATGTCACATCACTTATCACTGGCAGGTTCTCATCAACTACGAAACCAATATTGTCCATGTTTACTAACACAAAAATGAAAGTCCTTGAAAATGTTATTAAATTGCAAAGGCTTATTGAAGAAAATTCTTCTAGTAGTGTTCACTTTGTAGTTTATTTAATGCTATTTAAAATTGCCTTATTTGCATCATATGTGCTGATGGCAGAGTACATGAATGATACGTTA
The DNA here is from genome assembly GCA_038387885.1 of Spodoptera picta. Classification (NCBI taxonomy): domain Eukaryota; kingdom Metazoa; phylum Arthropoda; class Insecta; order Lepidoptera; family Noctuidae; genus Spodoptera; species Spodoptera picta. The sequence continues at coordinate 2,970,270 of JAZHFQ010000105.1, forward strand.
GCAACTGAAAAATGCCGTTGACGATCACGTGTTTTATATAGACTTGCATTGTTAATCCAGCATTTTGCAGTCATGTGGAAAATTCTCCGTTCTCGATAATGCCTATTATACGCTCTGACAATATAAGTAGGTACCTACTTATTAGTTACATCGAGGTTACACTAAACACAAAGGACTGGCTTACCGAAGCAGAATCAATATGAAATTTTATTTGGTCGTTTTTATAGGTAGATACTTCATCACTAATTTTACATAATGTCACGTGTTATGTAGGTTAACTTAACCTATATTGTATTTCGCATTTTGAGTAGCTGCACTGTGCATAACTATTAAAATATGCGTAAACCTATCGTTCCCGATACTAAAGTGCAGTCTTCATGCTGATCAAAGTAAAATAAATTGGTTCCTAATAAGGCCCCAATAACTTTTAACTTTACAAAACAGACAGACAGACATCACAGATTTCTTTTCCGGAAAGTGGCCAGCCACTTTACTGGAAAAACATTGATTAGATACTAAATTCTATTGAGTCGCAATGCAATTTGTGAAGTCTAACGAAGTTTATATCTTTGCTTAACTTAGCTTGGTTAGGTACTAGGCACAGGAAATAAAATCTTTTGCTAGATTGAAAATGGTCCTTAGACGCAAATGAAATTATAGCTTAAAGATTGCGTCTGAAGTGAAATTTAATAAAAAATTCCATTTCAGTGCCAATCACTAGTCTGTAAAACTGTTTACCATTTCAATTTTATTGGAAAGACAAATTATTCCGTTTCGAAGTGAAGGCAAATGAATATTTTATTTGTTCAAAAGTTGTACCAGAGCACTTGTGTCACACTTTCACCTAACTTTGAAGCGCACTATTACACTATGTGACATTTTTCACTAAAGTGAATCAGATAAAATCAAAGCTAATTTTTATGAAAAACGTTTACGTTTATTCGGCATAAGACATGCACGCCTGAATAAATACTAAAACAAGCTAATAGTAAGTAATAATACAGGTGCACTCAACACGGTTTTCAGTTGGCACCCCTGCAATGACGCACGGACGTGAGCAACACTTAATTGTAATCCGCATATGCCAAAACCTCATTTTAATTGCATTTGTAGACCCGACATACATAATGTAAAGGTGTAATGTAAGGTCACACTGTAACAAGCACATGTCGTGGACAACAAGCTACATGGGTTTATTTATAGTAAAATGTATGTATTTCGCATTAGCTGTAGATGCTGTTCATTGGGTCGATCCCGATTCCTGATCACGTGCTGGGCAAGCATTTCGTTACACCTCTCCGACGGGATCCGGTAAAGTGATTGAAGTTGGCTCCGCCGACGCCTCCGATAACATTTGGACGAGTTCGATAGAAGCGATAGCGTTTTAAGGCCACGAAAATCAAGAGAGATTCAAATACTAGAAAAAGTAATGACGAACTATTCCCTAAAGATTATGTTCTTAATATTGTGGCTTCGTTAGCCTGGTACTAGGTACATCTAGTACAAATAATAAATACATAAGTAATTATTGGTTCTGGGTTCAATTCTTGTACCTAAATAGAATATTTTCTTTATCATTACAATTTTAATTGTTTCACGCAATTTCAATCTCCGTTGCATTGCAAACATGTTCAGAGTTTATTTCTAGGTTTTTTTCAAACAAAATGGGTTCACAAGTCCGATGGAGCCTCAGTGGAGCACTACTACATCCCGCTTGATTTCATGTCTTGCGCCGGTGACCGTCCGATACTTGATCCAGCCCTTCGCGTCGTTTGCTCCATTTCATAAATTTGCTTCATAACTTTTCTCCTTGCCTATTTACAGAACACGTTACTCTGAAATATTGTTCATATAACATTAGTTTTGAACTCGTACATATGCCCTTTTAAAGAAGTTAACAATAACAATTGTAATAGATAGATGGCAAGGCACTATGTATTAATAATTATAGCTCATTTAAAAATGGGAGTCCACCACTGGACTACGGAACCCGTCTAAAAACGAGGATTTGCCATAGCTTCGGAGATCGGAGTTTAAAAGAACCACGTTTATTAGAGACCGATTGTCGCCTGATTTCTGTATAAGTTCCATTCCATCGTTGTCTCTTAGGATACTCGCGGTAAGAGCATGGGTGGTGACGTCACCTAATGGCTATATACATAATATTATGTACGGTACGCATGTAATTTATAATTGTGTCGTGGTGGCCCGGAGGTTAAGGCGCCCGCTGTTCATGCGAGGGTACGGTGGTGCGGGTTCGAAATTTGCCACCGGTAAGGACCAATGTGACTTTTTCCCAGTTATATGTACTTTCTAAGATTAATTAGCCACAGACAAACGGCGAAGGAAATCATCGTGACGAAACCTGGACTTACTTATAACTTCTTATTATAAGTTGGTCGCCCACACGCAATGAGCAAGCGTGGTGATTAATGCTCAAACCTTCTCCGTGTCAGAAGAGGCTTTGCTCAGCAGTTGGTATTTATAGGCTGTTGATGATGTTAGTAATTATGAATGTTATCATAGAGATCGTGATACTGCTATCAGTAGGTAGATAAGTACTGCATTTATTTAATTAGATATGCAGCCCTGGCCTGGAGGTTTAAGACAGCCGCTTCTCATGCATGAGGATGCGGGTTCGAAACCTAGCAACGCCAAGTACCAATGTGACTTTTTCCGAGTTATATGTACTTTCTAAGATTATTTAGACACCACTGACAAGCGGTGAAGGAAAACATCGTCATCCTGGGCTTATAATTTCTAAGTATAAGTTTGTAATCGCCAATCCGCATTGAGCAAGCGTGGTGATTAATGCTCAAACCTTCTCTGTGTGAGAAGAGGCTTTGCTCAGCAGTCATTAATAGGCTGTTGATGTGATGCAGGCCGGATTTTTTTACATTTACCTATTAAGAGTATTTTATTATCGTTTCGTAATTTAAGATGTACATCCTATATACATCTATATAAATAAAAATGAATTTCTGGTGGTTAGTCTCGCTAAAACTCGAAAACGGCTGAACCGATTGGGCTAATTCAGTTCTTGAATTACATGTGGAAGTCCAGGAAAGGTTTAAGGGTAAGAAACATAGAGGTATTTATAGGCGGCACGAAGTTTGCCGATTCAGTTAGCATTTATTAATTTCTTTTCTTGTTATTAAAGTTCATTCAAACTACAATTAATTAAATAACCTACATAGATTATGAATTAAATATTAATTTTCATGAACCATCCACACTAAAGTGTCTACACTCTACGACAGGGAGGCTTTTGCCCTGCAGTGAGACGACCATGGCAAAAATAAATAAATAAACTGTACGACAGTCAAGTGTCTAAGTAGGTATTAGACAGACCAATACAGCTAATACCTCGGCCAGACATCTTCATTCATATCTATATTCCATTCAAAGTTTTTACTAACAACATTTCTGTGGAAAAAATTTACAGCACATTTTTACAAATGCAAATACGAATAATATTGTGCAGTGCGTCGAAACCCATTTTTGCAGCTTAATCCTCAGCTGAGTGCAAAAAAGGAACAAAGTTTACATGACATGTTAAACTCTTTGTACATTTTTTCAATATTCGATAGGTTTTAAAATTCTGTTACTGAACCTGTGAGAGTTGGGACAACGCACTCTGGCGGTGAGTAGCGTCAATAGACATTTCAACATAACGTGACAAAACAGCGCGCGGCGCCCAATAACATGTTAATATATTTTCATTAATTACATTTTTATGAGTTTATTTTTAACCCATTCATTTAAGGTAATGTATAAAAAATAAAAATCGAACTAATTCATAAGTAGTTGGGGGATGTAAGTATTTTCTCAGCCATGATCGTTCCAGTGCAGGGCAATGAGGCAAAGACCTACCTATACTTCTATAGTAGGTTCTATAATATATAACAAATATATATTATGTAGTTACAATGTAACAATCATGGAATTTTAAAAACTAGGGAAAGTGGTACTTTCGCTTCAGACGTTCCAATGGCGTTCATAGACGTAGGTATTCTGTCAATGGATAAAGTAATCTGTCCCGAAAAAAACCATAACTATGCCGTGTTGTGCTATTGTGGCAAAATTAGAAGTAATACAAACGATATTAAAAGTGTACCATCGGTAAGGACGATTTTGTTAAATTATAAAAACCGACTTGACCTGACTGTAATAAAGTTGATTTTACATTGGTTGCACTCATTATCACATTTGAGATAGTTTTCCGCTACTCAATTAGTGATGTGTCAGTACAGATTTTATAGATGTATATAGATATCGATAAGTGTAAGAAGATTGCCTAACATACATGAGAGTTATTATATTATAAGAGGTTTATTAGATTGCATAGCTTTAAAGCAAAAATGACATTAGTAGATTTTTAATTTGCACTTTATTTACAGGTTTCCTAGAGACGACAGCATTAAGAAAATGAATAGATGCTACGGGTAGAATAGGGTAGATGACTAATTTTTATTTTAATATCCGTCTGATAGTTTATTTTAAAATATTATACTTATTTTTTATTTTATTTTTTTACAGAAACGAATACTTTCAACGGTATATTGATTTGAAATGTCACGTGACGTCAGTTCTATGTACGTAGAAATGACGTTTTAGCCCCCACTCCTAATCTTTGATTTGTTTCGTTATATCTAAGTATCATTTTATTATACAACAAAATAAAATATTACGTGTCTAATATTTTTTCATTACCTAACTGACGACTAGGTTTTTAGTTTTCATACCCTGTCATTATCCCTATTAATAGGATGCCATCTATAATTAGCTAGCAAAATAGAAGACAATTTTAATGTCAAATAAAAGATATTTATAGTATAGGGTGTTATTTATATTCATGTTGCATGTTAATTATTATTATTTGATTAAAGTTTAATAAAACTCCTAAGAAGTTTTATTTTTTTAATACAAGAGGTCGGGTGGGTATCCGTCGATATCGATAATGTAATTAAACATCCAATGTCCGAACCTAGTCGAAGAGAACAATTTATTGACTTATGACGCTATTGTCAACCTTATCATGAACGAAATAAAATGTATAATTGCTAACACTAAGAACACCGCCATCTATGACCGGGTAGCAGAATTTACTAGTCAATTAATCTAATTTGATTTATGATTGTTTAAAATATACTTTACTTTAAAATACTTTACGTTTAAAATATACTCTGCATTAATGCAAAATAAATCCTACACATATGCGACGTAAGCTGGGTTTGACTAATCAAAATATTTATTTATATGTACTGCAATGTATGATTAGGTATCCTTTTATTTGTGGAGTTTGGCGACAGTGGTTCCCGTAGTACTCGTGTAGGACGAACTTCCCGAGATTTTAAAATTCCGCGGTAACAATATTAATCCACAAGAAAGTCGTGCGTCTGGGTAAAACTTCGTTTCAATACGTAATCACAAAATACACTTGTAATATTTTACCCAACGTTACGCAAAATTCGACTCCTAGATACACATGACATCTCGACGATCTCCGGCCACCGTAAGCTCGGGCCTGCGGACGGCGAGCATGGGTGGCTCCCCGTCCGACCAGAAACAGACCCGAGCGTACGGCGCGTCGCGTTCCGCGCGCGCCTCAAAGAGCCATCAGACCACCACAGATGGGGCCCAATAAGGCCGATGCCGATTCGGAGTCGTGGAGAACCTAACGGGTAACCGGGGCTCCGGCTCGACGTGCAGGAGAAGGAACGGGGTGGTTTTTAGTCAGTAAGAGTCTGACACTCCCTTCCGCCTCACCCAGGCGGGAGCAGTCATTCGATGATTTTCTCACCTTAAAAAAAAAAAAAAAAAAAGATACACATGACAATAAAAATATCAGTTTGTCAGGACATACACTTGAAACTTGTAAAGATATTTCTTTACTAAATCTATGTACATACATTCAAACCTTAGAGTATTTCAAACTTTAATTAAAAGAGGGTCATTTTAAAATAAATAGCATTATACAAAACACACAAACAGTTTTAAAACATAGGATAGGACGAAAGAGTTATTGAACTGACAAATGGCCGCCTAATACCAATAGGTAGCTAAGTGGTACTACAGCAGTACATCGATGCCACTTAAAAATGCTTCATAAGTCTATAAGTGCAGCAAGAGCCGAGCTCAATGCTATAGTTCAAGCGTTGACACTTTGTGGATATCCCATTACCACAAACTATTTTAAGTTATCGTAATAAATGCAACGAACCGCTCATGTGGCTCAGCGTCCACTTCAAACCCCACTCATAAATCAGAATCAAATCAATATTTCACACATTGTAGTAGGAATATCTATATTTAACTTTGGTCTTGTAAAATTGTACCAAATGGGCGCATTATTAAAAACACGATAATTGCATTGCTCTGAACAGTTACATATTTTTGTGATCGGATTCATCGTAAAATTCAATTTGTTTTATGATAAGATTCCAACGAATAAGATAAAATAATTTTTACACACCGCATGTGCATTCGTTTCAAATAATTAAAACGAATACTCAATAACGGATTTCGGGAGACTATGCCATCAATATTTGAAAGTTGTGTAATCCTGCTTCATAGTTCGGTAATCAACAAAATGATGAAGCAGCGCACGAGGCATGCGTTTGTATGTTCCATTCCATTAATTCCACTCCAACATTGGTACCGATTTCAAAATTCCAATATTCGTGCCGACCGACGTAAATAACCAAATCGGATTCGAGACTCAGGTGCGTGCAGTATTCACCTTTGTGCTTCATACACGTTTGCTTCGTAGGACTTACCTGCGCTGGGCTTTCTTTGTACATTTGAAAACCCTAGAGGTATTCTCCATACGAAGTGGATTATTATAAATCAGTTTATGTTACGTCAATTAAATAATTTATTCGTGGCTTAATTAACTCCTGAACGTCAGGAGTTAATTAAGCCAGGGCGCTGTATGAGCCCTACTTATTTTTCGTAGGGTTGCTACGCGTCTTTGTCTACGTACCGTAGCGTACGTGTCCGCTACGTTCTCTCGTAGGCGCTTATAAAAGGATAGAAGTGCATTATGCAACCGCTACGTAGTTGCTACGCAATTCTACTTGTTTTTTCGCTACACAGTAGGTAAACACCAAGTTTGAAATTCGGGGGAAATGTAAGTATAAATACATGCTGTTAATTACACATTCATAATATCCATGTTTGGTAAAAAAGCTTTTAGCGCCTTACTTACGTAGTTTCACCTTTGGAATACTTCATAAAAAGCACGCGAATGTAAACGTCCACTCAACTATTAATATTTAACAATGCTTGCTCCGTCGTTTTAAAGCTCTATAAAATAGGTATATTTAAGAGCGAGAATTTTATCGTCGCTCTTGAAATGATGTTTTTAAATAAAACACAAATAAAAGTATTTCAGGGAATGACAATTGTATGGGGATGTTGTATACGAGCTACAAGTTTAAGTAATAAGAAAACATTTTTGTCTTCAACCCACTCAGTGCAACTAGTCGAAAATTCCATTCAATACAATATTCGCTTTAAAGTGTACGAAGAGGTGTTTGAAAACTTCGAAACAGGTATTATCGATTAGTGGTGCACAGAGGTATGCATTGGCACAGGTTGCCTGAGATTTAAGCTGTTCATTGTGCGATATTCAGTTAATACGGGTAGTGTGCATCAAAAGCGTGCAAATAGAAACCCTTTGAGTGACGGACACCAGCGACCCAGGCAGAGAGACGATATCAATGGTGTTAGCACCTCTCTGTCGACTGTCAATCGTTTGTACAACAAAGAGTTTTGTATGGCCGCGCGGGTGCAATAATCCCGCGTGTATTTTTCAATTCGGTGTTAAATCTATGTAGGTACCTAGTACCTACAATACAAAAGATTTCCAATATAATATTTTATTTAAATACTTAATTCCCACATAACTCGTCAAAAGATTTCCCATTACCTTTTATCGAATAATGTTTGAATAGGTTTGTATATATGTGTGCAAGAAAAATTACTTAGAATTGCAATCATGTAATGTCAAATTACTAATTAAAATATCTTTCTTTTTTATTCCACACGTACGAAGTCTAAAGTCGCAGACAAAAAATAGCAACTCGTAGCAACAAGTCAATAAACAATTCAACTTTTTAATTATAATGAAAACTTCCGATATGCAATTGGCAAATACAAAAACAATATTATGTGGTATCAGTGAGAGTCAGTTTACTCGAGTCCAGGTGGCTTACTCTTGAATCCAATTCCGATCGATCGACATTGGTATTGTGAAATTTCGTACTCTTGAGTTGCAACACTAGCGCCCATTTCATTCGTATTGCGTGGATATTTAATGAACTAAATGGTATTGAGTTTGGCTTTATATTCCGTATTCAAAATTCTTTTTAACAGCTACGATTGGGGTTGTATAGTTTTGACATTGGATGATTATAGAGATTTTATTGGATTGAAATTGCATTGACATTGAGATTGGTTTCAAGAGTAAGCACCCTGGTCGAAGTCCAGACAGAAACCGTAGCTGCGTTCATTACAAGCAAACCGAAAGGAATGAAAATGTATATGTAAAAATAAATTCAAAAACAAGTTTTTTGTTTGTCCCGTTTCGTCCTCCATATTGAATCGTTGGGGAGATCGGATCAATCTAGTGCCCCGAGATAGTGGTGCGAATTGAGAACCGTAACTATTATATTCTAGTATTTTTCAACGGACACATCGGAGTTTGTGTCCGGTTATTAGCAAGCAGTTTGTATCGCACTCGATGTGGAGTTTATAACTGTCGACGAGTGGGTCTCTATTTATCTCCGTACGGATTATGTACCTTCCTCTACGGAGGGATAGGTACTCCGTTATATGTAACCTACATTACACTCATCTGCGCATAAATGCATGTATGTCGATGTCAGAACATGAATTTAATAAACAAACAAAGTATTTTAAATTTCCGTAGCTGTACGAATTGTTTTGTAAAATCCATACTCATTTTACATTCGTCGCTGATGAAAATATCTCTATTTTTCCTTCAGAATGTGGTTATTGTATTTACATACATCGAAATGCAGCAACACTATTGAACCGATTTCAAAAAGGATTCCTTTTTTAAACGTAAGTCATTTATTTTTAAAGGTACTGTAAAATTTGGAACACAGTGCCATTGTTGAAAGAAGATTTAATTATTTTTGTAAACAACTTTTCGTAAGCATTTCGCTTATTGTGATTAAAAATAAAATAGATTTAATACTGAGGTAGTACATTTGTGCTAAACACTACTCAACTCGATTTTAGAGTGTGAAAAATAGACTCGTAGGTATTGACACGTGTCAATATCTCACGTGGGGAAGCTGCGACTGTCCGCTATTGTAATCCAATAATGTCTGTATGGCAGTCACGGTTGATATTAATTGTCAGATATCAAGCTACGGAAAAACTGAAACGTCAGTTGCAAAACAGTTAATCAAATACTCAATCCAGGATTGTGACAATCCCTCTATTACGAGAAACCTTTTGTTTGGCACCATTCAGATTTATGTATGACGATAAAAATTTAAGTTAGTGGTAGAATGTACTAAGTATGTGTCATATTATATGTTACTCGGATAGTGAAATGTCATAGAACATAGTTTGATCCTTCTCCATACTCGTTCTCAACACCATATCGTTAAGATGCGCACGCGAAATCTTTCCATGTACATTTTATGCACATTCCGTGCACCGAGGAGTTTCGGATCCACCATTGTAAAACTTTACTTACAGAACTGCAGAAATCTAACTAAATGTAACTTATAAATTAATACAATTTCCTGAACATTCTATTGTGAAACCAGTTTATAAGGTTTCGTACCGCAAGGGGGACGCTCTTTCTGTACGAAACCCTAAAAACGATTATTAAATCCTACCGCGGAACTCTATTAGTTAAACTTTGCTGTCCATCCGTCCGTCCGTCTCGCATCTTTGAAAAAGTAAAAGTTAGTCAGTTAGAGCGATTACTGAATGTGTATTTCTGTGGTTGTTGAAACCATAAATGTTATGACGAAAACAATAAATAAAATTAAAAGACTCGAATTAAAGAGCTCGCTCTTGACTCGTGTCAAATATTCTCCGTGGCTACATCATAAAGTTTTGGGTTAAACCTACGTGACTGACAGTTGTCTTCGTAGGGTTGTATATGTAATACCAAAGCGAAATGTTTTCTTTAAATAAATTCTGCAATAATAAGTTTAGTTTGCGAGGTCAAAATCAATGTGTATAAACAAATCCATAGAGGTTTATTAATTTGGCCAGTAATCTTGTATCTTGAATAATTAGACTATTAGCACTCTAATTATTCGGATAATTATCAGTTTTTAAAAAAAAAAATTAGTCATTCCATTTAATGCGCGTGAAGTCGCAAGAGCTGTGCTAGTTGTAAAATTGTTTCATTTTTCCGGCATCTTTGTGATAAAAGGAAGTCTCCTTTTAGAAGTCTCTAATCTCGTCGTGTGATTGAGTAGATGACCCGGTGTAGTAGCTGTTGATTGCCAGGATAAAGTATTGGTACTCGAACATGATAAATAAAGTTACGTGTGCAATTTCAATACCAAATAAGTACCTACGTGTGTAGGATCTCAGACTGCCTTCTTCTTGACAGATTTCCGTTTATTTTTTTACCATAATAATATAATATCTATGTAGGTCATGTTGTATCAAATTAATAAACCACGGACAAGAAAATTTACATATATTTTACGAATTTTATAACAACTGAATGCCCCAGTATCTACGTACCTGCCTGTCTATCTGAAGACGAATTAGGGTCATCTCCAGCTCCCCAAACATCAGGTGTCACTCAAACCAGTTCGCCTGCTAATATCATTATCACCGTATTTTTTACCTTTCAAGATTTTCCTCTAGATCGCATTTTCCTTGTTATTACTGATCTTGAACAATTTTCTATAATTATAGATTTTACTCTCTATTATTAAAGTTAAATGGACATCCTGTCAATGATACATAACTTAGCACTATCTTACGATTAGATAACAATAAAAAATAGTACTAGGTAAACAAAATAAATAAGGGCCGAGTTTTCAATCATCAATTAATTCTTAACTGTAGAAGAACATTGACATATTTGACAGTTTTTTGTATGAAATAATTGTGAAATATTCAAAGTTATTCCTCAGTTAAAATTTATCTGGCTTTGGAAAAATCGCCCCTACGTAAAGTATAACTACAATATAAAATTCACAACAGAGTTACTTTATTTGTGAGAAAACCTTTATCTGCTTTTCAAAAGTGAAGTAGAGATGCAGCAATGCAGTTCACCAACTTTCTGCGACTCGCATCTGCAGTGATTCCATTCCATATTATTACGTGAATGCGAGTCTACTGACAAACGTACGCCGCGCACAAAGCTCTTGCTGATGAAATATAATAGTTAGGGATCTAATCCCTTTCAAAGAGATTGTATAATTCGTAATGAATAACGGCCCGTGGCCGGGCCGTTCAGAGGTAGACGGGCCATCCCGGCGACGCGACCGTACATCACACGGAACAGTTTCTGCACACTGTCGCCGCAACGAAGGAAGTTTCCACAAAATTTAGGTGTCCTAGCGCCGAGAGACGCTGGAGACAGCTAACACAACCCACTTCTAAACAATTTACGATTCCATAAAAGTTCTGTTATAAGTGGGGGAGGCGTTAGTGGCTGTAATTTCATGGACGGGCTTTTAGAATGTGTGCAGGGTGGGGCAGGGCGCTCTGTGCTCGAGACAGCGATTTGTGTGAATGGCTACTGCTCAAATAAATTACATTTCCATCTCTGAAATGATGAATGTACATAAAAACGTATTATTTTATATTCAATTTAGAGACTCGTTAGTGGTCAGTGTAATACTTTCAAGAGCATTTCATTAAATGTTTCTCCCACATTCATTCCCATTTCCAAATAGCAATTTGCATCGAGTGTCATTGAGTATTACAAATATGTGCAGTGCCGCACATATTTGTAATTACCACCACTACTGGCTAACAGCGGTTTCATGGTTACATGAGGGTTATTATCCTGCAGAGGTAATTAATAGATTGCATGTTACACGAGTCCATTTCAATTGGGACGCTCAATAATATAATTATACGAACTTACTGTCAAAAAGCCACTAGAGCCCTTGAGTAACCAGATACAATGTATTGGTTGCCCGAGTACTGGGAATTTGCAGAACAGTAATTTATGTAAAGTGTTTCTATTGAATTCAATTCTATCAGTGCATGATAATTATTAACTGTACGATTTTTGATATGTAATAATGACTGAATGAAATACTAATGAATGCCCGAATTTCTTCTAACAACCATTTGTCCTTCTTCCCTCTAATTGCACAGTGTTTTTATGTTATAATCTTCTTTTTTGAGAGGGAAAGCTCATCCAGGCACTTCTCCCGCCTTGGGTGAGGCGAGAGGGAGTGTCTGACTCTTACCGACTAAAAACCACCCGGTTCCTACTTCTGCTCTTCTGGTCGGAGTCCCGGCAACCTGTTACGTCCTCCGCGGTTTCGTATCAGCATCAGCCCTCTTGGGCCTTCAGTCAGAAATAACAATCTATGGATCACACAAAGAGTTGTTCACAACAATAAACACACGATGCTCGGCAGCCAGTTGCCCAGCCACCGCTCCAACCGTGCAGTTAGAGTCACGGTTACATAATTAAGTCTTTAGTTTTTTATACAAGAAAATATTTCACGCCACTTTCTGTACCTAATTCAATAGTCCCGGGTCCCGGAATTCTGAATCATGGTACGACTTCGTCACCATCAGCGTCTATTCAGAAGAAGTTCTAGTAATTGTCAACGAATCAAATAATACATTTTAAATATCAACACGTCATTTGTATATTACAAATAAATATAAATATAAATAAAATAAAAAACATATAAATATTATCCCTTCAGAGAAAAATTTTAATGTTCTTCAATATTTTATAATTCAGTCATTTAGTCCCACGGTAAAGATACAATAAAGTTTTCTATTATTCATTTCATTTGTATTGAGTGCGAGGAATGTGACAAAGAATTGCTATTTTACCTCCTTTCATACTCTGTACTCCTACTACAGGGATAGCATTCAAAAGTTATCTAATCAATGAGTTTACATAAATACTTAAAATAGTAACCTCTCTCCGCTCACTCCATTATAGACCTTATTTCCTATGTTTAGATACTACTTTTGTTTCAACTAATTTTGGGGATTTTCGCCATAATATATCAAGGGAGTCCGATTTTTTAATTAACATAGTAGATGAGAGCTATATAATTATACACTTCTTTACATTAAAACATGTTACATTTCAAGAGCGATTCCGATCATGTTCCGAGATCTCCCCTTCTATCACTAAGTTCCAGCCTAAGATGTTGCAAGTGGCGAGCATCTGAGCGGACACGGCGGTTCCTCTATTATTCAAATATTAGTCTTTGGGCACGGCTTCATTTTATATAACGCTTTCATCAGTGGTCTCCCCTTCTGCTAAAACAATGGAACTTTTTATGTAACCGTTTGCTGATTATGTTTATTTGCGATGTTTCGCATAAATTGTTATTCAAAGAGTCGTTGAAGGCGACCGCTCTTGTACCAGTATCACGTAACAGTTTGTATACGAAGTACATAATGTTTCTTTTAAAAGTTTCAGAAATGGTGACTGACGTTAAGTAATAATATGATATTATTTGATCGTAGGAAATAATCAATACTTGTGCGTCTTCTATATTTGTTACTAGGTATTGTCGTATTTACTTATTCTGTTTTGACAATTCGTCCATACTAAAATGTCTAATACTGTCAAATGTCAATTTTATTCTGCACTTTAAAATTAACTGATAGTTATAAATTCTAGTAAAAGTTTATTAAACTGTCAAATACCAAGCGGTCACCGGTGACCGCAACCTATTGTTCTATAATTGTGTCTACAAAACCGGTACTCGACGAGTTAATTTAAGATAAATTCATGATATCTATAAAATACACAAGTATGCCTTATGCAGGCCTGACTAAACACTAATGTTCTAGTTCCGCGTATCTCAAGATTATCTAAAACTGGCCTTGTCCTGCCCAGTGCCCAGCCTGACCCAGGCCCGATCGCTAACAAACGAACTTATTCAATCGCAACAAACGTACATAGGTACCATGATAATGATTTGCTAATGACGATATAGGCAGTGTGCCATAAATGACGGCATAATATGCATCGTGTTTGTGCAGTTGCATGCATACGTAAATGCACAAACAACAATAATTGCGTAATATTGTTCAACAAATAGGGCTACCTACTGATTAGAGTATAGGATTTCCATAATAATTAGAGAACTAAACAGGGAAATTTGATTCGTGTACGATGCAGCCGGTGTCCGGTACAAGTAACAGTGCTTGGGGGAAGCAAACGTCACTAAGATCGTTCGATCTGTCTCATGATCACTTTATCGATATTCCACGTTATTCTAAGCAGTATACGAAACAAAGTTGAATAAACTAGCTCACATATTGTATGCGGTAAGTGTATAATTTGATATGCTCGATTTACAATTTTTTTATTTCAGTTTAGGTGTGACGTGGTTGATATTTGAGACGTATGCCTAAAAACACTCCTACGACACATAAGAAAATCCTAGTAAGATGTGAGCAACATACTCATTGAAAAAAAATTAAGTCATGATACATTTTATATCAAGAGTGTCGGGCGTCGTCTATCTGAAAGTATGTCTATCCCTTTTCCACTATCTTATCCCGTAAAACGAGGATACCGGATAGAGCAAGCAAGACTTGGCGAGAGTTGTTCAACAGTCATCTCAGTACACCAGAGTAAACAGGCGACAGATAAACATACAAACAACAAGTCGCAGTCGGAAGATGTAGAAGGAGTCTCCGAACAACTCCAAATAGTAGTTTATATTTTACCTAAGCACCGGCCTGACCCAGTTAGGCTTACAGCACTAACAGACTAACTTCAGGTCCGCGCAGGAACTAAACTTACAAACTGCACTTTACTTTTACAACACTCCGAGGGACATCGAAGACATGTACAAAATGTACTGATTAAAAGGTAATTGGGGGAAGGGACGTGTTTTTATAATCACACAGAGTACCCGTACGCTGCAGTCGCTGCGAGCACTCGAACGAAAATAACGAAAATGTAATGATATCTACCTACATTACATGTGCATCGTTACGTATAGTTATAAATGTGATGACAGAACTGTGTGGCTCGGAATAGGATTTGCGACTGTTCCATAATTTCTGAGAGATTGAAATCGGAACTGTTACATTTTGACTTACGTTAATTAACGTTTCGCGGTGGTCCGGATAAACTACTGGAAGGTACTTTACACAAAGGGATTTAGTTCTGCGTCAAATCGACTTAATTGGATTTGTATTGTACTTGATTAAGGTATTGTCTGAGATAAATACCTACGGAAGTCAATAAAACAATTTGTATGTATCTATTTCGAACTTGAAAAGTTGTTTTGAGAAGTATCTCCTAAACTTTTAACAGTACGTCTCGCATCAAGAGAATATACAACAAAAACACGTTACATTAGTAAATCAAGCAACCACAGCCATAAGGAGAGGACAAAAACTAATGAAATTATGACAGAGGTCCGGTTCAATTTGATGGTAGACATTGCTCACTTCTAAATAACTGAATTAAGTCCTGATGCAGAACTCTCTACAGCAACTTGTGATTTGGTAAACAAAACTAGAATCGTATAAAGCTCACGTCGTCGAGTTTCTGCAGATTGGGAAACTCCTTCATTCATTCCACATTAGGAAGGAGACACTCTCGTACACAGCCAATTGATGTCTTACGATACTGTCTACATTGGTCAAACGATCAATGATTTGTAATCGTCACTAAGAGAAAAAATTGTGAAATACTTTGTGCCTATATATCTACTTATTGGTTATGTTTTTATTGGTCATAATCGCTTACCACGGCCATCAAATATATGTATAAAAAAAAATAACTTGTTTTTATTTGTACCACAAAGCGGAGCATGTCATGCTCAACTAAAGGCGATTTTTGGACATGAAAACATGTCATTATAAAGTTTTCCATGGCAGTAAGAGTCTATAAAAACATTTTCATGGAAATATAGCATCAATCAATTATAAAACACATGTCAAGTTCACACCATTCAATATAACGTGTACAACGCTGACGCAGTGGCTGTCATGCAATACAGGGAATTGATTAAACGCATGCACGGTGCTGACATTTTCGCCTTATTTCTGAAACCTTCATTATGTCATGGTATAAAGCTACCTGCTTTTTGTATATTCATGTATGTTTTCCTTATTACTATAACTTATGTCAGAGGTATATTGTTCTTCTAAATAGTTGGTAATTATGCAGTGTGTATTAATTACCTAGCTACTTTTAGGCACGTCGCCGGGGCGAAAATCCGCTGCCGCGCCAGATTAGTGCGTGGCGGGATGAGCTCCGGCGTGATCTCATGGCGGAATGCTGTCGCAGCCGAGGGCTGGGCTCGCTGTCATTGCAGCGGTAAGTCCCCTCTTTGAGGAGTGGCTTGAGAGACGCTACGGCGTCCTCACCTACCGCCTGACGCAGGTACTTACCGGACACGGAAGTTTCGGTAGGTTCCTGTTTCGGATTGGGCGGGTGGAAACGCCCGGGTGTCATCACTGCGAGGATCGCCCGGAGGACACGGTGGAGCATACGGTGGCGGTGTGTCCTGCGTGGGCTGAGCACCGTCGTGTCCTCAGGGATGTGATCGGCGACGGCGACCTCTCGCGTCCTGCTCTGGTTCAGACCATGGTACGGAGCAAGGGGGACTGGGATGCCGTCTCCTCCTTTTGCGAAGCAGTTATGCTAGCTAAGGAGGAGGCGGAGCGCGTGAGGGAACGAACCTCCTTACACCCCGGCCGTCGCGAGAGACACTCTGGGCGTCGGGGATCGCGAGACGATCTCCGGCCACCGTAAGCATGGGCCTGCGGACGGCGAGCACGGGTGGCCCAACAGGGCTGATGCCGATAAGGAGCCGCGGAAGACTTAACGGGTTGCCGGGGCTCCGGCTCGAAGTGCAGGAGTAGGAACGGGGTGGTTTTTAGTCAGTAAGAGTCTGACACTCCCTCTCGCCTCACCCGGGCGGGAGAAGCCATTGGATGATTTTCCCCCCTCAAAAAAAAAAAAGCTACTTTTAGGCCATTTGTGTTCGTGCATACTTAGAATATTATGAAAAATTTAAAAAAAAAACTGAACACTGTTTTTATATATATATTTAATTGGCAGTTGTCCGTTTCCAACTTTTCCATCGATAAGATAATAATATATTCTGCACATTACATAACACTGATTGCAGATTGCTGAAATGATCAATGTGAGTGGATGACCCAATCAACAACGATTGCGCAATAAATCATCGATTTCATACTTTTGCTTGGGAATAGAGTTTCCAATCATTTTACACATTTTTTTTTGTATTTTAAACATTCATCTTTTCTTATATTTCTTTAATACGCATGTAGGGTACATGCTCCACTTACACACCAATGAGTGATGAGTAGTCTATTTACAGCACTTATGCTGTAAACGAAACGCATCCGAAAACTCAGACAAAAATTTTATCTTTTACAATTTTAATCGTATTCTTTTACTTGTTATTTAGCAATTGGTTACCAACAACAAACCATAAACATTTAATTCCTTATGTTTTAAAAAATAAAACTCGTTTTATACCATCACCTATCTTCGCATTTTGGAAGCGCTCTTCTTACATTATGTACTTATTGCCAAATCGTCCAATTACATACGTTTCTAATAACAATATACTTAAATATCAATATGAGTCTGTTTGTTTATTTTTCTTTCAGTCGTAACGGAGCTATTTTTTGTATGATTTATGATGTACTTATGTTACAAGACTGATAAGCGGCCATCGTTTTCCCGTTGCCACCCTGATTTTGAGGTAGCAGATAATAGTCAGTTTATTTATAAATAGTGTTTGTCAATAATCGTGGGGACGTACCTAATCTATGAGGCGAGTCGCTAATTACCCACCCTCCGTTAAGGTAGAAGGTAGCAAGTACCTTTTTATTTACCTAGTATTTATAGTCGCCTTTTAAGTAAATGGCTCCCTCAGATAAGTACACATTAATTGGTAGTAGTAGGCGTCACATGAAGTTGTCAATACTTTTTCATTTTTTGTTATCAATACGACAGGCGATTAAATATAGGCGCCTACTTAAATTGGCGTAGATGGTAATGTTACATTTACCTGCTGTTTTATATAGACGCACGTGAAAGCTGTGTACTATGTGACTATGTGTACTATGTATTATGCGCTTAACAAAATACGGGCTATAGTATAAATAAAACACACAAAGATGTCGCGGAGAACCTAACGGGTTACCGAGGCTCCGGCTTGAAGTGCAGGAGAAGAAACAGGGTGGTTTTAGTCAGTAAGAGTCTGACACCCCCTCTCGCCTCACCCAGGCGGGAGCAGTCATTCTTCAATGATCCCCCCCCCCCCTAAAAATCAAACCCTTACAAAGATGACAAACTTAATTAAAAAGGGAATAAAAACAACTGAATTGTTTTATATTATAGTACGGTATTTGACAACTAGTCAAATTCAATACTTTTTCGAACTGTCAAAAACGACAATTTTCTATGAATTTTGTACAAGATTTTGAATTGTACCGAAACCAGACTTATTAGTTGAAGAATTTCTAGAACAATACTAAAATTAAGTTAGTCATAAAATAAATTAATGAAACTGTGATTATTTTTTAATATTTTATTGTACTGAACAGTCGAAATAATTTATTTTTGATTAATAAGTACCCAAAATAAAAGTATTCAAAAACAAAACAAAAATGTAGTTATTTCAAAGGGCTAGGAGTACCAGCATCATTAAATTTAAAAAGAGAAGACATTGAAATATATGCATGTAAAATACAAAAGTACCATTCTCCTACGAGTATTAAATTATAAAACATATAAATGCCCAATAAAACCTTCTTTCACAAATAGGCTGATTTGTTACACTCACATAACCAATAGCACTCTAACAAGTCATTCTACACACACTCGTGAATGACAGGTACCTATTAACTAACTGATCTAAAAGTATGTACTTACCTACATACACATATATATACACATAGATACCTATACATATTAGCGTGACGACAAAACAATGAAACATTATTTCGAAGTTTGATTTAATTTAAAACTGCCTGTTTCAATATATTTCTTACAAGGGTAATTAAATTTTAGTTACATTGCATTCATTACCTATTAAAACATATCTATACATTTTGGTAGTAAAAAATGTTTAAGTACCTGTATATTGGATATTTTTTCATAAAACAAAGATAGGGCAATAGTGAAAAAGAGATAGAGAAAAAAATTAAACCACTGTTACCACTTTGCAAGCAAACAAGCAAACAGCGTATTGTAATAAAACTACTCTCTCTTACTAACTCTTACTGACTAAAAACCATTCGGAGTCGTGGAGAACCTAACGGGTAACCGGGGCTCCGGCTCGACGTGCAGGAGAAGGAATGGGGTGGTTTTTAGTCAGTAAGAGTCTGACACTCCCCACTCACCCAGGCGGAAGCAATCATTAGATGATTTCCCTCCCCCCTAAAAAAAACTGACTAAAAACCACCCCGTTCCCACTCCTGCACTTCGAGCCAGAGTCTCGGCAACCCATTAGGTCTTCCGCGGCTCCGTATCGGCATCAGCCATAACTTATCAACGGAGAACATATTATTATAACGTACAATTAGTTTTGGAAATTGGAAGAAAGAGTAATCTGGCTAAAGTCAATCATTCTAGGCGGACGAAGTCACGGGCAGAAGGTAGTTGTAAATATAAATACATGCATGCGACGATACAGGCCAATTGACCTTCCAGTGCAGCTCAGCACTACAATGCTGATAACTAGACAAGCAAATTAGAATGAATTGAGCAAACTTTTATTACATTCACCTAACGAATAAACTGGTACTTTAGGAAAAAATGCATTTTTTTTTCCTTTTTCTTATTACTCATATGGTGAAAATTGTATATTTTAATAAGTATTTAGGTATTTATATTATAATCATTGACTTAGTTAATGTTAACGCTTTATTAATATTCAATTGATCCGTCAATTAGGCCGCATTAGGTATTAGCGGTATCAAACATTGAGTAGGTAATACGATTATTAATTAGCAAATAGTTTGTAGTATTGAAGTAATTGAATTTATTTATTTTCTTTTATAATAACTTCAGTTTTATAAGATACCATCAAAGTAGGCTGAATTATGAGCGTATTCACAATATTGGCGACAAAACCACCAAAAATGACTGGTACTATATAAATTACAATATAAATATACAATATCAAGCAAATCAGTTCTATCGTTCTCGAGTGATAGGTACTACGTCGTGTCCACATGCGGCAATTAATTTAGATTCATACACGATAATAAATGTGTAATTACTTAAATAAGTACATATAATTATTAAATTGATGTTATGCACCTATCATTTAATTATAAATATGGCAACACTTCGGAAAATAAAAAAACAAACCTAGCCATTTATAAAGTGCTAATATTTAGGTTTCAAAGAAATACAAACTCAGATTTCGTTACCAAATCGTGATGTTCTTGTCATTTTATTATAATTTATTATTAAAAATGTATTCCCAAGGTGGCAAGTTTTGGATATATGTAAGTGTAACACGGCGGGAATGATGATCACGTCATCGCTAGCATGGCAAGCACGATGAGGCGCCGCGTCATCTAGCCGGTAGGTCTGATAAACCACCGTCTATCTCGTTTTATTACTGCGCGTGTGTTGCGATAAAACGAGACGGAGAATTGCTCACTCGCGTAGCGGTAAATAGCAAACTTTATCCAAATTCCAAGTTGCCGGAACCCGCTCAGTTCTACTCCGGCCGCAGACGATAACGCACGCGTTTTCTCTCTATAATCTGATATAACTTTACGTAAGTTAACCATGACGCTTCCATGCGTGTTTGCGGTTTTGGCTTTGGTCGGGGCTACCTTCGCGGGCCCTGAGGTCACCGAACTAAAGGTCGACGTCGTGAGCGTCCCAGAAGAATGCGCCGTCAAGTCCAAGCACGGGGACATGCTTACCATGCACTACACCGGCACCTTGGACGATGGTCACAAGTTCGACTCCAGGTACGTGCTGATATAAAATTGTCGTAATGATTTATTGAAAATCAAATAGATTTTCAATAAATCATTACGACAATTCGTCTCATGTCGTTTTATAGGCAGTAAGCAAGACGCAATTTCGTGACCCTGACATTACTAACTGCTAATTAAGTAGCCTCTTGGGGAGCCTGAGTTGTCGCCGTAGGCTTAAATATTTGACAATAAGGGAAGAAACAATGGCCAATTAATTAAAAAATATCTTTACAGTAATGGAGGTACTTGTTGAGATTTGTTTTACGTTATCACGTCTACAATTCCGGTTTGATTCTGCCATGAACGGCTGTCGAACGTCATCGGTGCGATGACCCGTTATAGTTTAAGAAATAACTATTAGGTAAATATGAGCGCATCACTACTTCGATAATGGTAATTTTAGCGCTATAAAGCCGCTATTTGCCATTATCATGAAAATTTTACGGTTATTTGTTTAAAAGTTTTGAAAATTTCTCCATAAAATATGGAGGTAACGACTCTTGTGAACTAAATGTTTAGGAACGAAAAGGCTTAGGTAAAACTAATTTATATTCAAAAAACAATGTGTCATTTTTGATCTTTTTATTTTATTCCTAAATATGTATAAGTCATTCTGATTTTTAAACAGAATTTTTATTTAATATTTTAAATTGTAAAATTACATACTTACTAACATATGTACATACCTATATACCTATTAATAATAAAAAACACTTTATTGTACACCACTTACAAAAGACACGAACAAGAAAATAGTAGGTAGGTAAAAAAAAAAATACTTTTGGCATGTTGTACAATGGGCGGCCTTATCGCTTACAGCAATCTCTTCCAGGCAACCTTAGGATGGATAAATAACCGTGAGAGCAGATACCATGTGAGTAGTTCAGTGTTGAATTAAATACAATGGATATGACAGAACAGTTTATTTATTACTACACAATAATGTATCTTTGTCAATTTACTTAATAAGTTACGAAAGTAAAATATGAATGATTAATTCTGTAGGTAAAAAGCTAACATTGCTAACTACTATCAGAAGTGCAAACTCATTTATTTATTTACCTCTATGTAGATATACATGTAAAAAAGATGATTTACCTGTTTCCCATCGAACAAGGACAAATGTTGGTTATTTTATATTTTTATTTTGCTACCTATTCAACGAGTTTGCATCGTAAAAGTTTTCTGCTATATTATTCTCCCGTCGGCACGAGTTGTCTACCCACTATCCAGTATGTAAAAACTGTATGTATGGGGCTTAGTGTTACTTTGACTCTTCTTAATATAGTTTCAGTAGTATACGGACAGTTCTAAGAGGCATTAGCATACTTAGTATGACTTAACTCAATATGACTGACGAGCTGCAAGACCGAAGTTGATTGACGAGCGGAGTCGAGCCTATTTTCATGCAAATTTCAATTATTACTATTGAACACGGAACAGTAGGAAACTAGCCACGTCATACGATAGCAGATATTTTAGACGAATACTTTCCATTATGTTGAATATATTTTATATGTTAAGTATAAGCACCGCTTCTTATGTATGCTAAATATTTGCAATTATTTTAACTTGATTAAAACCTTGTGCATCGTGAATGAGCAAAGAGAAGTCAGGTTCTACGATTTTATGATTTCCACAACACTTAGATGTTCCATTTCCCGTCCATAGTTGCATAAAACGTCAGACAATTGTTTGATGAATTATCTTTAATAGATTAATGATGTTCAAGATTTTTAATGTTCAATTTCGAGACATGATTGTTGCACAAAGTTGTTCCAAACCATGTTTTTTATTTTCTTAAAACCATAAAGTAACAATTAGAGGCAGTCAGTCCGTATTCCTTTTTGAATCCGGCAACGCACCTGTGACTCCTCTAGTGTTGTGGGTGTCCATGGGCGGTGCTGATCGCTTACTATCAGGTGATCCGTCTGCTCGTTTGCCTCCTATTGCATAAAAACCAGTTCTAATTAATACTTTTCATCTTCACCTGTCATTATTCCAGTCTCAGACAGATACCTTGTAACCAAATAGGTTTTGCTTTCAATACTCGGTACAAGCATCAAATTTCCCTTTGTAGTTACATTTTTAACTACCGGTATCAGGTATTCAACAATTTTCAGGTATTCAAATGTTTGTTTTATTCGAGTTTCGGCTTCTATTGTTCATATTAAAAAATATATAACCAAATTGTGACAGGGATGCATATCCCCGAATAAAGCCAGAAAATCCGATTGTTCTGTGTAAATAACTGAAATAAAAATGTTCAGACAACCTTTTGTTACAAAATCAGTCAACGTAATGTCAGTGACATTTTATGTCATGTCAACGGATTTCCGATGTTGATTCTCAATTGGATTGGCTTAATAAACAAGCTATTGTATTCGAGTACATAGTTTGTTTAATAAGTTATTGGATATTGCACAAAATCTTGCGTTATAATATCCTTTACGTTCACTAATAAATGTTTTCTAGTAGTCACACACGTTATTTACTTAGCTTTGAAGATTTAGTTCTTTGCGAGTGTGCGGTTGCAATGAAACCTCAATAAAAATAATAAAGTTAATACAAATATGGTAATCAGCTCATTTAACTTTCTTTATTCTTGTGTTTCTATTGCGTACTCTGAAAATGTATGAGTAACATTCAACCAAGATTTTAAATTAGAAACCTCGCTAATGATATGACATGGGACATACGACTTAAGAGAAGTATTGTATAGGCCTCGGGGCTTTTGAAGCGTAAACCTAAATCTTATTTTTATAAGCTAAATCTACTTAATCGACACTTATGCCGATGAAAAGACAATGATAACCTAATTTATATTAGCTATTGTCGAGTTAGAGGTGTGTCTTATTTTTTACGAGCTGCCCATATCATAATTAAAACTAGTTAGTATTAATTTACTCGTGGGGCGTGCTCCGTAGATTTTCAAATTGTGGCTGGATTATTCTCATTCACTGAGAACATCCGAGGATATGGTGTACGAATGTGAATTTCTGGCGCAAGATGTGATTAACTAATAAACTTGAGCTTGTTTCATAAACACGGTGAAACTTTTGTTATTACCGTTTATGGGTGCGCATGTAAAATTCGCCGTTTAATTTTATACAATCTTAACTTATTCACATTTCACGCAAAGATTTTACTTATTTCAATTATACTCGGTGGAAAGTATTGCTCCATCCTACGGAAATTCCTGCGGTTTTCCGTTCCCGGCACCTGCTCGATTCTAACATTTATATTGCAATCGACATTTTAGTTTCACTTTCAAGTGTAATCCACTCGTACTCACGGATTTCCTAATGTGTATCTATTTATCGGTCGGTACTTAACATTTTCGCTTCTCTGCATTTTCGCAAGAGCGGTGTGAGACCGTGTCCTTGCTCGAAGCGTTGGTAATGAAAGAATCTTGTAAACGATTAGGATTGCGTTAACTATTCATGTGTTTACGAAAGTATCTAGAGTCTATTTATCCTGTTTCGTACAATTCCGTAATAAATTTTATAGGACGTTTGCCAATAAATTATAAAATGTTCAAAGCCGTCTCTATGTAGATACTTACGTAGGTATAGTAAGTGTACGTTGCGGTTTTATAGTGAAATCTAATAAAAAAAGTGAGCGACTCCATAATTTATTTCAGTCCGGGTATTGTAGCAAAGTTTAGTAAAAAGTTAGACTATCTCTCAGATTATCATACAATATGGAGTAGCCTGTCCTGGTGAGCCCGCCAGTGTCGACAGCTCGCTAACTTTTTTAATTGTCTCCACGGAACACGTCACGTGAGAGGACTAATTATTGCTAATCTGTGCGCTTTTTACCACAACAGCATCTATCTATTCTCGGTTTGTTGGTTTATAATATTTTGTACGTTAGTTACGTGCGCACATGCAAATGTAAAATGATTGTAAGTCTACGGGGCTCCTACTTGACACGGTTGCGAGAGAAAGCGCATCTTATTATCTAAAACAATGGTGCAATAGTGAACATAGAACATTAATCTCGATCTCTGACGTAGTGTACGGCACATGAACATAAAACACCGCCATTGTACTTTGTTCACTAAAAACTTAACGAGTAATATTAACCTTGCATTGCAATTCATTACGATGTTAGAAAATTTTAACAGCCGAGTCTGTAAATGTTAAAAGACAATGTTCACTGAATATGCATTGCTCGTGTACAGTTTACACATGTATCGCTATTACCTATTTACTATATAAGCGAGGCAGAGGAGAAGAATGAGAAATGTTTAATAACACGTAGAATGGAGCTTGGAGCCGCCGCGCCGCACCGCTTGCTAACTTGATCCGAGGTAACAGCGTGAAAGCCATCTCTATTATCGCGTCATATCATTAGCTCAGTGCGTAACTATGTACCGCTACAATTTAAGTTGGCTACCGCGCCGGAGTTCATCCATCGCGGGTAACGATGCCTCATTCCAAGTGTCCCGAACTACGTTAGCGATAATAATAGGGATTATGATCTGCCTCCATCCCGCCGCACGCTGACATGACGCTCGCCGCACTCGGTACTCGTTACACCCGCTGACTTATACATATTTTCATACATGTTCTCCAACCAGTGTACTGTTCAAATTATTTTCATTTAAATAAATCATAATTAAGCTTTTCCACGTCAAGGTTGGTTCGCATTACCCAAGAAATTTATTTTTCCTTACAAAAAATTCGGTTTACACAAAACGCTAGGTTTGTGTTAGGAAATGAGCT
This sequence comes from Spodoptera picta, assembly GCA_038387885.1. Lineage (NCBI taxonomy): Eukaryota > Metazoa > Arthropoda > Insecta > Lepidoptera > Noctuidae > Spodoptera > Spodoptera picta. Next base: position 2,996,180 of record JAZHFQ010000105.1, read on the forward strand.
ATTCTGAAAATGAACCCTAATAATGGAGTATTACCTATACAAAAATCTAGAAGCAATTTGCGTCATGAAATTGCAGTGTGATAAGTTAACACTGCCTCGTTGGCCTAGTAGTCGCAAGTGCGAGTGCCAGGCAAGGGGTCTCGGGTACGATTCCCGGGTCGGGCAAAGTATTACTGGGTTTTTAAAAAATCCTCAGTAGTAGCACGGAGTCTGGAATTGTGCTCGGTATATGTCAATAGGCTCACCCCCTATTACATAAATAGTGAAAAGTGGGTGTTACATTGTGCAGTGGTATAATGTGCACCTCTGCCTACTCCTTCGGGGATAAAAGGCGTGATGTTATGTTATAAGTTAACACGTAACACAACCTACCTTAGGCTCACTTTACTGGACACGTTGACTTACATCACTGTCAGCTGCCCTGAAGGACAAAGAATGTATAATTAAATTCGATTAAGCAGCAGGTGGGGTCGCATTAGTCACATCATTTACTCGGCTGAGTCGTCCACTCTGTTCTCCAGCGGTTTCATTAACAATTTTGATTACTTTATATTTGTGTTGACCGAACCAGCGCATCGATAGAAATTTAAATGGAAACTTCCAATCACCTAAAAGAAAATTAAGTTTTCGAATGTGGAGGGATTGTCGGAAACGGCCCAAGTAATTAATTGGGTAAACACGAATAGACATCCCGGATTGAATCTCTCTTACGAGAAATGGAAATTTTGCATTCGTTTAAACTTAACGAAATTCGTTCCGATGAATACAATGTTCGCTCGTTATTAATGGGATTAGAACTTGTATTGACTCTGCGAGCGCTTTTCGCTTTATACGTGTCTTCTTTTTCAATTCGAGCTACCCATGAGACTCATACCGAATGTGACCGAGTTCGATTTCTATTAGCACATATACGTCTTGATGGTCTAAGAATGTAGCTATACACTCGCTTAGCGGCATGGCAAGGTAAGTCGCAGGCTGCATGCGTTGTCAACCTCCTACCTAAGTCCCCGTTTGGTATCGTCTAGAATCTAATTAGGTAAGCTCGCACATGCACAGCAGCGTCTTATTTCCGCGATCAACCTTTAGTTTCGTGTGTGTTCGTGCATTTCCGTCGAATTGCGGCTTGAGGCTAATTGCGGTGGTTGCAGGCGACGCCACACCGGCACACCGCCACCCGCACTGCAACGATTTTGTATTAAGTGTGGTCCAGTGTTCAATTCTATTTTATTATTTCTATGACCATTCGCTCAACTGACACTTCTGTCACTAAAGCGGCAGTGCACAATATCAATTGTCCCCATTAGAATAACTTACTAAACCCCACACATGCAAACCTCTACATCCCATACCGATATTTTGACATATCAAGAAGATAATAATAATAATAATAATAATATATGCTTTATTGTACACCACACAATCACATTATAGGAAAAATATTAACAAAAATAGTGTACAATGGGCGGTCTTATCGCACAAGGCGATTTCTTACAGACAACCTTTGGATGGAGCAGTAATAGGAGTCTGATATGGGTCGTCAAGTGTACAATAATTAATTATAAAGTACTTTATACTTATTACACATATAATACAAAAATACAACTACAACTCAAAAAAATAAAAATAAAAAAAATAAAAATAAAATAATATACAATATACAATATGATACATAATGGTGTGTATTTGTGCATGTGTTTGTATGTGTGTGTATGTGTGTGTGTGGTTAAGATAGGATATAAAATTATAAAGAGAGGAAATGCTCTCTAACAAGTTTTTTAAATTGCGATATGGATTGAGCTCGCCTCGCTGCAATCGGTAAAGCATTCCACAACCGAGCTGCTTGCACTGTAAAGGATTTGTCTAAAAAGGAAGTGGAATGCAAACAAATACTCAATTTCAGACTCTTCGATGATCTCAAAAACTTCGAATGTGTATCGCCAAGGTACGTAAAACGTTCTTTTAGATAAGTAGGGGTAGTGGGATTAAAAAGTATATTGTAAGGAAGTGAAAGAATATGAGTATTCCGGCGAAGGCGAATAGGCAGCCATTTGAGCTTGTTGCGGAACTCAGAGACGTGGTCATACTTGCGCAATCCAAATATGAACCTAATGGAAAGATTTTGAAGTCGCTCAAGCTTGTCTAATTGTTCTTGGGTGAGATCAAGATAGCTGGCATCAGCATAGTCGAGAATTGGTAGGAGTAGGGATTGTGCTAATTCAATTTTTTCCGTAGACGCCTCAGGGCGCCCGCCGAGGCAAAAACCCTGCGGCTGACCTCCTGCACCTGTTTAGACCAGGACAGAGTACTATCAATGTAAATCCCCAAGTTCTTGACTTCACAGGAAAAAGAAATCTTTGTGTTAAGTAGACATACTTGGGGAAGAGTAGACCAGTCTATTTTAGAGACAGTCCTTGAGCTGCCGACAACCATCACTTGTGTTTTTGAAGGATTAATATGCAGCCCGAACTTCATGCTCCAGTCACCAATTCGTGCCATATCACGGTTGATCAGCGCAATAGCATCAGGTAACTCATGCAGTGAAGCATTTGTGTAGATCTGTAGATCATCGGCATAAAGGTGGAAGGAAGAAGAGAGTTCATTAGAGATAGAGTTGATAAATAGCGCAAAGAGTAAAGGGGATAGAACACCACCCTGCGGCACACCGGAAGCAGTACAACACCATGAAGAATAACGATCCTCACAATGAATACGCTGCCGGCGACCAAACAGGTAGCTACGAAACCAGTCAATTACCGATGGGGATACGTTAAGAGAGCTGAGTACGGCAAGCAAAATGTCGAAGTCAACGGTATTAAATGCGTTACTAAAATCGAGCAGGACAAGTACCGTCAACTTCCCCATCTCCATGCTCGACCTAATGTCATCGGTAATGTTTACGAGAGCCGTGGTAGTGCTGTGACCCGGACGAAAACCAGATTGGTAGGGACTGAGGAAATTGTGCTTGGTAAGGAAAGAACTAAGTTGATGATGGATAAGTTTTTCTAGGATCTTGGACAGGAAAGGAAGAATGGATATAGGACGATAATCGGAAAAAGAAGCAGGATTTGTTTTCTTGGGAAGAGGAATTCCGTGAGCTTCCTTCCAAATCTGAGGGAAAGCTCTATTGGAGACAGAGGAATTTAGGACAAAAAGGATGATAGGAGTAATTTGATCTAGGATAGGAATTATCATTTTGCGGCTTACACAGTCACCACCAACGGCATTCGATGTCGTCGACAGAATGCTCCTCCTAACTTCACATGCAGTAAATTGACTGAAGACGAACGGAGGAAAATCAGGTAGCGGAAGTAACGAAAGAAAGTTTAAAGTGGAAGTTTTGGCGGCCATATCTAAAGCGACCGAGGAGGAGAAGTGAGAGTTAAGAGAATTAAGATCTAGATCTTTAGGTATAGGGTCTTGAGTAGGTTTTCCGATACCTAGTGATTTGAGGAACTTCCACACTTTAGCCGGATCACTATCTTGAACTGATCTATGGATGTGTTGGCGTTTAGCATTCCTGCCCACCTTGTTGCACTGATTTCTAATCCTAATGTATTTTTCCCTGTTGCTGACACTCGGCTGGATCTTAAATTTAAATTTTGCAGCAGCTTTTTTAGCAATCAGTTTCTTTATTTCATCAGTTAACCAAGGTGCTGGAAGATGCTTAACCCTGACGGCCTTGACAGGAGCGTGTTTGTCATATAGTTTAATAACAGAGGCAGTCAGGAATTCAACTTGTTCGTCAACCGATGCCGCCTCAGCCAGAGGTTTCCAGTCGATGTCAGCAGCATCCTCCCGTAGACGCTCAACATTCATGCCCTCAAAATTGCGAAGATAGAGAGTTCTCGACTTATGCTTGGGTGGGCGAGTTTTGAAGGATGCATAGATAAGGTCGTGGTAAGAGAAGGCGTCAGCTGGACACTGGCCATGTTTGGCGACGTTGTTCGGGGAAGAAACTAAGATTAAATCAAGCAGCGAAGGAACTGAATTAGGGAAATGGTGAGTAGCATTGAGGTCAAGGATAGAAAGATTGGTAGACTTGATTAACCGGGAAAAAGAAGATATGATATATTTGTACCCAAATATTTCTAGGAGCTGTTCAAAAGAGGAGAAGAAGTTAATACGTAGAGATGGACAGTAATACACGCCAAGAAGAATTTTAGCACGGTGTAACTCAACCTCCAAAAAGAGGTGTTCACCAGCATTCTAGGGAGGAGGCTGTGTGGACATATTTAAGATAGTAAACGAAATATTCTTACGGAGATATATGGCCACACCGCCCCCACCCCCAATCGCACGGTCATTCCTTATCAAGTTAAATCCCGGAAGAGAGTAGGAGGAAGAAGGGAGACAAGGTTTCAACCACGACTCGGACGGATAAATTGGTTTTCCAGAATCGTTTTGACAATTACTCAAATATGATAAGACATTAAGTTGCTGACACAGCAAGAACGCGCAGACATTAACTCCAACGTGCAGTTACTTGTACAAATTAATGATGTGGTTTGTTTCGTTGAATACACTCATTATGTTTACGTGTGAAGCACATTTCGGCCTTTATTTAAAATATATTCGGCTGCATTGTGCCGTGGATATATTGCGTCCATACCATTGTTGGCAACTGAAACAAAAGCCAGTGTTCTCTCAAGGTTTTTGATAAGTGCAATTATGATTCTGCAAATTCATATTTATCTGATCCGAAACAGCGTTCACCGCATTGTTGTTATAACGCACTAACAACTCGTATCTATCTCTATACTAATCTGATCTTCATCTGTTTGTTTTGCCTTACCACCATCCGTCTATTTCCATTATTAAATTATTTCTAGTACTTCTCCGCGAGAGACGGACTGCAAATTATCTCGAAGAGTCGGGTATCGCTGCGAGTAAGACAATCCTTAGCTATCTTCGTCGCTTTGCTAACGGTATATTGCAGTCTACGCTTCAGAAAGTTTGACCTGGCGACTGACTACGATCAACTACGGTAGTTGCCCCAACAAGGAAAAGTTGTCTGATGAATCAACTTGTGTGACATGCAAGACGCTATTAGTCCGAAATACCAATATTTACATAAATGCATTCGACGTCCTACATTTGCCAAATTCGTCAATCATCATTTTGTTTCATATGTACAATTTTAGTTTCTCTAAGTCCTTTCACGAAAACCTGTGATTGTGATCTCACTTCTACAGACGGTTCATTGAACTTTAAAGGTTGAGCTGTTATTCCATATTGAAATTACAATGAACAAATTATATCTGGCAAAACAATGTATCTAAAGGGAGTCACTCTGATAAATACGAAAAAAATTACTGTTTTCAACGTATTGTCAAAAACAGGCGCTCAGACAGGGGAGCCAAGAAATAATGCTTCATAAATCGACCACAGACTAGTCTGTTTACGGCTTTGACAAAAAAGTCCATCGAAAGCATAGACAGCTAAAAAAGACAACGCGGCCTTTTAAGGTATGTCTTTGTATTGTGACGGAATTATGCTTTTCGAAATTCTGGTCGTGCTTGGATTTTACAAGTTGTTTTGGACTTTTTAGTAATATGTGGTATTAAGTGGGCTGCTGCCCACTTGCTGCACACTGACAAATGTCTCATCCTAATTGGCGACAACAAGCTCCTTAATCCGCTGCTGGCTTGGTTGATTGTAGACACACAGGATTATGTACATTATACCTATGTTTTAGACGTCTTTGGGATGTTTACTGAAAAAGAACACATTAGTAATTCTTACAAACATGCCCTGCAGTCCAGGTGGACCTGTCACAACAGGCAATTAAAAAGTGAAATGTGTATAAAACAATCGTTATTGTTACGATCACAAAAGTGTGGAGCGTGTAAATAATCTCGTCCAACTCTTCTCACCTTGTTACGTGGGACCATTTCACTACATATATAAACAAGTGTGTCCCTTACACTCGTAACTTTCACAATTCACAATCGTAAACGCGCTGGATACGTACCTCATGACCCGAGGAGAAAGTACTATTTATATGTGGATATAAATACTTTATTTGTATGAACAAGTGAACCTTAAACAAGGTGTCTTGATTCAATGATTCGAATGGTTACACTAAGCTACAGCCGCCATGCGCCACCGCTTACTGACGCCCGCGCCGTCACGGATCGCAATAAAACCGTTCTCGTTACTAGTGTTTATTCCTAGCATACGGAAGAATAAAGTTGCACTTTAAGTGCTTCTTACCGAAATTGAGAAAACGTTACGCTTGTCGGCTTTGAAGTACCTATTCTGTGAAAACAATTGAACGAGCTGTCTTTATGAACAACGTACAAGTATAAGTTTGAACTTTAACTCAGAATTTTAATAAACCGATTTCTTTTGCAACTCAATATTCGTCTAGGTTTATTATTACTACGTCAGTGTCTAAACTAGTCTTTGTTTGACAAAAGGATATCCAAAGAGATATTGCCAAGGATGGGCGAGTTATGACGTTTTTGCAGTTTCTCACTATTAGACTGTATATATTTTAACAACCTGCTAAGAACCTAGATCGGCTGGTGACGTCAGGTAACTTAGAAACAGTTCACTAACTTTAATTACGTGGTGTAGTTAAGATATATTGAAGGAAAACTAAGATGTTATGAATGGACGTTCTAATAACACGGTGGCTGGATACGCTGGTTATCGAGCACATATAAATGTAATTTATATAACACAGTGTAATTAAAGGAATGGTATAGCAATGGCGTAGCATCGATTCGTTGCACCGAGGGCTCATACGATACGCGTGCGATACGATAACTGCACCATGACGGAAATATTAATTTTAAAGACTGACGTGGTCTTAGTTATTGTCGTAAAACAGTACACATGTTCGGTAAACCAAGTTTTTATATCTGATAGCCAGTCTAGTAATACGTAACTTGGTAACATCGATTCGTCAAGCCTATGTAAAGTATTGTAGAATTCGTGAATGCTGTGGAAATGATTCATATAAATATTGACACATTTTCTATTGGAAAGTCACGACAGCCATCCTGCGTGTAGTTTACATACGAATGGTGAACGTGGCTTATATTTTATTATTTGTTTACCTACTGGATAATTGACTTGTAAATTAACGAAGGGGAATATGATTCATATATTCTCTTTTCTTGAAACTTTCTTCTACAATTCTTTTCAATAATCACTATTTAAACCTAATAAGGTACCTATGTATTGTCATTTGCTACACCGCCTTATCAAAATTGTAATCAAGTACACAAGTATATCTGTAGATAATTAAAAAGGATTTTAACTACAATCGCTGACGTGTCCAAAGACAATGGTGTAGAGTTGAATAGGTACATTTTTAATTACACGAATACTTACTTAATTTTATGCTTTAACAATAAGGAAGTTTAAGCCTTTGACATTCGTAGAATTTTTAATATTTTATTGTCTCATTGTGTTTTACTGCTATCTTAATTTAATGAACAAGATGTTGTTCAAGTATAAAGATGAAGTTTTTATAATTTACTAAAATTATTAACGCGAAAGTTGCAATTAAAAAGTGTTTGTCACTATTATGTCGGAACACCTAAACTGATTGGAATGTAATTTAGTACAGAGATAGATTATTGGTTCTGGATTAACACCGACTTATTAACAGGCTTAATATTCCGTAGCAAGAAGAGGTTAATCACCAAAATTATATTTAAATAAGATAGAGCTTTCAATGAGGAACAGATCTAGCTAAACGACGCCAAGGCATTCTGACAGACATTTAATATCCTTGTGAGCTGCACAATAATACAATACTCTTAGTCGTAAGGTAAGACACAGAGGCTAATGATTGCATTACAATATAGATATCTATAACTACTAAGTATACGAAGCACACCAGGTATGAAGAACAGTTGCATTGAGGGTAATAATACGTAACTATTGTTGTGAGACGTGCATACAATTGTCTAAACGTAACTTCGTTGGAGTCGTGAACATTAAAAAGGTTTCTTCAAAGTTCATTGCAAGTCTGATCCTCTCGAGCACAACGTATGGTGATGACGGCTGCCTCCGATACCATTATAGAAACGAGGTCTAATTAACTAAGTAATAAGCGGGGAATTTGATGCATAATTATACACGCACACACACGTAGCTATAACGCAAGAAAACATACATGCTCACTAAATTGGACTACGGAAAGTAGCTGATTTTCTCTGGTTACCTCTCTTCACCTACCTTTTTAACACAACATAATAGTATTATAATGCCATCTTGAACTTATGTTCAAGATGGCATTATAATACTATTATGTTCGTCTTATACTTATGTATAAGACGAACTATAGAAAACAACCACGTAGACAACCATGCTCACCAAATTGGCCTACGGAAAGTAGCTGATTTTCTCTGGCTACCTCTTCACCTACCTTTTTAACACAACATAATAGTATTATAATGCCATCTTGAACATAAATATAAGACGAACTATTGTCGTATAACAAGCAGGCAAGTGTATCTTATACTGTTATTATTTCTCTTATCAGTGTCTCGTAACAAAAGACTTTTGTGTACGACCTAAAAAGTTAATGTACGTTGGTATTGTTCATCCCATAGAAGAGGTTCTCTACTAACCCGTTACAATATCTACGTGAATGCTTATCTGCATTATATGAAATGTTTAACTGGATACAAGTACCTTGTTATATGCTTTAGTAAATTGTTTATCAGGGCGCTGCTAATCCAGCCGTTTCCGCTGTTAACTATGGTAAATGGTTAACTATGAAAGCAAACATGTTCGTAATCTATAAGTGCTATTGTGTTTTGAAATCCCTCCTTACCTATCACTTGACATCTAAATCGATTAGACCGAGACGAGATGCTCTCTACAAGACCAGTATGACCACATAACTGTATGCGATAAACCTTTCACAAATAAAAGTTATTCTCGTCTCTTATCTGAGAGATGCAATATTTAATCGCACTCTAATTGGCCGTATCGAAACAATATTTTTTTGTTTATATAAACTTTCGTTACGATGACGATAATGCACCCTTATCGCGACTTAGCCCGTCGAGAATGAGAGCACATACGTGGCCTCACGCGTGTGGAACAAGTCAATTTTAGTGAACATTTTTATTACTAAGTATAGAGGTATATTCACGATTTAGCGACTGGCAACATCCAACGTTAATACTTTTATATTCTTTTTATTAATCCATTGATACGAATAACCGGAATATCAATGTTCGAAAACAGTTCTTATGTACATGAGCGTGTAATTCGATGCCACGATTACAATTCGCTTGTGTCCAATGAAGACTTGAGAGTTTATCGTGCTTGACATAAATTCTATCAAAAATAGCAGTCACGTCACGCTTTGGGTTTGCAAATGGAATGTCCAAATCACTGGCATATAAGGCTATGAGCACATTAACATACTTTTACTTATAATCGAAACGTTTAATTACCGTTGCTTTATACTCAACATATTCAGTATAACACATGGAAACTACTTTTACTGTTACTTTAGGCGTTGAATAAATCTATTACATTATCAAGATTACTTGTATGGTTCTATAGTTCCAAGAAAATGTAAGGCACGACGTAACATTTTTAATAACCAAGAGTTGTATTTTCTTTAACATAACACCACGCCTTTTATTCCCGAAGGGATAGGCAGAGGTGCACATTAAGCTTGACTGCACGGTTGGTGCGGTGGCTGGGCGACCGGCTGCCGTGCAACGTGTCGCGGGTTCGATTCCCGCACGGAACAACACTTTGTGTGATCCACAAATTGTTGTTCCGGGTCTGGGTGTCATGTGTATGTGAACTTGTATGTTTGTTAACGCACCCACGACACAGGAGAAAATCCTAGTGTGGGGCAACGTTTTTTTTTAAAAAAAAAAAAAAAAGCCACAATGTAACACCCACTTTTCACTATTTATGTTATGAGTCCCATGTAATAAGGGGTGAGCCTATTGCCATATACCGGGCACATTTCCAGACTCCGTGCTACTACTGAGAATTGTTTAAAAAACCCAATAATACTTTGCCCGAACCCTTTTTTTCCATCATATTTTTTTTTAATTTTCTTCTATTTGAAACCTATTTTGATAATAACAATCATAAATAATTTGGAGTATATTTGTGTGTTTAAATTGTATTGTGAACACGTCGTAATGGAAGTAACGGGCCCAAACACGCGAGATAAGACCTGATAAGTACTATACGATTGTTTATCTACCCGTGGCACTCGTTGCTACTCGATTATGTGGTAGGTACCGATGTATCGATGCCGATGTGTCTTGCATCGAATAAATAATGGTATGCTATTCATAGACTGATTTAAGAATGTAAATAAAGTACACTAATCTGATTGCATGCACGAAATTGTAGTATTTTTGCCAGCTTTTATTCTTTTTACCTAAATTAAATTACTATGAAAGCAAAATATTGACATACTTGATACAATAATAAAAAGATTATTAAACAACACGTTAATTTGAAAATGACGACACGATAAAGTGTACCTATTATTTTTTATGTGATAATATAAAGGTTAAAGGTTAATGATAAACTATTGATCTTGAAAAGTGTGATGCAGAGTGTAGATTACAATTATTACATGAAATAAAAGTGCTAGATATTCTAAGTTATATTTACCCTATTTATATAGCATGAAAACTAACTAAACAAACACAACATTAAAAGTAAACTTCTTATGAAATCTAATGGATTGCCGCATTCCAATCAGCAACTGTTAATTACAAAACCTTTGCAATAAGTAAAACGAGAACTTTCAATAAACTAGTATTTGTAAAACCTATATAAACATAGGTACTTACTTTGTTAAATTAATTAATCGAGCCGACATTGCTTTTTATACTATTTTTTTTATTTTAAGCTTTGCGATTTTGTTTTAGCTACATAGTTACTAGTAATTCGTATTCTTTATTGCACTGTACTTTAGTTTAATTTTGATAAAACCCGAGCCTACTATCAAAAAGCATACATGAAGCCGCTGCGAAGGGCCGCTGCTGCGATGTGAATGGCTGTGCGTTTTGATATAAAATAAAAATTGAGATGTATGCCTTTTGTTAGATGGCGTCTGAGCGGTACCGGCCAGCCGAGGGCACGTTAAGCCCAGGTACTTGTGTGCAGCAACTGAATACACAATATTTGCTAGCGTTAATTATTTTTCTAAGAACCTGCTTGCACCACCAGCGTTCCCTTATAAATGAAATTTAATTATGTTTCAACGAAGGAACTAAAACATTTCCTGCCTATGAAACTTTAATAAAACAAGTGTTAAACATTCTTACTAAATAATAATTAAAAACTAAAACAAGTATATAAACTATGCAGCTCGATTGAATGTAACGTCATTGGTACGAGTGTTTGGCAAGTCTGATCAAGTTGGGAGTGTCAAATTCAAATATCTTACGTAGTGTTTCCGGGTAGTCGCGCACATGGTTTTGTAGTCAGAATACAGATTGACCCGGTTTTCGTTGACTTTTTGTTGATATAAAGGTGAATCTACGCAACGTAGGCTGTGCAACAGCGTTCCTTTGCCAGGGTGGATACGAGTCTTTTTGCGAATTGCACACATTCAAGTATGTAGGAAATGGGCGCCGAAATGTATTGCCTGTTCGCCGCGCCAGGGATGTGTTACTACCTATATGGTTTCGTTCCATCTCCGTTCTTAAATTTTTTCCTGAATTTTTTCATGTGCTTAAACCGTTTCATTTTAATTGAACGATTTATTTAGATGTGAGTGGTTATGTTAATTTTTCCGTTATCGGCCCTCCTTCTCCTACTACCTACCTACTATTATACCATTAAGGTTATCGATAACAATAGATTGTTTCTGAAATAACACTTCATAAAATATGAAAATAATTAAAAAGTCAATGTTTACTCACACATTAGTCCATTGAGTATCGATATAATAATTATTGACTCCTTCACCCAGCACTAGCCAATAAAATAAGATTGTCGGTTGCGGGTAGATGCGAAGGCCCAGGTGATACATAGGGGCCAAACTTTATAGCTCGGGCGAGGTTTGCCGCCCTTTAATATTTAATATTGAAAAAAACATACAAGCTATCCATCGCGGTTTCGAATCGAAACTTGTTTACTGGTGAGCGAAACCGCGTACGTCCGAAGTAACGGCTTCAAATAAAGAGATCGTACCCAACACGAGCCATACGTAGTCGCTCACTTACACTGGGAAATATGTACTAAGCTTGCAGTCCAGGTTAGCAGATGTATCCAAACAGGAGTTCAACCATAAGATCATGCAGTTGAATATTTAGTGTTTCAGATTTATATTTAAGAGTTACCATCTTCAGGGCATAAAGCAAGCTAAAGTAAATATTTGTTCATTATGAAATATAAACAGAATCCAACTAGACTATACTGCACTTACTGCATATTAGTCTAGTCTATCAGAATATGCTTCAAGTGTGGTGCACATGCACATTCTTGTTGATTTTTTAATTAACAAGCAGTCTCCAATCCAGTAAATAAAACATAAATAAATAATGGTCCATATTACATACAGAAATGACAAATTTTGGAGAGTTTTAACGCATCATCGAATCAAACAATACAGTCGGAGTAAAACAAACACCATTATAAAAAATGGACTATGAAATGAAATGTTATATAAACTGTACCAAATTATAAACCACAAAATGAAAACCTAGAGCAATCAGCCATTTTGATATATCTCTAAATCACGTCACTTACTCGATTCAACCTTGTTCTAACAATCAGCCTATCTAGAAGCCAGGAAACGTATCAAATGCTCGTCGTAGGCACTTGAGCACTACATCTAAATTTACCTGTACAAAGTGGATACACAGCGTAAAACGGTCCCTGTTTACCGAGTGAACAGAAAACGCGTTACGTAATCGATGTGTAGGTTCACGTGAACCGGTACACCGTAGTCTGTAGCACAGAAGTGGCGAGCAACAGTCGTAAACCGTGCCGTATACACTCGGCGACCGCACCATTACCACACTTTACTAGAAGAGTCCTAATAAAAACTGCCAATTGACTCCCCACTAAACAATGAGACTTGGTAAGGGATACCCACGAACGTCCCGAGGGGTCCTGTTAAACTATGCGTTCGATTCACACATCTTAGGATTGAATTCATATATCTACTTGTTACTAACAGTGCTCCACTAGGTTTTAGAATTGCTAGCCGAGTAAAATCTTAGTTCGTATTCTTTAATATGTCCCTTTGGACAACAACATGTTCTGATAGCATTTAGTAACTATACTCGATATCCTTTTCTACCTCTACATACATAGTTAGTAAATAGATCAGCTCGTGTACCATTTGTATTTATTCAACAAATCTATAGTCAGAATTTTAATTCGATTCCAGATTTGACAATTTCAGTGTTGCAACGTTATGACAAGTACTAAATAGTGACGTTGCGAAATTATTCGATATGGAAATGCAATGTTTCTGGATCGATTCTTCTCGTTTATAATTTTACTGTCGTAAACTAAGTATGTCAGGAAATTAAATATTTCTGACTGATAATTTACTTTTGACGATTAATTAACGATCTGAGACTTTTCTTTTATAATTGTGTGGGAAATAAATAAAAAAATGTAATCATAAAGGAACATGACAAATAAAACAGATAGATGTATTATGGTAATAAGTTATTTTAAAAATTGTCGCCATCATCGCTATCGCTATCCTGTCACTTTCTGTAACATTTATTATAAAACACACACACACTGATTGTTTATCGATTGTTGTGTGCATCACTACACTATTGTATGTGGTATCATTATTTCAGAATATGACAAATCTGGAATCTAATTAAAATTCTGACTATAGATTTGTTGAATAAATACAAATGGTACACGAGCTGATCTATTTACTAACTATGTATATAGAGGTAGAAAAGGATATATTTAGCAATACTGACAATGAGGATATTATTGCAGTCGATTCTTCTGATTTCACTATTGCCTGTGATACGCCAATTGGATTCATTTTGATTTAGAGTTCCCAGCACTAGATTATCACTAGCGTGCACTTATTTGAGTCAGTACAGTGTCGAGTATCTTTTTTAGGCGTCGATCGTCGGGGTCGCCAATGTAGTGACTGGGTACTATTGTGGAGACAAGTGAAACGACTGACTGTTGGAAGCCGACTGGCACATATATTTATTACACATATTCATATACTCGACATTGTATAGGGCATCGGATATATAACTAGATATACAGATCCTACAAAACAAACATGTATCTTAGAAGATACCTAAGTGTCTGAGTGTAACACTTTCAGCTTTCTTATATCTTCGAGAATCGTAACCTCCTGGCGTACCAGTAACGATGCGGTCTCCCCCTCCATTCCTTGAATTATTAACACGTGCCATCTAAGAAGTTGAATCGACAGAATTAAAACTTACCGACCTCTTTCGTATTTCACCTACTTACGTTGTTTCCAAGTCACTTGTGTATTATCATAGGTGCCCGCATTGAAACGGTTTAACGACACATTGACAAGACCGCGTGCCTGTGTCAACATCGCTTAGCTCCGGTACCTTGGCTCCGAATTAATTATGACCGGCTAGTACTTTTCGGTTAATAATTAATTTGCCTGCTGTGTTTACGGTCACTTCCAAAAACTTTATTGTTGCATCCATTGGGACCTTCGACTAAACCTTGCAACATTTTTATTTTACATTACTACTTTATAATTAGGCATACTTGCGTGGGTACTCTCGAATTGATTGGAAGGCGAATCAGATTTGCCTTCAGTGTAATGTAGTTACTCACTATCTTACAATATAACTGGCCCCATTGGGGCTGTAAATAAAAATGTGCATGTAAGTATCCCCAGACAGCCTGCCGTCTGAGCGCGTGAGTCGTAATATTTTACACTTCGATATCTTAAATGCAAGGAGGTTTTACGTGCCTCACATTATTCACCTACATATATTCGCTACCGAGATCGTACTCACCTAAATCTGCGAGATACTTAGAAAATATCGGCGCCTAATGTCGGTTCGCCCATTTCATAAAGAAATAAACATGGTGTTTTACATATGGTTACACTAATGCAAAAGCGAAAAACATAGTTTCGCGGTCGGTGGATTGTCAGTGGACACATGTGGTCTCCTCCCTCGCTGAATAATACACGAACGTTGTTTGAGGCTACGATCTTCGCCTGTTTTATTGCGGACGATTGGCTACAGAAATTCGGGTCCTTTTGGCACCAGCGTCCCTATGGACCTTGATTTAAAAAAAAATAACGGTTTGTAAAAATAAACGTTAGGGAAAACGTGAAAATGCAAAGGTATCTGTAAGAAGGCGTCGTTCACTGCTAGCTTGCGATGTTATCCGGCTCCGTGAGTTGCGGCGCGTTTACTAAGTGCGGTGGCTGCGTAAATAATTAAGAACACTTTTCCACGCCGGTGCGGGCTTGTGAACGCTGCGGTACCCCGCCACCGCCGCCGCGGGGTTCCTTGCACCACAAACATCCGTGGACGACAAGACTACGATACCTGACTTTTACCATACACTATACATATTACTACACAGCGAGTAAGCATTTACTTAAACACTTACGCTACGTAGAACCACTTAGGTCCATCATCGTCACGGACTAGAAGTTTACCCACACGGCCGCTCTTTATTATTCGTGGCTCTAAATGTGTATAATTTCATTATAAGAATAACGCAGCAGTAAGAAGAAAATATTCAGAATTTGCAGAAAGTTTATAGCCGTCCGAGTGTCAGCTCTGGCATAATGCTGTACAGACGAGCAACATAACAGTTTAAAAGACTCTCAAAGATTCTCGATCGCTCGAGGGTTGACGCTTACCGTATATTTCGCAGATAAAGCTCTCGTGTTTTCTCGAGCCGCAATAAAAAGTATGCATATTCTTAAACAGGTAAATATATCTCACCGTACGACGTATACACGTAAGGTTAGGGGTCGACATTTTTTCAACGTAACTCGTTTCCCTAGCCCTACTAAGTTAACATAAGCCTCTCTTGACAAATGTTTAAGATGAACGGTTATTTTGCACACTGTTTATGTTGTGCATATTTTTTTAAGAAAAGGAATGGTTTCTGTTATACGTTAGGCTTCAAGAAAGATGTATGGCGCTAGCGTACAGACAGAAGCTGTTTCTGTAATGAGAACCGATTTGTCATCGCTTACATAGCTACTCGTACTTACCTGGTTTTATTGCCTTGTTTGTTTATAAAAGCCATTGTATCATCCGGTGTTGCGTGCTATTCATTCATAAAATCAAATTTTACACTCGTTGTTTCATTTGTAATTTATTGTGAATGTCAATAATACATTGATAACATACATATTTGTTAATGCATTGCAAATGTCATTGTAAGGTTAATGAAAATGTTGTCATAATAGGATTGGAACTGCATTCAAAAATAGTGTCGTAAATCGAGGTAGTACACAGCTGCACCCAAGAGTTTCGGTTTTTATCCTAGTTGATAGTCTAACGACAGAGAGGGTATCGATGCGCAAAACCTAAGATCAACCGCGCCTGTAACCTGCACTACACTTGTAGACTACAAAGTATTGGCTTGCTGTATCCTCTAAATTTTGGTCAATAGTACCACGCATGGTTAAATCAGTAAGTAGTAAGGCAGAACAGAAACGATTTGCGGATTTCGTAAGAAGAATTCTTTTTAAACTGTTTTATTAAGCTTGGCCCATTTCTTTGTTTGATCGACATTTAGTATAAGTATTTGATATTTTACCCCCTTCCTGACAACAGATCGATCTAATATTTGGTACACAATCGTAGTCTTGATGACTATACAATATCATTATCTAATTTATTTCACAAGTAAGTACCTCAATTATGGTTATTTATTCAATCGAAAGGCAATTGGGGAAATAGAGCTCATTCAAACCATTTAACATAATAAATATGTATAATGTAATACTTGTTTGTTGGATACGGTCCTAAGCCAAATAAGATAAGTGGTGCAAAAATGCTTCATTTAGAATTAAAATACTATTCTCAGTCTACCTACGTCTATGGCAATACGTCGTTCGTTACATTAGAGATTGGTTCTGTATCAGTCAATATAAATATATACGCTACGAGTACCAATCAGTAACCACACATATAAGTTTAATATTAGAAAACTAGAATATATCTAGATGAGTTTGCGCCTTTCAGGTCTTCGGTTGATTGATCGGGCACCCTTCTGTCCAATAAATATTAAATAAAGTAGTGCGCAATTTGTCTGTCGTACTTAGTTACGACGAAATGATATATTAACACCGAAGGAAGATGCATCGCTGCTCGAGTTATAGCCCGGTCGTACGTGTTGATGTCGCGCACCAGCTAGCCACCGCTACAGTCTAGACTTTCACGATATTCTCAACTCCCACGGACGACAAACTGAATCCTAGGAACATGTAACAACCACAACTAAAGAATTTATTTAACTTATCTCATTCTGCCAACAAGTGACCTAATTTCATTGCAGTGAAACGTACGAGTATACAATAGGAAAGTAAATTATATTCGAGGCAGAGACCTAACTTAGGAACTTTTAACAACGCCATTGTGTTCGATACAGTTGTAGGAAATCTTGTTGTTCAATAGCTTTTATAATATCTTCGGAGATATCTCGTAGTTCGAGCAAATGCAGCACCGGCTAGTGGGGGTGTCCTACATGTCTTTTATATAACCTGTCTCCCGATGCTACAGCCAGTACGCACCATTCACTGACTAATAAATGAGCATCAATTTTGATACCACTCCGTTGTCTTTTTTATTTTGAGATTACATACTATAATTAATTTTTCCAGAAAATTGCTATAAAATTGAGTTCTCAATTGTCTATTTAACTACATTAACATTAACTACATGAATTCATTATTTGCGATAATCCTTATAAAGAATTCATCTACCATCCAATAATTTAATCGGCTTTCGAGTTCGCCTCGGTCGGCGTAGGTACTATTAATGTGTATGTGCACAAAATCTGAAAATGGAGTCAATAAAACACATGACAAGTAAAACGAGAGGTATCCATTGTCTAGAAGGACGCTTCATGTCGATAAACTGCACCTAAACGTAGACAAGTGACTGATTTCCATAAAAGAATAATTTATGCACATGTTGAGCCGTTATTGCACAAGATGTTTTCTAAAAGCGCAAGCTTAGCTCTTATTTTATTCTTGTGGCTCGGCAGACCGTGGACTGGCTATTGACTGACTTATGAAGTCTTTTGAGGTCGCCGTAATACTGTTAGAGGCTGGAGACGGACACACAGACGATGGAATATCTGTGAAAATCTTCCCGGCTCTACAAATTGTTCCAAGTTACGAGAGCTCCCACAACTTGCTAGCTCCGCGTGTGTGCATTTATTAACTCTTATAAACCAAGCAGCCATTTGCTACGGAAAATATTTTGTGCCACTATGAATTCTATAAAAACTTTAAAATGTGTGGATCCTGTTTTGTTATTTAATTTTTAATCCGTTCCGTTTTGTTCTCGTACGATACAATGGTAGAGCAGTCATGGATTGCGGAACGTTAATTTTAACAAACATACGTAAGTATATTTCGCAGCTAAAATTATTTAAAATATAATGTATTTTTCGACCATCAGATCATGCTTTAGAGTCTGTAATATATAAGTTTATATGTATAGTACCACCGCCAATCTCGAATTACGACGCCGTGTGTTCTGATCTAAGTCGACTAGGTACAAGTTTTTGTCCAAATTATCATAAACATGAGGCTTTATAACACTATAACGTGCTAAACGAGATGCTGGCACTTTATTGTTCCTTAGATTGCTATCGGGAAGCGACTGCAATTTTCCGAAGACGAGTTCATTTCACGGTTATTTGCGGTGTCTTTGAAAATATTGCACAAACTCCACTGTGATGCAGGTTCTGCGTTATCTCTGGAAGAAAATAATGTGGAATATGAAATGGGAACTTTATACTAAAATATTAGTAAACTAAGCGACCGACGAATAGTTTCATATGTTAAAGAATTCAATTACAAGTGCCGAGGCGGTTGGCGTGCCTGTCAAACAGAGACGTCCCCAGAAAAATTGTAGCCCAATGCCGCAATGTCTCATAACGTGACAAAAACAAGGTGTGTTGCTGACTATAAATATTAAATTTTCCGTATTCTGCGAGTTTGTCGGATACCACATGTGGTTCACTAACCGGGCTTTTAAAAATTCAGCGCAACGTTATCGTCGTCTCAGGCTTTGTCTTCAAACCGATCGGTGGAGGTTCCTGATCATTTTAATGTTCGCCGTGGCTTTTCACACCTTAAAATTTTCACAAAGTTATTTCATAAATTCATACACAGCTTATAGTAATTTATTGAAATTAATAACAACTAGAAAATTAAAATCAACTAGCTTTATATCCTTAAATGATTTGGGTATTATTAGAATTAGGTACGGTAATGTCCATCACAACTGCAAAATTTTACCCATAGGTATTACCCATAGGTATTACCCATAGGTATTACCCATAGGTATTACCCATAGGTATCAATCAAATGTTCCACAAGTTTTGTATAAATTCTAAATTAAACTTAAACATTTTGAGCAGAATTTTGTTAAGTTTTCAAGCAAAGCGCTCGGAGTTTCATTAACATATGAATACGGAGTTATTTTATAGCGACGTATGATCTAGATTCTAGATGTTAACCAGCTTAATTGTGGCGACGTAGGTAGATAGTGCGTACATGGTGACGTCGAGACACATAATGTGCAGCTAATAATAGCGCTTATATTATCACCTTTACATTGACTCCATTGTAGTCCGTTATGTCATTATAATGCAGTAATTTAATAGTCCAAGGTTGATACATCGTGTCGTACCAACAATGTGAAACTTTCAACATACATATTATCGCGCCAGCGGTCACCTAGCGCATTGTATATTCAAATTACTGCACCAATTGGCTGAGTCATAACAATAATTTACCTTTAGATTAGTGATATCAATAAGTACATATCTTGGCAGATAGGTAATATCTTTTGTTCTAATCAGCAGCTGTAGCCAAATGCCATTTAGCGCTTGTCTACATGTAGAATAGAAAACCAAATTATATGGAATTGACGTAAATTTTGACCACTTGTCAGTGCCATCCCCATACATTTTGATTTCTACTCTCTCTGTAGACAAGCGCTAAAGTGGCGTTAGGCTAAAGCCAGAGATGCAGCTGTGAAGCCAATTTATTAGGTGCAAGTGATCACCAGACTATCAAAGTACACAGAATACCAAAATAATAACTAAAACCATATATGTATTTAATCTACTAATAAGAAAACAAATGTATAACATTGAAACAAAATGTGAAATGTGTGAACTGTACTGCGAAGTAATATGACTCAGCTTGCCCGAAGTGATATGTCGTGACAGTAAGAATAAGCACTAAAGTACCGTTGTTGGCAACAGCAAGTTTCAAGCACTTGGTATTATATTAATATCGGGTCGGAATGTCACGGACTCGCGGACCACTTTCGTTGCTATCTATGTTTAGTTGTGAACTTTCTACCAATAGTAACCTAGATCATTCATATCGGCCGCTGCGGCCATGTTGCCAGCGATTATATACGGCTGTACGGCTGTACGACTGTTACTAGTGAACGTGCAAATATTTATGATAAACACTTTCATTGTAACAGACGTTTCTTGTTTGTTTATTTAGTTGGTCGGAAGCAACCGTAGTCGTGCCATCCATTTAATTGACAGTGATACCAATATTCTACAGCATCAATACTTACTTGTAATGCCGATTGTGAGAGTAATAGTAAACAAAAGTGGACTGCTTTTATAAACATCGTAGTCGTTGCACTCACCGTGGGGCAAACATCTAAGTCCGCGCTGTAGCTGTTCGGTACCTATTCATTTACTATGCAAGTCAATCGATAATTCGGTTTACAGGCAGACGTTTTACGCAAATAATTACGGTAAATCCGTGTTCCAGAATGGGTCCAGTTAACTTTGTGTGCGAATCAACGACGAGTTTGCCACAAAATGGTAAAACGAGGCTCCGTGGATGGCATATTAACCTCGATTTTGAAGTTCTGGTTAAGCATCAATGTCAGTTAACTAAAATAGCGGCCAGGTCAGCTTGAATAGACAATGGGACCGTGTAATCGACAGCCGACAAGCTTTATGACATGTCACTAACTGCACAAAGACAATGTAGCCACGAATTGAATGGTTTGCTGTACAGAACAACATGATTCGTATTGAAGGGTAAGGCGGAAATATACGTTTGGTAACCACTAGATGGATGGATGGATTATACATAAACTTTTAGACCGTTACTCAAAGTCTAAAACTAAAGTACCTATACACGAACATAGACTGCCTCATCCTACCGATAAGTGTCAGCACTTAAAAATCAATTTCTTTGTTGACAATGTACTTTTGTATAAAAGAAATAACAGATGACGGGCGTTGAATTTAATGGCGACTGCATTTTCATCAGCTGCACTTCACTTAACAAAGTGTTCAAAGGTTGAAGGTTTTTATAGCGTCACTTTTTCATTAAGGCAAGGGGGAATATTGTTGGAAGACAGAAGAAAAAAATTCTGGATAATATCAATTTAGTTACGCTCGACGCTCTTCGGTACAAAGAAATTCCTTAGATACTTCGTAGGTTAGGCGGACACTCATTTTAAAGGCAGTCTATCTTATAAATGCCAATTTAATATTGGATTTTTTTGTACACATTCCCAATACCTACGAATTCTACGAAACACGATGGAATTTCGATATTTATTTGGCGCTTGATAAAATTCTACGATAAAATATTCTCGCTTCAGTACCTACCTACAAGAAAAGTACTTAGATAGAAGTAGAATAGCACTGAATTTCGTTGAAACGATTAGTTTTTTTTTATCTTGTCATATACAATATGTATATAGAGGTATATGTAACGTTGCACCAAAAAGTTCTTTTAATGTCATCAACTATTTTACGCGATGAAGTGATACAATTCCAATTGTTTGACAATTAAACCGATTTTTCTTGGAAATCTGAACCAACGATTATACGTGCAGTTTACATTCATAAACGGTCGTAAAGAAGTTTTACTTTACTTTCTTATACTCTTGGAAACACATGGAAAAAGAAAAGTTTCTGATTCCCTCCAGCCAGTTGTGTCTCGCTCCTGTACTTGTCGCTACTGCACTACGGGGCAACATCGCGAACATTGTTCTTTTGTTTTCCACGTTTTCTCATAAATCGAAGATTTTACTTTTATTTAGTTTAGTAAAGTTGTTTCTCGGATCGAGTTTGGGTACCTGTGACATAAGCTGTAATCGTCTAGCGAGGTTATGTCCTAGTTATATAGGACTTTAGCTTTGTTCTATTTACTAAGATATGCCGTACATTAATATGTCACTGAGCAAACATAATACCTTCGAGGAATGCATTCGTAATGCGCTTAGGTGACCATTTTTCGCTAACGGAGAACATTAATGCATGGATATTGAGGTTGCAACTAGCTAGCTAGCATTTATTTTGAAATTATGAATACTCTCAAAAATGAAAGTAAGCACATGATTAAATTAATATCATTAGAAATTCGCTACCGAGTCTTTAGTCATTTTATAAAAAGTCGATTTATTAAAACGTTTGCTAATTGATATATCATGTGGGCAAAGTTTATGAACCTAATTAACCTTCGGAGCTAAAACATTCCATTCTTTTTTCACCTAAAATAATGTTCGTAAATACAAATAATTTCTTCACCTTACTTAGGATTGCGATAATTATGAGATCACGACTGTAAAGTATTAACGTCAATTTTCATCAAATATGTAAATGTCAGAGATTTATTAGATAACAAATAAAGATTGGAAGAACAACAGTTTGTCAAGACTTAGATAAGTATCAAGGAAAGAAGTTCCCATTTTTGAGATGTGACGAAGTCTACCCTGATAATATTTTATTAACTGGCGGGGAGACGCGCTGGGGTGGCGAGGGGGTGTGAAAAATTCAACATCACCAGCCGCGCTTCGGATACTTTCATGTAGGACGTGGTATAGGCCTTTTAACATGCATTTTTATGTTTCAACCTACTCAATATATTTACAGATTCGTTACATTTCGTCAACTCACTTGAATATCGGTAATAAAGCAGTGAATTTAATATGCAACAAATGAATTTTTGTATTCAAACTGCTACGTATTGGATTTAGAGGTAGTTAACGGGTCATTCATATTATTACGTTTTTCGACTTAATCACGTAATTGTTTGAGCAAGCAATCGACTACAAACAATTACGTGATTAAGTGAAATTAGTGAAACTAGTGTTTCAAGCCATACTAGAGGCTCAATTTCAAACAGTTACGTGAATAAGCCGAAAACATAACATAACATCACGCCTTTTATACTGTACAATGTAACACCCACTTTTCACTATTTATTTTATTTATTTATTTATTTATTTATTCAAACCATGCACTTACTGGCTTACAGTGGGTACCAACACGCCAGTAAGCTAGTTAATTAAAATAAGAAAAAAATATATGTCATAAAAATAATAAAATTAGAATACAATACAAATAAATAATGTCAAATTAATAAATGTCAAATATTTGTAGTACATGTCCAAATACATAAAATCTAGGATATTGTATATTAAATCTACAAATAAAAAGAATCAATATGTCAATATCTCTACAATTTATGAGTCCCATGTAATAGGGGGTGAGCCTATTGCCATATACCGAGCATAATTCCAGACTCCGTGCTACAACTGAGCATTAAAAAAAATCCCAGTAATACTTTGCCCGACCCGGGGTTTGAACCCTGTGCCCTTGCGACCACTGCGCCAACGAGAGCGTAAGCCGATATATAATAATAATTAATTTACTATGTCTCACAAAAGTATAAATATCGTAAATTCCTTCCATTAAAACATTGAACAAATGTATGCGTTATCCAAATAATTAAAAGCAATGAAACCTTTTTCTTATGCTGATAAATATGATTAACTACATAAAAAGAAAACAACGTAATGATTTCGAAAATCAGTAACGCGATATTATAATTGATTCGATAAAAAATAAATAATATTCGATAAAAAATAATTAAAGTTAGCGTTAAAGAAAGCCCTCATAATTGCCAATTTGCAAACGGAATGCATAGATTAAACATTACTTTTCATAATATTAGTTATAGTTTTTTATTAAAAAATATATAATAATAATTTCACAGATATAAATGCCACCATACATTTCTATTTTTTTACAAAACATTTAAGAACCTTTATTTTTTATACACACAAGTCTATTAGGTCTAGTAGGTCTTCCATGATACTTTTTGATAAAAGCGATAAGTTCATTGAATTTATCTCAAAACAGAAAGAAGGATATACATCGGAAGGCAGTGGTTACTGACATTAAGTGTAAGTGGTGACACAGGTTACGGTATGTGACGTCATCAAATACCCGTTTTACCTAGATGGGTCACTTTCACCAGAGGAATACGTGTAATTACGGAACTGAGCGGTTTAATGCGTATTCGTAGTGCAACAGAGTACAGAGATACCTGCGCAAATCCTCACATAACTCGTTTAAGATTGTAATCACCTCCACGTTCAGTCAGGTTGTTCCTATTGATGTGAATATTGAACAAACATGGGCCCGTAATATGAATTTAATGTTCAATCTTGCAACGCGTGAACACCGGTAACATGTCAAGAGGACTGAGGAGCTCGATAAATCAATCATATCATACGAGTTACATCGCAAAACGCTGTTTTGCAATATTATATCAACGAACAACGAATTATATTTATGAACGCCATCATTGATTGTTGGAACTTATTATTATTGCGTAATTTAGGCATACTATTTACTTACATAATAATTATTGGTATGGAGCATGTCAGGCAGCATAGATCACCACATCGCGTGCCTGACGCGCTCAGACACCAACAATTTTGTTCTCGACAATTATGTTCCGGTAAATGCATACGCTACAGTTCAGGTGTGGAGCTATTCAACATTTTCATGTAAATTTATATACAGGTTGAAGTTTAATGAAGTTCGACAGGAGTGAGATAATTGTTTATAAACCGAATTACGTCTAGACGTGTAGGTGGTGTTGTTGTATCGAAGTAATTTGACGCAGCCTGTTGCCTAGGTGACAGCTTTTGTCGCACACCATAGAGTGTTTTTCATTCAGGTTTGACCTTACACGTCTGCATTGTATACTCGTCTACAAAAGGCTAATGGAGTATCGATATATGATATTCAAAGATTTTTCTGCGTACTGAACTGTGACTAGTTCGTCAATAGTGTCCAGAATAAAAAAATAATTTTCATGGGTTTATATGATAATATACGCTATGTTGTTAATTTTGATGTAGATGTATGTACTGCCCGCCACCTCGCATGGTGACTGACATATCGCACAACACACACATATGAGCCCAGAACAGAACATTCACAAAGTTTTTTTTTTAAGGAGCAGACAGGTCACCTTATGGTAAGCAATCGGCGTCGCCCGTGTACCTGGAACACCAGAGGCGGTACAAGTGCGTAACCGGCCTTTTGGGGATTAGGAGTTTGAAGATCGTTGGGGATTCAGGGATTGGGGAAGGGGAGGGGGTAATTGGGCCTCCGGTAACCTCACTCACACGACGAAACAAGCGTAAGCGTTGCTTCACGCGTCGGTTTTATGTGAGGCCGTGGTATCACTCCGGCTCTCACACTTATGGCATTGAAATTTAAAATGGCAACGTTTACAACTGACTACTTTTCCATTTCAAATTAAAAACGTTTCTATCGATCAACTGGCCAATATTCGAGTGCAGCTTTAAAGACATAATAATTAATGTACCTCTATACAGTTGACCTGAGTAGTTGTCGTCACTCAATAAATCGATGACATTCTTTCATGTCAAGTACCATACTTGCTCCGTCCTCGTCAAGCATTCGTATTTAATGTTAATATTATCAGCTAAAAATATATTATATTAATTAATTTGTAACGTCAAGCCTCACAAGAACATTGAGAGTCTATAGTTAAACCGATTAAACGACAAAAATAAACATCACCGAGCATGAGGCAGGTAATATTCATGGAAAGAACAACTTGAAAAGAACCAATGTGATATAATTAAAATCCTACAAAGAAATGTGTCACCAAGGTAAATTACACATAAGTGGGTGTAAGATAGAATATTTCGGTAAGACAGAAATATAATACCTACCTACTTACTTGTTATTTCAAGTTAACAAGGTTCCTCTAGCACTAAACATAGATATGAGACGGTTGTTGCATTTAATCCGATTATCGCCAATTAAATTGTCTGCTCATTATCAGAGAAAGGTTTCAAAGCAAATAAGCTTTGTGAAGGATGATCAAGATGCAATTTATTGGAAGTAGTTTCCTTTCATAATTAAATATTAATTGATTGTACACAAAGTGCTTTATTAGTGGAGAATTATACTGATATCCGATATCCGATAGCTCGTTGATGAGGATTATAACTTTATGAGGAGTCTAAGCGTATCTGGGTGTATATTGTTAATGGTTCAATGTATTGGACGAGACCGATACGGTACTATTATTCTCTGTACATCCTATTTGCGTCGACATCGACCACATTAGTTGGGTCACACGACCTGTGCTGCAACCCTCGCAGCGCTTTCACGAGGCGACCGAACCTGTTAGACCCTTAACAAGGTACACTGAGTGAACGCATAATTAACTTGTATTGATTAAACTCATTTGCCACAGAAATCAATCATTACCACTATTTTGAACTTAACAAAATACATTTTACTGTAACCGGATCAGTGAAAATATCGTTAGGTTAGAAATAACGTTTAGTCTAGAATTAAGTCTGGTGGGTTAGCTGTTTTGAATGACTGATACGTGTTTAACTAAGTTGCAAATTGGTAAGTACACAAAACACCGCTAATTAGTTAGCGGCGCCACACATCGACACTACTATCTTTTACACAGTGAACATGTGTGGGTAATTTCATATTACTGTGTATAAAAATATTCGTCCACCACATTCACATTGGTATTTTCATTCTTGTGTCGGTATATGTATTTTTATAATTTAATTCACGGGTAAGGTTAAAACTATTTACAATCATTGAGATGACCCGACGTTTTGACGGGTATTAACGTAGTGTTCGTGGTCGACTGGTTAATGAGCACGCTTTTATCGTCTTTCAATGATCAATGATGATGTGAGTTCTATTCCAGCTGAAAGATTCTTTTTTTATTTTACTATGTAGTTTTTCTTATTTTTTTTTGTTTTTTGAAATATTTAATCGGGCTATAAAAGAAGCAGATAAGTCGGTAAATAAAACAATACTATCTTTTATTACAATTAATTTATTTATTATACAAATAAGTGGTTATATATTCAATATTTATAATAATTAATTATCATACCACAGTTAAGTTCTTAAAGTTCTTTAAATAATAATTAATCAATATGCCAATAAACCTTATAGTCGAATTGGGAAATATCATGCGATAAAGTATATACTTTTAAAATTAACATAAGAAGATTTAGAAAAATAGGATAGAAAAAAAAGAAAAGATTAAAACATTGTTTCAAATTTTAAATTGATTAATGAATTCTAGAAACAACTTGTGAATGCTGGAATCGATCCGGCGGCACTTTACTGGAGGTGATAACCATTACGCCAAACGCGCTGTGAATGAGATCATCGAAATATTGTATACCATTCAGTAACACTATATTTATATGGGTATTGTATGGCTCGATTGCTCATTATTTGATTTCGATTTATTCCAAGTTTGTTATAAGTTATTTTTATCTTTACCCTCGTTTTTATTTAAACTTATTTACTAAATAATTACGTATACCGACACAAAAATGATATTTAAATACCAAAATGTGTGTGATAGACGAATGTTTCTATACATATCTATTAATATGAAATTACCCACACATGTATATTGTGTAGTCATACTAGTGTCGATGTGTAGCGCTGCGAACTAATTAAAGGTGTTTTGTGTACATTCATACAGTTTCTGTCCTCTTCAGGTAATAGGCGACTAACTAACAAAGGTATCTAATGTTGTCTCTTAATCAGGAGCAGGGGCGTTGCTAGCGCCGTATCACTTACACGTGGCCCCTGGAGCGCTGAGGACCTCCAACAAGCGTAAATAAAAATTATTAATTATTTATTTCAGAAATGAATTATAAGTCAAATATACCTCTAAGTAATTCCTTTCTTTCCCGCATAAAGTATGCGTTCAAAAGTTGACAGAAAATAGGTAAACTAAAGTCACTTGTACCCACACCACCCACGATACTTCTGAATAACTGCATTCGATTCGTCTTCAACCTGCGTAAATATGATCATGTTTCGGCACATCGGCTGCAACTAAAGTGGCTGCCCATACGCCAGCGCAGGGAGCAAAGGGCGCTAACCACTCTGTTCTCCTTTCTTTGTTCACCTTCTTTACCCAGTTATCTATCTCCTTACTTTCAATACTTGTGCGCAAACCACAGTAAAAACCTTCGTTCTTCCCATAACCGTCTTCTCCAATGTCCCACTCATCGCACTGATTTCCTTCATTCTTCTTTTTTCGTACAGGCAATTTTGCTGTGGAATGCGCTCCCCCTGGATGTCAGGATGGTGTCGACGCGTCTGACATTTAGGCAGAAAGTACGTGAGCTTCTCTTGAAGAAGTTGGCTGAATCATCACGCTAATTATTTACAGAGTATTAGTTATTATGTTCATATTTATATGCTATGAGTCTATGTATGTATGTATGTATGTATGTATGTATGTATGTATGTATGTATGTATGTATGTATGTATGCATGTATGTATGTATGTATGTATGTATGTATGTATGTATGTATGTATGTATGTATGTATGTATGTATGTATGTATATTGTATTGTACTCGTGTGTAGGTATATGTATTACTATTATATCTATTTATGTTCATTTCTGAAATATGTTAGTATAATCTTCTATTTTCTTAATTAAATCGTTGCCTGCTTCTTGCTCCTACCATTCACTCTTCTCTGCATCACCCAAAGGTCAGACTGGGAGAAAATGCCTGCGGCATTAAGTCCACCTTGTGTACACTTTGTGCATGAAGCGTTGATAAATAAATAAATAAATAAATAGATACAGGAGTATATGTTTTTTTTTTTGTAAATTGATGATGGATATTTATTTTAATTTTATGTAAACATTTTTTTGCTATTGTGTGAATAATTTACCGGTCATATGGACGTAAACAAATTTCAGAACATCATGTCAGAGTCGCAACTAAATATGAGTATACTATTACTTTTGAAGCTGGGTAGTGTTTTACTAATGATATGACATTTCGCCTCAAAAGCACAATGTCGTCATTACAGAAAAGAAGTATATAGCTCCTAACAACAGTTGCGAGACTTTCATTTTGCCAGTACTACAACTGCGGTTTAAAATTATTTCATAACATTTCAATATTGTCGACAGGGTATGAACATCACAAATGTAATTAGTTCGTCAGCTAGTGGAAAAATATAAGACGAGTATTTTTTCTTTGTCGAATAAAAAAACAATACTTATATAAAACGAATCAAACTTTAGGAGTGAGAGAGCTAACTACGTCATTTTATCATATAAAACGAACACAAAAGCGATATTTTAAATCAATATAATTATAGTCGATAATACATATTTCCGTAAGAAAATAAAAAATACGTTACCAGACAGACGTTAAAATAAAAATTACTCATCTACTCTATTACCACTGACATAATAAAGAAATAATTGTGCCACCATAGTATAACTTATTTCAATAAGTATTTATACATTATTCCTAACTATTCTAAGTACCTTAATGGTTTTTAAAAGCGCGTATATTGTACATTTTACGTTCTAAAGCAAATTTAATATCCTATTAAAAATTCAAAGGGAGCATTTTGTAATTAATTTCACTAAAACCCTGTCGTTGTATGAGTGAATGAGCTTACATAGGTACGTATGTATTGTATGTCGAACCGAGTCCCCTATATGGTACCACACTTTGAGTGCATTTATTTCACTACGCGTGGACCAATTTCAAACTTAAATATCTGAGGCCTTAATACGAGTTTGTTTTACGTTTAAAGTAATCGTAACGAGTACCCGTTCGGCACTCTAATTGGTTGGTTCATTGGCGCCGGCCAATCAGAGCACCGAACGCGAACTCATTACGATTACTTTAAACGTAAAACAAACTCATACTAAGGCCTCATAGTGCCGAACGAGGTCTCGTTTCGAATACTTTAAACGTAAATGAAACTCATACTAAGGCCTCTGATGAGTTTGATTGTTTATTCGTTTGGCCGCACTAATCTCTGCCTGTCCATAACAAATAATTAATTATGTAAATGAATTTCGGTGGAAATTTGTACTTTAATAAAGGTTACATGGACATATAGAATGTTATAATTGTCTCTATACTATCTCTATATTACAATTTCCTTCAGCAGTAAATTTCTTGTGAAGTCTGATCAGCCAGATGACATCGAGGATGCGACTGTAGTTCCTGATTAGTATTACGGAGACATTTGCATTCAAATATCTATCTATTCATTTCATTTTACCCCGACTGATTTCAAGTCCAATTTCCATACCCAGGTCTCTATTGAAACTCTATAGAGGTAGACATACTGGAAAATGAACTATCGGATTTCGTCTACCAACGTCTATTGTCCAAGCGACAAATTAAAATGTTATGATCAAAATTCCTTGATATTTTTGTCAAAGCTTTTAATGATATGTTTTGCTAAAATAATTTTTAGTTAACATTACTTTGATTGTTTTATTTACCTAAATAGGTTTTATTTAAGTAGGTACATTGTATTAAGCAACAGTTAAAAAAATCTTAGCTTACATATTGATCATGTAGTTAGCTCCCAAAATGTGACAATGAACTGTGTATAATAACATATTGATGATGACATCAATCATTCGTCTCATTTTTTTCTATTTACTTTTAGAAAGTTTTAGTTCGTACACAATAAAATGCACCGGTCAGTATTACCTAATGATCTGACCGTGTGTATACAATTTAATCAGATTCTTTTAATGAATATATCACGAATCGATTCTGCTTATGTAATTCTTAGATTACGTGATCAAAAATGATACATGTGTTCATTGAAGTAATATTAAACTTTGAACTGAAGAATGTTCTACAAATCTCTATCGACCTGTGTTACGTAATATCGTTCGTTTAAATTTCCTTCTAGACTATAGAGCAGTAGCCATGATTGCTTGAGGTCATACGCGAAGCAACGTCTTGTTACGTACCTATAGAATACTCGTCGGTACTCTTAAATCAGACGAGAACAGTTAACTGCGTGTACTTACACCTTACATTTATTGATTCTTTACTCAAACTAAAGCATTTCCAAACACTCAAAAAATTTTAATAAAAGGAATTCGAACGAAATACCGGCTAAATGGAATTTTAAAGGAATTTTTTGAATATCTATAAAAATGTCTATTACAATTAGCAAAAAAACACGACTGAGAATATTCCGGTGTCAATCTAACGGTTCTCGATAACAATTTTTAAAGCCAAAGTAAACAATCTCGTTTCGAAGATGTTTTTTCTTGGTGATTTTAACAAACAGGTGCTTGGTAGTGTCTTTGTGTAGTCGGTGGGAATCAAGAAACCTTTGATATTGCAATCAGTGCTCAACTCTGTAGGTATTATAAAATCTTATATCATGTATGTTTCACCATGTTGACGTAGGTACCTAATTGATCACTACGCTTCTGCCTGAACATGATTCCATCCATAGGTAGATATGATCGTATTTCCATTATCGCTAAATGCATCCGTACCCTATCTGTTTAAATCGGCTTAGCTGATTTAGCTAGTTAGTGATGTGGACTCGAAATATTGTACCTGCCAGCATGTCCCAGCATGGTGTGTGTAATGAGCAGACAGGTACAATTGAGATAAAAGTTGCAGTAGCTATTTCGATATTTTAGTAATGTCACTTGGTGAGCTATATTTGTTTTTCATTCTAGACATGCCAGATTCATTGCTTTTAGCAGTTTTAGCACGACCTGAATACAGAAAATAAAAATGCGAATTTTAAATTGGAATCTATTTACTCCAGTAGCAAAGAGTTCTTGTTAAAGAATTGGTTGATAACTGCAAGCTTGGTAAAGTCGTTAGCCTCCTTTTGTGCAGCCGCTGTCTGGTAGATACATTTCCTAACTCGTGGGTACTTTCAACAGTTAGTATACGCACGTCCTAAAACCGTACGATCACATTTGAATGCAGGACGGCGACTGGCTTTTGTTTTCAATGGACTTTACGGCCAGTACGACGACCAGTGACAGCAGCAAACTGATTAAAAACTACATAAAATAATAATAAGTTCGTGTACAAAAAGAGGTTCACTAAAGAATAAATATGAACTTAAGATTGTATTCCCTTGTGTTTCGTAAACATGCTAGAAACTGCACCGTCATGGATAAAAAGTTTAAAAGTTTGTAATAGTGCCGTAGTGTGGCACGTATAGTCACCATAAGTCCACTAATCGTGTAAATAGGGTCTAAAATAAACTTAATATTTCGCTAAAAATAACTTTTCCCGGTAATATTTTCCTGTTTTATGAGCTCGTATCCATACTTCCTGGTAATTAGTGAGAGCAGGAGGGCGTTGTTATTGTCATGTGAAACCTATATACTTTCACAAATCATTGTGATTCGTTCGTAATAACGTGGGAATGCGTAAATACCACTCTTAGAAGTAACTCAAAAGATTTACACGATTTCTCTAACATTCAATGATATAACATAGTGATTTGTACGCGTATCACTTAAATATCGATGTATATAGAGGTATATAACGAACAAATAACCGAGTAATTCATTCTTAATATTGTGAAACTGATATGTTGATTTTAAAGTTATTTGCATGCCAGATACTTAAACATTCAGGAATTGGACGGAGTTTAAGCGATTCAGAAAAAAATTCACAGTTTTAATGTTTATTGATATTTACTTTGTCTTTACTTATTTTACAGTGTGAAAGTTATCTATATTATTTTGATCATGTCGTCAAATGAGGTTGAAAGACAAATGTTCGCAGGAAATGTCTGATTAATACCAGCTGGTAGGCGAGTAGACGTTGTTGTCAACTGACCACTTGATATCCATTTGTTCATCGCGAATCTGAATCGCCTACGCGGGTAGACAGAATACTCGACGTCTATACCTCTAGTAGAGTTATTACATAACATGATATTTATATAAAAACATTTTAAACATTGATTCAGACTGAAGAAATTAGTAAAAAGCAAATGCGATATTAAATCAAGTTTAAAATAAAACTTTAACAGATGGAATAATTAATATAGAATCCACCGTTACTAGAATCAACAAGGAGAATAATGAAACTAAAAATTTACAGAGTACCGATACTAATACAACAAACAGAAAAAACGACCTCTGTCGGACGAGAGACGTCGATAATCTTTTCCAAAAAGAATCACTCGGCTTCCTACAACCCCTTCTCGAGTTTTGCATTTTGCGTTACATTTTATTCATATACCTACACAGATTATATTATAGATATACCAGCTTTTACCCGCGGCTTCGCTCGCGTATAAAAGGATACAAATTAGCCTGTGACATAATAATATACCAATACACACAGCGCCATCTATACCAATACTTTTGTTTTCCCTCGGGAATATCAAATTTTTCCGAGATAAAAAATACCCTATTATTTTTTTACGTCTGCTTAAATTCAAAGCAATCGATTTTGTAGTTACGGTGTGATAGCGGAACAAACAAACTCACTTTCGGCTTTATAATATTAGTGATGAGGATGTATATCGTGACTAATATGACTTGTTTGCGGTCGACACAGCACAATAAATTATCGAGTCATATGTTTTGCAACAGCAGGACACTCAAGTTCGCGAGTGAAAGTCTGCAACTCGACAATTTTACCATGTGAGGACGTGTCTTCGAAAACGTATGCATTTATTTTGTACCGTAATTTAATGTAAGTACAAAAGCGTATTTTCGTAATAAACATTTGTACAGACAGGATGGACCAAAGGTTAAAACAAAATAACATAAATTAACGAAGAATGAAAACACTATCCGAGGAAAATTTGGTTTAGAAAGACGAAAGCCTTTTTTGTTTTATGTGTAAAAAAATAATTGGGAAATAATGTAGGCACTGCATTCCAGTCCAGACGAGAGTTGCTTGTCAGGTAAACCACAGCTGCGAGCAACTGCAACCTTTGCAATATCAACAGCTAAATCATATTAACTTGAGTCTCGGAATCATTTTTATTATCTACACGCGTTTCTCAAAGAGTAGAGATTACATGCCACATTTCATTAACTTTTATTACGCATAGGTTAACCTTTAAGCCTTTTTACGAAGATATACAGAGATATACTACACATACTTGCAGTTTTTAGAAGCAACAGATTATGTAGAGACATCGTCTTATTTAACAAACACTAGAATTCACGGTAATTAAAGGTTTTTACTTTTATACGCTGAATATATGCAATTTTCTAATTCATACAATTTAAGAACTAAGACCAAATACCTATAATACGTTTAAAACTATACATTTAAAAACTACTGACAAAGAATATAAAAGAAAACTAAAAATAACCAATTTGTAGATAGAAACTTCAGCTCATTAACGAAGACGACGCATATCGTGGGTGTGTAAGCATAATATTTTAAATATTGATCAAACTAAATCCTCGTATTTAACCTTTAAAATAAAGACCCATGTCATAGTTGACTATCCGCTACCGCCAACTTTGAAATTAAAAAATAAACGCATATTACACTTTTACCTAATTGCGAAAAATAGAATTCATAACTCCGTTTTAAAATTGATGTGTCAAAAGCAATTGAAAAAAAAGTGTTTGATAACATTGCCGAGGCAAACATCTTGAGAACCAAAACAGTAGCCGTGGTCGTTAGCGACTGATCATTGTCCGACTCGTTTTATTTCCGTAAACATGTCCATTGTGTATCACATCGCCAGCAAACAAGCCGAGGGATTTTAAAATTTACTTCTAAATTGGTTCTCATACATACAATCGTAACTAGTTACGTCGTCACAATGCAGCTACTCTAAGTGGGATACGCTTCAAGACGGATTACAAATTGCGATGATACTAACAATAGTTAGAAAACTCGGATGCAAATAGTCGTTCAAAACGAATGTCACATATATTTTTGTTGTTCGTGGATGTGTACAGTTTGTAGTTTCATGTTTCTGAAAACTTTTATTTGCCTAACTGTCTATCAATATTAAACTGACGCGACTGTCTGACGCTGTATGTGTGTTGGAGTCGAGCTTTCCCTACCGCTAGCTTAATAAATACATGCATTGAGTAATAGGTCGAAGATACCTAAGTACCACTTGGATTCTAGTAGGTAAACAAATTGCGAAACACGGATAGAAGACATATTCGAGAAATTACTAGAAATGTTTCATAAACCTGTGTACGTAACACTCTAAGGTGGAAGAGGGTCAAGTAGATGTAAGAGTTAGTCATTGACCGCAAATGCTTATACACATTTATATAAAACATAGTAGAAGAACGTGAGCAATCTTGAAAATGCATATTAATTTCTTATGTAACCCTGAAGGTTTGTCATACAGGACCTGGAGTAGTATAGACTGTAGCTCTCACAAATGTTGAAGTTGATGTAACTTTTACAGACACCATGTATGTCTTTTTGCCTTTTGAAATACATAAAATCATTTAATACAGTCATCTAACTGAGAGATTTCGAAAGTTCATTAATTAATGTAATGTGTATTTCAAATATGGAATGGTTCGCTGGTCACAAAGAGATGAAAACAGATAAAGTCTCTAGTTCCTGCATCTCTGTGTAAACTTTAACCGAGACTAAACATTAGTAATATATGATTAAAATACAAAGTTTCCTCTTCATATATTAATTTATTTACATCCCTTTGAAGTAGACTGAAACTAAAATTCAATGGACAATGCATTGCATATAAACTTTCCTGTCTCAATAACATCCTCGACAGAGTTAATTTTTTACCACAGCGAGCTAGCGAGACTTCTGTCTATGACGGCGTTCAAAATTTAAATCGTGAAAAGGATTTATTTAGGAGATTTTCTTTCAAGTGTTCAGATTATGGAGTCCAGATTTTTTCCGGTTGTTATCTTACTTGCTATATGTATACCAGTGGGACAAATAAAATTACTTTGAAATACGTTATGACGTAAGTGCACTTATGTCCGCATTGGAAGTATTATGTGATGTGACAACTTATCACCGCAGGCCAAACGTGTGATAAACAAATTAGCGGCGTGCGCCGGCTCCATCAACTCGTACCACACAACCCTATAACCCTTTTAGGTCTACAATGGGATA
This sequence comes from Spodoptera picta, assembly GCA_038387885.1. NCBI lineage: Eukaryota > Metazoa > Arthropoda > Insecta > Lepidoptera > Noctuidae > Spodoptera > Spodoptera picta. The sequence continues at coordinate 3,032,581 of JAZHFQ010000105.1, forward strand.
ACGAATTCCCAAATAGCATTCGACGGAACGCACTGAAAGTGGAATGACGTAGGATAACACAAACAGATTGCCTTCACGTTACCATTGAGTGACATATCTGTTAAAGTGCACCACACTACACATTCTACTCGCGTCCACCACACAACAGTCGTAAATAAATTAACGAAACGTCGCAATAATTGCAAGCAATCCAATGTTATTTATTAAAAGTTAATTTTTTCTAAACTCCGGTAAATATAATTGTATAACTTGCTTTGTTTTTCCTTTCTCTGAACATAACGAGGAAGTAGGGAAACATGTTGTTATGCAAAAACACATTCAGAAAGATTTCAATTTCGTTACCCAGCCAATTAATTGATAGCGTAAACCTGAACGTAACAAATTAATTAAAACTGACACTGAAAGAGAACGGTTAACATTTCAATATCGAATAATGTAGTATTGTTGCGTCTGTTGCAAATTCTATAAGTCCTTACAAGTCGTCCACAATGAAGGATGAGGGTTTATAGACGCGATCCATTCATTCGACTATTAAACAATATCATTGCTAGGGAAAGATTCCATAGAGCGCACTGAATTTAATTATATCAAGCACTTGTACACACACAGGTGGAGTTGATGGGAACATGCAATATTCCAAGTTAATGAGGTGTCAATTGCCCGCAAAAATTCAATAATATGCGTCCGATATTCCGCAAGCACCCCAGTGGAGTAATAAATCGCTGTTAATATCTCCGCTGCACCCGCTCATTCGACTCAAGTAAAAAAAGCGATTTAATCGGCATAAAAGATTTTTATACGTTACATGTAACGATTTAAATATTTTACGGACAAAAAAGATATTGGAATCCGAATAAAATGGATTTAGGTATCGTGTGTGTTTTCGTAAGTTCAATGCATCACATGAAATGCAATAAAATTAAACGAGCCAAAGGATAAATAATAGTATATTAACTAAAAATCGCGAGTTACTCACGTGAATATACTGAGAAACGCTCGACTAGGCTGCGCGAAATCGCCGCGACCGCGCACGCTGCTCATGAGGAAGAATCCCTCTGTGGTTCGAAACTAGCGGAGCTTTTTTAAGTAGAGGTATATTCAAGTGAGTAACCGGCGATTTTTAGTTAATTTAGTATGTCTCACGTAATATTATAATTTTTTTTTTTGATAAGGCGTGATAAATGTAAAACATGTCGAGTAATCTTTTTTTTTTTTTTTTTTATTATCTATGGTTTTAGGGACTTTTCGTATAGGAACATGTCAGCCCCGTGTCGAGTAATCTAACTGTGAAACCAACAACCACCAATATGTAATTTATGTCGTTCTATAAGTACAAAACATAAGTACTTGGTATGAAAAACATCATACTTATTAAAAAAAACAACGTCAAAGCTAATTCGTTTAGTAAAAAAAAATACAAAGCATTAAAGCAACCACCTCATTTCATTTAGTAAAAAGCATGGCGTCTGTTTTTTATAATACTGTCCTTTCAAAAGGCTGACATTACCTAATTAAGATACGCTACTGAAGCACTGATTAAAGGACAATCGACAAACGGAAAAAACATGGACATATGATCATTATGAGGATGTTTCAAAAAGAACTTCGATTCGTTCGCTAATTAAAAGTTAATTGGCAGTATCGGGAGCTTCGTGATGTACTAGCACTTGTGCGCCATGATAAACCATAATGGATACAGGAGACTGGACTTGCGAACAATGGCCTGTGGAATAGTGTTGTTCTGCCGTCCGATTTATCTGATATCCCGGTCACATTGGCCAAATATATGGACATTTCGCCTCGACCACGTTAAATACGTTGTACGTACATAGACGTAGGTAATGCTGTCTTATGTGCTGTTCCATAAATTTAATATTATTATCACGTGTTCATTTTATGTTTTGGCAACGATAACATAACTTTTTTTCCTTTTTATCCCCGAAGGGGTAAGCTGAGGTGCACATTACGGCAGTTAATGCCACTGTACAATGTAACACCCACTTTTCACTATTTATGTTATGAGTCCCATGTAATAGGGGGTGAGCCTATTGCCATATACCGGGCACAATTCCAGAATCCGTGGTAATATAGAGATTTTTTTTAAAACCCAGTTATATTATGCCCGATTCGGGAATCGATACCCACTTGGTCAACGAGGCAGCCGTTTATTGATATTGAGAATATGTAAAGTGTTTTAGTATTTTCGTACACGAACATTAGAAAAGTATACACAAAGTACAGCATAAAACTAAATATGCATTTAATGCATTATAAATACATAAAGATTGTTAAGTATCAATCTTAATTGCTGAATAGACTTTTATATATCTAGCAAGATTAAAATCAAATACTTATAATTCCAAATACTACATAGCTTGAATGATTTTATTATAATTTAAAGTAAAAAAGAATATCGAAATGACGACACTACTTTTACCAAAACAACAGCAGAACAAAACTTCCGGTACACAACTTCGTACTTATTACACGCAGCGCCATCTAGCAGTGAATAGCGGTACATTTCGTTTCCATTCAGTTATGCTACTCAACGCTAGAGGGCACAACTGCACTCACCATTTCATGGAAAGTTTTTTACCGTTCTACAATGAACTTTGCGAATGGGTTGAACATGACAAACCTTTGTGTATAAAAAGTAATTACAAATAATACTATATTTTTTTATACTTGGCAGGCCAGTGTTTGGCTCTGTACCTTTATGTATAGCAAGCTAATTAACTTTAACATCACTAATGATATATAATTTATATAAATATATATAATAATAATAAACACGAATCAATTTGTCATTTGTCAAATTATAATAATCGGCATCGGTATCACTCCGGTCGATTCCGGTTTTCTATGAAGAAAACCGACGTGAAGCAATGCTTGCGTTGTGTTTCGTCGTGTGAGTGAGGTTACCGGAGGCCCAATTACCCTCCCCTTCCCCAATCTCCCCAATCCCTGAATTCCCAACGATCCTCAAACTCCTAATCCCCAAAAGGCCTGTAACGCACTTGTAACGCCTCTGGAGTTCCATGTGTACACGGGCGACGACGATTGCTTACCATCAGGTGATCCGGATGCTCGTTTACCGGCTTATGCCTTAAAAAAAAATCAATCGCATTCGCTACCAACAAAATAGTTTACATCAACAAACTTTTTTTCGTTTATTCGTTTCTGCCTACCTCGATGGGAGATAGGCGTAATGATATAAATGTATGTATCGCTCAACTCATTTATATATTTACTGGTAGATACAGTACGTTATGAAAAAAGTTAGATACAGCCAGCGACGAGCATAAACTATTCTAATACAAAACTATATGAAAATAGACTTTTTCAAAGCTAGTTACAACTTTCCACTGTGCTTCGGAGAGTTAGGAGTCGTACATACTTAGATAGATATCTATTATATTATATATATTTTACAATGCATCGTTCGCTACGAAGCCTACGAATGCTACGGGGGTTGGCTACGAAAGCTACGAGAGTGCTACGCAAGCCCGATGTTGGTTAATGGATGTACTAGGGCTTAATCCGGTCAAATTCATCTAATGTACATGAATACACGAGTGAATATTTTATAGTTATAAAGAACCAGGTTGCCGCATGCGGCTTAAAAACGAAATAGGCAGGTAAAATAATTATGCCAGGAATCATAACTTTCTATTGGTGAATATTGAATAACATTTCACCCAGTAGTGTTTGCGCAGACAGGTAGATAGGTAAGACTAAAAATGTTTCAACATTTCATTCCCCTAGAAATGATTATGTGAGTGTAAAGATAATTAATTGTGCCACCCTATAATATTTGAAAGCTACTTCTTACTGGACTGAATAGAACTACTTAACTTCAATTTTCGCGCTTAACGATTTCAAAGCCAATAGTGTCACAATGTTTTACTTCAGCAACAACTTTTTGCCGAAGTTCATTGACGTGGCACAGCGCGTGGCGGCGCCACAAACTTGTAGAGACACATTCGCGTGTCGTGTCGTGTCGTGTGGGTCGCCATGTTCCGAGTACCTTTACCTACATACCACCTTACCTTAGTAATAAAATTACTTTCATAATTTAATTTGTGCTCCGGTTATCGCAACAGACTGGCCTACTAACCAGTAACATCATAAGAAAAAATAGTGTTAGCTACTTTACCTGTATATAAATACCTAGCACTTGCCCACTGCTTGAAAATTACTATAAACCTTCCGCTTGAATCACACTTGTCTGTTTAGAAAAACTGCATCAAAATCCGTTGCGTAGTTTCAAACATCTACGCACACTCAGTGGATAGACAGCGCAGCGGAAAGCTACTTTGTTTTATACTATGCCTACCTATGTAGTGATAGGTATATTGAGAAACTATTTACATAACTATGTACTTAAATAATGCTAGTTGGTAAGTAATATGTTTACGAATGAGAACTGTATTTTAATTATAAAATTTTGTTTGTTCTCAGCTTCGATCGCGATCAACCCTTCACTTTCCAAATCGGCGTTGGCCAGGTGATCAAAGGATGGGACCAGGGGCTTCTTGATATGTGTGTAGGTGAGTAAAATACCAATAATTAGTGAGATATATGTTATAAATAACTAATAATATCGTATCGTATATTCTTTCCTACCTAAACTTTTATTTCAATGGCCTCTACTGTCTTGAGATAGTCGTTATCATACATTCAAAAAATAAGCTGAGGTAAGCAGGCTGCCCCTCTAAATGATTGGTATACAGCGCGCCCAGTATATCTCAATGGAGCAGGGCGGTACCGCGGAGCGGAGGCGGCAGCGGCGCCCCACGCGGGCGCTTCTAGTTCTCTATAATTCCCCTTGCCGCGTCACCGCACCCTATGTCCAGCGCCAACAGCCTGCGCAGTTGCTGATTTTTAGGTATCCCTGGGGACGGGGTTCGGGAACTGTGGACATCCAATGTGAATGTCAACAACCCCGCGCATCTTTTACCGCGCAGTAGTCGAGATGTGATCAGTCAAACATTAAATTTAATGCAAGCGTGTGTGCATATCAGACACAGATGAATCCATTTTGTGAAATCAGAACTAATATTTAGTGATTTATTGGAATAACTTCTGTGAATCTGGACTTGACTCAGTTGAAATCGTGATTATCGTGTAGTGATTTCGTATTACAGACTGTTGTGATAGTGCTGAATTGTGTTATTTGTTTTTGTTAGTTTGTTGGGTCCGGTGCCGGGGCTCCGGCCCTCGTTTACATAAAATGGCGTCATCACAAATAAATAACTATCAATACATAATGGATAGCGATATAACTCCCGAGATTATAAGATCAATGAGAACTCAATATTACTCGAAACTTCCAACCACCTACACGTCGGAATGTACAAGTGGAAAAAAAATATTTATGTGTAACATGGCGAGTCAGGACTTCGTAAATATAGTTCTGCAACGAATGAGAGGGGTTGGGGCCGAATTCGAAGGCCATACTACAGACAAAATGGCTTTGAAAATTGAACTTGAGCATTACAAAGTAGTTGTTGTTAATGGAAAGGAATGGTTGGTTAAAAATATTTGTGGACACGACAAGATCATAGTGCCGTGGGAGGATTCCTTCGAGCTCGTCTGGAAGTTACATCTTGAGAACGCCCACCCAGAGCCCGCAGAACTAATGGACATTATGCAAAAAAATTACTTGATCAACAGGAACACAATAGAATGTATTACCGAAGTGTGCCCTGTATGTCAGGGTGATAATCAACCAAACGTTAAATATACATTGGATATCATACCAATGTGTACTGATCCTGACTTTTCATTCAGTAGCATTTTAGCTTACGAAGATGTTTTTACTAAGTTCGTACATTTGCGACCGATCTACAAAGACCTAACAATAGATGAACTGAAGGTTGAGCTGATGCGTATATTCATGGATTTTGGACCTCCGAGAAAAATTTTGCTTAGTCACGCTGTGCTGACGGAAGCCATTTCCAAAGTAAAAGATTTTAGACACAATTTCGATTTTGACGTTATTGTCAAGAAAGTTCAATTAGATTTTGATAAAATTAATCGCCTTAAAGCGACAATAAGTAAATGGATGAGAGACAACAAGTCTAAAAAATGGGGGGCTAATATTCATAAGATTGAATGGAAGCTTAATAACAGAGTCACTGGAAAAGACCACATGTCTGCAAACTCTAGAGTGTTTGCCGTCAAATTAATGAGAGCTGAAAGAGAGAAATTAAATTTGAAGAACCAGGCAATAGAGAATTTGCCTTCCCCAAGTGTATACAGTCGATGCGATCCCGTTCTGCCTATTAACATAAGTCCTGCGGATGTCGCGAACGAAACTTTTTCTTTTGATATGGACGAAAACTTGCTAAATTTTGTAGCGGGTACTTCGACAGAGGAAAGAGATCCCCTAACATTTGATGACGATAACATTTTTCAAAACATTTTAGTTAGTGATGGACAATTTGACATACCAATGTTCAGCGGTGGAACAGATCTAGATTTTTTACAGCAGGAGACTGCTCCACCAACCTATGAATACCCATTATCAGAAGGAATGGAAGTAGCGGGTGCCTCAGTATCGGATCAAATTGAACAAATTACTGATTTACAAATTCCGAGCGAAGGCTTCTTAGCTTACACCCTGAACACTACCAACACTAACACACAAACAACGGGATCAACATTAGTCTTGATATATAAAGCGCCATGCACGCAGGTCTATCCGGCTGGATCTGAACATTTTTGATTAGACAATCAAGGATGTACAGCCGTCTATCAAGAGATGGCTTGTATTCCTGAAGTTAATCACTTGCATAACATCATGGACTGGGATGAAAGCATTATTAGTGGTGATAACTACGAGGGATGTGATGGTACGGTGCATAATGAGGGGAGAGAAAATATGGCTGAAGAAAATGTGATAGTAAAACGTATGCTTTTATTCAATTATCTACCTTATCTTCGCCATAATTATAACATTGAGTACTTCTCTTCTTATTGTAGGCCACATCCGTAGGGTGATATCGTGTTAACAGTTTTAATTGTGTGTTACAGGAGAAAAACGCAAACTGACCATCCCATCCTCTCTGGGTTACGGCGAGCGTGGGGCCGGCAACGTGATCCCTCCCCACGCTACCCTCCACTTTGATGTGGAACTCATCAACATCGGTGACTCGCCCCCGACCACCAACGTCTTCAAAGAAATCGACGCTGACGCCGACAATATGCTGTCCCGTGAAGAAGTGAGTATAGAGTTAGCGTTCCAAGCCATGGATACAGATGGAGACAAAGAATTGTCGCGCGAGGAGGTCAGTGCCGTTGGCTCAGGTGAAGGATGGTACTCTTGGCCTTAACTCAGTGTCCCGTTAACTTATCGTTGCCGTATCTACAATCACGAACTCACTAAATGTACTATCGTTGGATAGTAGTTTCCTTATACCTATTCTAGCAGCATATTATTCTTATATCACTTGCTCTCTATACCTTTCTATATTCTATATGTTTATATGTTTAACGTAGAAAAAAATACGTATATGCTATCATAAATATCTAATAATGTTCTTTATGTATTTATATGGAATGAATCATACTTTCCACTTCTTACACTACAATCTTATTGGCGCTCTTACAATGTAACTAGATTGTGTTTATAATTACTAATGTAACTATGCATAGTTACAAAATATTTACAACCAATTATTGAGCAAATGATAAGTTATCGAGATTGCATCGTGTGCTATACCTTACTTACCTTGGATGGAATTGGCTGTAAAATCTTACTGCTTAAAAAAGAAAGAACATCACTTCACTATTCTGTTTGTGAGGGCCAAGGCAAAGAAAAAATAAAAACATGTAGACATTCACAAATATCTAATAGATACCCACTTGTGTAAAAATATATAACAATACTGTTGCTATGCGCCATTAAAATGCTTTAGTGACAATAACTTTAAAGGTGGTAAAGTTCAGTTTTATTTTATACGTGTAATGTATTGCTAAATGTATACAACAAAGCAAAAGCAAATATGTATTTTATATATCCTGACAGCGAATTAAATATATTACCTATAGAAAAAATATATTGCCGACCTTTGTCTGATTACCTAAGCTATAGCTAAAAGTAATCAATAAAAAAATCGTTGTTTAGACAAAATGATGTCCTTGGGCCAATCAAAGGAGATCTTTTGTATATAATTATTGTAATTATTTCAATCTAAAAACTATCAAATATTCTATAAAAACCTCAAAAAACCTTACATTCCAATGAATGAAGCATGGCATGTAATTAGTTGGCGAGGATGTATATTATTGAGTTTGCATGATATTTAACAGGTAAAGTAATAATAAATTACAATTAAATGTGCAAGTCGTATGTAAAGAGTTATAATAGAAAATAGGTGGGAGTTGGATCAGTATAAAATTACAGGTACATCAGTTTAACATATGCATGTCGCGGAGAACCTAACGGGTTACCGGGGTTCCGGCTCGACGTGTAGGAGAAGGAACGGGGTGGTTTTTAGTCAGTAAGAGTCTGACTCTCCCTCCCGCCTCACCCAGGTGGGAGCAGTCATTCGATGATTTTTCCCCCTTAAAAAAAAATGCATGCCATAAGTTGTTACGAACTAAGCAAAAACTGACTTGAGAATTGATGGGCAAGGATGAGAAAACTCGTGCCTACATTTAATTTGCGAATAACCTAATATTACTTTTGTTCGTTAAAGTTGAGATAGGCAGATGAGTTCAACATTTCTCTGACAACTCTAAACTCTGAGAAGAAACGACGAATTAAAATTAAATGATTTGAATGTCAAATATTGGTAATATTTTCAAAGTTCGAAGACAAGACAGGTTAACCTGTAAATGTATATCTAGATCTTCTTATTTCAATATATTTTTAACGTACTTACTTCAAAAATATCTTCTAAACCTGTGTCTGCTTGCTGCGTTTAACATTTGTAAATATAACATAGATTGTTATTTATAATGTTAGTACTATAACTCCATATATATTTATACATAAACCTAGATCAAATATCAAAAGAAAAAAAATCAAAAAATAAAGTAAAAGGTAATTGTGTGTACCTTTAACAAAGAAATCTAGAAGGTTCAATTGAAAATAATTCTATCTATAGCTATTTCGATACGATTCGACTGAAAATTTTGATTATTTTCTATGTAGTACCTAAATATCATGAACCTAGTAATACAAAGTACATATAACTATCGTGAGACATACAAAATTAGCTGAGCGTGAGATGTGCGACGTCGCCGCGACCGCGCACGCTGCTCATAAGGAAGAACCCCTCTGTGGTTCGAAAGTAGTAGAGCTTTTCTCAGTATATTCACCTGAGTAACCCGCGATTTTAGTTAATTTAAAGTACATATAGGCAATTAATCATCATCACCGTGATGAAGGTATTCTGTAACTATAGAAAACAAGAGCGAAAAACAACGGTATCACTAAAATTACGAAGAAACATGTTTGACCGGTAGTCAACAGTTGTATTTGTGTCCACAGGTCAGCGAATACTTGAAGAAGCAGATGGTTCCGTCCGACGGCGCCGAGATGAGTGACGACATCAAGCAAATGCTGGAGAGTCACGACAAGCTTGTAGAAGAGATCTTCCAACATGAAGATAAGGATAAGAATGGATTTATCAGCCACGAGGAATTCTCAGGGCCAAAACATGATGAACTCTAAAAACCTAATTATTTAATGTAGAAAACTCGCTCCCGTATCAATACTGATTTCATATTTAGCGCAGTGACGGGAGCCGAGTCCGTAATTTGTGCGTGCATTAAGTGTTTACAATTATTTATACCCGGTCATAAGTAAATTTTCAATAGACCTGCGATGTAATGATGTCGATCTACGGATCCAATATGTGTAGATTTAGTAAGTTTTAAGAGTCATTTTATAAATTTTTGTTGAGTCTTTTGTACTTAGTTTATTTTACTTGTGTTGTTGGTGCAATGGAGTTTTGTTATTTAGAGTACGATTATTAATATAACTATATGCTTTTATGGTTTATTTCTGTATGATATTTTTTTAACTTTCTGCATAATATTACCTATCGATGTCTATTTTGCATGTAATTTATAACTTTTAATGGTCAACTGAATAATCATATAATATTATAAATGTAGTAGATTGAACCATATGATAATCTCAATGTAACTTATTATTATCCAATAACGGTTATATATCTAAGTAATAATTAAGTCATATCTATCCGCAGGAGTACATAAATGCTCCTTTACATACTCTGTGTATTGCATAATCAAATTAGAATGATACAAAACTACAGCACTTCCCCTATATTTGAGTTGACTATAATCTATTCTGTAATTACTTTCTTGCTCAAATACTCTATCGTTTCTCGTGTTTGTATGTCCTTGAATTGTCAGCTTCAATGCAATTTGATTTAATTCAATCCTGTTTTGGGATCTTGAATTAACTGTTTGTAATACCTAATTATAATAATTATGTAACTTTATTTTAAGTGCGTACGTCGTAAAAGACAACGATTATCTACCCTGTTCGACGTTCATTCCGCTGTGGTTTAAATAAACTTATTTATACCGTTACCTACCAATAATGTTGTTTCATTTATAATTCCCTGAACCCATTGTGTTTTAAGCTTCAAGAGCTAAACTCTCATTACTGTGTTCTCGCAAATACTACTTAGGTACATCTATTTCTAGTACATTAAGTAGATACTTGAGACAAGCTGTCTCAAGTGTCTACTTATTTACTTAAACTTGTCAATATTTTGCCTGCCAGACATCCGTCGAAGAATATTATTTCATCAAACCAAATCAATAAAAAGAATTAGGTACTGTTTACTCGTAGCGCGTAGCGCGCATGTCGTAGCACCAAGTGCGTAGGTCGTAGCACATAGCACCAAGTGCGTAGGAAGGTGGTTGTAGCACCAAGGGCGTACTTCGTAGCTCGCAGGACCAAGCGCGTAGCGCATGAGACGTAGCAGTCACAAATTAGATTTTTATTATAAAACGTAGCTAAATGTTTAAGTGAACCTGTAACACAAATAAATAGCTTATAACATGTCAATTTAAAATTCAGGAAAATACAATGGACTTTTGATGTCCATTTACCATACCATACCATGGGGTATTTCTTTACAATATTCTAGTAAACATTATGAGATTCTCTGGAGATTTCATTCATTATACAAGTCTCAGGAGATTTATTTACATATTTATCCTTCGTGCCACTTTAGGTGACGAAGGATAAGATTTTGTAATTATTGCTTCTAATAGTGAATCGGACTGCGAATATATGAGGCGGGCCATTATCTTGAATTAACAGAAAAATATTGGTAATTATTTATAGAAAAGATCGATAAACAAGCAGACGCATTACCAGTTGTAAGCAAGCGATGCCGCCACAGACTATGGCCACTAATGGATACCAGTAGCATCAGACGATTTATAAGTGCATTGCCGGCCTTTTGCGGATTCGGAGATTGGGGATTAAGGGGGCGAAATTGGGCCTCCAGTACCTTCATTCACACAGTTACACACAACGAAGGCGTTGTTGCATGTTGTCGTGTCTCGTCTGTTCAAATCGATATCGTTCCTATTTACCCTCGTTAAAGTCCAGGCACTAGAGTTGAATTATCGTTCCTATCATGAAAAATGGTTCGAGAACCCACCGAATTCGAATTGCCTCATTGGTTGTTGGACAAGTGGCCACAAAGGCATTATACCGAGTACTGAGCACATATTACAACATTTTACATTTCTAGCACTGTAGAAAATTTCATTACAAAATACGCATATTTTTTATATAGATAGTCATGAGGTGGGTACCCAATTAGTGTGTTAACCTATTGTGCCTTATCCGTAAATGTGTACTTGATATGCTATCTTACTTATAAGTCCCTGACCTTACGATGATTTGTCTCATCAAGCTTTCTAGTACGCACTGCTTAAAAGTGAAATTCTTTGCCAGAGTCTGTATTTCCTGAAGGGTAGGGTAAGGGTCTGATAACCTGGTTGGCCTCAAGGCCCGAGTGAATAGGTTGCTTATGGAACGACTTGCTCCATGGTAGACGGTATCATCGCTTACCACCAGGCTAGATAGCGGTCAAACGTCGGCCCATCAATTCTTAATGGTGATAATTAATGGAGAATATTTGACCAAAATTACATCATATAATTTCAGGATTGTTATTGATATATCCTTATATTTCACATATTCTTATCTTCCTTAAAAAAAGAGCGTATTCTTTTTTAAAAGGTCGTCAAAGTATCTTCGACTCCCCTGCTGCTGGTAGATATCTATGGGCGGCACTGATCGCTTACCATCAGGTGATCCGTCTGGTCATTGGCCTCCCTATTCCATAAAAAAAACTTTCTATTCCTATTCGTATCTTGTTGGGTTAATGTGGTGAGGGTGTAATAAAACGTATTGTCAGGGTTAAGAAAACTGTCAGTTTGACAGCAGACTGCAGAACGTATTGTCATTGTCAATTATTGTGGTGGCTGTCAGTTGTCACTAGTGTCATTGAGGAAGAGAACAGTCAAATCGTGTTTTGTGCTGTGTTTAATAAAGCTGAAACAGTTGGTGATAGTTCTACAAACCGTGTGAGTCTCTATAAATTTATATCAATTATGTTTATGTGATATTTTCGAAATGTTGTCCAATAAAAGTTTGGTGGCAGCCTGTGCCATAGCGTTCTGCTGCAACGTGGCTTTAATGGTATTGTTTGTAAAGTATAATTCTGGAGAGAAATGCTACATTACAATCGACGAGAAACAGGTGTTAACTTCCACAATCCCAGACGACTTCCTTAGCATCGGCATCGACACATCTGAAATAGAACATTACGATAGAATCGAGTTTGGCAAGCCGAGACTGCGACAACTTGCAGCAGCATTAGCGCCGGCGCGTCTGCGCCTGGGCGGCACCATGTCTGACCGACTTATATTCAGCGAGAATGACATTGTAGCGTCCTGTGAACACTGCCCTAAAGACTCTCACTCTAAGTCAGCTTGTTCTGCTGTCAGAAAGTTATGCAAACACAAGCATTTGCCTTTCTTCATAATGACTGGTAAAAAATGGACCGAAATTAATGAATTTTGCAAAGCCACTAAAAATAAATTATTATTTGCATTCAATGTTTTGCTTCGTGATGACCATGGGTGGTATGATCAAAATGCAAAAGATCTTCTGGAATATAGTAAATCTAAACATTTCACCATAGACTGGCAGCTTGGTAATGAGCCAAACTCATTTGAACATGTTTTCAATATATCTGTAACTCCAGAGATGTTAGCCCATGATTTCAAGAAGCTTCGTAAACTACTTAATGAATTTGGCTACAAACATTCCTTGCTAGTTGGACCAGACACAACTAGACCACAGCCCAAAAGACCTTATTGCCTAGAGTACATGAGGGAATTCTTGGGAAATGGTTCCAAACAAGTAAATGTAGTATCTTGGCATCAATATTACTTAAACAGTCGCACTGCAACACTTGAAGATTTCTGGAATCCAAGTACATTTGACTTATTGAAAGAACAAATTGAAACTATGAGAAATCATACGAAAAAATATAGGCATATGCCTATGTGGCTGACCGAGACAAGCAGCTCATATGGAGGAGGAGCACCGGGCCTTTCTAATTCTTTTGCTGGAAGTGCTTTATGGCTGGACAAGTTAGGTCTCTCTGCAAAATACAATATTACTACTGTAGTAAGACAAAGTTTTATCGGAGGAAATTATAGTCTTGTTGATAAAAAATTGGAACCTCTGCCAGACTGGTGGCTGAGTGTCATTTATAAGAAGCTTGTAGGAAGCAAAGTACTACATGTTGACTGCAAATGTTCTCCGTTGCAGAGAATGTATGTGCATTGTGCTAATAGGAAATACACCAATGATACTTCAGCTATAACTGTCTATGCTGTTAACTTAGAAATGGCTAAAGCAAGGTTCTTGTTAAATGGCACTGCATTGCATGGAGATAATTTAATAATTGATGAGTTCATATTGAGTGCACCATCTAATAATAGGAGATCTAAGACTTTATTATTGAATGGTTGGCCCCTATATTATGAATCTGCTTTGCCTGATCTGGAACCTGTACGGTTAAAATATGGTAACCACATCTCTATGCCTCCATACTCGTTAGCATTTTGGGTTATAAAAAATACCTCCATAAAAGTTTGCATTTAAAACATTCAACCGCATTTACAGGTTTTTTATCATTCGTACTTAACATTCCAGTGAGATATTACTGAGCCCCAATGCAGATCTGTTATATTTACAAAACTCGGTACCTCCTGCTTATAAGTTGGTACCTCAGTACCACTGATATTTATGATACTGAAGACAATGGTTTTTCAATTATTTTAATAATTTAATAATAAATAACAATCAATTTTTATCTCATGCACCCAATGGATAAACCTTAAATAACTTATCTCATCAATACAATTATTTTTACTTGTAAAAATGTAATTCAAGCTATGACAGTATTTATAAAACTCGAATAATTATTTATTTTTCATATGAATATTTTTATACACAGGCATTGTGTACGTATTCTATAGACATACCACGACGACAATTTAGTAATAAGTTAAAGTAATAAAAAAGAACTTAAAATATAAAACTCGATAATGAGTAATAATGACACTTGTTACAATATCTTTGCTTGCCTTGAAAAATAATAAAGTACTGGCTGTTTACATTTTAATATCTCGATTTCCATTTTGCTTCGTCTTGACAATATAATTATCTTGAATTGTTGACAATAGCTAGCCTCGTCCACCAGTCAAGGAGAATTATTCTTCATTTGACATTGAACTACTGTCACCGTTTGATAAGACTACAATCTAAATGCATAAGCTACGCCTAACTAGTTCCATATGACTGGCAAACAAAGATGTGTCTGTACATATGTTTACATCTATCAATTAATAGAGGCAATTTGCTTTAGTCATGTGACAAACCACATAGCATTTTTAGATCTCTTTATATACACTAAATGTAAGCTTGAATGAATGTCATAGTGATGTCATCTTTTACTATTGTTATCTGTTATTGTAATTACAACAAATAATATTTTCTAATTAGAATAGTATGTGTAGGTAATATAATGTCGGCAGAAGTTGACTATTTTTCAAGCTTAGTATAAAAATGAAAAATAAGTCAACTATTAATATTGTCGAAGTACTTTTGATCTGTACATTTGTACCCACTTGTTTTATATAATTCTTATGAATGTTGTGACTTGGTATAATTATAAGAAACCTACTTTGTAATCCCTGTGCCATGCTTTAAAAGAACTTTTACGAATATTCTACTGATAAATAAAGGTGCTTAATAACCTATAACTAAATAGATATATAAATAATGTTATTGCCTTCACAGCACATTGTAATTCATCATATTATTCATTTCTCAAACAAGGTATTTTTATTTATATGTGAATTGTAAGTATTTTGCATAAATTGCGTGTGACCATCCCCGAAATTGGACCTGTACTAAGATCGCATGACTGGGCGCACGGAACGGCAACAATTCTTTCACTTCGTTGTTTAGGTACGTTTGCACGCGAACTTGACTCGAAAAGTTAGTTTTTGTGAATCATTGTTTTTTATTGAATAATATCACTAATGAAAACAAATTGATGATTTCTATGATTATAAATCCATACATATATACACTAACATGAATGTCGCAATAAGAAAAAATAATTTCGCGGGCTAACTCACAAAGTCGTCCCATGCCTATAAATAACAAATGATAAAGTCACTAAGCCTTTACAGTTACACCGTTCCGCGATCATTTCAGCATCTACTCATTACTCATGATTGCAGTGCCGTAGCCCGTGATTTTGTGCTCAAACAAAAATCATTGATGATTTTGTCATTGTTCCCGTCATCGATATTTTTTGTCATTGTCACGCAGTCATTGATACAGAAAAATCATCACTCAGCCCATCTCTAGTACTAACTGAAATTATGAATTTTTTTTTCAAAACTATTACCTACCAATTATTAATATCAATGCTATTTTTACACATACAACATTAGATTTTTATTTACTTATATACACCTCTAGATACCTGGCTGTGTGGATTTGTATATTTAGTTTTAAAGATAATAATTTGAGTTTATACAATCAGGAAATATTATACCTATAGGGATACCCATATGGGTAGCATGGTTGGTACATAGGTAGTACAATAAGTCCTTAATTGGCATTGTAAATACATCCAATTGTTATACATATTTTAATTCACAATTAGACACAATTTATGCAAGGTATTTACTAATTTAAATATCTCGTTAAAACTTAGTACTTAGTTTACAATATTTGTAATCTAAATATATTTTTTCAATAATCAAGTTAGTGATTTTGTTTGAGTTTGATGATTAAGTTGACGTTTTCTTCTTAATAATATACCTAGGAGTTTCTTTGTCAATCGTATTTTCTAAGTTGTACAGTATAATTCACTTCGACTTATCATAAGTATTTGTAGGTAATGTTGAAAATTCCACAATGGAATTGCAATCATATTATATTTATGCCTCGAGTCTACATTAATATCATAAACCTATTAGTATGTTTCAAAGATGATGCTTCAGTTCCCTATAGATGATTGTTTATTTAAATGTTCATTCATTAAATGCATTCAATAACATTAAATAATTATAATTCTTCTCATTATAAAGACATTGCGATCTTGGTATTTAGTGTTAATCACTATATTTTTTTTTACTTTGAATAATTTTGAACAAATTTTTATCCAAGCTTATTTTTTAACCTGATGGTTTATTTAAGTATATATTTCATTTTATTATTGTAAAGATAAATACATAAAATGCTTATTGAACATTGGCCAAGTTTAATACAATTAATTGAGGTAGGGATGTAATACTCCCATTTGCATGGTAACGAAAATTATTTTTCTATCATTTTAGTATGCGGTGCCTAATTGTAAGACTGATTAGTATTACAGAAATATGTTTTTACATTGTGATACTTTGTTGAACAATATTATGATTCATAACTATCTTGCAATCACTTTTTAGCGCTTTCAACCGTCTATTCATTCGCATGCAACCCCGTAGCATACTTCCGAGTCGAGTATATTGGTGAAATTGTCTCGAGTTCATATTACAGAACGTGCCTTTAAAAGCCCTTTATACAATACCTACCGCATTGAGCAAGCGTGGTAATTAATGCTCAAACCTTGTCCGTTTGAGACTGCCTTTACTTACTATCTACTTACTTACATTTAAAGTGAACTTTAGTTCATTTCAAAAACCTTTTATTTAGAATTCAATTTTTTTAATACAATTTAGTTCAATTATTTACCGTATTGCCATCGATGATTGAAACTACTTTCAAAAAGACGTCTAAAACATTTGCGTCAATGATAGGATAGTAATGCATATTTTTATGGTTGTAGGGGTTTTAGGCACTGTTGTAGCTCTTTAAAGTGATTGTATTTGATATACATGATACCTATGTAACAATGTATTCAATCGGGCCTACCGTATTTTGTTCCTTAGATGGTGCTAGTGTGGACCTCTCATTCTTCGTCTAATAGGTAATCAGCTAGTGTCACACCATTGGACCTTCAGTATTTGACAGCAGCTGTGATTGGTCAAAAGAATTTCTTCATAAATTTGCGCTGTCTAATGAATTAAAATACGGTAGCCCCTATTTTGCAAATACCATTCGTAATTAAAAAAAAAGAAGATAATGTTCAACCTTTCGAATTTAAAATATGTAGAACAAATCAAAAACACTATTATACTTTGTTACACCATTCCATATAATATATATTGTGTACCTATCTAAATAAATAAAGTAGATTAGCTATCAGACAATTATTGTTCGTTCATGTTTGACTAATATATTTAATGACCTATTTAAATATATTTCAGTAGTTATCGTTACAGTTAATATAACTAATGTAACGGCAAATATAAATTGCAATGTAATCGATCCGTTGTAAAGCTTCGATAAAATTATACTACCAGAGGCCTTAGTACGAGTTTGTTTTACGTTTAAAGTAATCGTATCGAGTACGCGTTCGGCGCTCTGATTGGTTGCTTCATTAGCGCCGGCCAATCAGAGTGCCGATTCCCGAACGCATACCTACTCGTTTTGAATACTTTAAACGTAAATCAAACTCGTACTAAGGTAGTTAGTAGTGATTACTCGCTTCACTTTTGATCTTATATAAATATATATTATATAGTGTTATTCTACCAACTATCTTATGATATAACTGCCTATAAAAACATTCGTGTGTTGTGCCTTTTTATGAAGTATCTAATGTATTCTTATGCAGTTATCTGTGTGCCTAAAACAAATAAATTTAAGCTTATTGTAATTGGTGGGTTTACAATATTTATAGGTATATGTAATCAACATAGTCCCTAAGTCTCAATACCGCACATAAGTTATGGAATGCTCTAACTATAACAAGTACTATAAATTTCCTAACCACAGACACAATCAGAACCACAATATGATTTAAAATAAAATATAACGAACATAAAAACCGCAGCCCTAAAAATATAATTTAGGTACTAATTTAAGAAACTTCGCTGTTATCATTTGAATTTTATTCTGCTTGAAACTTACTGACCGGTCCCAGGAAATATTTTTCCTACACTTTAAAAGTTCTAAAATCGTTAGGTAATCATGTAATTTAAATAAAGTACGGTACCTATGTATGAGTACTATCGTGTTCATTCATAGTTTGTTATGTCTGCGCAAGTAAATAGTTTCGTTGTATTGCGAAGTCACTTATACGTATGTATGTTAATATCTAAGTAATGTTTTTAGGATATATATTTATTGCATTTGCTTATACTTAGTTCAGAATTTCGGCTGTTGTATTCAAACGTGTACTGAACGAGTCTTTTGAACATTTATAAATAAAACTATTTTGTCAACAGTACCGTCAGTGCCTATCGCACTAATTGAAAAATATGTAATATTTCAAGATGTTTTTATGTTCTGATACATTGTCATTCTAATACATAGATTACAAACATAAAATAAAGTATTTTGTGATAATTGATGTCAATTGAAGCGAGTTGCTGGTTTTTGCTATAGGTACATTAGTACATAGTTAAAACGGGTGGTCTATCAATTAATTGATTGCGTCTAGGTATCCCTGGGTAGACGAGCTAGATATTGATGTGAGATAGCCTGATAGGTATCTAAAAAATAACAATTGTTTCCCTAACGGCACGTTAAAGTAACATTCACTTTGTAAACTCGTTAGACTGTCATGTAAGCACTTGAGTTTCTAACTTTCGCATATACCTAATATTATAGTCTGCACGTTCTATATGTATATGTTCTGTGGTCTGCATAGTTATTTGGTATACATGTTAAAAATTAAATTAAATATCGACTTAGTACAGAGAGAGTAACTATTGTTACATTAAATTCTATGGTTTATAAAACCATACCCTTTGTAGCCATTAGCCGGTTCAGTAGTCAAAAAAATCTTCTTTTAAAAAACGTTGCCCTACACTAGGATTTTCTCCTGTGTCGTGGGTGCGTTTTCAAACATACAAGTTCACATACACAATGACACCCAGACCCGAAACAATAAGTGGATCACACAAAGTGTTGTTCCGTGCGGAAATCGAAACCGCGACACGTTGCACTGCAGCCGGTTGCCCAGTCACCGCACCAACCGTGCAGTCGAAGTCAAGTCAAGTCTGTTTCTGTACTGAACCAATCTTTGATTTCGTACGTGCGTACTTAATAACTGTGTAATGTAACTTCAATATTATGTGCACGTCTATTTATCTACCGACCTACCTCTATGAAACTGAGAAAAACATGTATATCTGAAGCTTACCATTGTCATAGTAAAGATCGTTTGATTTTCTCAAATATTTTAATGTCATCTGTAACTAAAATAAGTCTAAGTATGCTGCAAAGAAATGAATGAAGGTTATGTCTAGCTTTATGGTGCTTTCTATGATCATCTACGTACAAAATTGCACATTATACTGATTAAATAAATATTTATGTTATTGACAATGTTTTGGTTTTTCTTACCTTGAGTTTTGCCAGTCTCCTGTATCGAATGCCAAATATTTAATTAATTCCCTCGGATTAATGGTAAATGAAGATAGTTTATGTACCATTCGAGAATATGGTTTCCGTTAGTTTTTGATTTCTTAATTTTCAGTACAGAACTTTGAATTGATCTTTGCGTTTGGAAAAGGCTTACGCTCTATTACAATGGGATCTAATTTCGTTACGGTTTGTAGGTCTCTTTTATTGTTTAAAGACCATCGTTAGCATAAACAGCCGCTTGTGCAATACAATACCTACCGGGGAAAATACCTAATTCGTTTCAATCTAACCGAGATGAATGGTCATTCCTGAGGCTGAACAGCCGGACACGCGGACGTTACGATGCATCTGTCGCACTATTGTGCATCTAAGAAAATGTCTTGATTGAAGAGACCTTGATTCATACGCATGTACAACATATCCATAGATACAAAACATCACGCTTGTCGTCTTCTAAAGGGTGTTCACTGAGCCGTGCTGTGTTAAGGTATCCTTGCAACACTATTTTTATATTATTCTACTACTTGTACTATAATACGCCAGTTTTACTAATAACTGGTCGCAAAATATAATAATAGTAATAAATTGGGAACCTAGTACTAAAACACCAGAATTATGAAGTTCGAATGTCTAACTTGTGATTTGAACTTAGGACTAGGTACTCCGCCAAAGTTCCTCATTTCTAATGAAATACCAAATTATTTTTCCTCTTACCATAACAGGAAAAATAATTTATATAATATAAATAATAATAACACTTTCCGGCAGGATTCGTTAAATAATTTAGGTTGGTTTTTAAAGTGGGAAGTCTAGGCACGAGGCTTGATTGTTACCTGTATTATAAAACCTAGTTGGGTATATACCTGAGTACCTACGATAGGTACCTACGTAAGACGCGACGCAAGCTGTGTACTACGATTGTCATCATAATAAATCTTAACAACTAGCTAGCAGTCTCTTCAAATAAAAGGTTACTTGTCGGAAAAAACACGAGGATAGACTGACCTTCATATTCAATTGACGATCTTGTACATCTTGTACCTATATCTATTGTGGGACCTAAGTGCCTGGGTATAGCATGCAGCAGTTCTTACATATCTGGTAGATATGTAGGCTAACTAGCCCGTTCCAAATAAAAAATAAGTTAGGTAAAATCAAAGTTAATAATGAATTGGTAGATATTAGTAAGAAAATATTTTCTATGCTTTTCCTTTTATTTGTACTTAATAGAATAATTAAATTTTTAGTCGGATCAATTCATTATTTATACTTAGATATCTAATCAGTTTCAAATTATATTGTCCCAATGTTTGGTAATGTATACCTATTAGGTACCCATAGTAGGTAAGGTACCTGCGTACCTATAGTCTCCCTCATATATTGTAATGCTGCTGATGATTGCCCTTATTTTATCTCAATCGATCGATTCTTTTTAACGGTGTTGCCATTCTTTGTATTTTATACGAGGAAATTGTAATAAAAGTTAATAGCAAACT
This sequence comes from Spodoptera picta, assembly GCA_038387885.1. Lineage (NCBI taxonomy): Eukaryota > Metazoa > Arthropoda > Insecta > Lepidoptera > Noctuidae > Spodoptera > Spodoptera picta. The sequence goes on from JAZHFQ010000105.1 coordinate 3,054,157, forward strand.
GTGTTAAGTACAAACTAGAGTTATCTTGATAATGTTGAGTAATCTAAAAACTTTTATTTTATATTAGTTCCATGTTTTAGTTCTACGCCGCGAAATAACGTAGCAACTTGATTCTACTGAGCTGACTGAGCACTGCGCATGTCCCTCCTCCTCACAGCAATACATTTGAATTTGACATTTGTCAATTGCCATTGCTGCCAATTTCAATAGGTACTGATAATAGTTATCAAATAAATTAGGCGCGATACTTGTATTTGGTACAAAATCTAAGTGATAGTAGTTTTCTATGAATTGGCGTTAAAAGAAACCGGCAAGAACCAGCTTTAACGAACGGAGTAATAGATGAATTGAATACCGTGTACTACACTGACTACAATGCATTAGATACTCGGCGATTGCGAACGTTGAAAGACTACGTTAGTAAAATGTTTTTACCTGTATTGATATTATTGTTTACTCCGAGGATTTTCTGTGAAGACGACGAAAACGTGACTTATCCACAAGGTAATAAAGTTAATTGTCCATTTAGTGTAATTAGTTGTTCATTTTTCATAATTGGAACATATAGTTTTACTTTTACTTGATTTTCAGATGATTACAAATGTTCTTTGCCTGATGTAAAGAGTTTGGACGCAAATCTAGACATTACAAGATTTAGATCGGATTTCTCGAAAATATCAGAGGTATGTGTTTTGAATGTTTCGTTCTGGTTTTAGTCTTATTTGATTTTTATTTTTAATAGGTAAGTAGTATTTTCATTTAAGGCAATACGCTTTATGTTTTATAGTAGGTACTTAGGTACTTATGTAAGTATTATGAAGTTTTGGTACCTAACTATCTGTCTGTCTATAGTGTTCAAAGTTAAACTCTTAAACCTGGTTACTGGATTACCAATTTGCTGTTTTTATATTATTTGTAAATGATTCATATGATCATGATAGTATAATAAAGGACTATAGAGGTAGATAATAAAAATAATTATAATTTCTTAGGCTCTTGAAAGCTTAGAATTGCTAATCCCATTTGTGTGGTGAACAAAAATATATTAAACTGTCAAACACCAAGCGGTCACCGGTGACCGCAACCTATTGTTCTATAATTGTGTCTATAATGACGGTACTAGACGAGTTAAGTTATAATACAAAATTATAATTTTCAGGTGAAATTTCCTGGACTGATAGGTCCTTTGAATGAGAGGCTGATATGCAAAATTAAATGCATTGATGGCAACTGGGTGGGACCTCTTTGCTCTAACACTCCGGGTTAGTACCACTCCACATTTAGCAATATACATTTTGAAAAGTAGGTACATACATAGAAATAAGGCCTTGTGTGGTCTAAATTAGTGCTTATCACTAGAATAATTTATCTTTTCCTCCTTGCCTGGAACTATTGTGTTTTAATGAGTAAATTTTTTTACACCTTGGCCCCACACTAGTATTTTCCTCTATACTTATTTTAATCTTTATTTTAATCTATACTTTAATCTTTGACCTCAAAAAGCTGGCATATCACACCCATTATATATGTAGGTAGTACCAAATTCAAATGCATACCCCAACATAAATTCCATCAATAAAATATAACTCTGAATGAAACATCAGGATTTTTTTATATTGTATTATATTGTATTCTCTCCTACAAACAATGATGCATCATTGAAATAATTTTATGGCAAGGTATAGGCATAATATTCAGGGTCCAGTCTATAGAGCACCATTCTATGAGAGGATATAGCTGTAACTAATACATACCTAAAGAACCCAATATAATATATTGGGTAATAACATATTATGTTCAGCGAAAATGTATGATTTCAAAAATATACCATGTTTTCGCAAATATCGAAAAATCACTACTTTGACACTTTTTTAGCATAAAATATCTCAATGAAATTTCTTTTTAACAAGTTTTGTTCATCATTTTTTTATATCAGGCATAAATGTAATTTTACTTTACTTAAAACTATAATATTTATTGTATCTATTGACTTTAATTTACAGTTGTATAATGGTAGTAAACAGTAATTAAGCAACTGGTTTGTTTTAAAATGATACTTAATCAATTACAGATGGGAGATTCCAGCCCATATTAAGAGAATGCCTATATAAAAATGAACATCCTCTCCTGGCTATATCTTTCAAGAATTCATCCATAAATGTAAGTACTAAGTGTTAGTACTAAGTATATAGAGGTAGATGTGACCATTGGCCGAGGAGACTTCTTTTAAACAATGTGATCTGTAATCAAACAAAATATTATATATCTGTGGTCTAACGGTCAGTCTAGCTACTCCACTGACCTATCCCAACAAGAGCTCTATTTTTAAACATTTTAATCAAGAATGAAGCAGGTAGGTGCTTACATCGTAAGGAAAAGAACATTGGTAATAGCAAATATTTATTACTAATGTTTTCCAAGAAAATAATTATTTGCATATTGACACTAAATGTAAAGCATAATCCAACTAAATTGGTCAATTTTTCCTTATGTAGCTCACATTGAATTGTAAATGTATTAAAATATGTGTTACAGCAACCTCCACGTTTACGTAATTTAAAATTATTATTTGTATTTAACTGCAACTATTTTAACATGTCGAAGTTATCCTCTAAGTGCCTTTTCAGACGTTCCGGTTGCCGGGTGCCTGGCGGCGCAGTATATGGCTATGTATTGTAGCTTTCATATGTACCGGTATAATTTATATACACTGCGCCGCGCCGCTCGCGCTGGGTGCCCGGCGCCGGATACCCGGCAACCGGAACGTGTGAAAAAAACTAACTAACACTAAATTTCGAAAACTAACACTAAGGTTCGAATACAAATAATCCTTTGTGTTGCGAAGTAAATGTGTCAACGAGGGCTATAGGCTAATTTTTAGCCGTTACATTACGCTGTGACGAAATGGAGCCGAACAGTGTGTGAAACCTCGTGTTGAGTAGCTTGTGTAGTTATGGTGTTATATTTTTTCAGAAAGACACACATTTCCCCCATGGGTCGGTGTTAGTATCCCGGTGCAAGCACTTTGGCTTGTACAAGATGAAAGGTGACAATATGATACATTGTGAAAACGGAGAATGGGCTCCTAAGCTACCTGAATGTGTACCAACCTCGGTTGTTACCAACTTTACAGGTATATTTAATTTTTTTTTAAGTTTACTTCCACTCTGACTGATAATGATAATCACTGTGACTGAACTTTGTTTTTAATACTTTTTGAATCATTTTTCTTTTATTGCACCATACATAGTTTTTTTTTATAACAAACAGTCAAAGTTAGTGATAGTCTCTATCTTCTGTACTGAATCAATCTACCTACCTGTATACCAAATAACTTTATTTGATTTGAGGTATATGCATACATACATTTAAAAAAAATAGTGAATCAAAATGTTTCAGGAGATGCGCCGCCAACGATTCAGTACACTATAGTAAGTGGGTCGGCAGTGGTGGAGCATTCGGGGGAGTTGTTCGTGTTCCCCGACAGCACCCTGCGACTCGACTGCGTGTCGCGTCGCGCCCTCGGTGACCCCGAGTGGAGCTGGACACAGGCCGTTGGGCAACACACTTCTGGTACACATTATAGACCTTATTGTTTATGTTTAACACTTTTATTATGAAAAACCTTCATTATACAAAAAATACGGTGTCTTCCCTTAGGAAGACACCGTATTTTCAGCTAATACTTATATTAGCTATTCAATTTACGTATCTATTGATTCCTAGCGTTTATCTATATTAATAAAACCAAAAAATACTAGAGGTCTCACGAAAGAAACAATGTAACGAAGAATTGTATTGTGACCCTATTTCTTTTCGATAGTCTCCCTAAAACTCGAGAACCTCTAAACCGATTTGATTAATTTAGGTCTTTAAATGTTCATAGAAGACCAGGCGGCTTACTCTTGAATCGATCGACATTGGTATTGTGTAATTTCGTACTCTCGAGTTGCAATACTAGCGCCCATTACATCCGTATTGCGTGGATATTTAATGAACTAAATGGTATTGAGTTTGGATTTATATTCCGTACTCTGAATGCTATTTTAATAGCTACGATAGTGGTTGTATAGTGTGAACATTTAATAATTATCGACATTTTATTGAATTGAAATTGAGATTGGTTTCAAGAGTAAGCACCCAGGGAAGGTTCAGATTGTGAGAAAAAAAAAATTGTCGATACAAATTTTGCCGAGTCAGCTAATAAAGACTGTAGTTTTGTTTTTTTTTCCTCCTCAAGTTATAAATTTCTGTATATGTTTTGCGAATGATAATGGCTGGTTGCAATTGTTTTAATTAAATGCTATACTGGCTAATGTCGTGTTTATTAAGCGAAGATACTGCTTAACCCGAACTGTTAAAAATATCTAAGCGAAGATTTTCGTAAACTTTGAAGTTTTATTATAACTAAGTAATTATTCGATTCATTGGCGTAATATATTCTATCTGTATATATAAAAGCAAGGCGAGGAATTTCATACCTACTTAATTATTTTAATTTTTACAATACTATAACCCATTCTGCCATGCCTGTAGTATTTTATTGTTCTGAATTGCGAATACAATATGTTTTATTGTTATTGGATATTACTTTGTTAAATTGTATTTCATCTGTGTTGCAGAGTGTTGCTATTAAGTACTCGATGCCCAAATCACTTGCGAAGATATCATACTTATAAAAAATATTTTTGTCTTTTGCTAAAACATGATAGATATTACTCTTATTTAAGTTTTTCTTGCGTATTAAGCTTAATATAGACGACCGCTTCCATATTTTTTAAGGTGTTTCATTAATTTTATATAATATCTAATATTGATCGACTGCCTTTTTTTTTTTTTTTTTTTTTAAGGGGGGAAAATCATCGAATGACTTCTCCCGCCTGGGTGAGGCGGGAGGGAGTGTCAGACTCTTACTGACTAAAAACCACCCCGTTCCTTCTCCTGCACGTCGAGCCGGAGCCCCGGTTACCCGTTAGGTTCTCCGCGACTCCGAATCGGCATCGGCCGTATTGGGCCCCATCTGTGGTGGTCTGATGGCTCTTTGAGGCGCGCGCGGAACGCGACGCGCCGTACGCTCGGGTCTGTTTCTGGTCGGACGGGGAGCCACCCATGCTCGCCGTCCGCAGGCCCGCGCTTACGGTGGCCGGAGATCGTCCCGCGATCCCCGACGCCCGGTGTGTCCTTCGCGATGGCTGGGTTGCGAGGAGGCAGCGCTTCGCTGCCTCACGCGTCCCGCCTCCTCCTTAGCTAGCATCACTGCTTCGCAAAAGGAGGAGACGGCATCCCAGTCCCCCTCGCTCCGCATCATGGCCTGCACTAGGCCCGGACGCGAGAGGTCGCCATCGCCGATCACTTCCCTGAGGACACGGCGGTGCTCAGCCCACGAAGGGCATTCTCCCACCGTGTGTTCCACCGTGTCCTCAGGGCGGTCCTCGCAGTGATGACACCCGGGCGTTTCCTCCCGCCCCATCAGACACAGGTACCTCCCGAAACTTCCATGTCCGGTGAGGACCTGCGTCAGGCGGTAGGTGAGGACGCCGTAGCGTCTCTCAAGCCACTCCTCAAAGAGGGGACTTACCGCTGCGATGGCAGCGAGCCCAGGATCGACTGCCTAGTTGGCCTATAAAAGCCTGTTGGTATATAAAAGTATTAGATAAATATCTATTATGACTGCCTCGTTGGCCGAGTGGTCGCGAGTGCGACTGCCGGGCAAGGGCTCTCGGGTTCGATTCCCGGGTCGGGCAAAGTATTACTGGGTTTTTAAAAAAATCTCAGTAGTAGCACGGAGTCTGGAAATGTGCCCGGTATATGGCAATAGGCTCACCCCCTATTACATGGGACTCATAACATAAATAGTGAAAAGTGGGTGTTACTTCTGTGTGCACCTCTGCCTACCCCTTCGGGGATAAAAGGCGTGATGTTATGTTATGTTATGTTATAAATATCTATTAATAGTTTGTTACATTTCCACGGCTGATTTTTATTTATTAGTACGTTGTTTCCAGCATGGTCGAGCGAAGAAGGCGAGAAGGATTTGCATTATCGGCTGACGCTGAGCAAGATGTCCGTCCGGCACAGCGACCAGTACACGTGCACCTCGCCCGGAGGACACACCAACACCGTCAGCATTAAAGTTGTTAGTGAGTTGTATTTATTAAACTAACTGGCTTCTGCTAGCGGCCTCGCCCACGTTCCCAGGACACTAAGTTTTTTTCTAGACTATACAAGGTGTAGTTTTAAAACCGTGACATTACTCGGGGACATGTCACGGAAGTCATAAAGGTTCAATGTAAAAGAAAGTTTCGGGCCAATAGTTAAAAATACGGCTATAATAAATCGTTTAAGTTCGACAGTATTTCAGAATTAGTGACAGCAATGTTTCTTATTTGAGTTTTATGGAATTAGGAATAATATCAATTACGTGTTTGAGTTTGTGTGTGTTAAGCCGCGTAATAAAGTAATAAAAATAGTTAAAAGACGGCGGCGTGTAGTTCGCACTTACGGATTTCCGTAATTTACAAAAAAAATGAAAAATATTTACCTACAATTATTTTTATTGATTCGGACTCGGAATCGATAGCCGAGTTACCTCCTAGAAAATGACGCGGCTTTAAAACAATACCTTGTACCTCTATATTGTATACCTCTACACCGTTGTTTTTCCATGAAAGAGTAACAGGCTTTCATACCTAATTATGTACCTTTCGTATTACTCAGGAAGTAAAGTGCTCTTGACTGCCTCGTTGTAGTGGTCACAAGTGTGACCGCCGGGCAAGGGGTCGCGGGTTTGATTCCTGGTTCGGGCAAAGTATTACAGGGTTTTTTAAAAGAATCTCCGTAGTAGCACGGAGTCTGGAATTGTGCCCGGTCTATGGCAATAAGCTCACATAATTACATGGGACTCATAACATAAATAGTGAAAAGTGGGTGTTACATTGTACAGTGGCATTAAGTGCCGTAATGTGCACCTCTGCCTATAAAAAGACGTGATGTTATGTTATGTTATGTAAAGTTGCTTCTATTCTACTCCCTTCTATGCAAGAACTGGGAAATTGTCTTGTTAGTGGCCATAACTTGAGAACAGTTAATACACTGCATATTTCAGTTTTATTACTTTTATTACTCGATAATCGGTTAGCGTCGCGTCATATTGTAAATAATTATAGAAATTTTCATAATTTAGGTGTACCTACAAATCAAATCTATCTTTTAAGTGTTTTTGATAAACATTTTTGTTAGGTATTAGTCGTTACAAATAAATACTCGCCTAACATAACGAATAACTTATAATAAAGTGGAATAAACAAAAATGTTTGTTCACAGATGTGGTGTGCCCAGCAGTGATAGTGACGTCACAATACATTCGGCAGTTCACACAGGGAACGAAGTTGGGCAACTCCGCGCATTTCAGTTGCCAGCCAGGGTTCCACCTAAATGGATCGGCTATACTCACCTGCATGGGCAATGGTAAACTTGTTTCACTTGTTTCACTCGGTTTTAAAAATTTACCAGTAATAACACGGCGTCTATAATTTGTACCCGTTATATTATTATGGTAATGGTGTCACCCCTATTATATGGAACTTATTCTATAACTGATGTAATGAATTTAAAACTTAAAAAATAATAATGATTATTTTTATTTCAATATTTTCATTTATTTTATTTAATAATTTTTTAGGATTATTTCCTTATATTTTTACTAGAACAAGTCATTTAACTTTATCATTATCTATTTCTTTACCTTTATGATTGTGTTTTGATTTGTGAATTGTGGGTACCTTTTCTTTCTTTCTCCTCTTCTCTCTCTACCCCTTCGGGAAACAAATTGACGTGATGTTATAGTATCATCATGCCATGTAGCACAAAGCAGCGTTTCTGCTCGATTTTTGTCATATTTAACTCGTATACTGGGCAGAAACTTCAAACTACCTTATTATTTTCTGAAATTGTTGCCCTCTTCCCCATATTTTATCATTACTGAAGTAGGTGCATAACAAAAACTGATAGACCTATAAGATTATAAAAAGAAATACATTCTTGCAATGACTAGTATTTGTTTTTATAATAACTATCGTGAGACATACTAAATTAAGTAAAAACACGGGTTACTCACGTGAATATACTGAGAAAAGCTCTACTAGGTTCGAACCACAGAGGGGTTCTTCCTCATGAGCAGCGTGCGCGGTCGCGGCGACGACGCGCAGCTCACTGACTCACCGACTCAGTATATTCACGTGAGTAACCCGCGTTTTTACTTAATGACTTATTTATCTTCATCGCATAAAAGTGTATACTTACATGATTGTAATGGTATAATATTATCTAAGTGTTAAATAGTATTTTCACATCAGGTCAATGGTCATCACTACCGCCGACATGCGAAGAAACCTTCTGCCCTATGCTGAAGACTTTGGGTCCTCATCTGAGCGTCGTAGAGTACAACTCTTCGTTTGGCGGCCGTGCAATGTTCCAATGTAGTTGGGGCTACCGACTGGTCGGTGCACCGGGCTTGGAGTGTGAAATGGATGGGAAATGGTCCGGAGAAGTACCTCAATGCATTCGTGAGTATCAATCAATACGAAAGTTTTTAATGTCAAAGTCTAAACTAAGCAGGTTTCCTCTATATAACAAACAAAAATATGCATAACTTTAAAAAATCGATATTGAATACTTTAATATTTTTGGTTTAACAGCAATATACTGCCCTGGGCCGCTGGTGCCGACAAATGGGCGCTTACTGACGGAGCCCTCGATAAACAACGGCAAGTACCCGGTTGGCGACTTGATGATATATTCCTGCGACGATGGCTACGAGATTGTCGGTGAATCCTCTATTGTCTGCACAGAAAACGGATTTTGGTCCCACCCTCCACCATTTTGTCTACCACCCTCTGAGATACGAAAAACAGATACTATTTATGTAGAAAACACTACACTCATTCATATAGAAGATTAAATTCGTGTTTGTATAAACAAAATACGAAATAAATGGCTTTGTTATTTCATAAGTTATTTATTTTCATGTTGCGCAACAGGACTTTTTAAGTTGTTGTATTCGTTGTATTAATATTTATATTTTGCAGTTACCGGACATAGTGCCTCAGAAATAGTTAAATAAGAAAAAATATAAATTGTATAATAATTTGTCGATTTGTATCGTTAATTTCTTACAATATAAAAATAATTGTGATTGGCTAGGCTTGACTGTTTAGTTCTCATTTTCCTGAAATCCTCATTCTAATTTGATGTACGAAAAAAATAATATACATTTTGTTGAATAGAAAAATAAAGTATTTACAATACATAATAGTTTATTATTTTTTAATTTATTGTTACGAACCATAGCCTGAAGAAGGCCACATACCTTACATTCGTTGGAGATGAGTTCGCGCATTGTGTATTTTTATATTATTGCTTATTTCCAACTTTCAACATAAATTGACTTTCTTATTCATACGTGTATTCCTACTAGACATGATCGAGGTCAAATGATTAAAATGGCCATAAAATAAAATCAGAGTATACACAATGTATACAACTTTCCACGCCACGAAAATACTGGGCCGGACTGCCGGTGATTATAAGTGAATAAGAAGTTATTCGAATGTGAATAGGTTGCGTAAGTACTCGACTACTCCATGTTAGGCTTTTTTTTGAGGGGAGAAAATAATCCAATGGCTTCTTCCGCCTTAGGTTAGGCGAGAGGGAGTATTAGAGTCTTATAGATTAAAAGCCACCCCGTTCCTACTTCTGTTCTTCGAGCTGGAGCCCCGGCAATCCGTTAGGCCCACTAAGCCTTATCCAGCTCGTTCCACTCAGCCCCATCTGTGGTGGTCTGTCATCACTTAGGTAGTTAGAAAAAATTTTTTGCTTTGTGATCTGCGTGCCAGAAACTGCCAAGTGTCAACTGTCAAGTGACCAAGTGTCAGTCAGGTAGTCAAATAAAAAATGTCTTGTTGGAGTGTGAACTTGTGAAGTGTGCAAACGAATTACATTTATTAAAGAAAAATACTATGCAGTTATAATAATAAAGATAAAGCTTTAAATTATTTAGCCAAAAATTTAAACATTAAAATGCGAGCGGTTGTGTTAACATTGCTTTGTTTGGCAAGTTCGTGTTGTTTTGGCGAGGATGTCAAAAAAGTTTCATACAAAATGCCGACAGTAGGAATATCTGTGCTTGTTCGTAATAAAGCACATACATTACCCTTCTTTTTAAGTTGCATACGTAACTTAAACTATCCTAAGAATCGAATATATTTATGGTAAGTTTATTTACACCTTACTTTCATGACGAGCTTCATGGGTGAAATTTACGATGATTGAAATAAAATGAGGTAATTGATAGGATATCCTCTACTGGTCACTGGGCAATTGATTCCCATTTGTTGCCTATTTTTTAAAGTACCTTACAAAAATAGGTTACAAAGAAACTGCCTGTGGAAATAATTTTATGATAAACTTCTTAAATACAAAGTTTTTAATTCTAACGTGACATATAGGATGTGGAAGAATTAACTCTTGCACTTTAGGTATTATTCCAATTTATAAGTTAAGCATAATGTGTGGTTATGTTCATGAGGCAGGGGACAGGATCCGGTCAAACTGCCCATAACAAAAGGTCTTTGTGTAACAAATATAATACTTTGTGTTCCTCCAGTTGTTATTAGCTGTGTAACATTCTTTTTTATTTTTACTCAGGATTTATAGTGATTTCAATGAAGATAAAAGTATTGAAATCCTTGAACGATGGGTTGACAAATATGCACCTCTTTACAATGGTGTGTATATTACTACAAACAATTCAAGTGGACGCCTCCATAGCGATGAAAAGAGCCCAATACATTGGAGCTCCAATCACTTCAAACATGTGATATCGTTGAGAGAAAAAGCTCTGGATTTTGCTAGAAAAATGTGGGCAGATTACCTCTTTGTGAGTACTGTACAAGATTTTATCTCTATCTATGGCTATTCTATTTCTTTTCGGGTAAGGTTACTAAGCTTTTAGAAAGTAGCTTAAGCACCAGAACTCGATATTACTGAAAAACATAAAATCAAATTAAGAAATTAATTAGTACCTATACTTAATATAAAACTTTTATCTGGTCTTCTTTATGCTGAACATAGATTTTTTAAATTTCAATTTAGAACACATTTGCAAGCTTATGTTATTATTTTCCCAAATAGTAAACCTTTTAGATTTTCTTGACTTGTGAACAGTTGTATCAATTTTGGACACTACTTGCATAATATGCAGTTATTTATTTAACTTTCCTAATATTTTTTTTCTACTTACAACAAAATTTAATTATATAGTTATATAACGATATGACACTTCCTAATTTTTACATCTGAAGAACATAAGTTGGTTTTAATAATGATTGTACCAAACTTCAAGATTGGCAGTGGTGATAAAATAAAAAGAGTACAGGGGTCAATGGCCTCATATCTTATTCAAAAATATATTCATATGTGTATGAGATAACCATATAACTAAATTAATTCTTAACATGATAAGCATACATAGTGTAAATTAATTTATAGATGTTGTTAATAGACAAAAATGTTTTTATTGCTTTTCCATTATGTTACAGATGATAGATGCTGATGTGTTTCTTACAAATCCATCTACGTTAAGTGTACTTGTATCCAAAGACCTTCCCATCACTGCACCAATGCTTGTATCTGATGGACTTTACTCAAATTTCTGGTTAGAAAGTTGGTCACACATATGCATGACAGCATGTGCATTGTTCTACAAAGGTGCTTTACTAAAGCTTCATTCAATTCCGTGCAGAGGCAGTAGACATTGCTTTAATAATCTGTTTTAATCCCTCGTTGGCTTCTTAGCGACAAATGGTTCTGTCTCTAAGTCTATTTTAAATTTTTTACCTGCATATCAAGTAAGTTGGCTGAATTAAAGACAAATCAGACTGCTTGAAAGCAGTCTCTAAATTCAGATTGGCCTGCACTGTATGAATTTTTAACTAAATTATTTTGTAATTGTACAACAATGGGATAACTTCAGTATATGATTGAAAATTGATTGCAGGTGTGGGATGACTGACAACTACTATTATCAAAGAACAGATGACTATAAGCCTATACAGAGGATGGAGAAGCAGGGTTGCTATGAGGTTCCGATGGTCCATACTGCTGTCTTAGTTCATCTGCGGACCAGAATATCAGACCAACTAACATATAACCCAGATAAGATACCTAATTATGATGGCCCTGAGGACGATATTATAGCATTTGCAGTGAATGCTAAGAAAAATGGTAATATTATGTTGTATCTAATTAAATTATTTTAGTAAGTAGTCTTCCGTGGACTTATGTCCATGCCCTTGTCATACAATTAACTATGGCTCACTATTTACTTTCTTGTGTACAGGTATAACGCTACACATTTGCAATGATGACCTGTATGGATTTGTACCAGTACCTTTAGAAGACAACCATGATCCAAAGAGTGATTTAGAGCAGCTGTTAAACATAAAAACGGAGGCGATTGGACGCGGGAGTCCATTGCCCCTGGACCCGTTCCTACAGGACTATGTTACATACCCTGAGCTCTGGAAGTTTGGTTGTAACGAAATCTACATGATTAACTTGGAGAGACGCACAGAGAGAAGAGAACTAATGGAATTAAGTTTCAAAGAATTAGGCATGGGTGTCAAGCATTTTAAAGCTGTTGATGGCAGGTAAAGATGTACTTATTATTTGATTTAAATAATAGGTACTTTGCTTGCACTATACTATTTGCGACATTTTCACGAATATGAATCTAGCATCTAGTTTTTATACACTGACTAGTTATCCGATCTAATGTAACACTACAAAGAATTGGTTAACTTGGATACCTACTAGTAATTTTGAGCAAAATATCTATATGTCATAATTATGTTTTTCAGACAATTGGACATGAATAACCTGATGGATTTGGGTGTAACATTAATGCCTAATTACGAAGATCCGTATCATAAAAGGTAATTTTATAAGTAGGTACTCCATATAAAAAATTGAGAAGTATGTAACCATATACGTTTCATACCTATTACTGGAAGCAAGTATAACAGCTCACAGATAGGACCCACTTAGATTTTAGTCAAAGTTCCGTGGTGCTTGACGACTGGGCTTCACGCAGTTGTACAGTCTCTTTTCTTTGTGCCTTTAGGCTTAATTCACTGTCTCCTGCAGAAGCATTCACCGAGGGAAGTGGAAACTATCATTATTATATTAATTATATTATTCATGTCCCTGGGACGGACTTCAGCGTTCCGGTGTTTTCATGGTTGTATCTACTCTAGATCCTGGCTTACAGGAGTTGCAGCGGTTTTGGGAGGTTGTGGCGGGCTTGTCCCATTTTAAAAAGTATGTAACCAATTTACATTTTAATTTTTGTAATTTTGTTGTAGACCTATGAAAGCAGGAGAAGTAGGATGTTTTCTCAGTCATTACTACATATGGGAGGAGGTGAGTGTTTTTCTATATTTTCTATTTTTTTAACCTACCTCGTAGGTCATATTGCAGTTGGAAAGGCTGGTTACCATAATTCAACATCTAACGGGGATATTACTTATATAAATTAATTATGGTTAACAGCTTAATTACTCAGCTGTTTAACGGGGTAGCTCGATTAGTTTCTAGTAGTTGAAGGAACTGATATGAGGGTGTAAGCAGCAGTGTACCACACAGCAAACAGTTGCGTGACTAAACCGTAAAATAGTTTAATATTTTTCACAAGGATTATAACTTTTATGGCCTTATGAAAACTTTACTAATGAGCTAATGTAAGAAGTATGTCTACGTTATAATGTTACAGTACAATCTTTTCAATTATTGAAAGATTCTAAATACCAATGTTTTGTGATCAGATCGCGGAGAAGCGCCACAGTATCGCATTAGTTTTGGAGGATGACATACACTTCGTGCCCTACTTCCGCAACAGGTTACTGCGACTACTGCGCGAGATCAAACCATTGGAATGGGACCTGGTGTGAGTTTTATTGTTTTACACTTGAGAAGTTCTTATCCTTTTAAAAGAAAGTTGGTCTTGCATTAGGATTTTCTTCCGAGTCGTGGGTGCCTTAACAAACATCAATTTGGGAATACACAAAGATTTCCATGCGGGAATCGAACCCGCGGCCCGTACAACAGACAGTTCCCTAACCTTTGAGCCTGTTTTGATACATAGGCACCATGTTTAATGTCAACCTTTTGTTAGGTCGACCTATAGGAATAAAATCTAGGAATTTGAATTACATACCTCTAGTTATTGCGTCATCATGAAACTTGGCAATTACATTTATATTACGTGACCATACAATATTATGGTTTGATGAAGGAATTTGTAGTTAGCTCATGGATCCTTGTACCTACCTACTACCTACTAGTAAAAATATATTGCGTAGAATAGACGCATTAGATATGTTCATCTCTTATAACGAAGACACGATTAAAAGCGTGGTTAGATGAATTTATTTTAATGCATTTCGGTATATGTGAGTGATGACTCTGGTTGTATCTTCAGGTACATAGGTCGTAAGATCCTGCAGGACGCTGAAGAGCAATACGTGACGGAGCATACGACGCGGCCACTGTACTCGTACTGGACGCTCGGGTACCTGCTCAGCGACCGCGGCGCCCGCAAACTGCTCAGCGCTCGCCCCCTCGACCGCATGCTACCCGTCGACGAGTTCCTGCCCATCATGTTCGACCAGCACCCCAAGTGAGTATTCTTAAATAAGTACCTGTTTCATTTAAATTCTAGATAAACAATTATAAAAGAGGTTTCTTTTAACTAGGTTTAGTTAACTAAAAATCGTGGGTTACTCACGTGATAATACTGAGAAAAGCTCTACTAGTTACGAACCACAGAGGGATTATTCCTCATGAGCAGCGTGCGCAGTCGCGGCGATGTCGCGCAGTCTACTTCTACTATTTTTAGTTAGTTTAGTATGTCTCACTATAGTTATTAACCTAGTTCTTACAAAATACCTTCAATCCAATGGTTATTCAGGATATGTCGAACGGACCATTACTTATTACTTTAAGTTACAATGTTTGAAAATAAAACATAATAAGTATAGTTCATTTGCAAAATAAGCTACAGAAATGCACTTGATGACTTTTTTAATTCCACGATATTCCATTTCTTATTCGCCTGGTCTAATGCAGCAACGCGAGGACTGAAATTGCTTCGGGTTAAAACCTTGCGGAAACCTTTCCAGCTATGAACTAATTTAACATTGAATTAAAGTAGAAAGACCTACATATATTAAGAGGTAGCCGAGAGAAACACAAACGAACTTTTCCGTCCATTATGTGGTCAAGTCTGTTTTTGTGTTCTCTTTCTGTGGCGTTGTGTTTCATTACAAATATTTAATTTACAGTGCGACATGGAAAGCTCATTTCCCTACGCGCAACCTGGACGCTTACTCGGCGGCGCCCCTTCTGGTCCACCCCACCCACTACACGGGACAGGAAGGCTACATTAGCGACACCGAGGACTCTGACCTCGTCACTGAAATAACATTCCAACACTATAAAAACGAACTCTAATCATGATGCCATTTTGTAAGTCATTATTCCACTACGATATTACGTAGGTTAGGTACCAAAGATAGTTTTTTTATATAGTCATTTTTATTCATATTCTAGTGAGTATTCGTTAGGTTACTATTAAAGAAAATCATATCATGACGATTGCATACGGTCTGAGCTGTCAAGTGTAAAATCTTTATCTGGCTCCAGCGAACTACTAATTGTTATGTTAATATTATAATTGTAAAATTGGTATATTGACACATGCGATAATTAAAAGTGAAAAGAAGACTAAACTTTTATTTATTTTTTATTTAAGACTTAGTACAATAGCAAATGTACAGGCGGACTTAATGCCTTGGGCATTGTCTCACAGTCAGACTTTTATATAGTAAGACAGATATGAATTGTTTCTACATGTTAAAGCAATGTTTCTTAAACACTTTCACATTATAATCACATATACACAGTATATTGATGCGTTGCGCTGCGTGGCTTGCTTGCACGCGTTGATGGTATCATCGTCCGGAGTGCGGACGGACGCTCATAAACGTGGAAAGTGCGTCCGTCATGGTTTGATATCGCACGGATCGACTGTTACTACATCTATAAAATAGTCGTTCCAAAGTCATTGCAGAATGTACTACGTACCCGACATATGTGATTTATATCATCATCACACCTTTTATCCCTGAAGGGGTAGGCAGAGGTGTACATTACGCCACTTAAAATCACTTCGCACTTTTCACTATTTATGTTGTCCCCTGCAATAGAAGATGACCCTATTGCCATATACTGAGCACAATTTCAGACACTGCGCTACTACTGAGATTTTATAAACTTAGCAATACTTTGCCCAACCTCAGAAATCAAACCCGAAGCCCCTTGCCGCGCAGTCTCACTTGCGACAACTCGGCATACGAGGCAACGGGTAACAAGCTGTATAATTGATATTATATCTTAAACAATCAAACTAATGCCAGATCTCTTTCTAGAACATTACACATGATATCCACATTACTAAGTAATTGACAATAAACTGTGTCGATGTGTCAATCTCCTATTCTATACATAACTAGCTTCCATGCGGTTTCACTCGCTCTGCTCGGCTCCTACTGATCGTAGTGTGATAAATGCACTATCCAACACAATAAGAATGTTTCTAATCGGTCCAGTAGTTGCTAAGATTAGCGCGCTCAAACAAACAAACTCTTCAGGTTTAAGATTGTGTACCACTGTAATTATGTTACGATAACATTTTTTGCAAGTCTCCAACTCATAAATCTAGAGTTAGTTGGTGCCAAATGAGAGTTGCTAAACAAAATGAATGCAAGAACTGTATAGAGATAGATATAAGGTTATGATAATGATTGACTAATGTCTACTTCTAGACTAGACACATTTAAACAATCCATTGTGACTTTGGCAAAGTTCCTGTGTTTACAAGTCTATGTTAGCTTGATTTTATTGGCAGCGTTTGATTGCAAGTCGCCATATTATACCACTCTATATTAATCTACATATCTGAATTTTTATTCATCTATTTTAGTCCATCGGATTTTGTATAATAAGCCTAATTGACTTTGATCGATTGTTTAATTGTTAATCTTATGCATTAATAATAACAACAGTATAGTTTAATCACATAGAAGTGTAATATCATTAAATAATTATTGTTTTGTGATAAATCCTACTAAATGTAATAAGTTTGTTCATCGGTTATGTTGTTTTTATTTTAGTTCTATTTATATTATTAAGACTTTAAATGCATTTATTGTAATATTTTAGTATAATTAAGTTTACTTTGATGCAAGTATGCAACTAATTGTTTATTTTAACTTTTAATAGATTTTTTATTTAATAAATTTCATTGATTTACTTATGTGCCATAACAGGTTCCTAATTATTTGTAATCTTTATATAATAAACGTGCATAACCAACAGGCATTTTTTATTTGAATGCAACAGGAACCACACTGATTTCTACAATATTATGATTCCGTCATTTTGGCATATATTTTCATTATTTAGTTACCAAATTGGGAATTTACCATACGTCTTCCAGTGTAGATGCCATGAAAAGGATTCTAAAATTAAAGTTTCCAAGGGAGTACTTATGCGAGCGCGGGGCGCGGCTGCTGATGATGATCTCGTACAGGAAGTTGCTGCAATTGTGAGGGTGAGCTACGAAGAGATGAGTGAATGCCGCGCGGCTCTCGAGCGCATGGTGGACGCGCTGAGCGGCGAGCTCGCCGCGTCCGCGCCGCCGTGTGGCGATCTGCGGCGCGAGCTCGAGTGCTGCTACATCGCGCACGCGCACCAGCCGCTCAACTGCTCCCACCTCGTCAAGGAATTCATGCGATGCGCGCGCGACCACGCTCTGCGTGAGCATTCATAATGCGGCTTCATACATTTTAAATTACAGCATAACAATGTGCAATCATTATCATCCAGCGGTGCAGTTACGTGATTTTTTGTCATTATTGTTATTCTTATTTGTCACAATTTACGTGTTTGTATAATTAAAATTAAACCATTATATGTAAAGGGATTTATTATTTGCCAAATATGATAAAAATCAAAATGTATAGCTTACGCACGAATTACTACACAAACTGTTATCTACAAGCGAATAATACTCGTATTATAATTTAGAGGCTGCTATCATCTGGTGTAAGAGTTCGATGACGGTCCTGGTAGGTCGGCCGGTCATGCCACGCAACAGGTACGGGGTGTCAGCTCCCTTCGTGTAGGCCACGTTGTGCGTGTCGAGGTGTACCCACTGGCTGTCTAGTACAAACTGCCTGAGGAAGGCGGCACAATTGGCAGAGTCCCCGTATTTATCGCGTCCTGTATTCGCTACGTCTGCAACTTCACAGTCCTTCACTCGGTCGGCATAAAAA
The DNA here is from genome assembly GCA_038387885.1 of Spodoptera picta. NCBI lineage: Eukaryota > Metazoa > Arthropoda > Insecta > Lepidoptera > Noctuidae > Spodoptera > Spodoptera picta. The sequence continues at coordinate 3,072,609 of JAZHFQ010000105.1, forward strand.
TTCCACAGCGGCATTCTCCAGATTCTGTCCCCAGTCTGAGCACTGGCAACTTCCAGAAAATGGTATAAGTCGTCAGAGTTAGAGTAACAGGCGCTTGCGGCTCCACCTAGGAAGTGTAATAGTTCTTTGGACATGGTGCCTATATCTATAATAAACTTGGGCCAGAGGTTTCGAGCATATATCAAACTGTCTGCAAGGAGCAAACGTCCTTCTCGAGATGGCATTCTTATTAGAATAGATTTATTGTTTGAACTACAAATGAGATCACCAAATTTCGGACTATTTCCGTTTGGCATTAGTTCGCAGAGCGGCAGAATACCTTTGATGTTAACGGGGAGTTTTAATTTCGCTGCAGCTCTCGTGATAGCCAACACACAAGCTGCTCCAGCCATGTCGCCTTTCATGTACTTTAATTGTTTACAAGATTTCAAGTCTAAACTTCCACTATCAAACGTAACACCTTTACCGATCATTACCACGGGGCGAGTGCGTTCGTTAGCTCCGTAATAGCTGATTTCTAAATACAGCGGGGGTTGTACTGACGATTTCCCAACTGATATAAATCCACCCATTCCGTGATTAGCTGCCCACCCCTTCGTTCTTACCTCTACATTTATATTCAACTCACATAAAAGGTCAACAGCTATTTTAGCAAATTTGGTAGGATTTAAGATATTAGCAGGCAATTCTTGTAAGTATCTAGCCAGGTTTTGGGCTTCTGCTTTCAAGTTTCCGATTTTCCACCCATCTACGTCACAATCATCGTAAAGGTTAAGAATTGGTTTCGGTGTAATTGCTTTATTTATAGAAATACTCTTGTATTCGTTAAACTGCCAGACTGAAAGTTCTGCCCCTTCGGCAGCGGCCTCAGCATTTCCAAAGGACTCCACATCTATTTCTTTAGGATTCAACTTATGAAGCGCCATAGCGCCAACGCCAGCCGCTATTCTTATAGCTTCCTTAGTTTCATCCAGTCGTTCTAGTTTGTTGTAATTGGTACATTCACTTCCAAGACCAGCGACTGCGACAAAAGTATAATGTGGGTCTAAGTCGTAGAACACTCTAGCCTCGCCAAGCTTTGGTATGGGACCGAGCTTCAATAAAGACCACAACCTTCCAGAAACTTTCTCGTCATACTTCCGTGCGCTTGCGGTCAGTATTGCAGGATCTGTCAAGACGTTTTTATTGAAATATACACCTAAGACAAGCCCTTTTTGTCTACGGTTACATATTTCTCTGGACCTCATTTTTCGCGGCGGTATTATCGGCACGCAGTCTGTCATCGGTTTTTTGAACTGAGATATGAGACGAACACTTTTAGGTTGAAAACTAGTTCTGAACGGTAGAAACAACATTTTAATTTTGTTAATATTTTTTGGAAAATTTTGATATTTGTGAAATCTTTGCCAACTAGTTTTTGGTAACTTACTTTTTAGTATGAGTTTTTATTATAATTTAAGTATAGTATATTAGAAGTAATGTGTAAATTTAATTATTAATACAACAAATATGTTTACAATATCACACATCATACATTGCTCACAATCAGATTAGCGCACAACATGTCTTTTGGGAGAGGTCAAGAAGTTTTCTTCTTGAGCCAGCTGGGAGTGTGACGTTCATACCACTCGGGAATATTCAGCAAGAGTGTTTCTTGTAACTGCCGGTATATTATAAGAATGAGGAAGGGAATGGCAAGCCTCTCGTCTTTAAAGAAGTATACCCAAAAAGCTAGCAGAAGAAGGCAAACATCCACTGTGTAGTCAATCGCTGACCTCACGTTCATCTTAGCTTTCTTTTCAAGCTCTTGGTAATTTATTGGTATTACAATAGTTGCTCGTTCTGCTTTCCTTAGCACGACTTGTTGTGTTGTGGTCGCAGACGGAGAGATATTGTTTTCTGCTGTAGTGGAAACTGTTGGTTTAGGTTTCTTTTCTGTTTGTTTTTTCTCTGCAGTGGGTGCGGGTTTTGTCTTCACTGGCTTATTATTATTATTAGGACTGGCAGGTTTTCCCTTCCCAGCTTTGCTGTTATTGGTTTTATTTATTACTTTTTTTGTTTTAGCTACTTTATTTTCTTCGCCATTTTCAGGTTGGATTTCAAGCTGTTGTTTTTCAGCCACAGCTTTCAAGTCTTCTGTTTTGAGATACATAGGAGTGGATGATTTCTTATGGCTGCCATATTCCTTAACTATATTACCATAATAATCAATTACTGTCCTTCCTTCTTCACTTACTTTGTCAGATACGTATTCTGTTTTGCTACTAATTTTGCCTTTATCGTTGGTCATGACTTCTTCTTTGGGTTTCTCTGGTTCCTTTTTGTGAAGTAGTTTGGGAAATTTCGTCTTGGTGATTTTTTTAAATATAGTAATTTTCTCATCCCGCTTTGGTTTATCTATTTCTTTCGAATTTTCCACTGATTTTACTTTGCTTTCAGATTTTAGGTTTTCTGAGGTTATAGGTTTTTCTACCAATTTAGGTTTTTCTGTTATTTTAGATTTATCCGTTATTTTTCGTTTGCCTTCCATTTTCGGAACCTCAAGAACTGCTTTTGTTTCAATTATGTCTGGCTCTCTCTTTTTTAATATAGGTTTTGGTATAAAATTAGGATCGGGTAAAGGTAAAAGTTTCACCGGTTCGTGTTCAGAAATATCTTCTTCCTCTTCTTCAATAAATTCTTTGGAAGGGGAAGGACGGGCCATTTTATCTCTTGGGTTATAAGTTTCCTCTTCGTTGGAATATTGGCTTCGTCTATCTATATCACCATCAAGGCTTCCATCTTCTGAATATTCTCCATCTGAGGATACGGTGCTAGCAGTATAGTCTTCATCAAAAGACATGTGTTGCCATTTATTTTCAGAGATTTCTGAATCCAGAGATACTTGACGTGGGCTATATTTGTTTTCACTGGAGTCAACAGATTCCGTTTTGATTATTATTTCTGGATTCTTAGATTTGGTTTCAGAAAAGTCTTCGTGCGATTTTGGCAAATCCCGGTTATTTTTATCTTGGTCGTGATCATAGCTAGTATTATACGGAATGTCAGTTTTGTGATTAGGGGGTCTGTCGTCTTTGTTTTTAGTTTGTTCTTCTTTCATTGCCACGGCTTTGTGAACTCGAGCCATGGCTAGTTCATGCAGCAGCTGTGATGAGCTTACAGCATTGCGTAGTGATTTGAACGGCATCATGCATCGTGAGCTCAGCTCCGGTGCGGAGAACGAGAGTGGAGGCGGTGACAGCGCATCAAGATCCAGTTGAATGGATTGTCGTTTTTCTGAAATATAAAACGATTCATATTCAACACCATAGATTGAAGCGTAATTCATTTCGCTACGCTAGCATAGGTTAAATGAAAGAGGATGAAATCCAATATTATTCACAGTCGCTTCTGCATTTGGTTTTCGCTCGATTAATTCAAGTTGGCGTATTATACTAAGACAGAACGCAGTATAACTTCACGGTTCACAGGGGTTAAACAAATATAGGTAATAATAGTTGCGAACTTCGTTAACGCTAGAAATAGATTTGATTTCGCAAATGTGCTCTTGTATGTAAATTTCGCAGAAGCTACGGTGCGGTCAGCATCTCGAGTTAATGTTTGTTTGGAGTTAGGTTAACGCGTTACTAAGTTGTGGTAATCTCGTAGCTGAGTTTGGTGGCCAGCTATTTATAGACGTGTCAGGCGTCGAAGTTTACCTACAACTTCGTTATTTAAAATTCTAAATTATTTAGATATATGTTATATAACTTACACTCATTTAATTTCAATTTAACGTATCTTTTTTATTCTGATCTCAAAATCACTATTAATTAGTGATGTAGTGTATTTTCAAGTGATGATCAAGTCTTGATAGATGAGTTACGACTTTGAGCTTAAAATGACAGATGAATGAATATCACGAACGATGAATTATATAATTCGTAGGGATAAAAACATATTTTCTTAATTAATTATGTAAAAAACGAAATTAGAACACGGAGAACATTTTTAATATTTTGTTTAATATTATGTTGTGAACGTAAAGATTTCCTAATGTTTTCGATTACAATATATTTGTCCAAAATAATTCGCTAGTGGCGGCTAAGCTATGTGCGTATTGTTTATGTCAGACAATTGTGAAAAATCTTTTGGAATTCGCTCTACATTTTTGTTAAATTAGGGAAGTTAATTATGCGGAGAGGTTTCCTCAACCATACATTTGTATCCATTTTCCGATATTGTATTTCATTTATGCCTCTGTCTATATAAAATTGTAGTTTTGCTAATGTGATTTGGTCGTTGAATCACGCGTGAGCGTTTGAACTGATATCACTAGCCCGAATTAAAACAAAACAAAATGTTATGTAAGTGAGGTTAGTCTAATCTTTTCTTTTGTGATCCGTCCGAAAGCCAGGCAGGTTAAGAAATAACCACGCGAAGAATGGGCAGGACTGGGAGGCTAGTGTTATATAAAATTATCTTATTTTCCTGAAAAACAAACACAGATAGACAGGAAATACAGTCACTTTTAACTTGCTATATTATTAATGTCATTGTTATTGCAATATCCGCAGTGCAATACCTAGCAGCACCTATATGGAGCAGTACCTAAATACAATCTAATACTTGTACAATACGTAGTATCACTGAACAATCAAGTATTACTGGGAAGTATATATAGTGGGATAAAATGTAGCCCACATTTACACAATAACTTAGGAACATGGACAAATAAAGAGTTAAATTGATCTTACCGGATTTGTCCATCTGTTTTTGTGAATCCGGGTAGAGTACTAGCATGAACTCGTTGCTGCCGCCGGACTGGTTCCTGGCTGGCGAGCGCCGCGGCACCCGATGCGGCGGCTGCGGCTCCGCGGGCGCGGTCTGTGCGCGCTTGCGGCGCGGTGCTGGAGAAACGCGCGCGTCGCTGCCGCCGTCCTCTCGAGTAAGCACTTCGTTTATTATCTTTGACTCTACTGCCAGGAACTCCATGTCGACTGGTCGCCCAGGTATCTTCACCGGTGCGGACTCCACACTAGGCGCGCTCATTCCATATGGACTTTCTGCTTTTACTCGAAAACGATATTCACTTCCTTCGATGAGATCGAACAAAGTTACGTTTGTTTTACGACTGGTGGTTGCTTTCAGCCACACGTTCCAGCCGTTCCTGTAATACTCTACTACGTAGTTGCCAATGCGACACCCACCATCATCCTCGGGCGGCTCCCAGTCAAGAGTGACGGACTTGTCTACCTGTCTTGCCACAGAGACATGCTGTGGGGGGTCTGGTGGAGCTGTGATCGTCACTAAGAAGGCAGCAGTGTCTTCTCCAATTCTGTTTTTCGCGTGAATTTGATATTCACCACGGTCGCTTCTTCGTGCTGAGTGGATTTTGAGAACTGAAAATTTCGATGTGTTCGAAATCTCCACGCGATCGTTTACCAATATAGGCTGGCCATCGTGTCGCCATTCTACAGTTGGTGTGGGTTTTCCAACTATCGTAGTCTTTAGGAAAACGGTTTCGTTTATTTCGTATAACAAGCCGTCCTCGTATTGACGAGGGTAGCGTAACTTCGGAGCAGCTTCTAAGGATAATCGAGCTTTAGTGACTGCATGTCCGCTACGATTTGTTGCCGTGCATTTTATTTCTCCTTCGTCGCTCGGTAATGTTTGGTGGAAAACAAGAACACTAGTCGATTCGCTTGTAGTGATCGCCGTCCTTCTGCTACTAAATATTTCATAATCATCCTTGAACCATGCTATTGTAGGCGGTGGCATACCCGCGAAAGCAACACGAAATTCTGTTTTATCGTTTTCCAATACGGTTAAATCTTCCAGATGTTGGAGAAATATTGGCGGTTCATGAGGAAGGCGGTCAGAGCTGACCGTGAGCACGTCCGAGAGGTCGCTGTAATCGGAGCGTCCGACTGCATTGAGCGCTGCGACTCGAAACTGGTACCGATAGGGCGGCTCGAGCCCGGTTAACACGAGCTCGGGCCGTAGCACTACCGGCGGCGCTGTGCGGATCCAGTCCTGAGCCCCGAGCCTGTTGCACTCCACCTGGTAGCCGAGCAAGGGCGCGCCTCCATCGTGTGCCGCCGGCGCCCAGCGCAGCGTGATCGAGTTTGGCTCCTCATCCGGTGACAGAATCGGTATTATATCCGGCTTCCCTGGCGTTGCAGGTCGTCCTGAAACATCGAAGCGAGGCGGTGTGTTACTGTATGCATTTATAATTTAAGTTAAAATTAAATTTGTCTAGTCGGACGTTAACCTTTGTTCGGTAACGACAGTGCTGCCGGTATAAGCCATTTGGCATAAAACTCCTTTCAAAATTAGACGCGTGATAATCGTTACATGAACGCGGACGGTCTTACGATTTGTTTTGTTGTGCCACGCTTTAGGAATCGCAGCGCGCAGTCTTTTTATAAATAGAAATGTAGACAGGGGGCTTCTGGGAGAACACACATGTAGGAGGTCTTTCGTGTCTGGTGCCGGCTTGAAGGGCGGGATGTTAGGATTACCTGCGGTCTTCCAGCGCACGTTCTTGCTGGGCTTGTGGACGTAGTGTGAGGCGGAGAGCTGGTTGCCCATGGCGGCGGCGGCGCGCGCCGACACACTGAGCACGGCGCCCGCTCGCCCCCGCCCTCGCCGCGCGCCGCGCTCTGGGAATAACTCTGCGCAGAGCCGCGCCCGCGCGCCCGGATGCGATCTTGATCTGTTTCATCGATATCTTTTCATTAACGATTTACAGGCTACGACCTTTGGCGCAACTATTGGTCATATTCATCCATTTCAATCATTTCACAGCATTGCCAATTACGTACTTGGAAATCAATAAATATATGTAATTACCATTGATATGGTATAGTGTTTAAAGTTTAACTAGCAACGGGGTTTATACCTACCAAGATCTAACTATTCGTTAGCAAACTGCATTAAATCGCCGTTGAATACTTAGTTCCTGAAACAAATCGACGTCACCTCGTTGTACAAATGAGGACATCTTGTGCCAGATTTTGGTACTAGCTAGGTCTTGAAGTGTTGTTATACTATTCAGAAAATTAATCCGCTAGTTTTGTTAATCATCAGTTTCTACTTGCACTCCATCTGTTGAAAAATCTTTAAACAAATAAATGGGGAACCTACCGAAATCCTACGTGGTACCGGACTAAAATAAATTGTGCCAGAAACCAGACTTCGTTATTTTTTGTAGGAACGACAGATGGCACTACTGTTCAACATTTTTGTACGGATAAAAAATACCGTTAGATAATATAGTTAGGTACCAAAAAACATATAAGTAGTAATATTATATAGGTAGCTACCACCTACATGTACTACTCGACGTAGTTGTTTATAGCTATTGTGAAACAAGTTCGGAAACCAAAGATTGTATTAAAGGTACGAAACAAATAAGTTCTAATTAAAATAGATATTTAGATGGGTGTGATGGTGGAATATATGTATGTTTTATTTGTCTGCTGTGGCAGTTGGGCGATAGATCTTGTAGTCTGTATCAGCGAGCGCCTACGCGTATCCCCGCCCCGTTACGTACTTTTCACCACTTGAACATAAGAATATATTTTAGGAAACTGTTTCAACAAAACTGTAATCTTATCTGCATCTGGAGCTAAAATAACACGTTTTTCGTTTTATTTAAATCTCTTAGTGAATGATATAATCAATTAACCTTGCATCACAGATTAATTGGTTAATGTATTGAAGATTTTCACTTACCCTGATTTGTTATCGTTACAATGACGAACCTCGGTGCAGGTATAGGTAGGTATATTAAAAAATGTGTATGCGAAGTGAAGATACCTACATCAATTTCTCAAGTCACAACTTTTATAAGAAGAATTTTGATCTTTCAAAGAAGGAACTAAAAGTATTGTGTTGACTAGGATATGTAGGCACTTGCAGATATATCACCCGATTCCGAAAAACTACAAAATAATGGAAAAGCCATTTCGTTTGTTGTATGCGAGCCCCGTTAGTTTTTAGTATTAGTTGTTCGGAGGTAACAGAGATACAGCATTAGTTTTTTATCACGATTCATGAGATACAGCCAGGTGACGACCACCAGAACCTCGTCATAGGGTCCCATTTTTACTCCTTGGGTAGGACCTAACAAACAGATCAAAGTGTCGAAAACAAATGCTGCGATTTTTTTCAACAATAGTTTGGTATTTCCCTTGGTAATTTGTATACAAGTAGTCACGAGATAAATGACCGAATTTTAAATATATGTTAATGGTATTATAATTTTAGAAATTGTCAGTATGCAGATACTAACCCTCATATGCAGAGAAGGCTCAATATCATATCCAGCATCAAAAAGTACTCATACTTAATGGCAGATTATATTAATCGAAATCGACATTGTCACTCATAGATGGTTAGATAAAGGGCATTGATTAAAATTGGTGTCTTTCTTTTTTCTGGCGGCAGTCGATGATTTATTGAAAATATTATTTAGATTGACATTACAAACGAAATTGTCTATGGGCTTATATATGGAAATCTCAGTCTGGACTGAGTTATGAGCGTTGAAAGGAGCTGGAATCAAACATTTTACTTCGGTTTTTTATTCAAATTATTCATAATTTTGTCACAATTTCTAACTTCAAATTGCGCGCCACTGTACTCCGGGCACAGGACAACAATATCACACCACAACATATTCATATTGCCAGGCACTAATTTTTATTACCTATTTTTTCTCAGTCGATAACTTGTGGGATGCTTCTAGGAGTTGTGACATGAAGCTTCATGAGCGTCAGCTGTGGTACCAGTGGTGGGTTGAGTAGTGGTAGCCGTCCAAACATCTAATAAAGTATTTTTTTTTTTGGCATCGACTCCTGATGGGACACTCATCTACTTAATAGTTAGCATAACCTTTTAAAGAAAGAAAACCGTCGACTTTTAATGTTATCAGCGCTATTCAATCCGCTACCGACGCCGCAGCTGACAAACATAGCATTTCATGATAGGGCTCAGTAAAGTATTTTGCGGGTTTTTGACTGAGAGGAAATTGATCATGAAAATCTGTCATAGGCCATAAACCATATAACTACATATAAATTGAACACGCTAGCCAATCAAGCGAAATGTTTCTTTTTATTCAGCAGTGGTCAGTTAAGTAATGGTTCACTCTGACCTGATGCAGTGGCCTTATAACAAAAAAAAAAAATAAGTAAAAAAGTCCACAATAAGCTTTATTATATTCCTTGAAATAGTTTATAAACATTTATTACAAAATATTTCTGACAAGTAAATGAAGAAATATGCGTTGTGTACGGTCACCATCAACAAAATCACAGGGATAATATAGCACTATTTTCACATCTTTGAACTGATTTAACTCGGTTCGGACTGAGTTTTTGATATAAAAACCCCATATATTTTTTTGTTTGTAATGTTATTCTGCATCAGTTTTTCCACATTCGATCAACTGCCGCGAAAAAATGAAAAGGCACCACGCTCCATACAAATTTGGTCATTGTCATTTAATGAAGACAAACATTAATAATAGACCAGAGTAGATAATTTATGAAACCAAAAAAATTACAGTAGGATGAAACCCATTAGAAAAGGAGGGGAATATGAAAGGAAAAATAAATTACGGTCGATCCGAGGTCGGGAAGTGGGAGGGGGTAAAGGGTTTAAGGGTAAAAAATGGTTTATCTTGATTTCCGGCAAAACTACAAGTCCTATGGAAAAAATGGGAAAGTTGTAGGCAATAAAAAGATCTACAACTTTTGTATTTGCAGATTTTTCATATTACCTCAAAATTTTGGTGAAAAATTCAAAAAACCAAGTTATTGGTTTTTTATTTATATCTTTTTCTAATAATTTTTTTTTTCTACGAAATTTATTATGTCCCAAATACACTGTAATTTATTTGATTAAAAATATTTATTTTTTCGCTTCATTTTAATTTAGAGGTAACATCAAAAAAGCACCCTAATTTACAATCGAAAATTCTGACGTCAAAATATCAGCTTTTTTCAAAAAGTTTGGGGGGTTTTTGTTCGTTGAAATATCTACTTTCTGATGGTGTAAAGAAAAATATACATTACTATAGGAAATATTCTTAGAAAATGCAAAAATATGAACAGAGGCATTATATGAGTACAATACTATGCACCTCTGCCCACCCCACACTTACTGGGATAAAAGGCGTAAAAATATTTATTTATACAGTTCATTTTACAATAAAACCAACTGTCATGTTTGATGTTTGTTTGTTGTTTGTTCCGGCGTCTTAAATGTAACAGGAGTCTGGCTCTCTACGGGTATCAATGGTGCATCACTATGATTGCCAGATATCAAAGGATTGACGATCTAATGGATTGGCAGTAAGCGTAATGTGGAGTGAAGCGTAGTCAGGAACCAATTACTTAGCAATCCCCATGGATGAGAGTCCTGTTCCTATTTGACTACGTGTTCAAATGACTGGGACGTAAAATACTTCGCTCAGTTGATTCAGCCAACAAAATGTTGCATAGATCCATGCAGTGCTAAAAAATAATAAGAATTTCGATCTGTAATTTGCAAACACGTTTATAATTTTATTTTAAAAATATCTAACAAAAATCATACACATACGTATATACACATTAGTTAATATATAATTAGTATGCGTAATATGTGTTTTTCGTAAAAAAGGACGATATATGAAACAAGAAATAAAATTACAAAATTGAGCTCCAGCAGTAGTGGTTCTGACTCGCGCCGCCCGATGTCGCGGCGATCAGACCCGACCGTACGGCGTGTCACGTTCCGCGCGCGCCTCAAGGAGCCATCAGACCACTACAGATGGGGCCCAAGCCCAATAGGGCTGATTCCGATACGGAGCCGTGGTAGACAAGGTGCAGGAGTAGGAACGGGGTGGTTTTTAGTCAGTAAGAGTCTGACACTCCCTCTTGCCTCACCTGGGCGGGAGAAGTTATTGGATGATTTTCCAGCATCAAAAAAAAGCAGTAGTGGTTGTAGGTACTAAACTTATAAGTCGCTAAACAAAATCAAGGAGACACTTGCTGTCAGGATTCCCTAACAAAAAAATAAAAACGTCATATCTTTACATAATTAATACTTCAGACCTCACTATGTGCAGCGAGCGCATAAAATAAGTTTGACATAAAAAGAATTGCATCTTCAGACAGTAGAGTCATTGAGTTTCCGTCAGCCTGCCGGTTTGCGTGGAGTGGCGCTCTAGATGCGTCTGTGTACATCCTGTGCATTGTGTCCCGTATGTCGACGGAACTACGAGCGGAACTAACGAGAGATAGGATGTCACAAACGTGCTATTGTTTGCCAGGACATGCACTAATCAATTTCTGTGTTCGCCTTAATTAACTGTGGATACGTAACACACTGTGATGACATTGATGGTCCCGGATTAACCGCACTGCCGGAACGTGCTTCATATCTGGAATGCGATCATTTACGCTCGCCCTCAATAAAGGGTTAGACCCCGTATTGCTTATGCAATACAGACTACCAACTCACTGTTATTGTAAGGAAAGTACTATCGATGCAATATGGTAGTTGACAGGTGGTCAAATTCAATACTTTTATTGAAATGTCAAAACGATACTTTTCTATGAATTTTGTATTGGATTGCAACTTATGACGTCATCATATTTCTGCGTCAAATAGCTTATTTCCATTTACTCATTTCCATATAATTGTATAATTATATAATCCAAAAGTAGTTAAATTGTCAAATGAATTTATTTTAAACCTAGGGAACTAGCCGATTGAAATGAATTGAAATTCTCATTTTTATATTTTGTGATAATTATGATAATTCTAATTAGGATCGTAGGTATTCATGAGGATAGGTTTCGACGCTCGAAAGTATATTTATTTGTACTTAAATTTCAATTTATAATGAGTAGTTTCATATAACAAGGCAATCCTCGTAGCGAGGGAGCATCGTGCAAAGAGATTCATTAATAATCATTGTTGTTTTAAAATCCTTTCCTACTGTTCCTAATGTTAAGAATTGTAGTGAAATTTTTACCGAGTATTTTTAAGTGTGTCGCGCTCTGTATATATACGCATGACATTTTAATTGGTACGTAAGTAATGAGGGCACGGGTAATGTAATGATCACATACCCAAATATACGCCGAAATACTTCCATCGCGTACCAAACAGTCGTTAATGCCGAATTGCCAATATTAACGTGCATCTGTTTTATCGTACATCAGTAAATTGCATTTAAATGTTGATATCAACATAAAAATAAAATCCGAGTTATTTTAAAATATTCAAATAACAACGAAGCTTATACTTGTTTTCACGATACTTCGATTGCAGCTGTCTTTTACATCTCCTTTGAACTAAAAACAGAAGTGCTCGAGTTCATGATTCTGCATAATTAGTAGGGTGAGACAAATGGGGTGGGCTTTATTACTTAGTACAGTTTGAACAAGGCTTAAGATATCGTTTACCATCAGTTCTACCTAGAAATGAACAACGTTCATTAATGCTTTTTTTTATAGTAACAGTCTACGCTACATCGCCGCGACCGCACGCTGCTAATGAGGAAGAACCCCACTGTGGTTCGAAACCAGTAGAGCTTTTCTCGGTAATTTCGTCAGTAACCCGTAATAAATTTTAGTTCACAAATATATTAAAACATTGAAAAGAACACAAAATAAGTACAGATTTTTCTTGTGTGTCTACCAAAATACTTTTCAGTATCTTCCCGCATTGAAACATGTCTATACATTATCTATATAACTAGCTGCTTCCGCGCGGTGGCACCCTCTCTGCTCGGTTCCTAATGATCGTAGCATGGTGTTTTGTAGCCTATAACCTTCCTCGATAAATGTACTATCCAACACAAAAAGAATTACTGAAATCGGACTGGTAGTTTCGGAGATTAGCGCGTTCAAACAAACAAACAAACAAAAAACAAACTCTTCAGCTTTATAGTATTAGTATAGAGGTAGATATAGATGCAAATTCTTTAGGTAAGGAACTGAAGTCTTGCCATGATTATGGTGGATAAGCTCTAATGCAAACTTTGTAGTTTAATAATGCAGTTTGCATTACAACAAAGTTACGGGCTTCCTCTCACCTACAGTCCGATTTAACCACAGACATAGTTTGGTTTTAGGTAAAATCTCGCTTGTCTTTGAGGAAACTAGTTCATCTGGAGCGCATTACTGGAATTGCTGTGTCTAACTTATCCGTCCAAAATGTATTTAGAAATAACTGGCTTAAATTAGAATGTATACTAGAATGGTTGTAGGTACTTCATTAAATATTACTAAGCTTTAATTGTTGGTGACGGACCATTTTTGTCCTCATCCCTCTTTCGGTGGGCGTCGCGTCGCAAGGACGAGGGGGGATGATACATTTACAACAAACCGGACAGCCGCGCTCTTTGACAAGTCTAATATTTTGAATTTGCGATTTCTACCCTCTAAGCGAGCGACAAAATCGCAAAAAAGCTGTCGTAAGTAGATTGTAGATAGTCATGCTAGCCAAGGAGGAGGCGGGACACGTGAGGGAATGAATCTCCTCACGCCCCAGCCTTGGCGGGAGACACCCTGGGCGTCTGAGATCGCGCGACAATCTCCGGCCATCGTAAGTGCGCTCTGCGAACGGCGAGCAAGGGTGGCACGCCGCCCGACCAGAACCAGAACCGTGCGTACGGCGCGTCGCGTGCGCCTCAAAGTGCCATCAGACCACCACAGATGGGGCCCAGTAGGACTGATGCCCGATACGGAGCCGGGGAAGGCTTAATGGGTTGCCGAGGCTCCGGCTCGAAGAGCAGTAGTAGGAACGGGGTGGTTTTTAGTCAGTAAGAGCCTAACACTCCCTCTCGCCTAACCCAACGCGGGAGAACTCATTGGAGAATTTTCCCCCGCAAAAAAGTAGATTGCAGATGGTAGTGCAATGGTGGGCTGTCAAGAGTCCTTGATGTTGATGCGTTATCTAAGTTTAGCTATAACATGGGACATCATAACATAAATAGTGAAAAGTGGGTGTTACTTCTGTGTGCACTTCTGCCTACCCCTTCGGTATAAAAGGCGTGATGTTATGTTATCTATAACACAACAACATAATTTTCTAGTGTTAATTTTGTTATCTTTATTGTATTTATTGCTACCTCATACGCTAGTTTCACGTTTGGCAATGTAACAAAATATCAAAATTAAGATTTGTTATCTAAAGATCGTGCATTTTGGACCACTCTGCAAGTATAAATAAGTTATGCAAAGCAGCACCAGCGAGGTGACGTGAAAACCGGATCGTTCGAGTTCCCAGCCGATATTATGTGTAATATGTGAATATGTGCCACTATAATATTGGACGTTGAACCACTTTTAGTAAGTGGGCCAATCTTTCTCATTTATTTTACCGAAGTTTCATTCCCGATATTTTCAATATAATGTCGTGTGACTCGGTAATGTATGAGGAACCTATTTACAGAACTTTTTAAATAATTTGTAAATGTACATACTTCGGTGGTATATGATGATAGTGTTCCAAAATTTAGTACTAAAATAAAGCAGACAGTGTAGAAATACGAAATTATATTATGTTAATAGGAGCCGGCCTATCGAGCTGAAACAGTTTTGGAAAATTATTTTTATCTTCTATTTGAGACTGTAATTATGATCATTTGTCCATAACAATGCGCTGCTATCCGACAAACATGATAAAGTCAGATTAATTTAATTGCAAAGCCAACAAGCTATTGGAATAACATTATGTTCAACTAATACGCTTAATTGTTTGTTTATTATAATTGAAAGGCCATAAATTGAGTTGCTGTCCCCGTGGTCGCATACGTGATCGATTGGATTTTAAACAAAGATAAAGTTGTGTACAGAGACTTAGCTTTCCTATGTATTAAATAGCTTTAATTAAAATATCAGGTATGCCTTTCTGTCTTGTTGTCTCTGTCAATGACTGCCTTGTTGGCCAAGTGGTCGCAAGTGCCACTGCCGGGCAAGGAGTCTCGGGCAAAGTATTAGAGGGTTTTAAAAAAAATTCTGTAGTAGCACGGAGCCTGGAATTGTGCCTGGTATATGGCAATAGGCTCAACCCCTATTACATGAGACTCACAACATAAATAGTAAAAAGTGGGTGTTACATTGTACAATGGGATAATGTGCACCTCTGCCTACCCCTTCAGGGATAAAAGGCGTGATGTCATGTAAAATATCAGCACATTCCATATTGTAAAAGTTCCATGATTTTTACCATATTCACAGCTACCTAGGAACCTACTTAGGTACGTGTTAATAATGAACTTTTTGAAAATGTTAATCTACAAAATAATGTATTAATCGAGTCAAGTTTCGTATACGTAATACGTATCTATTTACAAATAATAAATATTGAAGCACAATTAATAATCGGAGTTGTGAAGTCTCTGTTGTATTCATACACCATACACATAGTGAATGTAGTGTAGATACACATGTCGCGGAGAACCTAACGGGTAACCGGGGCTCCGGCTCGACGTGCAGGAGAAGGAACGGGGTGGTTTTTAGTCAGTAAGAGTCTGACACTCCGTCCTGCCTCACCCAGGCGGGAGCAGTCATTCGATGATTTTGCCCCATTAAAAAAAAAAAAAAGTGTAGATACACATTAAATAGATAGATATACACATATGTACGATATGCTATCAGAGGCAGTTAATGGAATTAAGCTGCACAGTCATCAGCGAAATTGCACTGCAATTTAATTTCATACGATAATTTTAAAAATTCTTCTAAACGTAGGTACCTAATTGTATTTGTAGTTTTACTTATCGACATTTAATTAAATTCTTCTTAGTTAATTTTCGGATTATATAATTTTGGAGTTTAAAAACGAACAAGGCGTAATAGATCTAGTAGTCGAAAGACAGCCATTTACGAATTCTTACATTTAGACTTATACACATAAACGCCTACCAGTACCTAAATAATGTTTTATATGTATCTACATTGCAGAATCTATTGATTAAGTCCACCGGCGGAGCGTGTGGCTGTACCTGTTATCAGTCGTTAGACGTCGAGTCCTTTAGGAGCATTCAAATTGGCGTAGCAAATTGGTTCTTGCTTTGTGCGTTTGTGCAAGAGCCCCTATTCAGTCCAGACGTCATAGACGGCCAGGTTCTCGAATACAATATGCAAGAACATACGTACCTAGATGTCATTCAATATTCAATATCAAATACTCTATACAGCGGGACTGGCGTTTGTATAGTATGCTGGTCATTCAATTCCTTCCAGCTTCTAACATACGTAAGAGCGGACGACTAAAACTAATCCTTTGACGTTATGAAATAGGAACTGAGTTATGATTGCATTTATAAATATTACAGATATAATGAGACAACTCTTTTTATGTGTTATCTTATTTACCGATACGAGCCATACGTTAGATATAGGTACCTGCATCATAATAATATATAACCATTATAGTAGTTTTCGTTGTATAACTTCTTTTTTGTAATTTAAATATGTTTATTTTTATTTATTTTTTTTACCTAATAGATTAAGCTTTACTGTCGAATTGGGAAAATCCTGTGATGAGATTGTAGGAAGATTTTTATTTTATACATACATACATAACATCACGCCTTTTATCCCCGAAGAGGTAGGCAGAGGTGCACATTCTACCACAGTACAATGTAACACCCACTTTTCACTAGTTGTTATGAGTCCCATGTAATAGGGGGTGAGCCTATTGCCATATACCGGGCACATTTCCAGACTCCGTGCTACTACTGAGAATTTTAAAAACCCAGTAAATTTTATTTTATAATAAATAAATAAAAAAAAAATCATCACCATTAGTCGGTAGACAGTTACTGCTAAATATTAGATAAGTCTGGTTTGATAACACATAGAATGTTGCTGGCCTTCTTCGGTAATCAGTTGCCTTTTAGAACTCATCATTGTCCATAAGGTGACAATTCGATTTCATTAATACGGTGGCAAGATGCTACAATAAGTCAGAAAAAATAAATAAACCCTTCATCAATGAGTTAATGATACTATTATAATTTTAAATATTTTGATAATGATGATAATTTCTGCACAGCATTTTGTTATTGTTGTAAACTCAGGGTTTTTTTTATATAGCACTAGCTTTTACCCGCGGCTTCGCTCGCATCACAAAAGGATAAAAAGCCAATGTGACATATACCGATACACACAGCGCCATCTATACCAATACTTTTGGTTTCCCTCGGGAATATCACATTTTTCCGGGATAAAAAGTACCCTATTATTTAATCCGGACTTCTAACTATACATCTGCGAAAATTCAAAGCAATCGGTTTAGTAGTTATGGCGTGAAAGCGGAACAAACAAACAAACAAATTCACTTTCCGATTTATAATATTAAGTAAGGATAAGGATAAGGATAAGCCGGTAAACGAGCAGACGGATCACCTGATGGTAAGCAATCGGCGCCGCCCATGGACACTCGAAACACCAAGGCGTTACAAGTGCGTTACCGACCTTTTGAGAATTTGGAATTTGAGGATGTGGAGGATTCGGGAGACGGGGTCTAGGGAGGGGCGTTATTGGGCTTCCGGTAACCTCACTCACACGACAAAACACAACGTAACCGTTGTTTCACGTCGGTTTTCTGTGAGGCCGTGGTATCACTCCGGTCGCGCCGGCCCATTCGTGCCGAAGCATGGCTCTCCCACACTTACAAAGGTTTATATACTGTAAACAAATTGGGGCGCAGCGTCTCGGACGAGGCTCCATTTACTCCCTCTTATTAGATTAGTTCTCGGTAACAAGGTTGTGAATATGTGGACGGCACCTTAGTTTCATAAGATGTGGTACAAAATAAACTTACATAAATTAAATATCGAATTATTGAGGAAACGGTTTGGTACAATTGATTGGAGTCTGTCTTTCTTTCATGATTGGTTTTGATGCTGGTATAATAGGGTAGGTGACTAATTTTGATTTTAATGTCCGTCGGGTAGATTATTTAAAAACATTAGACACGTATTTTTATTTTTTTTACGGAAACGAATAGTTTCTAAGGTATATTGATTTCAAATGTCGCGTGACGTAATTTCTATGTACATTTTATACGTACTTAGAAATGACGTTTTAGCTCCCACTCCTAAACTTTGATTCGTTATATATAGGTATCATTATATTATACAACAAAATAAAAAAATACGTGTGTAATATTTTTCCATTACCTAACGGACGGACTAATTACATTTTTAATTTTCATACCCTGTCATCATCCCTATTGGGCAAGCCGACGAAGTATTTGAGCAGCTTTAGCCCACTGATCATAATGTAGGTAACAAAGTATTTTAAGGTAGATACCATGAAATACTTTGTTTTTTACAAATACTTTGTTAAGGTAGATACCTTGAAATACTTTGTTTTTAGTATATTACGTGAGTTGAGATAATATGTGCAAACATTACACAGGCTACCTGGAATTCTCAGTGTGTTACACAAACTTATTTTTGCCCCGAGTTTATTTTTATTCTTCAACAGTAATTGCCTCTGGATCCGCTCGTGTTAAAAAGTTTTTCCAAACAATGACGTTACCTACTTACGTGGTTAGCAATCGATTGATTCCTACAGTTGTTTTTCTTGTTGTGAACTAAGGAGGAGATTAAACAACGGATACTGAGGTTATTTTGAAACGAACTAATCAGATTATTCTTACACTTTTCTAGAAATCTCTGAATGTAGACAGAGTGTGATGTGGTATAATTATTTAAGTACCTGCACCGAATTTCAATGCACAGGAAGTGCATCTTTATTTGTTTGGTGGACATAAGAGAATTTTAAAGGAATAAAATAACGCTTGAGGTATTTTGCAAACAAATTCGGACCGCTATTACTAAATAGTAATAGCGGTCCGAATTTGTTTGAATTTGTTTTATTGCGAAATCGCAATAACTAAGCTTTAATAAATACCCGCTACTTACAAATTGAATACCAACTCTACTCGTATAAAGAGCTTTCCGAAATATGTTTCATGATTTCAAATTATGATTCTGAATTTCTGTATTGGATGCTCTATTTAAATTTAATATGGAAATACATATAATATACCATTAAGGTTATAGTATTACCAACTTGTCGGTTTTTGAGATTTCTTAAAAAAATTTGCAGGTGTAATGTGACCTGTAAAGACGTCACCGTAACAGTATTATTCTCAGATATTACGTTACGACCTGCAAAATAATGTTGGTAACTTATATTGAGTAATAATGTTTTCTAAATCCGACTGAGTCCAGAATTAACATCAGAAATACAGGTGTATGAATACCGAACACCGTGAATGTGTAGGTATTATAAGTGTTCACTATGAATCAGACTGTTTTCCACTTAATGAGAGCCGGTATGTCGTAAGTCCGCCAATAAATTCATTTTGAAATTACAATCCTATTCCATAGATCATATCGTTTAAAATGTGTGTTCGCGATATGAATATCATTGTGAGTAAGTAGTGCGCGCGCAACCGACCTACATCTCCTGGATCGGCGCCAGAGCATAAATACCTAGTGAGACCACCACTCGTCGTCAAGGTGACATTGTACATATGCCAAGAGATCTACAGAACTTGTCGAAATGTTTATAGCGTTGTGTACATTAAAGTTATTAGCGTAAGGACTAAAATTGCAACAAAGCTTGAGATTTAAAGAGACATCTTATGGGATGACTGCTCATAGAAGTCAAGAAAGAATAATATAGTCGAAGAGTAATTAATATCTATCTAAATTATGTTCGTAGTAATTTGATCGTCATACTGGCAGGTTAGTGAACACAAATCGAGTTCATCACCCTACTGCTAATATTAAACGGAGATGGAAATATCAAATCTTTGTGTCAACACTTGTTTTCTTCTTATTTTATGTGGACATATACCTTATTTCATGTAAGAGTGAATCTTCAGTAATTTACTACAACATGAATCTGGTTTTTTAATATTAAAAAACTAAAAGTGTGATCCATTTTTACTAATCGAATAAACACTAAACTTGGTATAATAAAAATATTCAAAAGTTAAGATATTTGTTCGAGACCTAGTCACTGGAAAATGTGAAAATAATATGTTTCAAGAAAAGACGGGCGGCGGGCCGCCCCGGGCTGCACGGGTGCAATTACCTGAATTTCCCTGTGGAATGTCTTTCAAATAAATCGCGCCTCGACAAATGCTTAGGAAGGCAAAACTGTCAGCCAGATCAGTTGAGTGATATTCCGGTGTAAATGTGCTAGTAATTTTTTTGTTTATACAAATTTTATTGTGACCTCATGGGAATGTCGTTGGCAGTCAGACGTCATGAGCAGTGGGCCAGACATCACGCAGTCACTGACTGTATTAAGCTAGTTTTTGCTGCAAATGAAAGTCGTTTCTATAGCTCACTAGATATCTAATTATCTACCCGAGAATGAACTGGTTGCACAATATATAAAGAAATAATTACACAATTTCACTAATTACATTGCAAGTAATTTATTTCACACTTCAATATTAGGACTATTTACTGCTCTTTTCAATGCTAGGAAAAAAACATTACTGATTTTTATAACTATGATGTCAGATACAATTTTTTACACGAATAAAATAAAATTTTAATGTGAATAAAATAAATGAATAACAGAAAAGCAAAATGTAAATTCATATTGGTTTTAAAATTATTCCTTCATTTTCTGATAGCTGTTACTGGTATCATTTTATTATTTTAACAAGTAAAACACTCGGAAAAGCTGGATGCTAGGTGTTGCGGAATAAATTTGTATAGCAAAAGTCAATATTTGAATGAAATAAATATTGGAATAGCTCGCAAACCAGGGCCGTCATACGGTCTGTTAACTAACGTTACACTTGGCAAACAGTTTTTTGCTGTCTGACTGGATATATTTTTGAAATAGTTATTTTTCTTTTCTAATTTTATTAGTGTGTTTTTCATATTTCGCCGATGTAGTCAAAAACGTACCTACTGGCTCTGGAGGGACGAAATTAGAAAGGTATTTTGGAGTAGTTGAAGGATATTAAACTTCATGTTTTATTTAGGTATATTCATTGTTTAGAAATCTTATCAGTTTATCTACAACATGTGGTATGTAGGTACTTATTGCAGCTGAAGAGATAAAAAATTGACTTGAAATAAGTAGGTACCTTTATAATAAATTAAAATTTTTTGAAATGAGATATAATTATAAATTAAATTGGGATGATGACAGGGTATGAAAATTAAAAATATAATTAGTCCGTAAGTTAGGTAATGAAAAAATATTAGACACATATTTTTTTTATTTTGTTTTATAATTGTAAATTACTTAGATAAAACGAATCAAAGTTTAGAAGAAGGGGGCTAAAACGTCATTTCTACGTATAAAATGTACATAGAAGTGACGTCACGCGACATTTCAAAACAATATATCGTCGAAAATATTGGTTTCTGTAAGAAAATAAAAAATACGTGTCTAATGATCCAAAATAATCTACCAGATTAACATTAAAGTAAAAATTAGGCACGTACTCTATTGTAAACGATGTAGTCAGTCAGTCAGTGGCTGACGAGCGTCTCGAACGTTGTACTTATAAGACAAATACTTTAAACAGAGTACCATCTACGAAACATAAACTGTGCCTTCTTTTCGTGTTTGCTCTTTTCGCAAACGCTCTTGGACAAGATGCACAAAATCCGACGACTTAGAAGACAGGCAAGACAAGGCTTTAACCAAAATTGGTTTCCAGGCCAACAGAGGTCAAACGGATCAATTCCCGGTCAGAACCAATTCCCAGGACAATTCTCTGGTCAGAACCAATTTCCCGGTCAGAATCAGTTCCCCGGCCAGAATCGGTTCCCTGGCCAGAATCGGTTCCCTGGCCAGAATCAGTTCCCTCCCGGTTAAATCCCATTACCTGGGTGGACTACCCAGGGGCCATAATCTACCACTACACCTGCCAGTGGTACCACAACCATGTCGCTAGCTCAGCGTCACTTCACCAGCTCTTATCCAGTGACAGTTGAATACAACCCCGTCTGCGGTTCTGACGGTGTCACTTACACCAAACCTTTTTATTGATTGTTTTTTTTTGAGGAGAGAATATCATACAATTACTTCTCCGGCCCAGGTGAGGCGAGAGGAAGTGTCAGACGCTTACTGACTAAAAAACCACCTCGTGCCTACTTCTGCACTTTGAGCCGGAGCCCCGGAAACCCTGGAAGACCTGTGCTCAAATGTGTGTCTCTGTCAACCTCCAGACATCATGGCCGTGTCTCACCCTGCCATCGACTGACGACGGGTCCCACAAACCAATTTATTATACTTATTTAATAATAGGACTGAATAAATTATTATTTCAATATAGTACTTACTGAAATCGTACTTTTCACAAAATATTACCTACATAATTACTTGAAAGAAAAATTGTGTTTTCCATGTTAATAGGCCGTATTAAATTCTACGTTGACCTCAAATCCAGAAACACATCGCGTGCAAACGTTAATCAATTAAAATTATCATTTATTACATTAAAGCAACACAACCAAATATTGTAAAACAGTATTCATAATAATATGAAAGGATATCGAGGTACAAGGTGTGACAAAAATAGTGGTCCTCCAAAAAATTCAACACACGTGTTGTAGTATTAAGCTTTTATTTTAAATGAAATTTAAGCTTACTTAACAGTTACATTGTTTTTATAATAACTATAGTGAGGCATACTAAATTAACTTAAAATAGTACGCGCTCATGAGGAAGAACGCCTCTGTGGTTCGAAACTATTAGAGCTTTTCTCAATATATTCACGTGAGAAACCCGCAATTTTAGTTAACAGTTACATTTATGAACTGACCTTACAAAATAGTCCTAGATATATCGGTTAACTTGCATGTTTTGATAGCAAACCAAATCATTGCTTTTATTTTATTACATACGTATCAAGGTAATAGGAAGTTTAAATAGTCGTAAAATGTGATGCCATTACGCCATGAGTTAAACAGCCAAATTAACAAAGTAATTAATTGATTTCTACTATGTAGTGAGTACTCCGTAAGTAGATATTAATGACACTGTTAATCAAATCCATTATGTATCTTCCGCTAAATAGTATACGAGAATGCACTTCTAATGTCAATTAATATATTTTATATTAAGTTATAGGTAATGAGGTATACACTGCATTTTACCATTGGCACTACGCCATTTGACCCTCTAGGTACTAAATACAGTAGATGACTAACTTTTATTTTAATGTCCGTCTAGTAGATTATTTAAAAACATTAGACACGTACTTTCAATTTTTTTAAGGAAACGTACAGTTTCGAACATATATTGATTTGCAATGTCGCGTGACGTCACTTTTATGTACATTTTATGCGTAGAAATGACGTTTTAGACCCCACTCCTAAACTTTGATTTGTTTTATCTAAGTATAATTCTATTATACAACATAATAAAAAAATACGTGTCTAATATTTTTTCATTACTGCCTCATTGGCCGAGTGGTCGCAAGTGCGACTGCCGGGCAAGGGGTCTCGGGTTCGATTCCCGGGTCGGGCAAAGTATTACTGGGTTTTTAAAAAAATCTCAGTAGTAGCACGGAGTCTGGAAATGTGCCCGGTATATGGCAATAGGCTCACCCCCTATTACATGGGACTCATAACATAAATTGTGAAAAGTGGGTGTTACTTCTATGTGCACCTCTGCCTACCCCTTCGGGGATAAAAGGCGTGATGTTATGTTATAATTTTCAAACACTGTCATCATCCCTATTGTAAAAACCAAGTAGCCACCAAAACTATAAATAAGTAAGTACTGCGTGAAATAAAAGTTTAAGATCAAAATATACAAAATATCGACCATATTTTCCTAGACGACTGTCGCAATAAATGTTTACTTTTAAAATAGTGCAGATAAAAATTATTTGTAGAACATATTATAATAATTTTTAATAAAACGGCATCACAAATCGAGGTGAATGACATCACAAACATATGGGGCATTCAGTCATTTGTATTATGGACGATTTTAAACTGCAAAAATTGTGTTTAACTGGAGCCTTTCCAAAAACATTGCGACTGAAAAATATTTTATAGAGGTATACTTTGAAAAAACGTATCTAGCAATGTTCAATACTAACATTAAGGATAGACAGTTCGTTTTCTTATCTTCAGTGTGTATAATTTATACAATGATATACCTAAGACCTACGTCT
This sequence comes from Spodoptera picta, assembly GCA_038387885.1. Classification (NCBI taxonomy): domain Eukaryota; kingdom Metazoa; phylum Arthropoda; class Insecta; order Lepidoptera; family Noctuidae; genus Spodoptera; species Spodoptera picta. The sequence continues at coordinate 3,096,786 of JAZHFQ010000105.1, forward strand.
TCAAAATTAATACCTATGTTGCAATCAGTGTTTTAAGAACAATTGATTGTGACTAATTAGTGTTAGAGCACGCGCGATTCATATTCAGCTACAGCCAAATATAAAACTGAATGCTCGTTAGACGCTGTAATGAACCAGCTGCGACATGAAGACAGACATACGTACACACAATAGGTACAATACATATATTATATAACTATAATTTCGATTCGAAACTCACAGAGCAATGGGTTTTTACATAACCAAAATTTTGTATTTTCTGACTAACCTTTACGACTACGAGAAATGAACTCATCACCTCATTCGTTGAGATCATGCTCAATGCACTCTATTTGTGTTTAGAAATAAGTTTCATCGGTACAGAACAAAAGTAATGACACAAAGTACCTACACACAATAAGCAGTCTGTCTTGTAGTTTTACCTTTGAATACAGTTTCTGAGTTTCGCAAGAAGACTTAGTGGACTTGTATTCTGCAGAGAATAATGAAATGAAAATAGAAATATTCTTTCAAAGCTTCGCCTCCAGGCTTTTGTAATAATAGAATACAGGATCAATTTAAGTACACAAGCACACTATACCGTGCAGTTTCATTACTCTTTAATAAAATTGATCCTTAGGGTTCTTTGAAAGTTCTGTTTGTAGCTTGCTTTAGTTGGCTACTGGAGAAATTCTTCATATTATTATGTTGTCAAAGAAAAATACTTAGGTACGTAGTCTTTTCATATTATGAAAATGCTGTAGGTTTCACAATATTAAAATCTTAGGTTTAATATTGGAAAAGTACTTAAGAACATACTTACATAGGTATTTACTCAGTCTTTATTGAAGGAGAATTTTGTTGAGTAGCAATCTCCGCAGACAATGAGATTAGGATTGTTGTCTCCGGGTACTATTGTCACGAGTATATTGTTATTTAATATGTGTAGACGTGCAGACGAGTGGGCAACTCGACAATAGGTCACGGAGAAATGAACAAGGATAACATGAGTCGAGTTGTTAGCTGTGTTTGTCTTGTTCACGATCACTGGGATAACTATCATATAAGTCGTATAGGGAACAGACAGTTTATTTATTTATTTATTTATTTAAATAGGTATACCAACAGCTTCTGTATACATAGTATTAAGTGATTATGAAAGTAACAATAAGTATTAGGCTTATACAGTCGCCAATTATAGGTTAACCAACATTTAATTACTTACAGTTTACAGGTAGGTACTGTCAGGATCACAGAACATATATATGTTCTGTGGTCAGGATACCAGGCGATACAATACAAATTAATAATTATTTTTGTTTCATTTTTATGAAAAATACATATTTTTTTAGTGTGAACACTACAGCGCCCCGTTAATGAGCTTATGTAAACTGATAATCTGAATTACTTACGGACATTTATTTTATTCATGATTTTTAATCCTCGCCGTCGGTGTTTTAAACCAATAAATTATGCACCTGTCTTGTAAATATTTTGTTGATGAATTAATAATTGAATCAGCTTTTTCATACTGGTTTTTATTACTTATTGGCTTTTGTATCGTCGAAGTAATATATTAAATTAAATAAATACTTTTGAAAGACTTAACGGGTTACCAGAGCTCTGGTTTGAAGAGCTGGACTAGGAAATGGGTAGTTTAAAAACCACCGATGAGAGGGAGTCTTGACACTACCTCTAGCCTCATCCAAGGCAGGAGAAGTCATTGGATGATTTTCTCCATTAAAAAAAGTGATTTTTTTTTATTGAATAGGAGGCAAACGAGTAGGCGGATCCCCTGATGGTAAACGATCAGCGCCGCGTCTGTCAATCGTTCTCCTAGAGAAGAAGAAAGCGCAAGAAAGTAATGACTGCACGGTTGGCGTGGTGGCTGGGCAACTGGCTGCCGCGCAACGTGTCGCGGGTTCGATAACCGCACAGAACAAATGTTAGTGTGATCCACAGATTGTTAGGGTCTAGGTGGCATGTGTATGTGAACTTGTATGTTTGTAAACGCACCCACGACACAAGAGAAAATCATAGTGTGGGGAACGTTTAAAAAGAAGATTAGCCCTAATAACTGTAATAGGTCTCTTTTTATTATCCATGGTTTTAGGGACTTTTCGTTAGGAACATGCCGTAGTAGGACTCTGGTGGACAAATATACCTCTATTATTACACGCTTATTATGCACGTAATAGATATCACCTGCTCTTTCCCGAAGGAGTTGCTAGACATGTGAATATCTAGCCCTAGGATATCCAATTTACGCCAGTTATAATGTTCCACGTAATTAGAGGCGCGTTTGATACCACCCAGTTCTGTTTTGGGTTGTCTGTCCAATAAACTTGTGGCTACAACAATATCGCTTAGGAAGAATACCTATAAAGTTTATATTTTGACATGAGTCCTTGTGAATTGTGATCTATTGATCCTTAGGTACTTTTTTAACTTCCACATAAGTACATCTGGTCATAAAAATATGGATTGGAGAACTAGCTCCCTAAATATTTTTGAAAAGCTTTTATTTATCTTGTGCTGTGAATAATTTGAAAGAAATTTCGCGACAAACAATATACCTACAATGAATGCTACCATTACTAAGACCTCGTTATTTTTATATCGTACATAGTCAGCTGGGAATAACTAACGATGTCTAAACGTGAACAAAGAACGCTGACTATTTTAGGAGCACTGTCATCAATATTTGGCGTTGGAGCGTGTGATTATTTTGACGGCGAGGCTACGGAATGTGGAATCTGATGACGTTCGACCAACTATGCAGACTATTGGCGATATTTTGGCCAAATTATACTCTTGTGTCGTGTACCAAGTAGCCAGCTGTACGTGTTTGTACCAAGTAGCCAGCTGTACGTGTTTGTACCAAGTAGCCAGCTGTACGTGTTTGTACCAAGTAGCCAGCTGTACGTGTTTGTACCAAGTAGCCAGCTGTACGTGTTTGTACCAAGTAGCCAGCTGTACGTGTTTGTACCAAGTAGCCAGCTGTACGTGTTTGTACCAAGTAGCCAGCTGTACGTGTTTGTACCAAGTAGCCAGCTGTACGTGTTTGTACCAAGTAGCCAGCTGTACGTGTTTGTACCAAGTAGCCAGCTGTACGTGTTTGTACCAAGTAGCCAGCTGTACGTGTTTGCAAAGAAAAGTGTTGTCACCATTAAAAACCTATGCCCTTTTTTGTTTGATGACGGAAGGAAACCTTCAAAAGGCGTCTAGCTTTTTGGGGAGAAAGACTAAAGAATGTGGGATTCGTACCTCACTGAAACCACCTCTGTAGCCACTCTGTAAGGGGCACCGAGTCCTCTGACGACTCCTAGTCCGGAGCCCCCTAACACCTGAACACTAACTTAACAGTCCTAGGTGGATATATCCCCTGGTTAGTCCTAGGTTTATCCGATCGTTATTCAGTACCACTGCAGGTTAATGTGTTGTTTTCCATGTTATTACAATGCAATATAAGAGAAATATATTACTTAAATACTTTTCCAGTATCAGTGCAGACTCTGAAATTAATCTGTTCCATGGACTCACTCTATGGGATTCTTAATATTACTGATGTCTGGCCTAAATCAAAATAATCGAAGGTGTTTTCGTAGGAATTATATCAGGTACATTAATTTCAATTCACTTTGTCAAGTATTTGCTTTTCTTTGGACATGCATTCATTTCGTGTAACGTTATCCAGGCTCGTTCTGTAGTTAAGTAGTCGATTCGAATTGAGTGCATCGTATCAACTGCTGTCGCCTGCCGCATTCTGCTTCAACTAACCAAATTATGCAGTGTTTGTTACATTCCATATACAACAGGTACATACTACATACATTTATTTATTTATAGTTATTTAACTTTTATTAACTCTGCAAAGTAAACAGTTTTAATCATTTTTTTATGGAATAGGAGGCAAACAAGCAGACGGATCACCTGATGGTAAGCGATCAGCGCCGACAATGGACACCCGCAACACCACAGGAGTCACAGAGTTCTTTTCTTCAAGAAGTCTGAGTTTTGGATCAAGTAAATTGTTTCGGTTTGTTTCGAAATTCTCAGTAAAATAGTATATTATTACGTTCGCTTTGTACATTACTATCATCACCATAAAAATCAATAGACTATCGATCATTGAGAAAGTTGGTGGTGGTTGGTGGGAATCTTCACGAAGGTTAACGGACTTGTGAATCGCGCAGTGCATTCACCAATGAAATACGCTTCTGGCTATCTTGCGGTGGCTGCTACCAGTTTTAGGACATACCCGTCCTCCGTATGTTTCATTCATTATTATCTATTAGATAGACAAGAAAATACTTACAAGATTTTCGGTCACCGTTCCTGTTAGGTTATTTTTGTAAATAGGTTATGAATTCTTTTGCATGTTATGTATTAAACTTAGTCGAAGTCGTCAGTTTTCATTGTTCATTGCTAGTTAGCAAATAGCATAGTGATATTGTCTACGTGATGTACCCTTATACTATATCTTACGGCTAAAATTAATAACCAATGTTACTATACGGTTGGTGCGATGGTTGGGCAACTGGCTGCTGCGTAACGTGTAGCAGGTTCTATTCACTCTTTGTGTGATCCACAAATTGTTGTCCCAGGTCTGTGTCACGTTGTATGTATGAAAAAATCCTAATGTGGGGCAACGTTTTTTCCTAAATAATAAATATATAATTTTCTGTTGCTCATTGGCGGAGTTCATAAAGGTAACGAATAATGTTGTTAGTTGTACATATGTAGTTTATGGATACGTGCAATTAACATACAACAAAGTTAATTATAAGTTTTTGTATTAGGTGACAACATTATCGCATTGGGTATAACCTGTTGAGATGTGTTAATTTAAATAAATAAATAAACAAAAAAAATCACAGGATCGACAGAAATTCTATACAAATAAATGTCAAAAATCGATCTTAACTCAAAAGTGTGTATAATATTTTCGAATAAAGTCACACAAATGCGATTTTTTAAAACATAATTAAAGTAACATAACATCACGCCTTTATATCCCCGAAGGGGTAGAGGTGCACACAGAAGTAACACCCACTTTTCACTATTTATATTATGAGACCCATATAATAGGGAGTGAGCCTATTGCCATATACCGGGCACATTTTCAGACTTCGTGCTATTACTGAGATTTTTTTTAAAAAACCCAGTAATACTTTGCCCGACCCGGGGATCGAACCCGAGACCCCTTGCCCGGCAGTCGCACTTGCGACCATTCGGCCAACGAGGCAGTTGATAATTAAAGTATCGCGTATATGTGCAGAAAATTCGGTTTATAGCTAATACTACGGTATTTGAATGTCATGGGGTTCTGAGGTTAATGTCTGTTAGCAAGAGTGTAACAAACCATTCGCTTCCCTCCAGGGGTCAGGAGGAGCTTTTTGCATTCTGAAAACAAGATTTGTAACTGAAATTAAGTTAAATCATATATAAATACTACCAACGTGATCTATTCTGGAGTATATTTCTATGACCTGAACCAAGATAGGTCAATTATATTCCATTCGGTAGTCACCAAACATATCACCAAGTTCCTAAACAGTAATTACTAATTTTTTAGTATTCGTAGTGGTATGTTGTGGGTGTTTCATTAAAACCTGTGAAACAATTATTCCATTGTAGATGAACTCAAAACAATACAATAAGCAACTGTCACTTTTATTCGTCGATATGTCGCATGTTTCAAGCAGTCCTGACAAATTGGACACTTCGCATCAGTTTCATACAAATTCTGAAATCATTCATTACAACAAAATGTAAAGAACCACATCCATTGCGTAGTGTTTGAGTGATGTTGTTTTTCTTATAATCAAGATCGTGTCAATGGATACGACTTTAGTTCACCACGAAGAAGCAGTCGTGACAAACATTAAAATAATTTTAGAGGAACGTCTCATCGCAGAACGCAAAATAGTTTGAACGAATGCCAACGAAACGGGCAATTTTCCAATGTGCTGGGATTTTAATATAGGGTGAAAAGCTCAAGTTGCAGGAAACAGCCGTCTGTTGTTAATCGACCAATCAAGTTACCAATAACTCCACACTATTGTTTGCACGACATTATCAGTAATCATGTTTTCTTGAACAGTCAAACTTGAAGTCAGCCAAGATGTTGGAACAAAACTGTTACAAAATATTGCATCATCATTACGCTCTGTATCCATTATTTATATGGTTCGATGTATCTATTTTCAGCATGACTGTATTACATTGAAAAATAACGTTTCTTTTTTCAGTGATATCAGTAAAATTGAAATCTGATATTTCATTTTTATTTGGATTTGTGTTAGAAATGGATATGTTAGCTGATTCGTTGGATGGTGGGAAGTCGAAACTTTATATACGATAAAGCTTTTATAGCCCGTAAATGTTCAGCTCTGGAATGTGGCCTTTTGCCTCCTCCACATTTCACCAATTACGACTTATAATTCAGATGTATCCTAATAAACATCACAATTAAACCTGGATCGTAAAACCGATGTCTTCATTAATGGATAAGTAATCTTATTTTATTCAGTTTTTCCATTGAACAACATCATGTTAAGAGCCAATTCTAATACTGCAGAAATCCATACCGTAATAATATTATTTCCAGTTGATTTATGTACGATGCGTCGTCATCAGTGGTTGTAATTCATCCTATTAATTTATATTAAACCGTTCTATTTCGAACAAACATTAATATGTTATTGAAAGTTCGCAAGTTTTCGTAAACGTAATCCGGCCCCGTTATTTTGGAATGTGTTAGTACCTAATGTGATTGAACATATGTACGAACGGGTAAACTTTCAAGTTTCTGGAATTTTCTATTGCATCATAAAACGCAACACGAGATTGGACGCAGCTCAGATCGCATTCCTGGCCAACGTCAAGGATATTCTTTTTCTATCGCCATAAACTGCTTCACACGAATGCATTATTATTTCAGTGGTTGCGAATAAAATGGCCGAGGCCGGGCCGCTGCTCCCGCCCCCGTGTTTCTGCTTTATACTTTCTGCTTTACTACATATAATTGTGCCATTATTTATATGACATGTTATCATTGTAAATTCGTTAATTAGAACGAATGTCGTACACTAACACAATTCTTGAAACGATACGAAATTAGAATGCTTTGTACCTATTACATTATTTGCAGGCCTGTGCCTTGCATCTGTGATGTTGGTTCTTTTTGTGAGTATCTAATTTGTAATATTTTAGTTCATTATTGTTTTTACATCACGTATTTTATTTATTATGTATTTTTAGTAAGAGTCATACAGAATATCAGTAATTGGTGTCGGTCCGTCTGTCACTAGGCCGTATCTGACGAATCGTGATAGTCTGTCACTAGATCGTGATCCGATGTTTTCATTGATGATTATTTTTTGCTATCGATATATGAATAAATAATATATTAAAAACCTCCCTAAATTTTGATATTTTTATCATGCTGAGCCCTTCGTGAGAGAGTCAAACTTGCATTTGGCGGTGTTTCATAAGTATTGAGATCAGTTTCGTGAATCAATACTTTACGATGAATGTGTCTCCTCTTCTACTTAACGATGAATGTGTCTCCTCTTCTACTTTACGATGAATGTGTCTCCTCTTCTACTTAACGATGAATGTGTCTCCTCTTCTACTTTACGATGAATGTGTCTCCTCTTCTACTTAACGATGAATGTGTCTCCTCTTCTACTTTACGATGAATGTGTCTCCTCTTCTACTTAAGTATGATGACTTCCGTGACACTGCATCTGGCAAGCAATCAATAACATGTTGAAAAATTGTAACGGATGTTCGGTGCAATTATGAATGGGAAGATATATATATATATATATATATATAAGTGGACAGAAAATCTACAATAGCAATAGGATTTTTTTAATGTTATATACCAAATCTGTACAGAATCTTGGTCCGTGCCCTTGTCATATATTTTTTTAGGTTAGGCAATAAGTTAATACTAACGCTAGTCTCAGGGCCATAGCTACATAAATATATGAATGTTATATATAGCAAGGTACTTCAAAATCCGCAAGGACATTGACTATTCAATGTTCTTTGTTTTGAGATCGAGACTGAAGTCATAAAAGTTCGTAAACTGGCGAGTATTGTAGGAATATTATGATTTACATGGCATAAGTCACGTTCAAGCAAGATGCCTGTGTCTGAGTCGATATAATTACTTCTTTAGTCATCGACACCCATCGTCTGTGTCACACGCAACAATGTAATTAGGTACTTTGACATATATAGATCTCGAATCCAGATTCCATAATAAACCTTAAGAATTTTATTTTCATTACAATGTTATTTAAAAATTCTACAGCTTCGTTCTACATCAATATCTAATAACATTACCTATCCCAATTTGTATATAAATGTTTTTAAGCTTATGGACCTGTGTAGTGTTTTTGTATGTTTCATATGCATTGAATCGTGCACATATGTAAATATACATATATACATTATATTTAACTAAATTGTAATAAAGTTATATCGACCGGTTAAGTATCGACCTATAATAGTTTTACAATACAAAAGCATTTCCCCCTAACAAAATTTAAAAAACACAGTATGTATATCAATGAATATTTAGATCAAAAATAGAGACTGCACGGTTGGTGCGGTGGCTGGGCAACCGGCTACCGTGCAACGTGTCGCGGGTTCGATTCCCGCACGGAACAACACTTTGTGTGATCCACAAATTGTTGTTTCGGGTCTGGGTGTCATTGTGTATGTGAACTTGTATGTTTGTAAACGCACCCACGACACAGGAGAAAATCCTAATGTGGGGCAACGTATTTAAAAAAAATAAAAAAAAAAATAAAAAGGACTTTGATGCGTCAGTTTAAAAATGCTGCATAATATGTAGCTGCCAATCACTGCCGCGATTCAGAACACACGATATTCCACAAAACTGTTGCACTAGTCTACGAGAGCAATTATAAACATAATATTTGTACATTTTGGCACAAACTCAGTCCTGCTATCTAAATAGGAACCTATATGTATCTACTAACAGGCAATTCATAGGAGACTCGTCATAAAATTGATCTCATACAATGCCTCTATACATAACTATGAATAGTTCGAGTTATTCATCATTCTTGTGTAAAATTGAAGGTGTGTGTGATATATGGAAAGATCAGGTACACATGTGCGATGTTTGGCAGCTTTCGTTAGTAGGTGGTCGATATTCTGGTCGAAAAATAAAAAAACAGCGTGCGAGTCGCCCACGGGCGCGCACTCGCCCGCTGACTATAGCCTGGTGGCATTCAATGAGTAACCCTTTGCGCAATACAGGTGACCTTATTTTAAACATTCGAATGTGATGTCCAGAATAACGGAACAGATATTTCATCAAACATGTTTTTAATCCTCATGGCTAGGCACGCTGATGAGTGCCGAATTAAGAAAAACAATGTAATGTATCTTTTCAGACGGAATCAACATTATTTTTGAGAAATGCATTTTGTTTTTAATAGTCTTCATTTAGCCAAGAAGGTAATTTGGAGAAATGAAAAAAAAATGCGTAAAAACAAGTGAAATACGATGCGATCTCGTGAATCCGAAGTGGGTTTAATATAGCCGTGCTCTTATTAATACACGGCCCACCTAGAAACAAGCGGCATCGCATAATTCCCCGTGTCTACCTGTGCAACCCGAGAGCCGACACTCGCTCCAAAATAGCGCACTCGCATGAAAAACATTTCCAGTAACCAACTATTGTGATATGATCACTTATGTTTTTTTACATTTAATCTGTTGGCAGCTTTCATCCCTGCCAAGTCATTGTTTGTGTTTTATGACAATATAAATCTAAATATAGAGCAATGATCATCGTTACTCGCCGAAACATAAGGCACTGGGCTGTGGCCAAGTATCTCGTCATAAATTAACGAATAGCTAATCAAGTTGTAATCCAATCGATTACAGTTACACTGTCTACGTACCGATGAGGATACACAATGATTCGATCTAGAGGCTTGTAAACAAATACGATAATGAGTCGCATGTGCTTTCATATTTTATTCCTATTTTAGGCATGTGTGTCACTCACAATCGAATAATATGCAATACCTAAGTACAAAATAGATTAGACTTCCAAGAAATAGTATGATTGACCTGAACGAAAGTGCTTTTGATTGTTCGGTCAGAATATAGTTCTATGGTAGGTGTTAGGTTTTATATCATGAATAACCAAACTACAAATTTAAGTTGAATTGTGAATTGAGTAAAATGTATGTGAAAATTACAATGTCATTGGCTCGGCGGCTTCGGCGAAAAAATATTAGAATACATGTTTAGTGTGCAAGCCAGTATACCACTGGCGTCTTGTTTATGTGTATGCGTATTAAAGTAACAGGTCCACATAAACTTGCAGTCTTCGTTTGAGTCAGTAATAACAGCACACCCCCTTTCCCTGCATTGCGCATGTCCCCACTCCGCAATCGCCCGACAGCTGACTCTTGCATTTCAGCCCGAAATAAACCCGTAAATATGCGTCAGCGCATGACTGATCTCGCGATTACTTATGAGAATAACTTGGTGCACTAACAGCGACATGCAGTGCGGTGAATCAATCTGATTTTCTTCGCACATTTCTTTTTTCAATGACACATTATGATATTTATATTGGTGACAATGCGACGCGTATGATCTGGACTCACTGAAATAGAACACCCTGTGTAGCGCATGTAAATAAGCTCGATGTAATGTGCTCTTGGGATACAAACGAGTTCATTTATTTTATGTACTTTTTTATAATAATGGTTCTACTTAATTTACCAAGAGGGATATACAAAACAATTAAAATATACCTCGCGGAGGTTTTTAAATGAAATATTCCACGTAATAGTCTGATTGTTTAGTAGATGCTTCTGTGTTTTTCAAGTTTTTAAAATATTACCGAACCAACCAAAGAGGCAACATCAAACACACAATTATTTTTAATAATGAAAATGAAAAATTCTTTATAAAAGTGTAGTACAAGAAAATAACATTTGGTAAATGTTTTACATTTGGTAAATGTTATTTTAAAGCAGACAAAAAACCCGAAGAACCGTTGCGATTACTTTTCTCTTTAATCACAACATAATATTAAATAGTGGAAACTGAAATCAGGAGATATAAAATGGAGGTTTTATAAGAAAGTTATTACCTGCTCATAAACCACATAGACCATTATTTGGACTTCGTAAAATTGTTTTTTTTCTTTACGACTGCTTAGCATCATTTTATGAGTATGAGCGGTTAGCCGCTGGCAGAATTGGAACGACACGATGGTACTGAAATAAAAAAATACTACTTTCTGTGTCAGAGTAGGAACCTATAGTTACCAGCCGATCGGCTATGCATCGCCTTTCATGCATTTCCTTAATAGAAGTTCAACTTTTAGTGGCTGGTGTCTGTCAATACATTTCACTTTTCGTTTGTTTTCCCTGTTTAGAGTTCCGTACCAAAGGTTACGGAAACTTTAGATAAGGCTTCGAATTATACATTTGAACTCAGAAGCTTTATACGAATCATAAAGTATTTTAGTTGTTTCTGTTTACTTGTCGACTAATATTCTTTTATGCCTGAACCCGAGCTGAATATCGACATCGACGAAAAAAGCAAAAAAAAATATCAAACGCAAAACATTGAATAAACGTGTATTTACAAAATTCCACTCGGTTTTCGAACCAAAAGAGCAATTCGCCAGTTTTAATAAAAATACGGCAGTTGAAAAAGCTGCAATTCATTTTTTTATTGAAGAATCAAGCATGAAATGTCAACAAAATTCAATCCACGTCACTTGAAAAGTTTTGTTTTTATTTTTGTCATTTCACTGCGTTTGATAGTCGCTCTATGATATTTTTTATAAAACAAGAACTAAACGAGTAAACACAAACGGTTTTCCCAGTTGCTTTATAAAAAGTCAGCTATGTTTTTATATTTTATTTTAAAGATACAGGCAGACTTAATGCTTCAGTCATTGTACAACATTCGACGTTTATTTATTTATTTTATTTATCTTTATTGACCCACTAACAATTGTATAGGTATGTCGGAAGGATGGTGTGGGCGATGTCAAGCGAGAACCCTCTTCGTCATATATATCGGTAGAGATATGTTTATGGAGTAATAAAACAATTAAATCTGCATAATTAAAGTAACGTTTATTTTCGACAGTGCACAATAAAATTACTCAGCGATTGTGTAACGTGTGAACTGGGCAACGATTGACGAACGACCCCCCGAACTTGCGCTTGCGCTGCTTTATATATCACTCGGTGGTGGGGTTGAAGTGACGTCGGCCAGTTTTTTGTTCACTGCTTGCCCATTACATTCGCAGTTTACAAAATAATGACGGCGGCGCCGTCATATACATTAGTAAATTAAACAACAAACATTTAAATAAGATAATAGTAAAATGTTACAATCGATTACAGGCGAGCACCGCATTCAAAAAAAAAAAAGCAATCAATTAATGGATTCAAAATTAGAATAAAAGATGACGTTTAGGTAATATTGTTGCTTGTGTATTGTTTATTATATTTATTTTGATAAACAATTGTCGAAGCATCTGTCTACGTAATGGTACCGACCGCAAGCAATGGCATGGGCGACTAAGCACGATATCTTATCTAGATTAACAAATCGTGGATGCACAAATACACTCTGTAGTGGTATAGAGGTATATGACATGTATTAATTATACGTAGTGTTATCCCCTGTTAGCTTTGATAAGGCCAAGATGTTCTGTTATAGTTTATCTACTAACCATACCTACTATTCATTTGAGAAGCGACAATTAGTTGCATATAGAGGTACAGTAGTAGGTACATATTCGTTGCTGTCACCACAGCAATCCTTCCAATCGGTTGAGTTTGACCACAGCGCGAGGCGACAGAGGTACGAACGCGAATACCAGTTGACAGTTTTGTGGTTTCTTTTGTGCTCAAATGAATACGCTTTCTAGAGTAGGTACCGAGCCAACATAACGGTAGAATAAATTACATATGTGTGTTCAAAACACATTAAACAAAATTAAGTTACATAAATTAAACACATAACATCATCATCACGCCTTTTATCCCCGAAGGGGTAGGCAGAGGTGCACATAGAAGTAACACCCACTTTTCACAATTTATGTTATGAGTCCCATGTAATAGGGGGTGAGCCTATTGCCATATACCGGGCACATTTCCAGACTCCGTGCTACTACTGAGATTTTTTTAAAAACTCAGTAATACTTTGCCCGACCCGGGAATCGAACCCGAGACCCCTTGCCCGGCAGTCGCACTTGCGACCACTCGGCCAACGAGGCAGTCATAAATTAAAGTATAATAAAAAATTATAAAGGCATAGTTACGGTCTGCTCATACTCGGCACAAATGTATGACGATATAAGTAGGAATGCGTTATACAAGTGGGTGAAGCAAATAAGGTATGATAAATATTTTCCAGTGATTTCTGTCTACCCTTCAATAGAGGTCAAGTCTAATTCTAAAAAAACTTTACTATGAGGACAAAATTTCACAAGGCTACTCGTTAAAGGCAAAAAATCTAAGTTATTATTTTTTCCTCACTAAAACCAGTGGCCAGCTCTTTTTATGGGATTGGCCGCTAAATGTGCAGGCCGGTTAATGGACAGGCCAAGCATTTTGTCTATGGAGTAAAGTTTATAAACTTTTTCTGTGCAGTTGTTTTCACGTCGCATCTGCAAGAATAGTACCGACATAACGCTTCTACAGGCACTACAGGCTACGCGCTCCGAACTACGCGCTACAAGCAACGAGCTACAGACTACGCGCTGCAGACTACGATCTGCGAGCTACGTGCTACGAGCTACGAGCTACGGCTGTACTCTTTTGCAGGAACTTATTTAAAACTGTAAAAAAGGTCTTTTAGATGGAGCTGCAGGGTTAGAGACGGAGCTTTATATGAGATCTAAATACTTTTTGACAGTGCGAGCTATAAACATGGAGACCATGTCTTGGTTACATTTTATATAAAAAAACTTCAAAAACAAAGGTAGCGTCCTTGCACTTATTATTAATTTAATATTTATCACACTTATATTATAAATTTATTTGGATGTTAGTCCGTCAATCACGTTGAAACTACTGAACGTATTTAAAGGCTGGGCTGACTTATTTTTTTTTAACACTTTATGTACAAATGTGTATACAATGGCGGGCTTAATGCCGGATGGCATTCTCTACTAGCCAACCATAAGGTGATGCAGAGAATTGTTATTGTAGGTTATAAACAATGTTGAAAATAATGGTTATAAATAATAAGTAATGAACTGGAAATATGTAAGGGGTTTATATATTTCATATAATTGTATATATAAAGTTTCTGAGGAGGGTGTTAACTGAGACTTGATTGATCACTTACTGACTTAGGTGGTAGAATATTTTTTATTCCGATTAAATGCTCCCATATAAAACAGGAATCATATTCTAAGCGGACGAAGCCGCAGGCAACAGCTAGTTCATTTAATAAAAAGGTACAGAGTATGACTTATAATCTAGCGTGATATCCACAACTATACATATATAGTTTGACTGTTGGATCTCATTATTTTGTTTTATGGTATCCTGTTTGTAGTTAAAATAAAAATAATAAAGTTCGCATTGCTCATCGTGGCAGATATACTTCCGTGTCCCTAGATGTATTAACTTACCGGAGTTGGTCTACTAAGAGGACTCGGTGCCCCCTTCAAGTGCGCATGGTGGCCACCGGGGAGGTTTTAGTGAGGTAAAAATCCCACACTCCCTAGTCTTTTTCCCCAAAAAGCTAGGCGCCTTTTGGAAGGTTTCCCCCCGTCAACAAAAAAAAAAGATGTATTAACTTGTATGCTAAAAATTGTGGTGCTATACTCATACTTACTGTAATAACTTAGTAAATAAAATATCTTAACACTCACTTCAGTATTTATGATACTAAGAAAATACGCTGAACAATTTGTATGGAAATGAACAAGGATTTTGTATTATGTTTACTTTTATCTACCCTGTTGTCTTGATTACTAGTTTAGTCAACATACAACGAGTTGTTTTTGTGATCGGTGCTGTTTGCTTGTTACAGCGAGTGCTGTGAGTCCATTTGAGGTTAAACCACAAAACCCCGCCATTGAGTTTACTTTGTGCTCTCCGTGCTAACATTTACCAATCAATTTATACAATACACTAACGAATTGTAGCTACCACTGAAGTAAATCAAAATCATGTTATTAGTTTCGGTCGAAATTGTTCAATCAGTAAGTTCAAACATAATAATATTAAAGCTTGTCGGTGTTACGTGAACATATATAGAGTATAGATGTATGTATACGTACACAAAACACCGTTAATTAGTTCGCAGCGCTACACATCGACACTAGTATGACTACACAATATACATGTGTGGGTAATTTCATATTAATAGATATGTATAGAAACATTCGTCTATCACACACATCTTGGTATTTAAATATCATTTTTGTGTCGGTATACGTAATTATTTAGTAAATAAGTTTAAATAAAAACGAGGGTAAAGATAAAAATAACTTATAACAAACTTTGAATAAATCGAAATCAAATAATGAGCAATCGAGCTATACAATACCCATATAAATATAGTGTTTTCTCGTCGTATTTTTATGTTACTGAATGGTATACAATATTTCGATGATCTCATTCACAGCGCGTTTGGCGTAATGGTTATCACCTCCAGTAAAGTGCCGCCGGATCGATTCCAGCATTCACAAGTTGTATTTAAAATTTGAAACAATGTTTTAATCTTTTCTTTTTTTTCTATCCTATTTTTCTAAATCTTCTTATGTTAATTTTAAAAGTATAAACTTTATCGCATGATATTTCCCAATTCGACTATAAGGTTTATTGGCATATTGATTAATTATTATTTAAAGAACTTTAAGAACTTAACTGTGGTATGATAATTAATTATTATAAATATTGAATATAAAACCACTTGTTTGTATAATAAATAAATTAATTGTAATAAAAGATAGTATTGTTTTATTTACCGACTTATCTGCTTCTTTTATAGCCTGATCTAATATTTCAAAAAACCAAAAAAAATTATAAGAAAAACTACCTAGTAAAATAAAAAAAGAATCTTTCAGCTGGAATAGAACTCACAACATCATTGATCATTGAAAGATGATAAAAGCGTGCTCATTAACCAGTCGACCACGAACACTACGTTAATACCCGTCAAAATGTCGGGTCATATCAATGATTGTAAATAGTTTTAACCTTACCCGTGAATTAAATTATAAAAATACATATACCGACACAAGAATGAAAATACCAATGTGAATGTGGTGGACGAATATTTTTATACACAGTAATATGAAATTACCCACACATGTTCACTGTGTAAAAGATAGTAGTGTCGATGTGTGGCGCCGCTAACTAATTAGCGGTGTTTTGTGTACATATACATATGTCAGTAAAAATAAAAATAATTCATCAAAAAGTTCATAAAACCATGTATCCATACCATGAACCGAACAGTCTTACCTTCAAGTACTTAACTTGTTACAATTAGGCATCACAAAGTCTTGAGAATGTTTTATTGTATTTTTCTTACAAAACTGCAAAGATATAATCTACTATTTTTTTTTTAAGGGGGGAATATCATCGACTTGTCAAGACTGCTTCCGCTTAGGTGAGGCGGGAGCGAATGTCAGACTCTTACTGACTAAAACCACCCCGTTCCTTCTGCACGTCGAACCGGAGCCCCGGTAACCCGTTAGGTTCTCCGCGACTCCGAATCGGCATCAGCCCTATTGGGCCCCATCCGTGGTGGTCTGATGGCTCTTTGAGGCGCGCGTGGAACGCAACGCGCAGTACGTTCGATGATATAATTACTATAGGTTACAATTATTAAGTAGGTAAAATAACCTGGTGGAGAATTGCAGAATATCGATTAACGTTAGTAAAACTGACATTAGAATAAAAATATTAAACTTTCTAAATACCGACCCTAGAAATTCAATTGCTAATAAGATCAAAGTGTCCAATTAATTGTATATAGTTTTAGTTATTTGGTTTCAAACCGCGACATAAACCTACCTACATATAATTGAATTCGATTGGCATTATAGCATCCAGGATTATCATTTTGGTTCGTGGTTGAATGAATTCTGTCGCAATTAGGCCGCTGAAATTAATGCAGTGGTTGGTATGATCTGACGTTACCTGTCCGTTAGGGCTTAATACCATTAGCTTATGGCTAGCATAGTCTATATATCGCTAATTGAGCAATGGCTTGTGGAGAATAATCTTGTTAGTACAACCAAACTGAGATTAGGAAGCAAAGCTGACTGCAGGTATGCATACAATCAACGCAAGATCCACATATTAAAAGATTAATATTAAATGGAACGTATGTACCAGTATTTTAATCATGTTAGTTAGGTACTTATGTACTGTCTCGTTGGACGACTGCCGGGCAAGGGGTCTTGGGTCGATTCCCGGGTCGGGCAAAGTATTACTGGGTTTTAAAAAATCTCAGTACTAGCACGGAGTCTGGAACTGTGTCCGGTAATTATATAGAAATAGGCTCACCCCTTATTAAATGGGATTCATAACATAAATAGTGAAAAGTAGGTGTTACATGGTACAGTGGCATAAAGTTGCGTAATGTGCAACTCTGCCCCTTCGGGGATAAAATGCATGATATGTAGTTACTTATGTGGTTTGAGCAAATACAGATGATCATACAGACATCTATCACCCATTTTGCATATACATACTTATCTACCTAATATTAATTTTGCAAAAAACCAATCAGTAGGTACTTATATACAAACACATACCTACATTTTTACCGACTTCAAAAAAAGGAGGAGGTACTATGTTCGGCTGATTGTTTTTTTTTTGTTTGTTCGCGCAGTACTCCGCCATTTGTGAACCGATTTCCAAAATTCTTGTTTTGTTTGAAAGGGTATACTCCCGAGATGGTCCCATTTCCATGAGGTCAGGATCTGATGATGGGATCCATGGTGTTGTTTTCTGGGGGCAATCAACAAATAGAGAACTAGTATTTAGGATGCAAAAAAGGTGTGTAAGATCCATGTGTAATCTAAAGTCAACAGATAGTTGCATTCCCTACTTCAAGAAATTAAAAATATTAACGTTACCAGCTATATATATATTAGAAACTGCACTATTTGTAAAATCAAATCCACATTTATTTACAAAGTTTTCAACAGTTAAGAAGACCCCCATTCGGAGTCAATATGAAAATCAACTATGTACGTTGAAATGTAATACTGCGTTAATGAAAAAGAGCTTTTTTGGTGCACCCTACGGTGCAACCCTTTGGTGCCAACCAAAAATTTTTAATAAAATACCCGATGCTATAAAATGTATGCCATTAAAGAAATTCAAAAAGTGTCTTCACAAGTTATTAGTTGAGAAATGTTATTATGCCTTGGATGACTATTTTAATGATAATACTATTTGATTATATTCTGTAATTTTATAAATTATTATTATTAATGTTGACTTGATGACTATTTTAATTTTGGATGACTATTTAATTAAATTCAGTAATTTTATTAATTCATATTATTACATTTATTTTTACGCTTTGACATTGAAGTTTACATCTTGACGTTTAATTTAACGCTTTGACATTGAAGTTTGACATCTTGACTTTTAATTTTACGCTTTGACATTGAATTTTACATTTTTAACATTTTGATATTATTATTTTTGACATTTAATTTTAATTTATGCCATTATTGAAAATCTAATGTTCTTCAAAGCGGATATTTTGTGGTTTACATTATTTTATTAATTTGATTTAAAGATTCGTCAATGTTCAATGAAATTGCAAATTCTTGACGAGATAAATGGTCAAAATTGTGTAATTGTAGTGATGTGTTTGCTGTTTATTGTTTATGAATCCGTGTCAAATCCTTGTTTTTATTAAATATATTGCATGTATTGTACGCCCTAGAGGCAAAACATAGCGCTCTCAACATATTACATAAGAACTTATAATGTACCTATGTTTTACAATGAATAAATGAATCTTGAATCTTGAATCTTGAATCTAGGGAAACCGAGGGGAACTTTCGAAAATTCTATGGGCGAGTAATGCGTCTATTATGTTTTTCAATTAGGATTTTGAAACACTACAATTTGATAAGGGTCAGGTCAACCTGATGATGGAGCCGACAGGCAGTCGATGGAACTCCTCAGCGGTTTATATTAACTACCTTGAGTTTGGGCTTGATTAATTTGGATTGATGAGGACTTTACACCTAAATAGAGTGGGGCTGTCATTAAGGATCTGATGATGAAGAAGTGTAATTGTTAAAGGAACTCCTTAACGGTATACAGTAACTACCTTGTGTTTGGGCTTGATTAATTTGTATTGATGAGGACTTTACACCTAGATAGAGTGAAGCTGTCATTAAGGGTCTGATGATGAAGAAGTGTAATTGTTAAGGGAACTCCTCAACGGTATACTGTAACTACCTTGTGTTCGGGCTTGTATAATTTGTATTGATTAGAACTTTGCACCTATTTAGATTATAAGGAACAAAACGGGTTTAATTAGCTTTACACTAAAAATGATAAAATAATAAAATAAAAACTGCGTTTAAAAAACCGACTTCAAAAAACCAAAAACTAATAACAAACAAAAAGTCAAAACTAAAAAGCAAAAAATAACTATTATTAGTACTGATAGGTTACCCAGCCACTGATAGGTTAGAAGTCGGTGCCATAAGCTCATATTATAATGATATAACTTAATGCCCACAAAATTGTGAATTAGGTACCTACCTATTAAGGTTTTAATGAATAATTTTGTATGGAACTTTCTAATTGTTGTGAATGGTATTTCTTACAAAAACATTTTTGCTCGAATTTCTCTTGACTTATAATTTTGTGAGGCTGCAGAAATACCATGAAATCGAAAATCTTGTTGCTTAAATTGAGTATCCATATAGGTATTGTACTTACGAATTTTGATGTTGTAAAATAGACCTAAATAATATTATATAAATAAGTTAAAAATTAAAGAGATTTATGTAACAGCTTTCAGTTGACTATTTTTAAAGTTGTACAACATATTAGGTTTTTAGCATTAGATATTATACAGGCTAAACTATACAGCTTCGCGAGACAAAATATAACACATGCTGTTTTGTAAGAAATACATTTGTTTGTTTTAGATCTAAGATTAGTTTTTCAGAACATTCGCTTCATTCGATTCTAAGACAGCTATTATAAACGTTTTGAGAAATTTCACAACCTTCGTAATTTGAAAAAAAGAAGGTTTGAAAAAGACATTTGACTGCCGAGTTGTCGCAAGTGCGACTGCAGGGCAAGGAGTCTCGGGTTCGATTCCCGGGTCAGGCAAAGTATCACTGGGTTTTTAAAACTCTCAGTAGTAGCACGGAGTCTGGAAATGTGCCCGGTATGTGGAGGTTTAAGACGCTCGCTTCTCATGCATGAGGGTGCGGGTTCGAAACCTACCAACGGCAAGTACCAATGTGACTTTTTCTGAGTTATATGTACTTTCTAAGATTATTTAGACACCACTGACAAACGGTGAAGGAAAAACATCGTGAGGAAACCTGGACTTATAATTTCTAATTATAAGTTTGAAATCGCCAACCCGCATTGAGCAAGCGTGGTGATTAACGCTCTAACCTTCTCCGTGTGAGAAGAGGCTTTGCTCAGCAGTGGGCATTTATAGGCTGTTGATGATGATGATGTGGCAATAGGCTCACCCTAATAATGTGTACCTCTGCCGACCCCTTCGGGAATAAAAGGTGTTATGTGATATTATGTTGAAAAAATTAATATTGTGGTAAAAATTCTAATACCTACGGAGGTAGGTATTAGATTGTTGATTTTAATCCGGGGAGACGGGAGCACCCCCCGCGAAGCACAGACCAAGTGCACTCCTTCCAATCTGTTCTCGAGATGTTTTGTCGTTGTTTTTTACTTCACACGACAAGTCGTGTTGATATAGTATTGATAACTCTTGGGTTATAATTGTCATATCAACACCTATCTTAATGAACAGCCACTGTACTTCGCAGCTGAATAGGATCCTATCAATCATTAAAAAAAAATATTCTTATTCTTAATTATAACTACTGTATGTAAACGATTATCCACTGTGCGACCTGGGATATTACTAACATTTCAGGTCATCATAAGTATAAGCAACAGCTGACATATTTATTAGTTCATTGAAACAAAATCCGTAACAATTAAAAAATAAGTATTTTTTTAATTTCCAACTTTTTACAGTACACCTGTCTAGTTTTCTGCCAGGACTTCTAGTAATTAAATTCTAACTAACTTTATTAAGAAGTTGTACTTGAAGCAATGTTTTGATCGCATAGTGCATTGTTTTGTTGAGTTGTTTAGCAATGCAAAACTAGGGAGAGAGGGGGGCCCGGCGACGGCGGCGCCCAGTGCTGGCATGCGCGGGAGTGGGGCGCGTGGAGGAGGCATGCGGGAGTGCGCTCGTCTCGAAATAACCCGTCGTATTTCGGTCGAGCCGCCCCCCGCCGCCGCCCTCGCAGCGCCGCCGGCGCAGCGCGCGTTTCTCGTATGCCGCACTATCCGCTAACTATTCGCAATCGACCGACGTCTTGGTTGTTGGACTTGGGTTATAATGACTTGACTTCTGCTAAATGAACCCGTGTACTAGTATAAGTTTTTCGCAGTGGCGTATTTATTTCTTAATACACGAGCGCCGAAACGAGGATTGTTGTACAATAAGGACTAGTAGCGTCGAGTGAGAGTTTTTTGTGCGTTGTGCTGCAGTGGCGGCAAAATGGAGAAGCAGTCGAGGTGGTCGGAACAGCGATCGGAACAGCGCGTGCAGCAGCACTCCGAGCGGCGCGAACAAGTGGTGCAGCAGCAGGAGCGCGTGCAGCGCACCGAACAGCACTACACGCGCCAGATGCTCACGCAGCAAGGTTCGTCCGCTTTCTTGTACTACCAACACTCCTAACCTCTCACAAAATCATGCTAATAGCATTGTACTTACTGAGCTTTAAAATTAAGTCTTACTAACTTTTATCATTGCTAATGCGAATATTTTAATGTCATTATCCTGAAATTCATCATGATTGATTGTACTGTGATTGTGGGGAGCGCGGCGGGTGCGAGGCTGCTCGCGCGCGCCCACGCCTGCGCCCCAGAATAGCCGTCCTATCTCGCTCGCGGTGGAAAAGCGCTATGCACAAATAAAGTTACGCACCAGGAAGAAACTAAAGACACTCGCAAGCGGGTCGCCTCGCGAGACGGCTCGCTAATCGGGAGTCCCAGTCATCCCACATGACCCATTTATGCCTCATATAAAACAATTATGTTTTTTATCTCAGCCAAATTTGCAATACATACATACAGCGAATTGTATTTATCTGAACTTGAAGAATGACAGGTGAATTCACAACTGATAACGTAGAGCCTTACAACACTGGTATAGTCCAGCATATTGACTAAATTGAAAACATTGAACCGGCATCAGATCGTGAGTTCGCTCGTCTCTCCATCACGGTTGCATTGCGAACTTGTTTTAGCATTAAGAACTTGTTTACGTATAAGGAGCAAAGTCTGATCCTTATATGGAATCAGAACAAATATGTTTCCATTCAAGGATTACTTTTTACCAATACGGCTACTTTAACCTCTAACTAAAGTTGAACTGTCGTATTTAAACCCAGCACTTAATGTACATACACAACATAACACTAACAATGTAAGTTTGCATGTTACTACTTAACGGATTTAAATTAGGTATCGGGATGGATATCAACATGTTTGTGTGACGCAAATACTCCTGGATGTTAATCTGATATTTCGAGGTCGAGATTTCCAAAAATATAAATGAAAACAGCTCATCTTGATATTTGATTACCATCAAACAGCTTAACATTTTTTATCGCGCGATATGTCGGAGAATCTTTGTATTTTTTCTCGAAAATTGGCAGCCGTACAATTTTTTATTTTCCAATTTGCCGTACATTTTTGTGTGCCATTACTTGTCTTTGGACTTTAGAAATCTTGATATGAAGTTAAAACATGTATTAAATGGAAGAAAATAGGTAATTGTTATAATGACACGAAATTGTATGGGTGTAACGAGGAGACATTCGTCATCGACAGTTGTTCAAACTCAGCGCCGTGTTTAGCTTCAATTACTTATGTAAAACTGTAACAGTGAATACAGCACGATACACACACGCTATCACTTAGACACGTGCGTGACTCACACGTGAAAAACTTCAAGTTGTATCATACAATATCATCACACAAGACCGTTAAAAATATATCAAACTGTAAACAACGAAAATATAAATTTCACTGTAATTATAAACAATATCCGAGTGAGTATTTAACAGTCGATATAAATGTACCGAACTATCTATTTGATGTTTTAAGGCACTTGACATGCAACGTGCCCTGTACCCACAAATTAAAATTTAAGTATTCGATTCAGCTCGACCCTAATAAAACGATACCACATATATGATTGCAGCAGACGTAACAGGACGGGGCAGATCTAGTTTTTGCTTTGATCAGTTTAATTATCGGTTTTCTATTTCGTCGTATGACTGAGAACTATAGAATAATAGCATCATTAAACTATGACGTGAAAAACGCCGGTAAAATGCCATCAAGCAACGTTTTCACTCTTTCTTCGCGATCGACGTTCAATAGAAACGGTATAAAATACTCATCTTCGTGAATCACATTCACTTTTTACATTGAACAAACAACAACGTAGCATGTATGCAATGGGTGAATGAATGCAATCTATTATTTCATATAAAGCTATGTCAATATGAAGTATCATATGACATTGAGATTGATATAATGTAAGGGGTACAGGCTGCTAAGAAATATATTCATTGGGTACATCCCGCTGGACTAGATGGAGATTATGAAAGTGCGCTTCTTGGCCAACGGTCGGCGCCATAGCTAGATGATCATCTCGATGTGTTTCTGTGTTCCGTCTAGCGCGTAGCTGGAACGTGTTCACCACCCATTATAACGTAACAAGTTAACTGTAGCGCGTCGCGGTGCCTGGTGCCTGCTCATTACTCCACATCAAAAATTATTCGCAACTAAAACAAAAAATGATTCGCAAGATTACCTTGACTAAGCACGCCAGTTTGTTTATAATGTGTTGATTTTTAGTTTACATTATAAATTAAAAATAAACTAAACTCTAAACCAAACAACAAATACTGTACTAAGTTTCTTTCCTACCCAAGTATCAAATTACGAATGAATTGATGTACTGACATCAATATTAGAAACAAATCATTAAAATGCATCTCGAGAAAAACTTACTACGTTAATGTGAAAATAATATTCGCATAGATCAATGCCATCCATTTCCAGTCCGGGAGCGGTACAGTAATTTAAATTTCACAACGAAAGCGTAAGTTGAAACTTTCGACCACGCTTACTCCATGGCTGGGAACTATAGATAGATAAGAAATTATTCACGATGAATACTTCTTTGAACAGCTGATTCACTACAAAGCATTAGAAAACACTTCTGCTCAAATGGTCATTGTTAAATACAATGCGATCGCTTCATAGTATGATATGCCGTGAATTTTCTGACTAACGATTATTATTGAGAAACGGATGTTAGTTGACATGCAGATGAGTCACGAATCGTAAACTATTCGAAAGCTCGAACTCACATACACCATCGTGGTCAAGATAATGAAATTACGTTCTGTGTCGAGTTAGCCGTTCGCAAATAATATGTAACACGGACGAGACAACAGCAACAGTGTTCATAGCGCGCTTACTTTTACCGACTACTCTTATCTCCAAATTTATAATCAGAGAGAACAGTTAAAACCGTGGTCGGTGGAGCCACTTTCGCTCCGTCCGTAACGATTTGCCTATAGAGTTACTTGAAGCGTTATTTTTTTACGATTGTATTATAATCGATGACGGCTTAAATAGTCATACTGTTAAGCTTCGAAGATTGCTATTTAGATTTCTTTTTAAATTGAACGAGGAGCAAGCTCGTTGTTACTTAATACTTTCATACTCTTTCATACTTGCATCAACTTGTAATTAGCTGTCAGTAACATAGTTAGTAATTAAAAGTATTGACAATAAGGGCTAATGTTTACGTGATCTTAATTTTTCATACTTATATCGAGATTATACAAGGTTAATTGGTAAAGAATGTTATTAAGCATTCCTAGATAGCTTCTGTTTTAGTAATGCATTTAGATTTGAATGATCTTCATAATATTATCTTGATAAGCATTCGGTAGAATGACACTTAAAAAATGGGTGCCATTATTTTACCGCGTACCTCGGAACGCACGCATCGTTTAAATTGTATGATTAATTGGTTAACCTACCTACCTTATGTTTATATATATATATATGTATACTATATGGTTCTTGCTACTGAATAGACTCTCTTTTACCCATTGGATAATAGCCAGTTATCGCTATAGTTATTTTGCCAAAACTAAATATAATAGCACAAGTACGAATGTATACTTACAATTACAACCAACACCCATAGTATTATTACACTCATTTATGGGCATATACATACCTATAAAGGTTGCAAAGGCATATTGAAATGCATCATAGTGCAATTTTAGTTAAAGTTCCCTTAAATATTTCGTTTCTGATGTACCTATGCAGTCGCGCGGCATGCAAGTTTAATTTGACCTGCTCCATCAAGGGCTATAAGTACCTCAATTTTGTTTATTCCGTCTTGTGTAGCGTTTAATGCAAAGTTACAGAATATACACCGTCTTTTTGATGACGAGGGGAACCTTCAAAAGATGTCCTTTAAGGGAGAACGACCAGTAAGTGTGGAATTCGTAACCCATTAAAACCTCCCCGGTGTCCACCATTTACACCAATAAGAGGCACAGGATACTTTTAATAGACCAATCCTAGAGACCCGACCGACAATGCAACACCTATTACGGCACATCCATGGGAGTTGTATCTCCCTTGAGGATGGCTGTGCACCAATGTACTATAATCTTCTCCAATGTCACTGGATCTGGTGCCTATCGTCACTACGCTATGCGACCGTGGCTCCAAACGAAGAATATAGGCATAAGTCACCAACAATATAGTGCTGGCACGGGTACAATGGTACATTATACAAGTATTAGGGTTTGATGACAATAAATCCCTCTTTAAATAAGCTCTTCTTCTTTATATTGTATCTTTAGTACTTCGCCATACAATTCCAATAATATAATGTCTGTGGGTAAGCACATCAAATAAGTAATAAATATTCCATAATTGCGTTATCATTATTTATTAGTTCGTTCCCATTATTTCTGATGTCGTATTATGTCAATAATATTTAGTTTTTTTTCTCAATCAAAATAAGGTCGGTAATCCGATTAACGAGTAATATATGTCAGTAGTTTGACGGTCGAAATAATGAAAAAATACAAATGATTTAATTTGTCTGCATATATTATTCTAGGACACATATGTTAGGAAAGAAGCTACTATAGAATGAAAAAATATATGCAACTACCGAAATAGAAGGTCTTTGATGAAGTGATTTTATTAAAATAAAAGTGTTAATATTTACGTGTATTACGTCTAACTTACATTTTAGGCAATGCAACTAGATTGTTCAGAAAACTGATCATATCGTACTTAAATTCATGATTTGACTGTTAATGGTGAAATCTCTTCGTTTTAAATAATCTACTTAGATTAATGAACAATCTACAGATGTACACGCACTCATTGTTCAGTAAACGAATAGTGACAGGTACCTATACACATATCTATTGTATCAGTACGTGTTTGTAATAATACGGTAATTTACAACTAATCAAATTCAATACTTTTATCGAAACTTCAAAAACGATATTGTTCTAACTTATGACGTCATCATATTTTCGAGTCAAATAGCACACTTATTTCTGAAATAATTGCTAGAATAAATCGAAAATTAAGTAGGTCAAATATATGAATGAAATTTTAGTTACTTTTGAATATTTAATTGGATTGAAAAATCGAAATTGATTTATATTTGACCCAGGCAAATACCCAACTGTCGTAGAATATATTTTTCCTCTATTATTTTTATGGCAATTAATTCACATAATTTTTAAGCTTCAATAATACTTAAACTCATTTAGGCAGTATTAAAATTATGTTAGATAGGTACATTGTTTTTTAAGTGGCCATATCAAACATCTGGGTAAGTAATTATAATCCTAATACTTTCCTCTTGTTCTTATAAGTAATACTCGTCTACATATTTTAAAAAAATAAATAAGATACTTTATACAAAACGATGTTTACAAGTGAACGTTAAAAAGGCCAGTTACAAGACAGACAAGAGGTATAAATAAAAATGATTAAATTAATTGGTATTAAGAAGCGGTCCGCAATTTCTTTTACGCGCGCCATGTAGCGGGCCAGGCAATTATATCGGCTGTAATAACTTTGATAGTTGCCCGAGATAGCAGTAGAAAAACATGAAATTTAAAAAAAATGCTTGAATTAATAATACTTGTAAAAAGTGGATACAGTGATGGGCTAGTGTTTTCTGGTTAGGATGAAATATTATGTACATACTTATACTGTAGGTACTCAAAGGAATTACTTGTCTTCGTGTTCACTATTCAGCCATAAGTTTAATTCTGTTTGTAACGTATTCGCACATACGTGCGTATGTGTTAGGTTAGAATCATTTAGAATTTCAGGAAATACTCCATTTCTTGTTTTGATAAAATGTAGTGCTGTCACGAGTTTACAGCATTATGAGAATCAATGGGTAAAACAGACTTATTTTTGTTTGATAGGTACCATCATTTGTTTTCCAATTTAACAGCGAGAGGAGGTTGTGTTCAATAAAAGTCTCACTTTAGGGAGTCGAGTGCGCATAACAGCAAGAAGGTGGGGTCTATTGCGACACGGGAATAATGACAAATTCCATGGCATTGCTAAAACTAGTTTTCTGAAGCTTAATAACTTCATAATAGAACACAAGTTATAAAATAGATGTCGGTAATTCAATAATCTATAAACTAGGTTACCTCTTCTTACCAACAACTTTTTATAAGGAATGAGATATTTGTGCGCATTTTGATAGATCATGTTATTACAATACATCGTTTCGTAGAAAGGAGCGTATAAGTAATAAAGCTAATTTAACGTATGTCTCGTGTTCGCCGAGTACATGTATGATTCATAACGAGGGCCAGCGACCATATGGTGCGCACTGGGTCAGGTTTGACTGTGGTCCGATTGCGGGTAACTGTGTGCCGCTTTAGGGCGTGATGTGAACAAAAACTCGTACAACGTACCGCCGAAATGAAATTAATAACTGATTTTAAACCAAGAACTCTGAATCGATCTCGATTTTTGATTGAAAAATCGCTTTATTAACCATATTTCGAGATGAATGGACATTCGCAGCAGTTGAACTAGTTCCCGTCAACTAAATTAATTTTATTTATTAATAATTCGTTGTTGGTCACGTGGCCGCAAGCAAACACAACTATCGAACTTCTCGAACTCGAATCGTCTCGGGTTTGATTTGAAGAATTATTGTATATAACATAAAACTAAGTTACCTTTTTCCGTAAAGAGTTGTCCTGGACGTGGAAAATAATAAATTAATACGCGATCTAGAACTGTAAATTGTAAATAAAACAGGCACCGATATTCTCTGTGGTTTCTTGCAGTTGATTAATTAGAAACCATTTTATTAAAAAAGAAGTAAAATCATATACTTTTAATTCAGGTAAATTACTTAGCTACTGCTTTCGTACTCATTTTACCTGAACTTATAAATAGGTAAGTACTAACTGTACCTATTACTGTTTAATTAAAATTGCCAATAGTTGCCAAAGATTCCGTGTAGTGAAACGGAACTTAACATTAGGTATTAATTACAGGGCTTGTTTCATAAAATCTTCCGATCGATTTCGGTGGCCTGTCTGTCTAACTAGACTAGCCCACTACGCAGGAGATATGGCGTTCCTAAACACAGGTGCATTCTCTTTTCCCTTACTCTCTAAACCCGACCAGACGGCAGACCGATACGAACAGAGAGAGGTCAGGCTCAAGACCAACGGCTTTACGTGCTTTCCAAGACACGGGGGTGAAACACCGCCGAAGTTCCTGACTCTGGGCTAATAATAGTCATTTTACTCAGAAAATGTTATTATCGCTTCATAGCTTGCGCGGGAATCGAATCCGCGACACCTAGCACAGGAGCCGATCACCCAACCACTGCACCAACCGTGCAATCATAGCGTCTGATTAAGGATTATTTAAGTATTTTTTATACGAAACGTGTCAAAATATGTGTCAGTCAAGTTAACTGCAACTTATTCAGACATTGTGATACTGAGTTTGCTACCTATTGACCTATTTTATTTGTATACAATTTCGCAAGTACCTAAGCAATCAATGCAATTATTTCATAAATTTTGTGTCTCAGTGCGATTATATCGTAACCGTTGTTGAACGGGATAATTATTTTCATAATAGCTAAAACATCCTCTGTTAAATATACGTAAAATGGACTATTTTCTTTATGCTTTGAAAAATAAAATAGAAAGAAAGAATAATAATTTATTCGCCACCAGACGTGGGTCACCGAATAACACACAAAATAGGTAAATAATAAATCCTCGTTGCACAGCTGGACATTTTTTTTAATGTAACGTGTTAGTAAACCCTGTGACCTTGACCTAAAAAGTAAACCTTGAATAGTTAGTTGCCTTGCGTAAACTATGTCATTCGCTATTCATACCATTATGGAAGTCGCCTAGTAGTACCTTCGTTTACTTGTCGATATATTGAACTGTTGAGGTGGTTAAGTAACAAAAGATGGAATTTTTCTGGAATAAATAATATACCTTAGCCTTATATACTATCTAACTTGTGTACCAAATTAGTCTCAATGTATTTTCTGTTCAGAGGCCTTCTTAGTACGAGTTTACGTTAGCGCATTTGGCGCTGTGATTGGCCGGCTTTAATGGACTAACCAATCTGAGCACAGAACGACGTCTCGTTTCGACAACTTTTTTTTTGTTTTTTTTTAATAAATAAAAATTGAATTTCTCCACGGACTCGTGTCCGTGCCCTTGTCATATTACAAGTACATACTTTCTATGGTCAAATATATTTTTTTTTATAAAGATCTTACATGCTACGCCTACCACTATACTACACACTTCGATTACTTCAAACGAAAAAGAAATTCGTACTAAGGCCTCAGTTGTCGTGAGTAAATCCAATGAGGACGAGTTACACGACCGACGCAAGACGCCTGCTTGACATAACACCAGCAACGCAGAACCGGTCCTCGGTTCCATGACTTCATCGTGAACCGCTGTCCATTCCTAAATTGAACCTTTTACTAAACAAGATATGCAGACTATAAATGTACGGCACCTTAAAAAGTTGTAAAAGAAATCAGGATGTTTTATGAAAAGCAATTTAATTTTGTGATTGACGTCTTTTCTTAGTTTTAATCACCTCGATTCTCTATTTTCAATGTTAACGGTTAATAGGTTACATGAACAGAAAATTAAAAGTTAGCTTAGGTTAACGAAATAACATCACGCCTTTTATCCCCGAAGGAGTAGGCAGAGGTGTACATTACGACACATAATGCCACTGTACAATGTAACACCCACATTTCACTTTTTATGTTATGGGTCCCATGTAATAGGGGGCGAGCCTATAATGTATTCTTAGAAAACCCAATAATACTTTGCCCGACCCGGGAATCGAACCCGAGACCCCTTGCCCGGCGTCGCACTTATGACTACTTGACTAATGAGGCAGTCTTAACGAAATATAGCTACTTAAACCCTAGGTACTTATACTTCGATACCATAGAACGATAATAATTATATAGGTTATTATCTACATGGGTGTGTAGAAAAGAATATAGTCCGTTGTTCATTGAGATATTATTTACTTTTGAAAAAGTTTATATCTACCTCTATAGTTACGGTTGTACGATTTATTTTTAATTTTAACGATCTTTCGAATATATAAGAAAGCGAAAGAGTCCACTAAAATGGTGATCGTAACAAGATCCCAGTGGTGGATACTAAAATAGACGCGCGAAAAGAGCTCGCTCGCGTCGTCACAACTGTGACTCATGCGGTTCAAATCCGAACAGAGAGCTGGAATACCGATGTGCGTGCGTTCCAGGAACTTTTCATATTTACCACACGACTATTTACGAACATGGACTACTTTCACATACAAATAAATTAAATTCGTAGCTGGGTGATTCCACTAAAGAAAAACCAAAAAAATTAACGGCGTCTTTATCCTTAAGCCAAAGTTAATAATACTGCTGATTAAAATACAAAGTTTAGTTTTAAAAAATTGAACCGTGTCACTGCTCTCGATCCAATAAATAAAATACACATGCTAATAAGTTACTGCGATTCTTAACAACACGGGAGGAGATGAGAAGGAAGGAGAAGGAGAATGATTTGTTAATAAAAGTTAAAGTTTTTTGAAGAAACACCAAGTTATGACAGCCGAACGTGACCTTTTTGCACATTTTTTACTTTTATAAACACTTTTCAGTAATAGGATTTGTAATTGTTATTAGGATTAATATAATATAATCGTTAGATAACGTTTTTGATTGCGATACTCGAAAACAAGATGCATTAAGAAAATACTGCAACAATAATCCTACCTATTTATCAACCGACTTAAACAAAAGGAGGTTCACAATCCGACTGTATTTTTTTATAGGTATGTTAAGTTGTAATTATTATATAAGGAGGTTCTAACGTCATCCTTTTTTTTAAGTATGTTCGAATGTTTTTTTTTCATGTATTTATATATATTTCACTGATTACTGCGCCGATTGTGGAAGGATTTTCAAAATTCCTCTTTTGCTTGAAAGAACCTGATGAAAATTATAGGGACACCTAGTGCGTTTCGTTACATTTTCAATTCACCAGTACAATTTGATATTGGCTTGGAGCCGAAAGATAGTCGAGGGAACTCATCGAGAATATACAAA
The DNA here is from genome assembly GCA_038387885.1 of Spodoptera picta. NCBI lineage: Eukaryota > Metazoa > Arthropoda > Insecta > Lepidoptera > Noctuidae > Spodoptera > Spodoptera picta. Next base: position 3,128,808 of record JAZHFQ010000105.1, read on the forward strand.
AATGACCCCGTGTTTGGGTTCGAATTATTTGTATTGATGATAACTTTACATCTACATGGGGTTTGATTATCACTACGGGCCTAATTATGAAGTAGTATGATAGCTTAGGAAACTCCTCAACGTTTAACAGTAGTAGCGATCTGGTGTTTGATCTCGATTAATTGGTATTGATAAGAACTTTGCATCCATGTAGGTCATAGGTACGTAGTATACCGGATCTACATACTTAGCTTTGTACTAAACTTACGTATAAAAAACAAAAACTAAAAACACACAAATGGTAAAAAATAAAAAGCAAAAATAACTATTATTCACATATAGTCATCATCATCATAGTCATACGTACTGATAAGTTAGCTACCCATTGACTTGTTAGAATAGGGTAGATGCCTATTTTTTATTTAATGTACGTCTGGTAGATTATTTTAAATCATTAAACACGTATTTTATTTTCTTACAGAAACGAATACTTTCAACGATATATTGGTTTAAAATGTCGCATGACGTCACTTCTATGTACATTTTATACGTAGAAATGAAGTTTTAGCCCCCACTCCTAAGCTTTGATTCGTTTTATCTAAGTATTATTTTATTATACGTACGACAAAATATAATAGAATTATAATTTTACTGTTTACATGCTCACTTAATTTTACACAGCTTAATATAAGGTAACTATTATGTTTTCAATTAATAATTTGTTGACGGTAGGTTCCGACCACAGAAAATAGCACACGCACCTATTTATGTAAAACCTTTTGATTGAAACTTATTTATTCGCTATAGTGCAATGTTTTGACTTGCAGTACACTGCGAACTGAAGATTAAGTATTGGCACCAAAGCATTATATCAATTACATACTTTGGTTAGAATAGGTTACACTTAAAATAATGCATTTACTTAAGAATATAATTATGTCCATATTTCATTGGTTAAATTAAAATATTTGTATTCTTTAGGATCTTTTTCAAGTTTCGTATAAAAACAACGTATGATAGCACTAACCGACGTTTGCATTGAGCGAAATATCACCTTTTCACTTATTTTAATTGCATTTGCGTACAACCTACTTACATATTCCATAAATTAATTATGTTTCTCTGAAAAAATCACATATGCACAATATTTATTTTTAATTATTTCTATTGTTGCAGTTGAATCTGCTGGCGACCGCTTGCCTGTCACATTAGGCAGGCCTGGTGACCCTTCTCCTCCAATCTTTGAGCAAATCTTCAAAAATGCGAGATTTGCGCAAGGAGGAAATGCAAAATTCGAAGGAAAACTTAGAGGCAATCCTACCCCCGTTGTATCGTGGACAAGAAAGAAAGCACCTCTGGTAGAGTGCAATAAGTATAGTATGAGCTACAATGAACAAACCGGTGACGTGTCTTTACTAATTAAACAGATAGGCCCAGGTGATGAAGGCGAATATACATGCACGGCCCGCAACCAATATGGTGAAGCTATTTGCTCTGTGTATATTCAGCCCGAAGGTGTCCCGGTGCCCGCGCATCAGAGCTCGCAGCAACAAAGCTATAGACACGTCAGTGAGAGCGTGGAACACAAATCGTATGGTACACAGGGGTACTCCACAGAACAGTCCAGACAAACACAGAAAGTATCTTATACCAATGGCACAGACTATTCATCCACAGAAGATTTTAAAGTAGACACTTTTGAGTACAGACTTTTGAGAGAAGTATCATTCAGAGAAACTATTACCAAGAGATTCGTAAATGAAAGTGATATTCATATCAGCACAGAGGTTGACAAAACGCTTGGACCAGTATCTCCACCTAAAATTGCACAAAAGCCGAGGAATTCCAAGTTACAAGAAGGTGCAGATGCTCAGTTCCAGGTACAACTTTCGGGCAATCCGCGGCCGCGAGTGACTTGGTTCAAAAATGGTCAAAGGATAGTGAACTCCAACAAACACGAAATTGTTACTACACAAAATCATACAACTCTTAGGGTAAGAAACACACAAAAGTCTGACTCAGGCCATTACACTTTATTGGCTGAAAATCCAAATGGTTGCATTGTAACGTCTGCATATCTCGCCGTTGAATCTCCACAAGAGACTTATGTGCAAGATCAGAGATCACAATATATCATGGACAATCAACAAGCAGGATTTGAAGAAAGAGTAGAAATAAGTGAAAAAGCTCTCGCTCCGCAATTTGTAAGAGTCTGCCAAGACCGCGATGTTACAGAGGGGAAAATGACGCGATTCGATTGCCGCGTCACTGGCAGACCTTACCCAGAAGTCACGTGGTTCATTAACGATAGACAAATACGAGACGATTATAATCATAAGATATTAGTAAACGAGTCAGGTAATCATGCACTTATGATTACAAACGTCGAACTCAGTGATAGTGGTGTAGTTACCTGTGTAGCACGCAACAAGAGCGGTGAAACATCTTTCCAGTGCAGATTGAACGTCATCGAGAAGGAACAAGTAGTTGCACCGAAGTTTGTGGAAAGGTTCAGCACTTTAAGTGTACGTGAAGGTGAACCTGTTATTTTAAACGCCCGTGCAGTTGGTACACCTACACCACGAATCACATGGCAGAAGGACGGCGTTCCGATAATACCCAATCCAGAATTACGAATTAATACCGATGGTGGGGCCTCGACGCTGGACATTCCGCGAGCCAAGGCGTCGGATGCGGCATGGTATCAGTGCACAGCCCAGAACGTCGCAGGCTCCACAGCTACTCGGGCCAGGCTCTATGTCGAAGTACCAAAAGAGCCACCGCCCGAGCTAAAGCGTCTGCACTTGCCCCGGCCTACAAAGATTATCGAGCCAGAGTAAGTGTTTCTTTTTTATAAAAATAGAATTATAGCCATTTATTTTTGTGGTGTAAAAATGCTTTAAACTTGTTTATTTATTTCATTTCGGGTAAGCAACAGCTATGTCACAGAGAATAACAATTCAGGATATGCTATACAAAGCCAATTATATGTAGGTTTTCAAGTTAGTATATCTTTATATAGGTTTTGCGAACGCAATGGACATAAAAGTAAAAAAAGTAAGGGAATTTTATAAAAAAAAAAAATATTTAGCCGCCATGCAATGCACCATGGAACTGCTTATGGTAAATAGAAATTATAAACCCTTCTCACTTGCACAATATAGGAGTTTTGCCTACAATTCTGCTTACATGAAAAGATAATACACAAGTTCAGCGATTTTAGTGACTGCAAATCCAATGTTATCCATATCTTCAGTGGAGAAGTGAAATAACGGTTGCAGTATTGTTAATATACATACACCCACAAACCGCTATCTACCTCTATACTCCCCTCGAGTTTGGCCAGTCCTATTGTAATCAAAGACGCCAGCTGAACCGATCGTTAAAAAACTCGGAATCCGAGGCAACATCAGCCGATCATATTTCAGTCATACATAACTCAAGACTATAACATCGTAATCACTTGAGCATAGCGCAAGATAAAACATATCCAATTTGGTCCGTAGTCTACGAACGTTTTGGTACTAGATTTCTAGGATTTTACTACCAATCAGAGCTATATCTGGGCCTTAAAAATAACAAAAAATAGTCTACCATAACTATAACTACTACAAAATGAGTATAATATTGAGCAATGAATACAATAACCAATAAGTATGGAACAAGTAGGATACAATAGTAATATAAAAACTAAAAAGGTGAGGTAGTTAATAAATAATAGTCAAACAATCTTCTATTGGAACATGTACAATACATAAGTAGCCGCCATGCCAGCATCAACGACATCATTCGTCGTGCTCTTGTCTCAGCCGGTGTACCATCCGTATTAGAACCTAATGGTTTGGTACGTGATGACGGCAAAAGACCAGATGCTATGTCGTTGCTGCCTTGGAAGATGGGTAGGCTTTTGGTGTGGGACGCGACGTGCGTAGACACCCTTGCGCCATCACATCTTCTAAGTACCGCTGCATGCGTTAGTGCAGCTGCTTCAGCGGCAGAGGCCCTCAAACGGCGTAAATATTCAAATCTAGTGGGTAACTACTGTTTTGAGCCGTTTGGGGTCGAAACACTTAGGTCATGGGGTCCCAGTGCACACTCTGTCTTTATAGATATCGCCCGTAGGCTAATCGACACTACACGTGAGTGGCAATCTTCTGGGAACATTTCCCTGTGATAGTGATGCGGACGAATACCTCTACTTTGACGCCTAAATTACCTCTAAGGGTATATTTTTTGTCGTTTTCTTTTGTTACTTTCGTTTTACTTAATAGTTTAGTTGTAGTTAATTTTAAGTTGTAAATATTTATGTAGTTATATATGTTTTTCCTTACTCCTTTAGTATTGGACAAAAATTAAAAAGATAGGGTAATTATTAGATGCGACAAAAGTTAAAAAGATAGGGTAATTAGATAATTGTCGCATCATGTTTTTCATTAGTTCGCAAAGAGGTAACTGAAGAGTAATAGCAGCAATTAGTTTCTCCTACGTGTGCAAGCGAGAAGGACACACCCCTATCTTGTCATATGGAAGGTACAAACATTATTATCTAATATATTTAAATACATATTATCCAATCCGCATAGAAAGTTGATGAAAATTTATAATTATTTAACGTTAAAATTGGATATATTTAACGTTAAAGATAGCAATTAAGAACTTTTTTTATATATATACATATATTTTCATCAGTGACTGTTGTTGTTACCTTTAATTGTTTGATAAACTAGGGCTCATTACTTTTTGATTGTATATTTTATGTTTACTGTAGTTGTTTAATCAAATGTTGGCAACTGTTAATAAATAAATACCAAGTTAAGCGTACGTGCGATATGATTAGTGCGCTCGCGTGGTACTGACATTGTGTCTCATGTTTTACAGGCCTGCGCCTGGACCTGAAATCATTTACTTGAGGCATGTGGAAAGGGCAAGACCTTACATTCCTCCAGGTGAGGAAGATCGAGTTTATCCTCCGCCGCAGTTTATTGTGCCACTCAAGAGTATTTCACAGATGGAAGGTGGCAAAATTCACTTTGAAACGAGGATAGAACCTGTCGGCGACCCAACGATGAAAATCGAATGGTTGAAAAATGGTCAAAGTATCGAAGCCAGTAAGTATTTTTTTTTATAGATAGGTGTGGGTACGTGTCAATTAATATACTCTGAACTAGGGACTTATATGTTGCTCAAGTAGTGGTTAGCGTTTTTGCCGGGTAGCGTGTTTGGGTTTGACTTCCACATAGGGTAGTGTTATTGGGCTTATAACGTATATAGGATGTGTCCAAATGTATAGTGTGTCTTTAAGATATAGAAGTTATAAGTAGTAAAAAGAGGATACTACAACAGGTTTATTTCAATTAACTCCTCTCACAAATAGTAGTTACTGTAATGTGTAATTTTCTCAAATATATCGACGGTACCTACATATGTTTGTTGGGCGACTTTTTACGGGGTTCAGGGCAATCGACCCCTTGTTTATGTTTATGTTGTGCGAAAAACTGAATAATATCATGTCATTTTTTTTTCAGGTTCTAGGTTTACATCAATATTCCGCTTTGGATATATTTCTCTAGATATGCTCAGTCTAAATATTCAAGATAGTGGAGAATATACCTGCCGAGCTATTAGTGCGACAGGTGTTGCAGAAACTAAAGCAATGCTGCAAGTAACTCCACGAGCGACTATTGAAAGAACAAGTCAACATCCAGAGAGTTTGCAATACATTCAACAGCTGGAGGATTATTCAAGGTATCAACATCAAGAGTCAATAGAAGAACAAATTTCACAGAGGCCTCAATTTATTAGGCCATTGCAAGAACTTGGTGAATTACAAGAAGGCAGAAATGCGCATTTTGAAGCACAACTGACTCCTGTCAGTGATCCTACAATGAGAGTAGAGTGGTACAAGGATGGAAGACCAATTACAGCTAGCTCGCGAATCACGTCAATCTTCAACTTCGGTTACGTCTCCCTTAACATCATGCACCTACGGGCTGAAGATGCAGGTTCGTATACAGTGAGAGCTGTAAACAAATTAGGGGAAGCCATTAGTACTGCTTCTATCAGAGTAGCTGCCAGGAGTACAGTTACAGCAGACCTTGGTATACCAGAACAGCGACGATACATTGAAAAGACTGAGCAATTGGAAGCATATCAGCAACAGCAACATCAAAAGTACTATCAGGAAGCTCCTGAAAGTACGCAACGACCTGAATTCAAAACACCAATCAAAGATCAAATAAACATTAAAGAAGGCGGGTTTGCTCATTTCGAAGCTCGCCTTGAACCAGTAGGCGATTCAACTTTGAGAGTCGAATGGTTAAAAGACGGACGTCCTGTTGAAGCCAGTTCAAGAATTACTACATTCTTTAACTTTGGATATGTCGCGTTGACTATAAAATCCGTATCTATACATGATGCAGGTCACTACACTTGTAGAGCCTATAATGCTTTGGGTCAGGCAACCACTAGTGCCAATCTTACTATTGTGACCAGGAAAGATATAATTGCGGAATCGCAACATCCAGGAGGATATGAAAAAATTCAACATCTTGAAGATTCCAGTAGATATTCAAGACGCGCAGAAGAAGAGGTGAAGGTAACGCAAAAGCCTCGATTTTTGGGACCACTTAAAGGCACTAATAAAATTGTGGAAGGACAAAGTGCTCACTTTGAAGCAAGGGTTGAACCACAGAGTGATTTGACTATGACAGTAGAGTGGTATTTCAACGGAAAACAAATCAAGAGTGCTAATCGCATTCAGACTTACCATGATTTTGGATACGTAGCGTTGGATATTGCTAGTGTTCGCGCCGATGATACCGGTGTTTACACAGTTGTTGCTCGCAATGCATCTGGAGAAGCTCAATTGAGTGCTTCTATGACAGTCGAAAGTAAGTATTTATTTATTAAATAATGATTATAATGTAGAAATAAATATTTATATGATTTTTAAGTTTCGTTTTAAACTAATTATTTAAATATAGACACTAGACAGTGAATCCTTTGTTTAACCTCTTGACTGCCGGTATTTAAGACACAATAGAGAATGTATTGTGTCTCGCGTAGATCTACGTTCCGGCAAACGACGGGTTAATCAAAGGATATAAAATGTTATAAAATGATGATTCGATCAATTGTTCTGTTAGAATTAACCAAACTGGTTATTATATTTGCAGACTATTAATTTGAGGCTTCTATTTTCAGCACGTTCAGGTATTGATACGTCAAGTATTCATCGTGGCTTGTATGAAAAAACTCGGCATATTGAAGAATCCAAGTTTGTCGAACCTATGTACGAAATTGAAGAAATTTCTAAGTCGAAACCAGTATTTGTGCAGCCATTATCTGATCCGGCACCGATATCTGAAGGAAAAAATATTCACTTAGAATGTAGGTTGGAACCAATGGGCGATCCGACCATGCGCGTGGAATGGTTCCATAATGGCAGAGCAGTGACAGTTGGCTCTAGGTTTAGGACTTATTATGACTTTGGATTTGTTGCACTAGACATTATCCATGCAACATCCACAGATTCTGGAGAATACACAGTTAGGGCTGTTAACCACTTAGGTTCTGCTCACACTTCTGCCATGGTCCGTGTCATTGAGCGATCGGATATTGTTACTGACACTCAAAATGAACAAGCTGTCGAGCAGATACAAATGTTGGAGGATGCTGCGCGTAGATCGCGCCAAGTTCATGAAGATATAACAGTGAGGCAGGCACCTCAATTTTCAAGAGCCCTACATAATATTGAGACTGTGGAAGGAACTAACGTGCATTTGGAATGTAGACTACAGCCTGTTGGCGATCCAGCCATGAAAGTAGAATGGTTCTGTAACGGGAGGCCGATAAAAACAGGTCACAGGTTTAGGCCAGCCTATGAGTTTGATTACGTGGCTCTCGATTTATTAAGTGTTTATCCAGAAGACTCTGGTGTCTATACATGCCAAGCTACGAATCAACTTGGTGAAGCAGTAACTTCATGTGCTTTACGTGTTATTGCTAAAAAAGATCTAATATTTGAATCTCAGCACCCCTCAGGTCTTGAGAAAATGCAATACTTAGAAGATTCTTCGCGTTACAAGAAGAGCGATGTAGTTGATGAATCTATAAACATAAAACCACGCTTCATTACAAAACCAAAATCAATTGATAATGTTGTTGAAGGTCACCATGTACATTTTGAGTGCAAACTTGAACCAGTTACCGATTCGAACTTAAAAGTAGAATGGTTTAAAAATGGACAGCCTGTTACTATTGGTCATAGGTTCAGACCTATTCATGATTTTGGTTATGTCGCTCTCGACATTATTGATTTAATTGCTGAAGATTCTGGTATTTATACATGCAGAGCTGTTAATCTACTTGGCACAGATGAGGTTAGCTGCAGATTAACTTGCCGTAGCACTGCAGACATAATAAGAGCAACTCAAAATGAGGCTGGCCTCAATCAAATTCAAGTATTGGAAGATAGATCCAAATACCATAGGACGGATTATGTTGATGAAGTTACTACACAGGCTCCAATATTTACAACATCATTGAAAAATATTGAAATCAAAGAGGGTCAAAGAGCCCACTTTGAATGTAGACTTATACCTGTTTCTGATCCCACCATGAAAGTGGAATGGTACCACAACAACAAACCTCTGAAGAGTGGGTCTAGATTCACAGAAACCAACAACTTTGGGTTTGTTGCCTTAGATATTATGTCTTGTTTGCCCGAAGATTCTGGAACATACACTTGTCGGGCAATTAATGCTCTTGGTGAGGCAGTTACATCCGGAATTGCTATTGTGCATTCTAGGAAATCTATCTATTTAGAATCACAGCATGAAGGTGCTCTTCCAAGATTAAACCAATTGGAAGATACTTCGAGATATCAAAGACACAGTGCTCAAGATGAAACTATAACGCAAGCACCTGTGTTTACAATGCCTATGAAGGATATAAGAGTTGCTGAGAACCAAGCAGCGCACTTTGAAGCCAGACTTATACCTGTTGGAGATCCAAAACTCCGAGTAGAGTGGTTGCGTAATGGAGTCCCCATCGAAGCTTGTAAGTATCACGTATCATAAGTTTAACCAAATATTTAGTGAGAACGTTTCACAAATATAACTTTTATTTTTACAGCAAATCGTTTGACGACAATGCATGATTTCGGCTACGTAGCCTTGAACATGAAATACGTTAACCCTGAGGATTCCGGCACATACACATGCCGAGCTATCAATGAATTAGGAGAAGCTGTGACATCATCTACCCTGTTTGTACAATGTAAGTTTATCTATTTGAAGACAATACACCGTGAGAGTAAATTAAAGTAACAGTTTACACATGTGGACTATTTAAGAAATGCTCTATAAGGGGTACATTGTGACTTGAAACTTGTAGAGCTTTTCTCAAATATTACAAGTGAGTAAGCTGTTATTTTAAATGAACAATATATTTATGTATATGTTATCGATTTTATACAACGTGATAAAGTATGGCTAACTTTATATTGATTTTATTTTTAGCTAAAGCGTCTCTTCAGCTTGAATCCCAACACGAGAGTGCTTTAGAGAAAATTCAGCAGCTGGAAGATTCTTCTCGCTATCAACGTAGAGAAGACGTAGAAGTAGCAGTCAACCAGGCTCCACGGTTCATAACACAGTTGAATGGACCTTCGAGACTCGTAGAAGGCCAAAGTGCTCATTACGAATGCCGAATTGAACCTTATCCCGATCCAAACATGCGTGTTGAATGGTACTTCAATGGAAAAGTTTTACAAAGCGGGCACCGCTATCGTACAGCATACGATTTCGGTTTCGCTGCACTAGATATACTATCAGTATACGGAGAAGACTCTGGTGAATATACTTGCAAGGTTATAAACAACTTAGGACAAGCAACATCTTCTATTAAACTCAATGTGCAGTGTAAGTGTTAAAATATTTTAGTCAAAGGTTCCATGTTCCTGATTTATATTTTTGTCAATGATTTGTATTTATTTATTTATTTATGTTACAGCCAAGGAATCTATTATAAGAGATACACAACACGAAAGTGCTCTCGAAAAGATTCAGTACCTAGAGGACGATAGTAGATACAAGCGTGTAGTCCGTGATGAGAGTTTTGTGGCAGAAAAACCACAATTTGGTAAACCTTTGAAAAATGCTGAAGTATCTGAAGGTAAACCCGTCCACCTGGAAGCTACTCTCACGCCAGTGAATGATCCTACTATGCGCGTGGAATGGTACTGCAATGGCAGGCCTATTCAACAAGGCCATCGGTTTAGGACTACATACGATTTCGGTTATGTAGCCTTAGATATTTTGTATGCTTATTCAGAAGACAGCGGCACGTATATGTGTAAAGCTACTAATGCTGTCGGTGAAGCCGTAACCACAAGCTCTGTGAAGGTAGATGGTAAGTACACAATATTTTGCTAATATTTAAACAAATTACCATAAAAAATCGAGTTAATCTAAGAAATCGTTAAGCTGCATTTCAAAACATAGCCTTCATTGCAATTGAAACATCTAATCAAAAAGCTGTAAGAATAAATAGTTACGGTAATATAAAAATAGCAACGTAACGTAGAATGCAACAAACAGAATGCAAATTTTTTTATTCGATAAAGATGTTGCATTCGTTTTGGTACAGTGGGCTAGGTGAATTGTATACCCATTCAAATGTTAACGTTAATCTCACTGGCTCAAGATAATAAAATACTATTTGTAATGTTTTAGCTAAAGCGGGTCTTTACTTAGACACATTAGACGAACAACGCCTCAGAAAGATACAAGAATTAGAGAATTATGAGAGACCTAAACCAGTACAGGAGGAGCAACCAGGCCAGAGGCCAGTTTTCTTGACAGCTCTGACAAGTTTGGAAAATCTGAAAGAAGGAGACCGAGCTCATTTCGAGTGCAGAGTAGAGCCAATTAATGATCCTGATCTGAAGATTGAATGGTTCCTCAATGGTCAAAAGATAAGAGCCGGTCACAGGTACAGAACCACACACGATTTCGGTTACGTTGCATTAGATATTCTGTACTCCTACTCTGAAGACTCGGGCACATACATGTGCAAGGCCACTAATAAGCTTGGCGAAGCAGTTAATACATGCACGTTGAAGGTTGCAGGTAAATATTTTGTTGTAACATTTAAAATAGTAGAATGTATTACATTATATGCATTTCTATTTTTTTAATTTTAATTTTTCTTTTTCAATAACAGGGCACCGAAGTATAATATTGGACACTCAACATCCAAATGGTTTGGAAAAAATAAGACAACTTGAAGCACAAGGACACCACACTAGGATGGAAGTTGAAGAACCTAAGATTAGTCCACCTAGATTTGTTACAGAGTTACGGGGCACTACCCATGTCTTTGAAGGCCAAACAGCTCATTTTGAATGCCAGGTAGAGCCCGTGCATGATCCTAACCTAAGGATCGAATTTTATCATAACGGCAAAGCCCTGCAATCTGCTGCACGGTTCCATATCACTTTTGATTTTGGTTATGTGTCATTAGATATTCAGCATTGTGTTCCTGAAGATGCTGGTGAATACTCAGTAAAGGCCATTAATGCTCTAGGCCAATGCACTTCTTCGATATCAATGACAGTAACCGCAAAAGGAAGCATTATATCGGAATCTCAACGTCCAGAAGGCTTGGAAAAAATCCGTGAATTAGAATCTGCAGAACCGTTCAAACGACCTGAGATCCCGGAACCAGTTACACGCCAAAGACCTGTATTTACACAACCTCTTCAAAACATTGATAACATTCAAGAGGGTCAAACTGCACACTTTGACTGTCGACTTATCCCAGTCGGAGACCCAACATTAAAGGTTGAATGGTTTAGGAACGAAAAACTCATTGAAGACAGTTCAAGAATTACCAAAACTCACGACTTCGGATACGTCTCAATGACTATCACGCATGTTCGTGATGAAGATGAAGGAGTATACATGTGTAGAGCTTCGAATCTTTTAGGAGAAGCTGTAACAACCGCTGCTATGAGAATAAAAAGTAAGTACTTTATTGTGAACTGATTGTGTAAGGTACTGTACCTATGCTAATACATGTTTATGTGTGTATTTTACAGCTAAAGCAGCCATCCAGATGGACACCCAACATCCGGAAGGTATGAAGAAAATCCAACAACTTGAGCAACCACAGCAAAGAAGACCAGACGAGCCTGAGCGGGAATTCGAGAAGCCCATCTTTACCCAGGTTCTTACAGGACCTTCTGAATTATGGGAAGGGCAACATGCTCATTACGAAGCCCGTGTTGTTCCAGTTGGAGACCCAAGCTTAAGATTCGAATGGTACATTAATGGAGTAGAACTTAAAATGGGTAAGTTCAGTATTTAAATCTATTGAAATCAGTATCTTCGTAGTGTTTATTTTATAGATTTAAGCGTTATGACAATAAGATCTATTTTATTCATTCGTATTGTTTTCCACAGGTTCAAGATTCCGCACAACTCATGATTTCGGATTTGTAACTCTAGACATCAACTCAGTTGTAGCCGAAGATGCTGGTCTTTACATGTGTAAGGCTATTAACAAGGCCGGAAGTACAGTGTCGTCGGCAGCATTAAAGGTTAAGACTAAGTCTACCATTGTTGACCAGGCCATGAGACCTGAGGCATGGGAACAAATACAACTGAAGGAAGCTGCTATGAACAAAGTGCCGGAAATGTTTGTTGACTCCGGAGTACAACAGGCGCCTATTTTCACAACGCATCTTAAGAGCTACGACAAACTTGTTGAAGGCCAACATGTGCATCTAGAAGCCCAAGTAGAACCTCGAACTGACCCTAATCTGAGAATTGAATGGTTCAAAAATGGCATGTCTTTAACTACCGGGTCAAGATTGAAGAGTACGTTCGATTTTGGCTTAGTGACTCTTTCTATTAACAGCGTAAGAATTGATGATTCAGGAATTTATACTTGCAAAGCTACCAATCTTATGGGAGAAGCTGTTTCAACTGCTTCCATAAAAGTTGAAGATCGCCACTGGCTACTTGGTGAAACACTTCATCCTGAATCGTTAGACAGGATTGGCGCATTAGAACAGCCTAAATCAAGTAAACCTGAAGCACCCGAACCAGTTTATGAAATTCCTGTATTTATTTCACACCTTAACAATATTCTGTGCAAAGAAGGTGACAATATCCACTTTGAATGTAACGTAGAACCGTCGAGAGATCCTACTCTTAAAATTGAATGGTTCTTTAACAATAAACCGCTGCCGTCTGGTTCAAGATACAAGAGCACACACGATTTCAGCTATGTTTCTCTAGATATTACTCATACTTATGAAGAAGATTCTGGTATTTACACATGTAAAGCTACGAACAGCAAAGGCTCAGCCACAACATCTGGTTCACTTAGGTGTACCGGGGACAAACACATATATTTCGATACGCAGCACCCACAAGGAAAAGCTGGGTTGGAAGCTGTGGAGCAGGCTGAAGAAGCTAGATTGTCGAAATCAAGAAGAACGTCCGTGCCTGATGCTGAATATCCCAAGCCTGAGTGGGTGGTGCCAGTAGCACCAGAACATCAGTTAATTGAAGGGCAAGCATTACATCTTGAAGGACAGGTTGAACCTAAAAATGATCCAAACCTTAAGATTGAGTGGTATTTCAATGGAAAGGTTTTGGAGCAAGGTTCTAGATTTAAACTTACAAGTGACTTTGGTTTTGTAACCTTAGATGTGACAGATGTTTATGAAAGAGATAGTGGAATATACACATGTAAGGCTTACAATAAGAGAGGTGAAGCGTTTACTTCATCAACCATCTTCTGTACCAGTAAAGAAAACCTTATTGAAAGGACGCAACATCCTAAAGGTACTGAGGGATTGGAAAAGATTCAAAACCTCGAAGATTCTCTTCGCAGAGAACCAGGCCAGGCACCTGATGACGACACTGGTCGACCTCCGGAATTTGTTACTATTTTCCAGGATATCGTTGACATTAGCGAGGGACAAATAGCTCACTATGAAGCATCTCTTATACCTACTGGTGATCAAAGTATGGTCATTGAGTGGTTCTATAACGGAAAGACAATCGAAGCTAGTCACCGCATCCGTACTGTTTACGCTTTTGGTATGGTAGTGCTCGAAATACTTGGAACTAAAACCACTGATTCTGGTGTGTACTCCTGCAGAGCTACTAATAGATGGGGACAGGCTGAAATAAGTGTCAAACTGGAATGTGTTGATAAGAGCAAAGGACAGAAACCTAGATTTACTACACATATTCAAAATGTTGAAGGTTTGAAAGATGGTCAATCAGCTCACTTTGAATGTACTGTTGTACCTGTTGATGACCCTGATTTGAAAATTGAGTGGTATCATAATGGTCAACCGTTACGTCACTCGAATAGAATCAAAATGGTTTCTGACTTTGGATTTGTTGTTATGGATATCGCTTATACTCAAAACCATGACACTGGAGAATATGTGTGCCGTGCTTATAATAAATACGGCGAAGACTTCACTAAAGCTACAATAACATGCTTTGGAAGAGGTGGAGTTTATCTTGACAGTCTGCAACCTGATTCTTTAGCTAAGATCAGAGAATTAGAAAGCTTACAAGGTATTCAACAGCAAGCGCCTGCTCCTGCTTCTGCTGTACCACCAAAGTTCATTACTCAAATTCAAGATGTCACTAAATTAGTGGAAGGACAAAGTGCACATTTCGAAGCCAGGTTGGTACCTGTTGACGACCCGGATCTTAAAGTCGAATGGTTCTACAATGGCAAAAAGTTGCCGCATGGTCACAGATATAGAACATTCCACGATTTTGGTATTGTTATATTGGACATCTTGTACTGTTATGAAGAAAATTCGGGCGTATACGAATGCGTGGCCACAAACAAATTAGGCAGAGACTCTACCAAGGCTACATTGAAATGCACGTCGAAGGAGAACTTAATCTTGGACTCGCAACTACCGCGGGTGAGTACAATTTGAAGGTTTCATAATCACGTTACAATTAATTTATTACTTGATACTTTTGTAGTAAATAAATAATTTGTTGGTCGAATGGTCATAAGGCTGAGCTCGACAAGCACAGAGCCAATGATTATAAGATTTTTGAAAATCTCAGTACGATGTCTAGAATTGTGCTCCTTTAATTATAGACGTAACTGCCAGAAAATATTTTTAAATTCATCCTTCTGCTCTTTCTTCGGGGAATAAGACGTGTGATGGTGTTCTGTAAATACAAATTGATTTTAGGGCATGGAAGGTGGATTGGAGAAACTGCAAACTCTTGAGGACTCAATGGTTCGCAGAAAAGATGTCCAAGAGGATGAAGAGCGAGGCAAAGCTCCAGTATTTACAGTTCCACTATCAAACATTGATAATTTGCGTGAAGGAGAGAATTCGCACTTTGAAGCGAGGTTGACTCCTACAGACGATCCTAACTTGAAGGTAAGTAGAACTTACGTCAGTCTCATTATTCAAATGATTGTAAACATGGCAAGCAAGGGTGTTCGATTCCTGAGTAAGGAAAACAAACATTGAGATTTTCGGAGATGACATAACAAAAGCAATAGAGAAAATAATGTAAGTGATAAAAAGTAGGTGTAAAATAATGTAAGTGATAAACCTTCGGATAATAAATTTTAAACATGACCTTATTACGACAATAAATAAATAATAGTTTCTCCTACTTGATTTACATACAATTTGTGTTCTATTTTAGGTGGAGTGGTACTGGAATGGTAAATCTCTTAAAGCAGGTTCCAGATTCAGAACATTCTGTGACTTTGGTTTTGTAATTCTTGAAATATCTCCGACATACCCCGAAGACTCAGGTGAATACCTATGCAGGGCATACAATAACTACGGAGAGGCTGTAACAACAGCTACTATGAAGGTTCAAGGAAAACGTAATATTATTTTGGAGTCACAGTTGCCTAAAGGTATGGAGGGCACTATTGATAAAATTGCTGCTCTGGAGGGATACACTGGCACAGTCGATTCCATGATTCCGGAAGCCGAGACTGGAAATCCACCAGAATTTACTACTACTCCTTCTGATTTAATTCTCTCAGAAAACTCATCGGCTCACTTTGAGTGTCGTCTTATTCCCGTTAATGATTCCAGTATGAGGGTTGAATGGTTCCATAACGGTAAGCCCCTTTTGACTGGATCTAGAGTGAAGACCATCAATGACTTCGGGTTTGTTATATTAGAGATTGGTGGTGTATACCAACGCGATGCAGGTCTTTACACTTGCAAGGCCACCAATCGACATGGAGAAGCGACAGTTTCTTGCAAACTGCAAGTTAAAGGAAGACAAGGTATTATTTTGGAACCACAGTTGCCATCTCACTTCAAATCTGGAACCGAAAGCATCCAGAAGTTAGAAGAGACCTTGCACAAGCGAGAAGAAATCACTATTGAAGATGAGAAACCTAACCCACCAAAATTCACAGTAGAAATTAAAGATAACCTTGATGTCGTTGAAGGTGGTCCTATTCACTTTGACTGCCGCGTAGAGCCAGTTGGTGACCCAACTATGAGAATTGACTGGTTCCACAACGGCAGACCCTTCGCTACCGGGTCTCGAGTACACATGCTCAATGATTTTGGTTTTATTGCTTTGGACATTGATTACATATATGCCCGAGATGCCGGAGAGTATACTTGTCGTGCTACCAACAGGTGGGGCTCTGCAACAACTACGGCAAAGATTACTTGCAGTGCTAAGCGTGATATTGTATTGGAATCTCAGCTACCACAGGGTATGAGCGGAGAAAAAATCAAAGAGCTTGAGAGAGGACGCATTAGTGATGCGCCAAAGGAAGAACCTGTTATAAGCAGCCCACCTAAGTTTATTACTCAGATTCAATCACACACGGTTGAGGAATCAGAAAGCGTACGCTTTGAATGCCGTGTAGAACCTAAAGAAGATCCAAAATTACGTATTGAGTGGTACCGAAATGGAAAACTTTTACCTTCTGGTCATAGGTACCGTACAGTTTACGATATGGGATTCGTTTCACTGGACATTTTGTACGTTTATGCTGAAGATTCTGGCGAATATGTATGCCGTGCAGTTAATGATATTGGTGAAGATTTTACCAAGGCAACGGTATCTTGTAAACGTAAGTATTAAATAGTACATTATTAACTAGTCCCTATATGAATATGTTTTCTCAATAAAACACTAATAATAAAGTATCTAGAATCTGAATGTACAATATTACATAATGTATTGTATAATTTAGAATTTATTTTAGAGTACCGTCATTACTATAGAATCTTTTATGTTATGTTTTAGAATTGCCAGATATTATTCTGCAAAACCAAGTTCCTCGAGGTATGAAGAAATCTGAAGCTTTGACTCAAATGGAAGCTACAATTAAGAAATACACTTCCGAAATCTTCTTAACTGAAGATGACTTGTATGATGCTGATAAGAAACAACCACCACGTTTCGTCACACAAATTGAAAGTCAAACCACCTTAGTAGAAATGGAGTCTACCAAGTTCGAATGTCAATTGGCACCGGTAGGTGATCCTAACATGAAAGTGGAATGGTTCTTCAATGGAAAACCTTTGCTACACAGTAAGTTGGTTTTTATATCGACTTCACAGAACGTAACGATTTTAGATAGATCAATTCATTTTGTTTTATTTTTCAGAGAACCGTTTCACACCGATTTATGACTTCGGATACGTGGCGATGAACTTTGGCTGGGTTTACCCCGAAGATAGCGGCGAATACCTTTGCCGAGCTACGAACTTGTACGGTATGGATGAAACTCGAGCCGTTATAAAAACAGCCGGTAAACCTGGTATTGTCTATGATTCTCAACTGCCGAAACATATGAAGAGTATTGAAAAGATAAGAGAAATGGAAGCTGCGTGGCAAACGTAAGTTTTTAATAAATTCGGTTTATAATAAATTGATACAAAATGTATTGTTTATTTAATTACATTTTTATATAAATAGTCTCAGTACATGTAACCAATTTAAAAGTATATCGATTTTAAAATTACCTTAATAGAAAAACATATTTTTTAAGGGTTCCCGAACAAGCGGCAGAAGAATCTAAGGCTAGATCGCCACCTGTTTTCGTAAGCCGTCCAGAACCAGTGACCGTTGAAGAAGGCGAGTGGGCTCGCTTCTGCTGTCGTGTCACTGGACATCCTAAGCCTCGCGTGATGTGGCTAATCAACGGCAACACCATTGTTAACGTAATCATCTTAAAACACTTTATTTTAATTTACTCAACATTTTTAACACGGCAAATAATTTATATCAATAATTATTACAGGGATCTCGATACAAGTTGACATACGACGGAATGTATCACTTTGACATACCCAAAACCAGACAGTACGATACTGGTAAAATTGAAGTTATCGCTAGAAGTTCAGCTGGCGAAGCGTTAGCTACGACGGAACTAAAAGTAATACCAAGACACGACGACTACAGAGGTGTTTTGAAGAATGCTCCACGACGTAAGTTTAATTATACTATTATGGTAACATCAGGGTGACAATATGACGCTTCACTATGCAGTTAACTATATTTATAAAAATAATATTGTTTTGATTTACACATTAGTAAAGCTTATGAACTGCGCTAACATACATTACCAAACTACGCACACATTGACAAACCGCTTAAGCACAAAAGTACCCCCCCAGCTTCCTGTTACCTTCCCTCTCTTTATCCAAAAGGAGTGCAGCTAAATGAATTGCTTCTGCCAGCTTTGCCAACGGATTCTGGGAGAGGTATGTCTTTATTTTTTACTTCTTTTTAAGGAAAATGTTGTGTTAATTTGTCATTTGTTTCCATAGCATGGTATGACGAAACAACGCAATATCAGCGCTCTGAAACCGAGTTGGAAAAAACATTTGAAGAAAGACAAGTACTGCAAAGGCAGGGTGTTATTGATCACAGGCCTGAGTTGAAACCAAAAGTGGTTAAAGAGCCTGAAACAGAATGGCAACAAACAGTTAAGAAGAAGAAGAGTGAAGAGTACTACAATAAACTGCAGGAATTAGAAAACGAACAAGTTATTAAGGAAAGCCGTTTCAGGGAGTCAACACATCAGTATGCAATCCCTGGTGAAAAAATTACTAGCAGTTCCCTTGCCAAAGGCATGGCTCAGAAATATGAGGATATTTTGTAAGTCACCTTTTATCAAATTAACACCAATGCAATTCCCAATTTTTCTTTTTAAGAGTCTGTCCTGACCACGACAAACACAACAAATACATTATTCTCTATGTTTTATTAATATGTCGTCTTGCGTTAAACTTTATAATGTATGGCGTACTTAAATATATACCTATTTTTACAGAGAACAAACGGAAGTGTCTACAGAACAAGTGCAGAGGAAGGCTGTACCAAAACCTAAGATTCCAGGACCCTCTGAATCTACCGTTCACGGCAAAGAAGTACATGTCGCTAAACAGAAACAAATTCAGAAGGAAGTGGTAGGAGACACTGAAATTACTCGTAAAATTACTTCTACCGAGACAACTGAAATGGAACATAAGGCTCAAACCCAAGAAAGAGTCGTGGAAGGGCCCGTGAAACCTAGTCAACCTCCAGTTTTCACAAAAAAAATGCAACCCTGTCGCGTGTTCGAACATGAACAAGCCAGATTTGAGGTTGAGTTTGATGGTGATCCATTGCCAACTATTAAATGGTACAGAGAGAATTTCCCAATTAAAAATTCTGCAGACTTCCAGATCCACACCTTTAGCACTAAATCTATTCTGATTATTAGGCAAGTCTTCATCGAAGACTCTGCCGTATTCGCTGCAGTAGCTGAAAATCGTGGCGGAACTGCGAAATGCAGCGCTAATTTAGTGGTAGAGGAGCGCAGACGACAGGGAAGAGGAGGTGTCGCTCCACCCAGTTTTACATTAACTGCCCAAAATGTTAACGTGACTGCTGGTCAACTAGTAAGATTTGACACAAAAGTTACCGGGACAAAGCCAATCGATGTTTACTGGCTTAAGAATGGTAAAAAAGTCCAACCAGATATAAGAAACAAGATTCTAGAAGAGGATGGCACATATACTCTTCTAATTCTCGAAGCGTATCCTCAAGATTCGGGTAAATATGAATGTGTTGCAATAAACAGTGCTGGTGAAGCACGATGTGATGCTGAGTGCTCTGTTAATGCTCCTGCTACCAAAGAAAAACCAAAACCTCAAAGTAAAGCCACAAATGCGCCTCCTGAAATTATTGAACCTCTGAAAGATAAGGTTGTAACTGAGGGTCAAGCGATTGAATTCAGTTGCAAGATTGTTGGAAAGCCAGCCCCAACTGTTCAATGGTACAAAGGAGAGAAACTGATCAAACCTTCTAAGTACTTCCAAATGTCTCGAACCGCTGATGAGTACACGCTTCGTATATCTGAAGCTTTCCCCGAAGATGAAGGTGATTACAAGTGCGTTGCTTATAATTCGGCTGGCCGTGTAACTGTAGCCGCAAAACTAAAAGTAACTCAACCGGATCAGGCCGAGAATTTACCAACCTTAACACCTCTCCGAGATCTAGTTGTCTATGAAGGGCAGCCAGCTCAATTCAAAACTCACATCACCAGCAAAGTCAAGCCAACTATTCAATGGCTTCGAGAAGGTGCTCTAATACCTGAGACCCCAGATTTCCAGGTTAGCTATTTGAATCAGTTATTTTTTCAGTCTTCATATTTTTAATCCATCTGCGATTATACATATATAATTAACAATTATTATTATTCATTGCAGATGATCCACGAAGGAAACAACGCGGTGTTGCTGATCGGAAACACGTACGAGGAAGACACTGGCACCTTCACCTGTCGGGCCACGACTGCCGCCGGCCAAGTCGAGACTTCGGCAAAACTAGTCGTCAAAAGTAAGACATAGATACAGGCAGCGAGCTCGCGTCGCGCACTTTTAATCCATTAATGTAGTGTTTCTTTGTTTCATCTTTATATCACTTTGAGATCGGGTGAAAACTACTGCATAAAGTTAAACTCAGAAAGTTGACATGCGAGGATAAAATTAAATTATATGGCTTTAAAATCGTAGCGGTTACCGCAATAACGACTTACGTCCGCTTAAACACACCCCCACGATCACCATCTTGACAATATGACACAAATGATAACGAGTTTAGGTTACATGTAAAAAGTCTTACCTTTAAAGAATAGTTCGCGTGAATTATGATAATGCACATTTAATGTGAATGGTTTTGCCGCAATACCATAGCGGCGAACTTGTTAATTTATGGTATAAAAGGAAATAAATATATATCTGCGCAAAATAGAGGTATAATAATTGTTATGTAATATATTGCCTGCATTTGTAAATATGTAATAACAGTGCACCAACAACTTTTCCTTTTTAATCTTTTAAATTGTACTAAGTTATTCCTATATCCTTCTTTTACCTTAATTGCGTTTGAAAAACATTTCACCACTGAAGACATTTCTAAGTCCATGTGGGTATCACTTTCCTATAAATAATTTATCTACAAAAGTAAATGAACTTATGATAAACCTGTTTATGTTCACACTAAACTGAACATCTCTAAAGTAGTGCGTTTTGAAATTATTTCCCAATAATATGCACGTTATTTCTAAGAAACAAACCGCAAAAGAATGAATGCAAAGCCCTTTTTGAGAAAAGAGTGCGGTGGAAAAATAACGAGCATGCTCACGTTTTTTAAATCGATTCGTTTATTTATTTTGGGCACCTTAATGTACAAAATTATATTTCTATCTTTAAAACTTTTCTTTCATACCAAAGTAACAAAAGTTCGCCGTTGTGTTATGACGACAGAGCAGCACATGCAAAATCTAACATAAATGCAAATCAATTCGATTGTAAATTTAACTCGTAGTACTATTTGGGCGAATTTCCGCATCTAACATCGCTGTATATTTAAGCTTTTTGTGTAAATAGTCTAGTCTTACCAGGAGACAAAAGAAGATCATCGAGCGACGGCCAGGAGCTTCCATATAGTTGGACACACGTAACTGTGATTAACATGAACACGAGACATTTTACGACTGTTTTGTTTTGCTTTTACCGCTACGATGTTTACTAAATGTAAATGTATACTTTGACCGATTATACTGTATATTAGAATACATTGCGTTATACTTAAAGCAAAGACGCGTCTTCGATAAAACATCAAATGTATTTTTCACCCAATACTCATTCATAATAATTTATTTTAAGCCTGCTATAGTTAATGAATTATTTATTTGGCCTTATTAACCATAATCAGTTAAAAGTTTTGACGCTTTTTGTGTTGAGATCTGTTCAGCTGTTTTGTATAAATACACTATTGAGTTCGACACTATCTATATCCGCTTTAATTAATACATGTCTATTCAATGTCACGCTTACTCTTTACCGCGGATGTCGAAAAACTCTTTTAGTGATTTTAACGAAATGCCGAACTGATTTGTGAATCTTATGAAAATGATCTTGGTATCATTTGTCTATTATAAAGGTCATTTCATTTGAAATTCACTTTATCAAATAGTAATTGAAACCCGGACTTGACATCTTCTTTTGTTAGAAAATGTACGTTTATTTATTATGCGCTTATGTGCAAAAACATTTAGATGTTATAATTAGTCCCAGTTTCAAAGTTTAACCTTGTCTAAGCATGTATCACTGTTTGTACCGTCCGATTTAGATTTTGGCATTACTTATAAGTCAATCACAGCTAACAAGTTGCACGTGGGGTGCGGCGGCCGTGCCCTCACCTGATGTTACCTAACAGCTACGACTAACTTTGTCAGTGTCATGGCGTAACAGTAGGGTAATGTCTATGTCAAGGTTTGCGATAGTGACCCATTACGGGCACTGGACGGGAGGGGGGTCGTTCTCGCGGGCCACAAAGTTAATCGTGGTTGTATATCTCGCCATTCCTTTAGATCCGCTGTCAACTCTTCTATGACAAAGAAACATAAACTTAGTGTACTAAGTCGCTCGCCCTGCGGCTCACCACTCTATTAAAGTACGCACGTGCCTTGCCAGTTTCTATGTTTTGACAACACTGCCGATATTGATCACCTAATTATTTGCAAGTACAAATCCAAATTGAATGAGATTTTATAGTTTAACGTTACAGTGATCTTTAACTTAGTTTGTTTTAAGTGCACGATATTGTTAAAATTAAAATTGTGTTGTATGTTTCACCTAATTGTATTAAGTTATTAGGCGTGGCAGTATTTTATGACTAAATTAATTCTTAGACTATTTTAATAATAATAATAATAATATATTTATGACGTAAAATTTTGTATGTTACCTTTATGTGAAATCTGTTTAATAAATGCTATAAATTAATAATAATTTCGCATTATTCTATACACAACAAAACTATCTTCAGTACTTTCAAGTGTGAATCGCTCGTTAAAGTCGTAGGTAGAATAGAGTGACAATCATCTTACATTAAACACGACGCACTTACACCCAGAGCCTGTTATCCATCAGATAAATTGAAGCTAACATTATTCAGTCAAAAGCGTGTATGCTGTCGTATGGTGCATATACGTTTGATGGATAGCGAGGTCGCTTTGGTTGCTTTCTTTCATTCAACTGGCACAGCTCTATCTAAACTTCTATTTTCTTTCTTCATGCTATTCAAATTTCAGTTGTGATTTAATTAGTCACATGGTTTTTTTGTTACTGTTGTCACTAAACAGTTAATTAACTACCTCTATATTACTATTAAAGATTATTTTAATAATGCCAGTTTGTTGATACTACTAGCTTTATATTTAGATTTTTACACAAATCTAGCATTAATACAAGTAGATATTTTTTGAATGCTATTTAAATTAGTATTTTTATTCTATATAACGATAATGCATATGAACATTTAGGTAGGTACACACTACATGACACGAAATGTACTACAAATATTTTGAAATTTCTTTTGGCTTTAGAAATTCGTTGCAATCGTAGCTACTTTTAAACTTACAACACTTATGCAGAAATTCAAAGTGAACCGTGTACTGGAAATAAGGTGAGTACTTTGGTAAGTATCAGTTTGTAATCGGAGGTGTATCGTACAACTGCAAAGAGCAGAGAAAGACATAAAATAGAGCACACGCGTGTATGTACGTGTACTTCAACCACCGGAGTAGATTGTTTAGAATTAGGTTTGAATTTCTAACTAGTTCTTCCACAATTTTGTAGACAAGGTCGAGAAAATCTATAATATTTACTGGGACTCCTAATTAGATCAAGACTTATGACCTAATATCGCGTCATGTATTTTTTGATTATCGCCTTTTCGATATTCGTCGCATCAAATCGATATGTTGTTTTAATGTGATTACTTTTTAAACTACATACTACATTAATAGGTAGTAATGATGATGATGATGATGACGATCATTTTAGATATATTTAAATCATGTCCTTCAACGATCAGCAACTTGTTAGGATCAGAAGTTAGTGTTGGCACATCCACTAAAGACTGATTGATTGATGTTTCAAAATAACTACGGTACACATTGTAATAGTAAATAAAATTTTAACTGTAGGTAACAAGTAACATTGACACAGCAAAAACTCTTTGAACCCTGACTCTTGACAACTCACCTTATTCCTTAGGTAGGTAAGTTCATTAAAATATCTACGATTTGACCAGCGTATTGTGTGTAGTAAGTACATTAAACTTAAATTATAGCAAATTATACACCAATTTGATTATACACAGTTTGAAAAAGGCTTAAACTTTACATAAATATACTTGTACCTGTACAGAATAGGCTGTGGGAAAGTACCTAATACAAAATTCAAGACAAGAGATTCGAACTTTAAGCGAAAGTGATGACTGGTGACAGACAGATGGGTTTCCGAGATAATAGGAGATATATGGATCACATCTGCCCCTTAAACTGTCAAACACCGCGAGGACACCGGTGACCGCAACCTATTGTTCTTTAATTGTCTCTATAATGACGGTACTCAACGAGTTAAGGTGCATAATTAAGAACAACTGGAAATGAAAGTGTATTGTGCATGTGTTGACTTGAAGAAGACGTGTCGAGAGATAAATGTGGTAAATATTAATTATGTACACAGTTGAGCGGCACTTAGTCGGGGTTGCAGCTATAAATAATGAGACATATGCAGATTGATTATACATTTTTAAGGAAATGCGAAAGAGGTATAGCGTCAACACGTCTGTTTAATGTATACAAAGATCTACAGGACCTGACAGATTTTCAAAGGCAATGAATGTGAAGTAATTACAAAAGAATTGCGTATCAATTAAATTCTGAACTGCTGATGCAAGATATTGAGACTGAGAAAGATTTACTTCGAAATAATTGAGAATGTGTTAGCATGATGCATGAATATTACAGAAGCGAAAATAATACATAAAAATCGTATTAGGTGGCGCTCCATGGTTTCTACATGCCACGACACAAATATCTAATTAAACACAATCCCAAAGTACCTATGTTACTCTGAAAATAACTTAAAACGTCTGGACTAAATTAGATTACATTCGTTAAAAAGTGAAATGAAATAGGTAACCAAAGAAATACTTTGTAGCGCCTAACCTTTCATTTTTTTACGAGGAACCATAGCATAGAAGAAGATCTAAGTTGCACCACGGAAGATTGCACAATATGTCCCACCATACTTTTGAGGGCTAAAATGTTAGTCAAACTTGTACATAATGTACTGTAATATCTACTTACATAGTATACTTGTCTTAAGATATTTACAATTCCCAAAATAGAACATAGTTAAAATACCTATACACATAAATAAATTAGGAATTTATCTAGAATTGTCGCACTGGTCACTGGAACTTCCTTATTGGAACCTGGAGTCCAAATTGGTCATGAGGCTTTTTTTGAGGGGGGAAATCTACAAATTTCTTCTCTGACTTTGACGGGTGGTTTTTAAACACTTCTGTGTTTTTAAACACTTCTGTGTTTAAAAACCACCCGTTCCTACGCCTGCACTTCGAGCGGGAGCCCCGGTAACCCGTTAAGTTCTCTGTGGCTTCGTATCGGCCCTATTGGGCCCCATCTTGGCCATGAGGTTTAGATGACGTACACTGGCACGCGAATGTCTACCATCACTTCACTCCTACAGTGGTTAGGTTTGCCTTGACTAATATATTCTGTCCGGTAGTTGACTACATTCAGTGGACTTATTCGTCTTATTTAAGTATTAATAAATACATATTCTTAGAGAAAACTAAGATGGCATTTCTAATATTTTTAAACGTTGTTTACTTTAAATTTCCGTGAAAACTTTGAAGTAAAACTTTAACAATATTGTTTCCTTTTAATAACTGATTTAAACTTAAATTATAGCAACAAACAATTCCGCCCATATGTTGTAGAACGTGAGAAATCTGAATATGAATAATTTATTTTGTAGTGTTATACAATTTGATCCGGAAATATGGATATTTTTCAAATTGTTATCTCGATAACGGTTATTCTCGGGCTAGGTGTACAGTTCAGCATAGCATAGTTATACATGACAGGGGCAAAATAAGAAGTGAAATTGAAATTCGTCAAAAGAGGATAAAAATTACTAATTTTTAGTGGATTAGTGTAGAGGTACATTAAAGACGATGATCTTGGACATTTACATTGTTTAAGATTTAAAGCAACCATTTTTTAAGGGGGAAAACCATCGAATGTCTGCTCCCGCCTAGGTGAGGCGGGAGGGAGCGTCATACTCTTACTGACTAAAAACCACCCCGTTCTTTCTCCTGCACTTCGAGCCGGAACCCCGGTAACCCGTTAGGTTCTTCGCGACTCTGAATCGGCATCAGCCCTTTTTTTTTTTTTTTTTTTTTTTCTATTTATTTATTTTGGGGTTTTTATCCACATGGATATGCCAACCCCATCGTGGCATCAGCCCTATTGGGCCCCATCTGTGGTAGTCTGATGGCTCTTTGAGGCGCGCGCGGAACGCGACGCGCCGTATGCTCGGGTCTAGTTCTGGTCGGGCGACGAGCCACCCATGCTCGCCATCCGCAGGCCCGCGCTTACGGTGGCCGAAGATCGTCCCGCGATTCCCATGGCGTGTCCCGGAGTGTCCTTCGCGATGGCTGGGTTGCGAGAAGGCAGCGCTTCGCTGCCTCACTCGACCCGCCACTTCCTTAGCTAGCATGCCTTTATAGCAGCCTATGGTGATTTTATGGGGGTCATTTCGTTGAAGGAAAAATTAAAAAAATTCAACCAGTGACGTCACCTTACAACAGAAAAACAACAAAAACAAATGAATCAGTGAAAACCGCCCAGCGGTGAAAGCTGAACATTGCATCACGCCCAAGGACATTAAAAAAAAGGCGGACATAGTCTCTTGAAACAACGCCTGTGGCACCTGCATACTATAGACTTTTTTTTTTTTTTTTCTCTTCTTTGACAACCGAGTCTCCAATATGATGTTGTTGACTATACTGCCAGTGTCAAGTGGTGACGGCGGACTATTGAACCGTCGAACTTAACTTTGCGGTAGTTTTTAGTAGTTAGTAGCTGAAAGGACAAAACAATATAGACTTACACGCAGAATACACACACATTGACAAGAAAGACGTCTGTCGCGTGACATAGCCCGTCATTACATTATTATGAATAAATTTTGAATTATGAATAAATTTTACTTTACTTACTTTACTAATCATTTATATGTGACATTAGGTCCGCCTTTTTTTCAACGTCCTAGATCACACCAATGTCCACGAAAATATAGAAGATAATATTTGATTATTACTTATAATAAAATATTTGATTGAAAACAAAACCTTGAATCACTTCTTGGTATTAAAAAAACCTTCTGGCGGCTGCTGCTGAAATATGGGATAATCAGAATGTCCAGACCCTTCGATGGATATAATGGTTGTTAAGATAAACTCTTAAAAAAAATATTTAAAGTATCGAAACGTCGTAGCAGGGTCTCTAACAGTTTCTTGTCTGCTTGTCTCCTGCTTATTCTATACAGAAGTAGACATATTTTCTTACCAACAAACAGGTAAACATGTTGATGAGACTACAGTATATCTAAAGTCACAAAACTAACATCGTCGACGCTTGTTTCTGTATACAAAATAACAAACACCGAATACTTATTCCTAATTAAATATTTATTTATTGGGTCAAACGCGCACACAATCCCAGAACCGCTGCAACTCGCATAAACCAGGTTTTACAGTATATACAACCGAACATTCCGAATCTCGCAATGAAATACAGAAGACGACGTTAGAGAAGAAAAAATGAAATAGTAGCTAGATATCTCGGTGAATTGAATGTAGGAGACAGAATTACTAAAGCCTAAAGGCACGAAGGCACTGCACAACTGGGAGAAGCCCAGTCGCCATGTACCACGAAAATTTGACTAAAACTACTTCGTTTAATATTTATGAACCCACTTGGGTTTAATATATGAACAGTTACACTTGATTGCAATAAAAACGCCTAAACGCACGGAAAGTCCCATAAGGTCCATAGAGCAAACTACACATGATGAAACAATTAAATAGTCGAATATAGTTTTACATTCATATTGCCAGAGATCGCACTTCCAATGTATGTTTTGGGCGGACTGTTCATATTGTAACTCCGCTGTCGAACATTGGCACCACAGTGAATCAACAAGTTTAAATGAGAACAATTAGCCTTTTTTTGCCATGAACTGTAAGAAATTGGGCAAAATAGTGGGATCGCTGTGTTGGTGGGTTGGAGGATCTCTAGCCGCTCAAGTACGGTAAAAAGAACCGATACTCTTGATCCCAATCCTAATAAAATCCGAGAAGAGCCTAATAAAATATATTGAAAGTGGAATTAAAACCGTCATCATCAACAGCCTATAGCCAGTGGCCTATAGTGCTGACCAAAGACCACATCTAGCGCGGAGAAGGTTTCAGCATTAATCACCACGACGAATTGAATGAATTCCATTGAAGTCCTAGCTTACCTACACCCAATACAGTTGTCGGGTATAAAATGTTCTACAAGTAAGAACTGAGCTAAATTATAATAAGTGGTTACATGCAACTACTATTGTACTTGCACCATATTTTGACGTTGCACTACAGTGATAGTTGCTACAGTAATAGTTGTTACAGTACGAATCACGGGTGTCTTTCCCCTTAACAAATCGATGTCCTTAAATATTTACATCGTAATTGTTATCCCATTCTTGATTTAGGTCAATGGCTCCCTTCAGTTCACTTCACCATACAAGCTCCTACCACTCGCATGAAACTGATTTCCCGCAAGTTTCATAAGAACCGATTTTGTTCTCAGAAGAGTGCTAGCTGGGTGTTCAAGTTTCGAGAGAATAGGTTGCTTATAAGAAGTTGCAATCCATCGTTAGTCATATCATTGCTTACCACCTGGTGAGTTGGCCGAACGCCAACCATTTACATAAAAGTGAAAAAATAAGTCTTAAAGTATAAATTCTTCACTGTTTATGGTACGGATCGTTTTAAGAATTACAAATAATCGTTTAGAACGTAAGCTCCAAATTACCACAAGCGTTCGAAAACCTTACTTTAAAAAACTGATCATAAATCAGCTTTGATGTTGTCTAGAACATTCACTTTTAGTCAATATTGGGTGGACCCTGTATGACCCCGAAAAAGCTTTTGCTGAAAGAAACATTCTTAGTACTCACAGCATGATGTTGTTGACAGAGTCTGTGTACAAAACAAAACAAGTACGTGTGTTTTTGAACGACCTGTATTTTTAATAACATCCCATGTATTGTACTTTTTAAGAAATTGTTTAATTGCAATTTGTACTGCATCTCGGGTATTGTTTATTACGTCGAGTAGATTTTCAAATTTTGAAATAAGTAGAGTTAGAAGTTCGACGGTTCATTAATTTTGCTGTCACTACACGACACTGGCAGTATAGTCGAAAACACCGTTTTGGAGACTCAGTTGCCAAAGAAGAAAAAAAAAGTAGAGTTAGAGCTGGAACAGGAGCGGATCCGATTCTTTGACTAAAATTGTACTTGAAAAAACTGAACTAGAAGATATGCTAGTTTGTTTTCTTACAGTTCGCGTCTTCATTATACCTCTAGTAATATAAACCATATGTTTGACAGTATCAAACAGGAATGAAAATGATGTATCTCACGTAATTGCTATTGATATATCACATTTTAAATCACAATGGTACTTTTGAAATTAAGGTACTTTACGAAAAAAGTACTTTAATAAATACCTTATGTTTGATACTGTCAAACATATGGTATAGAGGTATATATATGTTTATACTAAAGAAATAAAATATTTCGGGTAAGGTAGGGATCAGTAGCATCTACACTAATAAGGGGCGACTGTTCAATATCTTCGTTAAAATATATAATAAAATCTGTTTTCTTCTTTTTCTTAGTCGTTCTCTTCATTACTGAAGGTCGTGGCTAGTCTGATGCACAACCCCTCCTCCAAATGCCGCTGTCCTCTGTGGTCTTCTTGGATTGCGGAACTGTCAGGCCGGTTAGGTTTTTTACAGAATCTAAGTGAGCGACCACGAGGTCTTTCCCATTAACCTGACCAACAACAACCACAAGCTTCTCCAGATTGTGATGGTCTCTATGCGTTAAAATCTGCACAATGCCAGATCTTTGTTAAAATCTAAATGGTGCAATGTATATAGAATATCTGAGTTTGTCTAAAATGTTTCGTCCAAAAATGTTCTGTGTAAAATAGTAAAACTTGAAAACTAAAACTACCTGCTTTAGACCACCTAGAGAGTAGTATTATTATGATAGAATAGAAACTAGTAAAAAATTATGAAATTAATCCCCTGAATTGCCCTTTTTTTCAGTGACTAAAAATCAGGATCGTCACAGACCGTAGCTTATCTTATGCAGCACCGTGAGTAGCTAAATGTGCTTATAGAGGGTGTCCAGTAAATAGTACTCCATACTGTGAAGAGTGATAGCTAGGGATACTTAGTATTACCTACCCAAACAAACCAATTTAATATGTTCAGCGAAAATGTACAGTTTCTAAACTATACCACATTCTGGCAAATATCGGAAAATTGCACTACTTTGACACACATCTTTTAGCATATCTCAGTGTAAAATTATTTTGTTAGCAAGGTTTGTGAATCAAAATATTTATAGATTAACATTTCATTCGTTGTTAGGTATTTTTATATTAGGAAAGTTTTTAAGAAAAACTACTTCTCAGTACGACTCAGTGAGTCAGAGTGGGAAGCACTAGCTTCACCTAATTTCACTGACGGACTGACTGACAGACTATTATTTATTTTGTATTTGTTGACGTTTCAAAAGTACCAAACTATGGTTTAATTGAAATAAATGCTTTGACTTTGACTTTGCACATCATTAGTTATAGTTTATAGGCCATAGTTATTGGCCTTAGTTTAATTCTTTGTTTTTAGTTTAGTAGAAGGCAATATACCTCTATATACTATATTTTATTTGTTCATAAAAGAAGTTATGGCCTATTCTTAACCACTAGTGAGTTGTATTGGAAGATGAGGTAAGGTGATCACCATCATCAAAGTCACGATACCTCTTATCACGTGGGTGCAAAGTGCTCATCAATACAAATTATTCAAGTTCAAACACAAGTATAGCATTTTTTACCCGACTGATGAAGGGCCAAAAGAACCTGAAGGGTATTGTTTATGTATTAGTTCGTTCGCAGGTTTTATACCTAGCCAGTTATACAGAACATCCTCTAATTGGTATTTTTTGCTCGTTTTTCTTTATGCGAATCTACATATTGGGACCTATAGGAACTACTAAATAGGTTATCAGTCTGTTTGTAGACTGATAAACTTGCATATTTTGTAAAATTATTCCTTATATTAAACCTTATTAAACAAATAATAATAATAACAAACACACTAGTCGCCCCTACAAAATTTCATAAATTTCAGTAATTTCCTTGGGATCCCGTCATTAGATTCCGACTTAGTATCATCACGAAATGATAAGAATAGCATAAGTTACAAATAGATGTTAAATAATTACTTCGTATAATCAAGAGTGTGACTCTCCTTTATAGTTTTTGGTCGATGAAAATTTACTTAGAATACGTTAACGATATATCGGATACTGGTAGCCAAACAGTCTATGTGTTCTTATAGGTAGATAAGAATATTTAAATATTCACTCACATAACATTAACGTAACGTGACCCAGGCAACATCACACCTCCTTTGAGAAATGCACTGTGTGCATATAATATGTGACATACACAATTCTTTTATCAGTTATGTTTTGAGGCCCATGTTTTATCACTTATCAGTTATGGTATATGTATACTTACTTATACGGTTATACCTATTATTATTGTTTACTCGGAGTTGGTAAATTCCAAATACCGAAGAAATGATAAACGTTTTAAAGAAATAATAATAATATTTTTTTTTCAGAGTCCCGACAAGCTGTAAGCAAAACGTTCCATGACAAAACCGATGTAAAAAGTTCGAAAACTGACGAAACTGACTCTACACAAGTTAGTAGATCATTGTATCAATCTACGGAAGAAACTAACTTATTGAAAATTCAAAGTACGCAAGACGTAAATACACAAAAAATGGTTTCTAATATCCCGTGGCGTAAACAAAGTCAGATTAAACAAGAAACAACAGAAGAAATCCTTGAAATAAAACATTGGAGAAAACCAAAACAAGATACTAAACAATCTACGGAAGCAAAATCTATAACGGAAGATACTTCTCTTTTAAAAATACAGGACGATATTGAAGATGACAAGACTAATAAACAGATTCTACAAGTTAAAACATGGAGGAAACCTCGAAAAGATGATTTAAACCAAACAGAGAAAGACAAAATAGTTACTACAGAAGATACTAGTATACTCAAAATTCAGTCAAAAACAAATGAAGAAAAATCACAAATGTTAGAAACAAAGTCTTGGAGAAAACCACGACGCGAGGACAAACCTACCGAAACCACATCAATCGAGGAAGATGTATCAATTATGCAAATTGAAAGAGATGAGGAAAAGGATCAAAAGCAAGTACCTCAGTGGAGAAAACCACGGGATGAAAAGAAACCCATAAGAGAGGAAAGAAAAGATTCCATACCTTGGACTGAAGAAAGCATTAAACTGCGCCCAACTAAAGTGGAAAAATCTTTGATTGTAAAAGAAAAAATAGAAGACGTTACTTTAAAACAAGTAAGGAAGGGATCAATAAAAAAGATTGATACTGAGGAAACTGAAGAACTATTGAAATATGAAGAAGACACAGCGATACTTAAAATTGAGAACACACAAGAAAATGATGTACCGGTCTGGAGACGTCAGTCAAAGAAATTGAAAGACGAAACAGATACAATCCTAAATAAACAAGCGCCCGAAGAGGAGAAAGCATTGGAAGTTACACTAAAATCGATGAAAAAGAAACCAGTAGATGAAGCCACGCCTGAAGAACCTAAGTGGTTAACTGGCAAAAGGCGACCAAAAGAAGACGAACCGAAGGAAGAGGTGATCCTTAAGCCAATCCCAAGGCAAAAAGCACCCGAAGAAGAAAAACCAGAAGAAGTAGCATTAAAGCCTGTCAAGAAAGAGAAGGTAGTTGAAGAAGCTAAGCCCGAGGAACCCAAGTGGCCGACAGGCAAAAGGCGACCTAAGGAAGAAGAACCAAAGGAAGAGGTGGTTCTCAAACCAGTTCCTAAACAAAAAGCTCCCGAAGAAGAAAAACCAGAAGAATTACAGCTGAAGCCCGTCAAGAAAGAGAAGGTAGTTGAAGAAGCTAAGCCCGAGGAACCCAAGTGGCCGACAGGCAGAAGGCGACCGAAGGAAGAAGAACCGAAGGAAGAGGTGGTTCTCAAACCAGTTCCAAAGCAGAAAGCTCCCGAAGAAGAAAAACCAGAAGAATTACAACTGAAGCCTGTCAAGAAAGAGAAGGTAGTTGAAGAAGCTAAGCCCGAGGAACCTAAGTGGCCAACAGGTAGAAGGCGACCGAAGGAAGAAGAACCGAAGGAAGAGGTGGTTCTCAAACCAGTCCCAAAACAGAAAGCACCCGAAGAAGAAAAACCAGAAGAAATACAGCTGAAGCCCGTCAAGAAAGAGAAGGTAGTTGAAGAAGCTAAGCCCGAAGAACCCAAGTGGCCGACAGGCAGAAGGCGACCGAAGGAAGAAGAACCGAAGGAAGAGGTGGTTCTCAAACCAGTTCCAAAACAGAAAGCACCCGAAGAAGAAAAACCGGAAGAAGTAGCATTGAAGCCTATCAAGAAAGAGAAGGTAGTTGAAGAAGCTAAGCCCGAGGAACCCAAGTGGCCGACAGGCAGAAGGCGACCGAAGGAAGAAGAACCGAAGGAAGAGGTGGTTCTCAAACCAGTTCCAAAGCAGAAAGCTCCCGAAGAAGAAAAACCAGAAGAATTACAACTGAAGCCTGTCAAGAAAGAGAAGGTAGTTGAAGAAGCTAAGCCCGAGGAACCTAAGTGGCCAACAGGTAGAAGGCGACCGAAGGAAGAAGAACCGAAGGAAGAGGTGGTTCTCAAACCAATTCCAAAACAGAAAGCACCCGAAGAAGAAAAACCAGAAGAAATACAGCTGAAGCCCGTCAAGAAAGAGAAGGTAGTTGAAGAAGCTAAGCCCGAAGAACCCAAGTGGCCGACAGGCAGAAGGCGACCGAAGGAAGAAGAACCGAAGGAAGAGGTGGTTCTCAAACCAGTTCCAAAACAGAAAGCACCCGAAGAAGAAAAACCGGAAGAAGTAGCATTGAAGCCTATCAAGAAAGAGAAGGTAGTTGAAGAAGCTAAGCCCGAGGAACCCAAGTGGCCGACAGGCAGAAGGCGACCGAAGGAAGAAGAACCGAAGGAAGAGGTGGTTCTCAAACCAGTTCCAAAGCAGAAAGCTCCCGAAGAAGAAAAACCAGAAGAATTACAACTGAAGCCTGTCAAGAAAGAGAAGGTAGTTGAAGAAGCTAAGCCCGAGGAACTTAAGTGGCCGACAGGCAGAAGGCGACCGAAGGAAGAAGAACCGAAGGAAGAGGTGGTTCTCAAACCAGTTCCAAAGCAGAAAGCTCCCGAAGAAGAAAAACCAGAAGAATTACAACTGAAGCCTGTCAAGAAAGAGAAGGTAGTTGAAGAAGCTAAGCCCGAGGAACCCAAGTGGCCGACAGGCAGAAGGCGACCGAAGGAAGAGGTGGTTCTCAAACCAATTCCAAAACAGAAAGCACCCGAAGAAGAAAAACCAGAAGAATTACAACTGAAGCCTGTCAAGAAAGAGAAGGTAGTTGAAGAAGCTAAGCCCGAGGAACCCAAGTGGCCGACAGGCAGAAGGCGACCGATGGAAGAAGAACCAAAGGAAGAGGTGGTTCTCAAATCAGTCCCAAAACAGAAAGCACCCAAAGAAGAAAAACCGGAAGAATTACAGCTGAAACCCGTCAAGAAAGAGAAGGTAGTTGAAGAAGCTAAGCCCGAGGAACCCAAGTGGCCGACAGGCAGAAGGCGACCGAAGGAAGAAGAACCGAAGGAAGAGGTGGTCCTCAAACCAGTCCCAAAACAGAAAGCACCCGAAGAAGAAAAACCAGAAGAAGTAGCATTGAAGCCTGTCAAGAAAGAGAAGGTAGTTGAAGAAGCTAAGCCCGAGGAACTTAAGTGGCCGACAGGCAAAAGGCGACCGAAGGAAGAAGAACCGAAGGAAGAGGTGGTTCTCAAACCAGTCCCAAAACAGAAAGCACCCGAAGAAGAAAAACCAGAAGAAGTAGCATTGAAGCCTGTCAAGAAAGAGAAGGTAGTTGAAGAAGCTAAGCCCGAGGAACCCAAGTGGCCGACAGGCAGAAGGCGACCGAAGGAAGAAGAACCGAAGGAAGAGGTGGTCCTCAAACCAGTCCCAAAACAGAAAGCACCCGAAGAAGAAAAACCAGAAGAAGTAGCATTGAAGCCTGTCAAGAAAGAGAAGGTAGTTGAAGAAGCTAAGCCCGAGGAACCTAAGTGGCCGACAGGCAAAAGGCGACCGAAGGAAGAAGAACCGAAGGAAGAGGTGGTCCTCAAACCAGTCCCAAAACAGAAAGCACCCGAAGAAGAAAAAACAGAAGAAGTAGCATTGAAGCCTGTCAAGAAAGAGAAGGTAGTTGAAGAAGCTAAGCCCGAGGAACCCAAGTGGCCGACAGGCAAAAAGCGACCGAAGGAAGAAGAACCGAAGGAGGAGGTGGTTCTCAAACCAGTTCCAAAACAAAAAGCTCCCGAAGAAGAAAAACCAGAAGAATTACAGCTGAAGCCCGTCAAGAAAGAGAAGGTAGTTGAAGAAGCTAAGCCCGAGGAACCCAAGTGGCCGACAGGCAGAAGGCGACCGAAGGAAGAAGAACCGAAAGAAGAGGTGGTTCTCAAACCAGTTCCAAAGCAGAAAGCTCCCGAAGAAGAAAAACCAGAAGAATTACAACTGAAGCCTGTCAAGAAAGAGAAGGTAGTTGAAGAAGCTAAGCCCGAGGAACCCAAGTGGCCGACAGGCAGAAGGCGACCGAAGGAAGAAGAACCGAAGGAAGAGGTGGTTCTCAAACCAATTCCAAAACAGAAAGCACCCGAAGAAGAAAAACTGGAAGAAGTAGCATTGAAGCCTGTTAAGAAAGAGAAGGTAGTTGAAGAAGCTAAGCCCGAGGAATCCAAGTGGCCGACAGGCAAAAGGCGACCCAAGGAAGAAGAACCGAAGGAAGAGGTGGTTCTCAAACCAGTTCCAAAACAAAAAGCTCCCGAAGAAGAAAAACCAGAAGAATTACAGCTGAAGCCCGTCAAGAAAGAGAAGGTAGTTGAAGAAGCTAAGCCCGAGGAACCCAAGTGGCCGACAGGCAGAAGGCGACCGAAGGAAGAAGAACCGAAGGAAGAGGTGGTTCTCAAACCAGTTCCAAAGCAGAAAGCTCCCGAAAAAGAAAAACCAGAAGAATTACAACTGAAGCCTGTCAAGAAAGAGAAGGTAGTTGAAGAAGCTAAGCCCGAGGAACCTAAGTGGCCAACAGGCAAAAGGCGACCGAAGGAAGAAGAACCGAAGGAAGAGGTGGTTCTCAAACCAGTTCCAAAGCAGAAAGCTCCCGAAGAAGAAAAACCAGAAGAATTACAACTGAAGCCTGTCAAGAAAGAGAAGGTAGTTGAAGAAGCTAAGCCCGAGGAACCTAAGTGGCCAACAGGCAAAAGGCGACCGAAGGAAGAAGAACCGAAGGAAGAGGTGGTTCTCAAACCAGTTCCGAAGCAGAAAGCACCCGAAGAAGATAAACCGAAAGAAGTCACATTAAAGCCTGTCTTAAAAGAGGAGCTGATTGAAGAAGTCATTGTTCAAGAAACTGCTGTACGCACAGATGAACCAACGGAAGAGATTGAGGAAGAAACTACGACTATAGTTAAAACAAAGAAAGTTAAGAAACA
Organism: Spodoptera picta; assembly: GCA_038387885.1. NCBI lineage: Eukaryota > Metazoa > Arthropoda > Insecta > Lepidoptera > Noctuidae > Spodoptera > Spodoptera picta. The sequence goes on from JAZHFQ010000105.1 coordinate 3,166,156, forward strand.
AATCCAAAAGGAGAAAAAGAAAGGTATGAATCTATTCATAGTATTATCATTAGTTTAGCGCCGCCGTTAGATCCGGTTGTTGATATTATTGTAATCATAATTATTATTACTATTTTCTTTTATCTGAAGTCCAGAAACAGATGCATGGTTATCTCCATTACGTGTGCTTAATACGCGATGTATATATATATCAAAAGATTAAAAGATTTATACACAAAATATGTAGAATACATTAGAAATTATAGTATTAATTATTACTACAATCAGTAACTACTGATATTTGTTATTTTATTTATAGAAAATTTTAAATGGAAGGTTTATGTACATACACACAGTTTCTAATGTCTTCTACTATTATTATTCTTAAATAAACCTGTTAGCGGTTTTCGCATTTTTACATGACAAGTTTAATGTTTAAGAGCCAATTTTTCCAACGCCAGATAAATTTTAACTGAGGAAAAAACTGTCAAATGACAATTTTATTCTACAGTTAAGAACTGACTGATGATTAACAGTTAGTCCAAAATAAAATTACACACAAAATATCTTAGGATGAAACTGTAGTCATTGTAACAGTACCTATTAGGTACTAAAGTTGGTACACCTCAAGGTAAAGCCTATCATTCAGTTTAGATGCTAATAACATGATTTATGATCTTTTAACGAAGATAGTTTTGATCAAACTTTTGAAATACGTACTGTGAAAAAATATTAGAGGTATTCATCTATATATTTTTAAATAAATCGTTTACGCAGTGTAATTTTAATTTCTGCTTTTTTGAAATTCTGCAATCAATATTGTATCAATTTCAATTCATATTTCTATGACTAGATGTGCTCTATATTAATTTTAGTGTATTAGTCACTTATTTTGGTAATATATTTGGCATTTGGTACCCATATCATAAGAGTTGCCTATGAACTTACCTATTACGTAATGGCCTGTGTCATTTAAAACAATACTCTGCGCCGTTCAGGTGGGTAACGCATTATTTCGTGTTCTTAATGCGTTCACGAATACAATATTCATCTTTACATGACACTCAGACACAAAACACCAATTTATGGATCACATTAAAAAAAAGCTTCGCTTGGAAATGGATTCCGCGATACGTTGTGCAGCAGGTGCTTACCCAGCCACTGAGTGCCAGTCAAGTTTTCAGTCATATTGTATGATGTCCCTCGTGTCTCACGTTGTATGTGTATCAAATTACGATACTTGTTAATCGTGTTTAGCGCACCTTTTTAATACAAAGTAAACCATGGCAAATGGAAATGGTTCATCACCATGTTTTTACTTACGTTCGCGCATTGGGAAAATTTTTTGGAAACTAAATGTTAGGCAGAAACAAAAGCTTAAGTGTAAGTCAAATATTGATTGCAAAATTCCAAAAATACATATGGATTGAAGTAAAACGAGAGATTAAATAAGAGCTTTTGTGATAACTAATTAAATACAGTAGTTTAATTCGTGTAATTTTATATAGAAGCAAAATTATTAAATTATTCTGTGCTAATACTAATCCTAAAAGTCCCAATCAAAGTATTCCTTTAGACTTTGAACAAAAATCAACTTAAAAATTAACTAGTACAAAATTTTGCAGAGGTCGGACCATTCATAATAGAGCCACTCAAGGCTTTAAATGTATTGGAAAATAGTACATTACAATTGAAAGTTGTGTATGAGCCTGCTGATAGCAAAGTGAAATGGTATCGCAACAATCAACCACTTGAACATAGTGATGACAGTGTAATTCATACTGAAAATGGAACTTCAACATTAAGAGTACCAGATATTGACAAAAAGAGAGTAGGAAAATATGAAGTAATTGTAGAAAAAAATAATGTGATCGTAAAATCGGCAAGTTCAATTAAACTGCTAAAATCTTTAAATGAAGACGAAATCTCACCACCTGTTTTCATTAAACCTATAAGACCACAAAGGGTGAATTTAGGCGAGATAGTGTTACTAGAAGCTGAAGTTATATCAAGTCCAACCGCCTCCTTCCAATGGTTTATAGATACAAGAGAAGTAACAACATATGCTAAACAAAACAAATTAACTAACATATATGTAACAGACAGAGATAATACATCGTGTCTGTGCATTGAAAATATAAGTAAAGATTTCTTAGGAGCTATTACATGTAGAGCAGAAAATTTTGCGGGATCAGTTTCGTGTTCTGCTTCACTGTTAGAACAACCAGATAAAGAAATAAGTGGGGAAGCACCTGTAGTTATCACACCTTTAGAATCTGTTATTGTTATGGATGGTGAGCCAATTAAACTTTCTTGTAAAATCAGTGGTCAACCATGGCCTCAAATAGATTGGTATCACAATGATGAACCTGTTCAAAGAGCTAGAGACATAACAGTTGCGAGACAAGAATCAGGCCTATGTGAATTATGCATTAAAGAAGCTTTCCCAGAAATGTCAGGGTTATACCGTTGTATAGCTACGAATGACTTTGGAAGTTGTAACTGCGAATGTACTGTACACATTGAAGGTAGTCACGAAATTCTACTTTCATCATTGCATGGATAATATTCTGCATGTATTTTTAAATATGTAATGTATGATTTTTATCACAAAATTCACGAAGCACCTAATAACAACATAGCACATAGTTGCCATGCATCTGTAGAACAAATTTTCGTTTTGATTTTATTGAACACTGATTACACTGAAGCATCTAGAACGAGCTTTTAAACCTCAGAACTAAAGCAACTTTATTGAAATGGGTACCTGTTTTCAAAAAACATTAAAAAATAATTATCGTAACCATATCTATACCTAGTTTTGATTAAAATAGTGAAGAAACCCACACTTCTGCCATTAGTTTACTGAGTACACCTTAAAATTAACCGTAGTGAGTTTATTTTTCATTAATTTTGCGTCTTTAAGACATTGTGATGTTTATGTAATAAGGTTAAAAGGATGGGTTCATGCGCTTGTGTAACGAAAGCTTGATTGATGTTAATTATTGTTGTGAGTGTACTTCTATTTTGAATTATTTCTATTTATCTAAATCAGAGTTTAAATAATTTACTGAAAAGCAATGAAAAATATTTTAACATATTAACGGCCAAACACACGAGTAATGCACAAGAATTATGCACTTGAGTATTTTAAACTGATATTCCACTTATATTTTAACAAAACGTTTTATTTCTTTTTCTAGCATATGAGTATGTGCCAAGTGCATCCGAAGAAGACATACTGAGTGATGAGGTAATAAAAGCTTCTTAAAAACAATTGTATTTTATTGTTTTTAAGAGGCCACAGAACTTTAACTGTATCTTATTTTACAGAAAACAAGCGACATAGAAGAGTTTGCTCCACGTATAGTAAAGGCATTACCCACAGTGATTACAACTACCGAAGGTGAACTAACCAGGTTAATATTTTGTTACTTACTTATTTCTACGAAGACAAAATTGTCCTAAACATTAGCCTATACTAGCCCAAATGTTTTACGTTTTAGGCTTGAAGCGAGGGCTATTGGTATCCCCAAGCCTCAAGTAAGGTGGCTTAAACAAGGTGTAGAGATACTCCAGTCTCAGGAATATCAAATAGAGGAAATGGAAGATGGTACCTCAATATTAATTATACCAGAAGTTTACCAAGATGACACTGGAGAGATAGTATTTGAAGCCTTTAATCCACTAGGTGTTACGTCCACAATTGCAGCACTTTCGGTTGAAAGTAAGTAGCAATTACCATTGAGAATTTTAAATATAAAATTTCATTGATTTAAAAAAAATTTCATTGACTTAAAACATGGTTATCTTGGCGTTTTATCTAATTCAAATTATATGCTTACAGCTGCAGCAGGTCGCGATAGCTTCGTTATTAACTGTTTAAATTAAATATTACATACTATTCCTATTCCATGAATTCCCTTCCTACAGAGCCCATACTTACTGTATTTACACTATTACAAAATAAAGTTTATATAAATGCATTTTTACACATTGTATTCCATATATACAAAAATGTGTTAAAACTATGATCTGAAATCGAAAATTTTTCTTTTTGTATCTCTTATAATATTTTAATTTCTTTCAAAAGAGATCGGCAATTCTTGGCTTCAATGACCAAATATTTAATACTTGGTTTAGAAGGATTAAACATTATTTCAGTGAGTAGTCAGTAAATCTCAATATCATTGTTCCCACTTTTTATTAGATTGGGAGTTTAAGTGATTTTAATAATGAGATTATGCCACCTTTCAGAATGTTGAATTCATACTCGTTAGCTCTATTAGGGATCACGGATTCTAATGAAAGTTTACGAATTTAAGTTAGCTGTAAACATTTTCTTCATTGTTTTGTTCCTAAAATATTAATGAGACATACTGATTACTGACCGAAGTAATTTACACATCCCAGGTATCGGAAAAATAAATTAATTACAAAGGTAAATACTTTATAGGTTAAGGTAAATATTAGTCTTTGAAAAAGTGATTCATTTTTGTTCATTTAGCCCAAAACCATGAAATTTTACCGATATTCTTTAAATCATAACAATTGGTGATTCAATTTTTAAACGACTTTAAAAAGGAGGTTATTCTTCATAATTATTGATTTAAAGCCCGTTGCACAATGTGAGTTACAACATTTTTAAATATCTTTTTTTATCCAAAGGTATAATTGGAACGAAGGAATATCGAAAACCAGAATGGGTAACACACATGGAAGAACTACAGGCAGCACTGAAAGGTAAAATCTTCAAATATTCGTATTAAAATACCTATCATCCCACCAACAAACCACCAACCATCCACCACTTTGGACCCTATTAAAAAGTTCAATCCATTTAATAAATTCATTACACACTGCTAAAATCATAACTTTATGTATATGAGAGTATTTCATGATTTGTCCATGATCATTTTCCGGTGGTATATTATTGATATTTCTGGTATATTTTGTAGCAACACAATCGGTTCCTACCTTCGTGAAAGAAATTCTGGGCGAACGGGTTGATGAAGAAGAAACTGTTACTTTTGAAGCTGTATACAGTGGAAATCCTACACCAGGTATATATTTGTATAATCTGAATCTTGGTTGGCCTTATGAAAGTAAGAATAAAGCTCCATTGAATACAGAAGATAGTGCAATACTTACACTAAAAATTGTTATATTAACAGACTGAAGTTGTTTTCTACTGAAACTAGCCGTTTGATGTACAATGTAGGTTCGGATAAATATAGGTACAAAATTTATATAACATGTGATTTGTTTTCAGAAATAATTTGGTACAAAGACGACAAAGTCATTAGAACTGATGAACTTTATATTATTGAAAACAAAGATAACCGGACGACTTGTACAGTTAAAAAGTGCATAAAAGCGTCAGAAGGAACATACATGTGTAAAGCAGTAAGTGATATTGGTATGGCTATCACTAAAGCTAAGTTGCAAGTATATGATAGTGCAGATAAGTTAAGAAAAGCAAAACATCTGAAACAAAAGGATAAAAAAGAAAAAGTGGTTAAACGAGACGAAAAAGTAGTAATTGAAGAAGTTTCTGAAACGGTTCAAGAAGAACCTATTGAAAAACCAAAACCAATTAAGAAAACTGATAAACAGAAAGCAAAAACTGTAATCAGTGAGGCTGAGTATGTCGAAACTGTGGATGTCGCAACTTATAAAAAAGTTGACAAAAAGGAAAAAATAGAACCTACTAAAGAGAAAGCTGAACCAGTCGTTACTCCACAGGAGTATTTGATATCAACACACCCTGAAAAGGAAGAAATGGTACAACCATTTGAAGAATCGTTTGAAACTGAAAAAGTTATAATTAAAATGGTAGAGGGTGATTCAGGTGTGGTTGCAGAGATAAATGAATTATTAGAAGTAATTAATGCTAAGGAGTTTGGCCCTGGAGAATCGCCATTAAGAGAATTGGCAAAAATTGGTTTCATGATGAGAAAGGGTCTCACTACGGAACAAATTGAAAGCTTATATGATTCGCAATATTTCCCAGCCTTAAGAGTTCCACAATCTCAATCAGCTTTAGTACGTTTAGTAGAAAGACAAGGGCATGGAGCACTTATCACTGAAGTACTTACGGAAGAAACTACACAAGACGAAGATGTTATAGCGGCAAAGGTTGGCTTCCGTGCTTTCTTGAAAATGGTTGAGTTAAAACATTCCTCGGTTGAAGAAGTCATTGCGCATTTCTATCCTGAAGACTTTAAACCACGTTCCTGGGAACAAAAAGAAGCACATGAGGTATGTTAATTAATATATTGCAATATTGTTTGTGAAAATTGTGCACTATTTGTGACGTGAAAATCATTCTATTCTGTCTTGCCTACCATCGCAACTGATTTTCTTTCAAAAATGCGTATTATCCAACTAATATTGTAAATGCGAAAGTGTGTGTTTAATTGTTTTCCCGTCTTCCACGGCAATTTTGATTCCCATAAATCACTAAAAAAAATATTTAGCTGTCGACATAGTATTTGCTTTTTATACAAAGATAGGCAAACTGATTTTTGTTTACCTTACTTTCTGTTTACTTTTAGGTTATCATGGCTTGTAAATTGTATCTCTTATTTTGTAATTAAATACGTAACGATACCCCATGGGACATACGTATTTTCTTAAAATAATAACCTTGCTAAATTATAACTAGTCTCTACCAAATTTTATTTAGTATAGAGGTAGAGTGACTAGACAGCACATAAAAGTATATTTCATTCCATGATGAATTTCAGGTCGTTGTGGAGTCATCGGCTGAACAGGTAGCGGAAGTACATACGACGACAGTAATAAAAGGTAATATTATAAATAAATCCATTGTTCATAACAGTTACATCGGTTAATACGGATTTCCACTACCATTATATATTATTGGACCCTAGTTTATTTTATAGCCGAATAACAAATAATAGTATAGTCGAAGCGTTTTGCACTACTAATCAAAAATTTCCTTATTTTAGATACCTCCGAAATTCAAGAAGAAGTCGTTCAAGGTAGGTTACAAATATTACTTTTAAAATATGCGCTTTGAATGGATTCTATGCACGAAAAGTAATGAATGCTTATTTAGTTTAGATTATTAATAAACTATGTTACAAACAGAACAGCTTTGATATAAGAAGCTCAATATTTGCTGCTTTCTTACTATCGAAATAACATTGAAGAGAATAACATCATTGGCTATTGTTATTTTTTCTCAAGAGCCTGACTTTAGTAATTTCAAGGGCAACATGTGGGAAACCAGTTAGTATTTGTATGTGTTTTTAATGTTATTTATCATTTTAGTCATGTCTCGCGGCTCAGCCCTCTCTGTTACTCAGTGTTGCCGATAAATTATTGATTATTATTTATATAATTATTGCGCATTTTGGTATTACTTTTTCTTCATTCATCTTCGAATAGGATAAATCCTATTCAATAATAGAAATCCTTGTGAACGAGAAGTTTGTATTAAAATGAATCAAAGAAATGTATCATAATCAAAACCTCCAATTATTTTAAAGTATTTAAACTTTTTGGCAATAAAGATAATATTATATTAATGGATTATTGGGTAGTTATTCACTCCCACTTTAATATTTAAATAGGGTATATTTGATTTTGCATTACCTAACACAAGTTCAACAAATTCCCTTTAAAAGTTTTACTGCGTCTTATAAAAATATTTGATACAATATATTATTTAAACTTAGTAACATACATACATGTGTTTACCAATACGTCCGGCTTTTCGCTTAATGAAGCTTAATTGTGTGTAATTTTATTTCATGCAGCATTTATTTACTTCGTATGGCTTCAAGAATGTGCTTCGGTTTGAATAATATTATTTAAATAAACTGACGTGTGAGTCAAGATACAGTCAAAGTAAGTAATATTAACGTTTTGCTCATGTACATATTAAAATTACATATTAGTAGTGTCACTCAGTATCCTCACAATGTATCTACAAAATACTCATTCGATTTAGACACATTTGAAATAATAACATACTTATTTACTGATTCCAATAAGTGTACTATTTATATTATGATTCACTTCAAACACTCTACTATAATTTCACAGATATCAAAGAAAGAGAACAAGTCAAACGCAAAAAACACACTAAACAGAAAAAAATTATTGATGAACACCAGTCGGAAGAAGTAGCAGTGGAGGAGCAAATTACCTTGAAACCAATGCATCCAAAAGAAAAGCAAGAACATTATGATGAAGATAAAACTGATATTCTTGAAAGTGATGAGATTCCATACGTTTCTGCAATTGCTACAGATATTTCCGAAAGTAAAGTTGAAATAGTGCCTTCTAGTCAGGTGACACATATTCTTACTGATAAGATTGTTCCTGATATAAAAGCGAACTTAAAATTAGATACCAATTACTCTTTGATTGCTGACGAACATGAAATACACGAGAAAGAAACACAGTTACAGATTAAAGATAATGTAAAATTAAGTATAAAACCGTCATTAAACGAGATTGAACCTTTAGTAGTGACACAAATCGAAACAAGCGGTTCTGTCGATGACTATCAGACAAGTAAAGGTACTGTTGGAAATATTGCAAGCAAAAGCGTTGTACCGGCAGAATCATTTGTTACAACAGAAACTCTCGCTAGTATGACAACATCAGACATTAAAAATGAAGGAAAACTTCCAGAAACGGCAAAAACTACTGTGTTACTCAAAGATGCAATTAATATTACGGAAGAAATGGTATCTTTGAAAGAAACTCCTCTACATGAGTTACCAACAAAGAAATCAAATGCAACAGTTGCATTTTCGCCTTTGGTAGGCCTAAACGTTCTAGAAATTACTGAACAAATAAAAGAAAGTAATGTGGAAACTATGAACATTGAAAAAGCAGCAACGTCTAAACTAAATTTCAATTTATTAGAATCATTACAAATTGGTGAAGTATTTGTTGAAGATAAATCAGGAAAATATTATCCTGAATTGATAGTTCCCACTGAAATGGCAAGAAAAGATGTACTTGTCTCAAATCAAGTTGTAACAGAAGTTCACAATGTACAAGAGCGTGAAGGGCTTTTATCGGCACTTAAATTACCACCAGCGCAAGAGGCAAACGTAGATATTGCATCCAAAGATAGTTTAGTGGTATCTGTCGAAGAACTACATGAAAAAGAAGGAGAATTTCCTATAAAAGAAATGCCAGCCCTAGTTTCTGTCAATAATGATATAATGTTACTTTCTAGCCTACACAACACAGTCACCACTTCACATATCAAAGAATCCGAATTTATCCCTGACGCTATGAGCCTTAAAAAAGCCACTATTGCTGTAAATGAACTACAACATAAATTTAATTTAGAAACAAATGTACATGATTCAGAGACACTTTTAGAAGAAACACGACCAAATCTTGGTTCACATGCTGATATTGCGATAACAACTTTAGATAAAAATATCGTGGATGAAGTAAATGTTCATGAAAGTGAAAAAGATCTCATTTTGAAGGATGAAAAAGTAACAGCCAAAGCAGATTTAGATTTCAAAGCCTTTGAACCTTTGATTACATCTGAAACATTAGAAATGACTTTTACCGATGACATAAAAACGTATGAAAATCCAATAAAAGATTCTGCGACTGAATCTTTGATAACATCCAACGCCAAAATTGTATCATATCCTCTTATACACGATAAAGAATCCACAGAAGAATATACATCGAAAAAACCCGAAGCTGTAGTATCATCGCTCGTACCCAGTATACCAATAACCGTTTCCGAAATAGAATCCTCGGAATGTGAAAATAAATTGACTTTAAATAAGATTCCAGATACGGTTAATGCCCAAACAGCATCTAGTCATCCTTTAAAAACTCCAATTTCTCAAGAAATATATACAGCTGATCAAATCAACTTCTTAGCCAAACAACCAAATCTAACTGAAACAGCGTCAGAGTTACGGGATTTGCAAAAAGAAATAACCGTTCTTCAAACAAACGTAGAGGACCAAATTCAACAATTGCAAGAAAATAAAATTGCCGAAAGTGAAGCTCAAGCTGTATATATAGAGAAAGAAAGTTTGAATGTTACAGAAGTAATAACTAGCTTACGCGAACAAGGTTTGGAAAAAGATGAATTAAAGCCAAATATTTTCGCCAAGGTAGAAATTGATTCGGATCGCAAAATTGCGCTAGTTTCAGAAGTAAACTCCCGTGATACACTTTCGGATCTTGCGCCGATGATTCCCAACCACGACGAAGCACATGTATCGTCTAGTCATTTAATATCTGTACAAATATCTCAAAATGAACCCTTAGATAGTCAATCCGTCATGCAAAATGATAATAAACCTGATTTTAAGTCCCTTAAACCTGAAATAATTTCATCAGAAGAGATTCTTAACATCACAGAAACAGTGCATCATGAAAAAGAAAGTGACTACAATAAGGATTCTAAGCCACAAACATTTAAAGCATCGACCGATATTGTTGGCAGGCCAGTTGCTGTATTGTCAGAGGTTACAGTGGATTCATCTGTAGGTTTCACTGATGTAGCTGCTAAAGATTCCTTGAAAACAGCTAATGTGCAAAATATTACGTATAATGAATTGATTGTTAATACAACTGATTATAATGAAAAAGAAGATGAATTAGATGCTACTCTCAAAGTTAATACATTCTTAGCATCATTAAATATTGACTCAAACCAAGCTATCTTAATCGAAGAAAACAGAACAGAAATGGTACCCGAGGCATTGGAAGAAAAAAGTAATTTATTGCACGCTACAGCCAAACAAGAAGCAACTGTAATAGAAGCTGTATCACAACAAGAAGTTATGGTTCACTTATCAGAAGAACAATTTATCAAGAAAGATGCTGATAAATTAACACTACCGAGTATATCTTTAACAACCTTGCAAGCTCCTCTATATGATGAAAGAATAGCTATAGAACAAGAAAATACATTACCTACTAGTAAAACACCTGACGATCAACTAGCAGAGTTATCTATAATTTGTCAACAAAGTTTACAAACTTCAGAAGTTGTTTCTCATTCTGACAATGTTGAGAATAAAAACAGCTTAATAATGGATTACAAAACGATATCACCAAAAATTGACGATGTATATACTAAAACCGCTTTTACTGAAGAAGTTATCACCGGCGAGGTACTTGAAGAGTTCAATAATGAGAAAATAGTATTACAAAACTCAAACATAACTCCTATATTTAAAAATACCTTTCAACAAATGGAAATAGTATTAGGCGAAAGCGAAACGTTAATAAATGAACAACCAGTTACAGCATCATCTATAAGTGGTGACTTTACAGAAACTGAAGCTTTAATAACCAGCTACACGGAAACAATAGACAAAGAAAAAGCTTTAGATGCTGAAGCATTACAGTCAAAACGAGATGCTTTAGTTGGTTTTGTTCCTTATAGCAGCTCAATTAATACCGAGGTAATAGCTTCAAGTACCGTCGAAAATATCAAAGATATTTCCTTCAAAACTTCCAAAGCTTTGCTAACGCAGGATGAACTACAAAAGAGACATTTAGAGAGAACTGAAATATTGACTGCGGAAAAAGAAACAACTTTCACAGAGTCCAAAGCAGATAAATATAAGGCCACAGAAAATATTATTGAAGCAACAGCTAAAGAAGTAACTGAAATTGTCACTACAGAAAAAGAAAATCAATTCAATCAGTCATCAGAGCCTTTCAGTACAAGTGCTCTTTTCTCAGTAATTGAAAAACAATCTATTCTAAGTACTGAAGTAATAGTGAATCAAGATACTGAAGATCTTCTTACACCTAAAACTACAAAACCATGTGCAGCAGCTACTCATGGCCTACAAGTAGCTATTGAAAAAAGTCAACCATATGTATGTGAATCAGAGGACATTTATGAAAATGCAATGCCGACTATTCGAAAACCAACTGGTATTATTGATGAACAAAAGTCAATCGATATTACAGAAACAATTGTTACAGAAGCCGAAACGAAATTGGAAACCAAGACACCAATTAAAGGTGAAACAGTTGCTTTAAGTGTTCAAAGTACAAATTACGTTAACGTTACTCAAATCACATCATCTGATAAAGAAGAAGTTTTCCTACCAAAAGAGCTCCCAGACACTAAATCAATAACTCCCATGCTAGATGTGCCAATGCACACAGGTGTAGATGTAAATGAGACAACTGTAAATGAAAAAGAAGAGTCGTTAGAATCGCAGAGTGAAATTAAATATTCTCAAGTCGGTATAAACGTAGAACCAACCGATTGTTTAAATGTATCAGAAAATGTATTTGCTGAAAAAGAAGACATTTTAAAACAAACTACAGTGCCAAAAGCGGTTACTAATAATGTAAGCGTAACTACACATAAGCATGTAAATATAGAAGTAGCACAGGTAACGGAAGTAGAAGAAAATATAAATTTGTTTGATAGTAAAAAAGAAGAAATTGGTAATGTTAGTGTAGAATCAGTTAGACCGTTGTTCGTTCAAGAAACAAAATACGAAGAAAGACCAACAGAAATCAATGCTATGGAAAAATTAAAGGGACACATTCCTTCTGTTAAATTAGAAGAAGGTCAGCATCTTACTATTACGGAAGTAGAAATTACAGAGAAGGAACAACTGATAGATAATAAAGAAATAACTTCAGTTAAGCAGGTTGAAGAAAGTTTTGTCGCTAATTTACCAATTCAAATTGAAGAAATCACTATAAAGGAATCAGAAACCACTTTGCCCAGTGAGACTACTCCACAAAAAGAAGTGTCAGGAATTTCTATCGAACCAAAACAACATATTACTGTAATAAGTACTGTAGGAGAAGAGAAAGAGCACGACATGAAGATTGAAAATGTTCCAATTTTAGGTAAACACCAAGTGGATATTAAATCCATTGATCATATTACTACAACGGAAACTGTACCGATCGAAGAATACGAAATTTTACAAGATGAAACTACCAAAGACGAAAAAGCTTTGCCAAAGCAAGCACCTTTAAGTGAATTGATTAACCTTCAACTACAGCCTATTGAAACTTTAAAGAATATTGATGTTAATTTCAAACCCACTGAAGGTGAAATTCGATATGAACTTGAACTACATAAAAGTTACTCTACTACTGAGAATTTAATTCATGAAGTTTCTAATGAGATATCAAGTCGCGATGACACATATAAAAAAGCCGACAAGACGATTAATGAAATGAAATCAGTTCAGCACTTGGAAATCATAACAGGAGAAAAGCCGGAATCTTTTGAAACTCTAGATGAACATAAAACAGAAAAGGCTGCAGAAAGCCATGTAGCACTGCAAGAAATATCAAAAATGCAACCCGATATTATTGAAAAAGTTGGAGAGTTACCTTTCTTTACCAAACCTGAAACCAATACAGCGTCTTTTGATGTTGAAACTTACAAGTCTTGTGTTGTAAGTGAAAATGTGACACACGAAACACCGTCCAACCTAATAGTTACGATTGAATCAATAAAAGAAATAACAGAACAGTTCCTGGAAATGAAACCAGTAGAACAAATAGAAGTAATAACAGGTGAAAATACTTCTTCTTTAAAATCAGAAGATCAGAAAGAAACAAACATTCTTGGAAAGCATATTGAAATGATACCTATAAATCAAAGTTCCGTAGTCGTTCATGAGAGAGAAATTAACTCCAACTTTGAACAATTACTGCCTTTAGAAAAAGCGTCGATATCTTTGAGCACCAAAGAAAGTATATCGGTTGATGAGGTAACACAAGAAGATTCACCAGACTCTTTCAAATCAGATCAAATAAAACCTGTAAAAGCTGAAAAATCTGTAACTTTATTAACACACGTACAGTGCACTGAAAACGTTGCAGAAACTCAAGTAAAAGAATTGGTAACACCAAAAACACAGACTGAAACCACCAAAATCACACCCACAACTGTAACGCCGCTAATAATTACAGACAGTGAAAGTTTTCAACATGAAACAGAGTTACACATACCTGAAACCAAAAAGCAAAAAATAAGTAAAAGCTTCACAGTGGCCAATGAAATCGAGGTTTCAACTGAATTTATCGATGAACAAGCTTTACCATACATCGAAAAGGAGCCATTGTTTTTGGAGAGTAAAACAACCACCACTGAAGAAGACCGTCATGACATTTTGATTACAGAACAGGATTCTCAAATTCATGGTAAGTTTAACATTCAATTAGTATAAATTACATAATGATACGAAACTAAAACGGTCCAACCTTAATTTATATTTATGAAAATGAATCCAAATTTTGCCAGAAGTCATTATTATACGTGGACGAAGTCGCGGGGAACAGCTAGTATTAGATAAATTCATTATTAATTGTTTATAGAGTATATTGATATCTATATCCGTTTCTTTGAGACCTTTGTCTAATTACTCATCAGTACCTACTATTAAAGAAAACGTTGACCACTATGACATTCTCCAGTGTCGTAGATGCATTTACAAACCTATAATTTAATATAACACCCAGACCCGGACCAACAATTTGTAGATACCACAAAGAATTCTTGCACCTTGCGGGAATCGAATCCACCCACAGCCGCTGCATTAAGTGCAGTCGTGTATAATAAAACTCATCGTATCTCTTAAATCGTTATGAAGTCAATCAGCATTGTGACCTCCTCTATTATACCTCTACAAACCTCACACATTATGTAGGATTCCTAAAAGGAAAAATAAATAAATGTTATTTTGAACAAGTCCAATCGTGTCCACCCCTTCAACAAAATGTTTGGTGCATCGTGTGCCAAATTAAAATGGTCGCCTGAAGGTCATCTGCTAGCCCTTTAGACCCCTTGATACCCCTCATGCATTGTGGATTTTTTATCGACTTATTATTGTTTTACAAAAATAACACCTTTTACAAGAATCAATTTTGCCCCACTTCCTATAACAAAGAGACATGTCAGTGACAAGAAAAGATAAAAATGTAATAAAAACAAGACATACTCCATAACTTTATTTTTTACACCTTCATATGAAACATCTTCGTTCGTATGAATACTTATGGACTGATTTAAAAAATCTTTTTTTATTTGAAGTAGTACCGCCATGGTAGTCCCACTGCCTTTAACTAAGGTCTCCGGTGTTCAGGATCCAGGTATGGAAGTAAAAACTCGAAAATTAACATTGTCTATTGTTGGTTAGAAAGCCCGTCAGACACGATTACCTCGTCTAGTTGAAGGATCTTTCTTTTGTAAGGGAATTGTAAGATTTAAGGTATGCAAGAAAGAGATAGAAGATAGATTTAGCCGTACAAGAGTGAGAAAACCAATTTTACCTCTTTCTAAAATAACAGCTAACAGGTGACCCCATCAGTCGATCATTGGCACACGATGCACAAAACACCCTGTATATGAGACATCCAATTTAATACATTATTATTTTCATTGATTGTAGTTGATATTCTCATTTTTCGGTAGATTACAAGAGCAATTTCGAAATAAAATGTGTCAGATATAATACCTCTATATATAAGTTTTCCAAAAATTTTTAGATAGCCAGTCTGAAATTGTTCTTGGTGAAAGACATAAGAACCCTATTAGATGTGAGACCCATAAGAATATCTGATGAACATTTGGTGTTAGAATATGTCCACCCGAGATTTCAAAAAGTGGGATATATATTCATACATACATATATATATAACAACACGCATGCCACCCATGGGGTAGGCACAGACTATGGAACGCTATTTGCTACGATTTTTATATACCTCTTATGAGGTTTACATTATGATTCTGATCGAGCATGGGCAAATAAATTCGAAATAGGACAGATAAAAATACATTACACATCAGAGGAGGATAGATAAGGACCAAGTTGTAACAATTTTATACTAATTTTATTATTTGTTTGCCACGCGTGTCGTATATACATACTTATACAATTTATAATGCGACATGTGGCATTGCCACTCGTTGGCCGAGTGGTCACAAGTGCGACTGCCGGGCAAAGGGTCTCGGGTTCGATTCCCGGGTCGGGCAAAGTATTACTAGTTTTTAAAAATCTCAGTAGTAGCATGTTGTCTGGAAATGTGCCCGGTATGTGGCAATAGGCTCACCCCCTATTACATGGAACTCATAACATAAATAGTGAAAAGTGAGTTTACATTGTACAGTGACATTAAGTGCCGGAATGCGCACCTCTGCCTACCCCTTCGAGGATAAAAAGGCTTGATGTTATACATATGTTATGCCATTGCCATTCATAGCTACATAGGTAATATCTTGCAAGGTACCTATAGCAGTTTTGTAATATATGATACATAAGTTGCGCAATATAAGTAAGAATAGTCGATATATAAGTAAGTAGTAGTCGATAAAGAAAGTTAAAAAGCATTAATTTATCATAATATGAACTGTCCATACTTATCAAACGTATTAAGATAGTAAAAAGTTCGCTAGTGCAGTATACTAATACTAAAACTAAAATTAAAATCTATACGGTATTAACGTACACAAAACATTACAATTCAGAAAACTGAAAACTGAAAAAAAATATCAAAAACAATGCATTTAGCACATTACTTGTAATATGAATATTCCACAAGTTGACTAAGTATGATAAAAGTTTTAATGATCATGTAAAATATATGATAATTTTCAGAGGTGACACAATCTTCAGCAAAATCATCGGACGTTGAAGAAAGTGAAGAAATCATAACGAAGTTCGTGCAAGCCCCAGGTCAGTATGAACCAATACAAATAAAAACAAAGCGAACAATTTTGAGAAAAAAGAAAAGAACGAAGCAAAGTGATTCTGAACAGGGCGACATTGTAATTGAAGAAACTTTAGAGGACGACGACGCAAAGACACCAAAAGTAGATTTAAGTCATGACTTAAATATTGTAGAATACGATGGAGATGAGATAAGTGAGACGGACATTACTGAAAAAAGCACAATAGAAATGCCCGATGAATTTTTGCCAATACCTAAAATGCCAGCACAGGTTGAAATTGAAGAATTACTAGAAGAAAAGTCACCTATAATCGTCGAACAAATCAATGAGACTGAAATCGAGGTACCTGCAATGAGTCGAAAATTACAGAAAAAACACATGAGAAAAGTAATAAGCAACGAGGCTCAGACACTACAAGAAACAGTAGAACTCCCAGAAGAAACGATTGTTGAGGAACACACTGCACCGGACGGTAAGACCAAACAAAAGAAAATTACTAAACGTATAATCAAAAAGAAGGTAGGTCCTAAAGTTGAAACCACAGAAATCACCACAGAACAAACAGATGACTCACAACCCATTGTAACCGTACACAAAACTGAGGAAATTATCGACGAAACCACCAAACCTCTTGAAGACTTACACAAACCTGACAAAGCTGAACCAGTTGAGGAACAACCCGAGACTGTTCACATTACACAAGTGCGCACTGACACTGGAGATATCAAAAGAATCAAAACAACCAAACGCATCATTAAAAAACATAAAGGAGCCAAACAAGAAGTAACTGAAATCACGACCGTCGAAACAGATGATGAAGCCCCGATAACGACACTTACAGTTACAGAGGAAAATACTACAGAAGAAACGAAACCCGCCGAAATCGTTGAACTGCCTGAAGAAACAACTTTCGAGGAATCGACTACACCTGACGGTAAGCACAAACAAAAGAAAATTACTAAACGCGTAATCAAAAAGAAAGTAGGTCCGAAACTCGAAACAACAGAAATCACAACAGAACAGACAGATGACTCACAACCCATTATCACTGTACACAAAACAGAAGAAATCGCTGACGAAAACACAACACCTCTTGAAGACTTACACAAACCTGAAAGAGCCGAACCAGTTGAGGAACAACCCGAGACTGTTCAGGTTACACAAGTACGTACAGAAAATGGAGACATTAAAAAAGTTAAAACCACCAAACGTGTCATCAAAAAGCAGAAGGGACCGAAACAAGAAGTTACTGAAATCACAACCGTCGAACAAGACGACGAAGCTCCGATAACCACAGTCACAGTAACCGAAGAGAAGACTCCAGAAGAATCGGAGCCCGTCGAAGTCGTGGAATTGCCTGAAGAAACGACTGTTGAGGAATCCACTACACATGACGGAAAGCCAAAACAAAAGAAGATTACCAAACGCGTCATCAAAAAGAAAGTAGGTCCGAAACTCGAAACGACAGAAATCACCACAGAACAAGCAGATGAATCACATCCAGTTATAACCGTGCACAAAACCGAGGAAATTATTGACGAAACCACCAAACCTCTTGAAGACTTATACAAACCTGACAAAGCCGAACCATTCGAGGAACAACCCGAGACTGTTCAGGTTACACAAGTACGCACTGAAAATGGAGACATCAAAAAAGTCAAAACCACCAAACGCGTCATTAAAAAACAAAAGGGAGCCAAGCAAGAAGTCACTGAAATTACAACTGTCGAAAAAGATGACGAAGCTCCGATAACGACTGTCACAATAACCGAGGAAAAGACTCCAGAAGAAACGGAGCCCGTCGAAGTCGTCGAACTGCCTGAAGAAACGACTGTCGAGGAATCCACTGCCCCTGACGGTAAGCCCAAACAAAAGAAAATTACTAAACGGGTCATTAAAAAGAAGGTAGGGCCGAAACTAGAAACCACAGAAATCATTACAGAACAGACAGATGACTCACAACCCATTGTCACTGTACACAAAACAGAGGAAATCGCTGACGAAACCACCACACCTCTTCAAGACTTACACAAACCTGACAGAGCCGAACCAGTCGAGGAACAACCCGAGACTGTTCAACTTACACAAGTACGCACTGACACCGGAGACATCAAAAAAGTCAAAACCACCAAACGCGTCATTAAAAAACAGAAAGGAGCCAAGCAAGAAGTCACTGAAATCACAACCATCCAGAAAGATGATGAAGCTCCGATAACGACGGTCACAATAACCGAACAAGAGACACAAGAAGAAACGAAGCCCGTTGAAATATTTGAATTGCCTGAAGAAACAACTGTCGAGGAATCTACTATGCCTGATGGTAAGCCTAAACAAAAGAAAATCACTAAACGCATCATCAAAAAGAAGGTCAGTCCTAAAATTGAAACTACAGAGATTACCACAGAACAAACAGATGACTCACAACCCATTGTAACCGTACACAAAGACGAGGAAATTATCAACGAAACCGCCACACCCTTTGAAGATTTACACAAACCCGACAAAGCTGAACCAGTCGAGGAACAACCCGAGACTGTTCAGGTTACACAAATACGCACTGACACCGGTGACATCAAAAACGTCAAAACAACCAAACGTATCATTAAAAAACAAAAGAGACCTAAGCAAGAAGTCACTGAAATTACAACCGTTGAACAGGACGACGAAGTTCGGATAACAACGGTTACAGTAACCGAAGAAAAGACTCCAGAAGAAACGGAGCCCGTCGAAGTCGTGGAACTGCCCGAGGAAACGACTATCGAGGAATCGACTGCTCTTGACGGTAAGCCCAAACAAAAGAAAATTACTAAACGCGTCATCAAAAAGAAGGTAGGTCCGAAACTCGAAACCACAGAAATCACAACAGAACAGACAGATGACTCACAGCCCATTATCACTGTACACAAAACAGAAGAATTCACTGACGACACCACAACACCTCTTGAAGACTTAAACAAACCTGATAGAGCCGAACCAGTTGAGGAACAACCCGAGACTGTTCAGGTAACACAGATATGCACTGAAACTGGAGATATTAAAAAAGTCATAACTACCAAACGTGTCATCAAAAAACAGAAGGGACCTAAGCAAGAAGTCACTGAAGTAACAACCGTAGAGAAAGATGATGAAGCCCCGATGACGACGGTCACAGTAACAGAGGAAAAAACCCCAGACGAGACGGAAGAAACGAAGCCCGTCGAAATCGTGGAAATGCCTGAAGAAACGAGTGTCGAGGAATCCACTTCTCCTGATGGTAAGCTCAAACAAAAGAAAATTACTAAACGAGTCATCAAAAAGAAGGTAGGGCCGAAACTCGAAACCACAGAAATCACCACAGAACCGACAGATGACTCACAACCCATTATCACTGTACACAAAACAGAAGAATTCACTGACGACACCACAACACCTCTTGAAGACTTAAACAAACCTGATAGAGCCGAACCAGTTGAGGAACAACCCGAGACTGTTCAGGTAACACAAGTACGCACTGACACCGGCGACATCAAAAAAGTCAAAACCACAAAACGTGTCATCAAAAAGCAGAAGGGACCTAAGCAAGAAATCACTGAAATCACAACCGTCGAACAAGACGACGAAGCTCCGATAACCACGGTCACAGTAATTGAGGAAAAGACTCCAGAAGAAAACAAGCCCGTCGAAGTCGTGGAACTGCCTGAAGAAACGACTGTCGAGGAATCCACTGCTCCTGACGGTAAGCCCAAACAAAAGAAAATCACTAAACGCATCATCAAAAAGAAGGTAGGACCGAAACTCGAAACAACAGAAATCACAACTGAACAGACAGACGACTCACAACCCATTATCACCGTACACAAAACAGAGGAATTCACTGACGAAACCACTACACCTCTTGAAGACTTACACAAACCTGACAGAGCCGAACCAGTCGAGGAACAACCCGAAACTGTTCAGGTTACACAAGTACGCACTGAAACTGGAGACATCGAAACAGTCAAAACCACCAAGCGCGTCATTAAAAAACAGAAAGGAGCCAAACAAGAAGTCACTGAAATCACAACCGTCCAGAAAGATGCTGAAGCCCCGATAACGACGGTTACAGTAACCGAGGAAAAGACTCCAGAAGAAACGGAGCTCGTCGAAGTCGCGGAAATGCCTGAAGAAACGAGTGTCGAGGAATCCACTGCTCCTGATGGTAAGCTCAAACAAAAGAAAATTACTAAACGAGTCATCAAAAAGAAGGTAGGACCGAAACTCGAAACCACAGAAATCACCACAGAACAGACAGATGACTCACAACCCATTATCACTGTACACAAAACAGAAGAATTCACCGACGACACCACAACACCTCTTGAAGACTTAAACAAACCTGATAGAGCCGAACCAGTTGAGGAACAACCCGAGACTGTTCAGGTAACACAAGTACGCACTGACACCGGCGACATCAAAAAAGTCAAAACCACAAAACGTGTCATCAAAAAGCAGAAGGGACCTAAGCAAGAAATCACTGAAATCACAACCGTCGAACAAGACGATGAAGCTCCGATAACCACGGTCACAGTAATCGAGGAAAAGACTCCAGAAGAAAAGAAGCCCGTCGAAGTCGTGGAACTGCCTGAAGAAACGACTGTCGAGGAATCCACTGCTCCTGACGGTAAGCCCAAACAAAAGAAAATCACTAAACGCATCATCAAAAAGAAGGTAGGACCGAAACTCGAAACAACAGAAATCACAACTGAACAGACAGACGGCTCACAACCCATTATCACCGTACACAAAACAGAGGAATTCACTGACGAAACCACCACACCTCTTGAAGACTTACACAAACCTGACAGAGCCGAACCAGTCGAGGAACAACCCGAGACTGTTCAGGTTACACAAGTACGCACTGAAACTGGAGACATCAAAACAGTCAAAACCACCAAGCGCGTCATTAAAAAACAGAAAGGAGCCAAACAAGAAGTCACTGAAATCACAACCGTCCAGAAAGATGCTGAAGCTCCGATAACCACGGTCACAGTAATCGAGGAAAAGACTCCAGAAGAAAAGAAGCCCGTCGAAGTCGTGGAACTGCCTGAAGAAACGACTGTCGAGGAATCCACTGCTCCTGACGGTAAGCCCAAACAAAAGAAAATCACTAAACGCATCATCAAAAAGAAGGTAGGACCGAAACTCGAAACAACAGAAATCACAACTGAACAGACAGACGACTCACAACCCATTATCACCGTACACAAAACAGAGGAATTCACTGACGAAACCACCACACCTCTTGAAGACTTACACAAACCTGACAGAGCCGAACCAGTCGAGGAACAACCCGAGACTGTTCAGGTTACACAAGTACGCACTGAAACTGGAGACATCAAAACAGTCAAAACCACCAAGCGCGTCATTAAAAAACAGAAAGGAGCCAAACAAGAAGTCACTGAAATCACAACCGTCCAGAAAGATGCTGAAGCCCCGATAACGACGGTTACAGTAACCGAAGAAAAGACTCCAGAAGAAACAAAGCCCGTCGACGCCGTGGAACTGCCTGAAGAATCGTCTATCGAGGAATCCACTGCTCCTGATGGTAAGCCCAAACAAAAGAAAATCACTAAACGCATCATCAAAAAGAAGGTAGGTCCGAAACTCGAAACCACAGAAATCACCACAGAACAGACAGATGACTCACAACCCATTATCACTGTACACAAAACAGAAGAATTCACCGACGACACCACAACACCTCTTGAAGACTTAAACAAATCTGATAAAGCCGAACCAGTTGAGGAACAACCCGAGACTGTTCAGGTAACACAAGTACGCACTGACACCGGCGACATCAAAAAAGTAAAAACCACGAAACGTGTCATCAAAAAGCAAAAGGGACCTAAGCAAGAAGTCACTGAAATTACAACCGTCGAACAAGACGATGAAGCTCCGATAACCACAGTCACAGTAACCGAAGAGAAGACTCCAGAAGAAACGGAGCCTGTCGAAGTCGTGGAGCTGCCTGAAGAAACGACTGTCGAAGAATCCACTGCCCCTGACGGTAAGCCCAAACAAAAGAAAATTACTAAACGGGTCATTAAAAAGAAGGTAGGTCCGAAACTCGAAACCACAGAAATCAAAACAGAACAGACAGATGACTCACAACCCATTATCACAGTACACAAAACAGAGGAATTCACTGACGAAACCACCACACCTCTTGAAGACTTACACAAACCTGACAGAGCAGAACCAGTCGAAGAACAACCTGAGACTGTTCAAGTCACACAAATTCGCACTCAAGCTGGCGACGTCAAAAAAGTAAAAACAACCAAACGTGTCATCAAAAAACAGAAGGGACCTAAGCGAGAAGTCACTGAAATCACAACCGTCGAACAAGACGACGAAGCTCCGATAACAACAGTTACAGTAACCGAGGAAAAGACTGCAGAAGAAACAGAGCCCGTCGAAGTCGTGGAACTACCTGAAGAAACGACTGTTGAGGAATCCACTGCTCCAGACGGTAAGCCCAAACAAAAGAAAATCACTAAACGCATCATCAAAAAGAAGGTAGGTCCGAAACTCGAAACCACAGAAATCACAACAGAACATACAGATGACTTGCAACCCATTATCACTGTACACAAAACAGAGGAATTCACTGACGAAACCACGACACCTCTTGAACACTTACACACACCACAAAAAGCCGAACCGGTCGAGGAACAACCCGCGACCGTTCAAGTCACACAAATACGCACTGAAACCGGCGACGTCAAAAAAGTCAAAACTACCAAACGTGTCATCAAAAAGCAGAAGGGACCGAAGCAAGAAGTCACTGAAATCACAACCGTCGAAAAAGACGACGAAGCTCCAATAACCACAGTCACAGTAACTGAAGAGAAGACTCCAGAAGAAACGGAGCCTGTCGAAGTCGTGGAACTGCCTGAAGAAACGACTGTCGAGGAATCCACTGCTCCTGACGGTAAGCCAAACCAAAAGAAAATCACTAAACGCATCATCAAAAAGAAGGTAGGTCCGAAACTCGAAACCACAGAAATCACCACTGAACAGACAGATGACTCACAACCCATTATCACTGTACACAAAACAGAGGAACTCACTGACGAAACCACCACACCGCTAGAATACTTAAATACCGTAGAAAAAGCTGAACCGGTCGAAGAACAACCCGAGACCGTTCAAGTCACACAAATACGCACTGAAACTGGCGACGTCAAAAAAGTCAAAACTACCAAACGTGTCATCAAAAAGCAGAAGGGACCTAAGCAAGAAGTTACTGAAATCACAACCGTCGAACAAGACGACAAAGCTCCGATAACCACAGTCACAGTAACCGAGGATAAGACTCTAGAAGAAACAGAGCCCGTCGAAGTCGTGGAACTGCCTGAAGAAACGACTATCGAGGAATCCACTGCTCCTGACGGTAAGCCCAAACAAAAGAAAATCACTAAACGAATCATCAAAAAGAAGGTAGGTCCGAAACTCGAAACCACAGAAATCACCACAGAACAGACAGATGACTTACAACCCATTATCACTGTACACAAAACAGAGGAACTCACTGATGAAACCACCACCCCTCTTGAAGACTTACACAAACCTGACAGAGCAGAACCAGTCCAGGAACAACCCGAGACTGTTCAGGTTACACAAATACGCACTGACACCGGCGACATCAGAAAAGTAAAAACCACGAAACGTGTCATCAAAAAGCAAAAGGGACCTAAGCAAGAAGTCACTGAAATTACAACCGTCGAACAAGACGACGAAGCTCCCATAACCACAGTCACAGTAACTGAAGAGAAGACTCCAGAAGAAACGGAGACCGTCGAAGTCGTGGAACTGCCTGAAGAAACGACTATCGAGGAATCCACTGCTCCTGACGGTAAGCCCAAACAAAAGAAAATCACTAAACGCATCATCAAAAAGAAGGTAGGTCCGAAACTCGAAACCACAGAAATAACCACAGAACAGACAGATGACTTACAACCCATTATCACTGTACACAAAACTGAGGAACTCACTGATGAAACCACCACCCCTCTTGAAGACTTACACAAACCTGACAGAGCAGAACCAGTCCAGGAACAACCCGAGACTGTTCAGGTTACACAAATACGCACTGACACCGGCGACATCAAAAAAGTAAAAACCACGACACGTGTCATCAAAAAGCAAAAGGGACCTAAGCAAGAAGTCACTGAAATTACAACCGTCGAACAAGACGACGAAGCTCCCATAACCACAGTCACAGTAACTGAAGAGAAGACTCCAGAAGAAACGGAGCCCGTCGAAGTCGTAGAACTGCCTGAAGAAACGACTCTCGAGGAATCCACTGCTCCTGACGGTAAGCCCAAACAAAAGAAAATCACTAAACGAGTCATCAAAAAGAAGGTAGGTCCGAAACTCGAAACAACAGAAATCACAACAGAACAGACAGATGACTCACAACCCATTATCACTGTACACAAAACAGAGGACTTCACTGACGAAACCACCACACCTCTTGAACATTTACACACACCAGAAAAGGCTGAACCAGTCGAGGAACAACCCGAGACCGTTCAAGTCATACAAATACGCACTGACACCGGCGACATCAAAAAAGTAAAAACCACGAAACGTGTCATCAAAAAGCAGAAGGGACCTAAGCAAGAAGTCACTGAAATTACAACCGTCGAACAAGACGACGAAGCTCCGATAACCACAGTCACAGTAACCGAAGAGAAGACTCCAGAAGAAACGGAGCCCGTCGAAGTCGTGGAACTGCCTGAAGAAACGACTGTCGAGGAATCCACTGCTCCTGACGGTAAGCCCAAACAAAAGAAAATCACTAAACGCATCATCAAAAAGAAGGTAGGTCCAAAACTCGAAACCACAGAAATCACCACAGAACAGACAGATGACTTACAACCCATTATCACTGTACACAAAACAGAAGAATTCACCGACGACACCACAACACCTCTTGAAGACTTAAACAAACCTGATAGAGCAGAACCAGTCCAGGAACAACCAGAGACTGTTCAGGTTACACAAATACGCACTGACACCGGCGACATCAAAAAAGTCAAAACTACCAAACGTGTCATCAAAAAGCAGAAGGGGCCGAAACAAGAAGTTACTGAAATCACAACCGTCGAACAAGACGACGAAGCTCCAATAACCACGGTCACAGTAACCGAGGAAAAGACTCCAGAAGAAACGGAGCCCGTCGAAGTCGTGGAACTGCCTGAAGAAACGACTGTCGAGGAATCCACTGCTCCTGACGGTAAGCCCAAACAAAAGAAAATCACTAAACGCATCATCAAAAAGAAGGTAGGTCCGAAACTCGAAACCACAGAAATAACCACAGAACAGACAGATGACTTACAACCCATTATCACTGTACACAAAACTGAGGAACTCACTGATGAAACCACCACCCCTCTTGAAGACTTACACAAACCTGACAGAGCAGAACCAGTCCAGGAACAACCCGAGACTGTTCAGGTTACACAAATACGCACTGACACCGGCGACATCAAAAAAGTAAAAACCACGACACGTGTCATCAAAAAGCAAAAGGGACCTAAGCAAGAAGTCACTGAAATTACAACCGTCGAACAAGACGACGAAGCTCCCATAACCACAGTCACAGTAACCGAAGAGAAGACTCCAGAAGAAACGGAGCCCGTCGAAGTCGTGGAACTCCCTGAAGAAACGACTGTCGAGGAATCCACTGCTCCTGACGGTAAGCCGAAACAAAAGAAAATCACTAAACGCATCATCAAAAAGAAGGTAGGTCCGAAACTCGAAACCACAGAAATCACCACAGAACAGACAGATGACTTACAACCCATTATCACTGTACACAAAACAGAGGAACTCACTGATGAAACCACCACTCCTCTTGAAGACTTACACAAACCTGACAGAGCAGAACCAGTCCAGGAACAACCCGAGACTGTTCAGGTTACACAAATACGCACTGACACAGGCGACATCAAAAAAGTAAAAACCACGAAACGTGTCATCAAAAAGCAAAAGGGACCTAAGCAAGAAGTCACTGAAATTACAACCGTCGAACAAGACGACGAAGCTCCGATAACCACAGTCACAGTAACCGAAGAGAAGACTCCAGAAGAAACGGAGCCCGTCGAAGTCGTGGAACTGCCTGAAGAAACGACCATCGAGGAATCCACTGCTCCTGACGGTAAGCCCAAACAAAAGAAAATTACTAAACGCGTCATCAAAAAGAAGGTAGGTCCGAAACTCGAAACAACAGAAATCACAACAGAACAGACAGATGACTCACAACCCATTATCACTGTACACAAAACAGAGGAACTCACTGACGAAACCACCACACCTCTTGACCACTTACACACAGCAGAAAAAGCTAAACCGGTCGAGGAACAACCCGAGACCGTTACAGTCACACAAATACGCACTGAAACCGGCGACGTCAAAAAAGTGAAAACTACCAAACGTGTCATCAAAAAGCAGAAGGGACCGAAACAAGAAGTTACTGAAATCACAACCGTCGAACAAGACGACGAAGCTCCGATAACCACAGTCACAGTAACCGAAGAGAAGACTCCAGAAGAAACGGAGCCTGTCGAAGTCGTGGAACTGCCTGAAGAAACGTCTATCGAGGAATCCACTGCTACTGATGGTAAGCCCAAACAAAAGAAAATCACTAAACGCATAATCAAAAAGAAGGTAGGTCCGAAACTCGAAACCACAGAAATCACCACAGAACAGACAGATGACTCACAACCCATTATCACTGTACACAAAACGGAAGAAATCACTGACGAAACCACCACACCGCTAGAATACTTACATACCGTAGAAAAAGCTGAACCGGTCGAAGAACAACCCGAGACCGTTCAAGTCACACAAATACGCACTGAAACTGGCGACGTCAAAAAAGTCAAAACTACCAAACGTGTCATCAAAAAGCAGAAGGGACCTAAGCAAGAAGTTACTGAAATCACAACCGTCGAACAAGACGACGAAGCTCCGATAACCACAGTCACAGTAACCGAGGATAAGACTCTAGAAGAAACAGAGCCCGTCGAAGTCGTGGAACTGCCTGAAGAAACGACTGTCGAGGAATCCACTGCTCCTGACGGTAAGCCCAAACAAAAGAAAATCACTAAACGCATCATCAAAAAGAAGGTAGGTCCGAAACTCGAAACCACAGAAATCACCACAGAACAGACAGATGACTTACAACCCATTATCACTGTACACAAAACAGAGGAATTCACTGACGAAACCACGACACCTCTTGAACACTTACACACACCAGAAAAAGCTGAACCGGTCGAGGAACAACCCGAGACCGTACAGGTTACACAAATACGCACTGACACCGGCGACATCAAAAAAGTAAAAACCACGAAACGTGTCATCAAAAAGCAAAAGGGGCCTAAGCAAGAAGTTACTGAAATTACAACCGTCGAACAAGACGACGAAGCTCCGATAACCACAGTCACAGTAACCGAAGAGAAGACTCCAGAAGAAACGGAGCCCGTCGAAGTCGTGGAACTCCCTGAAGAAACGACTGTCGAGGAATCCAGTGCTCCTGACGGTAAGCCCAAACAAAAGAAAGTCACTAAACGCATCATTAAAAAGAAGGTAGGTCCGAAACTCGAAACAACAGAAATCACAACAGAACAGACAGATGACTCACAACCCATTATCACTGTACACAAAACAGAGGAACTCACTGACGAAACCACCACACCTCTTGACCACTTACACACAGCAGAAAAAGCTAAACCGGTCGAGGAACAACCCGAGACCGTTACAGTCACACAAATACGCACTGAAACCGGCGACGTCAAAAAAGTGAAAACTACCAAACGTGTCATCAAAAAGCAGAAGGGACCGAAACAAGAAGTTACTGAAATCACAACCGTCGAACAAGACGACGAAGCTCCGATAACCACAGTCACAGTAACCGAAGAGAAGACTCCAGAAGAAACGGAGCCTGTCAAAGTCGTGGAACTGCCTGAAGAAACGTCTATCGAGGAATCCACTGCTCCTGATGGTAAGCCCAAACAAAAGAAAATCACTAAACGCATCATCAAAAAGAAGGTAGGTCCGAAACTCGAAACCACAGAAATCACCACAGAACAGACAGATGACTCACAACCCATTATCACTGTACACAAAACAGAGGAACTCACTGATGAAACCACCACCCCTCTTGAAGAGTTAAACAAACCTGATAGAGCCGAACCAGTTGAGGAACAACCCGAGACTGTTCAGGTAACACAAGTACGCACTGACACCGGCGACATCAAAAAAGTAAAAACCACGAAACGTGTCATCAAAAAGCCAAAGGGACCTAAGCAAAAAGTCACTGAAATTACAACCGTCGAACAGGACGATGAAGCTCCGATAACCACAGTCACAGTAACCGAAGAGAAGACTCCAGAAGAAACGGAGCCTGTCGAAGTCGTGGAGCTGCCTGAAGAAACGACTGTCGAAGAATCCACTGCCCCTGACGGTAAGCCCAAACAAAAGAAAATTACTAAACGGGTCATCAAAAAGAAGGTAGGTCCGAAACTCGAAACCACAGAAATCACCACTGAACAGACAGATGACTCACAACCCATTATCACAGTACACAAAACAGAGGAATTCACTGACGAAACCACCACACCTCTTGAAGACTTACACAAACCTGACAGAGCAGAACCAGTCGAAGAACAACCTGAGACTGTTCAAGTCACACAAATTCGCACTGAAACCGGCGACGTCAAAAAAGTAAAAACAACCAAACGTGTCATCAAAAAACAGAAGGGACCTAACCGAGAAGTCACTGAAATCACAACTGTCGAACAAGACGACGAAGCTCCGATAACCACAGTTACAGTAACCGAGGAAAAGACTCCAAAAGACAAGGAGCCCGTCGAAGTCGTGGAACTGCCTGAAGAAACGACTCTCGAGGAATCCACTGCTCCTGACGGTAAGCCCAAACAAAAGAAAATTACTAAACGCGTCATCAAAAAGAAGGTAGGTCCGAAACTCGAAACCACAGAAATCACCACTGAACAGACAGATGACTCACAACCCATTATCACTGTACACAAAACAGAGGAACTCACTGACGAAACCACCACACCTCTTGAACACTTACACACACCACAAAAAGCCGAACCGGTCGAGGAACAACCCGAGACCGTTCAAGTCACACAAATACGCACTGAAACCGGCGACGTCAAAAAAGTGAAAACTACCAAACGTGTCATCAAAAAGCAGAAGGGACCGAAGCAAGAAGTCACTGAAATCACAACCGTCGAACAAGACGACGAAGCTCCAATAACCACAGTCACAGTAACCGAAGAGAAGACACCAGAAGAAACGGAGACCGTCGAAGTCGTGGAACTGCCTGAAGAAACGACTGTCGAGGAATCCACTGCTCCTGACGGTAAGCCAAAACAAAAGAAAATCACTAAACGCATCATCAAAAAGAAGGTAGGTCCAAAACTCGAAACCACAGAAATCACCACTGAACAGACAGATGACTCACAACCCATTATCACTGTACACAAAACAGAGGAACTCACTGACGAAACCACCACACCTCTTGAACACTTACACACAGTAGAAAAAGCTGAACCGGTCGAGGAACAACCCGAGACAGTTCAAGTCACACAAATACGCACTGAAACCGGTGACGTCAAAAAAGTTAAAACTACCAAACGTGTCATCAAAAAGCAGAAGGGACCGAAGCAAGAAGTCACTGAAATCACAACCGTCGAAAAAGACGACGAAGCTCCAATAACCACAGTCACAGTAACTGAAGAGAAGACTCCAGAAGAAACGGAGCCTGTCGAAGTCGTGGAACTGCCTGAAGAAACGACTGTCGAGGAATCCACTGCTCCTGACGGTAAGCCCAAACAAAAGAAAATCACTAAACGCATCATCAAAAAGAAGGTAGGTCCGAAACTCGAAACCACAGAAATCACCACTGAACAGACAGATGACTCACAACCCATTATCACTGTACACAAAACAGAGGAACTCACTGACGAAACCACCACACCTCTTGAACACTTACACACAGTAGAAAAAGCTGAACCGGTCGAGGAACAACCCGAGACCGTTCAAGTCACACAAATACGCACTGAAACCGGCGACGTCAAAAAAGTCAAAACTACCAAACGTGTCATCAAAAAGCAGAAGGGACCGAAGCAAGAAGTCACTGAAATCACAACCGTCGAAAAAGACGACGAAGCTCCAATAACCACAGTCACAGTAACCGAAGAGAAGACACCAGAAGAAACGGAGACCGTCGAAGTCGTGGAACTGCCTGAAGAAACGACTGTCGAGGAATCCACTGCTCCTGACGGTAAGCCCAAACAAACGAAAATCACTAAACGCATCATCAAAAAGAAGGTAGGTCCGAAACTCGAAACTACAGAAATCACAACAGAACAGACAGATGACTCACAACCCATTATCACTGTACACAAAACAGAGGAACTCACTGACGAAACCACCACACCTCTTGAACACTTACACACACCACAAAAAGCCGAACCGGTCGAGGAACAACCCGAGACCGTTCAAGTTACACAAATACGCACTGAAACCGGCGACGTCAAAAAAGTCAAAACTACCAAACGTGTCATCAAAAAGCAGAAGGGACCGAAGCAAGAAGTCACTGAAATCACAACCGTCGAAAAAGACGACGAAGCTCCAATAACCACAGTCACAGTAACCGAGGAAAAGACTCCAAAAGACAAGGAGCCCGTCGAAGTCGTGGAACTGCCTGAAGAAACGACTCTCGAGGAATCCACTGCTCCTGACGGTAAGCCCAAACAAAAGAAAATTACTAAACGCGTCATCAAAAAGAAGGTAGGTCCGAAACTCGAAACCACAGAAATCACCACTGAACAGACAGATGACTCACAACCCATTATCACTGTACACAAAACAGAGGAACTCACTGACGAAACCACCACACCTCTTGAACACTTACACACACCACAAAAAGCCGAACCGGTCGAGGAACAACCCGAGACCGTTCAAGTCACACAAATACGCACTGAAACCGGCGACGTCAAAAAAGTGAAAACTACCAAACGTGTCATCAAAAAGCAGAAGGGACCGAAGCAAGAAGTCACTGAAATCACAACCGTCGAACAAGACGACGAAGCTCCAATAACCACAGTCACAGTAACCGAAGAGAAGACACCAGAAGAAACGGAGACCGTCGAAGTCGTGGAACTGCCTGAAGAAACGACTGTCGAGGAATCCACTGCTCCTGACGGTAAGCCAAAACAAAAGAAAATCACTAAACGCATCATCAAAAAGAAGGTAGGTCCAAAACTCGAAACCACAGAAATCACCACTGAACAGACAGATGACTCACAACCCATTATCACTGTACACAAAACAGAGGAACTCACTGACGAAACCACCACACCTCTTGAACACTTACACACAGTAGAAAAAGCTGAACCGGTCGAGGAACAACCCGAGACAGTTCAAGTCACACAAATACGCACTGAAACCGGTGACGTCAAAAAAGTTAAAACTACCAAACGTGTCATCAAAAAGCAGAAGGGACCGAAGCAAGAAGTCACTGAAATCACAACCGTCGAAAAAGACGACGAAGCTCCAATAACCACAGTCACAGTAACTGAAGAGAAGACTCCAGAAGAAACGGAGCCTGTCGAAGTCGTGGAACTGCCTGAAGAAACGACTGTCGAGGAATCCACTGCTCCTGACGGTAAGCCCAAACAAAAGAAAATCACTAAACGCATCATCAAAAAGAAGGTAGGTCCGAAACTCGAAACCACAGAAATCACCACTGAACAGACAGATGACTCACAACCCATTATCACTGTACACAAAACAGAGGAACTCACTGACGAAACCACCACACCTCTTGAACACTTACACACAGTAGAAAAAGCTGAACCGGTCGAGGAACAACCCGAGACCGTTCAAGTCACACAAATACGCACTGAAACCGGCGACGTCAAAAAAGTCAAAACTACCAAACGTGTCATCAAAAAGCAGAAGGGACCGAAGCAAGAAGTCACTGAAATCACAACCGTCGAAAAAGACGACGAAGCTCCAATAACCACAGTCACAGTAACCGAAGAGAAGACACCAGAAGAAACGGAGACCGTCGAAGTCGTGGAACTGCCTGAAGAAACGACTGTCGAGGAATCCACTGCTCCTGACGGTAAGCCCAAACAAACGAAAATCACTAAACGCATCATCAAAAAGAAGGTAGGTCCGAAACTCGAAACCACAGAAATCACAACAGAACAGACAGATGACTCACAACCCATTATCACTGTACACAAAACAGAGGAACTCACTGACGAAACCACCACACCTCTTGAACACTTACACACACCACAAAAAGCCGAACCGGTCGAGGAACAACCCGAGACCGTTCAAGTTACACAAATACGCACTGAAACCGGCGACGTCAAAAAAGTCAAAACTACCAAACGTGTCATCAAAAAGCAGAAGGGACCGAAGCAAGAAGTCACTGAAATCACAACCGTCGAAAAAGACGACGAAGCTCCAATAACCACAGTCACAGTAACCGAGGAAAAGACTCCAAAAGACAAGGAGCCCGTCGAAGTCGTGGAACTGCCTGAAGAAACGACTCTCGAGGAATCCACTGCTCCTGACGGTAAGCCCAAACAAAAGAAAATTACTAAACGCGTCATCAAAAAGAAGGTAGGTCCGAAACTCGAAACCACAGAAATCACCACTGAACAGACAGATGACTCACAACCCATTATCACTGTACACAAAACAGAGGAACTCACTGACGAAACCACCACACCTCTTGAACACTTACACACACCACAAAAAGCCGAACCGGTCGAGGAACAACCCGAGACCGTTCAAGTCACACAAATACGCACTGAAACCGGCGACGTCAAAAAAGTCAAAACTACCAAACGTGTCATCAAAAAGCAGAAGGGACCGAAGCAAGAAGTCACTGAAATCACAACCGTCGAAAAAGACGACGAAGCTCCAATAACCACAGTCACAGTAACTGAAGAGAAGACTCCAGAAGAAACGGAGCCTGTCGAAGTCGTGGAACTGCCTGAAGAAACGACTGTCGAGGAATCCACTGCTCCTGACGGTAAGCCAAAACAAAAGAAAATCACTAAACGCATCATCAAAAAGAAGGTAGGTCCGAAACTCGAAACCACAGAAATCACCACTGAACAGACAGATGACTCACAACCCATTATCACTGTACACAAAACAGAGGAACTCACTGACGAAACCACCACACCTCTTGAACACTTACACACACCACAAAAAGCCGAACCGGTCGAGGAACAACCCGAGACCGTTCAAGTCACACAAATACGCACTGAAACCGGCGACGTCAAAAAAGTGAAAACTACCAAACGTGTCATCAAAAAGCAGAAGGGACCGAAGCAAGAAGTCACTGAAATCACAACCGTCGAAAAAGACGACGAAGCTCCAATAACCACAGTCACAGTAACCGAAGAGAAGACTCCAGAAGAAACGGAGACCGTCGAAGTCGTAGAACTGCCTGAAGAAACGACTGTCGAGGAATCCACTGCTCCTGACGGTAAGCCAAAACAAAAGAAAATTACTAAACGCGTCATCAAAAAGAAGGTAGGTCCAAAACTCGAAACCACAGAAATCACCACAGAACAGACAGATGACTCACAACCCATTATCACTGTACACAAAACAGAGGAACTCACTGACGAAACCACCACACCTCTTGAACACTTACACACACCACAAAAAGCCGAACCGGTCGAGGAACAACCCGAGACCGTTCAAGTCACACAAATACGCACTGAAACCGGCGACGTCAAAAAAGTCAAAACTACCAAACGTGTCATCAAAAAGCAGAAGGGACCGAAGCAAGAAGTCACTGAAATCACAACCGTCGAACAAGACGACGAAGCTCCGATAACCACAGTCATAGTAACCGAAGAGAAGACTCCAGAAGAAACGGAGCCCGTCGAAGTCGTGGAACTGCCTGAAGAAACGACTGTCGAGGAATCCACTGCTCCTGACGGTAAGCCCAAACAAAAGAAAATCACTAAACGCATCATCAAAAAGAAGGTAGGTCCAAAACTCGAAACCACAGAAATCACCACAGAACAGACAGATGACTTACAACCCATTATCACTGTACACAAAACAGAGGAACTCACTGACGAAACCACCACACCTCTTGAACACTTACACACAGTAGAAAAAGCTGAACCGGTCGAGGAACAACCCGAGACCGTTCAAGTCACACAAATACGCACTGAAACCGGCGACGTCAAAAAAGTCAAAACTACCAAACGTGTCATCAAAAAGCAGAAGGGACCGAAGCAAGAAGTCACTGAAATCACAACCGTCGAAAAAGACGACGAAGCTCCAATAACCACAGTCACGGTAACTGAAGAGAAGACTCCAGAAGAAACGGAGCCTGTCGAAGTCGTGGAACTGCCTGAAGAAACGACTGTCGAGGAATCCACTGCTCCTGACGGTAAGCCAAAACAAAAGAAAATCACTAAACGCATCATCAAAAAGAAGGTAGGTCCGAAACTCGAAACCACAGAAATCACCACTGAACAGACAGATGACTCACAACCCATTATCACTGTACACAAAACAGAGGAACTCACTGACGAAACCACCACACCTCTTGAACACTTACACACAGTAGAAAAAGCCGAACCGGTCGAGGAACAACCCGAGACCGTTCAAGTCACACAAATACGCACTGAAACCGGCGACGTCAAAAAAGTCAAAACTACCAAACGTGTCATCAAAAAGCAGAAGGGACCGAAGCAAGAAGTCACTGAAATCACAACCGTCGAACAAGACGACGAAGCTCCGATAACCACAGTCATAGTAACCGAAGAGAAGACTCCAGAAGAAACGGAGCCCGTCGAAGTCGTGGAACTGCCTGAAGAAACGACTGTCGAGGAATCCACTGCTCCTGACGGTAAGCCCAAACAAAAGAAAATCACTAAACGCATCATCAAAAAGAAGGTAGGTCCAAAACTCGAAACCACAGAAATCACCACTGAACAGACAGATGACTCACAACCCATTATCACTGTACACAAAACAGAGGAACTCACTGACGAAACCACCACACCTCTTGAACACTTACACACAGTAGAAAAAGCTGAACCGGTCGAGGAACAACCCGAGACCGTTCAAGTCACACAAATACGCACTGAAACCGGCGACGTCAAAAAAGTCAAAACTACCAAACGTGTCATCAAAAAGCAGAAGGGACCGAAGCAAGAAGTCACTGAAATCACAACCGTCGAAAAAGACGACGAAGCTCCAATAACCACAGTCACGGTAACTGAAGAGAAGACTCCAGAAGAAACGGAGCCTGTCGAAGTCGTGGAACTGCCTGAAGAAACGACTGTCGAGGAATCCACTGCTCCTGACGGTAAGCCAAAACAAAAGAAAATCACTAAACGCATCATCAAAAAGAAGGTAGGTCCGAAACTCGAAACCACAGAAATCACCACTGAACAGACAGATGACTCACAACCCATTATCACTGTACACAAAACAGAGGAACTCACTGACGAAACCACCACACCTCTTGAACACTTACACACACCACAAAAAGCCGAACCGGTCGAGGAACAACCCGAGACCGTTCAAGTCACACAAATACGCACTGAAACCGGCGACGTCAAAAAAGTCAAAACTACCAAACGTGTCATCAAAAAGCAGAAGGGACCGAAGCAAGAAGTCACTGAAATCACAACCGTCGAACAAGACGACGAAGCTCCGATAACCACAGTCATAGTAACCGAAGAGAAGACTCCAGAAGAAACGGAGCCCGTCGAAGTCGTGGAACTGCCTGAAGAGACGACTGTCGAGGAATCCACTGCTCCTGACGGTAAGCCAAAACAAAAGAAAATTACTAAACGCGTCATCAAAAAGAAGGTAGGTCCAAAACTCGAAACCACAGAAATCACCACAGAACAGACAGATGACTCACAACCCATTATCACTGTACACAAAACAGAGGAACTCACTGACGAAACCACCACACCTCTTGAACACTTACACACACCACAAAAAGCCGAACCGGTCGAGGAACAACCCGAGACCGTTCAAGTCACACAAATACGCACTGAAACCGGCGACGTCAAAAAAGTCAAAACTACCAAACGTGTCATCAAAAAGCAGAAGGGACCGAAGCAAGAAGTCACTGAAATCACAACCGTCGAACAAGACGACGAAGCTCCGATAACCACAGTCACAGTAACCGAAGAGAAGACTCCAGAAGAAACGGAGCCCGTCGAAGTCGTGGAACTGCCTGAAGAAACGACTGTCGAGGAATCCACTGCTCCTGACGGTAAGCCAAAACAAAAGAAAATCACTAAACGCATCATCAAAAAGAAGGTAGGTCCGAAACTCGAAACCACAGAAATCACCACTGAACAGACAGATGACTCACAACCCATTATCACTGTACACAAAACAGAGGAACTCACTGACGAAACCACCACACCTCTTGAACACTTACACACACCACAAAAAGCCGAACCGGTCGAGGAACAACCCGAGACCGTTCAAGTCACACAAATACGCACTGAAACCGGCGACGTCAAAAAAGTCAAAACTACCAAACGTGTCATCAAAAAGCAGAAGGGACCGAAGCAAGAAGTCACTGAAATCACAACCGTCGAACAAGACGACGAAGCTCCGATAACCACAGTCATAGTAACCGAAGAGAAGACTCCAGAAGAAACGGAGACCGTCGAAGTCGTGGAACTGCCTGAAGAAACGACTGTCGAGGAATCCACTGCTCCTGACGGTAAGCCCAAACAAAAGAAAATTACTAAACGCGTCATCAAAAAGAAGGTAGGTCCAAAACTCGAAACCACAGAAATCACCACTGAACAGACAGATGACTCACAACCCATTATCACTGTACACAAAACAGAGGAACTCACTGACGAAACCACCACACCTCTTGAACACTTACACACAGTAGAAAAAGCTGAACCGGTCGAGGAACAACCCGAGACCGTTCAAGTCACACAAATACGCACTGAAACCGGCGACGTCATAAAAGTCAAAACTACCAAACGTGTCATCAAAAAGCAGAAGGGACCGAAGCAAGAAGTCACTGAAATCACAACCGTCGAACAAGACGACGAAGCTCCGATAACCACAGTCATAGTAACCGAAGAGAAGACTCCAGAAGAAACGGAGCCCGTCGAAGTCGTGGAACTGCCTGAAGAAACGACTGTCGAGGAATCCACTGCTCCTGACGGTAAGCCCAAACAAAAGAAAATCACTAAACGCATCATCAAAAAGAAGGTAGGTCCGAAACTCGAAACCACAGAAATCACAACAGAACAGACAGATGACTCACAACCCATTATCACTGTACACAAAACAGAGGAACTTACTGACGAAACCACCACACCTCTTGAACACTTACACACACCACAAAAAGCCGAACCGGTCGAGGAACAACCCGAGACCGTTCAAGTCACAC
The DNA here is from genome assembly GCA_038387885.1 of Spodoptera picta. Classification (NCBI taxonomy): domain Eukaryota; kingdom Metazoa; phylum Arthropoda; class Insecta; order Lepidoptera; family Noctuidae; genus Spodoptera; species Spodoptera picta. The sequence continues at coordinate 3,204,336 of JAZHFQ010000105.1, forward strand.
AAATACGCACTGAAACCGGCGACGTCAAAAAAGTGAAAACTACCAAACGTGTCATCAAAAAGCAGAAGGGACCGAAGCAAGAAGTCACTGAAATCACAACCGTCGAAAAAGACGACGAAGCTCCAATAACCACAGTCACAGTAACCGAAGAGAAGACACCAGAAGAAACGGAGACCGTCGAAGTCGTGGAACTGCCTGAAGAAACGACTGTCGAGGAATCCACTGCTCCTGACGGTAAGCCCAAACAAAAGAAAATCACTAAACGCATCATCAAAAAGAAGGTAGGTCCGAAACTCGAAACCACAGAAATCACAACAGAACACACTGATGACACACAACCCATCATCACAGTACACACCACACATGAATACAATGATGAAACTGCCACACCTCTCGTAGATACACTCAAATTGGACAAGGCCCTGCCAGTCGAGGAACAACCCGAAACTGTTCAGGTGACACAAGTTCGCACTGAAACCGGAGACATACAAAAGGTTAAAACCACCAAACGCGTCATTAAAAAACCGAAGGGACCCAAACAAGAGATAACCGAAATCACAACAGTCGAGAAAGACGACGAAGCTCCTATCACGACTGTTACGGTCACTGAGGAAGAGACTCCTGAAGAAATAGAAGACCAGACCGTTAAAGTCGTCGAGTTCCCTGAGGAAACCTCCGTCGAGGAGACCACGACGCCAGACGGTAAGAAAGTACAAAAGAAAGTTATCAAACGCGTTATCAAAAAGAAGGTAGGTCCTAAAGTTGAAACCACACACATCACCACAGAACACACTGATGACACACAACCCATCATCACAGTACACACCACACGCGAATACACTGATGAGACCACCACACCTCTTGAAGCGTTACACATACCTCAAAAAGCTGTGCCAGTCGAGGAACATCCCGAGTCTGTTCAGGTGACACAAGTTCGCACTGAAACCGGAGACATACAAAAGGTTAAAACCACCAAACGCGTCATTAAAAAACCGAAGGGACCCAAACAAGAGATAACCGAAATCACAACCATCGAGAAAGACGACGAAGCTCCTATCACGACTGTTACGGTCACTGAGCAAGAGGCTCCTGATGAAATAGAAGACCAGCCCGTTGAAGTCGTCGAGTTACCTGAGGAAACCTCCGTCGAGGAGACCACCACGCCAGACGGTAAGAAAGTACAAAAGAAAGTTATCAAACGCGTTCTCAAAAAGAAGGTAGGCCCTAAATTAGAAACCACACACATCACCACAGAACACACTGATGACACACAACCCATCATCACAGTACACACCACACACGAATACACTGATGAGACCACCACACCTCTTGAAGCGTTACACAAACCTCAAAACGCTGTGCCAGTCGAGGAACAACCCGAGACTGTTCAGGTGACACAAGTTCGCACTGAAACCGGAGACATACAAAAGGTTAAAACCACCAAACGCGTCATTAAAAAACCGAAGGGACCCAAACAAGAGGTAACTGAAATCACAACAGTCGAGAAAGACGACGAAGCTCCTATCACGACTGTTACGGTCACTGAGCAAGAGGCTCCTGAAGAAATAGAAGACCAGCCCGTTGAAGTCGTCGAGTTACCTGAGGAAACCTCCGTCGAGGAGACCACCACGCCAGACGGTAAGAAAGTACAAAAGAAAGTTATCAAACGCGTTCTCAAAAATAAGGTAGGCCCTAAATTAGAAACCACACACATCACCACAGAACACACTGATGACACACAACCCATCATCACAGTACACACCACACACGAATACACTGATGAGACCACCACACCTCTTGAAGCGTTACACAAACCTCAAAAAGCTGTGCCAGTCGAGGAACAACCCGACACTATTCAGGTGACACAAGTTCGCACTGAAACCGGAGACATACAAAAGGTTAAAACCACCAAACGCGTCATTAAAAAACCGAAGGGACCCAAACAAGAGATAACCGAAATCACATCCATCGAGAAAGACGACGAAGCTCCTATTACGACTGTTACGGTCACCGAGGAAGAGGCTCCTGTAGAAATAGAAGATCAGCCCGTTGAAATCGTCGAGTTCCCTGAGGAAACCTCCGTCGAGGAGACCACGACGCCAGACGGTAAGAAAGTACAAACGAAAGTTATCAAACGCGTTATCAAAAAGAAGGTAGGCCCTAAAGTTGAAACCACACACATCACCACAGAACACACTGATGACACACAACCCATCATCACAGTACACACCACACATGAATACAATGATGAAACTGCCACACCTCTCGAAGATACACTCAAATTGGACAAGGCCCTGCCAGTCGAGGAACAACCCGAAACTGTTCAGGTGACACAAATTCGCACTGAAACCGGAGACATACAAAAGGTTAAAACCACCAAACGCGTCATTATAAAACCGAAGGGACCCAAACAAGAGATAACCGAAATCACAACCATCGAGAAAGACGACGAAGCTCCTATCACGACTGTTACGGTCACTGAGCAAGAGGCTCCTGAAGAAATAGAAGACCAGCCCGTTGAAGTCGTCGAGATCCCTGAGGAAACCTCCGTCCAAGAGACCACGACGCCAGACGGTAAGAAAGTACAAAAGAAAGTTATCAAACGCGTTATCAAAAAGAAGGTAGGCCCTAAAGTTGAAACCACACATATCACCACAGAACACACTGATGACACACAACCCATCATCACAGTACACACCACACACGAATACACTGATGAGACCACCACACCTCTTGAAGCGTTACACAAACCTCAAAACGCTGTGCCAGTCGAGGAACAACCCGAGACTGTTCAGGTGACACAAGTTCGCACTGAAACCGGAGACATACAAAAGGTTAAAACCACCAAACGCGTCATTAAAAAACCGAAGGGACCCAAACAAGAGGTAACTGAAATCACAACAGTCGAGAAAGACGACGAAGCTCCTATCACGACTGTTACGGTCACTGAGCAAGAGGCTCCTGAAGAAATAGAAGACCAGCCCGTTGAAGTCGTCGAGTTACCTGAGGAAACCTCCGTCGAGGAGACCACCACGCCAGACGGTAAGAAAGTACAAAAGAAAGTTATCAAACGCGTTCTCAAAAAGAAGGTAGGCCCTAAAGTTGAAACCACACACATCACCACAGAACACACTGATGACACACAACCCATCATCACAGTACACACCACACACGAATACACTGATGAGACCACCACACCTCTTGAAGCGTTACACAAACCTCAAAACGCTGTGCCAGTCGAGGAACAACCCGAGACTGTTCAGGTGACACAAGTTCGCACTGAAACCGGAGACATACAAAAGGTTAAAACCACCAAACGCGTCATTAAAAAACCGAAGGGACCCAAACAAGAGGTAACTGAAATCACAACAGTCGAGAAAGACGACGAAGCTCCTATCACGACTGTTACGGTCACTGAGCAAGAGGCTCCTGAAGAAATAGAAGACCAGCCCGTTGAAGTCGTCGAGTTACCTGAGGAAACCTCCGTCGAGGAGACCACCACGCCAGACGGTAAGAAAGTACAAAAGAAAGTTATCAAACGCGTTCTCAAAAAGAAGGTAGGCCCTAAAGTTGAAACCACACACATCACCACAGAACACACTGATGACACACAACCCATCATCACAGTACACACCACACACGAATACACTGATGAGACCACCACACCTCTTGAAGCGTTACACAAACCTCAAAACGCTGTGCCAGTCGAGGAACAACCCGAGACTGTTCAGGTGACACAAGTTCGCACTGAAACCGGAGACATACAAAAGGTTAAAACCACCAAACGCGTCATTAAAAAACCGAAGGGACCCAAACAAGAGGTAACTGAAATCACAACAGTCGAGAAAGACGACGAAGCTCCTATCACGACTGTTACGGTCACTGAGCAAGAGGCTCCTGAAGAAATAGAAGACCAGCCCGTTGAAGTCGTCGAGTTACCTGAGGAAACCTCCGTCGAGGAGACCACCACGCCAGACGGTAAGAAAGTACAAAAGAAAGTTATCAAACGCGTTCTCAAAAATAAGGTAGGCCCTAAATTAGAAACCACACACATCACCACAGAACACACTGATGACACACAACCCATCATCACAGTACACACCACACACGAATACACTGATGAGACCACCACACCTCTTGAAGAGTTACACAAACCTCAAAAAGACGTGCCAGTCGAGGAACGACCTGAGACTGTTCAGGTGACACAAGTTCGCACTGAAACCGGAGACATACAAAAGGTTAAAACCACCAAACGCGTCATTAAAAAACCGAAGGGACCCAAACAAGAGATAACCGAAATCACATCCATCGAGAAAGACGACGAAGCTCCTATTACGACTGTTACGGTCACCGAGGAAGAGGCTCCTGTAGAAATAGAAGATCAGCCCGTTGAAATCGTCGAGTTCCCTGAGGAAACCTCCGTCGAGGAGACCACGACGCCAGACGGTAAGAAAGTACAAACGAAAGTTATCAAACGCGTTATCAAAAAGAAGTTAGGCCCTAAAGTTGAAACCACACACATCACCACAGAACACACTGATGACACACAACCCATCATCACAGTACACACCACACACGAATACACTGATGAGACCACCACATCTCTTGAAGCGTTACACAAACCTCAAAAAGCCGTGCCAGTCGAGGAACAACCCGAGACTGTTAAGGTTACACAAGTTCGCACTGAAACTGGAGACATACAAAAAGTTAAAACCTCCAAACGCGTTATTATAAAACCGAAGGGACCTGAACAAGAGATAACCGAAATCACAACCATCCAGAAAGACGACGAAGCTCCTATCACGACTGTTACGGTCACTGAGCAAGAGGCTCCTGAAGAAATAGAAGACCAGCCCGTCAAAGTCGTTGAGTTACCTGAGGAAATCTCCGTCGAGGAGACTACGACGCCAGACGGTAAGAAAATACAAAAGAAAGTTATTAAACGCGTTATCAAAAAGAAAGTAGTTCCTAAAGTTGCAACTACATATATCACCGCAGAACACACTGATGACTTTAATCTCTTCATCGTAGTACACACCACACACAAGCACACTTATGAGACCACCATACCTCTCATACATTTATACAAACCTAAAAATCGAAATCAGCCGAGGAAGAACCCGAATTTTCAGGTTACAAATATGCACCAAGGTTACCGAACCGAACCGGTTTTATGTTCTTACAAAATTAAATACTTTCGATAGTACAATGATTTGGAATATCGCTACCTCACGAGTTGCTACGTCTTATAAAAACGTGTGTCGTAATGAAATCCCACTCATAAACTTATTTCGTTTCTAAGTAATGTTTGTTTTCATACCCTGTCAACTACCCCTGTCAACTACCCTTAAAATTTTATTTTATTTACAGATCTATCTGAGTCATTTTGTCGTGATACGCAGGCACATACCTCTACATTATCTTAATTATCACATTTATGTATAAATACTTCACTAGTTTTTTACTATTCAAGTTTCTTGAAATTTTGCTATGTATTTATATTAATGTCGAATAATATTTCTTCTTACAGAAATTACCGATAATCGTGATGGTGAACAGATACAAAAATCATATGCTACGGATACTGAACCTGTTGAAAAATCAGTTAAAAGCAAAAAAATAAAACCAATTCCTTTAAAAATTGAAGAAATTATTATGGATGAAGCTCAACATGCAACGGAAGTAGACGGTCCTCAGTTTACGAAACTTAAACTAAAAAAACCTACACAAAAACCCAAACAGGATCTAAAAACAGTCACCTTACCGAAAGTTCAACTTAAGAGTCGCATCAGGTATAACTCAGAATGGCCCCCTTCAGAATTAAAACCTGTTATAACATTTTTGGGCAGTGTAAGACAAAATGGCCAACTCTCAAGAAATATTAAGGAGGCCGCTAAATTGAAAAAGAAACCTCCTAAAGTAACAGAGATACCTGAGTTGGAGAAAGCTGAATTGGAAAAACCAGAAGAATTCGATTTCTCATCGGAAAAACCAATAGAATTGAAAAAAGAGGAAACCAACTATGTAAAACAAATAAATTCCAGTGAGACTGTACCGGATGTTAAGAAACATGGTGAAACTGATCAAATTATTGAAAATACTCAAAATAAGAAAGATAAGACACCAAAACCGAAAGAAATAATATTGCAGAACAAAACTATCACAGAAGAAAAGACCAAGGAGCCAGAAGCTAGCCCACAAGAAATTGTTGATGACAATGAAATTGACGAAGATAAATCTGTCCCAATGGAAACTCCTAAAGAAACAGACAATATACCTGATGATAAACGAGTTTCTATTGAACCACAAGATTTCAAACAAAGTAAAGAAAAACCAAAAATGAAAAATTTAAAATCAAAAGATTTGGATAAGCCAACAGCAAAACAACTAGATGAAAAACCAGTCTCAAAACAACCAGATGAAATAACACCCTTAAAACAACCAGTTGAAACAACATCCTCACAACAACCAGATGAAAAACCAGCCACAAGTCAAACAGATGAAATGCAACTTTCAAAGCAATCAGATGAAGCACCAGTTGCACACGTCACTGAAAAGCCTACTCAAAAGAAATCAAAAACTAAACCTAAGGAGAAAACCAGAAAGCCATCTTTACAAGATATGGATTCGGAAGTTAAACCTCTAGAACCAGAAGAAATAACGGAAGCTTACGAGCAGCAAGAAAACGAAAAAGAACCCGATACTACCCAAAGACCTGAACCCGATATTATATCTGAGGATGACACTACAGCTTTAGTAACTAAAAATAAAACCAAAGTAAAGAAAATAAAACAGAAAGATAGCCTACCCAAGCCTTTAACAATAACATCAGAAAATGTACCAGAAAATGAAGATAAACCAGAGAAAAAGCCAACTAAAGTCAAACTTACTCCTATTAAAATAGAAAGGAAAGAAGTAGAACTAAGTAAACCACAACATGCAGAAAATATTGAAGGTCCTCAATTTATTAAGCTGAAATTGAAAAAACCAACAGCAAAACCAAAACAAGAAGCGTCTTTGGTAACCTTACCAAAATTCCAGTTGAAAAGCAGAATAAAATACGTAAATGATTGGCCACCAAGTTTAATAATGCCCACTGTTACATTTTTAGGCAGTATTCGTCAAAACGGAATACTATCCAGAAACGTTAAAGAAGCAGAAAAAATAAAGAAAAAAGTATATAAACAGCCGAAATTACCTGAAATTGAAAAAACGGAGTTGGAGAAACCAATGTTTGATTATGAAGATATAGTAGAAGCTAAAATCCAAGGGGTAGAAAAGGATGAATCATTACAACTTGAGGAACCAGTGGAAGATGAACCCCAACAGTTTACGATTAAACCAAAACGTCCAAGTATTAAAAAAACCGAAGAAATTGAAGATGAAGTAACAATAAAAAAGAAACTAAAATCGATCAGAAAACCTTCAGTTACACTACCTGAAGTCACTGAACCTGAAACAGTTACTTTCAGGCCAAAAACTACGAAGACAAAAGAAGATGTTGAACAGGAATTTAACATACAGCTAGATTCCTATGCTGAAGAAGAAATATCTATGTCAAGTAAAGTAAAACTCAAACCACAAAGACGACCTACTTTCAATGAAGAAGCAAATGAAACTTCTATCAAATTTTACGAAGAAAATGACGCACCACCCGATGTTATTGAAATACTAGAGAGCGACGACGAAAAATCTGAGGAAACATCTAATATCGTTATGCCTTTCAAAAAAATTAAAGAACTGCAAGATACATCATTGGAAGAAATATCTTCTTCGGTCACAATACCAAAGCCAAAGAAAGAAGATAATGAAACCGATGTTTCCCAGGATGTCAACATTAAATTGGATAGAAAGCAAAGATATATAGTTGACGAACAAGAAGAGGTAACATTTGATGTAAAACCACAATCAGAACAATATACTCAAGAAGAATTGTCACTCTCAAGTAAAATTAAACTGAAACCTAAGAAAAAAATTACTATATCAGAAGCTGCCGACGAAACTCTAATTCAACTTAAACAAGAAATAGAGGATGACAGTCAAGCAGAAGAAGTGATACTAAGCGAAACTGAAGCCGATGAAAATGTACAAATGTTTATTAGACGTAAACCAAAAAAACCGGTATATGAAGTTAGCGAAGTGGAAGAATTAAGCGTTGAGTTAAAACCCAAAAGAATCAATGAGGATGCTTTTGAAGAAGAACAAATTACTATTTCAGCTAAAAGAAAACCTAGAAAGCCCTCAAAATTGGAAGGTATTGCATTTATTTAGACAACAGTGATCAAAGATGCTTAATATTTTAGCCGTTTAATAACAAGCTTTAAGTATGAAATGCAATACAAATATTTATATATATATATATAATTATTTACCTTGTGTTTAAATTAACGGCTTGTAGTAGCGTTTTGTTTTTTCAGTCACCTGTATAACCTAAATAATTCAATAAAAGTATATAGAAACACGAGGTCTGTTTCATAAATTCTGATAAAATATACTCACCCAATTCAAACTATAATAATATTATGTTTTAATGTACTATGCGTAATCTACTAAACGAATTATTATATAATATCTATTATATACGTAATTCATAAAAAAGGATTCTTGATTTAAAAAGTGCTCCCTAGCCTAAAGTGAAAAAGCAAATTTGCTAGCATGTTTTAAAATACGCAAAATATTCAGCTTTAATTGTGTCGCTTTAAAATAACGAATATCATAAGAATAAACCAATTATATAGGTAACAAACAACTTGACATCTTTGTTTCCAGAAGCCGACGTATCGATGAGCATTTCTAGAGAACAAGAATTTCCTGGTAAGTAGTTAGGGTTCCTGATATAATTTGTAAATAAACGTTTTTGTTTTTACATTTTATAAAGATGCAACCTATACAGGCCCGTGCCGATATAATAATTATTTGATAATGAAGAGAATAGTATAAGTATAATAGAATGAAAACTATTGATAGAAACACGCCCAAATCAATACGAAAAATAAATTACCGATTCTTTTAAAAAGAGAAAATCGTGCACTGACATAGCCACTCTGTCTCCATTTTTTCCTATTTCGCGTAGCGTAGCTCGCGCACTCCACGATTGAGCTGGATTTACGTAGTTGATTTTATAAATTCCGTCCGCCTTGTTGACCACAAATATACATTTAAATAAAAATACCCAAAAATCAGTCATTTTAATTCTAATTTGCATAAGTTTTGAGGTTATTTAAGCAAAGTGAAAACATAATTACTAAAAATAAGGAAGTAAGAATATAGGGTCATTTTTGTACACTCAAACTTTTTTAATAAAACAGAATGGATAGCATGGCTTTCTGTCTAAGAGTCCATAGCTGCGGATAACCCAACGGGGCTTCTGTTCAAAGTAGAAGTAGCAACGGAGGTGTATTTTAGTCATTAAAAGTCTGACACTCCCTCTCACTTCACTCTAGGCAGTACAAATCATTTCACTCCTCAAAAAAAGGAAAAAGGCGTGGCTTTTTATAGCCCTTGTCGCTTTAACTTTAACTTCTACCTACTTCTAACTTTAAATCTTATGTACGTTCGTCTGCGAAGTTTTCGGTAAAAATTATTCTATTATAAACGACAGATTTATGCGACTGCACTCTTGAGATTGGCGTCTAAAATTTAGGTAAACTAAACTTTTTCTTTTTCAGAAACTCCTGTCGACGTTCGTAGTGGTGATACCGTTTTTGCTGTTTATTCATATGTTGCGGAAACAGACGAAGCTATTAATTTGGTTGAAGGCGAACGATTATATATATTAGGTAAAAATAAAAACAATTTTTATAACACTAGAGGTATATATGTAATTCAACAGAGTAGAGTAGTAATGTTTAAAAATCTCTTTATTTTCAGAAACTACCAATCAGGATTGGTGGTTTGTACGTAAACATCTCACGGAAGAAAAAGGTTGGGTACCCGCACAGTATTTAATGGATGAAGCCAATTATACTCTTTATCTTCAAAAGAAATTAAATGAAAAAATAGACAAACTTCCAGTATTTGAAAGTAAGTATGTCGCACGAAAGCTTAGACATATCTACAAACACATTTCTAATTTGAATACATTTTAAGTTATCTTGGTGTTTATACATATGCCATTTATTATTACCATTTCAATAACAATACTGACTGCAATCGAGTGGTTGCAAGTGCGACTGCCGGTCTCCGGTTCGATTCACGAGCTTTTGGGCTAAGAATTAATGGGTTTTAAAAAAAAAATCAGTAGTAGCACGGAGTCCGGCATTGTATCCAGTATGTAGCAATAGGCTCACCCCCTAGTACATGGGAGTCATACCATAAATAGTGCCGTAATGTGGATTTCTGGCTATAAAAAAAATAAGTAACAATATTAATTCGATACTCATTCAATAACAATGTTACAGAACCAACACCAGAAGAGCAAGCAATTGCACCAATATTCACTGAAAAATTACGTCCTAAACATACGCCTGATGGATCAACTGTTCAATTTGAATGTCAAGTTGAAGGCTATCCCAGGCCACAGATAACATGGTTCAGACAAACTGCTATTATTAAACCATCACAAGATTTCCAAATGTATTATGATGATGACAACGTAGCTACTTTAGTCATCAGAGAGGTATTCCCTGAAGATGCTGGCACATTTACTTGCGTAGCTAAGAACGCTGCAGGTTTTGCATCAAGCACCACAGAATTAATAGTGGAAGCTCCATTGTCTGATCACGGTTCCGAAATGACCGTTTTATCTAGAAAGAGCCTTTCTAGAGAATCTTCTTTGGCAGATATTCTAGAGGGTATACCACCAACATTTTCAAAGAGACCAAAAGCTCAGTATGTTGATGAAGGCTCTCAAATATTTTTGGAATGTAGATTGGTAGCAATTCCAGAACCAGATATTGCTTGGTTATTTAAAGGTGAAGAGATTGTTCCCAATCAAAGTATATCAATAGCTACCGAATCCGACATGCATATGTACTGCAGTGTTTTAAAAATTGATGACGTTAAGAAATTCCAAGAGGGTACATACACAGTTGTAGCAGTCAATAGAGAAGGTGAAGCCAGTTTACCAATTGTATTAAAAATTAAAACAGGACAAAAGGAAAAACCACAAGTTATCGAACCACTCAAAAATATGACAATACGAGAAGGAGAAAGCATAGTTCTATCAACACAAGTCGTCGGAAATCCTCAACCTTCAGTAACTTGGTACAAAAATAATAAGCCTGTGAAATCACTTACGACAAAATCTGATGGAGATACTCATACTATTACTATAATAAAACCCAAAAAAGGTAAAGACGACGGAGTTTATACGTTGAAAGCTGTGAATTCAGAAGGGTCTACAGAAACAACTGCCGTAATAAACATAGAAGGTAAGAATATTCTAAATACTTTCTTATTTTTCATTTACTTATGTATTATTATTAGTTTCATTGGCATAACTAGTACGTTAATGCGATTTTGTGTAAACTCAGGTTTCATTTTATTATTTTGCTAATTGTTTTCACTACTTACATTTTTTACAGAACCGACCGAAGAAAATGCTGAACCGCCTCTATTTATTAATAGATTCCAAGAAATTACAGTAAAAGAAAATGGAATCATAAAATTAGTAGCAAAAGTTACAGGAAATCCAGTACCCTCTATTACATGGTACAGAAACAATCACATAATCACACCATCTGAAACAGTCACGCAGAACTTCGATGGTGAAAATATAGAATTAATAATAACAAATGTAGATTCTGAAGTTGACTCTGGTGATTACAAATGCGTTGCATCTAATAGCGCAGGCAAAGCTTCTCATGGAGCACGAGTTACAATAGACGTTGAAAAAGTAAGATTCGTTAAGAATTTAAAAAAGAGTTATGAAACAGAAGAAGGAAAGACTGTGATCCTTGAATGTCATACATCTCACACAGTTTCAACAAAATGGTATCACAACGATAAAGAAGTGAGTGGAATGGACCACAGAGAGATAATTCAAGAAGGCAGAGTTCATAAACTTAGAATTAAAAAGACTAAACTAACAGACGTTGGTGAAATAAAATGTGTAGTGAAAGATCAAGAAACTAGTACCCAGCTAACTGTCCATGAAACTATCCCTGAATTTATTAGACGCTTGCAAGATTTCGAAGTGAAAGAAAGAGACATTGCAATTTTGGAAGTTGAAATTAATTCAGAAACAGCGGATGTAGTTTGGGAAAAGGATGGTGAAAGAATTAAGGCTAAGAAAAATAAATATGAACTTGAAAAACGAGGAAACGTTCGTAAGTTATTTATCAGAAATACTTCCGTTCATGATGAAGGCGAATATACATGTAAACTACGAGACGATTCCTGTACGGCAGAAGTAACTGTTGTAGAACTACCTCCTGAAATTATATCTCGATTACAAGATCAGAAAGTAAACAAAGGAAATAAAGCAACATTTGACATTGAACTCACAAAAGGAGACGCTCTAGTACAATGGTTCAAAGATGGTTCAGAAATCCAATTTTCGAATCATATACAACTAACAATCGATGGTAAAAAACAGAAACTTAAAATCTATGACTGTGAAATGTCGGATGCTGGAGTTTACAGTTGTGAAGTCGGAAACGATAAATGTGCAGCTAGGCTAATAGTGGAACAACCTTCCATTGACTTTATTCTAAGATTACCAGAAGTAACTGTGGTTCCTGCTAACACAGATGCGTATTTGACAGTTGAAATACCTGATGAAACTATGGATGTCACATGGTACAAAAAGAAGTCAATAATTGAAGATACCGAAAAATTCACGTTGATATCAGATGTTACCAAACGTACTTTAATTATAAGAAAATGTACAGAAGAAGACCAATGTGACTATTCCTGTGTTTTATTTGATGCGAAGTGTTCTACAAAATTAAAAGTAGAAGGTAAGGATTTTAAGTTTTATTTATTTGAATTGCTAAGATCAGTTCAGTAGTTTCCAAGATTTTTGACTTGATAGTTCGAATGAAAACCCGGGCTGTCAAATACTCTTAATACTGTATGGCATAAACGCTCGTACTGCCTTTAATATTATATATTCATATTTTAAAATATTTTCAGTTGTGGAATTCCCACCAAAAGTACTCGGATACGAGAGAGAATACAGGATAAAACGAGGTGGAGATGTTACTATGCACGTCCAGTATGAAGGTGTTCCTCAACCTAACGACGAGTGGGTAGTAAATTCTAAAATAATTAAGAAAACCAAGCATACCAAACCCTCAATTGACGCAAAGGCAGCAAGTCTCACAATTAAAAAGGTTGATAATTCTAATGCTGGAGTTTATAAACTGCGTCTTGAAAACAATTGTGGAGAAACACATGTAGAAATCAACGTAGTCGTCATAGGTAAGTGCCTATATAAAACTAATTTCAGGAACATACAGAAGGTCTTCTCCCACACGTTCAGCCTCATTGTGCAAACCGGCAGAGTTTTATATTTAACGGGCCGATAGGTACCTATCACAATTTTCTTTCGATTTCCCCTCCTCCATCGGTAGATGACAACGTTGTTTAAATATTTTTTGTGTTTTTATCATCATAATATCCTCAAAATCCAGTTGGTCTCAAAATAAATTAAAATTCAGGATAGTGGACTCTCCTACTATAGGTGAATACTGTTAGAGTCAAAGTGCGAACTGAAATGACTTATTTTCTATTTGACAAAAACTTGACAAAACCCTAATGCGTTCTAATACAAAACTTTCCCGACATAGACTTTGTTAGCTAAATTAATTCTTTTTTAAATGTTGACCACGTTTAATGAAGAACGTAGGTGCGTTTAGAAATATACAATTTCACATACACATGACACTCAGATCCCGTACAATAATTCGTGGATCACACACAGAGTTGCTTCGTGCGGGAACCGAAACGGCTACACTTTGTGCAATAACCGGTTGCCCAGCTAATCGTGCCGTCAAAATCTAACATTGTTGGAACAAAAGCTTACCGATAGTTAGCTTCAATAAATAGATGGAACTACATGGAAATAGTTATTATACATAATAAAAATATTAAGGTTACTCGTTTTAGTTATTAATTACCGCTTGTTCCGGGAAAATTGTTTATTTATTGTCACCATACCTAAAAACATTCAAAAGCTGTGTGAGTGAAAGGCTATCCTGGGTCATGGAGTGCCAAGTTATCCTTAGACCCTGCAATTTTCCTAATGTGTGTATTGCCGAGTTTCGCGAATACACAAAGGCCTTCAAATACGCTTTTAGGCAGGCAGATACATTGGAACGTCTCCCTTAGATTTTGGAAAACGGAATTATAACATTTATTTATTACTACCCATCTGCCCGTAAAATTAGTTTTTTTTTTAAGGGGGGAAAATCATCGAATGACTTCTCCCGCCTGGGTGAGGCGGAAGGGAGTGTCAGACTCTTACTGACTAAAAACCACCCCGTTCCTTCTCCTGCACGTCGTCGGAGCCCCGGTTACCCGTTAGGTTCTCAGTTTAATGATTCACAATTGATTCACAAATATAATTATGAACTTCTTAAGTGTATTTTAATATTAGTAAGAACCTAGTTACATAGTACGTAATTTCAGAAAATAAATAAAGCTATATATACTGAATCATCAACACAAAATTATTTTTTTTATTATTTATTAATTACCTTTTTATTATGCGAACTTATGATACATTGACATATTCATTGCAGACACAACTTCACCACCTGGAAAGCCAACTGTTCTAGAAACAACTAATAATTCAATTAATTTGTGCTGGGATGAACCAGAAGATAAAGGAAATTCAGAAATTGAATATTACATCCTTCAATATCAAGAAATTAATACAACAGAGTAAGTACTTATAAATTATACGACTTTGTTTGCAAACCATCATATTGTGTTTACAATACTGAGTAAATTCTCCGTCATGAAAATAGAGCAATGGATTAATCTACATAATAACATTTTTCAGATGGGTGTCCATTGAGAACATCAAAAAGACCCAAACCACCGTTGGTGAACTGAAGAACAAGTCCTCTTATAGAATCAGAGTGTACGCAGTTAACGAAGTAGGAGTAAGTGAGGCGTCTGAAACCACAGAATATATTCTTGTCCAAGAAATATTAAAGGGACAAGCACCAACTGTTGCAAAACCACTTAAAGACGTAATTAGTGAACCAAATGAAGATATAGAACTCACGTGTATATTTGGAGGTGTACCAGAACCGAAAGTAACATGGCTCAAAGGGAACAAGAAATTAAAAACAGCTAAAGCAACTTATGTTAATAGAGTGGCTACCTTGGTAATTACGGCAATGGAAAATACTGAAGGAAGGTATAGTTGCATTGCTAATAATGAACACGGAGAAACAGAAACATCGTGCAACGTTGAAGTACAACAGAAGCCTACAATCACAGTATCAAACGAAAATAATGAACAAAAATACAGAGTTGGTGAAGACTGGTCTGTGGAAGCCTTAATCAAGGGTATACCCAAACCTACAATTAATTGGTACTGCAATGGCTCCAAGGTAGTAGAATCGGAAGACATTCAAATAACAACCGAAGATAATATTAGTATCATCAAAATATCTTCCCTGGTTCGTTCTCACTCAGGAAAATATACAATTGAAGCTTCGAATAAAGCTGGAACTACATCCTTCGATATTACACTAAAAGTTTATGGTAAGTAACATACTTAATTAGAAAATTAGAATAAACATACCTGACTACTAAATCTAAATAAAATTTTTATCTCGTTATAATGTAATTGCCTTAAAATAATTGAAAGTTTAATTTAAAATTATATAAATTAAATATACCTACTAAAGATAGACTAAGTACATAATACATTATATTCTTATACTAGATAAAGAAATACTGAAGTGATAACATCAATACATTACAATAATTTAATTGCCTAATGTCCATTTTATTAATTTTGACATGACATTAATATTTTGCTGTACCCGACTGGGTTCGATATTGTTGCTACTGTATTTCCTAACCACCTGTATGTTTTTACATTATGCAATAAGTACTTGAATACTATCTTGATTACTTCCTAAAAGGCATAACTTGTGCCCAATTTTATAGTAAAAGTAAATTGATGTTCCAGATAAACCTAGCAAACCTGAAGGTCCGGTTGTAATGCGAGAGATTAGCAGAGAATCAGTGACAATTGAATGGAAACCACCTCGTGATGATGGCGGTTTAGAATTGACAAAATATGCAATTGAAAAACATGAACCTGACACCAATAAGTGGGTCAAAGTAGCAGATGTAGACAAAGATGTGGAGACCTACTGCATACAAAGACTCAATGAAAACTGTGAATATATGTTCCGTGTCATGGCTCAAAATCCCATTGGGTTCTCGGAAGCTTTGGAAAGTGAACCTATTGTCATTAAGACAGCTCTCGGTACAGTTTATTTATTATTTTATACGTATAATTAAGTTAAATTAATTAAATCAAAAAGTCTCAAATACTAGATTTTCCTATAAATATTAATATAACAATGAAACCGATCGTCAGCCTTATTTCAATTCATTATATAATTCACAGATGTCCCGTCTCCACCACTTGGTCCGCTGGGCTTGTACGGTATAAACAACGACTCTCTAACAATAACGTGGTATCCATCAGAGAAAAATGGAGGTTCACCAATAATTGATTATAGTGTTGAAATTAAACAAGAAGGGAAGAAATGGAAACACGTGGCTACAGTTACCAAGACTAGCGCTAAAATAGAGAAATTAACAATAAACACTACCTACCAATTTAGGATAACCGCAAGAAATGACATCGGAATAAGTCTGCCTTACATATCAGACGAGAAAATTACAATCGGAAAGACTTTGTGTAAGTTGTGATATTGACATTGTTATATGACTATGTACAGAGGAATTACTTTATATATATTCAACCTTATATATTATGTAAGATAACCTTATATAAGAGGAATTATTTTATATTCAACCCATATCCATCTATATTTCCTCAATATAGCATATAGTGTATTTGTATTAATACCTAGAATATAATAAATAATAATTCATTTCAGCTCCTCCATCGCAGCCATTAAACTTTGCTGTAAAGGAAACCACTTCAAGATCAGTGACTCTGCAGTGGGCCGCACCTGAGAGCGACGGAGGAAGTATTGTGACGAGTAAGTATGCCTTTTATTATTATTTTAATAGCAATAACGATTTCTCGAAACGATCAGATTTTGATGCCCTTCTGCATATTTGATTGAAGATAATAGTTGGGTATAACTATTTCGTTTGGTAAAGGTATTTGTATTAATTATTAACTGCCGGGCAAGGGGTCTCGGGTTCGATTCCCGGGTCGGGCAAAGTATTACTGGGTTTTTTAAAATATTCTCAGTAGTAGCACGGAGTCTGGAATTGTGCCCGGTATATAGCAATAGGCTCACCCCCTATTACATGGGACTCGTAACATAAATAGTGAAAAGTGGGTGTTATATTGTACAGAGGTATAATGTGCACCTCTGCCTAGCCCTTCGGGAATAAAAGGCGTGATGTTATGTATTTTATGTGTATTAAAGAGTATCCATCAATTACATTTCAGATTACATCATCGAATACAAGACTGCTAAAGCCAAAACTTGGACCAAAGTTATAACTGTCAGTGGAACAGTTTACGAACACTGTATAGAAAATATTAAAGAAAAGGAAGAGCTCATCTTCAGAATATCCGCTGAGAACGCCATAGGGGTTAGTTTACCAGCAGAGTCCCAAGGAGTAAGACTAGAAAAACATGCAAGTAAGTATTATTTGCAGCAACGTGGAAATTGATATAGGTGCGTAAAAATATTATTCTAACACCATTTTCCACTTGCAGCTGTACCATCACCACCAACTGCACCACTTGAAATACGAACAGTTGGTAGCAACATCGTCATGACATCGTGGGGTACTCCAGAATGGGACGGTGGAGCACCACTGCTAGGCTATAATATTGCTATCCGTGACGTCACTAAAACAATGTGGATGGAAGTAGGAAAAGTTGACGCACAGACGCTTAAATTCAATATCAAAGACTTGAGTGACAATCACACTTATATGATACGAATTTATGCTCGCAATGAAATCGGAATCAGTGAGCCGTTAGAGTCAGAAGAACCTTACAAGGTTATTCCTGGAGAAGGTAAGCAGATTTTATTCACTAATTGGATAATTTCCTCAAACAAAAATATTACGCGACACAATAATACCTACCTAAATAATAATACTTTCATTTTGGGACGATATAAGTTTCAACATATTGTTCAAAGTTCATAGACAAGTAACTAGGTATAATAATAATACAATGTTTTTGTCATTTCGTTATGTATTGCGTTTGACTAGTTGTCATTGTCAACTGTAATAGCTTACGTATCCCAGCAAGAGCCAGAACTAGGAATGACAAAAGAACGACTGCTAAGCAAGTGGCTTCAAATTCAATTCTCGGGTTGGGCAACTTACTTTTTATTAATAGTAGGGGAGCCCATGAAGGGATTTCGGTAGTTACTCGAGCGCGTCAGATTAACATATGGGGAAAAACTAGTGTCCTGTTAAATATACCCACCATATATCCGATCTGATTAGAAAGGGGGGACTAAAAATAAAAAAAAAGTCTGACTAAATAAAGTCAGTTTCGTCAGATTAAGAGAAGGTAGGTCAATACCATGCTAAAGGAAGTGTATTTAAAAAATGTGCCCATTCCAACTTGATTTGCCAGAGTGGGAGGATTTTGAAGGGTTCTCGTTTGTACTCTCCAGAACATTCAACTCCACCATGCAAACTGGCAGATTAAGAGTTTTTTATCATCAAAGTCACATGAAGCATGTACATTATCAATATCTGACACGCTCGACCACTAGAACAAAAGTTACGTGTAACAGATTCAAAGATCTGTGGATTCCCCCTTCCCCCACCGGTGTAAGAAATTGTCACTAAACCATTTTTTCTTTCTATCAGCATATTTTTAAAATCCAGTAGGTCCCAACGACGCTCGAGTAAATCCAAATTTAGCATCGTGGGCTCCCCTACTATAAGGTTTTATCCTAGATAAAACAAATAATTTCTAAAATAAATAACAACTGGCAATAAAAATGTTAACAAGTTGGACAGAAATAGTTGTTAATGAGTTACAAACAACAATTTTTCCAGACTCTCATGCAGACGAGGAGATTGGCGAGCAGACCGAAATGACGGAACCAACTTCGTTCAGTACGCAGACCACTACTTCCTGGATGCGCGAACACAATATGGACGCGGATATCCGATCTTACGCGCGAGGCTCACTTCTGAGACGCGATGAGTACTTCTTCAGGATATGGCACTACGCTAAACAACTATTCAAGTGATGCGACAACACGTCCGCGCATTCATTTACCTGTGATATTTAACGACAAATATTTAAAGTTCATAGTTGGCGGATAGTAATGTATATTTAGATACAATTACTTCCACTAGACAGTAATCCACAAACGAACTCTGTCATTTTTTTAAATTTTGTACTATTATGTTTTTTGTATCAGCATGTAATATTTTATTATTATTTATTTTAGATAAGGATGAACTACTTATTTATTTATATTATTATTATTATTATAATAACATGTCTGTTGACAACATTTAAGTCTCATTCAATAGTTTTTATGGGAGACGTTTTAAATATAGGTGCAAAATATTTATTCGATAAATTGAATGAGGCTTAAATTCATCACCAGACATTTTAAAAGATTGAATAAAGATAAATTGTAAAAATAATGCTGTTGTTTATTTGAAATGTTTACTATTTAGGCGTTAGGCGCCTTATTATCATTAACCTACCGTGTTACAGATATTAGATGTAACAGTTTGCTCAAATATTAGTACTTCGTGGTGAATAAACGAAAGTCGTATTCGTTACATTATTCATAACTCAAGAGCGGAAACCTCGATTTGTCTGAAAGTTGGTGGGGAGGTAGAAAGAAGATTTGACCGGAGTGATACCACGGCCTCACAGAAAACCGACGTGAAACAACGCTTACGTTGTGTTTCGTCGTGAGGGAGGTTACCGGAGGCCCAATTACGCCCTGCTCCTCCCCAGACTCCTAAATTCCCGAATCCTCCACAATCCTCAAATTCGCAAATCCCAAAAGGCCGGTAAAGCACTTTAAACGCCTCGGTGTCGGCGTCGGGCGGCGACGATTGCTTACCATCAGATGATACGTCTGCTCGTTTACCGGCTTATAACATAAAAAAAAGATTAAAATCAGGATATATAGGACAGGAAAAACCGAAACGAAAACCTTACAAATTTTAATTATTGTGCTAGCAACTTACATAGACAAATTATTTTTAATTATCTAATACCAACACCCACTTCTCATCTATCGAGTAGATACTTAGATAGCAGTCATAAGAATATTATCTAACAGTTTTTACTAACTTTGAAAGTCGATTATTCTAACTAGTTTGTTTATAAACATAGGAGTTGGAATGGGTGGTTTTAAATACGAGTCTGTCACTTCCTCACGCCTCACCTAGAGCGGGATTACTGCCGGCTCTAGATCATCAGATAATTCCCCCACCCCTCAAAAAAACAACTGTAAGATTCAATACACCATCAATCGACAGCCTATAAGTGGCCACTGTTGACCAAAGGCGTCTTCTAGCACGGAGAAGGCTTTATTAATCACCACACTTGCTCAATGCGGGTTGGCGATACACCATTTTTTTTTTTTTTTTTTAAGGGGGGAAAATCATCGAATGACTGCCCCCGCCTGGGTGAGGCGGGAGGGAGTGTCAGACTCTTACTGACTAAAAACCACCCCGTTCCTTCTCCTGCACGTCGAGCCGGAGCCCCGGTTACCCGTTAGGTTCTCCGCGACTCCGAATCGGCATCGGCCGTATTGGGCCCCATCTGTGGTGGTCTGATGGCTCTTTGAGGCGCGCGCGGAACGCGACGCGCCGTACGCTCGGGTCTGTTTCTGGTCGGACGGGGAGCCACCCATGCTCGCCGTCCGCAGGCCCGCGCTTACGGTGGCCGGAGATCGTCTCGCGATCCCCGACGCCCGGTGTGTCCTTCGCGATGGCTGGGTTGCGAGGAGGCAGCGCTTCGCTGCCTCACGCGTCCCGCCTCCTCCTTAGCTAGCATCACTGCTTCGCAAAAGGAGGAGACGGCATCCCAGTCCCCCTCGCTCCGCATCATGGCCTGCACTAGGCCCGGACGCGAGAGGTCGCCATCGCCGATCACTTCCCTGAGGACACGGCGGTGCTCAGCCCACGAAGGGCATTCTCCCACCGTGTGTTCCACCGTGTCCTCAGGGCGGTCCTCGCAGTGATGACACCCGGGCGTTTCCTCCCGCCCCATCAGACACAGGTACCTCCCGAAACTTCCATGTCCGGTGAGGACCTGCGTCAGGCGGTAGGTGAGGACGCCGTAGCGTCTCTCAAGCCACTCCTCAAAGAGGGGACTTACCGCTGCGATGGCAGCGAGCCCAGCCCTCGGTTGCGACAGTCGTTGCTGCCATTCCGCCATGAGATCGCGCCGGAGCTCATCCCGCCACGCACCTATTTGGCGCGGCAGCGGGGTTTCACCCCGGCGACGTGCCTCCGCGCGCATGCCGTACACGCGCGCGAGCACCTTCGCCTCCAGATCCCACGGCGGTAATCCGGCAAGGAGGTTAGCCGACTCCCCAGAGATCGTGCGGTATCCGCGGATCATTCGGATCGCCATGACCCTCTGTGCCATGAGCAGCGTCCGAGCGGGACGCCGCAACAGGTTTGGCGCCCAAACAGGGGCGCCGTAGAGGGCCATGGACCGCACGACCCCGGCGTATGGCGATACACCATAGGAGTATAAATTAAACAGCAATTTAATTTAAGTACTTATTTATTTATTTAATTAATTAACTTAATATTTAAGAATTATTATGATTTACCAGCATTAATAAAAGGAATAAGTAATAAGATCTACTTAACATTATCTAGTGTCATACAATTCAATATTAAGAGACAAATTGTACTGTGAAATATATTGTAGCTAATTATAGTAATGATTGTTTGTAAGAAACGATTTAAGGGTGTTTTCACTATTTTGGCACTATTACATAAACAGATGCACCAAGAGCAATGCAATAAGAAAGTTCAATCATAATTCAAGGGACATCAAATCTTATTGACGATTTCGGCGACCTGGAAAAGAAAAAATATTAAAAGAACTTTTAGGGGTGTTGTATTGTTCCTAACTTGACAAGGTCGTATGTGCACCAATAATGTACGCAAATGCATTGAGGTGAATTACAGCGACAAATCGCTTTAACTACTGGTAAAACGTGGAATGTAGATATACGCAAGACGCGATGTGTTTTCTATTGTGTCTCACAGATAAGAGGTTAATGCGCGCCAATTTACGAACTACACCGATAGTACCAACATCGTCGCGCTCATCGCCACAACTTTGCTACATTAGGAGGCTGCGACAAATATTCACATAATCTTGTTGACACTTCAACACTAATTAGCCCAACCATAACTGGAATGTACCTTGATGCATTTCAGCGAACATATTTAGGTACACAAATACACAACTGCTGTTTTCCGAGTTGTGGAGAGAACATTATTTGCCAGAGTCCGTATTTCCTGAAGGGAAGCTTGCTTATGGGACGACGTGCTCCATCGTAGATCGCTTACCACCAAGCGAGATAGAGGTCGAACGACGGCCAATCAAATATATAAAAATAAAGGCAATAAGTAGCCTAAGTAGTAGCCAGGATCCTGTGATTACTTACAATAACTTACCTGATATTTAGAACGTTTATTGACTACAGATATTTATATTATTAAACATTTATTGTTAGTATGGTAGAGTAAGCAGTTTATGAAAGTATATATTTATATTTAAAATACTTCACCAGAGTAATGATAATAAAACAGTGAAAAAACAAGTGTTAGTAAATAAGTAGTTAAAATAATAGTGCAGGGGATAACAGACCTTTCTTACCCTTGTCTTTAGAGGTCTTGACCTGTTTGTTCTTGTTGCATTTCTTAGTTACGCGCTTACTTTGGTCGCAACTAGGGTCGCTATTAGCCTTCAACACATCGGTACGAGACATCTCGCCGTTAGGGCTGCACTCGCTCCACGAAGACTTCTCGTAGCGGCAAGCTAAGTACGTAAAAGGACATTTTTGAATTCAGGTCAAATCAATCTCAGAGGAATTAACTACCGTACTTCACCTACTAAAGGGTGTCTATAGAGAACCCTTACCCAGGTAACG
The DNA here is from genome assembly GCA_038387885.1 of Spodoptera picta. Lineage (NCBI taxonomy): Eukaryota > Metazoa > Arthropoda > Insecta > Lepidoptera > Noctuidae > Spodoptera > Spodoptera picta. Next base: position 3,227,585 of record JAZHFQ010000105.1, read on the forward strand.
TTTTTATAAACCTACCAAAAGATTGCAGTAAATCAATTATTTTCATAATCGCATTTACGTAATCACACAAGAGTTGATAATCGCAAAACTGAAAAAAGACAATCTGATCGGACTAAATAATAGCCATGGAAGGTTTTTAAATTGGGAACATTAATGAAAACTATAATAACTACGAAAGACTAATTTTATAAGGAGCGATGTAGAATTGTAGTACGACGAAAGGAAATACGCAACAGATAAAGAACCGGGAAACGCAGCAATTATAGAATTAGAGACACAAGGAAGACCGTATGTGACATAATATTACTTGAATGATTTATAAGTGCTGTCACGTCCTGAGTACTTAATAATGTGAGATAAGATCGTTCTTCTATTTTCTATCTCGACAAATAGTTATATGTATTTTTTTTTTTTTTATGGGGGGAAAATCATCGAATGACTTCTCCCGCCTGGGTGAGGCGGGAGGGAGTGTCAGACTCTTACTGACTAAAAACCACCCCGTTCCTTCTCCTGCACGTCGAGCCGGAGCCCCGGTTACCCGTTAGGTTCTCCGCGACTCCGAATCGGCATCGGCCGTATTGGGCCCCATCTGTGGTGGTCTGATGGCTCTTTGAGGCGCGCGCGGAACGCGACGCGCCGTACGCTCGGGTCTGTTTCTGGTCGGACGGGGAGCCACCCATGCTCGCCGTCCGCAGGCTCGCGCTTACGGTGGCCGGAGATCGTCTCGCGATCCCCGACGCCCGGTGTGTCCTTCGCGATGGCTGGGTTGCGAGGAGGCAGCGCTGCGCTGCCTCACGCGTCCCGCCTCCTCCAAATAGTTATATGTATAACGTTGAATTAAATCCGAGTAACATTCCGACCTGTAGATGTAAATTATTAGTTAAGGTACCTTTGCATTTCTTCTGGATAGTTTTGACACTCTCACAGGTGGCCGGGTCTCCCTTCTTCAAAGTGAGTTTCCGAGAGCGAATGTTAGTCTTAGCGTCACATTCGCTCCAAGCTCCCCGAATGTAACGGCAAGTCTCTGTGTCATTAGAATTCATAGTATCATTAATCACAAAACTGAATTTTACCTGATATTCGTTTATCGTTGTGAGAGACGCTAAGTCTGTGCAGACTGCGTTCTAAAATTTTTTTCAAGAATAATTCATGTATTAACCCTTTTGATTTTTTGATATTGTTGTTGTATACAAAATCACCCATGACTGACTGCCTCGTTGGCCGAGTATTCGCACGGGCAACTACCGGGCAAGGGGTCTCGGGTTCGATTCCCGAGTCGGGCAAACTATTACTGGGTTTTTCTCAGTGGTAGCATGAAGTCTGGAATTGTGCCCGGTAGTATAGCAATAGCTTCACCCCCTATTACATGGGACTCATATCATAAATAGTGAAAAGTGGGTGTTACATTGTACAGTGGCATTAAGTGCCGTAATGTGGACCTCTGCCTACCCTTTCGTGTATAAAAGGCGTGATGTTATGTTATGTGTTACAAAATCACCTTTAAAATGGCAAAATCAGTTCATAAAATATTTATCGGTGATAATAACAATTCAGAAATCTGTTACAGTGAGTGATTATACATAATAATAGAGGTATATTACAGTAATTAAAAACTTAGAAACAATTAGAATAGTTCACAATACAACATTTTTTTAAACATTTATTCTTTAAGGATTGGTTACTATACGAACGTAACGGATTCTTTTATCCCAATGTAATTTTTTCATTGACAAAAACTTGAGAGTTTTGAATGCATCCCAACATGTGCAGATGAGTTAAAGACAGCGACCCGAGGGATTTATTTTAAGCTGTGCCGAGCAACATAAATAAGAAAACAAAACATCTTGGTAAATGTTTTGCCATCTTTGTGTCTGTAAATTGTGTTACCATAAATGAATACGTTTTGATCATTCATAATTATTTTTCCAATAGTTATAGCACACACAGCTTATACTATATAACTTCGTTATTCACAAGTTATTGTGGATAATTTACCTTAATATTTTTGTAATTATGGCAAAACAGCATACTAAACTACTAAAAACAAAAAGTACCTAGTACCTAGGTATCTAATATTTAATTGAAATGTGAAAGTGAGAATCTCTATTAATGTTATCTCGGCAGTTCTTAAATTCACCAACCACAGTTACATTTCAAATATGTAAGTAACCCGATCAAAATAAAACTGAATGTACTAAGTTCTATAAACAGGAACCTGTCAATTAAAAATCCTATTCCTAAATCACGCATATAGTTCGAAAAAATACCACGCGGTAAACTGGGATAAAAGCAACAATTCATGTTTGAATGAAAACCACTTGCTTTTACTTTCACAGCGGAAAAGCGTGCCAATCGAATTTATATGCAGGTAAATAGTATACTCCAACAGTTTGGCTACAGGTTGGCTCTCTAGATGAATAACAGTTAAACCAGAAATACTAAAATTAATTCATATGCATCGGAAGCGTCGTTAGTTTTGTGCGTTCTAAATACTAACCTCTATTTTTAGCACCCCTCTCGTTACGGATGAGGACCTCGTGATCGCTTTCTTCCCATACTTCACCTTCTGCGGTGACCACTGCTGCAGTCAGCAGGATCAGGCCAGCCACCAAACGCCACACGTACTTAGCCTACAAAAATTGTTGCATTAAACCATTTGTTCAAAGTTTTTACAAGTCACAATACTTCCTAAAATTTAATACGCAAAGCTGGTACACCTAAAATATAACACTTTCGCAAGCAGAGCATATTGTTAAGGATTTTTAATAATTTAACAAATAAATAAAACCAATGTTAACGTGGAAGCTACGAGTTGACAAGAGAAGAATACATATGTAAGAAGTTGTGAACAAAGACGTAGCAATAGTCAAGTAGTCGCGATAACTGGCGGTGCTCAGTCAATGACTTTAATTGTTACTCAGTCATGGCGCCCGCTAAAATTAACTGGATGTCTCAGAGGTCACTACCCAGAGTAGCCAGTGCCATTCCGATAGACCAGTCGTTTATCGCAATTCGTCGATTTGAGTTACGTTATATGTCTAAATAGTGTTAATAATGTTCCTCATCCCACTTCTGCTTACTAAAATCTATTTTAAACGCATCAATTATTTAGTAGGTAAACAAAATGTCAGCTGTTTAATACCCATTAACCCAAACCATTATTAATTTGGTTAATTAAGTTAACGTGATACTACCGGTTAAATAATGAAGGCATTCAACAACCCGGTCTAAATATTATTGCAAGTATTTTATTAAACGACACAGTTGACACGAAGAAAATACGATATCACTCTCCACTTTTCTGAGTTAACAACGCACACAAACAAACAGTAGGTATCCACCCCCAACGTCCCGTTCTGATTGTAGCGGGCTGCTGCGCACTAATTTATATTATGTAACCAAATATTTCTCCATATTTTTTCTAGCACGATATTAATCTATTTTCATCTAATCTTTAATTGAAATAAAATTGTAACTTAATTGTCACTTAAAATAAAAACAAATAACAAATAAATACAATAACTATATGTAAAAACCAAGTAAGAAATAAAACACACGCAAGAAGCGTGTACAATTTTAAAGATGCATTAGCTTTGCACTTCTGAATTATTTTTTTAACTTGCACAAAGAAATATCCGATTAAGGAAAACATTTTTCGACTTTCGCCAAATAAGAAATGAAAGAAAATTATAAATTTAGATGAAAAAATATGCGCGTAGAAGCACACAGCCAAGTAAAATAGATTGAATAAAAGTTTTCCTGATTTTAGTTGGTGGTGTAAAGTTAGAGTTCGAGCTTACCTCCATGACTTGGTTTCGCGAGTGTCGGAGCGCGGAGTTCGGATCGCGAGCGTGCGTCTGGAGCGGCGAGCGGGCAGCGAGTGGCGCGGAGCGGCGCCGTGGCGCGGTTGGCGCGGCGATGCCGGGCGGGACCGGGGACACGCAGGACGCCTGCCTATTGATCTGCCACTTGGGCTCTTGCACCCGGGAGCACCTACACACTCGGCACTCAGTCCTGTACGCATATTCACACCCCCTCCTCTCAAGTCCGCCCGATCTCTCTATCTGCGGCTAGGCAAGATTTATTATTTTTTCCGGGAATAGCCGGATGTCCTCGAATATGATACGGCGTCAGAGTTTTTGCGGCGAGGTGCAGATTACCTTTGAATAGAATAGATAGATATCCTAGGCTTCAATAGATATCGAAATCGCTGAAAGGCGTTAATAAGTACATAACATTTAAAAAAATATATTCAGTGTACAATTCAATTAAAAAAAATCGAATTTACTTACTTCTTGCCTTTTTTTCTCAAATACACATTTATTAAGTAGGTACCATGTATATTTATTTTTCAGAACCGAAACTATAATCGCGATCACTAGATTAAAAAAAGAAACTTTAATGATTACAGGCCATCTACAACATACAATGTATCCAAACCCGATACCTTTGTTGTGTGTAAGTAAGGAGTTAGATATCCGAAAGACTCCTAGATGATGCTGCAGTATAGTATCAGGTCAAGGTTACCGTGTCTAGGCAATATTATGAAAGTGACAAGATACGTGATATTGAATTGAAACGCTCGTAAAAGTTAAATAAACTCTTTCATCAACTAAACGAGATATGACCACTGTTGAAACGGCTGAATATGTGAATGGTTCATGTTTCATTGAAATTATAGTTCTATCGAATTAGATAGTACTTTTTAACCAAAACTAAATAGGTAGTGGTAATAGACTGATAAATAAACTACACATAAACTGTTAATTAATAATTGAATTTGATTTTGGAAACTTTGCAACACGACACGTGAAAAAGGTGAAGCACCTCAACAGTCATGAAGGTAGCTCTCTATAAAAGTAAATAAAAAAAATACATTCTTTTAAACCGTATCAAATCTTATTGTGGACCTAATACCATCTGATAGCTTGGAAGTTGACGTTGGATGTTAGTTATACACGTTTATACTTGTATACAATTTTACATCTACCTTCTGAAGCAATAGCTATTTCATAATATAGATGTACCTACTGGTAATTTGAATTGAATATCCTATTTATTAAACTGTCAAACACCGCGCGGTCACCGGTGACCGCAACCTAATGTCTCACGATAGTTATTATGAATATCCTATTTTCACGATCTTTATCACGTCTGGAATTTCTGTAGGCTTTGAACCAAAGTTCTACGTTTCCGTAATTTTATGCAACATACCAAACATCGGTATAGATATTAATATTTTATTTTAGTATGACGGCATATCTTGCGTACCTTTATGCAACCGACTTCAGTCGTGTTTTTTTTTAATCGGTTAATAAATATACTACTATTCCTACCTGTAAGTGTAACAAACACTTTTCTGAAATTTGAAATAGCTAGATAGATAGTTGCGCAAAAATATGCATAAATACAGACATACATATAGATCATACTGAGCACCTCCTTTTTTATTTTTATAATCGGTGAAAAATTAACAGCTACGATAAAACGTTATGTAAAAATTTCACTCGCTCTGCTCGGCGCCTATTAAACGTAGCGTGATATTTTATAGCCTATAACTTTCCTTGGTAAATGGGCTATCTGACATAGAAATAAGTTTTCAAATCGGCTCAGTAGTTTCGGAGATTAGCGCGTACAAACAAACAAAAAAGCTTTATAATATTAGTATAGAGGTAGATTAACAAGCTATTTAACTTAAAACTTGATACAAATATAATATTTAAATGTAAGTAATGAAATAAATTATCAGATGAATTTGATACATAAAACATAGCAGTGGTGCGCTAGGAATATCTAGGATATCTAAACTTTGAGCTTATAACCTAATCATAATGCTGCTCAACGTGAGAATATCTATACAGGGTGTCTTTGGCAGCAGGGATTAGATCAAATGGAACACGATCATAGAGGAAGTCATTCCCTATCATTTTGCTTTAGGAATAGGGTTCTGATTCTTAACGGTTCAAAAGTTATGACCAGTTTTAGTTTTATTCAGTGAGTTTTCAATCTGCTTAAAGAAGCGATACCAAATAAAAAGCTATCAAAGGTATCAATGTTATTAGGGATTGACCTCCAATTCGATTTGATTCAAACTTTCAGTGACACCCTGTACAGTAACATAAATACATTTACGTAGATAAATCTAAAAACTGCCCAGTGTGTATAAATTCCATTTAAATAAAGTAAGCAGCCAAATGCTACTGAAAACCATATTTTTGTTTTCAATATTAATAATAGCATGAGAATATACACAAAGAAAAAATAATACGTATTTTAATTTTACAAAATATGTACAATTCGTCGAAACAATATTAAAAGCTTAGCCTTGTTGCAATATCGGATGAAAAATTCTCATTATCCTTTACCTTTGACGGAGGATTAAAACATACTATCGCTTGTTTCCCTGAATTGCTTCTGTTGCATTAATATTATTATCTCGTATGAAAAAACAAATGCAAATACTTAAGTTTACTACATTATAAGTACGTAATTAATTGTAAAAACTTTGGTTTTCAACTGTTATTTTTTTCCATTACCTTTCAAAATGGCTTATAAAGATCACTTATAATTCTAACACTATTTAATTGAAAATTTCATATTTCTGGCGACATAGTAGTTTTAGGGAAGAAGTGTAACAAAGCTTACCGAATTCTTTAATTACATTTTCTATTCTTCACCATCGGGTGATACGTCAGCTCGTTTGCCGTTATATCCCTTAAAATTATCCGTATGATGCAGATCACAATATTTTTTAACGAAAAACGAAGTTTGTTTTCGTGTTTGGTGTTGAATGAGGTGGCAGGGCAGTCTAACTTCAATCCGCTAAATAATAATATTGTAGAATATAGAGGTCGATGGTAGTCGATGACCATCAACACGTATCCTCGACGTGGCTACGTCGAGGATACGTGTCCCTAGCTCTGACTGAATGCTTAACTGCAGTCGCTATAACCAAATCGAGACATTAATCGGAGCAGATTCCATAGCTTTGCTAGCGAGTGGAGTTCATAAATGTTATTGGTCGCTTGTGTAGAAGAAATGTATTTCCCACCATAATGTCACTGTGTTTAGTTAGATGTAAAGTTTAACGTAGATATTCTGTTATCTAACCCTTTAGTTGTACTTATGTACACGGTACAAGAAACTAGTCCAAGGCCTCGAAACTCTCGCTAGTATATTCTTCATAATCTTAATACATTGCGATGAATTGAGAGTTAATGCGCATGTTATAATGTGGAGTTATTGTTATAGGAGGTATATATAAGAAGCGTTATAAAAAGAGCTAACTGTGGCCGTTCTGCATCCATTCATAAATACACTGCATGCTTTATTCCCGTCTATATCGCTAAACACATGTAAAGGCCGGCGCAGACTGACGTCGATTGTACAAATAACTTGAGTTTCAAAAAGAAAATAAGAATAAAGTACTTTATACACAAATTTAGTCAGCGTTGGCTTATGGTCTAAACTATACTTTATTTTAAGATCCATATATTGTAATGATATCGCTCGCGCATAACTCAAAAGATTTCACATATCACTTCATAATTGCAAAATTCGCCAAATACTACCTACCACATTAAAAAGAAAAAACTGACAAAACAACAATATTTTATATGCATGCAGGCAGTAAAAGTTGTGTTTCACTTGGTTTCAGATAAACCGGCCTCGGGCGATGCTCATATTAAAATGAGTTTTTAATCCTTTGCCAGACAAAAAACGTTTGTTTTATTTTAAAAACTGGAAAAGACTTATTCATATTTTATTTTGTATGACGATATTGATTTATAAGTTTGTAAATTTTACTTATAAACATATATTATAGGAAACTCTATCGGGTCTTTTCGTCAACTCTACCGCAAAGCCTGAAGACGAAAGTCTTCAACGAGTGCGTCCTACCAGTCATGACATACGGAGCCGAGACGTGGACACTAACAGTGCGACTGGTCCACCAATTTAAGGTAGCGCAGCGAGCTATGGAGAGGGCTATTCTCGGAGTATCTCTGAAGGATAGGATCCGTAACGAGGTGATCCGACAGAGAACTAAAGTTACCGATGTAGCCCATAGGATTAGCAAGCTGAAATGGCAGTGGGCCGGTCGCATTTGTCGAAGAACCGATGACCGCTGGGGTAGACGTGTTCTGGAGTGGAGACCGCGTCTAGGCAAACGTAGTGTAGGGCGCCCCCTCCAGCTAGGTGGAGTGACGATATACGTAAAGTGGCTGGTAGTGGTTGGATGCGTAGAGCTGAAGACCGAGCTCAGTGGCGTGCCATTGGAGAGGCTTATGTCCAGCAGTGGACTAAAACAGGCTGTTGATGACATATAAACATAATTACATAAACTGAATATGTCAAATGAATGTTAGGGCAAATGAAATGACAAGGACATGGTTGAGCAAATACAACACAAATATTATACTTTTTCAGTTCTCACTGAACACTTTCGAAGTAATAAAAAGCAATTTTAAAGGAACGCAACATTATTATGTTTCATATTAAATTCAGAGCAGATTTGTGATGAATTTGTCGCACACCATTATCTTTTATTTTGATGGCAAATTTAACAACCGTTGCACCATTTTAATTAAGCCTAGCCAATTTTTATTTCACTTTAATTTTAATTTTCACATCCTCTGTAACATGAGTAGATTAAAAATATTGTTTTTGATAGGTAGTTGAAATGAAATAATTTATTGTATTATAATAATTTATTGTTAGTTTCATAGTTTAATTGTGTTGTTGTTTTAGGTGCTTGCTTTCTACAATGTAAAGGGAGAGAACCATTCAAGCCTGCACACGGATCTCTTCCCTTTTTAGTAAGTTCATCTCGCCTGGCTAGATGCAATAAGTAAATCTAGTAATTGAAAGAAATTATAATAACGTGCGCGTTCCCGTTAATAAACATTAATACATCTATTGTTGAAAGGAATATATGAAAACGTACACTGATAAAGAAATAATTAAAGAAACAAGAAATAACTAACTCATATCTAGATATTGCTGTAATGGATAATCACAATTAATTAATGAACTATATGTCGGCATACGGGGGATTCTAATAAATTAGAAATGTAATAATATATCAATATGCATAATTATACTTCATTTTTATATGAAACCACTACTCATAATGTTCTTTTGAATAGGAAATATGAAGAAATACCAGGCTTGTTTACACATTTCTGCATTGTTAATAGAATTATTGGAGTGGTTGCAATCCATTCTACTGTTGTTTTTACATTCTCGGAGTAGAGTAGTAGAGGTAGAGATCTTAGCTTAATCAACCATATTCAGTGAGGATGCTCCTCTGTAAATCAGTAATTCAAACACAGCTGCGATAGTTCGCCAAGATAATGGAAATTTTCATAGAAATCTGATCTCAGATGCCGTGCGTAACTTCGTTCACGTGTTTAACGAGTCGCGGGTAATATATATTTATAACAATATGTTTTAAGTTTTCGCAGAGTTAAAATGTTTGTTAGTAGAAACTTGAAGGAACATAATAGCGTCTTCTAAATATTGTTTACGAATAGATATTAGAAACAAAGCAAAGCAAACAAAAACCCTACCAACGAAATAAGAAAACCGTTTGTAATTACGAGAAATACTAAGTAGGGCAAGTCCTGTAACACCGGACGGCACCTAACGCCGGACACTTGTATCATCTCGATAACCGATAACACGAGCGATTCAATTTTTACTAAAAATCTTAGGTGTCTGCAACTGGGAGACTTCCTCTTAAAAATTGTAATCGTAATTAGTTATCGAGATAATACAAGTTTCCGGCGTTAGGTTCCGTCCGGCGTTAAGGGATTCCCCCTATGGGTTAAAGCCAGAGAGGATGGTAGAATGCAGTCATGCACACTATGCATTAAAACCCACTTCTATGTACAGGTTTATTTTCCATCACGCTACCGAGGCCTATGCGTTGGCACCCTGGTGTCCAGGGTGACTGTGCTAACAGCCGCTGTATGTGTGACCAGCCCGGTCGCTGATGTCAAGGATACCAGACCCATCAATGTCGTCACCGGAGCTACGTACAGGCATCCACGCCGTGGCATTCGAGTTCAGGTCACTAAGATACTGGTACCAAACCGTAAGTTCCAACTTCACCAAATAACATGTTTTAACCCATGGTATGCCGGGAGCGTAGATATACGCGAGATACAATATGTTTTCTATTGTGTTTCATATGCCGTCAGATAAGAGGTTAAGCCCCGGCCACACTAGCGCGAAATCGCAGTGGTTTTTAACCGCGAAAGGCCTCGCGTAACATTCGATTCAATACAACTGTTAGGCCCCAGCCGCGCTAGACGTGTCGCCACGGCGGTTTTCAACCGGGTAATTTTGTTAGACAAAAACTAAATACAACCGGCCGCACTTGCGGTTTTATTCCACCCCTGATCTTTATACAATAACATGTAACCTTTAAATGGGGTGGTCATGTATTTCTCGTCTGTGTTGTGTATATAAAACCCAGTCTATTGATGAGGACTACATGCAGTGGTTTTGTAAAACGGAAAGTTTTGTGAACGATTTCAAGGGGCCTGTAATTATTATGGGCGACATTAATCTGAACAGTGCATCAGTCAATATAAAGAATTACTATTGCTATTTTTTGTCTTATTGCTCACTTGAGGATAGAAATACGATTACTAATGATCACGGAGGATTTTTAGACGTTATACTGATTCGGGAAGGCTCTCATGACGTTTTTGGTTCCGGGACTGATGGAATAGTCCCACCGGATTGTTATCACCCTGCATTGGATGTTGAGGTAAGGGTCATATCAACTCATTGTTCAGATTCAATTGAACCAAGTAATATAAACCCTGACAAAGACTGGAATTTTAACAGATGTGATTTTGAACGGTTATACCAGTTATTGTCGGAGGTCGCTTGGGAACCTGTTTTACAAGCAAATAATGTATCCACCGCCGTAAATACTTTTTACAGCATAATCTATAGTATATTTGATGATTGCATCCCTAAGAAGCGCCGTGCTAAATCTATAAGTAAACGTTACCCTGTCTGGTTCACTCCTGAGATTATTAAAGATGTAAAGCACAAACTCAAGCTTCATACAATCTGGAAACACACCAATTGTCACGAAGACTATAAATCATTTTCTGAATTAAGAAGTTCATTGAAACATCGTGTCGTGGATGCTTACAAATCATATATTTACCGCATAGAAAATAACATAAAAGTTAATCCACTAGCATTCTGGCGGCATATCTGTAACCTGCGTTCTAAGGGAGGTATCGAATCTAGAGTTAGCTACCAGGGCAACAGTTTTACCGGAACCGCTGCCGCTGACGCATTCGCCAGTTTCTTCTCTAGTGTATTCCTACCCGATGTACCATTATTAGACGTAGCATCGATCAATAGTTCTGACATCAGTCGCAACAACAATTATGTCAACATACTGAGTTTTACACCAACTGAAGTCATACACGGTATAAACAAATTAAAACTTAGTAGTTCTATAGGCCCAGATTGCATTCCACCCTTTCTTCTGAAACATTTAAAGAAATCATTTTCCTCTCCATTATGCCATATATTCAATTTGTCCTTAAAAACGGGCCACTATCCCATCCAATGGAAGACTTCTCGAGTAACACCTATACCTAAGACTTCTGATAAATGTGCAGTCGAGGGTTATCGACCTATTGCTATATTATCTTCACCAGCAAAAATTTTTGAACACGTCTTACACAAGTTGATATATGCACAAGTACAGACACATCTACATAATGCACAACACGGATTCAGACAAAAACGATCGGTTAACACCAACTTACTGACATTAACTGAGTTTATATCTGCTCAGCTTGATATAAAACGACAAGTGAACGTGCTGTACTTTGATTTTAGCAAAGCCTTCGACAGAGTCAATAATGACATCCTGCTTTTAAAGCTCAGCACTTTAGGTTTCTGTCCGAACCTCCTGAGTCTTCTTGCAGACTACCTCCGGGATCGCCAACAGTTTGTTCGGCTAGGAACTTATGACTCGAGCCCTTACCACACACGCTCAGGCGTGAGTCCGGGGTCGAATCTTGGACCTTTACTTTTTCTGTTGATGATAAACGACCTACCATCAGTTCCCGAATACACAAATGTCTTCTATACGCAGATGACCTCAAACTATATGCCAGTGTTAAAACTGTGCAGGACTGTGAAGCCAGCCAGCCAAGCCATGTTGACGCCGTCTACGAATGGAGTGTTGCAAATAAAATGAATTTCAATGTATCCAAATGTTGTGTGATGACTTTTGGTCGAATGCAGCATCCAATCTACTACCAGTATAGACTGAATGGTACAGTTTTGTCCAGATCAGCAACAACGACAAAAGATTTGGGAGTCACCTTTGACCAGAAATTTACATTTCATGACCACATTGTCGTCGTCGCCAAGGAATCTTTCAAGAGACTTGGTTTCGTTCTTAGAAACTCAAAGGATTTCCGTAAAGACCATGTCATTCGGCTATTATACAATACGCTTGTTCGGAGCAAGCTCGAAGCCAGCTCTTGCGTGTGGAATCCTCATGAGGCCACTTATGCTCTTTTGTTAGAAAAGGTACAAAAAGCGTTCCTACGATTTTTGTATAAACGTCTGTTTGGTTACTACCCGTATCTGTATCCAACCAAATTCCTGACTGGATATCTTGGATACAACACTCTGGAGACCAGACGGGAGTTTGACCAAGTAGGCATAATGCTTAAAGTGTGTCGTGGATTAACTGATGCTCCAGATCTTCACAATGAGTTGATACGACTATACGTGCCTGATAACTATCTTCGCAATAGGAACCATCGGCTCTTAGCAGTGCCTACTTCCCGCACTAATGCACGTGCGAAATCTCCAATTCCACGTGTTCTTGCTGCGTTTAACAACCTCATGAAGGTCTACCCGGATTGTGACTTGTTTAACGATAAGTATAAGGCTGTAATGTCTGTTTGTCTGGTGTTTTGTGAGCAGAACCACATAAAAATGTTATTTTATCTTGGTTTCCAGATTCTGTGTACCTACGTATATTGTTATTATTACTATTATTTCATTTTAATTCTAAGTTGTTTTGTATTTTGTTTCGTGTATTTTTTTTGTGTCCAGCTTTATCTGTTTTGTAATTTTACTATATTTTCTCATTTACTTTTAAGTTTAACACCTTTTTATAGTATGTACTTTGATTTAGTTTTCTTTTTTTATATTTTTTGTAATTTAATTTGATTAATGTAATTGGTGTCTACCGTGTTAATCAATAAACAATGTAAGGCCTCGGCCGCTCTAGAGCAAAATCCTGGCAAATACACATATTTTGCCAGATACTCAAATCAATAATATTTTTTTCACCTTTGATAGGTAATTCTACCGCATTATATATATATCCAAATCCAAACTAATGTTATAAATGCGAAAGTATCTCTGTCTGTCTGTCTGTCTGTCTTTGCTTCACGCCTAAACTACTGAACCGATTTGTGTGAAATTTGGTACAGACATAGTTTGGAACTTGAGGAAGGATATAGGGTAGTTTTTATTACAAAAAAAATGAAAAAAAAATATTGCGTACATACAGCGCCATCTATTGGTATAGAGTCGGCATCAATTCAGCACTGAAAATTCAACGGAAAAATGTAATTATAGAGTAAAAAGGTATGAAAAATATAATATAATACAACTTTAAGTACAAATAATATACTCTAACGGAGTATAGATAATTCTATTATCGAGTTGGTGATCGCGCAATTGTGTCGATCGTTACACGAGTTCGGTTCATGTTATTGTTTTAAATCATCGGAAAAAAGTAAATAAATAGTAAAAAGGTATGAAAAAATAATATAATACTAGCTGTTGCCCGCGACTTCGTCCGCGCAGAATGACTTCTGGCCGAATTTAGGCTTTTGAATTAGACTTTACCAAGGTACATTCCACGGTAACAAAAAAATGTCGTCAGACTTCATTCAGTACTTAGGTTATACTTATTGTGAAATGAATTTATTTTTGTGATTTCAAAAAATTGGTATGGGTAAAAATTTGGTTCAGCGATAGTTTGACACCTAGGAAACGAAGTATGATAGTCTTTATTCCGAAAATCTCATGGCAACGGGCATATGCGTTAAAATTCGGGTACTCTGTATCATTTAAATCACTGAATCCATTTGATTGAAATCCATTTCATGGAATAGTTTTAATCACTGAAACCTCACGATGCGAGCTCTGTACGGGTTGAAACGTCGGACTGTTGGGATTGTTTATTTTTTGAAATCACGAAAATAAATTCATTTCACAATAAGTATAACCTAAGTACTGAATGAAGTCTGACGACATTTTTTTGTTACCGTGGAATGTACCTTGGTAAAGTCGAATTCAAAAGCCTAAATTCGGCCAGAAGTCATTCTGCGCGGACGAAGTCGCGGGCAACAGCTAGTATATATATGTGTAACATTAACGTTTATTTGGTATAAAATGCCTAGTTAAATAATTACCAACCTATTTGAATGAAAACGACAAACAATAATGTTAAATGCTACACAAGTACCTACTTGAATGAAAACAGCAAATATCCTACCTCTAGAATGAAGCTTTTAAATTATTGAACAAACATGAAATGAAATAATCAAATTATGTTGTAATTACATTAGTAATAGTGCTCCATTTGCCTGAAGCACGCATCAATTGTAAAACAGATAATATTTTCACAAATGTAATGGCACTCGAGCATTTCGTTCCATCCATTGTAATGAAAATCTTTGAACGAACGCTTAATTAATTAAATAGCAGCGGTGCCGCAGTACAAACTGACCATTCGCTTCTCTACCTCTATATTGCAATTGCTAACAAAATATGTTAGGTATTCTGTTCATTGAACGTCATAAAAATTTCTTAGAAAATTTAATTTACGGAGTTGTTTCAAACTATAGCTTGTAAAGAATTTCTTGTCTTCAACGTCGACGAAGATAAGCCCGTGAACGAAGATATTTGTTTTTAATAAAAATGTTACTTAACTAAAGACGCCATGGCACCTAGGTAAACATGCCTGGAATTTTAAAAGCAAAAGTCTTTATTTTTCTTTTGTTTGAGCTTTACGCTTCTAGTTAACTAGCAAAAAAATATAATCTTACTACTTTACTAGTGATGGAATAAAGCATTACTTACTAGTGATGTAATAAATAAAAAAATCACGAATAAAACGAAGTGTCAAAATCTTTATTAGGTACACTATTACCGACTTTAAAACGCAAGAAGCAAGTCTTACTTTACAAATTCTTAAACTGGTGACTAGTACAGTACTGTACCTTTTACATTCGTGGAAAAGTCGGCATCAACCCCAAGATTAGACAGTCGACTAATGCAAAAATCAATGCGACTCCATGAAAACGAATATACTTACCTGCCTCTAAAGTTTATCTACGACATAACAGATTCACCGACGTTGTTTAGAGTAAGAGAGCGGGTATATCTGGGAAGCGGTTCCATTATAAATGCAAAACTTTGTTCCGTGGCCTTTTCATCACAAAGCGTTTGGATCAAGGTTTTGCATTGAAACAGATTATAGTCTGTGGAATCTTTAAAGCGAAACGTGCTTTCTCATTGATAGATAAGGTCTGCGAGTAAACCCTAGTCGACCAAACATAAATTATATCAATTTCATTCTGTCTACCTATAGTCCGTACCTACCTAGGACTAAATAGAACCGTAATTAGTGGTTCGTGGTTAGGGACCAAGCTATGTTCTGTTGACCGCTCATTACCTATGTAGTGTGTGGAACTAACCGCCCTAATTGAGACCTCGCTTCATTTGCTACTTTTCTCTTAGTACTCGGCCGGTTGAAATACTTGGGAGTTAATTTGATAGCTTAAGAGTTGAAAAAATGTGGAATTGCAGTCGTGAACAGTTACAATTAGTTACATAACATAACATCACGCCTTTTATCCCCGAAGGGGTAGGCAGAGGTGCACACAGAAGTAACACCCACTTTTCACCATTTATGTTATGAGTCCTATGTAATAGGGGATGAGCTTATTGCCATATACCGGGCACAATTCCAGAATCGGTGCTACTACTGAGATTTTTTTTAAAACCCAGTAATACTTTGCCCGACCCGGGAATCGAACCCAAGACCCCTTGCCCGGCAGTCGCACTTGCAACCACTCGGCCAACGAGGCAGTCACAATTAGTTACAAGCCCGACATAATACTAATTTTCAACTACTACCACTACATATTATAATAGGGTAGTTGCCAGAGTATTAAAATTAAAAATCGAATTAGTCCGTCAGTTAGATAATGAAAAAATATTATTTTTCTTTTAAATACGATATAATAATACAACAAATCTCCATAAAGATATCATCCATTCCACTATAGAGGTACATACATACTTATTTATTTATAATACTAATATTTTTCACAATGTTAAACTTGTTCACAGTTTCAAAACTCGCTTCAAATAACAGGGGTTATTTGATGTCAAAATCGGTAGCATTGCTGCTTCTTAAGCGAAAAGTTCCTGACGTGCTAACGGAAATACCATTGAGACCCCTTGACATAGATTATAAGGGCGAAGAGGTGTTGAGTCTGCAGGAAGAATGTCTCATGCCCGGTTGGCATTTCTTCTATAAGGGGGTATTGTATGATATCTATTTTCGTATACACTATGAAAGTAACGTCTCGTAGGTTTATCATTGGACGGTGGGGACTGAAGAATATTTGTTCCATGAGGTATTCGTGTAATCGCTTTAATAAAATGTATCATGAGAAACTTAGTGGAAAAAAAGGATTCAACATGATGCGCCAGTACTGTCCACAAAGGAAAAACTTTAGCGAAGCATATACCAAAGATTGTAACAAACAACTTCCCTATACCAACTGGATGCACATGTTTTTATTTAACATTTGCTGCGCACATGTGTCGTTTCTTTTTATTTTCTCAGCAAAGAGAGGGACAAAGGATGTTGTCAGCCCTCATTATTTGAGAGATCCTGTGTCACTGCTCACGGTTTAAAATGTGTTTAAAGCTTTTAATTAAAGTTACGAATGTGTGGAGTCGGAAGTTCGAATCATGTCAAGTTGCGCCTTTGAGCCCACTACGTCGAGCCGTGCTCCGTGCACAATACAAAAGCAGCTCTAACTTTTTGCTGCAAACGTTCTAACTTCCTACGTTATAACTTTATGCATTCTGAATGGAAATAAAGTCGCTTAAAATGTCACAATGTTATAACATGCACCTACATTCTCAGTTATGCTTTCAGTTTTATTTTATCTCTCTCGAATGGGATAAAGTAATGTGAACCCGACTAAAACTGGGATACGTGTCATTTTAATAAGAATACTATCATTAATAAAACCATAACATAAAATAATAGAGATTGACAATTATTCACAGAACTAACATATTTTCCATTTTAGGATAAGATCTACCCTGTCCACAAATTTCTTCTGCAAAGAAACGTGCGGGTTCAATTCCTGAACATAGTGAAGAAGACCCTGTGGTGTGAAGCATTGACCATAAAATTCCAGAAAGCTCTGAGTAACTTGGGATTCCTGGGTATGTTCGACAAAGGCGCCTGTATCTGCGTAAGAGATGTAAGAAAGTATTTTCATGTTTACTATACCTACGACAGAATTTCTGTTTAATATCCACATTTTGCAAACATAACATCACGCCTTTTATACATAGTAGGCAGAGGCACATTACGGCACTTAATGCCACAATGTAACACCCACTATTCACCATTTATGTTATGAGTCCCATGCAATATAGGGTAAGCCTATGGATGGTCACAATTCCAAACTCCGTGCTACTACTATAAAAAACTCAGTAATACTTTGCCCGACCCGGGAATAAAACCCGAGAGCCCTTGCCCAGCAGCCGCACTTGTGACCACTGGGCCAACGAGGCAGTAAAAAGTTTATACGGTCTGATTTTCTCGATTGTATAAAATATTGGTTCCGTGAAACGTTTCATAGGCTTTGCGATTAAACACAAAACGTAATAGGAGACAGGCGTGACGATATGTAAATAGGTATAGTATAAAGTAAAGTAGGTATAATATAAATATTTATTTATTTATTTAGGTAAGTTCACCGTAATTAGGTAAAAGCTATTTATAAAATGAACTTACCTACTGTCAGTCGCAAGTCGTAAACACGATAAGTAATACATTTAGTAGCAATGGCAGGCATTCACTTATAATAATAATAATGAACAAAAGGTTAGTTTTAGACTAATCTGAACAATGTTCGATGACGGAAGAGGTAAGTGTATATGAACATAGTTAATCCGATAATGATAAAACTTACCTCAAAGCGTGAGAAATGGGTGATTATGTATAATTTAAATAAATACATAACATCACACCCTTTATCCACATTAGTAGGCAGAGGTGCACATTACAGCACTTAACACCACTGTAAAATGTAACATACACTTTTCACTATTTATGTTATGACTCCCATGTAATAGGGGAGCCTATTGCCATACCGGGCACACTTCCAGACTCTGTGCTACTACTGATTTTTTTTTAAACTCAGTATTACCTTGTCTAGCCCTGACTCAGGAATCGAACCCGAGACTCCTTATCCAGCAGTCGCACTTGCGACCACTCGGCCAACGAAGCAGTTTAAATAAATATACCTATTACATCCTCGAGTGAATGTACTCGAGAATCTATTTTAAAAACGTACTCATATTTTATCTTTCAGCCTGACCGATTAGCGCAGCCGTGTCATGTGAGTGACTTTTGTTTATAAATACTGTATAATTATAGTTACATAGATATAACTATGCTGGTTAGACGGTAAAATAGAATATTTTTTTAAACGTTGCCCCACATTAGGACACACATTTCTCCTGTGTCGTGGACGCGTGTACAAACATACAGTTCACATACACATGACACCCAGACCCGGAACAACAATTTGTGGATCATACTAAGAGTTGTTCCGTGCGGGAATCGATTCCGCGGCACGTTGCGCGGCAGCCGGTTGCCCAGCCACCGCACCAACCTTGCATTTGCCACCTCTGCTCATACGGGTTTCGAAAGTCTAATAAGCGACTACATATTTATTAGGCCGGGGCATCTTATCTTTTTAAACCGAGAAACGAGTAGACGGATCATCTGATGGTAAGCAATCGGCGTTGCCCATGGACACCTGGAACACCAGAGGCGTTACAACGTGCGTGCGTTATCGGCCTTTTGGGGATTAGGAATTTGAGGATTGTTGGGGAGATTGGGGAAAGACGAGGTGTAATCGGGCTTCCGGTAACCGGTATGAGTGACACGATAAAAAACAACGCCAGCGTTGTTTCACGTCGGTTTTCTGTGAGGCCGTGTCTCGTGTATCACTCCAGTCGAATCGGCCCTTTCGTACCGAAGCATGGATTTCCTACACTTAAAATATCTGCAATATGCTTGGGAAACGTGGAGATGAGACAAACCTCACTGTTGTAGAGGAGACCCATTCAGAAATGGACTCTCTCGGGTTATTAGTTATGAATGATGATTGACATAGACGTGTAAGATATAGTAGTTATTTTCTTAAATAACTGAGTCGATAGTTGTAAGTACATCGTACGAGGGTTCTTTTTAAAAACGGACATTTTATATTGATCCTTTTGAGATGACTTAATCTACATAACACCAGACGAAGCCGCCAGCGAAAGATTGTAGATTAATAATATTAAGTTTTGTTATCAATAGCATAATAACATAAACTTATTAAGTAAGCTGGTCCTCTGATCCTACAAATAGCAACCAATATCAGACATAGATAACGGAACGACCTAATTGTAAGTTTGCAAGATATAATGAGGTTTTGTTATGTTCAGGGAATGTACGGCGCACCTCTTGTCTGTCGGGGTAGAGGGGTGGGCATGATGATGGCTCCAGATGCCCAGTGGACAAACTGTACAGGGTTCAGTAACGTCATTCACCTATTCTCAAGTAATTACCTCAAGGAATTTATGGATTGCGTTAGCAGGTAAGTCATTATTCGATAACTGCGCCTTATTTATGTGTAAAACTTATCTATACTTGGTCAAACATCAAAGGTGATGGTTATCAGAACTGATTTTATTGCATTATTCCGAGGTCGAGTATTCCTATGCGATAGTATACATATCATATAAATAGACACATACATAAGTGTCTAGTCTATGTACCTACACATATCATTATACCTCTATAATAAACGGATACTTAATAATACCACCGACTGTATTATACATACATAATACATTTGATGCTGACCAACAAGCTAGTATTAAGATGATTGGGGAGTTAGTATTGTCTGGTGTCAAATAGACGAAGCCAATTAATTAATTTAACATCGTTCCGGGAATCTACCAAACGATGATGTTGTTCATACTGTATCTACAAAAATTAAACAATAATTTTACTAATTGACAATTCACAACGAAAGAATTTTTGAATGTATCTGTTTCGAAGTACGAACGTGATCGCATTAAATATACTAAAAGAAAATTCCTGTTGAAATAATAATAGCAATACTAACGAATGCCAATTTGAAGCTTTTATTTGCACAGGTGAAACCAGAAACGAATAACGAAATATTTTATTCATCTGAGTCACGTTTTTCAATCTGTGAGAAGAATGAATAAAACCGCGCCGGTGTGTACTATCTGTACTACATATGTCTAGGTACCTACAGAAACAGTATGGCGAGTTCGACCGGCCACCTGACCAGTACCGACAGACTGCACCTACAAATATACCTACGCCTGACTTATTCACACATTTATAGCATGTAGCCAAATTCGTGCGGTAGACGCATATGAACGTTATATAGTTGGAGTTTGGAGTTCATAATACGTACCTATTTTTCAGTCTCCTATACTCAAATCTACTATGTACAGGCTAATACCCACTTAAAATGCCTAATTTTAAGTGGGTATTAGCAATAGTATTAGATATGTAACAGGGACTGGTTAGATAATTAGACTTATTTGTATTGATACGTCGTGGTGGCCCGGAGGTTTAAGACACCCGCTTCTCATGCATGAGGGTACGGGTTCGTAACCTACCAACGGCAAATACCAATGTGACATTTTCAGAGTTGTATGTACTTTCGAACGGTAAAGAAAAATATTGTGTGGAAACCTGGGTTTATAATTTCTAATTATAAGTTTGTGATCGCCAACCCGCATTGAGCAAGCGTGGTGATTACTGCTTAAACCTTCTCCGTTTGAGAAGAGGCTTTGCTCAGCAGTGGGCATTTATAGGCTGTTGATGATGTATAGATGTTTAAGTGATTAGACCACAATAAAAGTATAAACGTTTACATTATATTTCGGAAAGTGGTCGCTGTTCTGAATTGTACTTTACGGTAGGGACACGCAGTGACATAATATCTATTTTTAGTTCCAGTTTAGAGCTTAAATAGAGTTACGACCAGAAGGTTTATTATGCAATGACTTCGTATCATTGGCCCCATACTGATAGTAGTCGTTGTCACATTAGTCCATTTGATAAATATTAGGTATCGGCACTTTTCACTATTTATGTTATGAGTCCCATGAGGTGGTGAGCCTATTGCCATATACCGGGCTAATAATTTTTTAAGACTTTGACTGCCAACAAAAAACTGTTGAAGGTAAATCCTCCGCTAACGCCGGTCACCGGTGACCCCCATGGCGTTTAACGTGTTAAACACCGTAATCAAAGTCAAAGTTAAAGTCAAAGCATTTATTTCTATTAAACCATAATTTGGTACACCCTATATTGTTAAACTAAATACTAGTATAATTTGTAACGTATTAATGTTTTAATTCCATGTTTATTTATTTCCATTCAAGTCTATTTGTGATGGAAGATAAGCCGAACTGGGCCACAATGAAAAAGCAATTGTATGAGGACTTCAAAGAAAACACATACGATTACGTCCCGGAGATATACGACAGAATCACCAGCTCCAGCGCATCTACAGACGAGCTCTAAATAATACTATGTTCATAGATAAATAAGGTAACGGATGCGTCAATATATGTTTGTAATAAAATAAAATAAAATAATGGTTCTTCGTTTCATAAAAGTAACAGTTATAGTATAGGACACGGTGGAACACACGGTGGGAGAATGCCCTGCGTGGGCTGAGCACCGCCGTGCCCTCAGGGAAGTGATCGGCGATGGCGACCTCTCGCGTCCGGGCCTAGTGCAGGCCATGATGCGGAGCGAGAGGGATTGGGATGCCGTCTCCTCCTTTTGCGAAGCAGTCATGCTAGCTAAGGAGGAGGCGGGACGCGTGAGGCAGCGAAGCGCTGCCTCCTCACGGCCCAGCCATCGCGAAGGACACACTGGGCGTCGGGGATCGCGAGACGATCTCCGGCCACCGTAAGCGCGGGCCTGCGGACGGCGAGCATGGGTGGCTCCCCGTCCGACCAGAAACAGACCCGAGCGTACGGCGCGTCGCGTTCCGCGCGCGCCTCAAAGAGCCATCAGACCACCACAGATGGGGCCCAATAGGGCCGATGCCGATTCGGAGTCGCGGAGAACCTAACGGGTAACCGGGGCTCCGGCTCGACGTGCAGGAGAAGGAACGGGGTGGTTTTTAGTCAGTAAGAGTCTGACACTCCCTTCCGCCTCACCCAGGCGGGAGCAGTCATTCGATGATTTTCTCCCCTTAAAAAAAAAAAAAAAAAAAAGGCTTGAAATAAAAACGTAATCAATGTTTTCTATTTTCTAGTAAAAAATGGCCAAATATGGGTAAGGTATAGTTTGTAACTGGCTGCACGGTTGGTGCGGTGGCTGGGTAACCGGCTGCCGTGCAACGTGTCGCGAGTTCGATTCCCGCACGGAACAACACTTTGTATGGTCCACAAAGTGTTGTTTCGGGTCTGGGTGTCATTGTGTATGTGAACTTGTATGTTTGTAAACGCACCCACGACACAGGAGAAAATCCTAGTGTGGGGCAACGTTTTTATTTAAAAAAAAAAAAAAAAAAAACTCTGTAACGCCAGTTAAATTCGCGGTTAGAACGCCTATGAGATTATTATTAGCGGGAAAACGACGCGCCACCAGCTACTTGCTACGAGATCCACGCTACGAACTATGCACTACGAGCTACGAGCTCCACGCTACGAACTATGCACTACGAGCTATGACCTACGAGCTTTGCGGTACGACCTGTGCATTACAGGCTATGTGCTAAGTGCTACAGGCAACCCGATACCGGCAGCAGGTTACGGACTACGCGTACGCGCTACGAACTACGCGCGACTTTTACGAACTACGCGCTAAGTGGTACGGATTACACGCTAAGCGCTACGGACTTAGTAAAATGTTTCTACATGAAATCTAATAACTTTTTGATTGTCATGACCATATAGTTGTAGCAATATTTTACATTAAAACGCGTGTTTTGCTTTTTATTGTAATAAAGTGGTTAGATACTGTCTCTGAAATATAATCCCAAACTTCATGGTTATATGAATTACAAGACCTTACCAAATGGGAGATAGTTTATTTGTTTTAATAATAATTAAGGAAATTCAGTAAAGACATGTGCCATCTATGACAATGAATAGGCGTAACAGATATTCGAAGATCAAAACGTAAAGGTTAAAATAGGAACAATCTCCAAATTACAACTGATACGTGCAGAACCATCTTTTACTAGATAAACCTAAACACTACAACATACTGGGTAGTACCTAGTTTGTGAATGTCGCCCCATGAACCACATTTCAAGTAGCTAGTTACATTCCATATTCAGAGATGGCGCTGTATCGTAATAACAGACAGGGGTTAATGAGACCTTGAGGCATCAATACCGTGTAATTTAACGTAAAAGCCAGTACTGCTAAAAGACGATGTATTTGTTGAATGTTTTGGTTTTCACAATTACAAATGACAATAAAATTCGGGTATTGCAATTGCATTGCGAAAGGAATTGGCACTTGAAGATAACATCTAAAAAATAATCGCAGCCAAGTCCTTTAAATATTTCAAAGTCTACAGAATCCTGTAGTTTCTTATTTTGGAGGGCATAGTGTATCTGGAACTCAGATTTTTAGTGGAGGAGAGCCATGCTTCGGCACAAATGGGCCGGCTCGACCGGAGTGACTCCACGGCCTCACAGAAAATCGACGTGAAATAAATGTTTCCTCGTGTGAGTGAGGTTACTGGAGGCCCATCCCTCCCTACTTCCACAATCTCCGCAATCCCTGAATCCCCAACAATATCCAAATTCCTGATCCTCAAAAGGCCAAACACGCACTTGTGTAACGCCTTTGGTGTTCCAAATGTCCATGGGCGACAGCCGATTGCTTACCAACATGTGATCCGTCTGCTCGTTTACCGGCTTATACCATAAAAAAATGATACAATTATTGCTATTTTCGGTCACACAGTAGTACAAGTAGTAATATCCCATCGTATCCTTTAACCTCTTGTCTGTCGATATGAGACACAATAGAAACCACTTTATGCCTCGTATCATCTGAGTTCCGACATTTCACAGGTTAATAAATCCCCGGGATTTTTTTTTTGGACAAGCCTGCCACATCCTCCCAAAACCCCTACAACTCCTGTAAGCCAGGATCTACAGTACATACAACCACGAAAACACCAAAACACTGAAGTCCGGCGCGTCCCAGGGGCACGAGTAACTGTCATGGTTCCCGCAACGAAGAGAATCAGAAGATATTACAAGAGGAGAAGAAAAGTCCCCGGGATGTTAGATAGCCGTGTAAAATTGTATATATTATCGTAAAAGTTACGTTATTAGTCCCAAGTATTACAGGAGTAACTTATGACATTCACCAGTACAGGTAGAAGAAATAAAACCAAGACATACAAATATTCATCTTTATAATAATTATAATTATTATAATAAACATAAATAATTATAAGTATAATTAAACTAGACAGTACATAGGAAGCAATAATATCAACACAATATACAATAATTATTACAACAATACAGGCATTACAGATGTCTATGAACATATATTATATTATATTACTAGCTTCTGTCCGCGACTTCGTACGCGCAAATCGCAATCCCGTTTTCTCTCGTTCTAGGATTTTTAGTACCTTTTTCTGTTATAAGAACCTTCTCCTGGCAAACAATAAACACAACAAAAAATCAGCCAAATCGGTCTAGCCGTTCTCAAGTTATGGCGTGACAACGGGGAACGGGTTTCATTTTTATATATGTATATATCAGGCATTGTATGTATATAAAACAATACTCTGATTTTGTATCGGCGTGTCTTCACAATCACAGAGTAGTCAGGAAATACTGGCCCTCATCTAGTAAATCAAAGACTGACGTGTAAAAGTAATATCATCATTTCATGTATTATCGTTTTGTTTTGTTTTTATAAGCCGAGATGGCAATATGTACTTCAAATTACCCATAACTATTTTAGACATTCACAGACTTCTGTAACACGTTCTGTAACAGTACACTAAATACACAAAGGAATGTAAAAAATATACAATAATTGTGAACCTAAATATAAACTAATGAATAATCTGTTAGGTACTAAAAGTAGGTACGACTCTAATCATCTCTAATGTATTGTAATATATTGCTGTGTGTGTAATAGCCGTGTATAAATATAATAGGTATATAACTATTTAGGCATTTATCAAACCATACATGTTCCCATCTTTGTATGTATTTACCCATACTTTACAACATTTCAAGAAGGCAATGTGGAAGTTATTTCAAATCTTAATCATTATTATTATTGCCGTGTATTGTACTTATTAGTAATCTTGTAATCTTCACATCTCATTACACATTTTTTGCTGGTTTGATAAAATACATAATGGCGTAATTATTATAATGTTATTGCAAAATTATTACTTCACTGTTCTTAACAATCTACATAAAAATATGACGCTGACTATAATTCTATATATCTCTTTTAGTTATTGCTATTTATTGTATAATATATAATAAAATATATAATATATGCGATGAGCTAAAAGTAAAAATCAGTAAAGAACTGGATCCATCCTAAATACTATCCAATGTAATAAAATATGATCTTTAAATGTTTTCTTTCTATTCCTTGTGTTAGTATATACTTGGAGTCACTCGGTTTTAATATTAGAATTGTATCAGAAATGTTTTACTTCGTAAAGACAACCATTAATCTATACAATTGCATCTATCCTAAATTACCTAGTATAGTGAGACTGCGAGGCATGTGCTGTAATTGCGTTGCCCCAAGCTGAAGCATGCGACCCATGCGACCGACACTGAGAGGCTTGCAACAATTCTTAAGGCGAACACTGGCACCAAACCTAATGTGTAAGGCATGCATTCATGACCTGACTTCTTTTCCCATTCTAAGGCACAGCCTCTACCAAAGCGGAGATGAAACAACCAATAAAATGTCGTTATTCACATCTCCTACCCTCTTCACACAGCTTCAGTGGAACTGGAAACCACAGAGTTAAGATATTTGGAGCAATAAAAGCGGAGATGTGTCTCAGCGAGATACAGGGCAGTTCCGCTAGATCCTCCCAGGGACTGTCGTCGTAAAGATAAAAACACATGCAACTTTACATCTCCGTTTTGGTGAACTCCGACCAAAAGATGTACCTGCTTCAAAATAACTTTCAAATAAACCTTTCGACGTTTGGTAGCAAATTGAGTTTCCCTTGCCAATTAAAATCTTACCGAGGTAGTAGTTATCGTAGTTCCTATGCTAATCTTTGGAATTCTATCGGATTAATAAATATAGGGTTCGTATCAGTTCGTAAATAACCCTTATTGTCCAAATAACCGTGAGAATTTTAGACCTGAGTTTGCCTATACTAAACTTAGCTTAATAAAGACTCGCTACGCTGCTAAACTTAGTCGTAGGCTAATTTAGTAGTTGGACAAACGATCTGCTACTGGTCACCTGTTCAATAATGGCACTATGTGACATAGAGGTAGAACAATCGTGGCTACTGTAGGGAAGCTTGTCCAGTCGTGGACGACACTAGCGACTATAATAGCGAGGGAAACAACAACGAGGCTTCTGACGAGTGCGCGGTACCATGGAACATACATTAACCCTAATAACATCAATTAAAAATATTTAGTAAGCCGTATCACACTAATTACAGTATTAACTAACGTCTAAGTTAATGCTCACCAAGCCAGGGTACTTTTATTATCTACATAGACTGCTAGACATTGTCTAGCACAATCTTTCTTAAGCTAAGCAATATTTCAGTTGTTACCTTATACAATAAGAAAACTATTCACGCGACATTTGAGAATATGAACATCGTAATACCTTATAAAAGGAGCAATCAGGAGTGCTGCTGAATATGTCTAATACGTTAAAAATATCTTAACGTTACAATATCCCTTTCCTATCTGTGAACGTAAGAATATTATATAGACATCTTCTTAATTGTGGTGTTTTAAATACCTAGTACACGTTGCAATGTCGATATTTTTACCTATATATAATTTTCTATTTGGCGCCTTTCAGATAAGACAAGGTTTTTAAAAATATCCTATACATCAAAATTCAACGGAAGACGGTGTTCAAGCAAAACATTCAAACATTTAACTAGCTAGTTAACAAAATATAAATTAAACTTAAATGAACAATTCAGTTACAATTCTAATTGATAATATCTACAAAGTGATAGTACAGACAGATTATAGATACTATGACGTTATCATATAAGAATATATCACTTAGCTACAAACATGATTTAACATTTATTGGAACAAAAATTACATGAAACTTGCTTCAAATTATAACGAATAATATTAGTATTATCATTAGAAGGCCTACCAGGATTAATATCGCCAGCCACTGGCGTCGATCTGAAATAATAAATAAACTACATTAGTTATCATACCTACAAAATAATACGTAGAACAATCTTGCAAGGGTAGGCAAACTATGTATATATATAGAGGTATATATATAACCGCAAGCCGCAATCGATGTAGCAGACTCTTATTACACAATTACATTTTACACTTCTACGGCTTTAATATTGAGCTAGCATTTATTTTCTTGTAATGAAATCCTTAGAAAAGCAACAGCTTGGCGCCCGTTTATATTATAACTATCGTGAGACGTACTAAATTGATTACCCACCCTCATGGCTCATCCACGTAACTGTTTCACGAGGAACTCATGAATATGAGCGTCTAGCATGGCTTGAACTTGAAACTAGTCGAGTTCCTCTCAAAATCCCCCTACTCTTGCAAATCAAACTCGAATGGACAGATTTTTTTATTAATTTTTCCATTAGCATGCTATCGGCCTCTCTTCCCTTAATCTGATGAAACTGACTTTCTTTAGTCAGATTTTGTTTTTATTTTTTAATCCCCCCTTTTAATCAAATCGGGTATATGGTGAGTATATTCACCACGACACTAAGTTTTCCTCATATGTTAATCTGACGCGCTCGAGTAACTACGCTCCCCTACTATAATAGGGATTTAGGATGATGACATGGTATGAAAATAAAAGTATAATTAATCTGTGAGTTAAGGAATTAAAAAATATTAGACACGTATTTTTTATTTTGTCGTATAATAAAACAATACTTAGATGAAACGAATCAAAGTTTAGGAGTGGGGGCCAAAACGTCATTTCTACGTATAAAATGTATCTAGAAGTGACGTCACGCGACATTTCAAATAAATATATCGTCGAAAGTAAGAAAGGTTTCTGTAAGAAAATAAAAAATACGTGACTAATGATTTAAAAAAATCTAACATAACATAACATCACGCCTTTTTATCCCCGAAGGGGTAGGCAGAGGTGCACATTACGGCACTTAATGCCACATTGCCACTGTACAATGTAACACCCACTTTTCACTATTTATGTTACGAGTCCCATGTAATAGGGGGTGAGCCTATTGCCATATACCGGGCACATTTCCAGACTCCGTGCTACTACTGAGAATGTTTTTTAAAAACCCAGTAATACTTTGCCCGACCCGGGAATCGAACCCGAGACCCCTTGCCCGGCAGTCGCACTTGCGACCACTCGGCCAACGAGGCAGTTAAAAAAATCTACTAGACGAACATTAAAATAAAAATTAGGCATCTACCCTATTAGCCAGATGCCTATACGTAGGTACGTTCAAACGTCATACCTTGGTCAGATGCAGGCGGAAACTGAGTACATCACAATACAACGATCCACTAACTACTACATCCAAATTTAAACACGAAGTCATAGAAGATTTTTTGAAAACTCACCGTTATTCATATGGAGCACCTTAGCAACTTTCTTTAA
This sequence comes from Spodoptera picta, assembly GCA_038387885.1. Taxonomy (NCBI): domain Eukaryota; kingdom Metazoa; phylum Arthropoda; class Insecta; order Lepidoptera; family Noctuidae; genus Spodoptera; species Spodoptera picta. The sequence goes on from JAZHFQ010000105.1 coordinate 3,256,829, forward strand.
CGTTGAATCTAGTTTAGAATCAGCATTTTCAAGTTCTGTGTTCAAATCGTCTAACATCCTGTAAAAAGAAACACGTAATTAATCCACAACTAGGTGATAATAATTACATTGTTTTATTTTATCACTGTACCACCACGATGAATATTATATTTATGTATGCAGGTAAAGGTACTTACACTGCCTGCTCGTCGAGTTCGATCCCAATCTGTTTAGAAACAGTTTTCAATGACCCCACAGAGTGGCTGATCACTTGCAGCTGGTCATTCTGACTCGTCAGCATCTTCTCCTGCATGGACATGATATCACTATCATAGTCAAACCGATTAGGACTGTCGGTCTGGTTGGCAAGTTTCGAGTATTTCGTATATTTTGGTGTAGCCGTCCAAACATTGCTCATGTTGTGCACTGGGCTTTCGTCGCCCAGCAGCGGTTCTCGCGCCGTTCCATCGTTGTCTCGATTTCTGTTCAGGCTCATTTTACTTTTCATCACCTTGAACAAGAACATTGTTACCTAAGTACACGTCTGTCTGTCGTTTAAGGCGAGTGATAAGATACTGAGTGAAATTTTGAAGTTCAGTATAAATACCAAATAAAGTGTGGTATTTATCTTACAACTATTAAATCTACAGTTTTCGATAACCATTACTAATGGATCATTACCGTTAACACTACAAACAAAGGATAATGCGAACCAAATGTATGGAGTCTGGGCCCACGCTTCAATAGCAACATGTGGGTCACCGTTGTATAGGGCTTCTTAAATGAAACAATAGTTGCAAACACACCTACGGTCAAATGTTACTATCTTCGGAGGTACGACGTCCTAAGTTATTTCAATCTAAGTACTGAGTACTGAGTACATTAGAGGTATATAGGCACTCTAACTCCGAAACCACTGACTCTTCATCTCAGTCTTAATACGAAGTTTTATTCTGCATAACAATACCCATCCGTAGAGAGATATATCATTGCTATTGAGAAGTGGGCCCAACATTACTCCATGTCCTTTATATTCGGTGCATTGACTGTTTTAACAAAACTTACCTTCACTTCTTGCTTCGTAGCTTCTATAAAACTCCGTCTTTCCGAAATTTCTTTATTGTCGATTTTGAATTTTGATGAATTTTTTTCTACGATACGTGGATAGTTCGTTCAGGAAATTATTTACCTAAGTATAATTTTATAATAAAACATGAATTAAGTAATTAGATTTCAAAATGATGAGCATGTATTTAAAAGTATTTATTATGAATCGTAATATTAAAAAGGATATTGATAGTATCTTCTAAATCCTCTAAGTCCCATTCAATACTACGGAGAGCGTTCCTCAACTCCGTTGAAGTCCATTCCACTTCAGGACTGTTGGGTATAGTTGGCGCCTTCGAAATCTCCTGCCACCTGAGGTATAGGCCGCGTGTTTTGTTCAATGCTTTGAACACCTCACTGCAAAATAAAAAAAAATTGTAGTTTCAGTTTCCGAAGAACGTATTAACCCTTTTTATCACTTTATTTTTTTTTTACTTTTTAAATACAATTAGAAGTGATTTGATCTGGGTGCACCAAAGTCTGAAATACATAATAATATATGTTGTAACGAAAAGTGAATAGCTTGCTTATGGGACGACGTGCTCCATCATAGACCGCAGCAACGCTAGTAGGCGAGATATTGGTCAAACGTCGGCCCATCGAACATATATACCTATATATAAAAAGTGTTTTAAGTTAGTACTACACTCCTATGACATTTTATCTTATTTATTATGGCAAACAAACAATTACAATAATACAAAAAGGAACTAGAAATAGCCTACTAATTGATTTCCCGGAATTAGTGGTTTTGCGTCAGAGGTGTGGCGACACGTTAAAACTCGGTCTTTTAGGTAAAAAGGTTAATAACACATGCAACCACTTTATAATCCACTCTTCATATTTATTTGTAAATACAAATATAGAGGTAGTTTTTATTATTACAATGTTTTAAGCAAGAAGAATGTTTAAATATAGAATTTAACATTTTCTTTCTTTATTCTTTTTAGTTTTTAATATACTCTACATAAGAGCTAAGAGGAGACATCATAGGTAATGTCCACTTTTAGCAAATGAGTTGCAGATCACAATTTAAAAGATTCAGTTTTACAGAGAAGGCGCCCTGTATTTGTCAAATACAACTCCGAATGTTTAGTGCATGAGCATTCAAAGGAGCTTTGGAGCAGTAAACTTCTACAAGATTATAAAAAAATATAATATTTTAATTTAAACAATGAGTAATTCATCCTTTTTATACAATCGTTGTAAATATTTAAAGACATAAAATTTTAGATTAAACACTACAATAATAAAAATAAGGAATTGTATATCTTATTTGATTTTTTTTATGTTGTGCTGCATATAACGAGATCTTGCATTCATTTCTTTATTTGTATCAACTCAACTACTACCAGGGGTCCGAAAATGGCAAGTTACAGAGAAATTCAACATTTTCGGTTTTGGTGAAAAGTAGTAGGTAGGTGAGTCTCTAAAAGCCATCAGACCACAGATGGGGCCTATAAGGGGGCGATGCCGATACGAAGCCGCGGAAGACTTAACGGGTTGCCGGGGCTCCGGCTTGAAGTGCAGGAGTAGGAACGGGGTGGTTTTCAGTCAGTAAGAGTCTGACACTCCCTCCCGCCTAACCCGGGCGGGAGAATACATTGGATGATTTTCCCTCTCAAAAAAAAAGGTAGTCTCTAAAGCAGCTCTTGGAACACTTTGAAAGAGTGCGTGTGATAATAGATGTACTATTTCGCCTTCACTTATAGCAATATGATTCTTATAGCAATGAACCTAAAAGAAAAGTCTAAAAGTCCTCTCTATCATTGTTAGGTTACAAATATCTTTCTTCTTCGCATATTAATGGCTTACAGTGAAAACTTACATTTAAAAATTTCGTAAATTTCTTACAAAAGCTGGAGTGCCAGGAAATATTTTGAGTTGTGTAAGGACGTTTAACATTGTATTCTTTACTCACAGACAAAACTTGCATACAAAATCATAAAAACAAGCTGCGAGCCACATGCCGCCTGCGGGCCTTTGTTTGGACAGCCGTGATGTACATGATTATAAAGCCTAATTTGGTTTACTGTTAGAGCTCAATTCTACAGAGCGCACTACACAGGAGTTTCTTGTGCCTCATAAGCAGTTACGCCGTTTTCACCACGAGCCATTGATATTGTGTTTGCTATTATTCTCTCTTGTCGCCAACTGTAGGGTCGTCCCTCCAACTCAATAGCCCAATGAGGATATGCAAATTGGTCCGCCGGGCCCGGATGTCATGTGTTAACCCGTGGTTTGGGGCAGCTTAGATTTCAATGAGACTCAGAATAATATTCTTATTGTATTACCAAAGATTTATTTATTTATTTATTTATTTATTATTACAACACCTTACAATATGACATCTTACAGTTTATTCCAATGCAATATCACATTTCCTGACACATTTAAGTCTAACACGTAACTTGATTAATAAAAATTTCACCTTAATTATTAGACTTATAAGAGTTACATACTCTCAGTATGACATACATATTATAACCATATAGACCCAATTACTCAATACGGTGATATTCAAAATGCCTTTGTACTGCTTCAATAAACCTTGGTAGGTTGTGGAACAAATCATGCTCCGGTACACTATTTATAATCCGAATAGCACGCGAAATAGGAGCATATTTAAGAAGATTAGTCCTAGCCCTTGGCACCTCCAACAGGGCGGGGCGTAGACGAGCCCCCACGTATCCGTGTGGGACACGCAATCCCAACATCTCCAACACTTCCGGGTGATGGAACAATCCTCGTAGTACCCTGGCGATATATTTAACTAGCGCCACATCTCTCCGCACTTCTAGTGTATTGTACCCAACTGTCCCCAGGACGAATAAACTTGGGTACATCAATGGGAAAAATGGATAAATCCCATACAATTTCAAATACAAAAATCTTGTGAACTTGTTCTGTATTTTTTCCAACATCTTAATGTATTTGTCCTCATGTGGATTCCAAATAATAGCACAAGTTTCAAGATGGCTTCTAACCAATGCATTATATAGAATTTTAAGTACCGCTATATTTTTAAAATCATGACCCTGTCTCAATATAAACCCTAAATGTCTAAAAGATTTGCTACATAGATCCGTGACATGTTTGCGAAACGTTAGCTCGGTCACCATGTGAACCCCTAGATCTTGGACGTTTGAGACACGTGGCATTATTGCACCATCTATTTGATACTGATAGCAAATTGAGGAGCGGGCGCGAGTGTACGACATCATACAACATTTGGCCACGTTAAAATACAGCTCATTATCCTGGCTCCATTGTACTACTTGATCAAGATCTCGCTGAAGCCGAGCACAGCCCACGGAGTCCTCGACCTGCAGAAAGACCTTTAGGCCATCCGCGAATAGCAAGCACCGCGCACTGCGCACGACCTCAGGGAGATCATTAACCATAATTAAAAACTCCAGTGGACCAAGATTACTCCCTTGACTGACGCCCGAGTATGTATAATACGGTTTAGACCTTCGCCCTGCGTACTCCACAAACTGGCGACGATCTCCCATATAGCTTGCAAAAAAATTAAGCAAATGAGGCGTGAAACCTATTTTAGACAATTTCGCAAGTAAAATATCGTTGTTTACTGTATCAAATGCTTTCCTGAAATCAAAATAAGCGACGTCTACCTGCCCACCGGCGTCTACAGCTGGCGTCACGTATGACATAAAAGAGAGAAGGTGACTCCCCGTCCCACGTGCCACCCGGAAACCGTGTTGAGCCTCGGAAAATGTTTGACCAACCTGTGAGTAAATCCGTTTTTGTAAAATAGACTCAAAAATCTTAGCAAAGGCCGACAACACTGCTACCGGGCGATATCCTTCGATATCTGACCCTTGACCTCCCTTTGGAACCGGAATTACTCGTGTTATTTTCCAGCAATCTGGATAGCGGCCTTCACTCAAACACAAATTAAAAATGTGTAGCAACGGTTTCAGAAAAACAGAACTACAGTCTTTCACTACGAATGGTGGTATTCTATCTGGACCCACTGAGTACTTAGGCTTAAGTCGCTGAAAAGCCGTACATAAATCTCTCCTGGTAAGATAGTCAATGTGTACGCGTGCAGAGTCCGCACCTGCGCAACCACCTCTCGCAGCTCGCTCCGCCGCATGAGTATCAAGCGCCGGTCGCTTTTTACTATATACCGAGTGGAAATATGTAGCAAAACATTCCGCAGATTCTTCCTCCGTAATCACTAAATTGTCCTTGGTTATCTTGGGTTTATTCCTACGCATTTGTTTAGTTCTATACCAATACTAAAAAGTTTATGTATGTATGTGTGTATGTTAGAACACATTAGTTTTAGCAGCTACTGCTTTGAAATTATTATTTTTTTGTGTTGTATACTCCATTTATCGAGGATAAGCTATAAAATATCACACTATAATCAATAGGGCTTAAGGTGAAAATATATGGCAGTAGTTAGGCAGTAAATAAATATATTGGCTTAGATATTTGTATATTAAAACAAAAGCCCTGCAATACTTATTTTTCTTAGCTATTATGCCATTGAAACATGTTCAAATGTACAATACCACAACAAAACAGTAGACATAAAACATCAGGTACCAATAAGTTGTTCTGAGAATCTAAACACCTGTATGATTGATATTGAAACATTCATATTGAAACCTTTACTTGGAAGTGGCTAGGATGGTAAAGTAAGACATTATCGGCCCCATGTGAGCTTCAACGTGGTATATGAATATTTAATGCATTCAAGCCACTTGTATTGATTGCTCTACTTTCTAAAAGGTGTGACAACGTGTTAACTCAATATACAACCTTCAAGTCAAGCTTATCAGCTAAATAATTATATTCCAGGAACTGAATCTATAATGACATGCAGATATATCAGAATGCTAACATATTAAAATATCAAATGACATTAGACTAAAATTTGGAAAAAAAATCATTTCTTTGATATATCAAATAAAATCTAGGTAATTAGTTTTCTAGATATTTATAGAATATTGTTATGTAGGTACATTGTTTAATTATAATTTTATTTTTAAATAATAGCACATGCTAATAATGTGTGTGGTATTATTATATAAGTACACAATTACTACAAATTTACAATTAAACTAAACAAAATGAGACAAATATAAAAATACCTAAATGCAAGATCTTGTTTTATGCAGCACAACATAGAGAAAAATAAAATGTTCATTAGAAATAGTACAAACCATTATTTTTTATTACTTTCAGATTAAAAATTAAAAGACAGATATACAAAGGAGTTCAAAATTGAGTCTGGGGCACCAACTCAAAACTGAGCAAAAAGCATACAATTTTATGAGTGCAATTATCAATTTAATAGAGTGGTTAAGAGAAGTACTGCATTCACCAAGCTATGAAAACATGTTTTTGCCACTTACTCTTTAACGACGTAAAATGGATCTTCTAAAGTCATGTCAAACAAGAATAACAACGTTCAAGCACGAGCTGATTCATGTGACGGACAAAGTACGCACGGAAACTTGCAAATAAAATTCACACAAACAGATAAACACACAGGTGTATCCAGACGATCCTTCGCCTATCCCACAAAATATCGACAACATGATACGTACCTACTCTGTATATAAGTCGCTCGATGAGAACAGTATTCTCCGTCCCTTGCTAACTTATGTAAAACAGGTACAGTCCGAGCTGCGTAACAAGTCAATGTTGCAATGCGCAATCGCACCACGGTCCACGTTAGCGGTGGAGGCGGCTAGATGCGACATCACCCCCTCACTCCCTCAATATTATCACAGTGCCCACGCACTTTCCTCCTCTTTTTCCACCCAAGAACACCCTGACACCCTGATTTCCCAACCTACGATATCACCCTCTTATTTATTTATGTCAAACGTCACTGGCACCAATTGACAGTGACAATGTCGAATAAAGTTTCGTTCGTTTAAAGAAGTTACTATTTATTCGGTCACTATGTCACTACTACCCTATATATTACTATACTCTTTGGTCACTACGTCCTTTTTTCTATTCTTATTTTATCCGGTCCTTTACTGGATGCTGGGTAGGAATTCAAGGCTCTCCCTAGACAACAAACTACTAATCTACAAAGTAATCTTGAAACCCATTTGGACGTATGGCCTGCAACTATGGGGCAGCGCAAGCGATTCTAATATAGAAATTCTCCAACGCCAACAGAACAAAATCTTGAGAACCATCGCGGAAGTACCATGGTACATAACCAACAATGAATTACACAATCACCTTGAAATGAGAACAATCAAGGAAGAAATTAGGAGCTTTGCAGCTAAATACAAAGAACGGTTAAACTGACATGCTAACGAACTCGCTCGCCAACTCACCATGAACCAGTATGTGAAACGTTTAAAACGACACCACATCCTAGAACTCGAAGACAGACAGTAGGTCTAGGCAGCAGATGAGTAGAGCTTCCAATGGGAAGTCACTCCGCATGACAGATCGCACAGAAGATTTGCTCATAGCCTTGGGGCTGATTGCAAATGTATTTGGAAAAAAAAAATATCCGAAAAAATATTGACCACTACCCAGGGACCTGAAATACCTACGAACACCTAGGGCATTATTTGTGAACCAGTACAAAAAATCCAAAATAGAATTTTGGAATTCATAGAATCTCATATTATAATCCTGGAGTCACACTATCCTTTTATTTGTTGAAACACCGGCTTTCAGTATAAAACACATAATACCCTCAACTTTCAACAGACAAGAGGCTATACGATATTTAATACTCACAACTCACAAGTCACAACATTATTTAGTATCTCACAAACATACACACATTAACTTTGAACTTTTAGTCAAAGGCATCCTGGAAGGATTCTAAATAATAACAATAATACAGATAATAACTTCCTGACGATTCTACAGGTGTTTTATGATCGCTTTTTGTAAAAGTGTATGTCAAGATAGGTATGCAGGTCGAGGGACTTTAAACTCGTGCGTAGTATTTTGGGGCTTTTTTTTAAGGGGGGAAAATCATCGAATGACCTCTCCTGGGTGAGGCGGGAGGGAGTGTCAGACTCTTACTGACTAAAAACCACCCCGTTCCTTCTCCTGCACGTCGAGCCGGAGCCCCGGTTACCCGTTAGGTTCTCCGATCTCCGAATCGGCATCGGCCCTATTGGGCCCCATCTGTGGTGGTCTGATGGCTCTTTGAGGCGCGCGCGGAACGCGACGCGCCTTACGCTCGGGTCTGTTTCTGGTCGGACGGGGAGCCACCCATGCTCACCGTCCGCAGGCCCGCACTTACGGTGGCCGGAGATCGTCCCGCGATCCCCGACGCCCGGTGTGTCCTTCGCGATGGCTGGGTTGCGAGGAAGCAGCGCTTCGCTGCCTCACGCTTCCCGCCTCCTCCTTAGCTAGCATGACTGCTTCACAAAAGGAGGAGACAGCATCCCAATCCCCCTCGCTCCGCATCATGGCCTGCACTAGGCCCGGACGCGAGAGGTCGCCATCGCCAATCACTTCCCTGAGGACACGGCGGTGCTCAGCCCACGCAGGGCATTCCGCTACAGTGTGTTCTACCGTGTCCTCAGGGCGGTCCTCGCAGTGATGACACCCGGGCGTTTCCTCCCGCCCCATCAGACACAGGTACCTCCCGAAACTGCCATGTCCGGTGAGGACCTGCGTCAGGCGGTAGGGGAGGACGCCGTAGCCTCTCTCAAGCCACTCCTCAAAGAGGTGACTTACCGCTGCGATGGCAGCGAGCCAGTATTTTGGGGCTGACGCCTATATTAAATACTATAAAACTATAAAAGTAAGAGTCCTAACCTTAACCTTGCCACTAGGTTTTACTCTCGATGAGATGGGGTTTTTGTGGAGTCTGAGGGTCTTGAACTCGTAGATTATATGAAACTGTGATCACTCTCCGTAAATGATACATACAAGTACCTGGGTATATCAGAAGGATTAGGCATTAATGGACCGAGCATGAATCAATCGCTACAGTAGCGCTTCTTTGGCCTAAATAAGGTACTGATATAATGTGCGAGCCTTAACGGCTGGATCATCCCGGTCCTGATGTATTCTTTTGGCGTATTTAAGTGGACTCAGACAGAACTTGACATCTTGGATAGGCGTATCCGGACACTGTTGACTACAAACCGCATGCATCACCCTCGTTCGTCGGTCATGGGGTTGTAAATCCCACGGAAGTGGAGGGGTCGAGGTTAATCTCTACTCGACATCCATTTTAGGAGGCTGGCGTTAGGCGGATTGATCAACGTCCTAATACAGAAGGCAGTTCTCCTAGAAACAGCACGTATTGTGAGGAGATTTTTGTCTCTGGAGCCCTAACCACCTGTAGTTTGGACCGTGCTCTCGTTACTGGTCGGCTCCTAGTTTCTTATTTATGTTTTAAAATATTATTTTTTCGTTCCATTTTTAGTCTAGTATTTTTAGAGAATTTTAAATTAATGGAAAGAATAACAATTTTAAATTTTGAAATGGTTTTCCTTCTTAACTCGTTGAGTACCGGTTTTGTAGACACAAGTATAGAACAAGAGGTTGCGGTCACCGGTGACCGCTTGGTGTTTGACAGTTTAATAATTAAATATTCAAAAATATATGAAAAATGTAATAAATTAAAATTTAGTAAATAATTATCGTAGAACTATTGTAAATAATATTTTAATATTTGAAATCTTATTTTTATATTATAACTAATTATAAGTAGTAATTTAATTTTATTTAAGTTTTTATTTGAATAAAATCTTTATCACTGTTGAACTGTTAAACTGTTAACATCAGTAGTTCAATCTGCCATTACCGAATACTATAAAAGTGTAGGTATGCACAATGCACATGTTACCGTAGATGCCTATTTCCTATCTAATTGATATACATCAATGACATCACCCTCCGACATACCAATACGCGCCACGACACGCTACGCCACGGCAGTGTATTTTCACCGTTAGAGCACAATGTCTTTGACATTTCGGCTCCTGCTAATATACTCTATGGTTTCGTAGTCATTGTCCTAAGTGGTGCACACTAGGTACTGCATTCAGTCACACAATGTAAAGTCGAACTGTCGAGTTAACCTGGGTCATCATATTTCATTTAATCTATGTTGCTCGCCCCGTCTGCACGGCTCATGCTCGCTTTTACGGAAAGATAATATTGTTTTCTTTATTTTGTCGAAATAATTTACAAATTGTGTAAAATGAATTCTGTTCTAAATCCTGAAGCACCTGAGTTTTATCCACATTTGACGACGTTCACACAGGTAAGTGATTCAGCGACTTCTTTGGTTCAATGACAACATGCATGGTGTTTTTATTATTATAACACCTGAATGGTGCGTAATTTAGGTATTTGTAGCAATTAAGATGAAGAATATTGCAATTGAGGTTGCTTCTGAGTTGCTGCATAGTGTACGTAATTGATGAAACCCAATAACGCAAATAGACTTGTAACTTTGTTCTAGTACTTATAACTTTATCTCAGTGTATAATATTAAAGTAAAATGTGTGAAGCATGTGTACAAAACATGGCACACATTGAATTTGACAAAAATGAGGCTAAATAATTGATATGTGATGAGCACTTTGTAGTGGTTTGAAATAAACTTAAAATAAGCAAGCAAAAATAGTGTGCTCTGATTAAAATAACCACAAGTTAGTGTCTGCCTACTTCAATCATTATTAAAATAAAATTAGTAGGATCAAAATCAAGTTGGTTGCATATTACAAAATTATTAGTGTGTTCATGCAATTTCATAAAGTAGGTCTTGTTATCGCAGTATCATATTCTTCATTTACTTGCATTGAATATTCCTATGGACTGGACATCTTCAGTTATAACCTTTCAGCTAATCTTGATATGATTTATATTATAATAGTAGGTATGTTTATTTACTTTGTCTAATATACAAACAAAGAATTGTCATCCGACAAGCATGTTCAATAACAACTGTATGTAGAACATAATTTTCTTATATTCTTATCTAAATACTGAAATAAATGTACTGTCTCGTATGACTTGTTTAACTCGTTGAGTATCGTCTTTATAGACACAATTATAGAACAATAGTTTGCGGTCACCGGTGACCACTTGGTGTTTGACAGTTTAATGATATATTGACTTAATATAACACATAACATCACACCTTTTATCCCCAAAGGGGTAGGCAAAGGTGCACATTACGGCATCCAATGTCACTGTACAATGTAACACTGACTTTTCACTATTTATGTTATGATTCCCATGTAATAGGAGGTGCATCTATTGCCATATACCGGGCACAATTCCAGACTCTGTGCTACTACTGAGATTTGTAAAAAACCCAGAATTACCTTGCCCAACCCAGGAATCAAACCTGAGACCTCACACCCGGCAGTCGTACATGCAACCACTCGGCCAATGAGGTAGTCAGGCAGATTTAATATAAATATAGTTAAATAAAAAAACTGACAATGTCTGATTACAAATTAATTAAATTCATTATAGCAATATAACAGCCGTGTGGTGAATCTCCATTGAATTCCATATTTTTTGATATGCTTCTACTTTTCCATCATTTAACTAGGTATATTTGTACTATGACAATGTGCTACTTACTGTACAAGTATTATACATTATATATATTTTAACTCGTCGAGTACCGGTTTTGCAGACACAATTATAGAACAATAGGTTGCGGTCACCGGTGACCGCTTGGTATTTGACAGTTTAATATGCAGTAAGAATGTAAGACAATTATGTTCATCACAATTGTGGCTATTGTACCTCTAATATGACTAGCTGTTTCTTGAGGAAGTTGATTATAAATCAAACTTTATTTCATCTTGTTAAGTAAAGTAGCCAAATTTCCTGAAACATGTTTTTATTTGTTTTTAATCATTAGCCAAAATTATAAGTTTAATGTGCATCTAATCTGAAAAAAAATTCAACCATTTTTATCTGTTGTTAAGTAAAAGTTTTAAAATTTGTGAAACATCTGTTTGACTGTACCTATATTTTACCGGTGATGTAAATCACCACATTCATATTTACACAATAGTGGAAATAATAGAATTACAATTATATGGTGATTGACTCAATAGTAAAAGTCACCACGTGGCTATTACATTTTTTAGAATAGATCGGCAATCAGAACATGGTTACTTCATGACAGCATTTGTCACCAACCCTACTATTCCCATACTCAATGTAAGACCTGAATAACAGACTTCACATTTGATGAAGATCAAATCACTGCAATTTAGAAGTTAACTGACTGACAATGTAAAAAATTATGAATCTCGATTCAGCCGATGTCGTTATATTTCATTGAATGCTTGCACAATGAAAATGTCCATGGTCAATGTCATCACTGTTTTTGTTATTAACAAACAATATATGTAATAATATTGTCATAGTATTTCTTCTGCCTCATTGGCCGAGTGGTCGCAAGTGTGACTGCCGGGCAAAGGGTCTCGGGTTCGATTTCCGGGCAAGGGGTCTCGGGTTCGATTCCCGAGTGGGGAACATATTACTGGGTTCTTTAAAATAATCTCAGTAGCACGGAGTCTGGAATTGTGGCCGGTATATGGCAATAGGCTCATATTATTGATCACAGGCTCACACCTATTACATGGGAACATAAATAGTGAAAAGTGGGTGTTACATTATACCGTGGCAAAATGTGCACCTCAGCCTATCCCCTCGGGGATAAAAGGCGTGTTGTTATGTTATGTTGTTTCTTCCACGATTTAAAGTCGATGCCGAATTACACATACTGTTACTCAATTTTTAGTAGAGATAATGTAAAATTGGTCGATTTGTTCCAAATGTGACTGGCAGGCATGAGTTCTTCGATTTCTTGGTCAGAAAACGTCTTATTGAACATTTTCAGTATTAAGAAATATTCTCAGTAAAATTACTATTATATGGTGATTGGCACATTGTGAGAAATCACCGCATATCTATTATATGGTGATTTGCACATTATGGGAAGACACCACATGACTGTTATATACCTCTAAAATGTAGCATTTGTTTCCAGCCATACTTGTTCCATAGTTAATGTAAGACCTAAGAGACTACACATTTGATTGGGACCAGACAGCATTTTCTTATAAATCTGTACTTACAAACTCAGAGTCCCTATTATGGCAATATGGTCACCCATTACATAGAACTCATAACATATCCAGTGTAGATGTTACACTGTATATGTGCGTGTGTGTGAAAGAAAAAGAGAAGATGATTACTGAAAATTCTTGTCTACATCATTATTTAAACATTAACAAAATACTTAGTATTGACTACCGTTTAACTTGATTATAATAGTATTAATGATGATTTAAGATAATTAGTTATAATGTGTACATTATTTTCAGGGTGGATATGTCAAGGTGCACAAATCAATAAAATCTTCAAACACCTTGCCCGGTACATTATCGTACGGTCTATTCAAGACATTCACCGATTTCAACATTCTTACCTGCAAACTAAGTGAAAATGTAGTAGTCCAATCGAACCAAATAATTGCGACTGAGCTACCAGCTGTGAAATTAAAACAGTAAGTACAATATTTACAATTAACAAAGATCAATTCACAATGAGACTTCAAGTTGAGGTTTTAAGAATAGTGATAAATATTGTTATGTAAAATAAATTGATAAAATTGACTGAGACTGCGGTCCCGTGTTGAATCTGTACATAAAAACCTTAAACTCAGCCATATGCTATGTCTCTTGTGAATCGATTTTCTTAAATCTTTAACAGCTCAGCATTTTACATGAACATCCTCAGTGCTCAATATGTGCATGAACTTCTTGCCTTATCTATTTTCACTAAAGAGCCAAGCTTTGATCAGAGCAGCGTCGAAGTTGTTTAAACCAAATATTAACTTTACGTAATATTAATCTCTTTATTTTACTTACTTCTTTTTATCATAATAGTAAAACTCCTATTTTATATATCTAAATACTGCCAGCGAATGCCTTAAAACAATAGCAATGAAAACTTAATTCTTTTGGCCTTGAATTCTGCATGTTTCATTCATTCAATTATTTTGTTTATAAAAACGTCTTCAGATTTGCTGTCTCGAAGACCAGAAGCTAATTCAATTTAGTATTTCGTAGTGTGCTATATATAAAATTACAACTTGCGAATGTCGTCAACTCATTGATTTTATTTATTCTTAATTCTGCACAGAACTATTCTAATCTATCGAATCTTATACTTTTGTGTAAAGCTGAAGAGTTTGTTTGTTTGTTTAAACGCGCTAATCTCAGGAACTACTGGTCGTATTTGAAAAATTCTTTCCGTGTTTGATAGCCCATTTATCAAGGAAGGTTATAGGCTATAAAACATCACGCTACGATTAATAGGCGCCGAGCAGAGCGAGTGAAACCGCGCGGAAGTAGCTAGTAAGCTAGCTATTATTTAAATTAATATAGCTATTATTTAAATTTTTGTAATTGACATATCATTGTTTCTTCTTTACGATAATCGCATATCTATGCGATACATGCTTGTATAATTTGTTTATCGTATCAGAATTGTACACAAAGGACCAGATATCCTTGCGTTGGTCTTTATTTATTATGTTCTTTCGCCAATCTCGCCATTCCAATCTGCTGCAGCTATATGATGAAGTTTTTGTTAAAGTTGATTTTTTGCGAAAAGTGTCAGCTAACCATTTATGAAGACATACATGAGTGTATGATACGGCTGGAAAGGATTCCCTCAGTTCTTTTGCTAAAAAATAGTTAAATGCTAGGCGACCGTGTTCATTATCAATTATCTATTATAAAGGCAGGGTGCCTACAACATAACGGGTATCGACCGTTAGTTAAAGCATGAGGAGTAGTTTGATAACTTCCATCGTGTCATCACCTAGCAAGCTCGACCCTTGCAGGTGCGTGTAAGGATAGATTATGATACTGATATTATAATTCGTAAATTAGCTGGCGTCTTATATGTAATTTTATATCACGCTTTGATCTACGTGATTTTGCGTTACGATTTGCGAAAGCTAAATCTAAATTGGATGATAGTTCACCACCAATATTATATTAGATACCCCTTGAAAATTTGTTAAATACGTCTGTTTTGTTTTAGCAACGACCTAGAATCAAATACGGAAAAAATAATAGACGTTAACGACAGTATCCTTGACAGGATCAACATAAACATTGATACTGCGAGTGGCGTCAACAAGACAAGTGATCTATTCGTAAGAGGAGTCCAAGCAAGGGGAACTCATTGGAACCAGAACTCAGCTGTAATTGCGAAAATTCAGGTCAGTACTTACTTTCTGTTATTATTGTTCGTGGACCGGAGCCTCGTACGCTCTCTTCACGAAGATAATGCTGCCTTTTTTGTTCTTCGTTTTTTTTTTATTTAAGAACTATTTTTACAACTATTATTAGTTTTAAATTATGTCTTAAAACTATCAGGGAAGATACTATAAATAAAAAAATAAGACTCAAATGATATCATCACAATTTCCAGACTTATCCTTTGTGTTCGCTCTCTGTTAACGTTAGCTGTCCGCACCGCAGACAATGACCAATATCCGCGCAGCATATGGAGCAGGGGTAATATACATATGACCGAATTAACTTCTAGTCTTTGTTGAACAAAGTTATGTTTTCGGGTCAAAGAGATGTGACGTCTTTTGAAACCGATCTATGGATTCAGAACATTTAAATTATTGTTGCAGTACATAAGAGTAAATGGTTGTCAATCGTAAAAATTACTTGCATTAAAATATCAAAAACAAAATTTTGTTAACGTCTCGTGTCGAACGTCCGATCCTGCGACAAGGTTGTGCGCAAGATAGTGATACATAGATACTTACTTTATTATAGAGGTATATCTGAATCGCATATCAATCACGAAACACTGCAAATTATTTTATCAATTTACTCATTGGCACGTAATGTCCTACGTTCGCGAGCGTTTTGTATTATAAGACAAGGTTGTACTAGCGTTATGAAGATAAAAAATATAACTGGTACAAAACACCCACGAAAGCAACACGGTGATTTGAACATAAAGTAATAAAGAATTGGAGAGGAAACTCTTTTTACACTATTACATATCAACTGGCTCCTGTAACTCTGGTCACATAAATGGCACGTTTATGTACCTTAGACATTATAATGTAGGTATGAAGTATATAATGTTAGGAGTTTCCTCCAGTGGCAACCCCAGTCACCTTCGGTTCGTCACAGTCACATAGTTCGAACACGTGCTGTAGGTACATATTTAGTGCATTAAAGTCTCGAATAAGGTCGTGACCTTGAGCGGCAGGATATGAGGATGCGGCCTCGTTAATTGCGGTGCCGTGATAAAGACGTTGATAGCACAACAGTCGCCCAGCCGCGGCGCTACAGTCTTCGTAACCATACTTATCCACCAATTTGCTTCATTGATTAGTAGTTAAGTGAGCACTTCACCAGTTTTCCTGCCCGGAAAATTCTGTACCAACCTTCTGTGATAAATATCTTGCTCTTTGTTATTTTTCTGACGAGACACTTATTTAAGTGTACGCAGACTCGATTGTTAAGTCCAAGGTCTTGGGTTCGACGCCCTTGTCAAGAATAAAGTGAAATTTATTTCTATTAAGTACAAATGTATACTGGGTACTGACAGACATCTATTACATAGAACGCATTTGTATGTATATAACCCACCCTTCGCAGTAGCAACTAAAATACCTACATGTGTAACAATTCACGTCTACAGCTTCTGTACTTGTACTTGCAAAAGCAATAGAATTCAAATCTATCTCAATACATTTGTAATGTTAGTTCCACACACTTTTGTTCTTAATAAATTCCAAATAATGTTCAAATGATGTATAACTGTCAAGAATCATCAAGTAATAATGGCATTCTCTAATCTACATCGTCTATCAAATATTATTTGGTCGCCCACCAATAACAATTAACAAGCCGTAAAACAGTCATTATCATTATCTTATAATATTTGTACGATAAGCGTACGTCAAAATAAACACCAATGATTTATTTTCGTGTACTTGATGTTATTTCTCTATTCGCTTACTTCAATATTTTTATAACACGACACTCCATCTACCTAGTTATTTAGACCCCGTAACTTTTATACCTTTACCCTATTTGTTGGTGGGATTCTTGTCAGTCTCTAGAGTTAAGTCATAAAGACATTACTTAATACTTATATTTTCCTAATTTGATTTTAATATTCCAGGTTGGCTCTGCAACATTTATCGGCGCCAAAAATATAACTCGACCTCAAATAAACTTTAAGGACACTATCGATAACTCCGAGAGTTTGTGGGTGCCAAAAATATCGGACAAACCTAACAATATCAAGCCGTTGGCTTTGAATATTTTATACAACGAAGAAGGCGAGGCAGTTGGGTGAGTGCAAATGTCTATATTGGCCGTAATTGGTTGTAAATTGGTAACAAAATTGATTAAATTGAATAATATGTCGTCGGACCTGCATGCCGCTATCTGCCCGGATGGGTCTGCAATTTACTATGCATCCACAATGCTACAATTCATCAACGCCGTTTATATTCTCGTTACTGCTGCAAATAGCACCTGTATTGAATCTCACGGTACTTGTATAGTCCATTCTATTGGTCATCAAACTCATTGTGCTGGTAAATTCCGTTTATTAAGTATTAAATTGGAGGAGAGTCTGTTTACATTCGCTCTTGGAACGATATCACGTTCCAGCAGTCAGCGCAATGGTGTGAGACAGTCCGATGTTTACATTTTATTCCATATTATTTCCTATGATATAAATAATTAAGGCTTAAGCAATAGAATATTATCCATAGAAACCAGTTGCTTCTGACTGCTTTGAGCAATACTTCACCACACCTCAGACTCGATGCCTGGGCCAAAATAAGATAGTTGGATTTTAAACAGTAGGCTGTTTCAATAGTAATTTTAATGGACATCATACTCTTGTAACATCAAATGTGGTTAAGTAATATATAAATAAATTATTGTAATTAAACATTGATATAACATATCGATCTTTACGATGTCGCTAGTTGAGAGTTCGAGACACTAGCTAATGGACCTAAATTGCGTATCAGAGACGTGCTGAATTCATTTATATAGGCACTTATTTACGAAGTACATGAATTGGATAAAGTGGGGCGTTACATAACGTTCGTAACATTCCCAGTATGCACTCGATATTGGTATCCAATTATGCATCACGAGAAGCACCAGATATTATTGAACTCAATGCTGCTTGTAATAACTGGTTGCATTTTACATATTAACCCATTGACCGCATCACTGCTTGCAATAAATTGCTATCAATTCGCCATTCGCCAGTCTTAAATTGACACGATCAATCTTGGTAGTTGATGCCTATTAAGTGCACGATGAAAGGTTACGGGAATGGACGCCGGGTGAACAATTCATATGTTTAAGTGCTAGGTACTTGCATTGTGCATATATTCTAATTACGCACATTGCATTAAAGAAAGTTGTATTGAAAAGTCAATTTCTATTTATCTACTATAAGTTAGCTTATTCAATTAGTAAATAATGCAAACACGAATCACCATCTGAATTATTGAAAACATTTTTTTCTGTATAGTAGGTACAAAGACTTGTAACTTTTAAACCATGGCATGAGGGTTGACTAGTAAATAAATGCTTCAAGTTTTGATAAGCAGAAAGGAAATTAATGTTGCAAATAATTTCAGGTATGAACACCCATATAAAGTTGAGTTGGATCTATACCACCCGCCGTCGCAGTTCATCGACCCCGATGTCGAACAGTTGGCTTACCCTGCACCACTCGAAGAAACGATGTTCACTTACGTGGACACTGAAGCTAAGCTCGACGCCCTCGTCGAACACTTGAACACTGTAAACGAACTGGCCATCGACCTCGAACATCATTCCTACAGGACATATCAAGGTCAATAACCCTATTTTCATTCCAGACTATTTCATTTAAATTTGCAGTCGCAATTGAAATGCGACCTTATTTTGTTGAATTTAAAATATCTTGTTTATTAACGTCTTAGCTTGGCAAATACTTTAGATGAAAATGTTACTGAACTGTTTAGTTCTTTGTTTGTATATTGATTTTCATGTAATTTCAATAGCATTGTAAGTACGTTATTGATTACGCCAGTCTCAGCTATCTTTAATGAAGCTAATGGATTTGTTTCTTTGTTTGGTTGATATTGATATGTATCTGTAACTAAGATTACGAAAATAAATGTCCTTCTGTTAGACTGCGCCTAGCTTGTCTCTGTATATGGGGTGAAAGTTGATGTGATGGAATACTTACTGAATAATTTTATTTTCCAGGAATAACATGTCTGATCCAGGTCACGACAACGGAGGGCGGTGACTTTATTATCGACGCTCTGGCCATTCGCGAACACATTCATAAGCTTAACTTGGCGTTCACTGATCCTAAGAAGATTAAAGTAAGTCTTCCTTATAACCCTTTTAATAAACTACCTGTAATACGAGAACCTTGTAGGTAACATAATTGTTGCTACAACAAGAAACAACTATGTAATTTTTTACTTGGACATAAATAATGGAACTCGTGGAATTCAACAGCTCAGTTGGTACAGTGACCGGGTAGAATGGCCGCTCAACAACGTATCGCTGGTTCGATTCACGCACGAAACTTATGTGTTTGTAAACACACGAACATCCAAGTACATCATAGTCCAACTTTAATTAAATGATATTCAGAATTTAATGAAAAATAACTATGTATTAAAATAATCATTACTTCTGGTTTGACCAGAAACAAAGGGTTCTGGACAATGACCCAGCAAGTTGTGGGCTGTTTTATTTATTAATCTTATTTTATCTCAGGTATTCCACGGTGCGGAACACGATGTGA
The DNA here is from genome assembly GCA_038387885.1 of Spodoptera picta. Classification (NCBI taxonomy): domain Eukaryota; kingdom Metazoa; phylum Arthropoda; class Insecta; order Lepidoptera; family Noctuidae; genus Spodoptera; species Spodoptera picta. The sequence goes on from JAZHFQ010000105.1 coordinate 3,276,764, forward strand.
TATGGTTGCAGCGAGATTTCGGTGTTTACCTAGTGGGTATGTTTGACACACATCAGGCAGCTACGGTACTCGGCCTGCCAGGACTATCACTTAAATACCTCTTAATGAAGTATTGCCAAGTGGATGCTGACAAAAAGTGAGTTATTTTTCTTTGTATTTTTGGAGTGTTGTCATTGACACTCATTTTATTTTTCTATAAGCAATAAGACAATGTCGATAAGGATTATTGTTAGACCAGAATTATCCAACGGAGGATTAGCACTTATTTTTCAATCATCAGTTAATTCTTAACTATAGAATAAAATTGACATTTGACAGTTTTAGTATGGATGAATTGTCAAATATTCAAAGTTATACCTCAGTTAAAATTCATCTGGCTATGGAAAAGTCAGCCCTTATTGTTATAACTGTGTTGTAGTTACCTAACCACGGAATAACAAGAATAATACTAATGTCTTTTATTAATTTTGTTTAGGTACCAGCTAGCAGATTGGCGGATGCGCCCGTTGCCCGACGAGTTGATTACTTACGCTCGTATGGACACCCATTACCTGCTCTACATCTGGCGACAAATGAAGGCAGATCTTTTGAAGAATGGACAACCGAACCTCCTACTCTCAGTGTTCGAAAACAGCCGACAAATCTGTGGCACTGTAAGTACTGTTTCTTAAATTTATTTAGACTCATCATCATCATTGATAACAGTATGGATATGATCACTACTTAACAAAACTGAAATCTACTACTTAACAAGACTTAAAATTGAGTAACGTTTCAATATTCCGGCATTAGTAATTCAATGTCTTCTACCTGTCTACAACCCAACGTATTACCTTTTACGAGAGTCCTGCCCAGGTCTAAATAATAAAAGGATAATATTAAATCATGTTGCATTATCATATTACAGACATACAACAAGGAGGTGGTAACTGAGACGAGCCACATTCCGCTGTACGTGCGTTCCAAGAAATCGTTTAATTCGCAACAGATGGCAGCTCTAAAAATGTTGTATAAGTGGCGAGACGGGCAGGCCCGTTTGCTCGACGAAAGTACAACGTAAGTACTGCTCATTGATATATATTATTATCATACTTTGTACTCAGTAAAGATTGTACAAGAACTTGTGCAGTCATGTCAAGTCATTTTGCCAGTGATATGTTACGTCACGTCAACAGTGTAAAGAACCGAAGGCCGGTATACATTGCAATTTTCCAGTTATGTTAGCAAAGCATCACATATTTAGTGCTCACTATGAATCCCACACTATTTACATACAAGCCTGTTTAAAACAATCTATAATGAAGAAACCACAATTAATGTTTGATTGATATTTAATTGCAGCAGACTAATGACAATTACAGTTACAAAATACTTAGTTACAATATAGAATACTTTTTTGATTATTCAGAATCTGGTTTACCTAATTATATGTATGTTTATCAACAGGTATCTTCTCCCAAATCACATGCTGCTAGCTCTCGCCGAGACGTTGCCGCGAGAAATGCAAGGTGTAAACGCAGTCTGCCATCCGATGCCCCCATTCGTCAAACAAAACCTGATCACTATACATAGAATGCTCCTGTCGGTATGTTACAACGAACATTGGGAAACTTATACAGACTACATCACACCTACATTCCCTCAGGAAACTTGGCTTATGTACCAATATTATAATGCTAACTTTTACTACCCAAATTATTAGTAAAAGACGAACTCATTTTATGACTGTACATTTAATATATTCATAAAGTCGGACAAATCTAAGATTTCTGGCACTATTGATAGTTTGGAGTTCGGCTCTAAGTTTAAATTAAAACTACTAAAGCAGTGATCATACCAAAGTATTCGCAAAGGTCACACGACCAGAAGCAGTGATTGTTGTCAATAATGTACATTCAGAAGAACTGATATTTGTTATTTGTACTCTTTTGTTTTGTTTTTGTGATTAAATTAGAATAGACAAGTTTTGATATGAAAGATAATTATGTAATAGGTGCCTACACTATACAAAATGCGTTAGTTTTAAGGTTGTATAATTTTATGATTGTCACACACAAAACAAGAATTTCGAAATTGAAAATTTCTTAATTCCCCTTGACGTGTGAAATAAGCCCGACACGTAATAGGGCTGTTATTTTTGGGCGATATTGAGATGAGAAAATATTTAGTGTCGCGAGTTGCCGAACGAGCCGCAACTGTATCAAATGCCGACAAGTATAAGGAGCATTATGAACACCCCGCTACAACCACTGTCGTCGTATGGAGTACACGACTTCGCACATTACACGGACTACAGGTAAATGTGCCGTACTTAGCGCACCATACATTCCACGCACTCTAACTCTATGTATTAGTTAGGTACTTCATGTATGTCATTGTTGTAGTTGTAGTACATAACCAATGATCAGCGTTTGAGACAATAAAGGTTTTATGATAAAAAGTTCTCAATTTAACTCCTTACCCTTCTATGGTATGCTTTTTCTTCGAACTTGAAAATATATGACTGAACACATGTTCGAAGTAAGTACAAAACTGTAATTCATCTAAACAAATTACAAATTGACTTCAGTGGTAATACTCACTCACTCACTCACTCACTCACTTGACTTTGTAACACCTTAACTATGTGTTGCAATTTTGTATAACTTGTTCTATAAAAGATCATATTTAGACATTTTTATCATCGACCATTTTCTTACTTAGTTTTGTTTGTAATATGTGCACATAGTTATACACAACTGTCTGTTAACCATATCATACCGCTTCTTTAGCTTCCTGCATGTTCACGCATGTTCTGCTTTATTTTACTCCTATTTAACCCAAGCATTACATAATCTATCTAATCACACATAAGTACGGCGTTATTTGTATGGTAACTGTATTATAGGACATCACACAAGATCACCGGTTTTGTGTTAAGAATGTAGTTATCAGCGATCGAAGGCTGCACGTCACAAATACCTACTTAAAATTGCAATAAATAATTATCGCCAACTGAGCCCACAGGGGTCAGTAGTTTTAGCGACGCTCTTTGTGCTGCACATAAACGACCTGCTTAAGCCGGTATCTTTGGGTATGCAGATGACAGCACAGTTGTTGAAAGGTATGTGTCCGATGCGCCTACTAACTGAACACAGATCCGGTCTCTAAGAGATGCCATGGTCGAACGTTTGTCGACGACGACCAATCGTCATTGAACGCGGTCTTCTGGGGTGACGCCAATTTCAAAGCAAAACCCAGGTGTGTCTATTCTCCGCTACTCGACGTCAATTTCCGCTGACTCCTACTTTCCGGAATGTGACCGTTCCAACAACTTATCATCTTGAACTTCTTGGCGTAACTCTGACGCCCACATTCAAGTTTGGCTCCTATATAGAGTCGAAAGCGCAAAAGGCTGATAGAAAGTTGGGTATCCTAAGGAGGGTGAGACCGTACTTCACGCCGAAACAATTGCTGAACCTGTACCATCTTTGGAACAACTCAGCTAAATCTCTGAAGTGTGCCGAGGAATTGTACAACTTGACTCCCCTAGTCCTTTCCATCATCGTATTACAAGACAATCGGCGAAGCATCACCGATTCATGGTAGATGTCACCCACACGCACGAAACGCTTCGCATCAAGCTTTCTTGTGCGTACTGCTAAGGAGTGGAATTCTTTGCCAGAGTCTGTGTTTTCTGAACCTAGGTGCCTCCAATAGGTTACTTATGGGCAGACGTGCTCCATCGTATGCCGCATAATCGCTTACCGCCAGGCGAGATAGAGGCGAAACGTTAGCCCAACAAATTAAAAAAAAACATCACATATATCCTTTGGTCAATGTCTGTCTGTCGGATGATTTATTACAAACATGATTCGCTGCTCGAAAAGGGGCCTTATTGCACCATTTTTTTTTCAGAAGTACAATAGCTCTACTGGTAATAAACAGACAGACGTTTTGTAGAATGTTATAATAGTTTTTAATAATAATTTAGTAAGGTTATAATAGATTTTCACATGGTTCGAGGCACCCTGGTTCATGGCGCGAGCACAAAGACGCAGCACTACTATAGCTTGTATAATTGATAGATGAATTGACATTTACATCAAGAGATTGGACCGCAGAAATTAATTACAAATGCTAATAGATCTCTGATATATAGATATCTATTTTATTTACTTCTACAATGTATATTCTAGAAGTTTTGGATCAAACGTCTGTTTAGAAGGTGATGATTATACGTGTAGACTTTATTATTAGGTCCTTAATCAGTTAGTTATTTATTAGGAAGTAAAATAAACAAATGTCTAAGACCAATCTCAAACTTTACCTGGTGAGTTCCCAAGCGGACCGCTTTCCACTCACTGCAATATAGACCTTATTTCCGATGTTTAGTCCTCATAACAATATAATTATATTGTAGATTCTTCAGCTTTATCTCAGTAGTGTAACAAAATTTTTATTGAACACTTTTTACATAACATTCTATCCTCCAAGGGGCAGGCAGAGGAGCACATTACAATGTAACACCCACTTTTCACTATTTATGTTATGAGTCCCATCTAATATGGGGTGAGCCTATTGCCATATACAGGGTACAATTCCACTCCCCGTGGTACTACTGAGTATTTTTAACCCAGTAATACTAGGCCCGACTGTGGAATCGAACTCTTGCCCAGCAGTCGCACTTCGGACCACTTGGCCAACGAGGCTGACTTTTTAATGTGTAACAAATATTTCTCAAACTATTCATTTCTATTCAGTAAACTGACAGTTTGTATACTCGTTTAGCGATCTCCTGGTTTTTGTGAATGACGTTTGGAATTTAAATTGAAGTTTCACTAGAGATATGGTGCTGACTAAAAATATTGAATGAATCATATCAACTGATAACATCTACATACAAGAATAAATCGATTAGGGGCATAAAATAAACGATTTATTATTTTGTTGCGGTTGCGGTTGTGGTTGCGGTCACCGGTGACCGCTTGGTGTTTGACAGTTTAATAGTAGATAGTATTTATTTTATATTTTCTACAAAATAAAACCAGCATAAAATGGATGACAACATTATGTGATACTGTCGCATAATGTCATACAAGAGTGCAAAGCGACTATAAAGTATTGGTACCATACTGATAGTGATACGTAAAAGTAAATAAACGATTTTTAATGTCTGAAGATATTATTAATGAATCAATATCATTTATCAATTACTTATTACTGTTAAAAAGATAAGGGCGCTTGTCTCATACAAGAAAATCAAATAAGTATGGAAAACCATTTACTACTATCGACTACACATTACGTTGCCACACTGAAACTGTCATTTTACTGAATCGAATTAAAAGTATGAGTAAACAATAAGAGATCATTTCGAAAATCCGTTCTCAAATGACTGCCTACTTAAGTAATCACTTAGATATTTACCATTTACTTACCAATCAGAAGGTATACTAACCAGAGAAAAAACCTTATTGTAATTTGAACGTAACCGCTGCACCACGCCTTGCGAAAACGTGTCGATAATTCGTGATGGGAGCCGGAAAGAATATAATATCTCACATGATCTTAGAACAACCGAAATTAATTTTCCTATTTAATAATTTCATACTTTACACACCACTCGTAAGTTAATATTCCAACACCAACCGCCGCCATTATATTGACTGCAGACTGACAGAGAGTGCCCAACCGGTTCCCCCCCCCCCCCCTCGCTAACAACTAGGGTGCAGTGCAGCAGTAGCGGTCAAATTATACAAATACCAACCTTATAATATAAGAATGAATGATTATATTACAGTGACGAACAACCGATCAACTTGGACTCAGCTGCCGAACTGTTGGACACTGAGTATAACACAGCGCCAGAGATTGAAGCATTCTCACCAGGAAATTTGATATCATATGGGACAATTGTAAGTTTTTTTTTTAATTTTTACCAAAACTTCTGATTACTTCACGAAAATATTTTCCTTATCAACTTGTCTTTTTTAAATATATCAAATTATTTTAATGTCAGTCTCGTAGATTCATCACAAAATACGTATCGACCACGTATTTTTTCAGAAGTTAAACACGACGTTACATAGATTTGTATTATGTAGATTAACGTCACATGACGGCACAAGTGTCCTTTAATTTAATAAATCTAATAATAATCGAACGGTTTCCAAATCATCAGATAATCCTAACTTTAGAATAAAATTGACATTTGACAGTTATTTTAGTATGTAAGAATTGTCAAAAACTTATTCCTTTGATAAAATTTAACCAAGCATTGTTAACTCGGCCCTAAATAGTCCTCCTTTACTTCGAAATTTATAATCTAACGAACTAAATGGATGTTTTCCTTCCATGCTCTAACATTTTACTATTTATATTTCAGGTTTCGGATTTGAACGCAGATGCTCAACTATTCATTCCTCCATACGACAGATACAGAAAGTATCGTTCCATAGCTCAGGTACAGTTGTTTTAAAATGTGTATGTATGTCGCAGCCAACACTTTCGTTCATTCTAGGCTAAGTTAGACTTGACTCGAACACTTATTACAAGACCTATAACAAGCATTCATTTACAAAATGGTAGATTTTTATAATACAAATCAAAAAGTTGTAGATTAAAAAAACATGATGGTTTCTTCTCGGTAAATTTTGTTTATTATGGGCGGGAATCGTTTGAAAACTTTAAATTCGCGTTCATTAATATTTAAATGAATGTTTGAGTTATATGATTTTGTAAAACAGGAAAACAATATAATTAAAGCTTGTGTTGTGTGATATATAGAAATAAATATCTGAGTTCAGTAGAGTATTAGTCTAGATGCCTAGTGCCTATTCTGGGAAACGCTACAGTGCTGTCATAGATCAATCGAAAGATTTTATCAAGACTAGGAACAGAACGGTTAAAGTGGTGGGGGTAGTCGAAAATTTTTTTCTACGGTTAAACGCAGAAACAATAGCTTATTAGAGAGTGTGTTATTTCTTAAAAATTATTCTAAGGGACTCCATTTTATGGATTTCGTCTCTCCATACGCATGCCATTTATATCGTTTCATGGTCGGGGTATTTTTCATCCAACTGGTGGTAGAAGCGTGCAGATGTCTGTGTCGTGTCTCGCTGCGAGCCTGTAGGACAAGTTAAACTGGTTGGCTGTGACATATTCGTTCAGTCACTTTCAGTTTTTGAGTTAAAACTACGTAACTAGTTTTAATCAAACAGGTGGTAGAATTATTTGAAATAGTCGGTTTTGAATTCTAACTAAACCAGTAGCTCTTTTAACCTGTGAGGTGTCAGAACGCAAATCTACGCAAGACACAATGTTGCTTCTATTGTGTCTCGTATGTCGACAGACATAAGGTTAAAAAGGCTAAAAAACAAAGTTTTCTCAGAAATCGATAACGTGATTTCTTAAGACCACATTATATCAGTTATTCTTACATAGTAACATCTCACTTTGTATATATTTTAACAAGTTTCTGTATTTTTACAGTTGGAGGAGATGAAGGAATACAAAGAAAAAGAAGCAAAGGTGGCGGCTATTAGTAAAGGCAACGAGTTGATAAAAGCAGAAGTTCTTGCCAAACTACAACAAGCGCAAACACAGATCGAAAACGAAGACAAGAATAATACTAAGCCGATTGTGAAGATTGAACCTGAAGTTAATGAAGACACACAAAAGAAAACTCAACAACGCAAGAGGAAAATATCTGCTGAGAAGGTGGAACAAAAGGAAACAGTCGACCTCACTACTAATGATAATGTTAAGCAGGAATTACCGAGCAACAACACTAAGAAAGTAGATAACAACGTGAAGCCGTTCGCATACAAAAACGTCGACTATAAAAAGTTTTACAATCAAAATGTTGTTAACAAAGATCACAAACAAAAACAACCCAAAATGAAATTTAAAAAATATAAAAACTAATGCATGCATATTTATTAAGCGAAACTATACATTAATATATATAGTTCGTTTTATTCTACTCTGTCGTTTTATTTATCGCCGAACGCCGAAATAAATGAAACACCGATAACAATATTGTAAAGTCATACTTTAATTTATTCAAACTGCATGAAATAATATTATTGTACAAAAACATGTCCTAAGTTCTTGGCACTAGTCGAATATTTAGCCCGCGACATGAGTGCCAAGAACCGTGCTGCCCAGACAAACAGGAACCCTAATCAGAAATATCTTCAGAGAGGTCTTCTCTTACCTTTATTTTGTTCTTCGGTGCTCTGCGGTTTCCGTAGGTACCCGAGTCATTTCTTTCCTTGACAATCCCCTTGCCCTCTGCTTTGCTTTTACTTTTCAAGCGGAACTTCTTATTACCGATCCTGGATGGTTCCTCTTCCCTGGTTACCTTTTTCCGATGCAATACGTGAGGATGTACTTCTGTCGTTGATGAAACCTTTTCTTCCTCTACAGGGACCTCGCGTTTTAATACGCTCTTAAAAGTCTGCCCTCGTGTAGGCTCGTGTAGAGAAAATGTTATTCGATCATGATGTATCTGTTGGTGTTAGAAAACAAAAATCAAACCTGTCCATAAAATAAATGTCATTTCAGTAGTAGTATATTCCAACTACGTACTATACTATACGTACGAATACGTAGAGATAGAAAAAGTAATAAAGCTCACCCTGTATTCGATAGTTATAAAGCATTCTTCCTCTTCTTCACAAATGAGTGAATTGACGTCAGCCGGTTTAGCCGCGTTAGCCGGCCGGCGTCCAACACGAACAAAACGCCACAGGGAACGAATGCGGGGACCACACGCACGTACTATTTCAGCAACCTGCCACACAATGTCATTTTAATATTAGTACTTATTCTGAAAGACTACTACAGAATATCCAATTTTATGTATAAAAACCAGCATCAAACTAACTTTAATAAAAATATCCAAAAACAATTAGGTAATGTACTTATGTAGGTAACGCCGATTATTTCCTGCTAGCTAACTACCTAACAGAAAAAATAGGCTCTCCTGTTATTACTGAGAATTTTGAAAGCGGAAACTACGTTATTACCTCTACTTAGTACGTTAAGTTCTCGTAACCTGTATTCGCATTTGCATTTACATAACAGAAAACTTTGTTTTTAAGAATTAGAATTGACATATTTCTTATTTTCGCTGAATCCAGAAATAAGAACGAATAAAAACTAGGGACATACTTTCATCTGTTCAGCACCGTCACAAATGCCTCCTGAATGGGGTTCCACGCCGAAGCTGTTGATGCAGGCTCGATCATCCGGTAGTAGAGAATCTATTTGGAACGCGCATTTCGGCAGCGCGTCCGTTCGTTCCTGTGCAGATAACATGGAATGGAACTAATAATATATTACTTATATGGCAGATAAATAATAAAAGGTACAAAAACAAGTGGGATATAACGTGTCGTTATTGGAGATTGTCTTACCCAGCCTATGTCGTCACAACGCTTGGGTTCATCGTAGCAAATGTAGTAATTTATTGCTTTTGAACCATCAGTTCTTTTCTCAGTAGACCAAGTATACCAATTCTCACCGAATTTAAACATACTGTTGACGTGGCTCTGGTGGTAAATTAACGGAAAAATCATTTCGTTTGGGTGTTGTTGTTTTTGTTTTTCAGTGGTAGTCTTTTCTTCGTCGATCTCAATCTGTTTGTCGTCGCCATGCTTGCGCGTCTTGATGAAGGGTAGCATGGTGACATCGAGTCTCTTCTTGTGATCCCACGGCTCAGTGTGCGTACTCTCTTCCTCCTCCATCTTGGACTCCTCCTGCTCGGAGTGCATCACCACCTTGACTTTGACCGCAAGCGCGGCTTGTAGCAGACACACACTTAACACCAGATACCTTATCCGTCCCATTTTCGAGTGAGCCATTGCTCCGATCTAGTTATTCAGTTTCGCTCGGCTCGAATTGTTTTCGCCTTCATAAAGGAAGTTGTTATTAGCAGTTTCTCGATAAGAGAAGTGTTTGTAAATATGTATTCATAAAGAGTAGCCATTCAGGAGCCGAGAGAAAGAAGAAAAAGAACCTTTGTTTTTTTCGGATGCAGGACTAGTTCACAACTTGTGTGTTGCTGATAAGTGGGGAAATCAAAAACAAAGCCATTAGATTATTGCTTTTATTTGGGTACAAAGATGTAGAGTATAAAATAAAAATACTGCATTTGGTATCAACCTTTTTCATAAAACTTTGATTATGAAAATTAAGCATTTCGACAAATACAAGTTATACATCTATAAAATAAAAATTAAAGCATAAGTTGTATTTCTAGACTAACATTATTTCTTTATCTATATAGAAATTGTATAATCGTATAGTACAAATAAAAAAGCGAGTGAAGTTTGGACCATTGTTAGGAATTAAAGTTTTCCATAGTGCTCGATATATTACATCAGCCATAAGAATTCGTATTTACAACATACATTATAATTTCCTTCTAACTTGATATCCGTTCATAGCATTAGGGTAAGAATAGCATCACTAAGGCAGAGAGGGTGTTTTATTGTACATTATTATTATTAGTGCCTAACGTTACTAACTATCGATACATTAGCATAAGGGGATTGAGATTTCGTTACAAAACTACACTTTCTCTCATCCGTACTATCAGCTAGACAGTAGTAATTAACGAACAAATTAAGGCCAGATTGAAAGTAACGTATCTTAGTGTACGATAGTCGTCTACTTAGAAATTATTTAGACCTCTATGTGTTCGATTAGCCTAATTAACATTGGTTCCGTGTACGCAGCCGCCGCGCACGGGACACCCGAACAAGTCGCTTACGTAAACTGTATAGTTAAGTAACAAGGCGAATTTGTCACACTGTCTCTATAAACATTTGTGTATATCCTATAAATTATCTCACTTACTTAGCAACTCTTTATAATATAAAATATATCACGAAATAAGTTAAATTTGTTTATTTCATTGCTTGTATCTAAATAACTCAACAATAGTATCAGGTCGTTGATTTTGTAATAAAATATCTATTACGCAAAGTACAGATTAGCCTTTATTTAATATAATAAATAAATATGTTACACTAGACAGCCTCACACTAGATCTACAATTCCACATAAAGTTTAAATTAAGTATTTGTGGTAATAATCAGTAGTCGTTTACAATCATGATATAATATTATCTTAACAACGAACTTTATCAGCTATAGGCTATAGTAATTAAAATGTTGTAAGTACATACGAGTATTGCTTTTCATAAGTAACGCGAAATTAATAAATTCATAGAAGAATATTAAGATATACTTTTATAATTTCGTTATTTGTGCTATAAATAGTCTTCCCAAAAATATAACATTGGGTGTCCTCTGCGCAGCGGCCATCGAGATTCAAACTTTACTAACTTGCAACCTAAATATCGCTCGCTTACATCTAATTAGTGCTTAATTTATTAGGCCCATTACATTAAGCCGTTTAGGTCCACGAGAGGGGAACGTAAGAACTAGTGATAACACTATAAGCTTACGTTCGGATACACGCATGATAGTCAACAAGTCTATAAAAATACTAAGCTTATACAAACAAAATAGATAGTCCTTTTCATCTTAGATAAAGTTGTATAACAATATGATTTACAAGACGTTATTCTAATAAATAAAGATATAAAATGTAAATAAGAATAAATAAAGTTTACAATATAAAACGAATCTCATTTCGGTGGAGTCATCGCATGTATCTAAACGCAACAACGGCCGCGGCCATCGGCCCGCCTGATATATTGTCAGAACAACTGCTCAATCTAACTTCAACACAGCAAACTACGGAAAATAGACAAATCTCAACAGCTATATACCTTTAATTATTTCTAATAGAGTTTGATTTATTCGATTCAGTTCCAACTATAACTAACAACTTACTATTACAATAATTATGCCCTAGTTTATTGTTTATAATGAAGTGTTGTACGAAAATAAATGACTATTCGATTTGGTAACTTTACCTTTCAGGATAGACTTATTACCAGAGTACCATGTTCTAAGCGGAAGAATCTGGATGTACTTGAACATTATCGTCATCATTACAGTATAGGAAGCATACGGTGCCTTGTAAAGTAAGTATCTAAACAACAACACTGACCAGTGAGCGTGGGGAGAGAGAAGGAAGATCAATTTCTTATGTCTATTATACGTAGCTCACTCGTAAAGTTACGCAGTACACATAAAACTATAATCTATACACCGGTATGACTAAGATCGGCGTAAAGTCCACGAGCTGCCAAATAAATCACATCACTATGAACTGACAGTACGCCTCGTGACCACTCGCACTACACGAATGCTACTGGCTGGCGCGGCCCACCTACTGTTACAAACCAGAACATTCGACAAAGCCGTGCATAAAGCCGATCGGACGTGTGAAGCCACCTAACAAGAATTTCTATTAAGTACAAAAACCAGCGCGCCAGACAGAAGCATTCCTTGCCTACAGACGATCACGAGGCTACGAACATTCGGAGCAAAAGCTGAGTACGAAGATCCCACGGGCGTCGACCGGAGATTTCTTTATTGCACTGTATTGTCCACGTAATTATTACACATTTCTACTTTGATTTAAATACTAACAAATATATAGTAGAGATAGGTTAAGTAAATATTCTATCGAATTAAGATATCTCCGTCGGTTGGCCCGTGGACACTCCAAAACCTATAACTTAATTCAAAACCTAGTGGCCATTTCGGCGCTTTCGTGTGTCTCAGCGGGCTGCAAGTTGTAGCAAACGCAGCCCTGTCCCATCGCACTCAGTTCCAACCCTCAACTTTTGCTCCGACTCGTTCGTTAATAACTCATGCCCGTGTAAATGTTGGGGCATGGTAAATGCCAGGATCACGTGGTCGCATAGTTGAGGCTCTTGCGCTGTAGGAAGAGGTGGATCTCTGCGAAGGTGGGGCGCTCGAGCTCGTCGCGGCGCCAGCACTCGCACATGAGGTCGTACACGTCGCGCGGACACCCGGCCGCGCGGTCCACGCACTCGAACAGGCCGTCGTCCGCCTGCAGGTGCGACAGGTTCTCCAGCACCTGCGTCACGACATACCCCGGTTACTACTCATTCTACCTCATACCGGCAGATACGATAGCAAGTAATTAGTTAGCAAGTGTATTGTACCTCGTTATCAGTCAAATGTTCGTAAGGCCTTCGTCTGCACAGGGTAAAGATTTCGTGCAGTGTGACTCCGAAGGCCCAGACGTCGCTCTTGGTGGTATACTTGGCCCTCAACACAGAATCCCAGGCGGCCCACCGCAGCGGCAGTGGGATCCGACCGTCCACCTTGTAATAATCACACGCATACGCTTCGTTGTCGGTACCAAAGTCACTGATTTTTACTTGGAAGTTCTTTCCTATCAAGCAGTTTCTGGAATTTGAGAATGTTACATTAATATCATAAAATAATGACACACCAAAAATAATAAAATTCCAAAGAATGACATTGCTTCATAATTACAATCAGAGCACAAACCTGGCAGCTAAATCTCTATGTACGAAATTGAGTGACTCGAGGTATTGCATTCCAGCAGCAATCTGCGTGGCGAGGTGCAGGAGCATATGTGCGGCGGGAGGCACCGCGGAGCGGAGGAACGCGCAGAGGTCACCGAGTTCCAAGTACTCCAACACCACGGCCAGGGGAGGCGTACGACACGCACCCAGCACACGAGCCAAGTGAGGGGAAGATAACGCAGCCAAGATACGCACGTCACGCTCAAACTCATCCCTATAAGTAACCTTGAGTTAATTCTATGCAACTAGGACCAGTCTAAGTATGAAGGGGTAAATTAACTTATTTCTCTTTGGTAACAAAAATTACTTTTGATTAATAATTCAAAAATCTTTAACGGTACATTATATTTTGAAAACAAAGATTTCTAGTGATGAAAGAGAAGATCTTATTCCTACCGAGTTGTGTAACAATAGCCAGTACTCGGTATTTTGCTGTTCAAAGACATTATGCAAACTCTTTAAACAAAGAAAATCGTGACACACTTGGACTGACTTAAGCTAATAGATACGAAAGACGGACAAACACAGAAGGTGGACGACACAGAAGTAAGGTGGGGAGGGATAGAGACATGTAAAAAACATGTATAAATCTAAAGCTCATACATGATATACCTCTCCTTAACAGTGGCGTCGTGGCACAGGAACTTGACGGCCACGAGCCGCTTCTCTGACGTGATTGTACCATTGTACTCAGGTACCCCGTCAGCCTCCGCTACGTATACCTAGAACGAAAAGCAAACGAAATCATCATCAATTCTTTTATTCAGAATGTAGTACCTACAAAATATAGTAACGCAGTGTAATGAATAGCAGAACTTCACTTTATACATAGCCTTCAATAGAATACTGATATCAAACGCATATTGTTCACAACGCAAGCCAATGCTGGAGTGTCCTTAAAGTTAAAAAGAACTTAAATTACAAAGTACGTACCGTGCCAAATGCACCTTCAGCTAACTTGGAGATCATTCTCAGTCTATGTCTCGGGAACTCTATCACATTGGTGGTCTCCAGACGTCTCTTAAGATCTATGAATACTTCTTGTTGACTTGGTGACTGAAATTAAAATTAGTAAATGATGTTACTTACGACTTTCAAGTTTTAACTTATAGAGAGTATATTATTAAAGACTCAAAATGCGGTTTTCCAGCCTATAGACAAAATAATTTGACGAGTTGTAGTATGGTATTGAATATATTACCCGATTGCTATGCTTGGAGCGCACGGACCCGCCTGCAGAGCGTCGTGTGTCGATGTCCTCCACCAGGTCGGTCGCTCGCTCCGACAGCGAGTCCAGTCGCCGCTTCGTCAGCAACGGCGCTGAGCTCAGCTCAGGCACTGCATAGTCGTAGTTTGAGCTGTCTGTTTCACAATATTTATGATCAACTCTAAATTGAAATACGGTAGTGGACAGGTAGTCAAATTCAATACTTTTATTGAAATGTCAAAAACGATACTTTTCTATGAATTTTGTATTGGATCGCAACTTATGACGTCATCATATTTCTGCGTCAATTAGCATAATCATTTCCTTAAAATTAGCGAGAAAAAATCCAAAAGTTGTCAAATCAATGGATGAGAGTATGTTTATTTTTTAATTATTTATTGCATTGAAAAGTTGAAACAATTTATTTTAATCCTAGGGAAATAGCCAATTTATCGATCGTGTATTCCTTACCTGAGAGTGCAGTGTTAGAATCTTTAACGAAATCTTTCATTTCCAACAATACGGTACTATAGCTAAAATAGGGAGCACACTTGAGCGCTTGATATGGCTCCTGGTACTCGTCGGACTTAACATCTAAGGCGCAGTCTATTATCATCTTGTTTTCCGGCAACATAGAGGTGCCGCATCCGCTGTAGTTGTCAATTGTGCGTTTCTGGGACACAGTGGACTTGGCCAGTGGTGAGGCAAAGCATTTCCTATGTCTATGTCTATGTACTATGAGGAAGATGGCCACCGCCAGCAGGATCACCAAGGCCGTCAGCACTCCCACTACTATCGCCACATATAGCGGGTCTTCTTGGTGCGCTGTTGATATCGGCACCTCTTTGGTAAGCGTCGTCACTTTCTTGTCTTTACCCGCAGGTGGTTTCTGGCTTTCAGGAGTATAGTTTCCTTGTGCGACGTCTGCAACAAAACATTAAAATGTTAGTGGTACCCCAGGCACGTGTAAGTACATACAAGTAATGTTAGTGTTGGTACTGACCAGAGTCAAAGACGACCTCGCTGATAAGTATCCACCTTGCAGAGAAGCGCAGCTCGATGCGCACCCACTTGCCGATGCGGTGGTGCAGCTTGATGCTCACGTTGCGCGAGTTCTCGAATATGTTGTCCTCCACGTACGTGTAGTGTATCGGCTCGTCTTGGAAGTGCCGGCCGCCGATAGAGAACGATATTATTGCCCCAGAAAACACCTGTCGTACAAATAATACAAATTATTCTAACAACATATACCCAAAGCCAACGTTTCCAACAAATAATTTGCCAAGTATAATATAAAATATGTGAATATTTTACACATTCGCAGAGACATTTCCACCAGAATGACGGCGGCTTTTCTAAGTTTTAATCATACGTTTATTACAAACTTTCGTGAACGCTACGAATCGGTATAATTTAGCTGATCCTTTATTAATTCAATAGTGGCGCGGTGACGACGCCGCCCTAATCAGTCTAAAGAACCAAATTTAACCTGAAGGTAAGTAGTAGTTTGAAACGTCGCGACAGTTCGTTAAATTATTCACGAGCTTTGAAATACGTTGAAACTTTGTATAGCGAGGTAACAATGATGTGCGTACCTGAACATCGCGCATGAATTTATTATTGCAGTACAAATGGACTGCGCTGAACTCCCGCACTTTGTCAAACTCAAAGGTGAGGGTGGGCGGGTTGGGGCGGGAGTCGTTCCTCCAGCCGACCCAGGCGGAGTTCTTCGCGGCCTCGCGGATCTCGTCGCCCCCGAACTTGCCATCCACCAGCTGGCCCAGGCCGCCGCGCAACTCTTCGCCCCACTGCCCATCGTACACCATGTCCGTCAGCTCTACGCCATTACTACGTTTGTCGCCCTTCGGCATGGAGTACGCGACAATCCCCACTGAAATAAAATAAGATATGACGACATCAGAGCATTTCAATACAACAAATATAGCTTCGTGCTTCGTCACAAGCATACATACATACATAACTTCACGCCTGTCTCCCATGGGGGTAGGCAGAGACTAAGGAACGCCAATTACTACGATTGTTACATACCTCTTTCGCTTCATTAACAGTCATGAATCTTTTCATGCATGCTCGTCGGTTAAGGGTACTTTTAATTTGGCCCTTCTTCACAAGCACTAGACAAATAAAGATTGTGCAAATAATACACACATGTCAGACGACACAGACTCTCTTAATGAAATATACTACGGTGCGATAATATCTTAGGTTTTAGGGTTCTTGTAGAGAAAGATTACGAAACGGGTGTTATATAGAGGAGTAATATAAATTGAATTATTAACTTTACCGCTGCCGCTGTTATTAACGGCACAATTTGCCGAGTCGTAACTATTATTACTAAAGTGATTCATGGTGTTCGTACCGAAACGTATCGTACTAACTTACTATTACAAAGGTTAAAGGGCAATTTCAATTCTCAATAGTTTAATATTTAATTACGTTACGTGTAGCTGTCGCTCGCTTGTACCCGCCGCGTCATTCCTCTATTAGCGATCTACCCCATTAAAGGCGTCGCTGGGGACTAATAATATATAACTGAAGAAAAGTAGGTACATAAACAAACTGTAACAATTCTAAAATCACCTACAAAACGCAACTCGCAAAAGTGTGCAGTTACTACTATAGCCACATAACTATGTCTTATGCAACCTACTAACACCCCATATCTAATACAGCTAGTTCAATTAATAATCCTATTAATGAATAGGCAATCCTCAAGTTAGGCAAAGCAAAGGTGACTGACCACGAGCTTATGGTAAGTAATAGAACTTAGAACTAGAAAGCACTCGAGCAGTTTAACAAGACTGAAGAAAAACTGACAGCAAAACACATGAAACAGTAAACAGAGGCGTGATTATGTAGAAAGAAACAAACTTATTATAGAAAATTGCTCATGTGTTATTCTCGTGACAAAAGCCTTTGCTGTCATGTTTTAAACTCCACTCCACAATAATGCATTTAGCCTAGAGCTGTGGCAGGTTATTTACCCGCCGCCTTGTAGCGCCGGATCGTTTCCTTCATTTGACTCAAGACAACGTGCGCCGTATAATAAGCACTTGCAACAATTGTTTCTGGATCATTCTTACATCTTCGCTCGACGGACTACTTAACGCCGCCCAACTTGTGTCTTCAATTTATAGCGATACTCCGAGGTAGCACAAGTTGTAGTAATTAATTAAATATGAATCGCAAAAACATTGAATTCTCCCTCACGAAGCTGTACCTAGTTTGTTGTTTTCCAACTAAATTGTGCGTGATTTACAATTAGGTGAATTAGGGATGATAGGGTGATTATTGCATAGGACATAGGTAGCATATGTTCCTATTTTACGGATGTAAAGCAGATATATTTAATTCTAATTTAATATTGCTTTACGAAATGTTTTCATTATAGGGCGCCATGATTATAAGTACTTAATAATAGAATGAATCTAGAATGGAACCCAACAATTGAATCTCCAACCAATCAACAGACGAGGCAGTTAAGTATCAACATAAATTAAAGAGCATTTTGCACTCAAGAACAGCAGTGAATGTAAAGGAATTAATCTCAACCTCGTATCCCGTTACCCGTAGCCAGAAATAATTACGCTAAATTCCTGTTTCACGTGACGAACATGTTTAATAGTGCTCTTTGAAGCTACTCCTTGTTCAAAGCGTATAAAGGCGTTCAGTCATGCCGTCACTGATTGTACTTATGACATTTTGCACTCAAATGGCAGTGCAATTAACTTGGCAAATGCGGCATGAGACGACCACTGTCGGCTGCATCTAATATTTTGTTTGCACACAAGTTCCAATACATTTATTGCACTTTGAGTGTACGCGAAATTCTTCTAACCGATCGCCGTATTCGCATAGTTTACAAGGGAATTTCAATCAAAGTGGGATGAAAAGGATATTGATTTAATTATAGCAGAGACGATAAAAACGTACAAGGAACAGTTTTGTCTGAATATAAAGACCGCAAATATTTTGAACAGTGTACACCACAATTATTGGCTCGTACAAAGCGAACGAGTTTCGGTACACTTTAGTGCTTGAACTCACTTCATTCCATTTCAATTAAGGGACCTTTATGAAGAGCACTCAAATAAATACCAATTTGATCCGATCAATCATTTATAATAAGTGGTTTCTCTGAATGTGAAATGCATCATGTTATTGAGTTCGTGGAATGATTGCAGATTAAAATGTATTTTATATGTACTTCAATATTTTATGTACATGTGATGATGATAATGCAAGTGCTACTTATTGATTTTTTATTAAAAAGCAGGCTAGGCGTGAGATAGGTATTGCGTGATATTTAAGGTTGAAGTTAACGGTTTAAGATGATTGGCAACATATCTAACCGCAGTAAAATGCCTTATTTCAAAACTCGAAAGTATCTTTCTGCAAATATATCAGACACAACTTAATGACCCAAAACGAAATAAGAATATTAACTAAGTTAAACGCGCTATTCAATGATTCCAAGAACTTTAGTAGTTACCCACCTATTTTAAAAGGCAGGATCTAAGCAAACCGTTTCCCAAGAAAAAAGTCTGCAAATCAACACGACACGGTGGCTACATATGTGACGAGGCTCTTAATGTTCGCTCTATGTATTACTGATTTATTTGTCGGCAAATTTCACAAAAACATGTACTTACTTGAAAATGCAGCGTTCGTTTGAGCCTCGACAAAAACGCCGTCAGAAGAATAACAACTGCATTTATTTATATTAAGTACATAAGGTGTGATTCAAGTGCAGTGTTTTATTTATATTAACCAAGCGCTGCGCACCGCGCTGCGACACCTGGCAAGTTCTTGTTCTTGGGCGCGTGTTATGTTATGATTCGTGGAAGCTTGTTTGTATTAACTTCATCTACTAGTACGTAATTTTCTTTGTTAAAGGCAATTGTGTAATTGTATAGGACACGTCATTGTTTCGAGTCTGTAACAAAGCTCCACTATTATCTGCGATTGAGCGCACGTACGTTGGACATCCTGCTTGAAAGCTAATCACTTCCCTCGTAGCTATGTAGTACATAAACAGTTTAGACATTCACACGAATATTGAAATGAAACTGGTTTTACAAATTCGCGGTCGGTTTGAGGCCGAGCGCTCGCTGCTGCTACTCAGGCACACACTCCGCCAATATTAGTAAAACTATTTTAATTTCCGTGGAAACGTTACATGTTTGTTATTTTTAGCGCTTAGTATTGTGGTCGTTCAAAGCTCCAACAACAAACAAGCACAATTAGTCAACCCCTTCAAGTGCTCTAAATAAAATATGTAGGGGCCTTTAGAAGCGCTACAGGAGGTTGTAGTAAGAAGCGGCTGCCGGGTAGTGCATACAAACATTATTTAAATGGGGACGTGTACTTGTGTACACAACGGCACGGCGCAGGTAATGATACTGACTACACCGAGCTATCAGTAGCGTGCTGGTTCTACGGCAAATGAAAGCAGTTTAAAAATGCAGACGTATGATTAACTCTAGTAATTTGCCAGTTTTTACCTAATGACGCTTTGCATGCGGTCCCTGGCGCACGTTCGATAACAAAGTTCCTAGAATTCACTATTATGGCCTTCAACAATGCCGTTGTAGTAGCGACATTAAAACCATGAACACGGCGGCACATTATTATTTCTGTGATACGCTCCATAATTAACGTTATTTTAATGAACTTTGTACACGGCCCGCCCATTATTTTGATTATTTTATGACCTATGGGAACGTAGATGCGTGTAATTACTTTTAGAAGCCCTTTAAATTATAAACATGAACACTAAACTTGTGACAATATAATGTGGCTATTGTCTCTGACTCTGACATGAAGCGATTACTAGAATTAACTTCGTTCGTGTACGACTGTATGTGTATTTTTTTTCTGTGAAGGTACTACATTAAGCTGGTTTTAATTAACAGTTAAAAGAAATGGCCGTGTTAGTATTTTTCAGTGTAATAGCTGGGACATTATGTATGGCTAGGGCTGCGTGCTCGCTACGTGGACGCTATACACTCTCCATTCAGGTAGGTTGGTACTTGGTACACGGGTATGCAATAAAGGCTTTCACAAGTGGGCAATATAATTGTCATTAGACGTCAGGGGACATTGTGATGAGACAATACCAGATACAATAAACGTGCTCCGAACGCGGCGAGATTGCGCTTCGGATATCAACTACCGCGTGCCGGTGCATTATGAATCGGACTGTCAAACGTTCACCACAACTGACATTCGATTAAGCGCTCAGCTCTCACCCCAAGAAGCGCAGGTAAAACGTGAACCAGCTTCCGAACAGTTTTAAGAAATAAGCTTTCGGCTTATTGTTTATGCTCGTGACGTTCACATCCTAATGGTCGTATTATTTTGTATTCGTACACGGTTAGAGCTCACGGTACGATAGGAAATTGTGTTTTGCATGTCATGTTCATGAATGGACTTTTGAAATGACGTTCGAATAGATTTTCTGTTGCACAGACAAGACTCTTCGTGACTTTCGTAATAAAATTGTATTCGATACTCGATGTGAACGGAAGATTATGTCAAAGTCATAAAACTAGTATTTAACAGTACTCACCGCTCCAATAGCAGCCATAGAGTTCGACCCTCATGCAGACCGTGCGCCGGTGGGAGCTGTATGGTATGAATCGTATCTTTGATGCCCAGATCGGTGGCTCGAGATGGTTCTTCTTCTCTAAGTAAGTGTTCGTGTTTCCCTGCAGAATCTGTAACAAAGGTTTCTTTCATTATAACGTAACATATTCTGTTGTTAAGAATTAAACTAAATAACAATTAGAAAAACGTAGAATTTGTAATTTTTCTATTAAGATTTTGATATTTAAAAAACATAAATGAAACTTTGCTAAGAGTTATGTTACCTCTACAGCATTATCAACACCGTAATAGTATCAAAACAACAGCTGTTTAGTTGTAAAACACACGACCTACTACGTTCTATTTTGGTTTTTATTATGGTGCGGTATCATATTTACTTTCTTACCGCGTCGTCGATCGCGCTTCGTCGCACTTAAACAAGAGGCTTGTACTCTAGTTTAGTACTACAAAGACTGCTACAATGTCTTGTTGCTTGAATAAAATTTAAAAGGTTTACAACAGAAGAAACAGTTTCCAACTGTACACGCGGTACGTAGTTCCCTAGTTTCCTCGCTCGTAGTATTAGCTGCTTTCAGAAAGCTTTGGATTGTAGGTATTAATTAAAATACGAACTAAATAAAATGTGCCTTAGACGGGAACTGTCCGCTAGCCTACTTTGATCCAGTTGTAAAACAAACAGAATAATGATCAAAAAATTAGTCTAATGACAGTCGATACTCGAAACGTAAGTTAGGACTAACACTTCTTGTCAATCTTTAGGCTGAATGACATTAGAGGTATTATCGTAAAAGATGGGGATATTTCGACAGAACACGGCTCCATGTTGCCTACATAATGCGAGTAGTTTAGTAAGTATAGCTGACTAGTCGAATGCGCTCCAAGCTAAGTGGGTAGAGATGATCAGTATCTTTCGAGGCTAATTTAATTAAGCGAGCTTCGCATTGAAAGCTCTATTAGCCTGTGTATGCGGCTGATATTAAGAGCCTAACAAATGCTTTTATCCCCTCTATGTCTAGACTGAGTTTTAATTGGTTAAGTAACATTGTCCGTAACGCGGAAAACGTAAAATGTGGAAGAGGATCAACATACATTAGAATTTTAAAATTTTATGAATACTTTTGTATATAAAACAAATCGGTAGGGCCGTTATTCATCTTTGAATTTATAGACTAATCTCTTACTAGGTACATTCTTAAGTATTAAGTTATCTAACCCCTTAGCGGAAAACCTAACGGGTTACCGGGGCTCCGGCTCGAAGTGCAAGAGAACGAACGGGGTGGTTTTTAGACAGTAAGGGTCAAAAAACTCCCTCCCGCCACACCCAGGCGGGAGTAGTCATTCGATGATTTTCACGCCGTAAAAAAAAAAGTGAGCTGCGTGACGTCGTCGCCGCAACCGCGCACGCTGCTCATGAGGAAGAACCCCTCTGTGGTTCGAAACTAGTAGAGCTTTTCTCAGTATATTCACGTGAGTAACCCGCAGTTTTTAGTTAATTTAGTATGTCTAACGATGGTGTATATAAAAAAACCCTAATAAAATAATAGATTATACCTACTGCAATATCGAAAACCTCTCGTCAAAGAATACTTATCTTATAATTCTATCTTATCATCTGCATTAACTGATGCGTCGGTAATAGCCATACCAAATTTTAGCGTGTGTACCAAATTGAGTCTCAATATAGTTAGTGTATTAACTTACGACATACACATATACGTATCATTATTTTGTTGTCACCCATCAGCTTTACTTCAAAATTGCAACAGAAAATTCACTCTCAAAATATGTGTCGACGAATGTAGTTTGTAATAACCATAGAACAATATCCTTCATGAAAATCTATGTGTTTTCTAGTGATCGTCAAACCCCCTCGTTGTAAGGGGCTGGAAAGAGGTCGTAATTACAAGTTAGTGCAAGTCCCGTGCAAATGTCTTGCATTAGTAAATAGAGGGACAGTGAACTACGATAGGTGACTAAACGCCGTCTTTAACTCCAAGTACCGGTTTAAAATTAAACTATTTAATGAATTCATTTTTGTCAAGTTACGATAGACTTTACAGCCCATCCACTTTTAAAAATTACAGTTGAAGTATAACACAATTTGAATGCACTGCAAAAGCACTCGTAAAACGGAAAGCGATGTTCAAAAACTAATTTTCATATTGAAAACTGCAGCACAAGTTGTTTGTGAACAGTCATTCACGTTCGTTCGGTAAACACAGGTTGTGTGTGTTTAATATCTTAGACGACAATCAGAAGCAACGTTGTTTCAATGCAATTAACCTAATGAATAGGAATCACATCATAATTGTAGCTAATCGTATGTAGTTGTTACATAGGACCTGCGTATTATCTGTAGGGTAGATAATGCAACAAGATCATTAGCAACTACACGACGTATAGCAACTTATTGTTTACTTGTACATAGAGGTCAATGGACCCACGTATACGATCAATTTACGTACGTGTAAGGCGAGGAAAACAGCTGGTCAACTTCAAATGTTTAACTGTAAATTGTACATTGCTCACACGAACTTCAATTAGTATCACAAAAGACTTCAGAACGGTCTAGAAAATATATTGATATTGGTTTGAATTGAGAATAATCTCATAAACGCATATAATTGTAGTTGGTTTATAGAACAAAGGCAAATAATTGACGCCGCAATGACACTTCACGTTTTATTATTAGGGCTGTCAACGTAAGGTTAGGCTAGAGGGAGTAAAGTGAATGAAACAGCTAAAATAATATATCTAAGTGAAGAATTAACTCTGAAAAATACTAGGTTTACACTGCGTAATACCATCGTCCTCCTGCAGATTGCAGTGTCTTTGTGACGTCTATTTACTTCTACTCAACAAACTGCGTTTTAAAAATACCTTTTTTAATATTGTGTAAAGAAATAAATTGCTGTCTGTATAATAAAGACCTTTGAAAGTTGAGTAATAACTAAAAGGTACCTAAGTAGAAACAAGTAGGGCTTCATTTGATTCGTTAGAATCCTTGTCGATCGCACTAATTGAAAGTAGCTTGTTGATATAATAGGTACCGTACAGCATCCAATAACAAGCATAAGTACCTCAATGTAACAATCAGTAGTCAAACTAATTAATTAGAATAAGTCATAAATATACAATGAACCTTATCTTGAAACTGCATTAATTTTTAGGTCAATTTGGTTATTGTCGCTTGTCGCTAACAATAAATTAAATTTTATCTCTGGAATGAGGTTCGTGTGATTAGCAACACGAATCGTTTACATTAAAACAATCAATTCATATAAATACTTTCATTCGTACATCATTTCGTAAAATAGCTACAAAAGTAAAACGATAGCTATACAACGAGGTGTACTTGACGAGGATCGACTTTCCAGACGAGAATAAAATAGACGCATGAGTGACAACCCTATGCATAAAGAGCTTTAAGTGTGTATGCGAACATTGCCAACTTGTTCCGCTACGAATGGTTCCGTCAAACTCTTTGACTTTCGATGTCACTGCACTTTATAGAGCCATTGTGTCGAGAATCGAGATATCAACAAGTTGGCGCAGAGTCTGTCGACAAAGTACTAGTATAAAAGTTCTACGATGTGGGAATTATAGAAGACATTAAGTAAAATCACTTTAGAGACGCAAATGTAATTAGATAAGACACTTTTATTGTTGCCATAGAATGAATTGTACTAAACGTTGAAATTCATAGTACAACGTAGGGATCTGAAGATTTTACACGTGTATAATTTATTAAGTCAGTCCTAATATAATCAAAATAGAAGACTATTATTATTATTATGCTGCTTATCTAGAATGAAGTCGCACGCCCCACAGGTTAATTCCTACGGATGACCAGCTCCATGATGGATTGTTGGGTTGCCGTGCAGCTACTAACAAACCCAGTGCCCCTTACAAGTGCTTGTGGTAACAGTAGGTTCATTAAAAAAGGTCCATGTATGAGTTTTATTGTCAGACAATATTATTTATGGCTTACCTCTTGTCCTTCGCCGGTTCGGTACCTCACCCACTTGCCGAGTTTGGGCCGCCAGTACTCGATGACGTAGGCCTCCGCGTACTCCTGGCCCTGGCCGTTCCCGAACCGGCCTTGCGTACCGGTTCCCGTGATAACGTGCACTGAATGCAGATCGATTTCCAACCATTCTGTTGACTCAGTCGTGATCTGAGACCTTGGACACCAGGCTCCACCCTTTATATCTTGATTTAACCTGTTATGGTATAACAAATAAGTTTTTAAATGTTTTATGGAATAGATCTGCAACATATTATGAACATTGCAAATTAACCTTAGAAAAACTTTATTATCTGATTATTACCAATTATCGGTAAAACTTTACAAAGACCAGGAACAGCTTTCCCTACCTACATATTTAACAGAGTAACATTTTGTGTTAAACCTTTAGATATGAATGTTGTTAGTCAGCTATCAGTCGCAGAGCCGTGTGGCCGCATATTCATCAACATCGCAAACGACGCGACGTCCCACCCTGCGGTTGGATGTAACGAGTCCCTCTCGTCCCTCTCGTCAAAGGAAATTGACAGCCCATCCTACATAGGATGGGCTGTCATACCAACTATAGGTACATACCAACTATAGGTATACACCTACCAACACGTAGCCACAGCCATTTCACATTACAACCGAAATGCAATCGGTTTCCATAATAGATTTGTCCGATGATTGCGTGACAGGCTTTCGTTGTGTATTCTGCACATTCATACTCAATTTTTGTGAAGGTCTGTGTTGTCTCATGAATTTAAAAGTATTCTACCAACAAAAACAGACAACAGAAGTTCACAATATTTAAGTTCTTTCTTCGAAACTACACAATGAGTGGCAACTATATTAAAACAACATTATGGTCATTAAAATTGTTGATGAACAATAAAGGTGCTTAACTATAAATAAATGCTTCTTTAAAATTAGGTTTATTAAATGGAAACTAAACGCCATAAACGTTGGTATAGACTATAGGTTGACTATTTATTTTGTAAAGTGCATTGAATAACTAAATATTCTACGAGACCATCTTACATATTTATTTAGTTCTGATTTTATCTGTAATTTATGAAAGCCATACAAATATATCAATGAAAATGTCCACTTCCGTTTAGCTACGTATTATCACTGTTTATAAACAGGGGCGTATTTTTAATAGGACCCCGTTTTTACACCTTACTTAAGAAACCCTGAAAATTATTGTTTAATAGGCGCATTAGAGGGAAGAAACACGAAACAGACGAATGTCATTAATTACTACTGTTGATTAAAAATAGTGTAATGGAAACACGGCTTCATTATACCCGTACATCGATAAATTATCATTAGGCATAAGTAAAAAGTTTTAAATATTGCTTACTGACTCAAGCCCGGCCACCACTTTAAAGTTCATAACCCATGAAGGTACAAAGCGTAATCGCTTCAATACGACGGTCGTACAAAAACTAAGGCGGCTTTGTTATTTCACAATGATCCAAGATTCCTCATACAATTTATCAATCAAAGCTAATAATAGTGGTGTTGTTATTAGCGCATTCACTTATCATGTGTCACTGAGCAGAGTAATCGTTCGCAGTCGCACCAATCAAATTCCGAGATGGTCAGTCATTAAGCTCATTGACGCGCCACCGACCGCTCTCTAGATATCAATGAAGCGTGAACAAACTTTCATAATTTATCACTTAGCATATGCGCCGACTAATAAGTTTGATACTATTTCAACAGCGACACAAGAAATGTTGCTCGCTTCCTTTTGTCTAGCCCTAGGGCTGTAATACAAATAGTGCTGCATAAATAATTGATGATATAACATAAACAACGCGCTGGGTGTTCGATAATAAACAAAATAAACATGTCGCACATGAACTTTTATAATTAATGACTTGTAATAAACGGGCTGTAACCATTGGCTCCTCCAGCACTAAACTTGCACTATAAACAAATGAATCGATTCCATACATTCTCACTTACTACCTCGACAGTAAATACAATTTGACTTTTACATTGATCAACAAGCGGCTGAGAACATTAGTGTGACTCGTTACTAAGAAATAATGAATGATTATTTGAAGCTTCATCATTATAAAAAATATTGCGCTTAGGTGTAAATAATGAACCCAATTAAACGGCAGTAGAGGTCCTTGTATAGTGTATACAGATAAAGCCCTTAGCTGACCACCAATTATGGACTATCTTCCTTCACCCTTCCTAAAGCACCGAGTTTGTCTCGAAGAGACTCTGCGAATATGCGATATTAAAATTTAGCATTGGAAGTTCATTGGTTTGTTATGATCAGGTCCTTCTAACAAGAACTAGACGTTGAAAAACGCCTTGAAAGTTAAATCGCCATTCAAGTAGTTCAGTTGGCTTGAAAAGACAGCAGTCTACAACTGCGATAACGAGTTGAAAAGCAGCACGTTCCACATTTTTAATGGCATTCAGTCCAGTATTATCGTTTATATTCGAAATAGTGCAAGTCCATGTTGAAGCGTATTGAAAAATCCGTCTACCGTACTGAATGAAGAAGAACCGTACTCAATGAACAAAGATATCACTTGAATTACATAACTAATACCTACTTAAATCTACAAGTAGACAGAAGCTACCAGTATTAATGAAAACCAAAAATAAAGTTGACGAGTTGGTTATTATTATAGAATGTGAATAATACGAACCTTCCATTTTGCGGGGCCACATTGCCGTCGTTGTAGCAAGAACTAGCGCTGATATCCTTGTCGGGAATCAACCCGCTCTCCATCCCGAGTGGCGCGATACATTGAGCTGCAACAGACATGTAGGCATATAGCACATAATATTAACATTTGCACCCGGGTTTATACAGTACACGCCATATCGACCAGCCAGCTTGGCTACGGCCAACTTAGATGACATTTAGATGCTTGTGTTGCCTATAGTAAAGATGCGCGTAAATCATTCAAAATTCATCGACGTGACACAAAATATTTTACAACTTACACTGTTAAAAAAACGTTCGCTGCCAAGAAAAAAAGCAGTTGCAATCGCAATACAAGTAGAATCACAGTATACATCAGCACGAAGCAACATAATGAAAGATAATTGACCCACGACAACGGAAAAGTTGTCGTGTAAGTACCAGTCATAGCGATGTCAATTTAAAACTTCTTGTAGATGTGAAAAAAAAACTTTTAATGAATTGTTGTGCTGCGCTCGGATCAACATGCATCTTTAAGGAAAGGCTGATAAAGACCGAGTATGTTTGTATGATACCAGTGACGAACATTTCCCCTTCATTTATAAGCACTGACAAAGCCTCACAGTCCTCAGATTGGCTCACTTATCATTGCGTGTCTTATATCTTTTAAACACAATGAAAGCTCAAAATTATCACCCCGACCCTACCCAGCACACGTAATGATTTGACACATTAAATTATTTTCATAGCATCCGCAAAGCATTATTTCTATTTAACATACGCATTAGCAAGCTTACGTAGACAGTGGTATTAATTAGTGGAATGTAAAAGAGTAGTAAATTAAATATACATGAGACAAGTTGTCAGGCGAATTTCTCATTGGACTTGTTCAGTATAATTCTCAACGGGGTCGCTTATTAGTCAATCTATCAAAGGGTTCTTGCGTGCGGTAGGTATTAGACAAACATACTGATACACAGTTACATAGACGCAGTTATATGTATGTTGAATCATTTAATTAGCTGCCAACGACTGATAACTTGTGACACATATGGAGGCTACGCATCACCGACGAGCGGGCGCGGACGGTACGCTCTATTGTAATGTCCAAATTATCTTATTTCATTGTTCGGCTCCTTAACGATTCATAAGTGATTTATTGTGACATACATACCTTTTATTCATTAATACAACTGAAGTTTAAGCTGAATGTAACAAAAATATAACAATACCCTTCCTAGAGTCGGGTAAAAATTCAATTTCATGACAGGAAACCGCTCGCGCTTGTAATTTTTACCTCCTTTTGATAAACAATAGCCATCAATCATTTCATACGAGCACCTACCACTCGTTACGTGGCACTTATTATACGAAAATTAAATTTTGTATTGTTTCACAATCACACATCTCTTGTATGAAATAAAATGGTAATGAGAGCACACGCCGCGCCGTGAAATATGTAACGACGATAACTCTATCACTAGGTAAACAATAACCAGTCGGCGCTTGTGCGTGCCACACATGCTCGACATCTCTTACTAAGTTAACATAAAAAGTGTACTCATTTAATGAAGTCTATTTTTACTTTATGGCCAAGTCATTAACCCAAATGTTAATAATAATGTATCATAGACAGTGAAATTAATCTACAACTTACTAGACGTGGCTATTGGCTACTTAATTAAAGCCACGTCCCGCTCTCGGTGCGGAACAGGAATGGATTTAAACAGTCATATTGTAGGTTCTTACGACTGCTCAATAGCCTTAATTTATATTCACACAGCGAAGGCGCTTACACACACATGAAACTGAACATAAATTTATATCGATGACAAGTCGCACAGCCATTGAAAGTTACATAAGCTAGTGGCAGTCCACGACTATGAGCTACACAACCACGTGCTTGTCATAAGCATTGGGCTATGTAAGCGTAATGAGTGTCAAATATCGTTAAACAGTAAAATTGGAATCTATTGTGAAGACCGCGTTAAGTTTTCCCCTCCACCAAACAAAAGATAAGCGCTTATGGGTCAAATGCAAATAGAATTCGCTTGTTGCGTGTCTCGTTACTTAAGCAGGCCTCTTGTTGCTCAGCGCTTGAGAACAAATTGCAAACGTCATAAAGCCAGTTTTGAATATTAATAAACACAAATAAATGATCTTGGTTTAAGCAAAAGCATTTACTTGGGCCAGCGGTTCACAAAGTGAGCGTGCTCCTGACGTCCGGCAAATTGGATATACTTTTTTCACATCGTCCAGTCTAGCTGCCTCCTAACAATTCCATTAAGTGTAATTTTGTTTTTAATTTAATTGAATCAAAACACTTTTCAGTAGTAGAGTGAGTGAAAGCCGAATGGTAAATTTTAGGTGGAGAAAGTTTCAGAAGCACTGAGCTTGTGCGTGCTTATGCTATTGCGTGACATGTAGTCGTCTAATGAATAATAAACAGCGCAGTGGCGACTCGCTACTCATTCATATCCATCCACGAAAGGCAATATTCTTTTTTACATAAAACGATCGAATGTCAGCTTATACCGCCTACAATATTGGCTGAAGCTCGTATAAATTTGTAAACATCAGTGGGTACAGGCAGGTCTACGGATCTACCTGTGCGCCTGTGCCTCTCCGTTGCCAGGTTACGTGTGCGTTAGAGCGTTCTCACCCATTATACACGCCAACTTACAATGTCACATGTTTTTCTTTTACGACTTAAACCACTTTGCGTGATATCGTTGGACTATTATTATAATTACTTTCATTGTACGAGGGGGTCGTTAGAATTTTGTTTTTATTTTTCATGTTCAGTAGTTTTCACAACGAATGTGTACGGAACATAGAACTGACAGCGATAACGGCGTCCTACGAGGTAATGACTTTCCAAACTATCAACATGCCGCCGACGAGGTCCCTATATACGTGCAGTACAAGTAATAATTACACGGCCATTGATGACAGATCGATCGAACCAGGCCAACGGGCGCATTAAATAATAAGTAAAATATACCTTTAAAATGTGCCTCGGGCGGGGCTGTTTTAGACCATTTTAAAGGGTACTCGCGTTTCTTGTAATCGATACCAGACGAATAATTAAACAAAACAGCGACCATTCGGGATGTGTGGTACGTAGCGTAGGTAATACATGTTTGAGTCAAGGGTTACGTGGATAAAGGGTGCCGCGGGCAAATACATATGGCCTGCGTATGCACTCGACTTTAGTGTTTTTAATTAAAATAAGAACATCTTAGTCATGCTGGTATTTCCATTACCCCTGTATATTAATAAATACATAGACTTCTACATTTAAATTAATTTTATTAAAACATAATTGAATTTCCTTTTATTTATTTGCAGAATTACGAAAGTCTCGTTTCTAACAACAAAAAAAATATTGAACGTACATTTCAATTAAACAACATATTTGTAGTTCATTACGGGGCCGCAATGTGTTAAATAAACCGAGTGCCTTTCGCCGTGTAATCGGATACATTAAGCTTGTTTATTAAGACCAACCAACTAATAATTCCCTAAGCTTAAGGCTCCATACAACGGAAATAAATTATACTTTCACTAACCGTTTTATAAAGTTCCTATTACTTAAACCTATGTAAGTACGCATTGAATTATATATTCAATGTCAGTATAAAACTACATTATTAGTCGTAGCGACTTAAGGGCCGATTAATAAATACATGAGACGCCGTTCCCACAGGTGTCAGTTTTCTTAGCACAATTATTTAAACTTTGTGAATGTAAAGTCTTATTGAGATCAAAGTATTCCTAATTGGTATAAGTACTCACGTCTCGAGATGCGCCTACGGCTTCCGTTTTGATTCTTTAAAATCACAGGGCATGACGTTATTCGCCATTGTCACAAACACCGGTCGTTTCTACGTGGACTGATTACCAACGCGCCAACGTGAGCCTTCGTCGCAAATAGTGAACGTCGCAGGGCTCCTACTCTTGGTTGGAAACAAGCTGTTTATAGCTCGTAGATAAACTGCTTTCGTGTACATATATTAAGTTCTATCGAAAACCGATTTGCCTACTTCAGATTGGCTAAACGATAAGAAACGACCTTGAGTACTATTTTAAATAACAAACTATGTTCCTATGATAGTTTAATTCCTTCTTGCAACTTGGACTAAGACAAGGTATTATTAAGAATTCAGGATATAAGTAGCATGTTAGATCAATTTAATGCAGTAATTACGATAACTACGCCACCGTATAGCTACACACATGAGTATATGCATAGCATAATCTGTAACACAATTATGGTTTGATCAAATAATTTATACGGCAATAAGGAATAATTCCATAATTGTCGTGTATCGACGTTCGATACGTGGGGTTTGTGGAAATATATAAACGCAGGACGTTTGAATTGAAGTAAATTAGTGGCACTCATTAGAATATTATTCTAAACAAGCTCCCAGCCTGCGACTTCGCCCGCGTTTAATATAACTAGGACGTTTTTCAATAGTAGCTTAAGGTATTTGAATTTTTAAATCAGTCTAGTAGTTTCGGAGCCTATTCAATGCAATCAAATCTTTCTAAAAATACAAGGGTTACATAGTGGGACGTAGTTAATCAGAAAGGACCTAAACTTCAGTTTGATCGAAATGAGTTAAGTATTTTTTTTTTTTAAGGGGGGAAAATCATCGAATGACTGCTCCCGCCTGGGTGAGGCGGAAGGGAGTGTCAGACTCTTACTGACTAAAAACCACCCCGTTCCTTCTCCTGCACGTCGAGCCGGAGCCCCGGTTACCCGTTAGGTTCTCCGCGACTCCGAATCGGCATCGGCCCTATTGGGCCCCATCTGTGGTGGTCTGATGGCTCTTTAAGGCGCGCGCGGAACGCGACGCGCCGTACGCTCGGGTCTGTTTCTGGTCGGACGGGGAGCCACCCATGCTCGCCGTCCGCAGGCCCGCGCTTACGGTGGCCGGAGATCGTCCCGCGATCCCCGACGCCCGGTGTGTCCTTCGCGATGGCTGGGTTGCGAGGAGGCAGCGCTTCGCTGCCTCACGCGTCCCGCCTCCTCCTTAGCTAGCATGACTGCTTCGCAAAAGGAGGAGACGGCATCCCAATCCCCCTCACTCCGCATCATGGCCTGCACTAGGCCCGGACGCGAGAGGTCGCCATCGCCGATCACTTCCCTGAGGACACGGCGGTGCTCAGCCCACGAAGGGCATTCTCCCACCGTGTGTTCCACCGTGTCCTCAGGGCGGTCCTCGCAGTGATGACACCCGGGCGTTTCCTCCCGCCCCATCAGACACAGGTACCTCCCGAAACTTCCATGTCCGGTGAGGACCTGCGTCAGGCGGTAGGTGAGGACGCCGTAGCGTCTCTCAAGCCACTCCTCAAAGAGGGGACTTACCGCTGCGATGGCAGCGAGCCCATACGTTATAGGTTACCTTTTATATACCTAAGGCACAGTGAAGTCAGCACGCGTAAGTTTTAACCATGGTTTTAACATAATGTTGAAAGGCACCAGTGTCAATCCGTGAATCCCATACAATCTTTTTCGATTTTATTGGTGTCACAGAGACTACTTTTTAAAATTGTAGAAATAAAAGGATTTGATTTGAACATAAGTAAACAAATAATTTCGTCAAGGGGTACGGTAGACTGGATCTAAACATTACCTGAATAACAAAACATAAAAAAAATATCGATTTCGAGTCGACAACATATATTTGCAAAATTCGGATTACGGAGATTATTTCGTTTATTAATTCATTTTAATGACACTGACAGACAAACTGCAGTCGCCATCTTAGGTAGACAATAACGTTCCGATTCATACTAGCTCTCAAATACGGTTCGCCATTCAACACGTTGTCGCGTCAAAAAAGTATAAATTAACAAGAAATATGAATAATTTCACGCGAACGAAGTCACGGGTAACAGCTAGTGTCAAAATATTATACGAAGGTGAAAAAAAAAAAAAAAAAAAAAAAAAAAAAAAAAAAAAAAAATGTCACTGAACTTCTCTCAAACGACTGGACCAATTTTGATGAAATTTTTGTGTATGTTCAAGGGGATCTGGGAATGGTTTAGTTAGATTCACAAATCAGCCCGGCAGATGGCGCTGCAGTCGATGTTTAGGTTATTTATCCTAAACCGCTGAACTAATTTGAATTAATTTTTGTTTATACATTCAAGTGTATATGCAGGAGAACGTCTGTTGGGTCCGCTAGTAATAGTATAATATCGCCGTACCGTACCGCTACCGACACATGTCATGTAATTTTCATTTACCAAACGCAATTTCCTCAAAGACAAATTGAAATACAACGGTCACAGACAAACATAAAAAGCACAAAGTTGACTGTAATAAGAAGTCTACGTCGCTTCCGGTTCCGTTGCATTGAAAGGAATCTTAGCAGCGACTAAAGACTAAAGTTCCCTAGTTCCGTACTCGCAGACAAACTCGAGGACCTTTCACAAATATTAGTGTTTTGAATAAAGTCCTTAACATAATTAGTGTTTTCATTAACGTTCCCACATAGAAGTTTTAGTTCAATTGAAATTTTGAAATATAACAACGCTAAAAGCGACTGGTGGAATTTATAATTCTTCGTACAAGTTCACCGAGGCACGGCGTCCCCGTTGCTCTGGGAGAGAACTTTCTAATTAAATATTAAGACGGTCCATGCACAGACATCGGCGGGGGACTACCACTGTAACTTTTTATAGTTGTGATATGGTCATCATGCCCTTTGGACCGAACGGGCCCTTACCTATGTAGCCTGCCGATTACCCGGGTTATTTTCACAACCACTTGTACGTTTGCCTTATACCCTCATTATTATTTTCTATATTTGGATATTTTATCACAACATTAAGACAGAGTGGAATTGAGAATCTCCGAAGTGCACGACAGATTATCAAACACGTAAATTCAAAAAAAAAAGCAAGATGCCTTACCCGAACCTCGTGCTTTGCGTGCAGTACTTGTGCTCATTATACAAACATAAAGAAATTGGAACATAAGAAACAATGAAAATAAAAGCAAAGTGAAATGACAATTATATTTATTTACTTTCCAACCTTCAGACTTTAGTCATGGTCGTAATCGCGCAAACGTGACTACAAGAAGCATTATAAAGTAGCAGAAATTTCCCGTTGGGTGGCGCCTAAGTGAAAACTTTTGTTAGTAGGTAGTAGGTACGCTCCAACAATTTGTCGGTGCGATGCCTACGTACTTAGGTACTAGGTCTAACTCAAATTGTAATTATAAGTCCTTGGCCACGTCGATTTCCACCATTAAACTGTCAAACACCAAAACCGGTACTCGACGAGTTAATAGATTTCACGACACGTAAGCGGTTAGATGTGCTAATGATAAATTGGGAATAATTTTTCATCTGGTTTCTTTACAAATCGATTTTTGTTTTGTTACTTTATCTAGGTTTTTTTGTTTCTTTATAAATTTTCCGTAAGTGACTGCTGTTCTGCTACAAATAGACATCAGATATGCAATGTACATAAGTATGGAAACTTTATTTTACTTTGCTTGAGTGGTGTAGTTCGAAACACCTAATGGTGATGCTATAAAACTTGTATGTGTTAGAAGTCTGTGTTCTCATTTCTACGAGTAATTAGGTACTTATAAGCCAGTCTGGGTCATGTATTTTAATCATCTTCATATTTTTCTTTTATTATATTTAATTGAATAAGTAGATCCCTACTGTAAAACGTTCACATATCAGAACCACATAGATCTCCAGATAATACGCTTATTATTATTTATCATGCTATGTAATAATAGATACACGACATATTGTTATAATAATTTGACATGTGTTTTGCACATTAACTGTTTGCATTAAGTAGTTTGCATTACGTACATACGTAATTGAATTCTTTAAACATATTTTGGCAGTATTACTCAACGATCTCGATTTAAGATCTCAATATGATCCAATAAAATTCCATATAACTAACTTCAGAAGTCGATCTTAAACCAAAGATTTTAGATTGGGATCGGTAATTAGTTTTGGACGTAAGAGCATTTAATTTCTTTAAATCTCTTCGAGAATCGTAGAAGACAGAAGCCTTATCTATAGTAAGCGTTGGATCAATATCTTCGTGCAATCGACGTAATAATCCTGCGAAATATCTCCGTCACTAAGTAGGCGTCTCACCGTTAATTCGATAAACTTCAAGTCGTTAAAAGTTCTAGCAGAAGCCATTCATTCGAAAATAATCTTACTTACATTCTTGTTAGTCGTTATAAATTTCTACACGAGGCTGCATACGTATTGCCCGTATTGGCAGTATACAAAACTAACCTTAACTCTGAAAATCTGTAATAGTAAACATGAGTCTGTGAAACATAACATAACACATAACATAACATCACACCTTTTATCCCCGAAGGGGTAGGCAGAGGTGCACATTCTACCACAGTACAATGTAACACCCACTTTTCACTAGTTGTTATGAGTCCCATGTAATAGGGGGTGAGCCTATTGCCATATACCGGGCACATTTCCAGACTCCGTGCTACTACTGAGAATTTTAAAAAACCCAGTAATACTTTGCCCGACCCCGGAATCGAACCCGAGACCCCTTGCCCGGCAGTCGCACTTGCGAATACTCGGCCAACGAGGCAGTAAGTGAAACATAACATGAATGGGAATTTAATTAATGTAATGCTGAATATGAAGCGAAATTATTTAACCATCTAAGAGAATCTCCGTATGAGGCTATTATTGCATTCAAAGCGTATTTCTAACAAACCGAGTGTGCATCTAATAATTAAGGCAGCGTGGTAGGATGAGAATACGGGTTCCTGCACAACATGTTACAATATTTGAGGCAACATTGGATGAACTGTGAGCTATCTTTGAAATTATGAAGCTTTTGAAACAGGGTGCCTTTGTATCTCGAACATAGAATCTGTCGATCTAGGTACTCAATGAACCGAGGCATGTCAACTAAATATTTCAGGAGGCCACTTCACGGGGCGGATTCTAACGTGAAGTATTCAAAGTCAATGTTAAGGGTTATCCGGTCCAAGGAACTTCACTATACGACCTTTATCTCAGCGGTAAGTGCTTCAACAGATAGTAAAAATACATCTAGCGTATAGTAGGTATGCCTTATCGCAAAGCCCACGAAATATATGTATACCAAATAAAATAATACTGATATGTGTGAGGCGCGGCAGCGTGTGACATACTCTCGTATTTTGCATTATTTGATTTCAATAGATACGAAAAATTCTTCCTGCTCGCGCCCGCCGTGGTCGTAAAATATCTGCATTGTCATACTTAATCAAGTACCTACTTACCTACGTGCGTTAACCCTGAAACACCGATATTCTTAGCATAACTTCGGCATACACATTACACGGGGTGTTGGAATATGAGGCACATATTTCACGTTCTCAGACGCCAGTTTTTGTATGGTTTATTAGGCATCTTAAGTACCTACACATTATGCTATTCTGTATAATTACATCATAGCGAGGTCCCGACATCGCGACACGAATGTTTTTTGTCTAGCTCTGCACGTCATTTTCGGTCAAGGCGAGTGAAAAGGTCGGCATTACCCTTTTCATATAAGTATACATTTCCACATTAATTTTATATAGCTTTAACATATTGTGTCATCCGCTTAATTTTGCGATTAGGGAGGTGTGGTGTCTTTATTGTTGACGACCGTACATAATTAATTAATTTAAACTGATACTTAATATTAAACTGTTTATTAATATTCAAAGGCTTCTCTAATTATTTTGCCAATAACATCTAGCAATAATATTCAGGACACAGGTGGGTACGCATTGGGGTAATAAATGTGTATAAAGATTGTACTTACATATATCGAGAGCGTGAAGTGACGTGGCTCCTGCGACCAGTACCACAGCTATCACATACAGCACCATCGCGCCTCATTCACTTCACCATTCTCCGACACCTCAATTCTGGAACAACACAAACACTGTAAACGACTCACGGTATCAACAATAGATGCTCTTATTACTGCATATCACGAAACTCTGAGGATGACCCATTTTTACGAGTAAAGGCCAATCGTAAAAAAGGGCTTAATAATTTGGTCATTACTCATTACCAACGCAACGTCTCATTTGAAGTTAATAGTTAGCCCAGCTAGTAATAACAAACATATTATTTAGAGCTCAAATAAAAATAACAAGTTGCACTACCCAAGCTAGTGGCTTTTCAAAAACTTCGCGGATTGAAGTTGAAACAGCGGCTGGAAGGCTCAATTTAAAGAATCTACCTACCTAAAAAGATAACGAGAAAAATGCTGAAGCTTTCTATCTTTAGGTAGATTTTCTTTTCAGACGAAGCTTCAATTCTTACATGTTAGACACTTGGCAGTGGGGCCCTTCAACTGTAAAACAAAAGAATGTCTGGGGCTGCGAAACAATAGCGAATGTCATTTAGATGTAGCGCCGTGTCAAGGTCTGTAGTGTGGCTGGGGGCAATGCACATTTTGAAGTAGTCATTAAAACACGATAGTGGCATCTACATGAATGTATACAAGATATTTATGGTTATAATAAATATCGATAAATACTTAGGTGGAGTAGCGTCGGAACGTAGAGACGAACTACTGGGACGCTGGGGAGACGGTCGCGGCGAGCGGCGAGCGGCGCCGGCAGCGGCGAAGGAAATGATTCCAAAACGTAAGGAGATAAACGACGGAGTGCCGTATGTACCTACTTAGGTACCTCCTGCGACGTCTGATACGATTCCGATTTCAGTATTGAAAAGGAAATTTATTTGCAAAGCCCACTATCTATAAATACCTTTATCTATAAATACCTATGTGTCTATTTTGTGGAAAAAATCATATTGCGTAAAAAACCCGTACCCACTTTCCAAGAGTAGCAAGTTTATAATCAGATGCCTTACCATTAAAAAATCTTGCTTTTTGTAGAAGTAAGCTTTCTAGTAATAAAATATTATTTTATAAGCCTTTACCTTTAATTACGTGTAATTATAGGCTCTCTTTGCATGTGCAAAGAGTGAAATAAAAACAATAAGATTTATGTCAACTTTCAGACTTTATGTAAATTTAGTTTATTACCGGCCATGAAGTAAACACGCAGCCTACTTAGTGTTTCTAAATGTATTTATAAATATAGCATAACGAAGGAATAAACTACAAAGTAAAAAATAAACAATCACATTTAAAATATTTATTTGCGTTCAAGTATAAATTATACAAAACAAAACCAATACTAAAATTACAATATTTATTGCAGGCAATCTTAAGTACACGAATTAACAGGCAAAACATTTCACAACAACTAAAATAAACAAGACTATAGAATAATACTATTGATATTACACAGGAAGGGTTAAAAAAATAAAGTTTCATTACCAAACTAAGAAAAACGAATTTCAATCTATCTCTATACAATATTTTGAAAATAAAATGTATTTAAAACTAAGAATATTAATTACAAACGCTTACATAATACATGCATTAATATTTATTCAAAATAATAAACCAACTGACATATTAATATGATGACACTTAGGGTAAACCGCGACGTACCGTTTATGCTAAAAGCGGGTAACCGGGTGACGAGACTAACAGGGCAACCGAAACTGCAGCTGAGCCCTGTAGCACTGTAGCCCATCCGACGACCGAAACCCGACTGCGCTCACCAATCAGACTTACCTAAAGGATAGCTCTGGGACGCTACATCGGCTGTACTTCCTCACTGCATTTTCTACCTTAAAGACCAACTCTAGTAATATCGAGTGACATGAAGTCGCTGCGTAAAGCAAAACAACAAATGACCAATAGCTACCCCGGGGTGCATTGCCGCCACGTAACCGAAAAACTTTACTTATTCCTGTTTAGTGCATTATTTCGTGGGATTAGGTTCTATCTTGAACGAAGTGGGTATAATATAAAACTGTAGTTAACGTTATATTC
The DNA here is from genome assembly GCA_038387885.1 of Spodoptera picta. Taxonomy (NCBI): domain Eukaryota; kingdom Metazoa; phylum Arthropoda; class Insecta; order Lepidoptera; family Noctuidae; genus Spodoptera; species Spodoptera picta. The sequence goes on from JAZHFQ010000105.1 coordinate 3,316,710, forward strand.
GCCTTAAATAAAAGAATAAAGCGATGAGATGCTTTATTCTTTTATTTGATTTAATTTATATTAGATAGCAATAAACTTTGACTACCGTTTTTAAAAATAAACTATGTATATTGAAGTGATATGATAATTTTATAGCATTATATTAAACTAACCGGAAAGGGCTAATAAGGTCAACAAATCGCATATTTAGAGGTAGTTTGCGGAGTGAACGAGGTAATAATGGCCGACGATTACCTCATTTGCCGGGCAAACTAATTTGTAATTTCGTTTAAGACGCGTCCAGGAAGCGTTTCGCGAAAAAGTTTAGCGTAGGATAGTTACACCCGTTTATTTTGATCCAAATTGTTTCAAAGTTCTGGGACTTTAAAGGGTAATTGGCGATTGGTTAATATTATTATGTTTTTATAATAACTATCGTGAGATGTACTGAATTAACTAAAAATTACGAGTTAATTAAGTCAATACAAGTACTGAGAAAGCTCACGATGCGGCTGGGGAAGAGTCCCTCTGTGACTCGAAACTAGTAGAGGTTTTCTCAGTATATTTACGTGAGGAACTCGTATTTTTTTGGTTATTATTAGCTGTTTTTTTTTATTACTAGACTTCAACAATAAGTTATATTTGTGAATACTGTTTAAGTTGATCAATATAATTATTATTGTCGGAATGAATCCTCGCGTAATAAGCACAAATTGTATTGACTAAGACCTCTTTTGTGCTTAAGATTTGGAGTGCTGCACTCACTGCACTGCAAAGGAAAGCCAGCACTGTCTAAGCTCCTGTATGGAGACCTAAATAGTCAATACTATTGAGGAATCCTTTTTCAAGTTACCTCAGTCAGGCTATTGTTCGTTGGTATTTAAAGCTTTGTAGTGCTATAGAAGAGTTAAGATTTCTCTTAAAATCAGGTACTTAAGTACTACAAAAATATATTTGAGTGCATTTTAGTGCGGTATTAAGTACTTCAGGTTTCTTTTAACTGAAGTGTGGGATGATATGATATATGCTAAGTAATACATCCAACTTTAAGCGAATCTTTGATGGTAACTAGTGCCTGCACGGCACAGGTGTTCATCGAGGCTCTTGCCAAGAAGGCATGTTCTCTTGTTACAACTTTGATGCAAGAACTCAAAACAACTAACAAATCTTAATCTTTGTTCCATAAATAAAAAATAAATATCAAAGCAGAAGTGACAAGACAGTAAAGCCCGTCCGCATAGTGAAATAAAATTCTCGCGGATAAAAATTTCGCACCGCATCGCGTCAGTATGCTATCACAGGCGCAGGCAAATTTTATTTCACTGTGCGAACAAGCTCTTAGTGTTTTAAAAAGACGAAATGACCGTTGTGTTTATATTATTTCCAATGTGTAAGTAGTATTTATTGTTTACCTATGTCCAAGAATTTTCAAATAGCATAATTAAAAAAAATTGCCGAGTAAATTAGTAGTCAATCTAGCAAGTACGAGACACATATTTAGTGCATGTCGTGACATAAAAGCTTATCCTTATTAAGTTTGTGTAAAGACAGTATCAACAGTTTGAGAGCGCGCTTAAAGCCACAGTACGCGACTGTATCGTTCAAAGACCTCTATTGTGCACACAACGACAGCATCAGAGAATATCATCAACAAGTAACATAGGTACCAAACAAAGTACTAACCAATCTAATAAAGCAATCTTTTAGTACTGAGTCGCAACTTTTGAAAGGACCAGCGGTGAACTAATTTTAATCAGCAAATGAGTTTTTTGTACCACTTCCTCAAATAAAGAGACACGACCAAACAGTAAATATTTAATAAACGAGACGAGCGAGTCTGGGCGGACACTCTACCATATTTTTGGTCGGTCGGTTTTGAGGTCTTGTGTATAATATCCGACCAACACGTTACAATTGCTTTTTGATTCCTAAAAATCGGAATAGAGTAGTTTAGCAGCCTCTACGTTGGATTATTGAAAAATGTTTAGAATTTTAAACAACCTAAACATCCGCTCAGGTTTCTGAACAGATTTAACAACCGAAAAAGTCCTAGCAGAAAGTCCCTATTCTCAACACACTTGTCGCATAACACGTAAGTTCCAGACTTCCTCTACACTATCTCACACCTTCATAAACTACCCCTTACAAACTTTGCTCCAGCTTTGAACGAGGTACATAAGAGTCCCTAACATGTTTCTTGAAAAATAATGATCTAAGTAAGTAAAATTAAATTCGTAAAAATATCTTGGAGATATAATCCGACTTAAGGAAAACTAACCGGGATTATATTCATTAATAGGCTGTTATTTTGTGTTTTACATAGTAGAGGTATAAGTACAGATGATCCTTTTATAACGATCTAAATAATCGCCTGGTCTTGTTTGTCCGAACGAAGATATCAAATCCTTCTTAAGGTTTTTTTTGAGGGGGAATATCATCCAATGGCTTCTCCCACCCGAGTGAGGCGAGAGGGAGTGTCAGACTCTTACTGATCAAAAACCACCCCGTTCTTACTCCTTCACATCGAGCAGGGTGCTCCGTATCGGCATCAGCCATATGGGACCCCATCTGTGTTGGTCTATCTTTGAGGCACGCGGATCCCTCTTAAGCTAACCATGCTTGCGCTCAAAAAAGTATTAGGTTACTCGCAGTTTTTTGTGCATACCTTTAAATTTTTTTCATTACTTATGTGTATTTTATTTTAAGCAATCCATTTACAAATGAAATGCGCTAATGAAAATGAAATAAGGTTTTCATCAAAGTTCCTAATTAAATTTTCCATTTAAGACACCCACGAAAAGCATTGGTCGATGTCGTTAAACGTATAGTTAGCCAAGGTATAATTTTTTTAGATGACCATAGTGGAAAGACGTCCCGCAACTAAATATGAAGATAGACGAATAGGATTAAAGTAGATTGGAAGACTTTGCAACTTTTAACGAAGCGGGATAAAGTCGAAAGAAATAATAAGACTACCTACTGAAAACATCCCGTCTGAAATACACGTGTAAGCAGTAATTAGGATCAATAGGTACTTTTTATATTTTTATCATGAAAACTCATTAATCATCAATAAAAAGTATGAAGTTTTTATTGTAATAACGTGGCCGGTTGATTCATAAATGAATTAAACTTATGTGACGTATTGTGCGGGTTTTAGTTCGTATCTTCTTTTGAAATAAAAATCTATCTAATTGTCAAAACTAAGTGATTATTATTTTCGGTACGGTAACTACTTGTTTTGAATCGATTTATGACCGTATACATATAAAGTTAACAATATAAAATAGAGTTAAAATAATAGTAACGGCACACACTCATTATTACGGTTATTGAATGGTTATAAATTAGGTCGTTATCTTGCTATCTGAAGCGGCTAAACACGTACGGTTTTAAAGCTTCACCTAGATATAACTCACAATTAGCAGGTAATTGAGAATAAACTATGTCTGAGTGTGGCTACGGAGGGTTGAGTGCTAGTGCGCGTATCGTGGTAACTAGTTACTTACTAATGCCTAAAATCAATGTCGGATCAATTAAATGTAAAGGTTAATACGCAGAGCCAAATTAGTGTAGAAATTGGTAGGAGACGGTAGGGTAACCTATATTCTCTTCAATTTCTATAAGGAACGTTTGGAACATTATTTTACTTCAGTTGAAGACATTGCTTTGAGATTTTATAGAACATGGCTTACAGCAACTATTAGTGCGTGTACCTCTACAGGCATTTAGCTCGCATTAACTATAGCTTAGACACATTTATCACACTACGAGTGATAGGCTCTTATAAAATAGAAAAGAGATAATATTATTAACTAAAAATTGCGGGTTATTCGCGTTAAAATACTGAGATAAGCTCTACTAGTTTCGAACCACAGCGGGGTTCTTCCTCATGAGTAGCGTGCGCGGTCGCGGCGATGTCGCGCAGCCTACGTTTTCAGTTAATTTAGTTTGTCTCACGATAATTATTATAAAATGGCAGACAATGTAAGGTCCAAATACGGTAGGCGAAACAAACTTGGACGTGTACTCTCCGAGATTAAAGCTAAATAATCGAATACGGTTAGAGTTTTAGTAAAGGTCCAAGTCACAGTCCGGTGCGCTCTTATAGGTCTAGACGGGAACTCAGAATAAAGCATTGGTCCTCTATTCACTGCCAACTTTGTGCCACTACCAGTCAAAGCATTGTACAGATGGGTCCATATCCTTAATGTTATTATTACCATTTCAATTTTAACAGTTACATATTTCATTTCTTTAAGTTAGTTACTTAAATATATTTATCTCAGCTGACATTTACAATCCAAATCAAATTATTGGATTTTTTACATCACATACGTCTTTCGAAAACATGTTATTTTACTGTTTCGGTGTAGTAGTCCCAAGCGCAATGACTGTATGTAAAGTGTCGGTCAAAGACTAATACGGGCATTGTAAACTATCTCTAAAATTTTCTAAGAACGTAGACATTATTATTTCATAGGACTTTTCTACAATTTATTTTAGACTGTCTTGTATTCTTAAATAATATTAACATTGAAGCTTAGCCGTAAGCATTTAAGTGAATGATTTCCTAGAACGAACTGCGAAATGAAATTAGTGGATAATGGTAAGCATTTTCAACATTTCAAAGCATTTCAATAACCAGTTTTCCAGATATCTTATTTTTAGTTCACGATTCGATAATATCGCCGTAACAAACCGAACCAAGTCGAAATTGGATCTCGGTTGAGGAAACCTGAAGGAAATTCATTATTCATTCTTTTTACAGTTTATTCGGTACGAAACTGGTTTATTTAATATGTAAATGTATGCAATTTCTTATTGAGAATCTTGTAGACACCGTAGTCAATCAAAGATCTCGTCGTGTAAGTTAGCGTACTTAACGGGGTTTTATTGCAACGTCTCAGCAGACGTTGCAATAAAACCCCGTTAAGTACTTTGAAATAGCATAATACAGCTATTATGCTATTTCAAATGACCTTTTTTTTAAGGGGGGAAAATCATCGAATGACTGTTCCCGCCTGGGTGAGGCGGGAGGGAGTGTCAGACTCTTACTGACTAAACACCACCCCGTTCCTTCTCCTGCACGTCGAGCCGGAGCCCCGGTTACCCGTTAGGTTCTCCGCGACTTCAAATGACCTTAAGGGGTTAAAAAAGAAAATAATTGCTGTGTATATGAAACAATGTGACTCTTCAATAGAAATTAATGCCAGTCGCTTTTGAGTAAAGCTTTTTCAAGGAATTTATAATAAGCAATATTAATTATCGTTGGCGTCTGTTCAAAAATGGCAACGGAGTTCCGAGTATTTATAGAAACAATGTCTTAATAGGGTAGATGACTATTTTTTATTTTAATGTCCGTCTTGTAGTTAAAAACATTAGACACGTATTATTTATTTTCGTAAGGAAACGAATAGTTCATATGACATATCGCATGACGTCACTTTTCAGTTACTACGATTTATACTCTAAAATGACGTAGATACCTCCAACTCCTAAAATTTGATGCGTATTTATCTAAGTATTGTTTATTATACAAATAAAAAAATATGTGTTGAATATTTTTCATTAACTAACTGACGGACTAATTAGATTTTTAATTTTCATAACCTGTCATTATCCCTATTCTCTGACTACCTATCTGAAAGTTAAACAAACAAGCCGTGAGTAGCCGAACAGAAGAACATCATGTGAAGAACCAATCCGCCACTTATCTATTATAAACTTGTGTTGATCTCACGAGTGAAAAGTTTTTAATGAATTGGGGAAGTATAAAATATTGTCAACAAGTTAGTAAAAGATGATAAATACTAAATTGCAAATCTTCGGCTATAGGAAACATATCGGAACGATATTATAGGTAATACAAATATCTAGGCAATGCGAGTTTTGTATGCTGACATAAGGTCGCAAAACTATTTTATTTGATGTTCGAGCTACGAAATGTTCGCCCTAGAAAATCTGAACTGAAATTCTTAAAGGATCTGAACATTTATTCGATATCTCTTCCTTTCCGTTGCATTTTTAATTCAAATACTTATATGGTATTCTGCATTGATATTGTAAAGATTGAAAACATTTTTAATATCAACTTTGAGCAAATATTTCAGATAAAAGTATTCTTGCCCAATATTGAATTATGAAAAGCTGCACTGTTGCGCATGGATGCTATTGGGAAAATTCAAAATATTTTGTAATCTTTGCATCAAAAATGTTCAGCAGAGGAGGAGATCCCTGGTAAAAAGGTTAATAAGCAGAGATTGGTTAACATTGAGCTGTTGTTTATGAGTAACACATTTGTTAAAGGGGACAGAGTGGAATGGCAATTCGGACTTTTCTCTAACTAGTTAATGTAACACATACATACACATCACGCGTAGTTTTCTAATTTTTATAATAACTATCGTGAGACATACTGAATCAACTAAAAATCGCGTGTTACTCATATTAATTTACTGAGAAAATCTCTACTAGTTTCGAACCAGTTAATTTTGGTAATAATAACTAACTATAATTACTTTAAACGTAATACAAACGTACTAAGGCCTCTGTATCCCAAAAGCTAAGACACAAAGAGTTGGTCGTACTGAGTCCATACTTCATATTTTTATTATTTCTACAATTTCAAAACTTGCGTAGTTTTAAACTTAGCATACAAAGGGACAGAGAGCGGAAAGTATAATATTTGTTTTGCTCAAGGAGACCTGAAACACCACAGGCGTTACAAGTGCGTTGACGGCCTTTTTAATGGTTAGGAATTTGAGAATTGTTGGGCATTCGGAAGATTGGGGAGCGGGGTAATTGGGTCTACAGTAACCCAATTCAAACGTTGTTTCACGTCAGTTTTCTGTGAGGCCGTGGTAGCACTCCGGTCGTGCCCGCCCATTCGTGCAAAAGCATGGCTCTCTCACACTTACTTTCTTTTATTAGTCAACTATCTAATTTGCTACGGAATTACGGTATGATAAATGAATGCAAAACTTGTGCTAAACTGCTAAGCAATGATACAGGTACTAGAGGTATTATTATCTTTATAAACATGTAAGTATAAACTGCGTAGTCAAACACGATTATAATATATCTGGCCCTTTTTTCAAAGTGTGCAGGATAACCTGAATGAGGATACCTGTTATGTAACTAACCTGTGCCGCTCTGCAGTGGTCGTATAGCAAATATATACAACAACGATAATGTTGAATAAATCAATTGTAAATGTAATAATTGACAGGGTTCTTGAAGCTAGTGGTGCGGCGCAACGTGGCGCGACCTCTTAACGACCACCCCGGTCCCGGTTGTGATTGCGGGTAATCAGAAGTAGGTAGGTACGAAATTTGTACGTGGTAAAGTCAGATACTCTAAAAATTGTGATCATTTTTACTACTGTTTCCAGGTTAGTTTGAGTAAAGGGTATATTATCTACCTATGTAAATTAAAAATAACATCCACTTTTCGATAGTTATTTTGTTTTGTTTGTCATAGAAGGTGAATCTATTGGCAGCCAGCATAGTATGCTTATTTCTTTATTCGTTCTCCTATTACCGAAAATTTCGAATTGGAGTACGCTAATTAAATGAGTCGGAAGTGGTAACACACTCTAAGACCGAATGGAGAAGATAAGCAAAAAGATGGAGTTTGCCCTAAAGAGATCCTAATCAAAAAGGTCTAGGTGAATATGGACACGGTCACTGAAAACAGCAGACTGCGAATTTCGTATTCCGTGGATAGTATTAATAGTAGTATTTCGGACCAACATTTCTATACTACGTGAACTTAAAAATCTTCTCGCAACCGTTTTCACAACTGTCATTGAGGGGAGTCTCTCCAAGTTGTTTCCATCTTTCCTTGCAATGTGACCAAAATTTTAAACTTGGAGAGACTCATCGTGATAGGAAAACTGAATTGGAAAACTTCGTGGTCGCGGCTAACACATTCGTATCAGATCCTCACGCTTTGGACTCCACTATCCACGACGGCCTCCACACCCTCATTTATAGAATTAGGTAGACGGAAAAATATCGTGCGAGAGAGAAAATGATCTACAGAGCAGAAGATTTTGCTTGTTCGTTTGGACGCACTAATCTACGGAACTACTGGTTCTGGTGGTGGTTAGCATTGAATACTTTTGCGTGTGAAACAGTCAATTTATCGAGGAAAGCTATAAAAGATTACGCTCTATGATCGAGAGGCGCCAAGCGCGAGGAAGCAGCTAGTGAGGAATACAGCGGGAGTTTTCTAGATAACTACGGGAACTTAACTGAAGATAAAGTCACGCTTTATATTTACGCAGGCAGGGGTAATCCAAGTTAATACAATTTCGTTTAGAAATATACCTTTTTTGTGAATTTGGATTTACATTTCATAATACTAATTAATAATTAGACATGATAGGACCAATTAGTTTGGTATCAAATGGAGAATTCCTATTGGAATGAAGCAAAGTTTACAAAATACGCAGTAACATATTATAGCTGTTTTGACGCTCACGCTATCCCAAATCCCTGGAGAATGATCTTGCATTGCATTAGGTAGGTAACCAATTGTTTTTATTAAAGGTTACATCGACTACCGAGTGCAGTTAGTGTATAAAACAATGCTACGAAATTATGGTAACTGATAGCAATCACCTTCACACTGGCATAATGGTTAAGTAAGCACAGATATTTTCTTACAAATGAATAAATCATGACATGACATGACATAACATCACGCCTTTTTATCCCCGAAGGGGTAGGCAGAGGTGCACATTACGGCACTTAATGCCACTGTACAATGTAACACCCACTTTTCACTATTTATGTTACGAGTCCCATGTAATAGGGGGTGAGCCTATTGCCATATACCGGGCACATTTCCAGACTCCGTGCTACTACTGAGAATGTTTTAAAAACCCAGTAATACTTTGCCCGACCCGGGAATCGAACCCGAGACCCCTTGCCCGGCAGTCGCACTTGCGACCACTCGGCCAACGAGGCAGTCATGAATAAATCAAATCACTCTTTTTGTATATTGTACAATTCTTAAACAAAAAAAAAACAATTTTTCTCACGTAAACCCTATCTTGCGTAGGTAGATACTTAGATAGGTTATTAGTACCCAATCTTTTATAAACAAACATTGAAATGTTGTCATCTCGATTTGTTCATTAAAGACCTTTTAGAACGGTAATACGTAAACAACAATTTGAACAGACAAACGTAAGACCTTAGTGACCTAAATTTGATGAGGTTACTTTTATATTGGTGTACATTCCTTGAAAGAACTTATCCTCACCAGTTTATACTGTGGTCAAACAAAAACATGCTAACAAACTAATGAAATACTAATATCATCTCTTTTTTTATTAGGAATTAACACGAAAGCACTCAATAATTAACGCAAAAACAAACTAAACAGCACAAAATTAACAAATAAGAAAATCTAAATTTGTAAATCGTTTAAAGCTACATGCAGCCCAGCATATCAATCATCGAGCATAAAGTAGAATGTATTCGTGTACAAGGAGGGCCCTTCATAGCCCTAAACGCAAGTTATTTATGTTAGCGCCAGAGTTGAATGAAACAAAGGCCTCAAGTGTTAGCATTCTAACAGAAAAGCTCCAAGTTTTAAATATCATAATGAAGTAAAGTTCACAAATATTGTATAAACATCATGCAACGCACCTTCAAGTGCCAGGTACATAGGTGGAACCCGGTGACATGGGGAGTAAATTAACATAACTTCGTCCTTACACTGTTTAAAACACTGGCCATAACTTGTTCAAGTTAGCACAGAAAGCTCATTCACGACTGAAAACGTTCGACAGACATCATTCTATATTCACGTTTAGTTATAATACTATGGATAGAAATTTTACACAACGAAACAAAATAATATAACACCTTCAATTAATCGACCATAGCATAAAGCCCTTTGAAGTACGTTTGTAAAGACCAATGAGAGCGTAGTCTATGCCGATTGCCGAAATTTCAGGCGAATGAACATCGAACCAAAATAAATCAACCATAGAGTAAATGAACGAACAGAGACAAAAATAATGAATGAAAAGACGTTTCATCCGAGCGGAAGTAAACAAGCATAAACAACACTGTGTGTTCTATTTTATTCGTTGCATATCTGAAGTAATAATCCTTAGCAAAATAAGTTACTTTTCGAGTTTTCTAAATTTTTAAGAGAACCATAAAAATAGTATAGTTGTTGTCCATAGAGTAAATAGTTACTCACTAAAAGTTACATTGGCTGAGAAAATATTTTCAATGAATGTTTTTGTTTTTCTAAATATATGCGTTTATTGTTTATTATAGAATGAAATTAAAATAATACACCAATATTAGTAGATAAAAATAATTTATACCATATTCTAACAAAATTCTACCAAACGTCAAAAGTGTCAAACACGATTAAGTAGAATATTTTATCTGAATCTGGCAACATTACATTGGTTTGGTATCTATTCGCTATCTGCCATTCTGCTTGTCCGAGTGCCTGCCCGCTTAGAGTGTTAGTTCTCTTTCGTCTCGGTATCTGTTCTTATAAAATTTAATTTGTAATAATGGCAAATATAGCAGCGAAACGCATAAAACGAGAATTCAAGGAGGTCATGAAAAGTGAAGAGGTGAGCTTAAGCCATTTTTATGGTGTTTACATAAAAACATATGTATGGCCGCAGTTACTTGCAGTTTTGTTAGATGTCATATTTTTATGAGAACATCGATCTATGCGAGTACAAAGTGCGCTCGAAAGTAAAGCGATTCATCCCAATTTAAATTTGCAATGATGTTGTGATTGGATGTGTTTGTTTCGTTTTGCGATGTGAATGATTCAGCACGTTTTTTTTATGTCGTAGTGATGTTTTATCGTTCCTTTATCAATCTGTTGTTGGCATATTTTTATTTAGTTTTCATAAAAACTGCATGATAATTTACGCAATTTGTATATTCCTTCATCTGCTTGTTGAATCATTATTATAACATGTAATTATTTTACTTTGCTTTGCTGTATTTGCATCCTACCCATTTAATTCTAATCTCATAATGATTGTGGCCTACATTTTATATCATGTGTGTGCTTTAGCGATTATATTAGGCAAAATCTATTCCTATTAGAATATAATTAGCATTTCTCATATACCCTCCAATATCTTAACAATTTGGATTAATCAAAATAAATCTATTACCTATACCTTTAATTTATTATATTGTGATGAATTGGATTATTAATTTATGGACATCAATATATACACAAAAACAAAATACTACAATTTCTTAAGACAAGGTATTAGTAAACAAATACTCAGGTATTGTAATATAAGTAATAAAAAATTACACTTTATATTTCCTTAAACTGTCAAACACCGTGCGGTCACCGGTGACCACAACCTATTGTTCTTTAATTGTGTCTATAATGACGGTACTCAACGAGTTAATCCTAACTAATTTAGAACATGTGACAGGCCTAGAGCTTAGTACTAGTGCCGTCGGTAAATTATAATGTAAAGAAGGTGTAGGTGTAGGTTTATAAAGAAAATACTTAACTTTTGACTGCCACATCAAAAAACCAACATGTGCCATTAGAATCAAATTAAGTTATTCAGCCTTAAATACTTTTTAGAATTAGAATAATAAACATTTGCCATCCTATGTAAATATAAGGAAAACAACATTAATTAACTCGTCGAGTACTGTCATTATAGACACAATTATAGAACAATAGGTTGCGGTCACCGGTGACCGCTTGGTGTTTGACAGTTTAATAAGAATGAGAAGTAGTCCTCTCACTTCTTATCCTCTTCACTTCTTCACTCTCACTCTTTTCTAATAAGAAGAGATAATAAAGCTTTATTTATGTTTAAAAATTTGTCATGTGAATGGCATGCTGAGAAATTTTTGGCTTGTTATATATACATAAATATAGTATATACTACAATACTCTAAAAGTTGATTCTCAACAAGACTACATTCAATTCTAGATCAAGTGTATATAGTTCAAGACAAAAACTTTAGACAAAATAGATAGAATTTAAATAAAAATAGCTCTAGGTAGATGTTTCTATATCCAAAATTCTACATACATATGAAACACCCACATGTTGAATTGTATGTGGGTGTATCTCTGGAATAATGGGGATAATTTTACCCAGCAACCACAGGGATTTCACCTTGAGGTTAATTAGTAAATTGATACTTGTTATGATTTCTGAAAATATCTTTCTCAACAACATTTATTTTGTTTTATATCACATAGTCGTGTGGGTAGCTAAATTGTTTTATGGAACACATTCAGGTACCCCTTAATATATATATCAGTTTTGATAACTTACTAAAAAAATAGTAAAAAAAGTCTGATCCTCATCTTAAAATCTCACCTATATTTAGCAAATATCTTTATAGAGCTGTAAACACATCTGAAGTCATAATGATTATATATTTTCTTTGTATATTCACATTCACATAATGACATATTAAATATGCAAAGTCAGGTTTTTTGGCACTGAACATACGACTTGTATTTGTCTTCTTTGTTTGTAACCTGTTTGTAAACATGTTTAGGTCATGTGATTGATACTAGCACTACTAGCAGAGATGGTGCTTTTAACAATTTTAGGTTGACTGTGTTTTAATTAAATGCCTAATTATCGACACTGTTGATTTATCTGTAGGAAAGTAAGAACATTTGTCATAAAACAATAAATTGGCAGTATATAACCTAACCTTGATCATTTGTTAAAGCAAATGGATACTTAATAGCTCTTTATTGGCTGTGCATCTCAATTTATTGACTTGATTGAGATTGTTTGTCCTGACCATTGTAACATAACATGTGTTGGTCAATTCTGCATGTAGTTGAACTCTGTTGAACATGCACATTTCGTTCGTCGACATAAGTGCCAATATATTATCTAGGTTGCATAGCATAAGCAATATGTCTTCTAATATTTACATGGAAGCAATATGTCTTCTAATATTTACATGGAAGCAATGCAGAGTCTAGATATGTATCTAATATAGAGAAGTAATTTTCATCACTGGATAAATGCAAATTTGCGACTTGAGCAGGTGTTTGGTGAAATAACATAGAATAGCAAGTAAACTATTTTAGGTTCGTTGTTAAATATGATATTTCTGATGATAGAGCCCCACATCCTTTTTTAATAAATTTATTTAAGAAATGACCGATTTTCCGCTATATTTAAATCAATAAATACACCAGTCATGGTTAGGCATGTTGATATGAACAATACTGTACATCTATAATAGTAAGCATGCATTTTTGCATATATTATTACTATTGTTTATAATTATAAGTTTATTCGTTACTTTTTTACATAAGCACCAGCTAAACTAAAGCCGACTCCGCATTTAGACGAATCCTATATTTGTACAACGTTTACATAGGTACTGTCTGGAAAATTATGAAGTTGGGAAACAACACGAAACCATATGACTGAATAACATTTTCTTTTCAAATAAAGTGTGTTCTCAACTTGTTTTCCTTTTTGAGTGCGTTTGTTGTTCGAAATTAAATTAAAAAAAGAGTCGCTAGTAGTTGTTGGGTTTCAAGCCAGTTCTTCTTTCTTAATAAATATGTAGAGGCAGCAGATAAAAAAGAATTCAAAGTAATAGTGCGAAAATTGACTGTTTTTTTTAATATGCATGTTTTAATTATGAGAAAAAATGGAAAGGACCGCATGGTGTGAGAAGTTGAGGTCGGCCGGGCGCCCGGTGGCAGGATAAGATTGTATCAGATATTAGATGATCACTCATTTACATTACACGGTCGATTTAAGTCACCAGCTGCATGCAGCCGATCACTAGTAGGAAAGTTGAGTGTTCTTCCAAAGTAGCACGCTACCCAGCATTAAAGTTTTAATCACTTGCTACCTAGTCGAATTGTCAACCGCGTTAATCCCACTTGGTACCTCGGAACTATCAACGTATAAATATGAACTACTACCCGACCGGAATTTCCACTATTTTTCTTTGAGTTCTTCTTACAGAAAACATTAAATTATAATATTCCACAATTTTCATGTACCGTTACAATTACAACCAGGTGCTATTGGTACCAGTATATTCTGGTACTTTACAACATAACATCCAGTTTGAATGTCGTTATCTTTTGTTTCAGGTAGCAGGCGGTAGCATTAAATTGGAGTTGATTAACGACAGCTGGACAGAGCTCCAAGGCGAGATAGCTGGTCCTCCGGACACACCGTACGAAGGTGGCACGTTCTTACTTGAGATCAAGGTGCCGGAGACATACCCATTCAATCCGCCAAAGGTAAGACAAAGCATTGAACAAACTTAATTTTTTTGGATTGCGTTCACACATGAGCATTGCCGTAGTTTCTCTCACCCGCTGACAGGTTTTCTTTAATGGAATTGGGTATCACTACTTAATACTTACCTATATGACTTGCGTTCGCAATCTACGTACCTATATAGCGTTAACAAGCGAAATATTTTATATAAGTATTAATGTGACGGTAAGATGGGGTATAAAATATATCCACCCTCTGGATTGTTAGCAAATTTTTGGAACCTCACAACGGCTCGCGAATTTGTTTGTCTAACCCTATTGTTTTAATGGTTGCGTTATGGAGAACGGTATCTAGATAAGTTTGCGTCGTCACTGATTGTAAGTCATTATATTTCCAGATTCGCTTTATGACAAAGATCTGGCACCCTAACGTGTCGTCGGTAACTGGCGCTATATGCTTAGACATACTCAAAGATCAATGGGCGGCTGCCCTCACGCTGCGCACAGTGCTGCTCTCGATCCAGGCACTTCTGTCAGCCGCAGAGCCGAACGACCCGCAAGATGCTGTCGTGGCTAAGCAATACCGTGAAGATATACGGCTGTTTAATCTGACTGCCAGTCACTGGACCAATGTCTATGCTGGAGGGCCTACCGTCATCTGGGAATTCAATCAGAAGGTTCAAGTATTAATAGATATGGGCATCGACGAAGATCAAGCTAGGGTAGCACTTTCTACATTTGAATGGGAAATTGAGAGGGCCACAGAACATCTTTTTAGTTAAGTATTTTCTAGTTGACAACCAGTGGAGCCAACAATGCTGGCTATAATGTAATTTGATTAAAACACAGAGTTACAATTACTGTTATTCTCCAATGAATTTCCTGTGCTAACTCAAATAATTATGTAATCAATAAACCACCTGGACATAATTCCGTGTAATCAAATATTAGGATGATAATTTGTGTCGTTACTATCATTGTTGATCTTGATGTTGTCAGTGGTCACTACATGTGAAATAATTCTATTAACATTATTACGTTTTCATATTATATGGAACTGTTTAAATAGACTATGCTGAGAAAATGGCATTAGCAGATAGGATATTTTCATCAATTTCTACTTCACGTTAGTTTAGGGATTTCTTTATTTACCACGAATGCTTCACAATGATGCAAGGAGTTTCATAAGTCTGACTGATGCAAATCTTTAATATCTTGACAGAACAATTTCGCATGATGACTAGTGGGTATGGTACGTGTTTTCATCCTGAGGTTATTGTTCAAAACTTTGATATATATTTTATTAACAAATCGAATTCTATTTACTATCAATAAACAATATTTAAAAAATAAACCAGATGTTATCAGGCTACTCTGAAAAGATACAAAATCAAAGGTCAGTCTAACTAATGAGCCATTGGTTCTGTTTTTTAATATATCAAAATAGTGTATGTGAGATTGAAGAACTTTAAACTGTCAAACACCAAGTGGTCACCGGTGACCGCAACCTATTGTTCTATAATTGTGTCTACAAAACCGGTACTCGACGAGTTAAGTTATATATTTTGTATTTTCATATACCTAGTTATCATTTGTATGAAATTTAGACTTGATCATGAATGATAGTTTTATTTTGTCTCGGTGTTTGTTTGATTGCAGAATCAAAATGGCAGCATTCTGACCTTTTCGAGAATATTAATTAATGTAATAGTATCATAGTTTAGGTCCTAGATAATAAAGATTCAATTTGTTATTAATGTGGATTCATGTAATGATTGTATTTACTACATTACATTTTAATAGATGAAGTTATAGAGTGAACGTTAAAACCCTGGGAATATTAGATGTTGTGTATTATATGTATAATTTATTATATATATATCTAAAAGTATTGAACTTGTTGTTGCAAATAAAACAAAATTTGATGCTATCCATTTAACAACGAATTTTTGTTGCATATTATAATAATGAGTACTTCAATATCCCTGTGTGTGTACATTTGTTTTTACTATTACTTTAAACCGTCGTTAAAATGGGGGAGGTTCTTTTCATAAATTATTAAGGTACTTTACAATATATTACATGGTGTATCAAAACAGTATACATTCCTTTCAAAATAATTGGAATGCCGTCCTCATAATTATAAATTTGAATTATAAATATAATAATTTGACGATGTTTACAAGTGAAATGTTAGTTGACGGATATTTATTTTGAATGAAAATAAAATCGACGTACCTTACGTTTCATAGGCATAAAGTACGTTATGCCGGCATGACTAGTAATGTTATGTTATACAATACCATTCAGAAAATTTAGGTAACTACTCCACAGAAATAATATTAATAAATACTTTTTTTCCATTTATTTACCCAGTAATCTGGCTATGATGACTAAAGAAAAGAAAAAAAAGTAGTTCATTTATTGGATAGTTTGATGATATAAGACAAAATGACAAGATTTTGATAAATTGAAAATTGATTTTGTTATTTGGTACCATCGACAAATTTATATTATGACCCACTTTGCTTATTTTCTTACTTATTCATTATTAATTCAAAATTCCCGTACAAAGCATAACATTTTTTCTAGTAGTGTCTTGATATGTCATTTGATTACCCTGAAAATCACTTGTTACAAACCTCCCATTTTTATTTAAGACTTTGACTGCCAATAAAAAACTGTAGAAGGTAAATCTTCCGCTACCGCCGGTCACCGGTGAATCCCATGGCGTTTAACGTGTTAAACTCAAACACGAGGACGGTAAATGATGTAAACAAAATATATATAAAAAATAATATTTTGTTCTCATTTTTTTTGAAATTAATAAAAATACGTAAGCCTAAATGTTTGTTTCCCAACAAAAGATACACCTATATGCTGTGATATAATCCCCTAGACATAATATACCTAAATCATACAAATATAATTATTGGGAAACTATATAAGAGTAACAATAACACAAAACAAAATTCAGACAAGACAACACATTTAAAAAAAAATATGTATTTTCAATCGGAAATTTTAAATTAGATTGTTTTTATTTTAAAATTTAAAAAGTGGCTCAATTTTCGAATTTGTCGTTAGTACACAATTGTACGTAGAAGTAAGATCCTATCGTCATGGGCTATAAAAAAAGTGTCCATTTTTTTACCTTTATATAGAAAGTTTTAGTCATCACACTAATTACCGCATTGCGGTTGAATCCACAAGACACCAAGGGTAGCCCTTACATATGTACAGTCAGCGATAAATATTTATGGACTATTGGTGCCACTTAAATAAATAGATGCAACGAAAAAGTCGCTATATAGGTCAAAAGTTTCTATATATTATTGTTGTCAACAATACATAACTAATAGTCGTTCGAGAAGTGGAGAATTAAAATACCAACTAGATGTGTTCGATCAGAATGCCTTAAAAGCGGTCACGTAGCTAGGTACGATTGCAGTCAATTGCTAATTGTAGCATAAAATGTATGAAACTTAACAATTTTCCTCGATAACGACGTCTCGAATTTTTGAGTGATTATAATTATGTATTGATGGTCGCATTATAAACATTTTGTACCGATATTATTACAATTTTCGTTGCGTCTGTATCTTTGGCTAGGGACCTAACAACCCTGAGAGTCAATAACTATTTGACGTTAACTGTATATGCCCTGAATAAACTGCTTGCGCAAAACAGGGAATTTGAATCTCACCTTGCCTAGCTTTGTATAGACACTTGTGTAAAATGTCTATTTTAATTTTACAAAGAATATTATGATCAATGCCTGTCCCTTGCTAAATGCAACAAAAATGTTTTACAAATGTACCCTATCTTCCTAACATTCATTTTGAAAATATGAAATATTCCTTCATATAGTTAGTTTTGTATAGGCAGCTAGGAGGAGTGAAACCTGTGGGTAAGGAATTAAAAGTTAAACAACAATACATGTAAGAAAATTTCATGTGAATTTGTCTTTTATTTTAGACTAGTAACCCGTCCCTACATATATCCAAAAAATTATGCGAGCGACTAATCGCTTTCTATTATGCACGCTACGTACCTTACGATTTAAGCCAAGTATACACTATGGGACTAATGTCCCATGACATGTATCTGCGGCATGTCCGGCTAAGCCGGCCACTGTCGCCTACATACACTGATAACGCGCAACTTATGTCCACAGTGACGTTGATGTTGCCAGACACGTTGACCAAAGTTCGGCAACGATGCGCGACTTTACTCGACGTCTCTGGTGACACATACCGCAGGGATTAATTTGTCCCTTAGTGTATCCTTGGCTTTAACCGTGCAATAAGGTGTGTAGAACAAACAATTTAACTGTACAGTTTTAACTGGTGTGAAGGCTATAAGGATTTACGATTTAACTTTACTGTTAAAACTGCACAGTTAATTCGTTACCAAATCTTATAGCAGCTCAAATTGTGGTGGCCTATAATTAATTACACAACTACTTATGTAGTGCAAACACAAAATTGATGATGCTTTAATTTTGTATCGTGTCTGACAGACACTGGTAGAACCGTGTGAGCACAATTGTGTGTGAATGCCCAATGCTCACAACACTAAATTAACGAATTACCACCGGTAAAGTCTCAACACGTTCCGTTGAAAGTGCTGATGATAAAAATGCGACAACTAAGTAATAGCCATTTTGAGCGCTGAATCCGCATCTGGTGCTCTTCGGTCGTGGTCGTGGCACACGTGGCCACTTGGGCAGTTTTAGCTGGTGATCCACCTTAGTTCACCTGAATGGTCTGCAAGCATTTTTCATGACCGGAAAGAAAAATTCCGTACGAATAAAATAAGAGAAGTCTAACCACTTCTCTAGCTCTTCTCTCTCGCATACGTACCTCTAAGCTACCATATTGAGTATTACCTATTATCAACAGTATCTACCTATGCGCTATATTACAAACACTAAAATGCTTGGACCAAATCTAACTATTAGGTAAGTACTCAGTACTGTCTTCAACATACTCGGGGCTAGTACTCGGGGCCCGTGCCCAGGGGCCCCGAAGCACCGTTCATTTCTACAACGGACACACCCGCTACAAGTTACGCGACAACCGGCGATTTTTTGGGTGAGGCGGGAGGGAGTGTCAGACTTTTACTGACTAAACACCACCCCGTTCCCACTCCTGCACTTCGAACCGGAGCCCCGGTAACCCGTTAAGTTTTCCGATCACGTGCCTGAGGGCACGGCGGTGCTCAGCCCATGTCCCATGTCTGGTGAGGACCTGCGTCAGGCGGTAGAGTGAGGACGCCGTAGCGTCTCTCATGTCGCGGAGAACCTAACGGGTAACCGGGGCTCCGGCTCGACGTGCCGAACGCTCGAACCGCTCGAACACTCGTCTCACCCGGGCGGGAGAAGTTATTGGATGATATCCCCCCCTCAAAAAAAAAAAACGGTTTGAGGTAACCTAAAGAATACCTATCCGCCTACCATATCGGACTTCCATCAAAGGTGATCATTTACCGCATTTGGTGATCATTCACTATATTTTGGTAAAAGAACTTAGGCTATCAAAGTATTTTCTGGTGGTTATCTATATATTTAAAAGAAAGACGGGCTTGTTCCAACATTTATAACTCGAAATCGGCTAAAGCAAATTTCATAGCTTTTGGCTCGTTGGATTTGTCTCCGCCCCGAATAGCAGAATACATCTTAAAAATAATAAAAACTCACATGACGAGAACATAATTATAAAAGTTGAATCATTTTTCTCTATGTTCATATTTATATTGTATCATTGTATTACGTTCATCAAAGCCAAAAATTAGTTCAGCTAAATAAAAGGTAACACGACATTAATTGACTGTTAGGCGGTACGAAGTTCGCCGGGTCAGCTAGTAATATTTAATCTCAAAAAATAAATAAAAGGTTCAATTAGGTACGGAAAGGTAGTCATTTATAATGTAGAGGTATTAATTTATTTTACATTTACTAAAAAAACCTTATCAACTTTTCATTAGGTACGTACAATTTTATCAAACTAAGAAAAATATAAAAGTAGAAAGATATAAAATATGAAACTTACCTATGTGTTTTTAAATTTGAACTCAAAATATACTTATTATTTTCAAACTGAAGTACCAACATGATAAGTACCTACTTTACTATGCTCGGAATTCGAAACAGTCCTTTCAAAGTAGCCATTTGAATTAATAAAAATTAAGTAAGATCATTTTGTTGGAGACCTATTGGAATAACAATTAGGAATAAGGTGTCAAAAGTTCACATAGACCTTCTTTCTTCTTCTTATCAAAATTGGTAAGTTTTCCATAAACTAAATCACAATTCTTAAAATTGCCTACATAAATTATTATATTTCTTATTTCTGTTACGATTTCTGAGATATTGCAATTCTAAGAATCATGTCTTACCTATATATTTTTGCTTAGGCCTCATGACCCACAAAGGAAATCGATGGCCTCGATGGGGACTTTGTTCCTAATGATGAATTATCAAACTCTTCGCCAAGATTTGGCTCATCTCTAATTTTTTTCATTTGACTACTATTTTGATGTTTATTTTAGTCAGACTAGATGTAGATGTAGATGTACCTAGTAATTTAATTCAATATTCGTTTAAGTTAATGTCTAAAATATAACATTCGTCACTGATTTAACGAATCTAGTGATCTAGAACCTACCTTTTATATAATTAGTGGCACTCAGTTACACCCTGTAAATATACAATACACCCAAGTGGGTGTTATATCTACCTATGTAGATAGGTAATATGGTAGGTATTAATTCCCTATATGACCCATGGGAAAAAAGCGGTGACTCGTATGTACCTAGGTATGTACCGTTTTATTATAACACCAGCTACGAATACGCAAATAAGTACAAGTGCAAGATCTGTCAGCGAAAATGTCATTTCAAAGTGTTTTAAATAAATGAATATCACTCCATTCCACTCACACACCAACTTTTAAATAAAGGCACTAAAATAAATACCTGTTTTCGGCCATGTTGAATAAATATTCTACCTGATACCATCAATATTTAACAGTATTCGTTTCATTGTGCATACGGGCGGACCAAATACTAAGTGCAACGTCAATGATAGCCTGATTAATCTTATGATTAATGAAAGTCCTCTCACGAATATAATCACGTTCAGAAGTAAAATAATAATTATGTGACTCGGTATAATAAACAAAATGCAAGTTTTTACTGAGAGGCTAATAAAAATAACTTCTAACGCCATCTAGCGGCAAACGTGATGACGTGGAGCAAGGCTGGTATAGAACCTGCGAGAGGGGCTGCGCCCGCGCCTCCGCGCGCCGTGCCGCGTTTATCACGCATGAGCAAACAGCGAGCGAGTAAGTTGAACAACATGCCGAGCAAGGTATCATTCATCAGTCACAGTTGACGCTACTCTGTGGACGGTGCTCTCGCGCGCCCCTCCTTAATGCCTTGCTACAGTACGGGGAAGGCAGAGTGCATAACACATCACCAGAATGTGACATTATAGTGCACTATTTAGTTAACACTTCCCTTCGCCTTCCCTAGTAACTAACGTCAACAAACTTTTTATTACTTTCTAAAGCGTATTTAATTTTCCGCGTGTGTCTCGTCCCAAGCTCGCGCCAACAAACGTGTGTGTGTATAAATAAATATTAATTTTATAGTGTGTTAAGCTGTACCAAACATGACTATATCATACGCCGGTGAAGTACCTAACGGCAGCAGTTTCGGATGTTTCTGGAGGATCCTTTGCAAGTAAGTGGGACCTGCATTTGTGGAGTGTGAGTCTTTGACGATGGAACAGAGCGTAGTGGCCCCGGAGCCCGAAGGTACACAGCTCGGATCAAACAGCTGTTCGGAACGTTGTCCGAGCGCCCCATTCCTACATGACGAAATCACACACTGATGCTCCGTAACCACACAATATACATTAACAATAGCACCTCGCTAGTCGTCCGTCTATTGTGACGCGCACCTTGTATATGTTTAATGTAGAAAATAACTCTGTTCTCACCGTAGCATGTTTACGTCGAAAACTAATGAAAGTTTGTTATTAACTAATATAGCTAACAAGAGAGCGAGGATCACGACGTCGACGCTAGAGTCGACCTCGACAGGCGCGGTGATGAATGCTACTTGTACTGCGCGAACTAGAATCAATTCAATGTCTGATCGCAGCCGCAGCTCGCTTGGCCCTGACAACGAAAGGCGGCGAAAGTAACCATGACGCGCGCACCAATCGATTAAAACTTTATTCAATCATGCTTATGAGTTATGACCACTTGATTTCCGTTAATTTAATTCGATTTCAATTCCAAGAGAATTCAAGAAAATTATACTTAATGTACCTAGTACGGTACTTTCTTTTCAGCTTTATTTACGTTTTGAGGTCCATATGCCTCTATTTGCGGTACACTAAAGATCCCAACTAATTAAATGTCTGAGTAAATTGGTTACCTAACAATTAATTTTAGTACAAAATATATGTTAGGCTTACCTAGCGAAATAAATTAACTATTCCAAATATAGTTTGTCAGATAAATAATACCTTGCATAAAAGTTTTGAACCGATGAAAAGAGTAACATAAATAACTCATTACTTTAGATACCTAAGTGCTACAGTTATTTCTTGGTAGCACGTCCAAGATAACAATAATCACGTATGAATATTGGTCAGTTCGTTAGAAGCAATTGCTTCCAACATGTAGGTAGATAGAATAGGTACCGCTAGAACTGAACTATACATCTATTTATTTTATTTTTCAAATGTAAGACTGAACGGTAAACGTAATAAGTCACAATGAAGATAAATTTGCTGTTGTATGCGTACTACATAGACATAAGGAAACCTGTCTGATCGAGTTACGGTTAACAGAACGTACACCTATTTACACGAAAGTACTAATAATCACTTTATGACATACGTAAATATGCTTGACACAACACATTCTTGACTTTTCATAGAAAACTTCTTCTAGTCTACTTACCTTAAACTTACGTAAAGGTCAATTCTCTTTCAGAATATATGCAAAAAAGGCTTATGATGTGGTAATTTTCAGTTTCCAGAAAGCAATTATAAAGGCATTATAAAAACGAACGTGTAAATAAGTAATCAATGCAACACAAAAAGTAGCAATCACATAAGCCGTATATATGTTTTGCGGACATAACCTACACATGACTCAATGCACTTCGAATAAAATTATTTAGCTCTACATTTTGCTCAAGATCTCATGTCAAGTATCTGTACTTCAATGAGACTACGACAAAAATACTATTTTTATTCAGTAGAGTAGATACTGATGCCAAATATTACCTGTTTAGTTAAAATATTTGAATAATTAGTTAAAAAATCATCATCAGTTCATGATACTATGTTTTCATAAAAATTGATAAACAGCAAGGTCTTGGCAGTCGCGATGCCGATATTTGTATTAAGCTCCCTGCGACTTGCCACTTACAAGGTTACGACAATTATACAACCTGTATGTTAACAATATATACAACGATTATAACACCTCATAAGAATCCAGTTGAATTCCAATGAGCAAATGAATACTGAATATTCTAACATTATATATTTGGGTGTAGTAGACCTCTTACGACATGAGCAATTATAGTTTGAATAGTTAATTAGTGTTATTTCTGGGTAGCCTTACTTAGCTCGAGAATATCAGCAAACTCGGAAGTATCGCACTCGCACAAAACATATATTAAGTTTCCAGAGGTACCTAGTGTTATTATTTAACTAACTTTTAACCCAGTAATAACAATTCATAATCTTGGATCGATTAAGCAATATATTTTTTGCTACTAAGTACAGATTCCGAAGGTCGGTCGCCACTGATATTAGTAATTAGTAAGCGGTGTTGGCTGGCAGAGCTCGATCGAGGCAACTTCTGACAAGGTCAAAGAGTTTTGACGAACCTGACTTAGTATTCCGCGTGTACAGGGCCTGCGCAACTTGGCAGTTTCTCAGATCATTCAAAAACTTTTGTCATGGTCATGGAAAGGGTAAAATTCCGTAACTTGCACTGTTAGTATTCGGATCGTTAAATGCATCATCCTATTTTCGTAAGCACGCCAAAAGTTACGCTACAACTTACCTGTTGTTTTCTTTTCAATAGTGTCTTCACAATGCCCTGTGGAGGCCAACGAATATGGCTGATGGAATCTCAATCAAGTGAATTGTGGCAATGGTCCAGTCGAACTTGTTTCTCTTGGTTTATAGTCGGCAATTTTCACAAACAACACTTTATTATACATAGGTTGTTTTTTGGCTTCATCATCATTATTATTTCAGTTCACTCTTAATCTAGGAGGAGCTACAAAAAACTGACGGCAAGCATATAAAAAACACTATCGAGTTCATGATCATAGCAATGTTGTTGGGTTTTTTGCATGTTGGGTAATACCCTGTTCTGGTATCAACCTTTATCACTATCTTACATATCTTACTATTTATAACATAAAAATTTTAGAGAAATTATTTAAATAATTCTCTCTGATCAGTTGAAACCTGTATCGCTTCAAAGTTTGATCTAATAGTAAGTTGTTTAGTAATATTTTTTCGGTCGCTTTACAAGTAGCTTCTTTATGTACCTATGTTTGTCGGACCGTAAACTTATTGGCACAAATCAGAACGTATTGACGTGTTACCAATTAAACAGTAAATAAAAAAATGGCTTAATATTGAAAGTGGAAAATACCCAGTTTATACTGTCGTTGCTTATGCCTTGGATTATTAGAAATTAGAATACTAGAGAGAAAGTTTCGAAACACACTGAATAGAACTATTGGTATTGTGTTATTTATCACTCTCTGTTTAATTCTCTAATTCCTATATCTCCTGATTAATTTTGTTATTTTGTAAGACAGCTTGTTCGGTGTCTGTTACTAAAATTATGTGATGTTCGTGTAGCACTAGCTACACAATCAGCTGATGATTTCAGTGACAGAACTAAGACTTATCATGGTCCATAAACTACTGTTGCCGATCATCATGTACCTAATACAAAATCAATTTCCCGCCTACTTATATCACTATCAATATTTTATAAGTTGCCTTGGTTCTTGATAGGTTTCTCCACTGATTACTTAGGAGCCTGGGACTTTGGCCAGGCGCAAAAGTTTTGATATGGTTCATCCATAATGCCTCCATATTAAGGCCAGACTTTGAATCTTAGAATATATGTATATACTCCATTATCTTTGCTGTTTTCTTAAAAGCCGTTTTTCTCAAGAGATTAGAAAAGTAGTGCTTTAGATGGATTGTAGCTGTAATGATTTTAATAGTATTGTATCGTCCAAGCTTCTTCACGTTACGAAGTTTAGATTTAAAAATAGGGTGTGTTCGGAAATCTTCCCTCAGACTAGGCATGAATAAGTAATAACTCAGTCTGGCTTAGCTAGGCGGTCAAACTTGCTGCTATTTTAGATAACGCCTCAATTTCTACCTTACAAATGAACAGGCGGTGATAAACAGTGAAACCTGGCTAAGTTATTCCTGAACCGGAGTAAGATAGACTTATTTTAATGACTGGTAAAATACTAAACCTTTTTTTTAAATGACCTGTTTTCAAACATTTATACGTGTTACTTAGACTTACTTTTTTAGGTTTCCATTGCACTTGAAATACAGTAAATATCAGTAGCTAGTAATTCGTAGTCATCATTATATTTCAAGTGTGGGAGAGCCATACTTCGGCACGAATGGTCCGGCTCGACCGGAGTCACACCACGGCCTCACAGAAAACCGACGTGAAGCAACGCTTGCGTTTTGTTTCGTCGTGTGAGCGAGGTTACCGGAGGCCCAATTACCCACCCCTTCCCCAATCTCCCCAATTCCTGAATCCCCAACGAATCTCAAACGCCTAATCCCCAAAAGGCCGGTAACGCACTTGTAACGCCTCTGGTGTTCCAGGTGTCCATGGGCGACGCCGATTGCTTTCCATGAGGTGATCTGTCAGTTAGTTTACCGGATTATGCCACAAAAAAAAATAATGAAGACATTAAGGTGTTTTTTTCAATAATGATTCTGGAGGGAGATATTTATATAACGAACATGCCACCCTCATAGGGACATTAGAAGAACATTAAAGTGGTTGTTTACAAATAATCCACTCTAGAATAGGTTCGTCGTTGTCATGGGAATATAAAAATAAGATATTTGTTACGTTGTTGTGCTAATTTGCGAATAAAAGGGCGTCTGGGAATAAAATTAATTCAGTCGTTGTACAAGAAGAACAGAGACATATTTGTATGAATATAATATGTAGGTATTACTTAATGTTCTACGTACTCAGTCGCTGTAACTAAATTCCTAAGAGACCAACGAACTTGTAGGGTTTTTTCTAAGAAATTATCTTATAAACTTGTTCCATACACTCAAATGTATACACCTATACATAGTATGC
The DNA here is from genome assembly GCA_038387885.1 of Spodoptera picta. NCBI lineage: Eukaryota > Metazoa > Arthropoda > Insecta > Lepidoptera > Noctuidae > Spodoptera > Spodoptera picta. The sequence continues at coordinate 3,343,355 of JAZHFQ010000105.1, forward strand.
ATTAACACGTTAAACGCCATGGAGGTCACCGGTGACCGGCGTGAGCGGAGGATTTACCTTCAACAGTTTTTTATTGGCAGTCAAAGTCTTAAGCATTTCGTCCAATTAAGACATTGACAATTTATTGTTAATATTAGGACATAGTCTTTTTGCTTAGAACTAATTTACTTGATCTATTAAATAGGGGTCGTAGGACCAAGTATTAAAGTACCAAATGTTGTTCAGCGTGCCTTGTAACTTGATGTATTCCTCTCGGTAGTACAACTAATTTCCTACACAATACACACCCACTGATAGGTTAGACGTCGGTGCCACAAACCCATAACAAAATATATCTTAAGTTATAGTCACAGGTATAATCCACAATAAAATTGTAAACAGCTTAATAATGTTAGGTACTTATCTATTAAGGTTTTAATGAATAATTTTGTGTAAAATTTGTGGCACCGACTTCTCACCTATCTGTGGGTGTGTAAGCTATATGTAAGAAGTACGTTTGACCGTTAATAGATATTTTTTGTATTTCGTTTTTACTTTTCGTTTGTTTTTGAAGTCGGTTTTTTTTGTGTTGGATAGTCTATTTATCGAGGAAGGCTATAGATAGGCTGTCAAACATCATTGTTTGCATCGGTAGTATTCGGGAGCCGAGTAGATCGGGAGAAACCGCGCGTGTATTTTCCAAAAAGTCCGGCTGATGTAAAGCCGAAGAACCGAAGAAACATATAAGAGTTTCTTCAGCGGGCATTGTACAATCTGGAAGGAAAATATGGAGATATTTGCGTTGTGGAATCATCTTGATTCTCTTTATGTTGCGCACTGAGATTAGTGAGGACTTCTTTTCAAATTATTTGTGTAGGTACACAAGGTAGTACTTAAAAGATAGCTGTAGCTCAAAATAGGACTTTTAACGATAATATTAAATAATAGTAGGTTGGAATTAGACATCAACGTTAATACTAGAACTCGAAACTATTTGGAATATTATATTTTTTATTTCATGGGTTTCAACTTGGAGGTTTCCTTGATACGGCGGATTGCGAACCAAAGAAAGTAGGTTAACGAAGTTTTTTATTTATTTTATTGTGTTTAGGGTGTTACTTCTGTGTGCACCTCTGCCTACCCCTTCGGAGATAAAAGGCGTGATGTTATGTTATGTTATTTATTTTATTTTATAAATACTCCGTTTTTGGTTCAGGTATTTTTATTTGCATCTGGAGTTGCAGTACAGAATGAATTTTGTATTCAACCAAGGTAAACAATAGACATATGTAGGCCACGCAGGATTGGGGGGTTGGGTGATTGGGTGTGGGGCCCATTCCACTATTCCACACACCATCCGAGTCAGTCCATTTTTGTAAGTATAGATAAAATCATCATGCAATGTGAAATGCATTCGTATATTTCTCACCACGCTAAATTGTATTCATTATTACCCTGTAGCGAAATCTTCTAATTGGATTTCAGAAGCTCCGGCGCCAGTGTATAAGTGAATGATCTCTGTTTGTTAACTGCGTAAGCCCTATGTAAAATCGATACTGCACAAGCGTTGTCGATACTTCTTCATCTTTACCCGGGCTACCTATCGGAGTTCAGAGTAGGGAGGCGCCGAGATGGCCATCTCGGCGCCTCCCTACTCTGAACCCTTATTTACAACAAAAACTCAATTTACAAAGTTATTGGGTAAGCAATCAAATATTTTAATAATATTGTGAGTGCTTTTCTATAGTTTTGCAAAATTACGTTTCCATATACCTACTAGTAATACCTACATTGGGTATGTTGGCTTCTATTAAAATAGGTCAACGCTGCTGTGATGTGTGTGTGTGTGTGTGTGTGTGTGTGTGTGTGTGTGAGGGTGTGTGTGTGTGTGTGTGTGTTGACTGAAATCCTTATTGATTTTGACAATAAAATATCTGCTTATATAAAATACCAATGTTCATAATACGTTTACTGTATCTATTAAGATAAAGTTGTTTTCTTTCTGTATGTTTCTCAGAATTATGACTTCACAATTTTGTTCAAATAATTCTACTCAATGTAGCCAATATTGGTTCAGTGTTAGGTCATCGGTCTATTGTAGCTCCTCAGCTTTGTTACCGACAATATTGAGGATTTGTTGTACATATTAGTGTTGGCTGTATCATTATACCTATGCAATCAGACTGCCTCTTTGACCGAGAAGTCACAAGTGCGACTGCCGGGCAAGGGGTCTCGGGTTCGATTCTCGAGTCGGGCAAAATATTATTGGGTTTTTAAAAATCTCAGTAGTAGCACGGAGTCTGGAAATGTGCCCGGTATATGGCAATAGACTCACCTCCTATTACATGGGACTCATAACGTAAATAGTGAAAAGTGGGTGTTACACTGTACAGTTGCATTAAGTGCCGTACTGTGCACCTCTGCCTACCCCATCGGGGATAAAAGGCGTGATGTTATGTAATGTTGTTATTAATCTGCATTTTTGTAAGTATTCAATGGTGGGTAGCAATTATAATATCGACTGATATCAGTTAGATGTCGATCGATTTACCTAGTAATTCTTTTGAACCACAGCTATGCATCAAAGTGAGAGTGAGGTTCAGTTTAGGTGTTACATGCTAACATGGTACAGTCCTTTGTACCTTTAAAGTCTTAAATAAATAATTTTGCGCCCTGCATGAAAATCCAAGAGAAGTAGTATTCCTTATCATCTCCAATGATAACTTCTGATTTATTTCGTTGCCTTACCCAGGAAACTTGTTCATGTCCCTGAGACTACCCGGATTTCATTGTTTTAGTGTGAGCTATATGCTGGGGTTGCGGTTTTGGGAGGTTGTGACGAGCTTGTCCAATCTGAATTGAGAGCGCAGTCTAGTTCTATCAAATACGGACTGCCTTAAATCTCTACCAACACTTTTTATGGGATAAGCCGGGTAAACGAGCAGACGGATCACCTGATGGTAAGCAATCCGCGTCGCCCATGGACACCTGGAACACCAGAGGCGTTACAAATGCGTTACCGGCCTTTTAGGGATTTTGGGGATTAGAAGTTTGAGGATTGTTGAGGATTCATGGATTGGAGAGATTGGGGAAGGGAGTGGGGGAGGGGGGGTAATTGGGAGTCCAGTAACGTCACTTACCCGACCAAACACAACGTAAGCGTTGCTTCACGTCAGTTTTCTGTGAGGCCGTGGTATCACTCCGGTCGAGGTGAAAGCATGCCGAAGCATGGCTCTCACACACTTACGACTGAGACACTTGCGGGTAAAGAAGGAGTGCTAAATTAAACATATTCTACTATGCCGTCGTCACACGGTCAGTGTAACTAATTATGTCTGTCTAACCCTATTATTGGTGCTGTATACAATTTGATACGTTGTTCTTTTCAAAGATCTAGACACAAACTGAGAAATATTTTGAAAAATTTTATTAGTTTAGTAGGTTACTATTAGTATCACTGAGAAAGCATTAGAACCCAAGATACTGAACCGAACCAATGTGTCTACTCATCGCAAGGTAAGAAAATTCATTTTAAATCATATTAAACGATAATTAGAAACGAAAGTGATATTATTTGAATAGCTTAGAATTTTTTACTAGTCGGTATTCTGTTTTGGTTCTTCAAAACTGATTGTAACTGTATTTTTTTCACTAGTGTTTTTGAGTGTATCAGATCTGATTCATTGCCAGATAACAAATATTATAGATATTTTTGACTATGGATCTAAAATGTTACATTGCCAGAAGAGTCACCTAATTATGCAGCAACAAAATAGAGTTCAACAATTTTTGGCTCTTGTACCGAAGCCGGGAGCAAAATCTGATTTGAACGAAAGTGTTTTGGATGAAAGGGAGATGAAGTCGAGTATTACGAAGGCCCAGTGCATTTCGACAGTAGTTCAGCACCGCTCTCATTATCATCTTCTATGGAAAACATCCATCTATTATCAGACGACGATACTGAGGTAAATCATGTTGCTGCTTCAACATCTTTGGTGTTATACCAAAAACCATCGCCGATAACCAACCCTTGTTCGCCACTAATTTTATCGCCAAATATATTTGAAATGAGACACCTGCATTCGTTGGAGACCAGACCATTGTTTCCAGTTCCGTCCACATCGAATCAAGTAAGGTTACCATCTCCATTGGCATCGTCCTCCCCACAGTTTCTGCACCACTCGTGCGCCGTAACCATGCAGCTGTTATCTCCATTATAAGCGGCTACCCGCTCAAGTAGACCTAGAGTTATCACGGTACGGCGAAGAGTAATACCAACGAAAGGGTTAGCACCACATTGCGTTACTGTACATTTACTGGTTCCGCAAAAGTAGAAGATATTTCATTTGAGCCTAATGAAGAAAAGAGTGCCATGGAATACTTCAAGCTGTTCTTCTCAGACGACATCGTCTCTCATATAGTGAAACAAACACAATATCTATAGCACACACATAAATGGTACAAATACTACAGAAGTTGGTGTCAAAGACTTTTTGGCAATCCTTTTGAATTGACGACTCCCATAGTCGTTAAAATGTAAGATTATTGGTCTATAATTGTACGATATAATATATATTATGACATTAAAGAAATTCTAACTACTCAGACGTTACTTCATTTCAATGAATGATAACCTCAAAGACGATGGTGACGATATTATAAAGTGAGGCCAGTTCTTCAACTGGTACTCCTAAGAACTCCTCTTAAGACTGATATGTATAAGTACGTATTAAGTAGTTGTATACAAAATTGATCTCATTTTATTCATAAATTATACACATTAATTAGGTAAGACTTAAAGGCTGATTGTGACTGATAATTATGTTGATTTTTAGAAGATTTTTTTGTATTTGTTGATTATGAAAACACAATTTATATCATTTTTAGTTTTCCTGTTCTAAGCAATGTGTCAAATATGATACATAGTTTTTTTTTCTATTGATTATTATGAACCTGGCAATGTGGCTAATGTGATGCATATAATAAACCGTAAATTAAATAATTACAATTTTTTTTATTATTTTTCGCCTTTCCAGTGAACACCTAGGAACACAAACCAGGCATTATTTTTCAAAAATACTCAAAATAAAATGCCTGCCAAGTCTATGGCTAATGTGAATTTTGCTTATTGAAATTTTAAATAGGTAAGTAGGTTACTACCTCGTTGGCCGAGTAAGGGGGACTCGGGTTCAATTCGCGGGTCGGCAAAGTGTTACTAGAGTTTTAAAAAAATTTCAATAGTAGCATGGAGTGTAGATTTTTACCCGATATATGGCAATAGGTTCATCCCCTATAATATTACATGGGACTCACAACATAAAAAATGAAAAGTAGGTGTTATTTGTACAGTGGCATTAAGTGTCGTAATCCTACTCCGCCTACCTATCCCTTCGGGGGTAAAAGGCGTGACGTTATATAATAGGATGAGGAGAATCTAGCGTCAGGGGAACTGGGTAGGTACATCAACCACAACCTGGTTAATTATTTCAGACAAAGGATCCTATGAGAATTGTTTCTGAGATTAAAATCAGTTATTGAAAATGATAATCTCTGACTCAAGCGTAGAGAAAGTCCATATTATGGCAAAGCATTTATTACAATTAAACCATAATTTGGTACTTTGAAACGTCAACAAATACAAAATATATAATAGTGTGTCAGTCAGTCCGTCAGTGAAGCTAAATGCTCATTCCAAAATATAGATTCGAGATAATGGCAAACTCTTTTTATATAGAGAAGGGCCATAATCTGGTTGTGCACTGCCAAGGGTAAGTGATGTTGATCCGTTGTCCATAGCTCCACACCTCTGTACTTTTTATTTAATTCGTTTTCTGAGACGAATTCTCAATTATGAATAAACTATCGAAAAAGTAATAATGCCCATTTGTGTTTGTTATACATACGGATTCGTCGGCAAGAATAATATTTAATAATTTTTTGCACACGAACACATACGAGTATGAGAACAATATTTTTCCCTTTCTCATAAGAATTTAAGTAAACCCAAGCAGTCAAACATCCGCTATATGATCAGTAATATATTGGCTGCGTGTTCTCTGTCAGTTATTTAACTTAGACAAGACAACCGATTACAGCAACAAAATGTTCAGAAGTACTTTTATTTTCACGGAGCATGTTTAGGTTAGATGCGCATATTAATCGTGACACCAGTTTATGTCATTGGTCAGGGGGTATCATCATTTCCCGGGGCCCGGTTAACGTCCACTGTAGAATAAGGGTGACCCTCTTAAGATAGGGTTTGCAATAATCTCTACGCTATGCAAGGGACTTTTTTAGATGATACCGCTGTCTATCGTTCGGTTTGTTCGCAGTTGTAAGATAAACCTACCACTAAATAGTTTTCTTGCCATTGTCATTTATATAATTATGTACATACAACTGTCTAACAGCTAGTCTAATTTCCCAAGTAACACCGTTATCGAGTGCCATGCCGTGGTGAACCGGACACTTTAAGTACATATACTCTAAGCAAGAAAATATTCGTACTGAGGTACATATGTATTCAACGCACGATCTTGTACCAGACCTTTAAAGACATAAAGATTGGTAATACGTACGTAATATACTAATTCGATAGTCACCACTTCCGACAAAACAGGTGTCATGAGTTAATTCACTTTCCTATTTTGTATGCACGTGCAATGTAGATAGCTGCTGCGCCCAAATAAGGAATCTGATTCTATTTTTATATGTATTAGCCCCCACGTTGGAGGCAAGGACATTTTTAATTAGCAGTAGTGGGTAGGATCTAGTGGACTTATTGGCTTGCTGGCGGACAGACTCAATATAATTTTGAGGTCACAAGAAATTGGCAATTGTAGGATTGCAGGTCACCTTATTATACCTATTGACACGTAAAACTGTTACCATTTGCAGAAAAAATATCATTTGTCATTTACCTTTAAGCAATTAACTATAATAATCTTTATTTAGTCACATTCGGTACCAATGGATATTTCAGATAATATTTGCCGAGTTTCACATTTAACCATGGTAAACAATAGAGGCCTCCCGAGAGAGAACCTAACGGGTAACCGGGGCTCCGGTTCGACGTGCAGGAGAAGGAACGGGGTGGTTTTTAGTCAGTAAGAGTCTGACACTCCCTCCCGCCTCACCCAGGCGGGAGCAGTCATTCGATGATTTTCCCTCCTTAAAAAAAAGGCCTCCCCCAATGACTTCCAGATAAGCTTATTAGAAATATTTAGAAGCAAACTGCATCCAGCGACTTCCTGCGACCTTAATTAGGTCGTTTCCATTACGCCCCATCGGCCGTCGGTACTCCGAGCTAAGTGCCTCGCCCACTGCCACTTCAGCTTGCTAATCCGTTGGGTTATGTCAGCGACTTTATTTGCGGATTCTGTCATTTCCGATTCGACTTTGCAAAAAAAAAACACCGACAGCATCATAGTAAAAACTACATATAGAGTGCTTCATCAATGTTCATCAATATAAGTGGTAATACCACTTAACCTACATATTCGAAATTCTTATTAAAATAAGGGAGCCTGAACATTTGATTGATTTTAGTATGAAAGAACACGGTATTTGACAAGTAGTCAAATACAATACTTTTTTCGAACTGTCAAAAACGACAGTTTTGTACGACATTTTAAATTGTGACGTCACATATTTTTAACCGACTTCAAAAAAAGGAGGAGGTTCTCAATTCGACCGTATATATGCTTTTTTTTATGTTTGTTCGCCGATATCTCCGTTATTTATAAACCGATTTCGATAATTCTTTTTTTTTGGAAAGGATATAGTCCCAGAATGGTCCCATGATAAGGAAATCAGGATCTGATGATGGAAGACCAGGGAAACCGAGGGGATCTTTTAAAAATTATAGGGGCGCCTAGTGCATTTGTTATTTTTTTTAATAAGTATTAAAAACCACTACCACCTGATAAAGGATTGGGGTGGATCTGATGATGGAGTCGAGGGAACTCCTCAACGGTTAACAGTAGCTACCCTGTGTTTGGGTTTGATTAATTTGTATTGATGAGGACTTTACACCTAGGTGAAGTGTAATTGTCAATAAGGGTCTGATGATGAAGTAGTATGGTAGTTGAGAGAACTCCTCAACAGTTAACAGTAACTACCTTGTGTTTGGGTTTGATTCATTTGTATTGATGAGAACTTTACACCTAATTGGGGTGTAATTGTCAATAAGGGTCTGACAATGAAGCAGTACGATAGTTGAGGGAACTCCTCAACGGTTGCCACTAGCTATGTTGCGTTGGGGTTTGATAATTTGTATTGATGAGGACTTTACACCCAGATGGGATGTGATTGTCATTAAGGGTCTGATGATGAAGTAGTACGACAGTTGAGGGAACTCCTCGGCGGCTACCAGTAGCTACCTTGGGTTTGGGTTTGCAAAAATTTCGCAACCATGGACCTCATCAAATCATGGAGAATCTTAACACCGCGATTCAGAAAATAACATCACGCGACAACGCCATCTAGTGAACGTAGTATGCTACATGTTATGACATGTGATATTCCTTTTGCATGACAGATAGTGATAATTACTATTTTGTTGGTCTGATACAAAGTACATAATACTGTGGGCACAGTGGCTTGGCACCGACTTCAAACCAAGCAGTAGTTAGACTAGTTAGTTAAGAAAATAATAGTTTTTTTATTAATTACATAGTAAGTAGTAATTTAAAAGTATTATAAATTGCATATTTAGTAAGTTATTTTTTGCTTTTTGGTTTTTTATTTACTTTTTTTTTATTTATTTTTGAAGTCGGTTTTTTTTGTTAAAAGTTATTTTTTAGAGTCAAACAACGTAATTATTTCTTAAAGATTTGTTCACTGCTTTTTGAGATTTATGCTTGAAACATATTTAAGGTCTAGGTAAGATCTACGACGAAAGTAATCTTCTTTCCTACACAATAAATATGATTTAACCATGTTTAATACTATCAGTGGGTGGTATAATAGTTCACGAGAGTCTAAGGTAGAGTGTACATTTCAATATCGAAATATAATTCAATTTACTTAGTTATAACCATTCAATGTGACTTCACCGCATCATGTCAATGTAATTCACCATTGACTATGGTTATCATTGGCGAATTTGTAGACAGTGATAATTTCAATGAACTATTCGTATTATTTGATCAACAAACAAAATACGGGTATTTTCCCAAACAAGAAATATTAATGATATTTATTTTTTTTGGCAATGGCATCTCGCCTGCACGTGTCTGCATAATCGGCTTAAGGACCGGTTGTCAATGGAATGAACTGAACTAACGATATTTCTTTTGTGTAGCTTACCTTCTGAACAAAAATGGATTTCATGGATTTTGAAAATCTCTACTGCGTTACCTTCACCCTATGTAAAGGTTAGGCAGAGTCAGATGAAGTACTATAAAAGTCGGCTAGTACATCCATATGTACAGGTATTCGTTCCCAGACTTCGATAATTTGCTTGTCTTGAAACATAAGTGGAGAAAACTGAGTTAAGAATTCAATTCAATTTATTCGCAGAAAAACATACGTGTTGTGGCAACTATCACAACACGAGATCACGCAAACTTCGAAATGTATCTAATAGTAAATAATGTTGTAACTCTTATTGTGGTATTATGTACGTCAGGTGTACATAAGTCGATATGTAGGTAAGATATTTGATAAGTGTTGTGCCATGTTTGCAGCAATTGCAAGGAAAATGGTAAGTCATCACGAGATCAGAGGAGGGTCGAGTCGATCGTCGGAATGTAGGCCGATGCTCTGACAATTGGCCAATAATTCAATTGAACTCATCCTACGATCAATTGTCAATGTTTGTTTCGTGTCAATCCATTGTCTTAGGTCTTAGGAAATTAATAAGCGGTGTGCGAGGACAAGAACAATGTTGTGACTTGCAACTTTTACTGAAAATAAACTTTGTTTATTAATTTAGAATATTTGTATCATAATCGCTTTGTTTTTATTTTCGTAATCTTTAATGACCTACTCTAGTGGAGAATATCAAGATAAGTAACAGTAATTTATTTTTGTTGGTTTACAAATTGTTTATTTCCTTCAAAGTAGGTAGTGGTAGGCGTGGGGCCAGGATGACGTTGGCATTTTAATTAAAAACAAAAAGATCTTGAAATGAGAAGACAAACAAGTATCATCAATACTGTTACCACTTGTCACGTTCCTAGAATCATTGGACTCACGGTTAAACGATTAGACATACAATTATACTCATTTTTTTGTCTGACACCCTGACGCTAAACAAGTTTTTAGAAGCTCGCATCGTTCGTATCACGTCACGGCCGAACAATCCGGCTTTATTTTTCGTAATAAAATACGAGATTACAGGTTTTGATTGAGATTTGAATAACAAATATAAACTACGAAAATACCTGTTACTGCAATTTGTACTTAAATGACCTATAATAAATACATTTTACTCGTCGCTGTCGTTGGTAACAGAAATATTCATCTCGGACGCTGTTCATGTTCCGATGATGATTTGAGCCACGTTTGGTAAATTATTTATATGTCAAATAACAATAACATATCTGTACAAAAATGAAACAACACGCGTGTGGCACGTATGGGTAATCGTCCGCAAGGTCGGCTGGGCAGTTCGTGTCGGGCAAGAGCGCCGTTACACAAACCTGACTTTCTTCCTTATTTTGTAATAATTTTACATCGACTTAAAGACCGATATACTTTACTTTCGCTTACAGATGGAGAGGCAGCGTGTACAAGCTCGTCTGGCGGGAGTTACTAGCATATCTCACACTGTACTACACCATCAACTTATTGTATCGGTTTGCGCTAACAGAGCAGCAACAGAGGTGAGTCCTTTCCTATAACTACATCTCTTTATGTACACTCGTTCCCATTCAACAGGTCACTTTATAAATCCATACATCATACCTGCATAATTAACATAATTAATATTACAATTTATTTTATTATGTATTTACTTATATCTATGTACCTACAAGCTCGCGCTCATGGGCAATTAAAACACCTGTCATAAGGCAGTCGACCCATAAAATATTCACCAAAAGAGTAAACATATAGATATCTACATATGTATGTATAATAGTATGTAATTGGCACATAATACTTATCTTCACTTCCAACAATAAAGCCTTGTTTTAAAAGTACATAATGTGTACAATTGCTTACAGAAATAACCAAGGTCATAACTGCATTGCATTTTAAGACTTTTATTGTACTGTAGAAGTTTGAAAAATAAATAGGATAATGTTAAAATACTATTATAATGGTAGTGCAGTCATTGTTACAAAGGATACAACCAATAATTCTAAAGTTAAGTTATTTAAAACGCAAATAACAAAAACCTAGGTAATTGTTAGCTTCACCTTATGAAAATGTTGAGTTCGAGCTCTCTGTGAATATTTTTTGTTTACTCGAGCCATCTGCGCGAAACAACTCTTCAATCTTGTTTTTGTATTGTTTCCTATTACCTATGTTTTTTCAGTTCGATATGTTAGTATGCAATTGTCATGTCCTACAATTTATTACAAGCACAAGGTAAACTATAAATAATAATTATATCAATGATTTTCTTTCTTTAACTGCTAATGAAGACGACAGTAATTTAATGAGAACAAATACAATTTAATGTTTGAGGAAAGTAATGATACTTTATAAATGTAGTCTCCAACTAACAATAGTGGTACTGCAATGATTTTATCAGTACACAAGTGACATAAATGGGTGTTATTTGAACAATTTGTGTTTGTAATGCCAGATTTTTCACAATGAACATCAAATTGTAGCAACGAACCTACTTAAGGTAATGCGGGTATTTTGTTATTGTAAGGTTTCACTCGTTCAATTTGTTTACTAATTTGCCAATTGAACCAGAGGAATAGTGAATATTTTACATTAGCCCCGTGCTTGTCAAGTGGAATTGTAGACTGATGCTGTTCACCAATTTAATCCGTTACTCGGTTACTCCCCATCAGATCAGTTAGGTAATTGAACAACTGAATGATATAAAGCAGTAGGAAGTTAACTATTTCTGCGCCTTTCGAATCCTAATGACGTAGGCCTGAGAGTTATTTTTAAAAGGCAGTCCAAAGCTACGAATGGTTGTCGTAAGCTAACTACTTAAAGTCGTGATAAATAGTGCGGAAATCGGCCACAAGAATAACACCTCGGCGTGCAGTGATTGGCTGCGAACATTTAGTGACTAACAAATTTTACGCAACGTTTTCGGAAGAAATCACAATTTGGTGGACAAGGCTGTGACGTAGACACAGCGCAGTGTCACTTCACACGCTGCGCTGTAATTCCCCGTATCATGTTCGATACAATCACAAAACAAAAGTTAGCTTTAGGAATTTCATATGCTCTTAAAATGAATTTACGTAGAGGAAGTCGTCAGAGTCGTGACGATGACCTGTAACATCTTGTGTATTGGTAAATGAAAACAGTATCAAGCAAGAGTAAGTCATTTTTTTGCAGAGACAAGAGTTCGTAAGTAGTATACAACACTGATATAATATGCACTAATTGCATGTGATATATGATCAAATCTACCTACTCAAAATCAATGCATGCCATGCAGTCATGCCGAATAAACATCCAAATCAGGGGCATTTTGCGTTCCATTGTCTTCCTATGGGAAACAAGCGTATCGTTATGAACAATTTTACTCTGTTGTTGAAGTACCTACGCTATTGAATAGCACGCCATTTGTTTCTATTGATGGTTGTATCGAATAACCAATTTGTCTGTGTTGATACAGTGCCTGCTTGCGCTTCTCAATATCTGATATTGGAAACGAATCGAAACTAATACCTTAGCAATATTGTGAGAGTCAATAACAAATAGATAATCCATACTAATATTATAGATACGAAATTGTGTGTTTTTTTCTTTTGTCTGTCTTTTACGGCAAAACGGAGCGAAGAATTGACGTGGTTTTTTAAATAGCGATAGTTGAATGGATGGAGCACTCTCCATATGTCTACGTCACTAATATGGGCTATAAAACTTACAATCAATAGAAGTCGAGTAATGGGAGTTACTATATAGTACACATAGGTATAAAAAGTCATAAAAGAAACTGACAGAGAGCTATGTGCAGTCGGCCGCTTCAGAGAATTAGTTCCATCCTGCAAAGGTTTTAAGTTTTTTTATGTTCATTAACTAGCCGTGCCGCATCACGTAATTAAAAAGCTTTTTACGAGGCTTAGTAATAAAAGCATCGAGTCGAGAAGAAATTCATTGATCTTATCGAAAAACCTTTCAGAAACCCTCTCGATTAAAAATTCTGTCGTCCGCTAGAAAATATGGCAGCGCGACTAATCAGTGATCAAACGCAACATAAATTAGTTACCACTAGCTAGCTTTGAGGAGAAAAACCTAGGAAAAGATGTTCGTAAAAGAAAAATTATGGGACATTCTTAATCTTAATATTTCAAGACGAAAAAGAAAAAAGTAATAAAAATGCGTCCACCATTAAATATTAAATGAAACAAAAATGAACAGAAAATATGCCAACGTGACTAACCAGTGATCAAAACTAAAACTAATATTAGCTTCGAGGAAAACACTAGGAAACGGTGTTGGGGAAACCAAGATTATCTGATGTTCCTCATACCAGTCCAAAAAGGAAAAAAGAGAAAACTGGTCTGTGATTTGAATGAAACAAAACATACCACCCGATTTGAAAACCTGTTCCATGATATGGAAAATTATAGAAATTACTTATATTCCTATATAAGCAATTTCTATAATGTATCCTTTATGTCAAGTTTGTCAACAACAACATGCGCATATATCGCCCGATGAGACCACAGTTTTTGCACGTGTCAACGAGATTGAAGGCGTAAAATCGCTTCCACATGATGCGAGCTGCATACCGCGCGCTACGAGCTACACACTACGCGCTACTAGTTATGTACTAATCGCTATCAGCTACGTACTACGCGCTACAAGCTACGCACCATGCGCTACGAGCTGCTTACTACGCGTTACGAGCTACATACTAGGCGCTACGATCTACGCACTGCGAGTATCACACTACGAACTAAGCGCTACGAGATTTTAGTTAGTGCTGGGCATATATGTATATGCCAATGATGCATATATATAAAATTTCTTGAAAATGCGGGCTATATTAGAGTCTGTACATATGGTACTTTTTATTCACTAGAGTAGTTGTAGTTAATTTTAAGTTAGTTAATATTTATATAGTTATATATGTTCGATATCTGTATAAATATCTGAATAAACTTTCTTGGTTTATTTATAAATCACCGAGATTGGGTGAAGAAACCTATATCGAGCGGATGAAACTTATATCATATTGTCAGTTTGAAATCACCAATCCCCTTCGAACAAGTGTGGTTACTAATCCGATACACGAAAAAATCTTAGCCCAGCAGTGACATACTGACTGACTTAATCATTTCGATGCACAACTTGTACAACATAATATTGTGAGTGCCTATTTATTATTATGTAGGTACACAAGTACTTCAATTTCAGACATAAAGATACAAATTGCTCAATTTGTATAAATGTAACAAACGAAATGGTTATCAATTTTTAATAGAGCACCTGTTTGTAACGTGGCGATTGTGACGAGTGAAACAAGAGTTACTTTGTTTACGTTTACGAATGTTGATACGTAGAACGCAACTAGACTCTAACAACCCAGCGCTCAAATTTTTTTCGCTTTTAATTAAAACTTTACGTTCTTCACACTGAATCAGGACAATTTAACCTCAAAATAGACATGTCAACATAGTCTATGAATCTAACTCGTTGCCTGCCTGCTGCCTCGTTGGCCGAGTGTTCGCAAGTGCAACTGCCGGGCAAGGGGTCTCGGATCGGGCAAAGTATTACTGGGTTTTTTAAGAAATTCTCAGTAGTAGCACGGAGTCTCGAAATGTGCCCGGTATATGCCAATAGGCTCACCCCCTATTACATGGGACTCATAACATAAAAGGTGAAAAGTGGGTGTTACATTGTACAGTGGCATTAAGTGCCGTAATGTACTCCTCTGCCTACCCTTTCGGGGATAAAAGGCGTGATGTTACGTTATGTTATGTCTATGTATCTAATATGAACAATGTTTCATAGACATAAAGTCGTAAATCAATAGAGCTCATCATAATTTCTATATTCCATGCTATTCCTCAATTTCATCTTCTCTTAGTAACTCTGACTAATTTATTACTTTGTGCTGTTTTTGGTGCAACCTTTCCTTGCATGACTCATATTGTGTTTGAAAAAATACATTATAAAGAAAATCTATTTATGGTTTGCTCACATTTTAAATAGTAATAAGTAGTAATATTAGAGGTATTTATTAGCGACTCTTCAGAAAATTGAGGCTGTACCAGAGCCTATACATGCAGGATTAGTGTTGAAGGAATAAGCTTTACACAAGCAGTAGGGCATGTAATTTTACCCCGAGATAGCAAGTTAACAAGTATCTCCATCCAGATATTATCTGTAGAAGTGTTTTTAAATGTCTCCGCTTCTAATGAGTAATCAGTGCGTCATAATCAGTGTGTTAGTAACAGGAGACCAACGTACCTACTCAGGCCACACTACTGTGTGTTTCTAACGAGATTAAATGCGACTGCTAAGTAAGGGTTCTTAAGACTTCAAGTGGAGCAAAGCATTATAATAAAATCTTCAGTTTTTGTTAATCCTCTGTACATGAATTCTGCGTATGGCAATGTTGTTACGTTGTTACAGAGTTTAGAATTGAGCTCGGTATGATGGCAAAGACTCACTCTCTATTACACTCACTTTAACGCATTATAAATCTGTTAGGGATCAAACTTATTACTATTTTTGGTTATCGTGGCAGAGTAATTATTGCTTCAACAAGAATGGGCTCGACTGGAATGATACGACTTACAGCCGTGGATCTAGCCTAGCGCTGTGTTACGTCGAGTGAGTGAGGTTACTAAAGGCGTCTATCCTGTGCCCTGAAAGGCCGGTATTGCTCTCATAATTCGTCTAGTGTAGCGGGTGTCCAAGGGCGGAGCTTACCATCAAGTGATACGTCTGCTCGTTTGCCCTCTATTGTTCAAATTCGATGTACTGTTTATTTAAATAATGAATGAGTCACATTATTTTGGATAACCCAGGTAGGTACCGGTAAGAATTTGTCATCATGTTGAATGTAATGAAATAAATGACGGCAATAACCACGGACTCCTTACTGTATTATCAGAACTTTGTTTAATGCCTGAATACATTCGATAACAGTTGATCTGTGTAATAACTAACGGTCAACCATTAACAAATCGGATAGGTCAGGAAAATAATACATTTACAATATACACAAATAAAGCAAAAAAATTTACCAAGGACACCACAAAGGCTGTATATGTTAAATAAATATGAGAATGTCACCGTTTTTGGTTTTTATTATATTGAGTAGTGGTGGTCGTGGTGCCCAGGAGGATTAAGACGCCCGCTTCTCATGCATGTGGGTGCTGGTTCGAAACCTACCAACGGCAAGTACCAATGTGACATTTTCAGAGTTATATGTACTTTCTAAAATTATTTAGACACACAAACGGTGAAGGGAAATATCGTGAGGAAACCTGGGCTTATAATTTCTAATTAAAAGTTTGTAATCGCCAACCCGCATTGAGAAAGCGTGGTGATTAATTCTCAAACCTTCTCCGTGTGAGAAGAGGTTTTGCTCAGCAGTGGGCATTTGATGGTTGTTGATGGAGATCATGATATTGAATAGGCGAAAATATTGTGTTGTATTTGCACTACGTCAAACTAATACTCAGTCATATGTAAACTGTACACGACAGCATGTATACTGAGTGCAGGTACAAGAACCCGATGAACTACGCCCATTGTCCTTTGTACATATTCGACAATAATGGTTACGGACCGACGGTCATACGTACTTACGTACTATACATATATTTATTATGTAGTTATTTCATTCACAGAACTCATTAGAACTCATTTCATTAAACAGCAAACATGAATCATAACTTCTTGAACTGCATATCAATTGAACTAAAATTGTAGATGATATTTTCATTTTTAGCCTTAAATGTTAATTATAATATCTTATTACTAGGTACTTCCGGGCTGTTTCACACGCTCTGCTCAGCTCCTATTGGTCCTAGTGTGATGTTTTATAGCCTATAGCCATCCTCGATAGATGCGCTACCCAACACAAAAAGAATTACTTATTCAAATCAGACTTGTAGTTACGGAGATTAGCGCGTTTAAACAAACAAACGAACAAAAAAACAAACTTCCGCTTTATATAATAGTAAGTAATAAGTAATATTTTACTAGTGATAGTTTATATCACAAAGCTGGTAATAAATTACATGAACAATAAATCGTATAGGCGTATTGAATTGTTGGACAATCTTTATAATATTGATTGCTTTTGACATGAGTAAAGCTGCGGCTAAAACCTAGTCTTAATCAGGGCTTTTGTACACATCATGTATTTATTTATCAATTGACGAATGCAAGACGAATGCTTGCATCTTGCGTAGACACAATCAAAACTCTGTCCACGTTGAGGCAACGTCGCGTCAACCACACGTCATGCGGAACAAATATACAAAATATGCCTGCGTCATATAGAGAAAGCATGTATTCGTCAAATGACGCAACGTGGACCATAGCCCTTAAAATATTCTGGTTTATTACACAAAAAACTAGAGGTAGAAAATACTTTCGCATGGGATACCAATCCTTTTTCTCCATAGTTTGTCTTACGTACTCTAAACTAACGAGGTCGGCTTGTCTCCTATCTTTTATGCATAATAAGCCATGTGGTAGATAACAACATCATATTATGTATTGTAAGGTAGAAAGCCAATTATGTTATGCTTCAAGGGGAATACTATATTGTCATATTGTCTCTTAATAATATCTAGTGTTTTTACATTGTTAATGTAAAACCTAATGTCATTTCAAACAAAGGAATGAAACATCTACAGCAAGAAGAGTGACATTCGAGGCTGCAAATAGGTAATAAAGTAAATAAAAACTATTCTTGGAGACTTATACACACGGCTACACATCGAGCTTTACATAACCAGTATAAACTGAACGTTAAATGTGTGGAAAGATGATGCGACGCGACACCAGGATAAACTGGTTTTGTATAGATTAATGTGTGACCGTGTGTTTTTTTAAGGGGGAAAATCATCGAATGACTGCTCCCGCCAGGGTGAGGCGAGAGGGAGTATCAGACTCTGACTTACTGACTAAAAACCACCCTGTTCCTTCTCGTGCACGAGTCGGAGCCCCGTTAACCCGTTAGGTTCTCCACGACCGTGTGTACAACTATATCTCACAATAGAAGAGGATCCAATCACAAACGGTTTACAATATTGACGGAAACGTTGTTGACAATCGTACTTTAATTTAAATAATATTGCTCTTCGATTTTATTGTAAGTGCAAAGTGGAATGAGATAAGTTACAATAACAAGTCAACGTTTTCATATGGAATAATGATATATTCAGTCAGATGACGCCATGAAATGAATATGATTTATAGTGCAACTAATTTATGTGAATAGGTACATACTTCTACCTCTACATAATGTCAGCAGGTAGGTACCTACAAAGTAAAATTACGACGTGATAAGTGGAGATCTAACCAAGTAGGTAATATTCATGCAAAAAGAATGTAGAAGGATTCAGTTCCTCTTGAGTTTCATGTAAAGTGTGTTTCGGTAAAGAAATGTAGGTACCCATTACATTAATATTTACCTCTTCAATGAAACAAAACTGTAGTTGCGTTCTAATGTTATCATCACAAAACTAAAATTATACCAGAACCTAACGGGTAACCGGGGCTCCGGCTCGACGTGCAGGAGAAGGAACGGGGTGGTTTTTAGTTAGTAAGAGTCTGACACTCCCTCCCGCCTCACCCAGGCGGGAGCAGTCATTCGATGATTTTCCCCCCTTACAAAAAAAATACCATATTTTGGTTGTTTATTCATTACCATTAGGTGAACCGAACAGTTCTTGTTAAAATCTTCCAAGGACAACTTGAATGCTAAAGAATGGCACAAGTTCTTTTAAAACTTGACGTCGAACCCACACATGGTACAATTAGAACGGCAAAAACAGGTATTTTTTTTATAATTTATACTATAATAGATATTATACATAATAACACATACTACTCACGTTATTGAAACGAGTTTTTCATTCCAATATTAAATCATTGATGTTTATGACTTTGTAAAAACTTAATATCAATGAGGAAAATCTATACGATTAAATGAATTTATCATAAGTATATTGATTGACTGTGAATTGTATTCACAATAGTTAAAACATTCATTAAGTATTAATTATGTTGAAGATAATTAGATGGAGCTCGTGAGTTGTCGCAGTTCATAACCCCTCCAACCAAACGTTAGATATTGATTTCACTAGCTGGCTACGTCCAGAAATAACTGTTCCCGATTGCTTGAGAAAGACACAGACCACTGAAGTCTCAACTGGTCCTTTAAAAACAAGTTGTAATATTTCCAGTGGGTTTTCGCATAGTGACAAGATCACAAATAAAACAATGAGAGTTTAAGTGTGGAAGAGCCATGCTTCGGCACGAATGGGCCGGCTCGACCGGACTGATACCACGGCCTCACAGAAAACCGATGTGAAGCAACGCTTGCGTTGTGTTTCGTCGTGTGAGTGAGGTTACCGGAGGCCCAATTACCCTCCCCTTCCCCAATCTCCCCAATTCCTGAATCCCTAACGATCCTAAAACTCCTAATCCCCAAAAGGCCGGTAACGCACTTGTAACGCCTCTGGTGTTCCAGGTGTCCATGGGCGACGCCGATTGCTTACCATCAGGTGATTCGTCTGCTAGTTTACCGGATTATGCCATAAAAAAAAAATAATGAAAGAAATGTATATAAGTCAGGTAGACTTGGCTTATATAAATAAACGTTAAAATGAAAATGAAACAATCGCAAGGTTTTCCTATGGCATCCCATAAAAACTTCGTTACATAAAAATGTAAAGGTAAATGCCCCAGACCAGTCTTAATGAGCAAAGTTTACATTTGAAATGTTGAAACCTGACAAACATTGTTCCAAAGTTTAAATAATCAAGCAATATATAATGTTCTTGGAAGTTTACATACAACAATGTACAGTTCAGTAGGTAGGTACGAGTCATATGGTATACCTCGGAGTAAACATAAAGTAATTGGACGCACTATAACGTATTGAGTTAGAGTTCGTACACAAAACTGCGATGCGTTGCGATGCGAATTCGCAACGCAAAAAATTGCTCGATGCGATTTTGTGCGACAAGGCGTCCCCCAGGGTGACCATTCCCTCGACCACCGTCAACCGTACTAAACGTATTTTAAATTGAAAACTAGGTCGTGACATCGTTACAAGAAGTGCGCAATTCTGTTACTGTTATTTAGGAGATACAGGAAAAAGAAACAAAGAAGACTTTGGGAAGATAAGATTTTGATGCACGGTGCGGTGTGAATTAATTCGCAAGTTCTCGCGATGCGTTGAGGGGAGCTCGCACATTTTTGCGATGCGACGTCGCATCGCAGTTTTGTGTACGAGCACTTACACTGGAAATATATCTTCTTCTATGAGCTACCTCATTTCCAAATCCTCCTCAACAATTGCGCAAAAGAAAGGTTAGTGCCCTATTTGGGTTACCAAAAATAATATTTTCCTAATATTTTTTTTATCAATCTTAAGCCTAAACGAGGATCCACGCAGTTCACAATGTATTTTGTATTGTATTTTTACAAAAAAAAATGTTATCGAAAGATTTCGATTCAGATATTTTAGTATCAGTGACAACTCGCCTGGGGTCAAAGATAATTAATCAAATGCATACATACTTTGAACAAAAGACAGTATTGTTGTCGTCATTAAACATACAATTATGCGTACTTAGTAATAATTTCCGCTGTGCATCTTAAATCAAGGCCGGCTAAAATTACCAGCTACTGAACGAACATAAGCAACTGAATGTTTACAGAGAGGTTCACTTAATAAGTTTAATAAACTAATCGTCATGATTACAGACGTACCTAATGAACGAAACGAAATAAAACCACCACTAGGAAAACCCCTAGTGGTGGTTTTATTTCGTTTTTAATATATTCTTGGTTGATATGTTTTTGTTACGTATCAATTAAGATACTCGGTTATCAATTCGAATCTAGTGTCTATTAATAAATATAAATATATCTTAAGAAATTTGTTTATAGAAATAGAGAATTAGTAATATTCTAAGTGCTTCTCTCGCCCGTGACAAAGGATATTTTTTCTTTTTTTTTTTTAAAAAAAAGCAGGAATTGTCGACTTTAAGTCCAGGTTAAAACTGGAAATTCTGGAAAAGAGAGATGTAACAGTTTCGTCATAATAGTGTTAGAATAAAATTATTATACCAACCTTCCTACGTAGTTATTAGGTAATTCGTTTATGTTATGTTTTAAACTTTGTAAATAAAGGGCGTAATTATTAGGGTACTTTTATGCTTAGAAGACATCTACTTAAGAACCCAGATATTTAAATATCGTCTATATACAACTTATTCCGTGCTGTTGTATATATTTCTGAGATCAACCATTGGATAACATTTTACTTTTGAGTCACGAGTTATGTATTAAAATTAAAGTTTTTTAAGGTCAGTAACGAGGTTTATTAAATGTAATGTAAGTAAGTACTTATAAATGTGTTGCAAGAATCTGCATGATACTTAGTAATGCAGCAATGTAAGATGAGACATAGGTACCTAGTCCCTGCATAAATATAAATAATACTACCGTCTGTCAGCGGCTTCGCTCGCATTTTCGTGAAATAAAAGTGGCCATGTGTTACTCCAGACCATAATCAACCCCTGTTCTCAATTTCATCTTGATCCTTTTAGCCGTTTTGACGTGAAAGAGTAACACACACATACATACATCCTCACAAACTTTCACATTTATAATATTAGTAGGATTATGTTAAATAAGTTTTACTTTGCATGTTATCTTTGGAAGTACTACTTAGCCCTTTTTAGATCGTGTAGCCCCATTTTAAAAAGGTTTTGAAATTGGGCAAATATTCGTATTTACACTTGTGCGCTTCTTTCGTGATCGCAAAAGCATTATCATCGTCATCAACAGCCCCTTTCAGATCAACAGCCTTTACGTGGCCACTGCTGACCACTGCAGTCTTTTCACCCACGGAAAAGGTTAAAGCATTAATCACCACGCTTTCTTAATTCGGGTTGGAATTGCAAACTTATAATTAGAAATTAGAAGCTTAAGTTACCTCACAATGTTTTTCTTCGCCAATTGTCAGTGGCTTCTAAATAATCTTTGAAAGTATATAAACGTCGGAAGAAGTTATATTGGTACGTACTTTCCGTTCGTGGGTTTGGAAACCGCGCCCTCATGCATTAGAAGCAGGTGTCTTGGACCTCTGGGCCACCACACGAGTCAATCGTTGTCAAATAATTCAAAATTACTATATTAAGTACCTATGTATAAAGGTATGAACATGTAGGACATGTAGACTGTGTAACCGCAATTTCATTATCATCATCCATCGGCTTTTAGTACTAATTGATAGGCCATCGGATTATCTGTATCTACAGGGTTTATATTGGAGATATCATTAATATCCGACGTATGTGACTATATGCAAAACCAGAATTAATTGATTGCTTTTACTTCCTATAACCTCATTTTATGTTTCTACTCAACTGTTCATTGACTTTCCGTTTTTTGACTCAAACTAAATTAAGTTTAACAGCCGACTTGAAAATCTATAAAAATGCATGATGAAATATAATAACTGTTATTCCTATTATTACTAATAGGTTGGAAATCGGTTGTTCAGCATTTAGTTTACCTATCCAGTTACAAACGTTATGCAGAAGTAGTTTGAAAATTGTTTTCGATTTCATATCCATAACAGACAATTTTCGCACCACTTGGTAATACAAGCCTAGAATATGAGTGAATACTGCAATTTTGGCTTACCGCAAGGAGTTGCCAATAAAACATATCATAAACCCATGGTTGTGGTAGAAATCATAATTAGATTAGATGTTATGAATGTTCTACATAATAAATAATATTGTGTATTAGATCTATGCATCAACAGTGTCAGTCCTCTAGGCCTTTTCTTAAATAAGTGTTTGCCAGCATATCAACGCTTTCATATTTATCAGGGAGTACTGCTTGAGACGGGGAGCTGTGTCAAATGGCTAATGGCCGAAATTAGTTACCGATCTTAATTCATCTGGGTTTTTGATAGAAACTCAATCCAACTAATGTGAAAAGTCTTTGGATTCAGAACTATATAAATCCGACCATAACTGGCTGTTTCTTCTCTGCCGTTATCATGGTCTCAAAATAAGTTATCATGGTCTCTATAAGGACGCGTTTATATGCAGATGGAAACAGATCGCGCAGCCGCCGTGTGGCTTTGATCACAGCTAAGAACTTGTACACACGGCTACACATCGAGCTTTACATAACCAGTATAAACTGAACGTTAAATGTGCGGAAAGATGATGCGACGCGACACCAGGATAAACTGGATTTCTATAGATTGATGTGTGGCCGTGTGTACGTTGTAGATTAGTTACTTTAAATTACTTTAAAAAGAAAGAAGTACAGGCCATACCAAGGCGGTTGTGTGATAGTCCTCATGTCGTGCCGTCTGAAATGGGCCCTTTTTTTAAGGGGGGAAAATCATCGAATGACTGCTTCCGCCTGGGTGAGGCGGAGCCCCGGTAACCCGTTAGGTTCTCCGCGACTCCGAATCGGCATCTATTGGGCCCCATCCGTGGTGGTCTGATGACTCTTCGAAGCGCGCGCGAAACGCGACGCGCCTCAAAGATCCATCAGTCTGGTTCTGGTCGGGAGCCGCCCATGCTCACCGTCCGAGCCCAGGGCCCTAAGATGCGTATTTATTGACCTGTGGTCGCAGTCTAACGTTGTTCCGTAATTATTAATTTTCTTCAGATCAACTCGTCATATTATTTGTCAATGTTAACTTTCGTACAAGTATTATAATGAAATATTAATGTCATAGTAGTCAAATTGGTTCTCAAGGATGTTCTACCAACAATGTTAATATATCGAGTGGATATCTTATAGGCTTTATAGCTTAGAAATTCGATTAGCAGATACTGGAATAAAATACTGTTATTAATATTAAAATATTACCATGATGCGGATCTGTGATTAAGTATTTAAAATTATAATATTATATCTGTATTTTGCTTACTGCTGCGTCTGCTAAGTTAAGTATGTTAATCCTGAGAAAACATATAGTTAAACTCGTCTAAACATGTTCGATATTGTTAATGATTTGTGCATTTGACATGAGCACTTACACTTATCAATCTGCTATACTTTAAATTTGTTGATTAACCTTTTGAATGCACTGATACCTATGAGATACAATACAAAATACATTGTGTCTCGCGCCTAGATCCACGTCTTAGACACACGAAAGGTTAAGTAGAATATCACGACCTCCTCTTTTTCTTCTATATATTTCGTTCTTAGCAGTACTGCTCGTTCCAATTACGAAATAACATAATGTTAATCCCTGAAAATGAAAAAGGAACAGGCACTATGTACTAACAACAAACTGTGGCTCATGTACACAGCGTCGGCAAATACAGTGCTCGTGTGATTGTGTTTGGTCCTCGTAATCGATAAATTCAATCCTGGTGGTAATCCGAGGACGTGTCTCAGCGATCATTAATTGTTTGTGTACTTGAGTTGTGTAAATATTACATAGTCAGGTAATATTAAGCTAACTTACCGTATAACATGTTAATTATAGAGTAAATAGTAATTGACTGTTAGTCACCACATTTTCCTGCAATCCTGAGCGTGATGGATAAGGAAATAACAAGATAAACATATTTTTATAAAATATTAGATCCATTACTCAATATGTCTGATGTATTAATTATAATTCGACAAAAATAAGGTTTATTTTAAATATTACAAACAAAAGCTCCTACCTACCTAAACTTGAAACGAATATAATACCTAAGTAAGCAGTATAATAAATGTTATCAATTTAATATTTGTGTATTATTATTAACTTGCTTCTGCTAGCGGCTTCTATAAAACGTTATTCCAAACCTTACCACCCCTGTTTCAACTTTCATCTCGATCCCTTCAGCAGTTTTGACACGAAGGAGTAACAAACAAACAGACAATCTTTCACATTTATAATATTAGTAGGATTTTAGAGTTTTCGATAATATTCTCAATAAATATAAAACATTGTTGTATTTGAATGACGTGTGGCGTTGATCGCCACAAATTCTACGTAATACAATTACTTCGAGATACTTATGATTATGAATAACTCCATGTGAATAACCAACATTTTATATCTCAGAATCAGCGCTACTTCCATGTTGTTGTTGTTGTTGTCATTTAAGAATCCCGATTTTACGTAGGTAGATAGGTAGGTACCTATACAAATGGATTATAATTATGACGTAGGCATTACATTGTTCGATCTCTATGCAACGTGATATCGTTTTACTGATGCAAGGTGAAACATTTCCTTAACACCCACTAGTTCTATAATCATGTGCCTTGACGAAAGTCATATCGTTATGAAAATCACACAATAGAAAATACTTTGTTTCTCGGTTAGAGCTACGTTCCGGCAAACAATACGATAAACGTGTTACGTAGAATTTAGAACTGACGAAGGAGATATTTACCTAATTTTAATATTAAGTTAGTAATCTTACCTTACCTATGGATGTACCTACATAAACTTAACAGCATAAGCTATATTTCCATATATGTACTTGCTCAAGGAACACACACGTGACAGTAATTATTTAGTACAAGCTTGGTTGGCCACCTATAAGATCGTACCACATAATTTGTACTAGTATCTTGATCAGGAGCTCGCCTCACGCGCTGAAAGCAGCGTCAGTGCCATCTTACGTCTGTAGTTTGTAGTTGTATCCACCTTCATAATATGTTAAGCTGCGTAATCCAAGTTTCTGTAAGCGAATAATCTTTAAAGGAGTGTGTATTTCCGTCTATTATTTATTATTGTTTGTCAACCTTCAAACATTCTTATTAAATCCGCATACTATCGTAAAACTCTTGAAGGCCTTTGACGGGGTCACTGCGCCGTTAAAATTCGACGATAATTGTTAGAATAATTACTTTAATCAAGATCTTTTTTATTTAATATTGATAGTATTTTTTATCTCATTGCGTCATCCTAACATCAGAGAATAAATTACGTCAAAATTGTGAACTAGTGGACTTTTAAACCAATCGGTTCACTTTGGTCTCAATACAAGAAAAACTGGTATGATCTGTAGTAGGGAGGTCAAGATGCTGACGGTGATCTGTATTAGGGATACGTTTCACTAAAAATCTTCAAATATTCTTTTCTCCAACAGGATATTCGAGAAAGTACGTCAGTACTTCGGTGCACAAAGCGAGTCGATCCCCATGTCATTTGTGCTGGGGTTCTACGTGAGCCTGGTGGTGAAGAGGTGGTGGGAACAGTACAAGTTGCTGCCGTGGCCCGACACGCTCGCCCTCTTCATATCGGCGGGAATACCTGGAGCGGTTAGTAAAGTAAAGACAAGTATTCATTTTATTTAACTATCTTCTCTTCTCTATAATTCTCGACCTTTTGACATGATTACTATTATTTTCTGCCTCAGCGAAATGAACATTTTCTACCTACATTTTGCGACTGAGAGTTGCAATAAAAGCGAATTTCTGCATACGGGTTTTACGTAACTAGAATTTGATAAAATGCGTGAATGTTATAGGTTTCTGTAACAAATATTGTTCAACAAAATTTTGACAACGCGACCAGTTGGATTTTGATTTAGTATATTTTGTGATGTTATGCAAGCGATGCAGTGGTTCCAACGAATCCTTCGCTATCTATTGACTATTGAATAATTATATATTGTGTTATTTATTACACATTATTTAAGTACTAATACATTATTACAAAGATACTTAGCATATTTATATTGATGCTTTACATGTCGATAACAGGATATGCCCATGAAACAAAGATATACTCAAAAGGAGAGATTAATATTTCGTATTTCCAACGCTATGTTTGTGGTAGAAATTGTGCAGCAGTGCAAAGTACCTCGCACTCTAGCACTCTGAGTCAGACGTTTCGTTTCCTCATACAATTTGCGATGTTGAAACATTGATTAAGTACAGTTTCGCGAGCTCCGTAACCACGGACTATTACTGGCATGATAACAGTTTCATTTCGTCGCTGACTTTAAAAGTATACAATCTTGAACTCACAATGATAAACAATATGCGACGTTCATTTATACCTGACTTTTATTATGCATTGCGTGTCCAAAATATTGTAATGCCTTGCGAATTCCACAATGAGAACTGTTTGAAGTCTTCCAGTTGTTATTTTAGGTGGCAACAATAAGCAGATTTTCCCAGCAAATTGAAAACAATCGGGAAGCTACTACAAGGTAATGTATGCTAGTTAACGATGGAGTTAATTAATGTTTTTATATTGTGATGTTGTAATGTTGTTATTGTTGCAATGAATGAGTTCGTTTTGTCGGTACTGTTTATGTTGACGCACGAGTAGTCGCTTTATGTATGTAATCATAAATCATGCTGAGCTCGCTAAGTGCTTATCAAAAAGGCTGTTTGACATTTTCCTTAAAGAAACCCATAAAAACAACTTCACAATTAGTTTGTATGTAGAGGTATATAGGTGTTTCTTTAATTGAGTACGGTACACTTTGTTTGAATTAATGAAAACATCAACGATTGCAAACTCTATTAATCAATCATATTATTAATACTTATTATAGGTACCCAATTCCTCTGCCTTAACGACGTGCGCGTTTGACAGTCATTATATTGTCATCGGTGGTACTTATTAATTTGCGATTGTTCTTTTTTATCGATGAAGCATTTTAATTGGTTACTTAGCTATGAAGGTTCGTGCCTATATATTTATTCGCTAATGTTGTAACCTTGACCACAATGCTACATGCACTGTTGTTAGGCTTTGGACACACGTGATAGATATTTTTAATCGTTACTGACAAATATATTACAAAATGGTAACAAGATTTATATCTTATTGTGATTAGTTCGTCATAGCATAAAGCCTATAATTAGCTAATGTGTATTTATTTATTTATTAAACTTTATTGCACATACAGTGAAATTGGCGGACTTAATGCCGTAGGCATTATCTGTATTGTGTGTGTATGTTGTGTCTGTCTGTGTTGTGTTGTGTATTGTGTTCAGGACAAAAAGATATTCTTAAAGCGAGGACATTTTACACAACGTTCTATTTACTTCACGGCATATTTTTACTGTTATTTAAATAAGCAGAAAATATATTTTTCACATAAATCTATTTATTTTTCATAACATAACGGTGAGATGTCGTATTGTTCAGTTGGTCTTAGTATTACAAACTTACTTCATACGTAGATAGAAACCTTAGACGTCAGCCGGTTAATAATATAGTTCAACATTATATAAATCTCTACCTCTATAATCAAAGCTCACGGGTTATTTTAGCTACATACATATTTGGAAACTATCTTGACTAGACTATAACTACTTGACTCTTATCTTGACTAAACTATTATCGTACAAAAATAGTTATAAAAAATTTAATGGTTTCCTTCTTCGCAAAGTTTCACCTATTTCATAAATATTCATAAAATCTAGATCTAGGACTGCCTCGTTGGCCGAGCGGTCGCAAGTGCGACTACCGAGCAAGGGGTCTCGGGTTCGATTCCCGGGTCGGGCAAAGTATTACTGGATTTTTAAAAATCTCAGTACCTCTAGTAGCACGGAGTCTGGAAACGTGCCCGGTATATGGCAATAGGCTCACCCCCTATTACATGGGACTCATAACATAAATAGTGAAAAGTGGGTGTTACTTCTGTGTGCACCTCTGCCTACGCCTTCGGGGATAAAAGGCGTGATGTTATGTTATGTTCATAAAATCCTATTACGTTTATGCGTATAATATATTATGTTGACGAAGTTTGTACGTCATATTATTTTCGATTAACTTTCGTTTGAGGTAGGTACAAAACGTATGGTGTGGGTTCTATACCGAATACCTGTACTTAACGTGTTGCCGGGGCTCCGGCTCGAAGGGCAGGAGTAGGAACGGGGTTATTTCTAGTCTGTAAGAGTCTGACACTCCCTCCCGCCTCACCCAGGTGGAATAAATCATTCGATGATTTTCCCCTCCATAAAAAAATACCATTATAGGTATACCTCTATAGTAGCTAACTTAGTGTTAATTAAAAAGTACCGATTTACCCACTTTACTGCCAAACATGTTTTTTAAGGTTATGTGTATTCGTTAACTAATAAAATCAACAATACATAATATCACGCGTATTTATCCTCGAAGGGGTAGGCAGAGGTGCACATTAATGAGGCACTTAATGCCACTGTACGATGTACCACCTTCACTATTGCAGTTTTTTTTTAATGGGACAAGCTCGCCACAACCTCCCAAAACCGCTGCAACTCCTGTAAGCCAAGATCTACAGTAGATACAACCATGAAAACACCGGAACATTGAAGTCCGGCGCGTCCCAGGGACATGAGTAACTGTCTTGGTTCCCGCAACGAAGTGAATCAGAAGGTATTATAAGAGGAGAAGAAGAAAAAACTATAGTTTCCACTTCCCTCGGTGAATTACTGCAGGAGACAGAATGAATTAAGCCTAAAGGCACAAAGAAGAGACAACTAGGTGAAGCCCAGTCGCCAAGCACCACGGAAATGTGACTAAAAAACTAAGTGGGTCCTATGTGTCAGCTGTTATACTTGCTTCCAATAATAGGTATGGCAAAAGCGCCTAAACGCACGGAAATTTGTTCTAGACTCCACAAGGTCCGTATAATAAGCTAACTAACTATTAACTAATAACTAACTATTGTAGTTATGAGTTCCATGAAATAGGGAGTGAGCCTATCTCCATATACCGGGCATAATTCCAGACTCCGTGCTATTACTGATTTTTGTCTAACCCGGGAATCGATCCCTTGCCCAACAGTCGCAATTGCGACCACTCGGGCAACGAATCAGTCAAAAAAAAAATATATGTTAAATATTATTCCGATCTCTCCAAAAATCCTAAAATTCCCAATTGACTTTCATCAAATTTATTTTAATTGTCGTTATAAAACACAATATATTTAATTTCTGTTAAAAGGTCGAAGAAGGTACTCTGTTCTAACAATTATTGAAACTCGAAAGCTTAACAATGAAATGGTAGATTTTAGTTAAAGATAACTGTCTCCCTGCCTCAGCCAGTCAGTTAGTCTAAAAGCTAGTGACGCGCACAAGATATTGATTCACTATTATTAGGACTCTCTATTTAGAATTTCTTTGTTTTCATGGTTAGAATTTCACCCTACGCCGTTGTTATTTGAGATAAATAACATATTTTTGAAATATGACACTTTCTTAATGGACTAATGGTTGCCCACGATACCTTCAGGGCATATAGTCCAAATATAGTACGCCCACATTCGTTTTAGCTACACTGAGGAGCAAAGTAACGGAGCCACTAGTTAGCACGATTTTTTTTATTTTATCGAACATCTATTATTTAAAAATAAAATATTCCAAACAGTCGTGGTGGCCCGGAGGTTTAAGACGCCCACTTCTCATGCATGAGGGTGCGGGTTCGAAACCTACCAACGGCAAGTACCAATGTGACTTTTTCCGAGTTATATGTACTTTCTAAGATTATTTAGACACCACTGACAAACGGTGAAGGAAAAACATCGTGAGGAAACCTGGACTTATAATTTCTAATTATAAGTTTGAAATCGCCAACCCGCATTGAGCAAGCGTGGTGATTAACGCTCTAACCTTCTCCGTGTGAGAAGAGGCTTTGCTCAGCAGTGGGCATTTATAGGCTGTTGATGATGATGATGAAAATATTCCATTTACATCGAAATGCTCTAATTTAGACGTAACTAAATTGCCTTTTACGACATATGTTACCAATTAATGAAATGCTTGATCAGAAAATATTTCTCAAGGAAACAACGCTAGGCTATCGTTCTTTGCTCTCAAGTGTAGTTCCAGACAAAAAGTCTCGTAGGTATGCGATATGAAAAAATAAAAACTAAAAGCCTGCTTAGTAAAGTTTTGTGGTTGAAGGTGAAGCTCCACTTGGCTCAGAGGCGGAGGAAGGAAGACCTCTATAGTGCTCAAAAAATTATAATGAAAAGTGTAAAATTAGCTTCGGCACGACACGGCATGTCTACTCTGTCCCTGGGTTCATTATTTGATTACAATCTGTTTCTATTGTCTCTCATAATAATAATACATTTTAATAAGGCCGAACGACCTGCAGTTATTTGAGAACTGACTTGTTAGGATTTTCCGTGGCATAGTTTTATCTTGGAATATGTCTTTTGTTTTCATTTTTGCATGGACTAAGGGCCCGTGGCTTTGTAAATTGCCCTAAGACATTTCACAATCATTTCATAAGAGGTTAAGCCAAGTCACGAAGACAACAATTTATATTTGGCCATAACATCCACATTAATCCATTATTTGAAATGTATGACGCCTTGGTTTTGTGACTGTAATGTTATACTACTTTAATTGAAAAAAAAAAATTAATGAACATCATTGATTTGTTAGAACAACGTTTGTTTATTCAATTCATATTCGAGAATAATGAGCAAGTTTCAGCAAAGGAATACTGCTCATGAATATGAGCCTCTAGCATGGCTTGAAACTAGTCGAGTTCCTCGTAAAACAATTACGAGAGTAAACCGGAAAACATAATAATTAAGTTTCAGCAGTTATGATAAATACACGTATTTATTTTAATTGATAGAAGTTTGTAGAAACAAAACAAAGGTTGTGACATTGTGAAGCGTAGTTCATACAAATGGACGTTGAGGCATTTTCATGGCGCGAAAAGGAACAATGATTCTCAGGTACCAAACATCCGTCACTAACAAAAAGGCAATGAAAAAGACAATTCAATCGTGAGGCTGCAGCTACCTTTATATTGCGTTGCTTGTGTCTACGCCGAGCGCACATCATTCTAGTTTCAGAACAGTTTTCTACAATGTCGAGAAACTTTTTTATTTTTTTTCTTTATACGAGTTTTTTAGGTATGCGTTGCTGCACAGTCGAAGCAATCCTATTAATTGTTCCTATTCCTATATTTGTAGCTAGGTACGGTGTACTTCTTTGTATTATATGCAACCACGATACAAGAAAATCTATACAAAATTTTATTCCACTATTGATTTCTAGTACAAATCTTGGAATATCTCGTTCAGTGGGTTGGTGTATAGGTATCATTCACTTCACAGCACAGCCGCACAGGTACCTTCAACATTTTAGTAACATCCGATTCTTAGTGAATCTAACGTTTTGTCGAATTAGTTTTTTTTATATTACGTTTTTGGTGCAGTTAAGTATAGGAAAATGATATTAGTAAACCTTTTTTTGAAAGATGGAAAATCATCGAATGGTTTCCTCCGCTTTGGGTTAGGCAGGAGATACTGTTAAACTCCGACTACAAACCACCCCGTTTCAACTCCGGGTCCGTGATACGACGACTATATGGTGACCTTACTCATTTATTAACGACTACCAAATATTAGCCAACGTTCGCGTTATCGGTAACATGGGTCATTGTCAAAACAGGGTTCAGATAAAAAAATAAAACTAATACAATTATTTCTAAACAATTTGTCCTTTATTTAATAAAAGTGATTAATTGTAACAATAATAAATTATTGTCTGAGATCAAACTTAACAATTAGAATAGTTATTTAAAAAAACGCTTTTATAGGTCCACCGAAAAGACACAGATGTCTACCGAATGTACTAAAAGTGTAATTTAGCAACAATATTAACATAATAATAGAATCTTTTTTCTATAATATTAATCCAATCGTCTCACAGGAAACGATAAGTCAACGCAGTATCATTGAAAAGTAAATTACAATAAAATAATGCCTTTTGTCCACCAAAAATACTATGTCTTCTTGGTGGACATAATATCGTCATCCTCGGATGTCGACTAAAAATGTTGAAAATACGTCTTGTGTACTTCTATCGGAGTTTCAGGTCTTGAAGTAGGTGGTGAACATGAACTGTCGGAGTAAACATCGGCAAACTTAAGGTGTTCACGACTTTTAAGGCCTTGCATGATCTTGGAGCAGGTTTTTGTAAATCATTGCTTTGTGTCTCAGTAATTGTTGGTCTCAACTTTTATCTATCTATCGAGTTGAGCAACTGTTGGACTATTGGAGTCCAGTACGGACTCATTAATGGGCTTAGTAGACTCGATTAAGGGGTGGGAATAGAACACTGAGCTGGGGTTTTAACATGCAAATTGTGTAGTGGTAAGTCAAGACTTATACAACCTAAGTCTTCTTGTTTCTTTAGTCTATCTCTACATGATTTTGCGTCCTTTCTCCATTTGTTTCGTAGTTGTCTCTGCTGTCTATCTGATAAATCATTTACTGTCTTAATTTCTCCTAGTAATTTTTTCCTATGGTAGTACTCTCTATCCCTTTCCGCTTTTCTTCTAATGCTACTGGACCTTTCTTACTTAACTTTTTCTGTTCGCGTCTTCTTTTCTTCTTCTCATCTTCAGTCAATTTATTTCTAGTTCTATCAATTGTTTGTGGATAAAGAAAAAAGGAAGCCTAAGCAAGGCACAGAGCACAAACGAAATGGAATACAAATAAATGTTTCACATATAAGTCAACTGCAAGCCGACAAATTTAGTCATTGTCTAGGAGAATCTGACATCACCCTGAAGATGATTTTTGAATGCGATGGAAATATGTCATGTAGCTTAGGTACTTTATTCGTGTATCGTTGATATTATTCTACTTTAATAATGAATAAAGCAACAGCATACATGGCATATTCAACGTAAAACGCCAAAAACAGTATCCGCAATAATAATATTATTCGTAAAAAACCGCCTCCCGAATGCAATATTTTTATTATGCAGTTAAAATCTAATTCGCATTAACAACCACATGCAAAACCAGAGTGCACAAAACAAAAATAAAATATTTCATCCACTTGGTGGACATTCATCTTTTCGGTGGACACAAATTCTACCGAAAAGATGTCCACCAAATGGATTTTTCTGACAAATTATTTCATTCCAAGCATTATTTTACGGTTATCTTAAAACCACAAGTCTTTTTAGATAAATACTATAGAAATCTAACACATAACGTTAAGTTATGAATTATTAAGGTTTCACTTGCCAAAATACACAAGGAACCGAAAAGACACACTCAACTTTGACACCATCAGCTATTTTTAAACAAGGAACAATAATTTCGTTCGTATGCGAGCCGCGTCAAAAAGGGCGCTGCGCGTGATCAGTTGAGTATTGGCCGCGTGCATGAATTACGTTCCGTTTACAAAATTTTATTATTTTCATAATAATTTTTATTAATGAATTAAGTCCACCAAATAGATGTAGATTTTAGTAACAATATTGCAATGAACAAAAAGTGTTTTTATTTTAATTCGTTATTTTTAGTTTTTAGTTATTAAAAGTAATTAGCATATCTATTTTGGGAAAACATATTTAAAGGTAAACTGTGCATATTAGTTTTCATTATATGATCGAATTTGCATAAAGAAGGAGAGCGGTAACAGCCCACCGAAGCGGACTTTTCTTTCGAAATTGTTTAATAAATTCTTTATATTATTTTATTTGAAATTACGAATATACATTTTGAATTATTGATTATTTATCTTTACTATAAAATATTAACATGGTATTTTATGTACATTTAAGTCTTTTTTTCTGTATGCAACACAATTTTAGGCGGTTATGACAATGACCGTAGGGTAGGGTAGATAGATACGTAGTAGTAGGGTATATACATATACCCTTTTCATCGAATCAGCAATTATGCAAGGCATTTGAATTCGTCACGTGGTACTGAAATCTATCAAAGTAATCAAGTATTTATCGCGTCCATAAGGTACTCATACAAGATACAGGTGGTTAGAAAATGCAATAGTAACAGTCACAGACCCTGTCGGGCACAGCAAGGTTTAAAATTGGTTTAAGAGAGGAGGGGCGTTTTGTTTGATATTAACGTAATGTCAAAATTAACGATAACTTTTAAAAACATTTATCATTATATTGTAATTTATAACATCATTTATTCAATGATATCTTTTAAAATCATTAGCAAATATTACTAATAGGTACAGAAGACTTATTTTAGTAGAACGTCGTTGAACCAAAGGTATGTCGGTAGCTATTATTGTTTGTTTCATAACGAACCTACATATTGCACGCCGCGCCGCGCCACATAACATTGGGTATTATTGATACATGATTGTTAAATTGTTTGTGTATGAGTTAAATTTTTAGTTTAGACAGTTACGTCTGATACTAACTAGGTACTAACCTATTCCCGGAAATGAACTGTATTATATTTGCAATTAGTTCATCAATAACCATTCGGTACTACTGTTTTAATTGATTGCCGATTTCAATAACTTGATCATTAAAAATATCTAGATCGTCCTTGATTTTGGACGGAAATTTTAATTACGTTTAGTGTAGATTATACCGATTGAATGAATAGATGGTAAATCTTCGTCGAGAGTCGAGGATTTCTGCTTTTGTAAAATTCTCAGGAATAACCCCGAGACTGGAATCCCTCCAATAGCATGGGCTACAGTTTCGCCCTCTAAAGTATATGAGAGTAAAAACAACTAGAGAAAAATGGGTGTTGTGTAATATCAGTACCTTCTAAGGGAATACCTACTTGAGTGCGAAAGCCTTATCATCGAATTTTGTTTCTTCGAAAACCTTTCAGCGATATCTTTATGCTGCGACACCTTGTTAAATCGACGTCTTTTTACTGCGATATTTCGTTACATCGAAAAACTGTATTGCGAACGATTTTACTGCGTAAATATCATACTGCGAAGCCTTGTTCAATCGACGCCTCGTTACTGCGATGTTACTTAGGAAAACTTACTTCGGACGACCTTACGGCGATAACAAAGTACGTCGATTTTCTTTTTCAAAACAATAGTAGGTTTTGTTGGGAAAGGAAATCTTTTACAATAGATTTCTTTAAAAACAGAGAGCGCCATCTGTCAGGAATAATCAGTATTTAAGTAAAGATTGTTCGTCTGTTTTTTTTTCTAGCTATAAATAACTAGCTTCCACCCACGGCTTCGCCCACGTAGAGATCGGAAATTATCTCAAGGGAACGTATAACTGGGATAAAAAGTATTCTATTCCAGGTAATGATCTACCCATGCGCCAAATTTCAGCCAAATCCGTTTTAGCATGAAAGCGTAATAAGCTAACATGCTAACATTCAAACAAATAAACAAACTCACTTTCGCATTTATAATATTAAGTTAGGATTAAACTTTAAGTAAATACATTAACATACACAAATTTGTTCCTTGTTATTTATTATCTAATCAACGACAAAATAAGGGTAAAACTGCGAGGTTTGTGGAAAAATCGAAGATGTACAACACCGCGTGGTGGAGTGTGTCAGGAATGAAGCTGAAAGGGACAGAATAGTTAAGGAACTTAAGTTAAATATATTAGATGTAGGAATTTTTCATAACCTCTTGGTTCGACCTACTTCTGATGAAGCTGCCATGATTTATATATTAGTTTCTAATATATAAAGAATGTTTTTGTTTGTCCTACTAATTTTAGGGTTTTGTATTACAGATAAGTTTTTATTTGTATTAATAGTTTTAGTCCTTAGTTTTTTGGCATTTGTTAGATAGGTTTAAGTTATGATGGAACTGGCGTGAACTGTGTTCAAAAGTTCCTAAAAAAAAGAATAAAAAAAAAATAAGGGTACAACCATGTACAATTACAGAAAGTGAATAATTAGAAAAATAGATAATCAACGTTAAACGAAAATTAGGTACGCATAGTACATCTGCACTAACAAATTTCGGTATTGTTTGCCACACCCCTTAAAAACGTAAGTAAATCCATAGTATGCCTTTTTTCGCATAGTTTCGATAGTGCATGTGAACGATCTCGCACTGAAGTAGGTATTCCCTTCTAAGTGTTTGGGAAATAAATGGTGTAACTAGAATACAAGGGTGACTTTATACCGGGGAATAGTTGGATTTCATGCATACTTTGACCTAAGATACATTATTTTATTCCGAACACATTTTATGTTCACGCTCTCCAAGCGAGTTGCTCACTTAGTCATATTGTTTTATCGCTTTTCACATGTTTTCAATACAATACCGCGTGATGTCACCTCGTCCAGCAATGTTTCGAAATATTCGGCTACTGGCTGACTTGTTTATGTAATTGATTTGATTACATTATGTACAAAAAGATAAATACTTGGTTATGTTAGATTATTATTAACATTGTTTCTTTTGTAGGTAGTAATAATTAACATGCTGTAGCTACAGACACTATTGATAATAAATCATCATCTTCGTTCAAACAATTATGGTTTTGATTGGCAGAATTACTATTAGCAGCAACTATTTAAATAAATGCTATTTTATAAGTCGACAGCCTACAAGCCTTACGCTAGTGTAGTGTGCAAATGCACTGCAATGCCGAAACGAATGCATGATAGACGATAAAGCATCGTAGAAAGGATTTGTTATGCCTCCGCTACACACATACACTAAAAGTTATTGGTCGTTGTGTTTGTGTCCACAATTTGAAGATACTCCATTCGATAATAGTATTAGACAGAAACGAACGTGATTTAAATACGCTTTGGTTTTTATGATTTCATTGTTTTAAAGTAATCATTTGTTTTAAGTAATATCGAATATTTTATTTACCGCCCGATTAACTCGTTGTTGCAAACGTGCGTGAAATTTTGTAGCGCAATTAGGTGCAATAATTACAATATTGGTTACCGATTAGGAAAAGTGGACACTTTTGTTCGATTAAAAACCTAATAATACCGTTTTAGTATTTTATATTATAGTTAACACTATATTATTATTAATGTCACTTGTAAGCATAGTGTAACGTAGGCAATGTTCGTTTCTAATTTTGCAACTTATCTCTATGGTACACCACACCATATTGATGATAATAATTTAGAAAGAAAGTATTATTAATACGCGATAATAAGTACTGATCATATGATTTTCCTTTCGTTCTCACTGCTCTGTGGTCGCGAAGTGACGCGCCTAATACTGTTTATTAAACACATGATGACTTCGGAAAGAATTACAAATGACCAAGATGAAATTCGTCCTTGGTTCGCATTGTTTCAGCTGTAATATGTTTCACGTACTCAGTGCAATGTACGGCTAACCTCTTATTACTTTGTTTTCTAAAAGTTGATATTAAGCAGAAGGTTTTATAAAACCTACAAATGAGTTAAAAGGTCGTTTCTTATTTTTAAAAATATGACAGTCTTCTAATTAGTAATCTAATAGTATCTTATGTACATAAACTAAAGTACATGAAAAATAGCCTAAATATAGAGGTATAAAACGCAAGAGTACTACTTATTAAATAATTGCTGTGCTGTGGCTGTGCGTTTTCTTCATTTTTTTTGACGCAATGAGCAATTAACATAGAAATTCGTTTTTTGTTTCAGGACGAGACGGGTCGATTAATGAGAAGAAATATTGTAAGATACGCCATCTTAGCTTACGTCATAACTCTTCAAAGGGTATCCCTAAGGGTAAAGCGACGGTTTCCAACGTGGCAACATGTCGTAGACTCTGGTAAGTTCAAAGGACACTTTGAGATCCAAGTTGTCACTGTCAAATTCCGAAATGAATGTTTCCTATCTTTCAGGTCTTATGTTGGAGAGTGAGAGGAAGGTTTTTGAAAAAATGGACGGGAAGAGTCCGATGTCAAAATATTGGATGCCGCTGGTTTGGGCGACAAATATAATAAATAGGGCGAGGAAAGAAGGCTTGATAACAAGTGACCACATTGTTCAAACGCTGCTAGTTGAATTGTCGGATATTAGAAGGCGACTGGGAGCGCTCATAGGATACGACACAGTCTGTGTACCCCTGGTATACACTCAGGTTAGTAAATCATAATATATTTATTTTAAGATAAAAAGCACTAAAATAAAACTAGTTTAATCTTTACTAGTTAGGCTACTTTGTAACCGCAGAAACATTCTCAGAAAGTATAATTATATGCACAAAATGTGTCAAAGTCGAAGCAATAAAGCATTAAATAAACAATAGCTATTGTAGGTGGATTTGAGCGCGTCTACTCATCTGAACGGACATGTTGTCGCGAAACATTATACATGTGTACTTACGATTTACATGTGTGGGCGTCACTTACGTATACAAGTGAATTAATGTTTAAATACCTGTGGCAAAATAAGACGTGACGATCGATATGACTTGCCAAGTGTCCAAGTTAATTCCTTCCGATGATAAAACCTGGCATAATAAATTATCTGTGATGCGAGTGATCTCACAGGGTTCTACAGCAATTTAGTGAGCAAGATTGAAACACAAACTCCATCTGGCAACGTACTACACGTTCTGCGATACGCATTGTAATATTTCGCTGGTTTATCATATGGGTTAGAAACTTAGTTCTATATGGGATCTGATCAATTTTTGATAGTGCGAGCTATATGTGATCTCGTCTTAGTAACATTTTGCCTAATAACATTGCCAATACTGTCGAAGGGTATAGAGACACATAGCACAAATATAGACCTCGCTCTACTTTAGCGCCATCTGGTGAGCATCAAAATTATAATCGTGATTGCTAAGTGTAAACGGAATGTTACATATGTTGGGGCCACGGGTGCATAGAGTGAGTGGAGACTCTAGATGCCCATCCAAAGACCTGAGAGAAGACGGTAGCACAATGGTTACGTGCCGTGCAAAGCGATAATCAATGGATAACAGGTGCTAAGGGTGACCACCGGGATGGTTTTAGTGAGGTACGAATCCCACACTCCCTAGTCTTTCTCCCCAAAAAGCAAGGCAAACCTAGACATAAAAAAAACAAAAAGGTAGTTACATATTATGTATAATAAATTTAGGTCTAATGAAATACCTAATTAATAATTGTTTAGGACTTGTGACACAATATCTTTCTAATAAACAGTAATAGGTAAATAACTGTAACTTACTTGATTTATGTCCTATATCCCCCAGTTAGTACAGAGGATTAAGTAAAAATGCGGGTTACTCACGTGAATATACTGAGAAAAGCTCTACTAGTTTCGAACCACAGAGGGGTTCTTCCTCATGAGCAGCGTGCGCGGTCGCGGCGTCGTATATTCACGTGAGTAACCCGCGTTTTTACTTAATTTAGTATGTCTCACGATAGTTATTATAAAAACAGTACAGAGGATGACCAGTTTTCACCCGTAGAGGTCCAGAAGTCCTCCACCTCGAATACAATAATAATTTATGTGTATGTTTGTAACTTAATCTCGTCAAAACGGCTGGTAGGATCGGGATAGACGGTGTGGAATAACACATAGGCTACCTATTATTCCGGGAGAATATGAGCGAGACGGAAGCTAGTTACTCTAGAATCAATACGGTAGTTGACAGGTAGTCAAATTCAATACTTTTAT
Source organism: Spodoptera picta (assembly GCA_038387885.1). NCBI lineage: Eukaryota > Metazoa > Arthropoda > Insecta > Lepidoptera > Noctuidae > Spodoptera > Spodoptera picta. The sequence goes on from JAZHFQ010000105.1 coordinate 3,383,941, forward strand.
TGAAAAGTCAAAAACGATACTTTTCTATGAATTTTGTATCGGATCGCAACTTATGACGTCATCATATTTTTGCGTCAAATAGTATACATACTTATTTCCTTAAAATTAGTGAGAAAAAATTCAAAGGTTTAGGTAGGTAAATTTTCAAATAAATGGATGAGAATATGATTCTTTTTTAATTATTTATTGCGTTGAAAAGTTGGAATAAATTATTTTAAATCTAGGAAACTAGCCAATTGTGATGCGCAATAGGTAAACATCAATGGGTTTGATAAGGTGACAAGAGCTCCGAGAAATCTATATCGCGTATTTACAGGTCATCTAAAAAATGCGATCGAGGTCGCAGGCGCAGCTTGCTTTGTATATTATACCGATGTAGAGAGATTATTGTTAAATAAATGACACTTGTGTTGCTATAAAATCCCTTTGATTAACCCCTGATTTCCAAATTAAGGGCATTACCTGACTGACTGCACGGTTGGTGCGGTGGCAGACAACTGGTTGCCGCGCAAATTGTCGCGGGTTCGAATCCCAAAGTGTCGCGGGTTCGAATCCCGCATGGAGCAACTCTTTGTGTGATCCACAAATAATTGATCCGGGTCTGGGTGTCATGTGTACGTGAACTTGCATGTTTGTAAACGCACCCACGACACAGGAGAAAATCCTAGTGTGGGGCGACGTTTCATTATAAAAGGATAAAAGAAAACAAAAAAAAAATATTATCTGTGTACTTGGTAACTACGTACATTTTTTATATACATTTATTTTTCCTTCATTAGGTTTCGTGTTCAAGAGTTACAAACACATCCATGAATATATCCTCATGAACATTCCTATTAGTAACTAATATTAGTTTGTTAGGATGTAGAAAACGTTAATAGTTAACAATAGTTTTACCGGAATTGGCAATAGAAAATTCAGGTTTAGAATATGAATTTCATTTTCATTGAAAAAACGGGCCTTGATTAAAAAAATAATAATACATCAATTCTCCTTGGGCGTTGGCGGCCTCGTTGGCCGAGTGGTCGCAAGTCCGACTGCCGGGCAAGGGGTCTCGGTTTCGATTCCCGGTCGGGCAAAGTATAACTGGGTTTTTTTTTTTAATTTCAGTAGTAGCACGGAGTCTGGAAAAGCGGTATATGGCAATACTCACCCCCTATTACGTGGGATATACCTACAATTTAATCTAACCTATAACCAGCGGACATGCAGTTTCTAATAACACTTCATTATTCAAATTATGAATAACGGTTCAGAAATTTTGAGGGAACTACGTACAGTACCGATTTTTGACGAAATTATGCGACATATGGATTCCTTTCTATTTCATAGCGTTCTGACGTGAAAACAAAAAGAAAATGGAACCCTTTAACCTTCTTTGCTGTCTACCTGTCTGTTGAAACCCTTTATCTCGTTAATGTAAAAGACTTTACATATAACCCTTTGATCTAGAACTATGATATCTAAGTGATACAGTGGATGCCCTTGTGACGAATTTTTTTTCTTTTTTTAGAGATAAGTTTCCCATATTTTGAAATACTAGCTTATGCCAGCGGCTTCTCCCGCGTTTCCGAAACGATAAAACGTAGCTTATGTTATTCCAGATCTACCTTTTCCAAATTTCATCTCGATACCTTCAGTAGTTTTTGCGTGAAAGAGTAACAAATACACACACATAATTTATGTGACATAAACGGAATACTTTCGTATTTGTATATAATACTACTAGCTTCTGCCATCGGCTTCGTCCGCATTCCACTTGGAATAAAAAGTAGTCTATGTGTTGTTCAGACCATAATCTACCCCTGTTCCAAATTTACTCTTGATCCCTTCAGTAGTTTTTGCGTGAAAGAGTAACAAACACTTACTTAAGTGTGTGAGAGCCATGCTTCGCCACGAATGGGCCGGCTCGACCGGAGTGATACCATGGCCTCACAGAAAACCAACGTGAAAAAACGCTTGCGTTATGTTTCGGCGTGTGAGTGAGGTTATCGGAGGCCCAATTACCCTCCTCCCCCTTTCCACAATCCCTGAATCCCCAATAATCTTCAAATTCCTAATCCAGAAGGCCGGTAACGCACTTGTAACGCCTCTGGTGTTCCAGGGGTCCATGGGCGACGCCGATTGCTTACCATCAGGTGATCCGTCTGCTCGTTTATCGGCTTATCCCATAAAAAAACACACGCAGACATACATCCTCGCAAACTTTCGCATTTATATTATTAAATAGGATATGTACCACGCTTCGCTAAATTGACCTAAATAGTGAATAAATAACTACAAATAAGGTTTAAAATAGGATATACAATAATTTACAAAAATAGTTAAATAAAAGTTTAGACAAATAACGAAACAAATATAAGTTGTAGTTAATATACAAAATTAAAATCTTTAAAGGTTAGTTTGAAAATGTTTTAACCATGGAACTGGCGCTCTTAAACTGTGAGTGGACATACAAGATGGAATTAAAAAGGATGTAAAGATAATCACAATAATCTAAATCATAATAATGTGAGGTTCAGTAAAATTTTGCCTATACCTACATATGTCTCTGCCTTTCACAGCGGATGGCTTACGTCATAACATCTATCTGCATGCCAAATTTCAACCCGATCGGTTTAAAACTGACAAAGTTTCATACAAACTTTCATCCCCTTTTTTACCCCCTTAGGGGTGGAAATTATCAAAATCCTTTTTTAGCGGATGCCTACGTCATAACATCTATCTGTATGTCAAATTTTAGCCCAATCTGTCCAGAGGTTTGGGCTGTGCGTTGATATATCACTATGTCAGTCAGTCAGTCAGTCACCTTTGAATTTTATATATATAGATATTTTTAAATTGTGCTTGTTTAGTTTTACTATATACCAAAGACTACAATAAATCATAATAATGTGAGGTTCAATAAAATTTTGTCTAACTACATATATATAGGTAGGTGCTTCTTTTCCACTCGTAAACTGTAGCCTTTACCCTATATTTGAAGCAGCATTAAATAAATAGCACAGAAAAAAAATCCTGTTGCAGAACGTTGAGTTAAGTTGCTGCAAATAGGTTCTTTATAAAAGAAAACGTCTGAAAAAAAATAGTTTTCAATTAAGTCGTCTACTACATTAGAAGCGAGTAGCCTAATTAACCTCTTTAACATAGATTAAGAATTAGTCTAAAATTCTATAGGTAATGGCAAATATAGTCAAGAATGTATTATGTTTCAGGTGGTGACATTGGCTTTGTACACGTACTTCGTGGCAGCTTTGATGGGCCGTCAGTTGGTGCCACCCGCCCCCGGTAGCACTTCCAAATACGAGCCTGATGTTTATTTCCCGTTGTTCACTGCACTACAGGTACGCTAGTGTCCCTCTATTAGCCGTTATTTTATTATATGACTAGGAGCCCGTCCCGGCTTCGCACGGGGTAGACAATTATTTATTTTAGGAAATTTGGATTGTTGTAGTGACATAACTACAATAGTTGGACATATGCTACCGCGAAGTTTTTGTACACATTATGATGTTCTTCAATATTGTTGTACATCATTTTGTTCTATCTGTAGTTTCGGCAGCGTATTCGACGAAAGACATTTTAAGACTCATTTTTCTACACCTTCGGTTACATTGTTCAAATTTTACCAAGGATCCCTAATTTTTTTCAAAATGAAAAGTACCCTATGTCAAATTGAAAGAATGTAGCATTCTATTGGTGAAAGATTTTTTTAAATCGGCCCAGTACTTTTTGAGCCTATTCATTACAAACATACAAACATACAAAAATAGGTACAAATCTTTCCTCTTTATAATATTAGTATGTACCTATAGATAAACGAGCAGTGGGTGATATTGCGCAGGACTAACTAAAAGGACAATAAAAATAAAAACAATGCTATCTGCAAAGCAGGTTTTAAACTCAGTCTGTCAGTTAACTAAAGCTACTTTTCTTTTTAAATTAATTTTTTATATTAAACTAGACATTAAAAGTTGACCCAAGATTATTTACCTAAACATACATATTATAGAGCTCAAAATTGCATTTGAATGACCTTTTGACTTTAGACTATTCGATAAAAATTTCATATACTTAATTTTTAATGCACTAAATAAAATCGATTTAATTTTAATTCCAGTTCTGCTTCTACGTTGGTTGGCTAAAAGTGGCCGAGGTCCTGATTAATCCTTTCGGTGAGGATGACGATGATATTGAATTAAACTGGTTAATAGACAGACATATAAAGGTATGTTGGCAAAAGATTTCAATCCAAGATTTGGAATCCAATTTTTCTTTTCAAGTCCAAATATTAACTTCCCTACAAACAAAAACCTCAATTAGTTCCATTAGCTGTGTATACTGCGTGTACAAATTTTTTTTCACTACTACATGATGTGAAATTCATATATATTCATGAAATATTAAAAAAAATGTTTTCGTGGTTATATTTACAGGCTGCCTACATGATAGTTGATGAGATGCATGAAGAACATCCTGAACTTCTGAAAGATCAATATTGGGAAGAAGTTGTCCCGAAGGACTTGCCTTACACTGTGGCGTCAGAACACTATCGTAGACATGAGCCACCTTGTTCAGCCGACCACTACAAAGTGAAGGCTGAAGACGCAGTCTATGCAAACGTTCAAGCTCCTAGGAAAAGTCACGATGAGACTTATGCAGATTACGTGAGTTATTTAGAATTAACCTCCATTTTACTTGGTCACAAATAAACTGATGACTGGCGACCTCATCATCCATACACTATTTAACTATATGTGTAGTATTTTACGATGACGATTCGTCTATAGCTGTACTGTGCAGTATGTCTCAATGAAAAAAAGTAATGAGACAAGTTTTGGGATTCCAAATTAGTTACATCAATTTTGTCACAAAGCTTTCTAGTTTTTATATCTATTATGATAAATCGAACGCAATTTTTGTAACAGTTTTACTAACTTGAGTTTTTTTTTGCAGGAAAGTGTCGATACTCCCCTTGTGGAGCGAAGGAAAAATTGGTTCCAAAGACAAATATCTCGAATGGGTTCAGTGAGGTCTGCATCGACGGCTTACTCTTCGGGTGGGTTGTTTGGCAGAAATAGGCATAACTCGGTTGTGTACTCAAGTCCTGAAGCTGGTCAGCCAGTGATGCCACCGCCGCCTCACCACAAGATGTCATTATATGAACGCCTTGTTGGACGCAAATCTGGACGTGGACAACACAGACCCAACTCTAGACACGGTAAAATTCTTTACAGATTTTAGTTAAACTATGGTTTTTTTTTTAATATTATAGATTATTTCTCCATGGACTCTAGGTCCGTGCCCTTGTCATACAGTTTTTTAATTATAATACATCTAGTCAATTTTTATAAAGTAAAGAGGGAACCTAGTTACACACTACAATTAACTATCTCTATATAATTATTACCAAAAGTATAGGTTACATAATAATTAGGCACTATTTATTTATTTCTATTTCAAAGGCTTTATGAAACCAGCCCACCAACAAGATGGGAGAGCCGACCTGACCCAGCAGAAAGCACCCGTTCACGAGTATGACGTGTGTGTCAGCAATTGGTCCGGTCAACCTTTTTATTGGGAACGGAACAACCCAACACACAGCGCCACCGACTGTAGGACATTTATGTGTGCATGACGCCTCAACCCTTGCCACGTGGGCCGATTCCAATAAAGCGTACAATAGTCCAAAGTCAATTGGTTATATTCTATTTCTACATGGTTATATTCTATTTCTGCACACACATTTCCTCATGTTGCATTCGTTTCATCACAAGCAACACTCCCCGCCCAAGAGAGCACCCATGACTGCCGCGTCCCTGTGTTTGATAGCCATTTTCAGGTTGTAGTCCTTAATACCTTGCTCACCCTCATCAGCCGCCTTCCTGATTAGTTTGCTTATCGCGTCTTCACTGTTGTCTGTGTAATAGATGCAACCATGCGTGTGACGCGATATTGCTACTGCCGCGTGTGGTACGCTGTCATGTATTTGATGTTTCTTCGTTGCTGTGTTGACAACAATCACATTCGCACACGAAAGTCCCTGTGCCTCGTGTATCGTGAGCACGCGTGATCCCACGGTCGACCCGTATCCCTGGTTCTTAAGGGATTCCTTCTCTGCCTGAGTGTGTACCAGGTATAAAGTGTCGGGGAGTGACTTTGGAATCATCGCCCCCGAGAACCTTTTTATCTCGAGGGATCTCACGAACGACCTGGACGAGTATATGCCACTGTAAACTGTGCTGAGGGCATATGCCACATCCATTGGATTTCTGTGGGTACACATCAATTCCTGGCTTATGGGCGTGATATATGTAGGGCGGCTGCAGAGTAGAGGGAAGAGGTTATCACGATCTATAAACGGAAGCTGATTTATGTCACCAATTAGAAGGACTTCCTTGGCTCGAGTTATTCGGGCGGCCATCACAACGGCTCCAAAGTGGTTCATGAGAGCCTCATCTACCATTAGTCGATGGCAGCTCTCTCGCTCCCTCAAGCCGTTTACTAGGAGGACGCCATTGTTCGAACCCTAGATTTGACGAGTCCTCCGATTCGGCAGGATAGTTTACCTCTGAGGTCATTTGCTGCTTCGGTTGTCGTGGTGACAATTAGATCTTTGCCCGCTTCAAATTGATCTACTATCCATGTCGTTTTTCCGCAACCAGTGACGCCATTTGTCCAGCGAAACGTCGGAGTATGCCAGTCTCCAAAAACTTCGCCGTCTGATCCAGATTCAGAAATGGATCTTGCCATCTCTAATATTCTATCGTCCAGCATAATTCTGGTGCATTTGGCAACCACTACTAGGGAATCCCTTGGAGGAGTTTTAAACTTTAACACTCCGCATCGATCGGATTCCCTCACGTCCAGAGACACAAATCCTGCAGTTGCGTTATAAGCAGCCATACTTCGAGTTATAGAGGTGCCTCTCAGTACCCTCGAGGTGTTGTTGTCGTATATGACTGCTTCTGCTGCTTCGAGTCTATCGTTCAGTATTAGCTAGTTTCCTTGCAGGTAAGTCTGCAGAATGGATTCGCATTTCCGCATGTTGACCTGTCTGGTTGCCTCCACCACTGCGGTAAACTCGAGAAAAGCATTTACGACATGGTCTCTGGTAGTGGACGCTTGTCGAAGCCTCGGCGGACAAACGTGACCCATAGCTGCTCTTGTTGGTGATGACCTGGGGGGAGGAGACTGTATTTGAGCGCCTCCTGATCCTTGAGCAGATTTGGCCACATTTTTTCTGAAGGGTGACGAAATCAGTCCGGTTACTGAGCATATGGCTGCTGTTATTGCCCACACTCTACCTCGTGATTCTAATTTTTTATTTTCCCTCTCGGTGTTTTGTTGGTGTTGTTGCAGAGCGCTTTGTTGCCTATATCTTTGTTGTAGACGCTCTGAGCCGCTTGGAGAATCCAGCCTTAGCGCGTATCGAACTGGCTTTTTGAGGAAACTCAAGTCCTCACCCCTGTTCTCGTACACGATGACTTCATGATGTTCTGAAACCCTGACGCATCCTATAAGGTCTGCCGTTCTCCCCTTCTCATAAGCTAACACGGCAGCGTCCACACTAATTATTCTGGGACTCATACCCTCGACCTCTCCCCGCCCACCAATGTCCGACAGCACACCGCAAGCTTGTTCAAAACAAGTCATTGAGTCGACGCTGGAGAACATTGCAATTGTTTTATTGCGTGTTCGCAGTAGTCGACAGCTCCGACCCAACAGTTGCATTTCTGGCAGCGCATCGTATGTTTTGCGCCGCATACTTATATTGGATGTGCTGCCATTCATTAGGGAGGCTGCTAAGCCGGGTGAAATAGAAAGCCATTTGCTGTTCTTGCTTTCGCAGAAGGCTATCCCTAGCCTTTCGCTGCTGGTGTTCATGAACAGAGCTACACTTCGAAACCGTATTCCTTTGGAGCCGCATTCTCCATGCAAGAGTATTTGCCTCTCATTGATGGTGAGCGGTTCAGTGTTACGGGCGATCTCGGATACTGCCATGGAAGTATTTGGTTGATTCTCCAAGTTGGCTATTCGATTTGTATTATTTAATGTGCTGTTTCTTTCAGCCGCCCTGTTGAAGATGGTTTCAATGTAGCTCAGAAAATGCGGTCTTATGGTTTTATCAGCCAGAATGGCACTCAGATTTGAGGAATCCAGATTTGCATCTATTACATTTTCTAAGTTGGTTCTGGCGGCTAGAAAACGAGGACACTCTAGAATAATGTGCCATACAGACTCACTGATAGTTGAATCGCATTCGCAACCTGCACTTTCTTTTAGTTTAAATCGATGCAGATAGTCAGCGATCCTTCCATGTCCAGTCAGCGCCTGAACTTGGGCAGGTGTCAACTTTGTTGATCTCACTATTCGATATGCCTCATGGACATCTGGGAGAAACGTTTTATTGACCTGCCCAGTAGTTGAGGTGGTATACCTGTCCTGCCACTTACGGATAGTTTCGTCCCTAATTTTCTTTTTGACATAGGACATGGGTATTCTACAGTAGTCTGCCGTGGTGTTATTTTTCTGTTTGGCAGCGGTTTTAGCTAATTCGTCTGCCCTCTCATTTCCAGCCGTTCCAACATGGGCCCTCAGCCAGTAGAATCGAATCTCTCTTCCCTGTTCCGTTATGGTCTCCAAACACTGCTTTATCTCCTTGGCCAAACAGTGGGTAATCCTGGGATTCTTCAAAACATCGAGGGAGGACCTAGAGTCACTAAATATGTTTAACCTAGTCGCTCTATTGTCTAGAACCATTTTAGCGTTCAAAGCGTATAGTTCAGATTGGAAAACCTAAAACTTTAAACTATGGTTAGTAGGTACTTATTTAAGATTACCTATTAAATAAGTACCTACTAACCATACTAACTACATACATACAAACTAAGCATATTTAAGAATTACATACATACGTATGTAATTCTTAAATACATACATACGTATGTAATTCTTAAATATGGTTATATAGCGATAAATTGTGTTACATTCTACCATAGTCATGGACTACCTATGTAATACTACTGAGTGTAAATAATGTATGTTGGTAAAAGCTAGAGGTGTTCGTATGAGTCTGTTGATTGGTAATATATATGTTAGGTACCTATATATGAGTTAATAATTTAATTGGACCCATGAATTAGATATGTATTTCAAATGCATACAGTAGTTATCTTTATATGTTTATATTCACTGGTCCCCCGTCCACGCATTGCACATGTTGCATTTACATGAACATTATTTTTTGTTTCAGGTGGACAAAAAAGCAATGGTTCTGCTGTTCCAATAACTTTAAGAAACCGGCCTCGCATACCAACACCGGACGTTACAAAAGAAGTTATGGATCGTGAAAATAGAATTGCAATGGGTATGCAAAATATGGGCGTTATTATGGCGCACCAGGGTTACCAAAATGAGGTGCCTGTTCTTGGTGCCCTTGTTCTGTCCCCTATTCAAGAACTCGACAGTGGGTCAGTGAACAACACATTACACGCTGGCCAGCCAGGAACGACAGCGTTGGCACAAGCGGTGTTATCGCCTTCTTTGACGACGGGTGGTATGGCGCCGATGATAGCTGCATCGCCAGTTACGCTGGGCGTGTCACAGCTTACAAGCTTGGTTAGCTCCACGCCGTCGAGTCCGCGCCCCGAGCGTGGTGCAGCCGATGGCTCCGGAGGATCTCCTCATTCGCCGCGGGCCACAGTCACTGAACTTCCTCCTTCGGACCGCGACAGTGAGCATAGTAACGCAAGCACCGGCACTCCACCTGAATTTACACGAAAACGCAGCAGCTCTAAGAGAGGCGAAGTCTATGTATAAAATAAAATATCCATCCATAACACGTGGTGCTTATGAAATTGTGATTGATGTTTTATTAGTCGAGTTTTTCGTCTGATAATGATACTAAGTACACGTACTTAGGTACTCGTTATAGTTAAAATGAGAGAGCTCATTTAGGTATATTTGTAAGTCGATTTCCATTGCAGTAATGGAAAAAAATGAGTTTTACGCACAGACAGGGATTGAATTGTATAATTTTTTATTATAGTTTTCCATTTTATTTCATTGTTTTATTCATTTACGTGCTCATCACTCATCATCACAATTCACTCATTTGTTACTAGACGATTATATTGATAAAATGAGTAGGGTAATGATTTCCCTTTCCCTGCCCATTTATTGGTTACCCCTTCCCTTGTAAATTGCGGATTTAAAACTAGTAACTGTAATGTATTTATATTTGTTGTTCTGCATATTAAAGTCACTACGAATTTATAAAAGGAAGGTATGGAAATAAGCTCGCTGTGACAATAGCTTTTTATAGGAATGAAAATTATCCAATGCCTTTTCCCATCTTGGGTGCGGTGAGAGAGAGTGTCATACTCTTACTGACTAAAAAACCACACCATTCTTACTCCAGCGTTGAGCCGAAGCCCCGGTAACCCGTTTGGTTGTCCGCAGCTCCGGGTGCAGTGACAATTTAGCTGTAGGTACAATTGCGATTAGCGTAATGATTGGGTGATGGCTACTGTGCAACTTGCTACGTGTTCGATTCACGCACGGAGTAATTCTTGGTGTGGTTCACTAATTACTGCTTCGAGCCTAGGTGCGATATGTATGTGAAATTAGGTACCTGTTAGTCAACACACCAACAAAAACGATACAAAAAGAAATGTTGTGTGGGTTAGTGAATTAAAAAAATAAATTACTTATATATCGTTGTGTCAATACTATAATGAAAGGTATATGAGCAGACTTTTTTTAAGTCAAAAGTCATCCAATATCTTCTCTCGCCTTGGGTTACGCGAGAGGGAGTGTCAGACTCTTACTTACTCTTACCACTCCGTTTCTACTCTGCTCCTCGAGCCGGAACCTCGGTAAATATGGGTAGACTTAGACACCTTTTGATGGCATTAGTACCTACCCACTGGGTAATCGCCCTTTATATTTATATCCCCCATATATATATGAGTAGGTACATGTACTAGACCATTTAGAAGTAAATTAAAAAAATTTTACATTTTTTGAATTTGATATTTTGTTTTTTGGACACTGCGTTGATATTTATGTTTGACAAAATATGTAGGTATAATTAATTTATTTTCCGTGTGAAAACAGTCATTAATAATTTCTATTAAGATACATATTTTTATATTGAGAACACGGCTAGTGCACTGGGCAACCGCCTGCCGCGCAATGTGTCGCGGGTTCGATTCCCGCACGGAGCAACTGTGTGTCATCCACAAATTTTTGTTCCGGGTCTGGGTGTCATGTGTATGTGATCATGTTTTCAAACGGTTCCGTTTGGAAACGCACCCACGGCATAGGAGAAAATCCTAGGGTACGGCAACGTTATTTAAAGTGTGGGAGAGCCATGCTTCGGCACGAATGGGCCGGCTCGACCCGAGTGATACCACGGCCTCACAGAAAACCGACGTGAAGCAACGCTTGCGTTGTGTTTTATCGGGTGAGTGAGGTTACGGGAGGTTCAACTACCCTCCCCTTCCCCAATCTCCCCAATTCCTGAATCCCCAACAATCCTCAAACTCCTAATCCCTAAAAGGCCGGTAACGCACTTGTAACGCCTCTGGTGTTCCAGGTGTCCATGGGCGACGCCGATTGCTTACCATCAGGTGATCCGTCACCCCGTTTACCGGCTTATGACATAAAAAAAAAGAAAAAAAATATACAACTAACTTATAAAATATTATTGCACCCTTCCACCCGAATTTATTTTGTAGCGTGCATGATATGTAGTGATGTCTAGGTGTCACGATTGGTAGGTATTACTTGGCGTAAAAATTGCATTTCAGTGAGGCGTTCACAGCAAATTTTTTTGCAACGCTTTTCGTGATGACAATCCATCTACACTTTAGAACTAAATCAAAGTGGGCAATGTGCCTATACACGTGCCTATACATACCTACCAGCTGCATTGATGGTTATGAATATTTTAATATTTATAATTATTGCTAAAAAAGGTAAAGTGTGTGTGTGTTTGTACGTTTGTTTGTAACTCAATAACTTCCAAACAGCTGAAGGGGGTGAAATTCAAGGTACGAGTAGATTATGGTCTGGATATATATACTTATATATCATAGGTTACCTAATTTTTATCTCTCAGGTTTAGGTACACGGGTGAAGCCGCTGGCAGAAGTTAAATTGTTCATACAGTAAACACAAACGCTTTGCAAACTCCTTGCATATTATTTAAAGAAGTTTAATATTTTTGTGTATAGGTACAGACCTAAATTCTCTTCCTGAGGAACAGTAGGTCTGTACCTACTGTTCCTCAGGAAGAACCTTTATAATTTCCGTCTAGTCTATATTTAGCAAATCCGCTGAAACTGGTTCGTAGTTCTATACACCAAATAACTCCAAGCAAGTACTTCTTAAGAAGTTCAAACACTACCTATGGATGTCAAGTCACCAAACTCAACTACCTTACATAACTACATGCCTCTTAACATCTGTGAGGGTTCCACGGATGGACACATTATATTTAGATAAGACCCACCTTTTTTTTAACCCCAAGGTGGGAAATCCTCATGGACTGTCATGGAGCCCCTTCGTCTGGGGAGGACGAAAAGGATTGTTAGACTCTTACTGACTAAAACCCACGTCTCGGAGGCGCGCGTGGACACAACGCGCGCCACCGTCTCGGGTCCTTTAAAACGGGGTGACGGGGACTTCACCAAATCCACCGTCTCCGGACACCGATTTCTGCTCTACTTCCACGCCCGATGCGCCTACTGTGGGAAGGTATAGAAATTGTAATTTCCCTTTCCCTCTCCGCAGCCTCCTTCCGCGACTTTACATCTTCGCAGAAGAACACCACTGCATCCCTCGACTCTGCACTACCGACCATTTTCTGGACAACAGTCGACAGTGACAGATCGTCACCGATCTCTAATATGCGACGCGGCTCATCCCAAGCCACGCACTCCATAAGGGTGTGCTGCGCCGTATCCTCCTCACAATGGACGCAGTGATGGCACCGAGCGTTTGGCTCCCTGCCTATGCGACACAGGAACTTTCCGAAACACCCATGCCCCGAAAGCACCTGCGTCACTCGAAACGACAGGGTGCGATACTTTCTCCCGAGCCAGTCGTCGAGTACTGGCCGGACCACCTGGATGAAGTTGAGTCCAGCGGTAGGGCGTTGAAGCGTCTCCCGCCATTCCGCCACTAAGATCTGACGAAGCTCCGACCGGTGCGATTCTATCTGTCGAAGCACCAGTCGGACACCTCGTTCCTGCTGTTCCTTACTCTACAGATACAATGACGCAAGTACTTTCGCCTCAAGGTCCCAGGGCGGAGATCCGGCCAATACACAAGCTGCCTCCTAGGAAATCGTGCGATAACCCACCTTCAGTCAGTTGCACGAAAACTAGCTTTGGAATCACTCTTGGGTCTTGGACTTCATGTAATAGTACATAAACTACATACAATTAACATAAATATAATATACATATACTAATAATATACTACATCACACGTTTTATCTCCGAAGGGGTAGGCAGAGGTGCACATTATGCCACTGTACAATGAAACACCCACTTTTCACTATTTATGTTATGAGTTCCATGTAATAGGGGGTGAGCCTATTGCCATATTCCGAGCACAATACAAGACTCCGTTCTACTACAGAGAATTCATAAAAAAAACCCAGTAATAATTTGCCCGACCCGGAAATCGAACCCGAGACCCCAGGCAGTCCTAATAATATACCTATACCTATAACTAAACAATATAAATACATATTATTATAATAAATTTAAGGAAAAATGTTAATGTCTGGAATGAAAATAATACCTATATTTTCATTTATGTGATATATAATAAGTAAATTAATTAGATTATGTTTTGCTTTTATAATTATGTTGTCATGCCCTAATCGGGTTTCATGATGAAACTACCCAATTATCACATATTGTATACATGATATAATGCTATAAATATTTTAATTTGAGTTTGAAGAAGAACTAGTTGGCGCTTCTGCGCTTGCGATAATTCGACTGCCTCGACCGGACACAGTAAAATAGTTATAACGATTCCAAAGTAGAAAGCATAAGACTTTATTCAGGTTCCGGGACAACTGTTTAGTACCAATCTAAATCATCGACTCGAAAATTAAAACAAAAAACAGAGCAAGGAATAATGGCAGATTTCCATACTTAGTTTGAACTTAAAACGTCAAAAAATCTGTGACGTTTATTTTCATAAGAGAGAACTTTCTTTTTTCTTAAATAAATCTTTGCCTCTCTCTGGGATTTTCTCCCATGTCGTGGGTACGTTTATAAACCTAATAAGTATGGGCCTCATCTGTGGTGGTCTGGTGGCTCTTGGAGGTGCGCGCAGTATGCGACTCACTGTAAACTCGGGTCAGGTCGGGCCATCGGGCGGGAACCTACTCGTGTTCGCCGGAGTATCTCCTGATTCTTCTGCGATAGCTGGGACATGAGGAGGTTCGTTCCCTCACGCGGCTTGCCTCATTTGTAGAAGGTGAAGGTGGCATCCCAGTACCCCTCGCTCTGCACCACGGCCTGAAACAGAGCGGGACGCGAGAGGTCGCCATCGCCGACCACATCCCTGAGGAAACGAAGGTGCTCAGCCCATGCACGGCACACACTGTATGCTCCGCGCGCCGTGTCCTCCAGGCTGTCCTCGCAGTTATTCCGGTTAAAAGCATCAGCATAACTCTGTAATTATATTTACTTATAATCAAATTTAGTATGTCCAGATGTTAAGTTTTTAATGAAACAGTACCTACATGGTAGAACTTCACTAAATAGCGGAGCTTTGTAGATGGTTTTAACAAGTATCGTTGTGTAAACACATACATTTCACTACCACAAAATATACATACATACTTATAATTATAATAGCGTCAAACTACCCGATATCGAGCTGTGAACATACGAGAATATTTAAATTTCGCGGGCTACCCTGGACCATCACCATAAACAAAATTAATAACCACAAAAAAATTACCACAAACTTAAAAATTCTCATAAAAAATTTTAATTTTTAAACCTTGATTTATTGCGTACCAGTATATCACTTTTGTAAAAGTTTGTATAATAGCCCGTATAGCATAAGTGCGACCACCATACGGTATGGTCCATATCAATTATCATATCACAATCAATATCTGGAACGGATCTTTGACTACGTAGTTACGTACTACGAATCGTACGACGATTTTTGACGGGCGGCCATCTTGTTCTATCACATTCATATGTTTTTCGACATAGTGTACGACGTTTGTGTTCCTTCAATAGAGGAGGATTAAATAATATCATTTCGCAAAGTGGTGAACTTAATGTAACTATTGTTTACAATATAAATAATTCAGTACATTTTATTTGCACTTTTTAAAATATATAACACGCGTAGGCTAGGAAATGCAAGCTGCAGAAGAAGGTAAGGTGTTTTAATAACTTTCTATTTAGTTGTGCAAACGGTTTTGGAATGATAATAAATGTATTAATGTTTAGTAAAACTTGTTATTATGTACTTTCAAACATGTATACACTTATTTAATTGTATTTCGTGTACAATATATACAACAATTCTAATGTTTAAATAATGACACCGAAAGACGTGTTTAATCTCAAATTACCCTAAATAGAATGTTAAAATTGTTATTTGGTTCATTTACAAACCAGAACTGATGAAATTTAATGAAGTTAACTTTATTACTATTGTTTTACTTGTCTGTTATAATTAAAACATCGGTCAATGGGTGTCCTATCTTTTGTTTTTAATGTCGTGTCTACTAAATACTCATTATTTTAAACAATCTTTAATGATTTTGAGAGATTATAAATATAATATTGTTTGCATTAACTCGTGGTGTGCCAGTATGCACAATTTGTTTTCTATTGAATCTTATACAGGTGTCCAATAAATAGTACAACCTCCTGTGAGGGGTAAAAGCTGGATTCAATACCTACCTAAAGAACCCAATATATAATTATGCTCAGTGGAATTGTATGGTTTCAAAGAAATACCACTTTTTTGCATATCATAACACAATTATTAGTTAAAATTCTTAGTTTAGTAAATTTTGTACATTCAGTTATTTGTAGGTAAATAGTAAATACTCTGTTCATTGGTAGGTCTTTTTTATATTTGAACCAACTGAAGAAAACACAACCCGACTCTCTATTCAAAATTGTTTGTTTTTGTAATGCATGAAATGTAGTATCTGTTCTTATTTATTTAACTATTTTAGTGGACACCTATATAATGACTGTCAAGTGGTTAACTCGTCGAGTACCGATTTTGTAGACACAATTATAGAACAATAGGTTGCGGTCACCGGTGACCGCTTGGTGTTTGACAGTTTAATGTTCATCTCTAATTAATTATTATTATGACCATTTAATTTCTATGTACCTAATTAAATATTTTTGTAATTCATTACAGAAGTTCAAGCTAAGTCACGTAATGATGAGGACTCCATAAATTTTAGGCCCTCACCAAACTTCAAGCATATGAAAAAATATTTAAAATCAAAATTTGAAGAAGCAAACCAAATGTCTGATCAGTCATCTCCAACTGAAATGACGGATGCTTCAGCACGTACCAACGTTCTTCAAGATGTAAACCATAATGCTAATGTGCAGCCCCCGCTGCCACCTAATCCCCCACCACCAGATTCACCACCCATGATAACCAACTTAAAACAAGAGATTGTGGATGATGGGTATCAGAACAACGATGCTAACTCTCAGGAATTTATTCAAACTGATGAATTAAGAACTAATATTAAAACGGATCAATCAGAAGCAACGGAACAACCAAATGTTATTATGTGCCGCAATTTTGTGCGAGGCACTTGTAAGAAAGGCGCCGCCTGTATATTTGCTCATAAATTAATTTTGTCACAATTGCCTGGCGTATATACGTTTTGCCGCAACTTCCAAAACTCAGTCTGCTCATTCCCAAAATGTAAATTTGTACACGCAACCGTGTTTGAAAAAGAATACTTCTTTAGATCAGGCTATTTGCCTCCACACACATTAGCACATCTTAAAGAGAACATCTCATCACAACCAGATCCATCGCCACAAGCAGAAGGTAAGAAAATTTCATGCATCTTGTTAATATAGTACCAGACAAATATGTCAAAACTCCTAATGAAGTTCTGATATTTTTTTTAACCCATATATCCCTAAGCAGTCACCGGTAAACCACTCTCCACAAACTACATTATAGACCTTATTTCCAATGTTTAGAGACTACTTTTGTTTGAACAAATTTAAGGGATGAATTTCAACGGGTTAAAGTTCTGATAATGCTATACAGATCCAAGTATTTTCTAGTGTGATAATTGTTGTGTTTGAATGTATGAACATACGTAACGTAATAAACAATGTGGTATTTTCTTTTCTAGAAACTCCTGCAAATACGCCTGCAGCTGCGTATCCTTTAGGGCTAGCACCACCACCACCACCGGCTAAGCCATGGTAAGTTCTAATCTCCATCCATAACATAACATCACGCCTTTTATCCCCGAAGAAGTAGGTAGAGGGGCACATTATGGGGCTTTATACCACTGGACAATGTAACACCCACTTTTCACTATGTTATAATTCCCATGTAATAGGGGTGAAACTATTGCCATGTATCGGGACAATTCCAGACCCCATGCCACTACTGAGAATTTTATAAAAACCCAATCGTAATTTGCCCACCCAGGAATCGAACCCGAGACCCCTTTCGCGGCAGTCACACTTGCGACCACTCGGCCAATGAGGCACTAATCTGTACCTAATCTATATATTTTAATCTAACAGTACACTATTTTTTTATTTTATAAAACTGATGAGTCTGTTTGTTTAAACACGCCAATCTCCGGATCTACTGGACCGATTCAAATAATCATTTTTCTGTTGGATAGTGCATTTGTCGACGAAGGCTTTAGAATAAATATAAATAACATACTATGACCTATTGGAGCTAAGCAACGGGCGTAGCTAATATGTAATAAGATATTTTTTTATGTTGCCATCTCTCACACATGACACAAAACCAAGATATCGTCTAATTCTGCGACCTAGCTTTCTCCTTCCTTCATTTTTTCCTGAATGACTATCTGAAAGAGTAATTGATTTTCGCATAATGAAATATTGTTATTTGAGATGCACTTACCTAGTTGGTATTACCCATCAACCATTCCAAAATCATAGATTAATTCAATATGGTAGTTGACAGGTGGTCAAATTCAATACTTTTATCGCAACTTATGACGTCATCATATTTCTGCGTCAAATAGCTTACTTATTTCCTTAAAATTAGCGAGAAAATTCAAAAGTAGGTAAATTGTCAAATCAATGGATGAGAGTATGATTATTTTTTAATTATTTATTGCATTGAAAAGTTGAAACGATTTATTTAAACTAGCCAATTTAGTCTATAATTCTTTGTAAGTAAGTAATAATAACTCTATGTAATGTTTCAGTATGGTTCCTACCCATATGAATTACGCAGTCCCTGACTCAACCTGCAATATCTACGGGACACCTGTTTTAGGCCAAAAACGCGATTGGGGCGGCGATGAACATGAAGGTATGTATGACCACTGTATTAGGCAATACTGCGAATGAGACATCTTGTTGTTTCATGTTCTATTGTTTGTGACAGTTCCTTTGCTACAAAACAATTTTTGAAAACTTTTATAAAAACAATAATTTTCTGTCACAAATAAAAATGAGTAATATGAAAGTTATCATATGTCATATTATTCTGCTCAAACTGCTGGGCTATTGTAATATAATTTACTACCGAAATACACTGGTAGCTGTGAATATCAATAATTCTTACCAATAACTATCGTGAGACACTAAATTAAGTAAAAACGCGGGTTACTCACGTGAATATACTGAGAAAAGCTCTACTAGTTTCGAACCACAGAGGGGTTCTTCCTCAAGAGAAGCATGCGCGGTCGCGGCGACGTCGCACAGCTCACTGGCTGGCGTTGGCGCTCGCCTCGGTGTTGCTACTTGTGCTGCGAACCCAACGCGCCCTCTGTCGGACACTACGAGCGTTTGCTCGACGTCGTCGCTGCGACCGCTGCTCATGAGGAAGAACCCCTCTGTCGTTCGAAACTAGTAGAGCTTTTCTCAGTATATTCTCGAGAGTAACCCGCGTTTTTACTTGATTCTTACCAATATTGTCATAAGTCCGACAATATTAGGCAGCTAAAACAACGCGACCGAAGCCGTTATTTCATACCGTAACACTGCTCTTGTGCTGATTTTATGTTTAAATCAAAATATGTGATCCAAATTATTCAAAAAGACTACAGTACAAGTGCTTTCATTTGTTCACTGTACCTCTACAATCAAGTACTATTTATTAAATACACCATTGCTCTATGCTGCATTGACATAGTACAACCACTTTTGCGAATAATAATACATACAAATATAAAATATTTCAGTTTTAAATTATCGTAGCTGTGTCTAAACTGAAATTATGTAAAGGAACACTGTTTAGGCAAAAACATTGCGATCTAAACTAAAAGCATCTGGATAAGTATCCTCTTTGCTATATGACAATAACTGTGTAATTAATATCATACATTTAATACTTTTATGTTGCAACACGTTATGATATTCTTTGCAAAATGCAAACGTAAAATTGCTTTGCATTGTGAATAATACTACAGTGAAACATGTAACAAACTAAACTGCAAAATATATTTTGATATACCTATTAACAAGCAAGTGTATATTTTAATAAAGTTGTATAGAATTAGTTAATACTTTGCGCATACGCTAAAACATTCTAATTACAAATTTTCATCAATTGCTTCTCGAATGTTACTTGATAAAAATACTAAACACCTTTTCTAAAATAGAAAAATCTAAACAAAAGTAAGATTTACGCGCTCCATGGAATCTCATGCATTGCAAACGTTTTGTTAGCTCTTATCTAAGCAATCACTTATGTTTCTTAATTCAATTTTTTATAAGAAAATTGTCAGGATCCTATTTCGAGACGACACAACGACTACCTAGCAGAGAAAAGTGAAAAAAAAAAATTCTTAGAGTTATTCTGGTTGAACTAAAAGCAATTGAGTTTATACATTAAACAATACATATTATTGAATAATGCTGATTGTCGAACAAGTTGTGACAAGGTATATTTTTATAATTGTGCTATATTGGCTATAGCACTAGCTTCTCAAGTGTATTGATGCGAGTTCCTTAATGTGACTTTTGTCTAAATTACATAAATAGTACTGACGCAGTAAATGATGATGATAAAAAACACTAATATGGATGATTTCGCAACCTACCAACAGCAAGTATCAATGTGACTTTTTCCGAGTTATATGTATTTTATAAGATTATTTGGACACCACTGACAAACGGTGAAGGAAAACATCGCGAGGAAAACTAAGCATATAATTTCTAATTATAAGTTTAAAATTTGCAACCCGCATTGAGCAAGCGTCGTAATTAATGTTCAAATCTTGCTCGTGTGAGAAGGCCTTTGGTCAGCAGTGGCCACTTATATGCTGTTGGTGTTGTTGTTGATGATGGCTGAATTCACCAATCTACTCATTGTTAGTGATACACAGTTGATTAATTTTATTTCCTTGTTCTGAAATTAAGGAGGTGTCCATTAATAATTTCAGGATACTAAGGTATCCTATATTTACTAAGGTATGCCTTAAGAGGCATTTTATGATGTCTTTCACTTTGATACGACGATGCTCAAATGGCCTTTATAGCATTTTGAGGCCTATGCCAATCAAATCCCTTTGGCCACCTTCTCATTTAACTCGTCGAGTACCGGTTTTGTAGTCACAATTATAGAACAATAGGTTGCGGTCATCGGTGACCGCTTGGTGTTTGACAGTTTAATTGTATTAAATGAGAAATTGTATTGTATCTACTTCAGTACATGGATGTAATTTTTTTCCCATAGGCATTTACTGCTAATTGTGTTAAAATATATATATTATGTGACATTGTATGTGGACTTAACCGTTTAGGTAATTCAATACGTATTTTAAATCGATTTTATCAACACTAAGACTTGCGAGCACGAGCCCTTGACAAGAGCTTTAATACCATTTTAAGGAGATTTAACTGTTGATTTTTGTGTTGATCAACCTTTTAGAAACCGGGTGGGTACCTTTGACGTCGATGATTGTGTCATGGCCACCCGTTTTTACGTGACATGATGGAATACTATTGGATACTATTGGAACAGTTTGATGATTCGATATTTCATAATATGGATGTTCTTTTTTCAACTTCGTAAGTAAAGATATTTGAGGGACCATACATTTAAGAATGGATAAAATGGATTTGATTTGGCTGGTACCCATCCACTGAAATATTTATTGTTATTAATGGACATTTCCTGAAAAATAATAACTCATTATCTAGACGTATACACATCAACAAAATCTTGTGTTTTATCGTAAAGTTAATTAAAATAATTATCAAATATTTCGGAATATACTGGCATTGTAACAATATGATTCATCTCTGGACTACCTAAAGTTCGACTGTCAGACAATGCTCAAAACATTAAGTTCATCTGCCCATTTTTTTGTACTTTTTTCATTTCATAAATATGTTAGGAAAGCAAGTGCAAAAGTGTTATAAAGAGGCCTTGGATCAACAGTGGCCTCATGTAGGCTGTTGATCTAATATAAAATTGACGAGGATATAAATAAAACAACTATTGTACGAAATTTAATGAAAGATGACAATAACAGTTCAATCAGAGATTCAAAGATAGCGCACTTAACAAAGTGCTCCACCACACTTTGTATGTACAATTACCTACCGCCTATATTCGTAACTGCCTACATAAGTCTACCAGATCGATTTTTAAGCGTTCCATGGTGGTCTTAATTTTAAGTTTCAATTGTTGCTACCTACGAGTAAACTGGCAAGGATAAATAGGAATAAATCTTAGACAGTATTTAATGTAATTTCTCGTACCACAGTTGTTACAAGTAACAGATTAGTAATCAGAAAAGTTGATATCGATCGCGATACTACATAACGTCAAAACAAAAATCTATTGTGTCTGAGAATTGTTGTTGATGTGTGTATACTGGAGGTACATTGCTGTTTTTTCTTGTAATTTTATTACACAATTAGCAAGCACAGCGATTGTAATTATTTGTTGGTTTTGTCTCCAGTCAGCAGCTCTACGGAGGTTCCCCTTCTCAGCAATGGTCACTCACCCGCAAAGAAGTGCAAAATGTGTGATAGCACAGAAATCAGGTATAATTTTGTATCTCTTAGCCGCTGCAGCTGTTCAGAACACGAGGTCAAGTATGACTGAGCACTTTAATGTATTATCATTGCTGTTACAATTATAAAGCATGCGTAGCTGTACTCAATCTGCTCTTATGCTTACCTTTGTGTTTATAAAGTAAAATTTTATTAAATGCGCGAAACTTATACATTTATTATGTGTTTATGATTATGTATATTATTAGTTTAATTCTCCCGTCGTTTTGAACAGCTCAATAAATATTTTTGTCTTCAATAGAATATGGCATGAATGTATCTACTATATTGGTGATTTGTTAAGTTTTCTACTCAAGTGCTTCTAAGTGAGTTTATATTACTTATATTTATAGCATAAGATTGCGTATAGCTTTTTACGAGTAGTAGATAAGTATTTTATATTGTCATTCTTACGAATATGTGAAAGAGACTACATAACTGTTTCAAAATTTGCGAAATGTATTGTCATATTAATAGACTGTATATCAGCAATTTGTTATATTTGAATATTTTGTAATTATTAGCACAAGCTATTTTATAACAAATAACATGTTCATGTCGGTTTGATAAGAAGTTATTGTTCTGACGCTCTCGTATTTCTCAGGGAGGAGTTGCTGAAGAGGAGGTTTGAAAGCCACAAGCAAAAGATAGAAGAACTAAACCAAAAGAATAGGGTTTTGCAGATGAAAACCGCAAGGATTTCTTCTGTTGTGGCGGCACTTTTCAAACCGGTTTGTATTCAAATTTTATAAAACTTTCTAGCCGAATGCCCCTTAAGCACTTGTCTACCGACAGAGTAGAAAACTCGAATGTATGGATATGACACATGACATTAGTGTCATCGTTTATATCTATAAAACTTCATCTGAACGTTGAGCAGCTGCACTCGTAACACAGAGTGGACTTCAAGTCCTTTGTAGTCAGGGTGCCGACTGAACACCTGCCAACCTTAATGTAAGAGGAGTTTTGGCCGCGAGGGGTAGTCTACCGACGGTTCCGAGGTCGGCTATCGGACATTGCGCGACAAACGACGCCGTCTATTCGTGTAACTTAGTCATTAAGTACCTTGTAATTGTGTAATATATTTGTTTGTAGTGTATGTATAGTATTTATAAAATTTTAATGTTAAATTTGTAATGTTTGATATGGGCCTATGATGATTGAAATAAATGGATAAATAAAAAAATACGTTTTTTGGAAAAACTTATCGTTTATATATGTTTTTTCCTTTTTCCCCAAGCAGCTGTAAACGGGCCAACTGCCTGATACAGTCAATTCGTTATAGAATACTCTGTATAATAAGTTAGAAATTAATATTGCTATTTTTGTTTCAGAAAATGCCAGGTACTCAGGGTAAAGACAATGTAAGTTGTTTTATATTATTAATAGATGTCTAGTATTTACTACGACCCTAACTCCTAGCCTAAGGGTCGATTATTCAAGCATCAGTTAATTGTTAACTGTAGAATAAAATTGACATTTGACAGTTAACTGAGCATTGAAAAATTGGCCCTTTGTATGTCCTGTCAGAAAACCCATACTTTATTTAGAATAAATATGATTATACACCTTTACGAATGCAACCAAATAAATAATTTGTATTATTTTGTTTTTCAGGGTTTGCTGGGTTCTCCAAATTTCGCAGCCTACGTGGCCAAAATGCTGCTGAACACCGACTCAGTGGTGCCCCCAGATGCCTCGTGATATAGATAGGAGTGGCTGACCGAACTGAATATAGTTACAGTAACTAGATATAGGCGTAGAATAGTCAAAAAGGAAAGTATACAAAGCTGACAAATGCTAAATTTTCTTTAACTAATCATATGTTTTGTTACAAATGTAGAAAAACATGTTTTTATTGCTACATTGCAATTGATAACTGATATACGGCATAATTACGATAGATTATGACCTGCAGCTGTAGCCAAATACCATTTAGCGCTTGTCTACATGTAGATTATAAAACTAAATTATATGGGATTGACGTAAATTTTGACATTTGTCAGTGTCATTCCCATACATTTAGTTTTCTACTCTCTCTGTAGACAAGCGCTAAAGTGGCGTTTGGCTAAAGGCACTGATAAAATAATATAGCCAATAGAGCCAATAGAGAATATTTTTATAACTGAAGGTTACAGGGGTTTTGTTAACGATATTTGTGACTCAACACCATTTTTTTTTTTTTTTAAGGGGGGAACATCATCGAATGACTGCCCCCGCCTGGGTGAGGCGGGAGGGAGTGTCAGACTCTTACTGACTAAAAACCACCCCGTTCCTTCTCCTGCACGTCGAGCCGGAGCCCCGGTTACCCGTTAGGTTCTCCGCGACTCCGAATCGGCATCGGCCGTATTGGGCCCCATCTGTGGTGGTCTGATGGCTCTTTGAGGCGCGCGCGGAACGCGACGCGCCGTACGCTCGGGTCTGTTTCTGGTCGGACGGGGAGCCACCCATGCTCGCCGTCCGCAGGCCCGCGCTTACGGTGGCCGGAGATCGTCCCGCGATCCCCGACGCCCGGTGTGTCCTTCGCGATGGCTGGGTTGCGAGGAGGCAGCGCTTCGCTGCCTCACGCGTCCCGCCTCCTCCTTAGCTAGCATGACTGCTTCGTAAAAGGAGGAGACGGCATCCCAATCCCTCTCGCTCCGCATCATGGCCTGCACTAGGCCCGGACGCGAGAGGTCGCCATCGCCGATCACTTCCCTGAGGGCACAGCGGTGCTCAGCCCACGCAGGGCATTCTCCCACTGTGTGTTCCACCGTGTCCTCAGGGCGGTCCTCGCAGTGATGACACCCGGGCGTTTCCTCCCGCCCCATCAGACACAGGTACCTCCCGAAACTTCCATGTCCGGTGAGGACCTGCGTCAGGCGGTAGGTGAGGACGCCGTAGCGTCTCTCAAGCCACTCCTCAAAGAGGGGACTTACCGCTGCGATGGCAGCGAGCCCAGACTCAACACCATACCTTGCCGTTTTTGTTGTTATTTTCTACAGTTAATTTTTGCCTACTCTGGCCATTATAAATCCTCATATAAGCCTAAACACTAAAAATATAACTCGTAAACTCGTATAAACACTAAAAATTACAATAAAATACCAAATGACCGGTATAGAGTAAATTTTAAAAAAAACTTTATTTAAATTTGCGTCTATTTATTTTGCATTTGTTTGATAAGATGAGTACTATTAATTTTTAATTTTGAATCAGTACATCTATGTTCCATATTCTTTTGTTAATTAAAAGGGAAAATAAGGATAGAGCCAAATTTTAATGGGGACCTTCAGTGCTGAAGACCCCTTCGATTTGTTTTTCCCTACTTTATAAGATTCATTTTAGAAGTTTAATAACTTGAAATCGCTAAAAGTTTTGCATAGTCAAGTTAGATTGTCATAAATGTTTGTGTCCAATGAACACATAGAACACCATTTAGATAACATACCTATTAGAATAAACAAAATTGCCAAGCGACACATGACCATTTATTGTTTTTCTAAAATCTGAAAAACATTATTTACATCATTTACAACATAAAAATAATCTCTAAAAACAGTTCCTTTGAACAATATGGTGTGAAATTCTATCAATGAAAAATCTCTGATTTGTTGGTATACAAATGAATTACTACTATATGTAGTAGTATTCACGTTACTAATACATGATTAAGAACACAGTTATTATTCAAAAATGTCGAAGATCCTGCAGCCAGCCTAGTTAACTAGCTATATTGAAATGAAAAAAAGCTACAATTATTATATGTATAATGATCAACTTAGCTTTAGCCAATGATGCTAAACTGCCAATTCCTACTGGTTATCAGTGGCAATACCATAAAGCAATAACTTAGCCATATTAGATTTTAAGATAGCTTAATTGAAAACAACGGTTTGCTCACATAAAATAAGTATTTAACTCCATTTATTTTATTTTATACCACGGCTGGTAGAAAATCGGCGTGAAACAATACTCCCTCCCCCTCTCGATCTACCCAATCCCTGAATATCCAACAATTCTCGAATTCCTAATCCCCAAAAGGCCGGTAACGCACTTGTAACGCCTCTAGTGTTTTGTGGTGTCTATGGGCGGCGCCGATTGTTTACCATCAGGTGATCCGACTGGCCGTTTACCGGTTTATTCCATAAAAAAAATCAATACTTGCGTTGTACTTCGCTGCGTGCTATTTCTGGCCATTTCTGGCCGGCAACACACTTGTAACTTCTCTGGTGTTGCGGGTGTCCATAGGGCATTGATTGGCCTATCTCATAAGTCATTTTACGTGAGTAAAATGTTGTTTTCAATTAATTTTGTATGTCTCACGATAGTTATTATATAGTAAAATATATCAAAGAAATTCTATTTTGTAATAATTATATTTATCGTTTTTTAGCATTTTGTAACAAAACATATGTCCGATGATAAATAAAGCTAAAAGGTCATAGATACAATATATTGTCTACTTTTATACATAAATAATAATCATATTAAACATTTACCAACTTGCAGAACATGTCATAGTATAAATTAAATAATCTGCTACTTGCTGGCTACATTAAGGACAATAGAAAGGATGAAGTCTTTGCAATCACAAGTGACAACTGTGGCATGTGGCTAATTCCTGTCCTATATTTTGAAAGTCTTGACCTAAAGATTCGATTAGTTCGATTATCCTGAGACGCTTTGATTTCGATCTCAAGTCTTATTTCCTGGAAGGAAAGGTATTCGCGAGGGATTTGCTAATACAGCCGCGAATTACGAATTACACAAAAACCGTCCAGAGACGCCACGTGACCTTAGACTGTTTGATAATATGTATTGATAATTTTCCACAAGTGGTTTTATATGTGAGATATTCAACATTTTTGGTTTTGGTGAGAAACTCCCGATCTAACTACAAAAACATCAATAAATGAAAAACGACTGGTTTCATTTAAGTGATTTTAGTTTTATTTTGTTGCCAGTACATCAATAAGCACTTATTACTACGTTCAGAGATATTATTCGTTTTAAAATAGCTAGTAAATTAGTATTAAATTTGGTTTGAGTCACTAATTAATTGGTCAATAGAAAACTGGATCCATTTTAAAAAATTGATGTGTATTAGCTACCTACCCAAAAACATTTATGTATAAAATTCTCTAAAATAAATTAATAATTGGATGATAAGTACCGTGTAATCGTATAAAGCAAAACAATTATTATTTACTAAATTTGTTCAATCTGACCTTCCTTAAGATATACGAATACATGCCCACAGACGGTTCCTTATCACTATGACGCAGGTCGAGTTACAAGTCACCCTGTACAGATGTATAGATATTAATTTTGCGGAGAACTGCATAAAAACATTAATTTGTTTCTTGCTGATGAACGGACTCTTGCAGAGAAAGAATTCAATGTTATGTTCGATGAATAATTCGAATGATCGAATCAGTGTACCCACATGTACCATATAAGTTAATATGTATTCTGTTCTATGACTACTCTATCTCTAGCTTAAGATTTAATATTTGTCAACTTCGAGGTATAATTAAAAGTATGTGAGGCGCAAGTATGTATTAGATCAACCATATTAAAATTACGGTTATTTCATTGATAAACTTAACAAATGTTTTGAGGGAAAATGAAATGCTATAAAATTGGACTGACCTCATGATTAAAATATATTTTACTTTAGAATTTTTCAAATTACAGTAACTGATATTTTGTATGTTTTATACTACATTAACTAAATAGAACAAACTAAATTAATTAAAAATACCGGTTTACTTACGTAAATATTGAGAAAAGCTCTACTTGTTTAGAGTATCAAGGTTAATTATTATCTCACGTAACTGTTTGACTAGGAACTCGACTAGTTTTAAAGCTGTTCTAGAGGGTTATATTCCTTAAGCCTGGTTGTGGTGTTGTGACAAGTTTCGCCGATGTAACTCAAGCCACACCCACGGCCGCAGATAGACATAAGTACGTATGAATCCAGCCGTGGGCGTGCAAACTCAGACTGTTGCTGCGTCGTGTGCCACTGCTGCTCATGAATATAAGCCTCTAGAATGGCTTGAAACTAGTCGAGTTCCTCGTCGAACAGTTTGCAGAGTAAGCCAATAAAATATAATTATTTTAGCAAATCTCACGAAACTTCCAATACAAAGTTAAATTAAAGTATCAAGGTATTTTTTATTAATTTGGTATGTGTCACGATAGTTATTACACAAATATAGAACAAACTGTTCGGATTAACAAAAATACAATTAACAGACATACAGCTTGGCTATTTATTCTTGAAAATAAATAAGGGCGCCACAGTCGATCATGTAACAACTCCTATAACGCGACTAAAGTAATATTGAGACTAGCGCATTACTGGTGAATTTAACTCAAAAGTATCAAAAGGTGTGGTCGCACTGCAATTACCAAACAGAACCATTGAAAACTAACCTTTAAATTTGTAATTTAGACAATCCTTATTATAGACTTAATCATTTTACTTCCTTAATTATTTCACTTCTTTTAGTAGACAAAATAAAACAGTAATCCGAGTCGTACCATTCACTCTGTCACAGCTGTTCGTTCGAGCAAAAACATAATCTAAATTTTGTCTACCTTCTTGCTCTAATAAACATCACTTATACCTCTATACTAAATATAATCGAGTCGTGTCAAAGTCGAGTTCCACTCCGAATTATTCTTTTGCATGTTTAATAAACTTCTAAGTTTTATTTACTTAAATTCCAATTTTATATATTGTTAACGATAAAAACGATTTGATAAAGTCGATTGCTTTCAATGTACCTAAATTTTGTGTTGCCACACCTTTGAATAATATTAGTTCTTCCTCAAACATTCTTTTTCATGAATAAATATTCAGACTGTAATCGCCTAGTTTACATTCAAGCTTAGGCTTCATAGCCTTATCTAAAATGAATTGTACACTTATATGTTGTATGATTCTATCAATCATTCGTTTATAATAGTTTTGAGAACCCTTTGACCACCACGGCTGAATATAACCGACTAACGAAAAAATATTATTTAAAAAGTAACACTAATCATTTGAAAAGTCACAATATATGCTATATGGGGATATACCCAACCGTGGCAGTCAACGGGCAGGTAAGAAACAAGATAAAATATAACTGCATATAAGTTGCCGATCTTGTAGGTACTATGACAAACAATACAAAAACTTTTGACTTCGTATTTATTATCATTGTCATAATTATGTACTAAAAATGTTTAATGGAATAATGTAACCTGGCAATTTCAATTTGGTTCGCTATAATATCGCGATTGGCTGAAGCAATTTTCGGCGGCTTTCAGAAAAGTATTTGACACGCTTAAAAGCAAGCATCTAAATCGGTTCAGCTGATCGCGAGATAATCGCATTCCAATAAGCATACCCAGGTAAAATACATACAAACAGGTCTAAACGAGATCCCCTTCGGTAGTCAGTTAAAAAGAAAACAGCATGAAAAAGCAAAGCGATAACCGTGACAATTCAATTGAAAGTGACAGTTCCAATTGAGACTGAAATTGCGCTTAGAAGAAAGAAGTAGAATTATAAAACATGTTATTAAATAAGAAATGAGTAAAGAAAACAAAATGGGCTACGTTCAGTTCATGCTTAATTAAACTAAATTATTAGTTTTTTTTATTCTATCTAATTTTAAAATTCAGCCAGCGTGTACGATTGTTTTTATATTATAAATTTCGTGGGACATGCTAAATTAATTATTATGTGTACTGGCTTACTCACGTGACTGTTTGACGAGGACTCTGTAAGCAGTGCAAAGCCACGCTGGGGACTCACATTCATAAGCAGTACCTACCTATTTTGTAACACGACGCGGTGATCGTCGCGCAGTTGACTGATTACTAACGCGCCCTCTGCCGTCGATTTCCTTGTCAAAATGCGTGTGTGAGTCGGTAAACATAATAAATTAATGTACAATTGTGTTTGTGATTGTATGTTTACGTATTAGTAATAAGTTCTTATCCTAAACTGTATATGTAGCAATCTGTGAGTGCGTGTGTCTGTTTATTTGTATTTTTGAATACATATTACTACAATTAATTTGTAAAATGTTGTTTGTTTAATTATAATAAACATAAGTAGTTGATTAAATTATGTATTTTCTTTAATACTAATAGTTATTATTTTTTAGTTATTTTTTAAAATAAACCTATGTTGGTATATGTATTGCAATATCTTTATTTACATTAATCTACGCATTCTATTACACGCGAAGTATGTGACAATTAATAATTAACTGTGCTATACTTAGTCAGGCTAAGTCGCAATAAATCATAAGTCTGTTGTTCTAACAACCATAACTGAATCTGTTGTTCTAAAAATATCTATATTGTAAGAGAATACATCGATTAATAGTATTTTATAAAAATATACTGACAGGTTTAGGTCTGGATCAGCCATATCAAATTCGCACAAACAGAAAGTTATTTCGTAATTATTAGAACTCTCTGTGGCTTAAGTTTTTCACTTTAGGAGATATTCCAATTTTTATATATACCTGAATTAAAAAATATTCAAGCATTCATCTCCGAACATTTCGTTTGTTAATTCAAAATGTTTTTTTATATCAGATCGAACTTGATTAAAAATGTATTTGTTTTGGTTTAAAATTATTTTTAAAACCATACAATATATTTCCTTAGACGAATAGAACTTCCCAAGGATCGTTCATTCGAATCATCGATATTTGTCAGAACCAGTAAATAACAGAAACATTACTAAATATGCATATAGTAAATTGTCTGCTCTGTATGTGAATTTGTTATGGAGTGTCTAGATTCAGTCAGGTTGCATGTTACCGATAATATGTATAGCAATTATTTTATTATATTGTACAGTTATATTATAATAGTGTTGCAAAGTATGGGATTCCAGGCACTTTTGGGTAATGTATGAAATACTATACTTAGTTATTTACAGGTGTCAGCATGGTTATCCGTGGTTTTTGTGCGTATTACATGGGACTCCATAATTATTGTTGAATAGCGGGTGTTTTACTTTTAATACGTGTATGCCTGCGGTGGGTATAAGTTTATTTATAATAATATCTGTTATTCCCGTGAGCGGCGCACATACGACTTGTCAGAATGGAAATTCGGAAAGAGAACATTTTAATAACATAACCAATTTTCGAACCTCCGTAAAACTTTTCAAATATACTAGCTTATGATAGCTTATGACTGAGCTATAGGCAAAACACGAAACGAATACCTAATATGTATTTCATACATTGTGTTTGGCTGTTCTATTATAATATATTGCCGGTAACATATTGCATAATTATATTAACTGGTCTGGTTGTGGGTCTACACTAAAATGGTATTCGACGCGAACCTCCAATAGATTAAAGGAACTCGTGCTTCCTCCTTGTCTGCAATAATTGTAATGAAAGGTTTGTGACACACATACACTATAGTTATTATGTAATTTGTCCTCATCGTTGTTCGTTAATTTTCTAGAAGTATACAAAAAAATATTGGCGCTCTGCATATAGCGCGATGGGTTTCCAACAACTGGGCATGTCATGATAAGCAAGGTGAATAGCACACTAAATTGTACCTTGCTGCCAATAACCTATTTGTTTTATAAGCACAAACAAATTGTACAAATTCGTAGCTTTTCTGTAAACACTTTCTATGTTCATTTTCTATAGACTAGATGATCTCGAGGGCACTAGCCCTAAATAACTAAATACTAATTTACTTATTTCTAACGGTGTTGTACATAGATGAAATATACTGTAATAAATTAGCATGTGACCTCGTAATGGAACTAAAATATTCTTTGATAATACATTTACTATGTGTACCCTTATTAATCAAAACCTAGCATATACTTAGCAGCAGCAACCAAGAGATAAGAAAACAATAGACGGAAGTCAGTTTAAAAATTAACGTGGAACAAAGCTATTACGATGCATCCACATCTGGCAAATGCGCTGGCTCAATGGCAATATGGACTGCATCAGCTCTGGGTGCTCCGTAATGTTTAAGTAGTACAGAGTCAAAAATTAACTGATCCGTGGTAACGCCATTGATTGGTCAGAGCCGTAAAGCAAGATATAAATTAGTGGTTGCGCAATCTTATGACCATGATGCCATAAAGAAATAAGAACAGAAATGAAGAGAAACTTTATGCAAAACTATGGCAATATACCTAATGTGGCAACAAAGAATTATTTAATTAGTAAATATATAAATTGTTATTATATACAATATGTTGTCTGTTTTTCTAAAGAACGATTTTTACAACTTTATAATGGGGATGATTATCACTAGTCAAATTATTTTTTTATATCTATGAATTTAGTATGAAATGTGCTACACCAAATAGTATATATTTAGTCTTTGCTAGAAAAACACTGATACTAGGCTTTTAATTAAATCGATTAATGAGAGTATACGTAATAAATCTATTATAGTATGGAATTTTTAAATACCTATCTCATACCATATTTTAAAAGATTTATTGCAGTCAAAAAGCATAGTTGAAAGGTATTGAGTTTGAAACAACATGAGATACCTATTAATTTCATAAGATACAAGTATTTCATTTTCGTTACCTTAATATCTTTCAGCTTGCGAATCAAAATCGTTACAGCTTTTCAGCATACAAATATCCTATTTCATTAAAATAGTATTATCGCACGACTAGTCGCGCAACCATTAGATTCGTCAATTGTGATATCAGAACATATTATAGGGGTTAATTTGATCGTAGACAGCCCATTGTCCCTTAGTTGTGCAATCATGTTGGCATCAGGTGATTGAAGTGAAATACCAAAGAGTATAATTTATAAGGGAATGAAATACTCTTACTTTCAATGTGTAATATGTTTTTTTAATGCACAATCTGGTATTGCGATCGTAGAGTTCTAATGAAATAAGGTACTTATACAATCGGTTCGTATCTATACTTTAGGCATGGATGTAATAATAGGTACCTATATAATGTAATCGAGACGCTTTTAAGATATTTTATTAAAGCAAAAAAATGCACATTAGATCTAGAATTCTATTATACATTTTTCTTCTACTATACATACCTACAATAAACGAAATGGTTAATGGTGTTTTATAATTACGATTGTCAAACCTACTTATTAATAAAAATCTGTAGAAAGAACAGTAAACGTTGTTTCACTTTAAATAAGGTTTGGTTTAGATATTTTAAATCAGCCTTGACTTTTATATCCCCTTTACAGATTCCCTCTGCTGTGACTCCCGTTTTCGAAATCTTCGTGATTTCTAGATGTAGTTGCTTTCTGATTAATCAGTTTAGCAGCTGCTATGAATTTAAATTTCAAAGGTTGTAAACGCTCTTAAAACGTATAAAAATTAACTTGATAACGTTGAACAACCCTCATTGATGAAAATGGCGGAACTCGGGTCGTTGACCTGCAACATCGACGCCACGAATTGCGACGCGTCCCACCCCGCTCCTCTCATTCAAAGTACCTATATAGGTACTCGTATAAATTTAGATATGTAGGTTAATACAAGGTGAAACGGAACGCTTAACGCAATGGTAAAATGAGTTTTATTTTCAAAAAGTAAGGAATTAATTGTTTCTATTTAGTAATAATAGTTTATAGTATTGTAGTCAACTGCTCAAGGTTGATATTGCACGAATAACATAAAAACTAAAATTATTAAAATACCGTATATGCGTTTTCCGAAGCGTTCCGTTTACACCCAGTCTATTGAAAGTTGGCAAAAGCACGTCTAAATAAATATCTAGGGGTCCATGATTATGACTTTCCAATAAAATGCCTATCAACAGTAAAAACAGTAAAGCAAAATTTACTAGAGGAGAAAAATGTTTGTTTATCCATTTAATTGTAACATTCAGTTTGATAATGTTGATGATAATTATTTATTTTGTACATCTCTGTCTTGTAAACCATACAAAAACAGATGTGTTGAAGATATACAGGCGGTCATACGACAGAAGTAAGCTCTACAAGTCTCATCTTCACGATGACCTTTATCATTTAGTTTCATCATTCTTAAGGTAGAAAAACATCTCACCTTTTACTCCCCAAAGAGACCACATACAAAAAGAATGTCAAATTATTGATTTCCATAATCTTCACCAAGAAAATAGTTCCAAAAGAAACGTATCGTTTCTTCTTTTATTTCTATTTTTAATTATATTCTAAACTGGCTACGAGATTTGCTACGCCGTAGTGCGTTATTGTGAGTGATAAGACTTGCCGTAGCAATAACAACATTTTACAGAAAAGATGTTTTATAGCAATAGACAATGGATTTTGTCTGTTATATGTCAATAATCAAGATTTGGTTTAGCTCTCTCCTGTCTGACAATAGTTTTTTTTTGCTTGCTGGCTGGCGGCATGGCTGCTGTAAAACGTGTCGCAGGTGCGGCTCCCCCAGCTAGCGAAAATGTAGATTTTTTTATAATATATAATAAAGATTTGTTGGTACAGCCTGAATACAGAATGAATAAACATTTCAATAAAATAAAAACATATTTATAAACAATATTTTGAAGCACCCTCTTATAATTTTCCGAGTATTTATTGCGTACATCAATTAAATTAGTAAACATAATCGTTCATGAACGATTCACTTAAGTAGGTAATTGAGACGAGAACCGCCTCCAGTTTTATTCCAAAAATATAATATCAATAGGATTAATTCAAAAAACATTGTATTTTTCTCATTTCTGTGAAGTGATCGTGTCCCTTTCACCTTTACAAGTACTTAGATGAGGCTCAGACAGAATTCCAAGTAAATGTTTATTGTGCCTCATTCATTACAGTCCCATTTAAACGACTACGCAGTTTTTTTAACAATAGCACTTAAGCCACATTGAACATTTTCCATGAAGTATAAATAGAAGCTTAAATTGGACTACTTGATTTGGTGTGGGAGCAGTTGGTGGTAGGTTATATTACTAGGTTGATACCAAAATTTTACGTAATTACGTACCTACTAGGATATAATAAATTTTTGCTAGGAGAAGCCAATGGGCTCCGGTTGTTAAGTTAGTGGGAAGTGGAAACTCCCTCGTAAAACATAAAAAATCTTTTTTCGATGTGCTTGCTACAGAGGTCATTCATTTTGCAGGCCTGTCCGGTCTATCACTCTCAGATTACCAATCTGTCGGCGTGATGTTCCTGAATATAACGCCGCCTGTGATAGTTTGTAACACACTCTTGTTGGGGAAACGCTGGTCGCTCGCTCCTGCACAATGCACATCGATGCGAGAGGATCCTGATATGTCAGACCACCTATTGCAGTGGAAACTCAAATACAAACTCGATGGGAAACAAACAAGTGAGTCATGCAGGTACTGCATATAATAAACAACTTCCAACAAACGATAGGAACTATGTTACATTCAGTTTGATACTTTCAGTAGATACCTTTATCTTTTCTGACAGAAAATAAAATCAAAGTAAATTTTATTATTAGGTTTTATATTAGACTATCGTTACCTATTTATGTAGAGGTACATGTAATTCTCTTTTTATTAGGGATTCCTGACTAATCTATAGGTAGGTACTATCGGAATTACAATTCGAGATTACATAAGCTGGACAGTCCAGTGTAACCAGTCATTCCAATGCCGCCAGTTATTACCTAATTGTCCTCGACAGCTACGACCGTGACCGGGGATTAGGAGCGCTAAAGTAAAGTAGGACGAAGGAATCTAGGCCCGATTGAAAATTACAATCTAGCACACAAATGTCGATCTTCATCTAAGAACTAGCTCATTCAAAGAAGAAAGGAATTCTATATTATACCTAGGTAGTCAGAGAATAAATATGATGTTAGCTATACCTTAAGCCAAGCAAACACTACATACAATCATTTATAACATTTGAACATAGCAGCGCTTTAGCATAAATACTATGTCTAAGATATTTAACTGCTACAAGCATGATATGTATTGTATAGCATATGCACCTACATATTTTCGTCGCAATATAATTATGTATATGAATGTAACATTGCGACGGCAATTCGATAGTCGACACCCCGTCGACACTATAATATAACTCAATTTCATTCACACAAAAGTATTCTCGGCTACGCAATACAGAATATCCAGGTTACATAGGTACCTAACCTACCTGGAATTTTCACATTTGAATATTTTCGAGTTTATTAAATTTTACATTGAATGCTTCGCAAGGCTCAGTTATAAAGTATAACTTATAAGCTGAGATTTCATACCGACTAGGAAATATTCGTCACGTATTACTGTGTATGTGTGGGAGGATTGGTTTCGAATACTGTCTGACTTGATCAACATGAATACGAAATTCTTAGCCAAACAAAAGTTACTTTGATTTAAAATGGCCAGTACTGCAGAACGGCAATTGCACAGGTACCTAATTTTCAGTTATAGAAGGCTGTTCGTGTTTCTATTGGCATATCACACAAAGCTGGCTTAGCAAAATAGGAGCTAATCTCTCCATACAAATGTTTTGTATGGAGAGTTCAGTGCTCATCAGAGATTAGTTATCCTATTGATGTTTAGATTATTAATATATATATATATTAGTAGGATGCGACATCAAAGGCTTGGCAAAGCTGCGTATAATAACTGGTATGTTACTGAGTATTAACAACTCCAGCATAATTATAGTGTAATAGTAATATGTAGCTGAAACAAAAATTTGAAGACAAAGACGTAGATATCTACGTCCTTACCAACGCCAGCTCGAAGCAGGAGTAAGAAAAGGGTGGTTTTAGTCAATAGAGTTTAACACTCCCTTTCGAGACACCCAAGGGGGAATAGGAATAAGACTTGATGACATTCTTCTCTCAAAAAATATTACTTAATTTTATTTTAAAAACATGGATTTTTTCCTTAAATTTTTATCGCATATCAATTTTTTTCGTCATGGATGCGTATCCATAATCAAAATTCGAGTAATTATAGAATATCAGTACCGTCGTGGCAGCAACGCGGAACATGAGGCACATTCACATTGTTATTTGCCGTTGGTAGGTTTTGAACCCGCACTCTCGTGTATGGGAAGTCGTCGGGCGTCATAAACCTCCGCGCCACGTAAACTGATCAAAAATAATTGCGATGCGTCATTTTAAATACTTAGTCATTATGAGGTTATTATTAATATGCGACCATTTTAATACAATTTCATTTAGGATGGTCAGTTCGGTATTTTCCCATTGATGATGCAACTGCGTAAGTGATATAGCAACTTAGCAAGTACACATATGTTTGGATTTGTAGTGGGTAATTGCACATTAGCCACTAACCGAGTTTAAGAATCTAACCCTTATCGCTAAGCTGTTAAGGTCCACTATAGCTTGGCTGCGTAGCGGGATAGCAGGAAGAATGAAGAACGAAACTCGAAGAAATGAATAGTATTATTAGATAGGAGATAGAATATTATATTACAAGCAAGCAAGCAACGTCTAAGCGCGTGTACACTAGTTTCGGTCGCCGATGCGACGCAAGTAATTGAAACATCGTATGATTTTAGCCCGCGGCCCCAAGCTCATAAGCGGCCGCGATTTTGCGCGCATTATAAGGCGGTGGTCCAAGTTGTAACTCGCTACATGTTCCCCCTGGCCAGACCGTTACTACGGTCGATAAAAATCGGGGAACTTCACTCGCCGTCCACTTCTTGTCCTTTTTTCTTCGGTTGCAGGGTCAGCAGCAGTGGTAAATGATTGCTCCGGAACTTCTCGTAATATGTAGGCCGGTTTTAGACGATCAACCGACACATTGTTTGGCTTTCCTTGTACTTCGATTGTGAAGTATTTTCCGTGCCTCTGTAGAACCTTGTAGGGTCCCGCATATGGTGGTTCCAGTGACCGACGTACGTGGTCTCGCCCGACGAAGACGTGAGTGGAAGAGTGAAGGTCGCGTGGCACGTAGAAGGGAGATGAACTATGCCAGGCAGTAGTTTTAGGCGTGAGGTTGGCCATGTGACGTCGTAGGCGGTGTGCGTAAACAGTGATGTCAGCTGTAGTGAAGTTCGTCTTCGAAGATATGAACTGGCCAGGAAGCTGTAGCGCCTCCCCGTAGACAAGTTCAGCCGGCGTAGCCTGGATGTCTTCTTTCCAAGAGTTACGCATGCCGAGAAGTACTAGTGGAAGAGCTTCAGTCCACTGCGAAGACGTGTGGCACATGATGGCAGCCTTCAGCTGTCGATGCAGTCGTTCCACCATGCCATTTGCTGCTGGATGGTAGGCTGTTGTGCGTAGGTGCTCTGTCCCCAACAAGACAGTGAGAGCTTTAAAAAGGTGGCTCTCGAATTGGCGGCCACGGTCGGTGGTCACCCGTGCTAGACAACCGAAGCGGGCCACCCAGTGTGTCACCAGAGTAAATGCGCAGGTTTCCGCCGTGATGTCTCTGATCGGGTACGCCTCAGGCCATCGAGTAAATCTGTCAATGACGGTGAGGCAGTATCTGTAATCAGATGAAGGGGTTAAAGGCCCTACAATGTCAAGATGAATGTGTGAGAAACGAGAGGATGGAGTAAGGTAAGAGGACAGGGGAGATTTGGTGTGACGTGTGACTTTACAAGTCTGGCATTGCATACATTGCCTCGTCCACTCTCTACAGTCTCTGCGAATCCCTGGCCATACATAGCGTTGTGTCACCAGTCGCACTGTAGCAGATTTCCCAGGGTGGTGCAAATTATGTAACGAGTTGAAGACATCTCTCCGCAGTTTTGGCGTTACATACGGGCGGGGTACTTGTGTCGATGTGTTGCAATAAACTGGTATGTTCCCATTGGCAGTAGATGCCACCTTCTTTAGTTTAAGTGCTGAACCATGAAGGAGAAGTTCTTGCAATTCTGGATCATTTTCCTGAAGTCGTGCAAGGTCTTCAAAGTTGATGGCAGTGGATACTTCTTCGATACGCGATAATGCATCAGCAACAACGTTCTCGCTATCTGGTAGGTATCTTATGTCGGTTGTAAATTGGCCTATATAGTCCAGGTATCGGAACTGTCTCGGAGGAAGGCTCTCTCTGTTGGATTTGAAGGCGTAGATAAGGGGCTTGTGATCCGTGAATACTGCGAAGCTTCTAGTTTCCACCATATGGCGAAAATACTTAATAGCTTCGTACACTGCCAGCAGCTCTCTGTCGTAAGGGCTGTACTTCCTTTGAGCATTGTTTAGTTTGTGATAGAACAAAGCTAATGGTTGCCAGTCATTACCATTGCGCTGCTGGAGAACAGCTCCGATAGCTATATTTGATGCATCGGTGAAAATTGCCAACTTTGCAGATGGATGTGCCAGGAGTGTTGCTTGAGACAGTGAGGATTTGCAGTCTTCTAAAGCCGTCAGCATCTCTGGCGTCATTTGAACTGGATGCGAACCTTTAATCTTAGGGCCAGCAAGGGCTGTGTTTAACGGTGCCTGTAGTTGAGCTGCCTTTGGAACAAATCGGCGATAAAAATTCAACATACCCAGGAATCGACGCAGCTCCTTCACAGTTTTAGGTTTTGGGTACTCTTGGATAGCTTGCACCTTGGACTGACTTGGTTTTATACCTTCAGCAGACACACTGTATCCTAGGAAGGTTACCTCTTGCAGCCCGATGTTGCAATTAGCTGAATTGACGACAACACCGTATTGTCTCAGGCGCTCGAACAACAATCGTAAGTGTTTCTTGTGTTCTTCTGGAGTTGTTGAAAATACCAGGATGTCGTCGACGTATCCGTAGCAAAAATCCATACCCAGCAGTACTTCGTCGATAAACCTTTGAAAGGTTTGAGCCGCGTTTCTCAGACCAAAAGTCATGAAAGGGAATTCATACAGGCCGAAAGGTGTAGTTATCGCGGTTTTCGGTATATCCTCAGGGTTGATAGCTATCTGGTTGTATGTCTTTACCAGGTCTATAGTTGAAAAAATAGTGCAGCCTGCTAGCTGGTGAGAAAAATCTTGAATGTGGCGGATAGGGTACCTGTCAGGTATTGTTCTCGCGTTAAGTGCTCTATAGTCTCCACATGGTCTCCATCCGTCATCTTTTTTTCTCACCAGGTGTAGTGGCGCTGACCAAGGACTCTCCGAGCGCCGTGCCACTCCACTTGCAAGCATCTGCTCGAACTCCTTCTTGGCAGCCTGCAATCGAGAAGGGTCTAGACGTCTTGGCTTGCACGCCACTGGTGGGCCTGGTGTTGTCCTGATGAAGGGCAAGGTATTATGTTTTCCAGGTTCCTGTTTTCCTGGAGGTCGTGTTATCTCCGGATATTCACGTTAGATTTGGTGGTAGTCAGAGTCGCCAACCACTGCCTTCAGCGAAACAATATCTACAGAATTGCAGTATGTTGCAGGTACAGATAATGGTGTGAGATTGTCGATCAGTCTTTGATTCCTACAATCTACCAGCAGATTGTAGAAACTTAGAAAGTCTACCCCAATTATCGCTTTAGAAACGTCCGCTATGGTGAAGATCCAACTGTAATTCCTTCTAAGTCCTAAATTTAACTGAAGTTGTAATGGGCCGTAAGTGTGTATTACTGTGTTGTTTGCAGCTACAAGATCGTATTTTGATTGTTTATAGTGCTTCTTGAGAGCGGACCGGGGAAACACGCACAAGTCTGAGCCGGTGTCTACTAAGAATTGCATTTTTGAGGCCCGGTCTATACACTCTGTTCCCTACTGATTGAACGAGGTCTATCTCTATGATTAATATAAATGTACCTATATTAGAATAATTAATTATTAGTACATTTTGATATGAATGGTAAAATTGTTATATTATACATAAGCATAAAGTAACTACAAGTAATATGCACTATACAAAATAAAGACCATAAGCTGGAAGTGCCTGTAAGTTACCTTAAAAGGTTTAGTGTAGGTACCTGTTTTTTTAATGACGGGTGGGAACCTTCAAAAGGCCTCTAGCTTTTTGGGGAGAACGACTAGGGAGTATGGGTTTTTACTTCACTAAGCTCGCCCCGGTGGCCACCCTCAACACCTGTACGAAACACCGGGTCCTCTAAAAGACCTGCTCAGGAGACTCTGCGGTGCAACGCCTGTTAAGGCATATTCCTAGAGAGATGTGTGTGTCCTTTGCGCCTCGCTCTGCATGACGGCACGCGACCACTGTACCACCGTCTTTCCGAAGGCCACTGGATGGGCACCTGGACTCTATGCATCCGTGGCCGCAAAGGTCCGCCTGCAGTTGACGCAGGCAAGACTTCGGTGTGTTAGGCGTCAAGGCGGTTGCTTTCTCTACATAACTAGCTATGTGTTGAGATTCCATCTAGAATTCTACAGTCATGTCATGTACAATGATATACTCATTACTCATAATATATACCTCTAGGTATTAACCTAGAGGTTTAACCTACATTAGTAGGTAGATTTGTTCAAGGCTAAAAGTACGAAGGCATACATACATTATATACATACATACTTACATACATATGTACAAACTATATACATATAGGTAGACACTTGCACAGGTATCTGTAAACTATGTTTACCGTCTACATGTGACTTCACCTGCAGTAAAATTGTCGTTGCAAAATTTGTGCGATACGCTGAACCCTTAGTTCACAATTTTGTCATACGATATTCTTGTCGTAATTAGAGTTCGGTAAGCAGTTTGGTTGTACTTATCAGACAGTTTTCCTATACCCTTTGATGAGTAGCAAGCATGTTGTGTTACTACCTATGATGTTGCATTAATTCAACGAGTATTAACGAACAAGTTTCCTACAGGTACGTTTAAGCTTTTGATGTCAAAAAATAAAGTTCATTTATTTGCAAGCGAGAATATTCCTACAAAATAGAATAGGCTGTAGTTATTTTCAACCAGAATCGTTACAGTTTCGTTAGTCATAAATGTGACTTCAAATCTCAAAGTCTCGGGTTAGATCATCGGGCTGACTGGACTAGAATATATTCTTTTGTCATTATTGAGTTTTTTGATATCAAAGCTGAATTCATCCTCTGTTATTTTAAATGAAATTTTAATGTGATTATTATGCATTTTTACTTGAATTAGGTCTAATATTAAAACTAATTAATTTTCACAGATACAAACGTCAAGAGGACTTTAACGCATTCCCACTTTAGTCGTGAGAATTACCAGAATAATATAGGACTGTTTGAGCATGCGGATCCGATCGAGAGAAATGAGTATTATGTTGGTACGTTACTACAGGCTTATGTTATATTGATATTCAAATATTATTAGCTGTTTGGTTACAGCAGAGACGAATACATTAAACTAAATATAGCGGGTTACTCACGTGAATATACTGAGAAAAGCGCTACTAGTTTCAAGCCACAGAGGCTCTTCCTCATAAGTAGCGTACGGGTTTCCGGTAGATCGACCCTAGCTTAGGCTGCGCCTGCACGCTGCTCTTGAGGAACAGCCCTTCTGTGGCTCGAACCTAGTAGAGCTTTTATCAGTATATTCATGCGAGTAACCCGCGATTTTTGGTTAATATAGTATGTCTCACGATAGTTATTATAAAAATCTAGGAATTCATTTGTCACCATCCTATAGGTCATCGTACACCTAACAGGTACGGCTCCGGTGCGGCTCCAACCCAGCAATTAACTTGTCATTTAAATATGAACTTTAAATCGTATGTCGTATGGCAGTGGTTGGATGAGAAGAGCTGAAGACAGAGCTCAGTGGGAGGTCTATGTCCAGCAGTGGATGAACAAGAGCTGATGATGACGAGGATGACATATTTCATAACGTTGATATAAAAAAGACATAGCAGCAGCGATCTCTTCTAAACCTGATCCTTTATGGGGTCTCCAACCCGGTCACCATGTGTGGAGATTATGTCATTTGTAGAGATGATAATATAATAGATAATAATGTTCAAATCAGACAAAACAAAGTAAAGGTGTTGGGAATTTTCATGTTTCAATAGTTCACATCATGGTCTCGGTGTGACTACTCGGCTCCTGGTTGCATTTGATATTGGTTTACTGTACAATCATTGATAAAGAATAAAACGCATATATATACTTAATTTGAAATAAATAGGTCTAACTTCCTACTTCAATACTTAGGTAGGTCAGATAGTGCAAAAATCCACTATATTAGTAGGTAGGTTAGGTTACCTACATCCATCGATAAACCGAAATATGTTTTTGCAACTCGTAAAAATACCAAATAATGTTATTACATATACTACATACATTATGTTCTCAAATTCTAAATA
Source organism: Spodoptera picta (assembly GCA_038387885.1). NCBI lineage: Eukaryota > Metazoa > Arthropoda > Insecta > Lepidoptera > Noctuidae > Spodoptera > Spodoptera picta. The sequence goes on from JAZHFQ010000105.1 coordinate 3,427,391, forward strand.
TAGTTAATATAATCCGTCATGTAGTACCTAGAACGTTAAATTCTGTACCTACAATTTCCTGGCACAGATACAGCGAGGTACGTTTATTAACTCTACACTGTTCACTAGACAAACGGTTGTAGCGCAACGTTTCCAGTCTCACATACCTAATAGGATTTTCATCCGGGTTCAATTCCCGAAAACTCTATCGCTCTCCATATTCCGGTATCTACCTATATACGTTCTTCGTAGAATTTCTATTACTAAGTATACACAGTCGTATATAATAATATGTAAGCACAAACAAATGAAGAGAAGGTACCGCTATATTAATAACTAGCAGCCCGTCCCGGCTTCGCACGGGGTAGAAAATTATTTATTCTTATAAATTTGGATTGTTGTAGTGACATAACTACAATAGTTGGACATATTCTACCGCGGAGTTTTTTGTAGACATTATGATGTTCTTCAATATTGTTGTACATTATTTGGTTCTATAGCTAATAGTTTCGGCAACGCATTCGACGAAAGACATTTTAAGACTCATTTTTCTACACCTTCGGTTAAATTGTTCAAATGTTACCAAGGATCCCTAATTTTTTTAAAATGAAATGTAGCCTGTGTCAAATTGGAAGAATGTAGCTTTCTATTGGTGAAAGAATTTTTTAAATCGGCCCAGTACTTTTTGAGCCTATTCATTACAAACATACAAAAATAGGTACAAATCTTTCCTCTTTATACCTCTAATATTAGTATAGATATAGAAATATAAACCTCATTTTCATCGTATAAAATCTCTTTGATAAGACTGTTTCAAAGGCTTCTGGTTTTAGTGATCCTCGTTAGTGTGATCGAGTCAATATTACTTTTTCTGAATCCTTCTACACTCATAATTACTTACGTAGAAACGCGATATCTGTGTTTCAGTTAACAGACGAAAATAACTAGAAACATGAAAAACACGAATGAAAATTAAAAAAAACTTTTAAAACCATTACAAATTGACAGTCCGTCCGTATTTCGCGTAGAAACGTTAGTTTTCTGCTGATTTTTATTTTTGTTTTTTATTTGTATTTTGTACCCATGTAACGAAGGTATTAACTGTACAGTTGAGAGTTTGATAATTACTTTTTTATTTACCAACTAAGTTGCAATATCTCTAAAAAATATCTTCTGAACACGAGCTCTTTCGTACCGACCGCTGGTCTGGCAGTCATTGGGGGAGGCCTGTGTAATTTAGCATACTGTCGTCGTGTTGCTGATATGAAGAAGACGTTAAGACAAAAAGTGGTGGAGCAATAAGGGAGACGTCTTGCTTTTATGAATTACTTTAATTGAGTGTTCTAATATCCAACTTACACTATTTACTTATAGACCGAGGTGTCCCACACACTACAGCTACCCCGTTTTTAATTTTGGAAAGACAATGATTGAATTCTTTTCTTTTTTTGGTAGTTACTCTATGCAAAATAGCACCTCGTATTTTAATATTAATTATCCGTTGACAATTGTTGCAAAATATTTATTCAAATTCTATTATCAATTTATCCCTCTTACTTATTTATTCTTCATATAATCATTTAATTGTATACCTATTCATTTCACTTTAACTAATATCTTTTATAAACACATAATATATTTTATTTTAAACTTTTCACTATTCTCGTAAGCTACACACCATCATCGTATACGTGTAAGCGCATTATAATTATTTAAACAGGACTCTCATTGTTATTTATCATTGTGTTTACTTTATTTATGTACTAGCTTTTACCCGCGGCTTCGCTCGCGTCACAAAAGGATAAAAAGTAGCCTATGTGATATATACCAATACACACAGCGCCATCTATACCAATACTTTTGTTTTCCCTCGGGAATATCAAATTTTTCCGGAATTAAAAGTACCCTATTATTTAATCCGGACTTCGAACATTACGTCTGCAAAAATTCAAAGCAATCGGTTTAGTAGTTACTGCGTGAAAGCGGAACAAACAAACAAACTCACTTTCCGATTTTTAGTATTAGTAAGGACTAGTAAGGATAAGGAAGTTAAGGATATTCACAGTAAAAACGACAAAACCACGGAACACGGAAGAATTGTTGTAAGTTATAATATTGTAGGTACTCATTGCCAATGTCTATTTTATTCTACGTGGTATCAATTCCCGACTCTCCGTTCGTGCACAATGAAACTACGAACATGAGCAACCACCACGAAGATGGAATTTCGTTTAGTTCTATTTCATTAACAATTGGTTTTGATTGTGAAAGAAACAAGGAAAAATGATTTGTTTCTAAAAAAAGGCACGCTAGACAATAACTGTCTAATATTGTATGAACCCACAAACCAAATTAGCATGTTTAATATGGCTTTCATATGAAACTGTGACACAATGCAGCGCTCTCCAGCTGGGGCTAACAGGACGCAAACAATTCAATAGTCCGTTGATTGTGAGGATTTAAAGGATTTAACATTTGATGCAATATGTACGAACTAAATATCGCAAACTACATGTATGTATGTATGTACATATTTATTTATTTGTTAAGGAAACACAAACGGTTAAATATTACAAAGTATACATGTCATTATATCTTTTTTGTTTATATATATTATATGGGACTGACGTTTGACCACTATCTCGCCTGGAAATACAGACTCTGGCAAAGAATTCCACTACTTAGCAGTACGCACAAGGAAGCTTGATGCAAAGCGCTTCGTGCGTGTGGGTGGGACATCTACCATGAATCGGTGACGCTTCGCCGATTGTCTTGTGGTACGATGATGGAAAGGACTAGGGCGAATCAAGTTGTGCAGTTCCCCCGCACACTCTCCGAAATGTATCCGGTACTGTACTTGGCAAATCTGTTACCCAGATATACGTTTTCCACAGATTACTTTTAATATTATTATTATAGAGTGACACAAACAGGTACATTTTTCAAATAGAACAATCTGATGTGAAACAAGACAACAGCTTCCATATGGATGAGTTACCTAGTAAGTATTTTGTTTCTCCTGTATCTACCTATATTCCATCGGTTTAGGCTGTTAACTAAAGGTAAAAATATTAGCAACACTTTTCCAAATTAAAATGATGTCATTTGAAAAGTGACTATAATAACTTACAGATTGGGTTTGAAACTGTATACGCGTCACATCTAGAAGTGAATGAAATAACAATTCGTGTATCACGAAAATAATTGTTCCATGCTGGAGTCGGACCTCCACGATTACCGCACGCGTCTAGCTGCTGCGTATGTGTAGAGGATTCGGTTCTTATTCAGATCAATTCTCTGTGTAATCCTAAACCAAGTACTTATGTGTTTGAACGCACTCACGACCACGATACAAGATTAAGAACATATAAGGTATAATTATTGTGAAAAATATAGAGATGAAAGTTCTTTGAAAGAGGACAACCTATTTGAATTTTATCTAATGTATGAACATTCCAGAAATTGTTCAATTATAAAAACTATGCCTGTAGCAGCCGCGTATGTATGTACTCTGTAGCACCCACACAATTTTTGGCTTACTATCCAGTTTCATGATACAACCAGTCATCTAGAACACAAAAAGAACCATTCAATTCAAATCGCACCTCCATTCCGAAGATTAGAGTGCTCAAAAAACAAATCAATGTTATAGGAGAATAAGATAAGTACATTAAGTATTGCCTATTTACAAAAAAAATATGGTGTTCACAATTAAATCACATTTACGTCACACAGTTAAAAAGATGTAACCTAATTCATTATTTTAAAACAAAAGCATTCAAGTAAATCAGTATTAAATGTATCATCTATCAATAATAATTAACTTGGCAAGGAACACCTACAAAGATTCCATTGTGGACAGCCAAGGTTAAACATATTTTTTTTGAGTATATTTTATAAGGAGCCTGTAAAATATATTAGGGAGGAATAGGGTACATATACATGCGTTATAGGGGTTGATATGAATTATTGGCGAACCTGCAGCGGGGATGCAACAGTCCACTTCCCGGATCGGATACTGAACGGTCGTGTCTCGCTCTGTCGACCAGTTGCATCGGCAATCGCGTCTGCGCGCATACATTCTCCAAGTCCTAGTGAATTTACTAATCGCGAATAAAATGGCATCAATCCTGTGGATCGTCCCTCGGCCCGTAGTGATGTTCCACGTGAGTCATTAATTCTTTTTTTAATTAACTTTCAGTACCGAAAAGCTTCTTCGTCAACGATGAAACTTTACAGAAGTACGTTCAACAGATGAGTGTAATTGACTGGGATATACATATATCAGAAAAAGGTTTGTGATTGAGAATAGAATTCCTTGATTTGAGCGGCGTCTATTTTTCAAGTTTCTTTTTTCTTGTTTTGTTGGTTTTAGAACTTTATTGACCGATTATCGTGCGTAACAGAATAAAATGATTTCTAATTATGAAATTAAAAATTTAATATTTTTAATTACGTTTTTAAGGTGACACTTCAGATTCTATTACAAATCAAGTGCGACCGGTTCTTTCGGATAAATGTGAAATATATGCAAATACAATTGTCGAAAAAATAAGAAATTACGAGTTTTGTGTCACTTTTAAGGAAACTGGATTTATGGCCGGTTCGTTATTGATTTTAATTTATACAAGTAGTCGCTTCACTAATGACTGCATCTAGAACATCATTTAAAGATTGACATGGTAAATACCTTGTAACCTATTTGCACAAAAACATTTACTAATACTCTTTTTTAAATAGTAATACTATTATGTTAGACATACATAAAAATTGATAATTAAATATATTTTAATTCAAAAATAACTACTAAATTAATTATTAAATTATGTATTGAATAAAAAATATTGTTCAGTATATTACTTGTGTACACGTACTATCATTACTATAAAAAACAAGAACTTGCTGAATTAAGTCGCTATAATTCCTGCAAATAGACCTTTGCATAATTAGCGTTTCAATAGTTTATTCAACTAAAATATTTATGCATTAAATTAACTTTAAATAGTTAAGGCCTACTGTTCATGACGACGCGTCTATACGCGGATTTGTCGTTGCCGCTTCGTATCCAGTTTTCATTGTTTTTAAACAAAATACAAGTTAAGTAATTTGTCACTTATAGGGTAGTCCATCTATTGTCTCCACGACGACAGTATGCTTTAGTAGAACAATTAAACATTCAAGTAAAATTTCGACACTTCGTAGCTGCTTCTACTACGCCGTAGCCGTAGCTTGGTTCGTAGCACACGCGTAGCAGAGCGTTTAGCAAATTTTAAAAATTCCGTAGATAGACAGTTATTTGTTCATGTGTAGTTAAGTCCAGAAGTAGTGAAATATAGTTATGATAATCATCGTCATAAGTAAAACTCTCGTCTCTCATCTCTCAGCGTCTCTCAAGCCACTCGTCTTGAGAAACGCTACGGCGTCCTAACCGCCTGACGCAGGTGTTTACCGAACACGGAAGTTTCAGTAGGTTCCTGTTTTTGATTGGGCGGGAGGAAACGCCCGGGTGCTTTCACTGCGATGACCGCCTGGAGGACTCGGTAGATCATACGATGGTGGTGTGCCCTGCGTGGGCTGAGCACTGCCATGTCCTCAGGGATGTGATCGGCGACGGCGACCTGTCGCGTCGGGCTCTGGTTCAGACCATGGTACGGAGCGAGGGGGACTGGGATGCCATCTCCTCCTTCTTCGAAACAGTCATGCTAGCTAAGGAGGAGGCGGTGCGCGTGAGGGAACGGACATCCTCTCGCCCCAGCCTTCGCGAAAGACACTCCGGGCGTCGAATATCGTGAGAAAATCTCCAGCCACCGTAAGCACGGGCCGGCGGACGGCGGGGGAAAATCATCGAATGACTGCTCCCGCCTGGGTGAGGCGGGTCCCTCCCGCCTCACCCAGTCAGTCGCATTTCGCGTGCGCTTCAAAGAGCCATCAAACTACCACAGATGGGGCCCAGTAGGGCTGACGCCCGATACGGATCCGCGAAGGACTTAACGCGTCGCCAGGGCTCCGACTTGAAGAGCAGGAGTAAGAACGGGATGGTTCTTAGTCAATAAGAGTCGGACACTCCCTCTCGTCTCGTCGCATCTTAGGCGGCTGGGAGTCATCATGATTTTCCCACGAAATTTTGTTGCAACTACAAACCCAATAAAAAGGACAATTATTGAAATCGGTTCAATAATTACCAATTTCATAGATGATATTTTTTATTTTGTATATGACTAATTTTTATTTTAATGTTCGTCTTTCGATTGTTTCAAAATATTAGACACGTATTTTTATTTTCTTATAGAAACGAATAATTTCGAAGATATATTGATTTGAAATATCGCATGACGTCACTTTTGCGTACGATTTATACTCTAAAATGACATAGCTACCTCCCACTCCGAAACTTTGAGTGTAAGTATTGTTTATTTGTATTGTTTATTTATACGAATAAATAAAAAAATATGTGTCTAATATTTTAAAATTACCTAACCGACGGACTAATTAGTTTTTCAATTTTAATACCCTGTCATCATCCCTATTCTCGAGATTCGCGTTTATAAATACATTTTAGCCGGTATTTATCTGATCCGGTCTCAGCTATCACTGTAGTTATAAATGCAGTACTTTAAGAATTTCATCTTCACAGAACTGCAAGCATGTAGCGCATATTTACTCCATTTTCAAGTTTTCAATGTGTCAGATTCAATATTTATAGTTATTTCCATATTTTAGATCACGGCGCGATGTTTGTCATGAACGCGAAGATTATTGGATTTTTCTCGTGGGGCGATACCAGAGCAAAAGGCATGCCTTTGATAATTTTAAACTTTTTGCGTTTTAGAGAATGGTTTGAAAGTATAATTTATTAGTGATGTATAACCGTCTATTATTTGTATCAATATCTTACGTTAGCACAGTAGAAACACGGAGAATTGGAATCGTTTGAATTAAGTTATCCTTAAAAAAAACAACGTACTATGATTATGTACTATTACGTACTATTTTGAACCTGAAGCGGCACACTCAACATCCATGCCATTTAATTTAAATAATGAATCCGTGCGGCGGCGACGCGGTGAGTACTGCTTGACTAGAGTGCACCACTCGTTGCCCGCCCAACGCCGCTGTGTTTTCGAGAACCAGTTCATTTGATTTTACACATAAGATCCTGCCGCTCCCGCACCGCCGCCGCCGCCGCCGCCGCCGCCCCGCTGCCCGCAAAATTCGAGGCAGAGGCCTTACTATCAATAAAGTGGAACAAAACCTCGTTGCGGAAGAAGGCATAGGAGGCAAAATCCAACTTCGCCATGACGCTATGACGCAGCTCCAAGCGGGTAGTTGGACTAAACGTATATCGGAAAATGTTAAATAAGAATCAACGTCATTCGTTGCGAGTTTAAGTTCATTAACGTTTTCGCACACCTTACAAGCACGACTCCGGCACGACTCCAACCCAGTCATCATCATCATCATCAACAGCCTATAAATGCCCACTGCTGAGCAAAGCCTCTTCTCACACGGAGAAGGTTAGAGCGTTAATCACCACGCTTGCTCAATGCGGGTTGGCGATTTCAAACTTATAATTAGAAATTATAAGTCCAGGTTTCCTCACGATGTTTTTCCTTCACCGTTTGTCAGTGGTGTCTAAATAATCTTAGAAAGTACATATAACTCGGAAAAAGTCACATTGGTACTTGCCGTTGGTAGGTTTCGAACCCGCACCCTCATGCATGAGAAGCGAGCGTCTTAAACCTCCAGGCCACCACGACACTATTAACTTATTCCCAAAGCCAGTAATTAACTTATTCCCAAAGCAAAAACCGCCGTGCCGGAGCCCTGCTTGAGCCATGGTTGTTAAATATGTGATGATATTTTTATCCATTACACTACGTAGCACACACGCATTGAGAATAGGTACTTAATAATAATAAAAAATGATAAACCTCTTTACTATGTTTTTTTACGAATTTTCCTTTTTCGAAACTATTCGTTTTTTTTATAACTGTATTTAAAAAATAAAGGAGAATAAATCACAGAATTCTGTATGCCTTTCAAAGTTGTACCGGACTTTTTCTAAAATCCATTGAAATCTAAAAACAAGTTTTAATCGGAGAAGGGCTTCTTTGTTTTCTTCTTTGTTAGATTCTCCGAACCGAATAACAAAATAACTGTAGCAATAAATATTATATCCAAAATTACAAAATGATGCCGTAGTCATCAGATCAGTAAATAACATTCAAATTGATGTGATATAATCAGCCATTACGAAATCCATGATTTAATATTCCAGTAGCTACTTATTTTCAAAACTGAAACTACAACATACAACAATATAACAGAAATGGCAGAAAACTTCAAGATTTGTCTCTCAAGAGGGACTCCCTCAAAAGCTTGCCGTATTTGAGGTTCATAATAGAAATTACATTATAACTTAATAACCAGTCTGTACATCACCTGGTTATAGTGTCGAACTCAAACTATAAAATGCGATCAAAGGAGAAGTCTTGCTTCATTAGCTATGACAGCCTTAATTGCATCATAGACAACGGAAATGAGAATATAGTCTTCTACTTACCCCTTCAGAAGCAAGCACTTTGTAATCTTCTCTATTTGGTTTAGTTATGTAAACATGAAAGCTTTTGAAAGCTTTACAATTTTCTATTCACTTTATGACACACAAACGACATCTTTAGTCGAATATTTTCTCAACTTGAAAGTTGCATTTTTCTTGCTGCCGATGCTGCTTAACAGGGAACAAGTTGTCGTTCAACGTGAAAGACAAAAAGGCAGGTCAGCGGAGGACGTCTTTCCACTGATTATGATGATGATGATTAGTGCCTATATCCATAAGATCGGATGTTAATTTCTAAAGATTTTAAGCTTTATAGTCCCTTATGATATACCAGATAATGTAATATCAAACAGATGTACCTATGTACTGTTCGTGCGTGGTAGGAGAACCGATCAGGATATATCAGGACGTTAAATATAGGAAATACCTACCTAATATGCTGTTGAATTTACTCGAGCTATACCCAGCATATGCTCGAGTTTCACAACAATCTGCCGCATTGAGTGTCTCTTGTCAGCTCAGTGATAGTTATTATGTTTAAAAATTTTGATGAAATGCCAACGTCGTTCTTTTTCAGGTGGAAATTGATGTCATTATGACTTCATAGTGTACACTTTACAAAATGTATGCTTTACGACTCTGAGTAAATTTCACTTTAGCACCGCGATCTGTGATCGCTCGATGATCGATCGATCCGTGATATTTTCTTGAGCGACTGAGGTCTCAAGTTCAACTGTGGTTCTCTTCGCTAGTAGAAGAATATCTCAGCCAATATATTTTACAATTATGTTAATAGTACTTTTTTTTATAGACTGTCATTTTCTGAGTTCATATTAGTATGGGTTTATCATTAAACTTATCTACACTTCAAAATATTATACATATATTTCATATGTAAATATTTTAGTTTTATTTTTTTTTATATATATTTTAAGTTGTATATATTAATTTTTATCTTGTATTATATATATTTAATTGTGTAATAGTTATTATTAATTCTAGAAAATTATTGATATTGGTACAAAATAAAAAAAAATAAATAAAATCTCAATAGTACTCTAACGTGAACCTATTGTATGAAAACTTTTGTGGCAAAAATAGGGATATACCCTATTTTTGTCAGGCATCGGTGGGCAAAGTACCAAAGCTCCTAAATTAAAAAATAAAAAGTAGAACCCGTATCAGCTGTATAAGACTTTCTCCTTGATATTTAACTTAAACGTTTGTTCAGCAATTCACGATTCTTCCTTACAACCTGTTGGATATAGAATCAAGAGATGCCTACATTATATTTTCGTCGGTCAGTCCGCCTTAAACTTGTTCGGAAAACCTTCAAGGGTTAAGCTCAGCTTATCTATTTTCATTTGTAACTGGCAGATCATCGCGTGGGTTTTAGTTTCTTATTATTTTATAATACCTTGTCTAGATAGTAATTGAAGATAGTAAGAATGATTTACTTCGCCTTTGAGCTATGCAATTTGTAATATTTTTTTTTATAGACTGTCATTTTCTGATTTCGTATTAGTATGGGTTTATCATTAAACTTATCTACACTTCAAAATATTATACATATATTTCATATGTAAGTAGACAAGGCAGATCACCTTGTCTCCTTTTTATACCCGAAGAGGTAGGCAGTAATGCACATATACGACACTGCACAATGTAACACCCACGTTTCACTATTTATGTTATGAGTCCCGAGTAAATTGGTATTAAATTCAAGTTAAATTACCTACTATCATATCAAACATTAGATCTTACAGTCAATAACACACTTATAAACACAGAAGAAAAGGTTTTATTCTGCTCATCGACATCTCTAAAGCAATGTTCGTACTAGGTAAAGAGAAATATTCCATGAAATGAATGAGATATCACGTACATTTGTGGTATTTCACCAAGTAAATGTATTGAACAGGGGTACAGTTTCGGTGGACGAGGGATATTGTGGGCTTGTGGTAGCTGTAGCAATGTAGCATTATTGACCAACGTTTGTGTAATGGTTCCGGTTATTCACGAACCTAGTTCCCTTGTAAATACATCGCGGAAAGATTATTATTGAGCCTATAAACATAAATGAATTAAATATGGTAACGTGAAAACTTACATCCGGAGCTGTGTACGACCTAACGGGTTATGGTGACTCTGGCTCGAAGCGTGAATATGAAGGGGGTGTTTGTTTTTAATCATTAAGAGTCTTACACTCTCTTTCGCCTGACCCAAGGCGGGAGAAAACAATGGATGAAAAAAAAAGTTGTTCTACTTATGACTTCGTTCAAAAGTAGGACTTAGCAATCACATTATAATATAACAAATATACAAACAAATAGGTACTGTAGTATTGTTATACTTTTTTTATTACTTGTTGTACTTTAGTTAATATGTGACGTACCACAGCTTACACATAGAACCCACTTAGTTTTTATATAAACTTCCGTGGTACGCAGCGACTGGGCTTTACCCAGTTATACAGTGTCTTTTGTGTCTTTAGGCTTACTTCATTCTGTCTCCTGCAGTAATTCACCGAAAGAAGTGGAAACTAACGTTTGTTTTTTCTTCTCCTCTTATATTATCTTCTAATTCATCTCGTTGCGGGAACCAAGACAGTTATTCATGTACCTGAGACGCGCCGGACTTCAGTGTTCCGGTTTTTTATGGTTGTATCTACTGTAGATCCTGGCTTACAGGAGTTGAAGTGGTTAGGAGGCTGTGGCGGGCTTGTCCCATAAAAATATGTGATGTATCACATTAAGGCTCATACGTTTGGAGCCGATTGTTCCAACGCCAGATAAATTTTACTTGAGGATTCACTTTGAACATTTAACAATGTCTTCCATACTAAAAACTGTCAATGTCAATTTTGTTCGACTGTTAAGAATAAAATTAACTGATGATTGATAAATTGGCCCTCACTGCGATACTCAGTAAACTAAACTATTCCTTAGTAACGATTTTGTTCCGAAAGCAATTGCTAAGGTCTGGGTTAAGTAGCCATTTAAATGACTCTGAGTACAGCAGTTAATGAGTTTGTAGAGTTTAGAAAATCGGTAACTTACTACAATTATCCAAAAATCATTGTCAGTAGGAGGTCTTGAGCCCTGAGATCCCATTCAAGTGAACTATGTAATGTCGGTGCCATATTAAAAAAATATCGTCCGCTATCAGTTCTTTGACGAGATCAAAATAATAATATTATTTTCCTTTCGATTAATTCAATTACGAATATGTAAAAGAAATCTGTACAATAAGTAGTTATAATTGAGAAAATTTCCAATAACTACTTACTACATCTACCTACGTCTACTTCTAAAATATATTTTTGTGTAGGTAAAAATCAATAACACGAAGCCATATATAACCTTATTAGACGTATTGTCGTTACATCGTTCTCACATATACAATAGGTAAAGGGTCAGATAATAGATAAACAAGAAAAATGTTTTTTTATAAAAGACTAACGATGGAGTTTCTTGCTCGTTCTTCTTCATTCAAAACTACGCTTTAGAACTTCACTTACTTACTTTTTACTTACTTAGTATTAATTTAAACAAATGCTTTGACTTTTACTTATACTTAAATATCTTTTGCTGAAAAGCCCATTTCTAATTTCCACACAGATTTAAGTCCGGAAACTTATTACTAAAGTTTAAAGTGATTGTATGCTTATGTAAATGATGGTATATAATGGAATAACACGCTAAAACTGTAGGATTAGTACTTTCAGTTTCAGATACTTACACTTGTAAATATGTATACATAGTCACTTGATTATGGACGTACGGAAATGTTGTTTTTTGGTTATATTTCGGGTCTAATTTTATTTAAACCAAGGACGCAATGTCCTGCAACACGTATCGCCAGCGACGTCGGGTGAAGTAGCGCGACGTTGCCCGAGTTTGGTCAACATGTCTGGCACGTCATATCACTGTGGACATAAGTTGCGGGTTCGTGTTGTCACCGTATATATCGCTGATACATGTCGAGGGTAATTTGTCCCCTAGACATGTATACTTGGCTTTATTTGAGTTATTCCATTTAAGTTTTATGATTTGTACTTAGATATATAAAGAAATATAAATACGTATTAATTTTTAATGTAAGCATTTCTTAGTTTTTCATTATTTTGAGGACGTCGCTCAAACTGGAATGCAGAGCAGATTGGGTGGATATTGTCAATATTGAGCTGTCTTATTTCAAGCAAATTGAAATAAGCAATTCGCCAACCCGCATTGAGCAAGCGTGGTGATTAACGCTCTAACCTTCTCCGTGTGAGAAGAGGCTTTGCTCAGCAGTGGGCATTTGTAGGCTGTTGATGATGATTTCAAGCAAAAGATGCATATCCAGTCACCACCACATTTTCAAATTTCGAATTCATCACGGGTAACATGCAACATGTGTATATCCAATTATAAGTCTCGATAACAACTTTGTTAACAAACGAATTGTCTGATCTGAAAAGGAAAGGAAAGTAAAATAGTCCAAATTCTTGTCTATTCTTCTAGACTCTCAAGTCCATTTTAACATTTTGACTACCACATCAAAAAGCAAAATTATCAGCGTTGGAGCTGAGAAAACATCCTTAGCTTTTTGGGATTTTATAACTTTTTGTCATTTTATATAAATAATAAAGACAAACAAAATGAAAGAACACCAATGAATATAAATAAAAATGATTATAGGAACATAACTAGCAAAACAAATAAAAAATAGTTTTTAGTTGCGTATAAAAATCTCTTGTGTAGTTGCGACTGCCGAGTGAGTTTTTGGCTTGTTATCAACACACGACTCAGGCGGTCAGAAAATTAACGCACGAAATCTGGCCTTGGTAGTATAATGACTATGACTGCATGGTTGGCGCAATGACTGGGCAAGTTAATGCTACGTGACGTGTAACAGGCTCTATTCCCACACAGAAGGATTCTTTGTGTGCTCTACTCCACATCTATATTTAGTGGGAGTAGTGCTCCAGTTTATTTTGATGAAGTTTATTTGCGAATGTAGGTGCCCATGTCTCAAGAATAAATTCTCCCTAATTAGTTAAGTATCTAATTTACATTTTTTTTCAGCACTGATGGACTTATTTACCAATTTCAGTAGTATGACGGTTTAGAAAAATAATATAAAACTAAACGTTCCATTATTGCAATTGGTTTCTTCATTGTTTGTGAATAAAATGTCTGATTTGATCGATTAATCTATTGCGATAGCGTAGTCAGATTTCAGCTTAAAAAAGATAACTTAAAGCTTAAAATGCAGGTTCGAAACCTACCAACAGCAAGCACCAATGTGAATTTTTCCGAGTTATATGTAAGTACTTTCTAAGATCTAGACATCACTGACAAACGGTGAAGGAAAATATCGTAAGGAAACCTCGGCTTATAATTTCTAATTATAAGTTTGTAATCGCCAACCCGCATTGAGCAAACTAAGTGATTAATGCTCAAACCTTCTCCGTGAGAGAAGAGTGCTCAGCAGTGGACACTTATAAGCTGTGGATGATGATGACTGCAACATTGTTACATTGAGTACCAATTATTTAAAAAAAGTACACTATACTATACCTTATATTTCAAATCTTGGAATGAAATTGACGAATTCGTATTCTTTAGTTAAAGCATTTCTGACTACGCTAAAGGTGCTTCCACACGGCAGTTATATATAATGTCATACATTGTGTAACACAATAACATGGTGTAACACAGTCTACAACATGTCAAGTTACTACAACTTTTGTAATAATTAATTAAACACAAATGTTCAATCTCTATCTTTATACACGCTGACATTTTAATGGTTGTTTTCCCGCAGCAGAACGATTTCCCTTTAGTAGTACTATCGAAAAATGCAAGTTACTTTTTGAAAAAATATTTTTTTTTCTCCTCATCTACTCAAAAAAATAATCATCAACTCGAAAGCATGAGAAACGATAGTTTCTCTTCTAAAATGTGACGTCAAATCAATGTTCATAGTAAAATAATCTCTCGTACTAAGTAATACAGCATAAACTGCAATGCATGCGCGCGCGAGCGGATCGCCTCACGACAAACAACAAAGGCAACCACCGCGCTCTCTGTCACTCGCATCGGCTCGCATCGCCTCGCATCATCGCATGGCTATCATTCGCACCAGTCGCACCGCGAACGCCGTCTGCGCAACCACGCAAGCGCAATACAATATTGTTGCCGCCAAAATGGATCGCCATTACGTTTTTTCTAATGTGGGTACCTACGTGGGCCGGTATAATAAACGGCTGCTTCATTGGTCCGCATTTTGTGACAGGACACTTAACCGGTGAAACGTACCTACAAATGCTACGTAGTGTTATCCCGGACTTACTAGATGACATTCCGTTAGCAGTGCCCATGGATGGCCTGTATTACCAGCACGATGGTTGCCCTGCGCATTATCAGCGCGCCGTGCGAGAGCACCTCGACTCGGTGTTTCCCCAGCGCTGGATCGGTCGTGGCGGGCCAGTGCCATGGCCACCACGAAGCCCGGATCTTACTCCATTAGATTTTTATTTGTGGTCTAATCTCAAACGCATTGTGTATCGGCAAGAGTACGAAACTCGCGACGCGTTAAAAAGGGCGAAAGTGGACGCTTTTGATGTGATTAGACGTGACAGAGACACATTATTAAAATTGAAAGCCAATCAGTTAAAACGTGCACGATTGTGTGTGGAACGCGGTGGCTTACACTTTGAACAATTGCTCCGTTACCGGGAAGTGTAAGTACTTGTACATTTGTAAATAAAACAATAAGTTAGGTGATTAAAATCATTGTAAATACGTTGATTCCCATTTTTTAAATACGCCTTAAATACTTTCCCAAATTCAGTAATAAACAAGGTAATATCTCTTGATTAAATTTTGTTTATGTTTGTGTTTAGTAAGTGTAGTTAAAAAGTATTTACGACGGTCCTAAGCCCGTTAAAGTATGAAGGGAAATCACTTGTTAGTTAATACTGAGTTATCAGCCTTTTGATAAGCGCGAGCGACAATGACAGCGGCCGGTGGCCGTTCGCGGCGGTACTATTGGTTCGCGGTTTCTTTCAAGTTTCGTGTATCACTATCGTAAAACTGCTATTTATTTATTTAAATTAAAAATAACTTTCTCAATCTATTGTACTACTAAAATATAATCATTTTACTGTGGGAAAACAACCATTAAAATATCACGGTGTATATATAGCCGCTGCGTAGGAGCACCTTAATAGTTATTTACTTGATTTTTACATCAAATCCATGTTATATATAAATATCTTTAAGATAAAACAATTATACCATTACCACTAATGTTGTGTAAAATCCAAAATAATGAATTACAAAACTTTCGTGTGACATACTAAATTAATTAGAGGTATTATGTTCTTCAGCTTACTCACGCTACTTAGTAGCAGCGCGACAATGACCGCGTCGCGGGTCGCGGAAGAAAACCGACATAAAACAACGCTTGCGTTGTGTTTCGTCGTGTGAGTGAGGTTACCGGAGGCCCAATTACCCTCCCCTTCCCCAATCTCCCCAATCCCTGAATCCCCAACGATCCTCAAACTCCTAATCCCCAGAGGGCCGGTAACGCACTTCCAGGTGTCCGTGGGCGACGCTGATTGCTTACCATCAGGTGATCCGTCTGCTCGTTTACCGGCTTAAGCCATTAAAAAGTTAATTATTATGTTTTCAGCTTACTCACGTAACCGTTCGACGAGGAACTCGACTAGTTTAATCTACATGTATAGTACTGTAGTTGCTTAACATATATTTGGTAATTAATTTAGTACCTACCTATGTCACACGAAAGTTATTATATAAACAAAAAGTGATTATTATAATTAGTGAACCAGTGTAAAAGGCCTAGGTACCTAATTCTCCTAAATTTTCGGTTTGTAGCTTACCTGCAACATACTTTTTTACCGACTTCAAAAAAAGGAGGAGGTACTATGTTCGGCTGATTGTTTTGTTTTATTTGTTCGCCGTTTACTCCGCCATTTGTGGACCGATTTCCAAAATTCTTGTTTTGTATAAAAGGTTATGGCGCCGACTCTAACCTATCAGTGGGTGGGGTGGGTAACCCATCAATACTAATAATAGTTACTTTTTGCTTTTAGTTTTTACTTTGATTGTTATTAGTTTTTGGTTTTTTGAAGTCAGTTTTTTAAACGCAGTTTTTATTTTTCTTTGCACGACTATTGAAGGTTGACTGGTTGAGGGATGCCGTTAGTATTAAGTCCATCTTCATGCTTCATCACATTCAGTAGGAACGTAACTACGTAATGGGGGTTTAATAAAAATTTGGTCACTATTAATTAGGTAGGTACCCCAGATAGATACAAGAATAATTACCTACGTAGAAATACTGCAGTGGTAACCTTATATCCAGTTCCACACTCCATCCTGTCAGTAAATCTTCTATAATAAATTAATTTATATTTATTTTGAAACTAAACAAGAGGCTCTATAACTCCCTCGAATATCATCTATTCCAGAATAAACGTTCATTCCAGGAACCCGAAGTATTTTAATTAATATCTTCTTAGATAAAAATTGTTTGCTGAATAATTAGCAAAATCGGTCCAGCCGTTCACGCGTTCACTTTCAAAAATTAATTAACTAAGAAATAAATACTTAGTTATAGGTACTACAAATGTAATGTTTTATTACAATTTCTATTAGGTTTCATTTCTTGATTTTTAATATAAAATCTATATATTTATATCTGTGTAGGTACCTACTCACTGTAATTTACCTAAGATGTTAGAAGATGGCATGTGGTAGACAAGTCGGTAAGTCCCCATGATGTACCGTTTGTGTTACGTTAAATTCATTAACAACTAGGTACCTACCTTATCTGATGTCTCCAGTAATCGCATGGTGATGGTAGAATGTACACGACGTGACGACGTGACAGGGTTGCTTCGACGCGTCTCCTAACAATACATGCGATCAACCTTTGGTCCAGGACATAATCGACTACCTAATTATTATCTAGACTCGAAGCTTAGGTATAATTCGGACGCTGTAATTGAATGTTCATAGATAGATTGAAGTGAAGTGGCAAACTAATGTCTTAGTAGGTATAGGTACCCCGTGAAATATACATATTTCGTTTTCGTCACGCGTCAGAACAACTTGCCCTATGGAGCACCTACTTTCGATGTTTAAAAAAGAAATTAACCCATACATCCCCAAGCGGTCACCGGTGACCGCTCTCTACTAACTACATTATAGACCTTATTTCCAATGTTTAGAGACTTCTTTTAATCGACTTCAAAAAAAGGAGGAGGTACTATGTTTGGCTGATTGTTTATTGTTTTTTTTTTCGTTTGTTCGCGCAGTACTCTGCCATTTGTGAACTAATTTCCAAAATTCTTGTTTTGTTTGAAAGGGTATACTCCCGAGATGGTCCCATTTCCATGAGATTAGGATCTGATGATGGGATCCTAGGGAAACCGAGGGGAACTTTCGAAAATTCTATGGGCGAGTAATGCGTCTATTATATTTTTCAATTAGGATTTTTAAACACTACAATTGGATAAGAGTCTGGAGTTGACCTGATGATGGAGCCGACAGACAGTGCAGGGAACTCCTTAGCGGTTTATTTATTTATTTATTTATTAGGTACACAAAACAGAAACACAGCACAATACACAACAGAGTAACAATACAAAACTGTAAATGGCAGACCATGCTTCCACAAGTATGTGCACACAACATGACATGCAACGACTAGTATTTATTTATTAACAATTATTTATAATTAATTATAATCCGGAACAAAATTAGAGATAAATTGTAATAATAAAGAGAATTAAGAATGCAATTAGACAATAGATACATTATTCAATATTGTCCTCATTATCGGACCGACCAAATAACAATTTCTTAATAATATTTTTAAATTTGTGAAGCGAGGTTTGTGGATAACAGGCATGCCCATGTCACTCGAGAGTAGCTCGTTGTACTTGCGACACATCCTTATCACAGGATTGTGAGACGATACATTGTTGTTGCACATTGGCAAAGAGAAAAACATCTCGCGTCTAACAGATCTGGTAGGGATCCTGAGGTGAATCTGCGATAATAAGCTCGTGGCAAGAATCCCATTCATAATTTTAAACAAATATACCAAGTCCTGGTAGGACCGCCTAATTCCCAAGTTCGGCAACCCAAAATGAGCAGAACGCTGTGCATACGTCTGAAGTTCCCTTTTTAAGCCATACCTATGTGACATGAAGCGCACAAAACGGCGTGGAGTCGACTCAATCAGGTCAGTATGTACCTTATATTTAGGATTCCAGACTATTGACGCATACTCGAGTCTGCTAAGCACAAGGGACCTGTATAGGGTGATAGCACTGTTTTGATGTCTAAAATCTTTAGACATGCGACATATGAAACCCATAGTTTTCCTACATTTGCTGGAGACATCCGCACAGTGTACGTTAAACGTAAGTTTGGAGTCGTAAATGACACCCAGGTCTAGTACTTCGGCTAGACGGCTAGCTCGCTGCAAGATGTGGTCATTTGCGGTGTATTCAAAAGTGATTGGATTTTTTGCACGTATGAATGTAATAACTGAACATTTATTCACGCTGAGAGCCATGCATTCAGTGCACACCATTCCAGCAAAGTGTTGATATCAGACTGTAACTGGTTACAGTCTGTAACATTGCCAACACGAGAGAAAATTTTCAAATCGTCCGCATATAACAATGAGTGGTTCAAGAGTTTAGGAATCAAGTCGTTAATGTATAATATAAAGAACAGTGGACCGAGGTGGGATCCCTGTGGGACTCCTGAGGGTATAGATACCCTGTCGGAGTTGTAGCTTCCGAGGGTCACAATTTGACTCCGATTCACTATGTACGATTCCAACCACCGCAAAAGGCTACCATGAATCCCCCAACAAGTATCCAACTTACAAAGCAACATTCTGTGATTAACTCGATCAAAGGCCTTCCTAAAGTCAGTATAGACACAGTCTACCTGTACATGATCGTTAAAAGCTTCAGAGATATAGCTCGTATATTCAAGTAGATTGCTGACAGTCGATTTTCCCTTCACAAATCCATGTTGTTCCGGACGTATAAACGGTTGAATATGATAATACAACTGGTCATACACTAGAGACTCAAACACTTTTGCGAAAGTAGATAATATGCTAATTGGTCTATAATTACTGCAGTCAGAAATGTCTCCAGCCATATGAATTGGGACTATGTGAGCTAGTTTCCACCTTGCAGGAAATACACCCGATGATAGAGAGGTATTAAATATAATGTGAAGGGGTACCACCAGGGACCTGGCACAGTCTCGAATGAAACAAGGAGGGATAGCGTCAGGGCCTGCACCCTTATTCCGATCCAAGTTTATCAACTTCCTGTAAATTTTACTCTAAGTTATCGAGACAGTGGACAGAGTTTGGTTAAAAAGAGGTAAGTCACAAGAAATACTCACCGGGCCAGTGCTCTCCTCCACGAAAACTGATGCAAAGTATCTTGAAAACATGTTACTTATTTCACCTCCGTCACTAACAGTTTCATTCCCTAGCTTCATGGTTTTCGATATTGCGCGGCTATTTCTTTTATGCTTAATGTAAGAGAAAAATAATTTTGTAGTTGTCGCTAGAGATGATTCAATACTAGCTATGTAGTTACGGTAGCAATTTTTTTAAATTTTTTTGATTGAGCACGTAATACGCAAAATTCGTCATAATCTCGAGGGTTTTTGAACTTTTTATATCTCTTGTGAACGGCGATTTTCTTTACGAGACAAAACTTTAAGTGATGAGTATACCATATTGGATACTTAACACATCCAATACGTTTGGTAGGTACATTCGTCGCAATAACTCTGTCCAAAACGTCGTAGAAGCGATCAGTTATTATATTAATATCGTGATCATTCAATAGTTCGAACCAATCCACGTCACTCAACTGAGCAATGCAGCCATCAGTTTTACATTTACGGAAATTAGGGATCCTCTTTACTATCTGTGGCATGACTTTAGTTCTATTAGTTAAGATTTCTATTTCAATAGCAGGGTGATGGCGGTCAGGTGTAGACAACGGCAAACAGTCAGTAACGACAATACTCTCCACATCAGACATGGTTTATATTAACTACCTTGTGTTTGGGCTTGATTAAATAGTATTGATGAGGACTTTACACGTAGATAGAGTAGGGCTGTCATTAAGGGTCTGATGATGAAGAAGTGTACCTAATTGTTAAGGGAACTTCTCAACGGTATACAGTAACTACCTTGTGTTTAGGCTTGATTAATTTGTATTGATGAGGTCTGTACACCTAGATAGAGTGGGGCTGCCATTAAAGGGTCTGATGATGAAGAAGTGTAATTGTTAAGGAAACTCCTCAACGGTATACTGTAACTAGCTTGTGTTTGGGCTTGTATAATTTGTATTGATTAGAACTTTGCACCTATGTAGATTATAAGTAACAAAACGGGTATAAGTAGCTCTACACTGAAAATTATAAAATAATAAAATATAAACTGCGTTTAAAAAACCGACTTCAAAAAAACAAAAACCATAAAGGTAAACCACCTCACGAAACAACATCGTATAGGCCGATCTCGCTGCTACCGACAATGTCAAAATTATTTGAAAAGCTTCTTTTAAAAAGACTAAAACCCATCATAGAAGAAAGAAATTTGATCCCTGACTACCAATTTGGTTTTAGGGAAAAACATTCGACTATAGATCAAGTACACAGGATTACCAACATTATTGAAAAGGCTCTAGAAGAAAAAAAAGTTTGCTCCACGATCTTCCTGGATGTAGCGCAAGCATTCGACAAGGTATGGCACAAAGGCCTTATTTACAAATTAAAAAACATGCTCCCTAAGCAATTTGCTGACATCTTAGAGTCTTATCTATCACAGCGTATGTTTAGAGTAAGACATGATGATGCATATTCAGGACTCAAACCAATAAAAGCTGGAGTACCGCAAGGAAGCGTCCTAGGTCCCGTCTTGTACTTATTGTACACTTGCGATATTCCTGAATTAGAAAACAATACCATTGCCACATTTGCAGACAACACAGCTATTATGGCCACAGGTGCCACTCAAGAAGAAGCAGTGGAAAAAGTTCAAACAGCCGTCAATATCATTTTTGACTGGACAAAAAAATGGCGTGTGAAACTAAATGAATCAAAATCTGTTCACATAGACTTCACAAACAAAAGGACAAATTACCACCCGGTAAACATAAATGGCCATGTAATACCATACGAAAATACAGCCAAATACCTAGGCATGACATTAGACGTAAAGCTTCGCTGGAAAGCTCATGTCAAAAAGAAACGCGACGAGCTAGATCTACGATACAAGTCGATGTACTGGCTGATAGGAAAAAATTCTTCGCTGTCAGTGCACAACAAAGTTCTTTTATATAAACAAGTCCTCATGCCTGTATGGACTTATGGTATTCAGCTTTGGGGCTGTACCAAACAAAGCAATATCAAAATTATACAGCGTTTTCAAAACAAAGTACTCAGAGGAATCGTCAATGCGCCCTGGTACATTCGAAATGACGACCTTCATCGGGACCTCAAAGTAGACCTCGTCATAGATATAATTAAAAAGTGTGCAGAAGCCCATGAACGAAGGCTTCACCACCATGTGAACATCGAGGCTATCCAGCTCCTCGACAACACGGACATAGTGAGAAGGCTAAAAAGGACAAAACCTTTTGAGTTAACATAGTGAAGTGTTAGTGTAAAGTAGTGAGTGCTACCGGCAAAGAACACAATAACAAAGTGTCTTCCCCTTAATAGAGACAATAAGAAAAGTGTTAATGGACACATTCTTAATTATACTTTCCTAGCAAAGTAAGACAAAATAGAATTACTTATTAGCATTAAAGCTAGATTGTAATTTTTTATGATGTTACCGCATGAGGTCACATCATATAAACAAAAAAAAAAAAAAACAAAACAAAAACTAATAACAAACTTTTTGTTTGTTATTACACAAACAAAAAGTCAAAACTAAAAAGCAAAAAATAACTATTATTAGTACTGATAGGTTACCCACCCACTGATAGGTTAGAAGTCAATTTTGATTTTAGAAAAGAGGCTTAGTCTTCATACAATACTTAGTCATTTGAACTAAACAAACATCAGCCACGGGAATAATTTTACTTAGGTAGGTAATGTCCGTATTGTAACATCCGAAAGTGTTTAGCTACTCGTCCCAAACCGAACTCTGGCATTGAAGAATTTTAGTGTTCGCATTGCAAATTGCAATCGCTTAATTCACGTTTTTTTAGTTTCTTCTGGTGAAGACTTGAAAGCAATATCTTTAATATTATCCAATATTATTCAGTTGAATGTACCTACATAATATTAAACATGTACCTAAGTATGCACTTATAAAATATCTGAAATTAGTCCGATTTCCCGGACAATTCGTAATTGAAAAACTACTTAACTTCAATTTTGTATTCCGTTTTGTCATATTTAACAGCAGCATTCACGTAAATGCTTAACGTGCTTGAAAAGCTGATAATGGATTTATTAACGTGAAATGCTTACAATCAAAGTCATACAATAGGTAGCTACAAGCTAGCTTTCATAGCATGCAGTGTAGGTACCAGCGGTACCAGCATTAATCATCTGATGTGTTTTTTATGATTCAATGGTTCGTATACTTTGTTCAAATTATAACTTACTAGCCCCGGCTTCGCATGGATGCAATATATAGTATGTATTATACCTCTACATATAAACCTTCCTTAAGAATCACTCTATCTACTAAAACAACCGCATCAAAAACTGTTGCGTAGTTTTAAAGATCTACCTCTAAGCATATATAAAGACAGAGATCCGCCGATAGTGACTTTGTTTTATACTATGTACTACTATGTAATGATAATATATTGTCTATCTTGATTTTTGTTAATGTGAAGACAGGCAGTTAATTTAATTACATATTTTTTATCAGGTAGGTATAGTTTATATTACCTAACTAGGTAGCAATGAAACTTAGCGTAAGTATTCTGTGTAAGGACACCTACTTGAACTCCCAGAGATATTGCAGGTGCTTAATCGATCTTGAAGCTAGCATACTTTTTATTGAAACGTCGCATAAATTTTTGTGAACCCTTCCTTTCTAAAAATGAATATGCTACAAACGAATCAGTGTATGTAGTAGGACTAGTGTATACAGGGGCGTAGCTAGCGCCGTATCTGCCGTATCAATTATACGGGGCCCCCGGAATACAGGGGCCCCCAACGTGCCTAAGCAAAAATTAATAAAAACTTCACCATTTTTATTCTATTTCAGTAATCATAAAAGTAAAAAAAAAACAATTTTTCCCGCGTAAAGCATGCGTTCAAAGGTTGGCAGAAACTTAAGAAAAATAAAAGTAATTAATGTCCGCTAATAAGAGCAGAGGGAGTTGCCTGAAAATATTTTCGGTTTTCACACAAATTATAAGTATTTTATTTAAAAAATCTCTTATTAGAAATGTTTACCCTTCAAGGGCCCCATAAACCCATAAACAAATTTTTATACGGGGCCCCCCTGTGCACGCTACGCCACTGAGTGTATAGCTATACCTAGAGCAGTAGATATAACCATTCAGAAGATTCTAGCAGGTCCATGGGCAACTGCACGAGTGGATGAAGTTGGACAGTTATGATCAGCTGTCGAAAGTTTTTATGCAGCTAGTAGATCGACCGTAGTCAGCCTCTACGACGATGAAAATGGACCATGATAATAGGACGTCTATAGCAGAAACATTTTAACACCTATTTTTAAACACCGAAGCGGTATACCTAGCAGTAATGGCTGAACCTGCCCAAGAGTTGATCGCATCAAATGCCGTATCTCATAGTTCACGAACACCAAGCACAATGGCAAGCTAATTCAAATTACTTATATTTCGACTTATCGGTCTTCCGTATAGCTTAGTCCAGTATATGAATTTGTTCAATTGTACTAAAGCCATATCAGAAACCGTCTTATTCGCGTTTTCCTAAATCTACCTCTAAGTAAGTAAACCGACCTGAAAAATTATTTAAAAATGTAGGTACTTGATATATACGAATTAGGTATAAGTTATGAAATGACGACGAAATGAAATAAACAACATTGTGTGAGAATGCGGTGTCATAAAAAATAATGAAAAATATATTTTATTGTCCACCGATTATAAGTTCGAGGGAAGTTGCCACGGGAAAATTTTCATTTCCATCCCTATTAGGGGGAAGCTGATGGTCTTGCAATAATTAGGCGCTAAATTAAGTAAAAACACGGGTTACTCACGTGAATATACTGAGAAAAGCTCTACTAGTTCCTTCCTTTACTTCCTCATGAGCAGCGTGCGCGGTCGCGGCGACGTCGCACAGCTCACTCAGAGTGAGCTAGTAGAGTTTTTCTCAGTATATTCACGTGAGTAACACGCGATTTTACTTAATTAGGCGCTATTGCTAAAAGCATTTATAAAATAATAAAAGTAAATAAATAGGTACCTAATAAATAGTTTCATTAGTTTCTTGTTAGCTATTCTAAGAATAACTATAAAACAATTTGAGCTTTTTATCATAGGTATCAGTTATGTTAGGTACAGTGAGTTTTGAATTGAAATCTTAAATAATTATAAATTAGGTACCTACTTAGGTGCTTATCATGTGGGTACACCTAAAAATATCTTGTACAATATTGTCAACTGAATAATTTTCTGGTTGTAGGTAGTTAAAAAATATGTGTCCTATCATTGGCTATTTAGTTTGTACAGTCTGTTCTAGTGTATTGATCTGACTCGTATCTAGTAGATATCTACCTACAACGTATTAATGTCTTTAGCATTACCATCGAATTTTCGTTAAATACTTTTACAACTATTTAATTATTAACTTTATACATATACATTATTTTTATAAACTGTTTGCTATAAAGTGCTTATAGTTGAGACCATCCTATTCTCCAAATATTGTATCACTCCAGTTTGAAATATTTTCCACTTATGGAGGTAAGATTTTCAAATATAGCGTTGTTGTGAAATTTTCCGAGATTGTTTTGAAGAAACCTAAAAAACGGAGAATTATTATTCACTTGCCCATCATTCCAGATATAGGTACGACATTCTTCCTGGCGCTGTTGAATGTTGATACGCTTGCGTGACTGTGAGGCGATAGCGATTGGTACAAATGCCATATGGTCTCAGTAAATTTTACAATGAATTAAACTACCTTTTTCAAATTTAACATCACTATACTTATTTTATAGGGCAAATGTCTGTTTTATGAAGCAATAATGGATGGAAATGTTGGAGGTTTACGATTTATACATCAAAAACTATTTAAAAACCAATTTCATTAGATTAATGTAGGTACTAAGTAGGTATTACTGGCAATTTTAGTACCTATAGTCGCCTGCTTTATATTATTAGAATTTTGTGGATAAAAAAATCCGTTCATGAAATATAGTACCTATAGTCGCCTGCTTTATATTATTAGAATTTTGTGGATAAAAAAATCCGTTCATGAAATAGTACTTTCATTAAAAGTTAAATAGGTAGGTATAATATTACCTAGACATTCGTGTCATGGTTACGAATTAGTAGGTACCTTTATTTGAATTAGTAGTGGTGTAAATAATACATTAAAGAATAATTTTATTTCTACCCGTATTATCAAAATTATATTTCTTTATTTATCCGATGTCTTCAGTGCACGTGAATCTGAGGGTGGCGCTGTACACGTGGGTTGTACCTATGTACTCTTTGCAATAGTAGGAGTTAGGTAGGACGGTTTTTCGGTTAAATAGGTACTCAAAATTGATAAATATAAATATATGGATAAGTATTTATCCAGTTTAAGTATTTATCCGTTCAGTAAAAACGCTATCTCTAGTATTCGGTGGCCCACGTGACGCGAGTAGAGATAGAGTAGAGTATCTATATTAAAAACGTTCATTTTAAATTCAACGGTTAAAAAGGTTTAAATTAATAAATAGGTATAATGTAACACTCACAGGAAATTATGTAACAAAGTCATAGTTGAATGAATGGATTTTAAGATATCAGTAGGTACCATACTACCCATATTTCTATTATTAAGTACTAAATAACAATTGGACTGTATTGATGTTAATAATAGCTGGAAGCCGGTATAGTTCGGTAATATTCATATCCACAACAAATTCCGTTGTGTAGTGGAAGTGGAGTACCGATTCAATCGAACTTGTATTGTACTTAGCTTGTTTATTTTCCAAGTTTACTTTACGAAAGTGACGTTCGAGTATGAATGTTGCTAGAGTATTCAGTTAGTAGCTTTTGGTAGAAATTTATAATTAGTAATGAATAAATGTGTTCATTCTATTTTAATGGTTCAATTCTAGATAAAATAGAAGTAGAGTAAGAATATTATACAAATATGAAGCACATTTGTAATACTTATTTCGGAATATTCTTTTCAGGTCTATTTCTATACTTAGGTTTCTTGGTAAATAAATTCAAATTGATTTAATTCGATGAAAGGACCCGTTTTTTGAATAAAATGGTAAAGATATTGTATTCACACAAATTGTTTTTTTTTCAAGCTTTACAAAGTCTACTTTGCAATTTTCAAATTTTGTATCAGCAATAACTACGGCCATCAAACTTTTCGGTGGCCATAAAATAGAGAAAAATCAAATCCATATGATAGATTTTCGCCTTTAGACAAAAAAATAAACACAAAATTTCAAAAAATCCTAATTTATATATTTATTCTGATAGCATAATCTTCAATATTTATATGGTTATTTATTTCTAACAAAAAATCTAGTTTGTAGGGCTGGATCAAAGTCGTGATAAATGTTGACATTCAATATGGCGGTATGTCGTCAGTGCTATGCTGTGTCGTGGTGAGATTTGATTATTTTATAGTTTTGTATTTATTTGCTTTCAAATACAAATGATTACTGTCAGTAAAACTCCTAACGATCACGTTTCACGTATGTGATATACTGTTCACCCCAACGGAAGTAGCTTTATGAGTTAAGCCTTGTCCCACGGCGTTGTAATTTTTACCCATCGTATTCGTTTCGTTCTATCGGACGAGCGATGCCTACCTAGATATTAATATTAAAATGTAGCGATGATCCAACGCAACGCTTTGTTGTAAATGGACGCATTTGGAAGTATTAAGATTTGTTCTTTGATGTAGTAACGATTGTAATATAGAGGCTAACGAAAGTGTCTATTGCAGCTTGTGAATATCGAGTTAAACACGTATAGATAGCAACAGAGTTATACGAATCTACCTTCATCCAAGCTAATGTACCACGAGCTCCGACTCAGCAAGCATTGAAGACATCTGAGGATTTAGCATAACATAATCATAAGTAGTTTTTATTTTGCAACATTAGTGGTTTTGGTGTATAAATTGTGACTTTTACGTTAAAGACTCCATAGTGTTCAAATGAACACAAAAGACTAAAAGAAAATGTGATTTGATGTAAAAATTTGTAACCTCTACGGAAACTTAACACCACACAACATTCTGTGATATATATCGGTACCCTAGGTACTGAATCTTTCTACCTGTATTCAAGAAAGCTACAGAAGGCCAAGAATGTCCAATCCTCAGTGGAAGATGTTCCAACCGCCCGAAACACACTCATCACCCTTGCAAGACATTTTAGATCTCCAGCATTCTAACATGCAACCCAAAGCATCATACCGTAATGGTGAGTGCATATGAGTATGCTACTGCATGTATTACTTGCTTGTTATATTGACATTGACATTTGTATCAATTGATGCCACAGGAACTGCTGCTATTCATGTTTTTATTAACTGCTGTGCTTTGTGATATATGGTTTACAACTAGAGAATTGTTATGTGCCACTTTTAGTTTTGAACAGTATCTTATTAGAATTTGTGTCACTTTTTTCTAAGTTTCCGTCTTTACATCTGTTTCATCATAGGTATGTAAAGTTATGCACATTTACAATCTGAAGGTTTTATTGTGGAGTACAATTTCTGGTTGCGATTTTTATTTTCGAGGTATATTATTTTTTGACATTGCTTTATTGACTGACTGCAATTTAGTTGTTCATTATTATTAATATTCTAGAATATATTTATACTCATGTTTAGAAAATTCATAGGTATTAATTTGTTGTTTTCGTGATAATTAGAATTAGGAGCTTAAATTGTTTTCCTTTTCCATGCTTATGGCATTTAATTGAATAATTGAAGTTTTCAATAATTATACTCTTAATTATCATACTTCAATACTTAAATCTACCATAAAATTGTAATTTTAATGTACAATACATTACCTATTTTAAACTTATATTTAAAAATATGATTGTTGTGGATTATCAAAACAACATAGATTCTTATTAGACTGCTAATGATACAAAATGGAAACCTCATAACAATAGGCTTGTAGGAAATCAGTACTGTTGTTAGTTATTTTCAGTAAAAAGACATGACTGTTCTTTATTAACTCGTCGAGTACCGGTTTTGTAGACACAATTATAGAACAATAGGTTGCGGTCACCGGTGACCGCGTGGTGTTTGGCAGTTTAAAAGCAAATATATTATGGGGTTATTTGTAAAAAAAGTATTAAATCTATAATATTTAATTAAACCATTGAATGCTCACTGTTACTTCAATGTCAGATAACGAAATTCTCTGGTCATGTCGTGTGCCATGGTACATGGAATCAGGATTAAACATAAAAAAGAAAAATAATAATAACTTAGCTGGCCACTATCCACATTTACATTCATCTGTTCTAATCTAATGCATGTATTATGTGTTAATACCTAACCCAAATTACATTTATAGTATAGTAGGTAATTTTACATGTCTTCTATATGTATATTGGTTTGTTGAGGGACTCTGCTTAAATTCAAATACTTAACTTTTGAATGTCTTAATTATTGATTAGAACTTCATATTTAAAACAAGAATAATTATGAATTATATAATACTATTACAATTTCAACATTTTAGTTCCATTTCTTAGATTAGTGCCTGCTGTAATGACTTACTGGTATTCATATTATTATGAGTTAAATCATCAATCCAAGTATTGATTCTCATGTTATTCCTCGATAATTACCTATACCATATTATTATGATTTATTAACACAGTAATAGTAGGTAGTTTAGCTTTGCTGTAATTTTAGGATTTTGAAGTAGAAATTGCTAACCATAAGGATACACTCCTAGTAAAGACATCATTTATAAAAACATCATTATAAACCATTTTTTTTGTTATTAGGTGAGTATCCAAGTTCACCAAGGGATAATTACAACGGTCAATCAAAGACTGGTGGTGGAAACCGCTTCTCTCTGGGTTACAATATTGACGGCTGTCCAATGGGCGACTCGGTTTATTCTTCTGGCTCTACTAACAATTCTTCGTCTCAACAATATGACTCAATGAATCACCCACCTATTAGAGAGACAGGCATTATTGAAAAGCTTCTGCACTCCTATGGATTTATTCAGTGCTGTGAGAGACAGGCCCGTCTCTTCTTTCACTTCAGCCAGTTTAGCGGCAATACTGAACATTTGAAGATAGGAGACCCTGTGGAGTTCGAGATGACATACGATCGTCGCACTGGAAAGCCAATAGCTTCAACGGTGACTAAGATTGCACCTGAAGTGGTAATATACTTTACTAGTATTTTATATTATGGCAATGAAAGGACCATTTTGTATTTGTTTTATTTCATTTAAGGTGTTGAGTGAAGCCCGTGTAACTGGGACAGTAACTACAGAAGTAAAGGGAGAAGGCTCTGGGGACAATACTGGAAGAATTTCGTATGAAAATCGTGGTGAATGTTTCTTTTTACCTTATACTAAAGACGACGTTGAGGGTAATGTCACTCTGCGCACTGGAGACGCTGTCAGTTTCCAGATAGCAACTAATCAGCGGTGAGTGCGATGTCAATGACAATGATTACATTTGATATTAGATGTGTCTAATAACAGTGATAATATTGTAGTGGTACGTTGGGAGCGTGCCATGTCCGCTTTGAAAATCCTGTGCATCCTGTCAAATATCATGGAGTGGTTTGTTCCATGAAGGAAAACTTCGGATTCATTGAACGTGCAGATGTAGTGAAAGAGATATTCTTCCATTATTCGGAAGCTAAGACTAAAGAAGAGCTGGTCTTGGGAGATGATGTAGAATTCATCATTCAAACTAGAAACGTAAGACAATATATACCTATAAGATTGTTTTTACTACTGAAACTATTTTTTGTTAATGTTTACCTTTCTTGTATAGGGAAAGGAAGTGGCTTGTAACATAACGAAGTTGCCGAGCGGTTCCGTGGTGTTTGAGGATGTTAGTCCGGAGATAATGCGCGGACAAGTGTTGAAGCCATTGGAACGCGGGAGCTTGGTACGCGTGGCTCAGAACGATCCTCTGCCCGGCCGCATCAGATATCGGGCAGCTGACCACTCTGAAGTAGAGGTACCCATTGTATATAACATCACGCCTTTTGTCCCCGAAGGGGTACGCAGAGGTGCACATGACGGCACTTAATGTCATTGTACAACGTAACACCCACTTTTCACTATTGAAGTTATGAGACCCATGTAATAGGGGGTGAGGCTGTTGCCATATACCGGGTACAATTCCAGACTCCGTGCTACTACTGAATTTTATTAAAAAACCTAGTAATACTTTGCCCGACCCGGGAATCGAACCCGAGACCCCTTGTCCGGCAGTCGCACGTCGCACACCGGTTGTTATTTACAAAACGAGAACGACAATGTTAAAAATTCTTCGAAAGATTCGAGTTTAGACATTGGTCTAAACTCTAAATTTTTCAAAATAATTACTAGAAAATACAGACCCAATCCATTAATCCAATAATAACGACAGTTATATCGTCAGAATCTTTAATAAAGTCACGTCGCGGCCTTTGCTGGAGATATTTCAGTTTTGTTTCTTGTATTATTTCACCTAAATATTCCTGCTGATTTCAAATTGAACGACTAAAATTGGAATTTCAGAACAGCATTTAACTAATTCCAGTATTGATTTAGGTATAGGTGCAAAACGTATATTCTACCGAAAGTAACGACAATTTTAATACAAAAATGTTTATTTCGTTTGAAATTCGCAATCTCACTTGTCTTTATTGTGTGGGATATGAGCTGGATATGAGTAGGAAATAAATCACACACGCGCTCAGGCATTACGTAGTCCTTCACGTCATATCTTTCAATATTTTTGCGTTAGGACATTTCTAGGTGGCTATTATTTTTGTCGCTAATACAGTTATACATAAATTGTATTCTGCTTTGAATATTTAAAGAAATATCAGCCAGTCCCAGTAAAATATTGATGGCACGGGTGGTGCGCTGGCTGTCGCGCAACATGCCATGGATTCGATTCCCGTACAGAGCAACTCTGTGTGATCCACAAATTGTTGTTCGGGGTCTGGGTCTCATATGTATGTGAGCGTCTGAAAATCCTATTGTAGGGTCTATCGTTTTTCGACGAATTGGTATAACAAAGTACATATCCACCGGATAGCGTGGTGACATGAATATAATGTAGAACTTTATATGTAAGGAGAATTAATATATAGTAAAAAGAATTAATTTTGTGATAAAAAAATAGGTACATTTCGTTTAAAGTTCCTGTTGTTTCCGCCTTTTGATCCGTTGATGACCTGCTTGGTCTGGCTGGCCAGCTTAGGATGTTGGACTTCTCCCTTTTTCGATTTACGGAACTACGCTAATTGCTCTGGATAAAAAAATATTAGTAATTAATTCTGCGTGAATTATATAGTGAAAAAATTATAGCTTCTAGCATTATACAGGTGTACTCAAATGTGGTAATTAGAAGTCTTGTCTGCTTAGGTACCTTTTGGTGACAAGGACCAATGTGGCGAGTTCACTCTGCGCCACGGGGATTGGGTCCAGTTTCAAGTCGCCACAGATCGCAGGGATCAATTGAAACGTGCCACAAACATCTCATTGTTAGATGAATCATTCAATGTTTCTGGCGAACGGTGAGAACAGTTCCTGCTTCAGTATACAGTACAATATTAACAAACGTTGCTTTGTAATACTGATTGTGATTATTACTTAACTAACCTTATACGCATTAACAGGAGGGAGCAAGGAGTAGTGTGCTCTTTGAGAGACGGATTCGGATTTATTCGGTGTGTTGAGAGGGAACACACTATGTTCTTCCACTTCGCCGAAGTGCTACGTCTTGGTCAAGAACTCAGTGTCGGTGATGAGGTAAGTGCTTACTACTATTATAGTTAAAATTTAGTAAATTTCTTAGTGTATTCATTAACACAAACATTCTCTTTGCAGGTGGAGTTTACAGTAGACCCATTGAGCACATTCTCGAATATGAACAATCGCCAATCTGGCATCCGCATCAAGCATCTCCCTCCTGGAACTGTGAAGTTCGAAACTCTGATTGAGCATGGCGCCCGCGGCGTTGTCACGAAGGAGGCTCAGCTTTATCCGTCTTCCACTTCTAGCCCGTCTCGCCCCCCTCCATCGGTAAGTACACTGCATTGTACGAGTTTCATAACAATAATATATTGTATTATTATATTTACTATGTAAGTATTTCTATTTTAAATCTGTCATTGTCTTGTATCCATCCCACAATTATTTCGTACTTCATAAACCATTTCATGGCTTCGTATCTCATACATTTTCTTTCATCTTTTGCCCAATATTTGATTTTGCAACCATTAGATATAATAATTTCTCCCCTCTAAATTCGTGAATCGTGATTCTTCATTTTACCCATTATCATGCATCAATGCATCTTTCAATCTAGCGGTTTGTTTGATTTATTAGAAGATCCCGCACAAGTACTGTGTAATTTAAAGTCTGAGTTTTAGTATCCTTTTACAACAGGTTTTAACTTTGTTCAGTGTGGTGCAAATTGTATATATTAACCAATTCTATTTCTTCAAGAGGCCAGGAAAAGATAGTTTCTTAAATATGGGGAGAAATCTGCCAATACTAAATTTGTTATATTTACTGCCTAAAACCCATATTCAGCATGTGGATATGCTGATGAAATAATTTTGTAACTTGTAGGTTAAATGTTTGACTAAAGGTCCACAAAATTACACATCTATCATATCTATATATTTTATGAGTATATCTCTTAAAATCGTATTGATATTTATAAATTTATAATTTATCAAATTCTATAAATGTCATTGATTTTATTTATATACATTACTGACTTAATGATTTTGTCTAAAATATTATTAAATTAATGTCGGTGTCTTATCCATAAGCAAGTATATATTAAATGTATAATTTTCAAGTAAAATTTCATTATTTAATGATAATTTTACTTTGTTTTTTAAGTCTCGTTGAATGAACAAATGATATTTCTTGTTTAATTATATTTGTTCTGTGATTCGGGACATTCGATAGTTTCATAAACTTGGTTCTATCCGTTTTGTCTGTTGAATTTTCCAAAGCTGCAAAAACGGAAACTGAATAAACAACAAACGCTTTTGCGTAATCTTCGAAGGCTTTGTAAATTGGTAAGTTTATTAACTTATCCAAAATTTGTATGGTATGTTCGCAAATACACCTAAAATGGTGATTGTTGTAAAACAATAACATGACAAGTTCGCGTACTGGATGTATGTATTTCGATGGTCGTGATAAACCTGTTGGTACATGCATGCTCCTTGTTGATATGTAGGAATTGATGTTAGATCTCCCCTCCACAAGAAACACTTAAATATGACAATTTGGTGCAACTAAGTTTGTTAGTTATGAATGGCATGGTACATACATACTTGTTTGCTTCAAAGTACAAGTAGGCTTTAAATTACCGTATGACATTAAACATTTACTTTATGTTAATAATTTGACTGTAATTAATTTATTTGATATTTCTATGATACTAATATTTATGTCTTTATACAGGAATACAATGGCTTGATTAGTTGGCAAGTAAACCAACAGACTAAGAAATCCATCCCATTCTCAGCGAAAACATGTGAATCCAAAATGCTCCCGCGTAATGGCGATGTAGTTACTTTTGACTTATACCAGGTGTGTACTTTTATATAAAAAAACTTTCTACTGCATAATATGTGTCTATTTTTATATATTGATGTAATCGGGCAAAACTAAATAATTACTTAGCTTTGGATCAAATAAAAAATTTCGTTATGACGCAAATAACTGTGATACTTGATAATTGTTAACAGATAAAACGGACAAAAGAGTTGGTGGCTAAGTCAGTACAAGTACAGCACAGTCTTACCAACGGGAATAACAACAATGGCGCCGGCAATCGGCCTCTCATGCAAGGCTTTATTGCTGCTCTCAAAGATGGATTCGGTTTCATTGAAACCTCGGACCATACAAAAGAAGTATTCTTTCATTTTAGGTGAGTTGTAGTGTATTGTTTGTCTACTTTGTTTAACACGGCTTAATTTCTGACATAATATCACACTTCATTGCTTGCGTTGAAATAGATTTACATACTCGATTCAAATTCAATATGTGTTTCATCAAGTTTTATTTTTACATTAAAATTTAGTTTAAATTAGGTTCAAT
The DNA here is from genome assembly GCA_038387885.1 of Spodoptera picta. Taxonomy (NCBI): domain Eukaryota; kingdom Metazoa; phylum Arthropoda; class Insecta; order Lepidoptera; family Noctuidae; genus Spodoptera; species Spodoptera picta. The sequence continues at coordinate 3,462,485 of JAZHFQ010000105.1, forward strand.
ATTTCTAAAGAAAAAAGAATAACATGTCAGCACTTTACCACTTTCAATATTTAATTAGTTACGATATCAGAAATCACTGCTTCTGAAAAGACAGTTTCTCTGTCATAGATTACATTTTTTTTTGTTTAACAATCCCAAAAATCGAGTTTATGTTTATTTGTGTTTAGACTTATCATTATATGAAATCGTAAACTTAAATGTTATAAAGACTAATCTTGCAGTATGGAAAATTTTATCTTTTCCTGTCTGCACGTAATATTATGTTAAGTACATAAAGTTTGTGGGTCACAAAGATCAACGATTTTTAGAAATTCATGCGCATATATTTCCGAGCTAACGGAGCTCCTCCGCATATCTTCATTCCATGTTGACGATTTCCTATAGTAACTCTTTTAAAGATCCTTTCATGTAGGTACACTCAAAAATAATACCATACTTATTTGCATGCTCATTGTAATGCTAATATGGGAGTTGCGTATTAATTTTGTTTGTTCGTTTGCTCGCTCGTACTTGCATAGCCCTCGGCGAATCAAATTGATGTTATCACTCGCTAAGCGATTGTTTTGAAATTCATATTCAAAATGTCCAAACGGTATATTGTCTGGTTTGCTAAAGACTGTGACTGCTGAGCACTTTCCTGTAGTTTATTTGGTGATAAGACAAAATTATAATATAAGAATTTTCTTGAAATCTACCGCAAAAGGGAGGTAAATTTGGTCTGGCAACCACGTTTTGGTTGTTTGTTTAATACAGAAAATCTAATCAAGTCAATCTGATTTAAAAACATTGCCAAAAGTGTTAAATAGTGAACTTAAAGACATTATTCACTTTTAACTGCTTAAGTATCTACATCATACTCGAATCGCAGTCTGCATTGTCTGATCAATAAATACATCGGAAACGTCTTGTCGTAATGTTACACCAAGTGACTCTTGTGTCAAGTGATGCTGCTGTTTATTCAATTGTAATTCAATTGTACGGTCAGTGCGACTGGTCAAGCGAATTTGTTATCGATATGAACCCAGAATTTATTACTTAGATACAGGGATACATTGTCAAAGAAAAATTTTTTATTGAGATGAAACACTTATTTTTGTAAAACTTTATGACTTGTTATTATTCTGAGTATTCTAAAATTATTGAGATATTTATTTTTGAAGTATCGAAATATCTGGAAATCGTGCTTGAGGCCCTTTCGCTCGCTTGTGTGACCACTCGACTAACGAGACTGTCACAATCTACAAAATTAACTTTTCAGTAAAGGACAAGTGCCAAAATAGTATTTCATTATGGGTGGTAAACTTATTATTCTGGTTGCTGAAATTTCATGATTTTATTTTGCGATTTATTCTCAATTTTGTTTGACTATCATTAATTAGCAAACTAGCAGTGTTAAGATGTTATTGTATTCACGAAAGAGGCAACGCGGAGGCGCGAGGGATATGGAATCCCCAGTCAAGTAAATATTGTCTCATTTCAATTTATTTATAGATAGTGCCATTGTGAGTATATTTGTATTATGCAAGAAACCGTACGTCATCAGTATCAGTTAACATTCAAAGAATTGTATTCTATGCTACTAGTTGTATACTTTGCTTTGCGCATCATACCAAAAGCCTATGCTTTTGCTGCTCGCTTACCTCATGCCAAAATGGTCCTTAATCTATACTTGTTTTGCGAAAGTTTATAAAAAGCCCGGTATATTAATACTATAACATATAATATGATATATTTGTTACTGACGCGTAAAATATGGCGTCGCAGTTTTCATTTTGTACCTATAAATGAATTCAAGTAGACCAATATCCAAAGTTTGGAAAAATAATTATAGTTGTATTGCTTACAGTAATTTGGAAGGCAATCCAGATGGTCTGGAACTAGGCTGTGAGGTGGAGTATACCTTGGGACGAGTGAACGGGTCTGGAGGCGGGTGCGCGAGTGCTGAGTACGTGCGGGTGTTACCACGCGGCTCTGTACCCATCGCGAAGCCGCTTGACCCTACACTCAACGGAACAGTCACCAGGACTTTGCGGGCATTGAATCCTGACCAAGCTCACTACTGTGGTAAGTAACAAGTAACATATACTTATGTAAGATTATTATAATGGTTAAGGTAGGCTCCGGGCAGACGAGAATACACAAGTGAAGTGAATTATAATGTATCAGACCCCCAGTAACATATTGCATTAAAGTATGTTGTGCCGAGTTTATTAGTTACAACTAGGGGACATGGGTGTGAAGTGGATGTCACTTCATTCAATTATTGCGATTAGTGTGCTAGTCAGCTACCATCACTTCTATGGATTTGACTGTGTTCCATTCTAGATGCAACCCATGTCAGATGTATTGTATTTTGTATTTGAATTTAGTTGAAAGACAATGGTAGTAAGTAGTAATTAATGATCAAGGTCAAAATATATTATTATAAAAATATATTGAGACAAATGGGCATTCTTATACACGGTTTCTTAATAACTTCTTAAATATCTTAAAAGTCTCAATTGGGTAGCTAGGTGATAATTGATTATAACTTTCGTGAGATATACTCAACATATTATTATGTTTTAGAACACCATGTATTGGCATTTGATATTGTAATTTACTAGAATCGTGATGAGCAATTAGTCAAGAATTTACAAGGCGATCGCGCTTTTTTATTCAGGAAAGTCGTTTTTGTCTGTCGTTTGTTTTTCTTTGAGTAGATTATTATGATGTAATTTGTCGGTAACTATAGTCAGAATTTCATGTCATTTTGTGAAATAATGATACCACATTTAATAGTGTAGTGATGAAGACAAAAATCGATAAACAATCAGTGTGTGTGTTTTATAATAAATGTTACAGAAAGTGACAGGATAGCGATAGCGATGACGGCGACAATTTATAAAATAACTTACCATAATACATCTATCTGTTTTATTTGTCATGTTCCTTCATGATTACATTTTTTTATTTATTTCACACACAATTATAAAAGAAAAGTCTCAGATCGTTTATTAATCGTCAGAACTAAATTATCGGTTCAGAAATATTTAATTTCCTGATATACTTAGTTTACGAGAGTAAAATTATAAACGAGGAGAATCGATCCAGAAATATTGCATTTCCATATCGAATAATTTCGCAACGTCACTATTTAGTACTTGTCATAACGTTGCAACTGAAATTGTCAAATCTGGAATCGAATTAAAATTCCGAGTATAGATTAGTTGTTTGCTTATTACCATTAAAGTACGTAATTAAACAGTATTAACAGTCATACTGACTTCTTTGTTAGTTGATTTGAGTATGATCATGTGTCACCTTCTTGATTCCATATGAGAAAGGTGGTGGCTTCGAGATTCCTATGAAATGAAGTTATAAATCGTTTAATTAGGACACTGCTTTCTGACATATGTTAGCTGATTATTGATCTGACAACTCGTTCAGAAACTAAGTGTTAGTAAATATCTACTATATAAAAATAAGTAATTTCCTTCCTGACGCTATAACTCCACAACGCACGAACCGATTTCCAGGCTTCGTCAGGTTTATAAAATATAAAACAATCTTCATCTTTCAATCACCAAACGAAATGTTACATAAAACGAAGTTATCTGTGGTGAAACAGAGTTCGCTGGGTTTACTAGTGTATTTATAATAGTAGAATATTTTTCCGCAGGATTGATTCAAGTAGAAGGTGGCACCTCGTACGAGTTCGGTATAATGGGCTTGGCGTGCAAGCGTGAAATACTACAGGTCGGCGACCCAGTCACTTTCCAGGCCGACGTAGAGGGCCGAGCTACAAACATTGTGCCAATTAGGAAGAAGAGGCGTGCCACTGTTGACGCTATTAAAGGTAACCAAAAGGAATTGTAACCTCTAAAAATATGTTTGCTGGCACCGTTGAGGGAATCAGGCAATTTTCTGCGATGCACCTATTTAATTGCCTGTCGTATTTCCAGGTGGATTTGGTTTCCTCTCCCTGGAGGCCGAGGATAATCGTCGCCTATTTTTCCACATGTCAGAAGTCCGTGGAAATCCTGCAGATCTACAGCCCGGTGATGTGGTCGAATTTGTAATGCTGACCAACCCTAGAAATGGCAAGTCGTCCGCTTGCAACGTCGTAAGAATTGGGTAAGTCAATCTGACCTTTGCTATAATTAAGATTTAGTTAACGTTTAATTATGTGGATAAGCTTAAAATACAAAGGTTTAAAGAGTGCAAAAATAATATTTGTTCAAATAATAAATTGAATGGTGTGTCATATTGTTAAAATACTATTTTCAAATTACAGTGGCAAAGGTTTTGCTGGGGGCAAGGCCAGGTGCGAACGCCCGGAGCGTTTGTTGGCGCGGCTCCGTACAGCCTCGCTCGAGGATTCTAGTGGACCACGGGTAGTCGTATTGCGCGCCCCTCGTGGTCCCGATGGTACTCGTGGTTTCCGCCCACGGCGACCTGTTGCAGGTAACTAATCATATTTTAACTACCTGTTTTATGGCATAGGGCGGCAAACGAGCCGATGGATCACCTAATAGTAAGCAATCCATATCCCCTATAGACACTCTCAACACCAAGTGAGTTGGTAGTGCGTTGCCGGCCTTTTGGGGATTGGGAATTTGGGTTGTGCAGGATTTGGTACCTGCGCAATATCAAGGGTCATATTTTGGTCATAAATTATATCAAAACAGTTTTGTGTGCCACAAAATCACAACCATCTCTGCATGCTTAAATCTAGTTTTAAAATATTTATCTATTGGGGTTTGTTACTTCTGGTATATTTACTATTTTTGCAAAAAATATCTGCATAAAATGTCAGTAGACCCTTCTGATGTGAATTAGACTATGGTTGTTCTGTACCTACCCATGTTAGCTTTATTTTAAAATTAAATTGTAGATTTTAATATTATAATTCTTTTATTCTTTCAGAACAACTAGCTGAGTAAGATCAAGACATCAGCACTAAGACCTCAACCATGTAGGTAAACATCTTAATGGTTTGATTTTCCACTTCAAATTTTTTCATTGTATTCATGAGAGACTGACTTATCCTCTTTTCTTTAGCAGCATTTAGGAAATTGTTTTGTTATTTTTACTAATTCTAGGTGAAAACAATAAATTATTGTCAGCTGTCATTAATACAGATCAAATACGCGTAAATATGTTTGTATAACATCAATAAGCAAGGTACATATCAATTAATCAAACCAATTTGCGTTGCTTATTTTCAGTTTATTTATGTAAGAGGTTCTTTTTCGCATAGAGACGTTGTTCAAAATTCCGTTTGCACCATTCCTTGGCCAATATAAATGTTATGGTTTGCCAAGTTCAACATGTATTTGTCCGCGTTGTCGCGACACATGCCACATGAAGTTGACGTGAGCACCGAACAGCTAACCATCTGATTATTAACTGTTCGCTGTATTGGGATTGGCATCGAAAACAATGTATATATTTTATAGAAGCTAGGTATAATGTGTATAAAATGCTCATAATCAAATGAACCCGGCTAGTGTGTGAATCCATTGTCAATGAAGTATCATCAGGTAATGGTTATAATATGAATGTTGCATACACTGTCTGTCAGCTGGAAATAGATTTTCGTCGAAGCTTAGTGTGTCTAAGTGAACTGTATAAGTAAGGTGCGTGATGAAGTAATGTAATAAATTGATGGACATTTGATACACGTTGTTGCGGTTGTTGTTACGTTTAGTAGATCTCTTTATGCGAAACATACTGTGATGATGAAAATTTGTTGTGCAATAAAAAGATAAGATGTTGTCCTCACAGGACAGTGCTAGTCTCTTAGTATTATGCGATCCCCGCTCGTCACGTATGCGCTTCATATGATATGTGTCGTGCACTGTGCTATTGTGATGATGGCTAACCTTAATTAACGAACAAAATATTCATTGTTAATCGGAAAAGCATTTATGCAATGAACTGGAATGGAACCAAAGACTGACTTAAAATATTTATAACAGTAATACTTATTGGTATTAGATTATTTTGATCGGCTAATTGATGTGGACCCAAGTGTTCATTGTGGCCATAGGTTTGTAACAAATGAATGTTTTCAGGAGAAATGTATTTGATTTAAATTTTTAGTTTATTAAATTATGAAATCAAAGATATCTCAGTCTGCATTCTATTTTAATATATAATGTAACAACTTATTAGTGTAGGTAAGTTCAGAACATCTCTTAAAGTGATGTGATGTAGCGATCTACTTTAATGTCGCTATAAACTAACATACAGCAATAACGTTTTCTAAATTATGTAACTACCTCCTATGTACATATATTATATCAATCTAACAACGACGTACCTACTTATTTGTTTGTAAAGTGGTTAGGGTACTACTTTGGATGTAAACTAATAATAATAACTAAATTTATTGGTAGCTGCTTCTCAATTTGTCAATATCTGAATATGTACTGGAAACTGTCCAGGAATTGAGAAGAAACATCCTTACTACCATGAAGTGCGCTTCAACACTTGTATACGCTACAATTACATAATGTTGTGTTACTTGTAGTGATTCCAAGCAATAAAGCAATTCTATGTGTTACAAATAATGATGCATTATATATTGAATATGTTTGCGGCTTGTCGATGGCGAACTTATTTTGTACATAGTACTCATTGTGAGAAATATGATTCAAATAATTATTGTTATGTTTTGAATTACTCAACAAACGCGAGTAAAACTCTGATTGATGATAGGGATCTCATTGGATCGATATAATTATATATTTTATTTATGTTGCTTTATATAATATATCAAAACTTGCAATGAAAATAACTGCGATAAGCTTCGATTACGTTTATTGTCCTTCACATTGTAAAATAGTCAAGAAACTTAAAAAAGGTTAGGGAACCCCCATGCTAAGGAAACCATGTGTCGAAGCAATAAGATGAGACTATTAGTTTAACAAGACATTGGTTATACTGGTTCCTATATTATTATAGTTTTATCAATAATATCAAAGTTAAATTCTTAGTATTAAAATTGACATTAGATTTTTCGTGATGCAGGTTTATTTTGGTAGTGTTATTTAATTGGTTATGTTAATTTTACTTATTATCTTTGCTTTGAAAGTTTTAGTTTTTGATTTTGTTACGTGTATCCATTGCCATCCCTATCATTGTAACGGCAATCGATCTGTAGATTCACATACGGAACTTGCAACAACTATGTGTACAAGTGAGTTGTATTCTATATTATAAAAAAAAATATATAAATATATAAAATCTTGTTTACAAACACAGCTGACTTTAAAAATATGTAATAGACTACATCTATAGAATACAGCTTATTTGGTCTGCGTGGTGTGTTGCAAGTCGAGTCATGTGCTTCGTATTTTTACTTCAATCTAAATGTACTTAAGCACTCACTCTGCATTGACGTCGTGTAATAGTATGGATAACAAGCTATTATATAAAATCTCGCCTGACTAAACGCACATAACAATAAAACTATAGTACATGCATAGTTTTACCTCGTGATTATTGTTAGATATAATGGTAAACACCACGTCTCCCTTAAGGACTTATGACCCTGTGATAGCTATAACAAACAAGGATATAATTATGGATTATTAAATTTTTAAGATGCCTTAGATGAAATGTTTGAGCCTCATCACCATCTTTTGTTAAATGTATTAATTTTGTTACCGAAATTTATAAACATTGTTCCAATTTGGAAATCGCAATAAACTTATCATAAAAACATAAATATTTGTATCTGTCAAATCATATTGATAAGTGTAGGCTAGCGATACTGAACTTGCGCGCAGTGAAATGAAACTTCAGGTATAAAAATCGCCTGCGTTACATGGGGCAGGCAAAATTGCTTATTATTAGTATCGCTAGATAAACCACATATAATTATAACTTACGTGAAATTGCAAGAAGCAATTATATCATTTAATGATATAAAAAGTTAACAATATTTGTTATCAAAATTTTGTATAGTTATTTTTATGGTCGGCATCGTTCTTAGATTTGATATTGGCAGATATTAAATTAAACGGCTGGTAGGCACGATGTCAGTTTCAAAAAAATGAGGTTTAGACAGTATGAACTTTATTTTCAAAGTGATGACTTGGCTGTGAGTTTGAAAGGACTTTTGTTACGTGTGTATATTAAAGTTCTGAACGCAATAACTTATGGTTGTTTGCGACTTATACGGTCGACATTTTATACTCCGCTGCTACGGCCTGGCCGCAACTTAGCTTGGTTTGGACACAAGCCCGTTAAATTATTTATGATTGTAATATACACCGTGAATTTATAGACTTACATTAACAGCTCACTTTGTGCAGCCACTGCCAAACTGATACTTGAAGTGGGATGCTGTTGTAAAACAAGAAAACACCGATTATGCCACAATTTTGATCGTCATTTCGGAGAAATATTTTGTAATATTTTTACAGTAAGAAAGCTTCAGTCATCGATTCTGGTCTTCCAATATGCTTATCTATGTCTTGTTATGGCCACTTAGTTTGTTACTGTCGTATTTTTTTCCACCGACACTGCTATATCCATGTTTTTATCTACCATCAAATCTATGAACGACTTAATAATACCAAATATCAGCATTTCTGAATTCATTTTTAATAGAAACTCTCTTGAACTGACATTCGATTAAGCAATAACATATTGTGTTCATTCAAACGTACGGAGCGCCAATCAGCTTTCGTGAACTAGTGCACATTAGTGTATACATGTTACGGTTTGATGTTGTCTCCAGGATAGTTTACGGGGTGTAGGGAACCTGCTTCTGTACATGCCACTCTCTAATTAATATAACTTTAAGGGTCTGTTTCACGAACACCAGCAATGCAACTCATTTGCGAGTGATTCTAATAGAAAACAACATGTTTGTCCAGATCATTTATAAAATATTTATACATAATATTGAATAGACTTTCTGGTATCTCAGTTACAAAACTGTAACTGATTTGATTTTCAGGGCGGGGTTATATAGAATCGTTGGGTTGCGAATAAAAGATAATTAAAAATATTTATAAAAGACTTTATGATAATAAAACATTTATTCAAATCATCTATTTCATGATGACGGGATTAAATAATCATGTGAGCTTAGTTTGAATTCTTTTTCCTGTGGAAAAGAAACCATTTAATGAAATTTAATAATTTTTTAACCTGACAATACGCAGATTGCTACTGCTGCGCAGTAGGAATGCAATTTCGTATCTTTTTTATGAACTGTATTGTTGTACATCTGATAAAGTCACTTGGCAGAAAATTGGGTATTTTGATTTACAGTTAGTGTCTAAAAATGTCGTATTGTTTTATTCATGCATGTGATGCTAACTTCATATGGATTTTTAAGTCAGGTTTCTGATTAGGGAGCGACGATGACAACTTCGCGCTTCTTCCTATGATAATGCAGGATATAAAGGACCCTTAGCAAATCGAGTTTTGTGGTACCCCCTGAACTAAACAAAGACCGTCCGACCTTGATTTTGTCCGTTTATAATACACTAAATACCCGTGTCGAGTTGCCTTACTACTGTCTACTACTTGACTAAGCTTAATTTGTATAATCCTAATCTATAAAAAAATTTAAGTCATTCTCAGTGCTCTAAATCCTTTTGTATGTATCTGCATCTGTGAGAAATAATGAAGTTTAATAGGGGGTCCCCTCCGAAATCGGCAGCAATAATATAAAGAAGTGGACATCACAGGAGCAGTGATTGCACCCCGTTCGGCTAGCATCATGACGTTCTCACTATTTTTACTTGGGTGTTTAGTAATAATCTTTGTAATAACGGATATGATAGACATTAATGACGATGACAATTTGACATCTCAAAAGTTCAGCCGCGTGATCACGTAGATCATAGTTGTATTTAATATATAAGTCATAGTAATCTAATTATTTAGAACTTGCATCTTTTCTGAGAGCAATAATTACTCAAGTATGTTACATCTATTCGTTGCTATTTATACGGTATCATCAATAAGTAATCGGTATGTAGCTATAGTATCTGTGCGGATCTTGTTTATTGGAAATATGTACATAGTTAGTACGGCGTCGGCCACTTTCTGATTGTGCGACTCTACGGTGTCAAATTGTCGCCCAAAACTATTTACGAGTACTATTAAGTGCTTACGCTTTTTTAATATGTAATCCCAAAGAAAATAGGAATTTTGAACAAACGTTATATGCTTTACGCTTAAAACCAGTCTTTATTATACTGTATCAAATATAATAATATGTATGCCCATGTAACCAATATAATAGTCATAGTGAAAATAATGTAATAAATAATCGAAATATTTGATGTTGTAGTGTATGGAACTTAAGCCCCGGATCATTTCGGGTATAGGTATTATTATAAACTAGTCTTAAACATTTGGTTTAGTCCCACCTCGGCACATTTTCGTCTCGGCATTCATTAATAAATTTTTCATGCCTACAGCGGGCATACACCGTTAACCATTGTTAGGTACTTACATACTTTATTCAACCAAAGAATTTAAGAGGAGGAGGTCAAGCGGTGTAATGTCGTGGTAGCCCGGAGGTTTAAGATGCTCACTTCTCATGCATGAGAGGTGCTTGTTTGAAACCTACCAACGGCAAGTACCAATGTGACCTTTTCCGAGTTATATGTACTTTCTAATATTGTCTAGACACCACTGACAAACGGTGAAGGAAAACATCGTGAGGAAACCTGGGCTTATAATAGGGACTACCCTATGCCACCTGACAACTATGCCACGGTATGAAAATTAAAAATCTAATTAGTCCGTCATTTCGATAATGAAAAATATTAGACACGATTTTTTTTATTTTCTCGTATAAAGTTACAATAATTAGATAAAATGAAGTTAAGTTTAGGAGTGGGAGATCGTTATGTCACAAAGTATTACAAAATGTAGCACATAGTGACGTGACACGATATTTCAAATTAATATATCGTCGAAAGTATTTAATTTTGTGAAAAAAAGTACGTGTGTAATATTTTTAAATTAATCTACCAGACGGACATTAAAATTGAAATTTAGAAACCTACCCTATTTCTAATTATAAATTTGAAATCGCCAATCCACTTTGAGCAAGCGTGGTGGTTAATGTTCAAACCTTCTCTGTGCGAGAAGACGCCTTTGGTCAGCAGTGGATTATAGACTGTTTATAATGACTTGCATAAAAATTTAAACACAGTATCAGTATATTCAGTAAATTAACTTTCACAGGCCTATCATTCATACAAAATGTACATTTTTAATATGTCATATTTAGGATTTGTCACGTTACTGTCATAGCAGACCGAATAAGCTCTTTATTGAGCGATATTCACCCGTATGCGTGTGAAAGTTCTAAAAGCATATTTATTTTGTCTACCAATTTATATTTAAATGAATTATGTTTGTTTTTATAAATGGTAAACAATACCTATTTTGATTTTTAATTTTCTTAATATTTGTGGCATTACTAGTAGTATGTACCCAAAGGTACGGCGCCGAGGGAAAGTTATCGTAGGTATGATAAATAAATTCATGGGTGCCGGGATGGGAAGTTGCAGAGATGGGACTAAACCAAACATTTACGCCCGGGCGCCTGTTACGAGCAGATGTATTTTTAAGCTAAACTGCTAACAAATATGAGATCTGATAAGGGAACCTTCTTTTCTTCCTTAACCATCGAAAGTTTCAGTGTAGCTACGAATTTGGCGAACCAGTAAAATATAATCAGTGCCTAAAAGAACCTCTGGGATATGAAAAAAACCAAACAAAATGTGAAATTATTTAAGCATTTCAGAAATTACAAACTTTGATTAATCATAAGAGTTTATTTTTATTTAAATCTTCGATTGTATTCTTTAGACAACTATCAATGCCAAATGTTTATACAGCCCTGTACATTTTTTAAAATTGTGATTAAAACAATGTACACCACCTTACTCGCGTTGTAATCCCTTAATTTGTGTCCGTATTCCACGAACACGATCGATCCCTCAGTAAATTGTTATGTTTTAGACATTGGGTACACACACACCTCTATTTTGCAATATAATTACAAGAACGGGCTAAAAAGGAAGTATGATCAACGGGAGTTAAAGAACGGGCTAAAAAGGAAGTATGATGAATTATCTTCAAACTTTCAGTAAAAAAGGGTTTCCTGAAGCCTGAGAATGTGAAATATGGTGTGTTATTACAGAATTGAAAATCGGAAATCACTCAAATTAAACCCTAACGCGATTTATACATTAAATAGTAAATAAATTAGAGTATGCCTTCACGGTTGCGGTTGGAGATGAGGTGATGGGACCTCGGATGACGAGGAACTGTTTGATTCTATGGTAAGTACTATGAAGACCACTGACCAGTACGTACAACATGTGCAAACTTAGTCCATATTTTAGTCAATTGTCTCAAGTGTCTCGACTAGGGTGCTTGGAAGGTCGATGCAAGTCAAGTATCATAAATACTTTGGTCCTAGAACAGTGGTCTCCATAACTTGTTGGTACGTCTGATTAGGGAAACGCATTAATAAGACATCAATTGAACATTATTTTTTATTAAAACTGTATAAAATAAATCATTTTAATATTTGGGAAAACCCACGGGACGGTAAAACTCTAAGGTTATCTGGGTTCACCGATTGTCACAGTTTACTAATTTTTAATACCTACTCGTTCATAAGGTCCACACACTTACAGATTACATATTACACAATTGAATACATTTGAAATATTTAATAAACAATATAATTTTTATATATCTTATTTGCAAATTGACTAAAATGTGTGAAAAGCTTTTATTAGGTTCACCTACTATTACATTCGACTCGTACGTAAATGGTGAAAAATAATTATTATATTGCTTATGCAATGCAAATTCTACCTCCCACATCGGGATAAGTCATGCTACAGAGCATGAATGATTAAATACATATTTACTATGTTAGGTTGAAACTAATACAATTTAGGTACATTTCTTAAGTAATTATAATTCATTAGTGCAATTACTTAATTGTAGTTTTATGGTACCTACACATTAAAATATAATGTCACATTTACCAAAACATAAATTCTTAAAATATATCCAGTCGAGAGCCTCCATGTGATGCTTAACGATGGTGTCAATATTTGATAATATTTTTATTATTTTAAAATGGCCTACAGTACATAATTATTGATTACATGCTTATTAAAACAGTAGATATCTATGTAATGTTATCAATTATCATAAAATACAAACTACAATAATACCTTTTTCGACACATAGCACATTCTAATAACAAAGCTTAAAAGTATGTATGCTATTTATATGGCCTAATAGAAATATTTATTATCATACTTAGCTACCGTAAAACGGGGTGAATAGAATTCGAGGGGTGAATAGATACAGAAGAGGGCTGAATAAGTATTGAGAAAATGTTCCAATATTTATTCACCCCATTCCTAGGTGAATAGAATTCAAGAGGTGAATAGATACAGGAATGGGGTGAATAAATATTAGAACATTTTCTCAATATTTATTCAGCCTTCTTCTGTATCTATTCACTCCTCGAATTCTATTCACCCCGTTTTACCTCTACTAAAAACTATTCACAAAGTTTTAGGTCTGATCATTCAAGGCTTGTAAATAGAAAGGTCCGTGTGTTGTAATCTCTGTTAAAATATGAAATTTTGTACTGATCAGAAAGTCCATACACCATGTCAGGCAGTACCTATTGTTTCCGACATGACGTATTGTGGTGGATCCATGCTACATACGTTCGCCCTCCACAACATGGATTACTAACTTAGGTAACTGTAAAGTAGTGGGTACTGGTACGGTTGTGTACCTACTTTATTTCTGTTTTGTATCTATTTTATTTTCTAATAGGTATTCATGATAGTTCTTCACGGACTCTGTCTGTGCCCTAGACATACATTTTTCTTTTTACTATAAGTAATGTAATAACTTTATTTATAGTTTTTTTTATTTATTTAGATACCTACCTACCTCGGTCGTCGGGCCAGATATAATTTGACCCATCTTAAATAACGTATATACCTATATTTTTATACCCAACTACTTACTCGATATGTATATTGAATCGCCACAAATTATTCTAGTTATTGTGTATCTGTGTACTATTTATTTTTTTTTATTTTATTTAGGTACTAGGTACTCTGGTTACTCACATGTTTACATATCTCACACTCATAGATGCACACATCAAACTACGGCTGCGTCATTTAAGTCTGTCTCATAACGATGTGGATGTCTCATTTATATCTGATAGCAATGTTCTCAGAGTAGAACTGGTGGGTGGTGACGCCCTGTTATAAATTTGTTCACAACTTTTGTCTTTAAAAGTGTCATTATGGGCGTAGTGCGGCCACTGTTGTATCTCTCTGTATAGATTGGCACCAGGACTATATGAGGAAGCCAAATCTTTCGCTCCGACGACACGGTAGTCTTTGTCTAAATATCCAAGCTCGACACCCATGTCGAACAACATTTGTGCTCTTTGTAGTTGTAGACTTGTCACTTTTGAATAAGATGGTAAACCTTCGCGGTAATCACCTGCAAATAAATATTTTGACTTGATCAGTGCTTACATATTTTATAATCAATATTATATGTCATACTAACTGTTGCCCGCGACTTCGTCCGCGTAGAAAATTATTCCTTTTTTATCCTATGGGAGCATTTAATCAGGATAAAAAGTATACTAAGTCAGTTCATACCCTGGCTGTATATCAAATTTCATCAAAATCCATTTAGTAGTTTCACCGTGATTGACAGACAAACATCCAAATAAAGTTTTCACATTTGTAATATTCGTGTGATTGTCGTACCTAAGCAAGGATTTCCAATTTGCCAATCTATAAAATATTTAAAAAAGATATACCGAGGACACGGATTCATATTAATTTTAAAACAAAATTTTAGCAATATCGACTTTTTTACTATTTTTTAACAATCCAATAAATACAATTTGTAAATAAGTAATCTAATAATCTGATTTAATCTCAGTTTATTGTATCGTAGGATATAAAATATTGATGTAAACCTAATATGATGAAAGGAGAAAAAAAAACTAACACTTTATTACCGTAGGTTATGACTAAGACTACTTTTATATAATTTAAGTAGAATGACAATCTGTTCAAGGGCAATTTGTGTTAAGTTTTTAGAACATTGAAGATGATTAAATTATTGATGGCTGCGATGAGTGGTTCTTACATAATCATTTATTACCTATAAACGCTACTCCAAGAGAGCAACGGTTGAATCCTACGGTGTGTGCACCAATTTTCTTCCAACTACGACCTTCATAAACTCTTCCTTCATTTCCTATCACGAAGTTGTATCTGTAAAGAGAAAAAGAGGAATCGAGTTAAAAGTATCAGGTACTAATCGGTATTTTTTTCTCCTTTAGTACCTAACGGTAACATAAAATGGGAACAAAGTTCACGTTTTGCCAGTTAAGTTATTAGATAATTCAGTGCAGAAAACGACAAGCTTGCAATACAACATGCAACTGATGCATCACTCTAATCTACGTGCGAAAGTGCAACCTATTAGAATTTAACTACGAAACTCTTTGCTCTTGTCTTGCGAGGCCCATTTCGGCAGTCGCGATTAGCGCAGCTTAGGTAGGTTTCCATCTTTTTTAGAACTCGTGTAGATACTTACGGCAGATTGTATTGATAATGGCTGCTAAAATATGACTGGAGGTTGGCCATCTCAGCTGCGCAATTCACGAACAAATGGCACTCAGGACTGACAGTGTGAGCGACGATGATGAGTTTCACGGGAGTAAATTCAGTTGTGTCGTCATCTAAGAACTTTGGTGCCAGCCACATTTTTCTGGTGATGTACCAATCGTGTGGAGCTGTAAGACAAGAATTTATTACCTGTAGAGTGTGTACCTACATACTAAATAGGTAAATGTAGAAATATGGGCTTGAAGAAAAGGCTACAGTCCGATAATAATTAATCACACTTGATTGAGAGAGAGTATTTATTATCTATAAAGATATATTTCTCGGGACTAGGTTAGTTTGTCCTTGCACGCACTACTTATCTACTAGGTATTGATATTGCACTTTTGCACTAGTGCGGCCGGACTGGTGGCCACCGCCTTACAAGCAGTTATTTCAACAGACTTTTTATTTCTAAGTAGGGATGCCATGTCTCAAACAATCAATGTTTCGTGGTTTCGAATCTCGCACAGAACAATTATTTTGTTGCTACTATGTAACTTATGTAAGTAAAGTAATACATGTAAGAGATGTGGGTGTGATGTCTGGGTAGGTATGTGTTTATAAATGCAAGCATATGACAATAAGTCTCGGTTGTAAAGTCATAGCCATATTTGTGAAAATCTATGATGTTGACTGTGTAAAATTGAAAGTTAAAAGCACATCTTACCGACATCTACAACGTTATTTACATTCTTCTTAGAAACGACGGTGAAGTAAACTATTAAAATGATGCATACAGCCAGCACTACAATGGCAGCTGCACAAGACAGTCTTTCAGCTCTCGTTGTACTTTTCGCTATGTCCCACAAGTACCGAGGCAAGGGTAAGTCTGAAATGAGATAAGATAGTTTTAAAAATACATTTTTTTAAATGTATGTATTTAATAGTCCACGTTAGACGTACATAAAAGAGCAGTGAGCTAGACAATCAGCAACACGGTACGTGTGCCCTATGGTAGATTGCAATTTGCAACTTGTAGTACGAATTTTAAAATAGAGTTAACCAATAACACTTGTCTCGAGTAATGAACTCGGGCAGTGAAACCCCAGTCTGTCAAAGAATTTAAATTTTATTGGTTGAAATGAATTATCACGAATGTGATCATGATAAACGAAATATTTATCTATGTGGTCACAGTTTTCGAAGCACGATTGTTTTGGTAAACATTACCAAATGTAAAATTAAAAAATCTCACCAAAAATCTCACCAAATCGTAAAAAAAAACGAATCAACCGAACCTCCTCCTTTTTTTGAAGTCGGTAAAAAGTAGATCCACTTTCGCAATTTTGAATAAGAGTTGTGATTTACCTTTTGAATCATGAGACAATCCGGAACTCTGGAAGTTGTCTATGCAGTGCCTTGGCGTCTGATGTTTTGCAGTTGACAAGGTTTTGTGAAGAACACCCAAAAGCGATTTGGGTTAAGGCTTTGGCTGCCAATAAAAAACTATTGAAGGCAAATCCTCCGCTAACGTCGGTCACCGGTGACTGCCATGGCGTTTAACGTGTTAATAAATACTTAAATAAAGTAATGTCGGCCATAAGCCTCTTCATGGGCAGAGCTGATCGCTTACAATCAGGTGATCCGTCTGTTATTTGCTTCCTATCCCATAAAAAAGGGAAGTTCTGTCTATTCCTGCTAAAACCATGATTAAAGACCAATCTATATCCTAAGGTATTTTTTTCATTATAGGCCTATCTGTACCCAATACTATAGGTACCTAATAATAAGGAAATCTTTACGAAGGCATAACAGTAGGTACCTACTCTGTCTATATAGCTATAACCCACGAGAACGGGTCTGCAAAGAACACTATAAGAATAACTTGTAATCATCGTCCAAAACGAAAGTTTCATCGCAAGTTGTACCTACAAGGGAACCAAACTTGGGATGGACTATGCACGGTGCACTCGTGCACACCTATGTACAAACAATATTGTAAATAGTTACAAAATGGCCAGATAGGAAAACATAGAAACCATATTTACTTAGTATTGTGCCAATATAATTACTTATTTCTAAATACAAGTGACTACATATCTGACGATAGGTATAAGTAATGTAGACTGCGATGCGTCTACTATTTACATTTTCGCACATTGTTTATTTATCATCCATTTGCAATTGCAATTACTATTTACTTCTCTTATCATTTTATCGTGACAATGTTAATAAATATGAAGTTAATAAAGATGTGTAAGGACATTACCTATCGATCAATTAACTCAAGCTTTCGAGACAAAATTATGAACTGATTTTCATTCAATTAATTAATAAGATTTATCAATAAGTGTTTGTTTGATTCTATTACTATCTGACCCGCCGATCTTCACACCGCTCTATAATCAAGAAATATCTCTTTTTTTCTGTCTTAAGAACCTTCTCCTAATAAATAACAACAAATATAACAAAAAAGAATTAGTGAAATCGGTCCAGCCATTCACGCGTGATGCCGTGATCAAGGGAAAATGGTATTCATTTTTATATCTACTAGCTTCTGCTCGCGACTTCGTACGCGGAATCCCGTTTTCTCCCGTTTCCGTAAGATTTTCAGAACTTTTTCTGTCATAAGAACCTTCTCTTGACGACACAACAAAATAAAAAAATCAGCCAAATCGGTCTAGGGGTTCTCAAGTTATGGTGTGACAACGGGAAACGGGTCTCATTTTTATATAAGTATATACATATGTACCTAGATGTTTAGTTATTAACCTATATCTATTTATAAACATTGACTATGATTTCCGTTTTATCGACTTCATACCTTTATGCATTGAACATGAAAATTTGTTTCAAATATTTATCTTTTCGTAGAATTTCTAATTAGGTAGCATGGTTTCCCGTTATTTGTACGTGTTCTAATTCTTTTTTGTTATTGTTTAGGTGCAAATGACGTGGTCTGAACGAATTCTATGATTGTGTTTGTATAGATCATGCAGTTTGCGTTACTGCGACAGAAGGCCCTTATCATTACATTAATTAGGTACTTATATTTTCTGCAAAATTGATACAAAAAGCTTGCAAGTTTGGTGCGTAAAGGTAATTATATTATTAAACTAATGAAATGTTGCAGTATTTTTAAAGGCAGGAAAAGAATGGGAGTGCCAGACTCTTATTGACTAAAGCGTAACCTAATCTTCACACGAAGATTGCCCCTTTAAATATTATCATGGAAGTAAATAAGAAAAAGGCAAATGTAATAAATCAAAGGAATCAATATTTTATTTTTAAATCAACAAACCTATATAAGTACATAGGTTTGTTAATAGTTAGTGGTTCATACATAACACAACATGTATACAAGCCCAAACTTAAAATTACAATGTATTATGTAGTATGCCTACGATATACAAGCACATTCTCGGTGCCAACAATATGAACTTATCAATTGGTTAAGTTTATTACAAATATATTTTGTATTAATCCGAGGATTTTATCTAAGCCGATAAATCCCTGCTTTTAAGCGCCATACCATGTGTCGTGACGTGTTCATCTACAATAGAATTTGGTAAAACATTTCGGCAATATATCCACCTCAATGTGAGGCAATACCTACAATTTAATGCAATTCATGTTCACTGTTATGAAACTCTATCCAATGAGATCGCTTTACTAATCTCGAAAGAGTTCCTATTGTCGAATAGAGTGCTGTTAGACTGACTAGTGATTTGAACTAGTGATTTCGAACTTATGAATTCTCGCCCGTCGTTGGTCGAGATTATTTTTACAACCAACGACATGGCGGACCGCGGTCGAGCTCACTTCGAAACTTTCGAATTGACGTTTTACAGAATAGCCTAGGTGGTGTGAGTTATTTTAACATTTAAATTCGGTATTTTACAACTAATCAAATTCAATAATTATCTACTTTTATCGAAACGTCAAAAACGATATTGTTCTATGAATTTTGTACCAAAAACTAACTTATGACGTCATCATATTTTCGAGGCAAATAGCATATCTACCTTTCTGAAAAAAATTCTAGAATAAATCGAAAATTAAGTATATCAAATGTATAATTGAAATTGTAAATATGTTTGAATATTTAATTGGATTGAAAAATAAAAAATATTTTTATTACCCATGAAAATACCCAATTAAGTCGTTCGAAACGTTACTGCGTTTAGCTCTCTGATTGGTAGGTTGACCTGCAGCAGGCCAATCAGAGGCCTTTCTAGTTTCTATTACGAACGTAAAACAAACTCGTATTAAGGCTTCTGAGGCCTTAGTACGAGTTTGTTTTACGTTTAAAGTAATCGTAACGAGTACGCGTTCGGCACTGTGATTGGTTGGTTCATTGGCGCCGGCCAATCAGTGCGCCGAACGCGTACTCGTTTCGAATACTTTAAACGTAAATCAAACTCGTACTAAGGCTTCTGAGCGTTGAGCGTCACAAACGTGTCGATCGTGTTACTGTAAAACAAACGCGCACTACCTACTTGTTGCAATAGTTAAAACAAAACGTCTATTAATACTGTTATGTCTGTAATAATAGTATTATAATATAGAAGTATCGTTGTAGTTATACAAGGGGCCGTTCAAATATTACGTAAGCAGATTTTTTACAATTATTTTCCCTCCCCACCCCTCTTGTCAGCAAAAGTAAGCAAAGATCTTACCCCCTCCCGCTTTGCTTACGTAAACATTTTAAATTATATATTTTTTTTATTGTAATTTTAATATTCTCCACATACCATAATGTCTCGTTCTTTGTCGGTCTTTGCTTTTAATTTATAATTTCAATATGAGGGTTGCCATTCGTGTAAAAAAGTAAATAACTGCCGATGACGTAATCATCATCTAGACTCCCCAACCCCCCATATCATCCGAAATAAGCAAAACAGAGACCCCCCCACCCCCATGGTGCTTACGTAATACTTGAACGGCCCCTATATGGTAAAGCATCGCTGCTGTTCAAAAATCTCCTCATCCTAATTAGGTACATTGTAGATGTTAGTTCTTTTTAATACTTTTGTCTAAAACATTTACACATTTCGTAATATATAGTTTAAGTCTTTGGTAAAAGTTACTAGTACCTAGGTATGTAGTATGTACCCACTTAATGAAGAACCAGGTACATAAACGTACATAAGTACATATTGATTGAGAGTAAAAGTAAAATGTGTACAACATTAAGTACCTACTCTATATGATTTAGGACTCAGTGCCTACACTTAGGTAATAGGGTAGGTACTTGCCAACTAGTCAAATTCAATACTTTTCTCGAATTGTCAAAAACGATAGTTTTGAATATTGTTTGTTACGTAAGAGATTGTGTATTGTGACGTCACGTTTTGTTTAGCGTCAAACAGCGTAGGTACTTATTTGTTAAAAATTTGCTGGAACAATACTAAAATTAAGGTGGTCATAAAATCAATGAATGGAAGTGTGATTCGTTTTTAATATTTTATTGTATTGAACAGTGGAAATAATTTATTTTTGATTAAGGGAAGTAGATACCCTATTGTCGGTAGAGATTAGGCTTTGATTTTTTAGCTTAGTATAGGAGCCGAGTTAGGGAAGAAACTCGATGAAAGAAAGTACTAGATCAACAATATTGAGTTTTGTAACGAAACTCATAAGATAATTACATCAACACACTAATGTATCTACTATATCTTTATACCTACATTACACACAGGTATTTGAAAAAGTATAAAAGTAGTTTATTGACTTCTTCTAATAGGTAACCTTATGAATTTCTTCCTTTCCAAGTGTACCTACTTTGAGATATATGTATAACCTATGCAAGTTTACACTAAGGCACATTGCTCAATTAGGTAAAAATTTCATTTCTCATTCATTAATCATTCCCATAGTCAAAATATTCTTTTTTGTCAAAATATTGTTTCATTTCGAGACTGCCACCAAAATTCGCTTAGTAAAACAGCTTGAATTCGTAGGCAGTATGTAAAAACTAATTAAGTAAACAATAAAAGGAATAGAACTCAAACTAGACTGCAAATATTTTAATTAGTATCTAAACTTATGTTTAGTGACTTACCAAGTAATTTAAATGCACAATCATTTATGTGTATCGTATTTATAAGTATAAAAATGTAACTAACAATATATCTAAAATTATATAACTAATTAGGTAGTCCATCTCACTAAATTACATATATGACCAATCACAGCTTTTCGTACAATATCTTAATGTCTTCATAAGAAGTTTTCCTTAAAATCATCACGTTCGGAGGCATGACGTTTTGTTGACAGGATTCCAGTGCTCGAAGTTGTGTAATTGTTCCACCAGATTAATACCTGGCGTTCTCACTGCCCCTTGTACTTGACAAGCACCGTACAATGTGTAATCTGGCTTTAACACTTCCTTTCTCACCAACTCTTCTAGCAGAACTTTAACATTGTCAAACTGCACTTTAGTTGGCTCCGAGTTCATATAATTTCCAAGAAACATGACACTAACACCAATCACATTCCATGATCTCACCATGGCTCCTATAATGTTTGCGCCTCTGCCTTCAAATATTACTCCATTGCTACCAACCAGGAAATTCGGACCGATGTCATTCCATCCACGACGCTGGTGATCTCTTTGTATTTCCAACACGTCCTTTATGCATTCATACGTTTCGGAACAAAAATTCATTGCAGAATGGCCGATGAGAACATAAGACACCGGTAGATTGAGCACTTCTATTCCATAGGAAGGCATCGCGTGCCACTGGGCTCGTCTCAGGTACCACGGCTCCTTTATATCTAGCCAAATTAAAATAATTATTGAGTTTTCATTCCCAATTTGATCTTGTTAGCAATGTGGCTGTTTTATTGTATATTATTGAATAATGTTCAGTTAGTGATGAGTTGGTTAGAAGATAGGGTAGAGCAGCGGTGTTAGTGGAAATATAGCGGGGTTGGGAAGATTGGAATAGTGTTATAGTGGATATTAGGCCTATTATAGAGGCAGAACACAAAATTTTACCTAGATCTAGACGCATTGCTTGTTTTGTCAGCGCAAAGTGGAAGATGAAGAATGTGAGGCCTGACGCAACTACGAAGGCCCAGCACACGAACACCGCGATGCTACAGCGGAGCCGCTTGGAGTTCTGGGGCGAGACCAGCTCGAGGCCCAGAATGCGGCCTGAAACATCACGAATATCGCGGATAGTAAACAATGTTCACGCATCAGACTTAAAGCGACGAGCAACCAGCGTCCTTGTAGCATTAGTTAAGATGTTTAGTCGAAAATCCATAAATTTCTACAAACAGACTTTGTACAAAAACTGCGTTATATAATTACAATACACAGATACTTAGGCAGTTAACCATGGTGATCTAAAAGTAAGTTTGTTTTATTAGAAATTTGCAAAAAATGCTTTGCATATTAGGTTATTGTTTACCAAATCTGTCGTGCTCATGCGAAATTTTCGAACAGTCCAGTGTGAAGTAAGCTAGTAATATTTATTTTTCTACGTGGCCTCAAGTGAGTGGTCATGTGATTAGTTGGCAAATAAAATTTTGGTATATGTCAACTTAAGCTAATTATCAAGGTTTCACGATCTCTGAATGAGAAATTGAGGTCCTACTTAATTGGCTGTGCTTGGTACTTTATCACTACATAGTATAAAACAAAGTCGCTATCTGCCGTCTGTCTGTCCCTATATGTATGCTTAGATCTTTAAAACTACGCAACGGATTTTGATGTGGTTTTTTAACCGATAAAGTGATTCTTAAGGAAGGTTTATATGTACAATACATGAATATTGAACCTGTGCGAGGCCGGGGTGGGTTGCTAGTTGTCTATACGAAACTATGAAACGTATAACTACGAAAATTTTTTAGTCGCAGATTGATTAATAAAAATACGTTGTCTTATATTGTGGCAGCTATAGCTTTTAAAGGGTAGAAGACAGTGTATTCCAAGATATTCCTAGTATTATAGCAGTTTTAACGTCAGACGGGTGAAGTACAAAACATATTTATTAATCAGTTTAAAGTCACAAGTAAGATGTATAAGTTTTTATTAATCACTTTAGTTTTATGAACAGTTGTGTTACGTATTAATTACATTGTACATTGACTCTACGCAAAGAGAAAACTTATTTGCGCTAAAAACATTTGAATATACCAATCACCACGAAGAATAGTGGGTGTTATAATATTTTGTAGGCAGTTATAATATTTTGTACAGTGGAGAGAGCATACAAAGCTAAAATTGAAAAATCGTATATATAACTAAAATAGTTTACAAAAAAATCATTGCCTAATTTTATAACAAAAACATAATTTCACGCCTTTTAACTAAAGGCCCTAAGTTACACAGAAATATACATCATAGTCTTCTTTTTTTTTTTTTTGATGACGGTGCGTAACCTTCAAAAGGCGCCCAGCCTTTTTGGGGATAAAAGACTAGGGAGTGTGGGATTTTTACCTCACTAAAACCACCCCGGTGGCCACCCTCAACACCTGAATAGAGGCACCGGGTCCTCTAAAAGAGACCTGCTCCGGCGCCTCATACATCTTGGTCTATGAATCTTAATCTTAGGAGATAGCAGTAAAAGTAGGTAGAACCTGCTTGTAAGCCAAATGTTATGACCTAATACACACTGTTCTGTTTAAAATGAAAAAATAATCAAAGTAAGCACCTACAAGTACTCACATTATGAAGTAAGTTACATTGCCTTCAAGAAATTTAGCCAATACGTTTGATATTTCTATTATTTAGTTTCGATTAGTTCAGATGATATCCGAGATATATTAGGGAATTGGTGACAATTATTATTGTTTCCTATTATCAGATACTAATTACATACGAAGTTATCTTGATGGCAGTATAATTCCCTAGTGTTTGCAGTCAAGTCTGAGGACAGGTGTAACAACAGATCAACTGTTTTTGTTGCGACAAAACGATCAGTAGGTGATGACTGATAATATTCAGTTGAATCAATAGAGATTACATATAAAAGTCTTCCATTAGTGTCGGATTGACAGATGACGCACAGGTAAAGTGCGGTACGCCGGGGAAGCTGGACAGTTCACAGTAAGTGTCGCAGAGCCATATTTCAGCACGAATGGGCTGGCTCCACCGGAGTGGTACCACTAGGCGTTTGTTTGCGCGGACAACTTAAAGGGTTACCGGGGCGCCGGTTCGAAGTGCAGGAGTTCCTACGGGGTGGTTTTTAGTCAATTAGAGTCTGACACTTCCTCCCACCTCACCCAGGCGGTAGAAATCATTCGATGATTTTTCACCCCTTAAAAAATCCCATACCTCTATAAAACGTTGTGTTTACCGGAGTACGAAGTTGAACGAAGTACATAGTTAGATTTATTAGGTACATGAGTACAAAATTCGGTGTATTCACAGATTAGTCGTATAATCAAAGCGACAACATAAAATTAAATGACTTCATACACTTTGTCGCCTATTAATGCGACTTAGCTATAACGTCACTTTGATTAATTAATCTAATCTATCATAATATGCCTATCTCTAATTGTTTTAAAGATAGATATGTTTATGCCTGTAAAACAAAGATTAGTAAATATTACCGAATTGTTTTATATGTATATATATATTTTATACATAAATACGATATCAAGTTGTTTTATGACGCTATGTTTTAGCAGGGAAACATTTATAAATAATTGTGGATGTAGGTACAATTAATAGATAAATTAAGACCATATTGCAATGAACATATTAATGTATTTGTTTTAAATTTTGTTTGAGTAACTAGGGGACGTATTTTATAGCTGCGACCTGACGTCATGGACGATGCGGAAAAGGGATAAAACTATGTTGGTCATATACTGTCAGCTCTTTCTTACACAAGCACTAGGTACCTTTATTTCAAGGAAAAAAGTTGTTTGTTTAAATGTAAATTAATTAAAAATCTCTTACATATCCTTAATAGGAATTAATATTAAAACATTTAATATTATTAAAACAAATATTTGATCTATATAAATAAAAATGAATTTCTGTTCGTAAGTCTCGCTAAAACTCGAGAACAGCTCAACCGATTTTGGCTAATTTTGGTTTTGAAATACTCGTGGAAGTGAAGGTAAGAAAAGAACGTACGAAGTATCTGGGTCAGGTAGTTAGTAATAAAATAAGTACCAGTATGATCCTGAGCCTGGCTCGGTACTTGCTGTTTAGTACTTACATTTTTTTTAGATCACAAATAAATAAATCAAAATACATAATAAAAAAATAATAGGCTCACCCCCTATTACATGGGACTCATAACATAGAGGTAGATAGTGAAAAGTGGGTGCTACATTGTACAGTGGCATTAAGTGCCGTAATGTGCACCTCTGCGTGGCGGGCGTGATGTTATGTTATGTTGTAAAAAAATAATAGAACTAAACACAAAAAAATAAAATAGAACAAAAAATAAAACTTATCGAACGAGGATTGAACCCGAATGTCCTACGTAGAAGGCACCCGATTTCCTGACTAACCAAGCTAAAGATTACAGGTTAATGGTTATGGTTATTCAACGAAAACACGGACAAAATCACAGTTTCTAAAAATCAAACCTAGCTAGATCGACTTATTGTCCCCGAAACCGCTCAAATACAAAAGTCCAAGAAAATCGATTCAGCCGTTTCTGAGATAGTTAATGATATATGTATAGGTATATATAAACACAACAATAGCTCGTTTAAAGATATTAGATTTCCTGATAGTCTCTGGCTTAATTTCATTTTCAATAGGAAAAGTAGAGCAAGGTACAGCATTGATATGTTTGATTTAAGTTTAGCAGCCGATGTAGAGGTATATACAGGTCGATACCGTAGTTAGCAAGTACATAAGCATTAATTTTATGTTATCTTAGCAATTACTGAAAAAGCGAGTTACTTTTGTTTGAAAATTAACTTTGCACCCATCGGTACCGACTGATGTGTACAAGCAAACTGCTTTTTAATGCGAGTTAGTTCCAAAAATAAGACAAAATATAGATAATTATAGCGTGACTGGCTTATAACCGGCCTTAATGTCAGTTTGTGATTTACATTCACAATCGTTTTGGTGACAATCTATTAGATAAATCTTAGAGATCATAAATGCTAAACATTTTTGAAAGAAATCCCTTCCTGTTTGTAAAACACTTACATAAATATGTGATAACTAGCTACTTCCGCGCGGTTTCACACGCTCTGCTCAGCTCTTATGGTCGTAGCGTGATGTTTTATAGCGATAAATGCGCTATCCAATGCAAAAAGAATTATTAAAATCATACTTGTAGTTACGGAGAATAGCGCGTTCAAACAAATTAACAAAAAAACCAACTCTTCCGCTTTACATAATAGTATAAGATAAATAGTACAGGAAAGTTTATTTTTGTATTACTATCCTAGAATATAACCGACTGCTTCCAAGACGAGGGTTAGTAAGTGAATTATTATCAGATACTATTCACAATGCAAGTTAATATGGTTTAAGCGAACAGACAGAACTACCACCACGTGCAGGCTTGTTACAATTTTAGTAACATTTACAATTACATTATACACAATAAAAATTTGAGGTAAGTATATAAGTATAACACAAATATGACTTACCGAATGTCCCTTGCGTTGGGATATTTGATGGGTAACAGTTATAAACAATATCTTTTTTGACAAGAATTAATCACCGCATCGGTACTTATAAGTACGTTACAAATACCAAGTGTCCCAAAGACACATTTAAATTAATAAACCACGGGATATACGGCTATTATAAACAGCAAAATGTACCATAATGTAACGTTACAAAAAGTTTCAAACCTAAACGAATTAATCTCGTAAACGTTGGAAAATGGCGTTCCGCAAGCGATGTTAAGATCCCTCTGTCGCTCTCATTCTCTTGTCTCACCAGCAACCTAATATCATCTCCTTCATTTCTCTCGAATTGCTCATCATCATCGGACGGATTTTCAACTACACAAGATCGTAATTAACAACATTAAAATAATATCATTATTTTTATACATAATATCTATTATTTTAGTGACTTTATACATTTCAGTAAGCACTAAGCACAGACAACTAAAATAAAAAGCTAGAATTTAAAAATTTTCTTTTGTATCGATCGAGGAGACCGTTAAGTAGTACAAAAAGTAGCTCCTATTTTACTCTGAAAAATAAGTTGATCAATCGTAAAACATGTTTCAGATTTTTACAACCATTACGCTGTTGGACGTATACGAAGTATTTAGTTCGTTAGATACCTCAAAATCAAATCATGTATGCCTAAAGGATAACAGTGAACCGAATAAGGTAAATACATGACGTAGGTAGTCATACCAAGGTTATCGTCAATGTATATTACGTAGCAGTTATTCTAATTGGGCAGACACTGAACGGATATTGAAAAGTCAATTCAAGTGCTACATACCTAATTATTACAAGATAAAACATTTCTTTCATCTTTTAAGACCAAAGGTACTTAAAGTTAAGATATCATTGCCTTATGTTTATATCAAAATTTGCGCGACACATACTAAAATAATTATTATGTTTTCGGCTTACTCCCGTAACTGTTTGACGCGACCTACGTCGCGGGATGCTGCTCATGAATAAGAGCTTCTAGCATGGCTTGAAACTAATCGAGTTCTTCATCAAACAGTTACCTACATGCATCATTAAATAAGCCGAAATCATAATTAATCTTTGTATTATGTTTGGAAAACTATTACTTTGAAAGGAAGTCATTAAACTAATTGATTGTGAATCAACAAAGTTGAAAGCAATGACTGTGATTAATATTTTCAATTCTGCAACAATACAACATTTGACCTTCCTTCATATCGTGAATGATAGTGCACTCATTTATGTTATACAACTACTGTTTTATCGTACAAATGTAACTTCGAATTAGTTAAGTTTCCAATGCACTGTTTATCCTTTTGGCATACACGAATTGTTATTTTAAAAATACCTAAACCTTATTTTGAATTATTAAAAAGATATTATAATTAAAAAGAATATCAAGCTAAACTAAGTTATAAAGTAATGAAATTAAATATCAAAGTCATATACTAGAAGTGTTCTGTATTATTAGAATACACACCGTTTCTGCACAGCATTTTTTTAATTTTATTTGACTACGGTCACGTTCAGGGCTAACTCAACTAATCACTGTAACTAGACACATTAGACGTTGGTTTTTATTTGATTTATATTTGATTATCTGCGATAACACCGGTAATTTACTGTAAAGTTAGATAAAAGTTATATTGTTTAAAAATTAGAAAGTTAAGATGACCCAGTGATAACAAATAGATAAGGGAGTAGGACAGTTTAGCTTATCAGTAATCGTAGAACAATATTAACAATTACACTTCGCCTAATTTGATAACCTAATCAGTTAAGTACGTTAAAAATAAAGTCGTTGTGTATGCAAATTGAATCGTAATGCAATTAAAATTAAAGATTATTATATTGTTATCATATTTGCCTAGTTACCTTAATCCTCATTTCTAGAAGGTTTTTAGATTAGGTCAAAATCATTGTATGAGTGAGAAATTGATTTTGGTACGATTAAAAATACAGTGATATGCACTTATGTGTTCAGATAAAGTTGCTTTATTGTATGTATTTTATAGCTATCAATTTCTTTATTAATTTTACAAATACATAGTCTACTTTACGATTGAACTCAATACCTGAGTTTATGACGGGTGATTGATATAATGCAGGCTACACACTTGTATACTTAGTATCTGACCCGTCGCGTCGGTCCATACAGTTAAAACTGCATAGTTCAACTGTTTGCTCTATAAACCTTACGAGTACAATTCGACTATACAATTAAACTGCACAGGGAAATCGTAAGGTGTCTAGCGTGCATAATAGACTGTGTACTTGATTTTCCTAGAGAGATTAGACAAATCTCCTTTTATTTATTTATAAAAGGAAAACAAAAGCTTTGTGAAGTAATAAATTTAAGCCTACCCAAAAAGAACCGATTGCATTTGTAGTCTTGACAATAAAATCTCAAATAATCCCCGACTCAGGAAATTAAGTATTTTAAGCACTGCCCTATATAATAAAAAATGATTAAGTTGCATGTTTTCAGTTATTTTTTATTTCTTTTACAACAATAAATAACTTTTGTTTTTTTTTTCATTCCATTTTTCCAAGAGACGATACAATACAGGGTGCTTTTTAGACAATAAGAATTTGACATTTGTAGGACTTTTAATTCTAGGGTAAAGAGGACGAAAACTATTCGGTATGAGAATGGTAAGTTTCTCACAGAACATTAAACATTCAGCTCAATGCTATTGTCGTTCTAATACTTTCATTCTGAATTACTCAATAAACCTGTATTGTTTTACTCTGAGCACCTAAGAACTACTTCAGGCAATCATTTCTATGAATTGTTGCATAATGTTTATTATTTCATATCTCACACGTGAAATTCAAGTTGATATAATTTAATAAGTCGATATTTATTTGATAGATCACTTGTCCTAAATAATGGCACGTAATTAAGTGTGATTTATTTATCTGTATGCAGCTTTGAAAGATAATTAATCAAAAAAGGTTTTTTTACGATTATATGCTAATTAATAAAGCTCGATATATGTTTACTTTCAATATTGTTGAGTACTGCACTACATGCGTGCCTTTCGTGATCTCATTGATAACTAGGGGAAACCTGTGTTCAGCAATGGGTGGTTTGCACCACATATGAAACGCAACAGATATGACTTAATATGCATTATCAAAAGCTGTTAAATAACTGTCGTCCAATATAACGACTCCAATTCCGGGGTCGGAAAAACTGTTACTGGATTTTTACAAAAATAAAGTCTCTCTACAGTAGTAGAGAGACTTTATTTTTGTAAAAATCCTTTATGACTTTATGTGCTACTGCACGGGGTCTGGAATTGTGCCCGGTACTTATATGGCAATAGGCTCACCCCCTATTATATGGGACTCATAACATAAATAGTGAAAAGCAGGTGTTATCTACTCCTTCGGGGATGATAAAAGGCGTGATGTTATGTTGTATTAAATAACAAGCTGTAAATACATAGTAAATAAGTTTTGAAAAAAAAAGAGTAATGCCCTGATTGTTGCAAGCGTTCATATTCATAGACGACAGTAACCATTTACCATCAGATGGGCCCTGTGCTTTGTTGCCACGGACGTGGTATATACATTAAGGTACTATTACGAGCATAACACAATAAATATAAAACACTAGCAATCACGAAGTATGAAGAATGGTGAAACAGCAAGGGCCAAGGATTGTTACGGGTGGCGTTCTGAATACCTCTATGTTCCTATGATAATTATTTTACTTTACATTAAAAAGGTGAATGAGTCATGGGACACAATGCACCTAAAGCTTGTTTACCTTCGTTTTCACCCGACGATGAATCAATTGTAATGATAATTAGCATGTCAATACATGTAACACTGCGTACGTTGAATAGCATGATACCTATCTACGTATTATGTCCTTATCTCAGAAACTGCAAGGCCGTAAGGAGGGGCAAAGATCACGGCAGCAAAACCCCTCAATAACAATTAAAATTACTGGGAACATATTCATGAAGAAAATAGCAAGAATATGTAGTTTCTTTTTTTTAAGGCTGGAAAGTCATCGAAACTTCTCCCGCCTAGAAGAGGCGGGTGGAAGTGTCAGACTCTTACTGATAAAAAACCACCCCGTTCCTACTCCTGCCCTTCGAGCCGCTCCGGTAACACGTTAAGTTCTCCACGGCTCCGTATCGGCATCAGCCCTATTGGGCCCCATCCGTGGTTAAGACGATTGTCAACATCATAATTATAGGTAACTACATGATACATAGATCTTTTTTATAAGAAAACTTTATAAATCTGAAGAATTTGTTTGTTTGTAGATGCTAATCTTTGGAATTACTGGTTCGAATTCAATAATTATTTTGTGTTTGATAGTTCATTTGTCGAAGAAGGTTATAGGCTATAAAACATCGCGTTACGATAAATAAGTTTTGAGTAGCGGATGGAACCGAGCGGGAGTAGGTTATAGTATAAGGCCAGTAACGCGCTTGTAACGCCTCTGGTGTTTCGGGTGTCCATGGGCGGCGTCGATTGCTTACCATCAGGTGATCCGTCTGCCCGTTTACCGGCTTATCTCATAAAAAAGGTATTGTGACCAATACACTGATTGTTGTTATCATATCTCTGAATATTCTTCTCTGACATTACTGGAGCGACAGTTCTATTTTCTTTATTAGCTCCATCTAATTTGCGGACAGAAACGATAACTTTTATTGATTTAGGTCAACAGCTGTATTAAATGACGTTTTTAGTTCCTTAGTAGGTAAGTACTTTGTCTTTTGCCAGTCATACCTAGCCTTTAAACAAATACAATCCACGCTGACTAATTAAAAAAATCTCAATATGAAAACTGGCTCCCTACAACGCTCATCTTACCGCCTTCTGTAGTTTCTATATAAAAGAATTTTTTATGGATTATGGGACAAACGATAGAAATCCTAATAGTAAGCGATCAACGCCACCCATGGACACTAGAGGAGTCACAATAGGGTAGTTGCCAGGGTATAAAAATTAAAAGAATATTAAACAGTTTTTTTTATTTTCTCGTATAAAATTACAATACTTAGATAAAATGGAGCTAAGTTTATGAGTGGGAGGTCGTTACGTTAAGTGCTACATTTTCTAGCACTTTGTGATGTCACACGATATTAATATATCGTCGAAAGTATTTAATTTTGTGAGAAAAGAAAAAATACGTGTCTAATATTTTAAATTAATCTACCAGACGGATATTAAAATAAAATTTAGGAAACTACCCTATTGAGTCTACTTTATATTAATATACACAATTGCAAAAGTCATTTACTCCTTTTTCAATTTTATGAATAGTGCGTTTTTAAAGAGTATGTTAAAATGTGAGTGAATCCAAATAAAAACAATTGTATCTCATGCTAAGTATGTGTATCGAGATTTCCGATACTGGAAAATCTTTTTAAGTAATAGCTTCGATTTGTTATTTAGAACTAATAGTACTTACCTAAATAACAAAAACAATTCGCATATTGTCTGTTAACAATAGATTGAAAAATACATTAGCAAGAAATCATGACGATTTCAACCTTAAATATGTATGTACCTATTACCTAAGATTACTGTCTGATACATTGATGACATTTTTACTATATACTTAAAATCTTGCTTAGTGTCAGACTCTTACTGACTAAAAGCCACTCCGTTCCTACTCCTGCATGTCGAGCCGGAGCCCCGGTAACCCGTTAGGTTTTCCGCGACTTTGATAAGAGTCACTATGGACAACTCCACGTTTTGTAGGCGCAATTGGTCACCATAAACCTGGTGAGGTAAGGTGAAAGTTTTTTACCTAACCCGAGATTGGATTTTAAGAGTCCTGTACATGGTAGTTACTGTAAGATTTCAAATGTACATCCATTTACTACTGCTACCTGTTTAGGATATAATTATTTATTATAAGACTGTGTTTTGCTGCAATGAAGACTACTTCGTGAATTCACTAGAATTCAACAGCGATTTAAAATTTGTATCTATAGCTAATAAGAATGAAAGAAACAGAATCATCAATTGCCTAAACTTAGAGAAAATATTGAACTACAAATCTTACCATTTGTCTTATCTTTGTATGTCCCGAAAGGAAAATTGGAGATTTGTGCCTGTCTTTTTAGGAAGAAAAAGGTGTGAAGCTACGTTATGTTAGTGCAATTTTTTACGAACACTCATGATTGCTTAAAGGAAAATGTGTAGGCGCAACATCAACCCGTCTCTCTCACACTCATGCACTTTAGTACCATGACGTCATACTTGTTTTTATTCATTCATTTTGTAACTGTTTATTTGACGGACTAACCCCCTGATATTTTCTTAACCAAATCAAATTTGATTTCAAGTGTGATGATTTTGACTAGTGATTTACTCAACCTACTTGATTTTCGAATATTTTTAAATTTTTAGGTTTATAATGTAACATGTGAAGAGAAAAATTATATAATATTATGTTTTTATATATAGCATACGTATTTATACTGTTAATACTCTACGCTTGTAGATCAAAGGTGTGACTTTATGGAACCTTGATTGACATTTTTAATTACTTCTGGTACCTACTTACCTATACGCAAATCAGTAATAGTTACTTTTATTGGGGAAGCATTTATGAAACGTAGCCGTCATCTTAAATGATGACGGCGACGGCGAGTTTAATTAAAGGCGCTTTCTTGAAAAACACTTAAGCCATCTCTATTCTTTAGCCGCGTCCAATCAGATGTAAAGCTAATTCAGCTAATAAGTTTATCTGTTTGTATGACCTAGGTATTCCCGGGGTACTATGGCGATAAGGTAAAATCTAATCGATATTCTATAGACGTAAGATGATGGTTATTTAACCATTGTTATAACCCTTGCTCGTCTTGTCTTAAAGTTTTCCCCGTGTGACGCGACCACGCAGCCATCTTGGATCTTTGTTTAGTTCAATAATTAAAGGTGCGTTCATACGCACTGGACATGCAAGTGATGCGTGTTGCACACCCGTGTCAAAAACTACTCCGTGGTCTGTAGTCAGCCTTATATTACACAGTGTAAGATTCTTTAGATTGTGTCTACGTTCTTTAGATTAATACAAAATGATTTTAAACACGCATATAATTAAATTAACAAGTACCGGTTCCTAAAAATGTAGTGGGTAAACACTTAGTTAGCTTAGGTTAGAGCGTTTCAACTTCTCGGTATCAGATGTTATTGTCAAGGTCAGACAATGAGACGAAGCAATTATTATTTTATGAAATCAAAGTATACAAATAAGAAACTATTAAAAAACGTTTATACTATAGTAGTCAATCAACACATCATTTATTCCATGTTTTCTCTAGAGAAACAAAATAAAAACTACAACAAAACATACCTAATACCTAATTCTTCATGGCTCAAAAAAGAACCGAATACGAGTTTGCTAATCATTAAAAAAATGTTATCGTTAAACTCATCTCAGCTCTGTAAACAATATTATGTCGAATATTTATGAAGAAACTAAAACCTAAAGCAGGAAAATATGAACCAATTATTTCGCACAACATACACATAGCTTCTTCAGAAAAGGATTGTGCATACGACAAACATAATAATATGCAGGCAAAACGGACGCATTTTGTGGTTATCATAACAAGGTGGTGCCAATATAAATAAAATTAATGTGCGCAAGCTCCGATATGTGTAAATATATCGCAATATGTGGATGTGAACACAGTGGGTCGGCAAACAGCACGCTGAGGAAATCGCTTTGTTTACATAGATGTGATTAAATGCTCACCTTTGACCACCTCGGTGTTGTCGATGTTCTGGGTGACCGACACAAACTTGGGCCCGATGTGCAGGCGCGAAGACTTGGTGACGTTGATGTTGGTGACGCCGGGCTGCGCGCGCGACGCCGCCTCGATCACCCGGTCGTCCAGCACCACCACCTCGGCTCCGGGCGACCGGCCCATGGCCACCTCGTGGCTCGGCAGCTCACGCCGAGGGTCTCCTTCGTTCCACATTGTTCACACAGACTGTTTATCGTTCTCTGTGACGGTCGTGGAAAACCCGAACATAAAGGCGTGACGTAATCTGGTGATTAACTGTTCGGACGTCAACTCGCTTCGTTGTCCGCAGCGCGACTAACTTCGCGGTTTTGAGTGCGGCCGCCATTGATAAGTTTTGCAGTCCAGTGTATTCGCTTATCTGCATTCTCTTTAGCGAGCAGACACTCAAACTTGCTAATCACCAGTATTATAATTTTATCTCTTTGTTATTTTTTTATTTAAATAAGTACTTACTTCTATTATTGGGATATCCTAAATAAATAATTAGTTTGGTTATTATTCAATTACATATGTGGGATGGTACCATTACAAGTTTTATCGCTAATTATGTTATCAGCTCGGCTGGCGATAAAAAAGCAAAGTGAAACAAGTGTAACAAGTTTTCCTAGATAGTTGGCCTTTGCTGGAGATAGATTGTGAGTTATAGGTAGGTACTTAAATTGCAATTTTTATCTAGACAGGTAAGAATTTAATTTAGACACCTCAGGAACGTAAATATTCTCCTTATTTTTAGAACCCTTTATTATTTCTAAACGTGATCGTATAAATGGACTGTAAAATTACCCAGTATGTATGTACCTACCTATCGGTCATGTAAAGAGAGCTACAATTAGATAATTATCTACATATGTATGTACTCGTACAGCGGTCTACTGCTATCACAACACAGATGAGAATTGCTGGCGGAGATGTATCCTTGGACGGTATCTAATTTAGCTGTATATTATTAACATACATAATTTTGAACCATGAAAATCTCTTAATAGTATATTTACATGGGATTTATACATTGATTTAATCATTGTTTAAATCATGCTTATAAACGGGGTAAATATAAAAAAGGTAAATATAAATAAATAGTCTTCCGATGACTAAATTTATAATGGTGCTAAACTTAGGATAGTCATGTTTTTAATCTATACTAATATTATAAAGAGGAAAGATTTGTAATGAATAAACTCAAAAACTACTGGACCGATTGCAATAATTTTTTCACCATTAGAAAGCTGCATTATTCAGAAGTAACATAGGCTATATATCACGCTAGGTCCTATAGTTGTGGAGCAGTAACCAAAAATGTTTTAAAACGGGGGAAAAGTATCGTTTCTGAGGCCTTCCGTGGCGTGTGCTGAGCATATAGTTAAAGTTATACAAAAATGCTCTATAGATGAATTGTTCATAAATAATTGAAATAAGTAAATGAAGTCCGGAAAAATATTTTCAAAAGGTAAATATTTCCTAAATAAAAAAAATTGAGAATAAATATAAATAAAACGTAAAACTATGTAAAAAATCTTAAGTCCCCCCGTGCGAAGCCGGGACGGGCCGCTAGTGAATTCATAAAGTCGTTCGTATTTTTATAATGAACTCTATCTGTGAACACTCCGCGTTTTTTCGTACAACGAGTATTTGTTATTACTATTCTCGATATTATTGAAGCGAACCGGTTTATTATATGAACATATTTATTGATAATTTATTACCAAGAATTATGATGACGGAACTGAGATTTCTCGGAAAGATAAAGATATCCTACTTAAACTGTCAAACACCAAGCGGTCACCGGTGACCGCAACCTATTGTTCTATAATTGTGTCTACAAAACCGGTACTCGACGAGTTAAACCAAATATTTAAGAAAACATTGGCATTCTTCGCTCTACGCTAGAAATATTGACTGAGACAGAGAAAGCTGTTTGTGTTGACTTAGGTTCATGGTTTTGTTGGAGGGGTTTATGCCTAAGTTTCGTCGTTTGAGTGAGGTTACCGGAGGCCCAATTAACCCCAATCACCCTAATCCTTAAATCACAAAAATCCTCAAATTCCTAATCTTGAAAAGGCCGGTAACGCACTTGCAACGACTCTAGTGTTCCGCGTGTCTATGGGCGACGCCGATTGCTTACCATCAGGTGATCCCTCAGCTCGTTTATCGGCTTATCCCATAAAAGAATATTATTACAAACCCACAATTTGGATATAACTGTGCGTTTCAACATATAAGCTATGAATCTCGAAATATTGTATGGATCCTATCGGACAGTGTTTATTAGCTGCACGTTTTTCTTCTCCAAGTCGCATTATGTTGTTAAGGTAACACAAGTCTACATCTGAAGTATTTTCCTTGATGTCTGCCCCTCTAGTATCTAAGTATATAACTATAGAGTAACTATACTGTACAAAAGATATTATATATTCTAGTGTTGTAGTACGTCGGGAGTAGTCATAAGACATATTTTGTCCGCAAAAATCGAAAATGAATTGGTATCTTACACAGAGGACTGTCTGATATAGGCAGAAGATAGAAACAGTCACTGAAAAATAGATGTAAGCATTTAATAGTTGGGCTCGCTGCCATTGCAGCGGTAAGTCCCCTCTTTGAGGAGTGGCTTGAGAGACGCTACGGCGTCCTCACCTACCGCCTGACGCAGGTCCTCACCGGACATGGAAGTTTCGGGAGGTACCTGTGTCTAATGGGGCGGGAGGAAACGCCCGGGTGTCATCACTGCGAGGACCACCCTGAGGACACGGTGGAACACACAGTGGGAGAATGCCCTGCGTGAGCTGAGCACAGCCGTGCCCTCAGGGAAGTGATCGGCGATGGCGACCTCTCGCGTCCGGGCCTAGTGCAGGCCATGATGCGGAGCGAGGGGGACTGGGATGCCAACTCCTCCTTTTGCGAAGCAGTCATGCTAGCTAAGGAGGAGGCGGGACGCGTGAGGCAGTGAAGCGCTACCTCCTCGCAACCCAGCCATCGCGAAGGACACACCGGGCGTCGGGGATCGCGGGACGATCTCCGGCCACCGTAAGCGCGGGCCTGCGGACGGCGAGCATGGGTGGCTCCCCGTCCGACCAGAAACAGACCCGAGCGTACGGCGCGTCGCGTTCCGCGCGCGCCTCCAAGAGCCATCAGACCACCACAGATGGGGCCCAATACGGCCGATGCCGATTCGGAGTCGCGGAGAACCTAACGGGTAACCGGGACTCCGACTCGACGTGCAGGAGAAGGAACGGGGTGGTTTTTAGTCAGTAAGAGTCTGACACTCCCTCCCGCCTCACCCAGGCGGGAGCAGTCATTCGATGATTTTCCCCCCTTAAAAAAAAGCATTTAATAGTCCATCGGTTTGATACTGCTCAAATTATGAGAACAAAGGCATCCAAGAACTAAGAAGAAAAGGTAATAGAAAAAACAGAAAACTCAATGTAGGATTGACGTTAGTATGAAAGTTTACTATATTTTTCACAGTTTACACTTTTCATAGAGTAGAATATTGTCTCGCTCGACTAGCGCTTAGTTACAATTTTAAATGGAAAAAAGAAATGTATCGTACCTAAGACGCAGTATTTTTCTAATTAGGTACCAGGCTCAGGAGTCATCACATACAAATAAAACGTTAGATACAAATAAATACACAAACTGATTAGGAGGATTAGTGATATTGACAATGTAATTGCAAGTTGCATGTAGACGTCGCATTTTATGATTCATCAAGGAGAAGTCTCAATTAATCAATGACAGCAGAGCTCAGTGTTGATTAGCAGTTTAAAACGGGCGTACTTGGACTACTTCTGTAGGATTATCTCTGTAAAGATATATGTAATTATGGGCGTCCATTTCTGATTCGAAGCTTTGGATAAATTTGAATTCATTATTATCTAGAGGTATATACCTATATAAGAATTAATCCCTTTTTGTCTTAATCACGGCATCACGCGTGAATGTTTGCACCGATTTCATTAAATATTTTTTTGTTGTATTTGTTATTATTAGGAGAAGGTTTTTAAGACAGAAAAAAACGGGATTGCCCGTACGAGGTCGCGGACAGAAGATAGTATTTTAATAAAATTTGATTGATATTCGATCATCGATCATGTCATTCATCGATAGAAAATAAGTACTGTCTGATTGTTTCATTCCAATGTGATGCTGATTGATTGTAAACAATTGTGATAGGTACACTAGAAATTATTTACATAATCAGCATGAAAAAGAAGTTAATGAATACTCAGTTAGAAGTGTAAAAATTTATAATAAGTTAAGTTTAAGTTTAAGTTAGTTTAAGTTAGTCTTGTATCACTACACAGTATAAAACAAAGTCGCTATACGCCATCTGTCTGTCCCTATGTATGCTTAGATCTTTAAAACTACGCAACGTATTTTGATGCGGCTTTTTACAGTCACACCATGAACACGAATCATAGGATTTCTTCAGTTGACGTTTTAAGCACTTCACTATTTCTGCTTACCTACTTAAATGAATCACTTAATATTTAGTTTGAAATATCAATGCTTTATTCTTATGTAACCATCAGCTGTTGCGTTATTTTAAGACATATGAAATTTAGGATTTTGCGATTATTTCGTTTTGAATATTAACTATATAATTACTTGGATAGTATGTTTTCAAATATTTGATTACATATATTAGAGGTATTAAAACATAACATTTACAAATAAAAAACCAGTATATAATTATTATTATGTCGTAAAATCGTCGAAAAATAGTATGCCTCGTTGGCCGAGTGGTCGCAAGTGCGACTGCCGGGCAAGGGGTCTCGAGTTCGATTCCCGGGTCGGGCAAAATATAACTAGGTAGTCTAGAAATGTGCCCGGTATATGGCAATAGGCTCACCCCCTATTACATGGAACTTATAACATAAATAGTGAAAATTGTACAGTGGCATTAAGTGTCGAAATGTGCACCTCTGCCTAACCTTTCGGGGATAAAAGGCGTGATGATTTTATGTTAAAAATAGTATCTTTTGGGAAAGTTCAGATATTATGTTATTTTACGTCAGCCTGCCAGAACAGCATATAGTTCAATATAATGTTTACTATTATCATATAAAAATGTTCGTTACACTACTATTGCTGTAGTAATGATCGGGTTTTTATGTAAATGCTAAAAAACGGACATATAATATGACATAGGAACCACACTTTTCATTGGCTCTTAAAATATGGTCCGCAAACGCAACCTTGACGTTAGGTGAAACAAAAAATCTATTGCTCTCAACTTCAATATGTTGATGTACATTTATAATTCAGTTTTTTATTATGCCATCACTATTTGTATGATAGTTTCATGAATACCATTCATTACTTCATGTTTTGTCGTTCAAAATATTCGTCCATCGACTCCATCTTACATCAAATATGTCTTAAA
This sequence comes from Spodoptera picta, assembly GCA_038387885.1. NCBI lineage: Eukaryota > Metazoa > Arthropoda > Insecta > Lepidoptera > Noctuidae > Spodoptera > Spodoptera picta. The sequence continues at coordinate 3,502,921 of JAZHFQ010000105.1, forward strand.
GTAGATATTTTATTAAACTTTTTGGTATTAACTTGAAAGTTTAGTCTGTCGAGTGGCCTTGGGTGAATTCGATTCCCGGCTTACACCAAGTATATTAATATATTGATTAAAAAAAATATATTCTGAAAAATTCATAAGTACTTAAAACTCGATACTTTCTCTTTTCTTTCATAAGTACTTAAAACTCGATACTTAAATTCAAAATTACAGTTGATTTTTGAGAATCCTAATAAATAAATAAATGAAAAGGATTTATTTTGCATTAAAAACGGCATAAAGAAACGAATTATGTTCCAACATATTTGCGTTGAGATACGATAAACGATAGCTAGAAGATAAACTTGTGTGCGTTCAATTAATTCTGATAATTTTCTTAGATACGGTGCAATATAGATAGATATGCAGTTTACAAAGCATTTACTCATGTTAGCTCGACATAAAACTAGTTGACTCATAATAAAGTAGTTAGACTTTAAAGCAAAAGTAATATGAGAACTTAGCGCGTTCAGACGAACAAACAAACAAACAACCTCTTCAGTCTTATAGGTAACTAGCCGTGCCCGCGACTTTGTCTGAGTGGAATAGTGATTCACAGCTCCTCCCTTGTAAGTGATAGCGTTATAATATGTAGCCTATATGTCAGGGGTGGCCAACTGTTAGTCTAGTCGATCGTGGCCAGACAAAATATATAAATAAATAGACCAGACAGACATATATAAATTAATATACACTTATTTCCTTCACGGTTCCGTTAAACTGAAGCTTGGTCATTGTTCTCGATCGAAGTCGATATCAATGGGATGTCCTCAGGGCTCCGTTATTGGCCCGTATTTGTGGAATTTAGGATTTGATGACTTGCTCGCGATTCCCCTTCCTTGTGGCTGTACTTTGACTAGATATGCGGATGATGGCCTTTTGCTAGTACAATCAAATACCCGCGCCGTACTGGAGAATTTGGCTAAAGACTGTCTCAGTAGGATCTCGCGATGGGGCGAACGAAATCGCTTGACTTCTGCACCCCATAAAACTTACCAGCTATTGCTTAAAGGAAATCTAAAGTCATGGCCGTCTATTAAATTTAACAATGTTTCCGTAAAACGAAAGGAGTCCGTTTGTTACCTCGGTCTAATATTGGAAAAAAACTTTTCTTTCATTGAACTTATTAAGCCTATTAGTCAGAAAGCCAAAAATAACTTCTATGCGCTGACGCGAATTTCAAAAGCCACCTGGGGTCTCTCTTTTCCTACGCTCAGGATCATATACGGAGCAACCTACCTGGGATGCGTGTGCTACGGGGCACCTGTCTGAGCTGATAGGGCCACAATAGGCGCGGTACGGCGAAAACTTCTCTAAGGCCAGCGTCTAGCCTTGATTTTCCTGTGTAAGGCCTATAGGACGGTTAGCACTGAGGCCCTACCTGTGATCGCAGGCGTCGTTCCGGTAGATCTTGAGGTGCAGCGACGTGCTGCTATGTTATTACATAGCATACAGTGCGAGGCCTAATTTGTCAGCAAGCTTTCTAGCACATCGTGATAGAAATAAAATTGATAGATTGTTTAAGCCAATGACGGACGTTTGGGGCGAGCTTATAACCGAATGGCAGTGTAGATGGGCATTGTTGTTCTCACTTAAACTTATTGATTCACCATGGTGACAATGTTCGACAGAGGAGTTGCGATACGAGCAGTCGGCCCATCACATACTCTGGGAGTGTGATCTCTGGCAATATGAACGTAACACTATGTTAAATAATTTAATTGTTTCGTCAGGTGTGGTTTATTATACGGACCTTGTGGAATCTAAAACGAATTTCCGTGCGTTTAGGCGTTTTTGTCATACCTATTATTGGAAGCAAGTATAACAGCTCACACATAGGACCCACTTAGTTTTTAGTTAAATTTCCGTGGTGCTTGGCGACTGGGCTTCACCCAGTTGTACAGTCTCTTCTTTGTGCCTTTAGGCTTAATTCATTCTGTCTCCTGCAAATTCACTGAGGGAAGTGGAAACCATAGTTTTTTCTTCTTCTCCTCTTATAATATCTTCTGATTCACTTCGTTGCGGGAACCAAGACAGTTACTCATGTCCCTGGGACGCGCCGGACTGCAGTGTTCCGGTGTTTTCATGGTTGTATCTACTGTAGATCCTGGCTTACAGGAGTTGCAGCGGTTTTGGGAGGTTGTGGCGGGCTTGTCCCATTATAAGACCAGACTGCGCAACGTTTTAACAATTATCAACTACTATCTACAAACTAGATTATGCTAAACTAGTGGAAAATGCTCAGGCGCAATTTTCACACTAATATATAGGACCCATATAATGTTAAGTAAATTTAAGAAAACGATCTCACATGTGATATGAAAAGAAATCACTAAGACTGGTCAATAAAAAATACATGATTGTGTACTAAACTATGCAGTTTAATTTCAAGAAGTATGTACTTGGTAGATCACACAGGATTTCGTTAGTAAACAGTCGATCTTAGGTCTAATCAAGTTGGCCACCCCTGCTATATGTTGTACCAACCTGTTAGTAATATTCCTGCCAAATTTGAAGTAAATGCATACAGTACTTTTTGAGTCTGGCCCGGACATACAGACAAACAGATTAACAAACAAACATTATAAAAGCATAATTTTGGTTTCGATATCGAGTGTAAATCACGGCTCGAGCATTCTTTTAAAAATATTCAATGTACACTTTTCACTTTCACGAATTTATTATATGTATAGATATATATTAGTACAGGTCTATAGTTGTACAATAGGTCGGTTAATTTAAATTTTTTCAACAAATTACTCTTATTAACATAAAAAGTACTCCTAACCGACGAGCATGCACGAAAAGAATGATGACTGTTGATGAAGTGAAAGAGGTTTGTAAGATTCGTAGCAATAGGGTAGATGACTCAGTTTTATTTCAATGTCCATCTGATAGATTATTTTAAAACATGTATTTTTTATTTTCTTACATAATCAAATATTTTATACCTACTCAAAAATGACGTAGCATGCTCCCACTCCTAAACTTTGATTCGTTTTGTCTAAATTTTATTTTCTTATACGATGAAATAGAAAAATACGCGTCTATTATTTTTTTATTGCCTAACTGACGGACTAATTAGATTTTTAAATTGACAGAAAAGGGTATGTACCTTTCAATAAGACAAAGACAAACTATTGCTATGCTGATAGCATTTAATATTAACATTGTTATAAATAATATAACAATTACTAGTTGTAAGGACGAATCTGTGCTGTCTAGGCAACCTAACAGTACTATGATACATTTTAACTGTAACAACATAACTTTAACTAATAATACTAGTTTAAACTAGATTGTAAGACAACAGAACATACCATCATAGATAATGTTAATAGTAAGGTATATTCTGGCAGTATATTTAAGACTCAATATAAAAATATATCACATAAGTATAAACAAAACAACTTGTTAACACTATCTATTAAGTCAAAATATACAGGGCTGCTCATCAAAATTACTTGAAATAGAATTGGTTTTAGAAAAATTTAAGTTAGATATTATTTGTATAACTGAACATTGGCTGAAGGACTATCAAGTAGAATCTATTCATTTTGAAAACTATTGTGTTGGCGGCTGTAATAATCGTCAAACAATGATACATGGTGGTAGCCTGATCTTAGTAAAAAATTCAGTAAACTATAAGGTAAGACATTAAGATATTGCATTACTATCAATAGAACACACAATTGAGTTGTCCTGTGTTGAGCTGGATAGTTATATTGTAGTATGTGTTTATAGGCCTCCTAACTTGCAGAATCTGAATTCTTTTAGTTCAGTAATGGAAGATGTATTGCAAAAAACGTGCTCCAATAGTAAATATAGGTAATGGTATACCATAGTATGTGGCGATTTTAATATTGATCTCTTGGAAAGAAATTCTAATTGTACTAACTTGTTAAGCCTCTTTAGATCTTTTGATTTATTTAATGTTTTTCTGGAACCCACCCGAGTAACTTCCACCTCGGCAACATGTATAGATAATGTTTTTTGTATAACTGTGATTATTTACCTCCATAAAGACATTGTAAATATATTACCATCTGATCACAGTGGGCTAATAGTAAATTTTGACACTATCCCAACTATACATAAAAAGGGAAATTATGTTCAGACAAATCACTGTTAAAAAAATTGAGTCATTTAATAATAACTTAAGTAATGAATTATGCGGCCAAATATGTGATAGTGAATATCCAAGTGAGATTTATGCCAACTTATTGTCCATTATTAAAACACAGTTCGATAAAATGTTCCCTTTAAAATGTAAAAACATTAAATGTAAATTTGTATTCTGTGACTGGGCTACACCAGGTATTCGTAAAAGTAGGGGAAAGTTGTTTGAGCTTTATGGTATGAAACCATTTAATAATAGTGAGACTTTTCACAGCTATGTCTCCAGATACTCAAAAATATTCAAATTAGTTTGTAAACATGCAAAAGCCCTTCATATTAGCAGCAAAATTAGGACCGCGGAAAACAAAATAAAGACTACTTGGAATATAATTAATAACGAGACAGGTAGAAATAAATCACGTAATGCTGAATTTAATTTAAATACCGAAAATGGACGCATTAGTACAAATTCGAAAGTTGCCCAGGAATTAGAAAATTTCTTTAAAAATATACCGATTAAAACTACAGAAGCGTTGAAATCATCTCCAACTCTTTTAGTGGAGCTTCTTAAAAGTAATGTTAAAGAATGCCCTTCTGTTTTTCGGTTTCAGTACACAAACCCCCAAGCAGTCATTAAAGCGTTTAAAGATATCATAGTTAAGTCGACTGAAGATCTCTGGGGAATGTCGGTTAGGGTGTGTAGGGCTTTTATAGAGACTATAGCGCCTCATTTAGCTTTCATTTTTAAATAAAAGCATAGATCAAGGGGTTTTTCCGGATTTGATGAAGCACAGTAAAGTAGTTCCATTGTTTAAATCCGGTGATAGCGCGGAACCTAATAACTATAGGCCGGTTTCTATTTTACCAGTGCTTAGTAAAGTGTTTGAGAGACTGATGCTTGTTCAGATGCTGCGCCACTTTAACACGAATTCTATCTTTCATGATCAACAATACGGGTTCACCAGGGGACGCTGCATTACTGACGCAGGAGTAGCTTTGATAAAACGTGTTGTTGTCTCATGGGAAGAAGCACAGGATGCAATTGGAATATTCTGTGATCTTTCGAAGGCATTTGACTGCGTTGAGCACGAAACGCTTATGCTGAAGCTGGAACACTACGGCATTAGAGGGGTATCGCTAAATCTATTAAAGTCATACCTTCGGGATAGGCAACTTAAGGTGCAAGTAAATAAGGTAAACTCACAGTGTGCTAGCATATCTATGGGTGTACCGCAGGGCTCAATACTAGGCCCTTTCCTATTTTTGGCTTATATAAATGACTTGCCGCATTTATTCCGGAATGAACCATAGATGGTATTATTTACTGATGACACATCACTGGTTTTTAAAATAAATAGACGTACAAATAATTATGACGATGTAAATAGTGCTCTGATGAAGGTTCAAAACTGGTTTACAATAAATAATTTAGTGCTGAATGATAAAAAGACAAAATGCATTAGATTTGTTTTGCCAAACGTTAAAAATAACGAATGTGACATATTACTGAATAGTGACAAATTGGAATTTGTAAAAGAGACTATTTTCCTGGGAATTACTGTAGACGACAAATTACAATGGGGTCCTCATATTACATCTCTAGCGGGACGATTAAGCTCTGCAGCTTATGCTGTCTGGAAAATCCGTCAGTTAACCGATATAGACACGGCAAGACTGGTGTACTTCAGTTACTTCCATAGCATCATGTCGTATGGCATTCTGCTGTGGAGACACGCTTCTGACATTAAGTCTATCTTTGTCTTGCAGAAGCGCGCCGTCAGAGCTATATACAACCTAGGTCGTAGCGAATCTCTCAGAGAAAGGTTTAGGGAGATCAATATTATGACCGTTCCATGTCAATTTATTTATGAAAATATTATGTATGTTAGGAAAAACCTACATTTATTTAGTAAAGTATCTGACAGACACAATTATGAAACTAGACATAAGAATAGATTAAGTCCGCCGTTTTTTAGATTGTCAAAAGTACGTCGTTCATGGGAATCGGTGTTAAATGTTATCACAAAATCCCCCAAGAAATACTGCATCTAAATGAAAGAAAATTTAAACTATGTATTAAAAAAACGTTATGTACACAAGCATACTACAAACTAAATGATTATATGTATAGAGGATAAGGCTGGCTGGTCCGGCTCCGCAGGATAATACATGAAACACAGTGATGTTCAATGAATTCTATTTGTGTAATAATATAATCATGTTGCTTAAATATTTGTATAGTTTAAAACGTTGCACAATTTATTGTAAATGTGAGAGCCCTGTAATTAATTAAATCAAATTAGACTAGTAGATTGCATTTGGAGTTGTCATGCTCACTCAAAGATCTCGTTGGTGGTGGCACGTGCATTGGATCGCTCGATTCCTTACAAAATGGTTGAGTTGGGCGGTGCTAGGGTTCGCCAAATGTTCGTGAACGGGCACCGTCGATTGGAACTGGTCAGCTCCAGACTGTATCATTTTATTTTATTATCCTCAAGGTTATTTTCTTTTTCAGTCTTTCTGACTGGATTTAGGTGTTGCATTGAACACACAATCGAACCAATAAAACTATGTAACTAGAGAATTGTATTGTAAACCTGATTGACAAAGAGTAACTTATGGAGTTTCTTGCTCGTTCTTCTCCATAGGAATCTACGCCTTGGAATGAGCAACTAGCTTCACTTATAAATTTTTGTTGTTTGACGTTCAAAAGTGCCATCCTGGTCTAATTGAAATAAATAATTTTGACTTTTTACTTTGACTTTAATTTTCATACCCTGTCATCATCGCTTTTGCCGTTCCATAGTATCTGCCCATCCCGATGGAAGACAGGTATGAAGTTATATAATTATGTATCACTCTAATCATTTGCTACAACTAACAATTGCTTTGAAGTTATTGACCAGTTTAAAAGTATTTATCGCACGACCTGTAAGTTACTGTTTACATAACTAAATGAGTAGTATCTAACACAAGTCTTGATTGAAGGTATTTGATGTCCCTGATCACCTCTCTTAGTCGGACGACCTCCATTGATAACAAGATGATTTATTTCTTATTATATTTATTTATTTTTTATTTCCACATTTGCGTTATCACAAACCTTTGGCTTCGTTTGGCATACGGCTTAGGGCTTGGAGATCCCGATACAGAGCCGCGGAAGGCCTAACGGGTTGCCGAGGCTCCGGCTCGAAGAGCACGAGTAGAAACGGGGTGGTTTTTAGTCAGTAAGAGTCTGACACTCCCTCTCGCCTAACCCAAAGCGGAAGAAGTCATTGGATGATTTCCCCCTCAAAAAAAGTCGTAGTTTGAGCACCCAAAATTTTATCTCATACAGTACGCAATGACGATACCCTAAGGTCCATGCGTGATAACACAAAAACTGAAAGTTTCGAAATCTATAATACACAGAATAAAGTGTTAACTAACCATGTAGGTCAAAGTAAACAGGAAATATAGGTAACAACAACACTGGAATATTACGTGCAACATACAATATAACACTACCAATAAATAAATCGATTGTGAATTGGAGTTCCAAAAAACTTATCAATGTACATTCTGGCTGAAAACTAGTAAATACTGGTTTTATTTACTGTTCAATGATAAAAATGATATTACGTGGTGAATAAGATTAGGGCGTTAGGGCACAAATTATCACTAAATAAATTGATTATCAAAAATCCAAAGGTAGGTAAACACTAAAGGCCTACATCAAATTTGATATGTTTGCGGTTCTTTGGAAATGATTTCATTAATATGTATGTATATATGTATAATCTAGAATTCAAAGCTGCACGATGTTTTTGATAGCTGAAAAAATCTTTAAGAACAGCCATAAATCACAGAATAAGAAGTAGGAAATGTAGAAAATACGTTCAGATTTATCAAAATATAAATATAAGTAAAGTTGTAATAATGTACCTATGTAAAATCACGTTTAGTGATATAAGTATTATTTAATATCTAATAATTTCTCGAAACTTCTCTGATTTTACTGTCCTTCTGTCAAACATGAGTTACATATTAATTATAGTCAAAAGTCAATATGTTATATTTATCCTTCGCGATGAGTCGCGGAGAACCTAACGGGTAACCGGGGCTCCGGCTCGACGTGCAGGAGAAGGAACGGGGTGGTTTTTAGTCAGTAAGAGTTTGATACTCCCTCCCGCCTCACCCAGGCGGGAGCAGTCAGTCGATGATTTTCCCCCCTTAAAAAAAAATCTTTCAATATCTTTTACATCTCATTTTCACAGTGGAAATTAAACTAGATACATAGCACAATATCAGACATAATGAAATTAGAAGGAATGAACATATGTCATATATCTTTAATCTGGTCAGGTACAACTTGAGACCAGGTGGTCTCAAAATATAGCAGGTACAATTTTCCTCGACGGTTGTAACTGGTACGACTGCTATCAACTGCTATCTGCTGCTGCTATCAACAGAAGAGATAATTAATAAGAAAACATTGAAGTTAGAAAAATAAGCATCTATCTATACTATGTATAGGTACTACACACATGTCCAAATACTCAAACGCCGTTAAATTTTAAGTCACGCTTAAGTGTAGTTCGGTCTCTACAAATTGGGTAGTTTCCTATATTTTATTTTAATGTCCGTCCGGTAGATTAATATAAAACATTAGACCTGTGTTTTTTCTTTTCTCACAAAGTTAAATACTTTCGACGATATATTAATTTGATATATAGTGTGACGTCACAACGTGTTATATTTTGTAGCACGCTGTGACGTAACGATTTCCCATTCATAAACTTAACGCCATTTTATTTAAGTATTGTAACTTCATACGAGAAAATAAAAAATATGTATCTAATATTTTTTCATTATCTAACTAACGGACTAATTAGATTTTTAATTTTCATACCCTGTCAGCTACCCAATTCTATGTAAAATAACAGAGATGGCAGGATATTAAATTAAACTTAAAATTGAGTAGCTTTTCAGTGTTCAGGCGACAGTGAGGTAGGTTAAGAAAAAAAACCATATATCACCCATAGAATGGTAAAAAGTAGGGCGTAAAACTACATTGTTGTAAAACAAAATTCCGCAAGCTTCATAGATTAGATATATAACTTTGATATTAAGATTAAATTGAAAGCACTAATATATGGCAAATGTTGATTAAAAATGTTTGTTACAGTTATGTTATCGTACACGACCTAAATAATAAACGAACTGTTCAGAGACATGGCATCAGATAAAAAGATAAAATATTATTTAGCACGTGACGCATTTAATTGTGTTGTAAAAACTAAAGCAAATTGCGAAAAAAGTACTTCTATGTCTAGCCATTGAAATGTGGCAATATACATACATATTAAAGCTTTTTTATAAATACTTGAATTCTACAATAGTAAAATATTGAGAGTTCATAATATTCTATAAAAAAATTGCAAGCACTAATTGTACCATTAAAGAAACCTTTGTCAAATTGAAATCATTAATTTCAATTGGACCAGGAATGCATTTTTGAACGTCAAACAAAGAATTTAAAAGTATCAGTCTGTCTGTAAGTCCTCTAGCTTCACTGTTTGGTCGTTCCAAAATGTAGATTCTTATGGAGAAGGACGAGCATGAAACTTAAATACTTCACCTTCAAGGTAAGTTACAATTACTTTCAGGGGTTCTCAGGTTCAATTCCCGGGTCGGGCAAAGTATTCCTGGGTTATTAAAAAACTCTCAGTCTGGAATTGCCCGGTACCCGGTACATGGCAATAGGTTCACCCCTTATTACATGGGACTCATAATATACCTCTAAAATAGTGAAAAGTGGGTGTTACATGATAATGTGGCATTGAGTGCCGGAATGTGCACCTCTGCCTACGGGGATAAACTACTACTTCGGGGATAAAAGGCGTGATGTTATGTTATGTTATGTTTAATTATGAGTTGCTTAGAAAACACGTAGAGCAGCAGAATAGTTTTAACATGGTCATCATTCTTGTTTATAGAGAAATTGTGTGACGCAACAATAATTTGGGGTCCAAATATTGATTCTACAGCGCACATATACTACTCAAATATTACAGATTATGTGTATATACCTTGTGTATAATAATATAATATTGCATCAGGTCTAAGCATGTCCGTGTAATGGACTGATTTCTTTTTTAACGTAAGACATCATTCTCTTTCTTTTCGCTTTAACTAACATGTGTAAAGTTTGTAAGTATTGTGTTATGGCTGCCTAGAATAGACAGGTGGTTTAGAACCAGAACCTTCTCTTTTCATCCAATGACTTCTCCCGACCGGGTAAGACGTGAGGGAGTGTAACTAAAATGACTCTGACTGACTAAAATCCACCCCGTTCCTACTCTAGCACTTCGAACCGGAGCCCCGGCAACTCGTTAAGTCTTTCGCGGCTCCGTATCGATGGCTCCTTGAGGCACGCGCGGAAAGCGACGCGCCGTACGCTCGGGCCTGGATGTGGTCAGGCGGCGAGTCACCCGTGCTCGTCGTCCGTAGGCACGTGCTTACGGTGGCCGGAGATCGTCTCGCGATCCCCGGTGCCCGGAGTGTCTTTCGCGACGACCAGGGCGTGAGGAGTAGAACCAGAACCTCCGATCTTCTCCAGTCATTACTAACAGTACCTACAATATTCTTCTCAGTGAAAATCGTATCATACAGAACGATCTGTTCTTTGGAAAACTACTAGGTAGTACCTCTATAATACAATTTTTTAGTCGGTAAGAGTCTGACACTCCCTCCCGCCTCACCCAGGCGGAAGCAGTCATTCGATAATTTTCCCCCCTTAAAAAAGAAGTATAATACAATTTGGTACTTTCCTTGAACAAAAATAAATTATTTCGACTGTTCCATACTAGGTATAAAATATAAAAAAGTCACACTTTAATTAATTGATTTTATGACCAACTTAATTATAGTATTTTTGCAGCAAATTTTTAAGGATTATGTACGCTGTTTTACGCTAAAAAACATAACGTCACAATTCACAATCTCGTACAAAATTCGTAGAAAACTGTCAATTTTGACAGTTCGATAAAAGTATTGAATTTGACTAGTTGTCAAATACTGTATTGTCATTTGCCGCCCATGTCGTACAACATAGTGTCTAGTTACATTGAATTAGGACTTACGTTATTTTACGTATGTCGAAGGAGGCAACACTCAACCCTCTTCTGAAATCGGAGGGGGCATGAGTATGGATATCGTGTAAATAAGAAAAGTGTTTAGAATTAATCACCGAATTTATTGTACATTGTTCACAAGGTACAGTAGCTGGGCACTAAGCGAAACGTAGGGCAGTTCCGTGACAACGTCTTCACTCGGTGGCGACTCGAAATGAAGTGAGCTCCTCCTCCTCGACAGAGAAGGTTTGGACATTATTCATCGCGCTAGATCAAGGAGACTTCGAAGTTAAGAATATAAATGATCACCGCTTTCAGACACCACTAAAGGTATCTAAATAATATTAGGAAGTATACTTTCATAAACTCGGAGAAAGTCACATTGTTATCTGCCAGTACATTACATAATTATTTACGAAAATATAAAAAAACAACTAAAATGTATTGCATATGTCACAATATCCGGTTATTAACGTAAATCAGGTTTTAATCAGACTTTAATATGTTATTATTTGATAACTAATAAATAACTACGTTGCATTAATTGATATTTATATAGGAAGATATTATGGAATATCAAAGATTATGAAATTCTTAAGTTTTTCAAAAACTCATTAATTATAACTATTTTTGATTGCTTGAGAATTATTGAGAAATATGACAATATCAAATATTGTTAATCCCGCCATCTATCGGCATATTCGGCATGTGGCTGCAATGAACTTCGATATGTCACTTTCGTGATCGATGGCGCCGCAGTGGTTATTTTAAATTATAGAACAAATACAGTCGTTGTAGATTTTGTGTAGTCGCGTGACGGAGGAGGTTAGACATTTGTAGACATTCCTAGTTATATATATACATATTTATTTTAACTTAAACTACATACAAGATACAATAAAACAAAATAATCAGCAGGCAAACTATATACGTAGGTATAGTTTTGTTGGACATCACGCTGGATTATGTCCTACCCTGTACCTTTTTATGAAATGAGTAGGTAAATAAATAATAATATTAGAACAACCCAGAGAGCTTACTAGGGCCTTGATTTCGGTAGACAGTGGAGACAGTCTCCTAAAACTAATACAACTCGTATAAGGCAGAATCTACAGAGTACAGCAGGTACAACTATGAAAACATCGAACAATGAAGTCGGTACGTCTTAGCGACCAACTGACTTGGATCTGGCAATGAAATCAATCAGAAGATATCATTAGAGGAGAAGAAATAGAATATTTTGCATTCCACTCAGTGTTTGTTTCGATGTAGGAAGCATCAGTGAAATGTCGCGGGATAACTGTGTAGGTAATGCTTGTGATTCGAAGCATTTTAATTTCATAAATTCAAACAGTTACTAAAGATTGTCGCTTTCGTTAGACATATTAAATTAGTTAGGTATTATGTTCACTGGTTTACTCATGTAACTGATTGACGAAAACCTAGACTAGTTTCAAGGTATCGGCAAGGGTTCATAAATATGAGCAACAATGCGACATCGCAAACGTCATGTAGCTGACAGAGTCAGTCGATAGATGTTAAAATCATAAATATCAAGGGTTGCAGTAAAATATCTGATTGACCAAACAATTTTATGTTTATTTCATCACAAACTTATATGACATCTTTATTAAAGTAGGTAACATAATATCTTATTCCAACAAAAAAAGTGTTATCTCAAAAATAAAGCAATAAATTTATTTACTATAATAGCCTTACCGAACTAATACTAAACAAATTTTAATTTACATTAATATACTCTTACATAACATTATTTATATAATTACATTTTATTGATATAATTTATCACGTGGTTTTGTTACCCTACCTATTGTATACATTGTCTACTATTTGTTGGGAAAAGGTGTTAAGACAGAGCAAAAAATTAATTAAAAATTGTACCATCATATTGAATTCTTATAGCCGATGCAATCTGATAATAAATAGTGGGTAGCTTTTATGAATTAGTACCTCGACAGAAAATACTCAATGCTTTGTTACAAAAAATTGAGTTGTTGTATAATAATTGATAGGTAGTTCAAATAATTTTATTGTTGTTTTAATAATATTGTGTTTGTTCATTCTGTCGAAGTCCTAATAGCATTCCATAAAATATGTAGACATAAATATGTTTTAGAACCTAACATAAATATTGAAGCATGCAGACGTAATCGTGGGCAGCCATGCTAATATATTATTATACTTATTCATAATACTAACTGTCCATCACGTTTAAAATTGTGAAATGGCGAAAAAACTAAAATTTCCTCAACCGACACACTGTGCAAAATATTACAATTTTAAACGTCAATGTGATAATAGGTATACACAAGCTTAATTTATCTACGTATGTATAATAATTGCTAAATAATATTAATTCATTTGATCTAGTTACCTCACGATCAGATTCTTCTAACACTATCCTAATCTATCGCAGGTGTTTTACAATATTAGTTCCAAAGAAACAAATTGTCTATACAAGACACTTGGCTGTCTCAATGTGTTTATAACAATAATTTACAACATATAATATTGATTAACCACGATGTTCACTTTGTGATATAAGTTCCTATGTCAGAACCCAGATGGCGTTGATTTCAATTTTTATTAATACTGTTTCATGTGATGTAGTTGCACCATTTACTCATCTAATTGTTCATGTACTTATTTATTTATATTACAATAAAAGTATATTTCCCCGTTTATGTTCGTAGTGTAATATCGAGAGATTGCGAATTCGTAATTTGAAACATCATGTACCTAACACCATCTGGTGACATTACGATCAAATGAAAACTCAGAAATGTATTTTTCAACCAATTCACAGAATTTAGTGGGTCATAAATTATTAGATGTAGTGTTAAAATGTCACAATATCAATAATAATCTATTAATTTCACAAACAGTTGTTCACTACCGTGCGTTATGTTAAGTTAATCAAATGTTTGATGCGGTGGGCGACGTACATAGAAAAGTATCGTAACCCCGCATGCTCTATATGCCAGTAAGTACTTGGAATTACAAAGCTAGACCTTTTACATTTTCGACATTATTTTTAAAGTCACTAAAGTCTAGCTGAGAAAGTTTGTAAGGCTTGTTACACACAAACAAAATGATCATAATTTCAACATTGAGTGTGGATGCTATAATGACATTAACGTCAGCGTAGTAGAAATTATAATATTTCCTATGTGCAGCAACCTTACAATCGTTATCATTGTCATTCGTACATAAAATTGTAGCCAGGTTCCGTTAAACCATGTACATTGTTAAAAAGATTGAAAGACAACGGAGTCAAGAAATATACGTTAGCAAAGAGTTTCATATACAATAATAATAAAAACAGCAGATGGATTCATTGTACATCGGTTTAGCCATTAAATTACGCCTCCTTTAGTTGGACAATCGACGAATAAGGCAGGTGATAACAATCATTTGCAAATTATAAATTTAAAAACATTGATATCGGTATTCTTGTAAAAGAAATATAACAATTGACTTACGTTTCATTTTGTAACCGATTGTATAAATTTTTCTATGGCATAATGTTTTCATCTCACAGTTTAAAAAATCTACTTATAATATAATATCGGGATAGCATTTATTAAAGACTGTTAGAAGTAGTTGTCTCTCTAGGATCGGCCCACATAGTGTACTTTATAACTTGAATTTTACCAAAAACAGATACGAACATAAACATTACGAGATTATTTTGTCCTCCGCTACACGGATTTGTACCTTCGAAGCACCACACTGAATGAGATTCCTATTTACTTTAAAGTTAAAATATGGGCCTCGCCACACGTTACAGTTGTCACCAGTAACTATAGTAGCAAATAACAGTTTTCCGGTTTCACCACATGTTTGTACTTGTAAAGTCTTTTAAAATTTTCACTCCTCTTTCAACTTATAGTAACTTAACTATTGGATACATAAATAGCACTAATTACATTCGAGATTAAAATATGGATGTCATTTTGATTTTGTACATACCTAAAAGTATGGCAAAATTATATATGTGCGTTATTACTTTAGGGGCTATGGGTAGGGTGCCGCTGTGCCCAGTTATCCATCGGTAGTGGCTTACAGATGTGTTATGATGATTTCGTCATCAATTTCATCCTTCTCATCGTCTTCTTCTGGTGGCTGTTTAGCAGCCTCGGCGGCGATGGCCGGGTCTTCGGCAATGGCTTTCAGACGGCGAGCCTAAGTACAAAACAAAACAATAAAGTTACAGTAAATTGTACCTACTATAAGTACTTAAATACGGTGTTGTTCGTAGTAGTTTTATGAAATCTGCATCGCAGCTTCTGATTTTCTATACAACTACGTATTTACAGAAATATTTTTGACTAGTGTGAAATTTGAAACAAAATATAAAATGAAGTTACGCACGAAATCTATAGTCTGTTATTTGTGGCCAAAAATATTATTCAAATTAGCTCTTTTATGATACGCTATATAAACACCTTGTGAACAATAGACTATTCATATTTTATGTTAATGCAATTTGGGCTCAAAAATATGTTATGAAGATTAGCACAACAGTGAAATATTGAAATATTAGGTACTTGAAAATTATGTTCTACGCTTTCATTGCTGAATGACGGAAAGTAGACCAGTAAAAAGGAACAAGCAAATGCAATATCGTAATATAGTATATATATCATAAACATACATTTCAGGGAAACAGTCCCTAAATGTGTATGAAACTGACCTTTCTCTTGTGCAGTATTTCAACTACGATGTATCCAGCTACTCCAATGAGAAGCATCACCATCATAACGTACAACTTCATTCTGGCGCAGAGGTGTGTGGAGTACGCATATGCGACGACGAAACCAGCAGACTCCCACAAACGGTAGTTGGAAAACGCAGCCTCTTTGTTACGTCTAAACAAAACACCGTACAGCCCTGGAATTGTAAAGAAATATGTTGTTATTATTTATAAACCTAATAATTGTATGCGACACAGTAGATAACCCTACTGTACACCACTCTTTTTAAAAGAGAAAAAATATATATCTAAGAACGTAATGCTAACCTAACACATATAAAACCTACCTAGTACCTAGGTTGATTTCAAAACTACAGTATGACCCTTTCCAATGAGTACAATAATTTTTACTATGAATTTATCGGACACATACGGACATGGACAATTTGATGGGATTAGAATCAGGGCCACTACAACAATGGGACCGTAACATAATTGTCCAAAAGTAGTAACACCGTAGGCTCATCTCAGTCTGCTCCTAGTGAGCGGGGAATAACATGCGTGTAGTTATTATAATGTGTTGTTGTGTACGCATGTTTGCAATTATATACATACGTCATAAACGCGTTGATACCGGTCAATACCAGGCGATTTATTCATGGTACATACTAATTCACTTTTTTCCATCGTTCGAGCGAAAATAATTGACTGATATTCATTTTAACACGTTGCGCATTATAATGAAATTTCTTTGACTGTAACGTGGAATTTATTTACAAATCCGTATTTGTTTCTTCAGAGATTCCAGTAAATGCAACTCTGGAGAGTTTAAGTGGTAAATGTAAATAAGCTTGAGTCCGGTTTGAAAAGTCTCGGTTGTAACAAGATGCTCATATTTGTACATTGCTAATGAAATTGACTCATGCAGATGCTGCACGTAATTTTTAATTACATTATTAGTTGAATGGCGGAATACATGAGAAACAATTACTAATAGAATAAGGCTCCTCGGACTGATAAAAACGTGTTTTATTCACGTGTTGTGGAAGAAGCGAAGCGATAAAATAGTTTTTATGCATTACGCTGTAGGTATTAGCGTAGTGGCTGTGAGATTGGGTATTTTACAATAGCGTGGGATCTGTTCCCGATTGCCAGTTATTTCATTTTTAATTTTGTACACAGATATTATTACCAACATATTATTACACGTAATGATGTGTGGCAAAGATGATAAGAAATTGGGTAACATTAAGTATTTATAATCTTTTTGTAACAAAGAAAACTTATCTGCATAAATAAAAATGAATTTCGATTCGTTAGGCTATAACTCGAGAAAGGCGGAACCAATTTGGGTAATTTAGGTCTTGAAAAGTTCGTGGAAGTCCAGGAAAGGTTTAAAAGGTGAGAAAAAGATTTTTAAGCAGCACAAAGTTTGTTTTTTACATCTTAATATCTTCTGATTCACTTCGTTGCGGGAACCAAGACAGTTACTCATGTCCCTGGGACGCGCCGGACTTCAGTGTTCCGGTGTTTTCATGGTTGTATCTACTGTAGATCCTGGCTTACAGGAGTTGCAGCGGTTTTGGGAGGTTGTGGCGGGCTTGTCCCAATAAAAAAAAAGTACAAAGTTTGCCGGGTCAGCTAGTAAGTGATATATTCGAAAGTTTTTTTCACTATATAGTATAAAACAAAGTCGCTATCCGCCGTCTGTCTGTCCCTATGTATGCTTAGATCTTTAAAACTACGCGTCGGATTTTGATGCGGTTTATTTGATAGATATGGTGATTCTTAAGGAGTGTTTATATGTATAATACATGTGTATTGCACCCGTGCGAAGACGGAGCGGGTCGCTAGTGAAAATATACAAAAAAAATCAGTTGGTATCTATAGCCCTTAACCACCTCACGAATTTGAAGGCTAATGAGAAAAACAAGCAAACGCCCTACGTCTCGATTACCCTTTACGACCAAGATACAATTTTCATTTATTTTTTTAAATTCGGCTTCTAATCCTTTATGGTTTTCGGAGATAATGTGTTGCCTCGTAAATGAATCTTGAAACCTGTTTAAGGAGTAACGAACACGTAGGTAAACCAGCATAAAAGGTATAGGATGCCTATAATTGTCTTTTTATAAGCTGTGGTTTTTATCGGATTGCAATAATAAATGACTGTAAAGAATTTTTAAGAGGATATACTGATTTTTCGGAGATAATTATGTACAGAATACAGAAAATTATCTATCAATAAAAATACTATTAAAATAGATGTAATATCTTGATATGTTGTACAAAGATATCAAAACAATAAATAAACTCATATTTATGGTTGTCTATATTTGATATTAAATAAACATTTTCGTGACATTGTGAAAATTTTCGGGGTAGAAAAGATTTCAACGAGTTGTCCTGGTTGTATGATTTTTGGGGGCTATTTGTATAACCATAATGAAATCTTACGATATGGGCCTGTATGCAGTTGGATATTTATAAAAATAGGTTTTTGTAAGAAAATTATGATGCAGAACTATTGTGTTCCATTTTGTAAATCAAAAGTTTTAAATAACAGATATTATACAATACACAATATACGTTTGTAGACTAGACTACTTGTATCAATATATTTTTTTAAGCGTTATTAAGATTTATCTTTCCTTGAAAACACATAACACTACCACGTAGCGTAGGTATAAAAGAGGACAGGACTTTTTTTTATTATTAATTTTTCTTTGTTCTGTAGACCATGTATTATTATAACAATATTAATAAAAACTAAACGCTGTTCTTATATTAAGAAGTCATAATTCGCACAAACTGATAATGATCAAGTAACGTTTTTACATCTTAAGTTCCCACAACAGTAAGGAAAAAACTAATTCATAAAGGAATAAATTGTATCTGCTATACCACAATACATATTCATGTCTTATACATAATTTGAGCTAGCATAGCATAAAATTAAATTGACTGTTGCAAGCTAAGGATGATCACGGACGAGTAAAAAGGTTCATTCACAAAACAATAAGAATTATACCCGTCATATAAGTACCTTTTATATTAAAACTGATACTCTATTTATACAGAGGCCATTTAAAGTATTCGAATTGAGTACGCGGTCGGCGCTCTGATTGGTTGGTATATTGGCGCTGGCCAATCAGAGTGCCGAACGCGTACTCGTTACGATTACTTTAAACATATACTAAATTTAAAATTTGGCAGAACGATTAAATAATAAGAAAGAAAAAACAGATGTGCAACCACAAGAAATTCGATTCCATTGTTTATAAAATGCTACGCTTAGGTACAATGTACATTGAATGCAATATAATAAAGAAATAACCCAACAAATGCTTTTTATCTACATCAATACCACCTTTATTTTCTAGACCGTCTAGTTTTATTGATATCAAGTATATTTTCTGGTTAGCTCTAATAAATAGTAAACAACAAAACGAATATTTATTTACAAAAGTAACAGGACTGTTGCAATCCTTAACATTATACTTGATCTTATGAACCTTTATGAATACTTTATGAACACTTATGAACATACATATGGAGTAATCGTCGTGTTACATTACATTTACATTTGTCTATTTAGCGTGACCTACGATATTTATGAGGATGCTTCTTAGGGTCGACATAGAATTAATTAAATAATATGATACTTTGTAAACATCGTAATCGCAATATCTTAAGACGTAACACATTACGAAAATTACTTTGAAAATGAAGTTCACTAACCGTTGATTTGAGTCTGCCATACAGCATCACCAACACCCCAAAGACCAGAGATGATGAAGAAAGTCGTGGGGGACTCGGGGCTGGGTTTCCAAATCAGGAGCCAGACGATCAGACCCAAGTGGAGAGCAGCTCCCATCACAAGTATCGGGAATCTGCCAATGTACTTCATGGCAGAACCGAAGACGAGAGAGCAGATGGCATTGACAACACCGAAGCAGATCATTACGTAGCCAATTGAACGGATGCCGAGTGCACAGGAGACGTATGCCTAGAACAAGGATGTATTTCATATTATGTACCTCTAGTATAATTCACATTACACTTACTAATCCACATTAAACGTGTTTCGTCCCGCTTACCTATTCCTAGTTTTTACTTGTTGTGTTTTTCATGCATCAGGGATTGAGTTTTAGAATAAAAAGTTTTATGATGAATTTGTGTTTGCAAAATTATTCAAACACATATGAATTCTATATATATGCGTTCCCCTTTTTTCGTGCATTAATTTTATGAGAGACTTAAGTTTTTAACCAAACTTGTGAAAGAATCAAATCAATTTGAGCCCTGTATCTGAACAATAAAGATTATTCTGCAATATTCTACGTCCACCGTACATTTTACATAACATTGGTAAACATTACACTACTTTGCGTGCGCTGTTAGGTAAAAAAAATTGTAGCTGTTCCGTTTCAAGTGAATAGAACTCATTTACCTAACATCCTATGTATAACGGTACTCGTAACTAACACTAGAGGTCATTCTGTCGCAAAAAATGTTCAACGCTAATTTAGACACGTGATTACAGTCTCAGATGAGTTTCTATGCAAGGCTAATAATGGAATGTATGGATCTTTTTGAGGAGTTCTAGCAGTAGTTGATTTGAGCCGCTATTCCATCACGATTTATAATAGTACCAATTTATATAGTCCGTAATGACTTTTCCTCAGTAAGTATCTACTTACTATTGAGACATGTTCTCTACAATTAAAAATTGGGTTTACAGGAATAACCATTTACACACTGACTCTTGTTTACTTGATTATTAAGAAAAATAACAATGTCTGTCATTTTCCGTATGTTAGTATAATTCATTTGACTTTGTGATTTAATCATGGTGTAGGTACTGTCTGCGATATCACCACTAAGACAATGGTAAATGAATTCTAAGAATTATTTTTAATGAATGAGATAGACTCGATTTTATTCATGGTTTGGTTACAGTCAATTGAACTAAGCCACATTCTAAGTTTATTTGTCAGGTTTTATCAATAGTTCATAACTTCTAACCAGCTATAGAAATCTGCTTGCGAGAAACATATTTTGTTATTTAGTCATAGGATTATTTGCCTAAATATTTAAGTAAACTTTGAAATAGGTAATTATTAACTTGTGCATACCTGTGTGTAGTCAGCACCAATGAAAGCTTGTTCCATTCCGATCCATAATGTAATAGGGATCAACAACTGTTGGTTTGGTTTCTTCAATTGGTAAGCGGTAGCAGACAGCAGCTGGATTCCCGTCAGCTCCTTTGAGGGGTCCGACTTTCTTTGCTTTTCACCATACCTGAATAAGAAAAATTACAATTTTATTAAAGATACAATATAATAATCACAATAAAATTCTAAGCTGTAATAATTACTGTATTCTGTCCACAAATTCTTGCCGTATAAATACAGACGAACTAAGGAGTGGCACTGAAATAATAAGTCACTCGACCGTTTTCTAAATTTAGATTTGTTTTCTAATGGAAACTAAACCATCCAATTTGTACCCCCAGAGCAGAACACACATATGTGTATCAACAAGAAGAAAGAATAAATGACACTCACTAGATATATTTAAAAATGCTGTGTGCCGTGGGAAATTGCTTTTAGAATACAAGTTATACTATAACGTTGATGTTTTGCAAAAAATGGCAATGCCGTTTAATGTTAAATTGTCATGATCTCGATTCTTCAAGTGCATAATTGGTTTGCCATTAATAATCTAGCACTTAATGAAAAAAAAAACAAAATGTATTAAATTCAGTTTACCAAACGTGCGTAATAACGATTGTGATATTGTTTTGAACGGTCAAAAGTTAGAATTTGTCGACGAGACAGTATTTTTAGGCATTACGTTAGACAATGGGCTACAATGGGGTCCGCATATAAAGGCGCTTTCGGGGAGATTGAGCTCAGCTGCTTTTGCAGTTAGACAGATTAGACAGCTCACGGACGTAGATACAGCTAGGCTTGTCTATTTTAGTTATTTCCACAGCATTATGTCGTACGGCATTTTGTTGTGGGGTCGAGCTGCAGAAATAGAATCAATATTTATTCTGCAAAAGCGGGCTATCCGAGCAATATATAACTTACGCCGTTGCGAATCGCTGAGAGAATTGTTTAAAACGATAAATATTTTAACGGTGCCCTGTCAATATATATATGAAAATATAATGTATGTAAGGAAAAATAGGCAATTGTTTGAAAAAAGAAGCGATAGACACAATTTTAATAATAGAGGCAAAAATAAGTTAGCTATACCGCAATTCAGACTGTCCAAAGTACAGAAATCCTTTATGGGGTTAGGTATTAAATGCTATAATAAAATACCAAATAGCATACTAGATCTCAATAAAGGTAAATTTAAAACATATATTAAGCGCGAATTATGTAATCAAGCTTACTACACACTGACAGATTATCTTGAAGATAAGAATGCTTGGCAGCATGTTGGTTCGGCTCCACTGGACAATACTCAAATGCAGTCAGTAGTTAAATTCCAATAGTAGGTAATATAATACATAATTTAATTAATTTTAATGTAGACAATCTAGTTTCCTTATGGCATCAAGCATTTTTTTATTTATTGAAACAAACAGTTTCCTTTTTCTTGTATAGAAGCACTATTTCTATGGATTGTCAGTATGCATATGTGAGCACCATGTTAGACTTAAGATTTTTTTTTTATTTTAGTAAGTTATTAGTATAATGCGTCAAGCGTGTCTTTGCATTGTTCTTACATATGCGTACAGTATTGAAATATGTATCAGAGACATTGTACCTCGAACATACTTTTTTTAAAAAGAGTAACGAATGGAGTTTCTTGCTCGTTCTTCTCCATTCGAATCTACATTTTGGAATGAGCACCTAGCTTCACCTAATTTCACTGACGGACTGACTGACAGACTATTATTTATTTTGTATTTGTTGACGTTTCAAAAGTACCAAACTATGGTTTATTTGAAATAAATGCTTTGACTTTGACTTTGACTTCGATCAATCTCAGCAGAATAACAACAGCTAGACAATATTAGATGGTCTAATGCCCGTTTTTCACTAACTTCTCTTAAATACGAGGGAACTTTAAAGGTAAACAGGTGGCAGTATAAATGACACCTAAATGTTCAAGTAAGGAGTTAGTTTAGTGTTATGCCACGTTAAGTAACTCTTTTTTAAGAAATGGTTAATTCGGCTATAAGTTTTGCAAAACACTAACTTGGAATTATTGTTCTATGGAAGCTCTCCAAAAGTCATAAAATTTGGTAGAAAGATAGAAATGAATACTAATATTACCTTGACAAGAATTTGGTAGAAAGATAGAAATGAATACTAATATTACCTTGACAAGGGGTCAACTAGAAGCGCCACCATAAGTACGGCAACGACGACACAGGCAAGGTATATGGCACTGATCTCATATATCTCGCTGTCTGGCGGCCGGTGCAGGTTCTGGTTGTCATGGTGGCCACCACCAATCATGCAGAAGTTGGCTCCGCAAGTCAGAACTGTCTTGCTCGTGTTATCGGTTGTGGAGCTGGTGTTGTGAACTCCCGAAGAAAATACTGTCGAGGAAAGGACGGTGCTGCATTTGTAAGGATATGATCAGAGCCTAAGTTATGACTCAAGTTCTTTACCAAGTAATTTTTTGAAATATATATGTATATTGAACAATTTTCAAAAATAATTAATATAAAAATTACGAAACAAAAACTAAGCGGACTCACCTAAACTGGAGATCAAATTGCCCCAAAGCTCAGCTGTTTGCCAAGCCAGGAAGAAGAAGCCGAAGAATCGGACTATAATACCATCAACGGCTTGATCAGTCAGCTTCGCGTAGACACTTCCTGCTTGCGTCAAGTATGTGGCTTTCGAAGTCCACATAGGCGCTGCTCCTAAGCCCACCACTACACCCGCTGGTACGAGAGTGTAGAAAGCTGGGTAAAATTGTGCCCCGATGTAAGGGGCGTAGCACATCATAGATATACACAGGGTCCATTTGACCGTTAGCCTCTTAATTAGGAATGTGGGTACAAATATACAAGAGACGACGAGCGCCGCGTAAATCGAACTGAGTGAAACTGTTCCGAGGCCATCTGCGGCGTTTATTGAGGACTGCAAGTTGGCAGTTCCCTGGAAGGCGGTGAATTGGATCATAAACGCTGCACTGACTGCTGCAATGTTCTTTAGTATTCTCCATTTTTCGTTAACGCTTAATTTAACTTTTCCAGACATGTAGTTGTCGTCTTCAGCCGGTAGAGGTGGGGGTTTGACAATGTCATCGTTCGAGTCGCGGTCGTGTTGGTAGCCGTCGTTCTTAAATCCTGTCTTGATCGTGTACACGGAATCCTTGTCCGGACGATCATCTTCACGTCCGCCGCCGTGCGTAGCCGTCATGCCGTGGTTCTCCTGTTGCCCTATGAACAAAAAAAGAAACAATTAATATTAAGGTACGTTGCTTCAATTTGTATATGTATGTCTAAACAGTTTTTGTACGCATACAACTAAACCTATACCATATTCAACAGAACTGAGAGCGGCGGTGCGCCGGATGGGCGCAAAAACACCGCCTCAGGGCCCGACGGCTTGCATGGCAAAGCATGGGTCCTGGCCTCAGAGGCTCTCGGGCCTCGATTAATCGGTCTCTACAGCGCATGCTTGGAGAGAGGCCAGTTCCCACTTCTCTGGAAAGCGGGAAAACTGGTCCTCGTGCGGAAGACGGGGCGCCCTGCGGATTCTCCGTCCGCATACCGGCCCATAGTGCTGCTCGACGAGGTGGGGAAAGTCTTCGAAAGAATCATTTCGAACCGCCTCGTCGCGCACCTGACGGATATTGGGCCGGACCTGCCGGACGGCCAGTTTGGCTTCCGCAGAAGGCGCTCCACGGTGGACGCCATCATGCGCGTTAGGGATCGAACGACGGGGACTGCAGTGTCCAGGGGTAAGGTCGTAGTGGCGGTGTCTCTGGACATCGCCAACGCCTTCAACTCCCTGCCCTGGAGCTGCATTTTGGAGGCACTCCGATATCATCGGGGGCCACCCGATGATATCGGAGTGCCTCCAAAATATCTACCTCCGTCGTGTAATCGAGGCATATCTGACGGACAGGTCCGTCATTTACCCCGGTCACCGGGGCGAGTGGAACCGGCGAGAGATGTCACGCGGTGTTCGGTTCTGGGGCCGCTCCTGTGGAACATCGGTTATGACTGGGTGCTGCGCACCGACCTCCCGAACGGCGTTAGCACAATATGCTACGCCGACGACACGCTGGTGCTAGCGCACGGGAGGTCGCACCAGGCCGCGGCCGATCTAATGGCGACAGCGGTTGCGACAGTCGTTGAGAGAATCCGGCAGTTGGGACTCGAGGTGGCGCTCCACAAGTCCGAGGCCATGTGTTTTCATGGCCGCGGGAACGCGCCACCTCCGGGTGGGTCCCAAATAACGGCGGGAGGAGTTACCATCGACGTCGAGACGACGATGAAGTACCTAGGACTCGTCCTCGACAGTCGGTGTAACTTCATAGAGCACTTCCGACGTTTGGCTCCAAAGTTTGGCCCCCAACCTCGGGGGCCAAACGCCTCCTGCCGGAGGTTATACGCCGGGGTCGGGCGGTCCATGGCCCTCTACGGCGCCCCTGTTTAGGCGCCAAACCTGTTGCGGCGTCCCGCTCGGACGCTGCTCATGGCACAGAGGGTCATGGCGATCCGAATGATCCGCGGATACCGCACGATGGGGAGTCAGCGAACCTCCTTGCCGGATTACCGCCGTGGGATCTGGAGGCGAAGGTGCTCGCGCGCGTGTACAGCATGCGCGCGGAGGCACGTCGCCGGGGCGAAACCCCGCTGCCGCGCCAGATAAGTGCGTGGCGGGATAAGTTCCGGCGCGATCTCATGGCGGAATGGCAGCAACGACTGTCGCAACCGAGGGCTGGGCTCGCTGCCATCGCAGCGGTAAGTCCCCTCTTTGAGGAGTGGCTTGAGAGACGTTACGGCGTCCTCACCTACCGCCTGACGCAGGTCCTCACCGGACATGGCAGTTTCGGGAGGTACCTGTGTCTGATGGGGCGGGAGGAAACGCCCGGGTGTCATCACTGCGGGGACCGCCCTGAGGACACGGTGGAACACACTGTAGCGGAATGCCCTGCGTGGGCTGAGCACCGCCGTGTCCTCAGGGAAGTGATCGGCGATGGCGACCTCTCGCGTCCGGGCCTAGTGCAGGTCATGATGCGGAGCGAGGGGGATTGGGATGCCGTCTCCTCCTTTTGCGAAGCAGTCATGCTAGCTAAGGAGGAGACGGGACGCGTGAGGCAGCGAAGCGCTGTCTCCTCGCAACCCAGCCGTCGCGAAGGACACACCGGGCGTCGGGGATCGCGGGACGATCTCCGGCCGGCCACCGTAAGCGCGGGCCTGCGGACGGCGAGCATGGGTGGCTCCCCGTCCGACCAGAAACAGACCCGAGCGTACGGCGCGTCGCGTTCCGCGTGCGCCTCAAAGAACCATCAGACCACCACAGATGGGGCCCAATAGGATCGATGCCGATTCGGAGTCGCGGAGAACCTAACGGGTAACCGGGGCTCCGGCTCGACGTGCAGGAGAAGGAACGGGGTGGTTTTTAGTCAGTAAGAGTCTGACACTCCCTCCCGCCTCACCCAGGCGGGAGCAGTCATTCGATGATTTTCCCCCCTTAAAAAAAATAAAAAAATACCATATTCAAATAAGAAACGAACTATCCGTATTTTGCATGTTTATATAACCTTAATTTTTTTGTAGTGATTGTACGAACAAGACTTCGTTGTTCGTATTAAACATAATTATTTTATTGTTGAATACAAAAATATTGGTATGCAGACGGCGGATGGGACTTAAAAACTCATGTAGCATGTTTACAAAAACGTAATGTGATTGATATTCTTGATTTTTGAGATTTATTTTAGTGTATTTTGGATGTCGAGAATTCATAAGGTTTGTTCAATTCATTTATATTTGGTACATTGTAATCTCTTTGGGTGATTGTCCGGACTATGTCCATTACGTCGCGATCTTGGTAGGTATTTGCAAAGTGTGCTCCGAAATAGTACGCGAATTAATCTCGCCTAACCAGTACTGTACAAAGCGTGTCTACTACGCCGTTTGGTGAAGATTTTTGTGAAAATTACAATTTGATCCGCATACAGCACTACAATGGCCAACTTCGCCTGAGTACATATCGCCCTATTGTTAGTTGGATTTCGTCATGACATAATCATCACGTTTACACCGAGTGCGCCTCCCAACTGAAAAACTACAGCTTCAAAATAGCGTCTGTTTTTATATGACTGACGTCAGATCAAAACTAAATTACAGGTTATTGATACCTTTAGCAGTAACCTCTGAGGTGAGAGATGCTTTTTGAAGTTGTCTGTAGCCTTTCATGGTGTTAATACTAACTCGAATAATGAGAACATCTGGTATTTAGTGCCCCTTGCGCAAATGTCTGTTAAATAAAGCGTGAAGAAAGTTCTTGTAGTAGTCATCCGTCAATACAATTGTCAGCAGTCGCTATCGGTCACCGACACCAGGACGCTACAGCACGAATTATGAAAACAACGAACGGAGTTTACAAATATTCCCCTCTACATATAGCCACGCTCGTACTACACGGCGCGTAGATATAAGTCTATTTGGTGGCGAAGGCGCAGCGTGCGGTGCCGAGTCATTACAATATATTTACCTTAAGTTATTATCTAAAATATCCTTTGTTACGTCGTTAGCATTGACTCTATCTTATCGGGCAGCCGTCTTATATAGGTAAATACTTAAACTACTTTTATAGTTATTTGAATGCCATCTTTTAGTATGCAGTTACGAAGTTTAATTGCGCACCGAGTACCTGACACGGAGAGCGCGACTAAATGGAGGAAAGGCCAACGTGGCGGATACGTTTCAATGAATATATTAAACATCTATTATAAACATCTTCAACTTTTTCTTTAGACGACGATATATACGATCTATTTGTTTTAGCGATTGTATTGATGGTGATTGCACCTGTTTCTTTTCAGTTACATATGTACATGTGTGTTTCATGAATAATCACAAAAGTGAGTCAGCGATCGTCCTCCAATATCTATTAGAGTATTCATACCTATGTTTTATAACATAATATAAATAAAGGTGTCCGAAGATAATGAGTTGATGTTGCCATTATATTTAATGTGATCGACTATTTTATCTAACGATAAACGTTTACATAAATTTGATGACTGGCGAACACCTACTGTTACATAAAATATGTAAAAAAATTACGAATTACTTACTAAGGGACATCAAAATTTTATAAAATATGTTTGTTTTTATACAAAGAAGGTTTACTACAGTTAAAAGGAGACTGTGGTGCGCCAGCGCTGTTCATTTCGAAATGAGTTTGCATGTATTCCGGTCATGTAGTAGACACCCAAATCGAATAGCTATCGAATGCCCCATTGTGCAATTTAATGACAGCGTACAGCGTCTGTTTGTTGTTAAATTTGTAACACGAGTTATTGTTGCCTGTACTCATTGTCAAGTGTGGAGACACACTGTAAACACAGCATACATAGACAACGGCTTGCAGAATACTAACACGTTGTACCTCAACTACCTTATTTACCCTCTTTACTTCAAAGTTCCATTTCCAAAAACCCTTCAACAGAGAAGAAGTTAAGAGCCTTACACATCATAGTTAGGATTAATCCTAGTCTGGCTTTCGTGTGTTTATATCTACGATAGAGTGATATTGTTTCGCAATTTTCCGAAGTAAAGACATTTCTTAATATACTGAAGATATATCATCGAAGAATCAATATTAAAATATAATTCAATATGTAAAATAGTAACCGTTTGGTATTGAAATTATTGAGGACATAATATATCTATCTTCCATCAACATTATAAATTCTACTAACCAGTGATTTTCCTCCAATCAAATGATGAGGAAATTTTAATAACGATAACGACTTGCATTATTTATGGAACTTTTATAATCTGTGTTTATGAATAAGGGGTAGAACACAATAGTTAAGTGTGTTCCTAATAGTTTTCCGCCTGCTATGACTGGGTAGATAATAACTGGATTATAGTTCTAATGAATGTCGACCCATTGTTCTATCCGATTCTTCTCATCGTATATTTGTTAACAGTACATGCTGAAGAATACGTCATCACATGTGATTGCTACGGACACGTGATTAGTATGTTCGGTCCTTTAATCATTGTTCCGGATATGTCAGTCGGCCATTTTGGATTTTATTTTATTTTTAATCGAGTTCAAAAAAAGAAGGAGGTTCTCAAAAAGAGGAGATTTGTTTGTACGCAATAATCTCGCGATTGGCTTAACCGATTTTGATGCAGATTCAAAAAAGTGTGTTTTTATATTTAGGACCAGGTATTAGCATGTTAAAACAGCAACCTCAAGAAAGATGAGGTTGAAGTCGGTTTTTTAAACGTAACTTAATTCGCGACTGCCGTTAAATATCTAGAAAGACCAAAAACTGATCTGCCCACTTTCATTTCGAGTTATGAGTAGTACTCTGACGTGTATACTCGCTTGACGGGGTAGAATGAAGTATGAATGTTAATAAAACATAATGGATTGTACACTTTCTTATTCTCCTAGGAAAATTACATGACAGGTATTCAATAAAGAAAAACTGTTACATAAAATAAATGTTTAACTGTTTTTGTGACTTCAATTTAGAAGTTAAGAATTTTTGAACAAATATTAAGTTCTATTTGAGATGATATACATAGTCACGTTAAAGAATACGTGATCATTGATCATTACAAAGCGTATGTAATAACAAGATGCCAAGTAATGACCTGTTGTTATTGTGCAGTACGTTATAATTCCCATCATAGTAATAAGTTAAGAAATTCATTAAAAAGGGTTTATTCAACCTATGTACGAATACTGCTCCCCCATACCGTACTTTAACAAATAAAGTTTTATCAAAAGATATTCATGGCACTAAAAAATTAGGCACATAGACTGTTTTTAATATATGTGCGGAACGTGGAAATCAGTCACGAGAATCTTAGTAAGTGGAATTGATAGTGTTTTAGACTAAATGTTTGGTACCTGCTGCAGTTGTATGGATTTTATGGGAACACAAAATGATTGCGCCACATGATAATACAGAGCCTAATCTATGTCCAGCAGAGGTTGGGAATAGGCTGATAGTGATGATGAGGATGATATTGATGTTAGAGTCTCAATCTAGTATCAAGATCGAAATTTAAATTACCGTTGGAGTAGGTTTTGAAAATTCCTAGATATATCACACAATTTGGACTTAACCTTGTGTTTTTTCAGTTACACATTAATCTACTGCTTTAGGGAATTCACTTGTGGAACTTTAAGCATTTGTCGGAGTTTAAGTGGCCCTCAGTGTGTTCTCCGCGCTAAAACATTGACCCCTAAAATGATAATATAAAGCAATGTCGACAATGCATACCGCAACCATGTTGTCAACAAGACGTGAGATAAAAATGTCCTGCGCCTATCTAGAAGTCTGTTATGTTTCCAAGGATATTTAAAAGCACATTCTAAGATTATTCCGGCTAAATAACATGAAATAAAGTTATCAGTTTAAGGCGAAGCCATATATGTCAAATGGCATACAATATTTGTGCTAGTACTAGAATACTTAATGACAGCGGTTTTCCTTATATTTATATTATTCTCAGTATCGATCTCATAAAAATTACCAAGAAATGTTAGCATAGGCTTAACTAGAGTGGGTGTCTCTCGTTGTATTATTGTTTAACCTTTCTGTGTAGCAGTGTAACTACCTACTTCTTGCATCTTTAAATATTGTATACTACCTATATAACGAAAAACATTTCAATACACCAAAAAAGCGAAAAAGCTGTGAACAAATAAGTACAAACAACATAATCATAAGATATCAAGTTGATTGCTATTTACAACGACAGATATTCCCACAGCGGAATCACTGAACTTGTCAAAACAATGCTTCTATAAATAAACGTATCGAGAACCGACTAACAAACAAAGGGAGGCTATTTCCCGAATTACGTTTGCAAAAAGTGTATCGTAGAACTATGACGAGGGCAGTTTGCCTCGTGCTTCCCACGACCACAAAGCGAACGCGTCAATCAGATGTTCGTCAATTTTCACTTCCGTTGCTTCCACCCCGTCATCGTGCCATAATGAGGTTTGTCAAGGCTACCGGCTAAATTGCTCCCTGTCATGTCCACATAATACAGCTTATAGAACGCCATTGTTAACCGTTATTGTAAAGAGCGTGATTTTGGTGTGATGTTTGTAGTGCTATCCGCTTTGCGGCTCTACACCAATCGCAGGGCCTTGAATAACTACTGATGTGGCAGTTTCATTATATCTCTCTAATTTTGCATAATGCCATGCCTTTTTTAAAGATTCGTTTACTCTTTTATCTGATTTATATATGGATACCAAGATAATGATAAATAGATCTTGCTAAAGCCACGAGTGAACTCAACAAAGTTCTAAAATTTCGAACTCACTTCAGACAAAGCTATATTCGAATGATTGAAGCTTAAAATACAATTAATAGAAATAAATGCCTTCGTGTTTTAAATTTTTTTAAAGAATTATATTGTAAATAATAGATTTTATCGGTATTTACCGATATAATTCGATCAAGTTCAAGTCAGAGTAATCACGTTGATGCGAATTTCGTCGGTACAAATCAATTATTGCCAGAATCATGACTGGGCTCATTATTATAATTAATTACGAATCACATTATTACGTAATGTCTATATCTGTGGCTAATGTAAATTTTCTGATGTTCAGCCTTCATCGAGAGACATTTGTCTTCTCGAAGCGACCTCTATTACAGCATAAATGCACTCTGAATTAGCATAATTATAAAATTGAAAGTGATTATGTTTTTCTTTTCTCGAGTAACTACTACACAATAGGAGCAACATTATTGAATAAGGTCGCCGCACCATTTTAATTTACATTTTCACGAGTGAAACTAAATGAAGCGAAGCCGTGACCACAACTGACACCTCTAAGTACGAAGGAATCATGAAAAGATCATTGGAATAAATATGTAATTTAATGTTCATTTTGATATTTGTAGCACTTAACCAGGTACTTACTGCAGTTCCAGCAGGTGCAGTTAACCTTGTGCTGTAGATAATGGTGGTCTTGACATTGTGCACGTTAAAAATTCTGACATATCCAACGTCCTTAACACGTAACACGAAATTGCAACGACAAGGCCTATTACGTAGTTAATCAAGTTTAGACGCGGAACAAAGTAATTAGATTATCACGATGCATCCTTCAACCATCTTAATTAATTCAGTTGCAACTGTCCCAGATATATATCTTCCTATCACGAACCACAAGCATTTTAATGAGAATAATTAAGTATTCTGTTTTGAACATCTCTTTACGTATGTTTTAATTAATATGAAATGAATGCATGAATCTTTTCGGTTTCAAATATGAGCTGCGACACGTGGCTACACACCGTTTACGCACCTGCATTGTATTCTCTCTAAACGTTGCTGTTTAAGAAGTTGTATGCAATGGAACTACACCGATTTTGTAAGTTGCATCAGCAATCAGAAGTAAGACGTCAAAGAAAAAAAAGGTAAATATAAATTTGTAACACCAATAAATCATTTAGAATTACGCTATTCTAAGATAATTAAAATAATCCCGGAAGTTTTGACTTAGACTTCAGTCAGTAAAGGATGAGAAGATTAAGATACCAAGAACAAATTCCATATAATGTGTCCCGGAAATAAAGGCTTATCATCGTGCATTAGGTACGCGATGCTATATTAATTGGTGGCCAAGGTCGAAACACAATGGGCATGGTCGGCGCGGGCACAACAATTGTATACGCAACACCACTGCCTTCGGCTTGGAAAAAAACAAACGCGGTGAATCGTTGACGTTTAATACACACGTGACATTATAGACGCCGCGGTTAGCGCGCACGATTCACCCGGTGTACCCTGAACCTTTAACCCCGACGCAGGCGCATCTTACAGCCTTAAAAGCTTTGGCAATATTTCTAATAGCTGTTCGTTAGCGTCAGCTCTGTGTTTTCCAATAGCAACTCTGTGCCGGCACACGCCTAATGCTAATCGTGTTGTTATCGCACTGATGTCTGCCGTGTCTAAGAACACGGAGTTTCCGTGTGAAAATTTACGATCGTACTCTAAAGGCTCACCGTTGTTATTCGCCATATTTTATTGTGATTAGAGGCATTATATTGGAAGGATAATACGAAGTGCCCGAATGGATGTAATTTGCGTTGGTTGTTGTTTTTTATTTAGATATGAATTTTAAATATTTACGTCAGATTCATGTATCTTACCCACTAATGGTCGTTAACTGCTGTTTTATAATTACAGGTTAGTATTAAGTGTAGTTTACAAAGTTATATTGGTGATGTAGGCCACTTGTTTATCGTGAGCACGAGATCCATGTTGGGTTAGTATTACGAGTCCACAATTAGCTATATCACGCGACAGTTTTCTTGTTTATTTCTCATAAATTTTAAGATGTTTTGCAAAAAGTTGATTTTTGTTGTCCTGTTAAGGAAAATTTGTTTTTATTCATCTTTTAACTTGTAATTAAATGAATAAATGAAATAATGTAGATAAATGTGTTTAGTAACACTGATATACTTTTAGCTTTCCTTGGATATGTGTTTGTGTGTGTGTATGCGTGTGCTTAGAGACGCAATTTGTGTTTAAGGCATATGTAAGTCTACAAGAACGAGTTCATAATACATAGTTACCCCACGGCATTTATTTAGAAAAGGGGATGAAGAGACTGCATGTCTAAGTAAAAAAAATCACAGTAAGATATCTGATAAATTATGTTTCTTAATTTATTATGAATTTAAAATTGAATTTAATTCTCAATAGACCTTTTAGACCAGTAAAATAAACACAGAAGTCCGACATGGAAGTCACCTCAACTACCTAGTCCTTTCGTATTAAAAGCATAGTGTTCATACGATCCAAGTTCATCAAATGATTTTGTTCAACGACACATTTTAAAACACCATTTATAATCTGTGTCTCGGTAGGTTATTAAAAAAAAAACAGACAAGATTGTGCTTTTTATTTTGTTTTTGTTTACGTTTATTTTCCTTGTGTATCAATGACCTAAATGTGAACTTATTTCTAAATTCGATTAAGGAAAACGCAATAAGATTATGTCGATATTTTTTATATTTGTATTACCTGCCTATCAATAAATATGACTAATGAGTTGAAATAGCGATTATAACATATCGAATGAGCTCCTAAGCTCGATTGTAAGAATGTGTTCCTATTTTTTTATGGCTTAATTCGGTAAGCGTGCAGACGGATCAGCCGATGGTAAGCAATCGGCATCGCCAGAACACCAGAGGCGTTGCAAGTACGTTACCGGCCTTTTGGGGATTGGGAGTTTGAGGATTGTTGGGGATTCGGGGCTGGGGAGATTGGGGAAGGGGGGGGATTGAGCCTCCGGTAATTTCACTCACACGACGAAACACAACGCAAGCGTTGCTTAACGTCGGTTTCTTGTGAGGCCGTAATATCACTCCGGTCGAGCCGGCTAATTCGTGCCGAAGCATGGCTCTCCCACACACATTATTTGGTGATAGTTGAAAAACTTAAGCCGCGTGCTTATTAAACGAGTATGATTTCTAGACTTCTAGAGCATTTAGAAATATATACATACGTATCCAAACAAAGGAGTTCTCCGAAGGAATGTATAGTGACAAATAGTTTTTATTGCTAGTACAAGTTCCATTATATTTCCGCGCCAAGGCGTGGACATTCTTGTACTGGTCAATTTATTATTTATTGAATGCTATCGAATGCTACATTTAGATTGCAAATCTCCAATGTTATTTATGGCTGAGTTTCGCTCGAGGCTTCGTTCGTAAAGGCATGTGATATATGGCTCGATTATTCTATGAAATCTTCTTATATGTAGGTACTAGGTACTTAGATATTCTTAGGGATGTACCGTAATAGGCTTGCATAGTGTAAATCAATTCAGAAATTGTTTCTTTTCTAATTATGTAGGTACCGAACATCTAATCAATACTACAATATCATCGCCAAAGTGAATAATATAAACATATAAACCCATAATCCTAAATAAACACCACTTCGTTTCTACATTCATTCATTCATTCATTAAAGCCTATGTTTGAAAAAATAATCTTATTTACTTTTAAATAGCTTGGTATATAGATTAGTTAAAACTATAAATCCTGATTCCTATGGAAATCCAAATACTAATATTGTTCATCAAAATAACCGAAACTAATTTATACATTTTCCTGATTTTTTATTAAAGTATATTTTATCTTCATCTAAGTTATACAATATTATATAATTAATAATTATAGTAAATCTATTTAATAATAAATCCTGCGATAAATATACAAACTTTACCTTATATTTAAATTTCTCTTGTAAGCACCTACAATCATACAAACAATCAAGAAATTTACGTAGGTATATACAACCTCCACAATATCAGTTAAATATTATATTTAATTCCGAATTAAAATATGGAACACAATCGCTATATGTACCAATCTAAAATAAGTTTATCAACCACATCACGCTACGTTATCGTTAATACTTCGTGACAATTAATCCGCCGGCTCGGGCCGGTTGTGACCGGATACAACTGATGCGACACGGTTGATCGGGACTGAATCGGTTTCATGACCAAGTCGTTGATCTTCACATCTGCACAAACAACACATGGGAGGCAAAGCCAACATTCTCACATACCTATACGCGAAAGAATGGAAAAGAACCTTCAATACAAATTAAGGTTGCTGTACCTAAGTATACATTATATATATTGAACGACAAAGTGCCCACGATCTGGGTGAACCAGCAAAAAACTAATGATAGTTCATTCGGGCGTCTCATAATCACTTAAGAAAATCATTTTGTAACGTATATTTTTCTAAATTGTAACAATGGACACACAGACACTGACAAAAAGTTGTGAAGTAAATAACAGTTGGTTTTTTGTTTCCATTATATTAGGTAGTAGGTGTTATGTTAAAATTCAAAATAATAGTCGCATTTATAGAGTCGATTTTGAAATGGCTTACTTATTTACTCTGGTCTTTGAACGGAAATGAGACCTGAAATAAGCTGGATGTGTGTATAGGTATAGGTACTTTTACAAGAAATTTAATTATAATTTGGTCACAGTTACTAAATGATTGCGAGTTAATAGGTTTCAGCTAGCCATAGCTGTTGTAATAGAGGACACAATACCAATCAATAATGAACTGAAATTTTCAAACTTATAACATTGGCGACACACTTTGTAATATGTGCAATAAATATATTTGTAATGTCTGTATGTAATATAACCGCTTTTAAATCCTTGTATGTATGTCTGTCTGTTTATACTAGCTATTCTCCGAAATGGATGAACCGATTTTGACGGAACTTTTACTGGCAGATAGCTGATGTACTACGGAGTAACATAGGCTATTTTTATTTTGGAAAATTGAAACAAAAAAAGCTATATCCTAAAACACATATTCTACGCGGACGAAATCGCGGGCAACAACTAGTTTATTATGAAAGTACAAAATGAGAAAAAAATTGCCTTATTCTCCTTAAGTAATTGCATTTTCTACTTTACAGAATTATCCAAGTGTATTAATGTAAACGAATAATTTAGAATTGAAATTAAGTAAATATTTATATATCAAATAGACTATCGCTTAGTTGTATATTAATTCATTTATATAACTTTTACCCACTGAACCATTGTTGTTGATCGATTTCACAAGAACTGGGTGGAGTCGGTTAAACTGGTTTATTCCTATATTTATCCGCTTCCCACCAGTTCATCAATTGGCACTAAGGCCGGGTGAGGGTGACATCGAGAAAAACACTCATTGCATTGTCGCCACGTCACTCTTTTCGACGAAGTCAAGCGGATAACTGTTTGCTTATTCAGAATGCGACAAACTTTATTACCCTCCGATGTTTTGGTCTTAAACGCCTCTTGCCAATCTAACATCACAGTTTGCTAAAGGCTCGGTCACTATTCCACACTCGATTCACTTATATTTTTGAAGATTACCTCGTCCATGACTTTCAGAGTGTTGTAACCTTTTAGCGGTATTAGCGAGGTGACGAGGTTATTCTATTTATTTATTAGCTACGTTTGTCTCCACCTACATTTTGTTAAATATTTGATTAGAACTCATCCTACTGATACTGACTAGTGTGATGATGCACTCACATACACAAATATAATTTAATGTTCAGTACGTGTACGTAAATTTATTGTAGAGAATCAGATCAAAGTAAGGATGGTCTCTCATTAGTGTTATCATTGAAGGTCCAAACAACATGGATGTTATTTCGCGTATTTCTTAATTGGCTTGTTTTAATGAAAACAACCTGATTTTTATCTAAGCAATGGGTTCTTTGTTAATTAGTAATAAAGTCGTGTAGACCATGCACTTAGTTATAAAATTCAATAATCGTATTTTTTGTGTTCGTTCTTTGTTTAGGGCACGTGTACAAAATGTAGTTTCGAATAATCTAATAGTTGTCGCGGAAGTGTGTAGTTGCAGTTCGAAATTGATTAGCTGCTGTGCAAGAGGTATGCGCGTTATACGCTTACATACTTCAATGCCTACAATTGCGTCTCTTACTTTTTTGTATATTCTCTGCTCATGGTATAAACAGTATATCAAATTAACTCTTATATAATGTGCAGATTTAATAAGTAAATGTTTATATATTTATACTATTACAATATATTTGTACCTATATATTTTGAATACATGAGAAGAATCTCATATTTACCTGGCTTATACTTAGTCCATCCTTTATCCTTTAGTGCAGATTTATTCGTAGAATACGATACGACACTGTTTTTCAATTAACTAAAAATAGCTTGCTAAGTCTATAAGATTGCCTGGCAAATATTGATGGCGAGTAAACTGAATCTCAAACTTCCTTTTTGAACTCAAAAATGGCTGTAGAACATTCTATGGGTTAAGATTAGGTATAATTTGGCTTGGCATGTACATATCCTCACGTAGAGGCAAGTTTATATGTAATAATTATACTATATTACTCATTGTGCCTTTTCCTCTTATCTTGTGTGAACAATCCCCAATGCAAAATGCGTAAAAGGAAAACGTAGTGACATAAAGCTTTGATTGTTTAGGTATCTACATTATGATCATCTTGACTTCTCGTCTGAATTTGTGTCGTTAGAAGATGTAATTATTTTTTGACTGAATAACTGGAACATGTCAATATCAAAAACAATAGGGGCTTCCCCGGTCAGGCATTTTTTATTATAAACGACTCAAAATTGCTGACGAAAAAACCTTTAGACTTCCTAGAATTTGCAACTAATTAATAAAGAGGTTTCGTTTTATTCCGAATAATATTTATTTTTGTTAATATCCTTGGTGATCGGTTATGCAAATGGTTTGGTGATATTATTAATTTCGACGTATATTTTCCTGTTTTTTCTTATACTTTTGCACCTTTTCTTACCTTTACAATTAAAATTGTGTGTATAAAAATGTGAATCATAGAGACCTATATTGTTGTTTTCATTTTATATACCTCTATGGTACTAACATAAGTATTTACTACTAAGTATTACATTTCTTGGTGAATCTAGGTTACAGGTGTAATTGTTATTATATTTCATTCAATTTGTTATCTTGTACACAGTCGCTGACTAAGTGTTTAATTATTATGCAGTTTT
Source organism: Spodoptera picta (assembly GCA_038387885.1). NCBI lineage: Eukaryota > Metazoa > Arthropoda > Insecta > Lepidoptera > Noctuidae > Spodoptera > Spodoptera picta. Next base: position 3,541,689 of record JAZHFQ010000105.1, read on the forward strand.
TTAGCAACGCATATTTTTTTTTATTCTAACAAACTTTTTAGGGGCTTTTATCACGCAACGCATATAATTAGGGTAAAAACAAACTAACTCAATGATTTTATGGTGTCCCGTAGGTTTAACCCTTTCTTTTTTTATGGTATAGGAGGTAAACGAGCAGACGGATCACCTGATGGTAAGCGATGGACACCCGCAACACCACAGGAGTCACAGGTGCGTTGCCGGCCTTTTAAAAAGGAATATGCTCTTTTCTTGAAGGTTTGAAGGTCGTATCGGTTCGGAAATGCCGCCGACGACAGATCATTCCACAGTTCTGCTGTGCGAGGCAGAAAGCATCTCATATAGAGGTAATTTTAGCAAAAGTTGCAATTTTTTTTGCAAAAGTTGCATGGGTGTCCCAGATGGGTAAATCCAATGGCAAAGCGCCATGGCACCGGCTCACATAACTTTTGGTAAACATCGCAAACAATTTCGCAAGTACACCATAGTATGCCGCCGTATTTCCCCAAGTACTAATGTGCTGCCACATTTTGCGTCGCAAAACATTTCGCAACAGCACCGCAGCTCGCTGCATGATGATTATATCATTCGAATTCTAGTAGAATCACATAGATTAAGTACTTCTACACTTCATTCGAATAACTACGAAACTGCTGCGACTCCTTGAAACTTTTAACAACGATTCCGATTTTAATATCGTTTATTTATGACACGCAATCAGTGATGGGAAGAAAAACTGATACTTAGTATGATAAATAGGTATTGTATAATCACGAAAAACACGCGATAAGTGCAATCAAGACCGTACTGGAGGGTACCAGAATTAAAACAGGCAAGTCGTACAACATTTTAGATCAAGATTGTTATCAACAAATACTTAGATAGTTTAGGGGAATAACATTTTAAATTGGATTTGTTTATCGTGATAAACTCAAAAGAATATACGGTTAATAATCAGATAAATTATATTGCTAGGGTGGTAATTAGGTATTTCTATGTCCTTAGAAATTTGCATCGAATCTGAAGCCGAAGAACTCGCAGGCACTAGTACCAGACTCAGATATCAACTGCTACAAGTAAATACCAACTTTGTCAACTTTCCAACGGATTTGCGTTGCATATAGAAGTAATAATTCGGTGATTCAACTAGACCTTGTCTCGTTCTATAGTCGAGCGCCATAGTCCAATGCAGTTAGCATATTAAGTGGTTTGGCAATGTTGGTAAATAAATACGATGTCAAACAGGCGATAAATAACTCTAAAACATGTTTAGACCAATTCTTTCATACCTACAAACGTCATTTAAATATTAATTATTAATTTTGCAAATAAAAATAAATTGCCATTCGTTCTTTAGCAAAAAAAGTTTCTGATTATTTGTATGTGATTCTCTGAACAATTTGTGACGTGCATTGAGTTTTAACGAAAACTTCAAATTCTTTAAAGTAAAATATTTGACTGACATTCAAGGCTGCTCTTTAAATAATTTGTCCGTTAAAATTATTTTACAGTACATTAGAATGTAACTTGCCAAATTGTTTATACCTCTACATTTATTTAGGTAGATAGGTACCTACCAGATTTGCTCAGTTGGCTGCTCAGTTCGTGATCTCAAGTCACAGCGACTAACGTACAATTTCTTAGGAATGTCTAAGCACCAATTTGCGATTCGCAACACCTGATGAACTTTAATTTAAATTGTTTATATTATGCACATTGACTATATAAATATTAGTCACACATGCCAATGAAGTAGATTTTAAAATTTCCATCGTTTTTTGTTAAGTTTATAACTATCATTACCTCTACAGGGACTTGAATGACTAAAGCATTATTCATTGAAACATTATATTATGTGTGTGCAATTAAAATATTGTCAAATAAAATAATATTACTTAAGGAAAACTATTAACGCGTTCACATAAAATCGCATATAGGTGGGAAACACAAATAATGTATTAACACGATGCAGTTAATTGCGGTGCAAATTGATTATTAAAATAGCATGTCTGGTACTTAAAGCCTTTGAATAAAATACGTCATTACATTCAGTAAATACTGAGAGAATCCTACTACAGTTTTTAAGATTCTACGTATAGTATGTATAAACGCATATTATAGGAAAAATATCTAGATTTAATTCTGCTACGAAATCCATAGCGGATCGTGGATATTAAAAATGAATAGTATAGTATGGATTAGGTATATTCTTTGGAATGTACGTAGATATTATTATTTAGTATTTTATTTAAAACATTGTTGAACCATTTTAAGACATAAGAGACAGAACCAGAAGTTCCCATTATACCTCTACATAGCAATAATTTTGATTTAAGTTCTGCCAACGAATGAGTATCTTTTACATTTCAAAGGTTAATTCGTCTTTTTGTCATCACTTACGATTCTATTCGCGGTTTCTCAAACAAAACTAGCTAATCACAAAGAAGACTAATACTGCCTGTTTATGTGCAAAAACTTGTTAAATCTTAAGGAAGATTCGCAAAGAAAAGCGACACAGAAAAACTATTTGTTACGCCAACAGCGACTTAGTGAAAGTGACCGTTGCAAGCCAACGACCGATTTAGTATACGAAAGCCTTTAACAGTTCAATATGTTCATTGTACAGAATATGTTAAGGACATAAAAGGATAGAATACAACAGTTTTGGGTATTATTGAACCTTCGGACTGATGATACAGAGACAAGTTTGCTCCAAGGATTGGAAATCTCAACCTAAAGCGGAATAGTTGTCCAAATGAGAACAATTTTTTTCCGAGACCCCTCTCGACAAAGTAGGTATAACAAAGATAAATCAGAACGGCCAATGCTCAAACTTTCTTAATTTTAGAATAAGAAACATCTGAAATAATTATGTTATTCAACAAAAAGGGAGGTGAGACATTTAGAAGACAGGAAAGAATTTTGCAGTGTGTGTGTGTGTGTAATTAAATCCGGTAAAGACCGATCAATGGCTGTCTCCGGCAGTGGACACATGTGTCATGGGCCCTTAAATATCATTCACAGCTTCAGCTGCAACTCCAACCACTAAGTGATTGTAATTAGCCTGCGACACAAGGTCTCTCCGTTCGTCGAACTGTCACAGCACACCGCGTCATCATTTCATATTACCTACCCATTGAAATTAGTATTGCTTTTTTCTAAAAAAACAAATAATTCCTATGCGGATTGTGGTTGGTACCTAATGAATGTATTAAATACAAACCAGTCACGCTCTTGAATGTTGTTCGCTAATTAACGACTGTTTTGTCTTTGTAAATGGCTTCAATTATACTTTTGATTAAGTAGATATTCTCTAATATTATGATAGATTATTCTACTATTTCTATAGTCTGAAACTTCGACGACACAATTAAGTAAGTATAAAGCTTTTATATCTTTAGAATAATTTTACAGGAGGAACAAATAGCTCAATTCTTGAATGCCTAAACACAAAGTTATCGCTTTCGAAATTCGATAGTTCTGACATCGTTTTCATGACCTTTCGCTAATTTGCAACAACGTGACAAATCTCATACATTTGTAAACTTGTTCGAGATTATTGGACGTCATTTGATGGGTTTTTGTGATGTTATCATATAAGATCGTGACGTCTCGTTTCTACATAATAAAACTTGTTCGTATTAAGTTTATTCGTAATTAAGATAATATAATATCGATACTATATACGACAAAAAATCTAAATTTCTTCGCACACGCAGGTGTTATCGATATAAGTCGGAATAAAAATAAATCTGATTATCTATTTTTTCAAATTGGGGTAGTTAAATAGTGTTGCAAGTCTCCCGAAACGCAATTCAGCCGGATAAAAAAATGTTTGGAGATGCAAGAGACCCAGACTTTTATTTAATGCTAACAATTTTTAATTTATGAGATAACATATCTAGATTTAATTAAACACAATTTTAAATCATTTATTATTGAAACTGGATATTTATTTCTTTTATAGATGTTTTATAGTCGTTTCTGGGGCTAAATAATAATAATATCTTTACGAAATCAAGCGTGTTTCGAAACGTGAATCGCGGATTTCACGGTCGCCATCCGTGTTTTCGAAATGTCATCATTTTTTTTTTGCAAAATGCTTGTGTGAAAATAAATAAAACATTTCATTCCATTACGAACGAAACCTGTTGTTTAATAAGTTTTGATTTAATAAACCTGACCTGAAAACCTGACCAAATCCATTGCTAAAAATTCTTCAAATGCTTAAAAGTTTATCGGATTGTTGTTTTCTTGGGTTTTGGGTTTTCAAGAATTTACCTCTATTATGATCACACCGAAATCAGAGATGTGGACAAGCATTGGCTTAAATAATAAATTACTTTTAGCTGAACGTTTTGAATAGTATTTTGTATCGATCTTTTGTTTGAAATGAAAGTTGTATTTTACAAAAAAATATTAGCAAAGCTATTGGTTTCGTCTCAGTTTCGTTGTCCGAATGCAAATCACACATTATTGACTGTATAACAGTTTTTACGTCACGCTGACGTATCGACACACCGACACAATGCCCATAAATATTCATAGTGAACTGTAATTATTGAAGATTTGACTTTAAGTAGAAGGATGTAAGGTGGAAGTTTGAATGTGAAGGTTTCGCGATCGGAATTGGTATCTGAAACACGTCTGCAACACTCAATGTCGATCAATTGATTCGCATGTTTCTCTAATAAATTTTGCTAATGTTAGATCTAACATTACAACTTTTAACAATATGGACTCCTTTCTGTTTGAATATATGATACTGGTTTTAAGCAAAACGCGAATGATTTTAGTCTTACTGTGATCTGAACATGACTACCTCATTCATTGGATCATTCAGATCTAGAAAGCTAATCAAAATTTTTTGTATACACATCAATGGCTATAATATAAATGTTTCCTCTTTTACTTCTACAAGCTAAAGACACATACTTTATCTATAGTTAGACTACACACACAGAAAGTAATCAAAATATAGGAAGTCAGACAAAATATGTTGCTATTTCACAAATAAACGATGTTGTACATATATCTTTTCTATTACAGTATAGTATAGTGTATAATAATATCTTCTTACACATTCATAAATGTGGTTTTTATGTTAATTTGATACATTCGTGTTGCAATATTGCAGACTTTACGAGAACCAGACGCAATTATGAAATATTTCGATACATCTCAACATTATGTTTGTAGCTTTAGAGAATATTTATCACAGATATGAGTGTCAGTATTTTATGTTTACCGATCGATCACCTTGTTGGTGAACAGCAAGATTTATTTTGATTAAGTATTGACTGAGTTTACCACACTGACCTAAGACAAAACTATGATGATTTTTGAAATAGTGACATAGCTTTTGGTGGATTGGATGATCGTTACAATTTTGCCTACCCTTTTAGGTAATAATAGGTGTGATGTAATGCAACATAGACGAAATTGTAGTTAGTAATTACATCATATAACAATGGTCGATGACGCCACAGCCTATGTACAATGAATGGGTTTTCGATATTCATAGTTTCACCACAGCCTCCATTGTATCGGTGCACCTCTATATCTGGTATTTGATACACTTATCTCCTTTTTGTACGTACCCTGAACCTGTGTGAATTCTTTGTTTCTTAATAATTACGTAGAAAACGCTAACAATACATAATTTTTATTAACACCAGCCTTTGGACCAGTCGCAATTGTCGTTAGGTCGGCGGCGACATTTACTGTGTACTAACAAAAATATTGAGGTAAATAATTTACAAAATAACATAAAAAACAATTTCAGTTAATTGTAAATAAGTATTCATTTAAAAAAATACTTTCTTGACTCGATTCGCCGAAGAACCAAAAAGTATAAGGTTGGATTAAAAGCAATTAGTTTTAGAAACCGAAAATTATTGCTGACGCTAAAAACTTATGAGCTCTTGGTAACCCAGAGGTCAATCACCACCAGGGATAAAAATAAAAATGATGTAACGGTCATCATTCATCATTATTTCCGCGAACAGAGAATGGAGAGAAACGGAGCCGCCTGTCACATTGATGATGAAGGAGATTTAAACCTCAAAAGCTTCCCACACTATGTAAACGGAGTTAATAAAACACAATGTATAAAAAATAAACAAGAAAAATCTAAGAAAATTGTGATGATTCCTCCAATCTCTACAGGGCGAGATTAACAGTGGTCCTGTATTGTAGGCTCTATTTATGAGTAAACAGAAAACACATATAGGCATTTGGACACGATCAGACTATATCTCCCTTGCTCGTCATAGTTTGGATACTAGTTTACTCGTAGGATCTATCGTTCATTGAATTTGTAGGTTTTCGTAAATGAACTTTTACGTTGATATCACACAACAAATAGAATTTATAGATACTATCGTAAAACATATTTCCTATATAAAGTAGGATTGAAAAATTGCCTTGTAGATTTTTCAGGTAAACCGGTAAACAGAGTTCTTTAAGATGTTTTGATGTATTTGTCGATAGGGTGGCCTTTATGGTGTACCTGGGAACCGCAAGCCATTGTATTGTCATGCCGCGATGATTTGTATGCTGTTGTTTTTTCTGAACCCAATAGGTAACTATGTGGCTACAAACGGTACCCTAGTTAATGTTCTATTTTATTTGCAAAAAAAAATATTATGAATAAACAATTAAGGACTACTGAATCTTTATCGTGATACAATTGTAATTGAAGGTCATTAAGAGATTTCTTTAACATAACATAGCATCGCGCCTTTTATCGCCAAAGGGGTAGATATAGAGGTGGCCATTACGGCACTTAATTCCACTGTACAATGTTACACCTACTTTTCACTATTTATGTTATGAGTCCCATGTAATAGGGGGTAAGCCTATTGCCAAATACTGGGCGCAATTCCAGACGCCGTGCTACAACTGACATTTTTTTAAAAAACCCAATAGTACTTTGCTCCGACCCCTTGCCCGGCAGTCGCACTTGCGACCACTCGGTCAACGAAGCAATTTTTTTTTCCATAAATGTCAAAATATTTGGAGTAAGCGACCACAATAAACTGACTTTGCGGTTAAACCCAATTAAGAAATGTAGGATCATTTTGCGAAACCACAGAACTCCAGTGATTGTTATAATTTAAATATTTTTAACCTACCTCAATAGATATTAACATACATCAATGTTTCCCTTTATTCGATTAGCAATTCAAATAAGTTTCCACTCGATATAAGTACCTATCGATAAACAGATATTTCCGTATTGATGACCGATCGTTATACGGTGACAATCAATAATTGTAGAACGTAGCAACTAATGGCTGTCCGATTTACAATGTAAACAAGAAATATATTTTCTTCAACTCATCATTTTATGTAAATGCCTCGTGATTGAATACTTCCTTCAATGTCTTTATAACCAAGGAAACAACACATTTAAAAGATAGTGCTTGACTTGATTCTTGCTTACATTACATATGTACTTGTCTATTACGTATGTGCATCAATATTCTTTGGACATAGATGTTTATACTAAAGAACAGACTATAATTGCTGTCAGGTTAAAAGGTTCATGAACTTAAAATTGCCATTTTGATGAATTTGTTGGTGTTGTTAACATTTGAGTTAGAGCTAAAGGCCCCAGGTTCTCGGTCCATTAGAATATTTAATGTTATAGGTACTATATTAAATTATACCCAATTATTAATCCGACCTGCAACTTTAAAGCATAACTAATTGAATATTTGCATCAGTCTGTTCAACATGTACTGGGTGTACAAATTAATTGTATGTGCTTTTAGCTGGTAAATCAAAATTACCACAAAGTCATCAATCAGATAAACATGTATAAAAAGTTCATAAATAATAATACGAACCCTGAGGAGTAATTTACGGGACTGGCTGGCCCTGCTTCATGGACAATTATATTTTTTTCTTTAATTGCAGTAATTGTCACACAGACACTCGATGTAATCATTGACATCGTCAAACACGCAACGCCTTTAAATATGAACTCCTTGATAATGCTCGGATTGCGTTTAAAGGTACAAATTCAGGAACCTCTTGCCACCGGGTCAATTAGGTATGGGGGCACTTCAATTAGCTAAACAAAATATTCAATGAAATGGTACGCCCTTCATTCGACATTGGCGGTTTAGTAACGCTTGATATTGCGTCAACGCAAGAAAACAAGGATTTTTACTTGCACCCAAAACAATTTTAAAATGATGACGTCAGCTTGGTAAAAATGAGGGCGAACAATAAAAATTAATAATGTTCATATACTCAATACTATTACAATCGTAAGATCAAATTAATATGTTTTTTCTTGGGTTTTTATATATTGTTTTTATTCTCTTGTGTTCGCGTCGTGATACGGAGATTGTTAGCTGTCATTATAATACGAAAAGGTAGGCAGACCAATCAAGAGGGCCCTCCTCCGACTTGTAAACTTGGAGAACAAAAACCATGATGGATAGTTTTTTTACGGACTTGGTCCTGACATCACTGCAATGTTTGTACATATTGTATGTATGTACTGCTGTGGTTAGTTTTTTACTAAGTGGGAAACTAGTAGATGAGTATGTAGTTGTAGCGAAACAATATTAAATTGATTACGTATTATCATTTTTTTTTTGGAAATTTTATAGTAGTCATCGCATTAGACACAAAAAGTTCGCCTCCGTTTAATGAATTGCTAGCTAAAATTTCTTGCAGATTTTCAGAGATTTCACATTGATGTGAATGTTTTTTTTATGATATGAGCCGGTTAACGAGCAGACCAGATCACCTGATGGTAAGCAATCGGCGTCGCCCATGGACACCTGGAACGCCAAAAGGTGTTACAAGTGCGTTACCGGCATTGGGAGGATTAGGAGTTTGATGTTTGTTGTTGATTCAGGGATTGGGGAGATTTGGCAGATTAGGGAAGGGGGCGGGTAATTTGGTCTCCGGTAACCTTACTCACACGACGAAACACGACGCAAGCTACACGTCTACGTCACGTCTGCTACACGTCGGTTCTCTGTGGTATTGGTGGTATTTTTATACAATGCATTATTAGTAAAAAGCTCAATTTAACAATCAACCTCATCATTATCATCATCTAATGGGGCGAATATTGTAAAACAGTTACACAAGGTTAATTTAAAATGAGCATCATCACCTCAAGTTCTATACCCTCAAGTTCAAAGTCGTCATGGAATAAAATGTATTTTGAATTACTTCATTGCGATCTTGATACATTCTCATTGAAACATGAAATATTATTATTGTCAATAAAAATCAGTACGAACTAAATTGAAGATGTTCTGATGTTGTTACTGATCACTATCTTTATAAGAATTTTTATGTTATAATTATAAAAAGTTTTTTTGCATCAACCTGCCGGAATACTTAGTTAGGGCATTGAATGTTTGGTTGTATTGGTAGTTTGAACCAAAACTACCAAATATAATAAGCTGAAATGAAATATAAATTCACATAAAAACTCAGAAGACTGTATTGCAAGGACTTTTGAGGATTATAAATTTATTTATCGAAAAGGTGGAGAACAGTGGTATGTTCAGAAGCGCCTCCATATGTAGTGATCGGACTCATTTATAGTATGAGTATTATTAGTTTTGGACAAAATTATTAAATCTATATCAAGTAATTTTTGAATGGCTCCTTTGTTTGAATATACCCACATAATATGTGCAATATTCTTTCACTATTGGAAATCTCACTTTTCACATTTTTTAAATTAAGACGAAGCGAATGATCGCATTTAAAGCCGCGGGCTGAATACTAAGTATGATTTATAGATCTAGGTTTTAAAACTAACGTTATTAATAATATATTAGGAGCTTGTGTAACATCAGATTTTGGTTCAGAACAGAAGGAGGTCACATTCCACTTATTAAATACAACACGACTTAGATCCTTGCTATAATTATCTTTCAAATAAATTAATACATCTTTGATGTAGCTTCTGTCTTGGATTTTTTACGAATCTTTTATAAAACTATGATTGATTTATAAGTAATGTGTAATCCACAGGGATCTATAGCTTATTTCTTAAGAGACATCAATTCTTGTCTCAAGTACTGGGTTTTTGCCTCTTTGACCAGGAATCGAACCACAGTGTACAGAGTAATATCAATGTAAATAAATACCGGCAACTATCGAATAACCGGTACTCGACAAGAATGTAATATGTATCCGTTAAATGTTGGTAATAACTATGACTTTTTGCTTCACATTTTTTTTCGAGGGCAACCAGTCGGCATTCTTCCTAGATGTCCTACTTTGTGACGTCACAAAGAATATACATCATATCATTGTCTATTACTATTGGTGATTGCTTATCAAATAAAGCATTATTGAACTTTTCAACATCTGCGGTACCTTTATCATGTTCAAAATGATTTTTCTGTAATCTGTTCACTTTTGCATGTCTCTATATGAACACTACGGATTAATTATTGCACGTGTTTGACAATAGACTTGTTCATTGTAGGGGGGGGGGGGAATAAGGGAACGTAATAGTGCTGGATTTCAGTAACCTGTAATCTTATAATTAACCCGGAGACTAATGTAAATCAAATAAATGTAGAAAACCCCGGAAGACTCGGTAGTCCTGTATGGTGCACTTCTGGTGACAAATATGATATTGTCATAGGTATAACATAAAATACTACCCTTCGATGAATAAAATCCGTGAAAATGGTTTTGCAGAATAAAATACAAGTTGAAATAAAGGTATACAATAACTACTAAAGTAGTTATGATACTAGGAAGAATACATTAGGTATATGTATTGTATATATTAAAGAAAAATATATGCATGTTAAAAGGTCAAGGGATCAATAGATGTGCTTGCAGACACCTTCATAAATATCAGTTTCACACCGTTTCTATGTTCTAGAGGTATTTTTAAATGTTCTAACTCATTCCGGATTGGCGCAAAATTTGAAGCATGTAATTTTTTAATTTACATAGATCTATATCCACTGTTTCACAGATAATTTAAATTCATAATTACATTTTGCAGGTGGCATTAATTCTTAGAATTATTAGTTTTATAAGAAACTAATTTTCAATGGTGCTGATAAGCCAGTGTACTTATGAACGAGTCACTATTCATATATTTTGAATGGTAGAAAACAGCTGTAGTCTGGCCTAAGAAAACATTTAGAATGCAAATAAAGTACGTTCTAGTTGCAATAAAATAAAAGTGTCGTATAGCTCAAGGTATTGTTTTGAGTAATTAAGTTACATTCAACGAGTAACTAGGCTGGCTGAAATATTTAATATTGTACTCATGTAACATAAACTTCCTTATTCCAAAGGTGCATATATATCGAGTCTTCTATGCAACTTTCTCAATACCAAAAATCCTTTATTTGCAAAGATTTTCTCACAAGGTACAGATTTACGACAGATGTTAACAACATCTATTAAGTTTTATGCTAAACTAAGTCCGAATAACAATATAGGTATAAACACATCGGTTATGCAGACAGAGTTGACCCTGAACTAACTTTCCCTGCAATCATTATACAACAGCACGTACAGAACTAAGTGGTTGGTTCACTGAACATAGACAGTCACACACTCAGCATAATCAAATATTAAAAGTCATAAAACAATACGTTAAAGGTTCATTCAGATGTAGACATAAACCAAGATTATTGTTTACGCACCAGTCAATCTGTGTGAAAGGAGGTCCCATGTCTCCGAATTAGAAAACCTATTTGCAAGGACACGTCCCTGCTTATAGCCGTAAAAGCACTAGGTCGCTGTCACTGGTAACAAAATTCAGACATTATTCACCGACATGGAAACATCGGTAAAATCGGTACGAATCGTTAAAATTCGTCAATAAGGAATCGGGTGACCGATAGACGATATTGACACTGCTCTGTCGAACATTTAGTGTACATTGATTGAAGATTGAAGTTCATGTCAACAGTGATTAATTGAAGTCAATAATTGATATCCTCATCTACAGGGTAGACAGCCACTGTTGACATACTTATTTGTTAGTCAAACGAGTTCGAATGAAAACATCACTAGTGCCTACTTTGGAAGAAAAATCGCAGAATTCAACAGCAATGTCAATAGCCTCTTACAAAATTTGGCACGACATTGCGGGGACGATACCATAATAGCACCTAATAATACCCACAGAAGAACGATGTTTGTGTAAATAGCTTTGGTTATTTGAAACTAATTTTTATTTATATTCAGTTACAAATAGACACCGGTTCTCAACTGATCACACTCATAAAGTAGTACGAAAAAGACGAAGTACAAGTATACATACTACGTGTTTGTTGTTATCGCGACGTCGTCGATGAGTCCCCGCAGGCTAGTGGCGGGGTCCGGGCGAGTGGCAGGCCAGTCCTCGGCGACTATAACCAGACCACACCGGTTAGACTAGGTACAAACTCGATCGCACAGCCATCATTCGCAGGAGGGAATCTACGCCAGCAATTGAAAGAATCCCGAATCTTCATCTATTCTCATATACCTCTAGAATGACTTAACAGCACTCACTAAAAATATGTTTTGGTCACACATTTTAAGAAAGCTAAACAAACAAAGAAAACACATGTCTTTTCTCGTTTGGATAGTATCAAACTAGGAAGATTTATCAAACAGGCTGTCTAATCACACTAATTGCAAAACGACTTATTCACCTATGTTTTATGTAAATTTTGCTCAAGCACCGTATAAATAATGGCCTAATTAATTTTATTTTTACATATTTTTGTGAGTAAGACATAAAATGAACAATATTCACAACATTATAGGCAGGAAAATCCGGCGCAGAATATGTAATCATGGGATTTACAAGTCGTATTACCTCTAGTATTAGTAACATCCTATAAGTGTATGTTTTTATTGTTTTTAAATGGAATGATTGATAAATAGCTTGAGGATTGGTTGTTGAATTGATTGATTCAATCGACGGGCTGTCCAATAAGGCACTTGTATTCGTGTCGTTAATACCGGCTTCCAGTGGAATTTTGTGGTTTCTTTTGCGGTTACCGCTGCTGTAAAACTTTACCTACATTTCATAACCGAAGGACTAAACTCAGCTCCAAATTATATTCATGTTTCGGAAGCCATATTCTTACCACAATGTTTACTGTAATTACTAGTTATTCAATAAATCCAGGATTTAATAACTGTCCAAAATGATTTAACATTTTTCACGTGTCAAATAGGAGTTTTTTCAAAAAAAATTGGAAATCAACAATAAAATACGAATTAGTTTAAACGTAAAATCATCATCTTCTATCTACACATTAGATTTTGATTGATAATACCCACTGCATATGATGGTTAGGAAAGTTCAGTGTAATTATTGTGTTAGTACAAATACCTCTATATGTACATGTTTACATCGCACAGCCAAAACCATCGGACATTATTCGACAATTAGACACAGTTTGAATGAGAAAATTATTTATTTGCGTGACATGACGTAGTTAATGTTTTTTATTTGATAAACGCAACTCGATTCTTTATTCTCGGATAGTTGTAAAAAAATGTATCGAGGAAGTATTTTTTCTAACACCATTCTATTATGTATGTACAAGGGTCGTTAGTAAATGCCAGTCTCGACATCAACATACATTGTTGTGACGTCATAAATCGTAACGTATATAAACCGCTACCTTATTTCCCAACATATTATTATGAGTAATTAATGAATGAGTTAATGAAATGGGGAACCCATCATGTCTACAAAGAATCTGTCCACAAAGTATCCATTTGTTATGGGAAATCATAAGAATAAAAAGCTGTTTGCCTATAACAAATATTCTTATTATTATAAGTCGTTAAAACCGCTAGTACACACGGCATAATATTTACTTACTAAGCGTGATAATTAAATATTTTGTTGATGGTCTCGAGTCGATTGTGGCGGTTGTACCACTTCGAGATGGCATCGATAAGGAAAAATATCTATTTATATGATATTAAGCGGAATTCACGTCGAAATTCAAATTAATCTCTAATCTGTCTACAATTTTATTCAATGTCGTTATATAAGAAGTATTTAAATAGTAATAAAGAAAATTGTAGCTAATAATAACGTGGAAACCGCAGAGACTGTCAGCCGCTCTGATCACAGAAATGAATAGGTATTGCCTAAGAAAAATCCAAGCATCGATATACACATACGTACATTAATATTTTTTCTTTATAAGTCACCTTAAGTATTACAAACGTTTAGTCTCTAATTAAAAGTAAATAAATATAAGAAAAACAAATAGGTGACTACAATTGCACATTCAAATCTGTAACTTTGCCAAGGGTACTACGGACAAGCACCGTTCCGCTGGATAGTTTGAATGCTAACTAAACATATTAAAACTAAAACATAATAAAACTCTGTTAGTCCCAAGATTAGCTTAAACACACGAATGAAATAGACGTTAGAACTAAGTTTAATTCAGATGATGGAAAGGTTTTTTTAAGTTTCATAAGACCTTGGATGCTTTGTACATTTTTTCAGACACATACCTACTCGCTTGCACTTAAATATGTTAATTTGTTAGACTTAACATATTATCTGTCGACAAAAAACTACTCAAATGTTCCATTCAACAATATCCTTTTTGTATCCGTTTGAATAATCCTAGTACAAAAGTTGATACGTTTTGTTTAAGATACGGGTCGTGATTTCAAATGATATTTATAAAGTTATGGTGGAAAATCTTTTACTACATAAAATTATAAAGTTACATGTATAAAAATTTAGTCTGACACACTCAATAGTGACAAATTTTCATCTAATTTAACGCTGCATTTGCTCTGTCAATCAGAAGTTTAACCAGTCACATTGCTCTGCTACAAAAACGTTGCAACTGAGTATAAGTACCACAAGTGTATGTAGGTACGTGATTATACTCCTCGTTTCATTAATTTTAATCAAGATTAGCTCTCAATGAGTTTTACCGGATAGCACGAGATGCAATTTAAGATGAGTCTACCTAGAAAATGTCTAGTCCTAGATCACTGAGGAAATAATTAGTAGTTATAATTTATTAATTGTATCTCACTTCCGTTTACATGATGTACCTACATGCAGTTGGTGGGAAACTTGAATGAACAACGGTAATGTTAGGGCATTTTGATTTACAATACAATGTGGGGTTTTCCTGCACGCTTGAGGAGGCACCACTAAATGCTAATTTAGTAGACGTTAATACTTGCAAGTTAGGCTGTGAGGTGAGCAAAATTCTAAGCAGTGCCATGCTCACTAGATTGCAATCTAAATGGCGACAATGTAACCTGTTACTTGCGTTACTGGTTGATTTATTTATAGAAGTACTGGCTCCCCGCCAGGGGTTTTGCCTCCATAAAGCATTCAAACCTTTAACGAGAAGACCTGTTAGTTATCGTGAAAACCGCATTTACATGAATCGAAAAATTCTTAAGTACGTGTGTCGTTTTGATTAAAGAACTGAATCTACTTCTCTTACGTCAGTGACTTACGTGACATCATTTAAGTTGGAGGTTAAGCAGCAGAACATAATTTGTGCAATGAATGATGCCAGATTGTAGTGCGAGGTTCGCAAAATGATCCGATCTTTCACGACAGAGCACGAATCATGCTCTTCTAAACAAACGGATGTTATCTCAAATTCTATCTTTTCCTGTTAAGCTAATTGATGTAAAGGTTCTTTGTGTTGTTGCATGTGCAAGTGCAAAGGTTACAAGAAATACGAGATCTTTCAGAAAACGAGAATTATATGGCAGTGCCTTCATATGTAACCAGTGTAAGACGGGATTCAATAATATGTGTTTATTTCTTTTGTATATATTTTTTTAAGAAAGAACGACAATTTGTGTCTATTTAGGTACCTATAATTGGGATGATGACATGGTATGAATATTAAAAATCTAATTAGTCCGTAAGTTAGGTAATGAAAAAATATTAGACACGTATTTTTTTTATTTTGTCGAATAATAAAACAATACTTAGATAAAACGAATCAAAGTTTAGGAGTGGGGGCTAAAACGTCATTTCTACATATAAAATTTACATAGAAGTGACGTCATGCGACATTTCAAATCACTATATCGTTGAAAGTATTCGATTCTACGTAAGAAAATAAACAAACGTGTCTAATAATTTAAAATAATCTACCAGACGGACAAATAAAAATTAGGTATCTACCCTATTGTTGCGATTAGTGATATTTTTTTTTGTTCCGTAATACTAAATGCATTACGTGAAGATACGACAAATTATCGTGGTCTATGAATTATTGCTAAGTACTTTTGTGGATGTGCATTAACACCTTGGGTAAAGCCAGGTTCACAATGGAAGTCAACTATTTTGGTATAAATACCAGCGTCAACATTTTCCCCGACACATGTATAATTACTTATTTCTTATATGATATTACTAGCGACCCGCGCCGGCTTCGCACGGGTGCAATATACATATAATGTGTATGTATTGTACATATAAAACTTCCTTAAGAATCACTGTATCTATTAAAAAAAACCGCACCAAAATCCGTTGCGTGGTTTTAAAGATCTAAGCATACATAGAGACAGACAGACAGCGGATAGCGACTTTGTTTTGTAGGTACTATGTAGTGATAAATAACGAATATTTTATTGAAGGTCACAATAACTAGACTATACCTTTCTAAGTAGTAGCTAGAAAATGAAAGTAGCAATAAATCCAATAAACTTGCAGTTTCTATTGCTTTACGGCTATTCACCTGCGCGTAGAAATGAACACTATCTACATATAAAAGAGCTGCGAATATGTCAGGACCCTAACTTCACAAGTTTTTGCTGTACACAAAATGTGTCGAGGTAAATTACAATATAACTGCGTAATGGTAAAACAATTTAGCAGTGTTCATCACTCATTGGTTAGGCCCAACACCTTTAGATGAAGTGAAAAATAATTATAGTATGAACAAAACAGTCTCAGTATTCAGCTTCTCTTTGTGTGTGTTACCAAAATAACTCGACATTAATCATTTTGTTAGAATATAAGTTTTAAATGTTAGATATAAGTCGGAGTCAAGCTTTGCCTTGCTTTGTAGACACGGCATAGGGTACAACTCCGGTAGGATAGGACTCCGTGGCAATTAATGCTGATCAGAGACCCTTGTATGGTAGTAGGAATTGGGTCTTAAAAACGAAGTTGTAATAAATAAGTCAAACAAAAATAACAATGAACTTTACGTCTTTGTTGTAGGGCATCAAAGACGCCAGAGATCAATTACTTAATTACCGTAATTCTCTTGAAGTAAAGACAACAGCAGTCACGACTGTTGTGCAACGTCTCGCCAACCTCGTGTCGCGCGCTAGCGCACCACTCGTGAATGAAACGTGATAAACTAGCAGGTAGGCAACTTTTCACACATGTATTCCATTTCCGATTGCGATAGTTCCTTAGGTGTTCCGAAACAAACAATTTAAAAGACTAATCGCGTTATTCTGCTCATAGATACCCAGCAGGTACAAAAATATATGAATTTTATGTCATTCATTTAAAAATATGTACATCTTATTATGTATGTTTTTAGCCAATGATAACTTAAATTGCATTTTGACCCAAAAAAATACCTCTACAACAAGAGAACACGAAAACGATTTAACTGGTATGCGTTATAGTACGTAGTTCTTCGTAAATTTGCAAAAAATACTCAATTACGTGTATATTGTGACCGAATAATAACCTGAATAAATAAAACTGTCAGTTTTATTGTGCTCCTCTATAATACTCCTTATAATTGTTATTGATGTAGGTATGGTTTGCGAAGGTGGACATATTTGTTTGCACAACCGCACTGCATGGGGTCGTGTTTTTGACGTCACATGCAAAGACATGTGTTAAGTTACAAATAGTTATTTTGTCTAGTTGTAAAAATATAATTATGTTTATGTGAACAAAGAAATAGACTACGCGTTACAGACTACAGCTAATTCCGAGGATCTTAAGTTAATTTATTAATTCTGATCACCATTCGTTGTCCTAAATACGACATAATAGCTCATTTAATACCATCTTCGTACACAAAGCTATTGAACTTCGTTTTTAAGGAAATCTAAAGAAGTATAGTACACAACTCAAGGGTATAGTAAACAGTAGATACGTTATATTATACCAGAATCCTCGACGATGTTGAATATATTTTTAAATATGACTTAAAGTTTACATAACAAACCCTTGAAACAGCAGCAGTATCATGAAGAAGTATTTTGTAAACACGAGTGAATAACTCAAAAGATATTCCGTTAAGATTTCGCGAAAGTTGGTAAAAGTTAGGGTTTAATGTAGGATAATAATATAATTAAAATAGACCACGAACAGCCTTGCGCTGGACCGAAGCCCGACATTTAACTGTGACTACTTACTAAGCTTACAACCGGTTGCTAGTCTTCATGAAACAATTTTATTTATTTATGTTTGGTTTATGAAACCACTGTGGTGTAAGTTCCCACGGTGTTTGTTGTATTTATATCGAGGAAAATGTCAAACATTTCTTTTTGAAATACGATAGTTTTATAGGAACTTGTGTGATAGTGATGTGCGTAGGCAAGTCATTCTAACATTCTTTCCAAAAGTCACCAAGCCTGCGCCGCAGAGAACACTTTTGGATTTTTACATCCACTCGAGCCAGTATCAACATGACTGAAAACAGGTTGTCATTAGCCTTTTTTGTTCTTCTTGGTTCGCAGCAACCATTTAAAACCTTGCATTGTCTGGACAGCTGATTACTATGAGTACCTGCCGTTGCCGTGTTCTCACATAATCACATAAATGTTGCAAGTACATTTGTGCAAGTAATTTTAATAAACTTTTTAATAGCTGAGAAGTGTCCTTATCTAAGAGACTCTTATGTCTTCGTAGCTGGCGTAATAATATCACTTACTTTGTCTTGATCTCAGAACTGCTCCTAACAAGATCCGTGTCGAGAAAAAAGTTCACTTTTTATATCTGTTTAACTGGAGGCCTTTGCCCTCGCAATTCAAGTACTTATGTTTAAGTAATAATAGTTTTCGACCAAGCCTTCATATATAATATTAACTTATACTTGCCCTGTTCAGTAAATACTCACATTTTCATAATATTCCATCAAAATTTAAGTAGCAATGTGACAACAACATAAATGCACCAAAACACCGAATTTTGAATAATCAAGAAAATTCAATAATTGTATAATTAATGTCGTAGAATTAAAAATATATTACATATTCGTCGACACAGTTGACGCGGTGGCTGGGCAACCCGCAACTGGCTGCCGCGCAACCGTGTCGCGGGTTCGATTCCCGCACGGAACAACTCTTTGTGTAATCCATTTATTCCGTGTCCGGTCCAGAACAACAACAATCTATGGATTATCTCACATATAGATGACACCCAGGTGTCATCTTAGAGCAGAGAAACGTTTATTTAAAAAAAAACAAATTACCTTCACAAAAAAAGATATACAATACTTAGAAATGGATAATTATATGAGTTCTATGTTGATAGTCAACATTAGTTTCCATGATTTATTCACAATTAACGGGAATTCCTTATCTAAGACAGGTGTACGTAATTTATGTTTGTATGTTAACATATCTACAAGATATCAAATGTCAAACAAATTGTTGTTTGAAGCAGCTTTATTTTAAAACTTTAGCAAGTTCATGAGAGTAAGAGAATTAAGTATTATTTTTATGGGATGGGCAGCATACGAGCCGACGGGTAGGTGACCCGTGCTGCTGCTAATGCTAATCGGACGGACACCCGCAACACAAATGCCTCGCCGGCCTTTTAGATTTTATTGTGAGGTCGTGGTATCACTCCGGTCGAGTCGGCCCTTTCTTACCGAAGCATGGCTCTCCCTCACTTAATGGTTCAATCGTTTCCGTGATACAAGCACTTCAAACAGCGGATTGGAACAATTATATTTTAATTAATAAATTTGTAATGTCGTGCACATTAACCTAAATTCATTTTGATAGTCGTTTAGTAGAGTACTGCATGTATCTTACGCCATATTTCAAGGTACTCTTTCGCCATATTTGATGGCGTTTATGTATTAATTAATTTAATCATGGATATAATAATTATAACTCATATATATGGTAACCGGAGCTGACTGCGTATGAACACTTTTAGGCAGTAGTTTTGCAAATGCGAAATAATGAGATTTTACTACATCAAAAGTCAAAGCATTTATTTCAATTAAACCATAATTTGGTACTTTGCAAACGTCAACTAATACAAAATAAATAATAGTCTGTCAGTCAGTCCGTCAGTGAAGCTAGGTGCTCATTCCAAAATGTAGATTCGAATGGAAAGAACAAGCAAGAAACTCCATTCGTTACTCTTTTTAGAAAGAGTATGTTCTACAATGTCTCAATCAACATGAGTATATTGTCAGTATACCACTTGAAGGCTACTTGAAACTCAAAAAGAGTGAGATTTATTACAAAAACATTTGCGCTATTCAATCGAAATCGACATCATTATAGTCGTAATCAATTTGATATCTTTTAATACACGAATTTTGACATTTTTATACGATGAAAGGATGCTTAGTAAAATATAATATCAACTTGTCCGCATCGTGCGAAGAAAGTCGCAAGCGCATAGCTTGAATATGTGACCGCGGTTACTTGTGGTTCTTGTGTACTTATTTAAAAACTGGTCGATAGATGGATGATAACTTACTATAGCGACTCTTATTCTTTTTTATTTTGTTGGTCACATTACTTAAGTGACATTGTTACTAATACTTAACTTTAAGTACCAGTTACACATACAATGTCTAACTACTTTATAAGATTACATATAATCGCAATGCAATTTACAACCTACCATACATAAACCTAAAGCCGAATGTAGTCTGCCTTACAATTAACTCGTCGAGTACCGGTTTTGTAGACACAATTATAGAACAATAGGTTGCGGTCACCGGTGACCGCTTGGTGTTTGACAGTTTAAATGAGTAATTACATTATTCTTGTAGGTTTTATTCTCGAGCAGCTAAAAATGTAACTCTAATGCGAAGATGAGGAGTAATTGGTTTAAAGTACTAGTTGTATAAATCTGTATTAGGAGATTCTTGGCAACTATTAATTATTACTAGAAGTATGGAGGTTCGTAATACATATTTTTTTATCAAAGTTAGAGGTTATATTTTGTGAAGTAGGCACAGAACATAATATGCGTGGATTACCAGATTCTGAAGTTAACAATGCAAAGTACACGTGCTTTTTGTCTGCTAAATTAATAATACAGAATTAGATGTCGCAGCGAAAAAGGGTTTTATTCTGCTAAGTCATGAAAAATGTATTATAGTCATTTATATACTATAATTGTCAGTAGACACCAGGTACCAAAGAAATAATGCCACTTGTTCCGTAGCATTCTTAAGTTGACAGGTTTATCCATGGATGTAATAGCTGTTTTTAATATTTCTGTTGCTTTATTATTATATTTTGACGCGTGGGTGCTTTGCTACCGGTCAATAGAATCATTAAAAATAAAGGTTGTGCTCATTCAATATTATTAATGTCTCTTATGTTTTACAAAGGTCCAAATATTGTACGGAAAAGACTCACAAACTGAGATTACCTACCCACCACTAAAACAGAATTATTATTTAGAATCTCCATTTTTTCATTATGTTTATTTACAAAAACGACAAACATACAATGTTTTTGCCGTCTATTCGCGAGTCAGTGACACCAAACAAAAGATCAAAGCCTGATAATAAAAAGCTGAAACTCGTTTAGCGTGGAGACATCGTCGTGGCAACTGCCATCGCGATTCTCCGAAACTTTTACGAGTTCAATAAGTATTGAAATGTAAGCTAATTTAAAAACACAATCACCATCATTCAAAAGTTAGTGTTGGATGATTGAAGACGTTTTTAAAAGTGAACATAAACATGTAACTGTTTTTCTCGTTATCCACGTTAAATTGAAGAGACAATTCCTTTAAAAATTGTGATGGATGTATTTGCGGTAAACCAATGTCTACAAACTAAACACACATACGTCATATATATTTATTTGAATAGTAATTTTACATACGATATGATGCACCTAGACGAAACTGTAATGAATATTGTAAATAACTTGTTTTTAAATATTAAAAACTATTAAACCAGCAAATAAACTTGATTTAATTAACTGAAAATCCAAACGACTCAAAACTTTATTTAGATTTATAATACACGTTTATTTATACAGGCTAAAGAGTTTTTTTATATATTATACTAGATATGAAATCTTAAAACGTACTCCGAAATCAGTTACCTGTAAAATTTTAATGATTAAATTAAAGAATTATCCTTCATGTTACTGCTATTAATTATACCTATATATATATATCTCTTTATACCTTTGTTACATTAAGTTCACCTAGTTTAATATATGACTAGAAGTAAGTATGACTCATATGTAATATGTGTTCAGTTATTTATTTTGTGTGAGCTATGACATGTATGAATAGTAAATAAATCACTATTAATGCTGTTACAATGCGTCATGTATACGTATTTTACCATAAATGCTTATCGCTAAATTATGGGTTTACGGTTTTTTTGCACTGCAGTGTATTAAGGCTGAATGAATTACATGTTTATGCTTAGGTTTGATATTCATAAATCATCTAAAGTCATTATTATTTCGTGTTTTGTAAAAAGAATGTAATTTTATTTCCTTTTTTAGTTTTTATTTCACAAACAACTTTTTGTGTCTGACGTTGAGCACTTTTGACGTGTTTTACGCTGCTGCATGAAATTGTTTAAAACATAAATATGTAGACAAGCGTTAAATTCATCTCTAATGATTCTTTATTGTTAGTTTATATCCGGTATTCGCCGCCGTGGACTTAACGATGGAGTTTCTTGTGTCCTATTTGTGGCGTATCAATTTTAACAAAAGCAACATCTTTTTAAATCCATTTTTTCTTTAACAATTTCATCAGCGTTTACTTGCTTTTATCGCTGGTATGTTTTAGTCGCCGAAGATTTTATAGCATAAATCACAACAAGCTATAAAAACGCAAGATTTGATACAATGTTATTATAGAAGTCGTCGATCTTGAGTCATTGTGATTTTATGACGTTTTAACACGACGAGACAATAATACGTCAGCTAGAGTTCGACATTATGTTAAGGTCTATCCCTATGGACCGACACGTAACGATAGAAGGTTAAAGGGTCAATGTTAATTTGAAACGAATCATAAATGATGAACCTCTTAGCGATGAGGTGCCGAATACGAATGACTGTATTTCATTGACCGTACCAACAGTTAAAATTGTTTTATTACTAAAACAACCACAAGGTCGCCTTAAAACACAGCCTTCGACGGTTTTTCTAAATATTTATACGCCGGCGTCGGCCCCTCAACTATGACATTAGGATACGAACTTCCGCGAGTTTGTAAATAAAAAAATTGTCGGTGAAAGTTAAAATGTGAAATCCAATGTACTCGTATGCAAAAATATATTTACTCGTCGCGGTAAAGGACCTCCTCACTCATTGAAGACGTGTATGCTATAAATTAAGTACTCCGAGTGTTGGCTGTTCATTTTTTGTTTGTAGTTTCAAGAAATCTATAATTTTTATTTTTTAATCAACGTTATTAAAATAATGACTGCTATTTTTATTTTATAGACTGTATTTTTTGTAAATATAATCGCGGTTAGTATCTACTATTTTTAGCAGAAATATGCAACGATTTGCTTCATTATATTATTCAAATCTTATAAATACTAGTCTCAGCCTCAATGGAAGTTTTGATAAATGACTATCGTAATTCGACGTAAATGTGTCGAAAAATAAAACCAAGGCAGTCTAGTAAATATTGTCAAGAGCACACATATGATACATGATACAAGTATTTCGATATATAAAAGAAAATGTTGTTCACAAATAATATTACGAAAAAAATAATCCATAAGTAGAATTACAGCGTTTTTCGATAACGACTATAATACTTATAGTATTACAAATTTGATCGACAAAACAGAAAGTATTCTTATTCCATGGTGTTTTCTACTTCAAACGAAGTTGTCCGATGGCCCCACTGACCCATAAGTACGACGTCTGTTCAACCAATATCAAGGCACTGATAATGACACGTCAAGGAAACTACATCACTTGCATACTAAACATTATATCTTCCACTATTCAAATATTGTGAAATGTCACTGTAGAAGTAGGCAAACGACAAACACGGACAAACCCATTCTGTATTTGTTTAATACTTAATATTAACACCTATACCTGTCCTTTAAAAAGTAAAACAAGAACCTAACTATTGTATTATAATATACTGTATTCATATTAAAAACCTAATTTTAATTTAAACCTCATAATATGATAAAATATGAAAACACATTTTTAATTATGTGATGTATTATAAAATTTCCACACTAAAAATATTTTTTTTGCCTTGCGATGTTGGTAGATTTCTGAAAACAGTTTTTTTTTCTACTATAATAAGTATAAAAATATATCTAATACTTGCAGTATTGAAGTGTTTGTGTTTTACCGTTATCACCTATCTACTATATGTTGTTAATATGTATATATACATATATATTATTTAGCAATTCTAACATGCATGCGCATTGCAGTTACTTAAACGATTATTGTGCTATAAAATATCGATAAAAATCGATAAAAACAACCCCCTCTACTAAACTCGATTATTCTAATAAACATATGTAATTTTATTACTCAGCCGTTTTAAATGTAGATACAATATGTACACACGTAAAATTGCGCCCGCAAATCTTATCCAATTGCGCTGTCAACGTCTATTTCAGTCATAAAACAATGTATAATTTATTTTATTACATAATGTATGCAACATAAAAATATGTAAGTTTTTATAAGACAGGTACTTTGTATAAGTATAGGATACGTGTATACATTAAATTATTTTTAAGCAAGACGTATATACTTGAAGAACAATATATAATTATTTAATAGTTCGCAGCAACTAAAAGAATCCAACATTTTTTGCTCGTAACATCGCTTAGATTGATCTAAATTAATTCTGCGGGTAACGTTGATGAAGAATCTCTTTGATTGTTCCAATTCGCCGCGTATCATTCTCATATACTCAAGCTGACTGGTGTCAGTCAATCATTTGATCTGAAACGTTAGATTAAAATACCGTCTCTCGGTATCTTCGCCTGTGGCCTAAAGCATTTCAATTTACAAAACCTGATTTGAATCAGCATAGCCTTCTAATTAATGTTTTACAATACCTGTTTGTAATTTTGTGCAGATTTGGGCTGCGAGCTCGAAACAGACGAAATATTATTTGAGATCATACTAATGATGGAGCGAAAGTGGCCAAAAAGTAATTATAGATTTAGGTTTGAATATCGAAAATCGTTTCGAATACGCGACGCTTGCCCGTGATTCCGCAGCCGAGTCTATAAAAAACTTAATCATTTAGATATTTATTATTTCTGGTCACGATGTATTTATTATACGATGGTATTTATTATATCATGTCGATATAAAATCGCACGTGACAACAATGTATCAAATGGTAGTTATATTGAAATCTATGATACAATGTAATAATATTTCCCTTTATCATATTTTGTTATTTCTTTGTTAATTATTGACTTTCTTATTATGAAGAGAAGAGCGTAGAAAGAAAATAAATATAAAGACACCAGGAAAGTTCGACAGCAGGATATAGCGTACCCAGGATAGTTGTGATCAATAAGATATCGATAGAAATAACATTATCGTGTAGAAATTTAATAGAAAATATTTTAATAAATCTTCGTTCATAGACTACGTTTCGTTGCAATAGCTATAAAAATTGGTTACGAAATCACGGATTATATTATATTGTCACGAATGTAACCATCATCAATCAATCGTCTTGCAAGAAAATTGTTTTATTCGAAAGCTTTTACAATTTTATTCGGAACCATTCTGTCAACGGGGTGCGCGTGCGTCATATTGTAATTATCCTTAAATAAGTTGTAACGGATGAATATTTTTTTTGTTAGTCATAAAGAATGTGGTCAGTCATTGAACTGCAGGTAAATTATTAAAAGTCGACTAGCTTTTGTTGTTTGCTACAGCCGGATAGTGTTTATCAAATGTTACTCATTGCTATTGAAATGGCCTACTTGGGTACTTATTGTTAATTATTTTTGTTATGTGTCACTCAGAATGCTGCAGGAACATCCTTTGTTTACTTAACCGTTTCTTAGTTCTAAACAAAAGTTAGTTTTATCAAGTTATGCCAGAGCGCACGGTGCAACATAGGAATTTTTCTTGTTAAAAGCTAACATAAATAAGTACGCAAGCTTTTATTCAACCAGAAGGTTGAATAAAAGCTTGCGTACTTATTTATGTTTTGAATTATCCTTGTCATATCATTGTTCATAGGCCAATGACTTGCAGATTTTAAACAGTTTATTCGAATAATGCCAAACGTTTGTACGAGAACATAGTTGCGTCAGTAACTGTTTGCTTTTTTATAAGAATGTCCGTAACTTGTATATTATTATCATAAATATTGCACATTTTATGTATTTGTCGCATTAGTGTGTAACACTTTCTTTTCGAGATATTGTTAAGCAACAAATCCACAAGTGGACCAAATATATTTTGAAGGTACTATTTATAATACAGATCCTAATATTCTCCACGTGTATCAGCTCTATATCAATGAAGTTATAATTTGTACTATAATATACAAATGTAGACAAACTAGATTAAATTAATCCTCAGAATTTAGAATTCACTTTGGTGATCACATGTGCTTATATGGCATACGCATACAATATTCAACATTAAAACATTTATTTTTGCTTCTAGTTTTTACTTTTGGTCTACTAGTCTTACTCTAGTAGGCTTTTGTTTTTTTCTTAAGTAAAAAATACGGTCGAACACTGACTTCCAACATACAGGTCTGCCTAGTTTGGAAATCAGGGTTGAATAATTAATTTGCACTACCACTTCTGTACCTTAGTTTTACACAAAGTAATGTACAAATCCATTGGTGTTCAATAAAGAATTTATTTATTTATTTTAAATCTTTTCATTTCGTATGAACATTCTTACTACTTACATTGTGCCTGTCATTGATGAGAAAATGCCGTGCGAAACTAATCTCACGACTAATTAACAGGCAGACGATAAAAAACCTAGCAGGAAGAGTTAATTGATAATGTTATGGTTATCAAGGATACTACGCTTTGTAAAAAATATTTCCAGCAATTATTTCCAATTCTAGATTGTAAATCATAACTCGCAAGTAGCTATGTATACAAATAAGTAATAACATTTTATACTTTCTAGTAAAACCTGACTTGTGTTCATCGTGACAAATGATAGCCATTAAAATACGTAAGTGGAACAATAAAATCATATATTCTGTGTATTTACACGAACAATCAATCCTACTGTTTAGTGATGATAATATCAATTGAAACATTATTATGTTAGTAAAAAACAAATGAAAAGTAACAGAACACATGCGAGATAGTGGTCAAACGTCGGCCTATCAAGTATATTAAAAAAATGTAAGTATGATTGTTGTTTCCGATCTGTGACGGACACAGATTTGTAAATTGTAACCACAACATAGGAGTCAAAGGCAAAAAATCTCTTCGACGGGTTTAGTAAGACCTTGACCACCGCCATACTAAAAGTTGGCAGACCAAACGGACATTTCACGACTCATCCATAGGGATATTTGAATACAAGCCATCGATATAAACACTATTGCCTATTGTTCATCAGATCACAGTCGTAATGAAGAATCGTTTATCGATCACACATGGGTGGCTCGACGATATTGGCAGTGCGATTATTATATAAATTAATGTTAGAACACACTATATGGTAGCGTCGTTCCGTTGCTGATTTGGATCGGGAGTACTTAATTGCTAGCCATTGAAACCTAAGAGAGCACTCAATATTAGGACAGGGTCAACATAGTTTAAGGTTACGGTCAAGAGAAAATAAATAACATGTTAAACGGTTTAAAAATGGCGCCTACCAAAAGTATGAGCTCTTTAAAATGAAGGTAATACTTGTTATATCGCGCAACATTTACGATGTCTAACCCAGAATTCTGTCGGGGCCGATCAGCTATAAAACGTTAATACTGGTTGATTAGTTTTGTTTTGTAGGTGTTCTGAGGCACAACTATGTATGTGTCGCAGCAAACTTGTTTGTACCGATGTTGGATACAGTGAGAGTGAGAGCAATCACGGTTGCAGTAGCTGTGCGCAGGCGCCGGCCGTCTGTCTGAAAGTGGCGCCGCCGCACCGGCCGGTTTACTTATCTCCGCGCATGTGTCTATTTCCACACAAACCTTAGGCTATTTTCTTGATTCCAATATAATGTAAATGTAAAATAAGTATGTCCAAACTTTATCTAAGGTTAAAATTAATAAGTATTAGTGTCGAGATAAAGTAACGCACAATTCGATTTTTATGTTTCGATATTATTATGCCAAATTAATATCTATAACCGGTATCATATTCAATGGCAATTTTTATGGCGGATTTCCAATAATTTTCCCTGTTATTTATAATTTGATTATTGATTTTGACGACCTCTGTATTAAATTATGCTGATTAATCTTCATGCAAATCGGAGAATATAGATTGAATTGATTATTCCTTATTCGGCGGCCTTTTGGCAGATTTTTAGTTGAACACTATACTTCCGGCTGATTGTTTACCGGAATAAGGTATGTTATGTATGCATAACAGGTATTCTTTCGGGTCGATCTTCCTAGTTGAGGGTCGTATATCTTGAGGCTACTCGTGAGGTTGCTATTATTATGTATATCGAATACAACCGAACTAGGTCGCTTCCGATTGAAATAAGATAACATTTAATTCTTGGTAGTGAGCTTTGAGTCTTCATTTTTTGCCGCTGCACATAACCAGGTTACAGAATTCTTTAATACAAATATACATGTAGTATGTTTCGTTATGCATCCTAATATACTTAATCTTCCAATTTGATAGTAGACCAGTTGATCAGGACATCGGTGGGTTCAAGCTTTTAAAGGTTTTCTTGTTAGAACACTATAAGAAATATATTCTAGTAGTTATTTAAACAAATCGATACTGAAGTAAAAGTACCGTACTACATAAACAGAGTGCATTGAACATACACACCTACATACAACGTCCTAAATTATATGTATATCGCAGTTATGAGTAAATAGTTACAGGTCTCGCACGTTTTCTTTGTTTGATCGATTTGTTTAGAAATTAACGGCTGACTTATACCAGGGACATATGTCCCAGTTTACAATGTTTACTATGTGCAGTAGATAATTGTATAGGAGTTTTAAGTTGACAAACACACTTAATGTACCGTACTTTAGGAGGCTTCAAGATATGTTTTGTTCTAAAGTAACTATCCATGTTTGCTAATATATATTTCCTTATGAGACATCAAATACTTTATTGTTATTTTATTAACTTCATTCATATACCTAACACACTTAATTAGGTAAATGAAATAATACTTCTTTAATAAATAAGTATGAATATAAACCGCAAATATTCACTCGCTTCACTTGGAGTATATTTCTCATGTTGTTTCCTTATTATTTTTCATGTTATCCCAATAACAAAGTGTGGCCTTTACAAAGCATTATTAAAAATGTATAATTAAATAACACTGCTAGAGAAAACGTGTGATTAAAAACAGAAATCTAGTAGACTTTCAACAGTCAGTGCCTTGCACGGATTGAGGAAGATTTCGTGTCTAGAATTCAATTTGGATACACAACGGAAGACATCTTACATTTTAAATAGCCTCGAGAAACAGCAAGAAAATAGATATACTAATTGGTATGATATGACAACGGACCAAATTTCTGAACCAACTATTAATAATAAGAAACCTTCTACTAAAAAAAACTAAATGTTCTTTAAACGAATTCTAAATGACAATTTACATTGTTTATATACCATGTGTGTATATTTTAATGACCCAAATTATTGTTGAATTCTTCATAAAACATAATGGCCGCAGCAGTTTTACTGGTGTCTGTGTTGAGTAGTATTTGTGAATCCTGGTGCAAATTTGATGGCAAATACTCCACGCCTTTACTCAACCGGTAGTCAATCAACTTGGCCGGTGAAAACATGCATAAAATACAAAACCCACGTTATAAATACAAGAAGAAATATTTCTAAGACTGCCTCGTTGGTCGAGTGGTCGCAAGTGCGACTGCCGAGCAAGGGGTCCCGGGTTCGATTCCCGGGTCGGGCAAAGTATTAATGGGTTTTTTAAAAAAAATCTCAGTAGTAGCACGGAGTCTGGAATTGTGCCCGGTATACGGCAATAGGCTCACCCTCTATTACATGGGACTCGTAACATAAATAGTGAAAAGTGGGTGTTACATTGTACAGTGGCATAATGCGCACCTCTGCCTACCCCTTCGGGATAAAAGGCATGATGTTATGTTATGTTATGTAAGAAATATTTCTTTAAAGGTACAAAATTGTCCTCAAAGTTTTATTGAGATTTTAAAAACAAGTACAAAGTAGAACGGTCAATATTGCATGACCAGCTTAAACGGTCTTGTCGCGTTCATTTCTCTCATCAATCACTGAAAATATCAATTTTTGGTTGCGTAAAGCGATCGTGTAAATCTGTTAAAAATGAACTTTCTCTTCTGGTTGTTTGGGATTACATTCCATTAATATCTTTGGATGGCATGTGCTGTTCAGAGAACTAAATACCTTACTTTAGTCGTAACTTGATTGCGAATCGTGTCATCGTTTGAACAAATAATGTGTGGGTTGAGACGAACAAGTTATTTACAAAACATTGTTGTGTGTGTGCAATGCAATGTAGCGATTGTTATCAAGATAAATAATAAATACATCATAAAAATGGAATCGTGATTTATTCGCAGAACTCCCGTATAATTTAAGATTAATGTAATCACGCTTTTTCTATGCAAGTTATTGTATATTCAGCACTCACGTACTAACGACATACACTGTGTACTTGTGTAGGTACGTATTATTAATTTATGGATTCCAATATAATAAACCAACATGATAAGTTCCTTTACTTGTCTTTATTTTTTAAAGCTAAAATAAAATGATACACTATCGTGATGTTACCTACATAACATGTTAAGCTGAGTAAATATTTACCTAAGCGGAATTAAGACTAGTCACTTTTGTTCATTCATTTTAAATATCGATTTGACATAACGATACTGCAGGAAATGCGAACAAAACTTATCGAAAGCAAACTGTAGATACAGAATATTACACAGATATGTTCAAAAGAAACCGACTTTAACAGCCTTAAGCGCTGCACTTAATTAAAAATGAACTCAAAATAACCGGTACGCTATTTTTGGTTCCCATCGGGTTTGGACGAGGAAAATAAAGGCGCACGCGAAAGAATGTATTACGGGAAGCCTGTAATCAAGATACCTGCACTCGGCTTCATTCCTTATTCCTTACAGCTTTAGGAGCCCATATTTTTGGCACATAAATTACCTGCCGAACCAACAAAAATAAACAAGTGCACATCATAAACCGTTATTACAAATAACAGCTGTTATGTTTGCATGCAAGTGACTCTTTAAACATCCCATTTTAAGTTCAAATTAAGTCAATATAAGTTGTAGAAAACTGTTTCTGTCTCTTTTAAATGTTTTTAATCAGACAGAGAGGCACGTAGACCGTGTTGTATATATTCTGCAAGGCTATTACGGATTCCGAACACGCGGCATCGCGCCGAAACAACCTTGTCGCAAGGCTTTTTCATTGTAAACCGACAACTTTATGTCGTGTGACTCGACTCTTGCATGAACGACGGACGGGCGATGTACGGGACAGAAATTCTTAATATCTGAGGCATATGTACATGGATTTATGTGAATATAATTATAATGAATGAATCTGTAGTTTCCATGCGTGTGCCATACAGTCTAATAATTTTCAACGGTGTCAGGGAATATTTCTTGTAAGTCTCCTTGCAAATTCGAAACAGTTAGTTGGTGGGTACACCTACATAGCGTAAATGTGTGTTATTAATAATTTTATGTGTCAGGCGCATAAGACCACTTTAAATGTCGAATACTAATTGTGAAGAAAGGAATTAGTAGGATCAAAAACCTTTAAGTAAGATGTAGGAAGCTCAACCAAATAGAATAAATATTTATTTCTTGTCTATACCGGTTTTGTAAATATGACGTTGGTGGAAAACTATTCGATCGCGATGTCGCAGGCAGAATGCGCGAGTCGTGATTAATGTTGTCACAGTATAGTCAGGTGCAGCCTTACAAAACGTTTGACATACGAACCGAGTCACCAAGTCACTGCCTGGTCCATAGACCCAGTGTGGGTGTCAATATTTAATCCTAATGTTCTGAATACATAACATTCATTTGCATTATTAATTACTGGTTGTTGACCGTAACATTTGTCAGTCAGGTATTCGGTAATCACGTTTTCTAAATACGCTTTTTTTTCTCGAAAGATTTAGCACACTTTTATGTCGAGTTCTTTACTTGGTTTAGTAATGTACAAGAATATGTTTTGCCCAAGTGCAGCATCACTTGTCAGTAACAGTGCAACCTTCAAACAATATTTTCAAGCTACGTTTTTTGAGAAAATATATATATTTTTGATATAAAACCTAAGGAGTGTTGGTTCTGTTTTTATTTTTGATAAATAAAACCGTGTTATTGGCGCAGGCCATCACTGTAACTTAAAAATGACATTGACTATAACAATTATTTAGACAATATAAAAACTAACGTAAGTATACAACAAGTTATTTACGTACAGATTGTTCGTATCATAATAATAAATACGTTTATTTGTTATTATATTTCCTTATTATTTATTATTTCCTACTTTGTAACGTTAGGTAGAAAATTGGTGTAAGACAAAAAAAATCGTTTTCTGCAGCCCAAACCTGGGCAATCTCTACCACTGTAATCTCGTAACTTGGCAAACCTGGAGATTCCGTTTGTCAAATTAGAAATTGTAATTTTCAAACGTGATTTTATTTTGTTTGCAAACAAAAGAAGGAAAAGCTCAATGTTTTTTTACTTTCTCAGTAACGTTATGCTGAATCATAAGATACATAATGGGGTGCCAATAACCAAATGTCAACGACAGCGTAATGGTGCAATGACATCAACATGTGTCAATTTTCGGTAAACAAATACCTATTCATAACTTTATATAAAACTTAATTTCTGTACGCCACTTACTCATTCTTCTACCTCTATTATACCTACATTGTACATAGAAATAATTTGCAAGAAACAACTCTGTAATCACTACACGATTCAATTATATTTAAATACATCAATTAAAAAAATGTCACCACGACATGCTACACGCGCTCTTCCTGTTAATGTCACATACATTTACCCATCTTCTGTGTAATTGGCCAAGTAACTGTCATCTAGGCAGATGAATACTAAGCAAGACTCAAGACCAGCACCAAACTGTACGGTAATGGAATAATTATGTAAATACAAGAGCGAGCCACAATTTTAATTTGTTTAGAGTCCGCAGGAGCACTAGGATGTCGTGAGTCATGGTTCTACGTATCACGAAAATCGACTCAATCAAGTATCCGTAACGGATTTATGGTAAATTCCTTCTAAGAGCCAACTAAGCGTAACAGATTCGAGTTTTTGCACCCAACTTGTCTGAATGAGATTCACGCCTATTGTTTCGGAGTGATGTTATTGTAAAAAAAGTCTGATAAAGTGCCTACCTACACAGGCACACGACCAGTAAATTACGTTGAAACTTGTTTCTAGAAAAAGTTCCTCAAGGTTTTACTGCATATTCTTATAATAATCGAAGTTGTCGTTGTATGAACGCTAGTCCGAGCCAGGCGACTGAATGCATTAACAGATCTTAATAAAACTAGAAAAATACATATTTCCATCGAGCTCAAAGTAGGTAAGTGTCTGCGGTGATGTTAGTCGCCGATAGACTTGACCGCTTTGTGTGATCCTGGCATTGTGCTGAGATATTTATCACTGCAATCTTAAGATGCAGTTTTACGATTAAAACTATTCAAGGAAAAGTAATAATATTATCTATGTTATTAGATTTCGTCCTTGTTGCGGTTTGCCCTTAATTACTTTTCATACTCTCTAGTAGAGTATCAGTAGTTTCAGGCCGGACGTAACAGTTCATCGTAATTTACAATACATTAAACGACCTCTTGATGTCGTGGTGGCCCGGAGGTTTAAGACGCCCACTTCTCATGCATGAGGGTGCGGGTTCGAAACCTACCAACGGCAAGTACCAATGTGACTTTTCGGAGTTATATGTACTTTCTAAGATTATTTAGACACCACTGACAAACGGTGAAGGAAAAACATCGTGAGGAAACCTGGACTTATAATTTCTAATTATAAGTTTGAAATCGCCAACCCGCATTGAGCAAGCGTGGTGATTAACGCTCTAACCTTCTCCGTGTGAGAAGAGGCTTTGCTCAGCAGTGGGCATTTATAGGCTGTTGATGATGATGATGATGATGAAACGACCTTTAAAACCTGTAACCTCCCTGACTGGTATGCCTCGCTTTTATCTAAAATAACTGTATATGAGTCAAGGTCCTCTTTAAACGCAACAGATTATAGGCACGTTAATGACAATGATAGTGCCTTAAACTATAACCGGAAGCCAACCGTTTGGATTATTACTTGCTCGGTATTATTGTGGTTATCAAAGAGCAGCGCAATGCAGTTTTCGTAAACATTTTCGTTGTTAGGTAAGTACTAACACGTAACGCGTGTAGAACGTTTGCCAGTAGCTTTGAAGTCTAGACAATCGAACTATTTTACGGTGGAAAAGATAGGAAATATGATTAGAAGTTCTTCTCATTTCCTTTTTAAAGAACGAAAGAATACTAAACAGTTAGAGTTATATTCAAAAAGTGTATCCATAAACAACGATACATTTCGTTGTCTCAATGAAATTAATGTCATGGGAAACGCGAGATCGTCTCGCAATACGTCCGTAGCGTCTATGGCCGCAGATTTCAAAATCAAATTGATTGAGCTTGATAAAAAGGCAACAATAAACTTCGCTTATCATTAATTTTATGGTTTTAAAACAGCACAGTGGTTAAAAAATAATTGTACAAGTGGGTCAAGTGATTTGGCGAAGTTGTTCTGTCGTTTACTCCGAGCTCTACTCTAATTGACACATCAAAACCAGTTTTAGAAGAAATGCACTGGCATTCTAGACACACTTAGATATCTACAAGAAATAACAGGTACTGTATTTTATCTAGTAACTAGATATGCGTTAGGTTATGTTTATTAAAATAAATAATAATAATTTGCTTGTTTTCGGATTAAGGAAACAAAGTATTAATCTTCGGTGTAAGTAGCAACATGGTGCCTATTAGAAGAACAGTTTACATGTATGTACGTTTATTTGTTCTTAGAAACAGGTGTAATAACACGATTTCCACTAACCTACGTCAATAATTTCCAACTTTACTGATAACTTGGAGCTACAATGTAGCAACATTTACAAAACAAGTCCCCAAGTTAGATCGTGATTATATGCCAATCTATACAATGTTATGAAAAACCTAAGGTTAATAACGCATTCGTCAAGTATACATGTTAATAACGCATTCGTCAAGTATACATGCTTAAATAGGTTCAAATGTTGAGCTGGTATCGCGACTTCGCAGTACGGCACGTGCCTAGTATCCATTCATGCACCCATTATATTTACACACCATAATCGTCACGTCTTTAGCAAACTCTGTTCCAGCACATGTTATAGAAAAACAAAAGGAAAATGGTACATAAAAACAAATATTTAAATATCTGTTGTCTGGCAAAATAACAGTCGGTCGTCGGAGTGACGAAGTCCTTAGGTAAATAACGTTATGTTTTTAGCAACAAATGGTTCGTTTTTAAAATATAATGGCGATGTTCGAAGAAAACATCTGAGACGGTCTGTTCTTGGTCCGTACAACTTTGCAAAGAAATGCATTTGTTCAAACAAAGGATGCGACGTTAAATGTTTATTAATTTGTTGGACTGAAGAGAAAAAAGCAATTCACCAAGTAAATGCTTATTTTGTAATTTTATTTTATTGCATTATAATTGTCTGTTTTACTGAACATAACGTTGAACGAAGCAAGTCACGACGTGTTATGAGGAATTTAATAATAATTCGTTATTGTAATCATTTGTACAATGTGGGTTCCAGCAATAGGAATAAGTAATACGTTTTTCAAATTATGAAAATCTGTTGAAGCAATTTTTGAAAAGTCGTAGTAATATTACGTAGTTTTTACGTTTGGAACCTGTTTTATGGAGTTACCTATGTTATGTTATGAGTTATGGATTCTTTTATGGTTTTTCAGTTATATTTTACTTTGTTTTCTTATATATGTACATTTATATACATATCAACTGGTAATGTTTGAAAAAAATTTGTACTTTTATTTGAACGTTCTCTGTAATATTAGAAATTGTTTCTTAAATACAAATACCTCTACATACTTAACCTTAAAGATAAAACGCTAGTTAAAATCAAGTATAAGACATATTCATTTAAGCTATACATAAGATAGCATCAGCTGAATTTATCCCCGGAAGGGTAAGCAGACATGCACATTACTGCATTTAATGCCACTGTACAATGGTACACCTACTTTTCACTATTGATGCATGTTGCCATATACCGGACACATTTCCAGACTCCGAGCTACTACTGAGGTTTTGTTTAAAAACCCAGTAATACTATTCCCAACCCGAGAATCGAAGCCTTGCCCGGCAGCCCCACTTGCGATCACTCGGCTAACGAGGCAGTCTTACTTATTTAGACATATTTATTTAACCTATAAATCTCTATAAACGTGAAAATCTTATATACTATTATATAAAGCGGAAGAGTTTGTTTTTTATTTGTTTGTTTGAACGCGCTAATCTCCGTAACTACAAGCCTGATTTGAATATTTCTTTTTGTGTTGGATAGTGCATTTATCAAGGATGGCTATAAGCTATAAAACATCACGCTACGACAAATAGGAGCTGAGTAGAGCGTGTGAAACCGTGCTGAAGTAGCTAGTATACATTAGGTAGTAGGTATACAAGATCGTATTATCAAAAAGGCAAACACTGTCCTAATACATAAAGGCAATGTTACATTTACTTATGGTGTCACTATGTAGTATCTATGGTTAGGAAGGTGTTGCTAATTGACGATTATATTTACTGACAGTTATCGCATAGAACTCAAATCATTTGCTAAAAGGTGAACTGGTTGTTTATATGTTAGTTATACATAAACAGTCACAATTATGTTTATGGGACACAAGAAATTATGTCTTATTATGACAATAACGTGGGAACACGAGTCATGTTTGTTTAAATTTTTCTCAAATCATGACAAAATTACTTGGTACCTAGTTCTGTTTCGAGAATTTTCGTCTTGAACAAACTAGTTAAACTTTTTCATAGATATTTGTAATAAAATATGTAAGATTGAATCTGATCTTTGAAAATGTAAGAATTTTCTTACACTTTCAAAGGATAATATAAGTAAATTTTAATAAAAAAATAAATTAAACTAATCATACTATACTACATAGTATAAAACAAAGTCGTTTCCGCCGTCTGTCCCTATGTATGCTTAGATTTTTAAAACTACATGACGATTTTGATGCGGTTTTTTTTAATATATAGATGGAAGGTTTATATGTGTAATACACGCAGTTAGCACCTGTGCGTAGGAGTGGCAGGTCGCTAGTCTATACTAATATTATAAAGAGGAAAGATTTGTATTTTGTATGTTTGTAATGAATAAACTCAAAAACTACTGGACCGATTGCAATAATTTTTTCACCATTAGAAAGCTGCATTATAACATAGGCTATATAATATCACGCTTTTTTTTTTTTTTTTAAGGTGGGAAAATCATCGAATGACTGCCCCCGCCTGGGTGAGGCGGGAGGGAGTGTCAGACTCTTACTGACTAAAAACCACCCCGTTCCTTCTCCTGCACGTCGAGCCGGAGCCCCGGTTACCCGTTAGGTTCTCCGCGACTCCGAATCGGCATCGGCCCTATTGGGCCCCATCTGTGGTGGTCTGATGGCTCTTTGAGGCGCGCGCGGAACGCGACGCGCCGTACGCTCGGGTCTGTTTCTGGTCGGACGGGGAGCCACCCATGCTCGCCGTCCGAAGGCCCGCGCTTACGGTGGCCGGAGATCGTCCCGCGATCCCCGACGCCCGGTGTGTCCTTCGCGATGGCTGGGTTGCGTGGAGGCAGCGCTTCGCTGCCTCACGCGTCCCGCCTCCTCCTTAGCTAGCATGACTGCTTCGCAAAAGGAGGAGACGGCATCCCAGTCCCCCTCGCTCCGCATCATGGCCCGCACTAGGCCCGGACGCGAGAGGTCGCCATCGCCGATCACTTCCCTGAGGACACGGCGGTGCTCAGCCCACGAAGGGCATTCTCCCACCGTGTGTTCCACCGTGTCCTCAGGGCGGTCCTCGCAGTGATGACACCCGGGCGTTTCCTCCCGCCCCATCAGACACAGGTACCTCCCGAAACTTCCATGTCCGGTGAGGACCTGCGTCAGGCGGTAGGTGAGGACGCCATAGCGTCTCTCAAGCCACTCCTCAAAGAGGGGACTTACCGCTGCGATGGCAGCGAGCCCAGCCCTCGGTTGCGACAGTCGTTGCTGCCATTCCGCCATGAGATCGCGCCGGAGCTCATCCCGCCACGCACTTATCTGGCGCGGCAGCGGAGTTTCGCCCCGGCGACGTGCCTCCGCGCGCATGCTGTGCACGCGCGCGAGCACCTTCGCCTCCAGATCCCACGGCGGTAATCCGGCAAGGAGGTTCGCCGACTCCCCAGAGATCGTGCGGTATCCGCGGATCATTCGGATCGCCATGACCCTCTGTGCCATGAGCAGCGTCCGAGCGGGACGCCGCAACAGGTTTGGCGCCCAAACAGGGGCGCCGTAGAGGGCCATGGACCGCACGACCCCGGCGTATAACTTCCAGCAGGAGGCGTTTGGCCCCCCGAGGTTGGGGAGGATGCGTTTAAACGCAGCCCCCGTCCTCTCCAACTTTGGAGCCAAACGTCGGAAGTGCTCAATGAAGTTCCACCGACTGTCGAGGACGAGTCCTAGGTACTTCATCGTCGTCTCGACGCCGATGGTAACTCCTCCCGCCGTTATTTGGGACCCACCCGGAGGTGGCGCGTTCCCGCGGCCATGAAAACACATGGCCTCGGACTTGTGGAGCGCCACCTCGAGTCCCAACTGCCGGATTCATATAATATCACGCTAGGTCCTATAGTTGTGGAGCAGTAACCAAAAATGTTTTAAAAACGGGGGAAAAGTATCGTTTCTGAGGCCTTCCGTGGCGTGCGCCTATATGCATAGGTAGTTAAAGTTATACAAAAATGCTCTATAGATGAATTGTTCATAAACAAATGAAATAAGTAAATGAAGTCCGGAAAAATATTTTCAAAAGGTAAATACTTCCTAAATAAAAAAAATTGAGAATAAATATAAATAAAACGTAAAACTATGTAAAAAATCTTAAGTCCCCCCGTGCGAAGCCGGGACGGGCCGCTAGTGTTATAATAAAAAAATCTAGGACACTGATGGCTACCAATTTAAGACAAGAGTTTGTTTTTAATACTACATATATCAATTTTAAAGGCAGCCTCGTTGGCCGATTGGTCGAAAGTGCGATTGCCGGGCAAGGGGTCTCGCGTTCGATTCCCGGGTCGGGCAAAGTAATACTGGATTTTAAAAAAATCTCAGTAGTAGCACGGAGTCTGGAATTGTGCCCGGTACATGGCAATAGGCTCACCCCCTATTACATGGGACTCATAACATAAATAGTGAAAAGTGGGTGTTACATCGTACAGTGGCATAATGTGCACCTCTGCCTACCCCTTCGGGGATAAAAGGCGTGATGTTATTTTATGTTATATATCAATTTTCTAATAATACCTACCTACTGTGTAGCCCTGTATAATCGTTCTCAGATACCAGGACGCAAGCATACAAGCACTGTTCAATTTCACATAGCAACCAATTACACAGAATAATAATACTTACCAACATAAAGCGATTAAATAAACATTCAACTTAAGCCCGTACGATATTGGGTCAAAATTTCATTGTTATGACATGGTTACCTGAAAACCTGTCATTGATTAAACTCAGACAAGGTAAGCCAGCGACAGTTATTTTTAGGGTAGCAATGCAAGTAAGTTGAGAGTACTTATTAGCGTATGCCTCTCACTTCAAGAAACGTGAACATTTACTCTAAGAGAAAACTTGTATACACCTACCTAATACTAATGTCTATGTTATGAATTCCTAAGACTCAATACTGGAGCGAATTTGCCATGAATACGAGATATAGGTAGTCCCCGACACTAACTACGACATGATTTTATCGTGTATAGGGTTAAGTTCGTGCATTAATTTGTCTATGTAGCTATTTTCTCACTATTTTGACATAACATAACATCACGCCTTTTGTCCCCGAAGGGGTAGACAGAGGTGCGCATTATACCACTGTACAATGTAACACTCACTTTTTACTATTTACCTCTATGTTATGAGTTCCAAGTATTAAGCGGTGAGTGAGCTTGTTGCCATATACCGGGCACAATTCCAGACTCCGTGCTACTACTGAGAATTTTTTTGAAAACCCAATTATACTTTGTCATATCCGGGAATCGAAACCAGGTCCTCTTGCCCGGGAGTCGTACTTGCGACCACTCGGCCAACGAGGCAGTCACAATTTTGAATATTGTCATTATTTTCTTTTAATAATCATCTGCTTAGATGAAAGTTAACGCAAGCACTAGATAAGGAATTTGTATTGATACTTAAAAGAGAAAATACACAATAACTGCACGTTTGGTGTGGTGGCTGGGTAATTGGCAGCCACTTACCAAGTAGCTGGTTCGAATCCCAAATGGAGCAGATCTTTGTGTGATCCACAAATTGTAGTTTCGGGTCTGGGTGTCAAGTCTATATAAACACACAGGAGAAAATCCTAGTATGGGGAACGTTTTCAAAAAAAGAAATAAAAGGAACGAATGTGCCTCTTACCCACTACCAAATCTTGCCTTGATTCGTCCCGGTATTGTATACATTTATATCTACATATTATATGTTCACAGTTTGATGAGATAACTCTATTGTTCAGTAGTTTGATGCTAATGTACTGCATTATTTGATTAGTTTAACTTGAAGCCCTCACCATACATGTATTTTCCCATTTTAATTCCCTACATCCGTAACAAATACACATAATAATAATTATATTAAACAGAAAATACGTTTGCTTTGCTAAAGATGATGTTAGATATGTAAATTAGTTCAGTTTTGTGTATGTAATTGAATATTAGTTCAAATTCTGTAGCTACTGGCTATAAACGTTGAATTGTGTATTAATTAAATTATTTTGTTTAAGTTTAAGTTGTATAAAGTAATGATTAATTATATAATTGTAACGTTACAAAATAAGTATTGGAGAAAAGATGAACACCAAGGCCGGACGGATAAAATGGAAATTTTGATACCTAATCTATGACGTAACAACAGTTGTGCATACTATGTGCATGTTACTAATTGAATTACTAGCCATTTTATGTGCATACCAACAGTAATTATGTTTTTGTTTACACTATGAACAGGTAGATGTTTAACTACACAGAAACGACCAATATTCAACACTTAACACAATGTTGAACACACATTTTATACACTACATCAAACAGGTATCAGATATTACAAAAAATAATGTAAAATCCCATTATCTCCCAACTACAACACAAACAATATTGTTAATTTTCACAATAAATTTTGTCAATAATATGGGAAACAATCATAACATATTCATCGATCTAATGAATACAAAAGCGTCGAAATGTTGAAATTAAGTTATTTTATAAACGATAAAACTGTCGGAACTAATGCAAGCCGTACGCTAACAGTCGCAAATCAGGTAAGGCAACGTGCACGTGACCGAAACGGAAACTCCTACAATGATTATAATTACCGTCATTTCACTGCAAATGAAGACTGCGTTACCGCATCGATATACAAAACACATTTAGTCATTGCATTAGTAACGACCAATCGACAGATACTATCGGCTATCACCCACCCAACATATTTACTAAATGCTTGTGCAGTAAACCTTCTTATCCATCTCTGCACTCTATCAGGGACATGTATCTATAGTAGATCTCCGCAAGAAGCGCTCAAAACGATGTCAGTTCATCTGTGCCTAACGGTCACCCCTTTCCTTGTATTTGCTTTGTACATTTAAAACACCTCTGCATTGAATGTCGCTGTATAAAAAATCATAATCATTTCATGTTAGACGTATTCAAAGTGTGCCGATTCTTCAAGTAAATATAAGAATGCGTCATTCATTTCTTCGTTTCGACCGATTGATAAGAGATCTAACTCTCTGAGCGTAACAAATATAGAAATGCAGGTAAATGTCAGA
Source organism: Spodoptera picta (assembly GCA_038387885.1). Lineage (NCBI taxonomy): Eukaryota > Metazoa > Arthropoda > Insecta > Lepidoptera > Noctuidae > Spodoptera > Spodoptera picta. The sequence goes on from JAZHFQ010000105.1 coordinate 3,584,188, forward strand.
ATGAAATTGAATTGCTAGGAAATACTGATAAAATGGGATTTTGACGTGTGATGCCAGTTGTGCTATAAACTTGATGTAGGAAACAAAGTGTTTCCTCGTGCTGTTTACTGATGATATTGGCACAACAAACAAATCAATCACTCTCCACCGTACCGTTACTCCATATAGTCAGTATTTTTGACTGATCGCTTAATAACCGCTGTATCAGATACTGGACAGCTTTAACGGGATTCTTAAATACTAATCTGTTCCAGAAGCACAAGGACGTACAAAAATTGGCTCATAAACAAATGATGTCTATCATTAGGTATCTACAAATACAATCTATATGAAATTAATATAAACCTTGGTTTATTGCAGACATAAATTTTGAACTTGCAGTACGCGCTGTATTAGCTATTAACTCTTAGAAACGTGTCTGCAATAATAAATTCTAACTATGTTTCCCCAGCAGGAAACTCGGAATTATAATTGAATTAGAATTTCAATTAAGTATCGAAGTGGTACATGTTGGCCTCATCGGGAAGATTCTAAATGATGGAGGCAAAATGATACAAGTATTCTATATATCTTGTACAACAATGTTGATGATGCGACCTTGTATCTTGAGTCTTTAGAATAAATCTAAGATTTACGGAATAAAGCGAATATTTCACGAATTCCTTTTAATTAAAAATAAGCGCATATTATTATGTATTGTTTCATAATACATAATTATATTTAAACTATTTGACGAGATCGTTATCGCTGTTTTAATTCGCTGAATATAATCCATGTTTCCCATGGTTTAAGTTATGAGTGTTATCGAACCATAACAGTGTGTTATTATTGGTGTTATGTGTAAAAACTTTATTGAAATAATTTTGTTACATAACTTAGTCGTTTCAGATAAGGGTTGCCACAAATTATGGTTATGCTAAATAAGTCTAAAAAAATGTTTTTCCTACGCGTTATTTTTATCGATGAAAACAGTCAGAATTGAATGTATTGTGCACAATTAGCTCAGATTATTCTAGGTACAACTGCAACTTATTAAATTTATTAAGGAAGTTCATATTTTACAATGTTTATTGTTGTTTAATTACATTTGATTATCTGTTATTTTATTACTAACGATGAATCTTACATTGGTTTACAATCAATAATGAAATATTTATGTAAGACGACAGGAAGCATCTCGATTAATCCGAAAATATTTAGGATGTGAGCACAGATATTTAATGTCTAAGATAATTAGCGTTTAAGATGTTTAATTACCTCTAATAAACACATATGAAAATGCATTGTAGCAAAACTAAGATGTTTTGTGTTAATATGCGTGATTGCATATTGATTTACAATCTTGTAATCTCGTTCACCTCGCAGCGACAATCGCACACTTTAATGATTTAAGAACAATCACTTTTATTGAACTGTTTCATACACATTTGCTACAGTCAAACCGTCATTGTTTTATTATTAGTTAGTTACGCGACTTGCTGTAATATACCACGTATATTTTTTAAGGGCGGAATATCATCGAACGACTTCTCCCGCCTGCGTTAGGCGGGAGGCAGAGTCAGACTCTTATTGACTAAAAACCACCCCGTTCCTTCTCCTGCCCTTCGAACCGGAGCCCCGGCAACCGGTTAAGTCCTAAGTGGTAATATACCACGTACAGCAAGGAGTACTTATAATTAAAAAAATTGAGCTGATCGTTCTGTTAATTCATAATTATAATTGTATCTACTTTTATGTTTACCCTTTTTATCTCATCTATTGTTTTTTAAATGACTCTAAATTAATCTTAAGGCGTATGGCAATATTTATAATAGTATTAATACGTTTACAAAACATACAAAAATAGTCTTTAAACATCGGAAATAAGATCTACAATGGAGTTACTGTAGATTTGGGGATTGAACTATTAAACGTATGTATAAATGTTTCATTATTGCTTGCGAATATAAAGAGAGTTGATTTGTTACAGACGTAGTTACCAGAGAGAACACCGAGTTCATAAATGAAAATCAAAAATAATTTTCACTATCCAGAAAATTTGCTACGACTAGTAATACTTCCTAGTTGAAGCACAAGGAAGTGGAATGATTATAAAGAACTACAATTAATGGCTTGGGACCAGATAAGTGGCCAATTAAGAAACTAGATAGAAGCAGTTTGATCGTAACACAGTTGATACGCATCCTCATTTTGATATAGATATTATACTAAGAATATGCGCTGTAAAACATGATGTAAACCAGAGGTTCCAAACCTTTTATTGGTGCAGGACCACTTATAACGAACATTCTTGTCTGGTTAGTTACGAATATTACTATTATGTTTTCTGTGGTCCCACACAAGTTTTGGCTAGAGACGTGCGATTTTTTCTAAATAAAATAGTGACATATGTATACATGACATGAGTATAATTCTATCTTTAACGTTTAAACTGTCAAACACCGCGCCGTCACCGGTGACCGCAACCTACTGTTCTTTAATTGCGTCTATAATGACGGTAATCCACGAGTTAATTTGGATAATAAATTTTTGTCCTGTATTTTTTTTCATTTCACTGAATATATATTGTCTTCTACCAAACTATCTAACCAATGGTGGCCACGGACTATCGGTTGAGAACCACTGGTGTAGACACATCCGTACAACGTTCCCGGATGTCATAAGACCTCGCAGCCGGCCACATTGTCTGGACTATCCGACGATATCGTGACTGAAGTTATGAGGAGCATGTTAATAGACAGTTGAGTTGAATAGATACATTTAACATTTAAACATAACATCAAGCCTTTTATCTCTGAAGGGGTAAGCAGAGGTGCACATAGAAGTAACACCCACTTTTCACTATTTATGTTATAAGTCCCATGTAATAGGAGGTGAGATTTTTTTTATAACCCAGTAATAGCTTGCCCGACCCGTCAATCGAACCCGAGACCCCTTGCCCGGCAGTCGCATTCCATAACTCCACTCGGCCAACGAGGCAGATACATTTAACGTCAATTGTAATTTTGTTGCAAATGCAAGCTTCTTTCTTTTCCTCTTAAATTGAATAGTACGAAGAATTGTACGACCGTTTTTTTTTGTTATGTCGCTATTTTAAATTTGATACCTCTAAATTGTTCTTCTATGATCATAAGTCAAGCAAACCTCAGACATACAAATTGTCCTGCCAAAAGTAGCTAAACCAGACTGGTCTTAAAAGCTTGAAAATCTGATTATTTGCAACAAGCTAAGATATCTTTGTTAATAAATTGAGGATAACCTATTTGGTATAGATAGTATAATGAAAATAATAAAACCGTGAGAATCCTTCGCTGGCCTTCGAGAAAAAGTTAATAAATATAACAGAACAACATCAAGTACCAATGTAAACGTAATAAATTTCATCTTCTCGTATTTCCATTCAATAATGTAATATAACAATACTACTTTTAAAATCAATTCAAAAGTAAGTAGGTAGTTCTTAATTATATCTTACAAGCAGAAAAATAACTTCTGTATCGAACCAAATCAGATTTAGTTACGAACAAAACAGCAACGTTTATTTTTGAAACAAACTCAATTTCTGTCCATAAAATGCTTGAACCTTGTCAATTGTGAACAGTTGCTATTTTGGTGTCCTTAGATTTGTTCAGTTACGTTACATAAATGAGTATTTACAAGCTAGTTGTCAAACTGGCAGAGTTACCGTGAAGATTTTAGTGAAGCGGACAATAATCACGCGTTGCTATGTTATTCAAAACGCTGTAAGTAAAACAACATTCAATCAGTGACGGCTGTACACAAATTACTTTTTCAAAACCATAAAAGTAGCCATGTTTGTAGTACAATGAGCTGGGATGTGAGCCAGAGTGTTCTAACGATACGAATATTTTATTTTACGAGTATATTGTTGTCTTTAAATACTTAGATCAACGTCCCCTGATATTTTCCAATACTCAGCTGCAAAAGCAACTGCTTTCTGTACAACAAAAGACAAACTTCCTCTGTATATTTCTTTTTATCTATTTCGTTTTGGACAGGTTCTAAGCACGAGTTGAATTGAGATTCTGATTTTAATGTTATTATTTAGTAGATTTTTCTACTAAAACTACTTTCTTTGTCATTTTCTTCTCTTATTACGATCAATAAAATGGCTGTAATCAAATCGACCTTGATTAAAATGGAATATACCATAAGAGTGAGGCTTCATCTGTTCATTGCGCTGCGTCGTCGTAGCATCGTTTTCCATTACATTTTTATGACCAGTCCCTTTAGTAAAACAACGCTGCGACAACGCAACGCAGCGCAATGGACAAGTGGGGCCTACCTCTTAATAGTAACGATAGATTGATTATGTACATTGTTGTAAGTAATAAAAATAAAAAACAAAAGAATTATCTTTTTAATTATTGTTATTGTCCATCGAAGGATTAAGAAATCTTTCTTCGTGATAAGTTACTCAAGTAAATAAGGATTTATTCTAACGCTAAAGAAATGATTAATGTGTAGGTAATAAGGTAATGTATTTGGCCATTCATGTATGTAATAAAAGTAAATATGTCGTTTCAATAAAAAGTCTGTGTTGTTTTATTCATGATTTTCCGTGACGGTGGCAGCACTCTGCAAGTGCACTGCGAGTCTACGACTGTCGACATATGAGTCATTTTAAAATCGGTTTTTGTATTACACGCCTTCTACCCACATACGTCAAAAATGTATCATCTAATATTAATAATCTGAAATCGTCCCAAAATCAACTACGACTGACATATCAATTCCGTAATTGTTCGCGCCTTTGACATCTATGTGATTATGTAAATAAGTTCTATTGTTAAGAACAACACGAATTATTTTTGATAAATAATTTTTTGATGTTAGTTTCGCTTTTCATTAACGTACCAAACATCGTTAAAGAAGCAATTAAGAATTATTTTTGTACATAACAAAGACGAAACTCACTTTATCATCAATAACAATAATTAATTAATAAGTCTGGATAAAAACCAGTAGGTGTATCATTAAATAATTAATGTAGGCAAGCTGAAATTAATTATTTAATGTTCAGAACATATCGTTACGTGTGAATAACCTAATTGATTCAAGTGGTCAAATCCGCTGAACAAATACACGCTCTTGTAATGAACACGTATTATTTGTATGGTAGACAATAGGTAAGTGTACCATGCAAATTATTAACGATATTAATAAAATATGGCTCCTAAAATCCACTGAATTTTACAACATCATCACCATCAACTCGTACAATTTATTCAACACCAATTAAGTAGTTCAATAATGCGTATGGGAATTTGCATGGTTATAAACGCACCCGTGACACAAATGAAAAGTCCAAGAATAACCCTCGGAGCGCGTTTTAAAAAGAATTAAATCTATTCATGCTGAGTATCTCAATGTTAACATTTCATTACGTTCATTCACTCATTACGTTCAAGCTGCTGGTTTCCAGAAGATACGAATTTGATGACCATCACAACCAAGAATCAGTACACTCACAGAGCTAATCTATCCACAAAATATTTACTTAACTAATGAACGCCAGATAAGGGCTTCCACGTTAATGGTGACCGTTGGAATCGAACCTGTTCCTATCTCTCACTATTCATTAACATAACTGTCTCAGCAAAGAGGTCTTATCACATAATTAGTATTAGGAGCGTAAAACATTTCAAAGGGTATTAAGAATTCAGTTCGATAATATTTGTACCGTTTATATGCTAACGAGGAAAGCGAACAGGTCGTTCGTGTTTGACAACTTTAGAAAAATCTGGGACAATGCAGCTTCTTACTCACTAATATTGTGAGTACCTATTTCATATTTGGCAGCCTAATAAGCTAATGTACGCTCGTAGCCAGACGGCGCGGCGCGACTTCATTTTGTTCGGACATCACGCTGTTTATGCATATGTGCTAAAAAACACGCCTTGACCCGGTTGGAGTAACCATGAGCCCCCGCAGGGCTCCAAGAAATGCAGGTGACATGATGCGCTTCGAAGGTTGTGATAAAAAAACTTGATATTGCACTCACGAATGCAATATTGTCAATATTTGACTTCAGACGTTCCTCTTTAAAGGGTTAAAGTAAATTATGGCCCTGGACGTTCGGCGTGCTGGCCTTACATACTGTACTAATATTGAAAATGCTTACATAGGTTGAAATATATAAGTTGAAATTAATTACCAATATGATATCAGGATGTAGGAAAAAATCTAGCTCATATATACTCATTTCCGTGTCTGATAAATGACTAAATACATATGTAAATTGGGCCATCGCGGCAGAAGTTTAGCCGACAATTTTTTGTCTCCAACGTAAGTTAACCTAGAAACGCAGATCACGATGTCTGCTAACAGGATACTGTCGTAAGATACACTAACGGTTCTTGGCGGCGCCACTCACTGATACGCGAGGAAAAAGCACATAACCTCATGATTTGTTGCAAACAAGATCCTTATTCGCACCTCATCAATATTCTTAAAATTAAACGACACGCTCCTGTATTAGCATAACTTTTGAACGTTTTTTTACAACCGGCTGGTACTTGGTCTGACGCAACCTCCGGAAAATTTTAAGCATTTTTATTTTCATGTGCAAAACGTTTCCTCTCGCAACTAAATTTCTGTATTGCTTCAATTGCTACACATGATATGGTACCTACTACCGATGTAAATTTTACACTATTTTCGTACTCATAAAATAAAAGGTAGGTAATAAATAACGTCACCAAGACCAAGAAAGCACGTTTTCTACAACATGTTTAATTTATTCTTATTTTTTCACGGTAAGAAAAAATGCCTACGCTCACTTAGTTACGGTTAAATGGGTCAGTTAATGCATTGGTTGTTTATTTTCAATAACTTAAGCCTTGACTGAGTGTCCGAGTGCATTTGCCTACATTGCCAAATCGGCATACGGCCGACGCACTCAAATAACCAGTTCGCTTATCTCGGCATCCACATTCGAGACCGGTTTCAGTCAGCAATAGGAGCGTTCTTAAAATCAAAATAACCTGGAAATAATTTGGTTTTGGTGAAGCAAAACAGGACACGAGTAGACATGCAACGTCTTTACGCGCGATTGTAATCCGTGCCTACTTCGAACGTCTCGCTAGGTGCTAGTTTACTAGTCATCCGACGAATGTGTGCCATGTCCGTGCAAAAACTATTTTACTCTATTGAAATGTATTGAAAATAAATTGAAGCCATCATGTTTTGTTCTGAAACGAAGACAAACGCGTCTGTTATGATTTGGATCGATCTGGTTTACAACAAGATGATATTGCATTTACATATACCTCTATACTAACATACGGTAGCCATATATATGTGTATTTTTTATGTATTATATTGCAGAGTAATTTCATACTAGATTAAAAAATATTTAAAAAATTGTACAATAATCTTAGTCACTACGTAAATATTATTACCGATACCGGCGCCAATCGACCAATTCAATCATCAAAACGTGATGTTTTCATTTCGTTTAATGGCATTGCTTTGTCAATTTAAATTAGGTACGTAATAAAACACGCTTTACGTGAGATTACTATATTTTTTTATTATTATTTTTACATTAAAAAAAAGTATATAACTAAAATAATGTACAATCTCCTTTTAATTGTCCTTTAACGATAATTTACTTATATAGCGATTTACTGATAGCGATTTTGTAAACCAAGTTTAGTGATGCGTTTGATCACTGTTGAATATTTAAGGAAAAACCCGTAGACATATTTATGTTTTAAAACTTTATTTCTTTTTTATGTGTGTTAGTGGCACACTTAAAGGTGAAAACTCTTTGTTTAACTCTTTTAGAGCTCGTCATGAACTGTGGAACGTGAAATATGCGCCGTTAAATCAAATCGAACCTAAGTAACGTAACGTTAGTAGCAAATCGACACATAATTATCATTGTAAAAAAATTATAATGTGATTTTATAGAATACTTATGACAATTTTATTTATAACCCCGTGTCTATACCCCTGCAGTACCTAAAAATGATAGTGACCTTTCTATAAGTAAACTTAAGAGTTACACCAAAACATCTGGGAATCTATTTTAAGTGGTATTTTATTTAAATTCTTCCCTATTTACAGTAGTGACCCAGCTACGCATTGTCACGTTCTGCTGACGAGGACTGTGATAAAATGCGACCGTTTCTCAGAACATCTCAGTTAGCTTCCTCTTAATGGACTAATCCATTGTAAACACGTTCTCATAGTCCAATAACAGATTTTTACTACAAACAGGTGAAAGAATTGTATATCTTTGACTAATCCTAAATGTAACTTTAGTAGGTGAGATTTTAGTGAGATTATAAACCCACACTCCGCTGTTTTTCGCCCCAAGAACTAGGCTTCTCTTGAAGGTTTCGTACGTCGTTGTCCCGTCATCAAAAAAATCGTGACCATGATATTACGCCATATTAATACAGGTAACACCAGCGTAACAATATCATATTATGAATTACATTTTCTCTCTTCGAAGTGTGTACAAATTTAAATATTCTTTTCTTAACTCCGTGTAACGACTAACAGAACTAAAAATAAACATAGATAGATAGAAGAATCTTTATTGTACACCATTCATAATGTACACTTAAAAATAGTTATCTTATGTTCATTAAGTGAAACACCCTTTGTGAGAAATTCCAAGTCAAAAGTTCAAACGAGTCTGTCATTTTACTGAATTGTAAAATGCAACAATCTAAGCAGTCTTTATCAACGTATAAATTGTCTCGTCGAAGAAAACACGCGAAGCCGTCATTAAGGCGTTATGTAAACTTAGAACGGGAATAGTTTCCTATTATTCTTTTACACATTAGCCCCTATCTCGACAGTAATAGAGTAGCTATTATGAAATAAGTTAATTACAACATTGCAATTTGTACTCCACTTTATATCTCGAATTAGCTCATTTTACCTATGCAGTTTTTGCAAGTGTAGCTAGTTGGGAGATATTGGCAAAATTATACTATTCGTTCAAAATAATACACATCGACATCGCTACATCGACTTGGTAGTGGGATAGTACTAACTAATCCAAAAATGTTGTTGCGTTTATCCATGTTCAAAATGTTCTAGAATTCTAAAACTAAGACGTAGTAGCCGCTTTCATCCTTCGACGAATACAAAATTAAGTTAGTGTTATTTAAAGACAACTTAAACTCTAACCGATTATGTAACATTGCGACCACCTCCATGTTTCTTCACGACACCAGTGACCAACGAGCGGCTAGATAAAACTAGTTCTATCCAGTTAATTTGAAATAACGACGCATTATTTTTAACGTATTTCATCCGCACTAACCGCGGCGCGGTGTGGTATTAATATAAAACGTTTAATTGGCTCGATACAAATCCCTTAAGTAACTTTAATGTTTGCCAGAGGATTTCTTGCGATAGATCAATGTCATCGTTAAAAATAGTTGACACTTACGTATGTACTTACTTCAATAGAGGATAATAATACCAACAAGTGTTCTATTCTGAGACCAGCAACGGCTGATGTTATTAAATTATCAATTTTTATGATAGGTTTAGATTTATATCGAAAAGGAAAGTAGGCTGTAGCTGTTATAGGATGAAGATATCATGTTTTCAGTTAATTAATCGCTAATTAGTACTGTAAACGAATTTCCCTGCACTGACATTGATGATAAAAGCTACCGAGTCAGCCTTGCAGATATGAAACGCATTCAATAACAACTTAATTATTTAATTTTAAACACCTGATAAGATTGGAGAAAAGCCTTCGAAAATACATGTTCATTCTTAGCGGTTTCGAAATCGCAGACAGAACGTATACACGTACTCAGGCGTCGTCACCCCACTTACGACACCCACTGTATAATAACATAGACCTGTATTCCAACTATGTTACACAAAGGACACAGAAACAGGGATTGTTTCATCATAGTATGCAAAATAATCAAATACGCTCATCATTACATAGGACTTCCCTAAAACGAGAGCTAATACCCTTAAAAATATTTTTAAAATGGTTCTACGTTTTCATAAATGTCAATTTATACAACGTCATGTCATGTTACATTTCTCACAAAATGCGTAAAATGATAAAAGCCACGAAAACCTCTTAGTCAATGTTGGGTAAACATATAAACGACCAGTAATTTTTCCCCGAACAAATTCATGGGACCATTTACAAATGTCCCAATAAGATTGTTATGTAGATATATAGTTATATTGATGGTTGTAATTAATTTATATACAACGGCCAATGTCAGGTTTCACCGAACATTTTTAACATAATTAATTTCTTCTAAATGTAGGACAATGCCTTTAGTCTTGTGGCTATTTGATTATATTTAAAAGATAGGTTCTCTTTTCAAAGAATCACTGTGTAAACCAATTTGTGGATCACACGAAGTGTTGTTCCGTGCTTAGACCGAACTCGCGTCACGCTGCACGGCAGCCGGTTCCCCAGCCACCGCACCAATCGCTGAAGTGGTTTCTTAGTATCAATATTTAAAATCTTCAAATTTTAATTAGACAATACCAAAAACCACAATAAGAAATAACCTTTTTCTATATCATATATCTGCTAGAATGATGATTACCCACACGTGATGAATTATTTACATGTCATATAATCAGCTTTACTAGTACATAATAATATATAATTTTATTAATTTTATGTATTAGGAGACAAACTATATTCTGTGCGTCAAATAATTTCATTATTTTACTAAATAAAAATAACATTTTTAGGTTTTTTGTCACTCATCAAAAAGATATATATTTTTGTTTGTTCCTGTTAAAAGCTAAAAATCTGAGCTTTTAGCGACATCTAGTATCCATCATGTAGAAATAAAGTGATAAAACTGAATCTGCAATTAATTTAAACGATTTTAAAATTGGTTTTTACTGGATGTAGTCTCGTAATGATTATCTAGTGTATATTTATTATCTTAATAGACATATGGTCAAACATTATGTAGGTTAATAGGTAGCGTAAATTCGTCTGTGAGATTTAATTGATCCAAATCGATTTATAATAACGCGAGGCTGCTATTTCGGTCGACGTCCGTTTTAATTTTTGCAATAATTATTTAATATTCTTTTGTTTTATTAGTATTCTATTTTGACAAATACATTTCTTTGTAAGGTTTTGTATCATTCAAAATATATTTTTTTATTTCGGAATTCTGTAACATATTCGAAATCCTTACTTTTTAACTATGTGGGAATCTTTTGAAAAACATTGCCATATAACCAAATACAAAATTTTGACTTACTAACAATTTTGTGTTTTCACATGTCAGTCAAGAGTCAAATGTAATTACGTGTATGCATATTTACATGTTATTATAGATATCTGAACATATCTTATGTTTGTAAATTTATCTGTTATTGTTACATTAATTAATTGTTACTTAATTAAATGCCTGTATATACAAAACCAGTAACGTCCGATATACACGTACTTGGTATTGCAGTTGTATACCGCAGGTTATATTAGGACATAGCAATTATAAAAAATACTTCTCTAAACTCACCGAAAAAGTACAATTTAAATAGTTATAATTAATGATTACAATTACATATTATGTAACAAAATCTTTATAATATAGTTTATTCAAATTTTAATTACTCATACGCGTGTTGTTTACATTCAAATGGGTTTATGTACACCCACCGCTACTGGCGGTGGAGAAAAAATAAACATAATTGTGATATCGAGCCCCACTACTTTTCCCTTCAACGTCTACTTGAAACATAGATATGGAAAAATTCTAATAAAATAGACAAATGCAATAATGATTTGCAATAATCATCTTGCCGTGGACAATTTAAAATCTCAACGACGAACACTGCATATTTACAAATACCGACAAAGCTGTTAACCTTAACAGCACAGCGTGCACAAACTGTTGGTAATCGGTAATCCAACTCGTATAGCCGAGTCTCCGCAGAACGCCAACGCATAATCTGCGAGTAGTTTCGCAGATCGCGCAAGGTGGTGAAGGCATCCGAACTCGGCGCGGCGACCGCACTCCTTTCAAGCAGGTGCGGGTCTTTTGGAAAGTAAGATCGAAACAATATCATCCACTTCAGACGTAAACTCGCAAGAGCAGACAGTCGCTGTGCCTGGTAAAAAAACAAAAAAATCTGACTTACCTATTGAAAAATTTCAGAGGTCCAATCCGCTGCGGATTCCTTGTCGGTGCTGTCTCGTGCCAAGAGAGTAGTCCGGTTTTGCATTCACGTACCGAAGCACGATCACACTGCGTGAGAGAAAGGGCGCGCAACTCGTTCACAAGTGAACACTATCGCGTGTTGTTCCTCGGCGGTGCGATGCGAGAGTGGGCGTCGCGAAAGCGTGTTGGCGTTCGCGGGTCTCAGCTTGAACTGAAGGCCGCGAGGTGCGGGGGCCACTTTATGGTAGTGCGCGAGCGCACCCCGCCTGCGCAGCGGCGTCCGCGCTGCCGTGCAGCCTGCACCCGCGCCTCAATGACCGCTCCTGAAAAATTAATCACTCAAACTCATCCTTATTGTTATTTTCCTCGCAATTGTTGCTATGATAATTCAACGATTATGACACTAACAATAGCTTAAGATTTTCCTGAAAATGTTCATGATAATCCGCCCCCTAATACGTTCGCGATAAATCTAGAAATGCCGCTGTCGTCGTTCGATGATAACTGTTTGGAAATCAAAGGAAACAATGATTGACAAATGGATGGTAACTGTGTGACATCTGAGAAGAATAACAGAAGTGAGTTTAAATTCTTCTCGGTATCATCATCACAAGCACATCATGTATTTAAACATTTATAAAATTCTATCTCATTTTCCTATTAATTCGATAAGATATTATTTTAAGGTTTATCAACGAAATTTAATTCAATTGTAGTCAGTAGGTACTGCAGTAATACTATAGAAGTAGAAAAACCTGAAGACGGCAATTACAATAATAACTATTGGTCATACATTCCGCATTTGATAAATATTTTTAACCGTATGACTCAGAATATACCTAACAATAATTCTGGATAACTGAAATAATTCCATACTAAAGCGGTTGCGCCTACCCTATGTGAATTAAAGCCAGAGTTGTTATTGCAAAAATTGTGTAATAATTTAAATTAATCTTTAATGCGTGTTTTTCCAACGTTAAGAAAAGGATATAAATAGGGTAAAAATCGTAAATAAAATCACAAACTAAATAAATTACTACAAATACTTTTAAGGATAATCATTTCAAGAGAGGATTGCTTTTTCAAAAGAAACATACATTTATATATATATCATATAAGGATATGGTATCTTTTATTTTTTTTACATTGCCCCACACTAGGATTTTCTCCTGGGTGCGTTTACAAACATACAATTTCACAAACACATAACACTCAGACCCGGAACAACAATCAGTGGATCACACAGAGTTGTTCCGTGCAGGAATCGAACCCGCGACACATTCCACGGCAGCCAGTTACTCAGCCGCCGCACCAACCGTGCAGTCAACCAGTTACCCTGCCCAGGTATGATATATGTCTATGGTGATATATGAATATAATTTAGACAAGTAATCTTCAACCCATAACATTAGGTTTTGTTACAGAATTTATGCAGAGTTAGTACAGAGAGTTAGTACAGAGAGTTAGTACAGAGAGTTAGTACAGAGAGTTAGTACAGAGAGTTAGTACAGAGAGTTAGTACAGAGAGTTAGGCAGTAGTGTTACCTATATACTTGAAAATATACCCCCAAAAATTCTGTCAACTCAAAAATACTCTTTTTGAGTCATCACATTTATTCAAAACAAAAAATAAAACAACAAAAGCAATCTTGTAATCCTCTTACAATGGTTAGATAAGGAAACATAACATTTTTACGTAATACAATTTTTACTGTCTTTGTCCATAAAAATTTCTATATAAATCATAGTTAATCACCGTCTGAATGTTACAAGTAGGTAGAGGAAAATTCAATGTATTATACTTCAATGGTTCTTGAAAGGCCGCGGTTAACCTTATCTAGTTAGCGGTTTGCGTTTTGAGTTCATTGTTTTTTTTTGACATGAGATCTTTTGCAAAAACACCGAAACATCTAAAGAATTAGTATTGTTATTCCAGAAATGTATAAAATTTGTTTACCTGTAGTTAGTGCTTAGGAGGGTACTAGGATACGTTGTAATCACTTTGTTTATGTAGCTACTAGCTGTCCTCGCGACTTGTACGCGTGGAATAGTGATTTACTGCGCATACCCCGTAGGTGATACCGTGATATTATGTAGCCTATATGTTGACCCGACCCGTTAGTAATAATCATACAAAATTTGAAGTATATCCATGCAGCACTTTTTGAGATCATCCCGGACATACCTACATACTGACAAATACTTAGACAAAAATTTTAAAAACCATATTTTGGTTTTAGTATCACGTCCCAAGTGTTCTTTTAAAAAAATATTCAATGTACAGTTTTGACTTCTCTACGATTTTATTATATACTAGCAGTCCGTCCCGGCTTCGCACGGAGTAGACAATTTTTTATTTTTTCAAAATGAAATATAGGCTATGTCAAATTGGAAGAATGTAGCATTCTATTGGTAAAAGAACTTTTTAAATCGGCCCAGTACTTTTTGAGCCTATTCAGTACAAACATACAAAAATAGGTACAAATCTTTCCTCTTCCCCGAAGGTGTAGGCAGAGGTGCACACAGAAGTAACACCCACTTTTCACTATTTATGAGTCCCATGTAATAGGGGGTGAGCCTATTGCCATATACCGGGCACATTTCCAGACTCCGTGCTACTACTGAGAATTTATAAAATCCAGTAATTCTTTGCCCGACCCGGATCGAACCCGACACCTCTTGGCAGTCGCACTTGCGACCACTAGACTTTCTTTATCTAAGAGAGAAGAATTGATCTACATTCTAACGTTGTAATTCTTAGGCAAACGAAATGTTATTAGTTATCTAAGGAGAAGTATGCTATCAGTTAATGGTATAGGACTAAAATTCAAAAATATGTCGAATTGTAGACATTCTTAAAGTTTGACTCATTTTTCATCCAAAAAATTACCCGCAACACCAGAGGAGCCACAGGTGTGTTACCGGCCTTTTGAAAAGGGATTTTTTAAGGGGTGAAAATCATCGAATAGCTGCTCCTGATTGGGTGAGGCGGGAGGGAGTGTCAGACTCTTACTGACTAAAAACCACCCCGTTCCTTCTCCTGCACGTCGAGCCGGAGCCCCGGTTACCCATTAGGTTCTCCGCGACTCCGAATCGGCATCAGCCCTATTGGGCCCCATCTGTGGTGGTCTGATGGCCATACGCTCTTTCTTGAAGGTTTGAGTGTCGGTATATACCGTAACACGTTTATGTGTGTAGTTCGCCATATTACATGATTCTCACCTTACGATATTTTCCTTATATAGGCAGGAATTGTAGCCTTATAGATAACACGTACTGTGAATTGTCCACTAAATACTCCATTTTTATATATATATTATTTTTCTTATTCTCCACGGACTCTTGTCCGTGCCCTTGTCATTCCATTACATTTTCTTTTAATTTACAGTCTAAATTAATACTCCATTTTATATAGAGGTGTATGTAGTTAAAGACAATAGTTACATTGATATATTACTAAGTGTTATCAAACTTTTATTCATACTCCACCAACCCTATATTAGTGACCCCAACGTGAGCAGTCTCAGTGTCCCTACACAGATATTAAAAAAAAGAAAGACATACAAATTACGTTCTTACTATATATATATATTTGTCGCGGAGAACGTGCAGGAGAAGGAACGGGGTGGCTTTTAGTCAGTCCCCCTTAAACGAGGGAGTGTCAGACTCTTACTGACTAAAAACCACCCCGTTCCTTCTCCTGCACGTCGAGCCGGAGCCCCGGTTACCCGTTAGGTTCTCCGCGACTCCGAATCGGCATCGGCCCTATTGGACCCCATCTGTGGTGGTCTGATGGCTCTTTGAGGCGCGCGCGGAACGCGACGCGCCGTACGCTCGGGTCTGTTTCTGGTCGGACGGGGAGCCACCCATGCTCGCCGTCCGCAGGCCCGCGCTTACGGTGGCCGGAGATCGTCCCGCGATCCCCGACGCCTGGTGTGTCCTTCACGATGGCTGGGTTGCGAGGAGGCAGCGCTTCGCTGCCTCACGCGTCCCGCCTCCTCCTTAGCTAGCATGACTGCTTCGCAAAAGGAGGAGACGGCATCCCAGTCCCCCTCGCTCCGCATCATGGCCTGCACTAGGCCCGGACGCGAGAGGTCGCCATCGCCGATCACTTCCCTGAGGACACGGCGGTGCTCAGCCCACGAAGGGCATTCTCATGGTAGGTATATGATCACCCTAAGGGTTAGTCAGACCAAATAAATAATGGTATAAAAATCAGAGATTATACAGAAATGCTTTACCTGCTTACGTATTTTGTATTAAAATGACTTCATCTGATAAAACCTGTATCGAAAAATCCTTTGATACCTACATACGACATAAAATGACATTCTGATCTGTTATTCCCCGATACAGTAGTCTAACCCGTTTATTTTGATACAAAACCTAATTTTTGTGGTAAATAAATAATTAGTTCTAAGAAATTTGTAATAAGCTGCCATGTATGTGTTTCCAAATACTGGTGTTACATATATTTTTTACTAAAACCAACCGCAAGACATTCTTTACTCTTGGGTTACTGGGGCTCCCACTCGAAGCAGGAGTTGGAATGGGGTGGTCTTTAGTCAGTAAGAGTCTGACGCTCCCTCTCGACTCGTTCAAGGCAGTAAAATGCAATTGATGGTTTTCCTCTTTTAAAAAAGGACAGTCCTTACTTTACAATATCAACCAGCGAGGTGTTGAAGTAATACCTGGTGCGTTCCAGGAATAATTACTTACAAATTGTCTTAGCTATCAGGAAAGATGCTAATGATAAGATATCTTTCCTATACTTTCAATAGTAATGTAATATTTTTTGTTTTTTTTTTAAGAAATTTTAGTAAGCGGTAAGAAAAACAAACAAAATATTAAAGCTCTTTTTACCTGTTTACCTCAAAGGGACTTTTCTTTATTTTTTTTTCTTTATGGCATAAGCCGGTAAACGAACAGACTGATCACCTGTTGGTACGCCATCGGCGTCGCCCATGAACACCTGGAACACCAGAGGCGTTACAGGTGCGTTACCGGCCTTTTGGGGATTAGTAGTTTGAGGAACATTGGGGATTCAGGAATTGCAGAAATTGGGGAAGGGGAGGGTAATTGGGCCTCCGATAACCTCACTCACACTACGAAACACAACGCTAGCGTTGCTTCACGTCGGCTTTCTGTGAGGCCTATCACTCCGGTCGAGCCGGCCCATTCGTACCGAAGCATGGCTCTCCTACACTTAAAACTGGGACTGGGAGAAACCCAGTAACTTAGAGGGAAACACGGCTCCTATGTGATGTTTGCTTCCAGTAATAGGCATTGCATTGTTGCAATGCAAATGTATTCATAGAATTTTATTAATGAAAATAACAAATATGTAAACCTTGAACATCTGTTTTGACACTTTGAACTGAAGGCAACGTCATAGGAGATGACAAAAATAAAGAGGGTCCCTGAAATTTAAAGGTTAGGCCTAGTTTATACTTATTGCATTTTAAGCTTTTTTTTTCACAAAAAACTACTATTATCTATTTAAAGTTACTTTTTTAAACTTCATATCCTCGTAGCACCAAAAATTATTTCGATTGCCAATGTCACCGTAGCGTTGTATCAATAAACCGACGTGAAAGAAAGCTTGCGTTGTTTTATGTCGTGTGAGTGAGGTTACCGGATTACTCCCCCCCCCCTCCCCAGTCTCCCCAATCCCCGAGTCCTACACAATCCTCAAATTCCCAATTCCCAAAAGGCTGGTAACGTACTTGTAAGGCCTTTGTATTTCAGGTGTCCATGGGTGGCGCCGATTGCTTACCATCAGGCGATCCGTCTGCTCGTTGCCATAAAAAAACTATTCAAAAGCTACTTTCGTTTTGAAACCAAAACCACCCAATCCTTCAATATTGTGTCTGTTCAGTTCTATCTTCATCAAGTGACGTTACCGTATATATATTATATCAAAATAAATAAGTCGCCGTCGTCGGCAAGATCGCGGGTGTAACCTAGCTGCGCTAATAATAGTATTTGCTTGTCAGCTTCTATTCACGTCAGTATGAAGTGATTTGGTACGTAAAGTAAAGTAAAGCTGTACCAAGTACATGAGATAAATGTCTTAGATAAAGCCTGTTATTAAAAAACAACCTGTCACTGTTCCTAATAAGGTAATTGCCTTGATTATCAGAAGAATCCCTCATTACCTCTTCTTGTCACATATCACTGTGATATTCTAATGAGCATATTGTATTCAGAAACCACAATACGACAACTATTTTGTAAAATTGCATATTTAATGTGATCACGTTTTCATTAAGGCATAATAAACGTTTACGAACTCTTAGGCACGTTTTTAAAGAGTACTAAGATAAATTGGTTGATATTTTTTCGAACCACCTGGCATTACTGTGTTGATAAACAATTATTTACTTACATTAAGTTTTTTAAATTGTCGTATAATACACCAAAGAACTTGGAATCTTCATCAGCCTGAAGACATCTGGTGATAGAAGACTTTAGTCCGACACGCCAAACGATAAACTGCATCCGACTGTTGACGCAGAATCTGGTAAAACCTAAATTAATTATTAGACCAACCTCATGTGATTTTCAGCTAGTACCTACCAGATTAAAAATGGGAAGTCTGGGAAAGACATTCGAATTGAATGAAACCAAATTGGGAACTAAGCATGGATAGGCTATAAGTACCCAAACTAACTGCCATTAAATACTCAATTATTTTGATTTGAAAGAGCCGCCGAAATGGCAATTTCGACCGGAATGATACTACGTCTTTATAGACCGGAACGAAACAACGCCTGCATATGACCCCGTGTAAGTAACGTTACAGCAACTCCAATCCTCCCACATTCCCAAATCCCTAAAAGAAAGCATTGCACACGAACTCATCTGATGTTGCGTGTATCTAAATGCAGCGATGATTGCTTCACCTGATCAGGTGACATCACTCATCACTAGATGCTAAGCAAACGATCACCCCAGATGAAGCAGTAGTCCATCAGGTGACATATTGCTCGTTTGCCTATCCTATAAAAAATTGACATGTGTTACCAGTTGGCAAGTACTTGAAGCCGATGACAAACAACCGTAGCATGCAGATTGACCGTAGGTCCGGGTTGCCGGGGCTCCGGCTCGAAGGTTGTTCCAGTTGGATCGAGTGGTTTATAGTCAATAAGAATCCTTCCTCGCTCAGGCGGGAGGAGTCATTCAATGATTATCCCCCCTAAAAAAGGCACCAAAGGAGTTGTTGTTGCACAAGTGCGTTGCAATTGGCCTTTAAGGCATTGGGGTTTTAAAGAATTGGGGATAACGGGGAGTGGTGCATATGAGTGAGGGATTAAGATCTCGTACACAAAACTGCTATGCGATGCGAATTGCTGTGATGCGATTTCGGGCGACAAGGCGTCTCCCAGGTTGACCATTCGACGACCGTCAACCATCGAAACGTATTTTAAATAAAAAATAAGGTCGTTACATGGATCGTAAAAAAGTTTGCACTTCTGTTATTGCTTAGGAGATACAGGAAAAGAAAGAAAGAAGATTTTTGGAATATAAGATTTTGATGCGCGATGCGAATCAATTCGCAAGTTCTTGCGATGAGCAGAGGGAGCTCGCACATTTTTGCGATGCGACGTCGCATTGCAGTTTTGTGTATGAGACTTGAAATCATCCAATGACTTCTCCCGCCCGGGTCAAAGCGACAGAGAGTGTCAGACTCTTACTGACTAAAAACCACCCGGTTCCTACTCCTGCACTTCGAGCCCCGGAAACCCGTTAGGTTCTCCGCGGCTCCGTATTGGCATCATCTGATGGCTCCTTGAACGCGCGTGGAACGCGGCGCACTGCACGCTCGGAGACTTGAAACCTTAATACCAAAACACAACGCAATACCATAATCTACCCCTGTTTCAAATTTTTGACCGGAAAGAGTAACAAACTTTCGTATTTATAATTTAAGTAGGATATGAGCCAGCCAGGGTGTGGGAGGAATTTGGGAGGAATTTGGGCATAACTTGATAGGATAGCCGAGTATATACTAATAGTCTTATTTTATTTGTTTGTTTTGCTTCTAGATGCATATAAACCTACAAACATATCATTCTATGTAACATTTTACACAATATTTTTCATTGACTGTATTGATATAAATTGAAATGAGTACTAAATTGAAGTGCTGCGTCGTCGTCGCTCGTTCCAGAATTTTTAACCGATTTCAATCGTACTGCAAACTAACTTCGATAATGAACGATTTTTTAATACATTACGAATATACATATAACTCAAAAGTTACAGAAGAAACCTAACGGGTTACCGGGGCTCCGGCACGACGTGCAGGAGAAGGAACGGGGTGGTTTTTAGTCAGAGTCAAGTCAAGAGCCTGACACTCCCTCCCGCCTCACCCAGGCGGGAGCAGTCATTCGATGATTTTCCCCCCTTAAAAAAATACATACATTTAAACGAATATTGACAAATATTTTAAATAATTACCATTCCCTTTGATCGAACAACATGTTATTCAGATATCTGACAAAGGCAAAAGTGACAAAAAGAGAACCAAGTAATTTAAAGAATCTGAACAAGATTATTTAGATTTGTATCACATCATACAAAATCTATCGGCTAATTATGTTTTAAACTGTCAAATACCAAGCGGTCACCGGTAACCGCAACCTATTGTTCTATAATTGTGTCTGCAAAACCGGTACTCGACGAGTTAAATTATATGAAATAGAATAAACTGTATATCATACATCGATCAGTGTCAAACTCCGGTATACCAGTAACACTTTGAATGACCCGAGGGTTAAATCTAAAGGCTCTTTGTCTACTCTTGACACTTCTATATGACCAGTGAATAAACAATATAAAATGGCGCAATAATTTGTTTATAATTTGTTAACAATAACAACTGACATGACTTAATCTGTATTTATCAATTATGATATTCTGAATAATTGACCATACCCAATGATTCCGAATTAAATGTTGTCAATTAAGGTAAAATAAAGGAACATATATATGTAAAATATAAAATAAAAATTCGATTAACATATAATCTAAAAAAAAACGATTATTTTATGAATATGACATCTAGGTATTATTATTAAAGTTAAATATTCTCAAGACTATTTAATTTTATTCTTATTGTGGGCTTTAAAACGGGTCTGAATAAGTTTTTATAGCATAGATTTAGAGCTAGACGGTCTCTGGTGATTACAGGTATCCCAGGCTAACAAAAATATCCTAGGCTATAACGGGCTGCAGCGCCACTGGTACCTGAGGACTGGTTTTGAGGTTATTAACCTTTAAACTCAACATCATATTGGTGTAATTTCTACCCTTTTCGGTTAAGGTTATGTGTGAAACTAAAATCACGGAACATATACAACATGATTTTTATCTTAAATAGGAGTAAAATACTAGCAAAGACAATACAAAAAAGCAAAAATAGTATTTCTCATAATTTAGATACTATAACCCCCATTATAATGTGTTGTTCACGGATTAAACAAACGATCCTCTCCTAAGATAGTATTGCAATGTCACTAATAAAGTACAAGGTATGCTCATATTCTGCGGTTTACGGAAACATTACCTACATTTGCAAAATTCAAAACGCAATGTTGTAAATGTTGTAAACTGAACATGATAAAAGCATTTAAGTACTAACACATCACGTTTATGCGTTAAGTGCTTTTTAAAGAGTCGTATCTACAAGTTTATCATGTTACTGTTGTCCTCAACGCTCATTTTTCCTTCATTATTTTTTATAATTCCACCCAAGGTATATTATATCGTTTGTTACATTTAGAAATAAAATGTAAGATAGACTGAGTTGGTAATTCCACAAATACTTACTAAATGGATTTGAAATTAAATTTTATGTCAGGTATTTTTTTTTTTTTTTTTTTTTTTTAAGGGGGGAAAATCATCGAATGACTGCCCCCGCCTGGGTGAGGCGGGAGGGAGTGTCAGACTCTTACTGACTAAAAACCACCCCGTTCCTTCTCCTGCACGTCGAGCCGAAGCCCCGGTTACCCGTTAGGTTCTCCGCGACTCCGAATCGGCACCGGCCGTATTGGGCCCCATCTGTGGTGGTCTGATGGCTCTTTGAGGCGCGCGCGGAACGCGACGCGCCGTACGCTCGGGTCTGTTTCTGGTCGGACGGGGAGCCACCCATGCTCGCCGTCCGCAGGCCCGCGCTTACGGTGGCCGGAGATCGTCTCGCGATCCCCGACGCCCGGTGTGTCCTTCGCGATGGCTGGGTTGCGAGGAGGCAGCGCTTCGCTGCCTCACGCGTCCCGCCTCCTCCTTAGCTAGCATGACTGCTTCGCAAAAGGAGGAGACGGCATCCCAGTCCCCCTCGCTCCGCATCATGGCCTGCACTAGGCCCGGACGCGAGAGGTCGCCATCGCCGATCACTTCCCTGAGGACACGGCGGTGCTCAGCCCACGAAGGGCATTCTCCCACCGTGTGTTCCACCGTGTCCTCAGGGCGGTCCTCGCAGTGATGACACCCGGGCGTTTCCTCCCGCCCCATCAGACACAGGTACCTCCCGAAACTTCCATGTCCGGTGAGGACCTGCGTCAGGCGGTAGGTGAGGACGCCGTAGCGTCTCTCAAGCCACTCCTCAAAGAGGGGACCTACCGCTGCGATGGCAGCGAGCCCAGCCCTCGGTTGCGACAGTCGTTGCTGCCATTCCGCCATGAGATCGCGCCGGAGCTCATCCCGCCACGCACCTATCTGGCGCGGCAGCGGGGTTTCGCCCCGGCGACGTGCCTCCGCGCGCATGCCGTACACGCGCGCGAGCACCTTCGCCTCCAGATCCCACGGCGGTAATCCGGCAAGGAGGTTCGCCGACTCCCCAGAGATCGTGCGGTATCCGCGGATCATTCGGATCGCCATGACCCTCTGTGCCATGAGCAGCGTCCGAGCGGGACGCCGCAACAGGTTTGGCGCCCAAACAGGGGCGCCGTAGAGGGCCATGGACCGCACGACCCCGGCGTATAACCTCCGGCAGGAGGCGTTTGGCCCCCCGAGGTTGGGGAGGATGCGTTTAAACGCAGCCCCCGTCCTCTCCAACTTTGGGGCCAAACTCTGGGACGATGTCGTCGTCGTCGTCGCTGTAGCCCGCGTCGGGCACCGCAGGGGGCGGAGTCATATACGGAGGGGTGAACCCCCTCCACAGTCGAGGGAACAGGGTGCCAATCACCTCCTCCAAGACTTCTTGCCGGAGACTCTGGGTGAGCGGGGGAGCCCAAGCGCGGAGCTTGTCGCGTACCATCCGGTACGGGCGTCCCCACGGATCTCTGTCCAGAGTCCCCAGCATCTCTCGGCGGGCCTCCTCCTTGGCCCGCAATATCTCCACCTTGAGGAGGGCCTTGGCCGCCCTGTATCCCTCGTACAACTCCGCCTCTCTCGCCTCCGCATTAGGAGGACGGATGCGGCGCCTGCGGTGCCTAGTGTACTGGCGTCGCGCAGCAGTGCACGCCTTGCGTAGAGCTGCTAGCTCTTGCGACCACCAGTACACCTGGCGCTTTTGTTGCCTCGACCGGATCCGGGGCATCGCCACGTCACAGATCCTGGACATGGCGTCCTGGAGCCACTTGGCCTCATCGTCTATGTCGGCAGGCCTGACCGGTGGTATCACCCAGGCCTGCACGATGGCGGCTTCCAGGAGCAGCTCCCGGTCCAGCTGTTTCAGCGCCCAACGCGGGCCACATGGGGCCTGTCTGACCGGCGGGTCTGCGGACTCGGCGGAGACGTCGAACCGGATATACCGGTGGTCGGAGTACGTCTCCACCTCCTCCATGACGCGCCAGTCAACAATACGCGGTGACAGAGCAGGGCTGGCGAACGAGATGTCCACCACCGACTCGCCCTGCATCCGCACGCACGTGGGGACAGAACCCCGGTTCAGGACGACTAGGCCCGTCTCAAGGGCCCAGTCTTCCACCATCCTACCCCGGACGTCGGTGAACCGGGAACCCCAAGCCAAGTTTTTGGCGTTGAAGTCCCCGAGGACGAGCACGGGGAGGGAACGGAACCCGACGACGACAGTGACCAACTCCCTCAAGGAGTTGTGGAACTCGGCGAGAGTTCGGTTCGGAGAGAAGTACACGCCCACCACAGCGAGCTCTCCGAACCGTGCTGCGACACAACCCCGGCCTCTTTGAGCAGCCTCAAGAGTCGGGGTACCGGCGGCGGCCGACGAGATGATGGTCACCGAGCCGTCCAGGTCCGCCACCCAGTGATCCCTGGGCGGGACAAAGTACGGCTCGGAGACCACGGCGACATTGATCGACCACTGCGCCATGCTCTGGAGCAGGAGATCCTGAGCAGCGGCGCAGTGGTTGATGTTCGCCTGGAGGAGGCGGAATGGAGCCACTATTGACAGTCCATTCCGACCTCCTCAGTGGCGGCAGCGGCGACTGCAGTGGCAGTGGCGGCGGCGGCGGCGGAAACGGCAGGGGCGGCGGAGGGCCTACCTTTGCCCTTTTTAGCAGGAGGGGAGCAGCCCTTGCTCCCGACCCGGTGATTGGCCGGCTTGCCAGCCGCCGCACATGCGTTGCAGTGCAGCGGGGCATTGCACGAGCCGGCCTTGTGACCGGGCCGACCGCAGCGGAAGCAACAGTCGCTGCGGTCCACCTCCGAGGTGCATTTGACACTCACGTGCTCCCCCACGTGACAGCGGTAGCACCTCAGAGGCCGGGTCTCGAGCAGCTTGACCTGCGCCGAGACCCATCCCACCAAGAGCCTTTTGCCCTCCTTCAGCTTCTTGGCCGCTGTGACGGGGCAGCTGACCACCACCGTGCGCAGCCCCGAGTTATCCGGACGGATAGTGCCCACCCTGACCTGGTCAGCAGAGCACCCTCCCGTCCTGGCCACAGCGGCCACCACCTCGCTCTCCGTTACGGAGTCGTCCAGGCCCAAAATCCTGACATCCAGGCATTTGGTGGGCCTGGACACGCGGGCCTCGTCCGCACCGAGGCACGCCCTAAGCCTCTCGGCCAGGGCGTCGGCCGATGGGCCGCTGGTCGCGCCGGGGACCTCCAAGAGACGGGCTCCAGTGGCAGTCACTTTGACTGCAAACCCGTCCGGGGCCCCGAACTCCGCAGGAGTCACCGCCCCCTTGAGCTTGGCGAGGACGTCGCCGTAGGTAACGCCCCTATTGACCGCTTCCGGCTGTAGGGTGATGACCACAGCCGCGGTCTTAGGGGCGAGGAGCAAGGCAGCAGCGCGTTTCTCCCTGCGCTGCTGCTGCCGTCGCTGCCGCTGCGCCTTCTTGCGGCGCTTCCGGCCCTCCCTGGCGACTCTCCTCGCCTCGCCGGCGATTTGCCACCCGCCGCCGTCCTCCGCTCGCGGGGCGGGTTCCACCACCGCTGCCGCAACTCCAGCCTGCCGGGCTGGAGCGCCTCTCCTCTCCTTGCGCCCTGCGGGCGCTGGCGCCGTCGGCGCAGCTGGGGTCTGCGCCGGCGGGGGCGCCGAGGCCCTCGCTGGGGCAGCCGGTCGCGCCCTTGCCGGCGGTTGGGAGCTGCAGCTAGCCTGACTCGAGGTCGAAGGCTTGGCCGCAGCGGCCGCGTACGACCGCGGGACCGCGGGGGCGACCTGACTCGCCGCGAGTGGGGGGCGCAAGAGCCTGCCCTCCAGCACGTCGAAACGTCGCTGGAAGGCAGCTAACTCCGCCCGCAGCAGTCCGACTACGTCGGCCTCCGCCGGGGGCTGGGGGCGACTGCCGCGAGCAGCGGCGAGCTCGGCCCTGGCCGTCCGCAGCTCGGCCTCCAGAGCCGCATTGGAGGCCGCCAAGCGCGCCAGCTCTCGCCGCATCTCGGCCAGCTCGGAGCGCACCTTTCCCGCAGTGGGCACCGCACACTGCTCCAAGGCCGCCTCCGTTATTGTGGCCGCCGCCGCCCTGAGGAGGCGGAACCTAACCGGCTGGGATTTCCCCATCGCCAGCTTGTAGAGCTCCGCCGTAATGGCCTGTTCGAGGCCCCCGGAGCAGCTCTCGCTCTCAGAGCCGCGCTCGACCTCCGACACCTCCACGCCGGACATCTCGGCCGCAGAGGACTCCGAACGGACAGCGTTCGAGAGAGCCCTGCCCTCCGCGGCCAACTGTTCGGCTGACTCCGCGCAGGCAGCTGGTGCCGGTTTCCGGCGACCGCTGCCCTTGCCGCCCCTACCCCGCGCTGCCGTGGGGACCTTGGGGGGAGGCGCCTCCTGAGCGCCGGAGGATGGGGACAAACTGTCCTCCTCCAGCCTGGGGCGTTTGAACGTCCCCGTCGCGCGGCGGCGTGAGCCTTTCGAGCTCACGCTCAGCCGCTCCGCTAATGTTGTGTCGGACTCTGAGTCCGACACCCTCCGACTGGACTCCCGTGTGTGGGGCCTGCTGGACGAGTCCAGCGCCTCACCACGAGTCCCGGAGCCACTTGGGCTCCCTTCTCCCTCTACCGCAGGCGAGCAGAGCTCACCCGCACTCTCCTTCCTAGATTGTGGTTTTGTTTTTGAATTAGTCTCCATACAATTCCCACGAGTATGGGGGAAATATTCGGTCCACCCAGGCAGTGCCCCCTGTACCTGGGTAAGTGAAAATTTGTCTCCCAACTAGAGGGTCCACTGGTCCCCTAGCTGGGGGTGCGCTCGCGACTGACACTACTCCTCAGCCATGCATACTCTCGCCGCGCACCAGAACTTAGTATTGGAGGAATTTTTTATAGAGGTTATCTTCCTCGCGGTCCGGGCGACCAAGCCAAGACCCTCGTCCCGTTCAAAGTCACAAAACGTGACCGTGACCTCCTTACGGATTACGATATCGACGGCTGCAATCGGGGACAGCTTGTGTCCCGATGCTGCTCGCTGGCAGGGTGAGTGCACAACGAGCACCGCCCTTGCCTCTCCGCCACGCTCTCTGCTAAGTTCAGAGAGACAGGCGGAGAAACGCCCCACGGAAGCGCGGGCCATGAGCACACAGCCCGCCGCCTCCAGAACCCTATCGGGTTCGCCCGCCCAGTCCAGAAGTCTGCTGCGGGCGACAGTCACTCCAACCCTATCACCCCCGCTAGGGAGACTGTCGCCCGCACCCAGGGTGCACCACGGGGAGGTCTTCTGGCACCGCACCCCCTTATGTCAGGTATACAATGCAATAAAAGCTCTGACCACATTTTATGATTTTTTCCGTGTACGTTGACACGTTCATATAATTAGCATACGCGCTGATATTTGCTAAAATTTATTTGAAATGAAGAACTCCTGTAAGCCAGGATCTACAGTAGTTACAACCATGAAACCACCGGCACCTTAAGTCCGGCTTTTTTTTGTAGGGGAATATCATCTAGTTACTTCTCCCGCCCGGGTAAGGCAGGAGTGAGTTTCAGACTCTTACTGATGAAAAACCACCCAGTTTCTGCCCCTGCCCTTCGAGTCGGAGCTCCGGCAACTTGTTAAGTCCTCTACGGCTCCGTATCGGCATCAGCCCTATTGAAACTTCCGTGTCTGGTAAGCACCTGCGTCAAGCGGAAGGTGAGGACGCCGTAGCGTCTCTCGAGCCACTCCTCAAAGAGGGACTTACTGCTGCAATGACAGCGAGTCCAACTCTGAAATCCGACTTGAAACCATATTTTCCAAAACCTGACGAAGTAACGAAATATAGACTCTTTTTAAGACCTTTAATCCTAGTTCACAGGAGTTGCAGTTGTATCGGTATTATGATTAGACTAATGTTATTTTTATATTTATTATTACCTTTTTTTAAGGTGTAAATATTTTAGTTCATAGTTATTTATATTTTAAGTTGTATATATTTTCATTTAGTTATAGTTAATATTAATTGTATATATTATTTCAAAAGATTTTATATTTAGTTATTCCTAGTTTAGACTGCCTCGTTGGCCGAGTGGTGGCAAGTGCGACTGCCGGGCAAGGGGTCTCGGGTTCGATTCCCGGGTCGGGCAAAGTATTACTAGGTTTTCAAAAAAATCTCAGTAGTAGCACGGAGTCTGGAGTTGTGCCCGGTATATGGTAATAGACTCACCCCCTATTACATCGGACTCATAACATAAATAGTGAAAAGTGGGTGTTACATTGTACAGCGGCATAATATGCGCCTCTGCCTACCCCTTCGGAGATAAAAGGCGTGATGATATGTTATGTTATTTAGTTATTCGTGGGGCGCTATTGGTGTACAAAAGTTATCATATAAACCTCATCGAAGCACAGCTCAACTTGAAAGGTAAAATAAAACTGAGCCTCGTTTTCCTTTCACAGTCAACAATGAAGTTTATCAAATTAATGAAAATTAGTTCTCTATGATTTCATGCCTAAACAATTTTGTTTTGTTTCTTTGGGTTACTGGTACCTATAGCTAGCTCCACTTATTTTTTAGTTCACCTGCATTTTCCTTGTATGAATTCATACTAATTAAATACTCAAACTGTTTGTTTATTTGTATGTATGGAAATACCAATCCAAATGTAGTTATGGGCAGTTTAATCTTATGAATGAAAACAATAGATGACACCATAACACCATATAGGTAAAAAAGCAGAAGATGATGTGGAAAACAAGTTGACCCATATTAAAATGGATTGCTGTAATAAAATGGAATAACAAGTTATTTTTTATCTTATTTTAATATCGACGCATTAGAATCAGGTATGATATCTATTTAAATATATTTGGCACTTTAAGCAATATTTAAGAAGCGTGACATTTTGTAAAAACTCGATCAGTTGATTACAAAACACAAATTATATATTTTTTATGGGATAAGCCAGTCAACGAGCAGACGGATCACCTAATCGTAAGTGATCGGCGCCGCCCGTGGATACCCGAAACACCAGAGGCGTTTGAAGTACGTTCCTGGCCTTTTGGAATTAGGATTAATTTCAAGATTATTGGGGAGATTGGGGAGGGGCCTTCGGTAACCTCACTCACACGACGAAACACAACGTGAGTGTTGTTTCACGTCGGTTTTCCGTGAGGCCGTGGTATCTAGTACTACGGGCGAGCCGGCCCATTAGTGCCGGAGCACGGCTCTTCCTCACTTAAAATGAAATATAATCAACAAATACTGCGTAAATACAGGCACTTTTTGTTATCAGTTATTGAACCCGGACTCTATTAGATCCATATCGCATTTACACAGGGAAGTTTGAGAGTGTGGATATATTTAATTTGTCAAGGGTATCCTTTCGTAAGTCGCTTATACAAATACTCACTAGTGCGTGACTCTTATAACATTATTATTCTTCTTAATTATTGCTTTATAAAAAAATGTCCTTGATTGTTTAATTTTATTTTATATTGCTCACTCTCCTACTTTTACCTAACGCATGCTGAAAAACTCTGTTATTGGCTTAAGTTTCCATGCCTTGTCATTATTATAGATGTAGCATTTACTAAATAAGCTGTTGAGTTTTCTGTAATAATAAAAATAATAAATAAATATACATAGAGTAGGTATGTGTTAGGTAGAAGCAAATGGACACACGCATGCTCAAAGAGTTGGAAGCAACTGGACACACGTATGCGCACAGGATGGATGATTTCGTACTGGTTCTATCAAATATGCATCTTGTGTCTGACACGAGTCTCAGACAGAAGTGACCACGTTTGCGCCTGCCTAAGCACCACAAATCATTGGTCACTTAAAATAAAACCACCACCAAGGTACGTCGTAATGGCTTCGAAGTAATCTTCATAAAATTATACTTAGACAATCCAACTAAACGTATTGTTATTCTTATTACATGCCCGTAGCAGTAGCACTCAAAATATATAGTAACATGTACAAAACAATGGACTATCAAATAAAAATAGATGGTGGCTTATATAGTTAGGTACTACTAAGACACGTTATTTACGAAGGAAAAGCGCCTGTAAAATATAAACAAGCAATTCTAGCGTAATCGTCACTTACAACTAGTTTTTTCTAATGCGAAAAACTTTTAACAACTGCTTATTTGCATATTAGTATTACGACTAGGGATATATTTCGAGCTAATAAATACAGCTAAAGCTATATATTTCCTTTTAAAAAATACGTTCAATGTTATTTTATTACACAATGTAGAGGTAGGACTGATGGTAAGCAATCGGCGTCGCCCGTGGACACCTAGAACATCAGAGGCGTTCCACGTGCTTTACCGGCCTATTGAGGATTACGAATTTGGGGTTTGTTGGGAATTCAGGGATTGGGGAGATTAAGGAGGGAGAGGGGGGGGAATTGGGCCTGCGCTAACCACACTCACACGAAGAAACATAACACAAGTATTGTTTCACGTCGGGTTTCTGTGAGACCGTTGTATCACTTCGATCGAGCAGGCTCTTTCGTGCCGAAGCATGACCCTCCCATACTTAAAACACACTTACGTATCGTGCTTATCTATTTACATAATTATATTCTTGGCGCATAAAGTGATGATCAGCCAATAAACGCATATTTTCAAACATAAGGATTTCCTTTCTTCCTTGTTGCTAATGTAATGTAACATTTATCGATTGCATTTAATAACGCAGTCACGAAAGAATTTTATTTTATACGTGCATTTATCTGTAGATTTATCTATTTCTATCCACATAGTAAAAATATAAAAGCATTGGTACACGAATTGATCTACTGCCAATTTCTATAACATGCCTCAATCCAAAATGTGTGGATTAAGATCGATTTTTGACAGAAACTCTGTACAACTACTGTCAATAATCGATCTATATCGACAGATTTTGGATTAAGATAGTTTATTGAAATTGGCAGCTAATCCTTCCTAGAGTGTCTATCTTCTTTTTCTCACATATGGGAAACACTAATGCCCTGACCAGTCGTACTGTGGTGGCCTTTGTGATATTTCTGGTTCTCCATATTTTCATAAGCCGATCCATGGAGGACCTAGTCATAGACAATATTCGCCTGATTTTATTCACACACTGACCACTTTTTGAAACCAGAGCCCCAACTGTAGACTGAATGACGTCCCAATCTCCCGATCTTAGCGACTTCGGGCTATGCTTCCATCCTTATCCTTACTAATATTATAAATCGGAAAGTGAGTTTGTTTGTTTGTTTGTTTGTTTGTTTGTTCCGCTTTTGAATTTTTGCACACGTAAAGTTAGAAGTCTGGATTAAATAATAGGATACTTTTTATCCCGGAAAAATTTGATATTCCCGAGGGAAAACAAAAGTATTGGTATAGATGGCGCTGTACGTAATTGTATATGTCACATAGGCTACCTTTCATCCTTTTGTGACGGGAGCGAAGCCGCGGGTAAAAGCTAGTTGATAATAAAAAAATATTGAATAGTGACCAAAGATATACTTATTAGCTGGGGGTTGCATAGATGTAGGAATGTCGAAGTTAAAACCAAAGATTTTGCCAAAGATTTTTAAATAGTTTTAGTTGGACGACAATTTAAACGTAGAAACCAACTAGATCATTTCCTAAAATGATATACCAAAATGAAAGTCGAAACAAATAGAAATCTTGGAAATATTTACTATGTATCGATGCGATGTAGATTTATTCATTAAGCATAATAATATGTAAGTACATTCAATTTATTATTCTCAAGATCCACGGGGATACATGTAGTTTCCTTACGATTAGAACTTAATATGTCACGCATTTCCTCAATAAATTATATATTTTACTGTTACGTAGGTGTGCACGTGTTATGTACCATGCTTGTGATCAAAGACCTTAATCCTTGAAATCTATAAATATGCATATTATGAATATGTACCTATAATGTAAATAAATATCAACAAGGCATTTTCTTGTAGGTTAGGTACTCAAAGTCATACAACCTTCGTGTGATGCGGAATGCTGCTCATGAATGTGGGCCTCAAGATTGGTTTGAAATTCAAACTAGTCAAGTGGCTCGTCAAACAATAAGCTGAAAAACGAAATTAACTCGAAATATTTTCAAAATATTGATTAAATGTCTTTTTAAGTTGCGACCCAGAAAGCACCTATATCTATCATCTTACATTATGTTAATACAAACATAAAATCCTATCAAAAGCAGTTATACTTCTCTTAAAACTGCCTCGTTGGCCGAGTATTCGCAAGTGCGACTGCCGGGCAAGGGGTCTCGGGTTCGATTCCCGGGTCGGGCAAAGTATTACTGGGTTTTTTAAAATTCTCAGTAGTAGCACGGAGTCTGGAAATGTGCCCGGTATATGGCAATAGGCTCACCCCCTATTACATGGGACTCATAACAACTAGTGAAAAGTGGGTGTTACATTGTACTGTGGTAGAATGTGCACCTCTGCCTACCCCTTCGGGGATAAAAGGCGTGATGTTATGATGTTATGTAAAAGAATGCTACATGCAATCTTTACTAAACTTAATATTCATTAGATTACTTTAATCCCTGCGCTGCTGGCAGAAATATGCCACGCAACATGTTCGATTCAAGTACGGAGACACTCTGTGTGATCCAGAAAGTAAGTTATGACTATGACGACTCTTGGTAATCGCACAGCTAACAAGCGCGGCGCGGGCGAGGCTCCGGTTGATGCGAATTTCTTTTTTTTTTTTAAGGGGGGAAAATCGTCGAATGACTGTCCCGCCTGGGTGAGGCGGGAGGGAGTGACAGACGCTTACTGACTAAAAACCACCCCGTTCCTTCTCCTCATGCAGTTACCCGTTAGGTTCTTCGCGACAAATTCGAATTTGTCTACCGCTAGCCGCTAGCGTGCTTACGGCGCGTCGCCCGCGAGTTAGAAGCTTTTGTCACCACCAGTATAATCAGAAATACTTCGCATTTGTTTTGTGACTGAATATGCCTAGGACATACGTGTGTGGGTTACGAATATAATACGACGTTGTTGGCGGGCGGCGAGCTGCCGGCGAGCTGTCGACTTGCTGGCGGTGTGCAATAAGCAGGCGGTCCGCACGCTAGAAGCTCGCGGGCGCCTCAATTACAACTCGAGAGAACCGCGCGCTGACCACCACCCGTCGACTTTTTGAATTGACGTTATGATATATGTCAAACGACATACAATTTAAAGTTCATATTTAAATGACAATAACATTACTGGGTTGGAGCCGTGCCGGAGCCGTGCCTGTTAGATGTGCGACCTTTATACGATCGAAAAAGAATGAGAATAAATACTATTAATGATCGTCACACTCACTACATTTAATTTAATTTGGGATCGAAGGCAGATTGGGTATAGATTTTGAAGCAATTAATTAGGTACCACTTTCTTGACTGACAAGCACACACCCCACATACGACCCGTTTAGCCGTTTTGCCGTGATTGATTAAAAAACATACACACAACCCCACTCGCAACTTTCGCATTTTAGTATATGTAAGTTTACACGCGAATGTTTCCGCTGAAAGAGCATCTTGAGAAATAAAGCAATGAGTAACTACCTTCTATTATTATCCTCTAATTAAATTAATTATGTAACGAAAAATACTAAACATAGAAATAAATTAATATCAGGTAATTAATTGTGATTATTATGAACACAGCAATTTGAGGTCCAACACGTTTCAGCCATTATTTTTTTATCATAATGATATTATGTTCCTACATTCAATGAGCTCCCTGCAAAATAATCATTAAAATAAGTAATAAATAACTTAAGCTATGCAAATGTTTGGTAGTAAAATACCTCGTTTGTATGCCAGGCTATCGTACAATCGTTTTGAAGATGGTCGTGACAAAATTATTGTGAATGTGTAAAAAGAGGCAGGACGGTCAAGGGAAACGTCTAAAACCTGCTGACATTTTGAACCTTTATCCTTTTGATTTAAGAGTTATAATATGTTAATGTTATTTTCGACTAATGAATTGAGATTCCATTGTAGGTAACGCCTCAATAATCATTTATTATGCTGTCTACTTGATATCACACATGGATTCCATTTTGTAACTTTATGAGTACCGATTAAAACCAATGTATTTGTGTAGATATACCTTTTCATATTTAATGCGTCAACGATTTTACAAATATCCCATCCAAAACATTTTTTATTTTAAATACGGTGCCCCATTTAGGATTTTCTCCTGTGTCGTGGGTGCGTTTACAACAATAAATAATATTTAATATAATATTTACGAAACATACAAGTTCACATACACAATGACACCCAGATCCGAAACAACAATTTGTGGATCACACAAAGTGTTGACAAATGTATGTGTTCGTCTCTCACGTAAGTAAGCGTGGGTGATACGGGAATCAAATTAATTCGTAGTTCCAAACTCGCAATGGTTCGCCCTATAAGTGCCACCACCCCAGAAGAAGCAGAGGAGGAATGAAGTATGCATTTCCTGATGGTCTGCCATGAGTATTCATGGCAGAGCATCATCGCGCATATGCGCGGGCTTTGTTTCAGGTCCTGTGATTGGAGTGACTGAGATTTCCCCAAGTTCTCCGTCTCCAGATCCCTTTTTGGTGATCGAGTGGAAGCAAAACGTCCAAATAAACTACTTACTAAATCTACTATAATAGTCAATGACCACACGATGCCATCACTCGCCCGGTAGCATATTATCCAAATAAAGGGTTGCCGCGTAATTATTTAAAAAATAGTACAACTCTTGTTTAAACAAAATTACAGTGCAGTCTACCCCTAGCCGCATATAAATGAACTTGACAATCAACAAGTGATAAACGTGACGAACACCATACAAACAACGTAAGTGAGGCTAATTCAACGGATATATAATATGTAGCCGGTACGTCAAAAACGTGCGAATTATAGACCCATGCCACAATGTGGGAAAGCTACGCTCAGCTGCACATGGCTCAGCAAATAATCATCATCACTCACTGTCATTCACCTGCACCGCAATCTGAACTTTAAAACTTCAAGCTAAGAGCCTCGTTACCCTGCATGCCGAGGGTAGAGGATGTTAAAATGACTGTACCTTAAATGAATGCTCGTATATTTTAGACAAGGCTAACTATGACAAACTGACGGCTCTTGTTAGTTGTTAGTATACCAACAACTAACAGGTCTGTAAATACCGTTTCCTGTTTATCCTCTCAATCATGTTGAGATTATTCCATATCATTGCAGAGGAAAAAATAAATCATTAGATATATCACAATATTCTAATTCTATGTCAGTATTATGAAATTATGACAGCCTAAGTGCAACCTGGTGCATCAGAGCCGTAGCTAATGAGGTGATTGTTCAAGTCCACGACATCCTTGTTCACCCAATGATTGATGATGATTTGTACGTGATGGTACGTACCCTTTGGTGATTAAATCAACTTGAAATCACCAAAGGATGCCATTTTGCCACTAGTCAGATAACTGTAATAATGGTTAATGTGGCTAAAATTCAGACACAATTCATGGACAACCCTTTCATTTTGTGTTCCGGTTACCTAATAAATGATCACAGCAGAAACTGCTGATTGGAGACTGACAGAGGAGCTACTAATATACCTATGTAAACTCTGTATGCATTTAAAAAAAATAAAAAGCTATCCAGCTTTATAATTTGCGGTGTTTCTGGTTTTTATGTTGAAGAAAACCAAAAATTATTATAAATACGATACTATAATAGTAATTTGGGTAGCGTAGATACATACTAAAATAGGTACTTAATGATTTACCTTGACTTTCGCATCCATGAGCGCATTAAATTCATTAAGTCAGTTTAATTGAATTAATTAATACGGTAGTGAAAATTTTTCGCTATTTAAGAGACTTCTCGAATTTAATTAAGATTAGTGCAGTGGCCAAAAGATGATTACTAAAGGAGACTGACGACTGAGTAAGTTTAAATTTGAATTTAATTTATTACTGTTATTATAAAATACTCTTTTTATAATTAACTAGCCTGCCCGGGAAACTTCGTAACGCCTAATTTTTAAACCTTCCCTGGACTTCCACGCACATTTCAAGACCAAAATTAGTCAAATCGGTTCAGTCGTTCTCGAGATTTAGCGAGACTAACGAATGGAAATTTATTTTTATTGTATTTATGTACACATATTCACGTTCAAATGTAATATGGTTAGAGCAACCCGATATGGTAGGCTGCTAAGTTGGAATACTATGACGGAAGCTATAATGAGTGAACGAACTAAAGGCACCGGCACCAGCACCAGCCACCATTTGTTAGGTTAGTTTAAATAGGAGCCCCACATAGCGAGGCTGCTTCGCAACATGTTCGAATCCCGTACGAAGCAACTCTGTGTGATCTATAAATTGTTTCTGGGCCTGGATGTCATATGTATGTGAAATAGTAGTTTTGTAAACTCACGCTACAGAAGAAAATGTTAGTTAGTGTAGGGCAACGGTTTTTAGAAAGATGCTTTGAAGAAGATTTGACATGACTATTCAAACTTAAGAGCGTCAGAGCTCCGATATCGACCGATAACCTAATTTCATAAACAATAAAAACATTATAGCAAATTGTTTTGTCTTTAAAAAGTATTGAGACACTTTTTTATGACTACCTACGGAAAGTCACGACGCAGGTATAAAAAACAATCAAGCGGACTTGGCTAATTTCTCTGCAATTTAAAGATACGACTTGTTGACGCTATGATTATGATTGTAATTTATCCATTTAGCATTTATACTATTCTTTGTATAAAAGAACAATAGGTAATAAAGCCTACCGTGGCGCGAAACAACAGTAAGTATGCGATTCGGACACTAGCAGTAATAGTTACCAAACTGTACAGAGGAATCAAATTGCTGGTATTAAAAATTGGTGGATGTCAGATTGGCACAACACGGAATTGGATCAAAATAATAACGTAGGTCTTCGTCAGGTTCAAAGTCTAATTAGCATCATCAGTCCTTGTCTCGAATTACTTGGAATTTAAGATCATCATTTGCTTTCGTCTCCTGTTGTCCAAATCTGTCGATATGTTACTTACGTCTTAATTTGAAAAATTTTAATGATTTCGTTAGAATGTTGTAAAAATATTAAATAGTGTCGTGGTGGCCTGGAGGTTTAAGACGCTCGCTTCTCATGCATGAGGGTGCGGGTTCGAAACCTACCAACGGCAAGTACCAATGTGACTTTTTCCGAGTTATATGTACTTTCTAAGATTATTTAGACACCACTGACAAACGGTGAAGGAAAAACATCGTGAGGAAACCTGGACTTATAATTTCTAATTATAAGTTTGAAATCGCCAACCCGCATTGAGCAAGCGTGGTGATTAACGCTCTAACCTTCTCCGTGTGAGAAGAGGCTTTGCTCAGCAGTGGGCATTTATAGGCTGTTGATGATGATGATGATGATGAAAAATATTTTTCCCAAACCGAAAGTGCAGAAGGGTTCACCAAGCACGCAAATTACAATGGTGATGATTTAAAAGTAGTTTTCTATTCTTATTAGGAAGTGGGAAAGGGTATTGAAACTAGTCCTATACATTTTTTTAAGGGGGAATAATCCTTGTATGTCTTCTCGCGCCTGGGTGAGAAGGAAGGGACTCTTACTGACTAAAACCACCCCGTTCCTTCTCTTACACTTCGAGCCGGAGCCCCGGTAACCCATTAGGTTCTCCGCGACTCCGTATCGGCATCTGCCCTATTGGGCCCTATCCGTGGTGGTCTGATGGCGTGCGCGGAACGCGACGCGCCGTACGCTCGGGTCTGGTTCTGGTTGGGCAGCGTGTCACCCATGCTCGCCGTCCGCAGGCCCGCACTTACGGTGGCCGGAGATCGTCCCGCGATCCCCGACGCCCGGAGTGTCCTTTGCGATGACTGGGTTGCGAGGAGGCAGCGCTTAGAGCCTCACGCGTCTCGCCTCCTTCTTAGCTAGCATGACTGCTTCGCAAAAGGAGAAGACGGCATCCCAGTCCCCCTCACTCCGCATCATGACCCGCAATAGGACTGGACGCGAGAGGTCGTCATCGTCGATCACGTCCCCGAGGACACGGCGGTGCCCAGCCCACGCAAGGCGCTACAGTGTGTTCCACCGTGTCCTCAGGACGGGCACCGTGTCCTCAGGGCGGTTAGTCCTATAGATACAAAATGTTCCAAAAGGTTTACTCTGTATGACTGGAGAAGACATTTGATGCTGAAGTGTCGAGAGTAAAAATAAGGCAACGTCTACTTATAGCAAGCGTATATTGCGAACTTCAATGTTTTGCACCACTTGTGGTCCTCGTCGCCACTGAAGTGTCGGGAGTAAAAATAAGGCAACGTCTACTTATAGCAAGCGTATATTGCGAACTTCAGATGCAATCTTTTTTTATGGTCTAGAGAATATTATACAATCCTTGCGAACATATTTAAAAAACATTTTGATGGCATATAAAAATTACAGAATGAATATATGCAATATAGGTAGTGCACTCATAAATGAATTCTTTGTTTACCTATCAATAACAATAACCTTCTAACTCATTACTCAGATCATAAAAAATATTACGCAATTTTTGTAAGTGGAAACTCACAAACCTAAATAGGGCTTTCAGGAATTGATAACGCCAGTGGAAACGTAATGACACCATGTGTCATAGCATGATTCATAATTGAACCCTATAATAATGTGAACAAAGTTTAATATGAAAGATGAGTCGTAATGGCACTTGTTTCGTTTTGTGGTTCGATCGTGACTAATTGCAAACAATTATTTTGCCTTTACTGAAACGAGATTAGCGGCAGATAGATGCGAGCGCGCAGGATTTGCAAACAATAAAGAATAGATATGTATATTTTCCGGTAGCCGTCTAGAGCAGCAGCATATTAAAAATATTGCTACTGTACGTGACATTCAGGTATTTTTTAAATAAAATGTAATGTTTGTGGGTGTGTAATAATAGCTATCTAGAGGTAAAACTACTTTTGACTACAAAGTAGGTATCTCTAAGTGTGATCCTGAGTGACTCAGGGCTTATTTTATACAAGAGTGTAGGAACATTGTATTTGCAAAGGTTTTCCCCAAGGCACCAAATGTACAAACAGTGGACGTACTTATCTAATTTTCATTCATTATAATTCAATTATTATTAGACCAGTACCAGTGACCAATTGGTTGTAGGTGCCATTTATAACTGAACAATGTTAAAATAAAAATCAACAATGTTGTTGATTTTTATTGTGTTTTCAAGGTTTGCAAGAAAGAAATAAATAACGAAATCAATAGTAGATTTAATAATAGGGTAGGGTAGATGACTAATTTTTATTTAAATGTCCATCTGGTAGAAACGACATTACACACGTATGTTTTATTTTTTATAGAAACGAATACTTTCGACGATATATTGATTTGAAATGTCGCATGACATCACTTCTATGTACATTTTATAGGTAGAATTCATGTTTCAGCCCCCACTCCTAAACTTTGATTCGTTATATCTAAGTATAATTTTATTAAATACAACAAAATAAAAAAATACTCGTCTAATATTTTTTATTACCTAACTGACGGACTAGACTAGACGCACCGAAAATGCCTGCAAGAGCTAATGGTCGATGGAAGACTTAATGAAAGGTAATCTTCCATTAGCGCCCAAAAAGAATCTCATGGACGTGTGCATTCTGCCCATCCTCACCTAACTTGGTCTTTGACAAAACATGAGTAATCCAAACTCAGGGTTTGTCAGCGGGCCATGGAGCGCAGTATCTTAGTAGGAGTACTATCGGACAGAATTAGGAACACCACGCTGCGCTCCACAACTAAAAACGTTGACATTGGCCATAAAGCTGCAGGCTTGAAGTGGAACTGGGCTGATCATGTCTGCCGCATGTCAGACGAGCAGTGGGAAAACTTACTACTGAGTGGAGTCTACTCAACGTCAGTAGACGTCGCGGCAGGCCCAAAAGGAGATGGCGGGACGAATTAGACATCTATGACCAGGATTGGCCGTAAAAAGCTTTATACCTCTATAGAGAGGAGTGGAAGGAGGGTAGGGAGGCCTTTGCCCTGCAGTGGGACGATCACGGCTAAAAATAAATAAAATAACTGACGGACTAATTAGGTTTTTAATTTTCGTACCCTGTCATCATCCCTATTCTTGAACAGCACACATTATTTGTCATCATTTTCCTATTAGCTAAGGAATCTTTTTGAAACTGTCCATTACTCACAATTACGAATTACTTCACAGTATTCGAAATGATTGTAAATAGTTAGAATTTTACTGATATTGAATACAAATTCGGCACAGTGGGTGCATAAATAAATTTTCGTGGCTCAATTAGGCACTTACATATCTGCTGATACCCTGTATGAGCGAGGTCTATTCACAATTGCTTAGGTCACTGTACTGCATTATGACTACTAAACGTTTTATACCTTACGAATAGAGAGAAAGTCATTGGTTTTCCATTTTATAATTTTTAGTAATTGAACATGATTGAATCGTGGCTGGTACCTATTTAGTCTTTTGAACTTTTGTTACTTCTTACAATGATGTTTAGTGAGACATGCTTCGGCACGGAAACGCCGGCTCGACCGGAGTGAACCTCGGCCTCAAAGAAAACCGACGTGAAGCAACGCTTGTGTTGCGTTTCGTCGTACGGTTGAAGTTACCAGAGGCCCAATTACCCCCTCATTATTATCATCATCAACAGCCTATAAATGCCCACTGCTGAGCAAAGCCTCTTCTCACACACAGAAGGTTTGAGCATTAATCACCACGCTTGCTCAATGCGGGTTGGCGATTACAAACTTATAATTAGAAATTATAAGCCCAGGTTTCCTCACGATGTTTTCCTTCACCGTTTGTCAGTGGTGTCTAAATAATCTTAGAAAGTACATATAACTCGGAAAAAGTCACATTGGTACTTGCCTTTGGTACATGCATGAGAAGGTACATGGTACATGCATGAGAAGCGGGCGTCGTAAACCTCCGGGCCACCACGACATTTAATTACCCCCTACCCTTCCCCAATCACTGAATCCCAACGATCCTCAAGCTTCTAATCCCCAAAAGGCTAGTAACGCACTTGTAACGTCTCTGATGTTCCAGGGACACCTTACCATCAGGTGATCCGTCTGCTCGTTTACCGGCTTATGCTATAATAAAAAGATCCTTTTAACATAAGTATCGAGATAGAATTCGTGTCATAAATTAAGCACAGGTACAAGTGTTGATTTTGTTCATCCATTTTAAATAACAGTTTAATACTTAATATAATAATGCGAGAATAATTATTTATTACACTCAAATGACTAAACCAATTACGAAGTACCTAATCTTAAAAAGTAAACAAACATTATTTTTTTCATTACAAATACCTACAAAATGCCATACAAGAGGATTACATCATTAAATCTTACCAAATAAATTATTTAAAGACTTTTGATTTATGTGGTAACTATTGTAAATATTCTATTGTTTTAAAAATATTTGCTTAGGTATTATAGTTATTATAATTATATCACTACAGTTATATTGTGGTAATAATTAATTAAAAGGCCCGCCATCATGATTACCACCCGGAGTAACCGGTAAAGCGTAACGTGTCCTGCTAGCTAAGGAGGAGCCGAAGCGCGTAAGGGATTGATCAAGCCATAACCAAATTACAAAAAGGAACAAAATACTTACTCATGTTAAATGTTGAGAAAACGTGATCGCAATAATTTCTACTCCTACATGCCAGGTAAAAATCTATTAGCAATTATACTTAAGTTGCAACGGAATACAGTCACTCGTAGCGCGTAGTCCGTAACAAGTAGCTCATGGCGCGTAGTCCGTAGTTCATAGCTCATAGCTCATAGTTCGTAGCGCGTAGCTCGTAGCGCGTAGTTTATTATTTTGCCTTATATTAATTAATGTAAAGTTAGGACGTATAAAAACTTTTTTTTAAGGGTGGAAAATCACCGAATGACTTCTCCCGCCTGGGTGAGGCGGGAAGGAGTGTCAGTCTTTTACTGACTAAAAACTATTCCGTTCTTACTCCTG
Source organism: Spodoptera picta (assembly GCA_038387885.1). NCBI lineage: Eukaryota > Metazoa > Arthropoda > Insecta > Lepidoptera > Noctuidae > Spodoptera > Spodoptera picta. The sequence goes on from JAZHFQ010000105.1 coordinate 3,626,170, forward strand.
CCCTTAGAGCCGGAGCCCCGGCAACCCGTTAAGTCCTCCACGGCTCCGTATAGGGCTTATAGATTTAGGGGTTCTTGTAGGCAGGCCCTACATAAAGGGTTAAATATTGAATTTTCCTCAAAGATGTAACGACTTTCTGGCAATGTAGCATACAGTCCCGTCTTGACAACACTTTACTATAAAATATAATTATATTTGTAATGCATTTGTTCTATTATTCTAGTTGAGTAAGTTTGCACAATAGTCAATTTTCATTTTGTTTATTGTTTCAACATCAACAATGTTAAAAAACAATTTAAAATTAAAAAACATATTTAATACTAGCTTTTACCCGCGGCTTCGCTCGCGTCACAAAAGGATAAAAAGTAGTCTATGTGACATATACCAATACACACAGCGCCACCTATACCAATGATTTCGTTTTCCCTTGAGAATATCAATTTTTACCAGGATAAAAAGTACCCTATTATTTAATCCAGACTTCTAACTTCACGTCTGCAAAAATTCAAAGCAATCGGTTTAGTAGTTACGGCGTGAAAGTGGAACAAACAAACAAACAAACAAACTCACTTTCCGATTTATAATATTATTTCCGAATTTCCGATTTATAATATTATAGTAAGGATCATTGACTTTCTATCGTTTTGAGCACTGTGAAAAAAATAACATTGCTCCACTCAAGGAATTTCTCCTGTACACACAGGAGATCTCCTGACTCCTAAATGCGTCTACAAAAATATACTTCCATGTACACATATGACACTCACCAGAAACAACAATTTGTGGATCACATAAAGTGTTGCGAATCGAACCCGCTGCACGTTGCACGATAGCCGATTGACTAACCACCGCGCCAACCGTATAGTACCTAAAACCTGAATAAAATTATAATTAAATGAATTATTCAAAACTAGGTTGGAAGGTGTAAAACCTACATTTTTTCTGCATTTGTCATTAAAGGTTCTTCCCAATAAACTGGATTTCTTCAAGTAGGGCAAGGATTTAATAATTCTTTATGTAGATACTTATACCTGGTAGAATTAAAAAAAAACAAAGTAACCAGTAAAATATAGGAATAAAACAAGCATTTTTAACAATTCTTGATGAAGATTGCAATGTACCTCTAGATAATAAATGATCATCTACCTCTATTGTTTTGAATCGATAAAGGCAATTTGGGTTATGGCCACGGTCACAGGCCCAGGAAGATGTGGGATTTAGTCGGTAAAAGTACGGTACACCCTCTTGTTGGACCCACGGCGAAGCCACTCGAGGATTTCTAAACCGTTACAAAAAAAAAATGTATTTTCAATCAAGCGGTCTCTCCAAATCGACCGCGATCTAGAGTTGCCTTTCAATTGGAGGAGTCTAATTCTACACTGTTGTATCTAGTAATGATCCAACTATATCTGGTGTAAATCTATTTGATTATCATGCATGTAATATTGCGTGTTCAATAGACTAAGATGGCATCTAGAGCATTATCACGCAAATCATAATTATAAACCTCAAATGTCATGTTAACGACCTTAATTTATTAAATGGCAAATTTTTCTTAACATAGCGACACGTGTAAGCAAGTTGCTTAAAGTAACAATCATTTAGTAGGTACATCGGAGGTGTCGGTCGTAATCGTTAAGAATCAGAAGAAAGCGCAGAACTCACTCGATGATTGCGTTATCTTCCCGGTATGTCATTGTCTCATTGTATGTGAGAACGGCAGACGACGAATGACAGGATCTTCATCGATCTGCAACACGTCAAGGTGTTGGAGCGAACCGTGCTGGTTCAGTGTAATTGGTCTGGTCTACAGAAATAAACGGAAACACCGTTCTGATTAAGAGGCGTTGTGTACCTATTGCGAGGACTCCCATCACAGATATATTGCCCGAAGTTCACTGAGGGTGAGGGAGTCTTCTTGCAAAATTTGCGTCAATGACCGGTAAAGTGACACCGTTGGCCATTAAGGCTTCACCATGGACTTCAGTCCATAGAAAATGTGATCCTTTAGCCCCAATAGCGAGATCTCCGTATTCCGGGATTGGAAACCCTAGGCCGTGGATAGAAGGGGCTCTCGGCGCCCGAACAGAACCTATCCCAGGCGTACCTACTGTGCGCCGCGTTCTGTGCAGGAAAGATAATTAATTTATTTTATTTATTTATTTATGAACATACATCACGACGTACGGCTACTAAAATTATGTACTTACTAGCGGCCCGCCCCGGCTTTGCACGGGTACATACACACACACACATACACCCTTCTTTTTTGCGTCGGGTTTCAAAAAAAAGTAAAATTATAAAGGAACTTAGAATTTTTTTGTAATGAATATTTTTTATTCAAATTTTTTATTAATGTTTTTTTTTATTTTAAATTTATTACAAATATCATATTATCTACAAAAAAACAAAAGCCATTAGTTTTAGTGAGTCAGAGCTTCCCTGTAAACGATATTTGAAGTAGTTTTATTTTGTGGCAGCAAAATAAATTGATTTTCAGGAGCTCCGACACGAGATAGGCCATTCTTTTCGTAGATCGATCCCTAATAATTCGAAGGTTTGGCCTTGGGACTTGTTAATAGTTAACGCGAAAGATGATTTGACCGGAAACTAAAGTCGTTTAAAAGGGATTGGCAGATCAGTTGGGATCATCGGTATCTTCGGTATATGAGCTAGTTGACCAGCCGGCACGTTATTTTATTACATTGACTCAGCCCCCCCCCCCCCACCGTACCCCAGTGACGCTTACATGGAGCCTACATCGCATGCTGGCTAGCTGAGCGCGGTGAGCGGCAACCACGCGACTTTTTTCTAATACTTGCATTTTAAACTCATGATATCTTCCGAATGAAATGTCCGAATTGAATAAAAAGGTATTGAAGCCGTCTTCTTGAATATAAGGTAATGTATTTTGATAAGGATTAATACCAAGGTACAAATAAAGAGCCTTTTCAAGCGGCGGCATATAAATTAATTTTTAGAATAAAAAACCGCTTACTGTGACATAACTATAATATTTAGACATGCTGTCGCAACACTTTTTGTAGATAATGATGAGTTCTGCAAAGTCCGTAGTAAATGATTTTGTTCTATCATCAATAGTTTTCGCAGTGCACGCGACGTAAGGAATTTTTCAGGTAATTTTTTTACACCTTGGGTTACATTATTGGAATTATAGGAAAGATCCCTAATTATTTTTAAAATATAATATATAGCCTATGTTACGCGGGGATAATGTAGCTTTCCAGAGGTGAAAGAATTTTTGAAATCGGTTCAGTAGTTTCGGAGCCTATTCATTACAAATAAACAAACAAACTTATCTTTCTTCTTTATAATATTAGTATAGATAAATAAAAATAAGTCCAGGAATTGGTGAGCCAATTAGGAAGAAATCCTCACATTTAGTATGACCATTTTAATATGATGGTAATATTAGGTAGGTATCTACTATGATGTGAGTACCTACCTACTGGTTAAAATAAAATTAAATTATTAGAAAAGGTAGAAAACTTTGTAATTTCAATATCTTTTCTGCTACTCTTTTATTTTTTATTTTTTCTCTTTTTTTTAAACTTTACACCAGATTAGGATTTTCTCCTGTGTCGTGGATGCGTTTACAAACATACATATTCACATACACATCACATCCATACCCGGAACAACAATTTGTGGATCACACAAAGAGTTGTTCCGTGCGGGAATCAAATCCGCGACACGTTGCGCGGCAGCCGGTTGCCCAGCCACCGCACCAACCGTGCAATGCTACTGAACTATTACTATAAATTATGAACGGACATTCGCAAAAATATTTTATCTCTATTACTAAATATGCAATCCTAAAATATTTCAAAGTGCAATCGCAGGAACTCGACGCACCACAACAAACGAGCTTACACTGCGATGGCGAGTTACGTGAAAAATGAATGCGTAACTGGCCAACATATTTAGTAGCAAAGAATCCAAGCAAAGATGTCAATTAAAATATCATTATACGCATTATACACAGGGCACTATAAATTATCTTAGATAGGACTCTATGAGCAGGAAATACATAGATAGATAGATAGATAGATAGGAGTAATTATCGATGAATATTTGTTTTCTAGGAGTTCTGTGGGCCGATCCCGGCGGCACTGCAATGCCGGGCCGACCCTTGACGGGAGAGGAGCAAGCTCCTACATCCCGTCAATTTTCAAAAAATTAGCTCATTTTTTTCTGGTTCCTCATTGAGGAATTTTCAGATATTAAGCTGAAAAGAACAAATACATAAGCTTGATCTTAGCCGCAAGGCCGATGAAGCGATAAAGTCAAACTGGGTGCCGTCGTAGGTCATTCAAACACGGAGAATCTTAACACCGCGATTCAGAAAATGACGTCACGGCACAGTGACATCTCATGGGTGGCTGTAGCACCTTCCATTTTGATATACCTCTAGGTATACCCTACTCCAACCCTTCGCCTCACGTAGGGTAACCGAACGCTGAACACCCCTCCATGTGCAACGCCATCTATCCGAATATTAAACCGTTAACTACCTCTATAACACTGGTGCTCTGGTATTTTGTTTAATATCCACCAGATAACTCTGAAGTCTGCTCACTTCAATGCTGTCTGAATCTACAAATCGGACCAAATTATAGGCCAAATATATCTATACATTTATGATTTGAGTGTCTTTAACATTCCCAAATTGATCAGATTATGGCTTTTAAATGATTAGTGCTTGTACACATCTCATAATATAGCACAGTAGGTTTATAATGACTTTGACGTCAAATAAAATTGCCGATTGTTTTACGCCTTTACCTATTTTCAGAAAAATGTCCTCTTATCCTTTGTAATCAATTGAATCCAATTTATGGAATTATCTCCAGGAAGTAAATTTGTATGCGAACGCGTCATCAAAGTATTTATAAAAGTCTATTATTGCTTATTGATTTCTTGGATATTTCCTGTTCCATCCTCCACGTCGCTGCCAAGAAATACAGCAATAGGACGTATAAACATCGTACTTATTGACATTTTATAATCACCTAATTGTTCGCTGTTACTCATGAATAATGTAATATTAATGTAATGTTTTAGTAATATTTAATTTTAATTTTATTTAAGTAATAGTTAGTTTTAATTTAAGTTTTTTATTTGAATAAAAGTTAATGAATAATGTTAACGTTAGTTAGTGTTGTTGGTGAAGGCAAATGGCGCAGAGGGTATCTAGACTTTGCTTTTTAATTATCAGACAGAATAGGCAAACTTCTACATAGCTATAGTATTGGTATAGCAATTAGTTAATTAGTGCTCTGTACACCTACAGGTGTACAGAGCACTAATTGCTATTCGCTAATTACCTATCACCAGGAGACGTCCGCTGAAGAATAAACAGGCCTTTTTTAGTCAGCCTGACACCCTCCCGCCTCACCCAAGCGGGAGCAGTCATTCGATGATATTCCCCCCTTAAAAAAAAAACAAAAAAACCTTTCTACTTAAACTTGCTACTAGCATCCAACAGCTACCAGAGACTCTGATGATGTTGTTAGTCCATCTGGTACATGGTATCCTACCAAATATTTTTCACCACTTTAGCTGGCAAATAGAGTTTAGGAAGATATCATGTTATTAAAGCAATGAAGCGATTTGGACATAATCCAGGTGAAATAAAAAATGCAATTCCTCGAAAATGGACTGTGCCATTAAAAATGGGGTGGGAAGACGATATTGTCGGAGGATTGGGTTAGGTTACAAGTATAATGATCTAAAGTAAGAGGCGACATTAAAATTTCTTGATATTAGTGTAAAAGAAAAGCCTTTACGCGACAATAATGTAAGATTGAAAGCTGCACTTATAGCTACCTGCATTGACAATAGTAAGTATGTATACCTCTATATGGTTGCTTACATGCAGGATGTTTAGTAAGTACTCATATATATATGGCCTTGACGTATTCTATTCTTAAGCTCTTATAAAAGGTAACCAATTAATGTCATATCCCACAACGATGAGCCGCACGCTATGCGACCTATTGTCACGTGAGAACCTAGAGTGTTCATATATTATGTACCACTGTGGTACCTATTCAAAACGTGACCAGTAGCGCAATCTGGCACCCTTCTTAAGCAACATACACGTTTCTTTTATTATTAACAATCAGTTTATATTTCCTCATATTGCGTGTTTGGATTAAGTTTTGAAAATGATAACTGTCACATACGCTCTGTACGTATGGGGTAACGGGTACCTGTAGATGTTACGCCATCTAGCGACAAAATGGCAGTTGAGATCATCATCCATCCACCTTAAGGGCCGATTTTTCAATCACCACTTAATTTTTAACTGTAGAATAAAATTGACATTTTACAGTTTATGTGGGTATGGAAGAATTGACTAATGTTCAAAGCTATTCCTCAGTTACAATTTATTTGGCGTTGGAAAAATCCGACCTTACTTGGGTACCTACTATTGTATTTATCACTAACAAAATCAATTAATAGGTACTCTATCTATTAAGTTGGGGACGACTACTCCCTTACACTAGTGCTATTGAAAATTTAGTAACTGAATCATCGTGGAAGTAACTATTGCCTAATACATTTTTAAATTATTCCAGAGTTGTCTAGTCACAGTTGTGATCAATAGAGCAAATAACTGTTTACCCATTTATTGAATTAATAGGTAGTGAGTCAGTTGTTACAATGGGGAAAACCCCGGAAGATAATTCATGACTTAAGTTAATTTGAAAATCGAACTGAAACTCAGTTTGATGATGATTTGTTGATCTACATGTTGAATACACGTCGGTCTAGGGAAGGACATCGATGGATGTTTAATACTAAAAATACTTACGAAACTTATTTTTAAAGGGCTAGTTTCTCATCGGATGGACCGCAACTCCACTAAAGCAGGGAACATGATAACTAGATGTCAGGATAAAATAGTAGAAATGAAACAACAGTTAGTTAACAACTTTATAATGTTTATTTTGCAGCATATATTCCTTAAGGTCATAAAATAAGATAACATTTATAGTTAACGATGAAACATGCGCTCAATACAATATAGGCGATAATTTATTGGAAGTATTCGAAATAAGATTAGAATAAACAACATTTATTATTTTACAAAAATTGAAAACAATACTAGAAGGTAATTCGACTAATACATGCGATTTATCATTGCTCTTCATACTACATCGATGAAGCACAAATTCAAAAAAACCAACTGTTCAACCATTAACTTTTAGGTCTAACTAACACGCCAAAATCCAGAAAATTAATTATCAAAGCTTTTTGTGCAAGCGCTGTTTCAAGGTAGATTTAATTAAGAATTCATTTATCGGCTAGTTTTGTGCGAATCTTGTTAACTAGAAAATACACAAATTATCTATCGGTTCTAACAATCAATGGAAAATACTTAGGATTAAAATTTACTGCGGACAGAAATTTATGGACGATGGAAATATATTTTGAGAATAAATATAGACTGAATTTTTGCTGCCAGAGCGAACGCGTGTTGATCTAGTTTTTTAATCTTAACAGTTTAGCATAAATATATTGTACTATTAGGTTACTATAAAAATATGTATGTGAATATTGGTTTGAAACTTTGGGTAGGTATCCGACTGAGGGCTCGCGCGCAAGGTTAATATTATACCCCATGTGCGTGCGAGATCTTATCACTTTACTAACATTCTGCGAAGTGTTCGACAACAAAGTTATTTTCCACTCGCACATTAATTATTACAACTCTGAGTTAATGAACTCTTCAGTTTTTGTCTTGTCACGACATGACCGGCTATAGCACAAACCTGCAAGCACAGAATGTGACGTATACCCACATACTAATGTAGGACAATAGCGACGGTTCTACACAAGCCCATTCAGATATTTTCGAGAATGGTTATATAGTAGATACTTTCTCATTCCTTTTCGTCGGAGTTCAACTGACAAATTCATAAGGCACTAAGTAAATTAAAGTTTTACGCAGAGTAAGAGAATTTTTAGTATTTTCGAACTTATAGACGTAAGTCGTATAAGAAATACACAATTTTCCCATGAAGAACTAAGACACAAAGCACTACCTAAGTTATTCTTCGCTATTTATAAGATTAGAACGCATTCAGGTAACTACTTCATTACAATTATATTCGAACAAGTGCGGGAAGACTACTCAAATATAAATTAAAGATTCACTTGATTATTATTTGTACATTTTATTAACCCTTCGTGACACGAGCCTGTGCCCAGTAATGTAACAAAAATACATTGAAACAACGGTAGTGAAACACATCTACCGCAACTGGCATGATACTCAAATCGATTGAAGTTAGATCAGACAACTTTAGTAAAACTACAACTAAGATTTATTTACACAGTTGCGTATAGATTTTACACCTACGTAATAACTATGCAATCAACAAATATTGATAACTATTTTTAACTAACACTGTGACTCCTACCATTTTAATAGGCTGATAAAGTTATACTAAGAACAGTATGTTAACGTATATTAAAATATCAATTCTCTGCACAGAAAATTATGCATTAAAATATACATAAATATATAGTTACTATGTTTGTGTAAATATGCATCTTTTTATGTAATATATTGCTACAGTTTCGAGGCACTTTTTATAGAAAACAATTATTAAAGCATTATCATTCAACGCTTTTATAAGGCTACTATCTACGGACGATGGGCTGCTGTTGGCATAGTAAAGTAATGGAATGTCATTAGCTGCCTAGGTTCAAAGCTTGTAATGATAATTTTCTGGATTTAAGCGCAACATTCATGTCGACTTAATCACGAGGTCTACTCATTAACTTTAGGGAAGAGGGCGGGAGCGCGCCGTAGCTTTGTACCTGCGCTTCGCTTTTAAATTTCAGGATCTATTTTTTATCCGATGATCTGTAATACATTGTTATATTAGTTTATGACGAAATCTGGGAAGTTACCTACTACTACTACATTTGAGTAATGACTAGAAAATGTCTTTCATCTCATTACTTACTATTACGTGGAAGAACGAGGGCTTGGCTGTCGGAAACAGTACAACAGTGTAGGTTGTTGTGGAACATGTACTGAATTGTCAAGTGCTTGTCATCGCCAACGCAAGGGTCGTAGAATCCGGGCAACTCAGACTGGGGACAAATGACACATTGAATTTATAGCACACTATTAACTTAAGACATTTATTACATCTAAAAAATTAGTTTATTTGACACGCTAACATATGGTTACTATAAGTTACTATAGGATAGATCCTGAACATGATCATGATCATAATAAAATATCTAATTATATTTATAAATCCTTAATTCTACGACAATATCAATAAATCACCGAAATGAACGCATGCGCATAACCGAACAATTTTCTAATTTATTGCATAAATTTAGATATTTTTTTATGTAAAATAAACGACAAGATTTGTATGTCTAAAATTGAAAATGTTTTGAAAAAACCAAAAATAAGCACCCGAGACACCTTGGGGCGAACCGCTATAAAAAATTACATCATCTTTCAGTAAAATATTCAGTGTTATTGGAGTATGCGTGGGCGCACCATAAGACATTTTTTTTATTTTATATAGCTGATAGCCTGTTTATATGGGTATATTGACCTGTACCGTAGTTAAGCATTCTTGTCACACCTGGACGCGATCACTAAATGGTATATTATTTATAATAAACCGAAATATTCAATAACCAAGATTTTTTTTAGTTAGCCGAACCAAATGCCAAAATCATATTAACCAGCAAAACCAGAAAAGAATCAAGTAAAACTTGAATAGTAATACAAGTAATAAAAATATTTAATAATAATCTCATAATTGACTTCAGTGAATTTCTACGAGTGTACGGTAATAACAATGCGTAACAGTATCTAGCTACTTACGACATGCTCGTGTGTAAAACTAGCAAGTAGAGAAGCATTATCAAAGTACTATAATGTCATAATTTACTATCCACATCCATATCAACGTTAATTCCAGATGTTCCACTGACAAAACGAAACCTTATTCATTAATTCTCAGTTATATTTTCCATAAATAGCTATTTCAAAAATTACTGCTATTTATAGTCAGCGGAGTAATTTCATACATTTGTTGTAGTCATGCGGGTTATTACCAAACAGGCATATTATGGGGGCAAACCACCTACCTATATAATAGCTATCATTATCCGAATAACTTCCGACGATAATTATGTTTACATCGCGATACTAATTTGTTATAGACTATTGGTTAGATATTTGTAAAATAATATGAATTATGGATTAACTCGTCGAGTACCGGTTTTGTAGACACAATTATAGAACAATAGGTTGCGGTCACCGGTGACCGCTTGGTGTTTGACAGTTTAATTTAAAAATTATATTATGAATTATGAACTAAAATTCTATACAGACATAATTTAATATAAAGCTTTAAAGTTTTCAAGCCATATATAAACGGTTACCTTCAGTGCATTATTTTATTAGCATTTTTAGGAACATCCATGCTGAAGTGGGTTCAATAGATAATACGGATGTCACGAGAACACAGATTCGATTTTATCGATCGAAATAAAAGGTCTTTATAAATATAGTCACATGTGAAATACTAAAAAAAATAGTAAGTTAATATCAGTATCAACACAATCCATAAGGGCCATTTCATTAAGAGCTCTTTGAGTGCCACTATAAAAAAAATGAGAAAGAGTTCTCGTCGCCTGACCAGAACCAGACCCGTTTCAAAGAGCTGTCAGAGCAGACCACCATATACTGGACCACTACGTGACTAGGGTTGTTGTCCAGCCGGGGTCGCGGGTATATTACTATTTGATACGGGTCACGACACAGTGCAGAAGTTGGAACGGGGTGGTTTTTAGTTAGTTAGTCTGAGATTAAGGGCGGGAGGAGTCGTTTGATTGATTTTCCAACATTAAAAAAAAATTTGGCTCTGTTTAGTTGAACGCGGTAATCTTCAACTACTGGTTCGGATTGAAAATTTATCTTTGTGTTGGATAGCAGATTTAGAAGGCTATAAACATCACGCTAAACTCAATATGAATCGAACAGTGTGCAGTGGGTCAAACCTGCGCAGGAGTAACTAGTCTCATAAGATTATTTAGGCATTGTAAAATAAAACACAATAAAACCACCCATTACAAGTACTTATATGACTTTCTTACAGTGTTGGGCAAAATTTAGTTAACTAATGATTGATGACTAATGATTGAATGTGTTAGTTATGATTGATGACTAATGATTATTTAGTTTAATCACGAGGTGATGACTAACGATTGATTAGTTTTAATCTTAATTAAATAATCATGATTATTTATTTATGATTGATATTTTTTAATACGAGGTAAGGTAAAATATTTTTTCTGCTTCTTAAAAAAATACTGAATTGGACACAAAACGTAACGTTTTGTGTCCGTGTAGGTTAGGTTAGACTTTAGTGTTTTAGTTTAAAATTCAGTATTTTTTGGTGGTCAGATAAATAGATGCCCTGGTAAAATCTTATGATACGGAGAAATGGTTTTCAGTATAACGGGGTTTTTTGTAACACCTTCTATAACTTTAGTAGTTTTTAGGGTCCCGTACCTCATCTGACTGTAATCATGTAATTTATTACTTGTTTTTCGAAAAGTAAATGATGTCATCGTATTGCTTTAACGATTATAAGACTAACTAAATTACACTTGTATTATTTTATTTATTTATTAATCATCTCAGTGTAACTGTATTGAACTTTATAAACACAAATAATATATTTAAGAAAGCTATATAATATAGGGTGTAAAGTATGGCTTACCAAAGTAAAACCATGGACTCAGATCATCATCCTAAGTAACGGACCGAAGGATTTTTTCTCGGAAAAGAAAAAATTTTGGCCTTTCTATACATTATATTCTATTAGCAGCTGAATTTAATATTTTGTATGCAGAGTCAAAAATTTTTTTCATTTCCGTACCTAATTCCTTCAGTACTTTACTCAAGATAATGGTCTGAGACTTCGGTCAGCTGATCCTTATACCCTGTATGTGTAGTGTACCAACACCTGTGCATCGAGCTTAGTCATACATTCATGATTAGAACTAATGATTGGTGATTTGCGATTAACGAATTTAGTCATGACTAATGATTGTTCTCGTTAGTTATGATTAAATTAGTCATGACTAAATTAATCATGATTAGATCAATCATGATTGATCAATTGATTGAATAAATTAGTTGATTTGCCCAACACTGCTTTCTTATTATTCAATTTATTACTTCACTTTAACTCGACGTAGGCGCCATTTTTTGTTGTTTTTGAAAGGAGGAAAATCAAGACACATACTACTTTGGAATTTGGATAAACATTAAGGACAACGATTCGATGTGTTTTAAGATCTTAGTGGGTTTCCGACAGTATGTTAATGAAGGAGATGCATCAAGGTTGCCCAGAATATTTAATTTTTTCTAGGTTTTTTGTAATTTCATCATTTTTATTTTGTTTATATTTTAATGGGGCGACGTTTGACCACTATCTCGCCTGGTGGTAAGCGATGATGCGGTCTACGATGGAGCACGTCGTGCCAAAAGCACGACTATTCACTCGGGCTTTGAAAACTCCCTTCAGGAAATACAGACTCTGGCAAAGAATTCCACTCTTTAGCAGTACGTGTGGGCGGAACATCTACCATGAATCGATGACGCTTCGCCGATTATCTTGTGGTACGATGATGGAAAGGACTAGGGGGAATTAAGCTGTACAATTCCCCCGCACACTCACCGAAATGTATCCGATAGAAAACCGAAAGGCTTGCAACCTTACGCCTGTGTTCGAGGCTTTGAAGCCGAACCTTCACAAGCGCATCATCGTCGATGAGCCTCTTGGCACGCCTCTCAATGTGCTCTAACGCGTCCAGCTGATATTTGGCCGAGCCGTCCCAAAGATTACTACGCAGTACTCCATACAGGACCGAACCTGTGCTTGGTGCAGGCTCAGCAATTGTTTCGGCGTGAAGTACCGCCTCAACCTCCATAAGATACCCAACTTCCTTCCAACTTCCTACTCTTGCAGAGTATGGACGTGACCGAAACCGTTTTTAGGCACAGGCTGTACGTTGGCCAGCTTCCATGCAACCGATACTAGACCCGTCTCATGCGCACAGTTTTTAAAACCAGGGCTGGGATTCCGTCGGGACCACTGGCCTTGTTCACGTCCAGATCGCGTAACGTCCTATATACCTCCCTCTGTCGAATGCGAATTGGCGACATATTCGTCTTGCATACGCTATTAAAAAGAGGCAAGGCGCCACCAGTGTCAAGACGCGAAGACTCCGCAATTAAGATTGGCTTTATCGACCGCAGTGTAAGCCAGCGTCCCGTCAGACCTCAGGAGCGGAGGAAGTGAGGAGCGACAGAAGTTCGACTCAACTGCCTTGGCCAGGGACCAAAAAGCTTTACTACCCGCTGGGTAGGAAGCTAGTTTGTTCCTTATACGGCCAATGTGGTTAAATCGAGCCATCCGTAATGCCTTTTTGCATGACTTGGCAGCCTTCTTTTGATGAATGTCACCAGCCCTACGGCGCCTGGCATCCGCCCATGCCAAGTATGCCGCCTGCTTTTGCGCTTCGGCACGTCCGCAGTCGGCAAACCAAGGACGGGTCCCACCAAAGGATGCCACGTCCGAGAATGGAATGTAGTATTCTATGCCCTGGCGCCAGCACCCCCGTTATCCGCATAAGCTGTCGGCTTCCGCACAAGCTGACGGGTCATCAGAAGAGAAGCAGACGGGACGCCAAGAATCGCATCCCATCCCAATCCGCCGACTTGTATCGCCACATCCACCGAGGTCCTCTGGGACTCGGATCTGGTGGAGAGTGTGTGGATACAGATTTCACCAGACCGTGGTTCGAGCTACCTAGAGGTGATGAGACTGTCACCGAGTAGCGGTCTGGATCGGTTGTCAGTAGAAGGTCTAAGCAATTGGCAGTGTGCGTATCGACATCGGGCACCCTTGTGGCTTCCTGGACCAGCTGGGTCATGCCAAGCGAAAGCGCAAGCTTACGCATTTCCCTTCCAGCATGGTCGGTGCACTGATATAGGAATAACCACTCCTGATGATGGGCGTTAAAGTCCCCCAGTAACACTAACTGGGCCGAAGGGTACGCCCGTTGAGCCGCATCCGCTGCTTTACCGAGGTATTGCGCTAATCTGGTCGCCTCCAAAACCCGCTGTGCGACCGATAAACACAGGCATATAGAATTTTCTCCATGCCTATGTCTACCAGTATCCATAGGCCACTAGGGTCCTCAAGGTTTCGGAGACGCCGGTAATAGATGCCGTCTCGGACGTATACGCATACACCTGCATGCGGAACAAAATTGTGTTCCAGGGATAAACCAGGATAGTTCAGGTAGGATATGTCCGACGGGCACCTGATCTGGGTCTCTGAGAGAAACAAGAGTATAGGGTTCTCGGTCTCGAGGTGGTGATGGACCGGATTGAGATTAGAGTGCAAACCTCGAATATTTGAGAGGTGCATTTTGAAGGAGAGGGAGTGCAGCCGCTGTTGAACCCCTTTCTTATTTCTCGGTGTCATTGATGTAGAGTGGAAGGTTGCTGAGAGGATGGCAGTGAAATGGTCCCCTACGCAGGCGGCCCCTCGACGCGCACCGCAGTTAGCCACACCATTGGGAGGCCAATCTGGAGACTGCGGGGACGCCCGAGCCCCCCCACGAATATCCATCGGGCCCTCTCCTCCGGTCGCCAAAAGGCACGATGGCGTACCCATGGGATTTTTCGCTAGATGGCGGGACAGCCTTTTACGTGTGGCTAGCACGATAGTTGGGCCCCCAACTATCTGCGGTCGGCCAGCGGTGCACCGTGCCTCGGATCCCGCTACCCTCCGCGACTGGACTCCCGGTGTAGCTACACCAGCGCGCGTCAGACCGGCCAGTCTACAGTGGAACAACCATCTCGACCCATCCTCTCATACGGCGTCACCGAGCATCGTGGCGGAACACGGCTGGGCCGCTTGGCGACACGCTTTTGCTCGGTGGGTGGTCATAAAGCCGGCGGCCGAAGCCTACCACCAAAGTGTCACCTGGTTAGCACCACCCAGAGGCCACGTGTAGGGATTTTGATTTAAGGGTGCTCTCCTACGGACGATGGTGATTCAGCCTCCAAAAATCACACTATTATGATGATGACAAATTGCGGTAGTGAAATGTATGATATAATTTTAAAGAATAAAATGAAATACAGGGTGACTTGTGACTTGTCATATTCCTCTCGGGACGTAACAATAATAATTTTCTTAAGATATACTCTGCTCGATTCTGGCAAATTATGCACTAGAAAAGGTTCCAAATAAATAATACAACATTCAAAATACATACATCGTTCTATGAAACGCACAAAAGTAATACAGTCACGTTTTTCTTGTATAGAAAAATTAACAACAACTGTTGGCATTTTCATTTAATCCGATGGAACAAATATCTCAGTTACACTCCAAGGTCAAGTATTTGATTGATAAATTATACACTGCACTGTTTAATCGCGCGTACATTGAAATGTTTTCCATGAATCATATGGATCAATGCATGTTGTGTATCTGGTATAAACCAGTTTAATTTTTCTTAGTCCAGAAAAGTTTTAAGGTAGAAATACCAAATAACTGAACTAGATGGTGTAGTAATATAATTTTTGAGATTAGTAAGGGCAACCTGTAACTAGCCATAGAGTGCAAATCAGCATGTTACCAGTGAAATACTTTAACGGTGTTTTTAAGGTTTTTAAGTGTTTTTAAGGCAAGGTAAATTATGGTTCAATAAATTCACACGTAATCGTCTTTAAAGCCTTTGTGTTAGGTACCACAGAATCACGTGAAAGAAACGAGCGGATATATTCTGAAAATTGTACTCTGTCAACCATTGTATTAGGAACATTGTTGCACTAATAAAAGGTCGCATAAGATGATGAGAACTCCACAATGTTTTGTCCAGAGTAATTTTACTAATAACTACGCTTTATTATTAAGCTAGTTGTTACGGAAAACGTGTTCTATTGTTAGGCGACCCGCCTACCAACGAGACTTAATGTAGGAAAAATCCACCGTGTTATTAACGGAGTACAACAACTGAAGTAATGTTAGAGAGTCGAAATATATATTATATCAGTATTATGTTTTTGTACGTTATTTTACCAGGATTATTGTATTCTAGAGGTCCGCCCCAGGTTTAACCGGACGGTATTTCATGATATTTCCGGTGATCGTGTCGAATTTCTATTTCTTTCCCAATAGGTCGGGTTCATATCTTTAGTCCGAGAGTAAACCGCCTACATTCATTTCGGTAATTAATTTTCATTTATAATACATAAAGTAGTTATTACCTTGCTTGCTTCGAGCAGTTCTAACCGAGAGTCTTTAACGAGACATTGTATCGGTATTGTGACGTCTATCACTTCTCCTAGCATGGTGGGGCTCTCCGGCGACATACCGTCACCCGTCGGCTCTGCTCCTACTTCGTGACCAGAAGCACCTGTTAACAAAAATGTTTTATAGCTATTATATTTCGCGATATACTTAACTGTTCGATGAGATAAATCGACTAGTTTCAAGACATGGCAGGGATCCATAATCATTAGAAGCATTGCATAACAAACGAGGCGAGAATCGAGTAGCCATATTAGTTCAGTAATATGTCACAAGAGACTCAGGCTCTCCTGAATGTGTTATAACATTACAACTGCTAATGTCTGCTGACTTTTTTTTTCTTTTGTAAACTTCCACCCGATCACGAACATTACATTCAGGTTGACTTGTAACTCGCGTATTCCTCTTGGGAGGTGATAATGCAACAAATTTTCTAGAAAATTAGCCCTGAGGTCCTTAGTCCGAAAGTTTCCGAAAGTCCGTTTTGGTAAATAATTTCCGAACTGAATACAAAAACATCAATTAATATTTATTAATACTAATACTGTTCGTTTCGGGTAGAAATATTGTTCGTTTCAAAACAGCATGTAAATTCTTATCAAATTTAGTTTTGAGTCACTAATTTGGTCAAAAAAGCTGGATTTATTTCAAAAAATATATAATACACAAAGCGTACCAATTATTAGAAAAAAAATCTTGGTTTATCGACTATGGAAAACCTCTAAATTATACAAAAAAAAATCAAAAAATGGAATTAATACCTTGATGATAAGAAAAGTGTAAAGAAGAAAGGGCGATTTCAAAAACATCATTATTTAAAAATTCTCATTAGAGAAGGTCACTTAATGAACAAATTTGAGTAACTAATGATGTCAAAAAAATTGCCCGTTTACCCTTATGAAATCAAAATCATTTATTTCAATTAGACCAGGAAGGTACTTTTGAATGTAAGCAATAGAAATTTAAAAGTGAAGCTATTTGCTGATTCCAAGGTGTAGATTCCTATGGAGAAGAACGAGCAAGAAACTCCATAGGTTACTCTTTTCCAATCAGGTTCACAATACAATTCTCCAGTTACACAGTTTTATTGGTTCGATTGTGCGAGAACAATGTAACACCCAAACCCAGTCAAAGAGATTGAAAAAGAAAATAACCTTAAAGACAATAAATAATGGAGTCTGGAGCCGACCAGTCCCAGTTGACGACGCCCGTTCATGAAACATGACACGTACACCAGCACAGCCCAACTCAAGCATATTGCAAGGAATCTAGCGATCCAATGCACCTGCCACCGCCAATGAGATCTTTGAGTGAACATGACAACTCCAAGCTGACATAAATGCGTTCTACTAGTCCAATTTAATATTTAGTTAATTACAGGGCTCTCACATTAACAATGATTATGCAAGTTAAACAATATACATTTTAGCAACTAGGTTGAATTTCATTGAAACATCAGTGTTTTTCGCTATCCCGTGGAGCTGGACCATGCATGCATCCAAACATTTTTATCCTCTATATAATCATTAAGTTTGTGTAATATGCTTGTCTACATAAAGTTTTTTTATACATATTTTAAACTTCGTTTCATATAGGTGTTGTATATCGCTTGGTATCTTGTTATAACATTTAACACAGAATCTCATAAACGACTTACTTACCTTCGCCAATCTCAAAATTGGTTGACTTAATCGATCCTTATGTCTAGTTTGATAGTGGTGTCTGTCCGACACTTTACCAAATAACTGTAGGTTTATCCTAACATACATGATGTTTTCATAGATAAATTGACATGGAACGGTCATAATGTTGATCTCCCTAAACATCTCTCTGAGAGATTCGCGACGACCTATATTGACCTATATTCAATAACTAGCTGTTGCCCGCGACTTCGTCCGCGTAGATTAATGCCTTCTGACAGAATTCATCAGAATCAATTCAGTGCCCAATTAAGATTTACCTATTGTGAAATGATTTATCGTAAATTCAATAAATTAAAAATCCCGCAGGGTTCTTACCAGTCCCGGCCCGATCACGTAAGTTTTGAGTAATAAAAACTTCGACTGTTGTACAGAATCTCTATGAAATAAGTTCAGTGGTTAAAAGATAGAGAGTCCTGGAGCATTGACGCATAGTTCCCGTTCCCGAGGGACTTCTGAGATAAAAACTATCATACGTTACTCAGGTCCCAAATCATCGTTTTACCGAATGTAATTCAAAAAGATTCAATGATTCTAGATTCAATTTTCATTCCCAATTTCACACCAACTATCATTCCCTATTTTATCCCCTTAGGGGTGGAATTCATCAAAATCCTTTCTAAGGAGATACCTATGTCATAGTAACTTTATGCATGCAAAGTCTCAGCCCGATCGGTTTAAAACTGGCAAAGTATCACACAAACTTTCACCCTCTATATTACCCACTTTGGGGTGGAAATGTTCAAAAACCTTTCTAAAGGGACGTGTACGTCATAATACCTGCACGCCGAATTTCAACCCGATCTGTGTAAAACTGACAAAGCCTCATACAAACTTTCATCCCCTACATTATCCCATTGGAGGTGGAAATGATCAAAATCCTTACTTGGAGATGCCTACGTCATAACATCTACTTTCATGCCGAATTTCATCCCCATCGGTGTAAAACTGACAAAGTTTCATACAAACTTTCACCCCTATTTTACCCCCTTGGGGGGTGGAAATGAATAAAATCCTTTCTTAGAGGATGTTTACGTCAAAATATCTATCGGCACGCCGAATTTCAACCAGATCGTTTTATAATTGACAAAGTTCCATACGAACTTTCACCCCCCTATTTTACCCTCTTAGGAGTGAAAATGATCAAAATTCTTTCTTAGAAGATGCTTACGTTATAACATCTATCTGCATGCCAAATTTCAACCTGATCGGTTTAAAACTGACAAAGTCTCATACAAACTTTCATCCCCTATTTTACCCACTTGGGGGTGGAAATTATCAAAATCCTTTCACAGCGGTTGCCTACGTCATAACATCTATCTGCATGCCAAACTTCAACCCGATCGATTTAAAACTGACAGTCTCATACAAACTTTCATCCCCTATTTTACCCCCTTGGGGGTGGAATTTATCAAAATCCTATCACAGCGGATGCTTACGTCATAACATCTATCTGTATGCCAAATTAAAACCCGATCGGTTTAATACTGACAAAGTCTCATACAAACTTTCATCCCCTATTTTACCCCCTTGGGGGTGGAAATTATCAAAATCCTTTCACAGCGGATGCTTACGTCATAACATCTATCTGCATGCCAAATTTCAACCCGATCAGTTAAAAACTGACAAAGTTTCATACAAACTTTCATCCCCTTTTTTACCCTCTTGGGGGTGGAAATTATCAAAATCCTTTCTTAGCGGATGCCTAAGTCATAACATCTATCTCTATGCCAAATTTTAGCCCAATCTGTCCAGCGGTTTGGGCTGTGTGTTGATAGATACTTCAAAAGTCGATTTTTTTATTGATACAAAACAAAAGTTACAATTTCTGGAATTCCTTTGGTACCTACTTATATAAAAACTTTGCACATCCTAAGAGACCTATGTACCAAGTTACATGGTTTTATCTCAAAAAATGACGAACACCCACATGCAACCCCTATTTCACCCCACGTTGGTGTAAATTTTAAAATGCTAGAACAAACGATTTTTTGTTTATTATTTAGTGCCTAAATATAAAATGTAAGGTATCTTCAAGAATGACGAACTTCATACAAACATTCAACCCCTATTTCATCCCCTCACAGGTCGAAATTTCAAAAACGCTAGAACAAATGTTTTATTATTTTTTATCAAGTGCTTGAATATAAAGTTTCATGGTTTTATCTTTAAAAATTATGAAATCCTATACAACTCCCCCCCCCCCCTTTTAACCCCTTACCACCCCTTTTTCGCGATAAAAAGTAGTCTATGTTTTATCTCGGGGTCTAGAATATCTGTGTACCAAATTTCATTCAAATCCGTTCAGTAGTTTTGGCGTGAAAGAGTAGCAGACAGACAGACAGAGTTACTTTCGCATTTATAATATTAGTTAGGATTAGGATATGTCACATTTGCTGCTTTTAATATTTGGCAAAACAAATCATACATTTTGTCTTTTTATCGTTTAGTACTAAATTATTTAATGTAAACCAATTTTGGACCTTCATTAAGGCATTATTTACGTCGTCATAATTATTTGTCCGTCTACAACCAATGAAGTGTCATCAGCAAATAAAACCATATGTGGTTCATTTTTAAATAAATGGGGCAAGTCATTTATGTATGTTAAAAATAAGAATGGACCCAGTATCGAGCCCTGCAGTACACCCATGGATATGCTAGCACCCTGTGAGTTTATTTGGTTTATTTGTACATGAGTTGCCTATTCTGAAGGTATGATTTTAATAGATTTAGCGATACTCCTCGAATGCCATAGTGTTCCAGTTTCAACAATAATGTGTCATGCTCAACACAGTCTAATGCCTTCGATAGATCACAAAATATGCCAATGGCATCATGTGTCTCTTCCCACGAAGCGAAAATCCGCTTAACTAGCGCTACTCCCGCGTCAGTAGTGCGACCTTTGGTGAACCCGTATTGATCATGGAAAATAACATTCATGTTAAAGTGACGTAGCATCTGAGTAAGCATCAGTCTTTCAAAACTTTGCTGAACACTGGTAAAATAGAGACCGGCCTATAGTTATTGGGTTCTGCACTATCACTGGATTTAAACAATGGAACTACTTTACTATGTTTCATTAAATCCGGGAAAATTCCTTGACCTATACCTTTATTGAAGATGAAAGCTAAATGAGGTGCTACAGTTTCTATAAAATACCGACACATCCTAACCTGGGGAATGTCTCCCAAGAGATATTATCGATGGTGATGATCGACTACCTCGCATTTACACTGAGAAGTTTGAGAGTGTGGATATATTTAATTTGTCAAAGGTATCCTTTCGTAAGTCGCTTATACAAATACTCACTAGTGCGTGACTCTTATAACATTATTATTCTTCTTAATTATTGCTTTATAAAAAAATGTCCTTGATTGTTTAATTTTATTTTATATTGCTCACTCTCCTACTTTTACCTAACGCATGCTGAAAAACTCTGTTATTGGCTTAAGTTTCCATGCCTTGTCATTATTATAGATGTAGCATTTACTAAATAAGCTGTTGAGTTTTCTGTAATAATAAAAATAAAATAAAAAATATGATGAATACATGCTCACGTTTCCTGAACTCTGTGTCGGTCACACTTAAACTAAATGTGCGTCTTATTTCTTCAGGCGCGTCAATATTTTTTCCGCAAAGGATTTTAACTGTGAGTATTAGAATATCAATACCAACTGCTGCAAGGGCATAAACTAGGGACTTCATGTGGCCCTACCCGTAAAAATCAACTTGTGTTAGGTCTATATTGTACAGGCCGTGGAAATGAACTCCCTTGCCATGCCGTGGAAATGAACAGTAATTTGAAAATGCTCTGGACAACCATCGTATTAGAATGTCATTCGACTTTTAGTTTCTAAAGCTACATGTCCAAGCAATTACCCTAGATTATTAATTAAAAATTCGTCATTATTCTCCCAATTCAAATCGTTGGGTAAAAAGTGGGGTCCAATTAAATGATTATTTGTCACGCCCATCCAAACGTTTTATTCCAAGACGATGTTTGTTCAGTGTACTATCGAATGCCGTAATGACTGGATACCTCGTTTCCAAAGCGTTGGACGTTGAGGATCAGGAGGATCCAATCTTATAGCCAGCACGGTATCTAGACCTAATATTGGGTGCCTTTTACGTATGGGGGCACATGAAGTCCGTTGTTTATGCAACGCTGATTTCGTTTGTTGAAATCCTTCGCGGAAAAATTATTGAAGTGGCTGAAGAAAAAAGACGAACATTCAGTTCATAAGTGATCGTCATAGAGATAATGAAACGTGCGCGGGCATGTATTTATCGTAGGGAAGGTCACTTTGGAAATTTTGAAAATTATGTTTTTTGTAATTACTTACTCTTCTTTACACTTATCATCAAGTTATTAATGCATGTTTGAGAATTTTTTAAATAATTTATTGTATTTCGGTAGCTAATAAGCCAAGGAAGTTTTCTAATAGTTTTTACATTTAGTGTAATATATATATATTTTTTTTTTGAAATACATCCAATTTTCTATTGAGCACATAGTAAATAAAAAAAATTATAAGAATTATATGTATTCGTAATTTTTTTACGAATTATATCTGACATTATTAGTATTAATAAATGTTTATTGCTGCATTGAGTACTGATTAAAACTTCACAACTTAAATCAAACCAGTAGTTTTTTATTTATTGATGTTTTTGTAGTCAGTACGGGATATTCTTTTTACCAAAACTAAAAATATTTAATATCTCCGAAACTGGCTGCTTTCAAACGAGAGACGTAATTTTATAGGGAATTAGTTGTATTACCACCTCTCAAGAGGTAGAGGCTATACCGAAATACAAGTCACCCTGTATAGGTAGTTCGAATCGTTAAGTTTTATATTTATCGTAAAGCAACAATTCGGACCAAATACATACGGAACATACAAATAGGATCGCCACAGATCATGATCGCTGATTGTGTTTGATGAATAGAGAGTTCGATGTTTGTTAAGTGCAGACGTGTGACGTGACGAACCAAGTTGTTGCATATGGAGCGGAGCAACTTCGTAAGACATACGTTCGTATTTGCGATCTAAGTTTGGGATGAAGTAGCGATGCAACAGTGAACTAACCTGAAGGTAACTTTCCATATATAGCTCGGAGAATGACCAGGCCCTTCTTTTTCTCCTCGTCAGACCTGATTCTTGAGTACGTCTCTCTCATCAGTTCTACAGTAGCTCTGGCCTGCCGCTGCATTTCCTGTAACCTGTTAGAAGTACACATGAAACAGATATATTGCTAGCACTTCTATACACATTAAAGTTAACATATAATATGAAGCGTATTTTTTATTCAAATTATTCATATTTTTGTCAGAATTCCTAACTTCAAATTGCGCGCCACTATACGCCGGGCACAGGAACACCATATTACACCACAATATATCCATGTTGCCAGGCACTAATTTTTATTAACTATTTTCTCTCAGTCGATAACTTGTGGGATGCTTCTAGGAGTTGTGTCATGAAGCTTCATGAGCGTTAGTTGTGGTACCCGTGGTGGGTTGAGTAGTGGTAGCCGTCTAAACATCTGATAAAGTATTATTTTTTTGACATTGAGACCTGGTGGGAGGCTCTTCTACTTTATAGTTAGAATAATCTTTTGAAGAAAGTATGCCGTCGAATTTGTAAAGTGATGGACTATAAGTTAAATGAGCGTATACATTTTTCATATAATATGATCAAACCAACTGGTCATTGTCATTTGTATGGAACGTGGTGCCTTTTCATTTTTTCGCGACAGTTGATCGGATGTGGAATAACTGACGCAGAATAACATTATAAACAAAAAAAAATATGGGGGTCTCATATCAAAAACACAGTCCAAACCGAGTTAATGATGTGAATAAAAAAAAATGTTTGACTCCAGCTCCTTTCAACGCTCATAACTCAGTCCAGACTGAGATTTCCATATATGAGCCCATAGACAATTTCGTTTGTAATGTCATTCTATATAATATTTTTCATAAATCATCGACTGCCGCCAGAAAAAAGAAAGGCAGAGCTAGTGCACATATTTAATGCACAATTCAATACTCAATGCTTCTACTAAACCAATAACAAAAATTGGCTTACCCAGGATTCAAACCTGAGAAGAGTTAAGTTGAAATGAGAGTGACGAAATAAAAAATTTTAGAATTACCTTTCGTAATTAGCCTCCATAGACCGCTGCCTCTCACGCTCCTGTCGTTCTCTAGCAATGGGATCGAGGATGATCTTTTTTAGAACCAACCATGATACCAGAGGGACCACAGTCGCGTAGAACACAGGCGATGGCATCACCTCCTCACATAGGTGGATTGGTACTACAATAGTTTGTGACGAACACGTCCATCTAGAAATGAAATAGTTTAGTCAGTCATGTTCTTGCAGACCATTTTTAACCGACTTCCCAAAAAAGGAGGAGGTTCTCAATTCGGCTGTATGTTTTTTTTTGTGTGTATGTTACGCCCACGGAATATAGAATACAATGGAAGTAGCTTGAAACAATATTTCTGCCAGAACCGGTGTCGCCAAACTAATACATTCATAATTTACTCATACTGTAAATCGGAAATTACGATTGGTTAGAAAAAAAATGGGCGTAAACGAAATGCAAAAAAAATATCATACGATATGCAACTTTAAAACCAATGCACTATAAATCAAAATAAAAAAGTATATTTTGGTAGTCCAAGTAGTTTTGGCGTTTAACAATGCCATCTAGCGACGAAAAGTGGTACTTGGTTTGAACTTTAACGTTGTAAGAATAAAGGTGATATTTGAATGGCTTATCACTGGCTCGAATGCGGGTCTCTACTCAGATAATGATGTAGCCTAATTCGATAAAAATAATATCGATAATATGAAAATGTGTTTTAAAAATAATATGAAAAAAAAAATATTGACTGCTATAGTGTGACAGTATTAAAATAATAAAATTAATATATCGTTGATAACTTTTTAAACGTAACAAAAAAGGGTAATTATTTATTTACATGTAAATCAAAAACCATTTTGTTCGTATTTTTTATTAGTTTCTTTTTTCAAAAAATCATTTTTTTTTTATTTCACATAGGCAATATAAGTAACAACTATTACATAAATTTTTACAAACTTTATATGGATAATGTGATAAATGAGAGGGATGGCGATAAGGATGACGGTGCTGATCTGCTCCGTGAAGTGAAGGTTGCTTCCAATCACGTCGGGGTCACCACTAAAATAATAATAAAAAAATAATCTAAATAAATGTTACATTACACTTGCATCGATATTAATCGATAAATTCAATATGTGATTTGACTACATCACTATTTGAGTAGCGTAGAACTGGCGAGAATGTTCTATTGAATGGAATAAATCCAAAATAAACTTTATCTTGAAGGCGTAAGGTTGATTTTGACTAACCGTTTTAGTAAATAATATTATTTTAATAACTGTTTTTGTAAATTGAAATAAAATAAGATTTCTACAAGAAAACAATAAAAATTGTACTTACCGATGATACGGAACACCTCCATTTTTACGATTTTTCGGCTGCTATCATTTTTACACGCCAAAACGGAACAAAACGGCATAGTTGAGGAAATATGTATTTGACACGAGACTAGCAACTCGACGCCATGTTCGAACGAGACTGAACTCGAATTTGCCTCGAGTAAGCAGTACACAGCTTAGTTGTGGCACGCGTGCCACGCCTACTTGCTACTTCCATTGTATTCTATATTCCGTGGTTACGCCGGTTAATCACCGGCGTTTGTAGATGGATTTTGATGATTCTTTTTTTTTGTTGGAAAGGTTATACTTTCGGGGTGGTCCCATCTCCACCAGGTCAGGATCTGATGATGGGATCCCATGGAAACCGAGGGGAACTTTCCCAAAATTGTATGGGTGGCGAGAGCGTTTGTTAACTTTTTGATATGGTATTTGAAACTACTACAATTTCATGAAGCTATGGAGTTGATCTGATGATGGAGTTAAGAGACAGCTGAGGGAACTCCTCGAGAATTTGTAGCAATGACCCCGTGTTTGGGCTTAATTATTTGTACTGAGAAGATCTTTACATCTTGATTGGATGTACATGGATGGATCAATAAGGCCCGAGACTAACAATGAAAACAACATTTTTTTTGTAAATTGAAATTTGAAATAATGAAAACAACCTTTTAGGGTGATACAATCGTTCCAACGCTTTTCCAATTTTTCAATACCATGTTTATAAAAAAAATTATCTTTCGCTTCAAAATAAGCTTTAGTTTCTGCGATGACCTCCTCATTTGAGCTACATCTTTTTCCCTGGAGCATTTTTTTAAGATCAGCAAAGAGCCAGTAGTCTCTGGGGGCTAAATCTGGCGAGTATGGGGGGGTGGGGAAGCAGATCAAAGCTCAATTCTTTCAATTTTACCATTGTTTTCATCGACTTGTGGCAGGGTGCATTGTCTTGGTGAAAAAGAATTTTTTTTCTCTGCATGTGTGGTCGTTTTTTTTGCGGTTTCCTCCTTCAAACGCACCAGCAAGTCAATATAATATCACTGTTGATCGATTCACCTTTTTCGAGGTAGTCAATGAAAATCACGCCATGCGTATCCCAAAAAACTGACGCCATGACTTTGCCAGCTGACTGCTGCGTTTTCGGACGCTTCGGACGGCTTTCGCCAGCTGTGCGCCACTCAGATGACTGCCGCATCGACTCTGGAGTGTAGTGATGTATCCATGTTTCGTCCATGATCACGTAACGACGCAAGAAATCTTTTTTGTTGTGAGTAAATTGCGATAAACAGCTTTCTGAATCATCGACTCGTTGCTGTTTTTGTTCCATCGAAAGCAATCGCGGCACCCACTTGGAAAAAACTTTTTCATGCTCAATTTTTCATGAAGGATAGTAAATACACTTCAGCAATCTCACGGAGCTTCACTTTACGATCTTTCATTATAATTTATGTCACTTCACTCATTTTTTCCGGTGTAACGGCTTCCACAGGTCTACCCGAGCGTTCCGCGTCATTTGTGTCGGTACGACCACGTTTAAACTCGGCAAACCACCGACAAATCGTTGCTTTTGATGGACAAGAGTCTGGGTAACATTTTTCAATCCATTGTTTCGCTTGCACGGTGTTTTTACCCATTAAAAAACAATGTTTTATCAGAACACGAAACTCGGTTTTTTTCCATTTTTTAAACAAATTACAAAACAACTTTACTCCAACCTCGATAACTCAGCTGTTTCTAGTCCGATCGACTTAAAATTTTTACACGTTTCAAGCAAAGGTTAGTACTCTAGAAAGACGTGGTTACTGGTTTACTACGAGCACCATCTCTGGGTTAGTCTCGGGACTTATTGATCCATGTGATAAGTGATGAAGTAGTATGATAACTAAGGGAACTCCTCAACGTTTAACCGTAGCTACCTGGTGTTTGGGCTTGATTAATTTCTAGTGATGAGAACTTTACACCTAAATGGGGTATGACTGTCAATAGGGGCCTGATGATGAAGGATTATTATAGCTAGGGAACCTCATCAACGGTTGACAGTAGCTACCTGGTGTTTGGGCTTGATTTCAAGTGATGGGAACTTTACAACTAAATGGGGTATGATTATTGTTAGGGGCCTGATGATGTAGGAGTATGATAGCTAAGGGAACTCCTCAATTGCTGACAGTAGCTACCTGGTGTTTGGGCTTCATAAATTTGTTTTGATGAGAACTTTACACTTAAATGGGATGTGCTTGTTATTAGGGGCCTGATGATGAAGTAATACGATAGCTAGGGGTACTTATAAACGATTAATACCCACTATTAACCGTTCACCTGATGTTTGAGCTTAAATAATTTGTAATGATGAGAGCTTTACACCTATGTGGGATATGCGTAGTATACTGGGTCTATATAGCCTTGACTAAACTAAAAAGCATAAAAATAAAAACAAAAACTGCGTTTATGACTGACTTCGAAAACTAAAACCTAAAAACAAGCAAAAAGTAAAAACTAAAAAGCAATAAATAACTATTATTAGTCATACGTACTTATAGGTTACCCACCCACTGATAGGTTAGAAGTCGGTGCCACAAGCCCATAACAAAATATAACTTAGGTTAAAAGGTCATGGTTATAATCTGTCATAAAATTGTACACAGCTTAGGTAATAAGGTATTTGTTACGGGTTTAAAGAGTAACTCTTGTTTAAAACTTGTGACACCGACTTCTCACCTATCAGTGGGTGGGTAACCTATAAGTACGTATGACTAATATTAGTTATTTATTGCTTTTTAGTTTTTACCTCTTGCTTGTTATTAGGTTTTGGTTTTCCAAGTTGGATTTTTTAAACGCAGTTTTTGTTAATATTCTGGTCTGTGCTCAATATGGAAAAAATCCCTCCAACGACTGTGTCACATAATCGGCGAAGCGTATGTGTGTATTCGGTATTGATATTGATGCTAATAAAACTGGTCTGCTCAACGTATTCCTCTTGGGGGGTAATAATACAATGATTGATTTTATATAAGTAGTTTAAGATTTACAAGTCGTCAATACATCAAAAACATTTATTTATACTAATACTGACAGTAATATCATTCCTTTCAAAATAACAAGTAAATCCTTATCAAATTTTATTTCAAGTCACCAATTTAGTGAATAGACAACTAGACTTATTTTAAAATAATTATATTGCAATAAGCGTCCTAACCATTAGAAAAACTTTCAGGGTTTATTAGCTACGTAAACATATTTAATTATTTATAAAACTCTCAAAAATAAATTATTAACTTGATGATAAGTATAGTGTAATCAATTTTGTTCAAAGTGACCTTCCCTATGATGAATACAAGCCTGCACTAGCTTCCTTATCTCTGTCACGGTCACTGTTGCATGAGCGTCTTATTTCTTCAGCTGATTCAATCATTTTTTCGCGAAGGATTTCGAGAGACGGAATTGGCACGTAAAAATCAACCTACATTAGGTCTGGACTCGATGCGGACCATGGAAATGGATGCCTTTGCCAATTCAACGCCTGAGAAAGACTTATCCAGCCACTGCCGTTCAGTAATTCGATAATG
The DNA here is from genome assembly GCA_038387885.1 of Spodoptera picta. Classification (NCBI taxonomy): domain Eukaryota; kingdom Metazoa; phylum Arthropoda; class Insecta; order Lepidoptera; family Noctuidae; genus Spodoptera; species Spodoptera picta. The sequence continues at coordinate 3,655,341 of JAZHFQ010000105.1, forward strand.
CGCTGGCCAACCATCGCCTTCTTGTTTCTAAATCAAATTTTTGAGACTAGAGGTAATTTTCAATATTGTGATTGTTTGTAACATAATCATGGTCGAATTGCTGTCATCCGTCGCGGCGGCGGCCCGCTCGGCGGCGAGGCGGCGCAGCGCGGCGCCGTCCAGCGGCCCGAATTCGCCTAAGAAATCTTGGATATTATATAATTTATAATTGAAGAAATAAGACGCTCATTCAATTGAAGAATTGAATGAGCGTCTTATTTCTTCAGACGCTCATTCAATTCTTCAAATGAATGAGCGTCTTATTTCTTCAGCCTCTCAGTGACCGTCCCTATAAGGAAGCGTGTGAATTCACTTTGAATAAAATTGAGTAAATAATTATGTTTTTGTAAATACCAGTTTTCCTTTACATTCTACTTACTTGTCTTTGGGTAGCCAACAAACCAAGGAGATTTTTTTAATAGTTCGTATGCTTAGTGTAATGTAATTTTTTTAAATGGATCCAGTTTTCTATTGACCAAATTAGTGGCTCAGAACACAATTTGATACTTATTTACTTGCTATTTTAAAATGAATGATATTTCTGAGAGTATTAGTATTAATAAATGGGTATTGATGTATTTGATGTATTGACAACAAATAACAACTACAATCACTAAAATCAAACCAGTAGTTTTTATTCATTGATGTTTTTGTAGTTAGATCGAGATTTTTTCACCAAAACCGAAAATGTTTAATATCTCAGAATCTAGCCACTTTCGGATTAGGGACCTATGGGCTATTTTTGTAGGAAATTAGTTGTATTATTACTGCCCGAGAGGAATACGTTGAGTTACAAGTCCCTGTATAATACACGTGTCCTTTCGCGCTACTCCACGGTACTCCAGTCGTGACTTGCGACGCGGTAGAGGCGATAAACGCCTGCGCCTCGCCATTAGAGAATAATACACGATTCGCTACCTTTGTACATTTATATAATGTTGAAAACATTTGAAACGGTATCATGGCTGCGCTTGCACCTATGTAGTTTATGTATAAATCACGCCATAACTATTACCACCTGTAATTCTGTACATGAAAACCCGCTACGGTAAATCTTCTACACCAAGAATATGGTAGGTACTAACGCAAATGCGACAGTTAGCTAAAAGTCGTTGAATATTTATAAAATAAGACTATTGACAATACTCACTTTAATTTAAGCATAACTCCGCTTGGAACTCCTAGCATGACGGCCGCTGACACGCTGCTGTTCTGAGAAACTTTTTTCTCAGCACCATATTCAGCTATTGCGCCAAACGTGCCCAACCTGAAAATAACAAGTAACTCATTCAGCGCAACCTTCCAACTTAGCAGCCACGTATTGCATAGCAGTAGTTGTTGAAAAAAAAAATGGCTTTAGTTTATTAAAATTATAATATCAGTTTGACAACAAGCTAATTTTTCCAGCATAGATCTATTTTTGGCCTAGCGTAACACACAATTTATTAAGTAACATTCGCTATAGCAATATTAATAGTTCTAAACATTGATTAAAAAATATTATTACTAATAGAAAACTCCTTAGCTAGTCATATCAATGTTTCATATATCTGTATAATCAACAGATTCATTATGACAGTCTTTACTTGTCTTCACAATGACAGAACTGGCGAAAAGTAACTCTCGCATTTATAACGTCGAGCTGCGTACCCCTTTAAAAAAATGAGTATGCGTATATAACATTTCTTCAATCTACAAGGTTGGGAAAATCTTAAGGTTTGTGATTTCAATTACCTCAGATTTAATAAACTTAGAATTATTTTCAAAATGGATCTTCAAAAATTTCACGACATTTTATATCCTCATTTGGGATACCCACACATTTTTTATCGCCATGCGGATGCTAGCTAGCAATGAGAAATGCGTTGTTTTTACTTCATTTGCCAAATGACAAATTTGCTTATGTAAAAAATGTCGAACGACTTCTCAGGGCTTCACAAAGGTTATTATCATACGTTTTTGACAAATACTGCAATGAAATTATATCTAATATAACGACCACGATATATTAGACAAAAAAATGAATGAGCTTTTTCGCAAGCATAATAAAGCATTGCTGATTTAAAAAACAAATGAGCATAAGATTGGTGATCAAACAACAGTATCACACTGCATTAGCAAAATAAATCGCTCAAATGAAAGAAACATATCAATAACATTTAAAAGCAATAATTAATATGTAATAGTATTTATACATTCGCAAATAAAAAGTTACTTTTACAAGTATTTGTAAGTTTTACTTTATTTACCAACAGTACCTTAATATGTACATGGCCAGCAAAGCAGTGTCAATAAGATACGAGTCTTGTGATGGGAGTGTAGTATACAATTGCCACCACCCTTAGGGCCGTATCATATTGGCGGATTGTTAACCGTCTTTAAAGCAGAGCAGGCGCGCAACGACTTTGTTACGGACACACAATGGACATGATGCTCATGCGCAGCGAATTCGTCAAACCGCGAAAAGCAAAATGATTGTAGAAAGATAATTTCCTACAAACACGATGAAAATGTAACATATTTGCGTGTCCGCGACGTGTTCGCGATGCATTCGCTGCGCGTCCACTCCGCCCTGCAGCAGCTTTCAAACCGCTACTATGATAAGGCCCTTACTCTTCCCGTGGGTGTCGGAACAGTCGACTAGGGGACTACTACATATTTAACAGACATCAAGCAGTAGCTTTGATAAACCTAATTTTTTAAATTATGATCTTCAACCTTCTTGCTTAGTATGGAAATTATGGCATACCTCTTTCTTGTGGAGACATACATAGTCGCAACTGTGGGAGCAGTGTCGCGGGTATTTAATGTAATGTAACGTATTTAGAATATAGATACATCACTTACTTCAAGGCCAGCCTGAGTTTCATGTCATGCTGAGGCAGTTTTCTCATGATGTTGAATGATATAAAAGAGTGAGGAGTGCCGATCTGTAGCGCAGTGTTTGTATGGTATTTCTCCGAGTCTCGAACATAAATGGAAGTCATAGAAGAGCCACCTTGTCCCCCAGCGCGATACGTCAAGTAACCAACCGAGTGAGCATCTAGTTGCATAGCCATGGCTGAAATTAATAATAAATATATGTTAAAATAACATGAAAGAAAGAAAGAAGAAAGAAAGAAAAACAGTTTATTTGCACCATTACAGAAAGGACAAAAAAAAATAGTAATAAAAAAACAACAGTGTACAAGGTGCAAAAAGGCCAGTGCTCAGCTAGAATGCCGTGTCACGAGCGCGATTGCTCGAGTCGCGGCGCTGATTTTCAGCACTAGCCTGTTGCCAAGATCTCATATAAATAAATAGATAAATACTAAATAGAATATAATAAAAAATAAGACGTAATGGATATAATGATACACGTACGCACACGCTTTCTTATCTCTATGACGGTTACTCTTGAACTGAATGAGCGTCTTATTTCTTCAGCCGCTTCAATTATTTTTTCGTGAAAGAATTAGCGTTGCATAAACAAAAGACTATGTGGCCCCACACGTAAAAATAAATCAACCTGCGTTAGGTCTGGACACGGTGCGGGTCATGGATTTCCCAATTCCACGCCTATTTATTCATCATAGATTCATAGGGAAGGTCACTTTGAACAAAATTTTGTTGAAAATGATGTTTTTGAAATTGCCTGTTTTCCTTTACGCTCTACTAATCATTAAGTTATTAATTTATTTTTGAGAATTATATTAATAACTAGCTGTTGCCCGCGACTTCGTCCGCGTAGATTAATGACTTCTGACAGAATTCATCAGAATCAATTCAGTGTCCAATTAAGTACCTATTGTGAAATGATTTATCGTAATTTCAATAAATTAAAAATCCCGCAGGGTTCTTACCAGTCCCGGCCCGATCACGTAAGTTTTGAGTAATAAAAACTTCGACTATTGTTGTACAGAATCTCTATGAAATAAGTTCAGTGATTAAAAGATAGAGAGTCCTGGAGCATTGACACATAGTTCCCGTTTCCGAAGGACTTCTGTGATAAAAACTATCATATGTTACTCAGGTCCCAAATCATCGTTTTACCGAATGTAATTCAAAAAGATTCAATGATTCTAGATTCAATTTTCATTCCCAATTTCACACCAACTATCATTCCCTATTTTATCCCCTTAGGGGTGGAGTTTATCAAAATCCTTTCTAAGGAGATACCTATGCCATAGTAACTTTATGCATGCAAAGTCGCAGCCCGATCGGTTTAAAACTGGCATTAAAGTATCACACAAACTTTCACCCTCTATATTATGCACTTTGGGGTGGAAATGTTCAAAACCCTTTCTAAAGGGACGTGTACGTCATAATATCTACCTGCACGCCGAATTTCAACCCGATCTGTGTAAAACAGACAAAGCCTCATACAAACTTTCATCCCCTACATTATCCCATTGGAGGTAGAAATGATCAAAATCCTTACTTGGAGATGCCTACGTCATAACATCTACTTTCATGCCGAATTTCATCCCCATCGGTGTAAAACTGACAAAGTTTCATACAAACTTTCACCCCTATTTTACCCCCTTGGGGGTGGGAATTATCAAAATCCTTTCACAGCGGATGCCTACGTCATAACATCTGTCTGCATGCCAAATTTCAATCCGATCGGTTTAAAACTGACAAAGTCTCATACAAACTTTCATCCCCTATTTTACCCCCTTGGGGGTGGAAATTATCAAAATCCTTTCACAGCGGATGCTTACGTCATAACATCTATCTGCATGCCAAATTTCAACCCGATCAGTTAAAAACTGACAAAGTTTCATACAAACTTTCATCCCCTACATTATCCCATTAGAGGTGGAAATGATCAAAATCCTTACTTGGAGATGCCTATGTCATAACATCTACTTTCATGCCGAATTTCATCCCCATCGGTGTAAAACTGTCAGTTTCATACAAACTTTCACCCCTATTTTACCCCCTTGGGGGGTGGAAATGATCAAAATCCTTTCTTAGAAGATGTTTACGTCATAACATCTATCTGCATGCCAAATTTCAACCTGATCGGTTTAAAATTGACAAAGTCTCATACAAACTGTCATCCCCTATTTTACCCCCTGGGGGGTGGAAATTATCAAAATCCTTTCACAGCGGATGCCTACGTCATAACATCTATCTGCATGCCAAATTTCAACCCGATCGGTTTAAAACTGACAAAGTTTCATTCGAACTTTCATCCCCTTTTTTACCCCTTTGGGGGTGGAAATTATCAAAATCCTTTCTTAGCGGATGCCTACGTCATAACATCTATCTGTATGCCAAATTTTAGCCCAATCTGTCCAGTGGTTTGGGCTGTGCGTTGATAGATCACTATGTCAGTCAGTCAGTCAGTCAATCACCTTTGAATTATATATATATATAGATTTAATGTTTTTGGGTAGCTAATATAACCAAGGAAGTTTTTCTAATAGTTTATAGGCTTGGTGTAATTTTTGTTCTTTAAATTTAGTTTTCTATTTACCAAATTATTGACCCAAAACAAAATTTGATACTAATTTATTTACTACTAGCAGCCCGTCCCGGCTTCGCACGGGGTAGAAATTTTTTTTTTTTTTCAAAATGAAATGTAGACTATGTCATATTGGAAGAATGTAGCATTCTATTGGTGAAAGAATTTTTTAAATAGGCCCAGTACTTTTTGAGCCTATTCATTACAAACATACAAAAATAGGTACAAATCATTCCTCTTTATAATATTAGTGGTTGGATGGTTTTGTAGTTAGATCGGGTTTTTTTCACCAAACCGAAAATATTGAATATTTCAGAAACTAGTCACTAGAGACATCAGTAGGTCTACTCCGGTTCTCGAATGCGAAGTTTCGTTTGATTTGCGGCGGCAAACAACGTTTTCGGAACCATAGACAACTTTCGTGAACTACAATGAACGAATGAAGTGAATATAAATAAATATGCAATAAGTAGGTTTAGATTCAAAATTAAATATAAAATTTTATTTTAAATAATTATATTACTAAAATAATAATGCCATGGCTTAGCACACATAATCATCAAGAAAATCATGAATAATCTTTTAATATTAACGTTTAAGATGGAGAATCTTAAACAGGATAAGAACCTCCTTTCAGAAATTTATTATACGACCAAATTAAAAAGTTTTAGAATGTTCTTTTATTGCCATTTATTGACATTTATGTATAAAATAATGACAACCAAATTTATTCGTATTATATTAGTACAGTCAGTTTAAAAATTATAAATGTCTACATTAGAATTTGAAGAGACTAAATTATTTCGTGTTATGATGATTAACAATATATTTTTTAAAGAATTTATCTTATCTATAAATATTGGCATATTAATACTTGTGAAAAAATAGCGAAAATATATATTAGCAATACTTAAGTTAATTTTTCAAGCGGTATTATTAGTTTTAAAATGAAACATTACACATGAAACATTTTTTTTTTATTTTTTAAAAAAAAAAAAAACGTTGCCCCACACTAGGATTGTCTCCTGTGTCGTGGGTGCGTTTACAAACATACAAGTTCACATACACATGACACCCAGACCCGAAACAACTATTTGTGGATCACACAAAGTGTTGTTCCGTGCGGGAATCGAACCCGCGACACGTTGCACGGCACCAACCGTGCATTCAATTTATGTACAATACTTATGGTATTCAATAAGTATTTGATTTCCCTAAATGTTAGTAGTATATAGTTTTGTGTTAACAAACTATTTGAGCTGACTGTACATTGATTTTATATCGTCATTTAAGTAGTTCCTTTGGTGCCCTACGTGTTGCCCACACAAAGAAACCGTGATAAAACGAAGACTTATAATTACTTTCCTTCATTTTTCAATAAATTTAACCCAAACGAAAATCAAACGATAACTATTTTGGTTTCGTCGAAATGACATTAAAGGTTCGAAGAATAATCTGTCAAACTCGAATTTTCGTTCGTGCGGATTGTACAATTAGAGTAGGGTTCCGAAAATATCGATGTCAAACAGTACATCTCATACTAATTTCTGGCTTGTTTCATTCCTTTTTCGTTCGTAACAAATGCCATTGTGGTAGGTAATGTTCGAAGTTTCGTCCGAAACTTCGTTTTTCGTCGAATCAGAGTAGACCTCCAGGGCTAATTTTGTAGGAAATTAGTTGTATTATCATTCTTATCATATCATATCATATCATATCATCTTCCGGGAGGAATACGTCGAGTTACAAGTCACCCTGTATATACAATGCAAAATTAAAGTTTTCGTTACACATGATGCTCCTTAATTGAATTATTACTAAAGAATTATTTTCAAAATTACTTTTCCTGCCCCAGGTCCACAGGAAGAAATTCCAATAGGAAGGTGGTACCTTTGTACTTTAATTTTATATATGTATTGTCCTTTATGTTGTATGTGTGAACATAAATAAATAAATAAAAGATTACTTTTGAAAATAAACTTACTTGACACAAGACTTGGTGAAATTCCTCTTGGTGTAAACTGCAAAACTGTCCCGCAGTTCAGGAACATAAGTCGCGACAGAGTCCTGAATATTTTGAAACCGAGGAGAGGTCCATTACCTATACCACACTCCACTTCTGTCCATCCTTTCTCAGAACTTAGGTTACGATTACAAACATTCACAGACCCCGTACCTAAAAATAAATCAAGATGTATTTGCAAAAAAAACAACAGAAATATTATACTTTTGAACATGTAGCTTTTAAATTATTATCAGAAATATTGAGACTGAAGAATGCAATCTCGATCTCCATTTTTAATATTGAGACTGAAGAATGCAATCTCGATCTCCATTTTTAATGAGATTACTCTCGTTCGAAAAATTAACGATATCTCGCAATATTAACAAGATTGCTTTACTAAAGCTCTTTCATTTGTTATTTGATACATACATACATTAAAGTAGAATTTCTAAACTACTTAACATTCATTATAAAATTAAATTAACTCTAACTCTAACTTTGTCAACGTAGATTTAGGCAGAATTCTTTTGTTCCAATTTACGTTTGAACACACTGATCCTGGAACTACACGCTGTCATTTTAATGGTTGTTTTCCCGCAGTAGAACGATTTCCCTTTAGTAGTACTATCGAATAATGCAAGTTACTTTTTGAAAAAATATTTTTTTTTCTCCTCATCTACTCAAAAAAATAATCATCAACTCGAAAGCATGAGAAACGATAGTTTCTCTTCTAAAATGTGACGTCAAATCAATGTTCATAGTAAAATAATCTCTCGTACTAAGTAATACAGCATAAACTGCAATGCACGCGCGCGCTCGGATCGCCTCACGACAAACAACAAAGGCAACCACCGCGCTCTCTGTCACTCGCATCGGCTCGCATCGCCTCGCATGGCTCTCATTCGCACCAGTCGCACCGCGAACGCCGTCTGCGCAACCACGCAAGCGCAATACAATATTGTCGCCGCCAAAATGGATCGCCATTACGTTTTTTCTAATGTGGAGTACCTACGTGGGCCGGTATAATAAACGGCTGCTTAATTGGTCCGCATTTTGTGACAGGACACTTAACCGGTGAAACGTACCTTTATTTATTTATTATTTATTTATTTATTTATTATTACATTTCTACGTAGTGTTATCCCGGACTTACTAGATGACATTCCGTTAGCAGTGCCCTGCGCATTATCAGCGCGCCGTGCGAGTGACTCGGTGTTTCCCCAGCGCTGGATCGGTCGTGGCGGGCCAGGGCCATGGCCACCACGAAGCCCGGATCTTAATCCACTAGACTTTTATTTGTGGTCTAATCTCGAAAACGCCTTGTGTATCGGCAAGAGTACGAAACTCGCGACGCGTTAAAAAGTGCGATAGTGGACGCTTTTGATGTGATTAGACGTGACAGAGACACATTATTAAAATTGAAAGCCAATCAGTTAAAACGTGCACGATTCTGTGTGGAACGCGGTGGCTTACACTTTGAACAATTGCTCCGTTACCGGGAAGTGTAAGTACTTGTACATTTGTAAATAAAACAATAAGTTATGTGATTAAAATCATTGTAAATACGTTGATTCCCATTTTTTAAATACGCCTTAAATACTTTCCCAAAATCAGTAATAAACAAGATAATATCTCTTGATTAAATTTTGTTTAATGTTTGTGTTTAGTAAGTGTAGTTAAAAAGTATTTACGACGGTATGTCCTAAGCCCGTTAAAGTATGAAGGGAAAATAGAAATCACTTGTTAGTTAATACTGAGTTATCGCGGCGGTACTATTGGTTCGCGGTTTCTTTCAAGTTTCGTATATCACTATCGAAAAACTGCTATTTTTTTATTAAATTAAAAATAACTTTCTCAATCTATTGTACTACTAAAATAGAATCATTTTACTGTGGGAAAACAACCATTAAAATATCACGGTGTATTGTTTCGAGATCAATAATTCTTTGTATGATGGAAAGCATATATCGAGGAATGCTATCAAACTTTACGTTGCCATCAATAGAAGCCGAGCATTGAGTGAAACGGCGCAGGAGTAGCTATTGTTACATATTGATAATATTATAATTAAATAACATAATATAACATCACCCATATTATCCTCATGAAAGAATAGACAGAGGTGCACATTACGGCACTTAATGCCACTGTACAATTTAACACCCACTTTTCACTATATATAGAGGTATTATGAGTCCCATGTAACAGGGGGTGAGCCTATATATACCGGACATAGTTCCAGGCTCTGTGCTACCACTGAGAAAAACCTAGTAAAACTTTGCCCGACTCAGGAATCGAACCCGAGACCCCTTGCCCAGCAGTCGAACTTGCGACCACTCGGCCAATGAGGCAGGTAATATTATACGGTACGGTAACACAATTTAACAATAACACGCCTATTTCCATGGGAGACAGGCGTGAAGTTATGTATGTATGTATGATAATATTATTTACCGATTCCATTTTGTGTTGATATGTTTCCTGATAGAGTCATGGTGTTTCTTAGTGTCACTGGAGCATCAATCGACTGTTGTATAGTCATTCCGGACACCTCAATATTTGGTATAACAGTTGTATCCTCCCTGCAATATAAATGTTCACTTATATCACATGATTGCAAATAAGTGTAAAACAATATAGTATCGTCAAGCTGTTTTAGTAAAAAACAAAACAAAATGGTCAATATATGCTCCATCCTTACTTAATATTATAAATCGGAAAGTGAGTTTGTTTGTTCCGCTTTCACGTCGTAACTACTAAACCGATTGCTTTGAATTTTTGCAGACGTAAAGTTAGAAGTCCGGGTTAAATAATATGGTACTTTTTATCCCGGATGATATTCCCGAGGGAAAACAAAAGTATTCGTATAGATGGCGCTGTGTGTATTGATATATGTCACATAGGTTACTTTTATCCTTTTGTGACGCGAGGGAAGCCGCGGGTAAAAGTTAGTATAAAATAAAGAAAAGCACTGTATTGACTACTAAATAACTGATCAAAACTGAGGGCTGAAAAAAATAAAATAAACCAAAAAAAAACAAGCATTACTCACAAAATTTCATACTCATCGTAATATTTCATGAACAAGTCCGTAGCATTTACGGACAATGTGATGGTTCCACGAGGGTTGGCACTCTGCTGGAGTCTTCGTTCCTCTCTCTCACGCTTCAATCTGAAGAAGAAATTACCCAACTCGAAATGAATTATCAACAAATCTATTACACTGTCAACTGCATCACAATATGAATGATATTTTTATTGAAAATTAAAATATAAGCAGGGTGCTTAGCTTATAATAATTCACGGGCACAACTGTTTAGGTAAAACTAATTGCATATAACAAATATTCATGAAAACTTTACCTTTCATATTCTTCTCTGATTTCTCTAGGTGTGCGAGTGCGAAATATTACCTCCCAACCCTCCACCTCCAAACCACGCTTTCCTACAAAATGAAGAAAACATAAATAAATGCCTATTTTCTCTATAAATAATACTTCAAGTTATATTAACATACATAGTAACAAGTCTTACCTAGTGTATCATAGATTGCTCTCTTATGTGAATCGGAAAGCACTTCGTAAGCCTCTTTGACTTTGTTGAATATTTGTTCTGCCCATTTCTGCTTGTTTGGATCAGTACTGTGTTTATCAGGATGGAACATGCGTGAAAATCGACGATATGCACTGTTTATTTCCTCTAAAGATGCCTGAAATGTTATTATGTACGGATTTAGTATCAATTTGAAGACAATATTATGCAAATAGGGCCAAAACACATAACGGCGTTACATCGCCGCGCCGCTAGAGTCGACAGTAGTGTCACTGCCGATTTAAGCGGCGCGGCGCCACAATGCAGCACCATGTCTTCTTAATAACAAATAAGCAATAAGTTTTTCACGATGGTCCATGGCAGAGACACGACTATCCACAATAAAAAATCACGACGAACAGAGGCCTTAGTACAAGTTTTTCTTACGTTTAAAGTAATCGAAACGAGACCTCGTTCCGCGCTCTGATTGGTTGGTTTATTGGCGCCGGCCAATCACAACGCCGAACGCGTACTCGTTACGATTACTTTAAACGTAAAAGAAACTCGTACTAAGGCCTCTGGTACCCTACCGAACGACAATAAACGTTCTTTTTCACGACGCCGCGACGCCGCAACGCAAACTGCAGTTGCGGCGACGCATGGTGTTTGTGTTTCGGCCCTTACAGTCGGCTAGGCTCAAGGCTATAGAATATTTATAATCTATAGCCTTGAGTGAGAATTAAAATTACTCATGTCAACGTCACATGACATAACATAATTTATAATGTATTTTTTTTTAATTATTATGCAAAATAAATACTGAATCAATCATACTTTACATAATAATACTAAAGACACTCACGTATCTGAGTTCATAATGAGAATTTACTTAACTATAACTATACATTTTATTGAGATAAAAGAAAAAAACAAAGTAAAAAAATCAATCTGTCAGTGATGTTAATATATTTTGCAATATTTTATCTAAAACAATAATCCTGATATCCTTATCAGAGTCCTGAAATTGATTGTGATGCATAATTTTATAATCTCGTAATAGTAACACCATCTTGCATCAGTTGGGCATTAAAAATATTGTCATACAAGAATGTATCACTTGAAATCAGGAACTTGTCCTTTAAACTGTCAAACACCAAGCGGTCACCGGTGACCGCAACTTATTGTTCTTTAATTGTGTCTATAATGACGGTACTCAACGAGTTAAGAGCAAGACTATACTGCTTTTGCAAGCAATTGATCTAAACTGGTATAAATTATTTGAATTGACCTACATTGCAGGGCTCAAAGGATGTCATGATACATATCCAATGGCTTTTTGTGATACATATGAATTTTGTCTGATCTAGAAGAAAATTTAGAGTTGGATTCATTTGCCTGATTTTTAAAAATTATTGAATTTACCATTACCTTTAAAAATAACCCATTAAAACATTTTAGGTTTTTTAAAAGTCTTTAGGTTTATGTAAAAGCAATAGATTATAAATATCCAATATTTTGATACTTATTATAAATATCAGATTTTTTTACCCATTTTTTGCGTTATTGACACTTTAAAGTTATACTTAATGCACTGTGGCCAATTTAGAAATTTGTATTATATCAGAGAAAGTAACTTTTTTAAACACAATTCCATTTGTTTTAATCAGATGTAGCTTTTTATGTAGAAAAAGCTATATTAAAATATAGTCACAAGGACTTTCGTTATAAATCTTAAACATACAGATATAATTTCATAATCAACTACCTACTTATTTTAATAACAGTATAAATCATTAGCCATAATTTTATTATGTTGCAATAAAACTTTGGACTTTATGTGATTTTGTTTACACTAACATACATAGCATAACATTACGCCTTTTTATCCCCGAAGGGATCGGCAGAGGTGCATATTTTGGCACTTAATGCGACTGTACAATGTAACACCCACTTTTCACTATTTATGTTGTGAGTCCCATGTAATAGGGGGTGAGCCTATTGCCATATACCGGGCACACTAAAAATTTCCTAATTATCTTAAGGTAATAATGAACTCAAACAAGTTCAAAATAAAATAAAATACTTGTAACAATTCCCTTCAGTTTTCTTATAGGAAAACAATGGCAGTGTATAACAGACATTCAATATTTACACACCATGGCTAGATAACAATAGAATGAAGGGAATTTTCTTAGAATAGAGGTTTCAAACAAATAATAATGTTATTGTTTTTGATGCATTATGCGAGGTAAATAAGGAAATAGGAAAATAAACAACATGTAGGTACTGTAAGATACTTTCAACAGCAGAGAATAGAAACTCTAATAAATCAGATATTAGACACATTTTGAGTTTACTAGGCAAACGGTGTATATTCATATCTCTTTAGTAACTAAAGATAGCACATGCTTTTAGTCAAATAAATGCTACATGCAATTATTGAACAGACAAAATATTGCATCATCTCAAACTGTTGTTACATAGGAAAATAAAATTATTGCTTCGAGATTTCTGAACCAATAGTTTTATTAAACAATTAAGTAGAATAAACATTACAATTAATCAGAAACTAATACGATAAGGAGCACGTCTTGAGACCAGGGTGCACTGATCCTAACCTCAAAATAATACCTTTAGGGATCACATCCAAAAATGTCTAGGGTAAAATAGTATAAGATTCTATCTTTAGAGTAATTTAGATTATATATTCAACGACATAATGATTGATTTGTGTCGTTATATAATATTGATAATGTAGAAATGTAGAAAAGAATGGTAAAAATGCATGTGATTTATATTTACCGTCTTTGAAACATTCAGTAATTGATAGTAATTATCTTCGAGCAAAAGATTATCGCCTTCTTCATCCATTTTCTGCAGTAAAAATATATAATTTTAATAAAAAACCAACAATCCGTCCCTTCAATGATAGATGTTACTTTGCCGCTGCAGTGACAGCACGAGGGCGCCACTGCCTGTAGCTGACAGCACAGATAATGTAGACCAAAATGGAAATCTGCTATCGGCCAGTACACATTTTTAAAAAGTATACAAAATTTCGTAGCCTCAAGTGGCCTCAACAGCCAAATAATGATAACATAGTACCTAACAATATCTCTTTTTTAAAGTAAAAATTAAGTTTCACAACTTCTTTGTATTACTTGGAATATTTATGATTTAATGGTTAATGAGTCATTTATTTAGATGGCCTGGATTACAAAAATTACTTATAGTGACCTTAACGATCCTCTAAAGACATCTCAGATTACATAAATTTACATTGGGAAATGAAATCCAGGAAGCATTTTCTTTTTTTTCAACGTCCTTGTTTGTTTTGTTTATATTTCAACAACATTCAAAATGTGAACTTTTCAAGATTCAAGATTTAACTCTTGCTCTATGGCCGGGCTGTCGATTTTGATAGCGAGACCGAGACGTCACTGAGTGCAATCATAGACAAATCTTTAAACCACTAATCCGTGATGTACTCTATCTCCCGTTAAAAAATGTGGAATAAATTGAATAAATTTCTCATTATTGTTCCGTTAATTGTAGTTACAAATGTAGAATATTAAATTCGTGAAATATTTGTTCAAGTGGTATCAGTCATCACTTTATAAATATCGAGGTAAAAATGTTTTGTCTACGTTGTTATTTTTATTATTAACGTATGATTCTATAACTGTAAAAAACTGGTGTTTTGATTTGTTGACCAGTTAGAAAGTGATATTTTTTTTACTAATGAACTACACCAGCATTTTTCGTTGAAGACTTATATGGTAATCCTAAAATGTGTAGGTGGTCTAGTTGTTTTGGGATTGTTGTACTAAAATGGCTGTTTCGAAATTTGAATCATTGCGGCGAAACTGTATGGTGATTAAGACTTAAAAATAAATTGAGGTTGTCAAAGTTTTCACTTAGTGGTATGCGCTAGCTATGTCAGAGATGCACCAATAATTTTCACTAAGCAACACATCAGGCTTTCCCCTTGCAGGAGCATAAATTACGCACACAAGCAGACTGTAATCTCTGTGTGAAAGTATCGTATTTTTAAATAATCTAGTATCCAAAGTCTAACTCTCACCAATTTTAATAATAAGAGATGACTCAAATAACAAGTAATGATAGAATGTTTTGGTAATAATTTATTTAAATATATCTTATTGTTATTACTTATATGCATTTATAAAATAATCACAATTTAATAATAATTGAGCCTAAAGGATTGTCATAGGACCTGCAAAATTAATTTACTTAGGGAGATATTTCTCATGCTGGCAATGTGTGAATGAAATAAAGACACAAAATTTTTAACTGACAAATTCTTTTTGGTTTGTGTACTAGTAAAATAAAGAATCCCTTGTTATGAAAATACCAACCAGAAACAAAACCTTATCTAGAACTGATAAATGTCACACTATTCATCTTTTTGAAGCTCAGATTAGATTACTGAGATCGAAATTACCTTAGTAGCATGGACATTTAACTAATAAAATACATGTTCCATGGAATACAAAATAATATAACATTTGGCAGTGGCAAGTGCATTTTCAAAAGAGTATTTAATTTGTGGTATTTCTATAGAATTAATAACAATCAACAATGTACAGGAAAGCAAGTAAGGCAGGTCTGTTCTTATTTCTCTACTTACATTCATTAATATATTGTGTTACAATGTCATAGGTATGTGTTGCATACTAATATTCTATAGGAACAGTAAACAATCAATGGATAAAGTGAAAGGATTAGAAAACTTAATGTCAAGAAAATAGGGTCATATTGGCAAATATTTTTTTACATATTCATATCTTATTGGAATTAGTTAATCCGAAAAAGTAGTCAAATGATCTGAGCTTTTTTCTACAACTGAATAAAAAGTATATAAAAAGCCCAATAGGTTTGAAATAAATCATTAGTTATCAGTAAAATAGTAAAATCTATTGATTGTAATGCATCTGTTTTGTTGTGATATTGTTCACCTTCTTAATTTAATATTATCCCAGCAAAATATTGCAATATTGAAATAAATTCTTTAAACTACCCAAGATTACCGTATAATCTATTTAAAAGTTACTCTGTCTGTATTTATTGTAATAGAAATGTTATTGGTTCATGAAATACAAATAGTAAATTGTTTTTTGTGATATTGCTAATGTATTTGGGACACACCTCATTAACTCGGTAAATGTGTTCTATTGTTCTCGAGCTTTACAAATAGATTTATAATGTGTGTGTCAAATGAATATTTGAAACTATTTAGTTTTCTTTGCTGTGTGTTAAAGAGGTTTAAAATATAAATAGATTAGGTTGTCTCTATTATAATAACACATTTGACATTATACTAGATATCTAAATTGGAATTTCACAGTCATTGAAGGGCTTAAAACAATAAACAGTCAATAATTTAATATCAATTAGTGATAATAATATATTCTCTCTCTCTCTCCATATACTTCTATATTCATAATATTATTTGTATAGATTATTATAGTTAGTCTTAACTTTGAATATGCTTCCTTCAGTGTCTAGTCATTGAAAATACATATTACATAGCCTGAGATATCAAGTTTCATGAAATGTTTCCAATATCCTTGTTACAATAGCAAAATCACAGTCCCCTCAGCTTTTGGCTTTGCCATTTACCAAAGGAACAAGTTTCAGAATTACAAGTAGGAATAATGTATTCAAACCAGTATTATTACTAGAATTTTTAACTGTTTCTTAATGTATGTGATATTTTTATAAGCGACTTTAGATATATTTTATTTCGTTTTGAATCTTAAGTATGCTAAATTATAAAAATAGTTGTCTAGATGCTTGGTATACCTACCAGCCGTTTGTAAAGTTTTCCTCAATAAAGTAAACCAGTAATCTATATGTTCCAGATATAAGGCATTTGCTTATCAAAATGCCATCAACCCACCTAAACCTACGCGAGGATGACGTAGTCCGGCTGGCCCTAGAGTTTCTACACAACCGCGACTTGCACATTACACAACTATCATTAGAGCGTGAAACCGGAGTTATTAATGGCAATTTCGCTGATGACGTATTGTTCCTACGTCAGCTTATCCTCGACGGACAATGGGATGACGTACTGGAGTTTATTCAACCACTTAGCGCTCTTAAAGCTTTTGAAGCGGACAAATTTAATTACGCTATTCTAAGGCATAAGTATATAGAATTGTTATGTATAAGATCTGAAATTAAAGCTTATAATAATGTGGAAAATATCGTAGATGAAGTTGTCAAGGTCCTTAGTGATTTAGAGAAGCTAGCGCCCTCGAAAGAAGAATACTCAAATCTATGTTTATTGTTGACCTTACCCAGTATTACTGATCACGCCCAGTTTAAGAAATGGAACCCTAGCAATGCGCGCGTTCAGTGCTTCAGAGAGGTGTATCCTCTCGTTGAACAATTCTTGCCTTGCGATAAAAAATCGAGCGGTTCTGTGTCTAAATGTGCAAAAAATGATCGATTAATGCAATTACTCATAAAGGGAATTTTGTATGAATCATGTGTTAACTACTGCCAGGCCAAAGCCACGGGCTCCAAGGAAGCACAATCAAATGAAGTAAATTTTTCAAGATTATTAGATGGTTCTGGGTTTGATGAATCAGATCTGAGTTTACTATCATGGCTACAGTCTATTCCTGCCGAGACATTTAGTGTTCCGTTTGAACAGAGAATGTTAAATGTAGATGTGGAAAAGTTAGAGCGTCCGTCGTTACATACTTCATGGACGGAGCACATGCTGGTTACGCCCATAAAACCACGTACATTCCCCCATTTGGCGATGCCATTTAGGCGACCACGCTCGGCCGCCGATGCTATGACAAGATCATTGCGTCCGCTTCCTGACGGTGCTCCCCGGCACCCAGCTGTTATGGCTCTCTCGGCAATCGATTATGGCCCGTCATCTTCATGTTTTGCTGGATTTCATTTAACTGGAATTAAGGGCAGCAGACTGATGAACACTTCTGTTGATAGATTATTTGACAGTAAAAACGCCGAGAGTATTTTTAACGGGCTAAACGAATCTCTCAAAACAATCGATGAAACATTGAAACCCATCGGCGAGTACACAGGCTCTTCGAAAACGAACGACAGTAGTATCGGCGCGTCTAACGCCACTACTCCCGAGCACAGGGGGCAAGATTACTCAGCCTCTACGTCGATATCAAACACGGCAGCGTCGACAGAACGCTCATCACTCGCAGAGCGCACGCCGCAGCAAGCTGAAGCGGCAATGCTGCCCGGCGCCGATGGCGATTTTAGAAGGGAACTACTAAAAGAATATCAAATTCAGAAACAACGCGAGTGCGATGATTATCTTCGTAATCTTTGCTCTTCAGACTTGAGGCAACAGAAAATGTAAATATATTTAAACTCGATTGGATGAAACCAGTTATTTTAATGATTCTTTCGAATTACTTATGCATTTACTTTCTTTTACTTTCAGGGTGGAACAAATAGAAGATGTTGCATCAGCTTTTCCGTCAGCTGTCAAGAATTCACAACAGATAACTGCAGATAAAAGTCGTGAGCAGCCGCCTTTTATCAGGTAATGTCTTACATAATTTTAAGCCGTTTAATTAGTTGCTATTGGTGCTTAAATGATTGCTTATAAACAGTTAAATATTTATCTTAATTCATTTAGGTGATAGAAACAATATGCGAGAACTTGCGTATCTGCAAAAAGATATGAATGTAATTGATAGCAGATGATTACTAGTATGCAGTACATGCACGAAGAAGCATACAGTAACGATTTTTCTTACGGAGTGCTGTACTTTCATCGGTAGAGCGAGCAAGCAATTTGTTCTGAGTGTTTGGTCGCCAACTGCTCTTGAGCTGTTTTCTCTAACGAGCCGATAAATTACAATGTAATATGTAAAGTGGTGTGGTGTTGTTATCCGTTTGAATTGAAAACAGTGCATGAAAACCGAAACCTAGTGTGTGCATCGTTGTGTGAAGACATTTCTGAACTCTTCAATTTCTCGTGTTCCAGGAAAAACGACACTATCGAAACGCCGGATATGGGAGACACGAAAAACGTAAGATTTTTTCATTTATTTTACTTTAAAACGTTAACCTCGATTATTTTGTTTTTAGCCTTGGCCATTGTTTTAATTAATTTTATGTATGAACTTCATAACACGTTTTGCCAAATAAGCGAAATGATGATATGTTATCAACAATTAAGCTACTTAATATTGAATACCACATTAAGTTTATTTAAAACAGGATTAGTATTTATACAAGTTCTACAAGATGATGTGTAGTTTTGTAGAACACTAAATAAACTTCTTGAAAGTTCGTATTTCACTAAAAAATAATGTTTTAGTAATATAATAACGAAGTAAATTTTAAAGAATTTTATGAGATTTCTGATTGAAAGGCGTTCACGGTCCAAATAGAAATATTTTTTTAAGATTTCTAGGTCGGAACAAGTATGAATTGAGGATGTTAGTCTCGTACCGTACGTGTTAGAAATGCTGTATTATAGTCTTATAATTTGATTAGGCGATAGATAAAATTGGAAAATAAACATTTTATGAAGTTTCGCTGCTATAATTTGATGAAATTGTTAGATATTCGTATAGTCGAAGTAAAAATTATTTATATTTTACGTTACGCTATACAAATATAAATACAAGCATTATTTAAAAAAAATGTTTAATCTAAGACGTAACGGGTACTCATTCAAATCCTGAAGGTGTGTAATGTTTACATCATAAAATGCATTAGTGATGTTATTGCATACTTCCGGTCGGAACAATGATATTGTGTCCTAGCACTATTATATCGGTTGGTACAATCGATTAGATTACAATTTTAGGAATCTATCTCCAATAGTGTCGTTACCGAGTTTACTTACTGCTTTCTGCCATTAATTGCTCGGCGCAGTGATGCTGTCACATGATTGTGTTTACTCGTACGAAGAATGTTCGTTAGTCATCTTATTTTCTTCAGACTATCGTTCGAAACTATCACTAATTATATTGTTATCATGTAATTATAATCAGCAATAATTCCTAGTTTCGTATTCAATGCGTTTATTGTTGAAGGAAGTGAGAGGTCTGGATGCTTATTATGTGTAATTCAATGATTTATTATTAAATCAGTTGTATTCACTTGTCATGACTGGTTTTCGTTTTCTTTGTACGTTATTAAGGAAGCACTAAGCCGAATAATATTTTGGATGCTTAGTTAAATTTGGGATAGATTGACTTATTGATGTACTAATTAAAACAATTAGCTTCTAGCACGTTGTCCCCAGCATTCTTGCGTTTTAGACCGAAATATTATAATCTGAATCTGTGTATCATTTAACTTATAACAAGACGAGACAATCAAGTTCAACGAACGGCGATTTCCTTCGATGAAAATAGCAACAAAAAATTCAATTGTATTTTATTTTTAAAATCGCGTAGGTTTGACACAAAATATCATTTATTCTATCAAAAAGCAAATGTAAATAACTTTGTAATTTAAGACTACTTCTGAAATCAATAACTTTCAGATTACTGCTCTAGGTATCTCATGGAAGTTCTTCTTAAGAGAGCTAGGTTATGGAGTCTCGAATGTCTCCATTAGTGTAATGGGTAGAAACTCGTTTTTGGATAAAAATAGGAATCATAAAAAAAAACTAATTTAAATGTCAACGAAGCAAACTGTTGTATACTACTTCTAATTTCAATGAATTTCATGTTGCTGCTCTATCAAAATTGTTGTACAAACACGAAGCTCACGATCTAACATCCTCCTCCTTCTAATTAAATGAGTAGTATTAGTATTGTATTTCTACTGCACATTGCTCGTTAACCAATGCCAGGCTCATAGGAAACGGAGTGACAAATGACAGATTTTTGTATATTTTTCGTAACAACGTTTAATTAAATACTTTTATAGATGTCAACTTATGGTAAACAGATTACCTGAAAGAGAAACAAAATATTACAACAGCAACTGTAATTATAACGCAAATGAAATCGACCACCGGGACCACCGTATTTTGGTCACAAAATTGCGCAAATGTACCAAGAGGTTTTTGTTCTATCAAGCTATCAAATATGGAACATCGAAAGTTGTGCCGCTAGCTAAATCGCTATTAAATGAAATGAGAGGTGACACTAGTGACATCTGATGAGCAAATATACAGTAGCCCCCAATGACATTAAATATATTCTTATAGTAACCGTAATAATATGTTTTGAGATGCGTTTACATCTTCATACCCTGTTGTCTACATGTTTAGTAGACATATTATTTAAACCTTTAACTGCAGTGCCAATTATGTAATTTCCATGTATAAAACGTACCTTGTAGTGACGTCACGTTCAAATCAATGCATCGTCGAAAATAAAGAAAAACATGTTCGTGTGTATAATGCTTCAAAATAATCTACTAGACGGACTTTAAAACAAAAATTAGTCATCTGTTATCCTCCGTAGTTCGTAATAAATGAACTTTTCTTGGTAAAGAGTCATTGTTTCATATAGTCACAAACAACATTTATAAAATAATAACTGTGGATGGTCTGATCATACAACAGAATTGCAGTGTTACAAAAGGGATGCTGATATCTTAAAAAAAGAAGTAGAAGAGTTTGCAGGTGACATAACCAATGACAGGAGAATACTTTACTCATAATTTTTCATGGATTGAAAACGCCTTTTTATGATTGTAACACTGTTTTGGAAAAAATGCATAATGCATGAAACTTACACTCGAAAATGACATTATTATGAGTGTGGTGGTGGGTTTTGTGGTGTTTAACATGACACCACATTTAGGATTAGGATTATATGAAAGAAAAAAGGAATGAAATGAAAATGTTATTCATTAGGACAAGCACGGGATGTAACACTAATCGTCGCGCGGTGCCTGGTTCATACTAAAAAATGAAAAGAAAAAAATGCTTACAACAAAACAAATGACACACTAATGACATCACGCTTAGAATGGCACGTCTTTAATCAAATCCTTTCGATTTATTATTCTCAAAGCAAGGTTACTAATGTATATTAAAGAAAGTTAATGGAAAGTTCACCATACGACTTATAAATTAAAGTAGTTATAAATTAACGAAGTTATATAACACCATCACAAACAAACATTAAACGATAAGCAGTAGTTTAAGCGAGACCTAAATTTTTCTGCAGGCTTTCTAACACAACGTAACCAAAACAAAACTGCTAGATTGCTTAAGCCATTAAGTAACGTCTGGAGCGAACTCCTAGCCGAATGGCAGAGTGAATGGGAATCTTATATAAAGGGCCGCCACCTCAGTTCTATTCATCCGTGCATGAGCGGCTGGAGAGGCCATGGCAACTTTAAAAGCAAATTGTTATTTCTTTAAACTTGTTGATTCACCTGGTGTCAATGTTGAACAGCGGTGTTGCAATACGAGCAGTCCACCCAATGCATACTTTGAGAGTGTGATCTCTTATCTCTGGCAATGTGGTGTGATGTGTAGTTTATTATACGGATCTTGCGGAATCTAGAACAACTTGCGCGTGCGTTTAGGCTAAAACTTGCCATACATATTATTGGAAGTATGTAAGTACAACAGCTCACACATATAACCCATTTAGTTTTTAATCCGTGGTTCTCGGCAACTGGTCTTCTCCCAACCGTGTAATCTTTTTTGTTCCTTTAGGTTTAAGTAATTCTAACTCCTGGTCTAATTCACCGAGTTATTCATATCCCTGGATCTAGGTGTTCCAGTGGCTTCATTGTTGCATCTACTGTAGATCCTAGCTTATTGGGTGCTTACTCTTGAATCCAATTCCGATCGATGTACATTGACATTGTGAAATTTCATACTCTTGAATTGTAACACTAGCGCCTATTGCATCCGTATTGCGTGGATATTTCATGAACTAAATGGTATTGAGTTTGGTTTTATATTCCGTACTCTAAATGCTACTTTAGCAGCTACGATAAGGGTTGTATAGTTTTGACAATGGATAATTAATGAGATTTTATTGGATTGAAATTGCATTGATATTGACATTGGTTTCAAGAGTAAGCACCCTGGAGTTGCGTATTAGCGAAGTTGTGGCGGGCTAATCCCATAAAAAATGGAAGGAAACGACCTGATCATAATAATATATAATGATTTTGTACGTACAAGTAATCTATAGGCACCCGTGCTTAGTTACGCAAAAAGTAAGTCTCATCATCTCAAGTATTTAATCACAAAGTTATTGTTATACTTACCTATACGTAAAAAACATTTGTTGTCATATTAATCATTTATAATTTATGAATATTAATCACGTGATCGTAGACAATGAGCTTTAGTTTTTTATACACATTTTATGAATAACTCTAACTATAAATCATGCATGAGCTACATATTGCTATGTCTATATTAGCAGGTATACAGAAGAAGTATGGAACTATAAAAATAAATGAAAAAAAAACCAATAATACCCAGATTATGCAGGTATGAAACAATGGAATAACGTGCCCAGCAATTTAATAATAACGTGGTTATTGTAAATGTTTTGGTTTAACTCTCCATACGTTTACGAAAGATCTTTTACAATATTAGATGTGGTATGAAAGTTAATTGGGATGATGACAGGTTATGAAAATAAAAAATCTAATTAGTCCGTAAGTTAGGTAATGAAAAAATATTAGACACATATTTTATTTTTTGTCGTAAGTATAATAAAACGATACTTACATAAAACGAATCAAAGTTTAGAAGTGGGGGTAACGTCATTTCTACGTAAAAATGTACATAGAAGTAACGTCACGCGACATATCAAATCACTATATCGTTGAAAGTATTCCTTTCTGTAAGAAAATAAAAAATACGTGTCCAATGATTTAAAATAATCTACCAGACGGATATTCAAATAAAAATTAGGCATCTACCCTACTATAGTATTATTGCTACTTGCCAGAATTTAGGACATTAAAACCACGATCTTTTTTCACATTTCCAACGGTATAAAATTCACAATCTTAAATTCTATAAATCTTTATCTTTGAAAACCTTTTGCCGCCGCCTACTCGTATGTTTATGTAGTTAGTATATAATTTATTTACTTGTTTGATTTTAAAACGTTCCGACTGTTCTTATTTATTGCTACTCAGTAATTATGACCTTCATACGTACTGAATTGGATTATTTTGTGCCCACGCGAAATACTTAAAACGTGCAATCACATAAATAATGCGCCAGGAAAAAATCTTAAGTTGCGTTAAACGTGACAGTTTTACTCGTTCTGCACCCTTCACCAGAAATAAGGTTTGTTAGGTTGGAATTAAAAAATCTGGGGGCTTACAAGAGAGGGGGATTCAAGACAATCCAATTTCGATCGATCGACATTGACATTGTGAAATTTCATACTCTCGAGTTGCAACACTAGCGCCCATTTCATGAACTAATTGGTATTGAGTTTGGTTTTATATTCCGTACTCTGAATGCTACTTTAACAGCTACGATAGGGGTTGTATAGTTTTGACATTGGATAATTATTGAGATTTTATTGCATTGAAATTGCATTGACATTGAGATTGATTTCAAGAGTAAGCACCCTGATTGTTCGACTCTGTAGTTGTCCAAAACAGTTTTTGGACACCTTAGTTTTATAAAAAGGGCTACGTTCTTTTTTATATTGTGTACTTTGTGTACACAGTATGAAAATAATCCCAATATGATTATGTCCGTATTGTACCTGCGTCCAACACCTAAAGTCAACCAACCAACATACCATCGTTCATTAAATTACTTGTTAATTTGACTCGAGTTCGAGAACTGCGGCATATTTTCAAGGACAATGTCAATGAAGGCACAATAAGTTTACTCATAACTGTGACACATGGACCAAAATAAAGATGAATTAGTATTTTATACTACTTCATTAAACCTGAATGTGCACTAAAATCATTGAAATGGTTGTTCTGAGTGGGACATTAGGTACATACTTGAACGGTTCATATAATGTAGGTACATACTTATATATTAATAAGTGACTCTTTATTCAGTAAGTGTTTGATATTCTGAAGGATGCATCACACAAGATTGCTTTATAAACTTTTTAATTTTCGTCGGCCATAGGACAGATAAGAATTGTTAGTGTAATTACTTATTTACTTGTCCCATTACGTCAGTTTCGTTCATCAGTTTCGTTTAAATTGAGTTGTGGCAGACTAATGCATGTTTAATATTGGACAAAAATGCTTTTATGCAAGTTAAAGATGAAGAAAAAGTGTGATAAATCGTAGGGAGATTGTAATAGGTTATAATACTTCTCCTTGAAAAGTAATGTCGTAGGTACACTTAATTATTTACACGATTTAGAAGTATAAGTATCGAGCAGCAAGCTGTACTGTTCACAAATTGTACATCAGAATTATGAACCTGATGGATATAGTAGTTTTCCAAAAGTACTGGGTTTATTGCCATTTATTTATTCTGGGCATGTTCCATTTGGACATCGTTCCATCCATGTTCAATAGGTACATTGTTTATAGCTTTTCGGTTTATAGATATTATTCTGTTATTCGTAAGATTTATTAACGATATAATTTGGCCTTTTAAGAAAGTTATTGAACGACTTCTTAATCTTACTCACCTTTTTGGACGAGATCTACCGTCTGCAGACCCACGCTTTTAGCAAATTTGTGGCTGCTTAGACATTATTCCTATTTGAAATCTTGTATTATATTTCACGTTGAATCGTTTTTTATCGGAGGTATAATAACGTTTTGTCCCTATTTTAAAGATACATTCAATAGATGAAATAATTTAGAGAAACCGATGATATTAATTATCATTTACAGTACGTGATAGTAATTATTTGTATGAAAGTGATTGTAAACAGAGATTCTGTTAATTGTTGATAAAATGTGTGGAACAACCGGTTATATCAAGTTGGTGCTCTATTATTTTGGTTCGGTGTGATTTTCTAGTTCAAGGCGCCTATAGAATGGATTCTACTTTGCATATTGCCGGATACAGCTACTTACCGTTATCTTTCTTGTCAAATTAGTGGCTTTACCTCTTTTTCATAAGTTTCTGGTCATCAAAGTTTTATTTTTAAACAATGCATTTTTTTTTCGTTTTAAACTTCGTCGTAAACTATCGCTAACCTTTTGTGACCTACTATTGTGACTTCGTAAGACCTCGGTGTTTTGCCAAGAGGAAACTGTATACCGAAGCAAAACTACGTTTATTCAAGGATATTACTGTTTTGAATCGTTTGCTATTTGTTACTCTCAATTACGATTCGATGGATCTAAACTGGCTTCAGTGGCTACAATTAACCGGAGAATAGATAGATACCTTCTAAGGAACCATGTAATCGGCCTGTTAACTTTATTTGCCAAATCAGTTAATTGAGTTAATTGCATGCGCAGTAACCTATATACCTACAACCGGAAAATGACAGCCTAGTTTATTATTTTAACTAATTGGATAAACATAGCGTTGAATGAGTGTGGGCCTTAAACAAATCAACAATAGTCATAATTATAATTTTATTGATGTCCGGATTTGTCGCAAATTAAAACTTGTTGCGTTTGTCTTATTTCATGTACTTGTATCGACCTTCGCATGAACTTGAAGAGACGCCTACATGCCATTAGTCCTTGTTTATTATTGATGGCTCCCCGAGAGTACACACTGGACCATTATTTACCTCATTGTCACCTATATTTATACGTGCTATATAATTGTAGGACACGGCGATAATCGTAGTCTCGTTGCTCGCGCGCATGCCTCTTATGAGTCATCGGTAAGCGTTCTGCGCACAATGCCGTCCGAACAGTCCAGTCGCGACGCGGCATACCTAGAGGACATACATGTCACTTAATGTACTTATGCGCTCGCGATACGCACGATCGAGCTTCGACAATATTGGAATCTTGAATTGTGAATTAAAATTATATTTTTCAAAAGAGTGTTGACGTTCTGTGACGATGACAGCCGTGAAGAAAGTCATGGCGATGCGTCAGTTGGATTCTATGTTTGGAAATATGAACCTGGAGGGGGAGGGTCGGCATTCTCCGCTTGTCAGCTCTACTGTTGAGCATGACCCTCGCTGTGAAGTGCATGGCCGTTGCAGTACGCCGTATAGGTCATCACTTTACCTTCACAGTAGAGAGTCTACACCGGGATATTACAGGGACTCGGTTTCACCTACAAATGGGCTTATTATCAGGTATTTTCAATATTTAATCTTGGCAGTGTCAATATTTTTTGTTGGTATTTATTTAACAATGAATGTGATGGAACAGGCGCCGAGATTCGTTGGGGCTGGCGGGATCTCCAGCGCGTGAGCTTGAGCATCCGTCGACATTCCCGAGTATCCTGCGGCGGGAGCGTCATAGCCCTTCTGTGACGCCACCGCGTCGTGAAACTCCAAGCCCCACTCATAGATTTCACAACAAAAGACACTCAATGGGCTCGTTCCCGAATCTAAGCAGAACAAACATTATAAACTACAATAGACGTGACTCTATATCTAGTAATGGTATTAGAGATATGAAACGTGACTATGTTGGATCTACAAATTCACTCTCCAGAAAAAGTTCCATCGATACAAAGAAGTCTTCAACAGATTCTTTGGACGTGTGGCACGGTACGCCTTGGGATTCTGATAAAACGAATTCGGTATCATCGCTTGTTCACGATGAACGAATATCTTTTGGACAAAATAAGGTAATTTGTGTAAATACTTATTATTGAGAATTAAAACTATGACCTGGAAAAGGTTATAGTTTTAATTCTAACTCTAAATTGATGAATTTTGTCGTGTGCAATTTATTGTATAGACAGGAAAAAATATGAAGGAACAAATGAATAACGACTGTGGCATGACTTTATTTACCTACTAGGTAATGTGTTAAGTAAGACTTCTAATTACTTTACAAATGCATAAATGTAATTTCAAGTTACTGGTGACTATGTTTATCCCTACATACTGTACAGCAGCGAAATAATTTATTGAGACAAACCTTAACCGAGGCAATGCATTCATCAAGTTTCTATTATCCTCTGCTCCAAGATCGCATAAAACGTGAAGTAAGCATATCCGCGTTTAAATTAACTCTATAATTAATACAGACAGTTCTTTGTTTTACTCTGCAAATGACTTAAGTTCCTTCACGTCGTTTAGATTTTTAGCTTGTTAGTAGTATTTACTGAAGTATACATATACATAACTGTAATAAAAATAAAGTTACTAAATGTTGAATAGAAATGGCGTCTTTATTCATGAATGGGATTGTGTTTAATTTTAAGGGACACAGCCATACTCAGGTGCTAGAGAGTTATGTGGGTTTGCCATGTTGCAGATGATGATTAAAGTAACAATGCTATTATTAAAATTATGTTATTGGTAGTAGTACATCTCCAGTTCGCTGTACATGGCCGCTGATAGGGCGTTCGTCCCGCGCGTCTCGTGCTGACCTATACAGCCATAAATGGACATGACGCCGCCAACTGCCACCCGCCACGACTAAATCATGACAATATTTACATTTTATCTCGCATGCCACTGCAATATTTGTTCAGTCTGTTGTACAAGATACGAAAAACTGACATTTACAAGTTGTAATCGCTAGAAAAACAGTTAAATAAGTAGCTCAAGTATCCCAGATGCTTTTGACAAACGGTTAATTTTGTTTAAACTTGGAAAAACTAGAAATAAATGGTTGCCAATGCTATGATGCTAGCGGTTCATGGATGACGTCAACTGAGTGAACTTGCGACTAAAGGAAATCGATGAGTGAATTAGGTAATCATTTATTATATCATTTAGTTTGCATTAACAGAGATTAAATTTGTAACGTAATTCAAATCTTTTACTTAAAATTACGTAAAAACTGTTAATCGCGTAAAAATATTAATCTAGTTAGTTACATCGCTTAATTGATAAGCGCATCTATGTAATCAGTAAAGTAATGTTGCGGTATGATAAATTATAAACGAGGACAGAACTGTGTGCCGACTACCAACAAAGCGTCGCGGCAACTTAATGAATTTCAATTTTACTGTAACTGGATCCTGTCGTAAATACTCAAATTGGCCCGAGACAAGTTTCCAGTTAATCAGTCAATAAATTTCAATTGTTGGCCTGGCAAACACGGCTGTAGCTACGGCTGATTCAGTTTGAACATATGTTTGTATTAATTGTGTCAATGTTTCCTTCCATATGATACTTCGCCTTACAATTTTAGGCGTTCTCTCAGTGACTCACTGTAATATCTTCGCTCCTGACTTGTGCAACAAATATTTATTAAGTTTACGTAATTTGCTGTAAGATTTGCCTTATCGCTTGTTATTGTTTAGATCATCTCAGTTTTGTTAAGTTGTTCTACTAAAAAAGTGTTATAATTAGTGTGAGATCTCGTTCTACTTTATTGTGAGTCTCAACGACATTGTTTTTGTAGTTGTTGATATCACGAATTTGAATCAACATGTTATTACAATAGTATTTTGATTGACCAGTGTACGATGCATGTATATGCATAAGTGCTCATATTATATTATTTTTTATTGAGTTGCTGAGTTGAGAGGTTCTATTGCAAGATTTATTGTACCTATATAGAATATATCGTTCTCATACATATCAAATAGAAGCTTTTGATGAACGGAGGGGAAATCTACGGACATGTACTCGAGACTCGCTTGGTATCATTTCGAAGTAACTAATGTACTTACAATTAATGCATCTGCTTTATACAATTCTACGTTTAGTTTACTGTAAATGCATGTACATTTAAAGTCGATAAAATAATACTTATGGGTGGTGAGAAGTACCTATATGCAAAATTGTAGGAAAAACTTAACTCCCATTAATAATTATTTTATGATGTGTTCGTGAGTATTGTAAACGTCTTCCGTAACGTATATAAATGTGTTAATTGTTATACATTTTTCACGCGTAGGTCGAAATTAAGATTTTGATGAGTTTCTTTTGACGCAAAGTTGTTTATTATTATGCTCTGTATATGGCACAGCCTTGAGTTCCTTCGTTACGAATAAGGTGACTAATTAAATGTTTGAATTTTCCTGCGTTATTTCTAGACTGGCGTGGGTGGTACGTGAGCAATATTCATATGATTTATGTAGGTAATTGTTAGATCCATTTTTACGCATCATAGGTATTTCTTGTCGTTATCTACTTTAAATACAACACATCGTTCAATAGGAATCAAATAATTATTATGAGACGAATACTTTTTGTTCTGCGGTGCTTTTTTATAGCTAGTCAGGCGTAAGAATGAAGCGAAAGTTACATGCACGCATAAGGAAAGGAACTTAACACTTTTTTTAATTGAAATTATTCACAAAAGATAACTAATATAGGTACCTATATTTATTAGATCATAATTATTAGTGGCTTCCAAACTATTCTTTTTTGGAGTTGGTTTAATTTCCCTAATCATTTTTCTAGTTTATTTTTCTTTTTTCTGACGGAAGAGACGTCTCATATACCTACCTAATTATTACAGTAGGAGCGAAACTTATATATTCTGTGTGATAGAAAGCTGTTACTTCGATTAATGATCACAATAAAACGACCACGAATGACAATATTGTTCGTATTTGCAATAAAGTTTACAATCTACGATTGTGTGCCCGGAGAGATATTTACAAGCACTTTGCTCGCGAGCAATATCTGCGCGTACGACGCGCGTTGACCGCGCACGGGCTACCCCTTTCACTTGTATTCGCATTCAACGGATCGAGCGGAACGTTAGAGCGCCTTTCTCTCTGTTTTCGTCTCTGTCTAACATGAGCCGACGGTGGTGCAACACTGGTGGTGGGCTGGCGCACGCCGCTCGCTGCCCGTGACAACAGTAGCGTAGTTTCCTCGACTACATCCGCACGGAACCGACACCGCCGCGCTCGGATGATCTATCGCGATCTGACATGAAGTCCAAACCGGCACATTTCGTAGACGCTCCGTTTAGACCGTGGCCACCGCTTTCGCGCCAGGCGCAGCCACAACCAAACTTTTATTTCCGACCACCAGACCCAATGGATTTGAGAAATTTTAAGACGTCCTCGTCAAAAGGATCTACTTACTCGGATTTCTCCGGAATGAGTGCATACAGTAATAAATCACGGGACTACTATTTCTTGTCTCCGAGTTATCGTTCTGCTGGCGCTCCAACACCAAGTGGCCATGGCGACTTATATGGTGTACGAGATCGTCCCCGTCAACTTAGGAATCCAAACCCTTCGCCACCAGCAGCGTGTCCGTGTAGTCGTTCCCGCTCTTTAGAAGATGTCCGCACAGAAGTGGTAACAGAGTGGGAAGATGACGATGAAAACGGCAACCGTATAGTCGCACCAGCAACCAAATTCAATCGTACCTCATACAAAGCTAACCCCTCCTTCCAAAAACAAGGATTTTTAACACGCCATTCCATGGAAAATCTAGTCGATAGACCACCGCAGTTGTTGCCTCCCAAACGGATCTCTGCTTTTCAGGTAATTGAACTAACTTTCTATCCAGACAGTTGTCTCTTTGTAAAATGATCGCGCTAGTTGTCTGTTAGAATGCCATCTACGACAGACTTAATTTAACCATATTGTTTAACTGTAACCGCTCTTTGATATGTATTTATGCGTACTTTCTAAGCTTTTAAATCTACATGATTATCTTGTTGATGCTAAGCGAAGTGAGTAATTTGTGGTGCTTTAGCGAACGTGATAGGGTTTTAATGGTATCTACAGGTACGGTAGTACAATGTTATGGGAATGAAGCATCGACGCCTCGTCTGAGCCCGTTCAGCTCCGTTGAACCGCAACACGCCGTCCTGTGTGTGTAACGGATGTTCAATACTTGTTTTTATGTGATCGCACACACACGTATCATAGTTATAAGTACTTTAATATCAAAACTCTGTGTCTATTCATGCGAATTCGGGTTATCAAGTTACATGAAACTTGTTATTACTAGGTACTACCTCTACTATTGCTTCAGTCATCTTTTGCAACGCGAGTGTGAATTCTATTGTAGAGTGATTTATTGTTCCATTAAGTCTGTGTTTTGAAATGATGTCTAGTTATGCAAGGTGGTTCATGTTATGTTATTTTTCACTAAGTTGTAATGTTGGCCTAGTTCTTACAAATTGAAGTTCTACCTCTTGCGCCTATTTATTCGTACTACAATAGATTAAGAAGCATTCGAAACTTAAACATAGAAGAACTTACGTTCGTTATAAGTAGACACTACTTCTTCTTTATGTAATCATAACTTCATTGATAATTTGCATAATATATGTAGGCAGAAATATCCTACTTACTAGTTGCCAGATTATTTTGGCATTTGTCATTCTTCAAAACGGTAAATCAATATTATATTATTTGGCCGTAATAGTGATCGTAGTATTTTTTTAATTTTTTATGAGCCATGATTGTCCCATTGAAGGGCAAATGCCTCTCTACCCTCCTTCCATTCGTCTCTTCGTAGAGGTTACTGCGGTCAATCCTTAAAGTTCCTCCCAACATCTCCTTTTCATTTATAATTACAAAATTATGAATATCTATTCATAATTTTACAACTATCACTATATATAGGTATATATCAACACTCCCGATCGTAAATATCTCAGTGGCATATGATAGTGATAGTTGTCACAAATTAAAAATGCATTAAGTCAAAGTCAAAATCATTTATTTCAATTAGACCAGGATGGCACTTTTGAACGTCAAACAACAAAAATTTATAAGTGAAGCTAGTTGCTCATTCCAAGGCGTAGATTCCTATGGAGAAGAACGAGTAAGAAACTCCATAGGTTACTCTTTTTCAATCAGGTTTTCAATACAATTCTCTAGTTACATAGTTTTATTGGTTCGATTATGTGAGAACAATGCAACACCTAAATCCAGTCAGAAGGACTGAAAATAAATATTCAGATGACGTAATAATTATTATAATTATTACATAATAAAATATTAGTGCCAACGAATGTTACTATGAATACTAAAACTTAACATGCATAATCTTGCAATAATCATGAGATTTTCTCTATATTTTAATTGCAAATGACTATCGGTCGATAATGCCAAAACTTTATATTGTATATTTTTCAAAAAACTGTCGTCCTAATAAGTTTGAAACAGTTTGGACCTGCAGGTAAATATTGTAAATACTGAAGGACACCTAAGAATGTTTATGATGTCTAAATGAAAGTCACTACCATCTTTTACTA
The DNA here is from genome assembly GCA_038387885.1 of Spodoptera picta. Taxonomy (NCBI): domain Eukaryota; kingdom Metazoa; phylum Arthropoda; class Insecta; order Lepidoptera; family Noctuidae; genus Spodoptera; species Spodoptera picta. Next base: position 3,688,561 of record JAZHFQ010000105.1, read on the forward strand.
TATGAAACAGCACTGTAAAGTAATCTGTTAATGTTACCGGTGACAATACAGCTATTAATTTAAAACTTTATTATAAACTGACTCAGTTTTTATTAAACTGAATCTAGATTTTTTACGCTTTCCATAGCATAATCTTAACTTTCTTTGTGTCTTTACGAGATTTTCTTGAGATCTACAAGATAATGACAAGTATACGACTATGGCTACTGAGACCGAATAATATTTGTCGTGTGATCATATCCATTAATACAGCCGATGACGTGAACAATAAATAAAACTGTTATACGCTAAAAGTAGCGACAATTTGTAAATCAAAAGTCTCGCTTTAACTTTATTTTTCCGGAATAGCGTAATAAATGATCTCGTACGTAAAAATGCGGTAAAGTACACTTTCTACAACTCGTTTACGGCAAGCGTTGCAACAATGAAACGAAAAGCTACACCAATTACTTGATTCGAACCGTTTCAAACGAGATTCCAAATGCGTGCCTTGTCGCGCTGTGATCATGATTTCATTTGATCACCAATATCACTTTTACACTATTCGCTTTTGGTTGTTGTGATTGTTGAATCACCTATATTTATTATTTGTTGACGCTAATTTGGATTAGGTGTGTCACTAAACTGATCCAAATATTTAGAACGTAACATTGTATAATGGGTGCATTGCATTTGTTATCGGTCAGACCGTTTTTTCTATATGCTAATCGAAACAGGTTCCTACTAGGTTGCAATACAAGTGGCAGCCTACCTTATCAATCCATACAATATAACCTGTTCTAGTTACCACATTACCACGTTTTGTCCAACATACCGGGCTTCAATGAATCTTGTTCGTTTTGAATGCAAGTCATTAACAGTTTAAGTGTTATACAATCTACTGTTCTCGCACGCTTTCCAACACGATTGGTTTATTTTGAATGAATAGGTTTTGTGCATTTTATGGGATTATTGTTTAACATGTCAACTATTTTTTGAAAAGTTTTGTTATATATTTTCATCTTAACCTGGTGTTTTGGCAGTGGGGTCTCCCAGTCTTTGTTGCTGTTAAGGGTTTATTATGTCTCCTGCTTATTTAAGACACTTAGTTAAGTTGAATCTATTCCTTTTCTTCGTTTCTATTGGTAACTTCTGATTTATTTCGCTACGGGATCCAAGACGGCAGGGCGAGGTGTTTTCGTGGCTGTATCTTCTACAGATCCTGGTTTACAGGATCCAGCAGTTGTGGGAGGTTGTGGAGAGCTTAAAAACTTGTAACTTGTTTATTTTTCTGTTTTCGGTTATTTTCTAATTATGATTCATTCAAAACTATCAGAACATACATTTAGTTCAGTTCTGGGTTTGATACTTGTATACTATTTATGATATCATACCAATTGCAAACGACATTCTACGTGTTTCTTTGTAGTAGAGGTATACGGAACTCGAATGTCTGCGTCATGATCTTGGGCAAGCATGGTCGGTGCGTCACCGTCTCCGGCGCTATCACCGATCTGAGAACGCAATGAACAAGGTTACCTAGGTTTCTCCTCGGTGACGTCGCGCAACGTTTTAATTCTCCGGTACCGTTCTAATCGAGAGGCAATTTTCACTTTTAAATTCAAATGAGAGTTATTTATATTTTAAAGACAACCAATATTCCCTTTAATTGGTTGTCAATATTTTTGAAATATGGCGAATAAGATAAGTTTATATCCAATGTACTTACCGATTCAAGTGTCAATCATCAAATTCAGGTAGAAATTATTATATTAGATAGTTATCAATCAAGGCAATTATTCTTAATCTTACATGAAAAGTGTTTTACAGATAATTTGTTACATTTTACGCAAAAATGTTACTGGAAATAAGTTTGATACGAATTTATAATCTTCCCCAAAACTTCATATCAATGTTTCCGTTGTTCCAGGCACAAATGAGAAATGGTGGTCACACGGGTGTGCCCATCTCGAATCCGAGTAATGTGGGTGTAGGACCGGAGGTAAACGGATCCAGGCCTACCTTCAAACCTGTCACAGTGTTGGAAGATCTTCAGGCGGTCCGATGTGCAGAGTTCCATCCAAATGGCAAGCTATACGCCGTCGGATCTAATACAAAGACTCTCAGGATATGCACATACCCTAAGATTGAGGATGTCAAGTAAGTGCTTCTGTCAATAATTAAGTAGATATATTGCCGATGTACTGTCGGTCGTAATTGAAAACAATGGGTTTTGTGATATCAGTAAGAGGTATTAGTTGGGTTCCCAAAGTTGGTATACAAAGCTGTAGTTCTTTGGACATCGGAGCATAAGTAACTACTACCATAAGGACTAATATTGTTTATACTTATATTGTTAAATATGAAATCAGATATTTTCCACATTGTAAATATCTACATTTACCTACGTTTAACACGTATCGTAAAAAGAAGGCGGCTTAATTATATACTTACATGATAATTTAACGTTGAAAAATTTAAGAGATGTTCATCACTTATTCTATTAAAAACGTGCGCTTATATTTCCAGGCCTTTAATCAATATGCCATGTTTTCATGGGATTGTAAAACGTATTCATGAGGTATTATTTAACTTTCCAGAGCCACAGGCTTGTTTTTAAGTCTTCATTAGCATGTTTAGTGACAGATATAAATACGTAGCTACGTAATCGAATATTTTATATGACTATAAATGGTAGCTGTGAGTTTAAGGCGTGTGCGATGCGATTTCCGTAACACACGAATCTGTTTTTCTATTTCGATGTTATGTCATTTTGAATACTTAAATATTATCATGATATTAAAAGGCGGTAGTGATAGCTTCATATAAACTGGCCTCTGTTAGGCTATTTCATATAATTTTATTAATTAGTTTTGTTTTAGTGTGAACTTCTTTAAGGATACCTACAATTTCTAAAACTTTTGACCGGGCGGCGTTTTCAATGTTGAACCAAGCAGACAAAGTCTTCTACTGCATTTAGACATTTTTTTAATGCAAATTTTTTGACATATTGAAAATATGAGCTCTATGGTCAAGTTTCCGGTTCCTAAAGTGGTGACCGTGGACTTTCTTCGTTGTCCGTAGTCGACCTTACTCAATCCACAGCCGATTAATTACTTAAAATAGCTCTCGTCAAGATATTTTACGGTTAATAAGCAGTTTAACTGCCTTGAATCGTTCGATACTTACAATGTTACTCCTCATTGCATTTTTAAAGTGAGTTCATTTACTGAATTCCTCTATCTTATCCTATAATTTTTAACAAATCATCATTGCAGTTACGCAATAACTGCTTAGATATATCACATTTACCTATCTTAGATAAAATCATACTTCTATCAAATTCATCTAGATAATCGTTAGACATCCATTTGTGTTATCGAAAGCTATTACATTTTAGAAACATTCCTCTCAATGAATAATTCACACGATGAATAAATTCAAACAGTATTATCCAATAGTTTCTTGTAGAGTTACGGAAATCGTTTGCTTCTGAAATTATTTCCGCACGAAAGAAAATATTACGCACCATACGTGCCATTACATAATGTTATCGAATTTATGTTTTATATAATAACGCATATTGGTCGACGTTATAGTCTAATATATCTATCACGCGTACCTGCTGCTATAAAATCTATAACAATAACATTATGAAATGTCAAGGCTTTTAGCGTTACGTGAAAATGTCATTATAGCACGTCACTTTGGTCTTGAGATATTTTGTGGTTTACTCGAGAATACGAGATTGAATGAATTCATTGTGGAGGCTGGAATGAGAACAAGGATGACACTCGATATTGACCGCGTCGAAACGTTTGCTCCCCTTTGTGTTGCCATCGGGTCCTCAATTAGATCATGTTTGCACGCTATTCTCTTGATCACACATACTAATAATTAGGTTCGTCTATGGTGCCAAAAATAAGGCCTAGTATTCGTGGCATTAGTCTACATCACTGATTTCCATCCACATACCAATTTATCAACTTCATACGAAATACTGGGACCGTTTTATTCGGTACGTCATTATTATATTATGATGTTTAAAAAGCATTTTAATAGATAGGTAGTAATTATTTTTCTCCAAACAAACGAAAAATGTTGCGTACATATAATTTTACTGACATCTCATTATTTTATCTGTTAATAGATAACTATATTATTATACTTTAATGACTGTGAAGAACTGATAATGTACCTACTTCAAGTGTAATCTAATCTATCGAGATGCCACGGTAGGTGGGTACCTGGGTACTGGATGTCATTATGTCACAAGATCAATTAAAATATATATTACTGATAATTTCTACAATAGACCTGATTGACTACATACATAATGAACGACTTACCGTAATAATAATTTATTATATAGGGTTAGTTGTTCATTACGTAATTTTAGGTAATTGCTTTTAATACACAATATTACTATTAATTAGCAAAGGTATATGGGTATGATATCTTTCAGTAATTAAATATACTGTTATATGATATGGAATGTATAATAAATACAATAAGTTGGTACTGCAATAACAAGGTACAGAGATTCCTACGAGACTGGTAGTTGGCCTTCATTGATACTGGTGATAATATGATACAATAGTGGGGGCATAATCGTTAATCGTGGGCCAGTCTTTTAAACTATGTAGTTGCGATTCTTGTCGCGATCGTGACTGGCAGTATAAGGCCGTCACCGCACTTACTAGCGACGCGAAAGCGGTGACTAAGCATACAAGAGTCGATGACCCGCCGCTTAGTTTGTACACAAAGTGTCAGTATGCAATGTCGTAATCTAAATTAGCGGAAAAATGTGAACATTTTCACACCAGTCACGCCCACCAAACATTTCCTCAGTTAAAACGCAAACAGTGTCCATACTCCATTTTAAAAGTAGACTAGTATATGCACGTAACTTTCCTTCTAATATCTGTGTGTAGATTATTAAGTAGAAAATCAGAAATTCATATTGATCACCGTTATATCATGACGACATAATGAAATGAATATACATATTTATATACAATTCAATCAGTGGAAGTCCATAATTTATACTGAACTAGTTTCTATCACAAGTCACGTCTGCAAATCGAAGATAATGCAAACAAAGCCACAGCGCCAATGAATAGCGTTCAAAGTATTACGTGAACGATGATGTTGGATTATATCTGTGAAATTTCGAAGTTTGCTTAGATGTATTAAGCATAGAAGGTATGGTTCGTGAAAGTCAGGCTTGCGGCGAACCTCTCTCGTAGATATTATGGACTCTTACGAAATGTACATACGTATTACGTCTCACTTACAATAATGCTTACTTGACTGTCATGAGCATTCCGTCGTCTGTCGCAAATTTGGAAATGTCCATTAAAAACCGTGACATAGCAAATATAGGGCACATATTACCATTATATGAGTGTGTGATTGCCACCTCTCATAAAGATACAAAACAACCTTCAAACATTGGCAGAACTAAAGTTTTATGCTCTATTATCTTGATTCATACTTTGTGTTTCAAGTTGGCTATAAGTGAAAGTGCCATTAAAATAACTCAATTCAAATATTTTTGACGTGATTTCTGTAACGTGGCCTCTGTTTGTAAGTGTTCTACGTGAATGATAATCCCATCAGTGTAACATGTGATTCCGATATTAAAAGAAATGAAAAATCCATATTATAAAAGCAAGGTCGTTTTAAAAATATCTGATGAAAGGCGAGTTCATAATACCTGCCTTAATCGTTCAACGTTTTTATAAATAACGCAATTATGTTATATATATATAGGTGGGTGCTCATCACTACACTTGATTGCTGCTGTGATGGATATACCTATAATGTTCTTTTATAGGTGTGACAAAAAGTGCCAGTGATCGTTTTACCCGCGATACAATGGTTGATAATAACAGCTTTTGTTTCTCGCTTGGCGTATTATAATAACAATGACGTTATATTGTACTTTATGAAATAAGGTCCGGCCTGTGTGTGGAAACTTTGCGACGGTATTTAGTTCACAGTCGCTGTAATTACACAGATCGCTCTAATGAGTCCACATGTTGCTGATATTAACATTATTATAAAGAATGTACTTGTATGATATGACTAAGAATAAGTATTTCGGAATTCATTGATTGGATATGTGTTTTTGTAAAAAGCAGATGTATACCGTGACTGCTACAACTACAAGTGTATTTAATTTCTTTGTTGTAAATTAATTGCGAGTGCAATTAAAACATTTGAGTGCTTAACATTAATAACGTATTTTCTTGTTTCGCCATTATTAGATCAATCAGACCTAAAACTATTAAGTTTTATAAAGTTTCCATAAAATTATATGTGCACAATTGCACACACAGTAAGCTATCAGCTAGATTGCTTAAAAGCGTTTTGCAAATTGATGCTCATTTTGGAAATAGTACACTGTACTGTACACGCCTGTATGTAGGTAACCCTGACAAACATCTTCATCATTAACAGCCTATAAATGCCCACTGCTGAGCAAAGCCTCTTCTCACACGGAGAAGATTTGAGCATTTATTACCACGCTTGCTCAATGCGGGTTGATGATTTCAACTTATAATTATAGATCCAGATATCCTTACGATGTTTTCCATCACTGTTTGTCAGTGGTGTCCAAATAATCTTAGAAAGTAGATATAACTCGGAAAACGTCACATTGCAATTGGTACTTACTGTAGATAGATTTCGAATACAAAAAGCGAGTATCTTAAACCTCCGGGCCACCACGACATTTGACATTCCCTGACAAAAATTTGTCACAGAAACTAAGTATGAGAGAATGGATAGAGAGAGAGAATATTGTCATGATTGATACACGATGATTTACATATTAGGTTAGGTATATGTAAACTATAAAGTATAGAAAACGTAAAGCAAACTTTTTGTATTATTTCTTGTTTGAGAATGGCAATGATTTTTTGTATTGACACATTCCTTCCTACCTCTGTACAGGTTTAAACAACGACACTTAACGAACATAACTGTTAGGCATACAATGTTAGAAACGTGTGTGCCTTACTATAAAAGTAATTAATTTCATACAGTATTAAACATAAAAAGTTTAGCGACAAAGTCTCACCTTTGTATGTAACACTAACACCAATCATCGTCATAATATATGCAAAAACTAATAAATCTATTTAAAACGATGATCACAGAACTTCGTAAATGAAATATGGGAATATCTCTCTAATATTATGTGAAAGTTCAAGTCTCACATTGAATCGACCGGTTATGGCGTAAAATTAATATCGATAAATATGTAACGCTTAAATTAATTAAAACTGTTATTGATAGCATTCGTCTGTAGTGGTTTCACAATGAAAACTATAGTATAGCATTCACAAACAAGTTATGTTTATTTGCGATCCGTTTTAATTGCATTCAGCTTCATTAGTGAAGTTGAACGTATAAACAAGAGGTCAGGACGGTAAAATTGAAATAGAAAAAGGTTCCTAGATTACGGTTACGTAATGTAGTGACATTTAATTTTTCTAATTCGTCGATATATTAGTTAGCAACATAAGTCTGTCTGTCTTCAGTTATAAATAGCGAGATTTTCATATAAATACATATCGTGATGTGCAGAGGTTGGGAAATGGAAAGGGTAGTATTTAGGTCGAACCCCAAGAGTACACAAGACGTATCTACACTCACCGGCACGGAATCTTGGCCAAGTGCGTATTTCGCGATAACAAAAGCTTTAAGTGTTTCCTATGATTATTTATAATGAAGGTAGGTCTAAAAAATGTTTACCTTTAGTTCAAGAGGGTAATTTATCACGTTTGAGTGCAATATGACGTTATTTTTAAGTTTTAGTTGAACCCGGTCATTTGAGCGACTAAGTTGCTGTTTTAAATTGGTGTTTTGTGAAAGTTTATTGTTAGGTTATTTAATTATTGTCATATCGTACTGTTTCTTCAATGACTAAAGGTGATTTGATTCCAATAAAAATGCCATTAACACCATCACAGGTTGCACAAGCTGTAGCATTGATCGAACAAGGGCTGACACAGCGAGAAGTTGCTGTTATTCTGAATGTACCACGTTCATCGATGCAGTATGCGCTGAAACGATACCAGGAGACAGGCCGCTACTCCCGGAGACCAGGCAGCCGAGGTATCAGATGCACATCAGCCAGGGATGATCGCTTTATTGTCCTAGAAATTTTGAAAAACCGCTACCTCACCGCTGTTTAGATACGCCGGCGACTCCAGTTCACAAGAGGTGTCAATGTTAGTGAACGTACAGTGAGAAGACGAATAGAGGAAGTGAATTTAAAAGCTCTTAGACCAGCACGTGGCCCAGAACTTCTCAGAAGTCACCGAGTAGCTCGACTACGATTCGCACGAGAACACGTCAACTGGACCCAAGAGCAGTGGGCTCGAGTACTGTTTACAGATGAGTGTCGAATCGCTTTACGAGCTCCAGATGGTCGAGAGCGAGTATGGAGACGAAGAAGAGAGCGGTTTTTACCCATTACCATCAGACAAACTGTTAGTTTTCATGAAGGCTTTATAATGGTTTGGGGAGGAATAAGTTCCGATGCACGTACGGAGTTAGTTATCGTCGATAACCGATTAACGGCAACACGATACATCGAGGAGATTCTTCAGGAACATGTGTTGCCATATTCGGGGTTTCTTGGGTTCAACAAATTCCTCCTAATGCACGATAACGCGCGCCCACACGTTGCACATTGCGTGGAGGAATACCTTACAGAGGTTGGTATTAAAAAATTGCAGTGGCCAGCTCGTAGTCCAGACTTAAATCCAATAGAGCATATCTGGGACATGCTTAAAAGAAAAATAAAGTCCTCCTCCAACCCGCCTGAAACTCTGAACCAGCTTCGAAATGCAGCACTGACCGCTTGGGAAAGCATACCACAAGTTGAGATTAGAAACATCATCCAAAGTATGCCAGAACGAATGCAAGCTGTTATCAGGGCTAGGGGAGGAAACACCCAATATTAAAATGCAAAAACAATGAAGACTTTATGTTTATTTTACATTTTGTGTTCATTTTAAATTGACAGTGTTAAAATCAATATTTCTGTGAAAATGCTTATTTTTTACAAGATTGCTGCTGGTGCATCAATTTTTCAATAACTGAGTTACTAAACCATGAAAAAACTCTAATTTAGTGCATAAACCCATAATATAGTGAAAATTTAATATTTAAATAGAAATTATCGGCGATTTAGTTGGTGGCCAAGTTTCCGTGCCGGTGAGTGTATTTACGTGTCGTCACTCGAATAGATTCTACTAATAGAATTCCTTGTCTACAGGGACACTAGTACTCCATCTGCACCAACAGTGTTACTGAAGCGCACCAAACACCACAAGGGGAGCATTTACTGCCTAGCATGGAGTCCAGCTGGCGATCTGCTCGCTACAGGCTCCAACGACAAGACTGTCAAACTGATGAGGTTCAACAGCCATGCATGCAATTTGGAAGGACAGGAGGTAAGTCTTGATCTTGATCATCTTATTATAAAAAATGTAATCAACCAACTGAAGGTTTATCTTGACTAGACGTGAGATGTAATCAATCTGAAATATTTATGAAACCCAAATGTTACTTAAGAATTGTACGGCTTTTCCGAAATTTATTGAGTTGCTGAATTAAAAAATATTATTATAGCTCGTCAAACGCGAGAAGGTTTTAAATATTTACTTAAGTTAAACGTTCCAACAGCTGTTATAAATAATACCTAAGAGGTATATTTGAATGAAATCAAGATATTGCTGACAGCTGGCGATTTCATTTCTTGTTATAGAAAGTACTGCTATGAAGAAAAATACACGTTCATAGAAATAGTTCTTCGTCTTCACGAGATCCGTCGATATTTGTACCTCTGAACCGTAATATTTCGGAACGATATCGTCATTTTTCCTTTCCACGTGAAGTAGTAGGTAGAGTAAAGATCTGACGTCATAGTGCTCTTACCCTTCCAATCATCAGACGCCCTTTGAAAGTGTCACTAAGATAGTCTTTCAAAAAGGAATGTCTTTATATAAGGTTTATATACTATGCTACATAAAGAAATGAACGTTAAACTTATTTTGTAATAATTTGGTATCTTATGAAATTGGTATGTAGTGATTTGGTATCCGGCTTTTAGGTGTTACACGAATACTTAGTGTTTAAGTATAAATGCTATACTGTTGCGTATAACCTTGTCCACCATATAATTCAAAGCAACTGAAATGGTACCATAAAAAAAGTAACGTTACTTAAGCAAAATATTGTATCGAATAATTAACTTATTTGAGCAATTAGGACATTCGCTCTATAAATCATGATGTCTCAGTTCAAATGTTATCAGGTTGTTTTGCTGATTCAGTGATAATGGTCGGCGAATTGAAAGATGATACAATTGTTTTTAGTTTTCAATTAGTTAACTTCGTCGGTATTATCTATCAGTACGAGTAATGTAGACGAGCTGCCAGTTCCGTAGTGAATCACTTCGCAAGAAATCAAGCCTGACTAGATTGTTCTATGTAAATAATTACGTATGTTGTGGCAAATGAGTAAATACATGACAGATACCGTATTTATAGACATTTTGTGATTACTTTACGTAGATGTTTATTTTCCTAATTACTAAAATACGTACAGAATTAATTAAAGTCCTTATTATTAGCTAGCTTCATCAGACCGATGATATACTAATTTTAATTAGTACGCAGATGGATTAAATTCATTTTTAAGAACGTGAAGATTAAAAGTCATTGCACACGGTTTTTGCTATGGAAACAATACAAAAAGGTTAATTATATTAACCTTATGAAATATTTCATACAGCATACGTTTTAAAGTTCATATATAAATGACAATGACATTACTCGGTTGGAGCCGTGCCGGAGCCGTGCCTTGTTAGGTGTGCGATGATGTTACGTATATCTAGGTACTAATGTTCTTAGATTCCGACGCACATACGAGTATTTCCATCTAAAATCCGGTCAAAAGTAAAAATTACGAAGTTAAATAAAAACTCATTAAAGCAATACATTTTTGCAGCTTAATAACTTGTCCATTTAAAAAGGGACACATTCGCGACTCAGGTAGTCGCCCCTCCCTGCACAAGCAGTCGGAACCCAGTCGTTGTCCAAACCGCATGTCTTTGTTCTCGGCGTTTGTTTTTTTCGTTGCGTTCAAGTTTGTACTGTACGTTTGGTGTGATAAATAGTGTAAAAAAAAATTGTGATTATGGAAGTACAAGGTACGTAGATTATTTTAACATAATTATAAAATACTTAATGTTTCATATACGTGTTTAAAAAAAATCAGAAAGACGAACCGAAAATTTGAAATAAATAGTATCAAATATTTTATTCAATCATGTTTTTGTTTATTTGTCAAGGCTTGTCAAACATTTATTTTACGATTAATATGTTGTCTAGTATATATATTAGTAAATACAATAAAAATTTGCCGCGCGTACGTACGCCATTTTTATTTTCACCTATCTAAAGATGATAATGTAAAATGTGCGTATATTTGACTTTATGTTGTTTTATTTTTTATTTTCAGATAATGTAGAATCAAGTATAAGTTTTACTAGAAGAGCTTTGTATGACATAATGCGTGACTGTAAAGGAAAGAAAATTAAAGAAAAGTTGGAGTTTTTGGGAACTAAATTAGTTGAAATGACCCAATGCCCTGATGATAAAAAAACTATTTTGGATCGTACTCTAAGATTTTTTAAGACTGAATTCAAACAAAAATGGGTGGCAGCAAGTCGCAAGGAAGAGCGTTTTTTACGTAATAATGACAAATGGCTCAAATCAACTATACAGTTGCAGAAATTTAGTGCAGAGACCCACAAAATCTTTTGAAAACTTAAGTGAGCGTAGTAAGCGACGAAAAACGAGTAATATACGGAAGAAAATACCTGCTGAAGAACTAATATATGCAGCTGGAGTCAGTCAACGCAATATTGGAAACACAGATGCTTCAGTAATGATAAAAGAAATAGTAGCAACGCCAACAAGAGCGTCGAAAGTTCGTAAATCTTACGCATTATCCCAAAACCAACTAAGTGTAAAAAAGCACACGCCAGAACAGGCTCTGTCAATTTTCGTTGAAGGTGACTTCACAAGAAGGCAATGGGAAATTCTTTATAATGCGAATAAGTTTTAATACATGGAGCTCAAGTTATTAGCCAAGCTATCGTTCCAATTGGTCAATTGTCAGAGGAGGCGGCTGAGGCCCGTAATAAAAATTTTAGGCAGTACAGGCTTGGCTTTTCTAGAAAATTTTCTAGAGAAGACTGCAACAGGGACATTATTAATAGATTATTATTAAGTTCCGATCCTTATTTAAGCCAATTAGGCCAAAACCGTAATTAAAGAGAAAAAGTTTTTCGAAAGAGGCGCTTAATCTCATGGTTGCTATTGCGCCGTCATCTTTATCATCAATGATAACAGATGCCAGTTGCGAAAATATAGACGAAGACGATGAGGAGGAAGAAAATTAACATAATTTTAAGAAAGTTAATAAAACGTGTTTTTTGCTATAAATGTACTTTGTATTGTTATTAAAGTTTATATTAAATCATATTACCATGTTTTATTATCAAATAAGCCATTAAATAATTTTGACCGGATTTTACATGACAATACTCCTATGTGCGACGTCTCAAATAAGGCTGTCAAATAGGCGGGTGGGGGTGCACTTAGTCTGTGTACTATAAATATCTTCGTCAAACTTTGTTTATTCTATCGACATCGAATCTTACCGAAAGTATTCTTATAGATAGATAAGTACTAAGCTGAAATAGATTTCCTCTTGATGTATATTTTGCAAACACGATATTAAGAACTCATATGAACGGCAAATAAGTGCTCTCCTCGTAAATGTTACGTCATGTAATCTAGTAAGTACGTGTATCAAAGTCCTGAAGTATGCCCCAATTTTCATCTACTTACTTCTAGAAGTCTTGCCGAAATTGAATGTTCTAATGTCACGAGACTCGCAAAATATAAGTGGGGGTTACTTATATATAAAATTATTTGGTACTATGACTACAAGCATAGAACACTGATTGTGTAAATCTTTCAATTTTGTTCTTTGTTAATGTTGGTAAATGCAACATCGCGTAGGTAGTATCAACGAACGAGACTTCTGTGTAAATTAGCTTTGTGAGATTCTATATTAGTTCATATACTACAAGCTTATGAATAATAGTTCCAGCTGTTTACATCAATCAAACACAACCATAGTATTTATTCTGTGGATCTTATGACTTACATTGTTTCTTTGTTCTCATTTCTCGTTCTACGAAGATGAATGATGGAATCGATAGTAACAACTTATGACTCTCGAATTGAATAGTAAGAGCTTCTAGTAACTGTCAGTCAATGTCGTATGAGTTGGAGTGTTAATGGTGCAAATGCAATTTATTTGAAACGTTACCGCTTCGATTTGCAACATCAGCGTCCTCATAACGATTGTCAATCTCGATTAATCACATTCATATGTGGCACGAGCTTGTAAACAGCTCGCTTGAAGCTGTTAGTCTCTAGTTTAAGTATAACGCACTGTTATAACTATCATACAAAGGTATGCGGTTAATATTCTTTGTTAGTTCTTACGTGTTCTAAATCTTCATGAAGATTATTATTCGCTATTTTAAACTCGGTAAACATTTCTAAATTTCATTGGGAACAAATGGAATTTGATAGGATGAAAAATGAGATAGCAACCAATTAAGATGTCGAATTTCAAGATTGAAGAATACTATGTTGACATTGAAATGCTTCAACGAAATCTAAATGTTTTATTTTATCTCGAATTACAAGTTTAATTCAGTCTGATATCATTGGGAAAATGTGTTCTTATTTCTGAGTAGTTCTTTAGATATGTAGTAAATAGGCAATGTCATAATCAGTCTATTTTATGAAACAAGGTATAGTAAATATGTTATCTTTTCCGTAATGATTGGTTATCTGATCGATAAATTATATGTTTATTAATTTTTATATGAAACGGTTCAAACTGGAATGATGTAATATTGAAAGTATTTATTATTTAATCCAGATACGTAATAACTTTAATATTTGGTTTTATGAAATAAAATAAAATTTCTACGAAGCATTTGGTGTGTCGGGTCTATTCAGATGACTTCAGTTCAGTTCGGGTCCTATATGAGACTACGACTATACACATACACATATATTGTATGATTAAACATTCCTTCTGCTTTAAAACCTGGGCGCACATACAGCTTTGAAATAGTTTTACTAGAATGTGTTCGTGGTTGTCAGTCGGATCTCACTTCCCCATTCCAACAACCGACACACGATTCAATTCAGAAACTTTATTTAGATATGTTATGTTTCGACGTTATATTTTCTATATAGGTACTTACTTGGGATTTTAGAATATTGCTTGTGCAAAATTAATCAGTGTCGATTAACTTCATAGTAACTACACATTCTTCTGTATTTAACTCGTCGAGTACCGGTTTTGCAGACACAATTATAGAACAATAGGTTGCGGTCACCGGTGACCGCTTGGTATTTGACAGTTTAATTAGGTAAAAATTGCACCAGCCGACAGTATGCATTGATTTGATAGTTGTATATTTTGCATATTAAATTTAAAATATTATATTGTCTAAGCGTACAAAGCAAGATATTAAGTAGACTTAATTATTGTATAGCTGGATAAGTATTTTCTCAAGAAAATAGAATATAATAAAATATATTTTCTAGTAATGACAAAGTTTGAGTCCAGTCCGTTTTTGATATTAAAAGTCCCATGTACAATGTTTATCTACCTCTTTCCTATTGTCATTTTGTCCACGCTTTAATTAATTATAATATTTGCAGCTCCTGAGCAAACAGCTCTCTTAATTAATATTTGTTTTCATTTTTGTTGAAGAAGGTAGGTACAATAATATTCATATTCTCGACATGAAATCCTTGTCTTTTAGTTGGAACAATAGAATTCTCTACTCCTAGAGAAGTCATATTATTTAAATTAATTTACAGCTAAGAACACTGAATTCCCTTTATAATAAGCTACTGAATGCAATTCACTCTATTTTATTCAGTATTGTTCACTTAAATAAATTTACTTCATTTATTTTCCATCACAATAAAACTAAAATAGAATACGAAATAAGTAAAATCAAATAAGTTTTATATAAGTAAATAACTAATATTACCGCGACGATCAAATTATTAGTGGCACTAAAGAGAATATGAATGTATCGTCATGACAAAAAATCATAATCAATCAAACTTTGGCAAATAGGGAGATTGATCAATCTTCGAACTGGATTATAGGTCAGTGTAACTTGTCGAGTAGTTGAAAGAAGTCTTCGAAAAGAAGTCTTCTAAGAACCACCCAAATAATTTTCTATCTAATAGGAAGATTTAACGTTAGAAGTTGTTAACTAATGTTTCAAATGTTAATACTATAATTAATTGGCAAAAATCAACGACTAATTAAACTGTCAAACACCGCGAAGACACCGGTGACCGCAACCTATTGTTATTTAATTGTGTCTATAATGACGATACTCAAAGAGTTAAGACCAGACAGAGAAAGAAATTGTTGTATCTTTACTGCATTAGATTAGTGTATCACGGATTTATTTGTTGTTGCCAGGTTGAGCTGACGATGCACGACGGTACAGTCCGTGACGTCTGCTTCATCGAAGACACGTCAAACAAGACCAGTCTGTTGGTCAGCGGCGGCGCTGGCGACTGTAAGATTTACGTCACTGACTGCGCTACAGGCAAAACTTTCCAGGTAATATAAATTATATGTATATTGCTTGAGTATCTATCCACGTCCCAACGTTCATTCATCGTAGAAACTTTCAATCTATTACTGTTTATTACTACTTCGGTTTTATGTTGTCTTCGTCTGATGATGATGGCTTCAGCAGATGCTTATACATATTGATTATAATGCCAATATATTTAGTTTTTTGTCTGTTCAATCATGGTCACTAGTAAGACGTAATTTTGTTTTTGTCCATCTACAAAAGCATACACACACCTGTATCTGCACTGAGTAAAGCAAACTGCTAATTTAAGAAAAATAGCACAGTTTTTCATAAATATCAAGTACTTACCTAGATCCAATTATCGACAAGATGCAATAAAGCAAAACCGGTTCCATATATGAAATTTGCTCAAAACATGTCATATACGCTGTGCAAACCGCTAAATTGGTACGAATATGCAGCTAGCACGCGTTTGTGTTTACGTTTGTGATTAGAGTACCTCATGTATAAGTGAGGACACATAAGGCTTACCTTATCCGCTGCGAATATCATAACGCACGCGATTTGTGGTTTTACCCGGCAAGGTTCGCCGCAACCAGAGAACGATCGAGCTGGGACTCATTACCAGCCTCGTTGAACATTCCTTTTAATCCCACCGTCGTATTTGCCATAAACTCCATTGTTTTAGCACCTTCTATTCTTTACCAATTTATCGTGCTTTTATTTATTTCAAACTAGTTAATATGCAGTGTAAAACCAAAGTTCTATCATGTTGTTTTTCCTCCGGGGATCGAGTCCCTCATATTTCGATTTAAATAAAACATTTTATGGCGCTATAAACATCAACTGAAGCACGATTCGAGAGAAATCGCCCGTCTACCTCGGGGTCTAAGTATATTAAATCAATTCCATTTTCAACGGTACATTTGATTCGGTTCAGGGATTTATACAGAGTGATCGGTATTTGTAATGATCATTTTTGTTACGTTCAGGCGTTAAGCGGACACTCTGGACATATACTGTCCCTGTACAACTGGGGCGGCGCCATGTTTGTCTCGGGCAGTCAAGATAAGACTGTGCGTTTCTGGGACCTGCGCACGGGCGGCTGCGTCAACGTTATTTCGCCTCCGGCGGGACAGCCTAACAAGGTACGTATTTTAATTTAAAATTGTTTCTTTATGTTACATGCTCTTTCACTTTGTGTGATTACTAACTGTAATAACAGAATTTTCTTTTGCCGTTGCAGTATCTAATATACACTTTAAAAATTTGATTTTACGGATACCATACTAACGATCGACTTAGTGAATTTTAAAATAGAAGCAATTATGGACTGTTAACAGCAGTAGGGTTCAGTCTAAGCACATCAATTTCTTTCTGTTTTCCTTCCTTGCCTTGTTACGTGAAATCGCAATAAGTGATACTCTAATTGCTACCTGACAGTAATTACCTGACACCCCTTTCAATGGCGGTGGAAAATTGTGCGCCAGTTAACTATACTCTTTCCAATTGATACCTTTAGAAAGTTTAAACTGATTAATAGTACTTATAGTTTTTACTGAAATAAAGTGTGGCTCGATGTTACATCGAGTACAGTAAGGTAACATTTCATACATCTGTGAGATACATCATACATGAGATAATCAGGACTCCTCCTCTAAAATAATTCAATATTATCCTACTGCCGTGCGTTCTTGCACCATTGTAAGACTTCAATTTAGGCTTGTATATACTTATGTACATACATACATAATTATGTTGATGCAATCTTCCTCATTATTTATTCAAGCTATTAACAAGTTCCGTGTCATCGGCGCTATTTGAATAAAAAATTGCCACTTTTACGATTAACAATGCAAATCATTAGTACGTTCTAATTATTTACTTATACTGGTATTTAACATTTAGTAACCCGAGGCCCCAGTAAGAGTTTTTTACGTTACGTATCGAAACGAAACCGCTCTGATTGGTTGGTTCATTGAAGCCGGCCAATCAGAGGGACGAAAGCGATCTCGTTTCGATTACTACTACTATACTAGATTACGTTAAACAAACTACTAAAATACTACAGGCATCTGTGCAACAAAAGTTATGTGGGATGGAAAAACAATGTTTAATAAAAGTAGTTTATTGCTCGCCCAGATTATTAATGTCCATTGTTCAACAACGTTATAGATCATTAATCATATAATAGTTTTCTCTTATACATCGTTTGGTTTTGTAACCTTATAGGGTAGCGTCATTCGATATTGCTAACAGATGTTTGTTGACTTTTAAATCAAGCTTGTATTGTTATGTGGTCACGTTCCACTTACATAGATCTTATCACAGGCATCTATCCAAGGGGCTAGCAGATAAGCTAATCTTTGTCTATGTTTGTTTGTATGCCTCAAGTCCTTTTAATAAATTATGTTCATTTAATAAACATAATTTATCGGTAGTTAATATTCAGTCTATAACTCACAATTGATTTCTACATAGTTTTGTAGTTCTAAATATTTTTATGTTTATATGTCTTCTATCTTTTTCACTATCACGGTTAATTATAAAACACGTCAATTTCTCCTGTAATAAAATTCACTATGAAAAGTGGTATCTTTAGTATTTTGGCAAGCCATAATGTATATCTTTCCATCCACTTTTTAATCTAGCTTTAATTGAACGTGTGCGTTTTTAAAATTTTGTGTTGTCTCCTACAGGCCCTTTATAGTTACTACTACCTACTTATAGAACCGAAGCCTTTTTAATTTTTTTAATTTACGTGACTGTATTTTATTAGTAAAAGAATATTTTTTTGTACTAGGGATCGGCAGTGGCATCGCTAGCGGTAGACCCAAGCGGCCGCCTGTTGGTTTGCGGTCATGACGACGGTTCGTGCGCACTCCATGACGTGCGCGGCTCCCGAGCACTGCAGCGCTTCACGCCCCACTCAGGCGACTTGCGCAGCGTTCGCTTCTCACCCGGCGCCTACTATCTGCTCACAGCCGGCTATGATGGACGCGTCGTCTTGACTGACCTCCAGGGTAAGTCCATAGAATAATATTATCTTGCCATGGAAGATACGGTATATCTTTTCCGTAGTTCAACTCAATATGTTTAAAAAGCTTAATAAAACTATGCTATTTTTTATTCAGGTGACCTGACTTGCGCCCTGCCGAGTGTCCCCGTGGCCAGACACCCCGACAAAGTGATATCCGCCCGGTGGCATCCTGACGATTTCTCGTTCCTATCAACTTCAGCTGATAAGACCGCCGTGCTGTGGACTATACCCCCCGTTTAGCCTACATCGTACCGAGTCCCACCGGCTAGGACAAGAGCAACAGCTCGAGCAACGTATTGACGTCATCAATATCCTGCATGACACGTAATCTCCACGATTCCACTACATTCACCGTGCCTCACCCAACAGCTTTGCCTTACAATCATTTAAAAAGAAATAGAACAATAAATAGATAATAGTTATTACATAGGATTAACAAAAAAACAAAACACGGTGAATTTGGTAGAATCTGTATCTATGTAACAAAAGTACAGGAATTAATCGTGGAAGTATTTACATGAAGGTACAATTTATACGACAATATCGAACTTCGACCGACTGGGCGGTACGATACGAACAAAAATAAAAGCACCAATTTACGACGTTTACTAAACATCGCCTATGCATTGCACCTTAAATGATGCCTGTATGCGACAATCTGAATTCGCTTTTATCGCGACTGTATAGCGATTATTTTGCTTACATACCTCTGAACTTTTCAATTGCATATTAATATGAAATTTAACACCCTTTGTGGTTAATATGTAGTTATGAATAATTGAGATGTTTAACCTCTAATGAGAGGAAATTAATTGTAATTATGTAAAATAAAAAATGGTGTTATTGTGGGCCTAATATCAGTGTGCTGAAAGGCAGGTCTAGTTAAAATATGAGAATATTTGAAACTATTTCAGATATAAAATCATTACGATCAGCCTTTCTTTATTTTATCATTATGTGTAATGTCAAATGGCTCTTATTTGTATTAACTTTCATCTAAATGTCGATGTTTGCCCTTAAGTTTAAAAAATAGAATCTAAGTTTAGTAAAATAGCTGTACTAGACAAGCGATTCATTAGTAACTGATGTTTTTGACGTTTACAGCGCTTACTGTTAATAGTGATGTGCTGTAAGAAGGCATTCTAATCTCATTATTTAACTAAGCTTTAAACTAAATGATTTGTCCACAGCACCAATATAGCGCTAAGCAAAAACTTCTATACTTAATGTTAATTTGTTTCGTGGACGAGGCGCAGTCGTCTATTCAGTAAGCGTAGATTACGTAGTCACAAGTAGGTAGTAATTTGTTTTGTCACAACAACCCTAGGTTTACACAGTAGCTACGTAAAGCCCACTCATGTACTGATCTTCAAATATATCACATAATTCTAGTTCACAATAGAACATGACTTATTTATGTACGGTGACACGGCAATAGTACTTCGCAAAAATCTTTACAACACAGGCAGATTTGTCGATTACTTTAAGAAAGTAGAGTTAAGACAATATATTCATTGAACAATGCCATCCAGACTCAGTCAAATTATTTACTTCCTTGAGAAAAATAAGTCTGTCTGTCGATATTAGTGACGCTAGTTACTTCTGCAGTCTTTGGAGAAAAACAAGTAAGAAACTCCAAAGATATTGACAGTATTTACAATTCCATAAGTATGCAAACCGTTCACCGTAGCACTGATAAATATAATACATAATAATAATTAGACAGGGGATTGTCGACATATAATTGGTTTTTATTAAAATGGACTTCGTAAATATGTGTTTTAATATTTATATACCATTTTATTTGGTGTTCTTCCAGTGACACACGAACAGCAATTTTGTAAATTAATGATTTATTAATTGTATTAATATTTAAAATAAAATCTTAAAGATTATAATGTTACTTAACATAATGTTAATAAAATTTAAATGCAATTTAATTGTGTATAACATTGCACAAATTTTATATCATTGGTTTGTAAAGCTCATATTAAAATTATTTGAATAGCTTATTATAACCTTGTCAAACAAGTACTTACATTAAGTAGTGTTTGATATTTATTCTTGTAATCGGATGTTATTTTTTTTTGTGTAAGGGTGCGTCCAACTATGCGAATGCGCCGCCCGCAAGCTGTATGAGTTAAGCACTAAAACCATTGCTGCGACTGGGCCCGCGAAGTTAGCGGGCGGCTCGCGTGCTGTGCTTTCGCCATATGTGGACGCACCCTAATATGCGCGCGATTATTTATTAATTCATTGTTACTATTGATCACACAAGTGATTAATACGAAGTGAACATTTTCTTTTACGATATAATGGTTACGTTGTTTGTTCAGATACGAGCGGTGTATAAAGTGAAAAACAGTATTTTATTTCCGTTCTGATTTAACAAATATTGCTTATGTAATTCATGACATTAGCTCAAAACCTTCAGGCCGAATGTTCACGTGATATTCGTTACGGGTTTTGCTGTATAATTGTACTTGTGCTTTTTGGTGTTGACTTTCGATGCTGCTCGTAACTGAACAACAATCTTATATATTTTATTTTCATATTCTAGTTTCACCACTAAGTTAATTTTCGTCGCGTGCCTAGTATTTAAAGTCGGTGTACGCACTTGTAAGAATTTTATTAAGATTAAATATTATGATATATTTATATTTTTGTCTATTGAAAAAGTTATAATTATTATCATGTAATGAGTCCATAACAGAAATTGTCTCAAAACTAAACCATCGAAATGTTAAAAATTATAATAATGATCTTTGTTAAACCGAATTTCTTTAACATGTGTATCCATTTATTATTTAAGAATATAATCACATTATTTACAACATGTCGTTTGATTTCTTTGTGTAAGAACCTAGATCTAAAAAATAATGGTCTTAGCTAAAAAGTAACCCAATTTTAGAGCTCTTAACATCCGCTGTACCTGTATCTCTTTGTATCTGTACATATTTGAAGACTGATCTAGGTATCAAATAAGTGACCTAGGTTGCAGTGATCTACTTATAAAACCACTGAATTATCAAACCTTGCTATTAGGAACTCGTGCTTATTCCTCTTCCATGTGAGAACCTCCAGCCTTTCCTCAGCAGTTGGTGACAGCGACTGCACGATTGGCGCGGTAGCTGGTAACCGGCTGCCGCGCATCGTATAGCGGTTTCGATTCCTGCCCGGAGCAACCCCATGTGATCCACAAATTGTTGTTTCGGGTCTGGGTGTCAAGTATAAGTGATATTATATGATTGTAAACGCACCCACAACACAAGAAAATATCCTAGTGTGGGGCAACGCATTTAAAAAGAAAAACTAGCTGTAGGATAATTACAGACTGACGATAAAGAATAATTATTGCATTTGTGTACCTGTATACTTGTAACTCTGGACTCTGGTACTAAATATTTGTGCCAGACGTAATTACCAGATAAAACGTGTTGAATATAATGCGTAGGGTAAGTAAAGATCGAAGAGGGGTGAATAAATATAAAGAAATAATATCTATTCACCCATTGCCGTATCTATTCACACCTCGAATTCTATTCACAACATTTAAACTAGCTCACGGCGCGATCTTCTCCCGCGCCCGCGGCTATGGCGGAATGGAGGCGAAATTTACAAAACTCACGAGACCGCAGTTTTCTGCGATCCCACAGAGGCCGCGGTTGCGACTATCGCCCGCAAACTTGGCGGTAAATTATCGCGAAAAGGGCTGGCGGTTAATTAACCTTTTGAGAGCTAACGACACAAATACATTATAGAAAAAGCGGTACCGGTAGGTAATACGAAATCAACAATTTGATGCCCTATTGGAATCCCTATTTCTTTCGTAGAAATTTGTGCGGAATTTGTGGGTAGGCATTGATGGCAGTTTCATGTGTTTTTACTCTGGCGTTCAAAAGGTTTAACAATCACTTGAGTTCCAGACAGGCCGTCCCATTGCGACCGCCCGCCCGATCCGCCCGATCGCGGGTGCATCCCGCTGCATGGCAGTGAGAGCCACTAACAATCGTAACCGCCGCGGGCGTAAAACGCGTCGTGAAAATTGCTTTCATTTTTTACATACAATACATACATACATCTGTATTTTACAATCACATACTCTGGGAGTGTGATCTCTTGCAATATGAACGCAACACTTTAAATAATTTAATTGGGTCGTCAAGTGTAGCTTATTACATGGACCTTGTGGAACCTAGAACAAATTTCCGTGCGTTTAGGCGCTTTTGCCACACCTATTATTGGAAGCAAGTATAACAGCTCACACATAGGACCCACTTAGTTCTTAGTTAAATTTCCATGGTGCGACTGGGCGTCAGCCAGTTTTACCTACAGTCTCTTTTTTGTGCCTTTAGGCTAAATCCATTCTGTCTCCTGCAGTAATTTACCGAGGGAAGTGGAAACTATCGTTTTTTTCCTCTACTCTTATAATATCCTCTGATTCACTTCGTTGCGGGACCCAAGACAGTTACTCATGTCCCTGGGACGCGTTGGACTTCAGTGTTCCGGTGTTTTCATGGTTGTATCTACTGTAGATCCTGACTTACAGGAGTTGCAGCGGTTTTGGGAGGGTTGTCCCATTGAAAAAAAAAGGCTGCGATGAGCTTTTCAATTTATTTCGTTATACTTTTGAGGTATGTAGAAATCCAGTTCTTTTGTAGGTAACTAACTTCTACATATCAAATGTTATCTAATGGGTAGTTAACTAAGAAGATGAATAAAAAACACGGTTCTATGGAGACATTTATTTCAGCAAAATATTGAACAAATATTTTAAAGTTCTATAATGTAATGTGCTACTTACTATCCAACATTAACTGTTCGTCTTTCTGAATGGCTGACAAGCCTCGTTCGCCTTTACATTCTTTTGCTAATGTGCTACATTTTTTTTTGATTTTTATTTATTTATGGATACACACGTATTACATATGTAAGTTAAATATTTATGTAACGTATGTTTTTTATTATATGGGATTACAAGTTATGTAATATTCAAACATCGAACTGTTTATGGTATTCAAGAGTGGTAGAAGAGTAGGTACAAT
This sequence comes from Spodoptera picta, assembly GCA_038387885.1. Taxonomy (NCBI): domain Eukaryota; kingdom Metazoa; phylum Arthropoda; class Insecta; order Lepidoptera; family Noctuidae; genus Spodoptera; species Spodoptera picta. Next base: position 3,712,379 of record JAZHFQ010000105.1, read on the forward strand.
TGGTGGTGCTATTCGCCATTTAATAGATGAATATCCGAATTTTACAAAGTACTTATTACCAACGAAAAATGACAGGATAACCAATTAAAATGTCAAAGTTAAATAATACTTGTGAAGCTATAAAATTTTTAATGGGGCATCCCCAATTTTGTAAAAAGGTCAATTTTGAGTCAAGTCTCGAATATTTCTCTTACGATATATATTATACTTTTATATCTAATCAGTTTATTTCATAGTTCACTAATATAATATTAAATACCTACTTGAAAATATTATGCTTAACTATATTAGATAAATACTTTACTTGCGGTAACATAACTTTATATTTCAATAACACAACAACAATGAACACAACAGATAAATTTAAACTATGTATTTATCTATAAAACGTTAACTGCTACAAATTGCCTCAAACAGGTTGGTAAATATACCTCACACCAGTCGAGGCAATGTTTGTCAGAACAACGTTTAGTCACGTCCAAAAAATGTAGTCCATTTTTACACTTAAGTGATTTCCTCATAAGTAAGTAATCAGATCGTCTCATAGTAGAATGATAGGTTTCGGGCACCAGTCTTAGATATAAAGGGACCTAATGTAAGAGTGTGCCCCACTAACAAGTGACACATCTGGGATATCAATTGTTCTATGTCCAAATCCAGCTACGTCAGTCGTGGTATGTTGTTAATGGTAACAAAAAGTTATAATAGTTTATTTATTCAGATAACTGAGATCCATCAAACTAATAGTAAAGGAAGAACACAATCATACCTCTACATAACTATATAACTATTTAGGTACAATATTAATAAGCAATAGTAAACAGGGACTTGGTCTGCTGCACTAATTTCCACATCAATGGACAGTCATGTCTACCGGCTGTAGTCAGGATACTGTGGCGACTTCCACACAGGCGACCGATGAGCGATGCAGTCTTTTTGCGCCATAAAGCAGCGGTATGAGCATCAGCGAACATTGCTGACGTACTACGGAAACGTGGAAGCCGCAATAGTGCCCTGAACGCATTATTATACTGGATCCGCAGAGCATTGTACGCTCTCTGGGTGTAGTTAACCCACAGACTCCCCGTGTACAGTGAGGTGCAATACGCCTTGAACAAAGTTGATTTACCTGCGTCTGTACAACGAGAGAATTTGCGTGCGAATATATTCGCCCGAACTGACAATGCTCTGCGTTCCCTCTCCATGTCGACATAAATTATAATAGACATAGACATAGGTTATAATTAAATATAAATAAACAAATTAGATAGACAGGCTAGATGCAAAAATTTGGTCATGTTTGGGGTGGAAGAATGCGAGAAATCTTACCATGAATTAGAGGATATATTGATTGATATACTAAACAAGTACTTCAAACTCCCATATGATCGATCTCATATCGAAGCAATCAGAAGACTAGGAAAAAAAGGTGAAAAAGTCAGACCAATTGTAAAAACATTTGCTACATTAGGCTTTAAACTAAAGGTTTTGAAAAACAAGACATGTCTGCAGAATACGCTATACTATGTAAAGGAAGACTACCCCATAGAAGTCCTGAATAAGCGCAAGGAATTACAAGCTCAGTTACAAAAAGAAAAAGAAGCAGGCAATACCGCTTTCATAAAATATGATAAACTTATAGTGTTGACTAATAATAAGAGCAACTATCGCCAGCCAATGAGCAAGAGAAATCTGTCTGAATCCCCGGAGATATTACCGCATTCCGATAACCAAAAAAGTCAACAAAGCACCAACAGACAACCACTGAAGAAAAATAGAGCTTCCAATATGAGAGATTATATGATTCAAAAACCGAAACTGATCTACAATCAGACCGATACCCCACAAAAACAAACACAAACATCAGATACCAATTTAGCATAGCAACAGCAAACGGGCCCCCTACTCCACACCCACCTCCCACCACGGCTGGTCACCGCGGGAGTGTTAGACCACAACCCCCCAAAGAATAATCATTCAGAAAACCAAATTTCGGTAAATATTTGTACCCTAAATGTCAGATCGTTGTCTACACCTGAAAAATTATTAGAACTGAAGACAACTCTTAAAAACATAAAACACGATATCCTGGGTCTGTGCGAGGTGCGCCGGTTAGGTGAAAATATAATAGAAGATGAAAACTATATTATGTACTACATAGGACAAACAAAAGGTCTGTATGGCGTTGGTTTCCTTATCAAAAGGGAGTACAAAGAAAACATCATAAACTTTTCCGGAATATCTGAAAGAGTTTGCACGTTGGAAATAAACCAAGAGAGCTTGCACTTCGCAATTATACAGGCATACGCGCCAACAAAAGGCTCAACCCAAGAAGAGTTGGATAGATTCTACGCAGACTTAGAAGAGGCTCATGATTCGATCTCTACACAATATATAATAGTCATGGGCGATTTTAATCCACAGATCGGCAAACCGAAGCACTATGAGAGCGGAATAGCGGGCATTCACGGTTTTGGAAACAGAAGCAAGAGAGGAGAACGTTTGGTTCAGTACGCATACCAACATAATCTGAAAATAATCAATACAATGTATAAATTAAAAGTTAACCAACGATGGACCTGGATTTCACCCGACATAAATACTAAAAAAGAAATTGATTATATAACAACAACAAAACCTAAATTGTTCACAAAATTTGAAGTATTGAATTCTTTCTTCTTTGGCTCTGATCATAGACTCCTGCGAGCAACATTAACCTTAGGTAGAGACAAAGCAGAAGAAATTACACTTGTCCCAGAAACCCATTAAAAACTGAGGATGAGGTAGACAGGTATTTAAAAACCTTAAACGAACTTATACCTAAACTATTAGAAAACCAAGAAAATAACAGAAAAATTCTCTCAGATAACGCAATTCAATTAATGAAAAAAAGAAGCACTCTGCAAAATAAAATAAATGTTACTAAAAAGGATAAGGAAGAATTAAAAGAGTTATATAAAGAAACAAATAAAGAAATCAGAGAATGTTACGAAAACCACAGACTGCACATACTGGAAAAGTGCATAGAAAGTACAAGATCAGCTAAAAGGGCGTACAAGGAACTAGATCAACTAAGGATCACATCGACGGTGGAAGATTTTACTGGAACTGAAATCCTGTACCAAATAAATAATCTAAAACCAGATAAGAGCCCAGAACCGGACAGTTTAAGTAATGAATGTATAAAGATCGGTAAAATAATTTTATTAAAACCCCTTACAATACTCTTCAATAAAATACTGGAAGAAGAAACTGTGCCAGGGCAATGGAGAGAGTCGGAAATCATTTTATTATATAAAAAGGGCAACCCTAAAGACATAGAAAACTACCGACCGATAAGCTTAATGTCTTGCGTGTACAAGCTCTTTGCGTCCACAAATAGACTCCTACCAACCTATGGAACAAGCGGGATTCAGAAGTGGGTTTAGCACAACAGATCATATTCACACCGTAGACCAGGTTATCGAAAAATACATGGAATACAGAAAACCACTCTATATAGCTTTTGTCCACTATAAGAAAGCTTTTGACACTATCTCTCATAATAGCATCTGGGAAGCATTAAACAGGCAAAATATAAACGCAAAGTAGATAAATATCATCAAAAACATATACCTTAATTGTACTAGTAGAGTCCGACTAGATAGAGTGGGCACCCGAATCAACATCAATCGAAGAGTCCGACAAGGCGACCCTATATCAACAAAACTATTTATAGCTGTCTTACAAAATGTGATGGAAGACTTACCGTGGTCAAAGCAGGGAATAAATGTGAATGGGAAATATCTAAGCCATCTACGCTTTGCAGACGACATCGTGGTTTTTTCTGAAAGTTCACACAACCTCGACACGATGATTGACCAACTTCAGACACGTAGTGCTCAAGTAGGCCTGGAAATGAACTTAGGAAAAACTAAAGTCATGACAAACAGCGAGATGACGCCCGTACTAGTTAACCAAAAGTCACTTGAGTACATAGAAACCTATATTTACCTTGGGAAACAAATTTCATTTAGAAAAAATCGAAACATCGAGGAAATAGACAGGAGAGTAGCTATTACATGGAGAAAATACTGGGCCGAGAAGGAGATTTTCAAATCGAAACTACCAATTATAGTGAAGCGAATACTTTTAGACACAACAATCCTACCCTGTCTAACCTATGGGTGCCAAACGTGGATTTATGATCACAGGGCAAGACATAAAATACAAACAACTCAAAGTGCAATGGAAAGAAGCTGTTTAAATATAAAACTAAGAGATAGAATAAGAAACAAAAATTCTTAAAATAACCAAGGTAAAGGACGCTCTACGCTTCTCTCAAAGCCAAAAGTGGAGATGGGCTGGCCATGTTGGGAGATACGATGACAATAGATGGACAATTATTACTGTCACAGAATGGAAAGGACCGCACGGTGTGAGAAGTAGAGGTCGCCCAGGCGCCCGGTGGCAGGATGAGGTTGTATCCGTGGCAGGAAGAGACTGGATGAACGTTGCGAAGGATAGAGATAGATGGAATTCATTGGGGGAGGCTTTTACCCTAAGGGGGTCCGCAATAGAAGAAGATGCATGAATAGAAATGAAAATAATTATATAATTGATGTAATAGAAGGAATCGGTTGAGTAATGTGATTTTAATTAGATGAATCGCAAAATAAAACAAAATTAGATTTGATTAAATTTAATGAATTAATTTGATTATATGATTGATTTAATAGTAAAAATAAATTAATTAAGTTATTATTATTATTATTATAACCATTGGGTTACATGACGTGATTAAAATATCTCGGACATTGGCCCGAGATATTTTAATTGAGATACTCTATTTAAGGAAACATCGTTCTGATGTTGATTTAAAAATCATGTAATAGCAGACGAAAGGGAGGTTGGATACAGCAACATTACTTCTTTTTTAACCATTTTGCTGGTTGCCCACATATTGTTACACGTGACTATAAATAGGTGTTTAATTTCTAACACTTATTAAGTACGTAAAATGACCAAACAAGGTATTTAATCTATGCAATATAATGTAACCAAAGGTGGGAACACGGCAAAAGTATCGAAATAAAGTAGCTATCTACTTATAACCGTTTACAAACTAACAACTACGAAACAGCACTCTTAATATACTTAGATAATTAATCCAAATATGATATTTTATATTTGTTCCGATAAATGGGTTATGTTTAATATGGTTATGTATTACATTTTAAAGATAATTTAAGTATATCGTATTCCAGCTAATGAAATTTCAGTAATTCAATCGTACAATTTGCCTTTGAATCTAATTTTCATACGAAACGGGTAAATGCGTTCAATCACGTTGAGGAACGGAGTCCTCCAGGCTAAATCCAATTAGTACAACCAAAAGTAAGTATTTTATTAAGACTGCAGGTACGCAATGCAACGAGACGTTACTTTCGTAAAAAGTTTACGAGAAGTTTATCATGAATCGTTAAGTTAAAAATTTATTTTTAAATTTTTGAAACATGTTAAATAAAAGGTTTAATTTCAGCTTAGGATAGCGTACCTTGTTGGCAACAATCGACTAAAGTCTTTAAGAGTACGTCTACAGATAAAATAGCTTTGTTTTTGGAACAAATTCAATTAGCCTCGCATTACCCTGCTTGCGTACAGCCAATTAGCTTCATGTTGATCGAGGTTAATCTGTAACAAAATAAGAAATGTTAGTTAACACAGACAAGCAATTACGTAGCTATAATCACAGTAAGAAAGTTGAATACGTGATTATTGAGGCTCCTCTATGTTCTTAAGTTAACAATATGTATAATATCAATCTACAAAATGTCTATGTGTTTAATGTTTATCAATAAGCTCACTCTAGAGCTATTAAATTACTAACAGCAAAAAGAGAATAGGTATTCAGTCTTAGACTACACTTAGGACTAGTGAGGATCAGTAAACTTAATACAGAAGACAGTGTGCGTAGACACCAAGTATTTACATAGCATAACATCTCGCCTTTTATTCCCAAAGGGATAGGTAGCACTGTACATTGTTACACATACTATTATGTCATGGTAAGTCCCATCCATTACAATATACCGGGCACATTTCCAGACTCCGTGCTACTACTGACAATTTTTTTAAAACCCTATAATTCTTTGCCCAACCCAGGAATCGATTCAGAGACCTCTTGCCCCGCAGTCGCACTTGCGACTACTCTGCCAACGAGGCAGCCACACACAGTATTTGTTGATGCAAAAACCCTAATGAAGTAAGAACTAAAAAACTGATCAACGTACTGATGAATTAATATCTTACCCAAATTAGAATGCAAGTATTAGCAAAATTAATAGGTACTTAGTAGAAAATACAAAAAGTACAGTTAAAAGAGGTACCTATAGATAGGTACAATATTACACTCAGTCATTTGATAACGCAATGATTTTTTATGAAGATCTTTATAATCTTGGGCGCGTGGCCATTGGAGTGAAATGGCATGGCTTGAGGGAGATGTAACTAAGGAAAATTAATAATTTTGCATTCTTTTTATTGATCTTTTCTTAAGTTTATTTTATTTCGTCAATTTTATAAAGACTGTGAGATAGATAGGCTACAGAAGTATACTAAATTCAATACATAAACTTTCATCTACTGTATAGACTAGTTTATGTATATTCTGCAACAGATATTTCAGTTGCATGCAAATACGAGACCCTGAATTAAAAAAAACACAAGAAATCGTTGTAGGTAAGTACTTCGTCGAGTAACAAGGTACTGAGCAGTCAGAAGAGTATTGTCTTATCCAAACTAATATTATAAATGCGAAAGTAACTCTGTCTGTCTGTCTGTCTGTCTTTGCTTCACGCCTAAACTACTGAACCGATTTGTGTGAAATTTGGTACAGACATAGTTTGGAACTTGAGAAAGGACATAGGGTAGTTTTTATTATAAAAAAAAAATAATTAAAAAAAATATTTTATATATACAGCGCCATCTATTGGTCAAGAGTCGGCATCAATTCAGTACTGAAAATTCAACGGGAAAATATAAATAAATAGTAAAAAGGTATGAAAAATATAATATAATAATATATAATATCCAAATCCAAACTTCCAAACTAATATTATAAATGCGAAAGTAACTCTGTCTGTCTGTCTGTCTGTCTGTCTTTGCTTCACGCCTAAACTACTGAACCGATTTGTGTGAAATTTGGTACAGACATAGTTTGGAACTTGGGAAAGGACATAGGGTAGTTTTTATTACAAAAAAATAATAAAGAAAAATATTTCGTACATACAGCGCCATCTATTGGTCAAGAGTCGGCATCAATTCAGTACTGAAAATTCAACGGGAAAATGTAAGTAGGTATATAAATAGTAAAAAGGTATGAAAAATATAATATAATACAACTTTTAGTACAAAGAAAATGCCCGAACGGAGTATAGATAAATAATCCGAGTTGTCACTATGCTCGATAGATGGAAAAAATTATTAATTATAGTTTTAAACAAGATTCTACCCTCATAATTATTTGTGGAAATAGAGGTAGTTTAAATAAAAAAAAATATTGCAATTTTATAATTCACTTACAGCTCTGTATAAAATGCTCTAACGGAGCATAGATAATTCTATTATATCGAGTTGGTGATCGCGCAATGGTGTCGATAGTTACACGAGTTCGGTTCATGTTATTGTTTTAATTCATCGGAAAAAAGTAAATAAATAGTTAAAAGGTATGAAGAAAATAATATCAATATAATAAAACTTTTACTACAAAGAAAATGCCCAAACGGAGTATAGATAAATAATCCGAGTTGTCACTATGCTCGATAGATGGAAAAAATTATTAATTATAGTTTTAAACAAGATTCTACCCTCATAATTATTTGTGGAAATAGAGGTAGTTTAAATAAAAAAAAATATTGCAATTTTATAATTCCCTTACAACTCTGTATAAAATGCTTCAACGGAGCATAGATAATTCTATTATATAGAGTTGGTGATCGCGCAATGGTGTCGATAGTTACACGAGTTCGGTTCATGTTATTGTTTCAATTCATCGAAAAAAAGTAAATAAATAGTTAAATGGTATGAAAAAAATAATATCAATATAATAAAACTTTTACTACAAAGAAAATGCCCGAACGGAGTATAGATAAATAATCCGAGTTGTCACTATGCTCGATAGATGGCGTTGGGATTGAAATTGATCGCGCTATGGTTTCGTTACACGCATTTGGTTGGGTATCTGCCGAGTGCTTCGGTACTGTCGTGGAATTGAGGATTGATCTCGATTGATTGATAGTTTGATCTCGATTATTAGTAGATACTAAAATTGTATGTCTAAATTAATTTGAATTTTAAAATTAATTAGATCGTTCCTTTTAAATTATATAGTTTTAAGCTTGGTTATTAAGGGACTAGGTAATTTGTCAAGAGAGACAGTCTTTTTTTCTGAAATGACAAATCAAAATAATATTTTGAAAATAAGGGAATAACAACATTTTCGCCTTTTTCGATCGGCTTTAATGGGCATTAAGCGAGTATACATATCTTCAATTCAAACGTAGAGCCCATTATGTTGATTTTTGAAGAGTTCCATAAAATATCTTCCTAATTTAATTTTTGAAAAGATCCGGATCTATGTGAGTAAAACCAAAAATCTGCCGGAAGTCACTATTCCACGCGAACGAAGTCGCGGGCAAAAGCTAGTTTATTATAAGTTGAAGGAGTTCGTATGCTTTTTCTCATGAATAAACTGGTATTCTATTGTGAAGAAGAAAACGAATAAAAATGCTATGCTACATGAATATTGTCAGTCATAGACTACGTTTAAGAAAATATGGATACATATTTTATGAAAATGTTAAGATAATACCTGCAAAGGAAAGTACAGTATTATTTTTAAAATTTATGCAGAATATCAGATATGATTACTTCACGTTTTCATTTGATCTATGTTTAGAACGTCACGATTTACAATATCCATAGTACCTGCTTATAAGCTGTATATAACACCAACCTAACAGAATTTATTTAAATAATTCCTGGCAATCACAATAAAAACGAAGTGAAATTTTACGACGGACCTGCAAATTAATGTGATTGCGGCCAAAACTTTTCATTTCAGCAGTTTTGGAGCCAAAAATTTAGTCATTTTTAGGTGTAAAATAAAATTCGAATTCTTTATTTGCACTAAATGGCAGTTACCAGACGGTCGCTGGCCTCAAAAAAGCAGTTCAAGGACAGAGCGACCTGCGGGCAGTCCTGGTTCAGTAGGTACCCGGGATTTCGGCACTATTGAAGCGAAATAAGACTTAAAGTTTTGCTTGTGTAAGTATTTAATTGCATGCCTCGACTTTTAGTAAATATAGTTATATTCTTTGAAGACACATCGAGCGGTGTGATCGAAGCTAATCTCCGCCACCGTGACGACATCCGTTCCTATTGATGTTCTTCATTATGTTGTATAATGATCAAACTTATGGGACTTTCTTGGGATCATTAATGGGCCAGATAAATGTTGAACCTTTGACCGACAGCGTCCTTTCGCATCCGTGTACTTACCTATAAATATTATAGCTCTGAATAGACTTTCATTGTGTAGGTACTAATTGATCGACATCCATCAGATCTGTTTTAAGTTTTTCTCTTTATTTTGTTTGTTAAAATTAATGCAAACGTTCAGTATTTATTTATTTGAATTCCGAATGTCTAATTAAATAAAAAAAACAGCGATTGTTATGCAAAACCAATACTAGGGACAAATAAGCAGAGATACGCACTAATATTTGAGTAGAAATACTAGAACTAAAATATTAGAACCTGTTAGTTGAAACTTAGACTGTCTGACTTTGAGTCATCAGTCATTACTGATAGGTACCCCAAACAGGCAGCCATAATAATATGATTAATAGGAATATTTAAAAAGAAAACGTAACATTTTTGTAGCTATGTGAGAATTTTGAGTTAATAGTTTTATTTTATTAAAATCTGCTGATTTTAATGATTATAATAATTTTGAAGCGAACATACATATACAAACATTTTTACATACAGAGAGACAATAAACATTGAATAGATTTTTAAGTTCAAACCCGTATTATAACAAATATCGAAACGGTCAACTTATGCACTTTGACTAACACCGTATTAGTCAACAACTACGAGCTTGATAGTTAAAAACGCTTCTACGCGTTAAGAACTACGCACTACGAGCTACGCGCTACGAACTACGCGCTATGAGGTACGTGCTACGAGATAATAATGACTAATATCAATTTTCGAACCTCTTGCGTCAAATTAGGCCGGACCAAGCCAATGCTTGGCTTGTTATTTTTGCTAGATGAAGAAAAATTTAAAAGATCGCTCACCTTGCGTCCAGTGGTCTGTTAGTTTAGAGGGAATCCTTCTGAGAATCGTCGGCGGGCGGTACTCCGGCTGCGGACATTTTCCGACGCTCGTTCCGAGCTCGGGAAACTGGCCGGTAGTACTGCTCGCTCCGCCGGCGTCAGCGCTCTGGCACCGGAGCTTCCGACTCCAATTCCATCCACAAAGAGGAGATGACGCGTGCCTCTATAGTTAAAAACACAAATTAGTCAAATAAATACAACTAATATTTGTTAGACTTAACTTTCACAGTAGGAAAAACATAATTTTTCAAGGAATATCAGAAGTTTTGTCACCATCATCCACAATTACCTACAAGGTCAAGGTATTTCGAGTACTCAGATGTCTGTATATTATTGTTACCTTCTTTATGTTCTGTGATTGTTACAGTACCAGGACTAATAACAATAATTGTAACAGTTGTTGTGTTCTATCAAGTTATTTATACAGATGAGCACCTACCTATTTCCATATTTATAATTCATGACTCTTTCAGTTGCGTTATGTACTGAAATGGACAATCTTTTCCACAGTTTCCATTGTTATTGACGGGCTAAGGTATAGTGTAAATTTATTCTAGCAGTTTGTGCTAGCTTTGTATTTCGATCTGGGATTCCTATAGTACTCTAGAGAATTAAAGTGATTGAAACCTGCAGTGGTTTATAACATTCGATTGGTATTACGATTTAGTATATTAAGTCCACAAAATAGTGTTAGTAATATATAGTAGTATTCGTACGCATACGTACAACTTACCTCCAAATGAAAATTGGTGAGATGATATGGCGTGCGGTGTACCATAAAATTACTGAAAGCTATGCTGCCTAATTAATGTTCTTTAACTGCACGTGAAGTTTTGAGGCTGGATTTGAGAATAGACTTTCTCCCTATATAAATAAGATTACCAATACATTAATCAGTAACAATATATAAGTATCTCTGTCCGATCAATCACGTTAATTTGTCTCTTGAGATTCTGTCTACTAAAGGTATTTAGGTATTGTGTCACAAAGTTATGGTAGCTCCATATCAATCGAATGTCTTATTAACTAGAGCGTTACTTCAGTCTCATGCTCATGTAGCCGACCGTTTCATATTGACAACCGCCGCGTCTCTAGTGTTTGTCCGGCTGAATACGTATTGATGGCAAATATTTTGTTAGACATGACTCGTAAGGAACGATATGGAGAAAAGACTCGTACAAAGATGCGGAACTGAACACCGTATCGATTATATCATGGAATATTATCTGAACAAACGCAAGAAACGTAAACAAAGAGCGTATTGTAGCATTTCCATGGTAAAGAATAGGTATGATTATATTTTCCTTGTCTATATAGGTATATTGGTTGTCTTAAAGATTTACCTCGCTCAATCAAGAATACTGGCTAAAGTTTTGAGAATTTTATAATTAGGTATGTACATTACAAATGACGAATATTATTCTGATCTTCGTTTTCTATGGTTTCTATGATTAATTCAGATTTTTTACAGTTTCTGTGGCTATAGTTGGTGAATACTTGGAAAGCTGGAACTGTTTGGAGCTATTCTTACGGAAGCCACGTACAAATCGCAAATAACGCCGCTTGAACGTATGAGATAGTGATTAATGTTCAGGCAATTTAGATTCCTTGAGTTTAGTTATAGATTTACACTCTATTTCGAGTTCGAAAAATTGTTGCCTTCGACGGCGAAAACTTTTACGACAGTAAACCGCTAATAGTCCTAGTTTCACACGTAGTTTCATAGTCCATTACAAAGACATATTGATTTTAGTTACTTCAGTTACAACTCGTACTTTTAAGGTCGGAAAGACTACATAATAAGTATTTGAAACATTTTAGATAAATGTACCCACATTTCGTGCTCAACTTGAACCAGAGATTAGAATATTTGAAGCTGTATCTATGTGAATATCTATTCTTTTTAATTTACCTATAAGTTAATTTGCATTACTCAATGGAGGTTATAAGCATTTGCTGAACACTTCTGAACACAAACAATTGATCAAGAAGGTATAAAAAATAAAACAAAATACACATAGAACGTTTACTACTCAAATAGTCTCTCGATGATTTTTTTCTTAACAGATACCTAGCTTGTATTTCTATCCAATATGAGTGACAAGATAACAGACACTCCTAATACATGGGCTCAAAAGATATAAAGGTTGACATCTAATACAAAAGTTGTAGAGTCAGACAGTTTCACAAATCTATGATCAATATTGTATGGCAAAAGTTTCCATGTAAACATACCTAATATACCATAAATAAAATATTTCATAAAAGTAAGTGGCTCCCGATAGAAGCATTGAGCTTCTCAAGTAGGCAATATTTAACGGACGACTATATTTCTATTGCAGCGCTCATATTTAATCATATTGAAGCTAAAAAGTTATTGCATAGTTTCATATTTTATACAGCCTTAACGCCTTTTTATTGAAAAAGTTACGCACAAAAATGTAATTATTTTCAAAGAAATCTTGTTTAGGATTCAAACGGTTGTTAATTTCAGTGGTATTCACAAGAGAGTTATTAAAATGTGTTTATTACTTGATACTGACCTTCTTTGCTTTGTAATAAACTAGAACTTAATAAACAGGTATTTTAGTAGAAAGATATCCTCGAGGTTTTTGTACAGTTCATTTATTTGTTTATTTACAAATTAACATACACAAGCATAAAAAATTATACAAAACGTAAAATTAATGTCATTCAAATAAAAAAAAATTATACAAAATGTGAAATAAAAATTATTATTATTATTACGTCTTGTCATCCATCCTCTTACAGATTGCTAAGTAGTGGCGTGCACAGGTTTTCGGAACAGGGTAGGCAACATAATGTTGTATTATAATTAACCCTCCCCCCCTCCCGTCGTACAAGCACAACATAATTCGAGAAATGGGTTTTTTAATCATTCGTCAAATCATTGTAACAGTGCCAACTCTCGTTTTCTTTTGTGAAATATTTAATCAACTATTGATAACGCCAACAAAACTTATAGAACACTAACACTAGTATTATATTTTACTCTTAACATTTATAAAACTTTTCGGCTGCGGCTGATTTGAGTAAGCGGTAGGTATATTTAGGATTACCTTCTATCAGTGACTTCGCTTACGTTCCCGGGGGTAGAAAGTAGCCTATAAGTACTCAAACCATTTTCTACCCCTGTTCCAAATTTCAGCCGTACACACAAACACACGAACTCACAAATTTTTCCCATTTTTAATAGCGATTCAAGCGAATTTCGACTGTCGGCCCTACAGTTACAGCGTAAGGTCCACAGCGGGCAACCTAAGATACCAGTAACAGTGCCTAGGGATCGAACGGCACAATTAAGTTTGTATTTTTAATATTTACACTTTTTTGGGTATCAATCAACTGATGGTAAGCAATGAACACCTGAAACACCATGGGCTTTTTGTGTGTACCTGTATTCTTGTTGTGTATCGTGGTGTAGAGGTAATAAATGGTATTTCTTTCTTTCTTTCTTTATGTGCGTTACTGGCCTTTTGAGAATTAGGAATATGAGGATTGTGGGCAATTTGAGGCTTGGAAAGTCTAGGGAGGGGGTGTTATTGGCCTCCGGTAGCCTCACACACACGAGGAAACAACACAACGGCCGTGGTGGTCGAGCCAGCCCATTCGTGCCGAAGCATGGCTCTACCACTCTTAATAAGCATCTCAGTGAAGGTCGTTTTATATCGAAATCTTAGAACAATATGTCTATATCCACTTCTATAAACAAGTGATGTTCCGGTGTTGAAGTCAGCATCAAAAAATTGAGGATGGCAAGTACTCGGACGTTCGTATCAGAGGAGAATTTGTATGTGAGACTGTACGTTTTTCCAGTAGAGCCGGCAAAGAGTTCTGGCTTGGTCAAAGTTGATTGGGACCCTGCCAACCGCATCACCTGCCGTACAATCTCTTGACAGTCAGATTCTACTCGCAGTGTGATCATCAAGGAGTAATGAATTTGAATTACGTCCCTTACCTAAACAGAATTAAAACCTAGGTAATGCCAAATAGAAAATTTAGTCGGATACGAAAAGGATAATATAGCTGATAGCCGAACCCATTTTTGTACAAAAACCTCAAGAATACTTGTTGTACTATTTCAAGCATTAGAGTGTAAGCAATCTTATAAGGAACCAGTAACGCAGATTCCGGTTTGATTTTGACCTGAGCCGTATTAAATGCTGGCATATTTCGAATTACAAAACTAAATCTGCGATAGCAATCATTGATAGCCCTCATGTGGTCATAAAAAGTTAGTTGAGGATCTAGTAACACCGCTGGATCTTACACAGAACAGATGTGTTCGATCTTGTCTGCTCCAACCTAACATAATTAACATGCAATGGCTTTAAGCTTTGGTGAAAAACATCACATTGCTCTTGGCCGTGTTGAAATTCAGAAGAACTTTTATATTTAAGGTAAACACAAAATAATGTCATTCTGTAATGATTTTGTGTCCTATACTACATATAAAATGTCATGTATGATATTTTGTGCATTTACAATCACGGACACTATACAAGAACTAGCGATTACATAAAATCTAGACTATAAAATGATTACAAATTATATCACATATGTTATGAACATTACACATTCGTTCCGCCGATGTTGGTCGAAGTTGAGTAACGAAGACGTGAGTATGAAGAGTCGATGACTTCTACCGTGAACACGTGGTGCAGATTTTAATAAGTAATAACCGCATACCTGGGAAATATATGGCATGAGCAGGGGCACATTGGGAAAATGGTCTCACCCGGTTTCTCGTTGGGACCTGGTTGAGGTGCTTCAATTGCTTCTTCGATGCAGCTTTGTTCATCAGGGAACTGTACGTGCTTCTTCACGGCGGAGCGGCTTGGTCTCGACAGGACAGAAGCTGTTTATGAATAAGAAGTAATATTAATAATTTTACTCATGTATTACCTACGAAACATGTATAAGCCACGAACACAGTTGAGGCGTATTTAAATTACAAATTTTAAAAGACAGTTTATAAAACATGTGTGTGGTATATTTTCGATATAATTTCAATAAATTGACAATAATCTTTGTACATGGATAAAGAGCCAATTCTTTTATTTATTTAATCATATTTTGTTGAAGGAAAACAGCTCATGTATCTTTTGACTGTTGATTCATTGTTTTCAATATAAGTATGTTACAAAAATGTAGTTTTAAAAGCAAGAAAACAGTATTTTAGGCTTTAGTTTTAGCTATTGTTAAAATATTTTCTTGTGTTAAGTAAAAATATTAGGACATGCACCTGAAAATATAAAAACCGGTTAATTTTATGCTATGTGGTTAAGAAAAGGTTAATGTTATTGAAAGACAAAAGTGTGGTGTAGCAGTATAGGGCGTACCCTAAACACAAACTCTATTGGTACTTTAGCCTAGTTCACGTTTCCCAATTTTTATATGAAAGCGTTGCCCATATCAATTTCCTCTTACACTATATGCGTTTGTTAAAAACAATTGTAAATATTAAAAAGTCACTTTGTTACTTGCCAAGTTTAGTCCCGCTACCTGGAGTTGTAGAATTGGACTTCTTAGCTTCCGAACCATCGCGACCTTAGGTTATAATGATAATAATAATTCTGTTAGATAAGTAAAAAAATATTTGGTAGCAACTACTAAGCAACAACACAACTAAGTAATGGTATTAAATCAGATTAGGGTCATTAAAGTTTTGGTTGATTGGAGTCTTCAATTTTGTCAAATAAATCGCAATAGTAGGTATCGCCCCTATCTTAAGTGCCATATCAAGCCGTTCCAAGAAAGTCTATACTTGCCAGGTTTTGTCAATTTGCACGTAGCTTGAGAAACTATCTGTTTCTTAGCATCAGGAAAATGACGACCTTTAATAATAAAATTATGAATAATCTCTGCTTTTAAATATTGTAAAGACATTACTGCAATATGGGCTATCATTTTGTGCTCACGAGATGGCGCTAAAGGTGCTTATGGTCTGTTCGGTTACTGTTCAAAATTGAATGTCTAGATAAGTATACACAATATTCTGCTGGATCAGAGAGACCTCAGTTTCCATTAGCGCCCCTGGGGGCAAAATCAGGCGCGATAGCCCTCATTTACCTTTGATGAGCGCTGATAACGGATTCAAAATTAACTTCCGACGCAGTTTTCCTTCTGTGAAAATAACACATTACGGATCATTTATTTACGGATTCCCAATAGTACTTTATTTTTATAGCTAATTAATTTTATGATGTATCTACTACTGATTTGAGATCCAATTGTGAATTGAATATGTTACTTGCCACATGTCCATTTAGCACGAGATTTACTTGTGGTGATATTTGATTCTGCACCTTTAACGACAAAATTGAAATTGTTGAGTTTGAAAATTAATTATTATATTGTTTTGACGAATAAATGAGACTACTTATTGGAAAGTGCTACTTATAGTGCGTAAATAATGTAATTTTTTCTTAGTGCTGTTTACGAACACGAATGTAACAACTGGCGCTTTTTTCTGATAGGTACTTTATTGTATGAAAATGAATCGTAAACACGATGAGATTGAGTTAAAGAAGTAGATAGCTACTTGCCATGTTGCATCAATTGACTTCTTGATTGAGCTCCTTTCTTAGTTTCAGGAACGTCTTTACCTTTAATGATAAATAATCGTAGTAACCATTTTGTAGGTCATGAAATTATCAAAATAATACTTACTTTGATTGTTAGGGTACTGTTGTGATTTGAGATATTATTTTTTTTTATTTTTAGGGGTCTTCTTAAGATTCATAACATCATTGCCGAACATAAAGCCTTCCTAAAAAGTCTAATTAGATAATTGTCCGTAAAATAGTGTTTGTGGGCTCCGATTTCAAGTGCAGGCGCAGGAACAGGGTGGATTTTAATCAGCAGCACACTACCTTTCGCTTCACCCGGGCGGGAGAAGTAATTGGATGATTTTCTCCCTCAAAAAAAAAAGCTCAGTGCCAAGTGCTAATTTAGTATAAACAATTATAATAATTAGGTTAATTTCTACTTTTACGTAATAAATATTTGTTTTAGTTAAATAGTGAAAATAGTGTGTGATATATTTTGTAAAGTCATATTGCTTGGTACTTGCCGTGTAAGATGCCGCTATTCCGAACTTGTGAAACAAACGCCTTAATTTCCAAGTCCCCACGACCTTCAACGTCAACGATATTTATATAGAAACACTTGTTTGTTTGTTTTTTTATGGAATAAGCTGGTAAGCGAGCAGACGGATCACCTGATGGTAAGCAATTGGCATGTACATTTGGAACACCAGAGATTTATAAGAGCGTTACCGGCCTTTTGGAGATTAGGAATTTGAGGTTTGTTGTTAGAATTCAGGGGTAATTGGGCCTCTAATATTGTTTGCAATATTAAACCATACACTAAACACCTATTGCTTGATGTTTTTGAGCACTTACTTTATACTCTAAGTACGCTTCTATTCAGCTATTAAAACATTGACATTACATGAAATATTGTTTGTTAAGATGAAGTGTTGCTAACAGAAATGTGCTTCCTAATTATTTAAGCCGTGATTAAAACATACTTAACACATAAATTATTCTTTATACAACGGTACAACGGTGCATGTGGAAGCTTCCCCTAATGATGATACATATTTAAATATTTTCGGCGCACCGTGGATTGCTTCACGATTTCGCTAATATCTATTTCATCTTGAATGTGTATTACTTTCCCATTATTTATAGAAATTTCCTTGTACAGAAAATATAAACTGGTCTCCTTTGTATCACCTAGTACTTGCCTATTCTAAAAGATTTACATAAATAGTCTCAGGCCAAAATAACTCTAAGGGTAAAAATCCGATCAACATTAATATGTGATGAGGTAGCCGTATTAAGGTCATAGGGGCTGGCAGTAATCCTTGACTGTCTGATAAAGAAGTATTTTAAGGCGTAAAAACTACTAGGTCTTTGCCAAATACAATAAATTAAGGTGTAAGTCATAGTACCTAATAGAAAAATAGAAAGAAAGTAGTTTCAAGCAGATAGATTATTTTGATACCTAAAAGCAATCTTGTCAAGACCTGGTTTGTCATTCTATTTTTAGAAAAGGATTTTAGGAAGAGTAGTAACTATTTACAAACCTATTTCTTTGTTGTTAAAAAGGTAACGTTGGGAAACTAGGCAATACTCCGTAAATACTCAGTAGTGGCACGTAGTCTGGAATTGTGCCCGGTACCTATATGGCAATACGCTCACCCCCTATTACATGGGACTCATAACATAAATAGTGAAAAGTAGGTGTTACATTGTACAGTAGCCTTAAGTACACATGCGTGCACCTCTGCCTAACCCTTCGGGGATACAAAGGCGTGATGGTATGTTATCTTTTCTACCCCAATGTTTATCCGATTCGGTAGGTTGTCAAATAAATCTATATACCTCTATATAAAAGAAAGTCGTGTTAGTTACACTATTTATAACTATAGAACGGCTAAAACTGCCTCGTTGGCCGAGTGGTCGCAAGTGCGACTGCCGGGCAAGGGGTCTCGGGTTCGATTCCCGGGTCGGGCAAAATATTACTGGGATTTTTCAAAAATCTCAGTGGTAGCACGGAGTCTGGAATTGTGCCCGGTATATGGCAATAGGCTCACCCCCTATTACATGGGACTCATGACATAAATAGTGAAAAGTGGGTGTTACATTGTACAGTGGCATTAGGTGCCGTAATGTGCACCTCTGCCTACCCCTTCGGGGATAAAAAGGCGTGATGTTATATAAAGAACGGCTAAATCGATTTGGATGAAAATTGGTCGGGAGGTAGCTTAGAACCAGGAGACGGACATAGGATACTTTTAATCATTTTTTTTTTACTTTTTATCGAGCATCACGAACGGGAACTGGAAAAAACGCGATTGCGCGTACGAAGTCGCGGGCAGAAGCTAGTTAGTCATAAAAGGCGAAAGATTTAAGCGTTTTGAAGGGAAACCAGAGTTAGTCATAAAATATATTATAATGTTCATTTTACAAAATAGACACTTTATGACGTCAAGAGGTACCTACTAAAACAAAGACTGACTACTCTGGGAAGAATCCGAAACAAATTCAAATAATACAATTTCTTTCAAAAATTACACATGTGATGAACTTCGCTAGTTTAATCTTTAATGATATACTGGAGAAGGAACTACATAATAGGTTTAAGTGAATGCAATGCTAAATAACAGCAAGCTAATCATTCGAGTGGGTCGCAAATTCTTAAAGTGTAGAAATACAGGAAGACATTATCAAAATTATCTTATTAATAGGGATGACGACAGGGTAGGTATGCAAACTAAAAATCTTAGTCCGTCAGTTAGGTAACGAAAAAATATTAGACATGTATTTTTTTAATTTGTCGTATAATAAACAATACTTAGATAAAACGAATCAAAGTTTAAGGAGTGAGAGGTAGCTACGTCATTTTAGAGTATAAATCGTACTGAAAAGTGACGTCATGCGATATTTCAAATAACATATATCTTCGAAACTATTCCTTTCTGTAAGAAAATAAAAATACGGGTCTAATGTTTTTATGTAATCTACCAGACGGACATTAAAGTAAAAATTAGTTATCTTGCCTATTTTGGTAAGACATTGTTGTCTTCTATTTACGACACCCAAGCTCCACTTTATAAGCTTAATGCTTCTTGAGACTAGGTATCTAGTTTTGCACCTGGCTATATTCAGAAATGAAGATGCATTTAGTACGGAATTCTGCACCCTGTAAATATACTCGGCACGAGTGAATGCCGCTCGTGTCGATGTCGTATGTTGGGTATGACGCAGTATAATCGTTATTAGATTATACCTAAGGTTTTTTGTCGTGGTGGCCCGGAGGTTTAAGACGCCCACTTCTCATGCATGAGGGTGCGGGTTCGAAACCTACCAACGGCAAGTACCAATGTGACTTTTTCCGAGTTATATGTACTTTCTAAGATTATTTAGACACCACTGACAAACGGTGAAGGAAAAACATCGTGAGGAAACCTGGACTTATAATTTCTAATTATAAGTTTGAAATCACCAACCCGCATTGAGCAAGCGTGGTGATTAACGCTCTAACCTTCTCCGTGTGAAAAGAGGCTTTGCTCAGCAGTGGGCATTTATAGGCTGTTGATGATGAAGGTTTTATATAATGATTAATATAATAATATATACAATACATATAATGAAATCGTAGGAAAGTAAAAACTGTACATCGAATATGTAAAAGAACGCTTTGGGCGTGATCTACAGTGGATACCGTAACCTTAATATGTTTTTTTAAATTTTTGTCTATTTGTCTGTATGTACCTATGTCCGGAATGAACTCAAAAAGTGCTGCATGGATTTACTTCAAATTTTGCATGAATATTACTAACTGGTCGGGTCAACATATAGGTTACATATTATTATGCTGTCAATTACGGGGAAGGAGCTGTGAATCATTATTCACAGCAGCACTATTATTATGACGAAGTCGCGGGCTCAGCTACATTAACATAACATCACGCCTTTTATCCCCGAAGAGGTGCACATTATACCACTGTACAATGTAACACCCACTTTTCACTATTTATGTTATAAGTCCCATGTAATAGGGGGTGAGCCTATTGCCATATACCGGGCACGATTCCAGACTTCGTGCTACTACTGAGAATTTTTTAAAAACCCAGGTACACTTTGCCCGACCCGGGAATCGAACCCGAGACACCTTGCCCGGCAGTCGCACTTGCGACCACTCGGCCAACGAGGCAGTTCAGCTCAGCGGGCTCAGCTAGTTAAGTATAATGTGGCGATAGAAGACACAAACTTGTTATGTAAGTTTAAACAGCGAATGGTAAAAAAAAATAGGTTGCTTTTTTTGGTGGTGTCAAAGCAGAATTTCTCAGAAATCCTGAAACATTTATTTTTGCTATGAAATACTACTATACTATACTATACTACGTTAATCAAGGTGAAAATCTCCCACAGTAACATAGGTAGGCATTGTAGACCTTTGTAGCAATGAGAATCTCAAGTATCTGAATAGCCGGCTTTTAGTTTCTGTTACAGGTGTTATCCTCCAAAATTATAATATAAAGGCTTATTTACAAGACTCGTGTAGCTTTTACAACGAAATGGAAGCGTGTGAATAGAGTTAGTAATATATTCACGTAAGTACCTCGTACTGAAATCCTAGTATCGATTCTTGGTGCCTTTTCTAAGAACAAAATAGAAATAACTTGTATTTTCTTGATTGAAGTATAATGAGTATATGTAATGGAATAACAAAATATTGAGGATTTTATAATAGGAATGCTTGGCAGCGTGCTGGTTCGGCTCCACTGGACAATACTCAAATGTAGTCAGTACCTAGTTCAGATTACGATAATAGGTAATTTAATACTTTGATTCCGATGAAGGCAATCTATTTTTCTTGTGGCATCGAGCATTTCTTTCTTTATTTAAACAAGAGTTTATTTTTTGTTCTTGTATAGAAGCACTATTTTATATGGATTGTCAGTATACATATGTGAGGACCATGTCAGACTTAAGATATTCGTTTTCTCTTGGTTTTGTTTTATTTTCTATTTTAGTATGTTCTGTTATTTGTATGTTGCGTCAGGTATGTCTTTACATTATTCTCACATGTGTGTACAATATTGGAATATGTATCAGAGCAATGTAAAACAGACTTTTTTAAAAGAGTAACGAATGGAGTTTCTTGCTCGTTCTTCTCCACTCGAATCGACATTTTGGAACGAGCGCCTAGCTTCACTGACGGACAGACTGACAGACTATTATTTATTTCATATTTGTTGACGTTTCAAAAGTACCAAATTATGGTTTAATTGAAATAAATGCTTTTGAGTTTGAGTTTGAGTACTTTTAATTCTCAGTACAGGTTAAGTACCTGTTTTTAGCTTACAATTGCCTAATAAAAAGGTATTCAAGTCCTTTGTTTTTCTCATATAAGCACCTACTTGGAAATTTTTATAAGTGTTTCAAGCCAGACAAGACAAGTATCCTTTTGTAAAAACAATATCACTCCCAGAAAATTTATTTTCTAGAAAAACAATTTTATTGCCATGTCAAAATAATGTATAATAATTGAATAATTTGATATCATTTTCTTTGACATGTATTTCTTTATGATTTCTTACTTATATAGTACAAGAAAGTTTTGGGGCCTTAACAGTGTCTTCTGTATTCGAAGTCTAGCCCAAGAGTCAGTCTTTCGGAAGTGAGATAAACCCACGAGGCACGAGTATGAACTCGACTTTACGGTTGCTGGTATATAACTCATTACAATTAACGACTTGTAGGACACCTCTTCATGCTAGTCACTCCTTAATCACCCAAGTTACATACGTTCCACGAATAATATCAACGAAATAGTTTCCCATTACGAGTATACAGCCGCAACATGTATTCACCTTAATTGATCGCTGTCGCTTCTACACACATAATTCAATTCGCAGATATTTCGAAGAGTTAATTTCGAAGAGTTAATTTCGAAGTCGGAACTCCAAATGATCTGCGGAGAGTTATAACTCACCTTGCCATTTTCACAAACATATTCAATGGCAATCATTAGGTAGCTTGTGTACGTTTAAGATTTAGAAGGGTGGGTATTTTTTCTACCTTTTTACACACTCAGAGTAAAGTTATATCAGGTGTAAAATTTCAATGTGTAACATGAAGTCACTCGTGGGTAAACAGGCGTTAAATTTAGGGTAAGCTAACGTTACCCTTGAGTAAACTGGTTTTACTTTTGGTTATGGGACTTATAGTGTGTTTATGTGCAATGTTTTGCCTCGCGAACTCGCTAGCGTAATATTGTTCTCGGTTTATTTCTAGTACCTACTGATCTCAGTCGCCTCGTTTGTAACATATTTATTTGTAGGTCGTCTTTTGATTAACTTTGTACATGTTTTTGAGATTCCATCGTTGAAAACATGTAAAATGCAGTACACAACAAAAGCTTTTTGATTTCATTATCATTTAAGAGAGCCACTGATATAGACAATGATTAAATCCATAAAATGTCTAGACTTTTCTTTAACTTGTAACAGTTTTTTTTCTAATTGACCGTCTAGTGAAAATAAAGTGAAATATGTTCGCGTATATTGCCTGCATAAACTACACAAAAGTGTCGGACGCAGCAAATATTATTATTTACAAAGTCGAAACTTTATACGATAAATGTGTGACGGATTTTCCTTTGATAAAAAACGTAATAAAACGCTTTCGCTTCAAGAAACTCAATGCAGGGACATGTTTACTTTATAATATATACATCAGAGTGCCAAGCACGAATAACTATCGCATTCGTAACGTAATAGTATCGAGCGCGTTCGGCGCTCTGATTGGCCGGCTCAAGTGAACCAACCAATCAGAACGCTTAACTCGATCGATACTGTTACGATACGAATGCGATAGTTATTCGTGCTTAGCCTCCAGTATATTCCAAGTCCATTGACTGAGTATTAAATATGGATCACATTTAAATATTCCAGGAGTCGATTGCAAGCATTTTTCTCTGCGATTTTCTTTCTTCTGTGCAACGAAGAAACAAGATGTCATTATCAGAAGAGGTAATTGATTGCACCATATTGACACTTATTCTTTTTATTATATACTAAGCATGGTCAAAATACATTTATAATGGGTACAAATAGTTTTATAACTTGGTCAATGTAGGCCCCAGTGCATCAGTGTTACGAATTTATCTTCATAACTAAGAAAACATGGGCACTGTGTCCACTAGATACCATTAACTGTCACTTTAAGAAATATGATCGCGATATTATGTCTGTTTTATCATCATTAAATATCAATTCTAACTTTAATTTTCTTCTGGTACAAGTAAGAACTTTCCTATACTTCGACATAGTTGTTGCTTTTAACGTATAAAATTCAAACAGTGTGAAAGAAATTTCATGATTTATGACGCGCACGCTTCACGTTTTTTTTTATAACGTAACTTTTCCAACGAGCTTCGTAACTTATATAATGTACGCAACAAAATTATAATGCGGCCCAATGGCACTCGACTAGAGACGACTCATTTCCGAAGTTAATGCTGTGTAGTATTAGATTCCGAGTACCTACCGACTTCTCTGTTATATTTTTGTCACTCCAACACTCAAACTTCGCGGATATAAAAATAAATAAATAGAGCATAAAATTACTGATTTAGTCCATACTTCATTACTATTGTTTGATTTTCTCTAGATTAGATAAGTCTGTACGGCTGGCTACAATGATAATAAACTTCTAATATATGTTTGTATATTGTTTATTATATACATATTGAAACAATATGTATGTCATAATAATAATAGTCCGGAAACGAAATGTCAGGGACATATCTCTGACTGTTCATTTCCGTGGCAATTCGATATGTTGTGTTTTCTGTACCGAAATTTATTCGTGAAACTAAAATCTATAATAGTCAATGATATTATGTTTGTAATGTGTAAATATTAAATAACTTGGTCGACTTTACACATCTTCATTCATGACTTTATCAATTTCCGACAGATACATAATTAGTTTCAAGTTTGAAAGTTGATAATGATTTATTTAAAACTTATACGTATTTCTATAACGAAATGTTAAAAAAATCGCGAAGATTATTAGAAGAAACAAGGAAAAGTTAATAGGAAATAACCGTAAAGCAGTTGAGGATCATGCACAGTAAAGCATGGTCCATTAAATTTTATTGGATACCTTGTTAGTATTTTAGATTAGGATTGGTGCATGCTATTTAGAATTTCATTTAATATTAAGCTTAGTATCGCTTAGGGCCACAGGTTTCTGAAAGGCGACCAATTTAGTTTTATCAGTTACGATTTCCGACAATCAGTGACGTCTGACTTGTGATCACATGAATTATACAGTAGGTACTTAATTTGTATAATTTCACATTAGTCCATTTTAAAGAGTGTGGAGTCAATACTGTTTTTTGGTTACATTCACCTCAGTTAACTTTCCCATTGTGTGCTCCATTTGAATGGGATCATGCTTGGTTTGGTTTTAGATGCGATTGTTCGCATTCTGGTTTGTTATTAGACGGTTGTTGATTTACAAGTAATGTGCGCGGTGACAAACTTACATCACAGTGTACTGTGTTATGGAGGTGGTTAGTGATTTGTGTTGGAATCATGTTTAGATGCAGGACAAAACAAATTTTAGCAATATTAGGTCACATGTGATAGACATTCACCAATGTTATTTTCGTTACTAAAACAGCACATTGCTGTACTTACGCAACGTACTTTGGCTGGTCTGAGGTCGTGGCTCTGTGTATTCGTCCGATATTTGTCGTGGAGCTAAAATCGATAAATGAATAAATGAGATTGAACTTTCTAAAGCTCTGTCAATCTCGCAGACGGCTATGGAAACTAATGTAGGTAGTACATTAATATATAAAGCTACCATTCGAATTTTGTATTATGTAAACCCCACGGCTAACAGCAGCTGAGAAATTTATCTAACAATAGTCACTCGTCGGAATGGAATCTGCACATTCCATTTTAAGAGAGCTGAATCTAGAACACTGGTTCATTATTAATGGTAGCCAAGGTATCTTAAATTGTCAGACAACAAGTTAAACCCATCACGTCGTCGCCAGAACTGCACTGTGAACAGACGTGTAAACTACCTCCAAATACTGCCAATGGCAGTGGAGTTTGTGGCACTATAATTAGTATTAGTAACCAGCTCTATATTGAGACTAGTGTATTGAGTATTCTGGTGAATGGAATTAAGAATGTATATTATTTAATTCTTTTTCCTTTGCATTCGTTTGTATGATAACTATATTTCGTCCAATAACTTTTGCTGCTTAATCATCCTTACAATGAATTCATTACATTTTTGGATGACTTTCAACTTTAGTATTCAGTACTCATAGGAACCTCTTCCTTTTCTTGACAGTAAATAAATGTTTTAGTCTAGAAATATGATGAAATCGGAACTGTAAAACTCACTGATAATTTTGGTGGGCGCTTCGGAGAATTCCTCAGGGTCGCAACGGCTTGGCATGGGTCGTGCAGCGGAGCGGCGGCGTCCACTTGGAGCAGAACTGGTGGTAGTAGTCTGTTGAACCGTTGCTGTGTACTGCACCGTATTCTTAATCAAGAGAAAAAGCAAGCGATTAGGCATAAAAAGAGTTATAGACATTTCATGTTTCGATCTAAAACAGTAATTTTATTCGATATATGAATAGATATAATAAAAATAAGAAGTTAAAGTATTATTAATCACTATAAAGGTTTGGATCGTTTTTCTCTACTCATTTAAACAAAGGGTTTTTTTATGTAATTATTACTTCAATGAATTAGTTTTAAATTCAAATGAAATTTTAACGTTAATGGCGAGTTTGTATAAAGTTTAAAACGGTGAGAAAAGTTCTAGTTAATATTGAGTGGAAAGTTTTCATACTTAAAGTGTACGAGTATGAGTTTCTGCGCTTCGAAGGGTTGAATTAAATTCATTCAGTTCGATAATTTTAAAGATAAATAATATATTATTAATGTTTTAATATCGTTAGACTGTAAAGTAAACTTGGTACGAACATTTAACACAACACTCGACTAATTTTATTACAAGAGTAACTTTGAATAATTGGTGATAAAAACTTGCAGCAAGAAAACGCTGCAAACAGAACTTAAATTGTAGAAGAAGTGGTGGGACCCTTTGTCGAAAATAGTTTCTATTTCTATCAAGCTGTGACGCTAAAAGTGCACTGTTTGAATTGATTTTAAGTAGATGTACAAGTCATTTACTTAAATTTTGAAGAAAATCCCTAATACGAGATATCCTCTTTTAGATTCCTGGATTAGGAATGTACATTGAATTTATTCTCACAATGAATGCTTCCAAGTCGAAGCACTAACAATCTTTCATGACATAGAACATTTTAATTTAACTAAGTATGTAACGAAAAATACGAAGAAGGCTTCGTCTAAGCATATTGTGTATTTCTATAGCAAGCTTCCAAGCGAAAAAGTAAAAAAATGACTTCTTTGTACGACGACAACAAAAATGAAAGATATTGTTTATCTCCGTAAGATATTGGAGGTATAAGTCATCTCGCTGTTTTATTGATGGGGTGCTTTACAGCACTATATGATAACGAAGGAAATACAGTTAAAATTTTCCATTAACCTCTTCGGAAATAGCGATTCGACTTACAAATAATTTATTCCTTATGATAACTGCTTCCGTTCCACTCGTGTAGCTCCAAGTTGCTATGTTGAGTATTAAATTCGGTTGAATGTTAGTATTTCACACAACATGACGGTAATTTGGTCCCACATCCCACTAGGGATGAAAATAGCTCGACATTTCTCGTTAGACTAGTCAGACTATCAGTTTTCCTCCTGCTATTAAACTTTTATGCAAAATTATCGCGACATCTTATGTTACCTATGACAAATCCAAACTGGGAAATGATATAATATTAATTTAATTACACCTTTCCTCTGCAGTCACTGAAAGGCGTTACATTTGTTTCATGAAGTAACTACATACATATTTTTTCGTTAGGTGCTTAGAAATAGTAGAAATAACAGAATATCAAGTATATGGCAAAATTTGAATGCCCAATCAAAGAGTAACCGCAATTATGCCGGTGGTAACGCAATTTCCAAACAATCTGTAGATAAATACAATCTGAAACCACTGAGCGTCCGGTCCGGCAGCCGTCATGCGGGTCCACTGTCGTTTACAATCGTGGATCCGATTGTACATGAATGTTCTCGTATACATTACCTATGTTAGTAAATAGAAACCACAAACTGAGATCTATAAGACTCCATGCCATAGATCTAGATCAGTATTGTAGAAAAAAATAAATAAGTCTTACCGATATTCGCTTGGATATCTATTTATTTATATTTAACTTCTTCACAAAAAAATGCAGTGAATAGCGGACTTAATGCCTTAAGGCATTCACTGACAGTCAACCATAGGGAAGCGCAGAGAAATGAAGCGGTCGATGCGAAGTCAGAACACAATTTTAAAACATAAAGAATATTAGTCGGCATTTCCCTTGGAGTGACTGACATTTTGTCCTCCATACCCCTCTTAGAGATAATTGGTAAGTGCCCTTATCGGTGTTTTTATTATTAGAGCAATTATTAAGAAATATGAAACAGCATTACACCATAATGTATTCTTCGATTCTATTTTAATTAGAACTACTATAACTATTGTATCATACAATAGGACAACTGAAGTTCTGTTTTTTAGTAATACACGGACGTGCATTGTTTGTATTGTAAGTGTACCTAAATTTAGGTAGGTAAGTGTAACTAAATAAGAAACTCAACACTTTCTTGAAAATGGGATAGTTAGTTATGTTTTTATAATAACTATCGTGAGACATACTAAATTAACTAAAAATTTCGGGTTCCTCACGTGATTATACTGAGAAAAGCTCTACTAGTTTCGAGCCACAGTAAGTTGTACAATTTTAAGTCCATTGTCTATGAATAATCCTTATGCAGATGAAAATTCACAGATTAATTTCTATTGGAGACAGTGCAGTGATTGTGGATTGTAGCACATATCCGCCAACCGGGAAAATTATAACGGTACGAGTAAAAGCTTTCATACTGTTCATCCACCCACTTACCTGATGGGTACCAGGAAGGCAACGCGCGAAAGGAAACTCGGTATGCTTCGGGAGTGGCTCCTACTATAGTTCTATTTAATTGACGATTTGTATTATCTTTGACCAAAATCACTGTATTTATTAACATCTGTAGACAAATAAATACATTGGCACTTTGATTGATTCCGGAATTAAAACAAAGACCTTATGGCTCATTTGATTCCTAGATGAATAAGGCAAAAAATCAACCTAATCATAACATATAATTGATTTAATTCGTATAGTGTATATATAAATAAGTAAAAGATAGATAAAAACATTTTTGAGCAATATTACCTAGATACTAAAGACAAGGCATACTGACACGTAATATCGTGAGTGGTCGTCTCCCAAACTTTTCATGAGGTTACGATTTTATATCGATCTCATACACAACACACGCCGTAATGTTGCTTCGCTAAGGTGATTGATTAACATGCCAACTGTGATCAAAAGGACTAATGGCGTACAGTGAACCAAACAGTGTCTGCCTTATTGTAGTTGGATTACGAGCCGCGAGCCACGTCCACGCATTGCCGCGAGCCACGTCCACGCATTGTAGGCCGACGTGACTCCGCCAAACGTGTCCGCACTACTTGAGACTAACAATCACTATACAATCATCTCATGATGCTATTTCTATAATATTCCCGCACATATTCTGTGTGTGACTAACTATTTATCTGCAAGTGTTACCGCTCCTGTATTCTCATTAAGTCCGAAAGAAGAATGTCAGATTCTCCAGACAGTATCCGTTAAGTCGCCTCTAACGATACCCTCGGGTAAAATAACGTAGTGTATCTATATCGTTATCGTGCACAAACGACCATTTCTCCGAGTTTCAAGTTTCGGCCGCTGAAAGTCCGGTCGATATCAATTAGGCAACTATTTTAGAACCAAAAGTGCGTTAAGGGATATCGTTCCCCAATCGTTCCGATAAAAGTTTTTCGGTTGGTCTGGCGATAAACGGCTTTATTGATAGAAAGCCTCGATAAATCCCTTAGCATCATGAAACTCGTAAACACGTTTATTCCAGCGATTTTGTTCTTATCTTCTTTCATGTCGATAAATCAAAATATTTATGTCGGTATGGTAGCCCTTTTCTAATTATATTGACACAACTGTATATGTAATTAACTAATGGGTACCATGCTACACCCTATTCTGCGGTAAGGATTTTTATGCAACATTGGGTACACGCCATGATTAATTATTATGGAGCTTTACACTCGATTATGTATATGCTTGGGCGCTACATAATAATGCACATGAACGCATTGGAGCATGGAAATTGATGGATTTTGGTTTAGCTAATACAATATTGAAATGATGAGTGCTAATGGACTAATAATGCTAATTAGTTGTATGTAATTTAGTTGCCGTAACAGCTTTTGGTTAAGGAAATGTTCATAATAAAAGTACATAATCCCGAATCGCATTGTTTAAACACTTCTTAACCTTATCAGAAGCTGAATGTAACTTATCTAAAAGTTGAATGCGGATTAAAGTAGTCAATATAATATTTTTTATTTACTTACCCGATCAACGTTTTCAAAAGCAGCAGTACCACGACCGTCGAGATACTCTTGGAATTGGGAGATCACGCACACCATGGCATAGATCTGCAAAAAAGAAAATAAGTTGAAAAAATGTACAGAATATTATTACATAAAACAAATGAAGGCCGACAACCTCAAGTTACTATATTTGATACCGTGTTGCGTAGCTTGAAGCATCGACCTAAAGATATAGCGATGACTACAACTCAGTTGACGCCGGGCCCTTACTAAGCCAAGTAATCTTGGACGATGTACAGATACTTATTTTTCGTTATATTTTTCTACTAAAATCATCACTTCAGATGACTTTATTTATTTCGTTAGTTACGATAAAAGTAATATTTATTTACCTAATCTACATTTTCCATTTGCTAAATGTGCTAAGAAATATTTCTCAGAAACTAAAGATTGAGACCTAATTTAAAATGTATTTTTGTTGACCAAACAGGATAAGTTATTCCTTACGGCAATCACATAGTTAAATAAGAAATCAACCTCATCTATAACTGAAGATTAAGAAAATGTTTTTAGGAAAACTTTACGAAAAGTAATCATACCAATCGCATCTTTGAAGACTTACTTAAATTAAGAACATATTTCTTCATATTTATTCGACTCTTTTATATACCATATCTCTTATATATATGTATGTTTTTTTTTAAGGGGGATAATCATCGAATGACTTCTCCCGCCCGGGTGAGGCCGAAAGCAGTGTCAGAGTCTTACTGACTAAAAACCACCCCGTTCCTTCTCCTGCACTTCGAGCCGGTAACCCGTTAGGGTCTCCGCGACTCCGAATGTATATGTATGTATAGGTCTTAATTTACCGTAGCAAAGCTATCTCGATAAGGTGTCCATTCTACTAGGAATAGTGGATTCCATAAAAAAGTATTTTAGCCCTTAGAATAGTACTTTACAATCTACAAAAAAACTATTGACACATCAAAAGCGACAGAAAAACAAACACGTGTATGACTGTTCATTTGATCGGAACGTTCGTAACCCGCACGAAAATTAATTCTATGTAACTAACTTTCGTCAAGATGAATCGCTAAGGGAGGAAAAGATAAATGAATGTTCCTTCGTCATCGTCCAAAGAAGGCGAAAAGATTCCAAAGAACAGATAGGTACCTAGTTATAATTAAAAGGGAACTCCTCAATCTAGATTGATTAATAACCAGTATTATATTTGTAACACGAAAATAACGGAACATAAAAGCGATTTAATAGTTAGGTATTCATAGACTAGTTTTGTACGCCTTTATTGTTATTAAATTGCGTGTTTCTAGCAATCTATTATGATTACAAAAGTCTGGTCCAATATTTGATACCTCATCTGGAATCTTGAATAGCTCTAACGTAAAAGAGACGATGTCAGTGAACTTAGCTGATCATTGTCCAGCAGATCAAAAATAAATGAGAGTTCTCATTGCATGCAGCTGAGTTCTATAGTTCCTGACACCTTTTAGAAATAGTTCCGGCGTTTTTACCTTAAAAAAAGACAATTAAAAAAATGATCTGCCAACTTCCGGCAGCAGATCAATTTCTAGCAGATCATAAATAAACGTCAGTTCTTACTACATATAAGTTAGTTCTACAGTTCCTGATAATTTTTAGAAATAGTTCTGGCGATTTAACCTTAAAAAATTCAATTGAAAAAAAAATCCAGCATACCAATTACAGCACTTCAAATGATATTGTAAAGGGCTACAACTGGCCCAATCCCTAGAATTCTTTTGTTTCAAACAGAGTCGTATCAGAACTACAATTTGAAACTCTAATGGAGTCCAGAACTCCCTTTAATGTGCCAGCAGAGCATGCCTGAAAGTGCAAAAAATCGAATTTTATCAATTTCAGCACTTCAAATGATATTGCACAGGGCTAGAACGGTTCCAATCCCTAGAACTCTCTAGTTTCTTACAGACTTAAATCAGACCTACAACCTAAAACTCTAATTGAGTCCAGAACTCACGTTAAAGTGCCAGCAGAGCATGCCTGAAAGTGCTCAAAATCGAATTTTATCAATTTCAGCACTTCAATTGATATTGCACAGGGCTAGAACGGTTCCAATCCCTAGAACTCTCTAGTTTCTTACAGACTTAAATCAGACCTACAACCTAAAACTCTAATTGAGTCCAGAACTCACGTTAAAGTGCCAGCAGAGCATGCCTGAAAGTGCAAAAAATCGAATTTTATCAATTTCAGCACTTCAAATGATATTGCACAGGGCTAGAACGGTTCCAATCCCTAGAACTCTCTAGTTTCTTACAGACTTAAATCAGACCTACAACCTAAAACTTTAATTGAGTCCAGAACTCACGTTAAAGTGCCAGCAGAGCATGCCTGAAAGTGCTCAAAATCGAAATTTATCAATTTCAGCACTTCAAATGATATTGCACAGGGCTAGAACGGTTCCAATCCCTAGAACTCTCTAGTTTCTTACAGACTTAAATCAGACCTACAACCTAAAACTCTAATTGAGTCCAGAACTCACGTTAAAGTGCCAGCAGAGCATGCCTGAAAGTGCTCAAAATCGAAATTTATCAATTTCAGCACTTCAAATGATATCGCACAGGGCTAGAACGGTTCCAATCCCTAGAACTCTCTAGTTTCTTACAGACTTAAATCAGACCTACAACCTAAAGCTTTAATTGAGTCCAGAACTCACGTTAAAGTGCCAGCAGAGCATGCCTGAAAGTGCTCAAAATCGAAATTTATCAATTTCAGCACTTCAAATGATATTGCACAGGGCTAGAACGGTTCCAATCCCTAGAACTCTCTAGTTTCTTACAGACTTAAATCAGACCTACAACCTAAAACTCTAATTGAGTCCAGAACTCACGTTAAAGTGCCAGCAGAGCATGCCTGAAAGTGCAAAAAATCGAATTTTATCAATTTCAGCACTTCAAATGATATTGCACAGGGCTAGAACGGTTCCAATCCCTAGAACTCTCTAGTTTCTTACAGACTTAAATCAGACCTACAACCTAAAACTTTAATTGAGTCCAGAACTCACGTTAAAGTGCCAGCAGAGCATGCCTGAAAGTGCTCAAAATCGAAATTTATCAATTTCAGCACTTCAAATGATATTGCACAGGGCTAGAACGGTTCCAATCCCTAGAACTCTCTAGTTTCTTACAGACTTAAATCAGACCTACAACCTAAAACTCTAATTGAGTCCAGAACTCACGTTAAAGTGCCAGCAGAGCATGCCTGAAAGTGCTCAAAATCGAAATTTATCAATTTCAGCACTTCAAATGATATTGCACAGGGCTAGAACGGTTCCAATCCCTAGAACTCTCTAGTTTCTTACAGACTTAAATCAGACCTACAACCTAAAACTTTAATTGAGTCCAGAACTCACGTTAAAGTGCCAGCAGAGCATGCCTGAAAGTGCTCAAAATATGATTACGCAATATGTAGGGAATGTTAAGTAGGTAAGACAATAATAATATAATTTAAATTTTTGTATAAAAATCGTCTTTAATACAAACTTATTATCTCCTCCTTTTGCGTTGAAGGTTAATGACAAAAAATTTTTTGAAAAAATAAAAAAAAAACAATAAACCCAAAACAACAAAAAAAACAAAAATAAAACAAAACACAAAACAACAACAAAAAAAACAAAATAACATAAAAACACAAAAATACAAAATAAAAAAGCCCAAAAAAAAAACAAAAGAAACAAAGAAAAAAAAAACAAATAACGAAGCCAGTTCTCAACACGTCCCCGTCGTTGGCTTTAGGTAGGGCCGAGATTGAGATTTGAACGAATCCCAGCAGTTTATGGTCCAATAGCTGATATAAACTGTTCCACCACTCTGGACTTGTACCGAGTTCTAAATGTTAGTAGATTTAATACGAATCTGTAGCACTGATATATCTTATATGTATCTGTAGTAATCTATAGAACGTGAGTTCTGGACTCGATTAGAGTTTTAAATTGTAGTTCTGATATGGATCTGTGAGAAACAAAAGAGTTCTAGGGACTGGAACCGTTCTAGCCCTTTCCAGTATCATTTGAAGTGCTGAAATTGATAAATTTCGATTTTTTGCACTTTCAGGCATGCTCTGCTGGCACTTTCACGTGAGTTCTGGACTCAATTAGAGTTTTAGGTTGTAGGTCTGATTTAAGTCTGTAAGAAACTAGAGAGTTCTAGGGATTGGAACCGTTCTAGCCCTGTGCAATATCATTTGAAGTGCTGAAATTGATAAATTTCGATTTTTTGCACTTTCAGGCATGCTCTGCTGGCACTTTAACGTGAGTTCTGGACTCAATTAGAGTTTTAGGTTGTAGGTCTGATTTAAGTCTGTAAGAAACTAGAGAGTTCTAGGGATTGGAACCGTTCTAGCCCTGTGCAATATCATTTGAAGTGCTGAAATTGATAAATTTCGATTTTTTGCACTTTCAGGCATGCTCTGCTGGTACTTTAACGTGAGTTCTGGACTCAATTAGAGTTTTAGGTTGTAGGTCTGATTTAAGTCTGTAAGAAACTAGAGAG
This sequence comes from Spodoptera picta, assembly GCA_038387885.1. Lineage (NCBI taxonomy): Eukaryota > Metazoa > Arthropoda > Insecta > Lepidoptera > Noctuidae > Spodoptera > Spodoptera picta. The sequence continues at coordinate 3,747,467 of JAZHFQ010000105.1, forward strand.
TTCTAGGGATTGGAACCGTTCTAGCCCTGTGCGATATCATTTGAAGTGCTGAAATTGATAAATTTCGATTTTGAGCACTTTCAGGCATGCTCTGCTGGCACTTTAACGTGAGTTCTGGACTCAATTAGAGTTTTAGGTTGTAGGTCTGATTTAAGTCTGTAAGAAACTAGAGAGTTCTAGGGATTGGAACCGTTCTAGCCCTGTGCGATATCATTTGAAGTGCTGAAATTGATAAATTTCGATTTTGAGCACTTTCAGGCATGCTCTGCTGGCACTTTAACGTGAGTTCTGGACTCAATTAGAGTTTTAGGTTGTAGGTCTGATTTAAGTCTGTAAGAAACTAGAGAGTTCTAGGGATTGGAACCGTTCTAGCCCTGTGCAATATCATTTGAAGTGCTGAAATTGATAAATTTCGATTTTGAGCACTTTCAGGCATGCTCTGCTGGCACTTTAACGTGAGTTCTGGACTCAATTAGAGTTTTAGGTTGTAGGTCTGATTTAAGTCTGTAAGAAACTAGAGAGTTCTAGGGATTGGAACCGTTCTAGCCCTGTGCAATATCATTTGAAGTGCTGAAATTGATAAATTTCGATTTTGAGCACTTTCAGGCATGCTCTGCTGGCACTTTAACGTGAGTTCTGGACTCAATTAGAGTTTTAGGTTGTAGGTCTGATTTAAGTCTGTAAGAAACTAGAGAGTTCTAGGGATTGGAACCGTTCTAGCCCTGTGCAATATCATTTGAAGTGCTGAAATTGATAAATTTCGATTTTGAGCACTTTCAGGCATGCTCTGCTGGCACTTTAACGTGAGTTCTGGACTCAATTAGAGTTTTAGGTTGTAGGTCTGATTTAAGTCTGTAAGAAACTAGAGAGTTCTAGGGATTGGAACCGTTCTAGCCCTGTGCGATATCATTTGAAGTGCTGAAATTGATAAATTTCGATTTTGAGCACTTTCAGGCATGCTCTGCTGGCACTTTAACGTGAGTTCTGGACTCAATTAGAGTTTTAGGTTGTAGGTCTGATTTAAGTCTGTAAGAAACTAGAGAGTTCTAGGGATTGGAACCGTTCTAGCCCTGTGCAATATCATTTGAAGTGCTGAAATTGATAAATTTCGATTTTGAGCACTTTCAGGCATGCTCTGCTGGCACTTTAACGTGAGTTCTGGACTCAATTAAAGTTTTAGGTTGTAGGTCTGATTTAAGTCTGTAAGAAACTAGAGAGTTCTAGTGATTGGAACCGTTCTAGCCCTGTGCAATATCATTTGAAGTGCTGAAATTGATAAATTTCGATTTTGAGCACTTTCAGGCATGCTCTGCTGGCACTTTAACGTGAGTTCTGGACTCAATTAAAGCTTTAGGTTGTAGGTCTGATTTAAGTCTGTAAGAAACTAGAGAGTTCTAGGGATTGGAACCGTTCTAGCCCTGTGCAATATCATTTGAAGTGCTGAAATTGATAAATTTCGATTTTGAGCACTTTCAGGCATGCTCTGCTGGCACTTTAACGTGAGTTCTGGACTCAATTAGAGTTTTAGGTTGTAGGTCTGATTTAAGTCTGTAAGAAACTAGAGAGTTCTAGGGATTGGAACCGTTCTAGCCCTGTGCGATATCATTTGAAGTGCTGAAATTGATAAATTTCGATTTTGAGCACTTTCAGGCATGCTCTGCTGGCACTTTAACGTGAGTTCTGGACTCAATTAGAGTTTTAGGTTGTAGGTCTGATTTAAGTCTGTAAGAAACTAGAGAGTTCTAGGGATTGGAACCGTTCTAGCCCTGTGCGATATCATTTGAAGTGCTGAAATTGATAAATTTCGATTTTGAGCACTTTCAGGCATGCTCTGCTGGCACTTTAACGTGAGTTCTGGACTCAATTAGAGTTTTAGGTTGTAGGTCTGATTTAAGTCTGTAAGAAACTAGAGAGTTCTAGGGATTGGAACCGTTCTAGCCCTGTGCAATATCATTTGAAGTGCTGAAATTGATAAATTTCGATTTTTTGCACTTTCAGGCATGCTCTGCTGGCACTTTAACGTGAGTTCTGGACTCAATTAGAGTTTTAGGTTGTAGGTCTGATTTAAGTCTGTAAGAAACTAGAGAGTTCTAGGGATTGGAACCGTTCTAGCCCTGTGCAATATCATTTGAAGTGCTGAAATTGATAAATTTCGATTTTGAGCACTTTCAGGCATGCTCTGCTGGCACTTTAACGTGAGTTCTGGACTCAATTAGAGTTTTAGGTTGTAGGTCTGATTTAAGTCTGTAAGAAACTAGAGAGTTCTAGGGATTGGAACCGTTCTAGCCCTGTGCAATATCATTTGAAGTGCTGAAATTGATAAATTTCGATTTTGAGCACTTTCAGGCATGCTCTGCTGGCACTTTAACGTGAGTTCTGGACTCAATTAGAGTTTTAGGTTGTAGGTCTGATTTAAGTCTGTAAGAAACTAGAGAGTTCTAGGGATTGGAACCGTTCTAGCCCTGTGCAATATCATTTGAAGTGCTGAAATTGATAAATTTCGATTTTGAGCACTTTCAGGCATGCTCTGCTGGCACTTTAACGTGAGTTCTGGACTCAATTAGAGTTTTAGGTTGTAGGTCTGATTTAAGTCTGTAAGAAACTAGAGAGTTCTAGGGATTGGAACCGTTCTAGCCCTGTGCAATATCATTTGAAGTGCTGAAATTGATAAATTTCGATTTTGAGCACTTTCAGGCATGCTCTGCTGGCACTTTAACGTGAGTTCTGGACTCAATTAAAGTTTTAGGTTGTAGGTCTGATTTAAGTCTGTAAGAAACTAGAGAGTTCTAGGGATTGGAACCGTTCTAGCCCTGTGCAATATCATTTGAAGTGCTGAAATTGATAAAATTCGATTTTTTGCACTTTCAGGCATGCTCTGCTGGCACTTTAACGTGAGTTCTGGACTCAATTAGAGTTTTAGGTTGTAGGTCTGATTTAAGTCTGTAAGAAACTAGAGAGTTCTAGGGATTGGAACCGTTCTAGCCCTGTGCAATATCATTTGAAGTGCTGAAATTGATAAAATTCGATTTTGAGCACTTTCAGGCATGCTCTGCTGGCACTTTAACGTGAGTTCTGGACTCAATTAGAGTTTTAGGTTGTAGGTCTGATTTAAGTCTGTAAGAAACTAGAGAGTTCTAGGGATTGGAACCGTTCTAGCCCTGTGCAATATCATTTGAAGTGCTGAAATTGATAAAATTCGATTTTTTGCACTTTCAGGCATGCTCTGCTGGCACATTAAAGGGAGTTCTGGACTCCATTAGAGTTTCAAATTGTAGTTCTGATACGACTCTGTGAGAAACAAAAGAATTCTAGGGATTGGGCCAGTTGTAGCCCTTTACAATATCATTTGAAGTGCTGTAATTGGTATGCTGGATTTTTTTTTTCAATTGAATTTTTTAAGGTTAAATCGCCAGAACTATTTCTAAAAATTATCAGGAACTGTAGAACTAACTTATATGTAGTAAGAACTGACGTTTATTTATGATCTGCTAGAAATTGATCTGCTGCCGGAAGTTGGCAGATCATTTTTTTAATTGTCTTTTTTTAAGGTAAAAACGCCGGAACTATTTCTAAAAGGTGTCAGGAACTATAGAACTCAGCTGCATGCAATGAGAACTCTCATTTATTTTTGATCTGCTGGACAATGATCAGCTAAGTTCACTGACATAAAGAGACGAGAAAAAGAAACGGCTGAATCTTACGATCGAAGGCAAGATCTATGGTACGACAAGGCAGTTAACAAAGAACGTCGTGTTACTCTTCACTATGTGGTCCCTAGCAGGCACTGCACTATACAGATTATCAAATCTAATTAAATCCAGTTACTTTATACTAAGAAAGGCTTAAACTTAAATCACGAATTTTCATAATGTTAAGCTATATGGACATGTAATTATTTTAAACAATGTACTGTTACAGTAAGTTCCATTTTTTGTGTTATTTTCCATTTAAACATTCAACAACACACAATTGGGTTTTTACCTGGGTCAAAATAAATTATTTTGAATTTTCAATCCAATTAATTGTTCAAAAATAAATACAATTTCATTCATATATTTGACGATACACTTAATTTTCGATTTATTCTAGCATTTTTTTCAGATACAATGTGCTATTTGACTCGAAAATATGATGATGTCATAAGTTACGTTTTGGTACAAAATTCATAGAACAATATCCTTTTTGAAGTTTCGATAAAAGTATTGAATTTGATTAGTTGTAAAATACCGTATTACGTTCTCTTGTTGATGTTATGCTTCATTTTAATTTATATTAGTACCTAAAATCCATTTATTATGAGTAGGTACCGACGTGGTTTTGTTGCCTCGAAAGTAATTAGATTTTTCATCGTATTTGTTCGGTTTACATTATACACCAGGAAGTCAACATTTTTAATTGGTTTGCCACCCCAAGATGGATTGTCACTTGCACGTCATTCATACCAAAAATACGGTCGAATTTTTATGTTTTTCCTTATCAAAACCAATGTGACAATTGCTTCGGCTATTGTTATGATAATAGCGTGCCATAAGTAATTTTTGATAGGTACTTTTATGTATTGTTATTCTGTAATTTCTCGGTACAATATTATGTTACTTTATTCCTGAATTTGAAAGCTGGAATAAGTCTTAATAGTCTTTCTCTTCCATATGACTAACCTTACGTTTCAAATTACGTTACATTTAGGTTTATATTATAACTTTCGTGAGATATACTAAATTAATTATTATGTTTTTCGGGTTTCTCACGAAATTATTCGATGAGGAACTCGACTAGTTTCAAGCCGTACTCGCGGGTATGCTAATCACGGCAGAGGGCGCGCTGGGCCCCGCACCGCCGAATCGAGTAACCAGTAGTAGCTAGCGCGATAATTGCCGCGTCGCGGGTTGCGGAATGAGCCTAACATAATAATTAATTTAAGTTCATGTTCAAGTTTATTAGACTATAGTTTTGTTTTCCCTGGTCAATTCTTGCAGGCTTGACAGAAGGATACTGTAATTTTTTTGGTTATAGTATATTGCACAATATGTCTTTATTGAAAGTCTTTAGAAAATCGCCTATGGCCAGTAAAATACTGTTGAGCAACGAATAAAATTACTCTAAATATATTTAATTCTCCATAAAACTACGCCATAACAATAACTCCTGCATAATTATTCCGATTTGTTATTAAATAAATAGAAACAAAGATTCTATTTTAGATCCGAGACAGTATAATTAAAAATAATATTCCTTTAAGCTAAGCGCTATAAGAGTAGAGTTTAGAATAATATTGAAACTTAGATCTAATTTATTGTATCTAAGCTACCCACTTGCGTTCTATTTCAAATAAATAAGAATCAAATGATATTACAGATACTAACAAAGCATTTTTCTTGGGTTTGTTAAGGTTTCTTATTACTACTACCACCTACGTCATTGGTCACAATTCTCGAGCATGACAGTGGTGGGATTTTCAATTTTAAAAATATCTGTTTCTTAGTCAGTCCGAAACATAACATAACATCACGCCTTTTCTTTTCTTTTCGGGGATCCGAAGGGGTAGGCAGAGGTGCACACAGAAGTAACACCCACTTTTCATTATTTATGTTATGAGTCCCATATAATAGGGGGTGAGCCTATTCCAGACTCCGTGCTACTACTGAGTTTTTTTAAAAACCCAGTAATACTTTGCCCGACCCGGGAATCGAACCCGAGACCCCTTGCCCGGCAGTCGCACTCGCGACCACTCGGCCAACGAGGCAGTCCAGACTTATTTCTTTTTTTGTATTTATAAGTGAGCTTTTTAATTGCCATAAAATGTACAGAAAAGGATAAATATTTCTTTAATATTTCTTAAGTATAGCATGTCCCTTTTTAGATACAACATAAGAAATTAATAGATACTATTGCGTACCATAGTAGGTTTTTCTAGGCTCTTCTGAACAAAGAGCAGTAAATTAATAGCCAGCAACTTAGAGATAGGGATGTAGGTACCTATACCTACCTACCTACCTGAAGCTTTTAGTGTGGCGATACAATACAGAGGGGAGTGTAAGGATAAGGATATTTATTTGTAATTCATGCCGCCTGAAATGTTCCCAAAAGGCAGAAAATATTATAATGTAATAAATATTTTTGTATGTGACCGCTATGTTGCGCATTGGCCCATTTTTCTGCGAAATACAAGTGTTTGTGAAAGCAAATAATATAATTAGGTAGTAGTTAATAATTGTAGTCGAAGCACTGAGGTTTACAACATCAACACTAAATACATAAGAAAGTTTTCATATTAAAGGAGAGTCATAGATTAAAGCTAAAAAATGTTTGGTTCCTATAGAACTGCATAACTTGAGTTGTACATAAAACTCGTTGAAGTTGAAAAACCCCTATAACACGTTTTACTTTGTTTTCTATAACAAAGTTTTATAGTCCAGACTTTACTACGCAACTTGATCAAATCCAATTGGGTACGTAGTCATACCTATAAAATGTTCCCAGTACACTGGTTCAGTATGTTCAAAGTGCAAATCAAAAAGTTACCGTATGACTTTTATTTAAGGCTTTATTTGGACTAACAATAACAACTCGTATCTAGTTTGTTTCTTTGCAATTGATTTTTCTTTATATTCTTTAAAGTTTACTTTATTATTGTATTATTATGACTATTGTATCTAATAATTGAATTCCTTGACATCTTACATTGTGACTACTGAACTACCTACTTAATTATGACTTTTATCTATCAACATTTAATTTTATAAAAATCAATGACATTTTATATTATAAATTAGGTGGTCCAGATATTTAATAAACTAGATAGTACTATATAGAATCAGCGTTTTTGGTAAAATATGAAATGAAATACTATTATAATTATTTCTACACCGGAGATGGTTGTGTATGTGAAACTGCTGTATTGTTAAGATCTGTGTGTACCATATACTGAGAAATAAACGATATTATTATTATGTACATATGTCTTTACCATTCACGGGACCACAGGGTCCCGGTCATTTGGGAGGCGTACGAGGGGCCGAAGCCAACTGCGCAGAGGCCCTTTAGACAACTTTAATCTAAATGTAATGGAGACACAAACCTACGACTATCCCTGTATGCACTATGGAAATGCACCCAAGGACAGTTCCCGGTTAGTTTAGGACTATTGTGAATAATGGAAAAAAAAAGGTAGGGCTATGGATGGGTTGCTGTGGACTGGGAAATTGGGAACTATGGATGGCTATGGCACCTGCCGAAACAAAGTAATTATTACACGTAAAAATGGCATAAAATTATTATTATTATTTACTCTAGTTCTTTAATTTTTTTTGTCGTAATCATTTGTCGCATAATACGTGCGATTACCGAAGACCTGGCCTTGGGTTTTGAGTTCTATAGGTTCTAATTCTAGGTCTTACAAAACTGTTACGCGACTAAAGGGCTACTACGTTATTTATGAAAGATAATATTTTATTTTCTACTTTACATCAAATATTATTGTCGTATTTTTATAATATATGTTTAAAAATCTAGATGTATGTATTTTATTTATCCATAACAAAGAAGATACAACCTTTGATACAAAATTCTCATTGAATGAACGCGAAGTAAATCCATTTGAATTGTTATAAATAGGTATCTACTGAAATGTTAAACTGCTACCATATTCGCATTGAAATGTGTAAGTACGTATAATCCAGGGATCTAAACATTTGAGCAAAGAGCCCGCGTGTTTATTAATATTTGTGAGATATTTTTAATTCATTATGCGGGTGGCTGAGCGGTGTCCACGTATTTCACGTAGGTATTCCAATACAGACGTTACCTAAATAATATCAACGTGATATAAACGATTAATTCTTCAATAAGCCAAGTAATACTAGTACGTGATGAGAGTGTCCGTCCACTAGTTTTACCAATAATAATCCGAAAACGTCTGTTGTCAAATGAATGACACTTATCCATAATTTAGTTTGTGTGGTTGGATGGAAAACACGTACTTAGTCCCTATATAATACGGACCTTATTATGGTTCAACTAACAACGGTAATAAAATCTTTTATTTCTCCTACGTCGGGAATTGAAACAAAGATTGGATCCTAAATTTTTTTAAGCAATGGAATTTGCGTCTGATATTTATTCAAGCGCTTGTGATCGTGAATGGTTGATCCTGTTGGTTTTATACATCGGGCTACTTTATTTACGTTTAAGTTTATTTTAAATTTAAATTGTAACGTTTCTCGTTGTTTCATGATATAGCAAGCAAATACGCAATTTGTATTTCCTATTTACTTCTAATATCAGAGCAGAAATAGAAATGTATATTGGAATAAAATTACTAGGTACCTACTATCGAGACAGACATAAATTTCCTACATCTACTTGCTTTAAGATTTTCCCTAAACATTATATTATTGAAGTTCCTCCTACACTTCTGTGTAGTCACAATAGCCATGGCAGAGTAAGTCGACCTCTCCTAACTTGAGAAAGCCAATACGGCCGACAGTATATCGAAACTCAAAGTTGGAAGATCGGGATCTTTTATGTCTTGAATTACACAGGTCTGGCTGAGGTAAGCACCTGAATCATGCTTGGCTTACTCATAGAAGTTAAGCACCTGAATGCTCATATTCCATATGAAACGTCATGTTATTATAAAATAAAAGTAGATTGGCTATGTACGAGCGATGGTACTTAAGTGCCCACGTAATCATGGTTTATTACGCACCAGGGAGTTTCGGGGACGGCAGAGAGGTAATCTGGATAATATGAGGAATTATGTGAGGTGTGTTATCTCATTACTGAGTACTTATCTTGTTAGACGGATGTTGATGGGACTCCAGGAGTCTAGTTTATGGGTATTATGACCTCATTAGTCGCGTACTTGAAAAAGAAAAGTGGATATGTGTCTTTTTCCTGACTTTATCATCAGGTAACAAAGCTACGCATGGTAATTATCATTATGATATCAGTCTATCGTAATTCATCGCAAACGCCCGCACGACCATTTGCCCAACACATATTAGAAAATATATTAGGAACATAAAATTGAAGAAAACAAGGAAAGGTGAATAAAACCACGCAATACATTTATGAGAGAATCGATTTCGTAATATTCCCCGTTGGGATAGTGATGTGTATCAATATACCTCATATTTTGAGGCAAACGGTTGTCATCCGAAAGGGAAGAATGTCCACGAAAGCATCTACGTGAAAGCTACCAATGTATGTCATCTACGAATGTATCTTCTATCAATAACCCCAATGTATCTAAAGTGTTCCCAATGTTCTGTTTCAACGTTGCTTTTTATTAAGAATTTTTGTTTTATCAAGGTGGAAATCCTCTCGCTTATATTAATTCGATTTAACTTTTATTTCTAAGTCGAATTACTTATCTAATTAGGTCATTATTTCATGAAACCTGTTGTCCTAAACTTTTCTGCTAATTGTATTTAACTAGTGACTATTTAGGTAGTAGTTGTAAGTTGATGAACATTAGAAAATACGTACGTATTTTAATATTTATCGCTATTCAGTAACGCAAGTGTTAATTATATGTAAAGAAAATCACTATATTATATTTTCTTAATTATTAAATACTCTGTGCTTAATTCTCATTGTTGAATTGGCCGCTTTATCATAAGAAATATAGAATAATTAATATAAAGAGATGTCACTGCCATTGTGACATCTGTGTTTTTTTAGAAGAATGAATGTCATATGGTTATATTTTCTATTTTAGTTTATAAAGTTAATTTTTCCCATAAAAGGAATAATGCCTAATACAAAGAAATAAAGGCTTAAAATGTTGTTTTTTTGTTGTTTTTACAGGTGAGTTATTTTGTTTATTAGTGTTTATGGTAATTATCTAAGTTAAAAAGTTAAAGTACATTGTACGCAATTATAATAAATAAAAATTTTTGTTGTTTTTACAGAAAAACGCAATTTTGTTTTTATTTCGTTTAATGCGCAATATTATTATAAAACAACATTTTCTGCAAATATTTAACTCACTATGGAGAAGTTGAGATTTGATTTTGCTGTGAAAACATCAGGAGATGGAAAAACAAATATTATTTGCATAACCTCAATAGGTACACTTACTGGACAAGTTTACGGTATACCAGACGAATACCAGCCTGCAAGTTTACATCAAGTAATTATAAATAGTTTAAGTTATACCAAGGTAAAAAAGACATTGACTAAACGGTACCAAACAAGAAAAATATGGATAACCTTAACAGATGAGATATCTAAGACATATTTAGATGAAGGACAAAACCTGCAGTTTAATGATTTGTACCTGGAAGAAATTAGGGAAAACGTCGATGATTATAAAATTTTACCTAGTAGCTCAAGTGAAACATTGGAAAAACTATTAGAAAAATTACTTGATGAAAAACAAACTAAATCTGAAACTCAAAATTTAGGGAAAATCTCAAAAGATTTTATGATTGAGAAATTTAATGGCAAAAATGCAAATGCTCACCAATGGATTAAAGATTTCAACAAAGAATGTGAACGTTTCCACATTAACGAAGATAAAAAGAAGATTGAAATATTAAAAAACTTTTTAGAATACTCTAGTATGGATTGGTACAGCTGTATGTTAATAAAGTTTACAGTTGAATCAGAGTGGAACAAATGGGAGAAAAATTTCTGTGAGACATTCGGAAACAAAGGATGGTCGCCCATCAGATATGCTCTTGCTTTTAAATATCAAATGGGTTCACTACTTGATTATGGTTTAAAAAAAGAAAAATTATTACTTGAAGTGAGAAAGTCGATTGATACTGGAACCCTTATAGATCTTATAGCAGCAGGTTTGCCTAATTATCTGATTGATAAAATTGACCGAGAGACTTTACAAGAAACCGAAGATCTGTACAATGAGTTAGGAAAACTAGAACATCTTGTTAGAAAGAACAAATATGATAAAAAACCCTATATACAATCTGACACAAAAACTACCTCTAAGAAATTTGAAGAGAAAAAGCCATGCAAAATCTGTGTCGCTGAAAATAAAGGGAACCGTTTCCACTTGGAGGAAAATTGTTGGTTTAAGGGGAATAATAAAAAAGGTGTTGTGAAAAGTGTAAACAACTCTGAATTGGAAATTGAACTAAATAATGAGAATCCAAAAAACTAGAAGTACCACCATTAATAAAAGTACCATTACTAAGAACAATTATGCCGAAACGGAAATCTGATTCAGTACTCATTTATCAAGAATAATTAGTATTATAATTTGTTTAGTTGAAGCCTTTATGACAGACACCTATTAGCAATTAAAATTGATATTTAATTGGCTGTGTGAAATTTTAAGAGGTTTAGAATGATTATTATTAATCCATTATTTGACCTAGACGAGCTTAGTTTGACCTCACTGTGAGTTCAAGTCTCTGTAACTGACATTCAAGTTCTCCCAATTTTACTTTATTTTGAAAAACTTGTATTTAAAATATTGAAATTCAATTGTATGTTAGTAATATTAAGGTTTTATGTCCTTTGATTCTGTTTCTCACAAATAAATGTTTACAGATTATACTGTCCTTTAAATCTCTTTCATGTGCCGAATTACGAATTCATTTGCTTTTGTTTTCTTACCAGACTTTCGATTTTTTTATCTGTGCAAGAATTGGATACAAAGTCATTGTATTAATATACAAAATTGAAATAAAATTGGATTCAAATTCTTGTAAAAGAAAAGAGAAGGCCCCTAAGAACTCGTTTAGTAAGATATACATGAGTACATCGTAACTGGGCCAAATCCAATCAGGAGAAGGAAAAAATCAAAGGTTGTGAGCTTAACAATCAGTGCTTCAGGAAATTCTATGTAAAGTGAGGCTCCTTTTGAGTTACGTTACGTTATGTATAGTTGAAAATTATGGGCACTTTGTACCACGTGTTTGATTAGCTCAACATGATCTTATAGTTAGAAGTAGGAATTTTATGGTCAGTGCGGAGATGTTATTTTTTTATTATGTATTTATTGATGAAGAAGAGCTAAAGGTTCTAATACAGGTATTATTTTCTTAAAACGATGCGCCAATCACCGACTTACGTTAAAACTTTTGGGAAAAATTTAGATATCCTATATAAAAATTGTATATACCTCTATGAACAAAAAAGAAACATTCCTCTGATTATGATAAAACCTAACCTGAAAGAAGAAAGGACTGCTGTGGTCATTGGTCATCACATCTACAGCGCAGATGTGATGTAACTACTCGACTAAGTCATCAACGTTAATATTTCTTTGTTGTTTACAAACATTAATACAGTTCGGCTATTTTAAAAAATATAGATTATTGGTTAAGTACCACAAAAGTCATGTTCCAATAATCGTTGAACAATAACCACTGCAGGAGAACTGAAATAAATTGGGCCAATCAGAATCTAAAATGGACCTTACGAATAAATCAGACTGAATACTCCGAGTTAAACAGATTAGACGAAACCAAAATCAATTCGATTTGGTAGTCAAACAGAATCCGATTTTGTATAATTCTAGTTTCCAAACTTGTGCATTTTCGTTTCAAAACTTAGATAAAATTCAGTAAAGCAAAGCTACAGATATTTATAGTATGTTACTTGCTATAAGAGAAGCCATGGTAAGTAAGACATATTGCTGAATAGAGATGGATGTCCCATTGGTGTCGTTTGGGGGATTATTCTTTCCTTTCACCATCACAGTAGATGTTACTCGCAAAAAAGGATTTTATTGTAAAAAATATCCATGATTCTGCATACATGATATTGAAATGAATCTGCCAAATTGCATGTCATGTGCATGGATGGGCTGAAGTGTACAAGACTTATTTGAGTACATTTCTGACAGCACTTAAATTAATTGAAATATTATTTTCGCATGCAGGTGCGTTGATGATAAAGAACTTTTAAATTTACATTTAATCAATCAATAACAGGTTTTATCAACTGAAAGTACTTTATCAGGCCTAGGAATTATAATCCGATAGTCACAGTCAGAAAATCACGACGAGATTTTTCAAGAGCAATTAATAATAATTGTGGATTTATATGATATTTATGTACATCGTCATTTACTAAAGGTTAACAGTAAATAGATTAAGAGAAGCCTAATCAGGTGTCAGTCATCATGACAAATGTTTCAGTAATCAATGTGAACCAGTCCGTGTCTAATGTGACACGAGTAAATACATTACAATTATGTACCTAATACATGCTCATGTATTATAACCACAGGATATGCATATACGATTGTACATGGTACCTTTAAAACGTGGTGAATAGAATTTAAAGGGCGAATATAGAGGTATGTTAGAACATTTTCTCAATATTAATTTACCCTTCTTCTATCTTCACCTCTCGAATTCTATTCACCCCGTTTTATGATATTGTGCATTTTTGTCCATATATTAAATATTAGTTTAAATATTATATTGTAAATATTAGTTTACTACAAAATCCAAGAAAATGCAATAGGAACGTCAAACATCGCATGTTTCGTTTGTAGTATCTAGTTAAAGTTTAAAATTCGTTATTCTTTGGTTTTTTTATGAATTTCTATTTAGACTTAAATGGCTAATTTAGAAATCTAAGTTGGCCGACGATAGGCATGGCGTGGCGTCACGGGTCATGGGCAACGGATAGACGCAAGTGGTGACTTGGTTTGGCAAAACAGATGAAGGTGAAGCCTTTGTTTAGCATTCCAACCATCTTGCAGTTGACGATGATAATAAAATATTTAATGGCTATAATTATCAAAACAGACTTTCATAACGTCACACATAGTCAGCAGATATGGTGTCCATGTAATATCTGTAGTTAAAACCCTCCATATTAAATGCGCACTGTGTAGTTTATACCTACATACAATACATATGTATGTACATTAATATTAAATAAAGCATTAGTAGATGTCTAAGACCAATAAGTCCATGAATATCTTGCGATGTTCTTTATATGCAGAGTCTCAGCTTAATAAGATTGGCTTACCATATTCATAGTCACATTAAACTGTCTCAAACCCTAGACAGCTGGCAATAAACTATGTATCATAGTTTATTGCGCATACACTTTTCTTTGCCTTTTATATGAAGTAAATAAATAAAATTTAGATAAACCTTTGTCTACAATTTTGAAAAACGGATTCAGAATGAAAAATATTTTGAAGCACAATTAAGACTTAAAGCGTGTCTGCTACGTAGTTACCGAATAACGTTTAGGTATCATTTTCAAAGGATTCAGAGGTTTATTTATATTGGTTTACGTAGATTTTTATGAAAAAGAGATTACACGGTGCGAAATACCACAAACGTCTTTGTGTGGGTAAAAGAATAACAAATGGCAAACCGTTATATTTTTGATGCCATTTTATACTGGGAAGGACTATCATTTTAGTTTATTTCTATTTTATTTGCCTTTTGAAAGTCTTACTTGGTAATAAGTAAAATGAGATATTACTTTTGAAATACAAACTCATTATTTTAAATTATCATTATTCTTGGAAAGTCCAAGTGCAGAGAGCGCATTGTTTTTAATATTCTATATATTATTTACGTCCAGTAGTATTCTACTTCGAGTTATTATTAATTAGAATTTACTATCAATTTTTAACCGACTTCAAAAAAAGGAGGAGGTTCTCAATTCGACCGTATATATGCTTTTTTTTATGTTTGTTCGCCGATATCTCCGTTATTTATAAACCGATTTCGATAATTCTTTTTTTGTTGGAAAGAAGATAGTCCCAGAATGGTCCCATGATAAGGAAATCAGGATCTGATGATGGAAGACCAAGGAAACCGAGGGGATCTTTTAAAAATTATAGGGGCGACTAGTGCATTTGTTATTTTTTTTATTAAGTATTAAAAACCACTACCATCTGATAAAGGTCTGGGGTGGATCTGATGATGGAGCCGAGAGCCAGTCGAGGGAACTCCTCAACGGTTAACAGTAGCTACCTTGTGTTTGGGTTTGATTAATTTGTATTGATGAGGACTTTACACCTAGGTGAAGTGTAATTGTCAATAAGGGTCTGATGATGAAGTAGTATGGTAGTTGAGAGAACTCCTTAACACTTAACAGTAACTACCTTGTGTTTGGGTTTGATTCATTTGTATTGATGAGAACTTTACACCTAAGTGGGGGTGTAATTGTCAATAAGGGTCTGACAATGAAGCAGTACTATAGTTGAGGGAACTCCTCAACGGTTGCCACTAGCTATGTTGTGTTGGGGTTTGATAATTTGTATTGATGAGGACTCTACACCCAGATGGGATGTGATTGTCATTAAGGGTCTGATGATGAAGTAGTACGACAGTTGAGGGAACTCCTCGGCGGCTACCAGTAGCTACCTTGTGTTTGGGTTTGATAAAATTTCGCAACGTAATAGGAAACAGCAGTAACATTTCCACAAGGTTGCACGTCAATGTTGCCTTCCTATAGCCCTAACAAATCTGCATTATAATTATTAACCATACCTTTTGCAGCTGTTCGTCTAAGGATATACGAGTATTTCTCAAGCGACTTGATGCTTGTCTTAGAACAGTCAATCGACTGGCCCTTTCTTCTGGAAGTTCATTAAGTACCCTTAGTGCGGAACTGTTACGTAAGTAACTTAATCGTTGAGATTGTTGTGTAGCAGATTTATTTGATCGTCGCTCTTGAATCAAACGGAGTCGGTGAGCACGGGCTTCATCGGTCTCGTTTGATAAGCGCTCATGGATCAAACGGAGTCGGTGAGCACGGGCTTCATCGGTCTCGTTTGATAAGCGCTCATGGATCAAACTGAGTCGGTGAGCACGGGCTTCTTCGGTTTCGTTCGATAAGCGTTCATGGATCAAACTGAGCCGTTGAGTACGATCTTCTTGACTTTCGTTCGTTAGTCTTTTTGATACATAAGCTCTCATAGCCGACAATCTCTTTTTACGTTCCTCTAGTGTTTTATTTTCTCTCTTCTTATTAGCATGTATTTTTATTTTGTCTAATCGTTTCCATCTATCATCTTTCGTTTCAAGGAATCGACGTTTTCTCATTCGAGAAGCATCCTTGCTTGGTCAACCTATGTGATATTCCTTTTGCATGACAGATAGTGATAATTACTATTTTGTTGGTCTGATACAAAGTACATAATACTGTGGGCACAGTGGCTTGGCACCGACTTCAAACCAAGCAGTAGTTAGACTAGTTAGTTAAGAAAATAATAGCTTTTTTATTAATTACATAGTAAGTAGTAATTTAAAAGTATTATAAATTGCATATTTAGTAAGTTATTTTTTGCTTTTTGGATTTTTATTTACTTTTTTATTTTTTATTTACTTTTGAAGTCAGATGAAAATGATAATAAAGTTCAATGTATATTTAGTATTTACTACCATGTCTATCATTCTTATAGTCTGTCAAGACGTATGTGAGGATGTGGCATCATTATTTACACGTCAAACCTCTCTTACACTTGAGTACGCATGTAAACCCGTTGGACTTAGTTCTCGGGACAATATATATGGCAAATGCTACGTATAGGTACTTAAGACACTTAAATCAGAAGATGGGTCTATCCAACCACATCCATAGTCTTAGCGGATTTTGGCGAGCAGATGGCACTCACCTCCTTACAAACAACCACAACTTAGTAAAATTATCCTTATTACATCCTTACTATAATATTTTGTTTGTTTGTTCCGCTTTCACGCCGTAACTACTAAACCGATTGCTTTGAATTTTTGCAGACATAAAGTTAGAAGTCTGGATTAAATAATAGGGTACTTTTTATCCCGGAAAAAATGATATTCCCGAGGGAAAACAAAAGTATTGGTATAGATGGCGCTGTGAGTATTTGTATATGTCACTACTTTTTATCCTTCTGTGACGCCGCTAGTAGATTATGTTACGTATAATATATAGATTGTATTATATTATATAAACTGCCTCGTTGGCCGAGTGGTCGTAAGTGCGACTGCCGGGCAAGGGGTCTCGGGTTCGATTCCCGGGTCGGGCAAAGTAATGTTGTGTTTTAAATATTCTCAGTAATAGCACGGAGTCTGGAATTGTGCCCGGTACATGGCAATAGGCTCACCTCCTATTACATGGGACTCACATAAATAGTGAAAAGTGGGTGTTACATTGTACAGTGACATAATGTACACCTCTGCTTACCCCTTCGGAGATAAAAGGCGTGATGTTATGTTTACGTTATAATATATAGATTAAAAACAACGAAGAATAAATCTACTATTACACCTATAATGAAACGCGAACACTATAAATGAACGCGTTTAATTCATAGAGACAGCAGTGCCTTCATCAAATTAAACATCGTCTACGTTTACATAAAATAAACTTGTTCAAGTTTTAATCTAGAAAAGTGTTGGAGTAAACCGGCTTGAAAATGAGAGATCGGAATCTTTCTTAAAACTGCATTTAAAAAGGGCTTTAGTAAAGACATTTCTTAGATAAATAACGAGAAGCTCGTGTTTAAGTAGGTAATAACAGAGCTGCAGTCTAGAAAAACATTTAAAGAAGTTCATTTGACAGAGTATATTATTATATTTATATTACTGGTCAACAGTAATGTAGATAGTAACAAATTTTCACGGAAGATACACTCGTCTTGTTGGTGGAAAGGTCTAAAATGCTACTGCCGCATTGAATATGTAACGATGGTAGTATTATTATTTCATTTTTCGCACTTTAATGAGTGATAATATAT
Source organism: Spodoptera picta (assembly GCA_038387885.1). Taxonomy (NCBI): domain Eukaryota; kingdom Metazoa; phylum Arthropoda; class Insecta; order Lepidoptera; family Noctuidae; genus Spodoptera; species Spodoptera picta. The sequence continues at coordinate 3,765,138 of JAZHFQ010000105.1, forward strand.
CAAAGTGGTAGTATATAACACTCCCTTATTACCTAGATTTCTCAAGTAGAATATGTAACTTCTAGGCTAGAAGGGGATCCTACGAGGATAGAGTATCCTCGTAAGTATCTTAACAAGGGTACACCCAATTTTCGCATAGTAATGTTATTAGTACTGTATAATAAGGATCGAGCCTATAACCATATATCCTAATATCGTTCAGTCTTTGAGTTAATTGATGACTTTGAATCTAAGAACTGGGGCCCCTCTAGCGAACAATAGACTTTTACAATAATTCTCCATCCTTCACTACCCGCTGACTATTTTTTTTTCATGGCATAAGCCGGTAAACGAGCTGACGGATCACCTGATGGTAAGCAATTGGCGTCGCCCATGGACACCTGGAACACCAGAGGCGTTACAAGTGCGTTACCGGCTGTTTAGGGATTAGGAGTTTGAGGATCGTTGGAGATTCAGGGATTGGGGAGATTGGGGAAGGGGATGATAATTGGGCCTCCGGTAACCTCGGTAAACACAACGTAAGTGTTGCAGTGTATCACTCCAGTCGAGCCGGCCCATTCGTGCCGAAGCATGGCTTTCCCACACTTAGACAAAAAAAATATAATTAGTAAAAAAACTTGGCCCTTTTTAGAGAAACTCAAACTTGTTTGCGCACTATTTTTATCGGAAATACAAAATAAAACGGCTGTTAATCTTAATTAAGGTCCTTAAAAAAATTTATTATTTGAAGGTTTTTCGATAAATCCATTGACTTGTATAGGGTAAGGCTAGTTGTCCGTAATCCACTGACTCTTGTTTACCGATCAACAAAAGTTTGCGTTCCGTTAGGGTCGATCGATTAATCATCCGGACAGGTCGCTGTTAAATTGGAAAGTTACATGTTTGACTGTATATCATATTTTATTGGGGTTGAACAAGCCTCTAATGCGCCTTCCGCGAATCAGGACGAGAAGTAAAGAAATGCAAATAATAAAACCCGAAAATATTGATTAAAAATGAATGTATCTGCATTGTATAGTGTGTTCGAAAAGTAAAAGTTCCCATTAAACAGCTCTATACTAAAATAATTTTACTAGTAGTGTAGTTTAATAACAACAAAATTTCGTCATAATCCGCTCCGTGGGTCTTGTTTGAATCACCACAACTATTACACTTTACGAAATTTTGTTTATAAACTGTTTTAGGACAATTAAACTCTGAACATGTCAACAGTGATTAACCACATCAGTTTTCATAGAAATATTTCAAAACCAGTTTTACCCGGTTAAGTGTGGGAGAGCCATCCTTCGGAAGTGTGGGAGAGCCATGCTTCGGCACGAATGGGCCGGCTCGACCGGAGTGATTCCACGGCCTTACAGAAAACCGACGTGAAGCAACGCTTGCGTTGTGTTTCGTCGTTTGAGTGAGGTTACCGGAGGGCCAATTACCCTCCCCTTCCCCAATCTCCCCAATTCCTGAATCCCCAACGATCCTCAAACTCCTAATCCCCAAAGAGCCGGTAATGCACTTGTAATGCCTCTGGTATTCCAGGTGTCCATGGGCGACGCCGATTGCTTACCATCAGGTGATCCGTCTGCTCGTTTACCGGCTTATGTCAAAAAAAACCCAGATAAAACCGGTTTTGTAATATTTCTATGAGATGAGTTCAGACTCATCCTAAGACCTAATTAGTTTCTTCGCAACTAAATGAGTTCAGTACAAACTAAGAGTTAAGAAACTTTTCAATGTGGAACAAAGAGGTACTATCGTAAATACAAGGATTGAAGAATGTAATGCAACAGACAATGTAGATGAGGGAAGGGTTTTTAAGCAACCAGCTGTAGGTATTTACAGTCCCACAGAAATTTGGAGACTTGTTACCTAGTCTTATTTACTACCTACGTTTCATATGGTTTTTTTGCCTTTTCTTTTAATGTTGTGTACCTATGGAATGATTTGTTATTTTCTTGTATTAATTGTGGTGTTATGTACCGTTTTCTTTTTGCATGTGGTGTTAATCGAAAATGAAGTGTTGTACTTGTTAATGTTTCTCTATCCATTTAATCAGTAATACGTATAGTGTAAACAATTGTTGGTTAACCAAAATAAACAAATAAGCTATTACAATTACAAAAAAAATAGATAACTTTGTCAAATTATTTGAAAATCATAAATTAAAGTGATTTTCTCTTGGGCCATAGGCAATAAAAATCGTACTGCTAAAAATAATAAACAAGTAAACACACAATACAATTTTAAGCATGTTGAAGTAGTACAGTCGTTTTAATTAAATAATTTTATCTGTTATGATCGCACTATAGCATTGAACTACTGATGTTATCTTAAATGAAAGGTGAATTACTAATTAAGATAATTAGACATGACTGACACAAACTCAAGCTCACTATACAGATCCAGAGATTTAGTAGAGATACCACATAACCATTAATTACGATATTAATCCGATTTTACTTTTCATTTCTATTTCAGGCGACCAATTTTAAACAAACTCCAAGAGTTGATCCCTTCTAAATTAGCTACTAACTGGTATTACATCCTAAATTTATCTGGCGGTGAAAGTATTATCCCTATTAATACATGCGAAAGTGTCTTCGTTGATTTCTTTATCCAACGGATTAAATGTTTTGACATTTTTCAATTTCTCTGTGTCCGTCCTTCGCCTTTGTGCGAGTAACCTACAATGGCTCTGTTCCATTTCATTTAACTTCGTTTTGTGTTCTGCATAGCGAACTTCAACATTCTAATAGTGATTGTAAAATTATCATTTTACAAATCGGTTTTTGTACGCCTATACGCATACAAACTGACTTGACTGTATTACTATTTTTTTATTTACTATTTAGGTCCTTTTATATTTTGCTAATAATACACTTCTTTTGTTACTTACTTACCCACTTACATGTATAGTACAGTAAGGTTTACACAAAGTAAAACTGATGACCGCGTAAGTTGGCGATGGCCCTTTTTTAATAATTCCCACTGAATCTTTATTTCGCAACGTTATTAACGGCACCCCCATTGTTGACTTTATTGACTCGTAAAAATATTTAACTGCCCTCCCTTTTTATACTATTTTTATTTCACATTAAATATTGAGTTATTGCGTATTATTTAACGTATGAAGTCGTTAGTTATGCATTTATTTGGCTCAGGTGCTAACAGCTCAGTTTTTGATTGCGATTTGAAACTTATAAGGAACATTAAATATGTGATTTGAAAGCACACAGTTGCATTTCTAAATGAAAGACGAACAAAGGGTTTTTTTCATCTCTCATGGAATGTAGATTTTAATTCCTCTTTGTTGGACATTTCGAAATTGAAAAATAATATTTTCTTTAGCAACGAAGTAATCATTGAACAATAAACTTCATTTTTTGAATACAGTAAAATAACATGCAGGCATCCGTGGTCCGTTTACTTGTAAAAAAATCCTACGGGATATGTTCTCTATCAAAATGAACAGTTTTATATGTTCTATACAGACAAGTGTAGGTCTAAACTGTCATAAACCGATCTCACTAAGTTACAGCAGTTAGTAAATACATCTTTGACCACGAATAGAAAACAGCACCCAATATCTTGTGTGCAAAGACTCACATTATCGCGAGACGAAGGAGGACGACACCTCAATGGTTCTTTTCATAGCTATACTTGAAATGGTTAATTAAAATGTTACGTAGGTATGCATTTTCTTAAATAAGCTTTCGGCGCATGATGGTGCCGCCTAGTTTTATAGTATTTTTATCGCTTCTGATCCTCACAAGTAAACTTGGTTATTATCACTTTCTACTCGTCTTTTATGTTTCAGGTAGGGCAAAATATATATCTTCGTCAAAAGTTCAAATGCTTTTTTTTACCTCTAAATTAACAGAACTCACGTAATAAAGTTTCATTGTTTCTAGAGGTATAAGCCATTGTTAATTACAGACTGTATCAAGTTCAAACGATGAATAAAAGGCGAGTGTTTTGTAATGAAATACAGTTAAGTTGTTAAAAGTGTTCATAATAGAAACAGTGGTTTAAGTTCACGCATGTTCCTGGCAGGCGGGCAATCAGTCACCAGCATGGCGACGGCACATTAATCTATCGTAAGGCAAACAAGTTCGTTAGTCAACTGTTTGCCCATTTACAATGTAACGCTACGGTCTAATTTTCAAAGTAAATTAGTTTTAACAAAAACTTTGTATTTACATTTTCTGTAGATTTTGCTAATTACACAATTATAACTAGTAGCTTGAAAGTCATCTAATAGAGATTTGATTTTGCAGTGGTACTTTTTATTGTAAGTTGATTTATGTTATCTAGCGGTTAGTTACATCAATAGTTGCGTGATCATAAGGGTAATGATGGCAATGGCAACTCAGCTGCCACCCAGAGCTGCCGATAACCTTACAGATAACCGAGGCTCGGACTCCAAGCAGGAGTAGGTGTGGTTCTTAGTCAGTAAAAGTCTTACACTCTCTTTCTCTCTTTCTCTTTCGCCTCACCCAAGACAGGAGAAGTCATTGGATGATATCACCCTCTCAAAAAATAAAGGTTATGAAAACTGGCCCAACTATGCGAGCTAAACTAACTTATTTATTGGCTAATTTCGCCGTAATATTAGATAAGGATATAAATAAAATATATGTAAGGTATCTCAACTCTAGTCCCCAAGATAAAGGATTATCCTAGTTGATAGTATTCAGACCATCTTAGTGAAGTTTCTTAATAAATATTATTATTATAGCAGTTGGCGGAGGACGGTGTTTTAAAGGCGCCAAACAGTAATTTTCTGCAAGTTTGAAAACCATTTTAAAAGTAAAAAATATATAATGTATGTAAAATATAATAAGTAGGAACAATTAAATATAAATAAGCAGAAAGAATGGATATTATCTAAGGTTTTAATTACAAAGCAAAGGCAAAAGTCGTTTGCAAATTGAACGTCACAAACAATAAATACCTTTTACTTTATTTTGGTCATTGGTTTATATAATGGAATTTATCTCCCATATCCCTTGGAATTCCGGTCTTATTCAAGTACATAATTATTATCAACCTTTGTGTAGTCAACAACAGATAACATGGAATCAAGGCCATATATATATATATATGGTCCTGTATGTAATATGAGTTAGGTTAAACCTCCATAATTTTGTTCAACAGAATTTGCTGGTAAATTCTAATACTGGAAGCTGGAAAAATAGTATTTAGCTAGTATTAACGTGAATAATCTAAACGTTTCTGAATGAATAAAGAATTGCATACTATCAAAGCCTTTTTATGACCCTCACTCAAGTTGCAATAAAGTATTAATGTTCATATTCTACTAAATATTCCTAGTTTAGTATTAGGAGAGTTCCTTTGTAATTTATTCTCATAAACATCGATTTTTATAAGCGGTATCCCAATTCTAAACCGAGACCATAATGTATCTGATCTATAAACATAGAGGTATATTCCCTAAAGCTCTGATATCTATAGAATAATACTAAAATAGCCTTTTATAAGCTAAGACCACAGAGGCGTAAAACTGACATTTAATTAATTTTATTAATAAATATAGTATCGTAACCTTTATGCATTCTACTATATCAAAAGAGCGGGGCGTTTAGGAGATGAGAAACCCAAAGGCTTTTTATAGATTTAATCAGCAATTTTTGCAATTTACCGGGGCTTTGTTGAACGGCCATCAGCACTATTACCTTCAGATATCTTTCTATAACACTCTCTAAGCGTGTGCTTTTACATAAGAACATATATATTTTGATGAGATTGTCCAATGTTTTAAATATGTACCTAATATTATGGTACTTATTTAAGTATAGCTGATAGCTTTCACGTTGGGGACCCCCACGTGTTTCATGTGTTAAATTGAATTGATCATACGACTCAAATTCACTATTTTTAAATTGAAATATTGTCAAAAGTGTAATAACACGGAATTATATATAGCTAATACTTAACATTACCAAAAAATGCCTATTTGTAAAAGTTAAACGCAATAATCTTAGTGCGTTTAATATTTAAACAATGCTGTCTCGCGGGCGAATAAAAACCTTTTAAAAGGACCCGTGCTGGTCTCATAATAGCTCTCATACACTAGTTCAAAAATACACAGCATTTTCTTAGAGGACTATCTCGGATTCAGTCCCATTCATTGTTAGCAAAAGCATTCAAGTTTTCCATTGATAAGAATTTCATTATATTTTGGTAAGTTCTATCAATATTATTAGGATCGAGCCCTTAATTATGTTTTCTTTTACCTTCACAGGCAGTGGTCGTACGGCAATACAAGGCTCTTAATTAAAAGCCTTACAATTCATACTAAAAGCGAAGACTGATAAAGACAAACATTATATAAAAGAGCATGTATTAAATATAACACAATTTCAGTAGACGAAGAAAACATAAGAAAGTTTCCCATCTTTAACCAGAATAATGAATAGTTATTGAGAAAGACTATTCAAAGAAAATATTAATTGGAGCCATAACTTATGAGGTTTCTTATAACGAACTACACGACCAAGTATCTATATTTAGAACATTTTATTATAATAAACTATGAATAGAGTAGAGCTGGCGGTTTGTCTACGAATAATAAAGTCAGCAACAGGGAATTTCAGACATACCTATTACTTATAACTATGCTAACCTTACGCATAGGTATAATATAAAAAAAAAACTGCAATCAAAATGCATGCCTTTCGTAAGATAGAATTTACATGAAATTATTATTTGACAAATCTTAGCACTGGTTGGAATGATAAACGCGTCCAAACCAGCATACACCCTTTAGCTTTATTATATCAGTATCGATATTTATTGAACTTATTTCGTATTCCCGTAATGTGTTACAAATTGAAATTCCGCACCGTGTGTAGGGTAAGAGGGTGTAAATACTTAGATGCTTATATTACGGCCGGGGCGCAAGATGGGCGGCTGAAACCTTTTTCTAAATAGGTGAGTACCCTGCGTAAGCAATCTTGTTTTCGTTATGAAATGCTGTCATTATGTGCAAATATGTTGTTGGATTTACCACACTCATTTAATACAAGGTTTTTTAGCCTTCTTCAGGTACCTATATCATCTCTGGGACAACGCAATTACCTGATGAGTTGCGATCCTCTTTTAACGGACACATGTGACGTTGTCAGTGTGTCTTTACGGACAAAGACATTAGACAAAAAGTGTTTACTGAAAGCCATGCATTTATTTTTTACATTATAAAACACAAACTTAACCTCACTGGACCGGTTTATGGGTTTATGAGTAGGTATAAGCAATGGATGTCAGTTGACAAATTCGAACAAACGTAATCCTACTGCAAACGGAATTGGATAATTTCGTTTCAAATATTTTGACTCTGTGAACCGAGCTCGCATTATGTTGCAATTCTCGAGTGGCATGTGGTGAATGGACATGTACAATGAATGTGACATTGTTTTGTGTGCAGTTTTAGTTTGTTTTTGTTTGGGATTGAATGGAAATTGAACTAGAAATAGCGCACACTGGTGCCGTGATTACTATTGTTTGAGAACATCGTAGTGAAGAGACCTTTGTTTAGATGCTCATGATGGCGTTCTCTCATGCGGTCGATACCTTTTTCCATGGTTCTTCAACGTTTTCATTCTACGTATCCATCCTACCACAAGCGTTCAAGTTTCATACGACTGAAGCAATGTTTCAACAATACAACGTGAAATGATTTAAGGTGTATTACCTTTCCCTGAAATCATGTTGATTCATGAAAATATTTATGAAGGAAATATTTGTTTAATTTATTTTTCCATGTAATCGGTAATTACTTAATGATTCAGCAGTATCAATGAATAATTAAGTTCCATCAACATCCATGCATCTGAAAGTATTCATTAAAGATGATTAAGTAGAATTAATGAATCACTGTCGGTATTAAAACTGCAAGGAATTTTACGAGGGATCTTTTTGCTATAATAAGTTTGCTTTGTACAGAATATGTTGTGGTTGCGATTCCCTTACAGAACAACATTGTGCGTCCACAAAAATGCTTAAAGGTGCCCCAAATGCCCACAACACAATTGTAACTTCTATGATTTTGCAGGTGCTGATGAACCACTCTGGGTTTTAAACGCTCCTACGGCAAAGAAGGATAGTTATTTGGTATTTAGTACAAAAACGTGAATTTTTGTAATTTTAAGGGTAAGTATGTATAATACATTTGTCTGGTGAAAAATTGTGTTACTGGCATCGAGTTTGGCATTTTGTCAGGTTTTTATGGTATAGGCTGGCAAACAAGCAGATGGACCCGATGGTAAGTAATCCCGCAACACCTGAGTAGTTTATAGTTTAGAGCGTAGCCAACGATTTAGAGGTTAGGGATTTGATTATTTCGAATTTGGGGACATATTGTATTTATTTCGATATTTTAAAGCAACATTATCTAGTAAATATGCTCATGGTAACTGTCACATCGCCTTTTCATACAAAAAAACGTGTTTCAAATCTCATTCACCATTTTCTTCGCAGAATAAAACATACGTACCTACTAGAGCAAGGACAGCATTTCCTTTCATCAATTCTAAAGACTTGAGTTGAGATCGACCGTAAAATATATATTTTTCGTATATCTGTATTGTAAGAAGTTTCTACTTATCTTCTCTTTGAATTTTGTTCATAATACGATGAAAATACATTTTATATGAAAATAGGAATATATATATATATATAAATATCTCAATAAGGGTAATTTATCCGTAAGCATATTTGAATCAACTAATGTTTACGAGAACACATTGCATACTATGGAAAAGAATATAAAACAAAATATTACGATATACCTACCAAATGAATTCAAATAATTTCTAAACAATAAAGTCGTAGCAATAAAATTATTAAGTGACTCTAGTCTCTACTAGCTCTGAAACATACTGCATATGCATGATCATTGACCCGTGATAAGTGGTATCAAACCGAGTACAATGTTTAATAATTCGATTCATCATTGAATTCACAAAATGTAAATTGTATTTTCCTGTCTGACTGCAAGAGATAATATTAAACAATATATACATACATATATTATACCTCTACAACACATTACATTTAACAATAATAATAGTGTGATTGAACATCATCATCTAATTAATTAAGTGTGGATGAGCCATGCTTCCGCACGAATGTGCCAGCTCGACCAAAGTGATATCACGGCCTCACAGAAAACCGACGTGAAACAACGCTTGCGTTGTGTTTTGTCATGGGAGATAGGTTATCGGACGCCCAATTACCCCTCCAACCCTTTCCCAATCCCTGAATCCCCAACAATCCTCAAATCCCTAATCCAAAAGGCCGGTAACGCACTTGTAACGCCTCTGGTGTTCCAGGTGTCCAAGAGCGACGCCGATTGCTTACCATCAGGTGATCCGCCTGCTCGTTTACCGGTTTATTCCATAAAAAATCTAATATTTTAATAGTGATAATTCTCGCTCTACTTTATTACCGACTTCAAAAAAAGAAGGAGGTACTTATATTCAGCTGATTGTTTTTTTTTCAATCAAATGATCGTAAAAACGACTGTAAAAAAAGAACATCACATTAGTCACACCTTGTTAATCCTCGAAAAGGTAGATGTAGGTGCACGTTTAAAATATAGCACCCACTTTTCAACTGTTATAGGTCCCATCAAGTTCCATATAATAAGGATCAGCCTTATGCCATACACCTGGCACAATTCAAAATTCTATGCTAGTACTAAATTTTCGAAAGTCAAAAATACCCATCCAACAACAGAATTAGACAGAGACGCGTTGCTCGCCAGTTGAGACTTATGCATTAACAGGGCCAATATTTTCAATATTTGAAAATGACGAAATAACAATCATACTAATGGTCAATAGGATGTTTAATACTTGATATGCTTGGTTAGACTAATACTAATTTATAACCTGATACTCTATAAGGTCCACTTATATGATACTTGTGACATATCATACGGTTTTATTTCGTTTTTACGTCAGCATCTGCTACCATATACAACATATAGATGTGATGATATTAGCTTGCACAAGACCCCAGCAATTTGTCAAAGTAGAGTCAGCAGTATGCTTGGTTCCCTTGGTGTGTAGCTATATAGGCATATATTACATCTATGGACAGATATGAGTAATTGGGAAGCTTCGTTGCTGATTAATTGGCAAACATAGGCCGTTATGTGTTTCTAAGAGAATTTATGTCTCAAATGTTATCAATATAAAAGGGAATGTGTGTTTGCTGTTTGAGTTTTCATTAATGAAAGCTTCCGTTGGTTGTTATGTACATTAGCCTCCTACGGTCTCATTCATTCGAGCATAACTACGAACACTCCTATTATTTTCCGAGGTGGTAGGCACAGCGTTAATTATTACTTAATTAAATGAAAACATGAGGTTGAATTTTTATTACGTGTCTTTTCTTCTAAAACAATGACTGCAACTATTGTTTAGCTATTACAAAATCATCAATGTAACATTACTTTTACACGTAGTACGTTTCAAACCAATTGAAACCTCGACCCTTCTAGTTAGTAGACAAAATTAAGGGCCTTGGCCATTTCACCGACCTTTTCATTATAATATCCCGTTGTGTGACATTCATAGCAAACGGAAGGGTCAAGCCTATTCATAAAAGGGAACCTCAAAGTGATATGTGATTTTTAATAAATACACATCACTGAACTCGTGCAATTACTTGATCCAGAAACTCAATATTGTATTATACTTACATTGCAGTGACGCAATAAAGTGTTTGATTTTCGTTCAGACTGGTATCTAAGCAATCTTGCTTTATTGAAATATCAGAGCGCAAAGCAAATTGTTGCTCTGCATATTATCACGTCTGCTATTTTCTAATTGAACTGGTTTTGCTCACTGAAGTTTTGTCGTTTACGTTTATTAATAATTCCACGTGCATACTTGTGGCGAGGAAACAGCTAAATATTGAGCATTCGTGCGACTATTGAGAATCTTATTAATTTAGATGGATGGATTTTTTTATATTAATGTCAACTCCTTACTTCGTGTTTACCAGTATCACAAGGTATTTTTATAGGAACTACCATAATGTGCTTATATTGTATCAAGAGTTCTATAAATATGTAATAATATTCTTGGAATATGCAAAACGAATGAATGAATTAAATATCGTAGAAAAGTAAAGAAGTCATCCAAGTCAGAACGGTTTCTTTAACCCGACACTCCAGTTTAATTTTATTTATCATATTTAACAGTGTTATTTTAAATGATAAAAAATTCTTTTATTTCAATTTAATCAACAAAATGAATTATATTAAAAATTCCACGTAATATTTCACCTTTATTCGTTTATGCGAGCTTGTCTCATAAGTCCATCAACTGAAACTGTGCGGCTATACATGGTTTACCATGTATAGCCGCTAATTATGGCGTGGAAAATGTAAAATCTTTTTAAATATAACGGGAGCTGTACTGGCCAACACTGTAAACTGATACAAAGGCGTGGCATACTTCAATGGGTGTCAATCAATTATTATCACTGTTGCATACTGTTTTTTGTTTTCCACAAATACTGAACAAAAATTTTAAGTGGAGTGAAATGTACGAGTGTGATCCAAATGATTTGCAAATATGTAGATTGTAGATGGTTAGTTTTCATAGTCTTCAAAAAACTACATAATACTATGTCGTTTTACAGTTCCCTTCATCGCAATTGTGCCATACATAAACTTACAAAGATAAATCTCAAAGCTCATTCTCAGTCAATTTACTTGAACAAAATCTAAAACATGTGTTTAGATCGGTGTTCTTTGACTAGGGTGGGATATACAAGATTAAGTTCCCTTTTGTGATACAGCTCAAAGTAGTACACGAAGGAAATTCCTAGAGTTTTTAGCGTCACAAGCATAAATGACGTTTTTAAAGTCTTTTGTGTTTACGTCGCTGTGTCGTTTCAGGAATATGTACATAGTTACATTACTTAGTATACAAGATATAAATGGGTACTGTATCTACATTTCTATTACGATAAAATGGTGGTGAGAGGTAATCTGGCAAATGTGTAAGTAAAATTATGAATTAAAGGAAATGTCCTTAGATTTCTATAGCTAACGTAATGCCATAAAATCTTTTTATATGTACCAGAATAAATGTTTCGTTTTCACGTTTTTGGTGTGTTGGGTACCATCGACCCGTCTTGGATTGACAGGGTTGACGAGGTAGACACATTTTTAACAAAATTCCGAACCGTTGCGGCTGACTGGCGTCCTTTATGAAAAATGTGTACCAACGAGTACAAAGGATAAACTTTCCCCATTTTTCTATATACATTTTTGGAATTAAAATATACTGCCTTTTCATTATAATATGAAAAGTAAAGGAGATATGTGAAAGTGAAGTGTATGATGAGGACGTTTATAGTCATCATAATCTATTTGCAACTCCATTGAAACTATGAAATACAGTGAACGCATAAGTTTTAATATTTTAACTCATTACATTTATCATTCCGATACCTTCTGTTCTTTTTGGAAATGTACATTAAATGGACGTACGTTGTCAATAAAAGTATAAAGAACTAAACAATATTTTTCAAACAGTATAGAAAAGGTTAAACAAGTACAAGTACTCAGTAAACATGGTTGGCTACAGCTCGTTAGGTACTACCCAACCAACATACATATATACACATAGGGACAATATGTTAGTATTACCTTAAGAGATTCTGCGTTGGTGTCCCGAGCTCCTGCACTCGCATGCAACGACCTGTTGCTTCTATGAATAACCGTGAGCTACCTCATTCATGAAATGTAAGTACCTACAATTTCAATTGTATGACTTAAAATATTTATAATAGGGTAGTTTCTTAAATTTAATTTTAATGTCCGTCTGGTACATTAATTTCATACTTTGTACACGTATTTTTTCTTTTCTTACAAAGTTAAATACTTTCGACGATATATTAATTTGAAATATTACGTCACAGCGTGTCACATTTTGTAGCACGTTATGACGTAAGCACCTCCCACTCCTAAACTTAGCGCCATTTTATCTTAGTATTGCAACGTAATACGAGAAAATAAAATAATATTTTTTCATTATCTAACTGACGGACTAATTAGATTTTTAATTTTGATATCCAGGAGACTACCGAATTCTATATTTGTATGCTCTTGAAGCCTTTTCCACAGCTTTTCTTATAGTAACTCTTTGTTTGGTATTGTATTAAAGTAGGTACCTAGCAACATTAAATGTATTATCAATAATATGTTGTCGAAATACAAATTAAGTCATTTGGGCTGAATTTAAACTATATCTGTCGAATAGGAAGTCATAAAGATTGCTTTAATAACATGCCTACAGAAAAATATTAAGGATGTAGTAATAGTACCAATAATGTATAGTACACAGAATTGTAAAGATACAACTGAACATTTATTTAAAATAAGGTACGAGGAATTCTTAAGCTGAATTGTTTATGATAGCGATGAGAAAAACAGAAATGTATCAAATGAAAGTAAATTGTATCAAATGAAATAAAAGAATCAAACAAATTTCAAAGGTAATTTCCATATGCGGTTGCCATATTGGGCGTAACATACATACATATTAACATTATTTCTAAATTTTTAGCAAGACTAGACCAACTGTTTTCAGGACATATATGAAGCTGCTATGACTGAAAAAATGCTAATAATCTGAAATAGCTACTTAAACATTTATGTGTGTGAAACTTTACTTATGTATGTACCTAAGCAATTTATTCTTTACTCATGGTATTGGAGCCTAAAAAATGTAATATTTATCTTTCTTACAACGTATTTCTCATGGCCTTGGATGGATTTACTAATTATATTTAAAAATATTTGAGCTAACATCGTCTAACAAAAAGTTATTAACAAAATAAGGCCCATTATTCAATGAATGTTACAAATTATACTGTATGGCTACTCATTTCATTACGGAACCCAAAGTAAGTAAAGAATTATTCTTCTTCGTCTTCAGTCTTCATGTTTTTCTTTGGTGTGAAGCGAAATGGAGAAAACTTTAATATCATATAGCATATCTCTGAATGTTTTACCTCATTAAAATGAAAAACGGTTCACTCTTGTGGTATGGACAGCAAGTCTGTGATTGATTAGTGCGAAACTCTCTTGAGTATTATTTGTTCGTGATAATCATGATTAAGCGGTATATATTAATCAATTGATTGATGATTTTGAGTCAAAATGCACAGAACGATACAGTCCTACCCAGCGTAAATGAACACAATTTTTTCACAATATTTTACATTTTTCTAATTTAACCTTTACCATATACTTTGACCTCTGTTTACAAATATACAAATGATTATTATGAAAAAATATTAATAGAATAATATAGTGTCTATCTATCAGCTCTGGAAGGGTAAAATATAGGTAGCGCTTTTTTTTCTAGACTGCCAGACAAGATATAAATGTACTAGCTACTTCCGCGCGGTTTCACACGCTCTGCTCAACTCCTATTGGTCGTAGCGTGATATTTTATAGCCAATAAGCCATCCTCGATAAATGCGCTATCCAACACAAAATAATTATTTAAATCAGACTTGTAGTCACGGAGATTAGCGCGTTCAAACAAACAAACAAAAATACAAACTCTTTCGCTTTATACAATACTGTATAAGATTAGCATCTTGTCTATAATCAAACCATAATTTTAAATGCTTCAGGTTGATCGTAAACCTGCACTTGTTTTATCCAAAACAATGAAGTATGACTGGTATAGTAAGGCCTCTTATTGCAAGATAAGAAATAAAGGCTAACCTGTTTTTCTTACAATTACTCGTAAATAACTAAAATATTGGAAGTATTGGAACACAACTAGTTGATACATTATCGATGCACCTTGTATAACAATTTCAAATACGTAAATATTACTAAAGCACACACAATAATGTTGCACTCAACACTAATGCAACATTGATGTTGATCTTAAAAGTGGTATTGAATCCGGGCGCTGCCGTCGGTGGCTTATTGATGTCTTACATATTTTGTTGTAACGCTTCAGTACTTTTACGTGTGTGGGTTAAAATCGTATTGATAAGAAGACTTCAAACAATGTAGTGCAGTGTAAATGTCACAGAAATGATCGATGTTTGCAAGGCCGACAAAGCGCTTTGTGAATATTGGACTTTGCTTTGCATTGTAATTGGTCTCTATGTGTTATTAGAATGTAGGTCACGGTATACCACGTATACCGTAACCTCCTTAACGAATCGGTAAAGCTGTTTGAAGTAGGTATACTTTTTGGTTATTCGTTTATTTGTGAACCTGTTCAGTCACAGACGATTTAACTTTAAATTAGCGCAAAGAAGTAAATACTACTGCAAATTGGTATTGGAAGAACAAGTAATACTTCTTTGTTAAGAAGTGTATTTCCTCCAACTTTCCCTCAAGTTATAAAAAGCTCCCATCATAAGGCAAAAGAGAAGGAGACATAACATTTATAAATTCTTTTTTACGAAACTAATGTTAATTGTGTTTTAGTTTAGTTTAGGCTTAACTTGAAGTAATGAAAGTTCCTAACCACGTACGATCTTCGAAGGGTCGAACTGTTGACCTGTTATATAATTCTATTCTTTACGTGCATAGAAGTGACGTCTTTTGAAGTAGTGAAGTCTTTTTTAGATTCTCAAACGAAAATACTAACTGACTTTTTTACATTTAAAAAATCGTTGGATACAATAGTAACGATTTTTTAAAGAAATATATGTATAAACATATGTGTGTGACCTACTGATATGTTGGTGATTAGTGCTTTGAGTTCATGCAAGGAGTCTTCATGCCGTTTAAGCTTCAGTGGTTAATGAGTTTATAAGAATATTCATGTTTAGGGAAATAGCCGCGGGCCAGATCTGCCACTTTATTCTCTTCAATAGACCTGACGACTGAGCCCCCTAGTAGCTCATCAAACAACCAAAGGGATCACTGGAGCGTATTAAAGAGGCCAAAAATTGGTTGACGGCCGGGAAAAAGAGCAATTCATAATATTCGAATAGTTAAACACTAACAGAGGTTAAAACTTTGTCCGAATCCAATTAAATGGTAAAGTCGATAGAGTGTACAATGTTGTATGATTGTGTGTTTTGCTAAAGTAAACAAAATAGCCTATGGCAGAAATGCCGAAGTCGTGTCATCTTACTTTCCACTAGCTTCGCCCACTCCAAAGAAAAACAGGCGTGATGATTTATGTAATGTGCATACCTAATTACATATTACAATCGCTAACATAATCACTACTGTCTGTCTGTCCCTATGTCCCTATTTTGATGCGGTTTTTTTAACAGCTAGAGTGATACTTAAGGAAGGTTTATATGTATGATACGTGTATATTGCACCCGTGCGAAGCCGGGGCGGGTCGCTAGTTTTTTATAAAATCTACATACTTGCTTAATTTTTTATAACCGATAAATGTACAAGATAGTAAATAAATGATCAAATTAATTACTGACTGCCTCGTTGGCCGAGTAGTCGCAAGTGCGACTGCCGGGCAAGGGGTCTCGGGTTCGATTCCCGGGTCGGGCAAAGTATTACTGGGTTTTTTAAAATTCTCAGTAGTAGCACGGAGTCTGGAAATGTGCCCGGTATATGGCAATAGGCTCACACCCTATTACATGGGACTCATAACAACTAGTGAAAAGTGGGTGTTACATTGTACTGTGGTAGAATGTGCACCTCTGCCTACCCCTTCGGGGATAAAAGGCATGATGTTATGGAATTAATTAGCAGTTTATTCAACGCGATAAATGCGGTCAGACTGTAGCTCGCCAATTGCGCATGAACCTGATAGAAACCTCGATAAACCGCAAAGGGAAATTAATGTACAAATTACACACAATTACACCAAAGCTCTACAATAATTAAACACAGTACACAATAGAAAAAAGAAACAACAAAGACACGTATTTTGTGGGACTTTTACAGAAGAAGATCAACCCTTACCGCAGTAACAAGGGGTTGTGAAGTTTATAGGAGAAGATCTGCGTGACTTGGTAAAAATAACAAGCAAACAATGAAGAAAGTATTAAAGGATTTTTCAAAAATTAACCTCCGGTGGGCTTTGGAGGGGTTGGGAAAGTTTTAGGGTTGAATTTTATTGAACGGTTCATTAGGCCATTCAAATGAACCTGAGCATGAAGCGGATATTTTAAGAAGATTGAAAATCAAGTTCATCGGCCTCAAAGAAAAAATATGTAGGTACATTAATAACTTTCTACATAAAATTAACCTTCACAAGAAGTCAAATAGTGAAATGGCCAGTTTAAGGGATTCCCTTAATAATAATTTGGCGTACCAAAGGTCGAGGTTGGGATACTAAAAAAGGGAAAATAAATTAAGTAACATAACGATTTCCTTGAATTCTCACATATTCGTAAATGAGTGCAAAGTCTATTGAAATGTTTTGCTAAATTAATAATGTGTTTCGCAATTATAGTCTGGCTCGGAACATATATATATTATCTTGTATAGGGTATATTTACTTTGAAATTTATTGTTCTTTTCTGGCTTGTTTCTTCTTCGTTATTGTCAGTTATTTCTATTATGAGGCCTTAGGCATTCCTCTTCTTGAGATTTAATTTACACAATACATATACACATAATGTATGACACTATCTCATATTATTTTATTGTCAAAATCAAGACGTAATTAAATTATTTATCTATTACAATAGCCGAAAAGGGTATTCTTCATAATTAAAGTGCATGTATCTATGGAAAATGCCGATTTTGTAATCATACTCGCATCAAAGTAAAAATTAATGTTAATAACATTGAAACATGTATATATTGTACATTTTTATCACAGAAACATGTGGGATAAGAACATCGTTACGGATCCTATTGAAACACACTTGAAAAAAATTATTTGGAAACGCTATAAGTGTATCGTGGAGTGGAGTTTGGGGTACGAGTTTTAAATTATTTTTACGTTTGATATACACGTATATGATACTGTGATTATATTTTAGGATTACGAATATAATAATTGTTTATTTTGGTGTAGAAACATTCTTATAACCAGATTTATGCGAATTCAATGATTACTTGAAGGAAAATGGTGGTATATTCCTTATTTTTTTATTGTTCGATAATAGATTTAGCCGAATACCTATCAAGTTTCACTTAGTGCAATCACCCTCTTCTGTTCAACATGGATTGCTAGGAAATGATTGGACTGCAGTACGTACTCGTTGTCACACTATGGAGCTTCGACCCCAGACTATCTATTAGTAAATATCTACTGATTAAGTTACTAACTGAGTTCGAGCGGCTCGAGACTCTCAAAAGGCCCAAGAGTTAATTGTCTCTTTAAAATAACTATTTCCAACCTTTGCAGTTTGTAATTAAACTTGACTTCGGAACTTAGAACCAAACAATAAGTAAACAGAGAGTAGTTTAGTACAAAATCTTCGTATGTAGGCTCGGTGGTGTGCTAAAAAGGTTTAAAGTTTCCTCTCAATGGCGGGTTTACATACTTTGGCGGTCTCCCTCTTACTATCGCGCCAGCCGCGCTTACCTACCCTAAAGAGCCCTTGAACTAGTTTCACCCCTTCTACTCGACTGAGCACCTTAACGTTACACGCTCGTCTTGTTGTTAAGTAAATGCTGACGAATTGTTCTAACCAACAATTTGGATTATTGTACTAAATTAATCGTAATGTGATAATGATTGTCAACCGAGCAATTACGACTACACATCTGTAGCTTAAATTGTTTCTGTAATATTTGGTTTGTTTTAAAACATAGAGTATTGCTGTTAGCCCTTGCTTTACAAACGATAGGATACCGGGGCTCCGGCTCGAAGTGCAGGAGTAGGAACGAGGTGGTTTTTAGTCAGTAGTGTAAGAGCCTGACACTCCCTCCCGCCTCACCTAGGCGGGTACAGCCATTCGATGATTTTCTCCCCTTACAAAAATGTACGAAGGTATACTTATAGCACCCGCATTGGAGAATTGGTGACTTTATATTCATTAGGTTTTCATCAGTAATATGAAATTGGTATTTGTTCTAACAGATACCGAATTCGCCTACCACGTGAGACATGCAAGTGAAAAGCTCTATCTAATGCAAATCATAATCACATCTCTGAAGGTACTATAAAAGGACCAATAGTAAATGAGGTTTGTTTTTATATGTCTTATAATACCTATAGGGATACTTTATTTACATGTAATCACAATAGCACCCGTGCCGCTGAAGCCAGAATATTCTCGCATCACATTATGATGGTAGAAATAAAGAGGATGAGCGATACGATAAACTTACTAAAATAAAAAAAAAAACAACTAAGGCATCTAGCAAGGCAAGTAGCTTCACTTCTAAATTTATGTTGTTGAGGTTGCCGTAATTATTACGTACATCGAAAAAAAAATCATATGGGGAATGAGAATAACAATGTAATAAATAAATCTAATAAAAAGGTTTACATCTTGGAATTACAACTTGCGTTGTAACTTGCGTTACCGGCCTTTTGGGGATTAGGAGTTTGAGGATGGTTGTGGAGAATGGGGAAGAGGGGGGGGGGCAGTTGGGCCTCCGGTAACCTCACTCACACGACGAAACACAACGCAAGCGTTGTTTCACGTCGGTCTTCTGTGAGGCCGTGGTATCACTCCGGTCAAGCCGGCCCATTCGTGCCGAAGCATGGGTCTCCCACACTTGAAATTGTTTGTTGGATGGACAATTTTATTTTAATCAAACAACATCTGAATATTGTGTGTAGTGATGTGATGGTTAGTATGGGTTGTTAACCCAAAAATCGTAACTTTTTTGAATGAAACGCTCACAGATTGAAAATGCAATAGTATGATGTATTATGCTTCGTCATAATATTTTATATAGTTCTAATATGTTGGAAACTCATAAACATCCAACTCGTCTTAACATCAGTATCTACTGATTATTCGCCTGTATTTTATATAAAAACAAAACATACATTATCATACAAAACAAAAAATATCGACAAGGAAGTGTAATGTAAATTCTTTTGGAGTTCCAAATTGCAAACCTTTATGGTTTTGACATCTTCTATCGATTCTATGATCGAAAATATATTTATGAAAAAATTGTGAAAGCTCTCACAACGTTTACTTTGTTTCGCAAAACATCTAATATCAACGCGACGAGATATATTGCAAAGTATCGTGGATTCATCGTAATACAATAGGGTTTCTTTGACAGACGGCTTGATAGGCAGTTGAAAAAGACAGTTGAATAGGCACGACAGACGCGAGCACTAAAGTTTTCTACATCAGTGCAGAACAAAACAAGAATAAAATGTATTTATAGCTTTATCGTAGTTGTAGTCGTTGCTAGACTTATATTAACTGTCCCGTTATTCTGGCGGCTGTCGAGGTACCACATAAAGACAAACAAGATTAGGATTCACCTATTTTACGATAGGATAGGGAAATATTATGTGTGAATGTACTTCATGGTGGCCTAGAACCCCACAGTACAACAGTACAAAGCCATACAATTTTCATTCCAGTATTTGTTTTACATGAAACCGTTATCATTCCCCAAAATCTGAATTGTTTTTCCTATATAGATAGAACATATCAATTTGTAAACAAACATTGGCCTGTGTTCGATATAGGCATGTAACAACACGATAGTTTACTGACGGAAATCACTAAACCACTTGTAATCAGTACAAATATTGCCTATTTCCGTTAGGAAATCGAATCCACAGTACTCCAATATAGGAGAATATGCAATTACTAGCATATGAAACGGAGCTTAGAAGTGCAATTAGCAGGACACATAATATGACATCAGGACTATTTACCAACAAAGGTTAGGCAAGAGTGTCCATAACTGCGACCCTCCATTCGCCAGTTATTATGGTATTGGTATCACGTAGGTAATAAGAGGGCGCATATTGCCAATTCAATAAAATTGAGATTTTTGATATTTTTCTTCGTGAAACTGACAGAACTGCCTTGATGGCTCATTAACCTTTACAGAGTTAGAGGTTGCGTCTTGGATCTAACGGAGAGGTGTCATGATTATGTTAATTTCAGGTTTACAATTAATTTTATTCGAATGTAGAGAAATTCCCTTTGAACATTTTGTTATAAATCAAATAAGGAAGTCGTTACAATAGATTGTACATATACAATAAAAATGTTTTATGTTATAGGTAAATAAAAATGTTTTATGTAATACTAATACTTATTATCCAATATAATTTTTATATTCGTGTCGAATACACAGAAATAAGTATATACCGTGTGAAAATGTACATATTTAGACATTGTTCTTTGTAGATCTGAAATAAAGGTTAACAATAATTTGTCAGTCCAAAGCAGTATAACGACATGGCTTATGTTGCGGCCCTCAATCGAGGCGGCATCGTTCAATACATTCAAGCCATCATAAATGGGCGGGCACCCAATCCATCAATTACACAATGCGATAACCCATTTCCTTCCAACCGTCTATAACTTCAATTATTTAATATCATCATGACTAATTTTCTCGAAGATGTAAGCCAACAATGCGCACTAGGTGCTAGAAGGAAGAAACCGAAAATCTTCAATATGTGACCAAAACACAGATTTGTCATTTCTAAAGTGAAATACTAAAAAATAAATAAATATATCAACCTATTATTCTTGAAAATTTCACGTTTGACAGTTACGTTTATTTGTTCACTCGACGAACGAGGCGGTAATAATGTAGCTATTAAGGGTATAAATACAGATTTATTAACATGCTCCATTCAGTACAGCAGTATTACCTTAACTGGCATTATCATATTCAGTCAAGCGAGTAAGGAGAATATTGCGGTACGATAAACTGTATAATTAGTGGGATACAGGTAGGAAAGTGCTACCAAACCCTCTGACCTCGTTTAAGACAGGTAAGTACCTGTCCAAGAGGAGTCAGGTGCTATAAGGAAGCGAAAAATGGGGAACTAAAGGTATAGCCATCCATCGACGGCGCTCCCTCAATACCTCAACGACAAAGGTTCCAGATTAGTTGGCACTGCTTCCAACTTGTTGGTAGACTGTAATAATGGCTGGGTTACCAGAAATAGAAAATGCGCTGTATTCAGAGTGTAACGAAAAGATTTTAGCTTGTTTTGAGTTTCTCAAAACACTTTGCTGTAAATTGAAAGAAAGACGAAAATGAGTAATTCTTACATTAGTTAGGTATTCATTATATTTATGTTTATAACAATATAAAAAAATATTTATATGTTTTATAGAGGTAATGCACGCAGTTCTTTGTGAATGCTTAGAAATATATTTTTATAATGTAACAGAAACTTGATCCAAGTACAAGATATCAATATTACTCACTAAATGGCATTGATAATATCACTGGAGGAGAAAAGTGGGCGCTTTATTCAGGATATTGTGTATGGAACACCCACTTTTCTCCTTCATATTCATTATTTAAAAGAGGTAAAAGCATCTTTTCAATACATCTCAGGTTTCCTTAACTTCTAGGATTGTTTTAAGGATAATATTCACTCTTGTACCTGGGTGAGTTATGGAATATGGTAGCACTCATTACATTAATGGATGGTAACTCATTCCCATTGTATCCACAATTCCTGGCGTCCCTAAAAATATTGACTCCCATCGTCCCTTTTAGCGAAATTTTAAATTTGAAAAAAGGGAAATGGTTTCAGCGCCACGTTTAGTCATTTGGTTTAATTAGTCATTTTACTTTAGTAATTAATTTCATTGAAGTGTTTGTGAATGTGCCCCGGTTGACAATAAATTAATTTGAAGTTAAATTATTTGCAGACATTATGGCCGGAGGTCTGACGACTAGCGTGTAAATAGAGGTAGATACTACCATACTATACAATTGAACGTATTCTGCTGTAGATAAAATGTTCTTTTAGTTCCTAGAATAGGGAAGCAGCTGAGCAGCTGGGCCAGTAATGAACGTATTACTTTGTCAAATGTATTCTAAATAAGTAATGAGATAGCTGCTGAAATGTTCAATACGTTTACGACGCATGATCTGCAATTATTTGAAAAACTATTGGACTGCTGCGGTTAGTAAGTTATCATCTGTTTTGTTTCATAATAATTCTTAGAATAAATTCGAATACAGATTTCCGTCGCAGCGTAATCCGTTTGCCAATCTATCTGTTTCATAATACTTTAATCAAAGCGACTTAGTTCTGAGCTTATTGAAGTACCGAGTACCCACCTCAGGAGGTATTGTAATAAATCATAATTCACGCTTCATTTCAATGCTTACGCAGCTGAAATGGGACTTTGTTGGAAATGACCTCACCTGGCAAAGATATTATATATATATTCTTCACGCTTAAATTATAGAACAAACGGAGCTGCCGACGCGACATCTTCAGTGAGAAATAGCATTTTTTATTTGTGAAAACGTGTTTAAGTCTAAGCGGGAGCAGAATGTTTCGTTTGTAAATTATTTTGGGGTATTAAATCTCGAGTCAGTAGGAAGACAATACTAGCATCACAATCGAGACTCGCTTTTGTACAGGTCGGGTTAATATTTTTGTCAGAGGCATAAAGTTACAAATATAGGGAAGCTTCCTACAAGTACATGATATTGATTCAAAACCTCTGACCGTACACGTTGCACGCATTACACAAGGGGCTCGGGAAAATGGGTGTCGAGGAATACGTATTCGTTAACATGGAAAATAATCCAACACAAGCAGTAAGCAGTTCGTTTCATGTAGGTGTATTTCAATAGACATTTATTAAAGTACATAATGACACATAAAAAGAAAATATTAATGATAAAAGATCTGTGGCTATTATATAATTTCTTAAACGATTGAGTGAACAAGAATAAGAAAATACGTGAATGAAAAAGGGCGTCAGATTTTCACGAAATTGGAGATAAACCGGTTGGCCACATCAATAAATGCGTCAATTTAGTTTCCATTGTCCTGTTACGCTCCCCCACAAGGCGATGCTCACGAACAAATTGTCGGTATCGCAGAAGGAGCGCACAGCCGGGCGCGCCGCGTGTCGGACGCACAACCAACTTCAGATGACATTTATACCGGGAGGCGACGACGCTGTTACAATTCTCATTCAATTACATTCTCCGTATAGTTCTGTATAATTCGACAGTCGAAGTGGATATAGAGGTAAGTTTGGTTTGAACATCTTAGTTAACACAGACAATAGTCACGCTAATTTGAATACTAGAGCGTAGATATCACGTATCAGGTATTCGATAAACTTTGAAACAACTATTAATAGTTGAAAATGTCACAAGATACCGGGAGATAGAGGCATCTATTGTTAGAAAATTGATGAAATCTATAGTTAATTAAGTGGTCGAGCTCGTGTAGTGTGGAATACAAGGGAGTAGCGCGTCAATAACTTTGAACAACGTTACGGCAATAATTACCTTAGAGCAGGTGTGTATGTTGCAGGTATTGTTATTAAATGGAAACGAAAAAGCAGGTTGCGCTTTAATATTTTGGGTTAACAAATTTAGAATAGGATATTATTTAGTACCTGATCCACAATAAGTACGTTAACTATACCTAATACTCCGGAATTACGCTAAAAATAGAGAAATAAAACTATTTTAAACTCCTTAACTTAATGAGAGTTGGTGTTATATTAAACAAGTACCTATGAACTTAAATCGAGTTAGTATCGACAATGAAATACAAATAATATGTTTGTTTCATATACGGTTTTTATATGCAATTTTTTTACGGATTCTTCAAAATATGTAGACATATTGTGTTGGGCTGTTGCAGACAGGTCGAGTTTAAACATTTTGTATAAAAATACTGCAGGTAACTCAAAATTTTGAACGCTTTTTTCTGTTCCTATGTCACAATATGTTAAAACTGTGTTACTGTGTGTGTAATACTACTTCCATTATCCATTAACCTAGCAAATATTTTACTGTGGGTTATTAAACACAAAATAGATATAGAAGACAATTATACTCACTATCGCAGATCCTTTAATTCTGACGATGTCGCAAAATTTTACGCGCAATATAATCTGGGCGACGTCATATTGTTTATTATTAGTAAAACAACAATAAACCTGTACTAACTAAACTACAAAACTCGAAATACCGTATTGAGACCGTGTTAACTTTAGGACGAGAACTATGGTACATACTTCCCAAGGAAGTTAGCTAGGTGAGATAAGTTTGGCTCCTGAATTCAGACTGGCAATGTATGTTGACTTGTTTTAACTATGAGACTAATCAGTCAAAGTTATATAGTTAAACTTGAGACTCCGAGCTCGCAGCTATCTATTGCTTAGTAACAAAAAATTCAAGAAAAACATATTTAATGATCATTTAGTTCTATTGTATCTACACAATATCACGCCTTGCACATTACGGCACTTAATGCCACTGTACAATGTAACACTCAGATTTCACTATTTATATTATGAGTCGCATGTAATAAGGGGTGAGCTTATTGCCATATACCGGGCATAATTCCAGACTCTATGCTACTACTGAGATTTTTTTTAAAAACCCAGTAATACTTTGCCTACCCGGGGATCGAAACCGAGGCCCCGTACCCAACAGTCTACAGCACTTTATACCATTCGGGTAATGAGGTAGTCTACTATCCACTATAGTAGAGTAACCTCTATAATCAAGCCGGAAAGTACAAGAAGGAAGAAAGTGAATTATTTTGTCGAGACACAATTCTTAGCGACCTTCAAGTGACGCGCTGATAGGCGGGATCCTGTCTAACTGTTTGATGGTGGAACTTCTAGCAGGATTGTTTGTTGCTTATAGCGAAATTCAAAGATAAATATTAGTTTAGTGTTGTCAAGATTTAAGTTGAACTTCCGTATTGTAAATTTAATGTATTGTTTTAAACCAAGTTTAGATAGAAAACCTGCTGTCGTAAAAATGTTATTCGTGAATTTAAGCAAAATAAATATCGATCTACCTGACATTCCACTTTCCTGTTTGTAAACAAGTAAGTCGTTTACTGAGTAAGGAAAAGTTGAACTTCGTAGAAAACATAGATTTAAATTGGGCCCTACTATGTACTATGTAGTGTATCGTCACATTTTTTGTCATTATTCCGAAACTTGGGTAAAAAGGTCCGGGGTTAGTAAGGATAAAGTAATTAGAGTACATCGTGGTACCTACATTACGAGCCGGGCTTAGGGACGTAATGTTCCTATTTAGTTACCGGTTTTTATTGCCTTTTAAAGCCAAAAAGAAGCAAGAGTAGTAAGTTTGTTTTGGTAAGATGTACTGTAGTTACGTTAATGGTAATTAGTCGTAGTATTACTAGTCTTAGGGATACGCGACCAAAATACCAAATGATTTTTTATTACTTAAATAGGTGCATGCAGAAATAATAACAATAATGTTATGGAAAAAAGTCTGGACTAACATATGGATTGAAATCTAGACAAACCTAATCCCGTAAAACCTTTGCACGATTGAGGAGTCCAACATTAAGGTTTTGACTGCCAATAGAAAACTGTTGATATCAAATCCTCTGCTAACGTTGGTCTTCGGTGACCCCCATGGCGTTCAATGTGTTAAAAACTACACTCAGTGGAATTACCAACACTTATATACTAGTTAGTCAAAATAAAAAAATCAATTCTGATGGTGATATTGCCCTACACATAAGACAATTGAGATACACGCATAGCAATCTAAAGAAAAAATCTTTTGTAAGTATTTTTGTAGAACAGTGAGGAGGAAGTATTCAAAGAATTTACATATTTAACGTTTGTTTCACAGCTGTGCAGATACAAGAAACAAGAAACAGAGATACAAAGTATTTTCGACATCATTTGTGTTCGGTGAATGGGGAAAACATTGAATTTTCAAAAGACTACAGAGAAAAGGCAGGGGACTATTTGTATACAAACAATTGATTTTTAACCGAACAATAGACGTTTGTGTGCGGTTAAAATGTGTTATCCAGCTTCAACATGTAGGATGTCGATTCTGCTGCATACACAATCAAAAACGGACTTTTGATTTGCATACAAATGAAGGTTTTGGGGTCGGCCTGCCACCTCGTAAACGGGACCTTTATTATACCTATGACCTTGATGTTTCGTACCCCGTGCGGTGCAGCCATTTCGAGCAAACATTCATAGAAATGTTAAGCTATTATGGGACGGAACGTATATTATGTTGTACACACACAATACACATAACATTCAGTAGAAACAAAATATAAAATACTATTGCATCTGAGAACATAAAAGACACTCTTAAGCGATGTCAAAATTAAAAAGAAATGAAAAGTAAATAGAAAACCAATATATTATTTGTTTTATACTATTTTATACCATAATAAACATTACTCATTTAATTAAATTCTTTTGAATGTTAACAAGAATCAAAACAATACCAAAATTAATTATTTCGCGATTAATGATGTTTTATAATTAGAAAGCAATATAAGTTATTTATTATATTGCTAGACTCTACGTACCCATGTATTTTGTGTTAACACCGACTTTACTTTCCATAAAAGTAATATGAAAATATTTGAGTTTAGATATGGCTATAAAACGACATTTTATCTCTTCATGATGTCGAATAATAAAGATATAAATAAGGAAAGATAAAGAAAAACGTCAGGGAAAACGAGAAATATAGCAATCAAAAGGCTTACGACTAAATCAAATGACGCATTTACCTTTCTTAATATATTTGAAATCTAAAAATTTTGGTATAAAACATTACTGTGTATTCATCTCTACAAGCGAATGACCTAAATTGACCATGAACAGTATTAAATTATACGAAACAGGGTTAAGTATTTAACTGAACGTGAACATTGTGTAGGTACTGGAAGTGTTACGTTCAGTTAGTAAATGCACATGTCTACTCAACAGGCGGCAACAAGTCTTGGCAAAGGGATCTAAGTTTTATAGCGCAACATACAAAACAAACTTCGATTGCCGACAGTTTGCAAAGTGTTCCGAAGGATATCGGCGTAATGTGCCACATTGGGCATGAAGTAAAGGGGCCCCGACGTAAATATTGTTGATTGATACTAGAGGTAAATTGAGTATTATCATGCTCAGACAACCGTAAATACGCTCACTTATTTCCAATGATGTGGGTGTCCAAAATGTACAAGTATTTTTGTAACATCATCGCCTTGTGTTCAATGTTCAATTTATTGGTTTCTGTATAGGTCGAGAAGTTCGGTAGTCTTGTCCTATGTTTATTTTGAATTAACTTTTTATAGTCAGTTTTGCTGTGGATAAAATATTGGCGAATTATATAAATCTTGTTGACAAAATTCCTTAGGTCAGAGGCAAAAAGTGGCTGAGATTACTGTGTAAACAATTTACCAGTGAAATAAGTGTAAAAGTTGCCGATATTTCATCTCTGTATCTCGTAAATAAAGTAAACCATTGGTGGTTAGCTATAGAGGACTGAAAGAAGACCCTCCTTGTAAAATATTGATATCCCAACTTAGTTCAGAAAGGAAGAACAAAAGCGAAAGATTCTAGCGGAAGATGGCGCTTAATAGTTGCCATCTTCCGCTAGAATCTTTCAATTCTAATATTTTTTCTTTTTGTATGTTGACAATTTTGCTTCATATTGACGACGTTTTCGTCTTGTCTGGAACGTTTTAAGTTTCAATAACACAAAGTTTTTATGGTTCAATTTGATTCACGAACGGGAATCTATAAAATAATTAGAAATAATTCAATTACTTCTAAATATTAGTTTCAAAAATGTTTTCATTGAGACACTAGTCTTGTATTTTGATTTATTTTCTTTTTGTACTCAAAACTGACTAAATACTCGATGATGACTATGTTTCAATGGTTCCTCTTTCGAAACAATGGAGTCTGCCACTTCGTCTAAAAACCAATTTCGTTTGATAGATCTCTTAGGTTCGACAGAAACCCTTTATCATTTTGATGCCCGTTTTAATTAACATTCTGTTTGTTATATTTCATTCTAATTAAACAAACAATTGTAGCCAGGCATATTATATATATAAAATATTGAATTAAGGGATTTATTGGTAGCATAAACGGGAGACCAACTGTTATTCGACTTTTAAACGTCGCAATATTTCTATTAAAATACTATGTTACAAAACAATATGCATTAATAAATAGCATTATTAGTAAATTGATTAGCCTAAAACTCACGTTCAGCACTATGATGAAGAAGTCCAGCGTGAACAGGAATGAGGTTATGGGGTTGAAATTTAACTGTAACAAAAAATTGGATTATAGTAGTGACATCAGTTATTATAAAAATAGTAACACGTACACAGACACAAATAAGAACAAAATATGTTACGTCAATAAAAATAATCTATGCTACGGATGACGCGTCTACGATACTCGTAGCTTCTCGTAGCACCTCTACGAATTTCGTAGCCCGTAGCAGTTTTTGGTCCTTAGTATACAACTGGGTGACGACAGTGTCGATATACATACTAATGTGATTACCTTATTTTTATTGCTTTCAATATTAGATATATTGTTATAGAACGGCTATTTGTAAGTTAGTATCTAACTCGTTAGTTTTCTTACATTAAAAAAATTCTTAGTGTAGACAGATTTCGGTACAAGTGGTGGAAATACAGATAGAATCTACAGGAATACAAAAAATAAATAAAGATAATAAAACAAATTCATAGGCAGTCTACAATTTATTTCTGTCAAAAACGATTTCAGTGTAGAAAGAAAATTTGTTGGTGCGGCGTATCTTATCAGAGATCGGGGTCTTTCGGCCCTCAACCCCGGCACTGCACTACGTATTACGATCCATAATAGATACTGCGCCAATTGGCTTGGGACCTTTGCTAATTTGTATGTTATCTGTCTATATTTATAACATAAAATCGTTAGATTTACGAAGGATTTATTTCTAAGCGGAAAGATTTAACGTTCCTTTAAGGATTTTCATGTTGCATTTAAATGTGATATTACTGCAGAAACAACAATGGAGTTGTGGAGAAGTTCATTGAGTTTGTTAATCTTAGCCTATAAGCTTGTATTAAATAGTAGTGACTTTAAGCTATAAATGACGTACTAAATAGCTACCTTTATTTATTTTCCGGGTAATTAAATAACACTAGTTTGTTAGACTGTTCCGAATGGCTTCAAGATGTGGATACCCGATACGATATTTGACCGAACCCGTAAATGGAAGTTTAGGTAGTGTGACATTCAAGCCGGGTTCCACCACGATAATCTGTACCGGTGAAACTTGTGAGACGCGTCCAAACTTCGCTAATTTGCACTTGGCTCTCTGAATTCGCTCAAATTTATAATGGAGCGAATAGACCGCCTATTTCTAATCGCCAAACAATAGTTTTAATTAAACTTTTGCGTTCAATATTTTAAGATCAACATCGAAAATGATTTACAAAAAAATAATAAATACCAATTATAGCTGTCGGGCGTTGTCATAGTTCTTAGTATTGGTAGAGAGCGCATAGAGATTGAAGGTTGATATTATAGTTGTTGCTGTATTTATTGAAGTAAATATAAATCTTTGTCTTCATTACAGTAATAAAAAATACGACCAAATAAGTATCTTTTTATTTGACATGTTTCATGTCTAAAAAATATACGTACAGAGAAGAAACTACTATAATATTGTAAAGTGAGTGTTACCACTCACATCTTAATATCCTTTAAAATTGTCACGGGAATATCGTTACGTAATTTTTACGTGACGTAAAAACCACAAAATACTCGTGATAATTGTCAACAAAGTTTAATGAATACCTGTCTCGCTGGCCGAGTGCTCGCAACTGCGACTGCTGGGCAAGGGGTCTCGATTCCCGGGTCGGGCAAAGTATTATTGGTTTTTAAAAAAACCCTCAATAGTAGCACGGAATCTAGAATTGTGCCCGGTATATTACAGACTCACCTCTTTTTACACGCGACTCATAATAAAAATAGTGAAAAGTGGGTGTTATATTGTACAGATGCCTTCGGGGATAGAAGACATGATGTTATGTCAAGTTTATGTATTTGTTTGTACGTATGTGACACTGAACACGTAACCAATTCATTAGAAGTAAGCACGCAACATAAGTTCATCACACAGCCACTAGGTACTAAAGTAACCAAGAGCTATTTTAAAACACATCAATAACCGTTTATAGCTGTAACAAATACTGAAAACATCGGATTCAATAACCATTTGTTTTCGTTTTCTTTCTAGTAGGATGGCGCTCAGCTTAGTATGGGGAAATATATGGGTATTGCAACGAGTGACAATAACAAATATGGTCCCTAGTCACTAACAGGTGAAGTTTACATGGAAATACCAATTTGTGATTGTTATTATTATTTTATTATGAATTTGTTTATAAAAAACTATTATATAGCAATAAAGCGGTTATAGAGGTATAAGGCCCGTTTACTCTTGGGCGTCTCTTCTTAAATCAAATATATCTATCTAATCTAAAATATAAAATAATTCATAAAAATTTGTACATCCAAATATACATAACATCGCGCCTTTTATTCCTGAAGGGGTAGGCAGAGGTGCACATTACGGCATTTAGTGAATGTATGTAGAGGTAACACCCACTTTTCACTTTTTATGTTACCAGTGCCATGTAATAGGAGGTGAGCCTATTCCCATATACCGGGCACAATTCCAAACTCCGTGCTACTTCTGAGTTTATATTTTAAAAAACCCAGTAATACATTGCCCGACTCGGAAATACAACACGAGACCCCTTGCCCGGCAGTCAGTATTTCAACGGTATCGACAACTAAAACATTAATTTTGCCTTTTAAGCTTTTGTTCCAACTTGTTCATCTTTGAAGGAAAGTTTCCTATAAAATATTAAAAACTTCTTATGGTGTCTTCGTAATTACCTTGCGGAAGGCTAAAAGAACTTTGTGAAAGGAAATTCCTAATGTATTTAAAATTTCTTTCACAAAAGGAATAAGTAATTATTATTTTCAAAGTTACATATTTATTTACATATGTATTACTACTGCTAAAGGTAAATAGTTCCCAAAGAAACTACTGTGACAGAATAATTTTAAACCACTGATGTATGCCATTAAATATTTTCCTTCAATTACATTTTCTCAGGAGAATACTTTTATTGGTATACAAATACCAGTATTTCTCTTTTTTTAGATAAATGATTATTGAGTCAAATGATGCGTAGTATATGCATATAACAATGTCATATATTTCTGCATGTTCCAGTTAAGTGGCTGATTGGTCCACTGGTTGCTAGCTACCGCACTGCACGAGGCATTAGGTAATGTGAACCTACGCATCTGGGAAGTGTGTGGGAATGTGTCTATAAGTTTGCCGTAACAAAAAGCAAATCGTCCAGTCTCGTTTTCAGTAACACATATAATTTATTAGTGACATTAAATTTTACGACGGCCATGTTTTTTTTTACTTGCGCGGCCGTTTTAATTATGCTGGCTTTATGAAGACATGCTCACACTGTATGCACTGCCTGCAGGCCACTCAAGTCACTTATTCAAGTAGGCGCCTTAAAAATTAAAACTATGTTTATTTTTTCCTACATAGCGCTGCAATATTGCTAAAATTTCCCTTTATCGTTACCAATGTAATTAAA
The DNA here is from genome assembly GCA_038387885.1 of Spodoptera picta. NCBI lineage: Eukaryota > Metazoa > Arthropoda > Insecta > Lepidoptera > Noctuidae > Spodoptera > Spodoptera picta. The sequence continues at coordinate 3,797,687 of JAZHFQ010000105.1, forward strand.
AAAAGTAAATATACTCTGGAGGCAACCATTTACTTTTGATATTTATGTTGCATACAAGTTGCATATGATCGGTCCAATCCAAAAAGTTTTTATTATGATTTTATAATATAAACACAGTTAGCCATGAATTATTCCAGGGTACAAAACCAAACGTTTTGTAGCATATAATTAATGCGGACTTTGCCTAAGCAATGTTTTGCTGTCTATTTTTACAATAATTCATATTGTAATTGCCATGAGACTGAACAACTGACAATGTTTGTTGTGTATTGCTGTGTGCACTTTTGAATTGTTATTGACAGGCAAGTAACAAGATTGATTTTATAGCCACGATGAACAGTTTATATCCAATATTATATTTATATAAGTCCTAGTAAATATTCACAATGGAGTCTTAACCATCAGAACTTCATCAAGATTCGTAATAGTCTTCCGTGTGCCGATTATTAAAACATTAAGATTTTCTAAAAATGGGTTTTGCAATAGAAGCTCATGCTCCCTTTAGCATTATCTCTGTCACCCAGATATCGTTTGCATTGTATGTAACATTTGGATGAAATCCGGCCGCCATTTCAAAGACAGTACAGTAAAAACGAAGAAAAATATCTGCAAAAAGTAAATTAGATTTAGTATTAGACGGGGGACGAGTATCAGCTCTACGAACTCGCGAAAGGAGATATTGAGGATTATAAAGGAAATTGGAAAATACATGTAAGGAGACCTTTCAGAAAATATGTAGAATATCGAGCCTTCTGACATTTTTTGTCTTTTTAGTCTAGGTAGGTACAATATTGTTTTATGATTCAGTTGTTATTACACCTCTACGTAAATCAAGCAAAATTAAAGCAATTACGTATTATTTTCTAGTTTAGATGATAATTGGCTTTAATAAATCTTACATTACAACTACAGAGGCCGTGTAAATACTGAGAAAAATTTCGTGATCATTAAGACCTAACTATAAGTTACTACATTGTTCGACTTTAAATGTTTCAAATTATATCATACCCCTAAAATCGCTAGATTTGGATTATTTATAATAATCTAAAATAAATAAATAAATAAATAAAATAAATATTTGCAGATGTATAAAATTGGGGATAATTTATACATCCCTGCTTAATAATTTTGTGCCCTAACTTAGTAACGGCAAAATGAATGATACTAAAAGTGGCTGGCTAAAATTTTTTCGTGCTGGTAAGAGCGATACATGTATACCCCGAGCCGTGGTAAAAACATTAGTCGGGTTGGAGTCTAGTGGCGGCTAATTGATTTTGACTCGATGGACTGCAACGAACCAATGCTTAAGTAATAACGGAACCATCGTTCCCGGACGTCCTTTTTATTGCCTTTAAATATTAAATTCTAAAGCTGTAAATAGCTCATCACGTTTATCGTTCGAATCGAGAATTTTCAATAAAGATTTTAGTTTTTATCGACTTTTCGTGCTTCTGTCACGCCACACTGGGCAATTTGAGTAGAATGATTGGATGCTAATAATCAATACCAATGATATTAGATGTAGATCAGATTTATTGCAAGTTTCATTAACTTTAAATTAATTAAATTTATTTACATTTTTTTATTTGTGCGCTCTACTGGTTATTCAAAAATAATTGGTATTCTAACAGAAGATTATATGCATTTCAAGTATCTCTGGTGTGCTAGTTTTTTCGTTATCTAATTCATAGATACAGCTTGTTACTTATTTTGGTTCTGTCTGTTAAAATAATAAAACAATATTTGTTAAGTTAATTATACTGCTTTAAGTTAAAATGTTCTATTTCGTCTCAACTCGGTGAAATATTTAACCGATTTACCTAAAATTCAAATCCAGGGAAGTCTAATCGACTTAGAATTTTAAGTGGAGTTTTCGCTTTTACCCCGTTATCTGCGAGTCCGATTCACATACGGCTTTTTTATTTCGATCTTCCGACTGAGATAAGACAGCCTCCGTACCTGTTTAGCCACCTTGCATACTGCGAGGCCTCGTTCACTTCCATTAGCAATGTGTACACACCTCAAAGCTTTTACCTCAGCAATTAAATTTTGACGATAATAAAATTAACGTAGAAGTAGGTACCTCTATACTGCGTTATCGGGAACTTGTTTAGTATATGTATTCTCGGTTGTTTTAAGAAACAACTTTCTGTTGGTTACCCGGATCGGATAAAGTGTTGCTATTTAGGTTTTATATTCGCAGTATTCCAATGATAGGTTTAGAATTGTATGCGGTGATAGGATTATTTGTACTGTGCGAATGAAAAGCGAGAAGTACATTTTAATAACCCTCAACGCTGCTTGTTATGTCACGGGTTTGGCAGAACAATAAAACGGGGTGCGATACGTTATGAGGATGGACTCAAGCTACGGTTCGCTGCATGTTCGTGATTACTTACTATAAAGTTGTAGAAGTTGGCCAAGTTATGGTCGTGTAGAACATCGTAAGCAAAGTTTGACGAATGATACTAAAATAGTTCTTTCCAAATGTAGACCTTCATTTTCATTCGTTATCGTAAAACAATCATGATTTTGTATGAGCACCGGCTCAAGGTTGCCTATCAAATATGTGACATAACAACACCCCGCCTTTAGACGTTCTATTTACTAATAAACGTACAAGAAAAAACATAATAATAAAAGTTAGTTACGTATGGGACAGCTATGCTTGGGCCCGAACGGTATGATACCACGGCCTCAAAGAAAACCCACGTGACAATCCTGAAACTTATAATTCCTAAAAGGCCGGTAACGCACTTATAACGCCTCTGGTGTTCCAGGTGTTCATGGGCGACGCCGATTGCCCACCATCAGGTGATCCGTCTGCTCGTTAACCGGCTTATCCCATAAAAAAATTGAATTAAACAAATTAATTAAACTAAAACATAATAAAGTGTGAACAAATAAAAACCAACATATATCGTAAAAGTTTAAGTAACGGTTTGTCGAGTTCGTAAATAAAATAAGTAGTCCGGTTTCGTTTTCTGTAGAGGTATGTACCCAAACTACGGTACCCTAAAGCTAGGTTTATAGCAATCAATAAATATTATACGAGGTAATATAATCTTATCTAACTTGTTTACATGTTATAATTTTATCTAATCGCTCTTATTTCGCGAGTGCTTTTGAGCTGCTAGCGATACTCACAATGCCGTTAAGTAATATGTTAGTCCGATGGATTCCTAGCGATTTGTACTTGTAAAAACTTTTCGCCAATATGGCTGTCTCAAAGCTGTGAGATATTTCATTTCAACGGCTTTTGACTATTTCTATTCACACAAGACCCGGCCGCATTCGGATTTTGATGAAAGAATCGTTATAGCACCAGTGGGGCTGGTTGTGAAAATTACGCAAAAAGAGCTTAAAGGATCTAAAACAAGCCTTTGACCACCTATAGGTATGTATATAGATACCTATACAATTACCATACTTGAAAAGACTAAATGAGGAGCTTTCGATGGCTATGTGCTGCTTTCTATGGAATAAAAATATATTCGATGATTTTTCAAAGATCGATCACTAAAGATTATATAAACATATTAAACATCATTTATTTTATTTTATTTTATTTCATTTTTAACATCATCAAACTAGAAAAGCAGCTACGACAAAAAAGGAAACAAACAAAAAAAATATAACGTTGACAACCACTATAAGCTGTGCGTCATACGTCGTACGTCATAAGAATAGGAAAATCTCATGTTAGGTTCTTGTCGTACAGATTATCTTTACGGGTTCTCTCAGTTCTAGTCCGTCAAAAGGAGGCAGATATGTAAATACAGTTGACGCTGTCTTTAAACCGTTATTCATACAAAGAAGCTTAAGTTTAGCCGAGAAAGAGGCGAAGACAAAGTTTTACCACTGTCATGGATAAAAACTTCTGTCTGGATATACAACTGCTTTTATTTCATCTCAGTTTTCTTGACAAAGTTGTTCGTACTGCTTGTAAAGTAGGCCATTGTCAACACGCCACGAGTCCAACAATTTATAAACAACACCTCTTAAACAAAAGCCAGTTTCCAGAAAGTTAAGAAACGATACCTGCCGTCATTTACTTTCTAATCAATTATAATTTTAATTGAAAAATACGTATAGGTTATTTTAAGTAACTTTTGTTTGCAAATCGGAGATGTGTTGCAAAAAACATGTTTCTGTAATTAACTGCGAAGGGAGATTTTTACACAACAATCAAATTAGAGGCGGGTAACACAAGCAAAACATTAAAGTTGGAAAAGCGCTTTATACACGTAATGTCCTCTGGAAATTATTCTAAAGAGTATTATCACGAGCACGAAACGGCGGAAAATTAGCATTTAAAATGAAACATTTATCACAGATACGTTTTAATTTCCGAATAAAATAAAATAAAAATCTTGTTTCATATATGAAAATGACTGACCCATGTCAGAATATATTTGCTTTCATATTATTATTTATCGGTTAGATATTGTTTATTGGCTAACGCTTTGACCTTGGTGTCATTCAGTCCAATTAAAGACAAGGAACCTTAACAAAATGAGAAGACAAATTTATTTATGTTTTCCAAATGATTTATTGTTTCATTGTTTGAGGCACAAAATAGGTATCATTAGATATTTAATCAAACGAATAAATAATTTAAAATACCTGAAATTTTCATTATAATATTTTGCACTGGACATTTCTAGATGCAGCTCAGAGTTTAATGTAACTTCTTCGACGAAAACTTTGTACTTTCTTTTAGGTCTAACCATTTACAAGCCAACTTCAATACATATTATCCGGGCACAAACTTTCTCCGGAGCATTTTTTGGTTGAACAATAAGAAGCCTACCTCTACTTTGTATTTAAATATATGTCGGTAGGTACCTATATTAATTGTTAGAATACAACTTTCAACTAAACTGACTGCACGTTCGGCGCTGTGGCTGGGCAACTGGCTACGACGCAACGTGTCGCGGGTTCAATCTACGGAACAACTCTTTGGGCGATCCACAGATTGGTATTCCGGGTCTGGGTGACACATGTATACATATGTTTGTAAACGCACCCACGACACAAGAAGAATCATAGTGTAACGTTTAAAAAAATCGTTTTCCATAGTAATAGTTGCTATTATTGTTATTGACTTTAGTAAATAGGTACCTACATAATATTTATAAAAAAAACTTTGCGAAAATCTTCTCTCCCTGTCTAACTATCTTTGTTATTAAAACAAAATAAACTAGGTTCCATCTGGACAACAACATTATACACTACTTATACTAAACAATATTATATACTCGATGTAGTAGGTACCTGACTACATACCTAAAGTTCCATTGAAGGGAAAAACTGACATAAAGTGCATTTATCTATGAAGTTTATTATTAGAAAGCTTATTTAAGTGTATTGTCTGGTCCAGGAATACGAAGAAAACCTAATCATTGCTAGTTTTTACGACTTTGCCTGAAGAAACAAATAAAATTGAACGTAAGCCACTGTTATGGCGGTATAGGGGTTGGACTCCGATTAGAACCGTCTTTTAATTTACTTTCTTCGAAACGATTGACGATAATCTCGTTTAGTTTGTGATAGATATACATTAATTTCAAATGAGTTGAATACTTTAACTTTTTCTAATTCTTTTATCTAATTCTGCATAGGTACTTGACTAATGGTATAATTCTTTATTTTGATTATAAAAAGATACACCGTAAAAGAGCTTTATTCGATATGTTTCGAAAATTTAAATTATTACTGTAATGTATTTATCTACCTAAAATTATAATGCTGGTTTTACTTCTCAGTTTAAAAAATAAAAGAAGCATAAAATTCGTAGTACTGAGGCTCTGAACGGTAATCCGAGATAAAACAAGTAAATGAATACCTATTTTATTATACGCTTTCAAAAGATTCTGTTTAGATACATATTTATGCCAGATACAGCTTTAAAAGGTCTACCAAAAGAGGTACGGTACGGTGTTATGTTTGTCTTAAATCCTTTGACGTTTTTTAGTAGCTGTTATGAATAAATTCTCCCACATTATCCCGTAATGATATGGTGTGTGTGTGTAATGTAATGTATACAGGAATTAACATTTAAAAAACAGGGCCTCTAGCCAAACGCCACTTTAGCGCTTGTCTACAGAGAGAGTAGAAATCAAAATGTATGGGGATGACACTGACAAGTGTCAAAATATACGTCAATTCCATATAATTTGGTTTTCTATTCTACATGTAGACAAGCGCTAAGTGGCATTTGGCTACAGCTGCAGGTTTTTTTTCTTTACAATCGATTAATGTAACCTATAAAAATACACAACATATAATAAAAACATGTTTATGGACGCTAAATAAATGTTTTATACTAAAATGTTTGTTTACAAATAGTTTTCATTGAATACATACACAAACTGTCACACAAAGTTTTACCATGTTGGTTTATTTATCCTTTAATGTGTACCCAGTACGATGAAAGAGTAATATCTCGATATTAGGAAGTCAGGACATGGTCGTTAAAGCCTCTAATCTAGGCGACCGTTACGCCTGGCGCCTGCGGGTGAATTCGCAACCTTTGCATTCAATATCGTTTTCAAAGGTCAATCTCTAACCAATCGTTGCCGGGAAATGTCCCAGTAACAATTTTGTAGCCTGTTTTAGACTTTTAATGAGGTTCGCAGAGCCGTTTAGATTGAAACATATAACATACACGACTGCGGAAGTAGTTGTAATTTGACTTTTGTTCAATGAATTCGTAACAAAATAAGGAGATAACTTTTCAGATAGCTAGGAATAAAAATGATTATTTAATGTTCTTGGTAGGAACTCTTGAAATTGTTTAGTCTATTCAACCTTTCAATACCTACAGCAATCTATGTCTCTCTACAAATTATTCTAAATAGTATACATTAAAATGCATGAAACGAAAAACAAATAATTATACTCGGAATTTTAATTCGATTCCAGATTTGACAATTTCAGTGTTGCAACGTTATGACAAGTACTAAATAGTGCAGTTGCGAAATTATTCGATATGGAAATGCAATATTTCTGGATCGATTCTTCTCGTTTATAATTTTACTTTCGTAAACTAAGTATATCAGGAAATTAAATATTTCTGAACCGATAATTTAGTTTTGACGATTTATTAACGATCTGAGACTTTTCTTTTATAATTGTGTGTGAAATAAATAAAAAATGTAATCATGAAGGAACATGACAAATAAAACAGATAGATGTATTATGTTAATAATCTAATTTATAAATTGTCGCCGTCATCGCTATCGCTATCCTGTCACTTTCTGTAACATTTATTATAAAACACACACACTGATTATTCATCGATTTTTGTGTTCATCACTACACTATTATATGTGGTATCATTATTTAACAAAATGACAGTAGCTATTGTCAAATCTGGAATCTAATTAAAATTCTGACTAGATATATGGCTTAGATATCTCATGAACATCCCTTTTTATGATTATGTACGTTTATAGGTCCTTGGAACCAGCCAGTTAGGTCAGTATTTAATATGTGAAAGAGTACGGTCACAGTGAATAGTTTATCAATTGAATTGTTCTTTGTGAATGGACTACGCCAACTGTTGCACCGCTCGCGACAATATGGTTCATAACTTTTGTTTGCTGTAACCGCACAGCCTGCCTTTATGTTAAGTATTGGCTTTTGTGTTAATTTTATTGGTATTACCTATCTAAGTTATCCATATATCAGCAACTCTCAAAAGAAAACAATGTATGAAAACGAAAACGTCTCGTTTACCTTTTTCAAAACGATGCCTTTCGAGGATAACAAAAATATCTGAATATGATACTGGAATAATATTTTACTGACATTATACGGTCGCTGTAACTACATTATCTAACTTGAAAACGGGGTAGAATGACGGAGCCCAATTTATTTGAATACCCAAATTCATCTACAAAGATCCACTAGTATACATACCTACTATATAGCTATATGAGTACGTTCTTGCAGCTGACAAATGATATAATGTCTATTTGGGTGAGTACGAATTTTGCCTTGGGCTAGAAATTCGCGCCCAATAAGACGAAACGAGAACAAATCTCAGAGTCGTTAAGAATTTCTTAAATCTCTATGTTACCTATATGTTCGATCAGTCTACGTTTCCTAAAAGGTGTTTAATTACACATGTAAGTTGCTACGGTGATTAAAGATCCCTGGGGGCACATAAAACCAAAAATGGAGCGGTGGGTGTGCCCATTCAACAACTCGAATTAAAAACGGTGATCGATACGCTTTCGGTTGCGTATTCACATACGAAAGCGCGTAGTAAATGAAAATGTCGTATGTGACATGAAAGGCTCTTAATGGTTTAGAAATAAAAATACATTACACAATTTGTTTGCGAATGGAGACAAAGAGATTTCGTTTCGTTTCATTCCTAGATTGCGAATGATTTTGTTCGAGTACGTGATACGACGTAGTCTGCTGAAGGGATTTTAATTATTATCTTAGGATATAGGCATTGCTCTACTAACTTTTAATAACGTGTGGTTAGTATGAGTTAGTTTTGAACATGGACCATGGTTTGAATATCAAATAATTATACTATTAAACTATTTGTACACGATAAATTAAATAATTTCCATATAATAATATATTGTATAGAAAATCAGACGTCTGCTCATCGGTCCATACCAGCGATGGAGTCAGTAAAATGTTTTTGCATGCCCATTAGGGTTTCATTTTCACGTTCAGATGAACATTGATAAAAGCTTCTATGATGGATAAAACAATGCCGAAAGCATCGCATTTACGCATTAGCTTAACATAGTTAGCACATTGTATGCATAATATACAACGTTTTGGATAACATGCATGGTAAAAATGTTTCACATAATAATAATAGTAATGCATAATAGTGCATACAGGGTTGGTCGCCGGTTTGTGTGTCCATTACATTTAGATAAAAGGGCCTCTGCGCAGTTGGCTTCAGGCCTTCATACGCGTCCCAAATGACCGGGACCCAGTGGTCCCGTGATTGGTAAAGACACATAATCGCTATACAAACAAAGCTTCAACAATTAATTTCATAAGTACTTACAGTTTGCAAGTAGAATAAGTAGATCAAATTGATGACTTCCACAACAGTCTCCAGCCCCATAGCCACCACCCATGGAAGCAGCAAATATTTGATGTCCTAAAGAAAAAAATAAACAATAAATTAATTATGTAGTAATTTAATTATTATTTATTAAGCTCATAAGAATAAGGGTCTCTTTTATTTCATACTAGCAGCCCGTCCCGGCTTCGCACGGGGTAGACAATTATTTATATTTGGAAATTTGGATTGTTGTAGTTACTTTTTTTTTTATTTTTTTTTTTTAAGGGGGGAAAATCATCGAATTACTGCCCCCGCCTGGGTGAGGCGGGAGGGAGTGTCAGACTCTTACTGACTAAAAACCACCCCGTTCCTTCTCCTGCACGTCGAGCCGGAGCCCCGGTTACCCGTTAGGTTCTCCGCGACTCCGAATCGGCATCGGCCCTATTGGGCCCCATCTGTGGTGGTCTGATGGCTCTTTGAGGCGCGCGCGGAACGCGACGCGCCGTACGCTCGGGTCTGTTTCTGGTCGGACGGGGAGCCACCCCTGCTCGCCGTCCGCAGGCCCGCGCTTACGGTGGCCGGAGATCGTCCCGCGATCCCCGACGCCCGGTGTGTCCTTCGCGATGGCTGGGTTGCGAGGAGGCAGCGCATCGCTGCCTCACGCGTCCCGCCTCCTCCTTAGCTAGCATGACTGCTTCGCAAAAGGAGGAGACGGCATCCCAATCCCCCTCGCTCCGCATCATGGCCTGCACTAGGCCCGGACGCGAGAGGTCGCCATCGCCGATCACTTCCCTGAGGACACGGCGGTGCTCAGCCCACGAAGGGCATTCTCCCACCGTGTGTTCCACCGTGTCCTCAGGGCGGTCCTCGCAGTGATGACACCCGGGCGTTTCCTCCCGCCCCATCAGACACAGGTACCTCCCGAAACTTCCATGTCCGGTGAGGACCTGCGTCAGGCGGTAGGTGAGGACGCCGTAGCGTCTCTCAAGCCACTCCTCAAAGAGGGGACTTACCGCTGCGATGGCAGCGAGCCCAGCCCTCGGTTGCGACAGTCGTTGCTGCCACTCCGCCATGAGATCGCGCCGGAGCTCATCCCGCCACGCACTTATCTGGCGCGGCAGCGGAGTTTCGCCCCGGCGACGTGCCTCCGCGCGCATGCTGTACACGCGCGCGAGCACCTTCGCCTCCAGATCCCACGGCGGTAATCCGGCAAGGAGGTTCGCCGACTCCCCAGAGATCGTGCGGTATCCGCGGATCATTCGGATCGCCATGACCCTCTGTGCCATGAGCAGCGTCCGAGCGGGACGCCGCAATATATACGCGGTTTGGCGCCCAAACAGGGGCGCCGTAGAGGGCCATGGACCGCACGACCCCGGCGTATAACCTCCGGCAGGAGGCGTTTGGCCCCCCGAGGTTAGGGAGGATGCGTTTAAACGCAGCCCCCGTCCTCTCCAACTTTGGAGCCAAACGTCGAAAGTGCTCTATGAAGTTCCACCGACTGTCGAAGACGAGTCCTAGGTACTTCATCGTCGTCTCGACGCCGATGGTAACTCCTCCCGCCGTTATTTGGGACCCACCCGGAGGTGGCGCGTTCCCGCGGCCATGAAAACACATGGCCTCGGACTTGTGGAGCGCCACCTCGAGTCCCAACTGCCGGATTCTCTCAACGACTGTCGCAACCGCTGTCGCCATTAAGTCGGCCGCCGCCTGGTGTGACCTCCCGTGCGCTAGCACCAGCGTATCGTCGGCGTAGCATATTGTGCTAACGCCGTTCGGGAGGTCGGTGCGCAGCACCCAGTCATAGCCGATGTTCCACAGGAGCGGCCCCAGAACCGAACCCTGTGGAACACCGCGTGACATCTCTCGCCGGTTCCACTCGCCCCGGTGACCGGGGTAGCTGACGGACCTGTCCGTCAGGTAAGCCTCGATTACACGACGGAGGTAGGTAGGCACCCGATGATATCGGAGTGCCTCCAAGATGCAGCTCCAGGGCAGGGAGTTGAAGGCGTTGGCGATGTCCAAAGACACCGCCACTACGACCTTACCCCTGGACATTGTTGTAGTTACTTAACTACAATAGACATATGCTATTGCGAAGTTTTTTGTAGACATTATGATGTTCTTCAATATTGTTGTACATTATTTTGTTCTATCGCTAATAGTTTCGGCAGCGCATTCGATGAAAGACATTTTTCTACACCTTTGGTTACATTGTTCAAAAATTACCAAGGATCCCTAATTTTTTTCAGAATTAAGTGTAGCCTAGATATGTCAAATTGGAAGAATGTAGCATTCTATTGGTGAAAATTTTTTTTAAATCGGCCCAGTACTTTTTGAGCCTATTCATTATAAACTATAAACATACAAAAATAGGTACAAATCTTTCCTCTTTATAAAATAAGTATAGATATAGATTAAGCTCATAGGAATAAGGGTCTCTTTCATTTCATATAGAACAATGGTTCCAAAATTCTTTCAGTGTGTTCGGAATTATCATTAGTTGAGCTGTCATTGCAATTATACCTTACAATTGAATAATAAATCAAGTGGTGAAAAATTCATGTCATTCATTCATGGTCCTTAGAGTTATATTTTAATATCTTCTAAAACATTTTTTAGGAGATCTGCTACAACTAAACACTTTCAAATGTTGGATGTCAATGTCACAACACAATTTAAATTGAAATTCTTTTCTTTTTATTTTCAAGTAACCTTTTAAACTTTGATTCTTTATTAAACATTTCGTATAAATCAAAATGAAGAATATTCAAACAACTTTTACATAAGCAATTAGTTTGGACTCCTGTCTTGACGTCGTAGTGAAAATATTTTACAATAACAAAAGTCGTAATTAGTAGAAAGACAGCAAAATTTTCAGCTATACTATTCTAATTTAATTGTAGCAAGAACTCGAACGGTAACAACTTGTGGATTTGTTTCTTTAGAAGAAAATTTGCTCATATTTTGAATTCGTAGGTGTTTTTATTAAATTCTTTTGAATTACTTTAATTATTGGAATGAAAGTGTATACAAATTTGTACAAATCACGCTTATATAGACACGCTAAATGCTGATTTATTATATGATTTAGATAATAGTATCTTTTTTAAATAGTTCTTCTAGAGTCCTGTAAGTTGCAAAAGACTAGGTTTCGGACGTAGGTTTCGTACCTAGTCTTGTTATTTCGCTGAGGTGAATTATTAATGAATTAACTATTGGTAGTTGGTAGCAATACTAAACTGAATAAGCTAAGCTAGACATCTACTTTCTAATTTACCGGTCGGACTTCGAAAGCTAACAAAAGCTGAATCAATAAATATTGTAGGATATTTGAACCAGTGCAGCCTCAGTTTGGCTAAATTTCAAGTTAATATCTTGTATTTATTTAGGAACTCCTAGCTAAGTTAAGACCGCTCGGACTACCGCTGTAAAGGTCGAGTTGTGTTAGTCATAGATACATAAATACATATATCTGTGGACGAGTAATTTAACATTTTAAGGTTCCGTCGATCTAACTTCACACGCAAAGGTTGCTGTTGTATGATCACGGTAGACTGAAACTTGGAAGTAATATAAATAAATATATAGTCGAATCACATTCATTGTAGTACCTATCTTATAATAGAGGAGACGAAACTAACGTTTCAAATATATTGACAAATGTTTGAACTCCCCTTATGAGTAGGTAAGATTGAAAGCTTATGTATATTCATGTACCTGTTTATTATCCTCTTAGACATTTAACAGGCACGTTTCATCCATTTTATATGGTGTTCAGGTTACTTTACGCTGAGTAAAAACTAGTACGTATGACGTACGAAGACAAATTTCCCAAGTCATAAATCAAATGTTAACTTTTTGATGAATATCCCCCCCCTCCATATTCAGGTTAAGTTTATAAACGAAAAGTTTCAATGCTTTCAACCAATTTCGTCTTTATCGTTCGAGTGAGATTTTTGTAAAAACACATTTTTGGTTGCTGTTTTCAAATATTGACGATGTTAATGCGAAAAATGTATATATTTTAAATCTATATATGACTATATATACTACTTACTATTATGTAATATATATGTATAGTTATATTATTTAATAATTAGTAATTACTATTTTTTCCTCTCTTTCTCTTTGCTGTTAGTTTATTCTCCGTACCTTATTATTCGCAGATTTTCTACTTAAACCCTAAGGTTGAGTGGTAGAGAATGCGATATGGCATTAAGTTTGCCTTATGTGCCATAATCAAATTGTGTACATTAAAGTCTAAATAAAAATGTATGAGAGTTGGCTTATATATGAAAACCAGTTTTTTTTTTAATTTTGTATTCGTTAGGAAAGAATCATACACCGCGTGATTGGTCATGACGTCGCTGAAAGACATTTCTGCTTATTGAAAATTTTATAGATCGTCAACTACAAGGACGTTACAAAAAGTCAGGCCCTATAGTCATTAACAGTATAAGCATAATTACAAGTTAGTCAAACTCACGATAGTGTGCAAGTGACGTCATGTTAACTTACTGCGACGCTTTCACTCATGATCGACCTCTTAGTTCATTGTACATTGTGTAAAGGAAACAACTCCAAAACATTAATCAAAATATTCTTTGGGGAACTCAATTTCTTTGATAAAATTTCTTAATTAATGATTTTGGAATTTTCGTAAGAAACAAAATTGAATACTTTAATATTTGCATATTTGAGTATGGATTGTAATTTAATTCGTATACGAGTCACATGTACGAATGCCAATTTAGGCTGGCTTTAATTAAATGTGTCTCGACTTCAAATCGAACCAAAAAACTGGCACTCGAAGTGCTGGCACACACGTCAGTTACGACAGGTCATGTTACATTCACTGATCGGCGAGTTAACGTTGACGTGACTAGTTCATACGTGGATAAACCCCTTCACGTGTGTGCAAAGTAATTTAAGCCCCAATACGAATTTTAACTAGGCTAACGATTTTCTTACAACAGAAATATCTTTAATTTTCGTACTAATTGGCAATAGAAATAGAAATGGTCGTACTTTTATCAAATAGGTACTATGTTTAAAAAAAAATCTCAGTAGTAGCAGGGAGTCTGGAATTGTGCTCGGTATATGGCAATAGGCCTATTACATGAGACTCATAACATAGAATAGAATAGAATAGAATAGAATAGAATAGAATAGAATAGAATAGATCATTTATTTGCTATGAATGTAAGTACAAATTATTAGGTGTTACAAAATTTTAAGGTTCCTTGTACATTCTACCTTAATTGGCATGCAAATATACATTTTAAAATAATTTATCATAACTTATCATCCAAGAACTCTTGTACTGAATAATAACACTTGTGCAAAAGTAATTCTGTGACATGCTTCTAAAATTTAGTTAGTGATTGTTCCTTGATATTATTCGGTAACTTATTATAAACAAGTGGTGCCATAGAAATAAAACTTTTCCTTAAAAGAGTAGTTTTAAAAACACCCGTACTTAAAAGATTTTTGTATTGAGATCTAATGCTTATTGTTCTATTTCGAGGTTTTTTCAAGGTGGTGAACAAGCGCGAGTTTGTTTTAACAAATAGACATAATTCCAGTATATAAAGACATGGGAAGGTTAACAGTTTATGAGACTGAAATATAGGTAGACAGCTGTCAGTTACTTTTAGGTCAAACATAGCTCTAATGCATCGTTTTTGAGTTTAAAAAATACTTTCGTTCTCGCCACAATTGACCCAGAATATTACGCCGAACCTTAAAAGTGAATTAACTAGTCCGTGGTAGGCGACCAACAAGCTTGATATATCCACCTTTTTGGACAAATTGTGCAGCATGTAAGCAGATGTACTCAATCTCTTACATACACTGTCTGCTTGAGCCTTCCATGTGAGTTGGCTATCAATTAATATTCCCAAAAATTTTGCAACGTCCACTGTGCCGACAGCTTGACCGTTATGGTTTATATCCATGTTATTAGGGGACTTTTGAAGATTTATTATTAGATTATTTGAATTAAGCCAATTTATTAGAGAACTGAGTGTATTATAAATATCTTGTTCATAATTTTGTTTATTAGTACACTTTATTAAAGATGTGCTGTCATCTGCAAATAATACCATTGGATTTGGTGTTTGGCGGGGTAGGTCATTTATATAAACTAGAAACAATAAAGGGCCAAGGACGCTGCCTTGTGGGACGCCGTATTTGATTACTCTGTATGAAGATCTGTATTTTAAGTCATTTTTTGTTTTTAGACATATCCTGGATACCTCGGTACATTGTTTACGGTTAAATAAATAAGATTTTATCAAATTCAGGGCGTTTCCTCGAATGCCGTATGCTTGGAGTTTTTAAGAAGGATATCGTGATTAACATAATCAAACGCTTTGGACATATCAGCATAAATTGAACATATGGGTGTCTTCACATCTACAATTGGCAGTATTTTAAAGAGGAAATCGAAAATTGCCGTATTAATATTTTTATTTTTCCTAAAGCCCTTCTGTTCATCGCATAATATATCGTAGCGTTCCAGAAATTTGTAAAGACTTTCATAGATTATTTTTTCTATTATTTTTGAGAAAACAGGTATCAAAGCAATGGGTCTATAGTTTGACATATCTTCTTTGCAATTCTTTTTAAAAAGCGGTTTTACAATAACTGTCTTGAGGCTTTCCGGAAACGTACCGCTGTAAATGCTAACGTTAATTATACCTCTATGTGCTAAAGGAGGACCTATGCACTCAGAAACAAATTTAATAACCTTAATGGAAATCCCGTCATAACCAACACTTTTTTTGTTTTTTAAAGATTTTACAATGCGAACTACATCTTGGGGGCCTGTGGGTTGCATAAAAATGGAATGGGGATTGCTGTTTATATTTATTATATTATTTGAAGTTGTAGGTTTACGTATATCTGAAATTTGATCAATAAAGTAATTATTGAATGACTCTGCTATTTCTTTAGGATGTGTTATAAATTTTTCTCCTTTTTTAGTTTGTAATATAGGTTCACTTGTTGTTTTTGAGTTATTTATAACTTGCCATGTTGTTTTACATTTATTACTGGAACTATTGATTAAGTAATTATTTTGAGCTTTTTGAGTCAGTCTAATGATTTTTTTAAATCTTTTTGAGTAGTTTTTAAATGTAGCTTTGTTTTCAAATGTAGGTTTAATTCTTTGTTGCCAAAGTAGTTGTCGCTGCCTTTTGCTGCATACACGTATGCCTCGGGACAACCATAAATAGTGAAAAGTGGGTGTTAACTCGTCGAGTACCGGTTTAGCAGACACAATTATAGAACAATAGGTTGCGGTCACCGGTGACCGCTTGGTATTTGACAGTTTAAATTATAGAGGTACAGTGACATAATGTGCACCTCTGCCTAGGCCTTCGGGGATAAAAGGCGTGATGTTATGTTATGTTAGGTACTATGTTTTATACGCGACTGCGACTTTGTCCATTATGGAATTTTAGGCATGATACTGTAGGAATCTTGGACTAAAAAGTAGCGTATGCTCTCGGAAAAATCTCATTATTGATAAACATTATGTACGGTATTTAAGAGTCTTGATGCAAATAGAAGACCAAATCTTTTATCTTTACTATATTAGTATAAAAAAGGGCATTACGTTGATATATAAAAGTTAGTAGAAGCGTAAACTAATTAGCTTTTACATATAATTTAAACTTGAAGAAACATAGTAGGGAGGTATTTTGTCGTATTATAATTTTGTAATTAGATTCAGTCAATCAAAATGTATGCTAAAGATTGTATAATTAAGTACATAGAAGTCTAGGCAAGTAAGACTCATCAGTAATACTTATAGGTTTCTTTTTGTTATATAGCAACTTATTATTTACATACGGAACACCAAGTCAACTGACAACGTGTAATAAGAGCTTTATCTTGATGTTTCAAGCAGACATTTGAATCTTATTAAAATAAATAAATGTTTAGATTGACGGTTTGCTAAGACCAACCTATGCTTCCATCTTTGCTCGAAGAACCGTATTTATTTTTAATTATTTCATATGCAATCTTTTGCCATCAGATTTATATTCATTTTATTCTGTTCCATTACATTCTAACTTGATCTTTCTGTAATAACTTTGTTTTTGTAAAATGGTAATAATTTCTATGCACAATATATAAAGGACCTATATAAAGGTTATGAGATTATAATGTTTTATGCTATTTAAAGATAAAGTTCAATACTCTTACTCAGAAATTACAATTTTGCTTATAGGAAAAAAGGTTTATAAATGTATATTTCGATACTTTCATTGCACTGCTATGGAAGTGGGCGAAAGTTCATTTAATTTAAAACCATGTCCAAAAGATTAGACACTTGGAAGAAAATATAACCATATTTTTTAACAGATTTGGAGCAGCGTGATCAATTTTAATTCTATTTCTCATCAGGAATCTCTAGGTGTTATTGTTCTTGTGAATGGCAGTTTTAAAACTGCGGATTTACGACCAAGATGGCTGCCGACGGAACAATAAAATATTCAAGTCGTGGCACATGGCTGTCTAGTGTATGCCATAGCATGACAGACAGTCTACTTATTTCCTTACTTTCATATTACTTTTGCATTCATTTTCTCAGTGAGGAACGGAGATTTGCCTCTCCCCACGTACCATTATTTTACATATAGATGTTGTCGTTTGTTTTTCATTAAAGGTTCGTAAGCTGTAAGATTTAAGCATTATAATTGTCAGAAGAAATTGTTCTACGAAAACAATTTACTTTAAAATATAGCAACATTGTAATTTATGTCACAAAAAATAGGTATGTATATAAAATGTTGTAGCCGGGATTAACCCATGATTCTTTGCGATTTGGTAATACGAGCAAAGCTGTGCCACCGACGACCACATTCAATGCAAACACTCTGGATTACGTAGTCCTAAAAGCGAAAAGCGGGACGAAATCAAAACCTCGTGTTTTTCAATTCATTTGCGAGCCAACACTCAAATATTACAGTATGCTTCAGCCTTTACAAGTGAACAGAATAATCTAATATTAACGAGTTAGCCAAAGTAAACCTTCTAAGGACTGGATATTAATAAATAATTTACTCGAGTTCTACGGTATTTGAATTGAATTTCGTGAGCTTTGTCTTTGTAATCATTGTTGGTAGTTTTCCGCTGGCGGCTATGTCTATGCCCTTTTTAACGTGTTTTTATACAAAAAGTGTTTCATTTAATCAAGTTTATTAATATGTAATGTGTATGTCCGGTATGTAATGTGAAGTGGATATATATTACATATATAGATCCTATAACAAGCGTTCGTCATCATTTTATATCAACACTTAGTTATAGTTCACTAATCTTTATGAGTTATGCTATCAGAAATATGGTTAGCCTTTATGGTTAAATATATGGAGAGCTACAACAAATCCAAATCCAAACTAATATTATAAATGCGAAAGTAACTCTATCTGTCTGTCTGTCTGTCTGTCTGTTTATGCTTCACGCCTAAACTACTGAACCGATTTGTGTGAAATTTGGTACAGACATAGTTTGGAACTTGAGGAAGGACATAGGGTAGTTTTTATTACAAAAAAAAAAAATATTCCGTACATACAGCGCCATCTATTGGTATAGAGTCGGCATCAATTCAGTACTGAAAATTCAACGGAAAAATGTAATTATAGAGTAAAAAGGTATGAAAAATATAATACAACTTTAAGTACAAATAATATACTCTAACGGAGTATAGATAATTCTATTATCGAGTTGGTGATCGCGCAATGGTGTCGATCGTTACACGAGTTCGGTTCATGTTATTGTTTTAAATCATCGTCATAAATCATCATAAAAGGTATGAAAAAAATAATATCAATATAATAAAACTTTTAGTACAAAGAAAATGCTCGAACGGAGTATAGATAAATAATCCGAGTTGTCACTATGCTCGATAGATGGCGTTGGGATTGAAATTGATCGCGCTATGGTTTCGTTACACGCATTTGGTTGGGTATCGGCCGAGTGCTTCGGTACTGTCGTGGAATTGAGGATTGATCTCGATTGATTGATGGTTTGATCTCGATTATTAGTAGATACTAAAATTCTATGTCTAAATTCATTTTAATTTTTAAATTAATTAGATCGTTCCTTTTAAATTATATAGTTTTAAGCTTGGTTATTAAGGGAATAGGTAATTTGTCAAGGGAGACAGTCTTTTTTTCTGAAATGGCAAATCAAAATAATATTTTGAAAATAAGGGAAAGGGAACATTTTCGCCTTTTTCGATCGGCAATAACGGCTTTAATGCCCTAAGCGAGTATACATATCTTCAATTCAAACGCAGAGCTCATTATGATGATTTTTGAAGAGTTCCCTAGAATATCTTCCACATTTAATTTTTGAAGAGATCCGGAACTATGTGGGTAAAACCAAAAATCTGCCGGAAGTCACTATTCCACGCGAACGAAGTCGCGGGCAAAAGCTAGTATTATACATAATTACATCGATAGTTTCCGGCCAAAAGCGAAGGGTGAGCGATTTTTTTTTATTAAATCGGCTTCTTTATTTATTTAGACGCATAAAAAAACGATTACAAAAGCCATATTCATAGGCTTTTCAAAATCTGTTTATATCGGCTTATAATACAGATATTGTGTCGATTTTGCAAAAAAAAAACGCTTATCTCCTTTTGGCCAGATGCCACCGACATATATTATTAAAGAATAGTTTAGATAAGTATTTCTTTCTTTCTTTCTCTTATATTGCTTCAATATTTTGTAACATTTCAAATGTTTAGGAAGCTAGAACAAACGTTTTATTTAAACTACTATTACTACATTACATACTCTTGGTACGAGTTGAATAGTACTTGAGACAGAGCGCATTATTTAAATAAAAACGTGGCCATACATTAGCATCTTATTTTGTGTCCTAGATGCGTTTACAAACATGGAAACCAAACTAAACATGAGATCCAAAAACTAAATTACATCGAAAAATTGCCAGTCAACACATTAAAAGATTTTTAAAATACCATAGTTGTTTATTGTTTTGAATCACTATGATACAGACCGTTGATGTCTCTGATAACACGTAGAATGTTTCCCAAGTAGGGTGGCCCAATACTTTTACCCCTCTAATGGGGTGTGTAACCAACACGTTACTCAGTACTACATCCTTTTTAAAAGTTATGGGCCTTTGTCAGGCGACCGTATAACAACAATACATTACATTATAACATTACATTCATAGCTTTGTTCAGATTTTTAGACGAACGGGAAATATTTATTAAATATAGATTTACTAAAAATAACTTAAAAACTAATACCTTTCTTGACCTTATGTCTGAATACAAACTAACACAACATATAAAAGAGCCAACCCACATAACACAAACCACATCCACATGCTTAGATTTGGTATTTACTAACTTTAATACAAAAAATCTACTCACACATGTACAAGAAATGGGTTTTTCAGACTATTATGGTACTATACTAAGCTTTAACATACTACAGCAACAAAATAATATAAATTGGTATATAAAAAAGCGGCTGTTTAACTCAAATAACATAAATAAATTTAAACAAGAACTAACTACAGTAAATTGGAGTGATATCATCACTAAAAATAATAATATAAACCAAAATTACAAAGCATTTAATGACATAATACTAAATATTCTGGATAAAACTATACCAAAACGAAAAATAAAATTTAAAAAATATTGTAGAAAATACTGGTTAACTAAAGGAATACAACTTTCATGCAAAAATAAAAGACTATTAAAAACTTTATGTATAAAATCTAACAATCCAATTATAAAGAAATATTACAGATATTATGAAAAAATATTAAAACTTACAGTAAACAAAGCCAAAAAATTACATTACATAAATAAATTAAAAATATCGCAAAACAAAACTAAAACTATGTGGAATATTATACGTGAACGTACCAATAAAAAACCAATTAGAGAACCCCATAATATTCAACTACAAATAAAAAATACTCTAATCACAGATCCTAATCAAATAGCAAATGAATTTAATACATTCTTTGCATCAGTCGGCGAAAAAAGTATACAAAAATCAGACTATAAATCGCAGGACTTGCCTGTACTTAACTCCACTTTAAACACTTTCTTCCTTGAACCAGTGAACTATCTTGAAATATATAATATCATAAATAATCTTAAAAATAAACAAAGTTTCGGTATAGACGAACTTCCTCCTTCCCTTATTCGACAATGTGCAAATGAACTTACATTGCCCTTCTGTGTACTAATCAACCAATCCTTTGAAGATGGCGAATTTCCTGATCTACTAAAGAAAGCTATAATTAAGCCAATACATAAAAAAAACTCTAAAACCGACCCGAATAACTACCGCCCCATAGCCCTATTACCAACAGCTTCAAAAATTTTCGAAAAAGCTATGTGCAACCGCGTATACAAGTTTTGCGAAAAATATGAAATTTTTGATGAAAGCCAAAACGGATTCCGCAAACAGCGTTCAACAACCCTTGCTGTCTATAAATATATGCAGGAAGCCATTAATATTTTAAATAGCAAACAATATGCAGTCGGAATACTCCTAGATATGACTAAAGCGTATGACAAAGTTCAATTTAACATTTTACTAGATAAATTATATAAAATAGGAATTAGAGAAAAAGCGCACAAATGGTTTACTTCATATCTAAAAAATAGAGAGCAATACGTAGAAATAGATAATTATAACTTTGAACTTAAAGAAATTATAAACTTTAGATCGGACAAAAAAATCATTCTAGAAATATGTAAATTTGTGAGAAACAATATTGCCTTCTTTACAAAACGTGGAGACAAACATGCAAACAGATCACTAAGACATATAAACCGACTAACGTTACCTACTTCTAATATGAGCCTACATTCCCATAGTCCGTATGTAATGTCTATAAAAATATATAATAAACTACCAGAAGCCCTAAAGGAAGAACCCAGAAATATAAAATTTACTAATAAATTAAAACAAATACTCATAAATAAAGCATACTATAATATTAAAGAATATATTAATGATAAAGATTTAAAATAAACACTGTAATTAAAAATTAAATATATGTACGACATATATAATATTAATGATTAAATCACCTATTACAATACACATATTTAAATATATAACGAAAAAAAAAAATGTTTAATATATGAATATATAAACCTACATAGAATATGTAAGTACATTTATAAACATTTTCATAAATAATACTAATAGCATTACAAAATAAATTGAACAAAACAACTACTTATAAATAGTAATAAGAAATCTGCGATACATAATCTAAATAAAATTAGCGTCCTCCTCTCTTCTACGTTGCCGTGCCCTACAGGGTCCATACTGTACTATATTATTATGTAACACCTTTTAAACATATGGAGTGCAATAAACGTATTAAGTATTGAGTATTGAGTATTTGCTTTATAAAGCAAGGTTTCAGTGAATTCTAAAGTCTGCCATGGTAAAAGTTAAGTATTAAGGTATTTAACTTGATACTTATACCTAAAATAATACCAAACTCATTAGCTATTTTTAAAAATTCAGATGTCTTTTTTCATGTAGGTACAATCATTCAATTTTTGTTAACGTGGTGTACGGAGTCAACCACCATCAATCAAAAAACAGTCATGTAAAATTTTTGTTACTGCGAAGAGAAAGCCCACTTAAATGCTTACATTCCTTGTTTTTGGATAAGAGAACATTTTATCGCGTAACTACGCGATAAAGTGCAGCAATTAATTGCAGACTACGATCAACGCATTTTTTACGATAAAAGGTGACGGTGTACCAAATAAGTTTCAAGGATATCTTAACATTGATGAAGTTATAAAAAATAAGTTCAATCGTTTGAAATTTAATTAGATTAAATATTATATATTTATTTAAAAATTATATATTTAATTAGATTTAATGGTAAATCTAATTAAATATATAGGTATATTAATGGTAATACCACTTATATATTAATATATATTAATGGTAATATTAATGGTAATACTACTTTTTATAATACACTAGCTGTTGCCCGCGACATCGTCCACGTAGATTAATGACTTCTGACAGAATTCATCAGAATCAATTCAGTGCCCAATTAAGATTTACCTATTGTGAAATGATTTATCGTAATTTCAATAAATTAAACATCCCGCAGGGTTCTTACCAGTCCCGGCCCGATCACGTAAGTTTTGAGTAATAAAAACTTCGACTGTTGTTGTACAGAATCTCTATGAAATAAGTTCAGTGGTTAAAAGATAGAGAGTCCTGGAGCATTGACGCATAGTTCCCGTTCCCGAGGGACTTCTGTGATAAAAACTATCATACGTTACTCAGGTCCCAAATCATCGTTTTACCGAATGTAATTCAAAAAGATTCAATGATTCTAGATTCAATTTTCATTCCCAATTTCACACCAACTATCATTCCCTATTTTATCCCCTTAGGGGTGGAATTTATCAAAATCCTTTCTAAGGATTCTAATTCTAAGGATCTATACCTATGTCATAGTAACTTTATGCATGCAAAGTCTCAGCCCGATCGGTTTAAAACTGGCAAAGTATCACACAAACTTTCACCCTCTATATTACCCACTTTGGGGTGGAAATGTTCAAAAACCTTTCTAAAGGGACGTGTACGTCATAATATCTACCTGCACGCCGAATTTCAACCCGATATGTGTAAAACTGACAAAGCCTCATACAAACTTTCATCCCCTACATTATCCCATTGGAGGTGGAAATGATCAAAATCCTTACTTGGAGATGCCTACGTCATAACATCTACTTTCATGCCGAATTTCATCCCCATCGGTGTAAAACTGACAAAGTTTCATACAAACTTTCACCCCTATTTTGCCCCCTTGGGGGGTAGAAATGATCAAAATCCTTTCTTAGAGGATGTTTACGTCAAAATATCTATCGGCACGCCGAATTTCAACCAGATCGTTTTATAATTGACAAAGTTCCATACGAACTTTCACCCCCTATTTTACCCTCTTGGGAGTAAAAATGATCAAAATTCTTTCTTAGAAGATGCCTATGTTATAACATCTATCTGCGTGCCAAATTACAACCTGATCGGTTTAAAACTGACAAAGTCTCATACAAACTTTCATCCCCTATTTTACCCCCTTGGGGGTGGAAATTATCAAAATCCTTTCACAGCGGATGCCTACGTCATAACATCTATCTGCATGCCAAATTTCAACCCGATCGGTTTAAAGCTGACAAAGTCTCATCCAAACTTTCAGCCCCTATTTTACCCCTTGGGGGTGGAAATTATCAAAATCCTTTCACAGCGGATGCTTACGTCATAATATCTATCTGTATGCCAAATTTTAGCCCAATCTGTCCAGCGGTTTGGGCTGTGCGTTGATAGATCACTATGTCATTCAGTCAATCACCTTTGAATTATATATACATAGATTTACGTTATTAATGCGAAAGGAATTTTGTTTCTGATTCACTCGCGTGCTCAGTCAGCGTATTAAACGTTTGGTCCTGGGTTAGCACACAAACATTTATGATTGTTGTTACCAGTCAAAATGTCAAAAATCAGGAAGGGTCAAACAAAGCCCGACCTTTCTCGGGATAGGAAGATTTAAGAGATAGCAGTTGTTCCATATAAAATACTCTATCCGATCCTACGTAGTTAAGGTTCAGCTCAGACCTTAATCAAAAAAGGCGGCGTGAGTACCTTGTTTTTGTATTGTTCTTAGTACAAAGCTTGCCAATTTTACACCAACATTGCCAGGTAAAGTCCCAAAAATTTTTAATGATCTGGCTTTATTCTCAGAAGTCTTTAACTTTATCATTATTTTAGGAAAACTGCGTGTTGTTTACATAGTTTAATTTGTAACTGAACTTCTTTAAAACGAGTTGTAGGTACCACACGATCTATGTAGTCTTAGTTTAATTTAAATATAGCAGTAAAAAAATTCAATATTCAAATACTAGTACAACGAATCAAGAACAGAATAGAGATTCTCTCTCTCCAAACATACATAATATGGACGCATAATTTAAAAAACTTGATAATAGAGGTAATAATGTAAAAGTTTATCCGCATTGAGAATAGTGTAAAACTATTTATTTCCATGGAAACATTTTAAATATTTCTAACAAACAGCGAACTTGTTGAACAATCTCAGCGCACAAGGAAACGTGTACGCTCACTCCAACATTAGCTTCGAGACTAGTAAACGACACAATATAAACTAAGTTTACACCACGAAAGCTGCCCATAAATCATACCACACGTAGCGTTTGAATCACATGAGTTTTGTGCTAAAATGTGCTCTATTATACGTATTTGTACATTATCATTCCACCACAAATCAAAGTTTAACTTCATACGTCGAATGGACCAAATATCGTAATAAACGATGTAAAAATTCCGACAGCACTGAGTGATTTATGTATCTACCTATGTATGTTTACTGCGAAGTGAATATTTTCTGTCCAATTTAATGAACATAGTCCCGAAACCGTGAAAAAAATCTCGTGATCTTTTTTTGTTAGATTTATCGCAGGCGTGAGCCCACCTCCAAAATGGCAGCGTTGTCCCTTGGGGCAAACACGTGAATAACGTGATATAGGTAATATTAAGGAGTCGGCGAGGAAGTACCAACTACCTGAAAAAAGTGGTTCCAAGTTGGTTTGGTCAGTAAAATTTATATGTAGGTCTATAATTATACAACTTTCAAGGTTCTAAATCATTACATAGTATGTAAAACAGAGTCGCTATCCGCCGTCTGTCTGTCCCTATGTATGCTTAGATCTTTAAAACTACGCAACGTATTTTGATGGGGATTTTTTAAATACATAGAGTGATTTTTAAGAAGGGTAAATTTGTATAATACATTCATGTTGTACCCGTACGAAGCCGGGGCAGGTCGCTAGTATGTTATACTTTATTTGTGTTACTAATCCATCTTATTGTAGCTGACCTAACATGTTTTGTGCACACGGGTACTTGTATGTGCATTCCTATAATATTTAATTATTTTAAGACCCTTTTTTTATGACTGCTCCCGCCTGGGTGAGGCGGAAGGGAGTGTCAGACTCTTACTGACTAAAAACCACCCCGTTCCTTCTCCTGCACGTCGAGGCGGAGCCCCGGTTACCCGTTAGGTTCTCCGCGACTCCGAATCGGCATCGGCCCTATTGGGCCCCATCTGTGGTGGTCTGATGGCTCTTTGAGGCGCGCGCGGAACGCGAAGCGCCGTACGCTCGGGTCTGTGTGTCAGGGCGGGGTTGCGAGGAGGCAGCGCTTCGCTGCCTCACGCGTCCCGCCTCCTCCTTAGCTAGCATGACTGCTTCGCAAAAGGAGGAGACGGCATCCCAATCCCCCTCGCTCCGCATCATGGCCTGCACTAGGCCCGGACGCGAGAGGTCGCCATCGCCGATCACTTCCCTGAGGGCACGGTGGTGCTCAGCCCACGCAGGGCATTCTCCCACTGTGTGTTCCACCGTGTCCTCAGAGCGGTCCTCGCAGTGATGACACCCGCCCCATCAGACACAGGTACCTCCAGAAACTTCCATGTCCGGTGAGGACCTGCGTCAGGCGGTAGGTGAGGACACCGTAGCGTCTCTCAAGCCACTCCTCAAAGAGGGGACTTACCGCTGCAATGGCAGCGAGCCCAGCCCCCGGTTGCGACAGTCGTTGCTGCCATTCCGCCATGAGATCGCGCCGGAGCTCATCCCGCCACGCACTTATCTGGCGCGGCAGTGGAGTTTCGCCCCGGCGACGTGCCTCCGCGTGCATGTTATACACGCGCGCGAGCACCTTCGCCTCCAGATCCCACGGCGGTAATCCGGCAAGGAGGTTCGCCGACTCCCCGGAGAACGTGCGGTATCCGCGGATCATTCGGATCGCCATGACCCTCTGTGACATGAGCAGCGTCCGAGCGGGACGTCGTAACAAGTTCGGCGCCCAAACAGGGGCGCCGTAGAGGGCCATGGACCGCACGACCCCGACGTATAACCTCCGGCAGGAGGCGTTTGGCAACCCCCGAGGTTGGGGAGGATGCGCTTTAACGCAGCCCCCGCCCTCGCCAACTTTGGAGCCAAACGTCGGAAGTGCTCCACGAAGTTCCACCGACTGTCGAGGACGAGTCCCAGGTACTTCGTCGTCGTCTCGACGCCGATGGTAACCCCTCCCGCCATTATTTGGGACCCACCCGGAGGTGGCGCGTTCCCGCGGCCATGAAAACACATGGCCTCGGACTTGTGGAGCGCCACCTCGAGTCCCAACTGCCGGATTTTTTCAACGACTGTCGCAACCGCTGTCGCCATTAAATCGGCCGCCGCCTGGTGCGACCTCCCGTGCGCTAGCACCAGCGTGTCGTCGGCGTAGCATATTGTGCTAACGCCGTTCGGGAGGTCGGTGCGCAGCACCCAGTTATAGCCGATGTTCCACAGGAGCGGCCCCAGAACCGAACCCTGTGGAACACCGCGTGACATTTCTCGCCGGTTCCACTCGCCCCGGTGACCGGGGTAGCTGACGGACCTGTCCGTCAGGTAAGCCTCGATCACACGACGGAGGTAGGTAGGCACCCCATGATATCGGAGTGCCTCCAAGATGCAGCTCCAGGGCAGGGAGTTGAAGGCGTTGGCGATGTCTAGAGACACCGCCACTACGACCTTACTCCCGGACACTGCAGTCCCCATCGTGAGGTCTCTAACGCGCATGATGGCGTCCACCGTGGAGCGCCCTCTGCGGAAGCCGAACTGGCCGTCCGACAGGTCCGGCCCAATATCTGTCAGGTGCGCGACGAGGCGGTTCGAAATGAATTTCCAGAGAAGCGGGAACTGGCCTCTCTCCAGACATGCGCTGTAGACACCGATCAATCGAGGCCCGAGAGCCTCCGAGGCCAGGACCCATGCTTTGCCATGCAAGCCGTCGGGTCCTGGGGCGGTGTTCTTGGCGCCCATCCGGCGCACCACCGCTCTCAATTCTGCCTCGGTCACCTCTGGGACGATGTCATCGTCGTCGTCGCTATAGCCCGCGTCGGGCACCGCAGGGGGCAGAGTCATATACGGAGGTCTGAAGCGCCTCCGCGGTCGGGGGAACAGGACGCTTATCACCTCCTCCAAGACCTCTGGCCGGAGACTCTGAGTGAGCGGGGGAGCCCAGGCGCGGAGCTTATCGCGCACCATCCGGTACGGGCGTCCCCACGGGTCTCCATTCAGAGTCCCCAGCATCTCTCGGCGGGCCTCCTCCTTGGCCCGCAATATCTCCGCCTTGAGGAGAGCCTTCGCCGCCCTGTATCCCTCGTATAACTCCGCCTCTCTCGCCTCCGCATTAGGAGGACGGATACGGCGCTTGCGGTGCCTAGTGTACTGGCGTCGCGCAGTAGTGCACGCCTTGCGCAGAGCCGCCAGCTCTTGCGACCACCAGTACACCTGGCGCTTCTGTTGCCTCGATCGGATCCTTTTTTTTTTGGATTTTAAGACCCTAAGGTAATGATGTAACCAATAATATTTGTCAGATCTACCTAATTACTGTATAAAACCAACAGCGTGTTGTAGTTTCGTGTAACTGAATTGACACGGTCGCAGTCATGCGTATAACAGGGCGGGTGGGATAGTGGTGATTACAAAATGATATTGCCCATTAGTGATCGCATACGGTGCGGTCCCCTCGCTGTCACAATAATAAATAATAACTATTAGAATTACTGCAGTCAATGGGTGGTTTGTATCTACACATCGTGGTTTTTATCGTTTGTTATATATAGTATTATATTATTTAACAATGCGTGACCATTTAACCACATTTAAATAACATGATAAACATGATACATTATTGTTTCACATACTTTGATATAATAATATAGTAATCGTTTATTTAGGGCTTAAACACGATTTTAGAGATATCAGTATTTGCCCAATAGTCAGAAGTGTCCAGCCCTGGACCACAAAACAATAACTACATCTAAATTCTGTTATAATTTGAAGATCTCGTGAATAAACAATAAGCTATTCTATGCGAACCAAAGACTGACGCAACAGTGAATCATTTATTCATGTTTCCTCCAAGGGCAGTACTAAAGTGCCGGCCACAAACATCCTTTAACACTAGCTCCTTTCTCAAAAGAATACTCTAGCTGTGACGAGCAGAAGGGTACACGAGGGAGGCCACCCTCGTAAATTCCCTTCCCGCGCCCCTCGGCGCGCCCAAAGCGTTCTCACAATTAAGAAGGGGACGTTTGTAGGCATACGTCAGGTTCGCAACATTACTCCACAGTTGCATTGATTAAGAATTTGGGCTACTAACTGTTAGTATTCTCATAAAAATGGTTTGTTGTTAAAACATTGATACACTAAGTTCAAGTTAAATTGTGCCAAGTCGATGTCTTTCAATTACCAACGCGTTGCGGGCAGGAAAGCCTCTTTATGAGAACCCTTATTTCATTACACGGAGGAGCTGCATACTTGCTTGTTTTATGAATACCGACATGATACGATACGATTACACATAATGGAGCGTATTTTTCATTTGCAGTCAGCTTTTTACTCTGATTTTATTCGCCTTTTGTATTATTTAAATACATAATTCGTATCTGTTTATCTAACTATATTTAGATTTTTGTTATAAATTATATTATTTGTAGCTAATTTTCAACAATATTGCTCGAAGATATTTTAACAATGCAATATGCATGTAAATAGGTACATATTAAAGAAATAGTAAAACAATCAAAGAAACCTTCTACAATGTATTTGAAACAATTTATTAACCTAGGCTAACTGAAACGCAGGTAACATTCTAATAAATTGGGGGCAATGACATCAGCTTAAAATGATTTTACGAAAATCGATCCCTAAGGGAGTGAACCCCACGGTTCGGAGATTGTATTAACACAATGTTAACAGTCACTTTTTTGAGTAACAAAATGGTATGCAGATTGCTCAGTGAAGACGATTCATTGTTAATTATTTTATGAAACTTGTCATTTGTAAATATATATGCAAATAATAAAACCTACCTAAAAATGTGTGCCGAAACTTCAAAAAGAAAATAAAAATTTGGTCATGACATAGAACAGTATCTACTAATATTTTTAAGAGTTACAGAGAAAAGAAACATTTTAGCTAAACCATCTCTAGCTTAGAAAACACTGAAATATGTGAAACTATTCAATTGTAACATTATTCAAATCCTAAATTGCAAAAGCAAAAAATATTACTATCCATAAAAAGCAGGTAAATGACACACAAAAAGTCTTTATTTCTTATTATATTTGAACTTGTTTCGTCATAAAAAAGGTTCACGTGTAAATAACAATCAAATCGTGTCTTGTAAGCCAAGTAGACCTTGGTCAAACGAACGTATATGTATATCTAATACCCACTAAAAGTGCCGACAACTGGGGCAAGGCAGTTTAAGGAAAAAGCTGATAGAATTTCTTTTACAACTGCAATATTACTGGCAAATCTATTTTCCTGTGTGGCTTCCGATTCGCAACGTTCACCGAAGAAAAACTTTTTCGCATTTAGAAAATATGACGATTTCATTTCTCTACAGAAAGTAATATTTTATCGTATTTGTAAATCGGAAAGGCAACGGATTTAAATAGAGTAACTACAGGTATATGTATAAATGAACGCTTTGAAAACCTTTTTTACACTTTTTCCTTTGCACAACCTTTGACATCCATCGCTATGGCCATTAATAAGTCACGTTTATAATTGAATCAAAAGTTTACGGACAAAAATAGAATGACGTCAATTCTAAATTTAACGTATTTAACAAGAAAGAGAAAAGTCTCTTCTCGTCATTTTATTACATCTGAATCTTCAAAAAGTGGGTAAGAAAAATGAAAATAAAAAGTTAGCGCAAACATTTATGGGCAATCCGAGAACGCGTAAAATATGTGCACGAATTCTGATTCTATTCTAAAACAGCTTTTGTTTGCTGCAACCTGAATACTCTGTACACCAATTTCAGATAGCTTCCCCACAGCAAACGATATCTGTACACTGATAGATGTGCCTATGTAAAACTAATTAACACGAAAGCCACCTATGTATACAATAATTTCGATAACAGGGACGTTTATTAATTATTTACGCTAATTAATCAAACTTACATCACAGTTAATCGCAACCAAAACCATAGTTTAGTACCTAATTGAAGTTATCAAACAAACTTTAACAATGTTGGTTAAAGTCAATGCTGTGCCTAGTGACGATGTCTGATCGAGATACAAACAATTTGGTGCTGCCTGCTTTTCTCTGGTCATCAGTGCTTTTAGCCAAATGCCACTTTAGCGCTTATCTACCTCTACATAGAGAGTAGAAATCAAAATGGGGATGACACTGACCAGTGTCAAAATTTACGTCAATTCCACATATGTAATTTGGTTTTCTATTCTACATGTAGACTAGCGCTAAATGGCATTTGGGTACAAGTGCAGGTTATCTTGTCAAAAATGGACAAAACAACGCAATTACGTGTATTATTATTATGTCTCTCATTCATCATCATAACGTGTGCTCATTTCACCGTAGGCTATGAAAACTAAACACAGGTTAAACTCACAACTGCACTCTTTCTTTATTGGTTTTACAATTCCTTTTTACAATAAGCATAACATCCTATTCTACGCTCAAAGGTTCGACCATCATGACGAATCCTTTTCGCGCCAACCGTGTTGCCACCAACCATAGATAAAAAAACATGAAACCATAGACAATTTTTAGTAATTATTTAAATGCTATTTTTAGAAAATATTAATTATTAAAAAAGAAATTACAATTAATGATAAATATAATTATGTGAACATTTTACTTGTTTAAACGAATATGATCAGCTTACAATCGGCCACTCTGACCCAGCACGCGTCCCCGCGTGTAAAACTTATTCTAAAAGCAAGAAAACTACCCACAAGTAAATATTAAAGAAACAAAACAAAAAAAAAATTAAAAACCAAAACATTGTTTCAATTAACAAAAGATGGAGAATGTAACTTTAACTTAATTTTAGGAAGTACACAAAACACCGCTAATTAGTTTGCAGCGCTACACATCGACACTACTGTCATTTACACAGTGTGCATGTGTGGGTAATTTCATATTACTGTGTATAAAAATATTCATCCACCACATTCACATTAGTATTTTCATTGTTGTGTCGGTATACGTATTTTTATAATGTAATGCATGGGTAAGGTTAAAACTATTTACAATCATTGATATGACCCGACATTTTCACTGTCATTATCGTAGTGCTCGTGATCGATTGGTTAATGAGCACGCTTTTATCGTCTTTCAAGGATCAATGGTGATGTGGGTTTCCAGCTAAAAGTTTTTTATTTTACCTTGTTGTTTTTCTTGTTTTTTTTTTGTTTTTTGTAATATTATATCAGGCTATAAAAGAAGCAAATGAGTCGGTAAATAAAACAATACCAATTTTTATTACAATTAATTTATTTATTATACAAATATGTGGTTTTATATTCAATATTTATATCTAATAATTAATCATATACCACATGTTAAGTTTAAAGTTCTTTAAATCATAATTAATAGATATGACAATAAACCTCAAGTAGTCGAATCGGGAAGTATCATGCGGTAATGCGATGGCAGTAACATTTTTTTATTAAGTAATCAACAAATAAAACATTTTTGGTTTGTAATTTAATAAAATATTAAGTAATAAACAAGTAAAACATGTAAAAAAATTACACTGAAATTTCAACATGTACATATTTCTTGAAATGGGCGACTTTTTGTCATTGGTATCTTCCATTAATTATCTATTTTACGACCGTTGTTATAGGGTTCAATATTCAGTGGGCTGTATGTTAGTAAAAAAAAGGTGACGAATGCTATGGAACGATTTTAACATTCATGACTTTTAGAATCAGGGAAACTTTAAATTAGTTAAAGATGGGCGTAAATATAATATGTCAATCAAGCTCGAAATCAGTTAAATAAATTTGTTAATGAAAAATTAAAGTGAAGTGAATCAACATGTTGAATAGAAAGAAATTATGACAATTTCTAACCACAAAACAATAACATTCACCGTATGCTCTAGACAGCATTTTAATATTCTTAAAAAATATAAACATTATTATAAGTTAATTTGAATAAAGGCTACATTACGTTTTGTAAAATATTCAAGTAATCATGACTGTTACTGAGACCGGATATTTCCAGCATAATAATTACTTTTTTACTGTTTTTTATCTTATTTAAGTTGGTTGAAATGCATGAAGCAAATGAGATTATTCTAAATAATAAATAACTAGAACTAAACACAAATAAAAGATATTATAGGTATAAATAAATCTAAAGTATTTACTATTAAAATTAACATAAGATTTAGAAAAATAGGATAAGAAAAAAAAGAAAAGATTTAATTGTTTCAAATTTCAAATATTTGATAAATTAATACTAAAACACATGTGAATGCCGGAATCGATCCGGCGACACTTTACTTGACAACTGGAGGCGATAACCATTGCGCCAAGCGCGCTGTAGATGAGATTATCGAAATATTGTATATCATTCAGTAACATAAAAATACGATGAGAAAACACTATATTTATATGGGTATTGTATAGCTCGATCGTTCATTATTTGATTTCGATTTATTTAAAGTTTGTTATGAGTATTTTTATCTTTACCCTCGTTTTTATTTAAACTTATTTACTAAATTATTACGTATACCGACTGCTGCGAACTAATTAGCGGTGTTTTGTGTACATACACACTTGTATCTTCAAAAGGCTTTATAACATAACTACTGATGACTGTCACCTACTAATATTACTATTTTTTCAAAATTATCACGTATGGACATTGTATCACGACGTTCCAGTACAACGTTAATTTTGTATGACAAAAGAAAGAAAAAGAAAAAAGAAATAATCCAGTTTTAGTTATAAAACAAAACTACAAGTACTACGAACCTACATACATAAATCGATTTGCACATACAAAGCTTCATAGTTAAACACAACGTAACCCACATCAATAATAACATAAGACAACTTATTCTTTGAAACAATTCAAAACAGTAGTAAAATAACAATAACATTCTATTAATTTACAAATTTCTCACTGAAAGCTTTTATCACCACAATGCACTGACACACAGTTATCGCCATAAGGACTACTTTCGCCACTAAGGGCTGGTATCGCCACTAAGGGCTGGTATCGCCACAAAGGGCTGGTATCGCCACAAAGGGCTGGTATCGCCACAAAGGGCTGGTATCGCCACATAGGGCTGGTATCGCCACTCAGGACTGGTATCGCCACAAAGGGCTAGTATCGCCACACAGGCCTGGCATCGCCACACAGGCCTGGCATCGCCGCACAGGGCTGGTATCGCCACACAGGGCTAGTATCGCCGCACAGGGCTAGTATCACCATAAAATGCTATTATCGCCACGCAGGGCTGACCATTTACATACACGCTAAGATGCCAAGTACATATAACTTTTATATTTTTACATAACTTATTCGTAAATTACTTTCTCCTTTTTAAATCACTTACATTTAAGTTTAACTATACATATTTTGTTTCATTTATCGTTAAGACTGTCACAATCTGAATCGCTATTCATGGGATCGTTGGAAAACACTAGCCATGGATGTATCTTATCAACTGCAAAAATTGCTTTGTATGATGGTTTTCCATTTTTCTTTGTTATTGGAGTGTCTTCGATTTCATACCTGTCATTTTCCAGCACCCTAGTCACACTATATGGCCCATAACATTTCGGAATTAATTTCTTTGATTGCCCTGGAATGACACTACTTACTTCCCTTTCTACTCGCACTAGATCCCCAATGTTTTACCTATGTGTTAATGTACGTTTCTTATCAAAGTTAACTTTTTGTTTCCTTTGTTCAGTGACTAAACGTTCGCTTACTTTTAATCGTAAATCTTCACGATTTTCGTATTCGTGAATTTCGGACACAACTGAGTTCATTGCACCATCCGAAACTCCTGTAGGTGCTACTCCGAATAAAACTTCAGCGGGTGTTTTACCCGTAGCTTTGTTCAAAGTGTTAT
Source organism: Spodoptera picta (assembly GCA_038387885.1). Lineage (NCBI taxonomy): Eukaryota > Metazoa > Arthropoda > Insecta > Lepidoptera > Noctuidae > Spodoptera > Spodoptera picta. The sequence continues at coordinate 3,832,781 of JAZHFQ010000105.1, forward strand.
TCAAACCCCATTGAACCTTTGGAATCATTGTATCCCATTCGTTATCGGGCCGACCATTATTAATTGCAGTGAGGGCATCTACAATAGAACGGTTATAGTGCTCAATTTGCCCATTGGCGCGAGGTGTTGCAACGGCATTAAGCGTATGCTTAATTCCTTTTTCCTTTGTAAACACAGAAAATTACTATGGAGAATAGCACCTACCCCGAATTTACTCGCATCTGTATGGACTTCCAATTTAGCACGTGGATCATACAATGCAAGAACTGGCCGACTCACTAACTTTTCTTTAATAGTATTATATGCCTCCGTCTGTTCTAACCCAAAATGCCAAGGCTCATTCTTTTTAGTTAGCCTTGTCAATGGTCTAGCGATAATTGAAAAATCTTTAACAAATTTTCGAAAATAACTTGCCAGCCCTATAAACTGGCGTACTTCGTGAACATTCTTAGGTACCGGAAAGAGTTTTACTGCATCAGTTTTATATTTATCAAGTCTAATACCCTCACCACAAATTTCATAACCAAGGTATTCTATTTTCTCTTGAAAGAAAACACACTTTTTAGGATTAAGAGTTAGTTTAGAATTTCGCAATAAATTAAAAACTTTTTCCAGTTTCTCAATGCCCTCTTGAACTGTTTTAGAAGGAACCAGCAAATCGTCCATGTACGCTAAAACCAAATTTTGACCTACCCTATTCAGCATGGAATTTATTGCTCTTTGAAATACACTAGGCGCGTTTGCTAATCCGAAAGGCATACGATTTTATTCATATAGACCGTCCGGAGTGACAAACGCCGTCAAATGTTTGCTCTCTTCAGCTACAGGAATTTGATAATAGCCTGACGCAAGGTCTAAACTAGTAAATAAACTATTTCCTCCCAGACAGTCCAATTTGTCCTCTATGCGAGGTAAGGGGTACTTATCTTTTAAAGTTTTTCTATTAAGCGCCCGGTAATCTACGCATAAACGTTTCTGTCCATTTTTTTTATTAACTAGTAATACGGGGCTTGCATAAGGAGATGAACTCTCCCGAATTATACCGTTATTAAGTAAATCCCCAATTATTTCTGAAAGCTGCTCTTTCTCTTTTAGTGACATGCGGTACGGGTTGTATACTACAGGTATATCATCTTTTAATTTACTTACCATTTCAGTCAAATTTGTTTTACCAAGCTCAGATAAATCAACCGCAAAACAGTCCCAGTACTTATTCAGAAGTTGTGTTAAATTTTCCATCTCTAACTTTGTTAAGTGTGTCCCTACATTTATATCATTTAGAGATTTTGACTAGTAGTCTCGGTATATCCGATATAATTATCAAACGTTTCATTGTAATCCAAACCTCTGGCCATAGTTTGACCTTTTTTGACACAAAGTTTGGTATTAGCCAAATTTGTTATCATTATATAGCCAGAACCATCTAGATAATTATATAATCCAGGTAAAACAAAGAACTTTTTGTCATCATTATAGCGAAAACCAGATGGGACGTATAGAGATCCAGAGAATTTAATAAATGTAACTACTTCTACTGGCGATGTAGTATTAGCCTCAATCGTAGCATCTTGGCTCGAATTAAGTTTAATCTTAATAGGATAATTATCAGCAATATTCAAGTTAGGCGCCTCATAAAACCGTAAATTATTTGAGGTCTTATATAAAACAACATTTGGTAACTCGGTAAATGTTTGACCAATAATGACGTCATACGGCATATAATGATCTGACACCACAACAAATTCAACTTGAGCAGATATGTCATCGACCGTTATTAACCCCCTAACTGTCCCCACAGGTTTCGCACTAGAATTACCGAATCCTCGTAGATTTGGGACATGTTTACCTTTATCATAATCTCCAAAAATTTTATTCGCAAGACTCTCTTTCAACAACGTGCAATTACTACCTAAATCAATAAACCCCTGTATCAGCGTTCCATCAATGCTAATCTCTTTATGAAATTTATCAGTATCTATGTCGCTTGATTGTATACGCTTAACGTTTTTATCGCCAGATGGAGCTGTGATTTGTAAAAGGTTTGTATCTCCACTGCTATCTGTCACATTTGACTTGAAACGACAATCTTTACTTATTTGACCTACCCTACGACAGATGTGACATCGCTTCATAGGTTTATTACATTTCGTCCTAATGTGACCTGTTTCGCCATAATTAAAACAAACAACGCCTGGTCTTGAGGAAGTTGTGCCATTATTTGGCAATTCTTGTTGGGATCCGACCTCTTTATTATTAATTTTTCCTCTAATTGATAGATTATTATTATCACTTTGGGCCAGCGTTTTTAAATATGAAAACAGTTGTTCGGGTTCCTCAAAACGGCACTCATCCTAACAAACTTATCATCAATACCATGTACTAAGCACCCTACAGCTTTTCGTCCGAGTATCTCGCATCTGTTAATCAATATCATCTTTTCGTAATAATATACGTCCAATGGCTGACCTATTCGACAAAGATACTGTAGCATTTTTTGCAGAATATCTCCATAGTTTTCCGTAGACGGAAATGCAATTTTTAATTTTTCGGTCCACTGTTCCCATGTACACAATAATGAAGGTAAACCCTGATACCACCGTTTGGCTAAACCTGTGAGCTTAGCTAAAGCATAGTGACGAATTTGGGTATCGTTCCAAGAATATATTTGTGCACATTCATTGACTTTATGGATCCATGATTCAACATTCTGGGATCCATTACTGGGATCAAACTCAGGTATACCGTTAATGTGCGTTGAAAATATATTATTCATTGGAATTTGTACTCCCAGCGTTGGATTCGTCCCCACATGATTATTAATACAAGTTCGTTGCATTAATGGGGGAGTTTTAGTCGCGGACCTATGTGTACTATTTATTTGTGAGGAATCAGTTTTAGTCTTTGAACGACGATGATAATTTTTGTCTTTTCTTGATTGCAATTTAGAATTCTTGTGCCGCTTGTTTTGTTTTATATCACTAGACGTTGACAAATTAGAAGAACTAGCAACGCTACTAGAATATTGACGGCGATGTTGATGTTTAGACGCATGTCTTTTACGAGACCTACTCTGTCTGTTAGATCCCATGGTTAGCAAATTTCAATCAACAATAAAAATAAGAAAATAATTATAAGTGTCTACCATCTAAATATCTCAGATAAACAATTCTTTTTAAATAATTTATAAAGGAGTCACACATAGTTTAAGATAAAACATAAAACTAATAATCATAAAATTTTCTTTAAATCAACATAAACAATAACAAACACTTAGTGGATTCAATCAATACCACAAATTAAATTAATTATTACTTAATACTGAACAATGTTAATTACTTAGTGAACTAAGAATTTAAAGAAATAAATAGTGTAAGCATATTATGTGCTTACACTGTATGCAGTCTAAACAAGAAATTAACAAAATTATACAATGGTATGTAGGTAAATTACACAAGTTTCATACTAATTTCAAGTATGTTATAGCTCAATTATGTTTTGTCACAAAATAGTTACTTTACTCAACACTTCATCTCAAAATCTACAGAACACAAAATGTTAAAAGCCTCAAAAAGAATATTACTCAGTTCTCCATAAATATATCTCAGTAACATTGCACAAAAATAGTCAGTTACAGTTCTGGTTATCAGTAATATATAGATGTTACTAGACACTTAGACAGATAGGTACCAATGGCCATCTCAAAACACAATTAGGTATTACGATTTCATCACTGTTATTAAGTTTGTTTTTAATTTGATATATTTAAATATGAAGGCGGCAAAATAGTCTTCCGTCTCGAGCGGCCGATACTCACGGCATGAAGAACAAATTTTAGTCCTTCGCAAACACACAATATTAGATATTATTATATTCTTGTAATATAGCTTTATAACACGAACCTCCGGCACAGTTAACACGGCACAGGCTGTTTGGTAGCATTACAATCATGCACAGTAAAACTTCGCAATAATAGCGGTTACAATGTCACAACAACTTACAAGTTCGCAGCGGTGAATTTAGTTCGGTACGTGAATGTGCCGATCCCACTTCTGAATTGAAAACTAAATACAGGTTAACTCACAACTGCACTCTTTCTTTATTGGTTTTACAATTCCTTTTTACAATAAGCATAACATCCTTTTCTACTATAAAGATTTAATACTATAATTATGTTGTCTCCTCTAATTTCCTATCCACTACGGCTATAAAAACATTAATATAATTAAGTTTTAGTGCTAACAGGATCATCAATTACAATAGGTACCTACTGCCGAAACTTTGTACATAAAAGTTGTTTACATAAGTGAAGTCCTGATTTGTGGGTTTATTGGGTCATTGTATAAGTTGTCCAAATAGTTTTGTTCATAAAATATATAAAACTTTTTATTGTGAAACCATAAAGATAGCTATGAGTGACAGCTGTCATATTATTACAGTCCTCAGTGTTTTTTTGTTTTTATTTTTAGTAACAAATATATCATTTAAAGTGTAAACGTAGTTTTAAATAAAAAATCCCAGAAAACATAAAATTCACTATTAAATAGGTGTAAAGTTCAACGTTTGGTCCATATTCGAGCCGGATCGTGTTACTTTACTGAAACCGATTATTCGACCGAGTTGTTTACTGGGAGGTTGGTGCGAGTTTGTATATATTTTGTTACTCACAATGGAGGAACTCTTATCACTACAAGATGAGTTCTTCAACAATTTGATAAAAGCGGAAAAAAATTATAAAAAAACGCCGAAAGAAAAAATTAAACGGCAATATATAGAAACAAGATTAGAGTTGTTAGAGCAATTATTTCAGGAATTTAAGGACAGACACAAGGAGGTAGTTGCAAAAGCGAAAAATAAGAAAGAACCTTATTTTACAGAAGGAAAATATGAAAGTTTTGAGGAGCTATATGTGCAGTATAAGTCTAATTTGCGAGAAGCATTGCAACAGTTTTTACAGTAGAAAAGGATGTTATGTTTTTTTTTACAGTAAAAACTGTGGGTAAATGTGGGGTTAGCCCCACATTTACCCACAGTGCGAACAACAATAACTGCAGTGACGTAAAATTACCCCGCATACAATTACCAACTTTTGGGGGTAAATATGAAGATTAGCCGACATTTTTCGACATGTTTTCCTCGTTAATACATAAGAATCAGAAGATATCATTAGTACAGAAGTTACATTACCTCAAGGCGAATTTGAGTGGAGAAGCATTTAACCTTTTGAGTAATTATTCCACGACTGATTCAAATTACGAAGAAGCATGGAATCAGTTAGTTCGGCGATACAACAACAAACGTTATAACTGCAATGCTATTATGAGGACGTTATTTGGCACAAAGAAAATTCAAACCGAGTCAGCCACTGCAATTAGAAGTTTATTAGATACGACATCAACTTGTATAAAATCTTTACAAAACTTGGGCATTAATATGGAATCCAACTTTGCTGATGTGTCTATAGTTCACATGGTCGTTTCAAAATTAGATCCAGAATCTGTTAAACAATGGGAACAACAGATAAATGTGATGAGTGATGATTTGCCCACTTTGAATCAATTAAGAGATTATTTGGAGTGCAGATTTAGGACACTAGAAATGATAAACACGAACGGGAGCCGTACCACGCAACAGTCCAAGCCTGCTGCTAAATCGAATTCTTTTCACGCAGCAGTAGAGAAGGAGAAAGAGAACTACTCTAAGGCTAAACAAGAGTGTCCAATGTGCCATGAAAATCATTATCTCAACCAATGTAAGCGTTTCAGTCTTATGACGCCTAAGGAAAGACAGAACTTTGTACAAATAACAAAGTTATGTTTTAATTGCTTGGCACCAACTCATGCCGTAGTTAAGTGTCGTCAATCGTTCAGCTGTAAGAATGAGAGGGAGAATCAGGAGCCAGCCAGCAGTTTGGAACACGCAGCTGCCGTTGCGCCATCGAGTGAATCACAACAGGAGAGAGCGAGTACAACACGAGGTGACACATCTATAACTGCTACATTTTCTAGAGGAGAACTACAACCCAACAGCGTGCTGCTGGCGACTGCTAAAGTTAAGGTAATCAGTTCTAATGGTTTTAAACAAATAATACGTGCTTTACTTGACCAAGGGTCCCAGGCGTCTTTTGTATCGGAGTCAACTGTACAATTATTAGGTCTTGTACGCAAACCAGTAAGTGGCTGGGTGTCAGGGCTGGGGGATGGTCGTATGAAAATTAAAAATACCGTTTCACTTCGTCTAGAATCACGACATAATCCAACGAGGTTCATCTTAGTTGAAGCCTATGTGTTGCATTCCTTAACGTCACTACTTCCTTCAACTAATTTGAACACTACTAAATGGGTAGAGATTGACAGTCTTCCTTTGGCTGATCCCACTTACGCGACGCCAGGTAAAATCGATATCTTATTAGGTGCAGAAGTTTATAGCGAAGTATTGCTTGATGGAGTTATGAAGCATCCTGATTGTAACTTGATAGCACAAAATACGATGTTTGGATGGGTTTTGTCAGGACAAATGTCGAAAGGATCTGGAACGTTAGCAGGGAATAATCTCATTAGCATGCATGTGCAGGTGAAGGAGGATGAGTTACTTAAAAGATTTTTTGAGATGGAAGATGAGCCTAATTTAATTAAGAAAGAAATGACTGATAGCGAGAAAATATGTGAGAATTTGTTTGACCTAACTACAGTGAGAGATAATGAAGGTAGATTTATAGTGAGATTACCGTTTGTAACGAACGATCCTAAGTGTCAATATGGTAACACAGAAAAGATTGCAGTAAAGAGGTTAGAATATTTAGAGAGAAAGCTATCGAAAGATTCAAAATTGAGAGAAGAGTACAATAAGGTTATGAGTGAATATTTGAGTATGAATCACATGAGATTGGTTTCTGAAAGTGAATTACAGAATTCTAAAGCCGTGTATCTACCTCACCATGCTGTGGTGAAAGAAGACAGAGACACCACTAAAGTGAGAGTCGTTTTTGATGCGTCTAGCAAAGGTGATAATAGTGTATCACTTAACGATGAGCTTCTTGTTGGACCGAGATTACAACAAGATTTAAGGCATATCTTGATGAAATGGCGTCATCACAAAATATGTACCTATAGTCGCCGACATTGTTAAAATGTATCGAATTGTAAAAGTAGCAGACAGTGATACAGATTTCCAGAGAATTGTCTGGAGATTTGATCAGTCGACTCCTATACAATGTTACAAATTGTTACGTTTAACATTCGGGACAGCATGTGCGCCATATCTAGCTGTCAAGGTATTGCACCGACTCGCTGAGTTAGAAGAGAAGAAGTATCCATTAGCGGCGAAAATAACAAAACAATGTTATTATATGGATGACTTGATGGCAGGGTGTGACACGGTAGATGAGGCAATTAAAATTTATGAGGAAATGAATGAATTGATGAGGAGTGGGGGTTTGAGTTACAAAAATGGAGTAGCAATAATTACGAGTTCCTAGAGCAGATTGGGAAAACTGAGTCGAGTGATAGTTCAACTGTTAAACTGAATGATATAATCAAAGTGTTAGGTTTGAGACGGAATAGGAAGAATGATAATTTTGAATACGTAGTAAACTTACCTGAATCTAAAAATTTAGTCACTAAAAGACAAGTCTTATCCGAAGTAGCGAGGTTGGATTGCGCCCGTTGTAGTGAAAGCTAAGATTTTTATTCAGAAACTATGGAAATCTGGTCTTGGATGGGATGAGAATTTGATGGATGAATTACTTAGTGAGTGGCTGAAATACAGGCAAGAGCTAATAGATTTTGAAAATCTTAAAATACCTAGGTGGATAAATTTCACACAAGAATGCAAGAGAGAGTTACACGTATTTTCAGATTCTTCAAAATCTGCTTTTGCGGCTGCAGTTTATATACGAGTGATTGATAGTTGTAATAGAGTGCATGTACATTTACTATCCGCAAAGACTCGAGTAGCCCCAATCATCAAGGAGATTTGAATTCCCCGACTTGAACTAAGTGGAGCTACATTAGCAGCTAAACTTATATGTGAAGTCTCACAAGTTTTAGAAGTTCCAAGGGAACATATGTATGGGTGGACCGACTCTACAATAGTGTTAGCGTGGCTCAAGGGAGGCTCAAGTCGCTGGGCTACATTTGTTAGCAACAGAGTGTCCACGATATTAAATATTATGGATTACCATCAATGGGGTCATGTCTCATCAGAGACAAATCCTGCGGACTGTGCATCGCGTGGTCTGAAGCCCAGAGAATTGAGTGAGCATTCTTTATGGTGGAGAGGGCCATATTGGTTATCAGAACCTACAATACCGACAGAGAGTAAATTGATAGAAGACACACACGAAGAACTGCGTATCCAATCTTTATCCGTTGTAGCTGAAGTTAATGAAGAATTTATTTGGTTAAAATATTCGTCCCTGAATAACTTTTAAAAATTGTGTCCTATTGTAGACGAATTTTAAACTATAAATTAAAGAAAGATAATAGACCTAAACTACATAAGTTTATCACACCAAATGAAATGAAGGAAAGTTTATTATCATGCATTAAACAAGTACAGAGGCGTGAATTTTCATTAGAAATTAAGCGAATAAAGACTGGAGAGTGTGTGCCTAAGAAGAGTAAATTAAGATCTCTTTGCCCCATTTTAGACTAAAATGGGATACTAAGAGTAAGTGGTCGAATAGCACAATCGGACGCGTGTTATGACCTATAATTATGCCTGGTAACCATCATCTTACTAAGGTTTTAGTTGCAGATGCTCATGCAAAAACATTGCACGGTGGTCCACAGGTTATGTTAAATTATCTGAGATCCAAGTACTGGATATTACGTGGTAAGGAACACGTTAAAAAATATTTTAGAGAGTGCACTATTTGTTTGAGATATTCCACTAGGAAGACTACTCCTTTAATGGGTCTGCTACCAGAGGCAAGGTTGAAACCCAGTAAGCCCTTCAATTCTACTGGTGTAGATTACTGTGGTCCTGTTTCTATGAGATTTTCACCAGGTAGAGGTGCAAAATCTTATAAAGGTTACATTTGTATTTTCGTGTGTATGGTTACGCGAGCAGTTCATCTAGAAGCAGTAACGAACATGACTGTCAAAGGTTTCATTGCAGCGTTTAGACGTTTCACTGCTCGTCGAGGTCATTGTAAAGATCTGTACAGTGACAATGGTACTGATTTTATTAGTGCTGATAAGCAAATGAGAGAAATGTTTAATAGTGCCCAATCTTCTCTGTCTGGAGAAGTAGCTGAGTTATTTTCTTTAGAAAGAACCACTTGGCATTATATCCCTCCCCACTCGCCTAACTTTGGTGGGCTGTGGGAATCTTCGGTACGTGGTACTAAGACTCATTTAAAAAAGGTAGTGGGAAATAATACGCTTACCTACGAAGAAATGTCAACTGTCCTCGCGCAAGTAGAGGCGTGCTTAAATTCGCGACCAATTTCTTTGTTAAGCGATGACCCAAACGACCCTCTACCTCTGACACCAGGCCATTTCTTGGTAGGCGAACCATTAATTAATATTGCGGATGAGGATTACACTAATTGTAATGTTATTGGTTTGGAAAGATGGCGATTGACACAAAAAATTGTAACAGTTTTTTGGAAGAGGTGGTATAAAGAGTATCTGGTTAATTTAAATCAAAGATATAAATGGAACAACGTGATGAACCAGAAATAGGGGATATTGTTGTGTTAAAAGAAGATAATATGCCACCAGCTAAATGGTTACTTGGTAAAATTATTAAAAAGTATCCTGGACCTGATAACATAACCCGAGTTGTATCTGTAAAATGTAAAACTGGAGAGTATAAGCGTCCAGTAAGCAAAATTTGTATTTTAACTAAATGACCTCTTGTTAATAATTTTCTGTTATACATTTATTAAGTTGTTTCTTAATTCAGAGTTTAGTTACTTACCAATTTAATCAAATGAAGTGTAAAAAATGCTATGTATTAATATAATGTTATAGTGCTAATTATAAGATGAGATCTACTAAATGTACTATTTACTTACTTAAGTTCTGTTGAGATTGATGAATCTATAACCTACTTATAAAACCTGTTTGTTATCAATGTACTATATAATATTAAGAAAGTTAGAGGTTATGGGTTTTCATTTAATTTTTAGTGAAGTATAGGGTTTTTTTTGTTTGATCTGGTCTATTGTGTATATGTTCAGTTAAAGAACTATGTTCTTTGGCGGGCGGAATGTCCAAATAGTTTTGTTCATAAAATATATAAAACTTTTTATTGTGAAACCATAAAGATAGCTATGAGTGACAGCTGTCATATTATTGCAATCCACTGTGTTTTTTTGTTTTTATTTTTAGTAACAAATATAACATTTAAAGTGTAAACGTAGTTTTAAATAAAAAATCCCAGAAAACATAAAATTCACTATTAAATAGATGTAAAGTTCAACATAAGTCAAGCACCCTAAATACCAAGAATTCGTTGATAAACACTTCACCAAACATAACCATAAATGATTTACGTTTTTTACGGCACGGCAACCACTTTTAGGTAGTTATTTAAAAATATATTATACTATAAAGAAAGTACATTGTTCTAGGTGTTCACAAATTATTTTATGAATGTTTAAATCACTATGTTATGCATAAGCGACATCGCCGCGACCGCGCACGCTGCTTATGAGAACGAACCCCTCTGTGGTTCGAAACTAGTAGAGCTTTTCTCAGTATATTTACGTGAGTAACCTGCGATGTTAGTTAATTTGGTATGTTTAAAAACACACAATATTATCAAACAAAACTCAAAAATAAGAATTTTGACTTGTTTAAACGCAAAATTAAAGATATAATGCCTTAACAAGGCCTATTATAGATTTGGTGATGACCTACAGGATAAATCAAAGCAAAGAATTAACACATACCTAGTCATTTATACCAAGGTTACGAATTAATTGTTATAGTATTGAAAATACCAGGAGATCAAGTTAAATAAAAGCGTGTAAGAATTAATATTGACATAAATATAAGGTTATTAATTGTTATTATTGTTACTATCACCAATAAAATTGAATTTGACAATTTTTAATTGCATGCCAACAGGTGAAATATATGGCACTATTATTTGTATTTGTATTTGTATTTTCTGCTTCATCCAGTATTATGAACTATTGAACTTATTACCTATGTTTGAAATAAATAACTTTGACTTTGAATTTGAAAAAAGAAACCACAAAATCTTAATACCTATAGAGGTATTATAAAACAACATCCTGTGATCAAAACCCACGATTCTTACTCGAAGATTCAATAACAAAAGCCAGCTTCATCATTTAGCTAGGTTTATCAAAGGTAGACATACCAACGATCCTCGATACTCCAGTACCTTTCATTGTACCCTGAATTCCGATCAACGCTATGTGCAAGAATTTAAGGCTCAAAATTTATCGCATAACATTGCACCCGTTAGTGTGAATTTTTGCATCGCTTTCCATAGGAATTTTGCATTTCTCTTCACATTGTTTCTATATTTGCTGACTCTGTATAGACTAAATATTTAATAAAAATTGTATGAATATCTTGTAATCTGTTTTCCACTTTCATTTTCTTTGTTAAGTAGGTTGCGATCTAAGTGTTATGGGAGTTAGAAGTGTCTTATGTTTATAAGTGTGTTGGGTACTAGGTAGGCACTTGTACTTGGAGTTACGTTACAAGTTTCATATGCTCGATAACCAAGACTGATGATTTCCGAAACTATACAAATTAGCTGTTTATGAATAATGCCGGCAACATAATAGTTACACTACATTGCAAAATAGTTAATCAAGGGTAGATTCTAGCCACAAATAATAAGTCACCACGTCCCATTACACGGAGTACATTTTTATATTTTTGATCAAAAAATGGGTCGACTCTTTCGTCACAAAATGAAACGTCAACCGCTTCACGCTGTCACGAAGCAGTTAGAATAAATTGATGATGAGGTACGTAGACAGAATATTTTCAGAGCATAAAACTACTACCTAGAAATACGCCAAACATGTTACATTGAAGTCTAAGGAAAACAGAATAGAACACTTCAATCGTTTATGCATTCAATAGATCAATTTGAATATTGAAACACCACTTTGACCTGCGGAAATATTCTGCAGAATTAGAATACACTTTATGTCACGTTCACAAAGAGACAGTTTCCGCCTACATAGGAACTCTTTTGTGCCAGCTAGCGGTGCAACGTATGGGTGGAATTTGCATACAAGTATGAACAGGTTATCGTCTTCATCTCTCTCCGGGTAACTTTTGATCTTTGATCCGTGCATCATGATTCGATTAAGATTATGCGAGAAATACAGTGTTGCAAACATTATGCCTATTAATATTGGTAAAGGGCTACTCTTCTTCAGGGTAGCTGATCACATATTGTGTAACAGTAATTATAGGGATTTGCTTGCATCAATTTGCAAGTAACTGTTAGTTTATCGCTAATTATTAATCTAAGCAATAAAGGTCAGTTGAAGTATAGCCACACAGCTGCATTGTGCTATACATATAATTGATGTATCTTATGGTGCTTTTGTATTTATTTTACCATTCTGTGGAAGCGGTAAACCAATGACCTGAATTAGAGGTATACCGCTAGTCATAGCCGCTCAACGGGAACAGCAGAAGAGATAATCCACGTGTAAGAAAAATAAATGTAAATGTGTTTCAAACAGGAGTTGGTTCCTATTTTCCTATTACGATTAAGAAATGCTGGAGGAAAAATATTACGAATTACCTTCACATATTTTATTATAAATCATATTTATCTTATCGAAAAATATTTTTCCTTTTAAACTCTTTGAACCATTACTTTACCTACTGCTAAAAAACTTGCTCTTGAGCCTACTGGCTCAGACATCCAAATAAATTAACATTTTTCAGTATTATCAGAAATACAACAAGTTCTTTATTAGTGTGAAATTAAACAAGCCAGGTATTATGTCTAGTAAAGGGATAAAATTTACACGTAGTTGATTAACTCGTTGAGTAACGGTACTCAACGGTAATGACGTCATAATAGACACAAGTAAAGAACAATAGGTTGCGGTCATCGGTGTTCTCGCGGTGTTTGACAGTTTAATTGATACGCATACGCGCAATTCATATTGCACTGCGTTTAAACGCATAATGACAGTCGTTACTAATGGTTAGATGGTCTAAAAAGTTTATATATATATAAATTATTAAAGGTAATAGGAATCAATAACAGGCACTTGGTTTTGGAATTAAAATAAACAAATTGTATGACTTTATGCACTTGGGAGTTAAAAAAGCGGAGCCACTAGCATTTTTATATCACATCGAACTTTCTATAACTTAAATAAAATTATTCCTTTTAGAAGAAAATACTGTCATATTACAGGTAACAAAATTGCCTTTTTTACGATTTACCTTACCAATTAATAAAATACTTGTGACAGGAAATATTTATGAAGAAATGGAAAAGAAAATGCTAATGGCTTTGTTTCTTGGCTCCCGAGTGTAGATACATGCATACTGACCTTTTTTACTCCTACTATCAGCAGGATACAAGCGACGAGTCCTACGGTGCTGCAAACCAGCAGTGTTATGTTGAGCAACACCGTGACTATAAGAAAAAAACAACAAATCAGTTTCAATAATCCAAACATTCAAAGAAAAATTATAACAAAAGTAATATTATCAATTTGTAACAGCAAATTTCAAATTTCGATTTTCAATTTCACATGTTCTTCTCGCTAAACCCTTTTTAATGTAAAAATATAAAAACGTACATATGTAAATCAATCGTCGTCCTAATGTAACATAACATTAATATGTATTATTATACATTGTGGTATTCGAATTCGATTTTGTACGAAAACTCTTAGACAGTAAAAAACCTGTTAATCTTAAGGTAAATACAATTCGAGCTCATTAAAATTTACTCAAAACATTTTCACTACGAACTTCATAGTCTTCAAAGGGGATTTTAATTTCTTCTTTTGGACGTGATTCTCGCATTTAACTTAATTTTGCTTTTACTGGATCTTAAAATAATTTTGTAGTCCAACGACATAATTTTTAATTGTGTTACAATCATGACTGCCTCGTTGGCCGAGTGGTCGCAAGTGCGGCTGCCGGGCAAGGGGTCTCGGGTTCGATTCCCGGGTCGGGCAAAGTATTACTGGGTTTTTAAATAATTCTCAGTAGTAGCACGGAGTTTGGAAATGTGCCCGGTATATGGCAATAGGCTCACCCCCTATTACATGGGACTCATAACATAAATAGTGAAAAGTAGGTGTTACTTCTGTGTGCACCTCTGCCTACCCCTTCGGGGATAAAAGGCGTGATGTTATGTTATGTTACAATCATTGTTATCCTTCTGGCAGTCGGGAAAACGGTCTCGAAATAATTTAGTCTGTTGCTTGTTTTATGTCAGTAAAAAAGTGCTATGATTTTTGCTAATTATGGAAAAATAAGATGCCAATTCGTATATATGTATATGTATAATTAAAAAAATCTAAATACCAATATACCTCTACATATACATCTAAATCAAAAGAAGCAATAATAATTATAAATTTTGAAACGAGCAAACTAAACACAGCAGCCATAATAAAATGTGCCTGAAGTTCATTTTACCAGGCATAGGAATCTGTGGTAGCCGGAGTCACCATAAGCTTTCGATCACGATTGTTCATCAAGTTTATTTCTTCTCTTCAATCAACTTTACAATACAATCATTGTTATATGCAAGTATTTTTGCTTCCGAAACTCAAACCAAAAATATTCGCAAAGTCCAATCACAATTTTGAAAATGAATTCAACGATAAAATGGATGTTTAAACTTTTCCTTTCTGTAGAGTTACCGTATTTGTAAAATATATCAAAGTTAAATATTTATTGACTGTACTTGATATTTAAAGAGAATTTAATATGACGTAACTGTATTAATATTACAATACGCGAGCAAGGCGTACCTGGTTCATTGAAAAGGTTTTATTGAATGTGATTGAGTTACAAATTGTGAAATATTTTTTCAACGTAATCGAATGAGACGGCGTGTGTAAAATGTATAAGTACCACCTCTTATTCGGATAAAAAATATATCCCAAATTGGAACCATTCGAAGAGAAGCTCTCAAACGGTTTATTCTGAGCTGATACTTCAAAAGTACTCCCACGATAAAATAAGAAAACCAATGATAATTCGATTTACTACAAAAGATTTTATCTACGCACATAAACCACGTGTGTACTACAAGACATCTACTATTTATCTCGAAATTATTACATTTCTTTTTATAATATGATAATGGTGATAGTGGTCTTTAAGGTCATATGTATCTAATAAAAACTTGAGTAGGTACTAGATTTCTGTTATACACTTTTATTCATAATTTAATATGATACAACTAGTTTGATTTTCAATGACTGAATAAGCTCAAGCTCATTGAAAAACTAATGGTAGATTATTATAGAAAATAACTCGGTATTCAAACCCATTCACCCTTCAGCGATTCTCATAAATCACTCAAATATAGATTTTTATCTGAAGACGAATAGCCTCTGATTGCCTCGTAGTTAACTTACATTCAATCTTAGTAAATAAGAGAGAGAATATCGTTTCATGTTGGGATCAAAATATAATTGAAAATGATCTCGTGTACTTACAGAATGATGCAAACAGTTCTGAGATGGTCAGTATTATGCGATGCCGTGGCAAGCACGATTTTACCCGCCACAATGTTAGAACTACGTAAAACAGAATAAGATATTTACATTAAAGTAATTATTGTAATTACTGATTTAAAACTATCGGACGAGGCGTGATAGTGGAAGCTGATTGTTCAACAAAAAGTGATTATTTAGTGAGTGTTTTTAAAAAAATATACCTCTACTATTTTGTGCTAAGTTTTTACCTGTTTAATGTTAGGTCGTAAAAAAATATGGTTTGCTTTAGTGTTCATTAAATCATTAAAGTAACTGTGCTCGTTTTGAGTACTTATTTTAGGTTACTTTTTATTGATCTTCTAACCTGCCAATATCAATATCAATACTTATAAAACAAAATATGTACGGAATATGATACTTAAACAGATTTTTAATTAACAAAAAATAATAAGAAGTACGAATGTAACTATAAAAGCTGTATAACAGTTGTAATGTGCTACATCGACAATAAATAAATGAATTCTTCCTCTTCTTTTTTTAATTCAAATTAAATTAATAATAGCCAAACACGATGTGTATTCAATCAATACATAAAGCATAAAAATGCAACATGTGTTTTGCAGAATGCTAAAAAAGCTGTGCGTAGCAGTATCGGCTTCACAAGTCATTGTCGAAATCAAAAGGCAGTCTGCCAGTTTAGTTTGTTTACAGAGCTTTACATGTCATGGAGTGAATCGCGTACACTAATTGATAGGCATTATGAAATAAGAATATATATAGACTAGCGGCCCGCCCCGACTTCGCACGGGTACATACACACACACATACACCCTTCTTTTTTGCGTCAGGTTTCAAAAAAAAAGTAAAATTATAATTAAAAAAAAGTATAAGGAAGTTAGAATTTTTTTGTAATGAATATTTTTTATTCAAATTTTTTATTAATGTTTTTTTTGTTTTTTTTTTTATTTTAAATTTATTACAAATATCATATTATCTACAAAAAAACAAAAGCCATTAATTTAGTGAGTCAGAGCTTCCCTGTAAACGATATTTGAAGTAGTTTTATTTTGTGGCAGCAAAATAAATTGATTTTCAGGACACGTGATAGGCCATTCTTTTCGTAGATCGATCCCTAATAATTCGAAGGTTTGGCCTTGGGACTTGTTAATAGTTAACGTGAAAGATGATTTGACCGGAAACTGAAGTCGTTTAAAAGGGATTGGCAGATCAGTTGGGATCATCGGTATCCTCGGTATATGAGCTAGTTGACCAGCCGGCACGTTATTTTATTACATTAACTCAACCCCCCCCCCCACCGTACCCCAGTGACGCTTACATGGAGCCTACATCGCATGCTGGCTAGCTGAGCGCGGTGAGCGGCAACCACGCGACTTTTTTCTAATACTTGCATTTTTAAACTCATGATATCTTCCGAATGAAATGTCCGAATTGAATAAAAAGGTATTGAAGCCGTCTTCTTGAATATAAGGTAATGTATTTTGATAAGGATTAATACCAAGGTACAAATAAAGAGCCTTTTCAAGCGGCGGCATATAAATTAATTTTTAGAATAAAAAACCGCTTACTGTGACATAACTATAATATTTAGACATGCTGTCGCGACACTTTTTGTAGATAATGATGAGTTCTGCAAAGTCCGTAGTAAATGATTTTGTTCTATCATCAATAGTTTTCGCAGTGCACGCGACGCGACGTAAGGAATTTTTCAAGTAATTTTTTTACACCTTGAGTTACATTATTGGAATTTTAGGAAAGATCCCTAATTATTTTTAAAATATAATATAGCCTATGTTACTCGGGGATAATGTAGCTTTCCAGAGGTGAAAGATTTTTGAAATCGGTTCAGTAGTTCGGAGCCTATTCATTACAAATAAACAAACAAACAAATCTTTCCTCTTTATAATATTAGTATAGATATATAACATACATATAACATCACGCCTTTTTATTCCTGAAGGGGTAGGCAGAGGTGAAACAGAAGTAACACCCACTTTTCACTATTTATTAAAATTAATCAAAGTACTTTACAAAATTTTACGAACTGGTCGAAAGCAATTGGTACGGAATATTGAACCAACGGTACGGATACCGTCGTAACATAACATAACATCACGCCTTTTTATCCCCGAAGGGGTAGGCAGAGGTGCACATTACGGCACTTAATGCCACTGTACAATGTAACACCCACTTTTCACTATTTATGTTACGAGTCCCATGTAATAGGGGGTGAGCCTATTGCCATATACCGGGCACATTTCCAGACTCCGTGCTACTACTGAGACCGTGCTACTACCGTCGTAACATCACAATGTTATTCTTTACATCACACTAGAGCAATCCAATTTTATTTCATGTTAATTACTAATTTTATACCTAACAGCTAAATTACTGTTTTATTAAGGGCCGGTTACAGTTAACAATTAACCTTTCGTGTGTCTAAGACGTGGATCCGCGGGAGACAGTGTATTTTCTATTGTGTCTTATATCGGTGCATTCCAGATTAATTGATAATTGAAAAATCGGTCATAAGTGACTCGTTTATTAACCGCGTACTCTAAAAGGTGTATGACTTATTAATTCAACATATCTACTAACTTACTTAACCTTAAACTCAAAGCAATGTTTCGTAATCTACATACTTAAATATGTTTTTTCCAAGAAAATTTGATAACTAAGAGGAAGTGTCGTCCAATACGATTACTACGAGAACCACTGTTGCCAAACTCATACAAATGTAACAATAACCATACATTGCACTACATATTCATAAATAAATATTTTAATTTGTCGTTTAAATTATAGTCAAAAGCAGCTCGCATATCTTACATCCGGAAATAAACCTTAAACCAGTTTTGTAGGATTTATTCTGCACTAGTGCAGGGCGTAGTAGCTTTAATTGACAAGTAAATTCTGCTACCCGACTATAGATGGCGGCGTTCCTATCAATTATACATTTTATTTCATTGCAAATAAGGTTGACAAACGCGTCATAAGTCAGTGATTTTTATATTGGGGACTTTGTACATTTAATTATATTATCGATATCGACACACACCAGACCTCCAGTATAATTAAAAAAACATAAAACTTCTTATGAGTAAAGTTACATTCGTTTAAGAACATAAATAACACCCGGTAACTATAAATATCCTTTATTTGATATTAAAATTTTGTTCTCTAATGGTCTTCTATTTTGCTAGCTAATTATATGTAGATGGCATCCAATTAATTCTATCCGTCGCATCAATATTTTTTTTAATGCTACCATCTCTAAGATACCTGTAAATAAATATTGTGCGACTTAAAAATCAACTGATGTCTATTTTTACCGACTTCAAAAAAAAGAGGAGGTACTATGTTCGGCTGATTGTTTTTTTTTTGTTTGTTCGCGCAGTACTCCGCCATTTGTGAACCGATTTCCAAATTTTTTTTTTGTTTTAAAGGGCATATTCCCGTAATGGTCCCATTTCCATGACATCAGGATCTGATGATGGGATCCTAGGGAAACGGAGGGGAACGTTCAAAAATTCTATGGGCGAGTAATGCGTGTATTATGACTTTCAATTAGGATTTTTAAACACTACAATTTGATAAGGATCTGGAGTCGACCTGATGATGGAGCCGATAGACAGTCGAGGGAACTCCGCAGCGGTTTATATTAACTACCTTGTGTTTGGGCTTGATTAATTTGTATTGATGAGGACTTTACACCTAGATAGAGTGGGGCTGTCATTGAGGGTCTGATGATGAAGAAGTGTAATTGTTAAGGGAACTCCTCAACGGTATACTGTAACTACCTTGTGTTTGGACTTGTATAATTTGTATTGATTAGAACTTTGCACCTATGTAGATTATAAGTAACAAAACGGGTCGATATAGCACCGACTTCTTACCTATCAGTGGGTGAGGAACCTATCAGTAGGTACTAATAACATAACATAACATCACGCCTTTTATCCCGAAGGGGTAGGCAGAGGTGCACACAGAAGTAACACCCACTTTTCACTATTTATGTTATGAGTCCCATGTAATAGGGGGTGAGCCTATTGCCATTTACCGGGCACATTTCCGAACTCCGTGCTACTACTGAGAATTTTTTAAAAACCCAGTAATGTTTGCCCGACTCGGGAATCGAACCCGAGACCCCTTGCCCGGCAGTCGCACTCGCGACCACTCGGCCAACGAGGCAGTAGGTACTAATAATAGTTATTTTTTGCTTTTTAGTTTTGACTTTTTGTTTGTTATTAGTTTTTAGTTTTTTGAATTTGGTTTTTATTGCTTCTAATAAACCTATTTTACATATTTTATCAATATCTATATTCATCTATATACATCTATAAATCTGTACTGAAACGTCACTAATTGAGTAGCGGAGTATCTAAAAGGAAATAATAAACGCAATCAATGTAAAATCAACTTTATTACAATCATGTAAACTTGATTTTTATAAGGCGATAAGATAACATGTCAATTCAAATTGTTACGATTTTATAAGAAACTAAATAAAATCGTACTTACCGATGGTATGAGACACTACCATTTTTAATATTGATTGTATTAGTTCTATTGTTGTACGACAGAATAGCAAAACACGGCATAGTTACGGAAAAAATATTTTAAGAAGCGTGGCTTTCTTTGGAACGTCTGATGCGAAAGTATGACACATTATCGTTAAGATGACACGAGTGGCAAGCCTACACGCCACTTCCACTTAGTTTTTAAAATTCCGTGATTATTCCGGTCTATTTTAATTTCAAAACAAAATACAGGATTTGCTCTTGTATGGTGAGTTTTTTTACCTGCGAGTATCAAGTACTTCATCCAATTTCCTTTTGTCTCATTACTGCTTCTCTCCAACACGTTCTGATGGTGTTTCTTCGATCTCTTACGCGTTACAGGCCTAGTTTCGACGCAAGGAGCTGCCTCGTTGTCTATATTACCAAACCCTTCGACAATGCCAGCATAGCTTACAGACCGTGCTTTAAGCTTCTTTGCAGTACGAGGCTTCAAATAAAATTTCTTCGTTGCGTCAAATGTACTCTTCGTTTCAACAGCATTAACAGGAGTTCTGAGGATAGGGCTATTGAATCCCACGCTGTGTACCATAAAATGTGTTGCGGATTTACGTGAAATATTTAAATCTACAGTAGTGTTATATTTGCAGTTGCTTTCTACCATAGTTCTTTTTTCCTCTTGCGCTTTTAAAAATGTTGGACAGGTTCTAGCTACGGCCATGTGATTTCCAGAGCAATTAACGCACTTAAAACTATTTGTAGTGCAGTGTTTATGATTTTCAGCACACCGGTGGCATACTTTTTCTTCAGACGGACAATTTTGTGTTTCATGTACACCTAGTTTCAGGCATCGCGCACATCGGGTTACTGGAGATACATATGGCTCCACTTTTATTCGTAACCCATGCGTATATACATACGGTGGCAAATGTTTTCCTCTAAAACAGATTTTGATTACTTTACTGGCTTCCCAGCCAAGTCTGCCTATACATAGGCGATTAAGCCGTTTAACTTCTATAACTTCAGTGTCATCTGGACAGTGAATATCCCCAATTATTTCATCGGCATCTATTTCATAATCTACATCCCGTAAGATACCGTTTATAAAGTAGACATCCAAGTTCTTAATGAATTTCCACCCCATCGCAACTAAATTTTGACTAGAACACATTTTGTCCGCATGCAATTCTGAAGTCAATATAAGACGGATTTGGTATGGACTAAGGTATTTCACGTGTATAACATTGTCAATGTTACATTCTTTAAAAATATTGTTTAGTTCTAGCTGCTCTGGAAATTTATGTTTGCACAAAACTATAAGTTCTAAGTTTTTTATATCTTCTTCAATATTTTGCGTTATGTTATTTACCTGTTGCAACGTATTTTTATCGTGACGGAGGCCTTTATTACGATTTTGATTCTGTGCCCTTTTCACCTTTTTTTTATTAACTACTGTCGTCCACTCTGAATGAAATTCGTGTTGATCGGTTTCACATGAAGTGCCGCTTACTGATCCCGAAGCAAAGTTTTCGTTTTGTAAAATATTTTCCATTTTTGTTTCTGTTGGAGGAAGTGTCCGTACATTCGCACTGATTTCCCGGAAAGCTTATTACCCGATAGTGCGCCGCATCTCGCTTCCGTAGCAACACTGAGTAACCCGGTATTGCAAAAAAATATTTAAAAATTGCAATCAATTGCCTCAACACAGGATCGCGTTCCTGTTCGGACGGAAGTTCGGAATAAACTGAGGGATGTAATGCAGTTCTGAATTACTCTTACGTCTATCATTGTGTGTGTGTGTGTGATATTTCCAACTAAGGACGATGCTGCACACGGGTACTAGGAATTATTTTCATTTGTGGTAGGTAACTATGTACTAGCAAAGTTGGTTTGAATTCGCACGGTTGCTTCAGTAAGCTACAGTTCACATAAAAAAAGCTTTGTTTTACAACAGCGTTTGTGTTATGTAGCGAAAAGCTACGCGTAGCTTACTGCCCTGTATGAAATTGTTGTTCTTCTAAAATATTCTGCAAAGGCATTACGTGAATGCTTTTGCCTTTGTTATCAACTGGCCTAAAATGGTATAATCAAGGTTTAGAAACTTAGTTGACCAATATTGTGATCACGATGATCACAGTTCAGCCTTTACGACATTTAAGAACTTTTATATAAGTATACAAGTAAGCACATAATTGCTATTAATTAAGAAATAATTAATAAAATTAATATGCACCAATAATACTTTAATGTCTGTCTACAGATACAAACATGGCTATAGAAGTGATTAATTAATGATAAGGTAACAATGACATGAATACACACAATAGAAACAAATTCCCGTATCTATTAATTAGCTTAGTTGTCAAACAAAAAGTTTGTTTTGGTTTCGGTTTAATTATGCAAATCATGGCTGTAATATATTTAGTAGATACTCACCTCAAAGCATTGGTAAAGCCGCCAGATAAAGCTGTTTCTGCTAATTCTCTTTATGTAGCAGGTTCATTTATTTGGTATCTAAATGTGGGTATTCCAGGGTATCCCCGAAATAAAAATTTTAGGTTTTTTATGGTATAAGCCGGTCAACGAGCAGACGAATCACCTGATGGTAAGCAATCAGCGTCGCTCATGGACACTTAGAACACCAGAGGCGTTGCAAGTACGTTACCGGCCATTTGGGATTAGGAATTTAAAAATTGTTGGGGATTCAGGGATTGGGGAAGGGTGGGAGGGTGTAATTGGGCGTCCGATAACCTCACTCACACGACGTGAGCGTCGTGAACGTGGAACAATTCAAGCGTTGTTTCACGTCGGTTTTCTATGAGGCCGTGGTCCGGTCGAGCCGGCCCATTCGTGACGAAGCATGGCTCTGATATACTATGATGATAATATAGATATTTGCGGTAGTCAATGTATATTTGTTACATGTATATTTATTTATTACAGGTGTTCTTGTTAAAACCATCAACATAACTCTGTATCTTAGAGAAGTCTTTTTACAACGTCAAGATTTTACTAAAATGCTATATTGTCATTTAGTTAAAAAATGTCGAAGACGGAGTTATTTGAAGGCTTTTGTTACAGCTCAAGGCCCGAAAATATTAAGGGTTGACATACGCTTGATGTGCTTATAGTTTT
Source organism: Spodoptera picta (assembly GCA_038387885.1). Taxonomy (NCBI): domain Eukaryota; kingdom Metazoa; phylum Arthropoda; class Insecta; order Lepidoptera; family Noctuidae; genus Spodoptera; species Spodoptera picta. The sequence continues at coordinate 3,856,103 of JAZHFQ010000105.1, forward strand.
CAGGAACAATAGATACTGGATGTGTAAAATACGTAATTTGATGGTTACCTCCACAATAATTTCATTAAAACTCTAAAAACTATAATTATGGATTTATAATGACTTTAAATGTTTTTCTCAATATGTAATAAAACGATAAATTAATAACTTCGAAAAGAAATTAAAAAAAAACAAATATCAGATGAAAAACGAAGATAGATAGGAATATATCACATCTCTTTATCATATTACATTTTAGATTGATATTGAAGAAACAGAATTTTTTGATATAAACGTCTGACATTATCAAACCATGTTTGTTACCAAACACAAATAAAATTCCCTTGTTTCATTTACCAATGAAACGGCAAGTCGTAGCTAGCGTTAATAAATCTCGAATCACTTATTATGAAAAATATTACGAATTGTCGTCTCCAACAATCTAATCTGGTATTCATGTCATACCTTTGTTTCTTTTCTTTCTATTTTCTCCAAATACCTACTTACCTAGAGGTTTGCACTGTTTCATCAGGGTTCCGTTGCACTAGAGTATTTTGTAAGTAACCAGTGCAGTGTCACCTATGTTTTGTGACGACAATTTCGGAAATAACAATTGTTAATCGCCTTACAGTTGCAATGTGTAGCCACTACATGTATCCAGTTAATGAATTATTTTCCCTGTCCCTACCAAAATATTAACAAACATTTGCGAATGTTTTATTTGTTTGCATCCTCAGCGACGGCGACGTCCTAGAATTTGCGTTATTTTGCAATATACCGGGATGTCTGTCGTGCACCTACAATATCTGTGACATTAGTCGAGTTGAAAATGTACCAATGCATGAACCTCCTAGAATCACAAGTTCATAATGGAAATAGAACTTCAAGTGCAATACTGTATGGGACCTAGAAACATAATTTTCTATGAATTCAATTGTATTAACACATATGCATTTTTCATTCTGATACTAGATAGGTACTCGGAAATTAAACCGAATGCTTCTGAGTCTTATAATCACAATTACCGTAATCTACTGTAAAATTGTTATGCGAAATTTCAATTAATGTTTAAAAGGTAAAGTTCCATTTTTGTGTAACAGAAATAAATCAATTGAATACCTATATTATTAACACGTTAAACGCCATGGGGGTCACCGGTGACCGGCGTTAGCGGAGGATTTACCTTCAACAGTTTTTTATTGGCAGTCAAAGTCTTAAATGGTCAAGCTAGTGTAAATTAGTGCATATATTGCAATAGGTATTATGCTCTGTCTGAATAAATTAATAAGCCTCTAGAATTGTAACATCAAAATAATATTAAATATTTCGTACAATGCTAAGCACCACAAGTACCTACATTACATTATAAAGCGGGTAGTGCAGAACATGTGCATTGTTCACCGTAAGAGGCTTATAGAAGCCTCCGTAGTAATAACAAACGTAGTAATGAATACTAAAACTCTATTACGTTAATTAAAAGCTGTGGGTTCTTAGTTGTGAGTATCGACTTTATACAAGCCCGTCTGTTACCGGCTGGTGACAATTTAAACGGATAGTTGAACGTAATTGTTTACTCACTTGGTGTAATCTTCTCCGGTTCCAAGAAGCTTTCCGATGTAGGCTCGGTCGCGTCACCAGTTAGGTAGCGTTGCTCCATATCGATGAAATGCCCCATTGTCACAATCGTGACCGAAAAGTACACCTGCCGCAAACAAATCTATTAGAGCAATAGTATCCATGAAATTATTATTTATTTTTTCAATAACATTATTTTAATACTTCAAAGGTGCTCCCTCACCGGGAGCATTCGCGTGTAATGTAACATTACAGATCTAAGCATTACATCAGTGAAGGAGGAGGACTGAGCATGACAATGCGCTCCTTGTAAATGATACAATGTGTAATATCTTAATACAACTTGTAACATCAACGTCTGACATCTTGCTATGAAATGCTCAAAGTCGAATATATATGTTACATTATATGCAAATGCTCGTTAGTCAGGAAGGTATTATTGTAATGTAAAGCTCAAAGTCGAATTTATAATGTCACATTACACATAAATGCTCCCGGTGGGGGAGCACCATAAAGAAAACATTCCTGCTGCCTACATACTTATTAATTACATACATACTAATTATAAAAAGACACAAAACAGAACATCAGTGATATTGAATCTTGGACAAGATTCACATAAAATGTCGATTAAAATATTGAATGTTACTATTGGAAAACCTTGCAAATGACATTTTACGTAGTGAGGGAATCGACCCTTCATAAATCGTTTAGCAGTGCTCCTGTGTGTGTGTGTGTGTGTGTGTGTGTGTGTGTGTGTGTGTGTGTGTGTGTGTGTGTGTGTGTACATAATATTCGAAGTTATGTCTATGTGAAAGCATGTTTAGTTACCATTGTATAAATAGCTGAGGCGTAGCAGCCTCGGCGAAGGCTGCGCCAACAGCAACAAGACTGTATAATCGGCATGATGCTCGGCTTATATGACCTGCGAAACAAACATCTTTTTTATACAAACAATATAAGATTCGTTAGTCTCTAAGCCTTGTTATTCTGAACAATGGTTTTTATACGTTTACCACTCGAAGGTTCATTATCCTGTGCCGTACAAACATGCAAATTCATATACACATCACATCCAGACAACAATCTGTGAATCACATAAACGATTTGTTCCGCGCGGGAGTCGAACCAACGACACTTTTCGTTTCGCAGCAGTCTATTGCCTAGCAAAGTCGTCTCAAGTATTATGGACCTCAAACTGGTAATATTATGATATATAGATAAGAACATTGTTCTCGTAATTTATTTCCATTTAATAACTTTACATATAATATTATTCAATTATATTAATGGCAGGAATGATAAGAAGTATTTTTTCCAATTTACCAAATTCTTTTAACGCATATTAGTTACAAAATCTTAATAGCTAAATAATTATTAATGCCAGGCGTAGAAAGAACACACATTCATTGCTTTCGCATATTATTCTAGCCAAGTAGAATCAAAACTGTGACTAAGTAACTTACTACCGAATTGTATAAACTTTAATTGAAAAATAAACAGATAGTATAAATGAAATGTATGTTTAAAATTGAGATCCAAATCTAACATAAGTGTATCTTGTAGTATAATATTCGGTACATGTAATATAAAATAAGATTAAATAAATAACATGAAGTTTCTCATTAAGTCCAAAATTAAATCCGCTTATGTCACTGCTAGTACTAAATTAAATTACTATGTGTCAACGCCCCAGTTACGAATTTAAACTTTAATCATTATTTTTCCTTTACCTACTTTTGTACGAAAAGATGCTATGAATTCATCAAATTCATGAAATAATTCTGTTACGCGAGCTCAGATAAAATCATTACACAATCGTTAAAGATAAATATGTATAAATTGATTTTACTTTACTTCATAAATATAATATCAAACAAATCAGGTAACACACTCATGTTTAGTTATACCTTAAACCTTCCTTCATACTAAAAGTCACTAGAGACCTAGCCTATCGAGCTACTTGAACGCAAAACAATTGTTATTCAGTACCATATTCCTTTTTAACCCAAGTTATATTCGAGATTCTAAAAATAAACCTACTATTTCAGTTATTCAATTTAAGACCCTAAAAACATGAACTACACAACTTCTTTTAGAAAAAAACGTACATTCGTACGTTCAACTGATATTGAAAATCAAATACCTCTATATTAAATAATATTATTTGTGTGCTGATTTGTTTCAAGGGTTTGGATTTTTCATTTTCAACTTAAATATTACTTATCAGGATAAAATATATGGTGATCCCTTTTTTACAATTGTTTTTTGACGACACGGCTGGTGTGGTGGGTGGACAACCGGCTGCCGCCCAACGTGTCGCGGGTTCCAATCCCGCGCGGAGCAACTCTTTGTGTGATCCACAAATTGTTGGTTCGGGTCTGGGTGTAATGTAAATATTAACTTGCATGTTTGTAACCACATACACGAACAGGATAATATCATAGTAGGTACGTGGAAACGACTCTAAAGAAAAAAAATTAAGAAGTAAGCGTAAACCTCTGCTATCATACATACACAAAAAAAAGATATGTATGCGGAATACATAAAAATTAAATTGAAACTAATTACTACGCTTAAAAACGGATTATGAAAATTTAATGTAACTGATTTCCTATTTACAAAGTAGTTTAGCAAACAATCCAAATATTCTTACTAAAAACCTGGAACCATTGATATAAAAAGCCCTTGGAGACTATTTGGACGGTTTCATACAACGAAGTGAATTTATTGTTCGTCAAATCCCAAAAGACAAATATTTTACGGATAGATCGATACTACATATACTACCAAAAGATATAGGCGGTTATATTTTACGACAGGTATATTTGATTTAGTAATATTAAGCGAACAACCCTAACATAAAGCAATTTATCGTTATATTTTTATCTGGGCCTACAAACGTTGACACCTGCCCTCTGTACCATTTCTTTGATATAATACTTTAACGATCAATTTAGATTAATGTCAGAGTACATTCTGCTACAGTTACAGTTCCTTAGTTCTGACTCAAATGTCTGTCACAAAATGTTCTTTTTGATGAAATGAGTAATAGGGGATTAATTTCCTTTGATTCCGATACTCAAGTAAGGACAAATCAAAACTCAGACAAGGAATGATTTTATCAAGGTTAGCTTTATTTTAATTATCATATCTGTTGATTTAATTTCTACATATTACGCGTAGCTGTGATTTGATTCAAATTGTAGATTCTACGATTTATATTGAAAGAAAATAACAAGCACAAATCTAAAACAAAGGTAGAGAAATTCGCTACGAAATATCATAGAAGTAAATGACTCACGCTACGAAAATGCTACAAGCTGACGTACGGGCACTGACACCGTAGCGTTACTGAAGGTTGCTACGAAGCCAACGACCGCTTAGGACCTCTCTAGATGAACTGATAGACGTACGAACATTATGTTAACATTAGTTGACGTATTCCAATCTTCAATTAAACTATTACTTATTTACTATAGACTTTTCAACGGCTTGTAAACATGTTTATTTTATTAAAACTATTTGAGATGCATATATTAAGTTGTAAACTTGTACAGGTAAAAAGGCTTTAGTCAACAAAATATTGTCTGAGCTGTAAATTAAAGATTGTTATAAACTAATGATATATAAGTTAATTTTATTTGATTAGGTACAAAATTATCGCTCTTATTCATGCATTTATTTCAATCATAAATAATATAAATACTTCACATCAATGGGTCTAGTATTATTGAAGTTGACTTACACGATTGTTAACTCCGTCGCATAAATATTTAAGGGTTAATTACAGAATAATGAACAAAACCATTTTTAAGTTTAAAAGTAATCACACAGTTTTAGTACGATACCGATTTTGGTTTGGAAATTGTGAATAATTACCGTTAATGATAAGGGTGTTGTTGTGGAACTTGTCCATTTGCTTGGAACTAGTCATTGGAAGGTTAAATTATAGGTTTATTGATGTTGATGACATACCCATTACAACAAACTATATTTATTATACCTCTTCGAAAAACATTACAATTATAATAACACTCATTCCCTTTCAATTGTTTTATTTTGTTTTTCCTATTCCTAATTTAAAACATCTAATATTTTGAAGTCAAGTCACTGTTTTCGTAAAACACGTTCCATTGGTTATCTCATAGACATGGAATAGAGATAAATGTCATCATTATTATATCTTGTCGGGTACAAAAATTAGGAGTCTATCTAGTCCGTCAGTTTGATAATGATAAAATATTAGACACGTACTTTCTTATTTTGTCGTATAAGAAAACAATATCCACTCACAAAGGAGTTGAAGTGGGAGGTAACGACATCATTTCTAAGTATAAAACGTACATGGAAGTGTCGTCACGGGAAATTTCAAATCAATTTATCATCGAAAGTATTTGTTACAAAATAAAAAATACTTTAAATAGATATGTTGTTTTAAAAATTAAATAATCTACCAGACGGATATTAAAACAAAAATTTGTCATCTACCCTACTCTGAGCTGTGTTACGTTTAAAAACTAGTATGATTTACCTACTACCTAACTGATTAACACAAACATACTTAGTCGGTCATAATCCACATTGAAGTAAAACTAGTTCAATGGAGCGACCTATATGACCAATAGGCCGCATACTTCGTACAACATTGTAGTTGCGGAGAGGAAGTTGAAAGTTAGATCAAGGAAGCTGTACGCTTCATAGATATGCGAACAATTTCTTTAGGCCACGCACAACCCTAGGAATTAAATGAGGGAACGTTATCACGTTCCCGACATTTATATTTCTATCAGTTCGTTAGATGCCTAATCATTACAATTTAAATTATTAATGGTCTATTTCACAATGTCTGGATAGTCCTGTGTACCTATGATTTTTAGAACGTATTTTTTTTTAAACGTTGCCCCACACTAGGATTATCTCCTGTGTCGTGGGTGCGTTTACAAACATATAAGTTCACATATACATGACACCCAGACCCGAAACAACAATTTGTGGATCACACAAAGTGTTGTTCCGTGCGGGAATCGAACCCGCGACACGTTGCACGGCAGCCGGTTGCCCAGCCACCGCACCAACCGTGCAGTCAGTATATGAACTATCTGCCATTAAGGCTAAAATATAATAGGTAAATAGCCTACTTATAAAGGTTTAAAATCACCTGGTACTTTCATCTCTGCACTGCTTAAAGGTTGACTGGGAGACAATGCCCAATGAAGGCGTTTTGTATCCATTCTAACATCAAAAATATACACCACGCTTATTTTACCTGTCTGCTTCATTTAAAATTGTCCCCATCCGAGTAATACTAAATCACAATAATAAATATGTTTCTCACGAACATGTCGATGAGTAGGTAACGTTTCCCACACAGGCCGAAGACTTGACTATTTAATAAATTAATATAGGTACTTAATTATTTCACAAGGCTTTAATTCCAACAGCGATTTAGTCACAGACAGGCAGCTCAGGAAGCCTGGGTTTTAGTTAGTCTCCGGCATCAAGTATTGTGCAAAGTTAATCCTTTGAGCTATCTTTTGCATTGAAAGTCAAAGACTGACGTTCTGTATTTAATGTCCGCGCTTGCGATAATGCAGCTTAAGCTCAAAGCCCGGTCATTTCCGCGAGCTTGACGCGTTTACTCGGCCGAGCCATTTCCATGAACGATTTACCCAGGTAAGATCAAACGGTACAGCAAATAATACTGCGGTGACGGCCAGACCAGTTAGGGATTGCATTATTATACGAATAAGGATGGTGAAACTATTGCATTATGTAAAAAATATATATTTATCTAATCCAATCAGTAATTTTCCAAAGTCAGGGGAAACTGTCTTTTTCTGATTGACTGGCGTTTCGTTCTGATTCACTTTACTTCGTTGCGGGAACCAAGACAGTTATTCATGACCCTGGGACGCGCCGGACTTCAGTGTTCCGGTGTTTTTCATGGTTGTATCTACTGTAGATCCTGGATTACAGGAGTTGCAGAAGTTTTAGGAGGATGTGACGGGCTGGTCCCATAAAAATAATTTCTCATCATTACATTTACTAGATTTTCTTTTAATAACAAAATTTTCAAGTGAAAACGCTTCCATAATATAAAATATTACTATATCGTTAAATGAATGTACTCATTTACATAGATTTTATATGGTTTGAATTCTGGTTAAATTAACTTACAGAATTATGTTCGAATCCAGCTCAATCTGGGATTAGTAATGCCTCAACGATGAATAATAGGAAGTTAGAAACTTCATAAAATTCGCGGCGCATTTTGTAATGAATGAAGACAAATATCATTTCCCGTATAAGTTTAACCGTATTACCGTAGGTAAATAAGTATCATAGCAAATACGTGTGTCGACGAAAGAGTTTACGTTTCAATTACATCAAAGTATCAATACTACTGCCGATCATTAAAAACTGAACTGTGAGATAAAAGCACTATTTTTAGAAGTCTGTATGATCCCGCCGACATAGTGCGACTGTACTCCAATCGAAGATGTCTCCCGTGTCACATTGTATCGCTTTGTAAAAGATCACTTGATATTGTTTTTAAACAGAAATTGCAAAGTGCCGCTGGGAGACCTCTCACACGTGACTACTGCGACACCAACAACCACACAGCGAAGTATGGTCGTTGTGCTCCACATCTTGTAAACATTTTAAACTTAATAAAATTTGCTACATAAATATAGTTTTTTTTTTAATGAAATAAACCGGCAAACGAGCAGACGGATCACCTGGTGGTAAGCAATCGCCGCCGCCATAGACATCCAAAACACTAGAGGTGTTACGAGTGCGTTTCCGGCCTTTTGAGGAGTAGGAATTTGAGGATTATTGGGGATTCGGAGATTGGGGAGATGGGGGGGGGGGTATTTGGGCCTCAGGTAACCTCACTCACGACGAAATGCAACGCAAGCGTTGTTTCACGTCAGTTTTCTGAGAGGCCGTGGTATCATTCCGATCGAGCCGTAGCATGGCTCTCATTTAGAGGTATATAGTAATGTATTAATTTAAATTACATGCGATTACATTTAAAAACGGATGTCTGTCTATCTTTTGAAAACATAAATTATCAAATCCATATTCCGGTTTGCACGATTATAGATACACGTACATAAAATGGGCCTACAAGCATACAAGCACTTTGAAACCCAACACAAATCTTCTTCGAGGAAGATAATAACAAAAAGGGTATCAAAAACAATAAACAGTAGCTATCTCTGTATGAATAAATTGACAAGAACCAACCCTGTTCAAGACACGTCATCACTACATAGGTACATCTGCATCAGATATAAGCGATTTTTTTACTTTTAGACTTCTCAACTTTTGGTTAAATTTCGTACCTAAGTGACAGCTATTAAAACATTTGAACATTCATAAAACTGTCGCTTTGTTAAAACTCTCTTTAAAGTTAAAAAGGTTGGCCGCAAAAAATCTGCATAATTCTACTGAAAGCCCGCGAACTAACTTCTTCATTCCGTATTTCACTGTGCTGGATATCGTAAAATTTTGATTTTTGCAAAAATCCGTCATTTCCATTTAATACTTTCCTCTAATTATTCAAAGCCACTTGTTCGTTAAACAAGTAATGTTACGACCTACTGAACGACACTTCTGACTACAACGACTTCAATGAGGACGGGATCAAAAGGAAAAATAAAAGAAAAATGTAAAAATATCCACATGTCTGTTTTTGTAGTTCCTGAAATACAATAAAAATAGTAACCTGTTTTAGCATACTAGACAACATGGTAACAGTATTTTTCTAAGTCTGACTTTGCATAAAACTAATCAACTCCTTTTAACTAACTTTATCTAATAAGGTATCTATCGGTCAAATAGCACTGAATGTTGTTTTATAGAGAGTAACTATCATCGACCCTTTAGAGCCAACCAAGGGTGATACAGCATTATTGCCTAGAACCGTGATCAATTTACTACGGTCGACCAACAACCAATTATAGACCCCGACACTTATTAAATTATTTTAACTATAGAGGTATTAACGTTTCTAACACCTTTTCCCTTCTCAGTTGTCATGTCTCTTTATAAAAAAATAAGGTTTTATAGGATGAAGCAATAATAAACAGATACAACGATATTCCAAAAACATAAAATGTATGGTCGAAATTTCAGAAGATGCGTTGCAATATTGTACCCTCTCCGGCTCGACATGCAGGAGAAGGAACGGGGTGGTTTTTAGTCAGTAAGAGTCTGACACTCCCTCCCGCCTCATCCAGGCGGGAGCAGTCATTCGATGATTTTCCCCCCTTAAAAAAAAAAAAAAAGTCCAAGCTACAAGCTACAAAATTGAGAAAAAAAGGATTAGATAACTTACTAAAACTACTCAAAAGCTAAAAATAAATGGTCTAATATGATGTCAAATATTGGTAATAATTCCAGTTATATACTGAAATATAGAGGTAGAATAACTTAATCACCTACTTCTAAGAATCTTTGCGTAACCCGATGATCTATATTGTAACCTCATGTTTCGAATGCAGAACCAACGAGGCAGAACTGACAGAGGAGACTATTAAGAAAAATGGCGTCGAAGTGAATGGTAATTTCTTGCACTCGAGATAAACTCAGGCAGTTGCCTGAGTTTAGAGTTTAGTACTGAGTTCTACGATTAAGTATAATTAGACAGAGAAGAACATAAAGTTTTAATCCAAAGGGGTATGCAGAAAGAGGATGGATGGTACCTACAGTTCCAGAAATCGTACTAGAAAGTTCCGAAAACCTGGAAAAATGCTAATCGGTACCTTAACCAACCCAGGAATCCTCGCAGTCGCTTGTAGGTAATTGTAATTAACCAGATGTTATTAGCGTATCTAATACCTTGAAAACGAGCAAAGTAGTATGTATGTTTTTGTGATGGTAAGCAATCGGCGCCGCCTACCCGTAACACCAGAGGCGTTACAAGTGCTTTACCGGCCTGTTGGGAATTGGGAATTTGAGGATTTTGGGGGATTCGGAGACTGGGGAGAGGGGGGGGGGGGTAATTCAACAATCTCAGAAACAGATCCATCGATTTATTTGAAATTTTGTATTTAGGGGGTTTCGGAAGCGATTAATTGATCTAGCCTACGTTTCTTTCTCAGAAAATGACATTTACTTATAAAACACCGCCGAGCAAATCTCAGTCTTCCAGGTACTATATAGTATACGTCAAATAAAATTAAGACCTGTTGTTATAATTGACAGGAAATGCGGGCACCACTTCAATAACGGTCAGGGTACAAAGGAATTCAAGAACAATTCATACAACATTCAGTTGCCATTTTGTTCCACCGTTCCTCAATAAAAAGGGCTGTTACACACTTCGTAGAATTAATATTAAAGTGTTTTTATTATTAAACACTATTTTCGGTGTATACAGGGAGCTAATCATAGGATTTCGATGAGCTTTTATGAGGTGCAGGAAAAAAACAGACTATTAATATAACATCACGCCTTTTCATTCCCGAAGGGGTAGTCAGGGTGCACATTATGGCACTTAATGCCACTGCACAATGTAACACTCACTTTTCTCAATTCATGTTATGAGTTCCATGTAATAGGGGGTGCGCCAATTACCATATACCGGGCACAACACCTGGCTCCGTGCTAGTACTAAGATTAAAAAAAACCAGTAATACTTTGCCCGACCCGGGAATCGAACCCGAAACCGGCAGTCGCGCAATACGAGGCAATCAGCAGACTACTGATATTATTATTTCATTTTTACATTTGTTTTCATTGATTTTGATTTGAATTTTTTGCAGTTTCGTGGTAAATACTTCATTAAAGACAGTTTTGTTGTGAATTCAAAAACACGTACTGGTATGCCGTAAAAACTTGTCATTTTGTGTTTACACACTTCTATAAGTTTTACATGTAAATCAGGACACAATAGATTTGTGAGTCTAGTTTAAGTTTGATTTTGTACTGGATTATGGTATTTTTTCTAAGGGGGGAAAATCATCGAATGACTGCTCCCGTCTGGGTGAGGCGGGAGGGAGTGTCAGACTCTTACTGACTAAAAACCACGTCGTTCCACCTCCTGCACGTCGAGCTGGAGCCCCGGTTACCCGTTAGGTTCTCCGCGACTGGATTATGGTATAGAAACACAATCATGAAAATAACTTTGAGGGCTGAAAATTTTATTCATTGACTTTAAATTAGTAAGAGTAGGAAGGACTCCGATGGCGTGGAAACAGGATTTTCCATATCAAAAAGGACTTCTATACTTATGACCAGTGTCGCGGAGAACCTAACGGGTAACCAGGGCACCGGCTCGACGTGCAGAGAAAGGAACGGGGTGGTTTTTAGTCAGCAAGAGTCTGACACTCCCTCCCGCCTCACCCAGGCGGGAGCAGTCATCCGACGATTTTCCTCCCCTTAAAAAAAAAAAAAACTTATGACCAGTGAGTACCTACTAGGAAAATAGAAGAGACATTTTCTACTCCGTTGATGTAAAGGCATTGTTAAGGCATCCAATACCTTAATATCATTTTTATTTCCACAGTCGTAGTAATAGTAAAACAATAAACAAATTGATATTGAATACGTTTTTCAGGAATGAAAGCTGCTATAATCACGATTGAAGTGAGTTTGCCTGTTATTCGAAAAATTCAAAATAAATTCAGCATGTGAGTGATTGTATTGTTTCAAAACAATAGGAACAAACAACATACAATCACAAAAGGTCGATGGTGATTGCGATGAGATTATACATACAACGTATGTACCTTTATATATGTACAGTTATATATATAATATAGTTTCTATTAAAATGTCGACGACATGTTATTTCAATTTGCATTCCATTTCACCCCAATTTGTATTGAAAATAATTGAAACTGTCTTGATGGTTGTTAATAAACTATTGATCTACACAGCCCTCGCTACCTCGACCACATTCCTAGCTGTCGATTTATTTATATATCACAAATACTGGGAAATGGTTTGCGCTTGTACAGCGGTATTGACAATATAATTCTAGGCCTAGTCTTAACGTAATGACGTTTTCGGACGCCTTTAATATGACAAACAAATAATTCTAGATTTGTTGGAATAAATGTATTTAAGTGAATTTTCTACTGGCTGCTACTTTCGTTTTATGTTAGCTGTTCATGTTAAAATTAACGAGTAAAAAAGCGTCAATAAATTGTTATACATTAGAGTATTTTGTAAATGATACAGTTGCACGAAAAGAATTCTTTACCTGTAGATATAAGTATGTATATACTTAATTATATTTTTAACAAACTTACAATTTGTTTTTATAACAACTATCGTGAGACATACTAAATTAATAAAAATCGCGGGTTACTCACGTGAATATACTGAGGAAAGCTCTACTAGTTTCCAACCACAGAGGGGTTCTTCACGTGAGTAACCCACGATTAGAAAATCTAACTTAAATACATAATATGTACTTATTATAATTATAAAGATGGAAAAGGAGACCTAATAAAAATCTGAAGAAGCCGCTGAACGTCGCTAACAATACTTACAGCGGCCCTAGTACGAGTTTGTTCTACGTTTAAAGTAGTCTAAATGAGTAAACGATCGGCACTCTGATTCGTTGATTCATCGGAGCCAGCCAATCAGAGCACCGAACGTGTGCCTTTTGGCTAATTTGAAATTCATTCGTGGCGATCTATGTTCATCAATGGATGTCTGCAGCTAATATAATTATGACGAATATAATACTACCCCATAAATCCCCAAGCGGTCACCAGTGACCGCTTTCCACTAATATTACATTACATTATAGACCTTATTTCTAATGTTTAGAGAATACTTTTGTATGACCAAATTTAGGGGATGGATATCAACGGGCTACATTGGTATTGAATATAATCAAAATTCTAACAATAATTAAGCTCAACTGCCTCGACTGCCTCGTTGGCCGAGTGGCAAGTGCGACTGCCGGTCTCTGGTTCGATTCCCGGGTCGGGCAAGGTATTTTTTTTTCTTCTTTGGCAACCACGTCTCCAATACGATGGTGTCGACTATACTGCCGATGAGGTATTATTGGGTTTCTAAAAAATTCTCAGTAGTAGCACGGAGTCTGGAACTGTGTCCGGTATATGGCAATAAGCTCACCCCCTATTACATGGGACTCTTAACATAAATAGTGAAAAGTGGGTGTTACATTGTACAGTAGTATAATGTGCACCTCGGCCTACCCCTTCGAGGATAAAAGGATGTGATGTGATGTTATGTTAATTACGCTCAAAATCTGTTGTTACCTAAACAGCAGGTTTTTAATTATATACGGTGAAATGACAGTGACGCTCATTGTAAATCATAAATAGCTGAAGAAAATACTTTACTGGTGTTCAAATAACAATTTTCTTGTCAGACGAAACTGGTATTTGTCGTGTCACACCGATCAACAGTTGGTGAGAGTTCACTACAAAGAGTATAATAAGTATAGGGGAACTACCGTCTAGTTTCGTCGCGTTGCGGCCGGCCATTGTTATTGTCCAACTGGCAGGTAGTGAGGAAATAGAATAATGTACGGTAGATATAACAAATCTAGATTAACAATAAAATAAGCGGAATATAATTTGAGTATAATTTGTTTATTATGTACTAGCTTTTACCCGCGGCTTCGCACGCGTCACAAAAGGATAAAAAGTAGTCTATGTGACAAATACCAATACACGCAGCGTTATTTATACCAATACTTTTGTTTTCCCTCGGGAATAAAAAAAATCCGGAATAAAAGTACCATATTATTTAATCCGGCCCTCTAACTTTACGTCTGCAAAAATTCAAAGCAATCGGTTTAGTAGTTACGTGTTGAAAGCGGAACAAACAAACAAACTCACTTTCCGATTTATAATATTAGTAAGGATGTTCTCAGACTGACAAGAAAATTTGTCGATTAACTACATCTAGTACCTAAATCCTGAACTGATAATATTTGACTATTTTATATTAAATACCTACCTACATATAATAAATACCTAAGTAAGTAATATGTAAAGAATGAACCGTTGTGGTCTTTACAGGATTAATGATTTATTTGTATGTTGACAAAGAGAATATAAAACAGTTACGATTATTACACAACAAAGATATATAGTTAATGAATATTGAGTCACAGTCTATTCTATATTAAACTTTATATAAGTGGTTTATCGGTGCATTTATAGTACCTAGGTATCACCAAGTTTATGACAGATCCGACTTCCGTTTATAGCACAGCACCGTGCCGCGCAGGAGGCACACCGCAAAGTTTCGCATTAATGATATAAATACGAATGTTAAGTACCGTGCCGTACTTATTTTAATCCAGTTTTATTCTTAATCTCAAGCCGTTGCTTTAAATTTTGAACCATTTACATATTCATGCGATGTCTTGTTACTTACCAGTCATATTTTTTCCTATTTATTGAGGCAGAATGATAGGATCTTTTTTATGCCATAAGCCAGTAAACGAGCAGAGGGATCACCTGATGCACGAGCACAGTGATGGTGAGCAATCGGCGCCGCCCATGGACACCTGGAACTCCAGAGGATTTTTGGGGATTCAAGGGTTCGGGAAGGAGGGGGGAGGATTGGGCTTCCGGTTACCTCACTCACACGACGAATCACAACGTAAGCATTGTTTCACGTCGGTTTTCTGTGAGGCCGTGGTATCACTCCGAAGTGCCGAAGCATGCCTCTCCCATACTTTGTTGTTGTTTTGTTGCTTTAAATTCTAAACCATTTACATATTTATGCGATAACTAGTTACTTATCAGTCATATTTTTTCCCTATTTAATGAGGTAGAATGATAGGATCTATATTACAGTTCTTACTTTGTACGTCAATTGGCAACGATGGCAAATTGCTTTAGAAAATCATTGCTAGAATTCTTAAATAATAACTGTGTTGAATACATCTTAAACCCTGAACTAACGATGAGTAGTTGAATGATTTGTTTTTGGTATTAACTCGTCGAGTACCGTCATTATAGACACAATTATACCTCTAGAACAATAGGTTGCGGTCACCGGTGACCGCTTGGTGTTCGACAGTTTAAATGGGATTGAAACGTGAGATTTTTCTGCTTGTCTATAAAGTGCTTACAGGGAATAGTAGTTACAATCAGAAGCCTAATCAATATCCGTCTATTATTTGCTACAGTTTCGTTAAATTTTAAATAAGTACAAGCGAGGGACAGACGTTGAATTCTAAAGAGGTAAGGCACCCCATAAAGTTCGCCTACCTATCAATTAACAAGAGACTATTATTCCGATACCTATAATTCACTTCAAATGACAGGGAAGCCAATGTAGGTAGTCAATGTTTGATTTATAACTGTTTGATTTGCGATCGAAGTATTAACTTTTGTAATAACAGATAGGATTCGTTTACTTATTAGAAATTTTAGATTTAATTAGTTTTATGTATTATTATGGTCAGCGTCTATAATCATGATATTTATATCATTAAAAATAAATATCTGTAAGTCCGGACGAACGGATCTTAATAGTGTTTATAATTTGGTTTTATCTGCAGATTGAGGATACATATCGGCACATAGTAGATACTTATAACAGGAGAAGGACAACAAATTATTTATTGGTTTGAAAAACGGCGTCGCTGCGCGCATCATCGATTAAATACATTCTTACACAGCAAAATACCTGGAGATACTATTATTATTTTCTACACCAAAAGCAGCTTACAGACTAAGATTTTGCATACAATTCAGAAAGCTAAATAAGTTCTCTTTTGATTAGGATTCACTTAAGTAGATACAGTCCTTACCTAAGAACTGTATCTATATGTATCCTTTGTTTACACGCCCGTAATGAAGATTGTAATCTGAAGAAAACGAGCGGCCAACCTAGATGTGTCCTTAGCTCCGTCAAGCCGCCAACACCCACAATTCAGCAAAAATAATACGTAGACGTGTAAAATAGTATAAGTTATAAAGGTACTTGTTTTTATAAGTACTTTTGTTCAGATTTTGTTAGTAAACATTTGTGTAACGAAGTGATAACAATATACGTTGTCAGGATATGTATTTACAGTGTGGAATTGTAATTTGTTTCTCATTCCATGATATAACACAAGACATGACACTATGTCCTACCTTAGATAAAAAAAAATTGATTAGATCGTTGTCCAAACAGTTGTTATTATGTTTGTTTATCTTTGATGACCTTCCATTTTGTCAGGGTCAGTACTGCAGTACTGTTAGATACAACTTGTCTAAAGCGACTTTCTTCAATACTGTGTTAATTTCATAGACCTCTGCGAACTTAAATTGACACAGAAAGAAATGGTAGCGATAATATTTTAATCCATAAAATCTATCGTGCCTTTCAATATTACGACGTTCAGAGTTTCACTGGAGGGGAATTTTTAAAAATAATATCCCTTGCTGTAAATTCCAACACCTGTCTAAATATTTGTGGGACTTCATTGTTATAAACAAAACCTTTGTCTTACGACTTCTAATTGAATTAAGCAAAATATTGATACAAAAGTAACAAAACAAAATCCGCGGAATTTAAGTACTGGGGCCACAAACTATGATCTGTTTTGTATTAAGAAATCAAACGTAGTGTACAGGGAGAATGATCCCGTGATCTTAAAATTAAATTCAAACTACCCTTAAGAAGTGGAACTTCCCGTAAACATTTCATCACTTATAAAAACATAACATAACATAACATCACGCCTTTTTATCCCCGAAGGGGTAGGCAGAGGCGCACATTTCGGCACTTAATGCCACTGTACAATGTAACACCCACTTTTCACTATTTATGTTATGAGTCCCATGTCATAGAGGGTGAGCCTATCGCCATATACTGGGCACAATTCTAGTCTCCATGCTACTACTGAGAATATTTAAAATCCCCAGTAATACTTTACCCGACCCGGGAATCGAACCTGAGACCCCTTCCTCGGCAGTCGCACTTACGACCACTCGGTCAACGAGGCAGTCGTTTTTTCATCACTTATAAAAAATCCACAAGATAATAGTAGTATTATTAGTGAGGTAGACAGAGTCGTTTTAAAATTAAAAATAGTACGTTCAAAGTTATGTCCGCAAATATGGACTAACAACAGTGTATCTTAGTTCATGATGGTAAATTCTCCAAGTAAACTTCCTCAATTAATTTGCGAAAGCTGATCAAATATGCGTAGGTACTGAGATTAGTTGCCATTTTCAATTACCGATTTTCACCGTGTGTTGTGAAGAAACTTCGAGTGGCTGCCTTACAGATTGATCGACTCACCAACCAAGTAACGATCAGGTTTATCTAATTCTACAGTAACCAATGTTCGCTTAAATATATTGAAATGTATATTTTAATTAAAAATAAACGGCAAATCCAAACTAGATATTAAAAAATGCGAACTGTGAAACGAACTGCCGCCGCCGGCGGTGTTTTTTAGACAGCCAGCAACGCTGCTAGTAAATCCTCTGATATTGAGAGTGTTTGCAAAAAAAATCACTAGATTTTAATTTAAAATTCACCCGAAAAAGATGAAATTCATACAAAATATAATTTGTCGGTTATTTCTATTTCAAGATTTTCTTAATAACCGAGTCACCGCGACGAATGTGCCATCCACTGTCTCAGATAAATTAAGATTTTATTTTATGCCATCTCTGAGATCAGAGTACTTGACAAGGTCAAGGGCAGACTGAATCTGAGCTCAAAAATCTGCAATTTGGTATATTATTGCCATTTTAATAAATTGGTTCAACTGGAGTATATTTTGTTGAGATACAAATATTCTTTAGATGAAAAAACAAATCGGAGAATGTAATCAGAATTTAAATGATATATAGATACAATACATACATACAAGTATTAATGCATGTAAGAGCGTATATAGAAATAAAATTATAATAATGTTAGACCTACTTTCGCCTGTGACACAGGATTATCCTAGTACAGGCACCTAACCATGTGAGATCTATTTTATTTACCTATGAAATATTTTTGTATCTGTGTCCATTTACATTTCTGAATAAAGATTTTATTTTATTTATTTATTATTTATACATATAAGTAACATGAACCAATTTCGAGAGTAACCGACTTGCTCATATTTCTCAAAGCGATGAGTTGGATGGAAACAAACTGGCAACTCACGCGACGTGCAGTTAAACGAAATGAACTATAATAATCTAGGGATCTACTTATTTATTTTGGTCAGTGTATCTATAATACGTATGGACGGTATGTCGATGCGAATGGTCCCATTCCAAGTAGTCGATCGCTGTAGTCAATTTTAATTAAACCTTCCCTATTACATTTATAATTAACTTACTTAAAATGAAAAGGTTAACCGCAGTTAATCCATAATAGATCCATAGATTAAAATACCTACATGAATGTTTAATAAACGCAAAAGTCTCGTCGCACATAAAGGATTACTTACTATGAACGATTCCTGAGGTCTTTATCGAGGCTTAGTGAAAATTTATCGGCTCCGTATCCATCTGTTTCCATCCCATGTTTATTTAATATCGTAGTAACATTATATGTTCGGAATATATTGTGTAGTTATTTTCCATCCTTGTACGGTTTCAACAATTGTATTCTTTTCTGTGCTGATAACCTTATGGTTGTAACCTTTTTCTTACTTATAAGTTTAACCAAAGGATTAACCTATCTAATTTACATTTTTATAATTAAACATCATATTGACTACCCCATTGGAATTTGGGACATTGCAGCTAATATAGATCAAATCAAATTCAACGAATCCGTAACGATTAATTAAAATCCTAAGGTATTTAGTTATAAATATCGGACACCTATTGAAATATTATATAACACAAATATAAGGAATATAAAACCAAACATACATATCTTATGAATGTTATCTCCACACACGTTTCTTAATACGTAAAATATTAAATTAATGAAATTCATTGAAACTTCGATTTGAAGATGTGCGTGTTACTTAATAACCCATCCCCCTAGAACTAACTATGGAAAAAGAAATCTGGAGTTTGAAGGATTAAAATATTCAACAGATTACCATCAATAAGCAAGAAAAAAGTTACGCACTGTTCAAAAAGTTATTTATTAGTTAATCAAAAAGTTATTTTACACAATTCACAGCTATAAATAATGAATACCTACTTATAAATATATTAAAAATATACACTAGTGCTTACTACTAATAATTAAAAGGCATATACTAAATAGTTTAAATTGAATACCGTGTGCATCTGCAATAAAAAAATACACTAATTATAAATTATGCTGCCTCGATGGCCGAGTGGTGGTGCAAGTGCGACTGCCAGGCAAAGGGTCTCGGGTACAATTCCCGGGTCGGGCAAAGTATTACTGGGTTTTAAACAATTCTCAGTAGTAGCACGGAGTCTGGAATATGGCATATGCCAATAGGGTCACCAATAACATAAGTAGTGAAAAATGGGTGTTACATTGTACAGTGACATCAAAAAATTTTCTATTCTGGAACTGTGCTACTACTGAACTGTATATGGCAATAGGCTCACCCCCTATTACACGGGACTCATGATAAATAGTGAAAAGCGGGTGTTACATTGTACAGTGGCACCACTGCCTCCACATCGGGGATAAAAAGGCGTGATGTTATAACATAACACAACATAACATAACATCACGCCTTTTTATCCCCGAAGGGGTAGGCAGAGATGCACATTACGGCACTTAATGCCACTGTACAATGTAACACCCACTTTTCACTATTTATGTTATGAGTCCCATGTAATAGGGGGTGAGCCTATTGCCATATACCGGGCACATTTCCAGACTCCGTGCTACTACTGAGGTTTTTACAAACCCAGTAATACTTTGCCCGACCCGGGAATCGAACCCGAGACCCCTTGCCCGACAGTCGCACTTGCGACCACTCGGGCAATGAGGCAGTCATATTCCGTTATATTATTCCGATAAATATCATCAATGCCACATTTATTAAAAACAATTCATATACCTATATTTGTGCATTGTAACATTGGAAGGTCAAGTGATTAAATAATTGGTTTACGCATATTTTCTTCATACTTTTGTTACAGTTTATTGGTCTATCCCCGTGTGACTCGATTTTGTTCTTTATGTTAATTTATTCAAATATTTTTTGCGTGTGTATTACTTTACTTACCCACATTTTTAAATATTGAAAATCTATATTTGTTCTTTAGTATTCACCACATTTACACGTTTATTGTTATTGTTTTTATGTCTATTATTGTACCTACTACTGTGCGCTCTAAGTTGCTTAGTTTTATGTCAAACATTGTTTATCAGTAAGCGAATAATGCATATTGTGATTGTTCATGAGAAATAATGATATTCTAAACCTTAACCTGAAATGTTAATATTTATTTGCATTCAGTTACGTGCATCCGTTTGCAATAGATACATATCAAATTATGTTGGGAATCAGTCGAAGGTCTTTCTTTTTGTAAGTAAGTATATGATTTGTATAGGTATAGGTTACATCCTACTCGCTCTGAACCTACGCAGCAATCCTTAGAATATTATTCAAATTCGACACTTCCACGAACCCTAAAACTTATTAACCCCAATGCTCAAAGCGACACACCAACATGAAATGACGAGTCCATCAAAAACTTCAGTAGACGTAATATGAGAAATCCTTGAGATTCTTTTACATCGTTATTATTTTTACTCCGAAAATATGAATCTATTCTTACAAATATATTTTGATTGTTTTCCAAAATCAGTAACTGACGTTGTTTTAAGAATATACAACGCACAGATAAGTGTACACAATATGATGTACAATTGTTTAAAGTTTAGGGCAATAAAGTATATATTTTTACCGCGCTTCACATTACTTCACAACTAATAAACTTTTAGAGCGATCTCGTGAGCGGTTTCCTATTAGATCCGGTTTCGTGGTTTGATTATTTTCCCGTATTATCTACTTATTGAATGTATTAGAGATGGAAAAAATATTAAGGATGATCAAAAGTTCAATGCTTACGAGTACAATATCACTATTGCACTTGTAATGACCGTTTACAAAAAATATGTTTTCAAAATTAGCTAGTTTCCTAGGTTTAAAATAAATTGTTTCAACTTTTCAATGCAGTAGGTACATAATAAAAAAATAATCATACTCTCATCCATTGATTTGACAATTTACCTAATTTTGGATTTTTTTCTCGCTAATTTTAAGGAAATAAGTAAGTACATAAGCTATTTGGCGCGGAAATATGATGACGTCATAAGTCGCGATCCCATACAAAATTCTTAGAAAACTATTTTTCAATAAGAGTATTGAATTTGACTACCTGTCAACTACCGAATTTAGAGCACAGAAGCCAGTGTGTAATTTGGAATAATGATATCTTGATAACCTACCTTCAAAATTGCTTAACCAGATTCTCTTCGAATATACTAAAATTGAATTCCAGTAATAAAGTCAATTTTCCGCCATGATCTAACCTGAATCTTTACGATTGTCGGCGCATTAGTATGGCCATCGACCATAGAGGCGGCGACGCGCGGGACGGGGTATAAAAACCCACGGCCGCGCGAGCGCCGCGCTTCTTCTTCGTCGACACACGCCAGCCATAGCATTCGGGCATTTCTTTGTATCGGTGTGAGCCGGTCTTGATTCTGATATGTAGTAATTAAACCTATTAATTGTGCAGTCTTCTGTTTTAATTTGAAATAACCCGACAGAGCTACGACAACGATCTTCTACCATGTATACAAGCGCTTTGACCCACAAGGCTGTCATGTACCTTCCTACATAATAATATGTAATTACCAACATAACTAGAGGTACACATGTGTGTAATAAGAACTATATTTAATGTAATTCAGACCTTATGTGTATTAAGAGCCACTTTAAATCTTATGTGTATTAAGAGCCACTTTAAATTTTATATTTAACTAGCTTCTACCTGCAACTTCGTACGCACAATCCCGTTTTTTTCCGTTCCCGTTCGTGATTATTGGTAAACAGTAAAAGTAAAGCAGGTATAGTATTAAAAGTATTCTATGTCCATCTCCTGGTTGTAAACTACCTCCCGTTTAAATACGGAACAAATATATGGATAATAATAATTATCATAAGATAATAATAATCATCATTAGATAATCATATAGTATACCTATTTTGTTTTCCTAACTCGTCGAGTACCGTCATTATAGACACAAGTAAAGAACAATAGGTTGCGGTCACCTGTGACCGCTTGGTGTTTGACAGTTAATGAAGAAAGTCATTTCATAATCAAAGTCATGTCTATCAAAAACTGTTGATATAAATTACGCCTATTAAGCCTCTTATGGACCAAAGGAATCACTACATTAGGGAGGTAGGTACCCCATATTACGTCACCTATTTTATTATAATAAAATACACACAACTAAAAAGCGCCCGGCGCTTATTTAAATAACCTAACAAAGAATCAGTAGCACAGATATTAAAAAAAACATTTGGCAGAATCAGAAAATAAATGAGTTTATTCTGATAATACCCATTATTAATTTTTTTATGTAAGTAGCTACCAACATAGTCTTCGTACAACATAGAGGTCAAGTTACATGAAAGCACCGTACACTTATTAAAGCTATTGTTTGTACAAAATTAACTTGTCTCGCAAGTGTTGTTTTGATTACATTACGGCTTTAAGCCCGAATCCCTTTCACGGAGTTAAGTTAAAATATTCCTCAAGTTACACTCTAAATGCTCACATTGTCTCAACTTCATTATTCTGGTACGTTCGGCCTAGCAACATAATTTGTAGCGAAGCAAAGACGTAACGAAACGAATTAAATTAGGTTTTGTCTAATTAATATTATTACATCACATGACAGAAGTGATATGGTAGGTACTGAGATATAATTAAATCCTATTTTACACGGAGTCTTTTATATTATCATTTAACTGTTCAATTTGCGATTAAGGTTAAAATAAAATAGTAAAAAGTTACTAACCGAATAAGTTGAACCTCTGACCAACGAAGCGCAGGAATAGCACAAAATATATTTTTCTACAAAGTTCACAATTGTGCAGGTGACACAAAGGTCGAATGGTCACGAACTAAATTATATATTAGCGAATCACAGTCAACGATAACTATGAATATTCACCACTACCCACAAGTACAAGTCACAATTTCTGTCATAAATAGTTATTGTCATTGTAAGGAAGGTGTTTTAAATATTATCTTTGCATGGTAACGTTAACTTCGACCAATAAAGTCGTGTTATTGATCATATTATTGATACCGATTTACAAAGAAACATAAAAATCATAAAGAAAAGCATACATAGATATTATATTTATACAATTTCAAAGATGTAATAAACATATTTTCGCGGAACATAATAAATAAAGTTAATTTCTTTTCGAAGTGCGTTTAAATACTCATTTTACACTCGACTTTAATTAAGTTAACAGATCACCGAGTTTGTCACATGTCGCAGATCAGTTAAAAGTAAACGTTTTTTCGCAATTCTATTGAAATTGTTATTGGCTTATCCAATTCAGTCATTTAGTAGCCATGATATGGTTTATAAACGCTTTCAATTCAACACGACTTTATTGCCTATAACTACTTTTTCGTTTAATAAATAGAAAGATATTTATATATGTCGCAGGGATATGATTAAAACAGAGATTTGGTCAATTCCCTAAGGGATTTGATCAAATCACGGAGGATGTTAAAATAACAACACTATTTTATCATTTCCCTGAACAAATCTAGGGCACAGTCTAGGGATTTCATCAAATACCATAACTGGTTCAGTGAAATGATAAAAATAACATCTTTTTGCTTGCGTCGGCGCGGCGGGCGTCCGTTGCGTTCGCGCAGCGAGTCAAGGGTCAGTTGAGCGCGCAAACCAAGATGTCGAAGCTATGCTACAGGCTTGGTTAATTGACAATGACACTAAAAATTGGGCAATCGGCTGTTATTTTGTTCAATTTAAAAAAAAATCCTCCTTTTATCGTACTATTAAACGTTCACCTTATTTGTAAGGTGCAGGACAAAAGCAGAACAGACAGGTGGAGCAGAACCAAAAACAGGACTCCGATCTACTCATATATCGACAGAATTACTCGATAAGTTTGTTACTGAAGAGGATTTGGATCAGTTTCTTAAACAACAAAACGTATCTTCTACTGAATTAATTGACAACAACGCTACAATTTCAGAGGAACAACTAGCGGTTGAATCAATTGAAGCTAACACTTCAGAGCAAGTTGTAGCTGGTACCTCAGCCATACCGTCTGAATCTGCTAAAATTACTACATCGATTTCAGATCAAATTGACACTAATACCTCAGCTATACCGTTTGAATCTGCTAATGTCACCACTTTGACTTCTGTATTAGGATATGCGGCATTAGGTAAAGAGGCAATTTTAACGTATGAGTTAGCTACTGGACCGCCTATTGCATCAGAAAGTGAATCAGTTGAGAGAGTAGAGGAAATGGTTTGTATTGTTTGTGGACAAGATTCTACAGGAGCGCATTCATGTGATGTTTGCGGAAACTCTGTGCATGCAATTTGTGGCAATGCGACAAGCGAAGAAGGTTATGGGTCGAGAGTTCTATGCTTGTTATGCCTAACAGAAGGAAACATTAAAAAGCAAAGGGAATATGCTTCACAAAATTTAAAAAGATCTGCTGATAAAATGAAAGAAACTTCTTCGAAGAAATTCAAAGACGTATTAGTTGGTTCCAATGTTTTAGTTGATGTACCTAAAGTCAACAGAGGTCCACTAGATGCAAATAATATTACAGGGATTGTGCTAGACACGAAAAACAATTTATTTCAAATTGGTACTTCTGTTGGCATCATAAGAGATCAAATCAAATATCTACAACAAAATTAACCGATTCAGTTCCACCGACTAAGATGAGTTTGCGTGAAATTGCAGGAAAATTATCTTTATTTGGAAGGCAAGGGTTCAAACACTGTTCCTGCCAACAGTCCAAAGTACAATGTAAAACGAATAGATGTGCCTGTAAGAAAAATAATGTACTTTGTAATTCACGATGCCATAAATCAGCTACGTGTTATAATAAATAAATATTTTTATTTATGGCATAGATTTTAAGAAATTTTTATTCATTCGCTTTAAATATAATGTTCTATTTGTGATTTTTGAGATCAATGTTACATCATACTACACCTACTAATTATTATAACTACGTGTGTAATTATAAATAAACGTTTAAAATACCATAGAAAAGTTTTTTATCATTTCACTGAACCAGTTATGGTATTTGATCAAATCCCTTAGGGAATTGACCAAATCTCTGTTTTTATCATATCCCTGCGACATATATAAAAAACAGCTCAGTTCCTATTAATCTCAATGTTTCTCTAACAGTAGATAGTATTAATGTAATTAATATACCTATTGTATTCCGTACCTGAATAATTATAGAGATGTACAATTGTACACGTACACATGACGTAACTGTATTTCAATAGACAACACTAATAGGTAACTATTTAAAATGAGATTTAAAAAAGAGGACTTTTGAATGATAACCGTTTGAGGTGCTCTTTTCTTTTTTTATAAACATGTATTTATTTAAACATTATCATTGGCTTACAGATTAAAACTTAAACTAGGTATAAACTAAAAAACTGCAATAATATTATTAGATTAACTATTAAAATGTGATGTTGCAAAACCTAATCTTAAAAACACGATAGATACTTCAAAGTCACTTACTTTTAAGTATAACGATATTGTTTTTGCAAGTAACTATAAAACAGACCAATGATTAAGGGTAACAAAATATTAATTGGGTTTCAAAATATATCTTTACTATACTAACCTTTATATAGATACACGTAAAAGAATCTTTATATAAATATCAATCATGAGCAGCCTGTATAACGAGAAACCAACATGTCTGTCTGACATAAGTTACTGAATGTGCCGCCCCGGTGAGGTAATGGGCGGTCCTATATGCAGTGGTGGCAACGTGGTAGCCAGTCACTGGTGGATCACAGCAATTGATCACATCGTTATATTCCACGATGTAATTACGTGAAATTATAGTATTAGTCTAGTCTAGTCTATTACGTGACATTTTTTTACGGCTACTTACGTTTTGACTAATAAAACAACGGTATAGAATAAAGACAAAAGCCTTTGTTATAACCATTGCGCTTGCTCAGGGTGGATCGACATAGTAATTTACTTACAAGTCCAGGTTTTCTCATAATGATTGGCGACGGCGACCTCTCGCGTCCGGCTCTGATTCAGACCATGTTACGGAGCGAGGGGGACTGGCTCCTCCTTCTGCGAAGCAGTCATGCTAGCTAAGGAGGAGGCGGAGCGCGTGAGGGAACGAACCTCCTCACGAGCCGGCCGTCGCGAGAGACACTCCGGGCGTCGGGGATCGCGAGACGATCTCCGGCCACCGTAAGCACGGGCCTGCGGACGGCGAGCATGGGTGACTCGCCGCCCGACCAGAACCAGGCCCGAGCGTACGGCGCGTCGCGTTCCGCGCGCGCCTCAAGGAGCCATCAGACCCCCACAGATGGGGCCTAACAGGGCTGATGCCGATACGAAGCCGCGGAAGACTTAACGGGTTGCCGGGGCTCCGGCTCGAAGTGCAGGAGTAGGAACGGGGTGGTTTTTAGTCAGTAAGAGTCTAAAATTCCCTCCCGCCTCACCCGGGCGGGAGAAGTCATTGGATGATTTTCCCCCATCAAAAAAAAAAGGTTTTCTCATAATGTTTAGTTGTTTTTTGTTAGAGGTAGTCTTAATTGGAAAGTACTTATAGAAGTTGAAAGCTACACCAACATCTAATTCATCTCGTCGTATAGTATCTTAGCAGACGGGATTGCTTATAAATCCCATGATCTTAATGTGGAGGTACATATTAGTTACGTACACGCCGGGTCCAATCAATAGATTTGTGGAGATCTGGGCACTGTATATGCCGTATGTATCTACCTATCTACCATAAACTCAGTATTTCTCAGTATTATGCGGATTTGTGGATTAACTGGTCCAAAAGCCACTTTTCTTCATGGTCAGAGTCCCTAATCAGAGTATTAATCTTTCAAGTGCTAAATCTTTATAAACAAAAATGCTAATTTTTTTTTATAATCTCAAACACTGTTATTTATGGCCCAACAAGAATGTATGTAAACCATTGAAATGCTATGTAAAGCTTAATTGCAAGCTTACTTTTTATAACTAGCCTGAAAATTTTGGCGGACTTTATATTAGTTCGCATAATGAGCTGTGTTAGTGAACAGGTAATTTGTCGATTGAACTGGACTTTCGACTAAATGGCTCAACCGCTAAAATTCTTAATCTCTCCGCCGGAATTAGAATAATGCATAAAACGGAACATTATTTCCAGCTTTTAATTACGTACCTAAGTTTTTATGGCTATAAATGCTTGATGGAAAATGTAAATTAAAATTATTTTCGTTCGTGGTGTCTTCATTAATGTTTCACGATCTTCTTAGCATTCAGAATCAACCACAATTATTCCGGCTTTGTTTCAATTGGTTATATTGGAAGATAGTTATAAACAAGGATTTGTATTTATTACATTTTGTAAAACTACGTATGGGTATGCCTAATTTTCCAATTTTCCATATATAAACCTGTAATATCAATTCTTAGTTGGGTAGCAAGTATTGTATACAGGCCTGTGGTGTGGTGGATGCCGAGTTGGTCTGGCTAAGGTCGAAATTGCTTTCATCTACCCTCCCTACTACCTAGGTACAAACCTAGGAAGCGGCAAAGTTCCTCTTTAATCCGCAAGAAGATTTTGTGTTTCCCCCAAATCTAAAATTAGTTACATAAAGGACCGTTTTCGATTTATAAACTTATAAAAGACCCTAATTTCGATCGCAGTATAGTTATTTAGGCGTCGTATCTGAATGTACTTAATATCTGGATGTGCTAACTAATATCTTATAATAAATAGCCATTGAATAGAACACAGTATAACAGCAACTATTATTTATTGCGAACCCTTTTAAGCGATTGCTTTATTACACAGCATAAAGTTCCGTAGCACAAATTAACAAACTGCCCGCAAGTTAAACCATTTAAAGCCAACATACCACAAAGGGACAAAGGGAACGACGTGCCAGGGTTAGGAAGGTCATTTCTAATACTAATAGGTAACTCCATTTCAGAATTCGCTTTTATGTTAAATATTGCTGTAGAAAAAAGTCATACTTTGCGAATGCTGGCAGCAGATTTTTTGTTTGAAATTGATATCAGGTAGCAACATTATCTGAACTTCGGTTATTTAATTACGACCCCTAAAACCCTCTTCCTAGGATAGAGAATAAGACACATCCAGGAAGAGGTCTACGTTTAACAGAGGTTACGGAACTTACAGAGGATGTCTTCCAGCAGACTAAAAGGCCAGTACTGTTTGTGGAGATGAAGCGAAGTTTTTTTTTTTTGGGACAAGCCCGCCACAACCTCCCAAAACCGCTGCAACTCCTGTAAGCCAGGATCTACAGTAGATACAACCATGAAAACACCAGAACACTGAAGTCCGGCGCGTCCCAGGGACATGAGTAACTGTCTTGATTCCCGCAACGAAGTGAATCAGAAGATATTATAAGAGGAGAAGAAGAAAAAACTATGGTTTTCACTTCCCTCGGTGAATTACTGCAGGAGACAGAATGAATTAAGCCCAAAGGCACAAAGAAGAGACTGTACAACTGGGTGAAGCCCAGTCGCCAAGCACCACGGAAATTTGACTAAAAACTAAGTGGGTCCTATGTGTGAGCTGTTATACTTGCTTCCAATAATAGGTATGGCAAAAACGCCTAAACGCACGGAAATTCGCTCTAGATTCCACAAGGTCCGTATAATAAACTACACCTGACGAAACAATTATATTATTTAACATAGTGTTACGTTCATATTGCCAGAGATCACACTCCCAGAGTATGTGATGGGCCGACTGCTCGTATCGCAACTCCTCTGTCGAACATTGGCACCATAGTGAATCAATAAGTTTAAATGAGAACAATTTGCTTTTAAAGTTGCCGTGGCCAGTAAGAAATTGGGCAACACAGTGATCCACTTCCAACCATGTCCTCTCCAGCCGCTCATGCACGGATGGGAAGAACTGATATAGGTGGCGGCCCTTAATAGAAGATGCCCATCTACACTGCCATTCGGTTATAAGCTCGCCCCAAACGTCCGTCACTGGCTTAAACAATCTATCAATTTTATTTCTATCACGTTGTGCTAGAAAGCTTGCTGACAAATTAGGCCTCGCACTGTAGTACATAGCAGCACGTCGCTGCACCTCAAGATCTACCGGAAGGACGCCTGCGAGCACAGGTAGGGCCTCAGTGCTAACCGTCCTATAGGCCTTACACAGGAAAATCAAGGCTAGACGCTGGCCTTGGAGAAGTTTTCGCCGTACCGCGCCTATTGTGGCCCTATCAGCCCAGACAGGTGCCCCGTAGCACACGCATCCCAGGTAGGTTGCTCCGTATATGATCCTAAGCGTAAGAAAAGAGAGACCCCAGGTGGCCTTGGAAATTCGCGTCAGCGCATAGAAGTTATTTTTGGCTTTCTGACTAATGGCCTTAATATGTTCAATGAAAGAAAAGTTTTTTTCCAATACTAGACCGAGGTAACAAACAGACTCCTTTCGTTTTTCGGAAACATTGTTAAATTTAATAGACGGCCATGACTTTAGATTTCCTTTAAGCAATAGCTGGTAAGTTTTATGGGGTGCAAAAGTCAAGCGATTTCGTTCGCCCCATCGCGAGATCCGTTCGCCCCATCGCGAGATCCTACTGAGACAGTCTTTAGCCAAATACTCCAGTCCGGCGCGGGTATTTGATTGTACTAGCAAAAGGCCATCATCCGCATATCCAGTCAAAGTACAGCCACAAGGAAGGGGAATCGCGAGCAAATCATCAAATCCTAAATTCCACAAATACGGGCCAATAACGGAGCCCTGAGGACATCCCATTGATAACGACTTCGACCGAGAACAATGACCAAGCTTCAGTTTAACGGAACCGTGAAGGAAATAAGTGTATATTAATTTATATATGTTACTAAAACAGCCACGACCTTTCAGTTTTAAGAGTAACATTGGCCACCATGCGTTATCAAAGGCACCGGAAATGTCCAGAAAAATGCCTACTATATACTTGTGTTCAGACGAATTTACCATGGATCGGACAGAAAGAGCCGCGTCGACAGTAGACTTTCCTACAGTGAAACCAAATTGATTGTTGTGGAATTTTGGTCCACCTGGCAGTAAACGAGGAACGAAAAGTCGCTCAAGTAGTTTCCCTAAAGATGGTAAAAGCGTGATAGGCCGATATAACTTAGGGTCATCGGGGGGTTTATTTCCATTTTTAGGGATTATGCGAATGAATCCACGTCGCCATACACGAGGAAAGACGCCTTCCGCGATACAACGGTTGAATACTGTTAGGATCGCATCAGCCGCGGATTATTATGATATATGACTATTATCATTTTATTTGAGACTTTGTCTTCACCAGATGATTTATTTAAAGGCAAAGTTTTAACAATAGTTATGAGCTCATTGATGGACGGTAGATCAGACACAGGTGACTCCGGCGGTATAGCTGCCCACGACCTAATCTGTTGATGGTAATCATTGTCTGTCTCGAGCACATCGTCAGGGACAAGTTCGTCGAGTAGAACTTCCGTTGTCTCCTCAATACCAGTGGTGTGAACATTGTTGACTTTTATGTTCTGTACAGATTCGTCGATCTGGCATTCGCCAGATCGACGGATCTATTGGCTTTGAACTCATGGTATAGAGGCGACCACGGGCCCTCCTTATCTAATTTCTGTACAACTCTCCGTAGCAAATCACTCTTGGCTTTCTCCACCGAAGCCCTATAACGTGACCTGGCAACTCTAAACGCAATCAGTGCTTCATCAAAAACGGTACCGGTTACCTGACGTTTCCTTAGTCTATTTAACTGTTTGCGCGCTTTACGAAAGCATTTATGTTGTTCGACTAGATAGTTATTCCACCAGTCGCATCTACGCGTACTAGTCACGGACCCGCGACCAAAAGCAACGTCGGCACAGTAAGTAAAGGCATCTGACATGATTTCAGCGCCCTCCTCGGCCGAGAGATCTCTACGAGTGAAGTCTCTGGCTTGGGATGCAAATAATGAACTAAAAAAGTTCCAATCCGCACCCTTAGTCTTGTACCTAAAGCTATCATTGCAATATGTTGGACCCTGGGGTAATGTTGAAACAAATTCGTACACGATCAGGCGATGATCACTACACGACGCATCTGGTAGGACACGCCACCTATCCAAGCTAACGTCCGCACTAGAAAGTGTGATGTCAATACTAGATTCGCCCATTTGGCTGCAAAAAGTAGGTGGTGCATCAGGGGTGTTATGAATGGAGAGATTCATTTCAGCAATGAATTCCTCAACAGCACAGCGCCGTTCCATGTCAGTAGCCCTAACCTTGCCATACCACAAGGATGAAGACGCGTTAACGTCGGCACCAATGATAATTTTGGAGCCCGCAAGTGATTGCAAGACGTGACGGAGGTGGTGAATATGAGGAGTAACTGAATCAGAATATTGAAAGTAACAGCTCACAACGTAAAGTTTACAATTTCCCGAAGCAATCTCCGCGACGGCACAGTGTGACGTCATTAAATTAGCTATGGATGTTACTGTGAAATTAGGTGATCTCGTGACATAAATTCCAGCCCGCGACCTGCCATCCAGCTGCACTACCCTGTGCCGTAAGTGGGTATTTTGATATTGTTCTTGAATAAGAACTATGTCAAGTTGATAATCGACAATTAATTTATCTAACTCAGACGTCGCAACCCTATCGTTATGGAGATTCAACTGCCCTATGATTAACTTATCCATATTTTTATTTAATAGGTTGTATTGAGAATAAGTTGTTCAAGTTTTGTTTTATAGGTTCCACACTCTGGCGAGCCACAACGGTGATCATGAGGTTTTTTAAAACGTTTACACGCCACACAAGTAGGAATAAAATTTGTTTCCTTTATATGAGGGCAGTTGTCGCTCTCGAAGTTGAAGCCTTCGCTTCTTATTAAAAATGTGTACCTAATCATATTATTGTACCTACTTCGATTTTAAAAGCTACATCTGAATGTTACTTTTCTCTATAGGTATCCCTATCTCGGTCTTTGATTAAAGTAACGGATTCTATCCAAGATTTTTTAGAAATAAAGCTATTACCAAATGACTCAGAGCAATGACAAAATTTTACTCGTAAATACATACATTACTTGACATTAATTATGTACTAGACTGGTTGCTACGTGGGCTCAAATAATAAAATTACGCAAAAATTATTTGACTATTTGCTCCTATCCTCGATTTTTATTTTTAATTTATTGCTTGTATATTATAAAATCAAATCCTCAAAACTAAATTGTAAAATGAATTAAAATACTGACTCAATATAGCTACGTAAATATGTAACAACTATATAGCAATTACGTATGTTATCGCTAGATTTCCATTACAACAAATAGGTATCGTTTGTTAGCCCCTAGGTTTGATTGACGCGCGATAAATATTCGATAACATATATGTACCTTGACAATGCTTTATAACATTTGATCACCTGCTACTGCTAGATTTCCACACTCAAACTTCTCATTTATCCAGTTACCTGTTCACGACGCACAAAAATCTCTGTATTTCTAAGACAATTAATGAACACAATGATTATAAATATAAAAGTTATTATTGCGTGAGCTTTACATTGTAATTAAGTCGCTTGGCGATTATTATTTTGTAACAAGAACATGAAATATCATTATTACACCTAAGCTAATTCTTTTCACGTGTTTCTTATATTTAACAAAGTTGTTTTCTACGGCGTAGCGCGTAAATTTAGTACTTCGTAAAATATTACGACTGTGCTATATTTACAAGTTGAACAGATTGTGTGCTGATGAGTAATAATAAACTATCGCAGAATGGCATAGCAAGAAGCGAGCAAATCCCTATCAGTGTGCAAGATATAAGTAACTTAAAATATCAACTTACATAGACTTACAAGTCATTCGTTCAATGTAATTTCCAGTAAAGTAAGTAATTTATCCTACAATCGTGTATATTAAACTTTTAAACAAAATACGATACTGGCTTATTAAATATTTTCCTCCTAAACCGAGGAAGTATTTTATAATCTTAAATCCAAGTTATGATAAAAGTATGTCAAACACCGGCCAAACAAATCGTGGACTTTCAAGTTTTAATTAAGTAACTCAAAATCTTACCTTCTTTAATACAGACGATGACGGACAGACTGCAGCTCGGGATTAGAATTGTGTATCATAACAGTTACCAAAAATATTTCTGGTAGCGTCTAAGTTTATTAGATATACAACTTTGATAATAAACGCGACTACTCGCGAAATTTGGACAGGATTTTATATTAAAGAGTCGAAGATGGTATTTTGGTTTTATTTATTTTAAGTGATATTTAATTTATATAGAGTGTGGCATAGTGTCACGAGCTCGATCCGCGAGCGTGGTTCGGAGTGAGGTGAGAGCGCGAGACGCGGGCTCTCTACCCTCGCAGCGACGGCACACTGTTCGTTTCTTTCGGGAGTCGGTCTGTCGGTTGGTCTGTGCTCGCGACGAGCCAGCCACTAGTGACGCGCGCACTTCCGCCGCTTAAAAATATTACTTGCGTTTTCACCCAATACCTTACTGACTTTACCTTCTGAAATTCTCTTTGTAGTAATATTGCTTAAACTTTTATTTTCAGGGCATTTTATGATCTGCACAGCTTCATGAAATCTTGAGTAGGTATACTTTGAGTTAACTTCAGTTGTTCATTCTACATTACGATAGAGGGAAATCGTGTATGAACGTGTTAAGATATTTTTATATTAATTTAATTTAATAAATACGTTCCGAATTCAATTATTTTATTCATTTGTAGACAGCTGCATGACATCCAAAACAGGATAACAAACACACACCACCACCGAATTGGTTCTAGAAAAACTTTAGGTAAGATTTTCTACATACACATTTGTACATTTACAAATATTTAATTATTAAAAGAACCAAGTCTATATGTACCTAACGTACCTACAATAGTGTAATGTACCAGCAAAAAAAAAAACAAATATATCTATCATAAGTTAGCGAAACATTCCAGCATAGTCACATGCTACGCAAACATCTTTAATGAAGAAAATGGTTTGGTTTTGGAGTTTTTTCCTCGAATAATATATATATTATTTTTAAATATAGGTGTCGGTATATAAACAAACTTATTAAGTAGATAATCCATTATTATATTTTTTATAAAATTTTTGTTTCATTTCCATGGGAGTGTTGTCATTCACAGTTTCAAAAGATAAAGAGCAACAAAATATTATTAACCAAATAAATAGTCAATCGCCATAAATTGAATACACGTAAATATTATCTCGTGTCCCATCCCTAAGAGTAAGATTCCGCCCCTCCCCTTGTCCCAAATGTTTCTTTAGCAGTTCTGTAATAAGTCCCCAGTAGGTAAGACAACTTAGACATGTCAATTTCATAAGAAATGACCCGAACATTCCAGATAATACTTTATATACAGTACGTAACGACAAATTCCGTAATTAAGCAAATGCTATAAAATATTATTATGCTATAAAATATTATTATGCTTAATCCATTCAGACATGATATATAACGAAACAGTTAAAACACTGTGAAATATTGCAAACATTTTGTGAAAAATGATATCAGCTATTTGAATCGCGTGTCGTGTGTAATATTCGGGTCTGTTTGAAAGCGAGCCCAAGTTGGAAGTCGGCTGGGTATGCTCCCTTCTGATGACGTCACAGCACACGCGTCCTACCGACGAACGACTGTATACACGCCTTGTGTAGAGGTATATGACAGGGCGCCCAAATATTTTGTGTATATTCTGAAATTAATTTGTCTCACAACTCTTGACTTTAGGTTTACCCAAAAGTTTCAATGACTGCCGTAATGTTTCTGAAAACAATTTGGTTATCAGAGCGCATAATCGAAGCAAAATTTCGTCGAAATGTTATGAAACTAAGATGAATACAACACGATTTAGTAAAACGAGATCTCTTCATTATCATTTCAAGCGGCCTGTTGAGACGTACACTTTCTGAGCAGCTTTTACGTTAGGGTGGCCACACCTGACGGATTTTCACAAGCCGCATGCAGCTCGGAGGAAGGAACTATTATGAGATTATGGTTTAAAAATTGCTGTGTTAGAGTGAGTCTCGTATTTGAGCTTTTTAGACACAGTCTCGATCTTCAGACAAAAGAAATGATGTAAGTACCTAATATGTTTAAACAATTCTATACCAAGCAAAATTTTGGATTCTCTAGTTTTTATAGGTAGGTAGGTATGATAACGGCCTCGTTCCAATCGACGAGCGGTATGTGTAGCCAAATAAAGTAAGATATTAAAAAGAAACAACTTTCATTTTAATGCTTTTAAACTTTGTTTATGGAATAAAATAGTTTCTGATAATGTGAAAAACTGTGAACGGCTTTTTTATAGCATAAGCCGGTAAACGAGCAGACGGATCACCTGATGGTACCTAAGCAATCGGCATCGCCCATGGACATCTGGAACACCAGAGGCGTTACAAGTGCGTTACCGGCCTTTTGGGGATTAGGAGTATGAGGATCGTTGGGGTTTCAGGGATTGGGGAGATTGGGGACATCCAGTAACCTCACTCACACGACGAAACGAGTTATCTTAGAGATAAGTAGGTGCAGTGTATGATTACAAATAAAACGCATAAGTAATCAAATAGGTAGACATTAAATAATAATATCCCAAAAGGAAGGTATCAAATAAAAATAGATGGACGACTTACGTTTTAGAAGCGAATTAATTATGCCACAGCGTAAATCGCATCTGACTCCCAAAAAGCGCTTAATCTCAAATTCCGACGAAAACGTTCATAAATTTTCGTATACAACGTTGATTAATAAAAGGAAAAGGAAGTCACAACGATAAATATTACGTATTTTTCTTTGATTTAGGAGTCTTGTGATTCTTATTACTTGCTACTCCGGCAGAGGGCGCAAATACCTGTAATGACGGATTACAAGAGGAAAACAAGTAACAATAGTTATTATAAAATACATGTGTACATAATTAACATAACATAACATCACGCCGGTTATCCCCGAAGGGGCAGGCAGAAGTGCACATTATGCCACTGTACAATGTGACAAATGACACCCAGTTTTCACTATTTATTGTTATGAGTCCCATGTTATAGGGGGTGAGCCTATTGCCATATATCGGGCCCAATTCCAGACTTCGTGCTACTACTGAGAATTTTTTTAAAACCCAGTAATACTTTTCCCGACGCGGGAATCGAAACCAAGTGCCCTTGCCGGCCGAGACGCACTCGCGACTACTAGGCCAATGAGGCAGTAGGTACATGTGTACCCTTTAAATACCTAGTAAGTATGTGAATATTCAAAAAATAAAAAACCTTTGCTTCAAATGCTTCTTTTTCTTGTATTGTCTGTGCGTAGTACC
The DNA here is from genome assembly GCA_038387885.1 of Spodoptera picta. Taxonomy (NCBI): domain Eukaryota; kingdom Metazoa; phylum Arthropoda; class Insecta; order Lepidoptera; family Noctuidae; genus Spodoptera; species Spodoptera picta. Next base: position 3,893,186 of record JAZHFQ010000105.1, read on the forward strand.
TACTTATGTGAAATAACTGAACTTACTCGTGGGTTCAGTCGACGCAGTGACGGGTAGTACTGCCTACGAAACGTACCTCACACGTTGACGTAACGTACATCATTGTTTCGTATCTGCGTGCGACATGAATGATATTTTGTGTTTTATAATCGTACCTTTAAATACCACAAAGCAGGAAAATTGTAATATGAGCCTAAGTTTAAAAGGTAGAAAATGTTACTTAAAATTTCGCCCCGTATGGGTTCGCCTCTATATTAGGTTACAAAAGAGACAAATAGCGTACCTGACTGGCAAAGTTTGGTAAGTACTACATTTGAAGTGTACGAGCCAGTAGTTACATATAAATAAATAAAATAATAAAAATAAATATATAGGTAACAAAAATATCGTTGTTTTGTCATTTACAAAAGTATAGTCAGGTGTTCGATGCAGTGCCACCTGGCTATTGTGTCACTCTGCGTCAGACAATTGGGTAAATGTATGGTGTCCTCGAATTATTTATTGCTTTTGACAAATAACAAAACACTACACTCTACCGAATTGGTACAACTATGGTCCAATCCAATGAAGCACAAATATACCTATCACGATTTTACTTCGATTGGCTTCAATGGTTAGTCTTTAAGCAGTGTCTTGGGTTCATTCACAATTCATCATCATCATCATAACATCACGCCTTTTATCCCCGAAGAGGTAGGCACGGGTGCACATTATGCCACTGTACAATGTAACACCCACTTTTTACTATTTATATTATGAGTCCCATGTAATAAGGGGTGAGCCTATTGCCATATATCGGGCACAGTTCCAAACTTCGTGCTACTACTGAGATTTTTTTAAAAACCCAGTAATACTTTGCCCGACCCGGGAATCGAACCCGAGACCCCTTGCCCGGCAGTCGCACTTGCGACCACTTGGCCAACGAGACAGTCACATTAAATTAACAACAAAATCTATATTTTTCGAATTTTGTTGTTCCTTCCATACAGTTATAAATTCGTACGTGCAGATTTGCACATCTTCTAGAGTCAAATGTAGCGCATTAATCAATTGGAGTGTTGTTCACCTCAGTTATATCATTCATTCAGTATCTATTTGATTAAATGGTCGTGGTCAATGATGTGCACTTGCTTTACTCGTCAATGCTCAGTGTACGCAAATTCTCCGCAGCAGCATGAAGACTGGATTGGTGTTTTGTGATTGGCCCACACCTAACTGGGAAACAATAGTAGGTATATCATATTATATATACATCTATGTCTATACCTTCGTCAAATAAAAAGTATAACGTTATATGTCAGGCATACAAATACTATGAATAACTTTCGTCGACTGATAAATTACATTCTATAGTTATAGTGGTAACATTAATTTAATCCTCAAGGAACACCGTAGTTGGCTATATTAAGGGCAAACACGTGAGTAAGTATTTTGTACCCATTCAGGCGGATAATAATCGAATTAAGCGACCCCTAGTGGCCTCTGTGGAAACCACGCCAGTAGGCTTATAAAGGGTAACCAGTTGGGAATAAATTGCTATCAGGTTTTTTTACCCACTTCCTCCTAGCAATAGATTGCAGTCATTATTATATTAGACCCAAAAGTAGGACATTAAAATGTTGTATAATTAAATTTCAAAAACTAAAAAAGAAACTAAATTATTAACCTAGCTACTGCATCAATGAAGATTTCATAATATTGCGTGCGTGCACTCGATGCACTGGACACAAGTTTTATTACCTACATCAGTTGTATTCTTTCCTATATTTAATATTGTTTTATGATTTTTCTTACATTTTTTCTCCGTATTATTCCATTAGTTTTTGTTGTAACTTGACCCTTACGATGAAATCAGAGTTGTCCCTTCATCTTTTGTCAAGAATATAAAGGAAAGGTACCCACTATCATGTTGCATGAGCGACCCCTTACAATTTTGGTCCATTAAAGTAATTTCGTTGCCTTGTATTGTTATCGGTGTTGTAAGTTAAGGTGATATTGTTACCTGCCCCTTAGTTAACCTATTAACCTCAGTAAAAGTCCGTCTTATTATGTGTAGGTAGACTTGAGAAACCGGCGAGGGATAAGTTTTCTTTTATCCTGTCTTTCCGCAAGTAAACTATGTTCAGGCTATAGTTGTATATTTGGCTGTACTCTCTACACGAGATGCCTTGTCAAATTAACTAAAATTTTATAAGTAATGTAGAAAACGTACCTTTTTAATTCACAATATTTGCCCAATTTGTTATTGTCTCATACAGTAGGTACCTATCTATGTTATTTAGCAAGCATTTTAGGTAGTTAAATATAACTACATTATAGCAGTAGTAATAGTAATACCTAGGACAATGTAGGTACCTATATGTACAGTGGTAAATACGCTATAAATTGGTAAATACGATGATAAATTACCAACGATGACTTGGGAAAAGATTCACACTGTTAGCTACATTAGTTAAACTAATAATAATAACACAATATTATAAGGATCGTCTAAGACTAATCATTCCTTCCTCTGTTTACTTTGTTAATTGGGTCCTAAATAAGTCAAATAGTAATAAATAAGTCGTGACCGATTACTATACAAAGGGATAACCTAAACAATATTTACTGTCCGAATAAATGAAACGAAACATCTATGTCACTGGTATTATGTTGCAATCTCAATATAAATAATTATTAGTCTATTATCTTCTCAATAGGACTATCGGCACGAACACTGTATTAGCATCGCTAGGGTTTTTGTTTACCGCCTAAGCAATACTTAGGTTAATAAATAATCACGATCATCCGATCATATAACTGTACTGTTTTACCAAGATTACATTTATGGTGCTTTTATATTTTCAGATACTTCATACATTGTAAGAAAAGGTTTCTTAGGATTAAGTAAAAATTATAAGTTACTCACTAAAATATACTGAGAAAACTAGTTTCGAATCACAAAGGGACTTCTCCTCATGAGCAGCATGCGCAGTCGCGGCAATGGTTAATTAGCATGTCTCACAAAAGTTATTATATGTAGAAACATATGTTAGGCTTGAATGACGTGGACATTATTGTGGAGATACCATTCTAACTCAGTTTGACATGCTAAGTTGCTTAATGATAGTTTTTTATTCATATTTCAAATAATTTTCAGTGTTCGACGTGTTGTTTTATGTATGTAGATATTACCTAAAGTAATATATCTACTTTTCCAACCCTATTACTCGGTATCGAAAAAGCCATGCAGTTTCGGAACGCTCTATAAAACCCAACATCCACTATATTGCTTCTAGAATATTCATGGGGTCAATTTACTTTGAGTGTCGACAAAACATACGCTGAAGCTAAAAGGGGGCCCCTAAATATCCGATAAGTATATTCATAAATGAGGTTTATTGTTATGTTTTTGCCCCTTTAAGTGGCAACCTCTTTGAGATACAAAAGCTCCTTTCATAGCATTTCGAAAACATGGTTAAAAATTAAATGATTGGTCTTTCCTTACGAGCGTGCCTATTCTTATATACGGGTTAACTGTACGTCAACGTACAAAACCACATCACTAAGGTAAATAATGGTTTAATAATGACATAGGAATCCTCGCACCTCCTCACCACAACGCCGCGCGCCGCTGCACTACGTGGGTCGTCGTACTGTTGAGGTCAGGTAACCTTTAGGAACACTAGGTAACTAAGCTAAGTGTAATGAGAATATAATCACAAAATATCCACGTTTCAGTTGCTATTGCTGAAATCACAATATAGGTAAATATTCACTCAACATAATAAATATTCATTCATATTCACAATATAGGTAAATTTCTTATATCTAACAATTGTTGACGCTCACGACAATGATATCATGATAAAAAAAATATATAAATTATTTATAATAATTTATTATTATGCACTAATAATATACGTTATTTATTTACATCACATCTTCACATCACTAGCCATTAGAATCAAATTTTGTTTTACCACTAATTTGGTCAGTGGAGAACTGGATTTATTTAAAAAAAAAATAACTAAGTATTATTACACTAAGCGTACAAGCTACTAAGGAAACTTCCTTGGTTCATTTCTATGGTGTAATATATATATTTTTTTAAATAAATCCACTTTTCCATTGACCTTGTTAGTGACTGTAAACAAAATTTGATACTAATTTACCTAAGTACTTGCTATTTTAATACGAATGATATTTCTGAAAGTATTAGCATTAAAAAATGTTTATTGGTATATTGACAACAAATTTAAAAAAAATCACTTAAATCAAACCATTAGCTTTTTATTTATTGATGTTTTTGTAGTTAGATCGGGATTTTTTTTACCAAATCAGAAAATGTTGGATATCTCAGATACTAGCCACTTTCAGACTAGGGACCTCAGGGCTATTTTTGTAGGAAATTAGTTTTATCTTCCGAGAGGTTTTTTTTAAGGGTGGAAAATCATCGAATGACTGCTCCCGCCTGGGTGAGGCGGAAGGGAGTGTCAGACTCTTACTGACTAAAAACCACCCCGTTCCTTCTCCTGCACCTCGAGCCGGAGCCCCGGTTACCCGTAAGGTTCTCCGCGACTTCCGAGAGGAATACGTCGAGTTACAAGTCACCCTGTATATAACCCGAAAAACGTAACATGGTACTTATTGGGTTTCAAACCCACACCCTCAAGTATGAGGAGCACCACTTAATCATAGGACTACTGAAATACAGAAAACATGCAACGGAAGGTTTAATGAATTAATATCAGTTTCATTAATTCTGTTATGCTCTTAAATTGATTATAAAAAAACTACAAATCCAATTATCAAATTTTCAAAGTTAAAACACTACCACCTAGTTAGTTCACAGTTTCGCCTAACCTATCATAAACCTAGCCTACCTAGTTTACAGTTTCGTCTAACCTATCATAAAGCATGAACTACCTAACGAGGGTGGGGTGACTGATCGATAGCCAATGGATTATTATACTGGTAACAAAACATAGTTGATAGCCGCCAGAGTCCATACAACTGTTGGTCCAAGGTCGTCCTTGCAAACGTCGTAGAAACCTTCGCTGCACCTGGTAAAATACATCAGACAGGGCTGGTCACTGGCCTACAGACACGGTAAGACTATAACGTTGCATGGTTGAATAAATTATCTATAGGAAATCATTACAGCAATAATACCTTAAACAGTAACAGGTGTTTTTAAACATTGACTTAGTCGCACTATTACTAACATTTAAATATTATTTTATATGAGTTACCATCTTTACACCTTCCTTTTTTTTACTTCTATAAAATCAAAAATATGATGTGAAACCTAAATGATTAAAATGTACAAAGTATACCTATACATATATGTATAATATGCCATGCCTTCAATCACATGTTTATATGTCTAGATATAGAGGTAGTTAAACAAATGAAGACACATCACAACAAAATAATTAGTTCACAAAATAAAATCTTTGCATGTAGATACTGAAGTTGTTGTTTACGATTCAAATAGCATGTAAAATACTAGCTATCCAATCGAACATCGACATCGGACCAACTACTAAAAAATGAATTAATTTAATTTAATTTTAATATACAGAGGTAGGCCCGAGTCTCGACACAAATAAAATGCCTCTGGTCTGTGGTTCCTTAATAATGGCCCTCTGTTGTCTTTAAGTAAAAAAGAAATGGATTATAGCATGTATGGACATAATTATATGTAATAAATACATACGTGTCAGTTGTCGCTAAAAATTTTCAATTTTGTTGTAAGTCAGAAATTCACATGTTACCAGTATCATTCACTGCTGCCTTCGAAGATATAATAAATGAAGTATAATATCTCTGTCTGTCTCACTCAATATCTTCTTACCTATATGAAATGTTAATAGTATTCTTATACCTAGTCCTCAGTTGGCGCAGAAGTGTTATTTCCCCCTTCTCCAAAAAACCGAATAGGTACTGTTGTTTGTAAACAAGTACGCAGGGCATGACGATATCGTTTGTGATTAGTCCAGCAAACTTCGAAGTTAAATAACCAACATGAACTAAATGTGTTGTTCGGTTAAAATATTACAAGCATTAGCGCACGCTCTTATTGTATTTTACAAATCCGTATACAAAACTGTTTTATAGTTTTATAAACACACGTGTTTGGGGGAACCACGATAACGAGCACCCAACAATAGCGCTGTAGTTTTCTTTCCAGTCAGTTGATCACTCACCATGGCGTTCTTAAGATTTCTGCTTCTCATCCTTACAGTTTTATTTTTCTCAAGTGATTGCGTAAGTTTCATTTTCATACCATTTTCTTAATAATTTCTATTTTTAAAAATATGACTGAGGATCGTGATCATTCTGGCATCACTCCGAATTGGACGAATTGTCTTCATCAGCTCCTTTTTGTGGTCATTTGTACTGTGGTGTAGATCCTCGATGCTTGGTTATCTTTGAGCTGGACAGACCATCTGGTTAAGGATCGTCCTCTTGCCCTTCTCCTCTCAACTCTTCCCACGACGGTGAGCTTCTCCAAGCTATCCACTCGCGTTTCGCTGTATATCCGAATTAAAAATTGTCGCCAGAACGCCAGAATAAATACATATTCGGTATAATCTTATGTTCATGTTGCATGTTATAAACTCATTCAACGACAATCAGGTACTCCAGTATTACGTGAGAATATTTTTGATACAAAAAGATATCGATATTAATATGTAATCCAATTATTAGCCCATACTTTCCCATTTGGACGCTAATTTTCCATCCTTTCCAATTAGCGATAGTCTAATACAAAAGGTTGAGTGTAAAATCCAATTTAATCCCAAAGGTGCGGTCACAGTCGATTGATTTATATTGTTATTAAGTACTTACTGAAAAATTTATTGGTGAATATAATAGGTCTTTATCTGTGAAATTACCGTTTTGTCTGAAATTTGTTTTTCTTTTCATTAATCGAAGTAATCATACATGCATTCAATGCATCTTTGCCACCGCAGTGGCAGTTTATTGATACCCTTCTTAAAGAAATCAGCTGGATGGGACGCAACAAATACCTGCATTTTGTACTGCTTCTCGAACTGTGAACTTTTTCACGCCAAGAATTTTGGATAATCAAACTCTGTAAATAGTAGCAGTTACTCTGTAGGCACATGGACTAGTGAGTAGGGCAAATGAGGGAGAGCTTCAACCCCAGTTCTTGCAACTTTGAGAACGTCTCCTGTGTAGTATGAGGTCGCGCAGAATGCTGTTTGGAGATGTGCCAGCTTCTCCATTATTGTGTTCAGTTCTTCACAGTACACATCTGCAGTAATGCTCACCCCGTTTGGTAAGAAGCTGTGATGAATCACACCGGCGCTAGAGCACCAAACAGTGACCATCTGTTTTCTAGGGGTAAGTTTACGTTTAGGATATTGTTTAGGTGCTAAACCAGGATCCAACCAACTTGCTGATCCATTTTTATCGCAGGTAGCATGCAGTTCAAAATTGCTTCATGTGTATGTCTGTTGAGCAGTGCAAGGCACGCGTATCGATGCGTACTTTGCGCTGGCGATCATTAAGTTCGTGGGCCACCCATTTGTCAAGCTTTTTTACCTTGCCAATTTTTTTTTTTTTTTTTAATTTAACGCAAATAGACCAATATTGTTTTGACGGGAACGTCGTAAGCTTCTGCTAATTCAGCCGTAGATTGTGTATCATCAGCTTCCAAAATCGCCTTTAATTCGTTATTGTCGACCAGTCTTCGGACGACCACGAGGTTCATTTTTCAGGTCGAACTTTATAGAACGGAAGCGAGCAAACCAATAACAGGTGGTGCGTTGGTTTGTAGTGCGTTATAGCTCCGTAAACGGCAATTTCATAGGTAAAGACCTAATAATTGTGTAATGTTTTGTCTCATCACTGGCGACCATATTGTACCTAATAGTTACTATTACTAATCACTTTTATTATAGAATGTACAGGGTGTAATTAAGATACTTAATGAATAATTTAACTTTCAGTATTGCAAGATAGTTCTACCACATAAACTGCGATACTTGGAGAACATGTTAAATGCTGAGGTTGTGGCTAAAGCAGCGAAGATACGACAGCGGATGGAAGCTAACCCGAACATTCCTGACATGGACAAAGGCTGGCCCATGCTGTTGGGTCAGTATCAAGCCGATAACAAAAGTAACATCAACAGTATACCCAAAAACGTCTATCCGAACTTATACAACAGACGAATGTCCAACTTTTAGTGTTAGTTAGGCTTACAATTATTATTATTGTAGGTACCACATTAAGCTTAGTTTAAGTGAATTAAATACTTGACTACATAATGCAGTTTTTTTTCATTGCACCAATATTTTCGTTATTCATTTTGCAACAAAGGACAGTAGTAAGCAGATCTGCTAGCTGGATTAAATTTATACTTATGAGTATTAATTTGACTCATAACAAAAAACCTCTAAGAATCTAATTTGGTTTCCTTACTTGGACATAGCGTTATTTGGCGAAGCAAATATGAATTATTCAGTATACGCGTATCAAACTTTGTGCACCAAGAGGAAAAAATATTTCATCTTGATACTAAAATACGGACGCTGTCTTATTTACTGCCAAATATGTATGAGCATTCGGTATAATCTACTTATGTATGTACTTACAGTACTTACACTTTGTTGATTAATTGTTCATCAAATAAATCTGACAAATCGGTTTCGTAAATATAAACATAACATATATGTTGGCTGTTGAGTTTAACATAATTCCGTTCGATAGTTTTTACTTAGACACCAAATCAGAATTTATATTAGGTAGGTACATAAAATTTAATTATATTTGGCACTAGCTGCTTTCCGCGGCATTCGCTCGTGATGAAGTTGATTACACGTACCTATTTATTTGTATTAAAGATCAACCAAAATACAAAGTTTAGTGGTTTATATTATAATTTTCGTGAGACATACTAAATTAAGTTAAACTCACGTAACTGTTTGACGAGTGTGAGAGTCTGTAGCGCTGCTGACAGTCGCCTCTCACTGTGAGACAGGAACGCTGCTCATGAACGAGCCTCTAGCATGGCTTGAAACTAGTCGAGTTCCTCGCCAAATAGTTAGGTAAGTAAGCCGAAAACATAATAATTAATAATGTCTTAAAATAATGTCTTTAATAAATTTCTTAACTGAGAAACACTTCAAATATAAGGCTCATACAATTTTTAAGTCCTTATTTCAATCCTTTCCAAAATTCCTGAACCAGGCACTTTTTATATTGGATGGGCCGACGACGTTTGACCACTATTTCGCCTGGTGATAAGCGATGATGCGGTCTACGAAGGAGCACGTCATCCCATAAGCAACCTATTCAATTGGGCCTTGAAGACAAAGACACCTAGGTGATACCCTTCAGTGAATACAGACACAGGCAAAGAATTCCACTCCTTAGCAGTACGCACTAGGAGGCGATTCGCCGATTGTCTTGTAGTACGATGATGGAAAGGACTAGGGGGAACCAAGTTGCGCACACTCACCGAAATGTATCCGGTAGACATTTCAGAAAAGGCAACCTTACGCCTGTGTTCGAGGCTTCGAAGCCGGGTCTCCACAAGCGCGTCATCGTTGATAAGCCTCTTGGTACGCCTCTCAATGTGCTCTAACGCGTCCAGTTGATATTTAGCCCAGCCGTCCCAAAGATGAGGGCAGTACTCCATACAGGACCACACCTGTGCTTGGTACAGAGTCAGCAATTGTTTCGGCGTGAAGGGTCGTCTCATTCTCCATAACATACTTATACCATACCATACCATATAGATACCCACGTATTTATGTTTTACGAATAACCGATATACAAAATTAAGTTTATTTTACTTTCAAAATGAAGGATTTTCATACAAACTATCCTCCCCTATTTGACCCTATTTATTGAGCGGGGAAATTGTCCAATAACTTCTCCCGCCTTAGGTGAGGCGAGAGGGAGTGTCAGACTCTTACTGACTAAAAACTATCCCGTTCCTTCTCCTGCATTTCGAGTGTAACTTCGTACGGCCTAAAAGGTTTTTATCACCTTTCAAACCTTTCCAGAACTTGTACGAACATTTCAAGGCCAAAATTAGCTACATCGTTTCAACCGTTCTCAAGTTTTAGCGAGACTAACGAACAGTAATTCTTTTTGATATAAATCCTAGGACGAGTCCCAGGTACTTCATAATCGTCTCGACGCCGATGGTAACCCCTCCCGCCGATATTTGGGACTCACCCGGAGGTGGCGCGTTCCCGCGGCTCTCAGCGACTGTCGCAACCGCTGTCGCCATTAAGTCGGCCGCCGCCTGGTGCGACGTCCCGTGCGTGCACCAGTGTGTCGTCGGCGTAGCATATCATGTTAACGCCGCTCGGGAGGTCGGTGCGCAGCACCCAGTCATAGCCGATGTTCCACAGGAGCGGCCCCAGAACCGAACCCTATGGAACACCGCGTGACATTACTCGCCAGTACCACTCCTGCATTTTGAGTGTAATTTCGTACGGCCTAAAAGTTTTTTCTCACCTTTCAAACCTTTCCAGGACTTGTACGAACATTTCAAGGCCAAAATTAGCCAAATCGGTTCAACCGTTCTCAAGTTTTAGCGAGACTAACGAACAGTAATTCTTTTTGATATAAAAGATTAATAATTTTTCGGTTTTTGATTTGCCAGCGGTAGCATCAGGAATTGTGCCCATCTTAATATGCTCACTCTCTACTATATACATAGGATTTGTAACTTAACTGATAAAAAACGGATGTGCAATGTGCATTGTACATAATAAGATGTATCATTACGTGCACCTCTGCCTACCTTTTCGAGATTAAAAAGCGTGAAGTTGTAGAATAGCAGCAGAGGAACACCTATAGAAAAACGCTTTTATATCTCGTTTAAACTTTCTATCGTTATATTCTATAGCAAAAATTCTTCCTTCCGTTTTACGAATTCCTTTCAAGGATCATCGTTTATCTAAAGAACCTAGCCCTCTTTTCGTATTGATCGTTCGAATGGTCGATTCATCCTCAAGGTTTTATCTTCGTTAAAAGTTACTGGAAAAACTAATATTATAAATGCGAAAGTAACTCTGTCTGTCTGTCTGTCTGTCTGTCTTTGCTTCACGCCTAAACTACTGAACCGATTTGTGTGAAAAATGGTACAGACATATTTTGGAACTTGAGAAAGGACATAGGGTAGTTTTTATTACAAAAAATAAAATAAAAAATAAAATTTATTGCGTGCATACAGCGCCATCTATTGGTATAGAGTCGGCATCAATTCAGTACTGAAAATTCAACGGAAAAATGTAATTATAGAGTAAAAAGGTATGAAAAATATAATATAATACAACTTTAAGTACAAGTAAAATACTCTAACGGAGTATAGATAATTCTATTATCGAGTTGGTGATCGCGCAATGGTGTCGATCGTTACACGAGTTCGGTTCATGTTATTGTTTTAAATCATCGGAAAAAAGTAAATAAATAGTAAAAAGGTATGAAAGAATAATATAATATAATAAAACTTTTAGTACAAAGAAAATGCCCGAACGGAGTATAGATAAACTAGCTTTTGCCCGCGACTTCGTTCGCGTGGAATAATGACTTCCGGCAGATTTTTGGTTTTACCCACATAGTTCCGGATCTCTTCAAAAATGAAATGTGGAAGATATTCTAGGGAATTTCACACAAATCGGTTATGTAGTTTAGGCGTGAAGCAAAGACAGACAGACAGAAAGACAGACAGAGTTACTTTCGCATTTATAATATTAGTTTGGATATTAGTTTGGATAATCGGAGTTGTCACTATGCTCGATAGATGGCGTTAAGATCAAACTGATCGCGCTATGGTTTCGTTACACGCATTTGGTTGGGTATCGGTCGAATGCTTCGGTACTGTCGTGGAATTGAGGATTGATCGTTTCGTAAATCTAAAATTGGTTCCGTCGTAATAATAGATTAAAAGGTTTATTTGTTGGGTTGTCTGGTTGTTGTACAATGTATGTTTAGTTTGATCTTGATTAATAGTAGATAATAAAATTGTATGTCTAAATTCATTTTAATTTTTAAATTAATTAGATCGATCTTTTATATAGTTTTAAGTTAATTATAGATTTAAGCTTGGTTGTTAAGGGATTAGGTAATTTGTCAAGGGAGACAGTCTTTTTTTCTGAAATGGCAAATCAAAATAATATTTTGAAAATAAGGGAATAACAACATTTTTGCCTTTTTCGAACGGCAATAACGGCTTTAATGCCCTAAGTGAGTATATATATCTTCAATTCAAACGCAGAGCTCATTATGTTGATTTTTGAAGAGTTCCCTAGTATATCTTCCACATTTCATTTTAGAAGAGATCCGGAACTATGTGGGTAAAACCAAAAGATTTTTGGTTTTACCCACAGGAAGTCACTATTCCACGCGAACGAAGTCGCGGGCAAAAGCTAGTAAGTAAATAAAAAGGTACAATAATATGTCGGTACAGTTGTACATACTTAGAGGTATATGTAGGTACATATAGGACTTAGATAGTTTAAGTAAGTATGTATCTACTTTTTTTTAAGTGGGAAAAATCATTGAATGACTGCTCCCGCCTGGGTGAGGCGGGAGGGAGTGTCAGACTCTTACTGACTAAAAACCACCCCGTTCCTTCTCCTGCACGCTGCACGTCGAGCCGGACCCCAGGTACCCGGATAATCCGGATCGGTATCGGCCCTGTTGGGCTTATCTGTGGTGGTCTGATGGCTCTTTGAGGCGCGCGCGGAACGCGACGCGCCATACGCTCGGTTCTGGTTCTGGTCGGACGGGGAACCTCCCATGCTCGCCGTCCGCAATGCCGCGCTTACAATGGCCGGAGATCGTCTCGCGATCCCCGACACCCGGTGTGTCATTCGCGATGGCTGGGTTGCGAGGAGGCAGCACTTCGCTGCCTCAACACCGAGTCTATATTGAGATATATCTCTTTGAATTTGTGTTTAATTGTCGTGATGAGTTCGCGTAAAGAAAACTAACTAAAAACTAAAAAACTCATTGGTTCTTGTAAAATAATACACAGCTTTGCCTCAATTAATATCAGCGTGACTGTTGTTACAGCTCTTTGTTGTTATCATGTTGTTGATCATAGTAACAATATTTCCTAAAAATGAATCATTGTTCATTATACCTCTATAATTTCTTTTTAATATTATTCTTCACTTTCTAATTAAATCTGTAAAATATTGTTGTACTCAACCTGTAATTGTGCAAGTACTTTATTTTGTATTCAAGTATAAATAATTGTTGATGAGCCTAATAAATAAAATAATATAGCTGTATCCCGATCAATTAATATTAAGCCAAATAAACAGAGTGAAATACTTCTGTTTTTTTTTCATTTATCTCCTCCATATTTAATGATTTGGTCATTTTATACACAACACACACTGTATTTCTCGATATTGGTTATATGTATACTGATCAAGATGTCAAAGGTAATTATCGAGAAATGCACTGTACATGTGTATAAAATGCTATACAAAGAATAAGTCGATACAAAGCATATACCGCGTTTTTTGAAATTCCCGCCCTGGTTTCTTTTACTTAGTATTGGAGGGCAAGGCATAGATGGCGTTCGTCGGTAACGTAAAATTTCCTCGCGAAACTTGTATGGAATCGTTATTCTTCCCTTAGGGTATATAATTATGTTCTGTGCTCACGCGTCCCGCCTCCTCCTTAGCTAGCATAACTGCTTCGCAAAAAGAGGAGGCGGCATCCCAGTACCCCTCGCTCCGCATCATGACCTGCACTAGGCCCGGACGCGAGAGGTCACCGTCACTGATCACTTCCCTGAGGGCACTACGGTGGTCAGTCCACGCAGGGCATTGCCCTACTGTGTGTTCCACCGTGTCCTCAGGGCGGTCCTCGCAGTGATGACACCCGGGCGTTTCCTCCCGCCCCGTCAGACACAGGTACCTCCCGAAACTTCCATGTCCGGTGAGGACCTGCGTCAGGCGGTAGGTGAGGACGCCGTAACGTCTCTCAAGCCACTCCTCAAAGAGGGGACTTACCGCTGCAATGGTAGCGAGCCCAGCCCTCGGTTGCGACAGTCGTTGCTGCCATTCCGCCATGAGATCGCGCCGGAGCTCTTCACGTCTCGCACTTATCTGGCGCGGCAGCGGAGCTTCGCCCCGGCGCAGCGACGTGTCTCCGCGCGCATGCGATCCACGCGCGACAGCACCTTCGCCTCCAGATCCCACGGCGGTAATCCGGCAAGGAGGTTCGCCGCCTCCCCGGAGATCGTAAGCTATCCGCGGATCATTCGGATCGCCATGACCCTCTGTGACATGAGCAGTGCCCGAGCGAGCCGCCGCATTAGGTTTGGCGCCCACACTGGGGCGCCGTAGAGGGCCATGGATCGCACGACCCCGGCGTATAACCTCCGGCAGGAGGCGTTTGGCCTTCGAGGTTGGGGAGGATGCGCCTAAACGCAGCCCCCGTCCTCTCCAACTTTGAAGCCAAACGTCGGAAGTGTTCCACGAAGTTCCACCGACTGTCGAGGACAAGTCCCAGGTACTTCATCGTCGTCTCGACGCCGATGGTAACCCCTCCCGCCGTTATTTGGAACTCACCCGGAGGTGGCGCATTTCCGCAGCCATGAAAACACATGGCCTCGGACTTGTGGAGCGCCACCTCGAGCCCCAATTGTCGGATTCTTTCAACGACTGTCGCAACCGCTGTCGCCATTAAGTCGGCCGCTGCCTGGTGCGACTTCCCGTGCGCTAGCACCAGCGTGTCGTCGGCGTAGCATATCATGCTAACGCCGCTCGGTAGGTCGGTGCGCAGCACCCAGTCATAGCCGATGTTCCACAGGAGCGGCCTCAGAACCGAACCCTATGGAACACCGCGTGACATTTCTCGCCGGTGCCACTCGCCCCGGTGACCGGGGTAACTGACGGACCTGTGCGTCAGATAAGCCTCGATTACACGACAGTGGTAGGTAGGCACCCGATGATATCGGAGTGCCTCCAAGATGCAGCTCCAGGCCGTTGAAGGCGTTGGCGACGTCCAGAGACACCGCCACAACAACCTTACCCCTGGACACTGCAGTTCCCGTCGTCCAGTCCCTAACGCGCGTGATGGCGTCCACCGTGGAGCGCCCTCTGCGGAAGCTGAACTGGCCGTCTGACATGTCCGGCCCAATGTCCTTCAAGTGCGCGACGAGGCGGTTCGAAATTATTCTTTCGAAGACTTTTCCCACCTCGTCGAGCAGCACTATGGGCCGGTAAGCGGACGGAGACTCCGCAGGGCGCCCCGTCTTCCGCACGAGGACCAGTTTGCCGCTTTCCAAAGCAGCGGGAACTGGTCTCTCTCCAAGCATGCGCTGTAGAGACCAATTTATCAACGCCCGAGAGCCTCTGAGGCCAGGACCCATGCTTTGCCATGCATGCCTTTGGGTCCTGGGGCGATGTTCTTGGCACCCATCCGGCGCACCGCCGCTCTCAGTTCTGCCTCGGTCACCTCAGGGACGATGTCATTGTCGTCGTCGCCGATATAGCCCGCGTCGGGCACCGCAGGAGGCGGAGTCATATACGGAGGGGTGAAGCCCCTCCACAGTCGGAGGAACAGGGCGCCAATCACCTCCTCCAGGACCTCTGGCCGGAGACTCTGAGTGAGCGGGGGAGCCCAAGCGCGGAGCTTATCGCGTACCATCCGGTACGGGCGTTCCCATGGGTCTCCATTCAGAGTCTCCAGCATCTCTCGGCGGGCCTCCTCTTTGAACCGCAATATATTCGCCTTGAGGGCGTCTTTTGCCGCCCTATATCCCTCATACAACTTCGCCTCTCTCGCCTCCTTGTTCGGTGGACGAATACGGCGCCTTTTTTTTTTTTTTTTGAGGGTGGAAAATCATCCAATGACTTCTCCCGCCCGGGTGAGGCGGGAGGGAGTGTCAGACTCTTACTGACTAAAAACCACCCCGTTCCCACTCCTGCACTTCGAGCCGGAGCCCCGGCAACCCGTTAAGTCTTCCGCGGCTCCGTATCGGCGTCAGCCCTGTTAAGCCCCATCTGTGGTGGTCTGATGGCTCCTTGAGGCGCGCGCGGAATTCGACGCGCCGTACGCTCGGGCCTGGTTCTGGTCGGGCGGCGAGTCACCCGTGCTCGCCGTCCGCAGGCCCGTGCTTACGGTGGCCGGAGATCGTCTCGCGATCCTCGACGCCCGGAGTGTCTCTCGCGACGGCCGGGTCGTGAGGAGGTTCGTTCCCTCACGCGCTCCGCCTCCTCCTTAGCTAGCATGACTGCTTCGCAGAAGGAGGAGACGGCATTCCAGTTCGGCATCCAGTCGCTCCGTACCATGGTCTGAACCAGAGCCGAACGCGAGAGGTCGCCGTTGCCGATCATATCCCTGAGGACACGGCGGTGCTCAGTCTACGCAGAACACACCGCCACCGTATGCTCCACCGTGTCCTCCGGGCGATCCTCGCAGTGATGACACCCGGGCGTTTCCTCCCGCCCAATCCGAAACAGGAACCTACCGAAACTTCCGTGTCCGGTAAGCACCTGCGTCAGGCGGTAGGTGAGGACGCCGTAGCGTCTCTCAAGCCACTCCTCAAAGAGGGGACTTACCGCTGCAATGACAGCGAGCCCACGAATACGGCGCCTGAGGTGCCTAGTGTAACAACTGGTGGGTATACGGCATCGAAGACGCGCGTTGCCTGCTCGTATTAAAAACGTCTTGTGCTATGAGCCTAACAAAGCATGTCAGTTTGAAAAAGTTTTTACTAATGCACGAGAAAGAAAACTATATACTATTATAGCCTAGCTATAGATTCTGACGCGTCAATAATATAGAATGTCAATTTCAATTACTTGGCTGACAATGTGAAAATTCGTTGTTGATGATTTATTATGAATAATTCAATTGTTCCTGAGCCCCACGCCGCTAAAATGATTTATTTATTAAATAAGTAATATCGCAGCACAATATGTTGTGCGTAAGACAAGAAATAGGTACCTCCACAATATTGTATGGTGATAACTATTGGAATTATATACAACGTGAAATTGTGGAAGATAAGTATAGAAAATGCGGGTTTATGAACATAATCCAACATATAGACATATGTGGCTCATATAAAACGACTTACAGAGAGCAGTATCGAACAAAATCAGGCTTTAATAAAGACGAAGTTTTAGTGACTTCAATCTCCAGTGCACCGAGATCACCGAGCCACACGCGCCTTACACCGAACGCATCACTGAAACAAGTAGACTCCAAAATAAGTAGGTTTTCAATTGTAACAAAAGTTTCTGGTCTTTATCCTGGACACGACATTTTATCGAAACGTACGAAAAAATATAAACTTGTTGGGAACAAATCATCTTATTAACTGTGCCATAATAAAAATTATGTAAAACTGTCGTCATCTAATAAGTTAATATAAAAATATACCTAATCATTGATGTTAGTTTGATTAATGTAGGTTCTAACATTATCTTTACATAGTACCTATTTTAATTAGATACCTACTTATTAATATCCACCATCATCATTAATACCTAGGCTCTACCTATCCCACTACTGATAAAAAGCCTCGGGACTCTTCTTACATGTAGATGGAATGGGGAGTAACCTCTACGCTTGCTCAAGGCGGATTATCTA
This sequence comes from Spodoptera picta, assembly GCA_038387885.1. Classification (NCBI taxonomy): domain Eukaryota; kingdom Metazoa; phylum Arthropoda; class Insecta; order Lepidoptera; family Noctuidae; genus Spodoptera; species Spodoptera picta. The sequence goes on from JAZHFQ010000105.1 coordinate 3,910,784, forward strand.
TTTTAAACGGAGATTCTCACATATTCTTTACGAATTTTTTACCTAGGTATATTTTCATTCAGTCTGTTAATTGTGTCTTAGTAATCTTAGAAAGTACCTACCTATTTACTTATTTGTCTCGGAAAGGTTTCATTTCCACCTAATGCCTGATTATTTCCAACCAAAGCAGAGAGATGTGGGCAGAGTGAGTGACTGCAACTCTCAAGTTTAGTGTACGGAAACGCTGCCCACCCGAATGAACATTTCTTACCGGACCTTGGTGGAAACCGGGCCTTATGCTTGAGAAGCTGGCGAATTAATTATTGGGTCACCAATGACTAATTAATCGTAGGTTTTAATAATAGTAGTATAATAAAAGTCTGACAAATAGTCATCAATAGCCTCCGAGTCTCACCGACATAGTCCACCGTCAGACCATAGGCCTCAACTACTTACGTACTGTATCGACATAAGATGAGTTTGCACCTCAGCGGATTGGATAGAGATAGCAGTTTAAAATGCTTGAGATCATCTAGGTACCTAACTTATTGATCGAGTTACCGCAGTTGCGCCTGCTGAGCAAGGGGTTCTGGTTTCCATTCTTACTAGATTTAGAGCCGATTTTTGTAACGCCAGATACATTTTAACTGAAGAATAACTTTGAACTAAAAACTATCAACTGTCAATTTCATTCTACATTTATGAATTAACTGATGATTGAAAAATGGACCCTCTGGTCGTAAATAGGGTTCAAACCCACACCCTCAGGCATGAGAAGCGGGGCAACCTCGACATGCAAGCTACGCCAAAAACTAGATGTCTGTAAAACTATTTAATACTTAGGTACTTTCTCGAAAAATGTATATGATGTACTATATGAATCAAAATCATACAACTGCGTTAGCGCTGTATCTACCTACAAGGTAGCAATAATTATATTTAAGTATCTATTAAGTTGACACCTAAGGACGACACAGGATTGAAATAACACTCAAAGATATTTTTGTCTATCATTTTATTAGTTATTGGAAATACTTTTCCGAATCACAATAATTAGGTATGTAACTACAATAAGTGTCATTAGCACTGCTATCGAATGGATAACGGCTAAACACAGATACGTAGCTTATCTTGAGCCAGGCCCATTAATACAATTTGTTAAACAAACAAAATGTATTATTTAGACACGATTTAATTGATCAATAAGCACGGGATTTAGGTGCTCAAATTCTGTTATTACGTCATAAGTGTGTATAGCTACAATGTATCGGTTCCGGTAGATACGGCAATACCTTTCTGGTATCTGCACTACTTTTATCTAAATACCACGTCACGAAATAACGGATAAGTATAAAGGAGAGACAAGATTTGTAAGACTTAAAAGCAACTGCAGTTGTGTGCCGTGCCACCTGAAACTTTTCGGGTGCATATAATTATGTTACATCACCACGCTATACCTCAATTATATGACTCTTCGATATAGGTAACTATAAGAAACAGGTTTGTCTCGGGCCTGGCTCTACTCAATTTCCAGCATTTGCGAATTCCTTTTAGTCCACTCTTGGCCCCTCCGCCCCCCCCCCTAATTTAAGTTTCCACTCGGCCCCTAATTATGATGTATTCTCGTCCCTTGAGGGCCGAGAGTGTTTTTTATTATCAGTAAAATTTAAGTTTCCTCTCGACCCTCAAAGTAGGTACAGTTGCAAAGATTACAATCCGTCTACCTTATAGTTCCAAAATACCCTCTGTATAATTTGTATGTGATTGTACATTGTAAAGACTATGTTTCAAGTTACCTAATCATAATATACAAATTCCTGATTAAACAAATCTGAAATTACCTTCTTATGTTTTCATTCACAAAGTCTTCCCATTTAAATTAAATACTCCTGCCCATTACAAAAAAGAAATAAAGAAAATACCGGTGACTTTTAAAAATTTTGTTTTAAAGTGTACTGCACCAAAACGTATTTTTCCCGCTAAGGGTCGAAAGTGGACTAGGTTTGCCTGTCTTTTGTATGAAAATCCACTCTCACCCCCAGGGTCCTGGGTGCTTACTCTTGAATCCAATTCCGATCGACCGACATTGACATTGTGAAATTTCGTACTCTTGAGTTGTAACACTAGCGCCATTTGCATCCGTATTGCGTGGATATTTCATGAACTAAATGGTATTGAGTTTGGTTTTATATTCCGTACTCTAAATGCTACTTTAGCAATTACGATAGGGGTTGTATAGTTTTGAAATTGGATAATTATTGAGATTTTATTGGATTGAAATTGCATTGACATTGAGATTGGTTTCAAGAGTAAGCAACCCAGTTTGAACTGTATTTAGGAGTCGAGTTGACACCAATGAGCAAACCTTTTTTAGGTGCCGAGGGGCCGAGAGTGGACTAAACGGAGACTTCTACCTGCCTACCTACATACGTTGACACAATCAAAGCTCAGTCTCACAATTTCATATTTACTTCAGTTTAAATGGTCTTTCAATTTGTTAGTAGTTACTAAAATTCTGCACTACATAGTGTTGTTGGCATTTTTAGGAGATTTCTTTATTATTTTCAGTGTATACAATTTTTTTTGTGGCTATATTGCGAGTATTCAATATGAAGGCAACTGTAGAAGTAGCTACTAGTTAGTCACCACATTCGTTAGACACATTTATAACAATAATGAGTTTAAAAGACATTGGTATTTGCTGTGAAGTTTCCGCCATTGGATTCGCCTGGTCTACAATAACAGCGTTAGTAGGTAGGTCCCTACGGATAGCACTCTGCTAGTGCATGAATCGTTGCACAAGAGTTATACAATTATGTAGGCTAAGCTTAGTTCTTATTTTTACGAAGCACCTTAATATATAATTTATAGAAATGTTGGTAATATATAAATACATATAGATTTAGACAAAATAATTCCAATATCTTATAAACAGCTAATTGTACTTTTAATTACATAATTTGAATATATAGAATGAATTACTTTGACATACAGGGTGGAAGAAACAAATTTGAACACAGAATCTATAACATTCGTATCATATTCACCTACCCATGATATCAAGATTTTATTTATTATTGGTAATTTAATCATCATTTACCTATGAATATGGCACCTATGTATAAGAGCGGCAGCAACAAACCTACCTTCTAATCAAATATATAAAATGTACTCGATATAAAAAAGCTTGCTACGAGTCTATTGTCACTAATTGACGATTCCACACCTATGTAAGCAATTACTTCATTTGTAATTATGTATATAGAATATTATTATTTAGACTTTATAGGTTATCTCATAAAAATATATTATTAGTTCTCATAAATATTTTTCTACTTTATTGGCTGTGAAAATATATTCTATAAATATATTTAAACATATAAAATCTGTGTCGTTTTTTCTACCCTGTATGATAATTGGTAATGTGAGTTTCAAGTTATAAATCTTATAAAATATGTCTTGTCAGAATTTGCTTTAATATAGTATTTACTATGTCTTTCTAAAATTGCATCCAACTATGATAAATCAAACACGTGTATCGTATTAAATACATCATAATTCATAATAAATAAAAGTGCATACTTAAAAACAAAACAATTCATAAGTAACATAAACAAAGATTTAACATTGGGAAGAGATAGAAGCACTTTATCGCTCAATGAGAACGAATATTTATTATAAATACTAAATTTACTATTAATTATTATACACCTGGAACTTACAATAATCGTCTACAGCACATAATATACAGATACAAATATCATTATTACTGATAATTTGAAGTAATTTACAAAGTATTGATATGTACAGTATTTTCAAAACTTTTTATAATCATTCCATCTATAATAAATAAACATGTAATAAATATAAAACAAAATTAAGCGTAATACACAATATATAATATTAACTCAATTCATACAAATATACATCAGTAAACTCTAAGAGAACGACACGACAAATTAATTAAAAGTTGTCCAGCCTTTGGGAACACTAGAGTTGGAATCTTGTCGACCGCTCGAACCTTCGGAATAGTCTAATAAACCAAATTGGCTAAAATCTAGTCCATATTCGTGTAAGAGAGCACTGTCTGTGGATTTGATTTGTTCGACTTTTTGATTTTTATCACGACACTTGAGTGGATCGAAATCTTCTAGGTTTGTCGGCGAATCATCCAGTTTAATGAGATCAGAATCAGAGCCACACGACTGAAAAAGAAATATGTGAGTTAAACAAGCACGAAGCGATACACTTTCCTTGATAGGCCTCGTATGCCAAGTGTCATCACCGTAACAAATACAAAAATATTATCGGTAGCTAGGTAATGGCTCATTTACATCAGATGTACTTTATGTACGAAGTTTGTAAAATAATTTCAATGAAAAATGTGTTAATTTGTGGCATGCATATATAAGCAAAGTGTAAGATCACGAATTCAATTATCAAACGTTTGGAACTAAATGTCTACAACAAACAATATATCCATAACATGCAATAAGAGATACTAAATGCAAAGTTCATAGTGCTGTTCAAAATTAAATAATGTAAATCAACCATAATTATCTTTACTTGCATAAATTAAATTATAACTGTAGGTATTTGTGATTTGCCATTGGACATAATAACAAAATAGTCTTTATGATTGACTTAAAATTTCAATTCAAAATTATTTTTCATAAAAACACCCGATGAAGTCAATGCCCACCATTTTAAATCATATATTAGTTGGATGTGCTGACGCAAGAGTTAATGTGTAAACGGTTTTATTTACCTAGTTTATTATTCTTCAACCGTTAGTTACTTATATCTGGGTAATCTCAAAATATATTTATTTTTAATAGTACTTAGTACATTTCTGTTGAAATCTGGTTTTAGAGACGTTGAGCGTAACGCTGGTGTAAGTATTGTATTAGTAAAAACCATTAAGTTACTTACATAATACATATGTCCTGGTACACTTACAGTGTACAGTACAATAAAAGTGCGTAAGCGCTCGACGGCTCATTATTACTTCCAAGGTTGCATTTCATGTACGCAACCTCATTACAGTCAATTAATACATTGCGTATAGAGTGTAACTACTTCTATTAAATAAAAATCCAATATTTATGCATACTTAAATATATTTAGTAACATGCATTTGCAAGTTCTATGTAAGCATGATCTTGCTAGCGGACGACAAACAGTGTATTATATACAAGTGCTCGTGTCATTATAAAATAATAATTTATATGTAAGTGTATACCTAAGTACAGTATTAAGTGACGCACATTATTGAGCATCCCACTGGTTTTATTGCATTCTTGTGAATTTCTAATATATTATATGGAATACTACGACCCGCTTACGTTCTATTCGAAGTAGGTTGATTTGCATAGCATATGTCTACTTATATATTAAGTGTGTTTACCAGCCGCGAATGTCCATGGGAACTTTCAAGTCCAAATTCATAGAAACCACTAAACCGATTTTAATGAAACTTGGTACTCGTAGTCAATATAATTTCAGGTCCCAAAAAGTAAGGTAAAAATGTTTAAAATATGTTTTTTGAAAACTTAAAATTATCGCTCTCTCTCTAATCTTATTATATATTGAAAGCCTCGATGCAGAAAGAGAGGAACAAACGTATTTTTTTATTATTTAATACATACTAAGGCACTTTTGGTTGACTTATTTACTTTTTCAAGGAAATTTATCTTTTTACGTCGGAGTTTTTTTTAAAGGTTCTTAATCTAAAATGCTTTAACTAACGCTTTAAACGTTGATACTTGGTCCTTGCGTATGAGTACCACGTTTCATTAAATTCGGTTGAGTAGTTTCCCTGCATTTGCACGGCAAAGTTTTTATGAAAGCCCGTGTCTGGTAAACGCCCTTAAGCTGTCGTGAACATCGAGGTGGGACAAGAAATCGGATGCATATAAAAATGGTCTTACACATAATATAACTGGAGGTATTTAATATTTTAGTCAAATCCATAATCTTCCAAGTACACATTTTTACTGTTAATTTGTTATTATACTATGTATATGGAACATACTAGGATATTAATTCATAATCTTCAATGTACTGATTCCAGTCAATATAACATTGACTAATTACAAAACACTTAGATAATAGATACTTCCAGTACAAGACGACTTACAAAATATTTTTATAGATGATATGTATTAGAGAACATACTAGTTACTTAGACTAAGTGAAACTTATTGTATAATGAAACAAGTGGTCACTTTTGACAGTATCTTCTGTACCAAATTTGGTTTTAAAACAGTTAAGGTAATAATTCTCAGACCGACAGAAATATGACTCTTAGATAACATTAAATGAGTTTTACTTTAGGATTTCACTGGTATTGTTTGCTTCAGTTTTCGTCCCATCTACATAAAAAATAATTAAAATTTCTACGAGTACTTTTATTAGGTACCTATGTAATGCAAATCATCCTTTTCCTAATAACTTTAATTGTTTTTTCAGCATTTGTAAACTAAACTTACATAAAACGAGCTAGCATCACAATATGAGATCATAACGATTTATCCTTATTAACCATAATTATTATGATCGGAATATCAGTAAGAAAATAATTATGCAAACCATAGGAACACTTACGTGGGCCACATATAATATAATATAGTATAAACTTAATAAAATATTAGCAAAATTATAACCCATTTAAGGTAGCCTTAAACGGATTCTTTTAAATTATAGAAGTCGGTATGTCAATAACAAAATATAACTATGCAATAATTTACAATAATCATAATCAATTCTATAAAAGTAACATAATTTGCAATAGAACTAGAGGAGGGGACAGATTCTATTTCATCACCCATGATAACATAAATAGCGAGTCATTCAATAGATTGCTAAAAGCATTATAAAGTACAAAGCAAAAGAGAAGGTATAAAAGAATCTTTAAAATAAAACTATTATTAATTAAATTTTGAATCACAGACCACAACTGGGAATAATCTATATTTGTGCTAGGCACACTTTCAAAAAATGATAACTTTTGACGATAATATTGTAATAAAGTGAATAGGTACTTCATAATATTAATACAAACTCTATGTACTATCGAACATTAATTTAGATACATTTCATACAGAAACGAATAACTATAATAGCATATCAAGATCATTATTGGAAGTTAATATTTCGCACGATATGATAAACATCTACATCATAAACGTGCACATTGTTACACCCTCCACATAATGAACATTGGACGTCATAAAGCCTGCTTTAGATATAAACAATTAGGTACACATAAACTACTGCTATGTTCTATGTATAACAACACCTTTTCACCGTGCTCCAAATTAAAAGCAAGTAAACTGCAGAAGTATCGTATTACTATAATTAAAGGGTCGTTATGTATTAGATAAATATTATATGTAATCATGAACAATATAATATCCAAAATTAATGGTTAGGTAAGTATATTGTATTACTGTAAACCTCGGCATGTTAGTGCAAACATAATTTCACTCTTGCAGTTCAAGGCATGAATTCTATAATTTTCTGCTTTACAATCATATATAAAATCGATATGATTACAAATGTGCATATCAGAATTACCTCTTGAATTTTTCCTTTGTACGAAGGTAGTTCGGCGTTGGGTCCCACGACGAGCCTGGGCCTTACGCCCTCTTGGCTCGGTCTACCTACAGAGGGTACCGTAAGTTTCGGCGCTGTGCCGTTACATGGCGATTGAGAGGTCGGCAGTGACACCTTCCTTTGATTCGTTGATAGGGTCAACTTTAATTTTGCTTTATCATTGCCTTCAGTGAAGCGTATCGTGCTGGTGTGAAAGTCTGGTGTAGTATTCACATCATTTTTTGTGATGTTACTGACAAAGTGTAGATTTTGGAGCGTCGAAGTAGGTGTCGCACGCGGCGGCGGCATGGGCGCATCAGATAAATCAATTAGTTTCCTCGTGGAAATTATTGGGTAACGGACTGGGAGTTGGGGACGTTCCGGTAACCGGGGTGGGAGACATGGTGACAGTGTTTTCTGCAAAATAAAATTAAATGATGTGCCACGGTGCTCCTAGGAGCGTTCATGCTGATATCGCATTCACATGGTACTAAACACAATAATGCGGACAGTACAAAAAAAGTAAGCACAGTTTTGGTGTATGAAAGCCTATTACAGTAATAAAAAAAGCATAACATTTCAATGAAATACCATAGATGAGATACCTTTTAAATACAAATGTAAGTAAAGCTATGTTATGGACAAAGAACTAAATTACCATTTACATACAATAATTTCTAAAGAGTATAAAACAATAACTTTTAAATGGTATCCAATTCTATGACAGCTATTAATGAAAAAAATGTAATCACACCTCCGATACGACCCCAAAATAATTTGATTTCAATGCGACCTCGCTTGCCTCTTTCGACTGAGAAAACAAGATTGTCATATATTCTAACGATGTAACTCAATTTAAATGGGTCAGATGAGATGCTTGACTGGTAGCAATAATATCCATTAATCTAATAACTTGCATGAGAATACAAAACAGTAGAGGAACGGCATACGAAATTAATATATGCAAAGTGCCGTATCGAAAGTGATTCTACACTAACTATATGACGCACTAATGAAAGAACACAAGCGTCTAACAAGAAGCTACGAGGACGACATCTACAGTCTGATTTAAAATTTGCAACCGTTTCTGACTTACTGCTTTATCTGGAAGACTGATGTCGGAGTTGTGCGAACTGTTAGGGAAGCTGTCACGTCGTGGTGTTTTTTTACTGTCGAACAGGAACTCCATCTCGGTGAGCAGATCGAGAGGCAATGCGGGCGGAGGCTCACGAGGTGGTAGTGGTCGGCTCATCGGGAGTTTATTCGAAGGCGATGAATCTGACGAATCCGACGACACCGGCGTTGCTGACCCACACGAAAATCTGCATATAAAGATAAAGATGGTAGCAACACCCAGATGGGTACGATAAAATGATATAAATAATGCGTATTTTCACTTTCAGAGCCCCCAACTCCAACACCTGGCACACCGATACCCTGCACGCACGTAACTACAGTAAGTCATCTCTGGTAAAAAAAAAATAGTTCAATATTAATTACCTGCTATCATCGGTGGTGTTTATTGAAGACGGGCGGGACCCAGTCTTAGGCATTTTATTCTTCAGACCTTTTACTGCAGATTTCATATTCTTTCCTCCTTGACGGACCTTTACGGATCAAAACATATTAATTTTAAACCATTGAAGAAATTAATTGCGACCGTTATCTTTAATAGCCGGACTTCGATCAAAAATAGCAACTAGATAAAGGGTTACGTATAAAATCAAGCTCCAGTTCTGTCCGTGTGAATAATAATAGTAAAAAATAACAAACAGAGAAAAATGTTTTAAAATAGTTTTAAGTTCAACCAAATAACAACCATGGCACCTAATAATATAGTCATAAATCGTCAAAATATTATCTAATACTTACGACCATTCGTCACATAAGACGAGAAAAGTATTTTCTAACTCCTGTCATGTAGACATTAAAAGACATAAGTTATACAATATCTAGTTTGAATTCAACCTTAAGTATGAACAAATAAAGATATTTTTTTCATTATTGTCTTGCGATCTATATCATTTTGTTTTGTTTCGTTTTGCTTTTTCAAATTTCGAATTTTGCTACAAGAAGTATGTATGGAGTCGCGTTGGACACTAAAATAATTTTATAACATGAAAATTAAGATTTCGGGATCTTAGTATACATCACTTATTTTTATTAGCGGTACGTTTTTGTGTATGATATGTAGCAAGAAACTCCATAGGTTACATACTCTTTTCCAATCAGGTTACAATACAATTTTATTTTACAATACAAATCGACTCCATGCATCCACTGTACTGTTTAAACAAATGTTTGTGCGCGTGTTGGCGAGGCTTGGCCAAGGGATCGCCAACACACGCACAAACATTGGTGGCGTTGGTTGGTCGGCCGTTATACTGCTTTTTCGGTTATTTTTTTGCAACTTGCAATTACGCACTGCGGCATCGTGAGACGTGAGCACGTTGGCCGTGTTTGGAGCGTACTAAACAAAATAAGAGCTTACTTCTCAAGTGAGCTCTTATTTGTCGAGACGATTTTCTTGCGCCGACCCGATATCTAGTTGTTATTGTTGATCGAAGTAGCCGGATCATAACATTGTGAACTAAACCATAATTGATAGTATTGATTATAATAAAGAATTAGGCAACGTTATGTTCCGACGACTAATATGTTCGACCTACGACCGCAGGTTACATGGATATTTCTGAAAAAAAAAAAAATATAAATAAGTGCGCGGTCGAGCAGCATGCAATCCTTTCCTGTGTGAATATAAGACTAATTTAAAAATCATTCCTAAGATTCAAGCAAAGTACATTCTAGTATTTTCATGATCTTAAGTTTCAAGGTTTATCAGCCGCCGCGACCCTGTGTATTTATTGTATCAAAATTTATACCATGTTTTTTTAAGTTTGATTTATTAAGGTTATTTTTGAAGACTAAAATTAATTTCAAACTTTCTTGTTCGCCATATCTTATACTATTATATAAAACGGAAGTTTGTTTTTTTTGTTTGTTTGTTTGAACGCGCTAATCTCCGTAACTACAAGTCTGATTTAAATAATTCTTTTTGTGTTGGATAGCGCATTTATCAAGGATGGCTATAGGCTATAAAACATCACGCTACGACTAATAGGAGCTGAGCAGAGCGTGTGAAACCGCGCGGAAGTAGCTAGTCACTAATTATTTGTAACAATATCGAAGCTAACACTGACGATAATTTTGTTAATGGTGTTTTTGTAGTATAACACAATTTCTTACTTATTGAGAATACAGTTACAAATGTATTAGTATGTGACAAGAGTTGTGGTTTTCTGCAAGTTTACGTATTAGATACATTCATTTTGGCTTTTAATAGACATAATAACTTTTCTATTAAGTTAACCTAGTACCTAAGTAAATACCGAACAAACATCGCAAAACTAGAGGCGCTAGTGTAGCTAAAGGTATATTGATGAATAGAATATTTAACAATATAAAGTCATGACCAGTCAACCTGCAGGGCTAATGGGATCTTGCGCATATTTACCGCCATCTCGTAAGCGCAAAGCAAAAACCCTAATAGCGTGCAAATAAATACGGATTTGTCCTATAGCCAATAAATACTGGGACCCAGTGCAGAGTAATATAACTACTTACAATTTGGAATAACAACTGGTATTCGTAACTTCGTGGAGTATATACTTTATTGAATTAAAATATAGCGGCATCTACGTTGTGAGCTATGCTATTTTATATACTAAATATAATATACATTACATTCACTTAATTTAATTATATAATTACATCAAAATATCTTACACAGTAACAAATAGTTTGATACATCAGTAGTAAACTAAATTCAACTTACGGTACAGAAAAATAGCATAGAAAATAGTAAAACAAAGTACTTAATGATTTGAAAGTCATAATCAGTGTATATTTCAGTACCATCTTGGTAACAGAGCAAAAAACAGACATTAAATTGGAGCAATATTATAATACAGCAATATTTAATATACCTATAGATATCACTTCACATAAAAGAAACAGTAAAGTATAACAATAAAATAATAAAATTAATAAATATACATTTATACTATTACAAGATAGTAATAATTGAACTAATTACACGAACAAAACTAAACACAGACGTAATACCATCACCAAAGTACTACAAACGAGCAGTTAGAGTATAAAGTATTCTCCACCAAGTTATGTATAACAGTGTCACAACAATAAGGTCGTTGTGAGAACAACAGAGTTCACTAGGACTCACCGTTTTGACCGCCGATTGCACAGCTGGGTTCGCCTGCAAATATTCATAATTTAAAGCAAAAAAAGGAAACCTCCATTTACTTACAGCGTTACAGCATGCATGCGAGTATTAAGAGTTGAAAGCCAAGTATGTTCAGAAGGTAAGTGCTTTAAATTAACACTATTTTTAAATGTATCTGAAACAATGTGTAGTAATTACATAGAGAACTGTGCATAGTTTGTATTATCCTCCAAGAGACTACATGTCTAGCGCTGCGGTGCACTAGGGCCTCCGGACCGATTCCCTGATTCCTAGGGAATAGGTACAAAGGTGCTAAAACCCCCAGCCAGATATTAATAAAAGTACGTGGTATTGTATGTCTGATTTGAAATTTTTATAATAACTATCGTGAGACATACTAAATTAACTAAAAACTGCGGGTTACTCACGTGCATATACTAAGAAAAGCTCTACTAGTTTCGAACTACAGAGGGGTTCTTCCTCATGAGCTGCGCGACGTCGCCGCGACCGCGCACGCTGCTCATGATATTCACGTAAGTAACCCGCAGTTTTTAGTTAATTTGAAGTTGTTAAAATTTTGGTTAGCATAATAAATGACAAGTCGATACAGGCTTTTGAGCAATTTTTTTAGGGTTTTGTGTTCTTGCAATGTCTATACTGACTGTACATTACAAATTCAGTGTCGATTTTTATATAATTTCGGTGAGATATGGCTGTAAAGATTTTTTATTATACAGTAATTCTACGGGATTATACAAACTACACATGTCCTTTATGAAATAACTATTGTTTCAGAAGATACTTACAAACATTGTGTTACTGTAATTCATTTATGTTACCTAATATGAAAACAGAAAATTATAAAAGTATTTATTTTTTTGTTTGTCTCTTTTTCATTATGTACAATATCATGCATCTATACCTGTATTGCATATATACAATATCAATACCTGTTATTTGCATGGTTACTGAAATGTAAATTTAAGATTTAACATTTATTGAAATAATTGTAAGTGACTGTGCTGTTTATGCGCTGAATATAATTAAATATGATATATTACTGATCAACTCATTTTAGTACCTACTCATAAAATAATTATTGCTTCCAAAATGGTTGTATTTTATTAGATTTTTTTTAACTTACATACTAACAATATCTTTACAAAGATAAGGTGGTGTATCATAATTATCGATATAGATTTACAAAGAATCCTTTTTATTTAAATCTCTTAATAAAATTTTAGTTTTAAACTAGACATAATATAGTCAATATGAATATAAATTCGAATATCTTAAATAATGTACGAAGATATAAGTTTATATGATGCATATAACTGTATTCGTCATCGGGTTTTCCAACAAATATAAAGTTGTATCAATCTAAGTACAGTGGGTACTCATATTAGGTATACAGCACGTTGCTCATATGCGTATTTTTAGTATTGTCGGAATTATTTGTTATGTAGCAAACAGTATTACAATTTCTCACATCCTTATACTATTAAGTAAAGTTTGCAATGACGATTAGCAAACATTCAACATTTAATCAATATTCAACATTTAGTGAATATTCTACATTTTGTGGAAATGTTCTGTGAATGCAATTCTGGAAATGTGCCCGGTATATGGCAATAGGCTCACCCCCTATTACATGGGACTCATAACATAAATAGTGAAAAGTGGGTGTTACATTGTACAGTGGCATTAAGTGCCATAATGTGCACCTCTGCCTACCCCTTCGGGGATAAAAGGCGTGATGTTATGTTGTTATGTCAACATTTTGTCAACATTCAACATTTAGTCAATATTTAACTATACAACTTTTTTCGTTTTGTTTATTAAAAGAAAGGCAGCGCACATTTAAAAAAATTGATGTTGAAGACGAAACATTCGTCTTATAGTCATTGGATGTAAATTGTAAATATCTTTATTATATAACAAATAATTCCGAATACATTTATATGCATCGTATAAAGATACATCTTCTTAAATAAATTATGATATTCGTATTTTGAATAATGTACAAGTAATTTTAAAAGTATTATGTCTATATTGTGTCAACTTAACCTTCTGAAAGCACCGATATGAGACACAATAGAAAATGTCTCACGTGGATCCACGTCTGAGACATACGACAGGTTAAGCTACGTAGGTTGTGGTTATATCAAAACCTCGCTAGCACACATTGATTTACCTTAACAGATAGTTAATTGGGTTCAGGTCATTGTATTTCAATATTATAGCTGAATATAAAACTTCCGACCGCCATTTCATGAAGATTATATAAAATTTCTTAAAAGGGGTGAACCATAAATGTAACATGATAGCTATAAAATGTATAAACTCACAGCATGAATATGGATTTAGTGGCACGTAGCAAATAAATACTCATCCCCAAACATAAAAAGCAGTAAACACTTCTATTTACACACCAGACATTAAACATTACATTAATATAAACTTTACCTTGTCTTTCACTGTCTTGAAAAAGGCACCGCCTTCCTTCTTGACTGTTTTGGCCCAATCTCTGTATTGCTGTTTCAATTTCTGCCCGCTCCCTGTATTTAGCTTATCTGCGTAATTGTTGCATTCCACTTCAAACTCGTCATTGAAACCACGCCCTGAATTCAGCAGATCCAGTCTTTCGTCAATAAACTGAAATAACAATAATAATATTATGTTATTATAGCCCTAATATTAAAATAAGTCATGAGATGTATTTAGTATTTTATTATTTCTATTAACTAATTTGCCTTGTTAAAGTCGTTCATCTTGTTATTACGAAAGGCGCTATTTTATTTTTTTCTCACCTGACGGAATATTTGTGATTGTAATATTTTTGTAAGGAATGGTTGCATGTTCTTTCTGGTTCTAATGAAAGCCTCAGGATTGAAGGTAATCAGCTGACCATTTTCAATTCTGAAACATAATATTCGCTTGTTAGTTATGCTTGATATTAGTTCCGAAATACATCAGTGCGAGCACTTACTTTATAGCATCACGGTATCCACCTATTAATGACACTAGAGCACGTAAAAATGCTCGAGACACGGCATCACCCAATGCATTCTTATCACTTAAAGCCTTCTTTAAGCTCGCCACCTGAGAATTAAAAAAGTAATCCTTTACATTTTATAAATATGTTCATTGTTTATACAATAATTTAAGGTCTATTAACAGGAGAATGTAATACCTATACCTATACAAATCATCCGCGACGATCTATTAATTTATTGCCGGGGTAGCTAACTCTAACGACGAATTTATTATCCTACCTTTTTTATATTTTACTGTCAAATATCTTCTGCATTAAATGGGTGTGTATTAAATCATTATTTGTTGTAAGGTGGTGTAATCTAGACCTCGAATGTCATCTCTATAGAGAAGAACGAGCAAGAAACTCCATAGGTTACTCTTTTTTAATGAAGTTCAGAACGAACATGATACGTACACCAGTACCGCTCAACTCAACCATATTGTAAGGAATCGAGCGTTCCAATGCACATGCCACCGCCAATCAGACCCCCGATTGAGTATAACAACTCCGAGCTGACACAAATTCATTCTACTAGTCTAAGTAATGCCATAAGTATGGAAAACTAAGTGGAAAGTACCTACACCTAATGAGAGCATTTGAAGAAAAACATAATGAAACATGTCTCTATGGCGATTCTATATTTTACTTACATTATTAAACTTCTTTTTTGTTTATTTCTTCAAATTGTTTAATTATTTTATTATTTTCTTGATTATTTTATGTTAAAACCTATTTACTACTGTTATTATTTTCTTGATTATTTCATGTTAAAACCTATTTACTATGTACCTATGTACTTCTTTCTGCAGTTACAATCATGTTATATACATAATACATGATTGTAACTGCAGAAAGAAGTAAAACAATCATGGTTATCTTACCAGATCAGACGGAAGTCCATCCAAATCGTTAAATGGTGATTTAAGCTCATATTTTACTTACATTATTAAACTTCTTTTTTGTTTATTTCTTCAAATTGTTTAATTATTTTATTATTTTCTTGATTATTTTATGTTAAAACCTATTTACTACTGTTATTATTTTCTTGATTATTTCATGTTAAAACCTATTTACTATGTACCTATGTACTTCTTTCTGCAGTTACAATCATGTTATATACATAATACATGATTGTAACTGCAGAAAGAAGTAAAACAATCATGGTTATCTTACCAGATCAGACGGAAGTCCATCCAAATCGTTAAATGGTGATTTAAGCTCATTTGCATCTACGTCTAATATAACCACATCGCCTATTTCAGACATCCTTACATTCTGTAACAAGACAATCAAGTTAATAACAATTTGACAGAACCATACCAGATATATGGAACAGATCATTACTAAAAAATAAAGGTCCAACACTTACCTCCATCACACTCCTAGGAACTCCAATAAGAAATGGCATGGGCGCCAATAAATAATCAACCAGATGTTTTGGCAGAATTGGAATGAATATGTGTTGCCAGGACATTGGAAACAACGTTGCATTTGCTGCTTGCACACAGGCCGATAGCCTGGAAGGCTTTGAGGCTACTATCGCAACTCTGCGCTCATGCAGCAACGCTGCCCATAACCCGGCCATACATTTTGTGTCCATGGCACTGAAGTATTCCGTTAAGTTGCACTGTAATAATAATTAAATGTTGTAAAAAAAATCCCCTCAAAGTACCACACACAGTTTCCTTGTTTATAATCAGATTGATAAAAAACGCAATATTCAATATATTATTACGCTAAAATAGCATGTGGATGATTATCATACTGAGGAAGTCGCTTTAATTAGTTAAACTGAGACAGCTAGGTATTTATGCACACTTACATTTTCTGGAATACTTGGAAGTTTGCTGTCTGGACACTGACAAGTGAAAACGCTGTGGCCAGCATTATAAGTCACTTTAAGTGTATGGCCGGGCATAGGTGGACGTATCCGACATGCTTCCAAGAATGATGCTAATTCACCTCGTTCTGGACTGTTAATCAGGTTCGCTATGCAATTCAGTAACCTGAAAAATAAATTGTTTAAAATAACAGTAAACTTTCCAGTGTCACCATATAAAATTCAAACTATTCAGACAAACAACTGGTATTATTAAAAAATGAAAAACTAATTAATTATATCTTCATAAGAGTCATAACCGCAAAGCACAAATATTTTTTGCATACATAGCCATTTCCTCCTTTACATTTTCTGAACATCAATTTTGTACAATATAGCTGTTTTTGACAAATTGGAAACACTTCCACACTTTCAATATATAATATTTGCAAAGCATATACAGCATATTGCGCAAGCTGTACTATAATTTCTCATTTATTTTTGACCTTAAATTTACAGACAGATTGAACACATGAAAGTTTATTGTCCTATTGAAACAAGTATCTTACAATATAAATTGTTCTAAATTAGTAACAAGTATGTCATTTATAAGAGATTCAAAGTCTGACAATTAAAATACAATCGCAATTTCATTCAAACAGATTTTTTATTTTGTTTACTTTTTTAAAATTGTATGTTTAGCAAGCAATCAAATTATATGTAAGTAACCAGTCCAAGCTGGCTAGAAACAGGTATTATTTACTTAATGAATGAACCATTCACTCTTTCATAATTATAAACCTTTTCTGACAATAACGATCATAAAAAATATTTATCCAACTAACTGTAAATTCGCAAGTGATATAAACAAGGAATACAGGAAATCATTTTTATAAATATGTAATGTATTTTATGAATAGTCACGAATTTTAATTTGTCATGACACATTTTGTGTAAGTCGCCATGTACTAGCTATTAATATTATGATTACTACTTACTTGTAAAATATATCGTGCCATGGCAGATGTGACAGTAACACAAGTGCTGTGTTAGCTTTAGGATCATATCGACAGAAACAAAATGTATATTTAGAGTCCTCCGAAGTCAGCACAAATGAATAGTGCTGTGCAAATGAACTGGAAATTATAAAATAATAATTATTGTATATTTATATATTTTCAAGTAGAAAGTGTCATAGTGGATAATATCTCAAATATTATAAACTTACTTTTCTAGCTGACATGGGAATGTAAATTTTGGAATATTTTTCAACTCTTCTTCATTTTTATATGTTTCTGGATATTTCCTTATGACGTAAGGTTCCCTCAGATGATCACCAGGTGATACTTCACAAAATAATTCGAACAAGAAGCGTACAGTGTCTCTGAAAACACACAAAAACAGAAACATGTTAATAAATGAATTAAATTGAGTGTAAGAAATATACAGATTTTTGTTATTCAAGGATTTGATTTAGAAATTATAAAAAGACATCAGCTGTTTGTACAATGCACATATAATTTTCACGGTTTGTAGCATAATTACAATGCCTGATTAACATCAGTCATTTCAATTGTTTTCAAACTCTGACCTAAAATGAAATGTAATAGTAAGCAATTAATCTTCTGGTCTAGTTTCCCTGCATTCCAATTTATTTTACGAGAAAAATAATAGTTTATTTCAATATAATTAATAATAATATAACCAATATAGCAGAGTTTACTCATAATGTTAAGACTGCAATAGGCAATTTGAAAATCACAAATGGAATGGAATATACTTGGTATTAAACAAGATTTTTGCATTCTATGTGTAACCCATGGCGTCTTGGAGTGGTAAATGAAGTAAGATAATATATTTTTTACATTGTTTTCAAAGCGCTACATGTGATGTTATAGTTTAAGTAGTTACAATATGTTGTGTTATCATGGTAACCTTTCACACCGAAAATTGCTAAGATGAAGTATTTAACTCGTCGAGTACCGGTTTTGTGGACACAATTATAGAACAATAGGTTGCGGTCACCGGTGACCGCTTGGTGTTTGACAGTTTAATCAAATTGACATAGTGTACAGTTGGGGTAGTGAATGGCTGATGCGCGACGTGTCGTGGGTTTCATTCCCGCGCGAGAGTTCTTTGTGTATTCCGTTCCGTTTCACAAATTTCTGTTTTCCTGGTCTAAGTGTGATCCATATGTGAATTTGTATGTTTATAAACTACGACACTGGAGAAAATCCTGGACTCTCTAGTCCTCTAGTCTCTAGTAGTCTCTAGTAATATCATATGGCTCTCCATATGATATTTTTAAATAACAATAAAAATAAATTGATTGATATTTATAAATAAGACACATTTTTACTCAAGATCCTATATATCAAGTGCAACACGATCTAGCACATGTGCGACATGGTCTAGCAGTTACAAAACAGATATAGACAATTATACATAAAGTATAAATGTTACAAGTTAGATAAGCTAAGAAATATAATACTAAGACATTTACATGGAAAATATTATGGCTAATTACAGATACCAATTAGAGTAACAGTAATTCAACCTGTATAGGTGAAACAGCCTTCTTAGTCAAGCACGGAATTCAGTTGTGGTTACTATGGGCATAACCGCAAGCCTTATCAACAAATTCAAATCAGTAAAGGTTCTCTTTCACCGACTATTAGGTATAATCTCATGATAAAGTTACTGAGATGTGCCACTTTATTAGTGCTAGATTTACACCTGATACTAGAGCTACTCTTAACTTACATAACACTCCAAGTGTTTATATCCAATATAGATATTGAAACAATTCTTTCACATAGGATAATTCATTAATGAATTTCCCATGTTTAACTACTATTGATTGTCTAGAAGTGGTTCTTTGGCCATGATGCTAACTCAACATACAAAAACTCAGTCAATATAAAATTAAAATAACTAACTGGACTGTGATAAGACCTTTGTAGTTTCCATAATATCATAATTATTATACTATCTATAAACACATAATATGGTGCCTTTATCATCACTATCGGTCTGATAAACTGAAATATGTATATAGACAAATCTCATGATAGGATTTAGAGGGGAAATCGTATTAGCCCACCTACAATGAGTGCACAAAATGTAATTTTTACATTAGGTAATATAAGCATACTCACTGATTCACAGTATCTACATCAGAATTAAGTTAAACAGGAAATTATTTTATCAGGATACTATACCAACTGGACGTCTGTCGCGGGGCGTAAATGGTTAAGTGATATAAGGGTAAATACTGCAAACGCAATATGGAGTTAGTAATACAATAGACCGAATTTCAATTTTTGGGGTTATTGAAGGAAGAATGATTACGTTTATGTACACTAAATATATTATAATAGTCATTTTATATTGGAAAAATTAAATAATAATTACCTTACTCTGGAACCCATGTCTCGACGTGGATCATATGAAATTTTGTTTACATCTTCCACAACACACGATCTGAAGTTACTTACTGATAAATTCTAATATCATGAAACATCACCAGCCATAGAAAACTACCTTCGAGTCGAATGAAACATTTTTTAAAGATTTTTACCCCTATTTCCAAACTATTACGAAAGACGGACGATGTTAGTCACTTTCCAGAGATAATAATTTATTGAAATTATTTCGAAGCCAGAGTAGGCTGTCTCTTTCTAATTTGAAAGTAATAATAGCGACAGCACATTTGATATGTCAAAGATACATGCGTAGTTTTGACGTGTCTACGGAATACGGAATGTTTTTTGTCGAAGCGACACTCGTCAAACAACGTTCCGTTTCACAAATTCTGTGTAGAATAATTTTTAGGTGATAATAATTTGTTCCTTATAATCTGTTTAATACTAGAAAATAATGCCGTAGACTGCATCATCGCTTTCCACCAGGCGAGATAGTAGTTAAACATCGGCTCTTCAAAAATATAAAAAAATACTTAAGTACCTACCATTTACCATTATCGTATATTTTGTTCGTCGTATCGTGTATAGTGTCGTGGTGGCCTGGAGGTTTAAGACGCTCGCTTCTCATGCATGAGGGTGCGGGTTCGAAACCTACCAACGGCAAGTACCAATGTGACTTTTTCCGAGTTATATGTACTTTCTAAGATTGTTTAGACACCACTGACAAACGGTGAAGGAAAAACATCGTGAGGAAACCTGGACTTATAATTTCTAATTATAAGTTTGAAATCGCCAACCCGCATTGAGCAAGCGTGGTGATTAACGTTCTAACCTTCTCCGTGTGAGAAGAGGCTTTGCTCAGCAGTGGGCATTTATAGGCCGTTGATGATGATGATGATATTTTGTTTGTTCTAACTTTTTTTATTTATTGGTTGATACAGTGACTGGGCAATTGGCTGCCGCGCAACGTATAGCGGGTTCGATTCCCACACGGACCAACTCTGTCTGATCCACAAATTTTTGTTTCAGATCTGGGTGTCATGTTATCATCTATATGTGAACTTGTATGTTGGTAAACGCACCCTCAACACGGGAGATAATCCTAGTGTATGGACGTCCAGAGAGAATCCCTCTCTGGACGTCTATTCTCAAAGCTCAACTACGGACTATGGACGTTCAGGCCGCCCCACATCGTACTATGGGTGGGGGAAAAACTACGCGTTGTAAAGCTGAAGGAAAGAGTAGACTAACTCTGGCACCCCCTACCACGCTGAACAGTGGACTTCTGCAATATCAGGGGAGAAAACACCAACCTCAGTGCTGTCAATCACTACTTTTTTTTTGAGGGGGCATAATCATCCAATGACTTCTCCCGCCCGGGGGTAAGGCGAGAGGGAGTGTCAGACTCTTACTAGCTAAAAACCACCCCGTTCCTACTCCTGCACTTGGAGCCGGAGCCCCGGCAACCCGTTAAGTCTTCCGCGGCTCCGTATCGGCATCAGCTCTATTGGACCCCATCTGTGGTGGTCTGATGGCTCCTTGAGGCGCGCGCGGACTGCGACGCCCCGTACACTCGGGCGGCGAGTCGCCCGTGCTCGCTGTCCGCAGGCCCGTGCTTACGGTGACCAGAGACCGTCTCGCGACCCCCGACGCCCAGTGTCTCTCGCGACGGCCGGGGTACATCACCACCTAGAGACTGCAAAGCCGACCTTGCTCTTTTTGACCGAGACGCAGATATCGTCTCTATTGGACATATCCTACCTCACCTACCCTCGGTATGGACGGAAACATTCCTTCCTGCCTAGTGCCGGCCTATCCATGTACGTACGTCTGGAACGATATCAGTTGTCGTCACCTCTTGAAGGGACCTGTCCATCTTATGGCTGCGTGTAGATAACGACGACCACCCCCGTGTTTATGCGTGTCTATATAGGTCCCACAGAGGTGATAGCGAGACTGACCGACTCATGGACCACATCCAGATGGCTGTGGATCTTGTGCAAGGGCAGATACCTACTCTCAGCCGAGGTGGGTTTTGCTTGGCGATTACAACGCCCATCACGCCGACTGGCTTTGATCCTGTAAGACTGACTAAGCGGGGAGATCTGTCCACGACTTTGCTCTTACTTGACCTTGGCTTGACACAACTGGTTACCGCGCCCATACTAATCTCAGATGTGGAGGGCCAGAGGCCTTCATTGTTGAACTCTCAGCTGACCTCTCACCCAGACGGCTACAGCGTATACGTTGATGCCCCTTTGCCTCATCAGATCACTGCATCCGGAGCTGTGTGTCCTGGACGTGCTCACCGCGACTACCAGAAGGTCGGCGGCGAAAGGAATGCGGTCGCTGTGTATGGCACTATAGGTCGGCAGACTGGGATGGGATGCGGTCCTTTTTGCATCCTACCCTCGGAGTTGCTTCTTGCAGGATGATCCCAACGCCGCTGCCGATTCTGTTGCTAATGTTCCACGGAATGGAGCTTTTAGTCCCATCTTCTCTGGTCCCCGTCGTTGGCAGATATCGGCCTTGTTTTGGTACCAGAAAAGCCTCACGCAAAAAAACGAGAGGCCTACTAAGCCTGGGCCGATGCGGTGGTGGCACAAGTACAATAGCCATAACTTCCTTCTTCTCGAAAATAATGGAGTCCATTATTAACTACCAGCTCTTGCGTTACTTAGAGGATTTTCAGCTACAATATAAAGGTCGGTGTGCAGGTGATCTTCTAGTTTACCTAACGCACCGGTGGGCACAGGCGACCGAGTCTTAGGAGGAAGCGTTGGTAGTAAGTTTGGACGTGGCGGTATATACCTAGTGCTTCTTCAGAAGCTTTCTTCCTACGGGCTTCACGAGAAATCATGCGAATGGGTCTTCCAAGCAGACAGAAGTATTAAGGTTGTTGTCGACGGTGAATGCTCTGACTCGCTGTCTGTAAACGCAGGCATCTCAAGGCTGCTTATCGCCTACATTGTTCCTTCTGCATATCAATGACATGCTGCAAATCAGCGGCATTCATTGTTATGCGGATGACAGCACAGGCGACGCCAACTACACCGGTCGCGCTAGCATTTCTCGAAAAAACGTCATAGAGAGCCGAAACAGACTCGTGTCTGAAATTGAGACCTCTTTAGGGAGAATCTCTGATGGGGTGGACCTAATTTGGTCCAGTTTAACCCCACTAAGACACAGGTTTGCGTGTTTATCGCTAAGAAACTGCCGTTGGTCTTCTCTACACTATTTCAAAGCACCCTCCTATCCCATTCAGCCGCAGTTCAGTTCCGCAGTCATCTAGAGGATAAAGCCAAATTACCCTCGAAGAAGTTTGGTATGCTCAATATATCGAGGCAGTATTTCATACCGGCCCACCGCCTGCTTCTGTATGAGACGCAGGTTCATTCGTTTCAGGGAGTCCAGAACAGGCCAGGTTTAAAGTCTTGTGGAGTTCCTAAAAGCGTTTACTTAAGGCCGATTTTTCAATTATCAATTAATTCGTAAATGTAGAATAAAATTGACATTTGAAAGTTTTAGTATGGAAGATTATTCGTCAGTTAAAAAATAATCTGGTGCTTAAAAAAATCGGCCCTTTAATTATTATGTATGTGATATTATTATTGTAATAATAGATATTTTATGTTAGCTTCTATTACCCTTCTTGTTGACTTCTGTGTTAATGTTTAACCAGTCATGTGTCTAAATGTGGATCCAAGCGAGACACAGTGTATTTTCTATTGTGTCTCATATACAGGCATTCAAGCGGTTAATCCTTCTACGTATCGTAATTACTGTTAGTGGGAAAGGGTAACTTAATTGGGTACCTATGTAACATTTATCAAAGGGTATTTTTTTGCGAGTCGTTAAGTGAGCTCTGCTCATGATTGAATGTATAACCGCATTTTTATATGTATAACCGCATCTATAACACCCCTTTGTCGTTGGACGGAACGACTGAATATGCACCAATTACTTTCAATAAAAACGACACCTAACCAATCAAATTTGATTGATAGTTGATTGGTCAACTACCTAGTTGTAGACATCTTCGCAATCAGTTCATTGACCTTTGCCGAGAACAAAAGTTACTACTATCACCACGATGGTGAAAACACCATATTTATTAGGTACATATACTAGATTAAACCATAGAGGTTAAATAAAAATTTACCTACGTATGTATAATAAAATTGCCGATATTATAGTGAATATATTTATTTCAATTGTTATTTATAAATATTGTATCCTGCTTTTACCTTTAAAACATTCAGTAGTCTTATTTTACTTACTTAACAAAAAAATAAAAGTACCTTTAGGTAAGTATATGATCTTAGGAAAATAAATATAGGATTTCTTTCTTTGTACTGAAAGGAAGTACAATGGAGTAGATGACTAATTTTTAATTTTATGTCCATGTGTTTCAAACATTAGACACGTATTTTTTATTTTATTACGGAAACAACTCTCTTTGATTATATTGATTTTAAATATCGCGTTACGTCACTTTTAGGTCCGTTTTATTATATCTATATAGAAAAAATGACGTAACTGGCTCCCATTTCTAAACTTTTATTCATTGTATAAGGCCCATAGCACACGGCATACTTATACATGCAGGTAACGCGTGTCTACGACGCGTATACACACGTTTCACGATTGCTACGTGTGTTTAGGTTACAAGGTTGCGATCGAATCTAGTACGAAGTCCGTATACGGACACGATACGCGCTTCAAACGAGCGTATACGCGTTTCATAGGCACCTATCATCGGCGCGGCGCCGAAAACGCTCGTATATAAATATGCCGTGTGCTATGGTCCTAAGTACGTTTTTCCAAAATGGCATGTCCAATATTATATTTTATCATTAGCAACCTATTGGTAGGTATTAAGTCCTACCGAATTGATTTTTAATTTTCATACCCCGTCATCAATAAAGTACTTAGAATTAATTAGCTACCGTTTCTTTAATAAAAAATGAGACATGCATCAAAAGAGTACCTAAATAAGTTCGTACCGATAAATAAGTTCATGCTTCTCAAGTACTCAAGTACCTATGTGCTATACTGGTAGCTACTTCTGCACATTATGGTATTGATATCTTATTTATTAAAAGGAAAATAACCCAAGCTCCCACTAAACACCAAGTTAATTACATTATTTATTCATTATAATTATTATACTCTATAAAATAAGAGGCCTGAATCAACGTCCGTAATTTAAAATACCGCTGTAACTTTTTATGAACGACCGAATAAGAACTCACTTCTTACTGGGTGACCCATCCACCTATATCTATAACAATAAATAGTATCGCCTTAAACTATTTATTATAAAAACACATTTCAAAAGATGAATCCATTAATTATTAATAAATATTTTGTTAAGCCATATGTATGGGTTTTGTAAACTGTAATTAGGTATGTAATGTTAATTACGTTAGTAATACATTATTAGTATTTATAGTTTTTTTATATGAAATCAGTGTAAATAACAAGATTCAATACCAAAATCTGATAACTATTTAGCTTCATTTCAATACTACTAGTATATAGATAAATCTACACACATATATTTTATTACTTACAAAAAATTGGGTAAAGATGGTGAAATATTTAATTATAGTTTAACTATTAAAGACACTGATATTTTTTTTAAACTTTTGAGATTTAATTTTATTTCAATGACACTTTGTATCGGACACAATGGGCAACGAATTTTCTATTCCAATGACAATAAACAACTATCCAATCGGGTTCATCTTGTCATGTTTATATCTATTTAATTATTAATTTATTACCTTAATGAGTACGGGTCATAAGCAAGATATCTATAACAACATATGTCCTCAATAGTTTAACGTCAGATATCAGACAAGAAAATAATATAACACTGTTTAATATTAAGTTGACAAAATACTTCTATAAAAGAACTAATGTAAATCGATTATTTACTAATTTATCGTATGTTTCAGTTATAACTCATTCATATAGATTCTAGGATGTAACGAAAGCGCTATGAATATTCTGAAACACTAGAGGTAATATGTAGGTATGTACAGCTGGAAAAAAACTACCAACGGTCGTTTTCAACAACCGATATTGTATCGGGCAAAGTACCATTGGGTTTTTGAATGAATTCTCAGTGGTAGCACGGAGTCTGGTATTGTACCTGGTATATGGTAATAGGCTGACCTCCTATTATATGAGACTCGATAACATAAATAGTGAAAAGTGCCGTAAGGTGCACTTCTGCCTATCTGCTTAGTGCATGCGTGCGTGCGGGCGTGATGTAATGTTGATATTACCTGTACCTACGATATTAGAGATACCTTAGATGTTATGAAACTAAGTAAGAAATCATATGATAATAACATCCTGAAAAACATAATAATGGAAGAATTACATACTAAATATTTTGGATGGCTAAAACTATTTACGGATGGGTCTAAAATAGGAAATGTTCTTGGTGCTGCCTTTTACGATCCGAGGCACAATAATAAAGGTTTATTTAAAATGTGTAACAGTAATATATGTATTATGACGGCGGAGCTCGTTGCAATATCGAAGGCTCTTACATATTTACAAAATTCGGAAATCGATAACAATAGGATTGTCATTTTTGTAGACAGCAGAAGTGCTCTGCAGCATATAGTTCGCTGCGCCTCTGGCCACAGAGGTGTCTCGATAACATATGTTATATTAAGCCAAATATGGTATTTCACGTGTAATAATTTTGATGTGATATTGCAATGGGTTCCGTCACATGTGGGTTTACGGGGGAACGAGGAGGTTGACCAGTTAGCAAAGACTTCTGTTGTGGACGGTATTGAACTGAATATTACTCCGAGCTACTTTGAACTTCTGCCAAAATATAAAATTAAATTCTTTAATAGTTGGAAAGAATATTTTAATAAAATGTCATTAGAAAAGGGAATTTGGTACAAGACATTGCAATGTGAACCTCCTCGTATTCCTTGGTTTGCCAATATTAAGTTAAATAGAAAATTTGTAATAATAGCGCATAGACTACGGTCGGGACACGTTCCACTCAACAAGTTTCGGCACTTAATGGGGAAAAGTGACAGTCCCAACTGTGCACAATGTGATGTGATGGAGGATGTCCATCATTTGTTGGTGGAATGCGTCAGGACCCGAGCTGCTAGACTTTACAAAACAGTATATAAGGTCTTTAAGTCGGAATAGCGTTTAATTCATGTATTAGTTTATGATGGGGCTGGCGTGGTCGTATTGTGACCAAAAGCCCCTAAATATATAGCAGATATAAAAAAAAAACCTGTACCTGTGATATGCCGCTTTCAATTTGGTATTGAGATCGGTTATTGAATTCGACAGTTAGTAGACAAAGATTCAGGTCAAAAGTATGCTTAAAAATATCAGGTCGTTCCCAGATGAGGAGCAATGACATTTGCCTACAAATCAAAAACGAAATAAAGTACCTACGCAACTAAGCATTGAATCGTAACCTATTTTTGTGATAGATACCTTTTATATCGCAATTTAGTTTAGGTTAGTAAGATATTGTAACAATTTGTTCACAGCGGACATTATGCTCATCGAATTGAACCTGTTCGTTTTGACAGCTTAAATCTTGCTGCTTAATTTAAAATGTATTGATATCGGATACATTACCTATGGTTTAAAAATAATACAACACAATTAAATAAGATAAATAAATTACCCTAAAATAATTCAAAATAATAAAAACACAGATTAACAAATTAAGAAAAACATTATTAATAAAATTTAAGGATAAGTAATCACTTAATTGCTGGATTTTCTAAGTAAATATTAGTCAAACATGTCTTATATGGTACATCATATTTTATTTGGTCGATGGACGGATCAATAATCTTCAAATTAATCGTCAACAAGTCTTTGTTAACTAAAAACTAAGTCTAAAGTAAATTTCATTTTGTAAATTAGGAGCACAATTTGATATTGGAGATTTTTTGTATCCGTCATTATTTTTGACACAAAGTCAAATTGGACTCACATTTCAGAGGTCACAATTAAAATTGATTTGAGTTTCAGAAGTCATAACTGTTACCGAATACTGTACTGCCACTTAACTTTAACGTCCAAATACTGAACACCACTCAACTTTAAAGCCGCGCTTAAGAATAGTTCTGTCTCTACAAACTCATTTTAAAATGAAAGAGATGGCACGATATTTAATTATAGGTTAAAATTGAGTAGCCTTTCAGTCAGGCGTAAGTCATATATTGTATTTAATAATCGTGCTATCTTTGTCATTACCTATATAAAAGGTACCAGTAATACTTTTTGAGAGACTGATAAAGTTGAATGGCATTTTAGTATTTAAACATAATTATGACTTTTGAAACTTAAACTGAGTTGTGACTCGAAGAGTCTCGAGCTATCCAATATAGCAATTTTTTTGAAGATTGCCTACAAGCCAGTTTTAAGTACCCACATGTAAGCGGGGTTAAATGGAATATTCTTATAGAGTTACTTAAACCGCATTAAATGCAATACTGCTGTTAAACATTGGGATTATCAGTCACATATTTTGATAAATAATTAGAAGAAATAGTAAATAATAGTATTATAAAATTAATATAATTCTTTAACTGTTTCACAGTATTCATTTGTGCAGTTTTTGTCAAATGTAATAATCACAGATTTCACTTAAGATACTAAATATTGTCAGGAAGTTTATATTACAGTTCCTCGAGCACAGCTTAACTTAAATTTTAATAAGTACACATTACCAATTAATTATTATCACATTCTTCCCTCCGACATGTCTTCCAACATGAAAATCATATCATTTACTTGTTCATATCGGATAACGGACGAATAACCTGAAAACAAAATATAACATGCTTTTGTTAACGTTTCACAGATAGGTGCACATATAGCAGTAATCTCATGGACATCAGTTCACGATGTTAACACGAATAAACTTGGTGTGTTAGAACAATCCAAGTAAGTTGTCGGTACGAAATTGTCCTTTTAGTAATGTTAACGGCAAAACGTAGCACACAACAAACACAGACAAGTAATCATGCGACTATGCAATAAAAATAGTCATCGAAATGTATTATTCAAAAAAATGTGGAATGTACTTCCTTCTAAATTCATTGAGAAAATGTGCCATACAGCCCCGAAGAAGCTCCAAAATCGATGATCATGCACTCGCGTCTATTCTAACAGAGCACTAATTATGTCAAAGATAGATGAACTATAAAAAGTGACGATACAGAGATCTAAAACCACGCCGAGGTAGGCAAAAAGAAACACAGTTAATATAGAATCTCAATTATATATTTATAGTTAAGCTATCATAGGATCGTGTTGTAAAAAGTTACAAATATCTACTACAAAATTATAATAACATTGTGGCTACCACATTTCAAAAGACAATCGGAGTAGTTGCATAGTTTAGTAATTACATCCATATTGGTAGTCTTGTTCGGCGGATACACAATTAGAATAAAGGAATGTCTCGTTAAACGCATAATAAACAAACAAAACAAAGAATAAGAAAACTGAAGAAACGAAAAATTTATCTAAAATACAAACAAAAGAGGCCTTGAAACAACACAAACGACAGAACTCAAGAACAAAAGTTAGACAAAAGTCTAAATAAACGTTTTGCACCAAGTGTCGAAAAGTAATAAAAACAGAAAGGAAACAAATTGTACACAAATAAATAAGAAACATAAAGACCTTTATAAGGTAAAGAGAAACAATTTGATCTCACAGCGCATAGTATGGCACAAAAAGAAAACGAATTCAATTTTTACGTATCTATAATAACAATGTAAAGAATTTAAATTAGGTACATTAAGTCAATAATAATCTCATCGCCTAAGTTAATAAAATATAAATTATATCTTGGTAGCTTATAAAACGAATCCTAAAACATAGGAGTATTCAAGATTTAGTTTTAAGAACAAATAATACACTATTGTAAAACAACCATAACTTTAAATTTTCAGTGAAAACACAGCCTAAAGATTATAAATTCACATGTAGGATTATACGTATAAAGCATGCTAAACGCTAATACATTGATAAGAGTTAGTTCAATGATGTATCAACATTTTTTGCCAATAGCACGTTACAAGCCGACGATTAGCTGTTCGTATCTGCTAAAGTAAGTGAGACTATTAGTACATTCGTATGAGAAATTACATTGGAACATTTCTATTCAACATAATACATAATATTTTACAGCCTCATACCGCTTAAGCCTCGAAGGAGTATTCAGAGTTTAAAACTTACAACATACCTGTTTAGTTTTTGTAAATTATAATGTAACACTATTATTTTATCAAGAACGAACTTATTGCTAGGTAAATAAACACAAAAACTCGAATGTAATTAATTACTTGAGATTTTAAAAGAAAAAAGCTTTGATATGTAACTTATGTAAAAAAACAACTCGAGCATCGTCACATATCTATAGTGTTAATACATCAATGAATATCTATGTTATCAAACAATTTTAAGGCAAATTATCGAGGCATTTTTCAAATCACCAGTATGATCAACGCGGAATGTAAACTAACACTAAACAATTGTCACCTCGTATTTATAAAAATATTCGCTTAGTTTTAACATAATTCTACCCCTCACCATAATAATTGGCATATTTCCTTTTGTAAATAACGAAGGCAAAAATAAATTAAGTACTTTGACGAGTATAAAATGTATACCTATACCTAATCTACACATTTTTGATATAAAAATGTAATCTAGATTTGCTATCGAAATATGTATATGGTAAAAAATGGATACATAAGAGATAATTAAAAAATGAAACTTGTTCATTTTATTTAGTACTTAATCAAGTCTTTAAAAAAAGACAAATAGTGTATTAAATCTTAAATATTACTGTTCTGCATTTTTGTCATTACCTGAAGGCACTCTAGCATGGCCAATTTTATCCTTTAGAATAAAGAACGCCAGCCAGTTCAATGCACAGCATATTAAGGCTCCAATGCCAAAAGAACGGAAAGTAATCCATCCTCCATAAGTCCCGTACAGTTGACCTCCTATAAAACTACCCAAAGATGTACCAACGCCTTCGAAAACAGCTCCAACCAATCCCTGAAACAAAATATAGTATTGTTTAATTATGACTTTTCCATTTTCAAAGTTTAAAGAAGACAAGATTATTTATCGTCATTATAATTCACAGCAAGAGTTCGCAGCATTATTAAATATTTATTTCTGTCGTATTCTATTTTAAAACAATATTGCCCCAAACTTTTGTCTTGTGTCGTGACTACGTTTATATACATACCACACTCAGACATGGGACCACAGTATATGAATCACACTACGAATTACGGTTTTAAAAGATCTATCTTATCATAATGAGTCATGACGTTTTGTCAACATTTATTGACAAGTATAAAGTAATTTAAATACTCGGAATCATACCTGGACGGTAGTCTCTGTACCCGGTGGTGAGACTATATTAGCATACGAAGTCATTGTCGGATAGAACATGCCGAAAGTAACGCCTTGTAACATTTCAATAGGCAGTACCCACCAAGGGTTGGTAAGGAACGAGTATAATATGAATCTAACACCAAACGCCAGGAGAACCAAGCTCATCATGTTTATATGACCAACTTTTTTTAGTACATAACCTGAAATATTAAACGATAACTTTATTGCATCTGGCAATATTCTCTAGTAGACAACATTCACACATTTCATTACATTAGTTTTCTTATCTGTAATATTGTAATGAGACAAAGATGTAAAATAAGGATATTCTACAGTACTTTTTGTCATCAATGGCATCAGATCTAATGCCGTTAATTTTATTTTTGCCCACAATAACAACAATAAGTACTTACCAGAAACAAACAGAAAAGGTATTTCTCCCCCAAATGTCTGTATTGCACTGACTAAGCCTTGCAAGGTTTTTATGTAGCCTGAGCCATCACAGGTGAGGCCTGATATGTCTTCCAGTAACCAAAACAGGAATTGCCACAGCAAACCGGTGCACAAACCAACTGCTATCGTCCACAACAAGAATAAGACTGTAGGTAAAGACGATAACAACGAACCAACATCAGCCAAAATGTTCATTGACATCTTAGTTGAATCAGTCTGAAAAATGAATAAAATATATAAAATACCAATTTCCTTAAGACATTATTCTAACTGGAGTTATTCAGTTGATATCATCAGTCATTACATGACTACATTAAAGTGTGATCAATCTCAATCAGCTCTTAACACAACGATGTCTTACAAATAACACATTTTAATTGTTTTTTGTGTGTTGAACGACTTCACATCAAATCACAACTCTCCACTAAGTTCCAAATATCATATTATTTCTCTATAGTTGTCATAAACAGCATGTAGGCTTTTTGTAGATTAGGTTAGAGTTGTAACTGACTGCCTCGTTGGCCGAGTGGTCGCAAGTGCGCCTGCCGGGCTAGGGGAGCGCCCTTGCCCGGCAGGCGGGTTCGATTCCCGGGTCGGGTAAAAGTATTACTGTTTTTTTTAATTCTCAGTATTAGCACGAAGTTTGGAAGTGTGCCCGGTATACGACAATAGGCTCACTCCCTATTACATGCGACTCATAACATAAATAGTGAAAAGTCTCTCCCTACTCCTCGGGGGATAAAAGGCGTGATGTTTGTGTTGTAACTGACCTCCAAAAAACATGAAACTCCGACGTCTCCCATCATGAACACGAACATGAGTATAAATGCAATAGTGTAGTCTTTGTAAGCACCATCACTAAGTGTATCTATGAGAACTCCAGTCAGCAGTGAAAAAATGCCCCATCCGACTGAACCCCATAGTCTTTGTTTTCCATATTGTGATACTTTTGTACCTGAAATGAGGTTATAAATACAGATTAAATTATGAAAACAATCCTGTTGGATAGATCTTTTGATTGAAATCTTTGTTTCTATTTTTAAATGCCAATAAGGGCCGAAACACGTAACCGCGTTGCGTCGCCGCAACGCTAAAATCGGCAGTTTGCGTTGCGGCGTCGTGAAAAAGAGCGTTTTATTGTCGTTCGGTAAGGTAACCAGTTCGTCGTGATTTTTTATTGTGGATAGTCGTGTCTCTATCATGGACCATCGTGAAAAACTTATTGCTTATTTGTTATTAAGAAGACATTACTCTGTTATGCTGGAACGAGCGCTGCGTTGCGGCGCCACGCCGCTTAAATCGGCAGTGACGCTACTGTCGAACCTAGCGGCGTGGCGCCGGAACGTTTTGGCCCTAAAAACCATTTCTATAAAAAGCTGTAAGTATGTCTAGAAAATACCTTTCTAACTTACCGAGCATATTAAAGCAGATGGCATCAGCGAAAGTGACAACAACAGCCTGTCCAATCCAGCTAAGTATCATTAAGAAAAAGAACAGCCAGAATGTTGATGTAAATTCATTTTTGTCGTTTCTGCTATCTGCTGCGCCCTCGATCAACTCATTTACCTGAAATAAGATTTTAATAAGTTTTATATGATTACAATAGTTCAGTAGATATTAAATTTTCCGTTGCTTGGTTTTCTATAGAACTTTCGCATAATTGTATTCATTAATCACAGTACTGTTGAAACGACTTTATTTAATGTACCTATTATGCTATTTATAATTAACACTGTATTTATATTTGACAAACATTAATAGCCAATTTCGGGCTGCTTCATTGATGCGAGGTGCAAAGAGAAACGATAAATGCTAGATTTAATACATAAGTGATGTTTGACTACTTATGACATAATTTCCATTAGGTGTACGACTACGATAAAACTCTTGTAACTGTTAAATGGAACTAATTACAAATTACCTTTTTATCGATGAATTAGCAGTTGGATAATTAGGAAGAAGCAGATTTAATAATTTATTTTTTTTAAGGTCGACTAAGTGGTAAAATCCGATTAGCATAATCGGATTTTATGGATTTTGTATGTATTTGTATGATTATGACTACTAATAGGTGCGTTTATGCTTTGCTCATGGATGATTACTTTAATTTCCAAAATACGTCACTTATTCAAAATACTATATTGTCATTTGTAAGTAGATAATCAATAGGTTTATAAATAACTTATTCAGCGAATGTGAGTACAAACCAGTTTTAGTACTAAATTACAAATAATTTTTCTTTCTTGCTTTCTTTTTCTAGTATAATGGTGCAAAAAATGGTGTAAAACTATTAGTACGTAATTGATACATAAATAAATAAAAAATAAACAACTTTTTCTTTAGGAAAATGGGAGTAGAATAGAATGTCCGTTATGACATGACATATTAATTTCAGTAATATGTTAATTAATTAATTCAGTATAACTTGACCGAGAGAAGTTATTAACTAATAATAATTTACTTACTGTCTTTACATAAGGTTCAAATTGATGAAGTATTTTAAAACAAACATTTGAAACTAAATTTCTTACCACAGCATTGTCACAGCGTATATTGCAGGAAGAGAGAAACAGATCAGATTTATCTTCGTATTGCCCTTTTAATCCACAGACCGGATAATGTTTTGTAACTGAAAAAGGGCGTATCACAGATGTAAGACGTTTAGAAAAAATATTTTTAAGTAGGTATTTAACCTTTTTACATATTATAGGTACTCAACTATATGAAATTATTTAGGTATGGAAATGGAAGCTGTGCAGACCAAAACTAGTCTATATAAATGAACAAATTATTCTCTGAAATCTTGAAGACTGCACTAAAATGGATACCTAATCATAACGAGACGAGGTGATTAGTTGAAGTTTGAACTAGTGAGAAATATTTCTTGCATGATTCGTCTCTAATCGCAATGGATATCAAATTTCTGTCATGTCTTTGTCAAATAACACCTCCTGTATTAGATAAGTATATGTACCTACATTGTACAACGAAAATTAAGTAAAATATCAATACTTCTTACCAACACCGTTTTCAATGGGTAATTCGATCTGATGAAGTCGTATATACACGCATTCATGTTCCTGAATTGTAGAAGACAATAATATTTCTCCGGTGAAGGACAGGTTTTTTGGGAATTCTTCACCTTGCCGGGTTTTGGGTTGACAGTAGCTGGTAGTGTCTGCTTTCCACCACTCGCATATCTCCATGAGTCGCCATGGTGTCGTCACGTCAAGATCACATGAGGCCTAGACAATAGATAAGCAGTAATTATATTGTAAATACACATTCAATAACTTACTTATGTATTTATTTAGTAATTAAGCGACAAAGAGGAGTTTGATGTCAAAGTAAATAAGAAAGTTAAGATTCAAGTAATATATGTATTTCTGTGATAGCTCAAACCATAGTTTATTGCCTATTAAATACGCAGTTATCTTAATTATTTACCTCACATGTGCTATTTAACGGATCTTTGGTAAGTTCCTTAAGTTGGGTAGTGTCAGTAGGGCACAGTTTGTAATTTATATTTTGGTTTATGCAGGTCATATTAACACGATCCTTTCCTATGGCTGTGGATAGTTTGGTGTTATCACATTTGAAAGAACAGGGCTCGTTAACATCTACGTATACCTCGCCCAGTCGGCATCGAGGACTGTATATGTGTCCTGGAAAACAGAATATTAAATAGTAAAAAATTCCATATACGTATTATATCCATAATCAGAGCTATATATAATACTGGAGAAATTCGTAGATTGCAAGTGTTTTTATATTCGCATCGCAGTGTTTCATCCGCATAACAAAATAAACATGCCAAGAAAAAATTGCGCAAGCTTGTTACAAACAAAGAAATATAAACTATGTGCTGAATATGATTGAAAAATACAAGATTATAAACACATCTAATAAATGTGTCAGAAAATAAATGAATTTTATCTCACCGTCCAAGGTCACATTGCCTGCAGCGATATAGGCACAATTATCGTTCTTCAAAGTAACGTTATTGACTATTGAGGAATATTGTATGTTATTGGTGTTACTGTAGCAGTACTGAGGTATGTGCCAATGCTCGCAAACCGTCTGCCACATTTTAGGCGACGTCATATCACAGTTCATCTGCAAATAGTTACATAATATCAGTAATTTAAAAAAATATGAAAGGAATGTCTGTTCTTCTTTAAAATGTTACATGTTGTCTGTACCGCCATTGCCGAAAGATTTACAATCACGTGATAGGTAAAACAAAATTCCGTTGATATGGGCAGTAGATGCTACATCGTTGTGGGATTGAATGATTAATACATACAGAACATATAGTTATATATTCTATTATTATTATATTAAGGTAAACAATAAAGTGTAAATAAATGAATTATCTTCAACTGACGGACAAGGGGTTTTAGGTTCTAAATTCTCACGGGAACGAAAAAAATGGGAATGATAATGTGTGCTATCGCCAAGTGTGTTTCAACGCTAGAGAAGCTAGTTTAAAACTCTGAGAGTAAAATGTGTTATATTATGTTGTAATACTTACTTCACACTTAGCCGTAGCATTGAGGCTTAAATTACTCAAGTAATCAACTTTACAATTGTCCACCGCATCTTTACTCTTATAACAGCTTTGTAACATAGTAATACCACCATCACAATCTAATTCAACCGACATGGTTCTGTTTTCTGGTATTAAATATATTGCTCCAAAACTGATAATAGTTATTATTTGAAATAAGATAAATATTAATTTTTGTTTCTTAAATCTGTAAAAAAAACAACATTATTTGGGCAAAGTGTGATTAGTTTTTTAATTACTTTAAAAGATTTTTCATAATAAATACTACAGTTGGTAACCAATTACCTTACCATTGAAAACCCCACTAGTTATCTAGACATTTTTCTTAGTGGTAATGACAAATGATGAACCAGTGGCTGATGATTATACAATTTACAAATAATGAGAGTAGGTACCTACGTTAGTAAGTAGTCTCTGTTGCTATGTGAGGCGGTCGTCATTTAATCAATCTCTGTTCACAACTTTCCATGACAATAATAAATTGATTCACTGAGTTCAGTGGCCCAAGCATGTTTTATGATGTATTTTATTACGTATGACAGCCATGTACATTTTATAGAATGTAAAGTTTTCAGTAAGTATGTACTTGTTTCATACATTGTTGTTTATTTAACCTTAACTCTAACTTACATTCGAAATTATCTCGAATACCTAGTAAATCTAAGTGTGTACTTTATAACATGTTTAGTTCACATAGCACAGATATAATCAAATTATCTACTTCGGTTTAAGATGTCATAATAGTAGAGTAGATTAAGATAAGTAAATTATGTGATAAAAGAGCGCTAAGAAGTAAAACAATAATCTTACCTGTCGGCAATAACTCCAAATAGGGGTTTTGCGATAAGACCAAATATGGGCAGCACTGTGTAAATTAATCCTACTGTGGCAGATGAGAACCCCAATTGACGCGCATAAGTTGATAGGTATGGTACAAGGGGTGCAGTACCTGAAAGTAAAACAAATCTTTGCACTACCACAGAATTCTGATATTTCAAAATATTGCATATTGCATTGAATTTTTTCAGGCTGGTCAGCTGTTACTGTGCACAATATTAACTGTCTGTAGCAGATATTATTGAGACCACGAATTCCATAATTTTAAATAACTAATCGTTTAGAAATAACCTTTTAACACCATCATCATAATTCATGGTAAAATGTCTAGTTTTCATAAGTTAATTAAATTGTCCGTCAATCAGTGAAGCTAGGTGCTTGTTCCAAAGTATAGATTCATATAAACGACAACAAGCAAGAAACCCGAGGCTTACTCTTTTAAAAAGATTAACAAAATATCTGGGGGCCAGTGGTTGAATTGAACTAAAAAGACCATCTTTGAATGTATTGCTATGTGTGGTTGTTATCAAAGTTTCTAATTATACCATAATTTCACAGTATACATACACAGTTATAACATTATACTGAATTGTATACCCAATCCATTTGATAATTTATATTACTGATAACAATTTAAAGCTTGATAAATTATAACTATTTTTATTGGTACATACACAGACTTGACTTAATAACATTTTATCATTATATCAAATAACACATAATTACATACATGCTAAAAATTGACCTGTTTTTAGGCTCTGTATGTATCTAAGTACTTACAACAACATATATTTTATTTCGCAAGAGTAACTATTAAGACTTACTAACTGACTAATTAATAATGACACAATGGTGTCATTAAAACATGATTAATGTATAGGTTGAACATTACTCAACTACAGAATGCATTTTTTAATTATTTGTTTTCACTATGGTGATAACAAAGTAATTCAACCCTCAAACATACACACAGATGGTATGATTATTATGTGTCACTAAGTCATGTTTTGATAATGGTCTATACTAAAAATACAAGCTTAATCAACCACATATGTGTTTACGCTTTTAAAGTTAGGTTATATAACAACATAACAATAAAAATACATTGTTACATTCTAGATAAGTTAAAAACGAAATTATAGGGAATTACATTTTTCATACTAGCCACAAGGTGTTTTATTTTCAGTAAATGCATATTGATGTGGCAGGATGTTACAGCAACATATTTCTTGCAATGAAAATTGGCACATAAAATAATAATAGTTATCAAAATGCTCAACTTATTCGTAAGTCTTTGCTGAAATTAATAAAAATATAATATGTTTTAACTGCTCAAGCTCAGCAGTCACCAGTGACCACTAACTCCATTATAGACTTTATATCTGATGTTTTGAGATAACTTTTGTGTGAAGAAATTTTTGGTATGATATATCAATATATTAAGTAAGTATTATTAACTACTAGACTTTAAGGAATTGAAAAAAAATAGTAACAGACTACCAGCTGTCAGTAATTTCAAACACAGTACTTATATTACTTAACTCATAACAATAGTTTAAATTTTATTAAAAACACAAAATGTTTCAAAACTATTATCACTTACCAGCATTAAAGAAGAAGAAATGACCCTTAATGGGCAATAGTTTTTTATTAATTTGCATCTTTGAAGGCAGCATTTAAAATCTACAAAAAAAAATGTTAAGATATTATCAGATACATAGAACTTTGTAAAAAAAACTTAAACTTTAGTTTTTTCTTATTGGACAGTATTTCATAACTTGTTTTATAAAAAAAAGTTGGACTTAATTGGTGAAGGACTTTACACATCATTTTGTTACAGTAATATTAAATAACTTATATTTATCAACTCACTCAAGAATTTCTAAATTTAAACTAGAATTAAATAGGATAGAATGCACAAACAGACTCTATCCAGTTTACTTTATTCGTATTCTATTTTTCATACAAGCTTCTAAGAAATGAACATTAGACCACATGTTCTAATGCTTAGTTAAGTAGGTATGTTTTGTTTCTTAACCATAGCATGTTTATTTAACAAAAAACTTTACTTAACTAAACAAAAAATAATGACGATTTATAGATATTATATGACTGAAACTTACGTAAATATCGTAACAACTTATTTCTTTTTAAAATTAAAGCTTGGTTCCTGGTTGTATAACTTGTAAACACTGCACTATACTAGGGACGCGGCTTATAAAACTGATAAAGTTATCTATTAAAATGATAACCACTGAGTGAAATCCATCGACCTCGTTAGTGGATTTGCTTGGAAGCAGCCGCAGGCGACCGACCAGCGCCAATAGAAAATTCATCTGATATCATGATTACATTATTTTCCAATAAAAAACACGTGCAGCCAATGAAAACAGAAGAATCATTGACACCTGCCTACCTGACAATGACAATTGACATTGACACTTGACACTTTGTCAGTTGTCACTTCACAAAGTTGCCACTGTAGAAATATATAAACTTGGATAAGTGTAAATTGGTCAACTTATCAATGGTCAACATTATGTTTGTTTTCGGTAAATCTGAATGAAAACTAAGTTATGAGTTTAGTTTAGTTAGTAAGTGACGTAATGTGCACCTTTATACGTTTAGCGTTTAGTTCGTAGCGGATAGCTGCGTTGTCCCATAATAGGTTAGTAAACCATGCATATAACCGTCAAAATGTGTTGCACCTTGTAAGCCTACGAGTTTAATACAATAAATGGGAAATTCTGCTTTACACTACAAACTACGCACTATTATTAGTGCGCGTAGTGGACTACGCGCATCTATGTTCTACGGCGAGCTACGGCTGGAGCACTTCGCTGTAACTTGAGTATAAATAGGGTTTATAGAGGTTTAGGGCTGTGCGTGTATGTTTATTTTATGACATAACATATAGAGGTGCACATTACGGCACTTAATGCCACTGTACAATGTGACACCCACTTTTCTCTATTTATGTTATAAGACCCATGTAATAGGAGTGAGCCAATAGGCACAATTTCAGACTCCGTGCTACTACTGAGATTTTTTTAAAAACCTAGTAGTACTTTTCCCGCTCCGGGATTCGAACCCGAGACCCCTTTCCCCTTTCCCGGCAGTCGCACTTGCGACCACTCGGCCAACGAGACCATCAGGTTTATTTTATTTATTTGTATTATGCAACGAAGGCCTATTATATTTAGATAGGCCTATATATATATCGGCCTTATTGTACCTATAGGTAATACTATAATATCTACTACAATTTTAACTTAAAATACTATAAATACGTATGGTTTAGAAACCGGCGTTTTCATAAGTTGCTTACGTTGTTGTTTAATATAAAGAGCTATAGAATTAGAAGGATGCAATAAAATCTGTCCAGATTAGTTTGAAAATGTAATTTCGGTGTATATGTATTGTATTGTATTGTATTCACATGCATGTAAAAAAGTGGTTATTTCAATATTACAAACAGACAATCCAATTTTATGATTATAAAGAGCAAGTATTTATTTTCTATATGTTTGGAACGCTTTTTACACAAAATTTACTGTTCCGGTTTAAACAATTCTTTCACCAATAGAAAACAGCATCTTTGCTGAACAGTAAAGCTATAGGTACTACCTACATTTAAAAATAAAAAATTAGGAATCCTTCGTAAACATTATAATGTAACCGAAGGTGAAAATATGATTTAGGTACCACAAAATGTCTTCCAATGCAATATTATATAGGTACTAACTGGTATAGTTACGTCGCCAAAATACGTCACGAAGACGTGGCCTTTGTGCCCAGGTAATACTTTGGCCGACCCGAGAATCGAACACGAGACCCCTTATCCGGCAGTCGCACTTGCGCCCATTCGGCCAACGTGGCAGTATCAATTTTTAAACCAAGCAATACTTATGAGTATGCTATGCTAGTAATGATATGGCATTGAAAGAAAATCTAACAAGACTCGCACAAACTTAATACCTAAAAGTTCCAAGTTTTCGTATTTACTTTTTGTTCATACAGAATGGTTAAAAAGCAAAGTACTTACTATTTTAATCGCCTTTGGACTAGAAAGTTACCCCATGCAGTACCTATTTGAGAAATGCTATATTATAATTATCTGAGTTTTATAGTTTTTTTTTCTGTCTATTTGGATAAGGGTCAGTTGTCATAATTATTGTTATTTATTGCGGTTACATAAAAATAAACAAATAAAAAGTATTTTTTTTATTATTGTATTACAAAATATGGTAAACGAGCAGACGGATCATCTAATGGTAAGCAATAGGCGTCGCCCATGGACACCTGGATCACCGGAGGCGTTACAAGTGCGTTACCGGCCTTTTGGATCGTTGGGGATTAAGGAATTGGGGAGATTGGGGAAGGGGAGTGTAATTGGGCCTCCGGTAACCTCACTCATATGTCGAAACACAACGCAACCGTTGCTTCACGTCGGTTTTCTGTGAGGCCATGGTATCACTCCGGTCGAGCCGGCCCATTCGTGCCGAAGCATGGCTCTCCCACACTTAAGTAATATTAACTACGAGTACTGTCCACATATACCTCTATTAGTAAAGTAAGTAGGTAGTATTTTAGTATTACTCGAAACCAAATGGTCAAAACAAAAACTCAAATGCATTCTTGTCACTACATGACCACACCTTCCCTCCTCTCTACCTCTATACAGTGGACTGTCAAGAGCTGTTGATAATGCAAACTTAAATCGTTTTACATTATCACAATACGGGGCAAGCAGTCTTAATTTCAAGTTTCCCGGTCATACATAAGTGCAAAGTGGTTTTTCAGTTTTCTAACAAAATGTAAATGATAGATAGTAAACAGAAACGTCGCCATTCTATCCCCGTGGCCGTTAATCCTGCGCCTGACCACGCCAATCGTGTCAAATTACTGCCCCATTTGATTAGTTTGCATTCACTGTTATATCATTAACAATGCTAATTGTAATCACTGGACGATGGTGAGTATAATTGGCACCGACTATAATTCC
The DNA here is from genome assembly GCA_038387885.1 of Spodoptera picta. Classification (NCBI taxonomy): domain Eukaryota; kingdom Metazoa; phylum Arthropoda; class Insecta; order Lepidoptera; family Noctuidae; genus Spodoptera; species Spodoptera picta. The sequence continues at coordinate 3,953,187 of JAZHFQ010000105.1, forward strand.
TCACATTTGGCTATTGATTACCTATAGCTACACCAATTGCATAATAGGTAATATCGTCACCAAGTGTGGTTGCAAAACTCGGGGCTCACTTCTAGGAAATTCAATAGATTGGATAGACAGTTGAAATTCGCTCGCTACCCTCCAACGGGTTGTGTAACCACACGCACGAAGCGCTTCGCTTTGAGCTTCCTTGTGCATACTGCTAAAGAGAGAAATTCTTTGCCAAAGTATTACTGGGTTTTTAAAAATCTCAGTAGTATCACGGAGTCTGGAAATGTGCCCGGTATATGGCAATAGGCTCACCCCCTATTACATGGGACTCATAACATAAATAGTGAAAAGTGGGTGTTACTTCTGTGTGCACCTCTGCCTACCCCTTCGGGAATAAAAGGCGTGATGTTATGTTATGTTATAAGTATGTATTTGCTGAAGGGAGGAACCGGAACCAAGGTCCGAGTGAATAGATTGTTTATGGGACGACGTGCTCCATCGTAGACCGCATCATCGCTTACTATCAGGGGAGATAGTGGTCAAACGTCGGCCCATAAAATATTAAAAAAATATTTGGCGCCTTGACAGGGTTGATGGATAACTTTATTACCAGGTACATTCATGAAAACTGCATAATAATGTATCAGTAATTGATACTTCACCTGCGCACAATTGTAAATATGCATAGGTACCTAGAAGTACAAAAAGAAAGGGAGGTTGAAAAGTTGAGAAACATGAAAAAATTTCAATTAGCAATAGCAACCACTATTCGCCAGTTCGTCACTATTAGGTATGCATTACAAAATTGGATGTGCATTACTGTGTAAGTTGCATTACATTGGGTACCTACAGTTTCCGATTTAGCATACGCTGCTACGGAAAATCCTCAAAAAGTTAGAAACAAGTCGTGATACTTTTCCTTACCGGGAAATAAACCTGAGTTTAGCAGCAATTGTGGCTACTCGAACAACAGAACAGTACAAGTTCAATTTTATAGTCACGATAAAATTTGCTATCAGACTATAGATCAATATGTTTTGTTTGAAGATCCGAGTGTATCTATTATTAACTAGGAAGAGTAAACAAACAAGTCAAAGTGTACTCGTCTCGAACAGCCAACGAAAGGCCGGAGGCGGGGGCCACGTGATAAATAGAAACCTTTTTTTTAAATATTCTAACGTTCAAAAGAAGAAAATTAAGGAGGTTAGAGACGCGTCTCGACAAACTTCCAAGTGATTGCTATGCGGCTCCTCCTTCCCGTGCTATTGGCGTTGGGCGGCACAGCTCCGCCAATGAGACCGCGCTTAGCCCCACTCATTGCCATTTCATATTACTAAGATTACGTTTTCCTTGATTTAGAAAAATGCCCATTTTTCAACAATTATGATATAAATATGCACTGACTATTGCGCAATGAGAGACGCCAGGTAATTGTGGAACTATGGAAGAAATTGGACCCAAAAGACACTTTTCCTTCGAGAGTCTGTTTTCGATGTTAGAGGTTGGGTAATTAACCACATATTAAGGTGAATTCAAAAGTGTGAAGACGCCTACACAGCGGCGGCAGGCATCGAGCTTTACGTTGATGTGCTCGAAGCGTGAGAGATTCGTTCGTGGAGTATTTGAGTCAGTCCACTGCTAGGCCACGGTGCGCGTCACTCGCATCGCGCTCGGTTATACACCGCTTGCGTCGACCGTCCGACATCCGAAGTCGAATTTGCGCCCGCCCGCCCAGAGTGCGCTAATTTTGTAATTTTAAAAAGATACTGCAATAATATTCACAATTATTGTTTAAATTTTTGTCAAGTTGAACAATTGTGTTTCACAACAAACGGACAAGTTAATAAGAAGTGCATAGTAAACTTTTAAATACTTTCGCAAGTGTTTTGACAAGGATGTTAATTTTATAAGGAGATTTTTGGATTTCAAGACGGCTGTGGAGAATTTACTTCGCCCTGAAATAGAAAAAGTGGGTGAGTACAGTTTATAAATGTAAAACAATGAAATAAATCTACTTACCTATCTATAATACATTTGACTTTTCCCATGGGACAAAGATGTTAATTAATTGAATACATTTAATATTTACAATTTGTGTTAACCATTGAATCTGGCAAAAGATGGTTGATTATAAGAACTTTCTTAATATAATATTGTACACTACTACATTACCAGCACTATTGTCTAGTACTACACTTCCTTCGCCAATCTATAATCCACTAAATCTATACTAAAGTAGATAGTAATGGTAAACCAACAAGGTGGTTTAATATTATAAATTTGTGTGCGAAACAAGTAGTTCAAACTTACTTAAAAACTTCTTGCCATCTTTTTATTTATTCTTGCTTACATGTATTATTATCATTATTACTTGTAGCTGATTTATACCTGATTTAGTACAGTTTACTTTAAATTCACATAATAAGTAGTACTTCAGCTTCGGAGGTGATAATTTGCGACGGCAATATTTAACCGTCTCAAACTGTATTAGTCTGAGTCTGAAAGACAATCACTACCAAATGGAACATAAACGTTACATATAAAGGTTTTCCATGGTTGTATTTATTATCTGGCTTATAGGAGTTGCAGCGGCTTTAAGAGCGTGTGGTGGACTTGTCCCAATAAAAAAGTGAAACATGTAGCTTTTGTATGATTAGTATTATTTGTAAATTTTACAGCATAACACACCTCCTAAATTCTTGAAGGCTACAATCCTTCTAGAAATTTGAAGTGTGTGCATGAATAACTAAACTAACTAATAAAGTAAAACAAATATTGTGTTATTCATGAGGTACTTACTGCTTTCAATTTTAATATTTACTTACAAGATTATTCATATACATACTTAAACACAAAACGCCAAATTTCAATGATATAGTTAAACCTAAACTCTAGGTGCTAGTTCATTGCCTGGTAAGTAATTATTTTATTAGTCCTTACAATCTTACCGAAATATTATAAAACAAATTCTCTTTCGCGTCGGTCTGTTTGTATGAACGCGATAAAGGCAGAAACTATATACCGGACAGTTTCATACGTTTTCAGTATTCACTAACAGATAGAAGTTATTGCATTTTTTATGGTTAAATGTGAGCAAAAGTAGGGGCAGAAAGCTAGCTACTATTAATTTTATAACAAATTTGGGCGAATTAATCGGAAGTGCTTTTATAAGACAATAGTTTAAAGTTAAAGGTAACATACATCTGCTATTAAGGCAATGTAAGTACATGAAGAATATAATAATAGCCATTCCAACAACATTCTGTAATGAAATACTTACCTGCATTGTAGTACATCAATATGTACGCCTGCAACTACTTACTGACATTTTTCAATAGAGAATTAATACATATTATACTGTTATCATATCACCAACACCTTTCTAAACACGGCACGGTTTTTTAATAACTACCTCTATATTCCTATTGAAAATCGACATTCATAAAGAGATACATAAACAAATAAAACACAAGCTATTTCGAAGCTTGAAAACTGAAGATGCATTTCAGTTAAGTACATGTTTTTGATAGATTCTGAGTTGAGGTTAGGTTTATATTAATTTGAAAGATGTGACCTAAATTGTGTCTTAGCACTGTACTGTATACATCCGTTCCATAATTACCTATTACTATAATCCAGTGTTACTGTACTCACAGATTATAGAGCCTATGCAGATAATGTGATTTGATAAAATCTATTTGAAATAAGCATATCACCATTCCCGAAATGAAAAAGATAAACTGCTCTGAAACCCTTGTATTTCCTAGTAGAGACCATGAAGATTTTTTTAAATTACTCCTTGTATAAGTACCATAAAACATGCATAAAACATTCTGCACATAATTATGTCAAGAACCTTTTGATAGATACGAATTACTTCTAAAAATTACAAAAAAAATTATTCTTCTGCTTGATATTTTACAATACCGTACAGCAATGTTATAAAACTTTTGTGGATTTAGTGTTCGGATCCGATCTTTTTTTTTCAGTTCACATGTTCCATTTGCGCACATATCAGATTTTAGATTTGTATAGTCCCAGTTGGTATATTTTCTAATACGTAGATATTTTTTAAAATACCAGTTTCTAAATTGATTTTGTCTACAGTGGCCCGGAGTACCGATGGGTCGGGCCTCGATGGAGGCTGCGAAGACGACGTCTCGCGGCTGACTCCAGGCCTGCATCCAGAAACCACCTTCGACATGAACGATCTGCCGTCGAACACCTACACGTTGGACACTCGCAGAATGCAATTATATTCGCATCCACACGTACATCCCACGGTGAGTCAACGCCTTTGTTTCAGGTACCTCCGGTTGACATAGGTGAATCTGACACAAAAGGAACGTCACGTATAGAATTTTCTCGCACTTTATTCTGGCGAGGTAAAAAGTAAAGATGATATAAAAAGTCGTTGTTTACCCTTTACATGATGATCGAAGTAGGCATGCGGAGTAACATTTGTGACGTCTTTTACTGCGCTGCCTTGACGTGTATCAAGTGAACTGGAGACATTAAAAGGTTAAAGGTTCGTTGCTAATCTGTTTCTTTCATGGAAAACATTACGCTTAGCGCCAGGAAACAAAACACATTCAACGTGTCAAATAAAACGGCAAAAATGTGTTCCCAACTAATATGAATCGTATAAACCGAAGCAAAACAAATCCGTCTTTAAACCATAAAAACGTTGACGGTTATAACAAAAGCACAACGTTGAAAAGATGAAATGCATTGCAAGGCGCGAAAATAAGAATAATTTGAAGGTATACACCGGCTGGGGAGTAAGGTTTCCACTTTGAAAGTGGCCATTCGATTCGCCATCGTTCCTCTACCAGTTCAGATGAACAATACTTTTTTATTCATACTTCCAGCCCCTGTAATTTATATTATGTTAATCATTAAAATTGTAATGATTATGTATTGTATAAATAATAAGTTATAGATAAACTAGGAACTAATTACGATATCCGTAAACCGTAAGCGTGTGAGTACCTACACAGGTTTTATAAAGTTAAATCGTTTATTATTTCGTAAACAAACAATGAGACACACTTGATTTGTAAATAAATCATGTTCTCTCGTATAATTAATTTATTTTAATAATATAATTACATTCATAATAGTTAGCCGTGATGATGACGTTAAGCAGCCAAGCTCCGCGCTATCGCAACACTGAACTCGTGTTATCAAAGATGTCTTCGTCACCATCCGTTACATCACCGACCTTGTTTGTTTGACTTTTTCTTACAATTTTATCACTGTTTTTAAAGTTAGCTGATTTTCTATTTCTATTCTACGATTCTATGGCTGTTAATAACATATAAGTAGCTTATTGATTAAATATAATTTAATGAATACTTTCATTTTTTATTCTGCCAGAATTTTTTGCGGAGAAAATTGGTCATATTATTTACTTTTCGGGTCGAGAGTCCTCTTATATTTCTATGGGTTAAACTAATATCCTAACAAGTCAGTGTTTAATTAAACTCTTTTTTCAGAACTTATAAAGTTATAAGTACAATAGAATTTGGTCCGTAGATAAACTTTGGAAACGTTAATTATAGTGGCACAATTTTATGAAAATTAAAGCAATTACGACCGAAGCAGAGTTTTATCAAATAACCCTGACATAAGTTCATCGCGAACCGAACAACAGATTGTCAATAAAATTCAGTAGGTATCATATATTGTATTGTGGCTTATATTAACTGTTTATAAAAAATAATATATTATGTATATTACTTACATGTAAGAAAATTCTAAGCTTGGTCTTGTAAAGGCAAATACTTAGTTAATAATAGTAAGATATGTTATTGTTATAAAAATGATTGCCTATATGTTATTTACCTAGCCCTTTTATAAGTATCTATAATTGTAGAGGTAGAATCTCATTGCATTTACCAGTTAGAGAATAAAGTTACTTCTCGTTGCTTATATTACAGATTTTATAGATTGAGGTTGATTAGATTGCTGATAAGCACTGATGGTTTGTTGCAATGTGGATAATTGAATTCCTCTGAGAAACCTAACAAACCACCACTTGAAACTATGGGAGAATAAATGTTGGTACCTTATATTGTGACGGACATTAAATATTTAATTAGTCAGACCTGTATACGTTAAATTCTACCATGAGCTACAAAAAGCATATTTATCTATATACCAAAACGCTGAAAATATTTAATAAAGAAATGTCAATCTCTCCCTTCATATATCAGTATTTGCATTTCGAATATTAATTTTAATGCAGGGTCTCCTAAATAGATTAATTTTGAAAACTGTTCTGTATGTAGGTACATAATATATAGAAAGATTTAAAACATAACTATATTTTAATGCGCGTTGTTTCAAACACTGGTTTTCTGTAAGACTCATCTCTAAGACTCATGAAGTCATCCAATCTACCGCCCGATATCGATTTCATTAGAAATATCTCGATCTTTCAGCACGTATTACGTAGATGCAAATGCATTGCATTATTTGTATTTACTTCGATTTAGGTGACAGTTTTATGCTTAACCTATGTTTCAGTATGTGTGTGTTACATAATTATTAATTATTATTGGTATTAATTTTAGCTCATCGCAGCATTATGATGGTAGGTAGCTACATATGTGGATGTAGGTAATAAGTAATCCTAATTAACTGTGTAGGTATAAATATAATATTTACCGAGAACATGTATTTTAGAAATATTTTAAGTCTAAAATACTCTGTCAATTATATCAATGATGATGTGAAATTAATTTTGAACATGTTAAATATAAAAGATATAACTAATTATTCATAGAATGTGTAATTCCTGTGATTGCCAGAATTTAAAGCATATTTGGTGTTCAGCTAAATGCTGGTTGACGATACTCATATCTAATTAAAATATGACTAGTCTACTAAGGTAATTCATATTGTTATTTATAATGCTCAATACAATTGTTAGTAAAATTTGACCAACTATAAAGACAGGCCATCGGAGTAGTTAGGTATAAGCAAGCATGTTTGAAATATAATTTCATGAGCTGTGAAGTGAACATAAATGCTGCACTAGCGCGACGGGCGAGCGATGACGTCGACTCAGCTGCTTCGGCACGCGGCGACTCGAATGACTCCGTTGTAATTCGATCGGACCCTGTGACAAATGTGAAAAGTATTACGTTTTTAAAGTGCGCCCGTGTGCTCTTGCTACCGTCTAAAGTTCTCTCGATACGACCCAATCGTTGCATGTACCAATATTTTTATTTCACACTTGATTTTTAAATGTTTTCGTTTGAATTTGCTACATTTAAAATCGAATCGAATTTAAATCGAGATCAAGAAAATATATTATTTTGAATGCAGGTCGTTCACTCGAATTATGAATATACCTCTATACTGTAGTATACTATAGTACTGTAGTATAGGTCTGTAGACCTACTTAACTGTATATTCAGGTAGAGTTCCGACGTTACTCAGGTACTAACTGATTCGCACTGTTGGTAGACGTACCACTAAAATACATGAGGCTAAGTTATGGTGCAGACTAGGAAAAATCGTCCCTTAATAATCTTTTGATAAGGTAAACAGCACCTACTAAAGAGTACCTAGATATAATTCATAATGTTGCAACTGACCTCAATTAAATAAAGCGTAATAGTAAATACTTGATATCAATGTTATAATAATGACAAAACTGAAGGTCGATCGTCAATTTCTTTGTATGCATTTTGTGAATATTGTGTTGACGCGACGGAAGCTACACCTTGTGAACGTGTTTAAATATCTATATTAAATATTATGTTTGAGGAAATGTAGGTAATACCTACATGATACAAAATGTCTTCTTGCTATGTAGAGGTATTATCATATTTCCCATCTCTTAAAAAAAGTAATTCAAAATACTCAATACTAAACTATGTGCACTACATTTTGGCACTGTGAGTCGTTCAGTAACTATATTGTGCAAGGTTATGGTATTATGGTACAATAAATAATATTGTTGACTTTAATCACGTCAATACAACTGTCTGTTGGTGTTAAGTTAATGAAAACTGATAGGTACTTGTGTTCATAATGCACTTTTTGTGACTATTTGTCATCATAGGGAGTTTCATACATTGCTTTTTGTTGTACTAACGTAACTTAACAACATGCTTTTTGTTTTTTAAATGCTTAAATTCTTCTATATACGGCTTAAACCGTTAAAAGTCCAGTCTATGGTTGTGGTGTGCTGGCTTTTAAGTCCTGGAGTAGTCATTTTCACTACACCAAAATAATAATTTATAGTTGGTACTGACGTACTGTCTTCCTACATGTAATTCAAAGAAATCATACTTATAAGAGGTATGGTACCTGCATGGGGTTAACTTTTAACTCTGTTAGCTCCTTCTACGTAATTTTTGTTATTGATTACTTCGTGGTGGCTTTCCTTATCTGCTGCTCCAAATGACTACCATGACCAGAGAACCTGCTCAAAGCATGTTTTTATTAGTACCAACACCGTTTTCTCAATTCGACGAAATATGTAATCTTAGCTACGTGTGACTGAATACCGAATTACTCAGACCTTAGTCTACAATCAGTTTTTTATATGAATAGTACATTTATAAAAGATGTCTGTTATATTTTAGAACCATGCCTTTAAGACGTGAAAGAAGTTTAGGTAAGCATTATTTGTACCTATTGTTTAAAAACAAAATACCTACCTACTTATTTAACATAAGGACGCCATGCACAAGTCACATTGTGTTAAGAAAATGCGAAGCTACTCAAAGTAACCTGCACGTGCAACATAATGTTCAGTGTTTGTACATTCGTCCAGTGATCGTGGGTGGCCCTGTTCTACTTTTTTACATATGTATATTTTACTTAAGCGTCAACTTTCATTCGGAACTTACCTCCAACCGAGATTCAATCTTAAATAAGGGATGTAAAGAACTAAATGAACTGATAAGGCTAAAAAGTAACTTATCGGAAATATTGCTAAGCCATACAGCTAATTCAGTTCTGTACAACATACAATGGGCCTATTTCACGAGCCAATTAACTTTGTAGCATTTTTATTGGTTTTATTACACATGTATCAAATGTCTTTTAGATAGAATTGCATACAGGATTGGAAGTGTCGTGATACGCGTATAAGTAGGTTGGCATTACTTATGGCTGTACTCCCCTGAATACTGAAAGGCCTCTCAACTTTGAGTTGCAATTAAATATCGTGCCATCTCTGATCTTTGTCATTTTACAAACAATTTGTTGTGACAGAAGTATATTTAAGTAAAATTTAATTTGATTATTTGAACTGTAAGACAGTATATATGTGGTGTCAGTCATAGGTACAAGTTAGAAATATTCTAAGTGTGGGAGAGCCATGCTTCGGCACGAATGGGCAGGCTCGACAGGAGTGATACCATGGCTTCACCGAAAACCGACGTGAAGCAACGTTTGCGTTTTGTTTCGTCGTGTGAGTGAGGTTACCGGAGGCCCAATTACCTCCCTCCCTAGTCTCCCTAATTCCCGAATGCTCAACAATCCTCTAATTCCCAATTCCCAAAACGCCGGTAACGCACTTGTAACGCCTTGGTGTTTCGGGTGTCCATCATGGGCGGCGTCGATTGGTTACCATCAGGTGATCCGTCTGCTCGTTTACCGGCTTATGCTATAAAAAGTATCTTATTAATAAAGTAGATACTATTTCTAGTATAGTTAGTAAAGTGTACGGGTTTCTTGGGCCGTATAAAAATCGTTTAGAAGCTGTGTACTTACCTATCACAAAAATAAAGAAAATAATGTAGGTACTACTAGCTTTTGATTTTACATATAAACCGCATCCGCATGAATATCCATTGCATAGTTTTATCGATCTAAGTATAATAGGTACATACTCATAGGGAAGCGACTTAGTGTTGTAGATGTAGTGAAGAGAACATAACAAGTCTTATCTTTTTCGAACAATTAGGTATTGAATCTCAATAAGTAAGTAATTGGTAAGTCAGCACGAAGCAAGGGTTGTAAAATTAGTAGCGTGGAGTTACATACGGTTTTTTAGTATCTTTTTAGTAATTGTATATATAACATTATTTTATATTAAGTAATTTATTTTCAGACTGCCTCGTTGGCCGAGTGGTCGCAAATGCGATTGCCGGGCAAGGGGTCTCGGGTTCGATTCCTGGGTCGGGCAAAGTATTACTGGGTTTTAAAAAATCTCAGTAGTAGCACGGAGTCTGGAAATGTGCCTGATATATTGCAATAGGCTCACCCCCTATTACATGGGACTCATAGCATAAATGGCGAAAAGTGGGTGTTACATTGTACAGTGGCATTAAGTGCCGTATGGTGCACCTCTACCCCATCGGGGATAAAAAGGCGTGATGTTATGTATGTGTGATTTATTTTATGACGTCGACTTTTTATGCCAGTTATCGAAAATAGTAAGATGCCTTTGATTATATATTTATATCTATATTTATGTAAATAAAGAAAGCAACTTACACCCGAATACTGGAAGGTTACTTTTTTTTAAGTAGTACCTATTTAACTCGTCGAGTACCGTCATTATAGACACAATTATAGCACAATAGGTTGCGGTCACCGGTGACCGCTTGGTGTTTGACAATTTAAATATCGTGCCATCTCTGTCATGTTACAAGGAATTTGTAGGGACAGAACTATGCTTAAGCGCGATTTGAAATTGAGTAGTGTTTCAGCATTCGGGCGTTAACCGTTGTCGCGGAGAACCTAACGGGTAACCGGGGCTCCGGCTCCTCCGACGTGCAGGAGAAGGAACGGGGTGGTTTTTAGTCAGTAAGAGTCTGACACTCCCTCCCGCCTCACCCAGGCGGGAGCAGTCATTCGATGATTTTCCCCCCTTAAAAAAACCGTACAGCTTGGAGTTGTAGGTACCTACGTATCTAAGAGGGACAGGGACACATATATCATGACTTACGAAATCTTAATGAAATTTAATCTGCTGCTTGTAATTTAAAAAAATATTAGGGAAGTACCTATGATAAGTAGTAACGCATAGACAATATAAATGTAAAAAAAATATCATAAATATATTTGTTGTATCGTTGGCCAATTCGGTTTTGAATTATTAAATATCACCTTGTCTCGTATCGTGTCGTTGACAATTCACCTATAAATACAAATATATTCTTTCGAAAATTATTAAAATAATGATGACATTAACAGTAGGTAAAAATGTTACCGGCAAAATACCACGTAAGTACAATGCAGCCAGTAGATCAACCTACACCAAACTGTCAAATTTATTTATTGGACTTTCGACCTCTAGTCAACAGAATAAAGTTGAAGATGTAATAATATGTAATAATTTGACCGAAAAGGATAAGTTGTACTAACTAACCACCGCACGTACTTATAATATTAACAACTTGTAATTATGAATGAACTCAAAATAGACATCAAATAAATAAGAGAAATTGTTATGGCTGGAGGAAAAACGTCTACACCTGACGTGTTATTAAGTAGGTACATCGTCTTTCAAAGTTCTGGGAAGCTGAACGTAGGCAGTATTACCGGTATAAACGATGAAGGAATCGTATCAAAACAAAGGTGTTGACGATTTATTATTACAAACAATCGGTAGATTGTAGTGACGTGTTAAGGCGTTACAAACCTTATACTGTTACAGACAGAAAATAACATCTCATTTTAGTTTTAATTGTTTTGCTGATATACCCGTACTTAGGGCCGATTTTTCAATCATCAGTTAATTCTTACCTGTAGAATAAAATTTATACTTGACCGTGTTTAGTATCTATGGAAGAATAATCAAATATTCAAAGTTATTCCTCAATTAAGATTTAACTGATTATTGAAAAATCGGCCCTTAGTCGTTGGTAACTATTATTTTTAAAAATATTTAGCATTCGTAACATCGTAAATAACTAAAATTAAGATATAATTTTTTTTGTATTAAAAGTACTGTTTTTATATTAAAACTATTAAAATGAAGCAAATCAATATTCTTTTATATTTTTGTTTTTGTTGGGTAACTAGTGTCTACACTTTTTCTTAGAAAAGTTTCCTTAGAGTTTTATTAATGAAAAAATATCTATGGACTGGCTGGTGACAAAGACATTCTTTTTTCGAATTCGCATGAAAATTATTTTACATTCGAGGATAAAAATGGCAGAGAATCGGTGTGATAGAAGTGAAAATTGTAAATGTAAAATTAATAATTGTTATTAATAATAAATAGTCGGCTATCGCCTTGAACGATATATACAATCATAATGTCGTCTTGGTGAAAGTTATGTAGTGGTGCCTATGTTAGTACATCTTTTGAAGTTCATTCTTGAATTGAGATTTCAATTCTTTCGAAATAGTGTACTTATTGCAATATTGCCTTAATATTTATTTTAATTATTATAGACCTACATTATAAACCTTGTATATATTTATGATTTATCGTCTAATAGGTAATTTGTTTTAAATAATGATGAGTGATTATTGTCCTGCGTCGCTTGGTAATTTTGTCGTATTTTTCAAATAGCGTTCATATTGTAGGTATTATTTATAAGATTTATCTTTATTTTCTATACATTATAAATAAGAGAGTTTGAAATGATAAGTCCAATAGGCGTTTGTGGTTCAGGTCTTGAATTGTTTTATATAGGTGTCGGTCTTAATTACTTACTTTTAGTTTAAAGGTTTTCGCATCCGTATGGGTCTAGTAGTACGGCATAACATACTGTAAGAGGTGATAACTTGGTAAAATCTATCTAAAATCCCAAATTATATTTAATTTTATTAGTTTAATCTTGCGATTTCGAAGATATTCCATATTTTTGGAAATATCGAAAAGTTATTTGGCACATCTCAGTGAAATCTTTTGTACGTATATTAATTATTTGGGTATAGTTATTCTTTCCAAAGATAACTTCCAATTTTGGAATAAAAATTAACATGTTTTCAATAGTGGTTTATACTATTTGTTCCAAATATCGCGGAACGATTTTTTTCATCGCTGAACTTGAATATACTGTGGTGAAAAAATGTATGAAACAGTTCTTTACATTACAGCAATTTTGTACAGTTTTGTCTAAAACTTCCTTGTTCAACGATTGACAGATTTTGGAAAGAATAAAAATCTAGTCAAGTTCATATTTTAATGTTTTCCTTTACGTGTAAGTAGTGGGATTTCGAAATCAATTGAATCATACTTATTATTTTTCCTGTATTGCTATTCTAAAGGCTAATTAGTAAATCTCTGGCCAATTGGCCGGTTGATCTGTAATCTGTAAACTACTAAGTTAAGGGTGATATAAAAAACAATTTAGTTTTCTTAGACTCATTTGGGATTTTTCTCTTGCGGTTACATTAATTTGGGCTCGCAGTATTGTTCGCTGTTATTTCGAATTTGTTTCTCGTAAATCTTCTCTTTAATGCAGCCCCAATAAAAAATCCAGGGCGTTCCGGTTCGGACACTAAGGTGGCAACACTATCTGCCTCAGTCACCCCCTCCACCTGCCAGGGATGGCAAGCGTCTAAGTGAGCACTTACTTGCTGATTGTAATGAGTTGTGCACTCATTATTTTGGAGTCACATTACTTCTCTCAGCTCAGCGGAATATTTTATAGGAGTGTGAGTAGGATATTTCTTAAAATCTAAATAATTGTGAGTAATGTAGATGGAAGTTCGACGGGGCCTACAATCTGGCCTTCAAAAATTTCATACCATAAATTTACTTTTAATTGGTATTATGACTTGTTTTCAAAAATACGGGTTTGCTAATTGGCAACTATGTAAGTTGTGTAAATTTAAGAAGTCCTTTCTACAAGCTGACTCATCACTCCATATGCCCCACATTATATCTTACTCTTAATTATTTCAATAATCAACTTATTATTTTTATTCCTTTTGTATTTCTTTAATAGTTTTAAATCAGTACCTTTTCTTTGTTTCCAAGAGCTTATTTTATGGTAATAAGCTATTAGGGTGATGCCAAGATGCCATTGAATTGAAGTTGGCATGTTGTAGTTCCAAATGGTTATGGATAGACCACAATTCGAAATCAAGGGAAAGAATTCGTGTTAATTTTATTAATGGTTGCAGTATTACGAATATTCTTAACTTACCTTTTACGTAATATTTAGAGAACCAAGAGACAATTTTCTTAAACTTACTTACTTCCCTAGGTAGTGGATACTGCGTTTTTTGAAGCATTCGTCACAAATTCTCTGGTGTCTGGCGTACGCCAAGATTATGCAAAACTTATGTCTGTACCAAGACAAAGTACCATAGATAACAACCGAGGAGGTATGATATAAACTATCAAGGTATGTTTATATCTTATAGTATCTATGGTTATCCAATACGTGAAACGTCCACCCTTTCAATAATACATAATAATTGTCGCCTTAGGTCCAGACTGTATTCATTAGATGCGTGTCGCGTTACTATCTCAAAGTAAATATACTAACAATTACCAGTTTTTTGCTTGACATCAGAAATTCAGTTACAAAAATCAGAATTTAAAAAAAGCCTTCTTTATTACAACCTTTGTCCTTGATGTTTTAGAATGAAACTACTGCCTGTACCCAAAATGTGATAAATGTAAAACAAACAATAAAATAATATATACAAAAGTTTAATTAGTTGTTGTACCAAAGAATGTAATGCTTTCCTTCCTCAGGAATAAATGTACTTTCTTGCACGTTGACCATTGTTTTTCCCACGCTTTGATACCTGCTGATAACAATTCTCATAGTCTTTATCATCCACTAAGGGGGTCTTTTGTTTTTTTTAAGAAGTAACTACATACATTGCTGAAACTTTAAGAAGCTTTTCCAGTAGTAAGATAGGTTAGGAATTCTTGTGAGAGATTTCTTCTTCTGAATCCTGATAATGAAGGTCTGCTTCTTGCAAGAGGGCTCATGTTTTCCATGCTTTCTTCCCGTAGAATCTATGTTCCTCCTTTTAGCAACGCTCACGCTAACTTTGAAATTTGTTACACCTGTGACCAGTTCTTACTTCGTCGTAAATCGCCTTAAAAAGAGTCATTAATTGTGCTATTACAGTAGGCACTAAAAGTCTAATTGAAACTTCTGGTTTTATATCCTACCTTTAGTATGGGACGTCCTACCCATCTTCCAAAAGAATGATGATATACTGTCAGGTCTTTTGCCATCGTCACACCAAGCCATTAAGCTTTAAGGGAGCTGGCATGCCGACGGATAAATAAGCTCGACGAATTATGTCACTAATGCTTGAAATCTTCATGATGAGGCGAGCAAAAGAGATTTCCAATTCGGGGAAAGATTGCTACACGGAATTGGGGTATCGAACAAAGTACCTAGGTTGGACGAAGGCAAAGCAAGAAACCATAACCCCAACTCCCATTCAACAACAACCAAAAAGGAAGGTCGATCCGTAGTAAAACAAGAGGAGTTCAGAAGGTTTTCGCGGCTCGTCTCATTGTCTCTGGGAGAATAGTTTGACGGGAGAGTCAATATTCGGGCAAACATGGTAACTAAATCAAAATTATCCAGTCTTGAAATAAGAATTTTCCTGGTTTATTTTTCAGTGGACGGAAAATATGAAGGCCGGTAAGCTCACACTGGAAATTTTGCGAACGCCGAGACAATCCATATACGGTAGGCAAGATGGTATGTCTAAGCTCGGTCATCGAGGGCCTTATTAAAAATTAAAGAAAGTGTGCGTCTAATAATATTGTCTATTTTTCCAAAAGAAAGGGTGATGACCAGAGGTGGGTTGCACGTCTATAAATAGTACGTAAAGAGACTAAAACAACAAAACCGCATAAACACGTAAATAGTGTAGGTCGAATGCTTTTTAATTTGATATAGCCTTTCTGAAACGTCAGAAAAATATTGAATTTTTTCATCAATAAAGCTTGGAAAAGATTTCTTGAAGACGGGCGCACCTAGAGGGCGAAAAGAAAAACATTTATGACGACCGAGATGTTTGGTACAACATCGTGGAATCAGTATTACCTAACAGAAAGAAAACAGATTGGGACACTATAAAGGAATCAATTTAATAGGAACTCATGAGATGGGCAAGCTGAAATTCATGAGCTCTAAGGCTTAAATTGCCATTTAAGAAATGATATGAAACGTTAACGTTATGTTGTTTATTGATGGAGTATGAATGTTTGACTTTTAGTGGTGTTTTTAGGATGTTGAAATACCCTACAACTAAAACAGAATTTTTACTCAATAAACGTATTTTTCTTTTCGAATATGTTGTATGTATTTCTTTGTTATCTTTACTTCTTTTATTTCTTTGAATGTTAAGAAATATTTCAACGAAATTAAGGTAATGAACCACGTTTGAAACACCCAAAGTGTTGTTTTTCTTTGATTTCGGCATATACTACAGTGACGAAATACCTCTATAATCTTTATTAAGTATAATTCATTCTAATTATGTATATTCTAATATTCTATTCGGCTAACCGTTAATCGATCAACTAACTGACTTTCAAAGTAAAATTACAGATCCTTGTCTTTATGACATCCGATAAGATGGAATTTATGGGATGGGATATTCCACTGAACCATCGAGACATTAAAAAAAATACGTCTACATTCAATTGAAATCATTTTGGTCCTATAGCTATAATAAGCCAGGGCAATATATAGAGTATTTTGTTTTGGACGCTAGAACCGAAAATATTCTGCTTAACCCAATATTGTACGGCTAAGTTGCGGGCAAAAGGTAGTAATAAATAAAAGTGTTTACTCGCTAAAAGAACGGAGGAGGTAAAAATAGACATAATAAGATTCTTTATGGATCACAATCGGAGCATGGGTGGTAGTTATTTTTATCAGGCATAAAAAACGAGGAGGTTCTATAATAGTCGACTGTTCATATTTATTATTAGATATGTCTCTTACTAATGTGAATCAAATTTTTCCAATTGTCACCTCTCACATCATCACTACATATTATAAAACAAACTAATTCCCCTGCCGTGTCTGTCTGTCTGTTCGAGATAAACTTAAAAAGTACGAGTCTGATTCTCATACAGTTTTTAACAATATGGAGAATGGTTGGGGAAAGTTTGGAGGTATATTTAGGTTTTGTGCAAACAGACGATATTAGTTAATTAACTAAAATCTACCAGTCTACTTTATAAGTACCAGAGATATTCTAGACATCTCAGAAGAACGGGAACTACGTGTTAAATCCCATGACTCTATACCTATTTCACTGAAGTTCAATACAACGATAGTTTTAGACTAGAGAAAGGACGTAACGTGATAGTTTTTATCCCGGAAGTCTCACGGGAACGTGAACTATACCTTAAAATCCTAGAACCCTCTATCTTATCTTAAATCAATGAAATTATTTGAATGAAATTAAGTACGATGTTGATATAAGCACATAGAATAGTTTTATACAAAATAATAAGATCCAGCAGTCAAACTATTTATGTATAGTTTTGCTAAACATCACGTTAGATTTTAAGGCTTATCATACACCTTTTATTAAATTAATATATAATGATAATAATATCATTGAAACCTCACAAGATGGGCATTGTATGTTTGTTTTTTTAAAACGACGAAAATAAATTCGTTTGACAATAAATATAACCTAGGTATTGAATGCATTCTGATGAAATTTGTTCTAAAATTCGAAAGCTCAAATTCTGCCAGCAGTCATTATTTTACGCGGAAATAGTCGCGGGTATAGTATATATAAGGATAATGAGTGATTATCGATTCAAACAATTACAAAACAATAAAGTAAGTTCAGACTTATATAATTACAATATTTCTTTATCATCGATAAATGGGTCAACATGATGAAGTGAGATTATCCGTAACGAATTATCCTGCTGATGATGATGTTGCGAGTTAAAATGTCCTAAATTTTCGATGTCGAAGATAGTCAATAGGAGAAGGTAATCCGTAACGTAGAATGATTAATATAATTCGAATAACATAAGGGCAAATAAGTTAATGAGTGTTTATGTTAGTTATTATTAAAATTGAGCTTTTCCTATGTATATCAAAAATTATATTTGATAATTTAATTATAATAAGACAGAAATCTTGTAATGCGAGTCATTTGAAGATTGTGGGTTTCAAAACGCCCATTAATTACTACGCTATTTTCGTTTAATCCCACCTTGCGATCCACTGTGTCGTCTTTTCAGTATCGTATATTTTTTGAATCGCACTAATAGAAAAATAGAACATCTACCTCTAGGTACAAAGGTAAAGTACAAGATTTGATAATTGCATTGATTAGATTTTTTTTATTTATGGTACCTAAAAGGTGTTCGGACTCAAAATATTTTTTTGTGCAAAAATTTTAGACGTCAAGGGTGAGTAAACTCTTACAGAATTCGTAGTTCATAGTTATTGTCTCTAGGAAAAAAGAAATTAAATTTAACGAGTTCGTAGCTTTTATATTTCCTTAGTTACATCTCAATTGATGGATTTTCATAAATATGTATACTAATATCCACTTAACATACCTTACCTATATCACATTATCGAAATCTTAACGCTCTGCGGAAGAAGCAATCAAGTTGCAGTCTCTTCTTAAAATGTTGATAAACTAATGTCGATTGACAAGCGTACCATTGACAGAGTATTCTTGGTTGATGTCCAGCCAAGAACATATTTTTTCTCAAAACAGTGAACACGTAATAAATGTCTTTTTGATATTGTATGTGATGATAGAGTGGGATCGATAAATTTTTTTATGTAATAAAACTTCTTTCTTGTTAAATATTAAAAAACAAGAGTGTTTAATTTAAATGGTCAAAACATACATTCTTCAGTAGTTTTACATCTTACTAATTATTTTATCTCGTATAGAGCCACTGGCCTGACGAAAACTTTTATTCCTTGACCAATATTTCTTTATATAGTAACAAGAAAAATGGCCTGCCAGTGGAAATCTCGCATTTATATTCAGATTCTAATTTTTTGGTACAGGAATTTTTGTCAAGTGTCACGATGCAGCAAATAAATATTGGTCGTGAATTGGAGAAATGAATCGATCTCGCTCTTATATAGATGATTCCAAAATTTTATCTCTTTCGCCCTAATAGCCGGCTGACAAACATGTATCAGCGGTTAATAGGTGCGCTCACGCAGCTGTTGCGAACAAATCAGCTCGGATATAGCTGACACTGTCAAAAAGCTAACGCTTAGGCGCAGCTTACAGGCGACTAGCGATTAAAAGTTTTATATATTCGGTATTCCATAATCAAATATTTAGGTAACTTACCTCTACATTATTCAAATGTACTGTAAAACAGAATTTTGTATACCTAAAATATTTTTCAAATGACGGATACAATGATATTGTATTAATTTATAAGAATATCTTTTACCAGCGAGTTTAGATTGCCGTAGAATCAAGAGTACTAAACAGTTGTTGTAAATCGTTCGGAAGTAGGTACTTTATACTACATTCAATAAATTATTATTATTGATTTACGTTTTAATGTTACGCTCTCCGCTTGTGTTTCGTACTGAGACGTAACAAGCAAAGACATTACGAGGAGGGTCGACTCGTTCATTCAAGATCGGAGAAAGCATCCTACGTATTTAAAAATAGACATTGTAGAATATTTATTGGCCATCTCTTCGGGATTCGATTTAATATTAAGATTAGAAAAATATAGTACGCACGTGTTTACACGATGGATGCTAATTTGTTCGTGGTTATTAATATTTTTTATTGATATTGAAGAATGCACGGATTTATTTGTAATATTATTATCAATATCGGCCCTGTCTAGATAATAATATTATTGTTATAAATTTATACAGCCGTGGTATAGTAAATGCAATAGAATCAATTATGCATGAATAAACAGTTAAAAATATTTTATTTGTTAAAGTTGCATAAGAAAGAGTGTTTAAGGTAGGCAGGCATTTTATTTAGCTAAGATGTGCAAAAACAGAATCTTTTTCATTATGAAATACAGCTTAATATTTAGCTAATACCTACTTAATATCTATTTATAATAGTATTTTTGTCGGATTTTAAATAGTTTTGTATTGTTGGCTATTAGCTCTACTAGTTTATTAGGAGACCAAAAAATACTTAGGCTATTCGCACCTTAATTTTCTTTTTTGTTGTTATATACTCATTAGATATTTTTAGGTTTTAAATTTTGACAACATTATATTTTTCGTAATCATGTTATTATTTTTCAATAGGAGCTGTCAATACACGCTGTATCAACACATGAGCTACTGAAGCCCAAAGATGAACCCTCATATTCACTGGCTGCTTCAACAAACCTTTGCTCGGTCAGCTTACATCACACAGGTAAACAATTTTAAATTTTACTAGCAATCTTTATGGATATCAGACTAAATATACGAAAGGTCTATTAATTGTTTATCTTTTTAAAAGTAAGTGTTTCTTGTATTGTGTAGGGTGGGGATGTAACCTAGAGATTGTCATTTTAAGTACTATTGTTATTTAAGTCATGAAAAAGTTTCCAATAAATGTTTTCTATCTTTTGGCTTTCTATAAGGTTTATACAGTATACACTTATAATAGAAACTCCTTCTTGGTAAGGATTCTAAAAAAGCAAACAATATTATACATATACATAGATAATAATAAATAATATTTGCTTATCAAACGTTAAAACCATTTTTAAAGGATTTTAACACTTATTCTGTTAGTAGCTTTATAACAGTTGCAATTAAAAAGCTACTAAACCGGTTAGAAGTTTCAATGTACAAAACCACCAATTCTAATTCAACTGCTGCAATTTAAAAGAAGAGGAAGAAATTTTGGCCGAACCAGTAAAATATAGTTATTGGCAGAACGTCGGCCCATCAAAATACAAAAGTATCATTTATAGAAAATAAATTTATGACCACACTGTAAGACTGGACTATGCTGAAAAAAATATTACGCTAAGTTTGCAAGTTAAAATAAAATTTGATGCATTTAACAAGGATAATGATATTATACACTTACTTATTAGGTACATGATTTCTTTGATTGGCCATAACTGCCATAAGAAATGATATACACTTACTTATTAGGTACATGATTTCTTTGATTGGCCATAACTGCCATAAGAAATGATTTTCAAAGAAAATTTTTGGTAATTAAAAATGTTTCAGTGCAGTGTTGCTATGGCGTATATAATTCTGCGTAATTCTATGTAAATCATACAGAACAGGGTAAGTGTTGGTAAACTGGCACACAAAGAGAATAAACAAGAATGTGATTGTAATTTGAACTAACGAACAAAAATAATTTAATTGTTTTAATGATTTATTCATCAAATTTTTTGTTCTAATTGTTCCACAATTCAATGATAATGATTTTTTGTCAAATAATAATTAGCAGTAGTCATTGACGTTAAAAAAAACGCATAAAGGGATCGAAATTTGATAAGTACCTATACTTATCAAATTTCGATCCCTTTATGCGATTTTTTTTTAAAGGGGGATAATCATCGAATGACTGCTCCCGCCTGGGTGAGGCGGGAGGGAGTGTCAGACTCTTACTGACTAAAAACCACCCCGTTCCTTCTCCTGCACATCGAGCCGGAGCCCCGGTTACACGTTAGGTTCTCCGCGACTCCGAATCGGCATCGGCCCTATTGGGCCCCATCTGTGGTGGTCTGATGGCTCTTTGAGGCGCGCGCGGAACGCGACGCGCCGTACGCTCGGGACCTATATGCGTTGCCTTCAGGGCAGCGCAACCGATCTCTCCCTGCGACTATGAACGAATCGCGTATCACATTATAACTGCTACAATTAATAAGGGAGAAGTATAAAAAGCTTTTTTAATTAGTAACTATCGTTTTACGAGATATTTTTTACGATAGTTCGTTGAATATGGAAGAATGTACTACCGTTATTATTATTTACATACCCTCCATAAATTGTCACTAAGTATTACAACGGAATACGATATAGTTTTTACATAGCATAATGCCCTTATTGTTACTGCAACGAGTTTAGCGTTTCAACTTACCGACCGTGGCTTAACGTCATACCACTTCAAACGTTTGTTGTGTTGGTACGAACTTAGGAATATTTAATTTACGACCCAGCCAGTATTGTTCATTCAGAACGGTCTCGGGTTGATTGGCGATATTAAAAGTGTCAAGCTCCCACTGCCGGAAATTCATTGATAGATTTAATCGCCTTGCACTGAAATAACGTACAACGCAGTAGGATTTGATTTGAGGAGTAAATTGCTAAGTCATTAATGCCGTCCGGTCGGCGCGGTTCCCCGCACTAAAAACTGTGCTATTTTCAGGGAGCTAACAGGGATCCTTGAAATTAAAGTCGACTTGCGTCACTATGCTACTACTTGCAGACTTGTACTGTTGTACCCACAAAGCATAATATACCTCTATATGTACCTCTATGAAGAGATAGAGAGCCATCTTGACGTTTAAATGTATCTCTCAGATCAATTATGCCATCTAAAAAAAAATCTGAAATACTGTTATTTGACACAATTTAAATTAGAATTATCTATAAAAACTCTATCATAGCTTTAATTTTTATTTATTTCCTGTACCTTTTGAGTACAGAATAGTACAAAGTATTTAATAGTAAAGCTCCAAAACTTCTCACAATTTGTGAAAAACTCATCTATTAATTAAAATGTCTACACAACATTGTGTTGTCATATTTTCTTAACAGTATTTTCCAAAATGCTTGGATTCTATTTTATATTTAAATATTTTATTTCTATTTTCTTTAATTCTTAAATGATACAATGCTTCAAGCTGTTTAAAGATTTTTAGCCCTTTACCATAAATGGGTCTTGGTCTTGATCGGCGATTTGACATCGCTTGGTAAATTAGCTTTCAGCCGATCATTCCCGAAATTGGGTAATTTTTTGAAACGTGCCATAATTTTTATTGATACATCATTTTTCTGGGTTTTGCAACTTCATTTAAATAGTGCAAGTGATAGTGTTTCTCCATCCATGGGAGAACGGCACATTCACCCTGTGATTGTATTTACTACAATAAATATTAAAATAATATCGATATGAGTGAGCATACAGCATAACATCATATAACATAACATCACGCCTTTTTATCCCCGAAGGGGTAGGCAGAGGTGCACATTAAACCACTGTATAATGTAACATCCACTTTTCACTATTTATGTTATGAGTCCCATGTAATAGGGGGTGAGCCTATTGCCATATACCGGGCACAATTCCAGACTTCATGATCAAAATGAGCATACAGATAGAGAATTATAATATATTTATTAATAATCTACTATTAAAATAATAGAAACTGAATCTACCTTCAGTGGAATTTTGCGAAAATGATTAAATGAGTTAAAACATGGCTAACTGAATCCATTAAGTACATTCTGGCAAAAATAAGTAACTTGCATAATTAGTTATGAAAATAATCAAGGTATTCCTATACCTACCTGCAAGTGTCAGATTTGAGTTCTCAAGTAGTACCTTCATACCTGGTTACATAATGAATGACACGTCATACGTAAGTGTCCATGTTTATAATATGTGGATAGGTACAAAATATGTTTACATTATAATCACAGCCTTCTGTTACTGGTTATACTCTATGAGATCATTGTGTTACAACTAGTATAAGCTCGTGTTGATTTATATGTAGGTATCTTATACAGATACAGACAGTTAAATAACTTACCTACGTGCAATTATTATACCACAACGAAAGATATTATTATTCAAAGATACAGTTTAACTCGTCGAGTACCGGTTTTGTAGACACAATTATAGAACAATAGGTTGCGGTCACCGGTGACCGCTTGGTGTTTGACAGTTTAATACAATTTGTTAGTACTTATACACTTTAGTTAAAAATTTGCATTTAAAGCGTTTTCTAATTCATGTTTTCTGTTGAAGAAAACGTGTCGTATTTATTGATTATGGTACTTTAAGTTAAAAAGTTGTTAACTAGAGTCATATTTGGGGAAATGGAGTTAGCTTAACGGTCTCTACTTGTTAATATTTTCTTAAAGTTATGACCTTGTGCAAAAGGCACATTGGCGGTGTAAAATAAAAAAAACGTAAATTACGACTACGCCATTTTATTTCTTAAACAATTCAAAATACAAAATTACTATTCAAAATTCTTTAGTTCTATTTTAAATAATTTTCTTCATATTTGCGTCACTTTTCGGATATTTTTTTAGTCCATTACAAAATCATCATTTCTTTATTATTTAGAAATACCTATACAACATAAGGAAAGGAAAAAGTAAATAAATATGTACAAAATAAGAGACAATACAACGAAAATATAAAAATAAATAAAAAAAACCTAAAAATAACTATTTACAGAGAATCATCCGCATCGACGTCAATAGGGAATGTACCCAGAAGGCTGGCAGCATTGCCACGTTGTATGGCAATGCTTAACCTCTGACCGAGAAATAGACCAGCTCTCTGGTCACGAGATGTGTCGACCAAACGTTTTAAAATGTTTTAAAATATAGTATGAGCACTCAGACCCCACGGACCTAACGTCTCAACCCCAAACGGCTCGAAGATATAATACTAAACCAACCAGACTAATACTTCCGCCGCTTGAGGCTTTCTGCAGCGGCAGCAGCCGAACCACCACAATACGTCGATACTGGAAGATGAGAAGGTTCTAGAGTGTCGACGCACTAATAACATAGAGGTAGATAATTATTATTGTCTAACTTAAATGCCGACTTATAGTTTTTTATTTTTTTTATATTAGATTTCTTAAACTCCACGGACTCTTGTCTGTGCCCTTCTAATTCAATTTCATTATCTTTTTTTTATAGTCAAAATTAATTGTTACAATTTAAAATAGTTGTAAGCCGACTTATATTTAAGGTAGGTAGGTAGTCAATGGATGAAATTCACCACAAAATAGAGAGCACTTCAGTGTAGCGCTGAACAAAAACCATACTAACAATTTAATTTTTAAATGACTAATTTAAATCCCGGTACTTTCTGGGCAGACTGTAAAAAACGATATTGCATTTTTTCATCAACATTTTTTAGATTCTTTTGAATGAATTTTTAAAATATGTATCATCGTCTTACAAAAACCCGAGGCGAACGCATAAAGATCGTATAGGCGCGAATACCGACCATGCATGCAGTGCAGAGTGCTAAAAATCAACTCAACTTTACTTGATTACTTAGTAATAGTTATTTTGTTGATTACTTAGTAATAGTTATTTTGCCAGCGTCAATAGAATTTTAGACAGAAATTGTTTGTTCTTGATTTTAATAGATACATGGTCTGGTCTGTATTCTATACGAGTTTAAGATAGGAAAATGTGTAGTGTAAGTAGTCTGTGGAAGTAAATATCTATACTTTCTTTTTTAATTTGATCACATAATTTTTATATCTTTAAATCATAACTTGTGATTTCCAATTGTGTTGTTTAAACTAGTAACTATTTGTGTATTTTGTGTAATATATATGTTTATTAATTAAATGCAGAATTTAAAAAGATTCCTCTGCCCGTCTTTAGTTTGATCCATATTTACTTCCAGGGACAAGAATCGATTTTTATTTTCAGTCGGATTGATATGAAATATACCAACAATAGATAATACCTTGACATCGTTAGAAATGGTTGCAAAACCTGGGTGTGATGTTTTGAGAAGTTCGGCTTGTATAGTATCCATACCATCGGTGTCTCTTCCTCTACCGATATGGTTCTGCTCTGCGTTTGTCTCTGTTTGTAGGTTTCGGCTTTTCCTCCTTACGATCATTTTGACAGGTCTGATTTTTTGGTCAGTGGTATATATTTACATTGGAAGGCTCTGTTGCCTTTAAAATTGTTGTAGTTTCGTTTCATTCTCGCAGAATCATACGTTTTTAGGTATACCTAAAAATACCTGAAAACGCATCTAATATGGTAATAGGCTCAACCCCTATTAGAGGGGACTTATAACATACATAGTGAAAAGTGGGCATTGTACAGTAGCATTAAGTGCCGTAACGTGTACCTCTGCCTACCCCTTCGGGGGTAAAAGGCGTGATGTTATGTTTGTATGTCTATTATATGTTTTTGCATTTTATTTTGTAAATGTACCTATGTATTGTGTGTAATAAGCATAAGAATGTTTGATATTGCTCAGATAATTCTCAAGCCCTTTTCATAACAACTTTATTTCCTGACAAAGAATCTGGTGCACGTCAGTTAAAATGGAATTGTAAGAGTTACTTAATTTATAATCAGTTTATGCATACGAACTTTGTTCTTTATGAAAGGAAAGGTCTAGAATAATGCAAGTATGGTGTACTTTTCTACGTTTCCAAAATGTAATAATAATTACACTTTTGGTTTGTTTTTAGTTGAGCCGCCATTAATTTCAGGCCAGTTGCAGGTTTTTGTGGTTGATTTTCGTTGCCTTCGTCTTCTTCCCCCTCTCTCAACAAGTTACGTAGCTGTTGCTGGAGCTGAACAACGTTGGGACCGTGATAGCGTAACACAGTGATTGTAATGATGAGCCTACCTACCTATTCCAGATCTGAGAACATGGTTCCCATATAATTTTAACCCTTGACCATTTATGGGATGTCTGCGACCTCTTTACCTTGAGTATTGGTATAAAAACTATTGAGTTTTTATACGAAGCAAATAAGTTGCAGTGTAGGTTTTAAAGAACCCTCTATGTATGTACAATTTTTGTAAAAGTAATTAGTCTTACAGCAACGTTACCTCATTCTAAAATACTTAAAAATTGCCTTTCACACGGGATACGTTCCCAATTAATAATATACTTGTAACAAAACGAATTAATCAAGAATGGAGAAATGAGAGAGAAGTACTAGAGGTTCGGTTTGTTTGTTCCCAATTGTATTTATTTGCAAATACAAAGGAAAAGAAAAATTATTATATTGTTTCGTATTGTATGTATATTATTTTGTTATATTTTGATGATTTTTGTTCTTTTCTTTTAAGTTTGTTATTAATATTATGTATTTATGTAAGTATCTGTATTTTTGTTTTTAATAATCTTTGTTTGTGTGTCATTTGCCAAATAAATGCTTTTTCTTTCTTTCCTTTCTTTCTATTTTCTCGGTTTTCTATAATCTTAATTGTAGCTAATCCTTGTTTACTTATTAGTAATTATGATTTGTTCAGAATTAAGTGGCAGTGGCAGCCCTATCCCGACGCATTGATTGTAGTCGTAAAGTTGCCCGCGTCGAATCCAGTACAAATATGAGCGTGTACTTCTGGTTTTTATGTGTCGCGTTGAGCCACCTTTAACACAGTTTACACCTAAATCGATTAGACATCGAGAGAAATCGATTAGACTTGTGCTGATAATTCATTTACGATAGAGGCTTTATCATTGCAATTCTTGCGTGTCAACGTGTATAAAATGAAGTGTACAAAACATATTGTAAAACAGTTTTATGATACAAATGACAAAAGCAGGTATACTTTTTAAGGAGCTTAATGGAATGATAGGTGAAATTGTAATACAATTATTTTTAAGGTTTTGGTTAATTAATATTATGTATCGAGTGCCATGTGGCGACGACAGAGGAGAATAGATTTATTTACTCTTACTTTTCCTCTCATGTAGAGCCTCTCAACCGTAAACGTTTTTTTTTTAAAAAGGACATTGTTAGGATAATGTGCATTACCTTCGACACAGGAGATAATCGATGGAAGTATTTTCTCCTGTGTCGTGGTTGAGTTACTTACAATCATCCAATCTTGATTTATTTATTCCAAAATCAATTATCAATGCGTGTGAATTAACGGTTCAAAACTAATAACACAAGTAATGGAAAATTAGTGTAATTTACATTGTTAACATCAAATTAAATAGAATTGGTAGTTAAACACAGATCTTAAAAGGATAAAATTCCTCGACATCCCGCTTGGAGGAGACGAGAATCTTACTGACTAAAAGCCATCTCGTTCATACTCTTGCTTCGAGCCGGAGGCCCGGCAACCCGGTTGGTCTTCCGCAGTTACGTATCCCATTCCATCAGTGGTAGTTTGATGGCTCTAATGAATGGTCCACGGTCGGGCGAGGTTTTCGTAAAAAATACGAAACAATGATAGCTGTTTTTGTAATTGTTATTTGAGTAATGCTTAGTAGTAAGTTAGTCTACTCTGTACGAATTTTGATAGCATCTGGAATTCTTTGAGTTGAGTGATTATTTGTTTTGGTATTTGACTATTATAGCACCTGAAATAATCCTTATTAATGATGAAAGGTTCTTTTACTAGAATAAGTACCGGTAGAAAGCTGCAATCGGGTTTGTAAGGCTCTGCTTAATTATTTAAATGTATCGCTAACTCGGTAGTAGGTTTACCTGTGTGTAAAAGCTCTTGGAAAAACTTCCACATATTTCAGTTTTTTTCTTTTACCCTTTTCTATTCATTATACTTTTCATTAAACGCCAGCCAATGCCGTATCCATGTTCATATGATATTAAGTAACGGTCATGGTGTTCAAGCGGAATATAGGAATTAAACACAGTTTGTATAAATGCAGTTGTTGTTCCCAACTTACAACAGGTGATTAACAATCAGCAACTGCACTTAGGTTAGTTAAATTGCAGACACTAACACGTAATTCGTAAATTGAACTAGTTAAATAACTTGATTAAGTCATGTATTGGGCTTATCTAGAAGAACGACATCGTTCGTATCTAGCGGGCGCGGGCGCGTAGCGATCTCTTCGAACCCCTGACGTCAGCTTGGGTCGCGTCCCCTTAACCTCGGTGCTCTTGTTGCAAACTGTTCATAATTCAATCCGATTACAATAAAAAAGTAAGATAGGCGCAAAATCTTTAAGATATTTTAGTCATTAAAACACTTCTTGCCAGTAAAACCTATACTTTAGGTCTCCGTAGTTAGTCAGTGTTTAGTAGCTACTTTGAGGTACCTAAGTATTGCATCTAGAGGTATACATTTTAAACTATCAGCCATTACTAGCACTAGGAGGTTAATCAGTAATTTCGAAAATCCAGTGTCCTTAGCGATGCAGTTGCAAAAATTGTGATAATAAAAAAAAATAGAAATCGTCGTGCCTCCTCACTTCTCAGTATTGTTGTAGTTCTCCAACGGTTGTCAGCGGGTGAGGTAAATCTAGGGTTTAGAAAACCAAAATACAATTAAAATTTTGTGTAACCTCTTGTCTGTCGATATATGAGACATAATAGAAAAAGTACTGTCTCGCGCAGATCTACGCTCCGACATACCAGAGGTTAACACGTCGAGTAATGTTTTAATAGGTCTGCTGAATACAAATATCGCTTTATAGCCAAATATTCATTCGTCTATGGCACTACAGAACCAACGTACATTTTTGACTGATTACAAAGCTATTTATAACACTAGATACAAAACACTGGACCCAAGAGGTTTTGGTACTAAGAGTTGTCCCATGAATTATTTATCTTATTACTTCTATCGTTTAATGTATCTTTTGTATGGTATCTTTTATTAAACTGAAAACTTGGTACCAAAAGCAATAATAGATTGCTACATTCATGATGTTACCTAACCTACTGCCAGTTTAATGAATAGTTATTACTTATTTTATGCTATAACACCGATTGACCGTCATCGGGGTGTTACTGCGCCCACAATGCGTATGCACACCTTACCTAGAACCTTACGTTATTAAACTTTATTGTTTGAGAGAACAATTACCTTTTGTACGAGTTGGGTATCGACGCCATTATCAGTAGACGCGTTAAGTAACGCCGGAGGCTCGAGTTCTACTATTTAGCGTAAGTCGCAAAGGCTACCATTACCACCTTTTTAATATGTCTTTGTTTGCTTTTCTTTGGAAATATAAACGGTATTGGAAATAGTATTTCTATTAATGTGTTTAATTTAATTTCCATAACCTTATATTCAATTGACAAAACAGCAACGTCATTTTTAGGAAATACCTAATGCGAATAGTCTTTGAAAATCATTAAACAGATAACTCAACTGTACAAATTACTGTAATGTGTTATGTTTACAAATCTTACTAGTATTATTTACAAACAACGTCGAAACTTCTTTTCAGTAATTTCAAACATCTTACTAGAGATTAATGGCTGTTTACGTTTTATTTTCAAATTAACCCGACTCTTCTTTTTCCCTCCCAACCAGGTGTTTGATAATAATCGCCTCGAGGTTTTTCACCCCATAAATACGGATAGGTCGCTAATTGAACGAAAGATTATGTTACGTGCCTCAAGGTATAACAAGCTATGTAATTGCTACCGTAAAATAAGGGAACCGTTTTTTCGATGCCTACTTTCGTCGTTCTTTACAGCAGTGGTGATGCCATCGCCTTGTCATTGTTTTTATTAGTTCCGCTGTAGAATATACATAGGTAAGTAATTCAAGTACCTGACGTCTCTTTTTGTTTTTCAAGATAGGCTTAATTTGTAATTAGAAAAAAAAAACAAAATGGTAACAGAAAAAACATCATTAATGGTGTCAAGTTACAGAAAACATTGCACATTATAATTATGTAATGGAATGAGTGTCGTAGGTACTATTTCCTATTTCGTAAAGGAGATAGGGCTACAGATACTTAATTTTTTATTTTTTTAAGTTTAGAAACCTATGAATTTCTAATGTAATTTGCCACAGACGGGATTAACTATAAAAATATATGGGTATATATTCTTCTGTGAGTTTTATTTATTGAACTCTATAAAACTCACAAATACAACACAGGTGAATGCCTAAAAAAAGTTATAATTGTTCTACGCTGTGCTATGTACGTGCCTGGAGAAAATTAATTACTTTACAGAAATAATAAATTTTTGTTAAACTGTCAAACACCAAGCGGTCACCGGTGACCGCAACCTATTGTTCTATAATTGTGTCTATATTGACGGTACTCGACGAGTTAAATAAGAAATTGGACAAGTAAGAAAGTCGTATATGCATTAGACTAGTTAACAAGTGCACTTTAATCCATCGGAACATTGCCTAAGAGATTCTTTCTTAGTCATTCTTGCAATTTTATTTTTGAATCTAATATTAAATGTCGAAATTGTATGTCGTCTTAAATTCGATTTTTAATGTGTACCTACGTATGCAAAATTGTATTTAAAATTTTAGATTTTTATTTTAGCTTACTTTTCGAAATTTTACTGACGAATTAAACGACTATGCTTTGTTGTTGTTTGATGAGCTTCATAATTTAATGCTAAATAAGTTGTACAGAGAAGCACTTTTTGACTAACCAAAAAATTACTACATTATTGTTTAAAAAATTTCTTTAACTCTAAAAAATTTGTCATGTTCATTGTGACAACTATATATACCCTTGAATATTAATTACATCATGAATTATAAAAATACAAACAGTAACAAAAAAAAAACATTTTGGTAAAAAGTACCTTTTGAAATTGTGTAATTCACAATACACTGTAGGTACCTACTGAAGTGTCGATAAGCCATCGTTTCATTTTACGTAATCCATTGTACCTATGGCACTTTTTCATTTGGACGTTTTGTTACCTACTGTTATATATTAAGTTAGTTCAATTACTGATATTACTTATATAGGTATGTGTCACTAGAGGTATATTAATTACTACACAAATAAAAACGGTGCGACTGATTTTCACGATTTTAGCTTTATGGGATCCGTCTCCGTCACGAATATTACAAAAAATACCTCATCCTCTTCTTCATACATAAGCGTTCCTGTACACCGGCGTTAATACACTATATTATAATAGTAATAAAAAGAAAGATCTTATTTGTTTTTCAAATTCATATGCATGATTGTTTGACAGTCCAAGGTAATATTGATAATAATTTCAAATATTTTTAATCAATAATTATTATAAAAAGAAAATTCATTGATTGATAGAACACACGTATTCTTGACATACAAAAACTGAAGATAAAAGAAAAAACATATTAAATTTGGAACATAAAAAATATAATATAATAATCAACGGCACCAATGAGATTATGGTAAGAGTTTTGCTCCAACAATAATGCTTTTAGGACTACTACTTAAGTACATAGTAGTAGCCTGAGTTAAATACTTTTTTGAGTTTATTATACCTACTATTCGATACGAAATTCATTTAAACAAAAAAAAAAGAAATCACTGCACAAGACGTATTAAAGTACAAGTAGAGGTTCCCATATTATGTTACATGTTTATGGCAGTAGGCAGTACTTTTCTGTTTACCTGGATTAGATAGCCAAGAGCGTTTCCGATCACCGTGCAGAATCCATTTTATATCTTGAACAATAATCATTGTAACAACACAATTCGAAATTCCCTCGATATCGATATGTTAACAATCAACTAATGTAGTACAGCATTTGACCCGTGTTTGTTGGTGTGGTCCACCCAACTCCAGCAGTAACCATGTTACGAGTTGTTTTTTCTTATTTGTTTTTCATCGAAGCCGATTTTCACATATTTTGGGATGGATTTGCCTACAATTTGTTTTTAATTTTATTTTGATTTTCTTTTTATTCAGTATATTATGATAATACTGTCGGTCGAGGGCATTTTCTTTGTTAGCCAAAACTTCTGCAGCTGTAGCCAAATGGCATTTAGCACTTGTCTACTTGTAGAATAGAAAACCAAATTATATGTAATTGACGTATATTTTGACACTTGTCAGTATAAGTACATTCATTTTGATTTCTACTCTCTCTGAAGACAAGCCTTAAAGTGGCGTTTGGCCCAGGTTCTTGTACAATAAAAGTATATAGAGGTATATGATATTTCAGTTACTTAGGTGTGCCACTGTAAAAGATTTTTAGCATTATATTAACGTTAATACGACTGCATCATTGGGCTGAGTGGTCGCAAGTGTGACTGCCTAAGGGGTCTCGGGTTCGATTCCCGGGTCGAGTAAAGTATTACTGGATTTTTTAAAATCTCAGTAGTAGTACGGAGCCTATATGTGTCCGGTATATGGCGGCAATAGGCTCACCCCTATTACATTGAAGTGAGTGTTACATTGTGCAAAGGCATTGCATGCCCTAATGTGCACCTCTGCCTACCCCATTCGGGAATAAAATCGCGATGTTATGTATTAATGTATATATTCCGCTGCTCAGCTTCTATTGGTGGTAAAGTTGTTGTTTTGTTGCCTATACTGCTTATAGCCTTCCTCACTGTCCAACAGAAAAATAATTAACTAAAAATCGCGGGTCACTTACATGAATACGCTGAGAAAAGCTCTACTAATATCTCGATCCCTTCAGCCGTTTTGACGTGAAAGAGTAACAAACAAACACACACACACACACACACACCTCATAAACTTTCGCATTTATAATATTATATAGTAGGATTAATAGGATTTATGACACACGTTTTATAATAGGATTAGATTTCAGACTCTTAACCAAAACGGATTATTATTTGACAAGTTTCAACAATTTCGATTTCCTAACGAATGTGGTGTCAGCATTACAAATTCCACGATTTAAGAGATAACTTGGGACTTCTACACTTTCTGATATATCATAGAACTTCTACACATTCTGATATATCATAGAAAATGCTCACCACCTAGGGACTCAACATAAATAGTGAAAAGTGGGTGTCACAATGTACAGTGGCATAATGTACACCTTTGCCTACCCCTTATCACGCCTTGTATCCTCATACAAGCCGCGATGTTATGTAAAAAATGGCTTCGTATCTGGTAAAAAATCATTTTACTTTCAATAATCTTAACCTTGACTTCCATTTAATCTAAATAATTGATATCAGTTGTTCCAAACTATTTGAGCGCATTTTCTTGTTGCTTCGAACATTCCAATTTAATTTAGTTATATTTTTGGGAAGGTCGGAGATAAAGGGGGTGATATTTAATATATAGAATTTGACGCTGATCTTATTGGCCACAGAAAGTTCTACAAAGAGACGAGTAGAAGGAGGGTAGGGAAGCCGTTGCTTTGCAGTAGAACGAACATGGCTAATAAACAAAAATATTAGGTACCCAAATAAAATGATTTCTAAACATTTTGTATATTATTAATGATTAGGTACATTTGATGGCACTGGACAAAAATTTTTACCAACGTAGATAATGAACAATAAAAATACATCATACGTTGAACCTAGACAACAGCTAAGAATTAACATTAGTGTAGAATTATTTTATGAATTAGACGCTATAGACATGTTTTTTATACATATTACGTTCTTAGATATTGGTTTTCATTTATTTATTCAGTTAGTAATTTTCTATACAAAATTGATAAATAATCTCTACTTGGCATTTCAGTTTAAATCACAATTCTGCGTGGTGTTATTTCTATCAAGTACTAGTCAGAAAGGAGGAAAGATGTCCACTTTTATTTTTCAGAAAGTATACATGTACTCTTCGTGAAAAATCGTCAATAAGGGTTACAAAATATCATATAGGAAATATGACATTCATAAACAGTGATACTTAATTTAATCAATAACATGCAAATAAAAAAAAACAATTGTAGATACATAGTAAAATAAACTTAAAATTACTTTTGTTCTAGTATTCAGATGACATTACTGATAAAATAAATATTATCGAACGAGCAATAATATTACTTATGTAATCACACAGAGAAATGTGGGAGCTGCATTTCAATATGGCAACAACCGGATGCATGAATATAATGAAAGCTTAAGAAGTATGAGTCCCAGATTTTAACGTTATTAACGCCCCAGGCATCACAAACGATTATGTCAATTCATTTCGTAATAAGTATTGATTTTTACTAATTGGAAAATAAATACCGTTTTCCGATCTTTTCAAAGATGTATTCATATTTTTATTATTCTTGACTACGATGAAAATAGTTCACGTAAATAGTCCCAAAGGTTTAGAGGCACAAATGTTTTCCTAAATAATAATGAAAATGGCATACACTATTATCTCTTGTGTGGTTCATAAAAAGAAAGACTAAAAACTGACAGAGGCAGAGAGTGGCTTTGTTTTATACTATGTAAGTAGTGACAGTTATTATGACCTATATCATGAACATTAGCTTTCCCTGAATACTTTCTGCAACCCCTATGTGGCGTGTGTGAAAATGAAGGTATAAATCCGCTGTCACCATCAAAATATGAAGCACTTGTGGCATTCACTATAGTGCACTTTTTGGCTTTATACTGAATTGTAATTAGGAAACCTATTGTATTTTATAGTTGGTTTTGTTTTCCTTGAGGAGAGAGAGTCAATAAATTTTTATCTTCCACCCCTGGAGTGCGAGTGTCGGTCTTACTGACTGAAAATATACCAATCATTTAGATCATACATTAGTAATAATCAAAATACTATTAAGACTATAAAAATAAACAATAATAAGGCGGCTTGTTATTTTATGATTTGTATAATTTAGACTTTAGGAACGGTTAGTATAAAGAAAAGTAATTGTAACTAAACTGAAGCGTCCATCTAAAATCACTGGGGCCATACACCGAAACGGAAATAGGAACATGAAAAACGGTTTATAAATTAAAACTATTCTGAAAGAAATGTTCTCCATGTTGTGTGTGCCACCTAAGAGCTGCTACAACATACAGAAGGGTCAATCGACTCTTTTTATTCCTTTGTATGCGAGATGAGTCTCTCATAACTCGTCGAACATTCAGAAGCCAGTTATTCAACGGCATGGGTAATTCGCACTGCTCCCGAACTAACGTTTCACAATTGTTATTTGTTATTAATTTCACGAACGATACGCCGGCTTTTAATGTTTTATAAATACGACGCATTGTTCTATAAGCGACACAATACCTTGCGGTGTTCGCGGCTCGGCTCGAATCCGATATGCAACTACATCGGCGTGCGGCGTCTGTCTGACGCATTCTTCTACATACGCAAAATGTGGAAATTACCGTTTTTTCGTTTCTATATGAACAAATTAAGACAAACACTCAATTTACACTGAGATATTAAAAAATACGTAGGTATATCGTACAAATGTCATATAAGACATCAAAACACTAATTTACGATACTTGAATTCATCACTGTAAAGTACCTATATGTCTTCAGTATAAAATCGGATTATGGTTTTCTTAAAAAGTACGTAATGGAATAAGTAACTCAGTGCTACTTTAGCCATGGGTAGAAGCACCTATAAAAGTATGTAGTGTGCATGTTTAGCTACCTACAACGTTAAGCGACGAATTCCAAGAAACCCGTATCGGGAGGCACGTACGCGTAAGATTGGCTAAATCTCAAGTGTTAAATGTTACAACATAATAACAATAATGTATACTGTATGTACTTTAAACAGAACTTTTGTTGCATTCTAGTACCTACTCCATTTGTAAGCAATTATAGAGTGAGCACAATAGTAGTTGGTTGCCACGAGTGGTCAGGATAAATAACATCACTAGTTAGTAGATCTTGGGTTTAAAATCTGCTATTAAACAAATATAATTAAATGATTGATACACAAATAAAATTGGCGAAGGCGAAATATAATATTGGAGTTCAGCATAAAGTTGACGAACAATTATGACAGGACATTCATTTCGATCATAACTGCTAAGACAATAGTCCACGGTGGAATTCTGGGAATCATGATTAATGATTGTTCTGCATCTAAAACTAACAGAATGGGTGTTAGTCATCATAGTTATTAGGACTAATACGACACGTAGCCAAGCAGGGTTACTGTAACTAAGTACAAAGAATTTATAAAACAGTGCCCGCTGCCTTTGTACTACCTACTGCCGTTATATCTGATGGGTACCTACATTTGTATGATGATTTTCATTTTCTGTTCTTTCGATATCCATTTCATGATACGAAAGAAACATTTTGGAATATATTATAACGATATAATTAGATACCTAAAACGCAAGAGTAGATATTCTAAATCGTAATTGAATTGCAATTGGTGAAATATTTGGAACCGGTTTGTCTGAATAATTTTCGTTTCATTATATTGGCACCGACTATATTTTCGTTTTAAATGGAATTACATTTTTGTACGTAGGTGCTTCACCGTACGACAGTAGAATATGCCTTCAAGAAAGCAACTCGGATGCAGCAAGTTCTCAGAGTGTCAAGGGAGAAGAAGAACTATCACGAGTTTACCAAACGCTGTCTTTGCCAACTTTACCGAGAGAGGACAATAATTCTAATAACAGGTGGGTTTTAACGGGCCAGTCTTAGAAAGATAATTATATTCCTTTAATAAAAACGTATTTGCTAGAATTCTATATAATACCCATGTGACAAAATAAGTTTTTTTTATAAAGTATCTGAAATATTGATTATAAATTATTTTGTGATATAGCACGACTGAAACAAAGAGTAAATCTAAGTCAACAACTCCAGCTAGCCCAGGGAACTCTGAAATGAAGCCGCAGTCTACCACGCCGACGTCTCAAGCTCTTACTAAGCCTCCCTATTCCTACGTAGCTCTCATCACGATGGCAATCCAAAATAGCCAAACGAAACGTGCAACGCTGAGTGAAATATACGCTTACATCACCAAGGAATTTCCATTTTTTGAAAAGAATAAAAAGGGCTGGCAAAATTCGATTCGGCATAATTTAAGTTTAAATGAATGCTTTATAAAAGTTCCGAGAGAAGGTGGTGGTGAACGTAAGGGAAATTATTGGACTCTTGGTGAGTTTTCGTTTCATTTAAGTCAATAATATTTGTCGTATAAGTTGATTGAGAAACTATTATCTATTTCTTGTTGGCATAAATGCAATGCGAATTTGCCGGCTGCTCCGCGACCATTCACCGTCATCTCATATTTCATACTTACATCAGAAAGCGAATTGCTAGCGTTGTGATCCTGTTCCGATGTTTATAGACTCTTCGGTCTTGAGTGTAGTATTGTTGTAGATCCTCAATGCGGTGAGATGTTCGAAAATGGTAACTTCAGACGCCGACGACGGATGAAGAGGCCGTTCCGAGCCACTCCTTACTCCAAGACACTGTTTGGAGACGGCTACCCCGTGGCACACGTTGGTCAACACGTACCACCTCACATGCAGCCTCTTCCACTTGGGGCTAGGAATTACTTTGGATCCGGTTCACCATACCATCCGCCTTCTTACCCGAGATATGACACGTAAGTTTCACATATTAATTTTGTTTTATAAGTCACAACAGGAATTACTAAAACTATACATATTTTAGGCCAACTTGTTTGAAATGATAAACCAAACAAACATTACAATACTATATATATTACTGCTATACTTTCTTTGTTATTTAGTTGTTAAGTTAGAGATGATCATTATATTGTTTTCAAAGTTCTTGTGGTATGTAAATCCGAGTTCTAATAATAATGTAATTACCGCATCTATTGAGACCACTATGTATTTCTCAGGGTCTACTTTATGAATGAAGTAGATAGGACGGCTCAAATGTGCATGCCTGCCTGTAGTCAAATTGTAATTGTGATAAAGCGAGCACTGAGTTCAAATGCAGTAAAAAGGTAAAGGATAACTTATAAGGTTGAGAGAAATAGATAGAGTGAAGAACGATGTTCAAGACAAAGGAGTTCGTGATGAAGTAGTGTCTGATAGGGGAGAATGAAAAATAGTACACACACATTATGTCGACATCATGTAGTTTGATTTGAGAGTAGGATAAAGAAGTCGAAATTGTGACCATTTACACTTAATAAAACCTTCGGCATTGATCAATTTCAAGCGAGGACAAGTTAGCAAGTTATACGCTATGACATTTTACATACATATTATAAATTATAATCAATGTTTACGGTTCTCATACTAGTGTTTACAAAACACATGCTAATAAATTTACTGATATGTTTGCTAAAGAATTTTATTTCTCATTTCCTTAGCGATTACAATTAGACAGCTATCAATGAATTTTATAATAATCATATTGAATGTTGGATGTTATGTAATTTACTGACTAAATAAAGCAGTGATAAGAGTTTGTGAGACCTGATAACATACATATTTCTAAAATTGTAATGAAAGATTTAAAAATATCGCATAGTTGTAGATGCCGGATTTTTTTACATAGTTATGAAAACTTTGTTTAGGAAATTAAACTTCAGTTGACGTTGACAGATCGCTTTTAATGTCTTTTAAATTGGGTGAGAAACTTTGTCTTGAAAATATAGAAAAATTGTATTACTTGTAGCTCGAACTGATTTGTCGATTAATTACAAAAATATTACTACTAAGCCTTTAACTAAATATATTATGAGCGAAGTTATTTACATTATATGTACTTAAAAAGGAAAAGGTTCTCAATTAAACCGTACTTACATAACGTACCATTACTTAACAGTAGTATTTATAATCTATAGTAGGTATAAGTACTTTCTATACTTAGTCAGATCTAAATTCTGAATGGTTGGCTTAGTTACATGCAGCCATGCTTAGTTACATATGTCATATAGGAAAATGATCATCGATATCCAACCTATTTCATTGTCATTTTATTTATAAATCGACATACATAGATTAGATATCTCCCCTTTGTCACACTACCTTTAGGTTAACAAAGATATATCTTATAGAATTTGCACTTTTTTAAACGTTACTCCGTAGAACTCGAATCACAAATGGTTATTGGTACAATTCTGCGCTAATGGTAAAAACTCTGGTCTTAAGTAGGAAATCTTTGTTTAGGAGTAAAACTCTTTCGATTTGGTGATTCTGAGTTCGTCTTTTATTCCTATTTGGAGCATACATGTCACATTCAAAAGTAATTTGTGCCTAATTTTTTCTAAAGATAATGGATTTTGTAAAACGGGTATCGTCTTATCATTACCAAGTAAAATATCGTCTGAGTTTAAATGATGATGCGCCGGTAACAAAAAGCACTTGCACCACTTTTGTATAGGGCGATAATAGCATAAATCTACGAAGTTTCGAATGTTTCCGATAATCATAACTAGATTTTTTTTAAAGTGGGCCATCTTAACAAGCTTGCCATTCTTGGCGAACTTACCTTATATGTACATACATAGGAACTAAACAGCGAATAAATGCATTTATTAGTTAAATTAAGTTTCATCACTATTCATTAATGATGGAGTAGATTTGCCTCTTATACAATCTCGTCATAATATGTATAAAACTGCATATATAAATAATAAAGATAAATGCGGGATAGGTACTTACTAATTAGATGAAAATTCAAATTTTGTAAGTTTATCAATTGCGGCTGTCCTTTAGATAAACAGTGTATCTTAGTAACGCGATATCGCAGTGTTGCCCGACTTTATTATAATAATAATTAAGAGCTGGTTTATATATTATTTCGTAAAGATCCATAGGTGGACGTGGTGGTGTTCGATTTAATCCCTGCTGCGTCATTTCGCCGACACACGTACTTGAACAGTATAGTTAACAGGCAATAATTGTGCGTTTTTCAAGAATTTCCCTGGCTCGCACAGCAATATTGTGAAATGAACTGTCGCCGGTGGTATTTCCGAACCGATAGGTCTTTTAACCCTTTAGGAAAACAACGTATTACTTCTAAACGGTGACGCATTTCTGAGTCCTTTGGTCTTTGAATTTGTTTCAGGCGTATTTAATATCAAGCTCCAGATGCGAGGTTGCTGGTACTTTTAACTAATAAAACTTCGTTACAATATTATTAACTGTAATAGGGCCGATATCTATACAAATAAAAATGAATTTTCGTTCGGTAGTCTCGCTAAAACTCGAGGACGGCTGCAGCATATTGGCTAATTTTGATCTTGAAATGTCCAGGGAAAGTTAAAATGTGAGAAAAAGCGGGCGTACAATTGAAGACAGCGAGTCGAGATTTGACATTAGTAAATGAATTTGTTTAAATAATAATAACATAGAAAATGATCATATACAGAATAATTAATCGCATTACGATGAGACGTCAGGTAAAGGCGTGTTAGCGATTTAAGGTTTTGTTTTTAAATTATAAATTGAGGTTTTTCACTACATTTCACTAACTGTAAATAAAGGTAAACTAAAAACAGACTTAGAAGTCGTATGATACTCGCCAGGTTGTAAGTCGCATTTCTCATGGCATCGTGTAGTAGGGACACAGTTACTTACTTTCTTCTACCATAAACTTTTTATCGTATAGTTTAGTTACATAGTTAATAATTTCTTCACTAATATTTATTGTACCTATTACCTACTGATTTGAATTTTAAATGGGCCTTGCAGCCGCAAATTATGTTTAAAGTGACTTGTTGCTCGAAATGCTCGCTGTTCCTAGTTAACACATGTTTAAGTGGTGTTTAAATATTTTCAGTACATGGTTGACGCAGTCACCGAGCGGGCTAGGGTACGCGGGCGCGTGCGGAAGTATGGGACGTAGTCCACCCGGGTGTTCGCCACACAGCGCGTTACCCCACCAGTCATCGCCTGTCGCCGTCAATCCCTTTGCGACGCATCAAATTCAAGGACAGGTATTAAATCTAGACTGAGCTTTTTCTAATATTATCTAATATTTTCTTATTTTTTATAAAAATATCTATCTGTCGGTCGGTTCTCTAGGGAAGTTATATAGGTTTAAAGAATCTTTTTTCTCAATAATAACATACATTTCACTTACTTGAGAACATAACAACATAGGTAGGTAAGGTTAGGCTCGACAACATCTGGACAAAACATGACAATAAACAAGTCCCATCCAACACATTCATTTTTCGGGTATTTGATTAAGAAGTAAATATTTGTAAAGCTGAGTTTTGAATGCGTTGAATGAGTGCAGGTTTCTTATGCGTGAGGGTATATATATATAGTATACCTAAAACTACACGTTTGGTACAGTAATTGGACTATCTGTCTGTTTCTAAACCTTCCATAGCTCTACCTATACCTACAATTATGCGGAATTCAGTTTGAAGTTTTACTGAAATACTTATAATGAAACAAATTATTTATAAACAAGTTTTGTAATGCTATTCTGAACTCCGATGGCGTGTTAAGAGGCTAATTTCATTTCAGTAATTAAATCGAGATTAAAATTTGAGTAGCGTATCAAAAAGCAGTAAAACCGTATGTTCGCAAATTGGCGCTATGACTGTTCAATAAACGCCTTTAACGGCGGAATAACTAAGAACACGAATGGACATTAAATAAGGCGATAGATTCAACAAGATTTAAAATAAATAATAAATTAAATAACTAAGAACACGAATGGACATTAAATAAGGCGATAGATTCAACAAGATTTAAAATAAATAATAAATTAAATTCAACAAGATTTAAAATAAATAATAAATTAAATAACTAAGAACACGAATGGACATTAAATAAGGCGATAGATTCAACAAGATTTAAAATAAATAATAAATTAAATTCGTCAAAAAATAAACTAAGAATTTCTAGTTGGTAGTTTAACATCAATTTAAAAATATCTATGGTTGCTAGAATAAGTACCTTCAATATGCATTGAATGTACTATGGATATAAGGTGTGCATATTTATATTTACATATACTTATAGCATAATACGAAAGTAAAACACGCTTTAGGAATATATAGACACATCATTTATTAAAATTTTTGGAAAAATAAAACTTGTGCACACCTATCTCTGTAAACAAATATCATTAGTCTCTATCCCACTTGTCTGATCTGACCTGTATAGGAATCTTGTCAGTTTTTATAAAATCAAGAAAATATGGCTCTTCTCGGTTCTCATCCTTAGTCGAAAAAGTTTATTAATTATATGGTCTTCCTTCTTTTTCTAAAATTATTGGCAGGTAGATAAAGTTGACAATATCTTATATTTTTTGTTTCAGCTCCAGAGCCCTTTGCAACCCATGCAATCGATGTCCATGAATTCCTATAATGCCATTGGAGTCAGTGCCATAGGTAATTTTTAGTTCTTCGTTATCATATTAGAATATAGGGCCCCCTTTTCCCAGTTTTACTATAAACTATACTAGGTCTAGGTAGTAAAAGTTGAAGATGTCGATAAAAGCAAACTAAATGTAATGCCCAAAATATATATGCAGCTAAATATTCAGTTCGGTGCAGTCATTTATTTACCTATTTATTAATATTGTAAAATCTTTCCGACAACCATTGCACACGAAATGAGTACGTTCCAAAAGTTTAGTTGCTTTTTCACTGATATATTTATTTCTTTTCGAAAAACTATAACTCAATACGGAAACTACATTTATTTCTCAGTAATTCTTGATATAAAATAAATAGGTT
Organism: Spodoptera picta; assembly: GCA_038387885.1. NCBI lineage: Eukaryota > Metazoa > Arthropoda > Insecta > Lepidoptera > Noctuidae > Spodoptera > Spodoptera picta. The sequence goes on from JAZHFQ010000105.1 coordinate 3,996,238, forward strand.
ACTAAAATCGGTTAACAAGGACTCGATTACTTTAAAAATATAGCCAAATTATGTTGCTACATGCAAATAAACGTCGAAAAATTACATCCAATAGCAACCGATTCCTTATGATCCAACGGGTGCACACGCGACATTTGGAGCGTTTTTCTTATGATCCACCGGGTGCTCATAAGGACGCTGGAGGGGTCAAATTGTGAATCGATATTTTCATCTCTCTTATATGCGGCTTGTTTGTTTGGTTACGGTTTGTATGAAACGAATACCGCATTTACGACCTATAACTTAAGGTATCTTTTGTTGTTCATAAATTATTTACCTAAATCGGTTTTTGGGCATCTGTTTGTAAACTCAAAAATACGTAATTAATATTTATTTAAATAAATGTAGTATGCACTTTATGCATTTATTAAATGCAAAATAACAATCACGGATTGTATTTTGTGTGAGATCAAATATGGAACTCAAAACTTGTTGAAATATAACTGTACTAATTGCATTACCTATGTTCATAAATATTTTATACATTAAGAATAAAATAAAACTGAACTAATGTATATATATAGATATATTGTTGAAATATAATGATATTATTAAAATATAATGATATCATTATCATTAATAATGTGATTATATTTCAACAAGTTTATTTATAATATCCATGCATATTTTATTAAGCTTTGAAATGTATTATAATATATTGTTTGTGGTAATCGTAAGACTCTTGAGACAGCTGTAACTGTCTTCCAAATTCTGTTCCAAACCAGCAAAATTTGGTCTAAGAATGGATCCACAATGTCAATCCGTTTTAACTAAGTACATATTAAGTTACTACGCTACTTAACTCGTCGAGTACCGGTTTTGTAGACACAATTATAGAGGTAGAACAATAGGTTGCGGTCACCGGTGACCGCTTGGTGTTTGACACTTTAATTGTGTCTATAATGACGGTACTCGACGAGTTAAGTCTAGTCTATAAAAATGCAATTATTTTTATGAAATCTGTATTTATTACATTTTAGATGGTTCTCCGAGTCCAGGGCCAGGTTATGCCCCATCTGCTGGTGGCTTTTCACCCAATAGACATCATGACATAGTGACGTCATCAGATGCAGCTGTTACTCGATTTCCATTTTGGCCTGAAGGTAATTAGTAAATTATAGTAAAAATAATAGTATTAAGAACGCTGACAAACACATATTACTAGATTAGAAGAAGATAGTCGCATACTTTAGAAAGGATGAGGAAATGTGCGGAACACCAATATAAATGAAATGTGCAGAGATTTCTTTATCCACCATTTAAATATAGTTATTGTAAAAAAATACATATTGTAAAATAATATGCATTATATTTAGTTTTCAGTCTAACGGTAAAATACCTATGTTAATGAAATGAGTGCCAATATACCAAAGGACCAAGAATAAGATTTAACCAGACGATAGGCCTTACGACTGCTTTAGAAATCATAAAGAAAAAATATATCCATACTTTTTTTTAAAGTTATCTCGAGGTAAAATTTATAACACTTTCAAGTACCTACACTGTCCAAAATTTTTAAATATTTCCATTTCTTTTGGTATTCATAATGTATATATGTTACTGTACTACTACTATCAATAAAAATCTAAAAATAAGGCTCATTTTCTCACACACAAAACAAAAATACATTATTGTCAAGGATATTATTAGGATCATTGGCTCGCTGGTATGGAAGTTGGACATTCAACCAACAGAAATGAAACATCATTTCAGATGCCATAGATATTAAATACTTATTCCCATGAATATAAAATTTATTTTCATAAAGTACGGGATTGTATAGAAAAACACATTTCAAATATCGGTAACTATCGTCATGAAACTTGTAATTTCGTTTATTTATCTTTATAAAACAAGTGCTTAAATGCTATAATCATTTAAATGTTTAAAACATCCAAGTCTAAATTGTGTTACTAGGTGTCTGGTAAAAACACCACATACCGTACAATTATAGACTTTGCTAGTGCTGGGTAAAAATCTTTTAATACCTACCCCCACCGAAGAATCGAACCCGAGATCCTAGTAACATTCAGAATTTTGTTTTTTTTAAAATAAAATGCTGAATTATTATTGAACGTTTTGACTTCCTTGTTGTGTAGTTTTAATGCAGAGTCAGGGATCTCGCATTCGACACCCGAGCCGGACAAAAAATATTTCTCTCATCTTAGTTAATAATAACAGAGTCTGCAAATGAGTCCTGATCACCGTCATCGACACATCCCTATTACATGGAACTCATAACTAATATTATAATAGGCTACACCGGACAAAATTCTCGAACACTAATAAAAAGCGCCACAACAATTAATTTTAAATTGTCGTCTACAAATTGTAGGCAGAATTGTGTGTAGTTTAATTTAATACAGTACACCTTATTTCGTACAATGCACCGGAAAGGAGATATGGGAATCATGATGATTTTTTAAAGATGTCAAGATACGAAGTGGCAGAAAATTCGGAAAGAAACTTTTAGTTTTAGGCTATGGGCCATTCATATTAGAAATAAATACAAAATATTAATCAAATAATCGACTTGCCTTGTAATGAGACAATTTCATAGAAGTAAACAAAATATGAAAGTGACATACGTTTAAAGAAAATTCAAACCAAAAATAAAACTTCCTTAACAGCCAGTGCTCGCATTACTACCAAATAGGGATATTATTTAACAGTAGTTATATGTTTTACTAAGATAATGACTAAACTATGGTTTAAATGGGATATTTAGTTATTTAGGAGTTCACCAGCGTGACGGGAAAGTCGATAAGAACTAGAAGGTTAAAATTTCAATAAAATATAATCTTATGTACACTTATGCATTGGGAAAATAAGAAAAACAAGAGTATTGACAGATATTATTAGAAGAATAAAATACTAAAGAAAAGAGGTGACCTGTCTAATAGTAAAGAGCATGAATATAAGCATGGTATAGAATAATAAAAGTAGGTACAACTATAACGAAATGTACCTACTAATAAATTTATAATAGAATGATAATAATAATGGAACGTAGATGAGCAGCCTCCGTCACCCACCTCCAGAGACCGCCAAGGGCGATAAAACCTTACTCGCAGTCCAGAACGAGTGGTGTATTCCTTCTGGGTCTCTGGAAGGGAATCCATTACTGTTTGATCGGAGAATATGAAAGCTGGTTTAAGTCGGTCTTTTTTTTTTTTTTTAATGGGGGAAAATCATCGAATGACTGCTCCCGCCTGGGTGAGGCGGGAGGGAGTGTCAGACTCTTACTGACTAAAAACCACCCCGTTCCTTCTCCTGCACGTCGAGCCGGGGCCCCGGTTACCCGTTAGGTTCTATGGAGACTGTCAGCTCTTTGCCCTTCTAAAATATTTTAATTTTTTTACTATCCCGGGCTAGCACTCTGTACAGCCCTGAGTATGCTGGCTGTAGCTTATGAATAGCATTATACCCCTTAATAGTGAACCACTATTTACATTACGGCCTGTATAAACAGCCTTATTGGACGTGATTTTGATGTGTTATAACATACACAGTAATACACACTGGACATCAGTAATAGGAATTATTTTTTATCACACGAAATATGCGATATTTGTAAAATTTCCTGTAACGCAAAAGAGTTGCTACTTGTCAAAATTTACGCCAATCAATTTAAAAAGGGCACACTAAGCTAATTTATTTCCTTTAAGACTGAATCTTATGATTTAGGATTCAATTAAATGAATGTGTTACTTCTGAAAAGGAAGGTCTTTTTTTGTAGATATAGCTAATAAGTCTGGGAAAAAATTTCTAAAGTCAAAAAACACAGATAAAGATGCGGGCAGAAGCCTAGTACTTTAAATTCATGTTATAGCGAATAAAAATCATCATTGTTTTTTTACTTACTTTCATTATAAAATCTTTCTGTTTCACTATCAGGTACCAAAACCGCTGACCCTTTAACATGAAACTATACTCGGAATTTTAATTCGATTCCAGATTTGACAATTTCAGTGTTGCAACGTTATGACAAGTACTAAATAGTGACGTTGCGAAATTATTCGATATGGAAATGCAATATTTCTGGATCGATTCTTCTCGCTTGTAATTTTACTCTCGTAAACTAAGTATATCAGGAAATGAAATATTTCTGAACCGATAATTTAGTTTTGACGATTAATTACCGATCTGAGACTTTTTTTTTATAATTGTGTGTGAAATAAATAAAAAAATGTTATTAAAATAAAATGTTATGTTATGGTAATAATTTATTTTATAAATTGTCGCCGTCTTCGCTATCGCTATCGCTGTCATTTTCTGTAACATTTATTATAAATGTGTCTGTGATATTGTCAATTAACATATCTAGCCTATCTGATTGTTAATCGTTTTTTGTGTTCGTCACTAGACTAATATATGTGGTATCATTATTTAACAAAATGACAGTAGCGATTGTATAGTACTATTTTTAGTAATTCCATAAAAAATGGCATATTATGACAGTAACTAGTGTCACAAACATTTGTAGTAGATAATTAAAATATATGCATTCTTCTGTCTCTTTGGATGAAAAAGGAGTGATGTTATTATTAACGGTTTCATCTAATCTCTAACATAATGGAATTTAATTAGGTTTTTATTACATAAGCCCTAACCAGCTAAGAGCTCATACACACTTCTTTTTAAATAGTGGAATGATATAAAATTAATATACTTAATTCTATTTAAATATTTATAGAATATTATCTTTACCCTAAATCTTAAACTAATAATGTAACGTAATGTAGTGGTCGGTACGATTTTGTTATCTGTGTTGGGTTCAGTGTGACGGCCCAGTTTGCTCCATGGAATCGATGACATTATGAGCTGTTGGACACAGACTAAAAAAATATTTGAACAATTGATTTCAATTACAACAACATAACATTAGTTTATTATAAAAATATAGGATTTTTCGTGAAAAGTGAATGTGTAATATACTACAGAAGAGGCTATCAAAATTAATTTCGTCATGTCTATGGTTGCGTCAAATAGCGACATCTAGTAATTTATTGAAGGAATTCATAACACCCTCTGTAACAACTGCACTGAAACATAGACGGAACGAAAGATGTTTAATCTAAAATTTCTTTAATACTAAAGCGGTAGAGGTCGCTAATGGTATTTGTAAAGGTCCATAGTTTATACAAGGCAAAGAATTACGTAGTAGTAGTAAATGTAATCCAACCATTTTTATCAGCTATCGTAATGAGAAAAGAGCGTCAAAAATCACGTCCGCATCGATGGCAAAAGGGAAAGCATAGCAATGCTTTTTTGAGAGGGCACAATCATCCAATGACTTCTCCCGCCTTGGGTTAAGGGAGATAGTGTCACTCTTATTGACTAAAAACCACCCCGTTCTTACTCTTGCTTTAAGAAGCCGGAGCCGCGGCAAAAGGTTAGGCCTTTCGCAGCTCCGTATCGGGCTTCAGCCCTACTGGGCTCCATTAGTGGTGGTCTGATGACTCTTGGAGGAAATCCATATATTGTACCGCTTTCAATGATGAAGATTCCCATATTAGTTTTATCTGCACTCTCTGCCGCCCCTTTTCTGTGGATCATCAACAGTCTATCCACAATCTCGACTCTTCGGTCGGGTTTACTACGCTGGATTTTTACAATGACAATCCATTTTTATGTACCAATAGTAGAAAGGGTCACTACCATATCTTTAATACAGCTGAGACCTGCTGATGGTTCTTCATCAGATTCTTCAGACCTTGTTACCTACTAAGTTGAATATTTTTGCAGATGTCAAATGTCAACCTCTAGTGGTTTGGTTGGGCTCTTGTGGTTTCTAACCAGTCACTAGGTACTCTAAATCTTCGATTATCCTAGTTTTTATTGAGTCCCCTATGCGTGACCATTAAACTTTAGCTCTTTACCAAATTTCTGCTCTCTGAATTTAGCAGAGGTACCAGTTCTATTTTGATGATCATGAGTGAGTAAGTGTCATAAATGCAAAACTTTGCTTTCATATAACTTTGGAACTAAGTGACCTAAAATACTTGAAATTTTAGATTTTAAATATGTGATTATAGTTTACTAAATAATGATAATGGTCTTGTCCAGAGGTTCGGGCCTGAAAATACGGCAAATGGTTCCAGTAAATTATGTTTTACAGCAGTGTTTACCTCACGCTCGAATTGGCATATTCCCTTCTCGTGCTACACACCTGCTTTCTTTATCGATACATTATAATAGTGCAAGACGGCATAATGTAATATTATTTGCGGAGTTCGTATGCTGTCACAACAAGATCGCTTTTGATGGGTGGCTTATGACGTTTTGGTTGATTGTGAGCAATTGCTCATAATCGCAACGTGCGAACCCTGCCCAGAAGGCCCTTCTAACCTTTATATGTTCTGTGGTAGATAATTAATGATATCTATATTATAGAGGGGTCAAAAGTGGCACGAAGTGGTTCGTGTAAAGATACAATGTGGCGCGCGCTGTTTGCTGAATGTTTGCTGAACTTGACTGACGCGCGGCCGCGCGTCTCGATTAAATCTTCTTCCATGGAATAAAATTTCACGCAAGCTCCTGATGTGATAACAACCTGTATTTTTGGTAGAGAATCCTATTCAATTTTTATATTACTTTGATCCATTTGATAAAATTGTAAATTTATATATTTTTTTTATAAACGTTGTCCCACTCTAGGATTTCCGCCGGTGTTGTGGTTTATCACACAAGGAGTAGCCCCGTGTGGTAATCGAATCCGCTACCCGTATCGCGGCAGCCAGTGGCCCTACCACCGCACCGACTGTGCAATTTTAATCGAGTAACCTAAGCAGTAGGCCATAGTAACATTCACATTATAGTGAAACAGTCACATTTCGCTGAGTTTCATTTAACATAGGGAAACCTTTTTTTTTTTTGAGGAGGGAAAATCATCCAATGGCTTCTCCCGCCCGGGTGAGGCGGGAGGGAGTGTCAGACTCTTACTGACTAAAAACCACCCCGTTCCTACTCCTGCACTTCGAGCCGGAGCCCCGGCAACCCGTTAACTCTTCTGCGGCTCCGTATCGGCATCAGCCCTGTTAGGCCCCATCTGTGGTGGTTTGATGGCTCCTTGAGGCGCGCGCGGAACGCGACGCGCCGTACGCTCGGGCCTGGTTCTGGTCGGGCGGCGAGTCACCCATGCTCGCCGTCCGCAGGCCCATGCTTACGGTGGCCGGAGATCGTCACGCGATCCCCGACGCCCGGAGTGTCTCTCGCGACGGCCGGGTCGTGAGGAGGTTCGTTCCCTCACGCGCTCCGCCTCCTCCTTAGCTAGCATGACTGCTTCGCAGAAGGAGGAGACGGCATCCCAGTCCCCCTCGCTCCGTAACATGGTCTGAACCAGAGCCGGACGCGAGAGGTCGCCGTGGCCGATCACATTCCTGAGGACACGGCGGTGCTCAGTCCACGCAGGACACACCGCCACCGTATGCTCCACCGTGTCCTCCGGGCGATCCTCGCAGTGATTACACCCGGGCGTTTCCTCCCGCCCAATCCGAAACAGGAACCTACCGAAACTACCGTGTCCGGTAAGCACCTGCGTCAGGCGGTAGGTGAGAACGCCGTAGCTTCTCTCAAGCCACTCCTCAAAGAGGGGACTTACCGCTGCAATGACAGCGAGCCCAGCCTTCGGTTGCAACAGTCGTTGCTGCCACTCCGCCATGAGATCACGCCGGAGCTCCTCCCGCCACGCATTAATCTGGCGCGGCAGCGGAGTTTCGCCCCGGCAACATAGGGAAACCTGGGATTAGTTCCCCATTCGTTAGTTTACGTCAAACACTGCAGACAGATATAAGAGTACCATAGGTACAGCGAGGCTCCGGCGTCTGTAGGTACTATTATATCAGACGAAGGAAGAAAATTCATAATTGTAACATATAGCTACAAACTCACACTACAAATGAATTTCATTGATGAACCTAGAATTAAACTATTTATTTTCATTTTTTATCCATCCTTTCATCATGCATTATAAACTTTCTCATCATCATAGATTTTACACACAGAACCCTAGGAAGATACCAGTAACTACTGTAACCTGGTGAAATAATGTGGTCTAGTTTACTCATTGTATTAAGACTAAGTTATATGTACGTATAACATGTATTATAAATATATTATGGACATAGGTTATCATACTTTTTCAAAATGAATTTAATTTACAAGTACTGTTCTTATTTAAGACTGTGTTCAATTGTTACGACTGTTATAGATCTTCGTATGACAGCCGGGTCCGATGGCTTTATGAGCTCGCCGAGCCACGGGATGAAACATCGCCAACTTCCAGAATCTATTCCCGGTAATTTAATGATGAAAAAAAAAAACGAAAATAATTTCTGCCCGATTTCCTTGATCATATGAGTAGATTCTACATAATGTTTATTTTAGGTTACTCTAACAGTTCTCTATTATTTTATATGATTACAGGTGGATCTCCCAGTCCCAACCCAAGCTATGTGCCATCTAGCAGTTTTTCTCCGACGCGCCGACATGAAGCAGTCACTTCATCAGATGCAACGAGTGCTCGTTTCTCTTTTTGGCCCGATGGTAAATAATGTTTTGTAGTCGGGGTGGGTCAGGTTCAAGTAAAACTTATTTGAAACTGGTATAAAGTCAAACAATTTTATCCTTTCAATAAATTACACATTTACTAAAAACATCTCAAAACACACTTAACAAAAGAACTATGTCATGCCATCCATCACATTGCACGCGTAAATTGCGGCCAGTACCCAAGGAGTTTGAATACGAAGGAATTTCTCGCAGTTATTGGTTACAAAACTCAGCTTGAGACTGCTGGTTTTAAGTAACGTGGTGTATGCGTTTGTGTCGTGATTTATATTGCTGCTAGATTACGATGCTTCTCCTTTGTCTCCTCGGCGGTACTTTTCCACCAAGTTACGTCGTGAAAAGTTCTTCCGAGCACAAAGATCCAAGATTTATATGCATTAAAACACAGGTTAGACGTCTTAAAAACTGTGGCGTAGAACCAAACTCTGCATTTGCTCTCACATGTCGATGCAGGCACGTACATGAGCGTATACGTGCGTTCCGCCTAGGTGCTCCAGAAATTGTTTTTAAGTGGTAGCGTTGTGAATATTTGAACGTGTTTGAGAATAGAAGTATTTATTTAAGCTGTTAAAAAACATATAATTACACGACGTTACCTATATGAGTACATAATTAGTTCTTCCATGTTTCTATATTATCTTCCATATGTTGTTTTCGAATGATTTCCTAACTAACTACCTCTATAATCTATTTTAAAACTCAATACCTATCACTGTCGGATTCTGAATTTATATCAATAGCCTCCATTTTGCTTTTTGCTTCTGCAGTCAGAGACGACCCGTGACAGCAATCGCGGTCACACATTTAAAGCGACAATGGCGTAGTGTCGTTAACGAGTCCGAGTTTGTACGTGCTGGCAAAAAGCTGTGTCGAAGTTGTCATGCAAACTAAAAGGTCTCATTGATGATGGCACGAGCACTGGATCGCTCGATTCTCTACGTTAACGATGTCTACATCGCAAGTTCATAAACGGGGGTCGTGAATGGGGGCTCTAATGTTCTATTGTTTACCAGATGGCGCAAATGTAGGTAGAGGCCTTTTTGTCCAATTACAGGAGCTGTCAAATAATGAACGTCCAATGATGTGACACTAGCAAATTCCCTGTTGGACAAAGAACGAGAGGTTCACACAAGCGCCATCTCGTGAGGTCTCATTGGGACCTGTTAGCTATAGACTGTATTAATTTTGTTGATTTATCCCGTAAACACATCGTACGCTAGTCTTCCAATCTCTCAACTACTCCAAAGACCTGTTGACGTTTTTCTATTAATATATTAAATATTATCAGTCTTTGTGATCGAGAGGAAATCACTGAAAACATTACCTGGTCTCAAATTGTCCTCTGTACCTATACGCATTCCAATCGGTTCAGTAGTTTTAAGATAAGAGTCCTAGGACGCTGAAATTTGAAAAAGTTCTTTTTTTCATGCACTATTGCATTGCACAACGTACTATTATTATTACTGTACATTTGGTTTTGATTAATCAGTAAAGTAATATAGAAAGATGAATAACATACATGGCGTGGTTCTTTCTTTTTCTTTTCTTTCTTGAGTAAATTAAAGATTAAAACTAAAGTGTATTACTTTAGTTTTAATGAATGTTGTCCTAATCTTAATTTTCGTTGTTTGGCAGTTGGTGTAAAAGAAGAAGCATCGTCAAGTCTCGTTTCTAATGCCGCACCTTATTCAAAATGTTTTATGTAAGTTGCTGAAGTGAAGGGGAATCACAAGACTAGAATATCTTAAGCACCATGCGTGAATTATTATGGAATTATTGACTGTAATGTAAATCTCGTGTAGTGATCAGTGTATAAAATTTATTATATGTAAACATGCATTTTAATTTGTCAATCATATGTCATGCAGTTAAAACGAATATTTTAGAATAATTTCTTTATGCACATGAATTTTTGCCAATTTTGTAATGCTTACCTCTGAAATATTCGTGGCAAAACATGAAATAGATATTGATTTGAAATGATATTATATGTAGTGTACAATTGATAATATGAAAATATATTAGTTAATAGGTGTTGTTCAAAATCTTGTTGCTGTCTTAGAAATAAATAATAGATTTGTAAGAAAATTGATTTTCGTGAAATACATTTTTTTCTGGATCTGCTAGTTGACATTGGCTTCAAATTAAAGTCATCCTTATATTGTTCTTAATATTTATAAAAACAATTTTGGTTACACTCTTTTCATATCTTTATTATTTTAATTACAAAAACCTACAAATTCTTACAGAGTCTTAAAATATCAACATAAATTACTGGTACACAATTTATTAAAATTAAGTTTTTATAATATCATCAGAGGTGTCTTATTTAACAACAGCTACACAATATAAATGCTTGCGAACTGAACGTTACATATTTATTTGAATAATATGTAAGTTTATTATTTAACGAATAGATACATATACGAGCAATCGATGACAAATCCACGAATAACGTTGATATCTGTCGAGAGGCACTCGATTGGGTTAATCAAATTTATGATAAAACACGTGGCTTGTTCGTTTAGATCCAAAATAAAGTTTTATAGGTATACCGGGTATACGTGAAACTCATCGATTTATGTGCTTTTATGTCATTAATTAATAAAACCTTATATTATTGTTGTTATATTTTTTAGAAACATTGTTTAAGAGTTATTTCTTGTAATGTCATTTTTACGAAATCTACTGTAACAAAACGTGAACAAAATGATCGGTAAATATACCTCTATACATACATTATGTAGGTGTATACTTAATGTTTACCAACAATGTACCGTATTGACGCATAATAATATATATTATTATTAGGTCGTCTACTTTTATAATTATAGTAAAATAGGCTCCTATCCATGTTTTGCATGACTTGGATAAAACGAATTTTTTATTACATATGGCATCCCTTAGAACTATCTAAAGTCTCAATCGATGATTTGAATAAATTGCGACATTTTCATAAATCTATTTTACGAGTACTACCTACATATAATACATTCAATGTTAAAATATAACCATAATACGTTTTCATTAATCTTAGAACACAAAAAATGTGCGTGCTTACAAATATTTGAAACGTATCTGTAAAGCCACTTTCCATTGACACTAGTTTCTATATTGTTCCACAACAACCATTATTTATACAATGATTACATTATAAAAGAAACTTTAGATATTAAGAACTGCGCATAATTTTGGGGTAATCCTCTTGATTTGGATTTCAATATCAAAATGTGTATAACAATATAAACCCCACTGGCGGTATCAAAAATAATCACATTCTACAATTTTGGACATTTCACCTCGAAAGTGTTTGATAACTATTCCTTAGAAACTTCTCAACATTCTTTACCGATACTTAAAATTAGGTTTGTTTATTTAGAAGTGTCTTTGTGGATTCGTTTCAAACGAAGAGATTTGCTACGTGGCTCCGGAGCTCGATTCAGCAAGCCAGATGATCTCTCAACACTTAGTGAGTGGCCACGTTCACGCACAGGCATAGGATGGGTCAGCAGATGCATGGAGGTGTTGTAAGCCGATATCATCGGTAACTCACTATAACCACCAACATCACTCCTCAAATCGGACGCTGCCAACGATGTCAAGTCGTCAGAATCAGTATTTTCATCTTCCGTTTCCATAAACCTGAAAAATGTCGTTTTGTAAGAAAATCTAGAAATTATCTGATCACAAGTCGAGCATTCGCAATGATAATAGGTATTAATGATATACGCGCACTCAAATGAGATAAACATTCGCAAGTGCTTTTATATTAATCTAAAACAAATAGTTAAAAAGAAAACAAAATTTAAAACATTTTATATGGCCATTGCACCATGTTTGCAAGTTGCTCTCAAACTACGCATGAGATGTGATACGCACCTTAGCTCTATTTTACTAATTCTTTGTTTTATTTTAGCCTGTTCTTCTCCGACGTCAGTAAGTAGTCCTTGTAAGCGATTATTCAACATATCAACGGTAGTTTCCAATTTGTGCACAGTTTCCTCCATGCTCTGTTGAGTTGTTTGTGCATTTTCGAAAACGGCTTCATCAAGCAATCCATCCTGTAGTTTCAAAAGAATTGTATATATTTGTATATATGTGTATGAGTTAACATTTTAATTATGGTTATACTTATGTGCTTATGTGGTTATATTGGTGTGGTTATACTTTGGGTTAATACTGTATGTGGTTATACGTTTATATTTTATATGGTTATACATATTATGTTTTTTTGTCACGTCTACTGTGACATTTGTGACATTGTTTACGAACCTTCCTTAATAACTGACATCCACGTTCAGTGAGTGTTGCTCTGGCATCTGGATAGTCAGCAAGTGCTTCCCAAAGATCTCTTTTTGCTAAGCAAAACAAGTCTGAATAGCCCAAGGCTCTCACATTAGCAGTTCTTCTATTACCGGTACGATTACCAGCTATTTCGAGAACACTCACTTCTCCAAAGACAGAGCCAGCGCTTAAAGTAGCTAATACAGTTTTGCCATCGTCAGCTACTACTTGAAGTCTGCCACGTTTAACAATATACATTTCTTTCCCAACATCTCCTTTGCGGCAAATATAATCCCCAGGACTAAAGACTTGAAGTTTAAGTTTAAGCACCAGTGCTTCAAGTAACCCAGGTTCGCAATCTTGAAATATTCTCACTTTACGCAAAGTATCCAAGTGGACGCGTATTGCGATTTCCGCTTTAAGTTTATCGGGCAAAGATGATAACACATTTTCTTCATCTAATGCTCCACTTTGTGCCCAAGTGTAAGCAAACCAACGAATCACTCGGGCTTCCAGTTCACCGCTAACTTTTCTAAAAGCCATGTATTGTTTAACACCATCCATTTTGTTTTGAAACTCCACCCTAGCAACGTTCATGTTTGAAATCATTGACCCAATATTTCCAACAATAGTAGCGAAAATAAGAACACCAGCTAAGAAGTCCCCTACGACAAATAAGTATTCTGCATCAATTTCTGGCTGTGGGGTTTCTCCAATAGTAGTCAAAGTCAGAGTGGACCAATAGAAACTGTAAATGTACTGATGTGCCAATGTTTCATTGCGAGCTCCTGTGATATTGTAAACCCAATTATCTGTCCCGAACCCAATTGCATAGCTTATAGCGAAATACAAACATGCATTCCAATGAATCAGGACAAGGATCGCCATAACAACCTGGAAGTGGATGATAATAATTTTTTCATTAATTCATTTTTGTGAATAAGGAAACATTAAAATTTATCAAAACATTACATGAAACGTATTTCCAACCTTACAAATCCTGAACGCGTTTGGATAGCTAGTGGCAGTCTCAGTGCGATCAAACCACTCCCACATTCGAGGCAGGCGAAATAGTCGATTGAGTCGTACAATAACAGGGCACGGCAAACAGTTCTGGAACAACCAATATTGACACTTCGGTAATAACTTAGTTAAGGTATGTTTTGGTAAACTATCTTTACGTTCATGACGCGAAACGCAATACGAGAATGGTCTCCATAAGGTATCATAATGTAACACAACCCTTTCTCTTCAATTAAAATTTGTGAGAACGTTACTAATTGAAGAATCTTTTCTGTGAAAGTTTTGAAATGCGTACCCGTGCTATAAACATGTAAAAATGTCTACAAACATACAAATATTCTGATTCAAACCTGACACGTCAGGGCAATGTTTACGACCATGACTACCAAGGATGGGATCTTGGTTTCAAGCGGGAGTCAGTGTCATCAATTATTAATTGGTCTTGAAATTCTCAGTAACACTAAGTTCTACCAATTTATTTATGACAATAAGACATAACGCGTCCAAATTATATCAATCCTTTTGTAGATGACAAGGCGTGTTGTGTTATTTTTATAAACGTTTTCAAGTACTAACAGCATCACAAGTTCCAGGAATCCACCAGTAGTAGGCTAAGTCAGTAGGCAACAATGATATTAAGTCGTATCGCCACGATACTGATTTTAAATAATGTTTCCTGAGCATTTTTGGATCCTTTACCATTAGACCTTGTTCAAGGTAACCTGTAAACAATAAAGAGATTGGTTTTGAATAGTTCATTTTTTAAAGTAAATCCTAAAGATTTATTTATTACACAGTATTTTGAATCCGTGACTTCACCTGCATGGTATATAGATAAAAGTAAATGTTGCAGTCTAGGCTACAGACTATCTCTATTCAATTTTAGAAATTACTGAAACATATGTATGTTGTGACGTAGAATTTTTAGTAAAGACAGTCATATAGATTCATCTGGTAGATTTTGCCTGTAAGAATAACTAGCTAGCATATATATATCTTTAGAAACTTTCACATGTACACATACAATGATAGTAGAAAGTAAGATAGTAAGAACACTATTATTTTAATATAATAAGTATTCATTTTTAGATATACCCTATTTTACCCGTAGTTTATATTAGGTAAAGGCAAAGGATAAAGACAAACAGAAAAAGGGTACCGAACTACAATTCGAATTTGTTTAAGTCTCTAAGTAATCTAAGCAACATTTGACGCGCAACATGAAGCACGGCATCAGTATCTATTTTTTTTCGGTGCAACATATTGATCATCAAATGTTTGCGAATGGAGACGTGGAGCATCCCACTACTTCTCTAGACTCAAGACGAATGTTGCCAACAAAACCATGTGTAGAGAAATACCAACATTGTCAAACAAGGAAGTATCAAACAGGAAAGTTTGGGAAACTTCTCATCAAAAATGTCACAATGCCTACAATACCGTTTAACCTGTGTTTACTATTGCTTGGTACTTGAGACAAGGTCCCTGACTTCTGAGTGCCAAGCACGAATAATCTGATTGGTTGGTTTACTGGAGCCGGTCAATCAGAGCGCCGAACGCGCGACTATTGGATTTGACGTGTCTGTAGTGAATGTGTCATTATTTCTGTAAGAAAAGTTTTTGACTAGCATTGAAACTGGTACACTTTGTTTTATTACATAGTAATTATTTCAGGAACCTTAAATGTTTATTTACAACATAGTTTCGTCAGAAATAAGGTTGGCTCTTGATTATATTATTAGCTTGACTAAAGCGGCTACTTTCATTTTCAAACTATGTATCGTGTTACAATCTGAAATCGGTCTCGTTCCGCGCTCGTAGAACGCGACATGCTGTACACTTCTGCACACTTAGAGCCATCAGACCGCTACAGATGGGGTCACTACAGTAGGGCTAACACCAATGCGGACCCTCGGAAGACTCACAGATTGCCGGAGCTTTGGCTCGAAGAGCAGGAGTAGCAACTGGAGAGTTTTTTAGTCAGTAAGAGTCTTGATAATCCTCTCTAGCCTCATCCGGGCGGGAGAAGCCGTTGTATGATTTATGCCTCTCAAAAATGGCCTTATATAAAAGTAGAGCACACCAAGGACACGTTTCCAATAAAACGCGATGACGGTAAGACGTCAAGTATATTTTTGGTAAGCAATAGGGAAATAACCAATCAATCACAATACCCATGGAATCATGTCCTCATATAAGGGCAATGCAATATTTGTGCGGAAAAGCGACTAGGCAGGGTCGAATGTTTGTTCACACGTTAGCTAAATTTGATGACGCAAGGCGCGGCTATGCGTGTGGGTGTCAAATTGTTGATTTGCGGGCTCACTCCAAAGTAATACTCGCAACTTACAATGTCGTAAACTGTATCGACTATAACATGCCCTTCTCTTGATGTTTATTATGCAGCTGCTCAATTATGATGATTTTGCTCCAACAAACTGTACGAACAATTTAAGTAATGTATCATACATATCTGTGTGTGATGTATTTCATCTCACACCTTTTCGTTTTAAAATAATTACTGAATTCTCCATGTAAGATTCACCAGAAACAGCAAAGGGAAATTATACTAAATCTGGAAAATGTGCATCACAGTGACCCGTGCAATGGCCTATAGAGGACTACATGATAAAAACACGTCGGTTTCTTGCTCTAGCTTCATATGGTGTGGATATTATATTTTCCCCCAAATTAGGCTACTTTAAATATAAAATGCTCTGACGCTAAAACTATTGAATGCACAAAAAAGTTAATTTGACCTGCAGAATTATTCTGTCTAGTTTAATTTCGAAATACATCTGTATCTAGTAAAATTTATTGGAAAATTTTAGTAAATAAACTGTCATTAGCCGCACTTCTTTCCAAGAGGGGGCGCGAGCGGAACACGCGAGTTGGCCAAAATGGAAATTCGGAAATAACACATCAATACCTCTATATATGATAAAAAAGGCCAATTTTCAAAATAACTGAACGAACTACGAAATATAAGTAATGAATATGAGGCAAAATAATGAAGCCCACGTCATTAACAAAAATATACATAGGTCCATCTAGAGGTAGTTGAATAACGAAATCTGTGATTAGTCAATATAAGTTGTTTTCTACTTAAGGAGGAATGCTTTCTTTGTGATCTTTTAATTTTGAGAGAGAGAATCTAACGACCGACCAAAACGCAACACTGCATAAACATTAGGCGCCAAAGACCCGGGCGACTTCAAATAGGTTTCGCAACGCAATAACGTTTTTGTACATTTGAGTCGTTTCCAAGTATACCTTAAATGGACCACTTTGTAAGGGTGAGTGAAGTCACATTGACAATTTTGATGACGTAACGATATTATATTGTATAAGTACGTAAGACTAGTAAAGTTAAAGCATTTCTTTCAATTAATACTTAAGTACCTGGATGCCGAGCTTCGCTCGGTGTTTTTTTTATTAAACCATATATTTAGAAAATATGTTATTAATATTATTATATCAGGTAGATAGAATTGAAGAATTAGCCACTTTTGACACTAAACGTCGAATTGAAATAAGACGGATATTTAATATGACGTTTGTCTATCAGTGATGCTAGGTGCTCCGAAGTGTAGGTTCGAATGGCTGGTTGATATCACAACCCAAGTTTCGAATGAGGAAAAAGCTCCATAAACTCCATATAGGCACTCTAATGTCTATATTTGACAGTTATTCTTATTTCCGACTTCCTTACACATTAAGTTCATTTTTTAAATTTCATCACAATGACGACACTTCATGAAGTCAGTTACTGTGTTCAATATAAAATACAATTCAATATAAATGCATAGCGACGTTTATTTTCCATAATAAAGTGAACATGTTATAAACATTTGCAACATTCGCTCTATGTCTTTCGCAAAGAACTATGTAACGCTCAGCATGTAAACAAATTTACATATAAAGGCCGATTTTTCAATCATCAGTTAATTCTTAACTGTAGAATAAAACTGACAGTTAATAGTTTCTAATAATTAAGGAAGAATTGTCAAATATTGAAATTTATCCTCAGTTAAAATTTATACGAGCATTGAAAAATTGACCCTTAGTCAATTTATAAAGTTATCGGACGATTCATTAATAGGGGAGCCCAAAAAGAGGGATATCGGGAGAGTCTAGTATCTCGTTGAATATTTGACCTATAATAATATGTGGAGTATAACAGTTAATGTAGAAATTCGTCGGTGCTAGTTTAAACCATACCTCTACAATTGTCCATTTACAGATGTGCTCAAACAAAGGTTGTTACTTTTCATGGTTTTATTTGGTCACTGTAAGGTTTTGCGTTTATTCCGCAAAACCTTGTATTATCTGATCTAGCTAAGAGAGCTGACCGAAATATAAAAATAAATAAATAATCTGACCGAGTATCTATCAGTTTCCTCATATAGGTTGAGAGAATGATCCATGCTAAGACAGGGTCATATCTAACTCCTCAGGAAGGCGTCCCCCACTAGACCTTACAAAGTGACAGATTATAATATTTTGAGATATCCATCACTTTCAAGAACTTTCGGGCCTCCTCTATCATAATTTAATATCATTACATTTTTTTTATTACTACTAAGAAAATGTTTCAATATAAAAAATAAATTACCTTCATGAATATGCACAATGGTATCAAACACATAAATGGCATCACAGAGGTAGTCCAGCACAAACCACAGGGATGTTAGTTTATCCAGTTCCCAGAAGACAGCTCGCCCAATGACGAAAACCATATTATACAAAATAGCTAACGACACCACAGCCAGCCACTGTAAACATGTATTCATTGTAAATTATAATATACAAATTGGAACAATACGCAAATTTTATTTACATGAATGTAAAAGTACATACTTAAATAACACAAAAAACTTTCACCTTAGAATAAACTAAAATTAAAACAAATATAGAGGAACGAAAAGAAAACAAAAAGCCATAGGCGTCAAAGTATTCCCCCGCATCACTGAGTCTCAATGACAGCATTGGGGAAAGTTCCCAGAAGACTGACAGTATTACAATGTTGAATGGCAATGTTATCTTTCTGAGCGAAATATAGCTACCTCTCTGGCCACGTAAAGAGTCGACACGAACACGGTAGTTAGTGTCGCCTACTGGATTAGAATTGTAGTTATCTTTTCAGGTAATGTAAGGTAGGTATGCGAGTAGGTTCAGCAAAAGAAAAAAAGTGGGGTGATACCTATGTACCTCTATTCTCTTCTGAATTAACGCGTATCTAGCTATAAGCCTTGACCAAATATATCGTTACGCCGTTAACACCGGTCGGTGTTAACGGCGTAAGTCATGGATGTGCCGAATGGGGTACCTATCAGGAACTGTTTGTGCGTCGAACATTCTATAATCTCCGCATGTCCGCCACCCTTTTTTTCAAATGTTTTTGAGATTTTTTTATGGAATTGGAGGCAGACGAGCAGACGAATCACCTTATGGTAAGCGATCAGCGCCGCCCATGGACACGCAAGGATGGATCAATAACAAGACAGGACACGGAATTTCGGCATCCGATTCTCATTGCATTCGATGTTCCAGATGTAGTTGCACTAAACTTTTACAGCACCACTGCCGGTCGGTTTTGATGATTTTTGTTTTTTCTTTTTTCGAGAATATTGTAATTTATGCATCTTTGTTAATCATTTCGAGAAATTCATGCTTCGACACGAAGGGGCCGGCTCGAGCGGAGTGATACCACGGCCTCGCAAAAAACCGACGTGAAACAATGCTTGAGTTGTGTTTCGTCGTGTGAGTGGGGCCCAATTACCAATTATCAAATTCCTAATGTGCAAAAGGCCGGTAAAGCCGCTGTAATGCCTCTGGTATTTCGGGTGTCCATGGGCAGCGCTGATTGCTTACCATCAGGTCATCTGTAGGCTCGTTTATGGACTTTTCCCATAAAAAATCTTTTGCGAGCTATTAAATTTTGTAGCAATGTCGGACTAAGTAGCATTTAGGAGTTTTCCAACTTGCATTAATTTAACCTTGTATACAATTAAAAAACATCATTAGCCTTTTGCAAAGTATTACCCACGACCACCTTGTATTAGATATTTGGTATATGTATGATGAATGACTGATGAAATAAACAATTACTATCATTTTATTTCCTTATGTTACTAAAATGAGTTACTTACGTGATAATGTCCCGGGAGAGTAGGATCGAATGCAAGTTTCAGTCCGCATAATAATTTGGATCGTTTGGCTTGGTATAAGGGCTCTTCTGGATCAGTGAATGTCTGCGCTGCAAACTTATCTAGGAACCAGTCTGGTGTTTTGGAGCTGCCTTCTCCGCTAATACGATAGCGAAGATTTCGAGTTACTCTTGAGAATTGTCTCTGCACCCAGTTGCTATTAGTGTTATCTTCATTGGCCGCCTGAAACAATAAAACATAAAATTGCCAGGTTATATATACTGTAAATGTACTGTGGGTTTGCTGTCTCCATAGATATCCATAATTACAATTACTTATTAAAAATATTAAAGTAAAAATTATTATGCTTCATATTTTGATCATCAGACGCCCATGTATCTCACGTGTGGCTTGAAACTAATAGAGCTTTTTGCGACCAGTTTACGTGAGTAAATCGCGTATTTCAATCAATTTGGAAGATACTTAGTTTTAGTCCATACAAACTTTTTTCTTTTTGATCTAAAATTGATCAAGACAAATCGAAATTGAACCATATTATTCGATATTTGTATTGTTATAAATGATTTTTTAATCTATGGTATGCGAACGTCGATATACGCGAGACACAATGTGTCTTCTATTGTGTCTCGTATAAGCAGTTGATTACCAGTCGGTAAGTATTTTTCTTATCTTTGGCATATAGATCAACTATATCATCATCAACGAGTGAGAGAACACCACCTTTCCTCCTGATATGTAAATTTCTTCATTTATATGTATAGTTTATATTTTGTATGTATTTATTAATATATTGTATGTAGTTGTTTGGTTATTTATCTGTTAGTTTTAAGTCTGTTTCCTATCCCAATTTTCTATTTGTTACTACACACTGTGTCATTATATTATTATTACTTTTCCTGCTCCAGGTCCACAGGAAGAAATTCCAATAGGAATAGGTGGTACCTTTGTACTTTAATTTTATGTATGTGTTGTCCTTTATGTTGTATGTGTGTACATAAATAAATAAATAAATATATTTAAACGGTATAACTATATTTCAACACACAACTATATTTTAACACACAGAAGCTTAGAAAACGTAAATTAGTAAATAGTGTACACTGTGCAACAGTATATTTATTCGACTACAATGTTGTGTTGTAAATAATCAATTCTACAAACCCTTTTTTTTTTTTTAAGTGGGGAAAATCATCCAATGACTGCTCCCGCCTGGGTGAGGCGGGAGGGAGTGTCAGACTCTTACTGACTAAAAACCACCCCGTTCCGTCTCCTGCACGTCGAGCCGGAGCCCCGGTTACCCGTTAGGTTCTCCGGGACTCCGAATCGGCATCGACCCTATTGGGCCCCATCTGTGGTGGTCTGATGGCTCTTTGAGGCGCGCGCGGAACGCGACGCGCCGTACGCTCGGGTCTGTTTCTGGTCGGACGGGGAGCCACCCATGCTCGCCGTCCGCAGGCCCGCGCTTACGGTGGCCGGAGATCGTCCCGCGATCCCCGACGCCCGGTGTGTCCTTCGCGATGGCTGGGTTGCGAGGAGGCAGCGCTTCGCTGCCTCACGCGTCCCGCCTCCTCCTTAGCTAGCATGACTGCTTCGCAAAAGGAGGAGACGGCATCCCAATCCCCCTCGCTCCGCATCATGGCCTGCACTAGGCCCGGACGCGAGAGGTCGCCATCGCCGATCACTTCCCTGAGGACACGGCGGTGCTCAGCCCACGCAGGGCATTCCGCTACAGTATGTTCCACCGTGTCCTCAGGGCGGTCCTCGCAGTAATGACACCCAGACGTTTCCTCCCGCCCCATCAGACACAGGTACCTCCCGAAACTCCCATGTCCGGTGAGGACCTGCGTCAGGCGGTAGGTGAGGACGCCGTAGCGTCTCTCAAGCCACTCCTCAAAGAGAGGACTTACCGCTGCGATGGCAGCGAGCCCATTCTACAAACCCTATAGGTATGAGATTATGCTTTAATAACAAGTCACTCTGTAAATATATATTATTAATAATGTTTTACAGCTGAAGAGCAGATTTGTTTGGTTGGTTGTGGCCGTGGACGCTCATTTCCCCATTCTCATTAATCACTTTTTCCTTAACAAACTGAGATATTTTCACAACAGCAATATGATCACTATTTATGTTTCTGAAGGTTAAACAAAAATTCTAACTCGACCTCTGCAGGTGTCGTTGATAACCTTTGCCTCTTCAATTACAATATAATTTATAAATAGTTTCCTAAATAAGAGTAATGACTTTCCTCATCGCGCTGTTTTAAATTTATATCAAGTCTCTGTCAGGCTAACATCGCGATCAGTGTCGTTATGCCATACTTAGTATCTGTCGGCGAATGGACTATGAATTTAAATCAACCATTATCAATGTGTATCATGTCATTGAATCAATTTTGGAATCTTATTTCTATTGTTAGTTTTCAATCATATAAGAATTATTTTATGAGAGGTTCCTAGTCTAAGATTCTTATATCGGGGTATTTTAGGGTTAGATGCTGATTGTTAAAAGCATATAATATGTGTAATAATAATATCGGATTAGAATATAATATATAAACTACATATCACCATAAAAGAATACTACCAGACTTGTAAAGTAATAAATTTTGTTTCGAATCTGAAACCACTAGGTGGAATCGCATTTTAATTTAGTCCATTTCATACCAAATAACTTGCTTACGTTTGATTTTACACCATATCTATATTTATAAAATAACATCCACTGACTGACTGATTCATCATCGCCGTGCTCAAACTATTAATGCTTCAGACATGAAAATAGGACGGTATATTTTTGAGGAGTAACAATACCCAACGATATTTTGTATAAAAGTCATAACGTGTTTTGCTTTCCAGTTATTGATTTCAAACAATTGTCAGGAAATTTGGTATATTACTTAATCCGGTGTGAAAAAAGGGTTTAAACTATGTATTGCACCTCCATTACTTTTTATCTGAGTAACACTCAACTTTGTATGTACATAGGTTAATTTGAAACAAATAAATACGGTTTTCAGAAATTTCGGAAATATTACTTAACCTCTTTAGAGCCGGTATATGAGACACAATAGAAAATATATTGTGTCTCTCGTATATCTACGGGTTAATTGTATATATCCAATTAACCACGGGTTAATTGGGGCTGAAATAGGGTTGAAATTTCGTATGGGACTTGCATTATATTTGACCTAAGGAACACTAAACTCAAACTCTAATCTGTTAAATCTCGTGATAGTTGGGTTGCCTGGAGCTTGATTATATTTGTCGGGACACTATGTTGACGTTTAAAACTTTAAGTTACCAAGGTTGTAGTGATGATACAATCGAATTTAGATTATATTAACGGCTGAATGTATTAACTGTCTTTTTGGTCGAGTGGTGAGTGTGATTATGTGTCACTTTGTCGATTTATGTACAGGGTGGGGAAACGTAGTATCAGCGTTGTTTGATTTGCTCACCATGGCAAGTGATGTGTTAGTTGTAAATGGATTTGATAAGCCTTTGAAAATCTGGGGTAGATATTAGATATTTTACAATTAGGAATCATTGCAACAAAGTAATCAAGAGTAAGCGGTGCACACCGGTATATTCAGAATTCGATATAAAAACAGTGATCCAAATCATAAACTCATATAATTGAAAAAATAAACTAGGTTCCTGATTTTTGTTGGAGATCACGAACAAAGCTGAATCGTCAATCGTTGACAAAGTTCATTGAAACATGCAATAATGAAATATCGTTAGATTTCTCTTTTTCATCTGTATAATGCACACACCAAAAGCACTTCCACCATAAAACAGTAATTAAAATGCAAACACCAGCAATTATGACATCAGTATCGGGCGATAAGAATGTTTCTATCGGTTATAACATTGTACTTAGCCATTGAATTTACGCCTGTTGTTTAGTAACTGGCTCATTAGCGGCTGGTGATGTGTCAGTGTCAGGTATCAATGGTTATCGGTTATTCAAAATATTTATTTCATTCTAGTTTTTCTCAATTAACCTTTGCATTGTTAATTAATTCCGTCGCAATCCGATCAGTTCGTCAATCCAGTCCATATCAACACTATGTTTAAGAAAATTTATTCAGTGCGCGGTTAGGCAAAAGGGAGTATCAGACTCTTACTGACTAAAACCTCAAGTTGGAAGAGCTGGAGCCTCGGAATCCTGGTATCCCGTTAAGTTGTCCACAGCTCCGGATATAAAGGCCTTTGCATTTTAATTTTTATTACTTTTTTTGGCAACCATTATGTTGTAGTGGTTGGCCAGGTATCTCATTTCAGCCGTCAACGGCCTGACGCGGTTGCCAGAGTAGTTAGCTACCTCAACGTCTGTTCATTTATTTATGAAATAGGCGGGTAACCGCCTCCGGCGTTAAATTTTGGTACGTTATAGCGATAAAACGTCGCTGATGCGGTTGAAATACGTCATCGTTCAATCTATTCTATCATGAAAAGGTGTTATTTCACTTATTTTTCCAACCTGTCTTGCCTACAAAACACGGGTACTTGTTTATTTGCGTTTCAAGGCATTTGACAGGCCTTACTTTGCCATAAGCTTTTATTTCAACGTCAAAACTTAAAAAGAACATCGTCGAGGAAAACGATGAGAGAACAAAGTCACTGTCAAAACTCTTGCCTAGGATCTTTTTCTATTATTTTTAAATGCACCGTACAGGTTTTGAAGTGGAGTATGGAGGTAAGCTTTCAATAACTACAAATTTAACTGCAAATTTTCTTCCAACGTTCAGAGACGTTTCTTTGGCCACATCACCCGTTGAGAAGAATCTTTTGTGGAGCGATCGATTTGTAGTGCGAGGAAAGGTTGAGGGCACAAGAGCGCGTAGGCAGGTCACCGATGTGATGCGGTCAGATCAAAACTGCACTCAAAGATCCACTACATTAATGGAAAAATATGGCTGTGGTGCGCGAGACGTCGTGACGAATTGTAAAAATTGCCATCGCTACCTGATACGACGACCACGTAATAATGGGATAATATGGCACAATATAGGCACAGGTAGACATAACATCACGCCTTTTATCCTCGAAGGGGTAGGCAGAGGTGCACACAGAAGTAACACCCACTTTTCACTATTTATGTTGAGTCCCATGTAATAGGGGGTGTGC
This sequence comes from Spodoptera picta, assembly GCA_038387885.1. Classification (NCBI taxonomy): domain Eukaryota; kingdom Metazoa; phylum Arthropoda; class Insecta; order Lepidoptera; family Noctuidae; genus Spodoptera; species Spodoptera picta. The sequence goes on from JAZHFQ010000105.1 coordinate 4,021,460, forward strand.
CTATTGCCATATACCGGCCACATTTCCAAACTCCGTGCTACTACTGAGAATTTTTTAAAAACCCGGTAATACTTTGCCCGACCCGGGAATCGAACCCGAGACCCCTTGCCCGGTAGTCGCACTCGCGACCACTCGGCCAACGAGGCACAGGTAGACACACTTCATAATATCGTTAATTGATTTCAATGTAAATACTACATCTTCACTTCACACTGTTTGTTTGCTATGCCATTGCTTTTTGGTTTTTAAGTATTATTGTGAAGCAAAAACTATATATCCCGTGTATTTATGGGCCATGTTGATATAATTTCATTCGGGTAACATTTAGCTGGCTATGAGCGAAAAATAGTATTGTAGTGTTTCGTGTGAGTGAGATTACCGGAGGCTCAAAAACCCCATGTCCCCTACAATCCCCAAAAGGCCGATAACGACCCACATATAATGCCTCTGTTCCAGGTTTCTATGGGCGACGGCAATTGCTTACCACCATGTGATCCTTGACCCTCTGCTCGATTATCGGATCATGCTATAAAAAAAATCATAAAGAAAAATACACTGTTAGAGTTAACTACTCGTATGATTTCAGTCACTTTTGGTACATGTAAGCAAAGATGATAATAAATTTGTGGTTTAAATTAGAGCATTGTGTTTATAAGTAGGGTAACTAATCAATTTTATCTAATTGATATGGCATGTGTGTCTTCTATTACTATACCGATGGTGTATGATATCATGTTTACCATGGTAATAGTAGCATTAATTGATTACTGGCTTTGTTAATGAGCCAAGTGGTTAGTCATAGATCACTTTTATTTTTATAAATGAAAATACATAATATGTACCAAATATTATTTAAAATATGTGTTAAGTAATTAAAAAATGTAGTTAACTTGTAAATTAAGGAGCTACATATTTGATTTTCGGTAAATAAGTGATTGCTCCACATACGCTATATTTACTTGACCCAAGTAATATTAGAGATAGTTATAATTATTTTTCGAAATACAAAATATATCTATAAGTACTTAGGTCGCTATGCGAATATTATTTTCAATTAAAGAGTTATCAATATTCCTCCATTGAATTTAAATGTTCTCTAATATTACAGTCTGCATCAAGTTCATTAAACGACATCGTAATTATTCCTTTGTGTGGGAAGTAAACTTAAAATGGAAGACACGAACCCTACGTTTGCGCGCTCTAAGTCATTAAATGCCATAATAATTACTGAAAGTTTCCTAGCTCATTTCACGCCTGCAATAGAAAATGTCGTTTGTTTTGTATGCAAACCGCTTTTGATCAGCACTAGTAAGTAACTTGTTTTCCGCCTGTCTAGTTCAAAAACCAAGGGGAATGAATAATGTATGTTATACGGTACATATTATTAGTCAACTTCAAATACTGTATTTCTAATTCGATGTACAATAACATTAGTAAATATGTAGGAAATTAAATGTATTTACTAGATTTCAATTGATCAAATCAAAGGGCGGCTTTTTCAATCAACAGATAATTCTGGACTGTGTACAAATTTGACATTTGACGGTTTTAAGTATGGACATATTGCCAATTATTCAGAGTAGTTATTCCTCTGATAAAATTTATCTGGCATTAGAAAAGTTGGCACTGATTTGACTAAGTTTAGGATGACTTATCTACCCTCCCGTCATACGCCGTGAAGTTGTAGCCGATCTGCGACCTCCAAAGGAGAAGCCTGCGAGCGACCGACTAGGGGAGTCAGCGTAGTCGCTGTTTGGGAGTAGGCGTTAGCGTGGTCTTCCACGCGCGCCACTCAAGGAAGGAAATCAGCCTCCAAGGGCTGCTACGTGGTAGGTCCTGCCACAGTATAGGAGTAGCTCGAAACCTGCCGGGTGCTGTGAATCCGCAAGGGCGTTCCGGGAGACGGCTACAGGCAGAGAAGGAACACCGCCGTGGTTTTAGCCGGTAAGAGTCCAGCACAACCCCCGTGGTCCCCACAATGTGAGAACAACCATGAAGATTTCCACCGCGTTATAAAAAAAGGGTGCACGGAGCAGACGGATCACCTGATGGTAAGCAATCGACGTCGCCCATGGACACGGAACACCTAAGGCGTTACAAGTGCGTTCGCGGCCTTTTGGGAATTAGGAGTTTGAGGATCGTTGGGGATTCAGGAATTGGGGAGTTTGGGGAAAGGGAGGGTAATTTGGCCTCCGGTAACCTCACTCACACGACGAAACACAATGCAAGCGTTGCTTCACGTCGTTTTTCTGTGATGCCGTGGTATCACTCCGGTAGAGCCGGCCCATTCGTGCCGAAGCATGGCTCTCCCACACTTTTACATATTATGTCATTATACGTCGACTACTGAACAGTTTTTTAAAAGGGGGTTAGCTATAATTTTTCTGCTTTTTTAAAATCATCGATGTCGAATCAATGCTTCTCCCGCCTGGGTGAGGCAGGAGGGAGTATTAGCCTCTTACTGACTACTGACTAAAAACCACCCCGTTCTGACTTCTGCACTTCGAGCCGGAGCATTGGAAATCGTTGTGCTTGCTATACGGTCTTAGGATCGCAGTTAAATTGCCAAAAATTTAAACGATACTTCTGCTTAGGTTTGGTCGGATTGCTAATGATTTTACTTAATAATTGCTGGTTTCTGTACTTGGTGCTTGCAATCCAGATATTTTTACAAAAATAAATATAATTTCACCGAGGAGGACGCTAAAATTAATTTTAATAAAAATAAATCACTTACCGAACCCATGCTGTTCAAACCTATTTTATGGATGGTGAATACTGGACTCATGGTTTTTACAAACACACGCGACTGTCGGACACAGAAGTCATTTCATTTTACCATCCACTCTTTTTCACCACAACGATGTCTTCAAAATAAATACAGTCATTAAGACTCGTCGACAAATAGTATAGATCGGTATCAAAGTAATTGTTAGAGGTTGGGTCACGATACAGACTTAACACGAACTTCAATTAAAGGAATTTTGTTAACACGACTAATAGATACAAGGGTGCGACATATCTACAAGTTAATTACGATGTCACTTTATTAAAATATGAGTATACCATGGAAGAAACTTTGGCAGTATAGTTTAAATATAATTTCGCACTAACTAGATTCAGGCGTCCGTCGCTTCGATAATTTAAAAGGGAATGAGCATCAAGTCCAAATTTAATAGTTAGTCCGTGCGTGTCCAAGGCAGTACCATCGAAACAATAGGCCATGAGGAGCGCGCCACACGACGAGCCACTTCCCGATGTCACGTTTATGACGCGTTCACCGTAGCTTCCGTCGTAAATACTGATTGCCTGACCACCATCGCCGAACGTAATACTTCTAATTGCCCCTTTAAAAGTTAATGCATTAACTTGATCATGTTTCGATGCCTCATCACAATTACACGGCTGTGTTTGCAATCTAACGTTTTAAGTAAATTAAGTTCATTTTCTGCCGAGTTTTAAAGTTCAATTTCTGCCGAGTTTTCTTTGTAAAGCTGATATTGTTATGTTTGTTTGAAGGAAATTCAACCAACCAATAAATTAATAATTAATCATCATTTCCTGTATAATATATATACAGGTGAGTTTTTATCTACTGATATGGGTCCACATAATATAGACCATTTCCATTTTTTTAGCAAATGGATAGGTGGAAAGGACTAAAAGATTTCAATTTTAGTAGTATTCTCAAAATGACTTACGGGGTATCCAACCTGTGGGAACAGAAAAATAACGCTTATGTATATGAAATCTTAAAACTTGGTCCTACAAAAGAGTTTTTTCAGTTTAGAAAACGATTTTTACAAACATGATAATCTAAATTCACACGCACATGACACCTAGGCTCCGAATTATTATAGGTATTTGAGGATCACATACAAACTGGGACCGTGCGAGAATCGAACGCAATACATGTCGCACGACAGTCGGTTGGGCGATCTCATTGAAAACCGTGATGGCATTTTAGTTTATTAAATACTGATCAAATTTTTTAATGTACAATAATAGTAATATTTTAGTCACAGTGACTTCAGATTCATGGAACATATAAAATAATTTTCTAATTTGACTCAGGAGACAAGAGATATGTATCCCTCGGGAATCACTTAATACCTACATACATTTATGTATCTCATTATCATGTTAATCTGAAGTGTAAAGATGTAATTGCAATTAATTGCAAACGAAAAAAACACAATCTATAGGAAATAAGTACGATATCCCCAAAAGACAAAACGTCTTAGAATTTTGGCATTAATGTTGGACTACACTTTTAAACCGGAAGAAATAGAGGTAGAATGTGTGAAAAAAACGATTGTTGTATATATTTTATTATTAGTTTAGTAATAGTTTATTTTAATTTTATTTAAGTTTTTATTGGAAATTTAATAAATGAATTTTAACGATTTCTGAATTTGGTAGGTAAGATACACAGATTGTGAAATTAGGCGCACCAATGCGCCGGAGCCTATGCCGAAGCGCCGTCGATCTTCACAATTTCATTAAAAGAGATAAATGTTATAAGTTCATAATTGGAATATCGTATTTTGCTGTTCCAAGCAAAATGCTTGATATTGAAATACACAACATAAAATACACAACACATTTCTTGTGTTCCCTTAAATTGACTGAATCAATTAATTTAGCTAAAACTACGCCTAGCGCCTGTTTCAACACCCGATAAACTTACATGTCACAGATAAATCATACGAATTATCTTCTAAAATCTGATACATACCCTCTATCCAGGCATTGTGAAATAATATCAATGACTGTTTACACTTTAAAAACGATTGCTATTGTCAGCATTGTTTACCTTTGCAAATGACTATTTAACTTTTATCAATATTTTGCAAAACTGCAATAGTACCTATGCAAGGTATATTTCATTAAATTCTTATTAGGGTTTGTAGATGTTTTTTTCTGCAACAAATGCAGATTATTAGGTAAAATTAGGTAGATTACCTATTTGAGACACAATTTTTTATACTATAGATACTTAAGAAAAAGCATTTTATTCGACATAAGTCTTGCATAAAGACATCATACAATAGAAAAAATCACTATAGTAAAATAAACAGGAAAAAGGCCTTATCGACAGTAAGGAAAACTAAATGGTCACCGTGAATGATAAAGGGCAGCAAGCAAGTACCTATCTCAGCATTGTGTTGAGCCAACTGGCTATTTGGATATTGGTCGTGTTGAAATTAAACTTACCTCGTCAAACGGTTCTACAGTTTCTTCCAGTTGTCGTTTATATTGAGCCCGTAGTTGGATAGGGCTCAATGTCTTCGGGGAAGTGGAGCTTTCTGATCGTGAATAGTGCCGTTTGACACGAGTTTTGTTCCGGTGATGGGAACCGGACGGTCCAGGATGCGGTGGACCCGAATAAGATAATGTGAACGGTTTTCCGTCGCGGTATCTGAAAAATGTGCTCATATTACACAATATTCTTTAATTTATTAACATAGAATTTGTCAATTGGTGATATATTGAGATTCCTCCTTAGTCCTAACATTCTAAAGATATTTGTCAAGTTTTAGGCATTTATTAAGCTAGCTAAAGAAAACAATGAGATGTTATTAAATGTTGTACTCGGTTGTAGACTTACGTACCAACCATTTTTTAAGACAAAGGTTACTTATTTTGGAGCTATAAAAAATAAATATTATGTTATTTTAAAAATTCCTTTACATAACAAGTGGTGCTTACTTTCTAGCCAGTTTATTATGTCTTTTAATTGCACCAATTTGTTTGTATGAGGTGTTGAAACTCAGCATGTTGTTTGATACCGCATATTGCCCTGACACATCTCTTTTACCTTTTAAATACTATATCCGTATTCGTGGAGTTCTCCCAAAAATAATGCCGTATCGTAATATCGATTTAACATATGCACGATATGCCGTGGAAATATTTTGGGTAAAATTTTCATCATCCGTGCAATATGGGATGATGGGTTTACACCAAATGTAAAATGTAGCTAATAACCTAAATGCCTGAAAAATTGGTTTATGCACTAAACATCACAAAGCGTAAGTTCGCGCATAGTATATTCGACAAAGTAAATAAAGGATTTCCAAGGAAAATGATGGAATTCAGACTACATGGTATCTTTGTACACGATTTACATTCTTTTACTGCAATTTTTAAGATAGAGCTAGTGGCTAATGGTCTTCAAATCTATCGCAATTTGAACTTACGAGTAGGGTTGGTCGTCTAATGTGTTAGACGAGGTGTTTCGTTTACGTGTGTTTATAGATTGACGAGTATCGCGACGTGCCGCTGCAATGATGTAAGTCCACATTGCGCGGAGATCAACCTCTCCGCTCGTAGTCCTGAAATACAATATTCTATTAGCACAGTTCTAAAGGTAACATCATTTCATTAAAGCAACCAAAACAATGAGATTGTTATGATTTCTTATTCTTACTTCTTATTAGGGGTCGAGTACAAACATTTATTATATACATCAACCCTAATAGTATAAAGAGGAAAGATTTGATTTTTTGTTTGTTTGTTTGTTTGAATGGAATCTCCTCCGAAACTACCGAACCGATTTGAAAAACTCGTTTACTGTTGGAAATCCTACATTATCGATGATGATTATAGGCTCTATTTAATAAGAGAAAAAAAGCAGAACCGTTTGAATATTTCGATAATGTAACTCGATGTGTGAAAAAACTACCAAAAATCTTCTTATACTATTGCTTAAGCCTTTGACTGCCAATAGGAAACTGTTTTCAAGGACAAATAATAGTATTTAGCTGCATCAGAAATAGAGATTTTAAGGAAAAAATATGAATTCAATCAACTGAATACATTTTATTCATGAACTAGCTTCTGCACACGGTTTCACTGGCGCTCTTTTAAAGTATTGAGAGCACGATGTTTTGCTGGTCACAAAAAATACTAATTTTAATTTTCTTGAAAATTACGAAATAGCCCATACCAACTTCCACCCCCTGTTTTAGGGAAGTGGTGAGTTAGAAAGAAATAAAATGTAGCCTAATGCTATTTTCAACGCTTTCAACTATTTCCATTCAATAAAAAAATCACATCAATTTGTAACAAAACAAACGGACACACACAAATTTATATTATGAAGTATACATTTCTATGTCATCTGACATATTTTTGATCATTGACAATTTTTTTTTGTTATCCTGATATAACATTAAGTTATGCAAAGAGGCTGAATACTAATATTATTAACCATTGAACCTATTTAATTGAAATTCGGTTCATTGACAGTTTAAGACACTGGCACTGGAAAGGACGAATGATTGGTCTATATCGAAAATCCCACGGGACAGGAGCTGCGTTAAACTTCTGGGTTTCTCTATCTTTTAAACCATTAAAGTTATTTTAGTTGATTTCGGTACGAGGATAGTTTGAGACTCGGAAAATAACGCCTGAGAGTTTTCAACCGCAGTACCTATTTATATGCAATTCAAATAGTTTTAATCACTGAAACCTCACGGGAATCGATACTATATGGGTGGAAACCTGGATACTAGGTGAGAATATAAATTTTTTTAAACCACAAAAATGAAGAACATTTTACAATAAATATAACTCAATCTATACTGATGATGTCATCATCATCACAAACAATTTTTTCTGCTGTTCATCAACATTTGTTGTTGTGTATCATCATGATGATGAAAGAATCTTTGTTACACAGCATTGGAATTAACCTCGAAAAGACTAATTAAAAATCCAAAATTCGCCAGAAATCATTTTAATTCGCGGACGAAGTCGCGAGGAACAGCTAGTAAACTATATATCGTCGCGAATCTGGTAAAAGGCTGTTCATTCTCCGGCGAAATAACGGACGTCTACAAAAGCTCTCCTTCGCTCCGTGAAAATATAAGTTCGATTTGCCTCGGGTTATATAATTAGTAGTCAATTGTTTATAAACATCTGCATTTCAGAGGGGTACTATTTTTGCTTTGTTTTTCTTTTTCCATACATTGAATAGAGTCCAGTAAATATGGGCGCTATAATACATTATGTTTTTATGATCATTAGGAAAAATTAATTCATTCATTCATCATTAGTAATTTGGGAGTTCTAACTGAATTTTTTTCTGGGAATTTTAAAAATATTACAGAATCGAGACATATGAGCATTGTAGAAAATTGGGAGTAGTAATTTTGAACTTAACGGTTTTCTAGTAAAATGCTCAAGAAAAGAGATATTGTTAAAAATCTGTTTTTGGCCGCCATTTATTCAAAAACGCGGCGCGTGCGGTGCACTCACAAAAGTTCAATATGGAAATCGAAAAAAGCATAAAATAGCCGGTTTCCAAAACTCCCGGAAATCTTTCCTGGTAACCCCTATATTTCCTCTAATGATCGGACTACATGACATCATTTCGATATTAGAAATGGTTCCAATTGTGGAAACCATTTCTAATATCGTATACTTAAATATACACATTTTTAAACTCAAGGTGTAAGTGCCAACCAATCGATGCCTTTTGGGGGTTTTCCGAAATTACATTTCCTGTAAATAAGATAATATTTTTATAAAATGTTTCAGTGTGTTTGGAAAATAAAAAGTAAATCTTCACAAAATATCGTTAAGAAAAAGAGTAACGAATGGAGTATCTTGCTCATTTTTCTCCATTCGAATCTACATTTTGGAATGAGCACCTAGCTTCACTCACGGACTGACTGACAGACTATTATTTATTTTGTATTTGTTGACGTTTCAAAAAGTACTAAAATATGGTTTAATTGAAATAAATGCTTTGACATTGGCTTTGAGTTTGAAAAAAAAATAATTCAATAAAATATCTCCTGCTAGTCCTGCCCAATGATGTCATAATAACAAAACAAACGTTCAAGTACGTATTTAGCTGCTCTGCTGGTTGTGTGGTCCTAAGTGTAACTCAACGTAGTCAGTATGTTCGATTCCCCGGTTATGCAAAGTATGTATTTAAGCTACTTTAGTTTTTAAGAAAAACTCAGTTACTAGTAACATAAAATATTTTATTTATTTATTTTTTATACATTTATTTATTAATCTACAGACACACCTTTTCCGGTATCCTATATAGGTATTTATACAAAAATAAAACACTTGTTTGTATTCATGACTCGTTCACTTCTAATGTAGAAGTGACAAGGGCCAATACGGAGCAGCGGATATTGATTATTGCGTAAAGCGCTATTTTATTGTGTTGCATTTAATGGGATTGTCATTCGTCTATAGTATTCTATAGCTTAAACATTATAGAATTTTCGTATTGTTTTAGTGTTGAATTTTACTCCACCCTCTATTCTGTTATAAAAAAAACCCTTTAGAAGTCGATTGTGTTAAAACTACAATTGACTATTGACTGAAGAAGTTGTGATGAGAGCTTTAACATCTCGTTGGTAGTTAAGTCCCTTTGGAAATGTTTATGAGTATTCTACACAAATAAAGGTAGACAGACAAGTTTAATTGCATTTCTCAGTGCTACATATGTAAATGTACATATGTGCCTGTTTGGTTAGCTCGCGATTTTTATTTATTTTTGGACGTCTCTTATTCAATACAAATCGAAACTTTTTTTGAGCGTTCTCGTTAGGGAATACCTATACCATGAGGTTCACTTTTTACCTTGTACTGTGAATTTTCTAATTTTTTTTGTTTCATTTACGAATATTCGGTTTTAATAATTCTTGTCCTTCAATGAAAAAGAAAAGAAATGAAATGAAATTTATTCGTAAACTTCTGACGTATTTTCCCGTCAACTTTATCCGTGTACTGTACAAATATACGAATATCATTGATTCTGTTTGGGGTATGCAGAATGCTAACGAAACTTTTAATTGATGATTGTTTGTGTTTGTTAGCAACCGATTGGATAGGTAATGAGATAAAATCTGCTGAGCCCCTATTATTCAGACTTTGTGTAATTCTGATTCTGATCAGATGAATAAAATCGAAGAGATGATAAACCATGTGTGTAATATTTTTTGTATTGCTTGCTTTATTATCTTCATATTGTTAGGACTGTGCTAAAAAGGCAAGCATTGTTCTGTTCATTAACGCATCACATTAAGAATTAAAATTTATCTATGAGTATTAAACTATTTAATTAACTCTATAATTATGTAAAATAGGGATAGACACTACAAAGGTGTAGATTTAAATGTACTCACTTTTTACTAGTTTCTGAGTACTTGAGTACTGGTACCATGTGATTGGAAGCTCATTGCCATAATTATATTGGTTCCATGTGTAAACTTCGTCATGTTTTTGCAGTAGTATAACCAACTACTTTACACAATTTAATTTTATAAAAATGGGCCGACCCGACTTAGAGAGTACCACGCTCTTACAGAAAATTTTTGTTTTTATCTGGCCCAGATCGCATTTGTGATACCTCTGGTATTGCACACTTGCAATACCAGAGACATCGTTGCCTGAGTACACTTACTCAGGCAACGATGTCCACACACGCTTTATAACTACCAATAGTAGTATAAGTAAATGTTACTACAAGAATTTTTGATACCTAAGTGTAAGCATAATGTCCACACACGCTTTATAACTACCAATAGTAGTATAAGTAAATGTTACTACAAGAATTTTTGATACCTAAGTGTAAGCATAATGTTAGTAATAATAGTAATAATTTATGCCCTTTCTAGCAGCACGTCTTACCACGTGCATCATTTCCTCATCATTTTCAAGGGCATCATTTCCTCATCATTTTCCTCTAGAGAGGCTTACTGGGAAACTCTTATGGATTCCTTCTGGTTTTAGTGACTGGCATGTTTTTGTGTCCAAGTCTTAGTTCATTTACCCTAAGTGGATAGGCAGAAAACATATCGAGATATGGACCCATGGTACCGTACCAATTGCTCTCGTCCTCAGGCTCAAAATCCTTGTAAGACAGATCATATTTAAGTACCATATCCTTCCATATCTTCATCACCACTTTATTCTATATGGAGAAATCTCTCCCCTTAAAGTGGGCATTGGATGACGTTTTCTCCGTCTTCTTTATCATGTTTGTTTCCGTGTTTTTTATCCTCTGACAACATACATTGTTTTTTTATTTTTTATTTTACTTTATTCCCAGCAATATCCTTACAGACTTAACCAAATCGATATTGAGGCCTCTTATATCTAAATTACAAACTAAATTTTTTTTTACTACCAATAGTACAATATACAATATACCGGCATACAATATAACATTGTGTTATATTGTATGCCGGTCTCTCATAGTGGGGTCATCTATGTCCATTCTGTAAGAAGGGATTGTATCCTTGATTTTGAATATCTCTACAATCAGTTTGTAATACGTGTCTACTATTGATGTAATACAAGAACCCTTTTTATTAGCATTAAGGTCAATTTTCGGTTTTTTCGCATCTTCAATCGGTTTCCCTGTATCAGGATACACTGGGATGTCATCAGCCTTCCGTTTTAGATTAAGAGCACTTGAGGTAGAAGCCACTGTTACTCAATTGTATTGTTTACTAACTTCTGCCCGCGACTTCGTGATTTTCGCACTTCCGTTTTTCCCGTTCGTGATTTTCGGTAAAACGTAAAAAATAGTGTTGGATAAAAAGTACTTACCCTATGTCCTTCTCTTGATTCTAATCTAATCTACCTCTCCACCAATTTTCATCTAAATCAATTCTACTACTACTATCAAATTTCACCAAAGTCGACATGACATTGTTTCTTAAATTCGATACAATGAATTTTTTTCAACGAGACTCCGTTTCGAACAAAATGTGTGTTTTTCCTTCACCGTTTGTCAGTGGTGTATAGATAATCTTAGAAAGTACATATAACTCTGAAAAAGTCACATTGGTACCTGTCTTGCCATTGGTAGGTTTCGAACCCGCATCCTCATACATAAGAAGTGAGCGTCTTAAAATTCCGGGCCACCACGACGACGAGAACACGACGTACTTACTAAAATTTATTCTCGAATACCTAAAGCGTACTTTAAAAACTTCGAATACACTAGGCGACACTTCTTACGCGACATGTCATGATCATGTTGCTTAACATGTTAAAAATCAGCGAGGATCTCTTGATAAACAAAATCATCTGTCTACTCATGATTTTGATCGCAACCTATGTTTGCAATATTGTCGCTAGAGGAACTAGTATTACGGATCATATCACACTTAAGAACAATTGATGTTCATCACTATTTTTTTATTTACAATATTTTTTAAGTTTTTCTGATAATTTAACCGATCATCTCGTGTCGGTTAGATATCAACTTATGGAACAGGCTGTTGCAGTTACCAGCTAGTTATCAGTACCTACTTAAAACTTTACTTTAAACGAACTACAAAAACAGTGAAATAGATAACAGCCACCATAAACAAGCATTTTAAAGTCAACTCCAATGCGTTTCACAATATACAACCAAATAACAAAAAGCGTTGGATATCATTATTATTTAAATTAATCGGTAAGGACGGAAGTATATTAAATATTTCATGCAACCCAAGCCACGACCAGAAAGTTTGATATATGTGACCAGCTTCAATCGAAATGAATCGGCATTTGGTAAGAATTATAAAAACCTTTTAAGTCCACCTAGCTAGAGCATTTTAATGTACCCCTCCAATTACCGGTGTACGTGTTCTGCCAAGTTTATTATTTTTCGTTACTGCCTCGGTGGCCGAGTGGTAGCAATTGGGACTGCCGGGCAAGGGGTCTCGGGTTCGATCCCGGGTCGCGCAAAGTATTACTGGGTTTATAAAATTCTCAGTAGTAGCACGGAGTCTGGAACTGTGCCCGGTAAATGGCAATAGGCTCGCCCCCTATTACATGGGACTCATGACATAAATAGTGAAAAATGGGTGTTACATTGTACAGTGGTATAATGTGCATCTCTGCCTACCCCTTCGAGGATAAAAGGCGTGATGTTATGTATGTATGTATTACTTTTCGTAAAAATAGCTTGACGATAACATTGCTTGTACACAAGTAATCAGATTAGCATACAGGTAACAAAAAGAATAATTTGATTCAACTTTTAACAATACTTAAGGCTTTCGAATTGAGCAAGAATTTAATAAATGTAGTATATATTTTGTTATGATACAGAATGCCCGTTTTCACTCTCTCCTAAATTTTACGGAATCCCTTACCTAAGATAGTTGACATTTAACGACATTTTGGTTTTCACTAACCTCTACCTAAGTGACATCTAACAGTACAAATACAGAGTTAGGGGTGGTTGGAGAAAACGGGCATAACTTTATCTACGGGACTCCCTACTGAAATCTCAACAGTTTAAGTTTTATAGAGGTAATATCATATAATATAAGCTATGGACCTTAGGATTATTTTATTCCACATCGACTTATGCAAATAATTTTATTCCACATCGACTTATGCAAATATCTCACCAAGAAAACCTGCTGATGCTGATATATTTTCTTGATGTTGAGTGTTTGAGCATATAGTGCAGTTTATCAGTAATTGATCATTTTCTGTATCCACACCCTGAACACGTCTACACTAATAATAATAAATTGAAATTGTCGACAGAAGGGGGTTATCTGCTAGCTCTAGAGGCCTCTTGGCACCCGTCATGCCTGTGGATATTTTTTTGACGTTTTATTGTTTTACTAAAAAACACCCCAATTTTAATTCAAGTACAAATTTAAAAAAGTAAAAGGCGTAGAATCTTTATTTTAATTTTATTTCGATGTATATTGTTCAAGAATACTTTAAAATGTATTGACTCGCAAAGGTAAAACTTAGCTATACACACCATAGCTGTTCATATGGCTACAAAAAGAAAGCCTTTGAACCCATTTGATTGAAATTTAACTCAACAATAGTTTGAGAGACTTGTCAGAATTTAAAAACATAAATCGCAGTCAGTTTAACAATTTTAAGTGAAAGTTAATTAAATGTACATTTGTTGTACTATTTCTGAACAGTTACTTTTGTATACTTATTTTTTTTACATTGATAAACCAACACAATTTAAAGCTAAAGAACATTGAAATTCTGCTTTCCTGCGGCCACATCTTGAGTCACAACCACTTTTTCAGTTACATTAAATCATATTGAGTAATTAATCTGGAGCAGGTGGAAATATTGTTAGGATTGTTTCCAAGAACTCATTATACTATATAGGTCAACTCCATTCTTGTGGTTAAATTCATGCCCCAACCAAGTTGAAGCTTGTTAATAAACATGATTGAAATGCTATAAAGTACATGTTGGTGGAATATTTGACAACACACTATATCCTTTACTTCATTTGATACTTGAAGTTTACAAAGTTTTATGTAATTGACGTAAGTCTATTATTATCCATTTTTAAATTACGAGAATATAGAGGTATTATTGCGATTCTTGTGGTACTTTTTCATACTTTTTCCTCAAATATATTAATGGTTAAACTAAGTGTTGACCTTAAATAACTCTAACTGCGCGCTCACCCTCTATCTTAAAAACTGTTCGACGTAATGAAAAAATGGTATAAACAAAGAATTTAAAACCGTATTATATTACTTATAAGTACAAATAGGTAGTGTGAAATTGATTAAACGCTATTTAATTTTCGTGTTCATAGCCTCTAAATTTTAATAACTTTTCAGAAATTTTAGTTATGGTCAAGTACTAGGTTTTTTGTGAGATTTTTATTAAATATCAACATCATAATCTTATTATCTAATTCGTTTTATTAATGATTTTTATCACTGTGCATCATATAATACTTAGGCACCTATGTTAATAAAAACCTCTTATCATCAATCATCATCATTAATTATAGTATCGACAGTATATTTGGCAGTGGTTAGGATTGATACTGAGCATGATAGACTGTGGTTTCGGCCTTTAGTTCAAATTCAGGGGTATTATAATGATGTTAAAGTATATAGAATTTCTGTAAGTTCTTCTTCAATTTGCTTTATTAGTGTTTACCAGTACAATGGAGATTAAAAGAGAGCAACATTTTAATTTAAGAAAAATTGTTGCAAACATCTGATACACACTTATAAATCAGTTGAATATAGTTTTATCTGCGGTTTTCAATAACTTTGCGGTACCTGCAGAGTGCTTTAGAAAATCAATTTAATTCCATTAAAACCCTCCACCTGAGGTAATTTCCATTAATTGTGGGCTTAATTCTTTAGTCAGAGGGAGAAGCAGTCTCGAGGACTATTAACTAATTAAGCAAACGTATTACACATGTTTTTCTTGACTACCCGTCATTACTTAGGTAAACCGCGTTATCGCAACACTAATTTATTATTGTTGATGCATAACACTGTGAATTAAATAATCTAAGTTACAGTTGACTACGGAGTCAACAATTCACGGGAATTGAAAAAAAAACGTGTAACTGGCATGGGAAATCTATTAAATTAGCTTAACAGTGAAACCCCTTCCATGTGAAACTAATATTAACCACCTCATAGGTACCTAATTAATTACTTTTTTCGGTAATGGCATTAATATTTGCACACTGGGAATTATATATTTATGGTTATTGCGTGTCATGTTATTGAGTTTTAGTCCCGATAGGAACAAAACATTTTACAACTACCCGTTTAGCCACTTCATCAATTTTATTGCCAACACTTTACAACTATATAAAATATCTATAATAGCTAAGTAACAATCTGTCTAGATATTCAACTAACTTAGTTTAACAACAGAAAAACAACTGCAGAATAAACAAAACGCTTTAAACTGTCAAACACCAAGCGGTCACCGGTGACCGCAACCTATTGTTCTATAATTGTGTCTACAAAACCGGTACTCGACGAGTTAAATTAAAATGCTTTTGTGTTAGTTCCATCTAACAACCGTCTTTAAGTGTTTCCTTTCTAGCTTAAGAAACTTTATTGCTATATTTTAGTGTCGTATGCCTTTATTGAAACGTTAAGATGCTAAACAAAATTAATAATACTTAAGGTAGGTACGTGTCCTTACCTCAGAGCAGCTGTTATACGCAAATTTCACCTGATCACGAACTATTGTGTCACCAAAGGAGCTATTTGTCAAACGAGGAATTAGTAAGTAATTAGAACGCACATGTCCGATGTGCGTGTATCGCGACGGGCGGCCTGGCGGGCGACGCGACAGTGCCGGATGAAGGGCGGGAACAATCTGGTCACCCGGCTCCCGGCGGTCGGCGCTACACGGTCGGAGTTTTACGGCGCCGCCACGTTGCACGGGTGTCACACTTTCCCAACAAGATCTACTCTGATAATTGGAATATTAACACTGTATGAAACTTTTTTAACTTAGAGAACTATAGCCCTAGCTCAGAGCATGTGTCTGTAGTCCTTAACATTCCCTCACTTGTTATGTTCTGCATGATGCATACAATAACATTATACATTAATAACACATACATTAGAAATGAACTGAATACTTGGTTGAGTTAAAAATTAGACACAAAAATATAGTAGAGCAGGAGTAGGAACGGGGTGGTTTTTAGTTAGTAAGAGCCTGACATTCCCTCTCGCCTAACCCAGAGCGGAAGAAGTCATTGGATGACTATTCCCCCTCAAAAAATTGATAAAGAAAAAAGCTTCAAAAGATTTTGAAATTAGAATTGGATACCATGGCAAATGAAGGCACTAAATTTACTACTATTGCAATTAGGGATGCGGCATTGTGATGCTGCTCGACAACAGAATTTAATTAGTTTTCCGTTCGACGATTGTTTCAATGCTTCCCAGAGTCTGGTATAATAGAAGACGTAAAGCCGGAAGATAATGTTGCACATTCGAAAGAGACGATGGCTTCATTGTTTGCACTTCTTTACGTAATCGTTTTTCTAATGCTGTTGGAATCCAGCAACAACTCTAATCAGCTTGAAGAAATTGCGTCTTCACGACTAGAAGATTGTGGCAGAAGAAAATTGTAGGTCACAGAGCTACTACGCAGCCGAAAGTGACGGTACAGTATAGAAGAGACCGTTAACGATTAGTCCGCAACCACGTGGATTGGACGTACAACACCGGGGTATGTCTTTCTTCCCTCGAAAGGCGTAGAAGAAGGCCTGTTATGCGCTGGCGTGAAGTCTAGACCTGAATTGAATCCTATTATTTAATTCGGATGAACTGAAACGGCATGTGCGGGCACGTGATCCTGGTCCAAACACTTTTGAAAACCTTCTCGATGCGGTCGTTGCAAAATGGGACTACATTTCTCAAGAGACCGTAATACCAAACATTAGTTAGGTTCGTGAGAAAAGTGTAGAAGTAGTCATCAGGACGGGGGGGGGGAACAACATGTTTTAAGGTTATTTTGAGAAAAAATAATTAAATAGCCTTTTCAATGGTACCTACCTCATAATCACAATTTGTACCAAAAAGAATTGGGGTAAAATAACTTAGTATGGAATTTTCAAATAGGTACGATTTTTGTGACGTCTATTGTGTGTTTAGTAAAATTATTGGTTTTCGAAGTTGTACCACCGTAAAAGGTTTATTCACTAAAGTTGAAAATAACGCTCTTAGGGTTGATCGACTGCCGGTCCGAATAGGTAGTCTTAGTAGTGTATATACTGAGGACGAGATATAGGAGCTGAAACAGTTTTTAATCCAGATATCTAGTGGCATCCAACATTTCTTTTTGTTTTTATTTGAAAGAATTCATCAAGGACTTTTATATGTAGGGTATTTTCTTCTACTTACAAAATAAAAAAAATATATTTAAAAATATAAAAAATAGGAGCCGACCAGTAGCGGGAGCATGGTCCAAGCTACCGATAGTTAGGGCTCCAGAGACAGAAACCTCCTTTCAATATGTGCCGTTTCTAGAAGAACTGCCTTCTGTATCAGGCCTTTGATCCATCCACCTAACGCCAGCCTCCTGAGATGGATGTCGAGGCTTTTAGGGATTAACCCATTGGCCGACACGACTATCGGCACAATGATAGCCGAATCCACACGTTGACAACCTCGAGACCTAAGTCTAGATAATTTATTTGTTTATCTTTCTCAGCTTTCACGAGGTTTTCGTCATGGGGAAGGGTGACATCGATTATCATCGTGCGGCGCACTTGTCGGTCTATCATTATTATGTCAGGTTTATTGGCTAATATAGTCCTGTCAGTAATGATAGACTGGCCCCAGTAAAATATGATATGGTCATTTTCCAGAACTGGGTTGGGCACATACTTGTAGTACCTCAGACTCAACAAGTCCATAGTGCAAAGCAAGTAGCTGATGGATAATCTTGGCTACTTGATTATGCCTATGCAAATATTCATAATATGTTAGCTAAACGACCTCAACCAGAAATAATATGTGTAATGGATTCACCAGGACTATGACATGCCTGAAATATGTCAACCGTCCCCACACTGGGGCCCATGAAAGGCCCGGAAGAAGCGCCCGTGGAGCTCCTTGCTATGCCATACCTCCTTGCGATCATTAACGCTCAGTACAGGTTTGTGCCAGTTTCTTTTGCCAAGGATAGTGGATTGAATCCATTCTTCACCGCTGCTACTTCTCGATGCATACCCTCGTTGACTTTCAGGAAATATTCTCTGGTTGTTGAAGGTTGCACACCTCACGGTTATGAAGGGTATTAGCATTTAATAAGCCTCGACCACACTTCCGCGGAATGTACATACAACCTCATGACCCGATGAGCGAGAGTGATGCATGCGATTGCAATCATCAGTATCCGGACTCGCCTATCCAAGGTGTCAAGTTCGGTCTGAGTCCACTTGAGTATGCCAAAAGAATACCTGGACTGGCATGACCCAACCGTTAAAGGTTCGCACCTTGTTTCCTTTTCAGGAAATAAACTTTTCTGGAGCAGGCAGGTAGGTAACTCCTGTTGTCAGAAACATTTAGGTTAATAATGTCCAAATCTCAAAATGTCCAGAAGGTGCAAAAAGTCCATATCCCTGAATATCCATATCCCAGAATGTCCAAATCCTCTGGGATTGCCCATGTCCATAATATGTACATACCAGAGAGTCTTTTCCACTGCATGCTAACAAAAGTATAAGGTCGGTTAAAAAACAACTATTGTCAATTGTCAATCATATATTGTTATTAAGAAAAAAAACAAAAAGGTATTAATAAGGAATATCGTCTGTCGAATTCAATATCCCGTAATCTTCGTGTATTTCTGAATTTCTTGAACAATGAATTTACGATCTGGCTATCCCAATATTTGCTTTCCTTTCTCAACTTATATAAAAATAAATATGTTAGAGTTTCTTGGATTTCGGCAATTGACTCGATGATGCCAACCTTCTAGGGCATTCTTCGTTCTGTGACGCTGTCCTGAGTACTTAATAACTCAGGAGATTTTTAGGGTACCATTGATTTTCAAAGTATCGACGAAAACGTCTCATTTCTTCCCGGAGTCTCGTCTAAAATAAACCTCCCCGCAGCAGGCATGTAATTAGTTGGTAATAATTGAATTATCGCACACTTCCTGGTCGTATTTCGTCCTTCCCTAGTTTGGTCTAAATCAATTTTTTTGGACTGTTTCCAAACAGCGTCATTAAAATGATGATAACAACCAGTCACTTTAATCTCCGGAAACGCCGACAAACGGCATTAATAAAAGCAATTTCATAATCGCATTTGACATTTTTTATTTTAACTTACAGCTTTTCTTTGAAAAACAAAAACAGGCGTTCATATGTATGCTCAGACTTGTCACGTAAGAGCGCATAAATAACTGGAATCACATTTGTACTCATATCATTCGAATGAAAATCCCTGTGTATAACAAACATCTGGTAGAAAGCCCTACGCGCTGACTTTCCTTCAAGTCCTTTCCCTTCCACAAAGTAATACCCAGGCTTTTTCAGAAACTTTTGAGCAAGTAGCAAAATCAATTTTTTTTTCAAAGATGATTTGTCTGTTGATTTCTTCAATGGCAATATTTTTTCGCAAGAATGCGACGATGTTCGTAAAATACGTAATTTTTCCACATCTATAGTAATCGAAGCAGTACAATTTCTTCTGTTTACGCACCTCCATTAAGTGGGCCCGCTTGAATTACTTGACTTCGGTGGCCATTATGAATTCAAGTAGCAGTCCATTTTTGATTAGTGATAAATTCAAATTCTTGATTCATTTTACAGTACGGTATAATTGTCACAGCAGGAAAAAATTGATGGGCTAAAAAAGAATATAGTTTATTCACAATAGCATTAGACAAAAGTCAAAAAACCTTATTTTGGGTAAAAAACTCATTTTGTAATAAAAGTGAAAAATAGTTTCAAAAAGGTTTCAAGTTCGATCATGAAGGCAGAAATATGGAGGTTAGTTTTCCGGGAATGTTGAAAATGTTCGTCCGGCCCCATTGATTTCCAATTCGGGACCAAACAGGCTGCTCTGGCTACATCAGAGGAGGTGATAACTACCACCTCCATTTCTGGTATAGTCTACCTTCGTTCGACGTCACACAGTCGTGTAGCTAACAGGCACCAATCAGATGTTCTGCCAAAATGTCTTAGTGGCATCATCATACGGTCACCGCCCGTCAGCCACATCTTGATTGGATCTTTCACAATCTCTGTATACCCACCTCTGGTTTCTTTGCGATTCTGAGTATAGCGCTCCACTCTTTTTGTATCGTCTAATAGGGTTTGCCCATGCATAAACTTTCTGCTTCAGGAAGTCGATGCGCTCTGTAACATGTGACAGGTATTCATGACGCCTGGTTTCAGTCCCCATAAATGCACGTCGTACAAAGCGCATCACTCTAGGGCGAGTATTGCCCTCCCTAAAGCAGGATAGTTTGCCAATGAGTACCCTGACCTCACTGATACGACGCTCCATCCTATACTGCCAGGATGGTACTGCTGGTTTTGGTCGGACTGCTGCGTCAAGATTTGGGAATCTGACGTTAACCACTCGATAAGCAGTTACCACCGTACAAGATTGAGTGTGTATCATAGAGGTTTTCGCTACTCTCAAAATATTTTTTAAGTAGCGAATCCAAGGCGCTCACCAGCGCCCTATTTTTTCTACACATGGGCAAACGTGGTAATTTTGGTCTTAAATTACTAGGAGCAAGTGTGTACTCACGAACCGCATCCTCCAAAGCACTCCTCAGTCGTTCATTGCACTGAGTACTAACTTGTTCAACCCTGTCGTCCTCCACTCCAACGATAGAGGTGGTCAATGTCACACATTGTGACACTACAGGTGCCTGTGCCACCAATTGTGGTGGTGCGGGTTCGACACGGTTGCGCAGTGCTTCAAGGCGTAGCCTCATCCAATCTGCAATTGCGTTGGATGACCCGCACTTGGTCCGAAAGTCGTTGGGCCGAGACGTTGACAGAAGGCTCAAACATAGACAGCATCCTTTCACGGTACACCGCCGTGAGGTGAGTCCCTCTCTCTGTAGCACCGTAGTATGCGCGCATGACATAGCGCGCTCACCGTAGTATGAGTCCATTTCAAGCGGGGTCCCCGCTACCGGTGGTTGTGTGCGGCAGATATTATATTATTTACCTAAGTAAATAATATAATATCTGCTTCATAAAATTTTTATTATTGGGACTGTCACTGTCATTTTTGCTTCTGGATTATTTTTTTTATTGTAGTGGTCAAATTTATGGTGATGATTTCGATAATATATTATATGAAAAGGTTTTGTTTTTGTTCTTTAATTACTTGCTCGAGTTTATAAGTCAATAATATAATATGTAAATTATTTACCATTATTACCACCCGTAGCATGTATCGAACTGGCTTTTTGAGGAAGCTCAAGTCCTCACCCCTGTTCTCGTATACGATGACTTCATGATGTTCCCTTTCTCATGAGCCACCATGGCAGCGTCCACGCTAATTATTTTGGAGCTCATACCCTCCACCCCTCCCCGCCCACCCATGTCTGACAGCAACCCGCAAGCTTGTTCAAAACAAGTCATTGAGTCGACGCTGGAAAACATTGCAATTTTTTTATTACGTATTCGCAATAGTCGACAGCTCCGACCCAACAGTTGCATTTCTGGCAGTGCACCATATGTTTTGCGCCGCATACTTGTCTTGGATGTGCTGCCATTCATTAGGGAGGCTAGGCCCGGTGAAATGGTGAGCCATTTGCTGTTCTTGTTTTCGCAGAAGGCTATCCCTAGCCTTTCGCTGGTGGTGTTCATAATATTGACGTTGTATTGTCGTTAATTCAATGTGACATATATATATATACATTAAAGTATATATCATATATCAGATAATGTATTGAAGATACTGAAAAACATTTAAAGAGTAACGATGTAGTTTCTTTCTCGTTGTTCTCCATTCGAAACCACACTTTGGAACGAGCGCCTAGCTTCACTGACAGACAGACGGACGAACACTTAAATTTTTGACGTTTCAGAAATGCGTAATTAAGGATTAACTGAAATAAATGCTTTAACTTTGGGTTTATTCATTAAGATTCTGGCGCTCTTTGATAGTAAACATCCTGAAAATGTCTGATACACTGAATTTTTTGTCACGCCACTCAATTTTTAGTCACGCTTAAGTATAATTTTATTATTGAAAATGTTTGTAAAATAACAGAGGGCGTGATATTTAAGTACAACTTAAAATTGAGCAGCCTTGAATATTCTGGTGATAGATTGTTGGTGAAATTTTCAACACAAATAGATTAACACTACAATCCACGCATATGTCATAATATTTATTCCATGTGCTGGTTGTTCGTTATCATTTCATTGTATGGAAGTAGAATATAGAGCCTTATATTATAGAACACACAGATAAGATAGCATACGCGACGATAATTCAATTATGTTAATGAAATTGGCATTAAAACTTTTTATAGGCAATAAAACTATTTGTTCTTGTAAATGATGATGTTGATGTAAATAGTATCATAGGTGACCACAAAAAAATATTACTTAATATTAACATGATGCGACACATTTTAGTGTACACTAAAATAAAGTTTGGGTGCCCATAGCGCAGAAAAACTACTAAGTAACACTTGTCATCATCACGTTGCTAGACAAGTTGGAAATGAGCGAGGATCTTTCTTTTGTTAAACTACATCGTCTATCTACTCATGATTTCGCTAGCAGCATTCGTCGACAATATTGTCACTAGAGGAACAAGTTTCTGCATCACGTTTCCCTAAAGAACATTAGATGATCAACTCCATGTTGATCCATCAGTCACAGTTACTGCTTCTGATATATGTCCTAATTTTAACTGTTTATTTATTTTCACTGGAGGATCAGATAAATACAATAAAATGATTTTTATTTGCCCTATAACGGTAGTGAAATATTGGGTTATTGTATATTCGTCACAAAGTAAATTCGTCATATTTTGAAAAATCCAATCAAGTCAATGTATATTGAAAGTAAGTGATGTAATAATTTTTCTTATAATTGTGATGTTGTTCGTAAATCTATTTTTAACTATTTTTCTTATTATTTGTAATGTTACGGCATATCAACCAGTTGAGAACTATGATTTTTACGTAAATGTTAGGTTATTATATTTATTTATATTGTAGTAGACGAGATCTGTGGTTCCTGATAAATGTTATGTTAAATTAAAAAAGTTCATTATTGCTGTGATTTAATGTTCCTGTTGTCTATCTTATTATTGTTAAGTTTTAGGCAAATCGTTCACTCGAGAACTGTGATTGTTATATAGATGTATGGTAAATTATTAAACTTTTTTTTCCACAGAAAATATGTTTATTAAATTTCCAATAAAAACTTAAATAAAATTAAAATTAACTATTACTAAATTACTTAATAATAAAGTATGTGCAAATTAAGATTAAAATGATATAAAAGAAAAACAAAAACAACTATTTATTAACATTACATAAAGCATCGAAAAATTCGTCCGCATCGACGTCAGTGGGGAAAGTACCCAGAAGGCTGGCAGCATTGCCACGTTGTATGGCAATGCTTAACCTCTGACCGAGAAAAAGACCAGCCCTCTGGTCACGAGATGTGTCAACCAGGCGTTTTGAAATGTTTTTGAATAATTTAAGCGCACTCGGACCCCACGGACCTAGCGTCTCAACCCCAAACGGATCAAAGATATAACTACCAGCAAGGTTGTTATACTTGCGCCGCTTGAGGTTTTCTGCAGAGGCAGCAGCCGAACCTGCACAACCCGCCGTTACTGGAAGATGAAAAGGTGCAATGGTGTCGATGCAAGTTGCGTCCCATACCAAAGACCTTCCCAGCTTCCAGGGCATAATGGACATACCGTCGGGTCTCTTACCATCGTCTCGTGCCAAACCCTTTGGTTCCAGTTTGGTCGGATTCATCAACCTCATCTGAGTTTTGCGGTTCTGGGTTCCCACAGCTTACAAGAGATTTGTAAAAATCATGGTAATGTTTGGGTATAGCTTCGCTAGCACACAACCCTTGTAAATATACCTATTATGGTCAAATATAAGACTTATATTTATAATATATATTTGTAACAATTGTTCCTTTAAAAAACCCTTTCCAACACGTTGCTATTAAGGGGTGGGCCCAGACTACAGACATTGGTTTTGCACTAGTCGTTTCGATATTTTACCTATCTGACAGCACATAACGGAAAAATAATGACGGCTAATTGTTGCATATTTTAAGCCCAACAAAACGACATATATAGAATGTAGTTGTTGGCTCTGAGAGAATTTTGCCTAATCACCTTTATTTATCTCTTCCAGTTCATTATAGCCAATATTCATTTATATTTTCTACAACTTAAGATCTATGTAAAATGGATGACATTATATACGAGACTGACACATAATGTCTATACAATACTCTTACAAGAATCCCTCTCCCCGAAGCCTGGACCGAGCGGAATAATATAAAAAGTTAAGTTATATATAGTTTAATAATATATATATAGTTTAATAATATAAAAAGTTAAGTTCAGTCGGTCGTTGCAGTTGGATGGAGTCGGACGAATATCGGTGATATTGTTTATTACTTAAATATTGTGCGGCACAAGTACACAATAACAATTAGGCACAATTTGTGCCTAATTGTTATTGTGTACTTGTTGCTATATCAGCTTTATACCTCTATAATATTGTTGAATTGGGTTGGTAATACTCATTTCAATTGTACTGCGCATGTACCTTTCTATTTATTAAAAAACAAGACATCAGTCTATTAGGTTATGATTCCGTGTGTTTTTTTTAAATCTTATTTTTTAGTGTTTATAAGAATACCCATCCGATATTAAATTGACTATAGGTTTATTTAATACTTAATATGTGTGATCTCCATACTGGTAATTGATGGTATTCAAGAAAAAAAAAATTGTGAAAAAATACACATCACTAAAATGTTTTTACTGTCAACTATCTTTACATACATATTCGCTTTTTTATTTTATTTCAAAGTGAGTCCAGTACATGCATCTAAAAATGGAAGGGAGGATATTTATTGTGGTTGGTATTCCTAATCACATAGTACAACATCTAGATAGGAAATATTTTGTGCATGGGTTATCTGTTTTATTTTCAACAACTACTATGGCAAAATAATTCTGAAATCCTAGGTATAATTTCATTGTTACAATAAATTTATTTACCATGTCTAATACATATAAATTGCTTATTAAAATGAAAGAAGCAGCCTTTGAAAATGCTTTTTGCAACATTAATTTATATGTATATTTATATTTCGTAGTAATTAATTAATATTTACATTCATTTATCTAAAATTTTAAATACTACATAAAAAGAGAAACATAATATTTAAAAATATAAAAATAGGGAGCCTACCAGTAGCAGGAGCATGGTCCAAGCTACCGGTGGTTAGGACTCTAGAGACACAAATCTCGTCACGATACGTGGCGTTTCAAGGAGAACTGCCTTCTGAAAAAGAAAAAAACGTCCAGACTAGATAGAGGCACTCATTGAGTCATTGGTATCCTCTTCACAATTGTCACGTTAATGTTTGGTATTTTATTTTAAATCAAGCAGTAGTCTGAAAAAGTATTCTTTTAGGTTATCTCTGTGTATATTACCCTTACATGATATTTCTACCAACACATGTCTGCAAATAACTTAATCGACTTCCATTTTTCGTACATTTTTTGTGCACGTTGGTTTTCAGTAGCGATTGCGTTAAACTTGAAGAATTTCGTGAAAATGGTTTTGTGGTGAAGTATTTGGGTAACACGTTTTTTTTTCATACTTTTTAACCTCTATAAAACTATTGCTAATTTTATGATTAACGTCGGGTAGATTTTGTCTGCAATTTTCTAAGACGCTGCACACATTATTTTCTTGTCCTGTATCAAGCCGTTTGGAGTAATCCATTAAAACCTTTTCACTAAATGTAAATTCTTCCTCAGTCTGCTCAAGAGATACTTTACGATTTTCTGTTTTAAAAAAAGTTTAACTCTAGAGTCACCCATTCTTATCTTTTCCACAAATAGTACGTTTGTAACAAGTAATTGTTTAGCAAAAGGGTTTTAAAGACCCTGAAAATGATATATTATTTGAAGCATTGTTTCTGGCTCCATAACTTCTAACGTTCCTGAAAAAGTTTTCTATTGGGTCATGTTTAAAATTTACATTAATATTGCGTTTGTGTCAAAACGATATTTAAATAATAAAACTTAGCAAAAGCCTTCCATACCCTCAAAAGTTTTTTTGAGTTCGTCGCCGAATGTGGAGTTATTTCCACTATACGTAGGGAGAGGGGGCAGCTTTGAACAGGGGCAGCTTAGAAAAAATGAATTTAAAAACCAATATTTCAAGCTACGTTGGTAGAAATCATAATTTTATGTTGGCAACACTAAAGCGCATAGCTGTCACTTGTCATTTCAAATATTTGAAATGAGAGTAACCTTCAAAAGCGTTTGTTTGTTTATACCGGTCGTTTGTGGATATTTTTTGTTTTTGTTGTAAGGTTTGGGTTGTTTTGTTTTCTATTTGATTACGTAGAAAGTTGCAATAAAGATTTAATAAGAAATTACAACATCGGAGTGCAGTCCTTTACACAAAATATGTTTTCCTTGAAAAAACCTCATCGGGGCAGTTTTGAACAAAGTTGTCGGGGCAGATTTGAACTAATTTGCCAATTGCCAAAAAAGCCATTGCACTTTGGAAGCAATAAACTATTGTCGTGACAATGGAATGATAGCGGTGACGTTTCCTCCACATTGCACACATCGCATGCAACCCTTAGATGTGGCAGTGAATGGTCCGTTCAAACAAAAACTAGCTGTGGCCCAAAATGATTGGCTTCTGAATAGGCCAGGAAAAACAATATCAATCCATGATTTGCCTGGTATAGTGACACCAGCATATAATGCATCATACACGGCACGCAACATTATTTCGGGCTTTGAACGGCAGGGTATTTATCCATTTTCAAGAAATGCTTTCACCGAAGAAGATTTTGAATGTGCCGAGGTAACCAATCGCCCATTATCCCCGTCATTAGTAACTAATCATGATGTCGTTCTCAATCGTTCTCAAGATCTTTCTTCAGTACCAATAGTAGATGAAGACCTGACAGATTGTGAAGATTCTAACCAGGAAGAAAATTTTGACTGTGATGTCAGACAGCCCCAAGTTTTACCTGTTGCTCCTAATATGAGTTCTGCGGTTCAGGATTTTCCAAGTGACTCTCGCGGCTTTCCAACTATACTTTCTCTCGATAAGTCGAAAACATCAGATTCTTGCCCTGCACCAGTTTCAGTAATACCAACTACAACTCCTATTGTAGCTCCGATACCAGTTGCTGATGTATCAGTTACAACAACAGTAAATCCTCTGAATTATCCTACTATGCTGCCACCTTCAGTTGTACCCGATTCTACCAATGCTAATTCTACTAAGCAAACCATTATAACACCTGAAAGTGTGAGACCCTTTCCTAAAGCTCCGCCTCGCAAACTAACGAGCAAAGGTAGGAAGAAAGGAAGATCGCGTATATTGACAGATACACCAGAAAAAGAAGAAGTACAGAAGGCTTACCTTGAACGTCAAGCACGGCTAGAAAAGGCCTGCAAACGCGCAAAGGTAAAAGGCACTAAACGCGTCAAACCGAAACCAACTAAAAGTGTTTCCTCGCGTCCTAATCAAAAACCTTCAAAACTGAAAAGAGCTAAGCTTGCTTTAAATTTTTCCTCCGAATCAGAAACAGATACAGAAGTCAATTTAGAATCAGAAGAAGAGGTTACAGAATGGAATTCCGAAAGCGAAAATGATGATGATTGTCAAAGAGATCACAATGAAAAAGAATTTGACTACAATGCTATAACTGTTAATAGTTTTGTTTTAGCGGAAATTTCATCAGAAAAAAATGCCAATAGAAAATTAGCTTTCGTTGGCAAAGTTTTAGAAAAGGACGGTAGTGGTTTCCTTATAACATTTCTTAAAAAGAAAGGAGGGTTGTATAAATTTTTCTTTCCACGACAGATATTTTGGCAATATTGCCAAAATATCTGTCGTGGAAAGAACCATTACCACCGGATGATGCTGCTGGTACATCACGCACTGCAGCAATGCTGAAATTTAAATTTAATTTCAAAAGGTTTAATTTAGGTTTGTATTCTTGATACTCTCATTGATGTCTTTGCTGATTTTTGCAATGAGAGTATGAGAAAGGATAGAAAACAACGAAGGATGCAAACAATATAAAATTTCATACAGAAAACCGGTGGAACTAAAAAAGCACTTAAAGAATTGACTGGCACGAAGAACTGGATCGTAAAAATGAAAGACGACCGAGGAAAATTCGATCACAACAGGGTCGACATATTGAAAACAGCTACGTCATTCTACAAAAATCTATATCGAAACAACACTACGCAAGCAGAAATCAATCCAGTGGAAACCTCGAACATCCCCAGTATTCTTGAAGTTGAAGTCAGTAAGGCGATCGATACCCAAAAGAGCGAGAAAGCACCCGGACCTGACGGAATAAGCAACGAAATTTTAAAATATAACAAAAAGATCTTGATACCTATCCTCACAGATATCTTCAATGACACCATAAATACTGAAATCATCCCCCAGCAATGGACCGAGTCTCACATCATCCTACTATACAAGGGTGATAAATATGACATAGGAAATTATCGCCCTATAAGTCTTATGTCCAATATATATAAGATATTTGCTAAGATCATCTTAAAGCGGATCGAAAGAACCTTAGACGAAAACCAACCTATAGAGCAAGCAGGATTCCGTAAAGATTACTCAGTGATCGACCATATTCACGTAGTGCGTCAAATCCTGCAGAAATTCAACGAATACCAACTAACATACTACATTGCATTTGTCGACTATAGCAAAGCATTCGATTCTCTACAACATGATAAAATATGGGAGGCGTTACTAGAACAAGGAATTGAGCATAAGTACATCCGATTAATAAGAAACATATATAGCCGCAGCAGAGCAAGAATCCAACTAGAAAAGAAAAGTACTCCTTTCAGAGTGGAAAAAGGCGTAAGGCAGGGAGACCCCCTATCTCCGAAATTATTCTCCGCAGTACTAGAATCAATCTTCCGGAGACTTAATTGGGAACACCTCGGAATTAATATAGACGGTCAACTGCTTTCGCATTTAAGGTTTGCTGATGACATAGTATTATTGGCGAGAACAGCAGAAGACCTAACAAAAATGTTAAAAGAACTTGCGGAAGAAAGTGCGACAGTAGGGTTGGCAATGAACCCGGAAAAAACTAGGGTGATGACAAACGGATACAAACATGCTATAGATCTTGAAAACACTGAAATCAACTATACAGACGAGTACGTATATCTAGGGCAACTCATAACTCAAAAATAGCCTATGCAGAAGGAAGTAGACAGAAGAATTACTAATGGTTGGAAGACATACTGGAGTTTAAGAGAGGCTATGAAAAACAAATAACTCCATATAAACTTAAAATGCAAACTTTTTAACACATGCATACTACCTGTTCTTACGTACGGGTGTCAATCATGGTCCTTGAACCAGGTCACCTTAAACAAACTAGCAACTTGCCAGTATGCAATGGAGAGGAGCATGCTAAACATTAAAAAGTCCGACAGAGTAAAAAATATCGTCATTAGAAACAAAACAAAAACTACCGGTGTAATAAGCAAAATTAAAAGACTCAAATGGCGATGGGCTGGTCACCTGGTAAGAGGACATGACAAATGGAGCAAAAGGGTGACATGGTGGTACCCAAGGGAAGGCAAAAGGAAAAGAGGCCGACCACAGAAAAGGTGGGACGATGACGTTAGACAAGTGGCAGGAGTCACATGGCACAGAGTGGCTCAGGAAAGAAAGGAGTGGAAAAGGTTGGAGGAGGCCTTTGCCGACTGGCAAACAGATCTAGGGAAGATAACCAAACAACAAATTTTAGTCTAAATTATGAATACATATTAAGTTTTATATTATTAACCCGGCGGGAGTGTGGTGCGGAAAACTTACATGGAGTATGTGGTGGGGTGTAACATACCCCACGGAACAAAAGTCTTCTATCTAAGTATTTCTCCAAAATAGTACAAAATTATTACTAAATATTATGATTGAGAATGTCTATAATAAAAATTAAACAAATAGATACATATTTTTAAAACTTTTATTACTTTCTTAGTAGTTGAACAATTTGAGAACTTTTCGGTGACACAAATTTACTTGCGCTATTAAAATATTCATAAAATCAACCATAATAATTAAAACAAAATAAAAACTTCTAAATTAACAAAAAATGAGATCTTCTTTCAATTAAAATTAAAAAGCACTTATAGAATCAAATGGAATATCTTAGTAAAAGGCCTCGCCGTCAGCACAATTTTTGCAAAAATATATTGTATGTTTGATTGATTGAGTGATTTTCTGCAGCTTGCACAGACGTGTTTTGTCTTCCGATCTTTTTTCCGACGACAATCCGCACATCGAGTATATCGTCCTGAACTGTTTTCCATGGCTGGGCGCATTGGTTCCCCCATTTGTGAAGAATTTCTTTGGCAAATGTTAGATGAAATATTTTTCTGTGTTTGTCGCAACTGCAGATGTTCTGTTCAACAAACTCAACCCCAAACTATGGAGGAATTCTGTTATATATCCAAATTATTCTAATAAATTCAAAAATCATATTAGCATTGATAGCAGCCATATGGAAAATTCATAAAAGATCGTCTTTGGCCAACGCTTACTGTTGCGAGACACATTATAAGTAGCGCTGAGCTCGTCCACGACGTCTACTCCTGCTTTTGTGGAGTTGTATAAAGTAATAATTTTTGGATCAGTCCCAGTGGAGACAGCCAAGTTCTTTTTGCAGCAAGGAGAATATTGTTATCCGAATCCCACTCGCTGCTGATCGCTCCAAAGTCATATCACACTACTTGCGTGTCCGATTCAAGCTTATGCTCACTGCAATGATCAATTTCTTCGGTAGAACCTGATTCATCTGAAGATTCGGCTAAAATTTCATCCATAATGCTTCTTATATGTCTTTCATTTGCCTCCAGTGCTATTTTTATTCAAAAACTATAAAAATTAAAAATACATAAACATAAAAACAATACGCGAACTATGTGGTGGGGTGTGACTTACCCCACAGACGTTTACGCACGTGCACTGCAATCACCAGCCGGTGTAATACTGAGATCAGGGCACTAACTCCTCCCACAACCTTTTACCTCCAGTTACACGAAGCCACGAAATCTAGTTACTGCCAGTTAAAAAAATATACCTAGGTAAACTAATGCTGGGGTATGCTACACCCCACCACACTCCCGCCGGGTTAAGAGAACCTATTGTACTAAGAGATCTGATTAAAAGGCTATATTATATTATTATTATTCCCTTTATTTATTTTTATACTTGATTTAAATATTTTTAAATATTTCATTATATGTAAAAAAAAACATTTAAAAATATAAAAAGCAGTAGCCCACCGGTAACGGGAGAAATCCAAGCTACGGGTGGTCAGGGCTCCAGAGAAAGGAATTTCCGAACAATACGCACCGTGTCCAGAAGTACTGCTTTCTGCATCAGGCCCTTGACCCAACCATCTAACGCTAGCCTACTCAGATGTTGGTCGAGGCTTTTAGCAATGAGGCCATTGGCAGATACGACTATCGGCACAATGACTGCTGAATCCACATCCCACATGTCGACAATCTCATGAGCTAAATCAAGATATTTACTTGCTTTATCTTTTTCAGCTTTCACTAGATTCTCGTCATGTGGGATTGTTATATCAACTATCATTGTGCGACGGCTTGGTCGATCTATCACCACAATGTCAGGTTTGTTTGCAACAATTGTCCTGTCTGTGATGATAGTTCGATCCCAATACAGTGTGACATCTCCATTTTCAAGAACTGGGTCAGGCAGATACTTATAATACGGCACTTCAGATTCTACAAGTTTATATTTTAAAGCAAGTTGTTGATGAATAATCCTGGCTACAAGATTATGTCTATGCAAGTATTCTCCATTAGCTAAGTGAGAACAACCCGAAATTATATGCCGGATGGATTCCCCGGGATGATGACATGCCCGACAAATGTCAACAGTTCCATCCTTTATAATATATTTTCGATAATTGTTCGTCATCATAACTTCGTCCATAATTGCACAGACAAAACCTTCCGTTTCTCCAAATAAGTTACTGAAACGTAGCCAGGATACGGACGCTAAGAAATCCGTATTTGGCCCATGTAAGGCTCGATAGTAGCGTCCGTGCAACTCCTTACTTTCCCACACATTCCTGCGATCATTAGTGCTTAGTATTATAGGTTCTCTCCAGTTCTCGTTAGCCAAGGAGAGCGGAGTAAGCCCTTTGTCCACAGCGACAACATCTCTATGCATCCCCACGTCCATTTTCAAAAAATACTTTCGGAGACTGCACACTTCACTATTGTGGAGAGTTTTTGCATTTAAAAAGCCTCGCCCCCCACATTTACGCGGAATGTACAGTCTCATTATAGACGATCGTGGGTGATGCATTCGATGTTCAGTCAGCAATGAACGAACTTTTCTATCCAGGGTGTCCAGTTCCGTTTGAGTCCACTTGAGTATGCCAAAAGAGTACATGAGTACTGGCATGACCCAACCGTTGTAGGCGCGCACCTTGTTGCCGCCTGATAAAAGACTATTAAGTACTTTTTTCAGACGGTCAAAGAAACGTTCCCGCAACGATTGCTTCATGACAGTCACATCGATGCCTAACGCTTCTGACATACCCAGGTACTTATAGGTTTCGGTTGAGGAAAGGGGTCTGAAGCTTGTAGAATCAGAGTTCTGTGTCCCATCTGATTCCACAATTTCCCCCCTCTTTACATGCAGAACTGCACAATTGTCCACACCAAATTCCATCCTAATGGCATTACTGAACGTTTCAGTGACATTCAGTAACCTCATTAGATGCAAGTTGTTTGGGGCAAATAGCTTTAAGTCATCCATGTAAAGTAGGTGGGATATAATTTGTCCCCCTCTTCTCAACCTATATCCTAACCCCGAGCCCTCCAACAAAGTGCTTAGAGGATTCAGGGCTAAGCAAAACCATAATGGACTCAAACTATCATCCTGAAATATACCCCGCTCAATCCTAATGGGTTCATCGTTCCCACAGATCTGTCCACATCCTGGATAGCGAAGAACTGTTCTCCATTGTCTCATACACGACATCAGGAAGGTACGTAGAGCTGTATCAACTTTGTATAGCTCCAGCACCCTCATAAGCCATGTATGTGGCACGGAGTCATAGGCCTTCTTATAATCTATCCAGCATGTGGACAAATTCTTGTGAGATCTACGGACCTGTTGGCAAATGGACATGTCAATGAGGAGCAG
Organism: Spodoptera picta; assembly: GCA_038387885.1. Classification (NCBI taxonomy): domain Eukaryota; kingdom Metazoa; phylum Arthropoda; class Insecta; order Lepidoptera; family Noctuidae; genus Spodoptera; species Spodoptera picta. Next base: position 4,055,195 of record JAZHFQ010000105.1, read on the forward strand.
CTCCTTAGTACCACGGGATCCATTCCTACATCCATTTTGAGAGGCAGACATGATATTATTGTCTTCAATATGTTTATTAAGCTTTGCTCTCAAAATGGATGTAAGAAGTTTGTAAATAGTGGGTAGGCACGTAATCGGCCGATAGTTTTTGGGTTCCGTGGTACTTCCAGATTTATGGAGCAGGTGATTTATTATTATTATTTTTGGTAGTTTACTTTTTCTCAGCTCTGAAAGCTGGTGTGGTGTGTAATTATGTGTTTGTAGTGTCTTCTTCCAACTGCATAAACTTTCGGACTATCCTGCATGTGTTTAATATGGCTGCTTTCTGTAGTGTAATATAGGTAGTATCTTTTAGGTCTATGAGTTTCAGGCTATTGTGCAGGTGCTTGGGTATCACACCCGTGGTGGAGACAACAATAGGGACTATATACACTTTTTCTTGTCTCCATATCCTAGCGACTTCTTCTTTTAATTCTGCATATTTACTTATTTTTTCTCCAATAGTTTTTAATAAATTGTGAGTATTTGGAACTGCAATATCTATTAAGTATGTAATGTTATTTATTTTATCTCGTAGGGTTATGTCAGGTCTATTATTATTATTATTATAATTATTGATAACATCGCGTTTTTTGAAGTTTATTTTAGTTTTCTTTTGTTTGGTTAGACCAAATAATTTCAGATCTCATATTAAATAAGTGTATTGTTTAAGCAAATAAATAATGAATGTTATAATTTAGTTATAAAGAATTCTGTTTTGTTTGATACATTTTATAAGTTCTTAGTTAATATTTTTATAATTTAACTTATGCAAGCTGCGTTAGTAAGCTTTTGTACCAAGTGTGTTTTTTATTTTGTTTTTAATTTGATTTTAAAGTTATATTTCAATATAAAATACTTGTTTATTAATTATTTAACAAAATAAACGCTTAAAAAATTTCTCAGCATTTCTTCAATTTTAAGCTTGATTCAAAGCTGCCCCAGGTGTGTTCAAGGCTGCCCCGCATACGGGGCACATTTGAACATTTACACGCCCGTACAAAATTTAAAATATCTAATTATACGTTTTTAAATGATTAAAAAGGACATAACAATTTAGTTGCCTAATAACCATGGCCGCTATAAAAAAAGAAAAAATCAAGAAAATTATAGAAATCTTGAAGTTCTGGATTAAAGTATAAAAAATGTTCTAAGCTGCCCCCCCCTCTCCCCTACTTTATATCCTACCAAAATGTAAACATTTTATTTAAGCTGAGATATTTAGAACTTAAGGAAAGGAACTTAAGAGACGCTATAACTAAAAGATAAAATTTTAATATAAGAAAATGTTGTATGTATTAATTTACAGGTCCTGGTTTAATACGCAGGATTGAAAGAGACTACGCTTCATTTAAAATAGGATTATGTATCAGAGGAAAACTATGAGAAACTATCTCATCCAGATATATGGCTAGTTAACGTTGAATTCAGCGAATGCATATGGTTTCGTCGCCCACCCGCCTCAGAAAAAGAACCTCAATCAGCGTAGTCGAAGAATCGACATTTTATACCAAAATGTTCGTGGGCTAAGGACGAAGACAACTAAGTTCCTTTCTTTGTTACAATCGTCGAGTTCGGATTTATTTGCAATAACTGAGACGGGGTGTAGTGTGTCAATACCCGTAACGAAAGGTGGTGGAGGTACAAATGCCAGCGACTATAGGCCTGTGGCAGTCTTATGTACTCCAGCTAAGGTTTTCGAGTCAATGATCCATAACCATCTATATTCATATCTCAGGTAAGCGCCCACCTGACTGATGCTCAGCATGGCTTTCGCCCCGGTCGGGGAACAACGGACAACTTAATGCATTTCAAAAAAGCATTTGATACAGTTGATCACGATGTCCTCCTTAAGAAACTTGCTGGAATAGGCTTTACGCTACACATTCTGCAATTCTTTTCCACATACTTTAGAGACAGGCGCCAATACGTGGACTGTGGCGGGTACTATTCTGAGCCGTATTACACAAGGTCCGGGGTGAGCCAGGGCAGTAACTTGGGTCCTTTACTGTTTAATTTAATGATAAATGACCTACCAAGCATAATAAAAGGGTCGATATGCCTACTTTTTGCCGATGACCTAAAACTTATACACGAAATAGGGGATAACGAGGACCATGTTAGTTTACAACACGATATTGACAGAGTCATTGAGTGGAGTCGGGAATTCAAGTTGTATTTCAACGTTGCTAAATGCTCAGTTCTATCATTCACTCGTGCAAGCAGTCCCCGTCACCACCGATACTGCATGGAAGGTGAACTGTAGCAACGCGTTACGGAGGTGAAAGATTTAGGAGTCCATTTTGTATCAGAGTTACACTTCAGGAAACACATTAGGGATGTCTGCAAGAAGGCATACCGCAATCTAGGTTTTAGTTTACGTCAGGCAAACGAGTTCAATAACAACGCAGCTTTAAGGGCGCTCTATGAAGCTTTAGTTAAAAGTCACTTGGAGTGTAGCTCTGGTATCTGGAGTCCATATGAGGACAAATATAAGTACATGATAGAACGTATCCAAAATAAGTTTGCCAGATTCATGTATTTAAAATCGTACGGTATATACCCTGGGTACGCAATACCATATCCAACTTTGTTTGTACTGGGTATGGTAGGATACTACAAATTGGAGGTGAGGCGTGAAGTAGCTCTAGCTACTTATATATTTAAGGTGTTGCGAGGTATAACGCACCACCCTGCCCTACTGGAGGAATTACGGCTGTGTGTTCCGGACGGGTACGTGTGTCGTAGGCGGCGGCCGCGGCTGCTGGTGGTACCGTGCGCACGCACGAACCTCTCGCAGAAGGCACCAATAACGCGAGCGTTGGGCATATTGAATGCAATAGCGGACAGTACGGATATATTCTCGTGTACACTCAACGAGGTTCACACAGGTAGCATATGAGGCTGTTGTCAATAGTAACTAAGTTCCTAAGATTTGAAATAGAAATTGATTCGCAGGAACATGTGATACAATGGATCTTAGTCTAATTTTCAACAGTACAGTGTATTCCACCTTTTCCAGGCATGCAAATGTTTGTTTATAAGGCACATTAGGTATATATAATAGGATATAAATCCAATTACATTGATTAATTATTACGTAATGTCAAAATAATGATTCCAAAATGTCAAATTAATTTTTTAAATACGTGTTAAGGCATTATGTCTGTAAAATTACATGTCATAATATTAAAATCTATTTCTTTCTACAATCCATAGTCAATGAAGTCTTTAATACTGTAAAAACATTTTTCAATTAGCCGTGCTTTCAACTTAATTCTAAATTGACGCAAAGGTAGTTCTCTAATAGATCGAGGAATTTTATTATATACTCTAATTGCCATTATTGCACAATTCTTGCCATAAAGAGTACTGCGACAATTATCCATTTTAAGTTTGGATGCATCTCGTTGTAAATGCTTACTATCTTCATTCACTTTATTAAACAAGTTATAATTTCTCACAAACATACCAATTTCAAAAATATACAGAGATGCCAAAGTCATAACGCTCAGCTTTATAAAAAGCAGTTTGCATGTCTCTAATGGTCCTACTCCACATATAGCCCTAATGCATTTTTTCTGAACTATGAATGCTCTGTCTATATCACATGATTTGCCCCATAACAACAGGTCATGCCTTAACACAGAGCTCACGTAACCGTGATACGCCAATAGCGCTGGGCTTTCGTTTGTTGATTTGCGTAGTTGCCTAATACACAAATTTTGTTTAATTTCTTGCAGACATTTTCTACGTGTACTTTCCAATTACAGTTTTCGTCTAGTATAATACCCAAGAATTTAATATTGTTATCTTTAGAGACAGCTTGACCTGAATAACTGATATTTAGCCTGGGTGGTTTACGCTTCTAATTAGCAAACTGAACATATTTAGTTTTGGAGACATTAATTTCCAAATCATTGTCCTGAAGCTAGTGTATAATGGCCTCCAAAGTCTCATTTATTTCCTGCTCATAAGGTGTTACTTTTCCTGTGTCGGACACCACAATAGATATATCATCACCAAAGAGAACACATTTTTATCGGTAATATTAGGCAAGTCATTAATATACAAAAGAAATAAAAGCGGACTGAGGACGCTTCCATGTGGTACGCCTGTTCCATTCATTTTAATCGAGGATTTGTGAGATACTGAGACTAATTTTTCGTTAACTCGAGAAATCTCTACGTACTGCGTTATATTGGTTAAGTAACTACGCAACCAATCTTGAGCCGGTCCGCGGACTCCATACCGATCACATTACCACAACAGATATATCATCAGCAAAGAGAACACATTTTTATCGGTAATATTAGGCAAGTCATTAATATACAAAAGGAATAAAAGCGGACCGAGGACGCTTCCCTGTGGTACGCCTGTTCCATTCATTTTAATCGAGGATTTGTGAGATACTGAGACTAATTTTTCGTTAACTCGAGAAATCTCTACGTACTGCGTTCTATTGGTTAAGTAACTACGCAACCAATCTTGAGCCGGTCCGCGGACTCCATACCGATCACATTTATCCAGCAGTTTATTGACTAGATCAAATGCCTTGCTCATGTCTAGTAAGAGTACAGTTACAGGTAATTTCTTGTCTATAGTTTGAGTGATAGAGCTTATCAGTGAGTATGCAGCGAGTGTGGTAGATTTACCAGCTTGAAATCCATTTTGTTCTTTCTTTATAACATCAAATTTATTAAGAAATTCCGTAAGTCGTCGATGCATTATTTTTTCATAGATTTTTGAAAAAATCTCCTTTTTTATAAAGGGGTTTTACTATAGATATTTTTAAATTATCGGGAAAGACACCTTCTGACAGTGAGATATTAATAAGATAAGATAAAACAGAGGATATTTCATTAATTCACGACTTCAGCACCATTGTAGAAACCTCATCGTAGCCAACTGACTTTTTATTTTTAAGGAATTGTATAATTGTTGCTACTCCGCGAGAAGAACACGGTCTGAGAAATATACTTGAGTTAATTCTATCCAAAGTTGTGTTAAGATGATCTTTAGTGCTTCTACTGGCATTCATATCCTTATTTTTTGACATATCAATAAAAAAAATCGTTAAATGCATTTGCTATTTGAGATGGTCTGTCCACAATCTGTCCATTCGGTATTATTCTATTTATCTGCGTATGAGTTCGTAGTGAATCAGCTTTATTTTGAATAATATTCCACGTAGCTTTATTTTTATTTTTAGCCTTACAAATATAATTCGCATTTTTTTCGATAACGTAACACAGTTTTTCAATATTTTATTGTATTTTCTATATTTATTTCTAAGACTATCACAACCAGTTTTTAAATTATATAACAATTTCAAGATTCATTCATAAAAATTTGTACTTATATGATTCTATTTATATAATTTATATTGTTAGTACCTAGGTACATAGATTTTAAAAATATAAGTACATATTTGTTATTAGTATTACTAAAGATATTTACGTTTATTAGGGATAGTTTTGTGGAAATGTATTATGCCTGTAAGTTTAATTAATGTTCTATGTGCTTATGTTCTTTTGTTTTTCTTTGTCTAAATTATTTTACGGTTATTAGGGGATATTGTGTAATAAGTTTACTTATAATGTGTAACTGCATTTATTGTATTAGGTGTGCCTGTGATGATAAATGTAATGTTTAAATATATTTAAATAAATAATTTTTTAACTTTTTGCCACTAGTTGGTCTATATTTACGGAGCTTGGATCACAAACATGTTTATAATAATTGGGCCACATTTTTAGACTTCGGAAGCCACACTTATAATCGTAGCGGTGCATTCCTGCATTGCTATTCTCTAAGAGACATTTTCTAGGCTGACAGCTGTAAGCTATCGCCGCTGTTTCGTCGACGAATTAATATTTTTCTTTATATCATAGAGTCGATCAAATTCCATTGCGAGTTTTATCGGTTTAAAAAATATATTAATGTAAAAAATATATAAATTTAAAAAATATATTTGTTATCTACGGATGTCAACTTTGTCTATGGCTGCTTTCTTTTGTTATTTTATCAGTGGCCTGGCAATATACCTTTCGTGCCGCTGCCGCGCCAGATTAGTGCGTGGCGGGATGAGCTCCGGTGCAATCTCTTGGCGGAATGGCAGCAACCGAGGGCTGGACCTGCTGTCATTGCAGCGGTAAGTCCCCTCTTTGAGGAGTGGCTTGAGAGACGCTACGGCGTCCTCACCTACCGCCTGCCGCAGGTGCTTACTGGACGCCCGGGTGTTACACTGCGAGGATCGCCCGGAGGACACGGTGGAGCATACGGTGGCGGTGTGTCCTGAGTGTGTGGGCTGAGCACCGCCGTGTCCTCAGGGATATGATCGGCAACGGCGACCTCTCGCGTTCGGCTCTGGTTCAGACCATGGTACGGAGCGACTGGATGCCGAACTGGAATGCCGTCTCCTCCTTCTGCGAAACAGTCATGCTAGCTAAGGAGGACGCGGAGCACATGAGGGAACGGCCACCAGACCACCACAGATGTGGCCCAACAGGGCTGATGCCGATACGGAGCCGCGGAAGACTTAACGGGTTGTCGGGGCTCCGGCTCGAAGTGCAGGAGTAGGAACGGGGTAGTTTTTAGTCATTAAGAAGTAATAGAGGATAAAAATGCTTGGAGGCAGGTTGGTCTGGCTCCACTGGATAGCGAAAAACATTGATGTTCCAATGAGTTTTATTCATGTAATAATACAGTCATTTTGTTCAAATGTACACTGTCAAACTTTATAGAGGTATAATTATCGTAAATGTGAGAGCCCTGTAACTAACTAAATTAAATTAGACTAGTAGAATGCATTAGTTTCAGCTTGGAGTTGTCATGCTCACTCAAAAAGTCTCATTGGTAGTGGCACGGGCAGTGGATCGCTCGATTCCCTACAACACGGTTGAGTTGGGCGGTGCTGGTGTACGTGTCATGTTCGTGAACGGGCGCTGTCAAATCGGACTGGTCAGCTCTAGACTGACCTACAGACTGTAATTTTTTCTTATTAAATATTTAAATATTTTGTTTTGACGTTCAAAAGTGCCTTCCTGGTCTAATTGAAATAAATTATTTTGACTTTGAAGAGAGTCTGACACTCCCTCTCGCCTCACCCGGGCGGGAGAAGTCATTGGATAATTTCCCCCCTCAACAAAAAAAAAAGGGAAAAAGGGTTAGTTCAATAAATCTTATCCATCTTACAAGTTTTTATCTCTTATGACCAATATTTACTTTTTTTGGACAAAATACGTATGAAATTAAGATCGCTAGTTAAGTTGTGAAATTTTTCTGTACCAAAAGACAACAAATGGGCATAAAAAACAAAAAATAAAATTGTTGTATTTTATTGTAAAAGTAATGTATAATAATTGTGGGTTACATATTTCATAGGTATCTACATATTTAAACAGCACTTATTATATTAAAATAATACATATAAATATAGAGGTACATACTTACCTACTTATTACTAATAACTTATTATTATCAGAAATGAAACAATTGATCACATAAACAACCTTTGTATAAGGCACTAATATTGTGAATAATAAAATGTCAAAGGAATACTGATGGTTAACTTTCTCAATTACCAAATAGGCAGTATATGTCTTAATTAAGATTTTCCTAGGTTTTAAAGTATTTCTAAAGTAATTTACTAAATACAAGTATTGTTGACGAACAATTTTGATAATAAGAATTTTTAAATAATTAAGTTAAGGTTAATATTAATTCATCAGGCAAAATTAAATATATACTACGTATAATAACATAAAATAATATCCTAATCATGTATAGATGAGGAGAATACATATTTTTATTTTCTGTGTTACAACAACAGATTTTTCATACATGAAACTGTCAAAAGGTATAATATAGGAACAAGTTTAGTACTAAAAGCAGAAATGTTTCTAAAGTTAAAGAAGTAACAATAGATTACCCCTTCTTACAGGGTCGGGTAAAAAAGAGGGTCACGATTTTGAACGGAATGTATAATTTTATTTTTATGTAATTTTTTATTTCATTAACCTCCAAATATCCTCCTTAAATAATTTTAAAATACAAACAATTGCCGCCGTCGTAATCCACTCTGTTTTAAACTCTACCTATAGTTTTACAGGTGTATCACCTTAGTAATAATTGTACTAAACATAAACTTTGCTGTACATAAACTGATTTTTTGGTTAAGTGGCATACGACCTCTGCTGTAATTTTGAACATTACGAACGATTACTACCTATTTTCACACTTTTATTCAAAAGCATCATCTGGGAACTAATGACTTTCGTAATATTTTTGGGCACATGATAAGTTAAATTATATCATACCGCGTCGTTAAGTGTAATTTTGAGAAGAAAAATACTATTTCGAACAGCGCTTGCAGAACACTGACATCTAGATAAAAACTGCAATACTGTCCCAAAGATTAAAAGTTATACGTATGTATGATCTTCATTCCATTAAGTGAGAACTCCGTATCATTTTATATATTTTTATACTTTATTGTTTAAAATACGTATTTAGCACATAACTGCTCACACTGCGTTATGATACCGCATCGCAGGGACTTGGCAGGCAGGAAGGCGAAGTATCAGATCGGAAGTTTTTGCGTTGAATTTGTGCAACTTCGCATATCTTAATGTTTCGCAGTTATATGTGGAAGTCCTAATTGAGAGTCTCCGTGAAATGAAAATGAGACAGAAAACAAAGTTCGGGATGATAATTTAAAATATTTGGTTACATTATTTCCAAACGACATTATTAGCTCTTCAACAGTAAGTAATGTTGTTTTTATTTCCATTTAAGTCGACTAGACTTTTTTGTTGGAAAAATGGGGGTTACCTGGAATGGTTCTCAGAGTTTTGATAATTGGCATTTACCTTTTGAAGTGGTCTTTCCAAATTTTATTTTGCAATCAACATTGCCATTTTTTATTAAATAACTGTAATGGAATTTCCATTTTAATCGAGTATACGACGCGATACGCGATATACGCCAGTTGACGTGTATCGTACTCTTTTTATGCTATTTCAGTGTTACGATAAACATTGCTTTTGTGTGAGTAAAAGCATAGCAATATGTATTAAATAACCAATTTGAAAAAGTCCTAGATAACTTTCTAATTTAATTTATTAAACTACTAATGATGAAAAAGGTACGTGCTCCGAAAGCAACCACATAAATATACTTAATGCTAACCAATTTCTAAGTATTCTATTAAAGTGTTAGAATGATTAATGCCTTAAATGATACTTTACATTTGTATTTGTGATTCTGGTTGTAGGAGTCATCTCAAAACTGCCGGCTATATGAGCACTGTTTCCGAAGCTCATGTACAATGTACGTTACGTACAGTTCGATGCCCGTTGCTGTCGCCATGCTGCGTGAAAGCCAGCAGCAGAATCGGAATCAGAGTCTCCCTCTTCACTAACCCCAATTTGGGCTCGAGGCTGAAAATAAAAAAAAATCTAAATAACTTTAAAAAACAAAACCATTAGTTTAGTTACATTTCATGAGAATTCGGTTGCAATTACATAGAAAATTATTTGTTTTGGTCATATCTGATCACGTTATGAACTTGACATTTTAATTGTTGCTACGTTGCAAAGCCTTACAAAAAAGCTAGTAGTATATCAAAACGTTGAGTAATATTTGTCTGTTAAGCAACAATGCGGTCTGTGCGTCAGTGCAACTTTTAAGAGCATATCTGAAAGGAGATTCGTTTTTAATGTCATTATTCTACAATTCAACTAAATTTTAGTCCCGACAAAATGATGTGTAATGAAATGTTGAACAACCAGAAGTCTCATGGAGCATTTCAAAGACATACAATCATACCTAGGTTAGGAATATATTGCATTTATTTGAAATATATAAAAAAGAACAAAGATCTTTTTTTTCTCTTGGGCCCGTGGGGTCAGATCGTATAAAACTTCAATATGATACAGACGAAAACGCGTTATATCAACCTCTTAAGTCTGGGCCGCTACGACACACCCTGTATGATATGCTATGATTAGGCTCTTCGACTTCTATGTGTCTTGTTCTCCAATTTTACGGCCATTACGGCCGTCCTCGAAAGGAGATCGCATCAAGACAAATGCAGTGTAGATTATCCCCGGGATAAGTGGACAACCGGTATCCTTTGGATGGCAGGTGATGAGTCTAAGGGGCTGAAGATCAAGAAGCTCAGTGGCGTGTTATTGGAGAGGAAAACACCTATGTATGTCCAGCAGTTCACAAAAATGGCCTGATGATTTTAAGTATATAGTAGTTAAGAAATATGTACTTGGTCTGGTGTGGAAGGTGTACTACGACTATGTGCTGCTCCAATCCCACGCCGCCCGCTAGCACCACGTCGCCGGACTTTGTTGTTGTTGGGAGGCGGCATTAGCTTGTCGTCCTTCTGTCAAACATATTACTTTCAATTATCACATTAAAATTGACAGAATAAAATATTTTATTTTCACGAATTATTCGAGTTTCGAAATTCATAACTTGTGAAGTACACTGATTAAAATTTCTAAACGGACAACAGTAGTGTAATATGAAAGTACTATTATTCCTACAAATAGAAATAAAAGCCTAATATGTACCTGTATATTGTCAGCAGAACCCCAACTTTTAAGTTGGTCACTATCGTCTGAACGTCGTTCTTCTCGAGCTGACTTAGGTACATAGGCCGAGGACCTAGTTGCCCCCACGCCTAAGAAGTTACTAAATGCTTCTGTAGTTTTCTTCACTCTCACGTTGAGAGAACCGATGCGGAGAAATCCTTCTTTTTCTGTGAAGGAGTCACTTTGTATTTAAGCGTCAATTATAAGATACAGTGTTTATATTTATGTACTTCGTTGAAAAAAATAACATGATTATACAATAATATTAATACATCTAAGAATCACTTTGCTTCACATGAAATATGAAAAGTTATGAGCTTATTAGTACGTAATTACACCGACAATAAATAAGGAATAGAGGTTTGAAAGAGGTTAAGCTATTTACAGTATTCTATAATAACATTTGTAATTTCATTAGAAATTGTATTTAAACTGAATTACCCATTATATGAATTTTACGTATTTACATTTAAATATAAGGAATTATGTACAAAACATTATTGAAAAAAAATTGCACGTAAAAATAAAGTTATATGCAAAAAAGATTCGTTTATTTCATTCTGGTGACATTTTCTTGAACGATTTTTTTCAATAAAAAATTTTACTGCGTGTAACTTTCGATCAGCACTCGATGCTGTCATAAAGAACAAGATTGTGAGTGACCCACTAAATTTACAAACAAATATATTGTGTACGTTACTATTACTTCATGTAAGTCGGACCTTTTAATTTAGGTACTTTAATTGTCGTCGCCATTGTTACATTATTGACTTTTTCAATATTACACTTCAACATTATTTTTATTTAACTATGAATGGCTAGGTAAGCTTTTAATCTGTCGGTCATTGTGCTCACAAAGTTGAATTGTTATTTCTGTAAGAATGATCAAAAAATAGCACAGTAACCACAATGATATCCGAAATGATGTATGATTAAGTCTGTGTAACATGTTAGTTCGCTATTTTATTTACAACAAATATCACACTGTTTAACTCTCTACAGAAGGGTTGATATTTACAGGATGCCTTAAATTCACCACTCTATTACTGCATCTATTTGGTGGACTGTTTGATAAAACTAGTTACCTTACTAAATATTGGCATTTATATTAATTTGACGATTAACAAGTTTCATAACTACGAATTATGCTTGAGGTTAAATAATTGTAGAAGACGCAAATTATAGATTATTTATACTTAATTTACTTATTTTCTCTAAATCCCACAGAAACACAACCACTTACGTATTTAGTATCTAATTCATAGGAAGATGATAAGACAGAGGCCGCAACCCTGAGATGTGCACGAAGAATAAACCATAATATCAGTCATGTAGGTAAATGCACACATGTTAAACAAATAGAGAGATATTATGATTTACTAGTAAGAACAAAATTTACACAATAAATAACACGCAAGTAAGCACTGTGAGGACGCAGACACGCTTTTAGTATCTTACTTGATTGTGCATTAATAGCGTTCGGAGGAACTCTTATGACCGGAGGAGAGGTAATAGTCCGGCGTAAGTCATATGTATCGGGCTCTGTAACACATTTCCTGTATAGACACCGTCGTTCCACGTCACTCCATTTGCTGTTTAATTAAAAATAACAAAACACTACCCAATTCTATAGGTCTTGTTTACGATCAGAGCTAAAATACATTTTATTACATAACAGTATTAAACATTATTGCAATAATTGAAGTCCTTATTAACATTTAGAGGAAGGTTGCAAAGTAAGAAGATACCAATAACAATTAATGAACGCCTCCTGAGGCCTTAGTACGAGTTTGTTTTACGTTTAAAGTAATTGTAACGAGTATACGTTCGGCGCTCTGATTGGTTGGTTAATTGGCGCCGGCCAATCAGAGTGCCGAACGCGAACTCGTTTCGAATACTTTAAACGTAAAACAAACTTGTACTAAATCCTCTGTATTCTACCTATTGGATTGAGTTGTACTTTTTAGGGAATGCTAATAAAAATATTATGTTCCCATATGCCATGCTAGCCACAGCTTTCGATTAAGGTGCAGAGTGTGCAAGCTTCTTGTATGGCCGACTCGCCAGTCCAGTTGTGTTCAATGGTGTGTCCGCCAAACCATCAGTGGCAAAATGTTGGTACGCGCTATGAACTACATCACTTACTAATAATCACTAAAGAAGAAAATTAAATTCAATGTTCGTGTTGGTTCCATATCTGAAAAGTCAGATACAATGCTTAGAATATACTTCAGTAATTAGGTAGTTTAACGTCGTTATTTTTAAAAGAAAATGCTTGTAATCTGTAGTGCATCGCAAATATTCTGAGCGAAATCTTGGTGTCTATGACGTCTCGATCGGTACGCTAGACCAGTAAAGAGGTATTGTAAAAATTGGTTTTAGCTACCATTTTTCCAAGATGGCGGCGCGAGCACGCACGTACAAAGGTGACGTTCAAAACTCCCAGAAAATAACTCGGAATTGCGATTTAACAACTTTACAACTCGAGAGATAACAAAAAGCAACAAAATCTCTAAAAAATATTTGGATGTTTATACAAATGCGCACATCTGAATCTACTCAAATTCATTTAGTATTAATAATTAATTAAACTAATTTATATTTTTATTTCTTTACTAGTAAATTGTAATAGAACTATATTAATTACGTTTCGGAAACTAGATTCTTGCTGATTTTGCGACCTTCCTCTAACCTGCATTAACTAGTACGATATTAAATACCTATGTATGATATGATTAATAAAAATAAGAAAATAATGACTACAGTACTAAAAAGGAATACATTATATAATTTATAGGTATTAATAGGATTTAAGAAGATATGATTTGGTGATCAGCATACTTCTGTATGATCCCGGGGACAGTGATGTGTCCATGTGGACAAGGTACTGTCTCGGTTTCCTGCCTGACCAGTCACGAACATTTGGGTCTGCATCTGCAATGCGAGAAATATTTTATTAAATAAGCGTCAGAAACATTCTTTCAGAAATAACCCAATGTAGTGGCAGCCTGTTCCCTGCCACCGCACCAACCGCACATTCGAAAATAAATCAGAAATGCCATTTATGAATGTTTATACTTGCTTTATAAAAATAAAAAGCAATAAAAAACTTTCAATTAAGAATGCTGAGCACAATTTATTATTTCAATGACATCAAAACATGAATTGTTTCATGCCATTTTTTATGACATCATAGTAGCACGCCATCTACTTATTTTCAAGTGAATCAATGCATACTTGTGACGTGGTTCGCTTGCCACCGCAAGATACTACTCTGCAACTAGCATTACTTGTTTTGGTTTTAATTTGAGCAGGAATCAATAGATGGCGTTCATAGGCAGTTTTATATGACGTAGTTATAAAAAGTAAGTAGTATGAAATCTCTCAATAATACTAAACAGGAAAACTGTAATGTTATGTCGTTCGAAAGCTATTTCAGTGGAGAAAAGTATTTGCCATGGCAATAGTGCTGATGTAGCTGAACGCCTAATTATTGTAGTTGGTTTTTCAAGTGTTAAATAAATATACCAATAAATAAAAAACGGTATCTAGAAACTAGACAGTATGTCTTCTCCCCTTCCTCCTTAACTTATTAACAAAGAGTGAACAATCTTACTAAAGCATATGTTACAAAGCGAATTGATTTACAAAGCAAATTGATTTACAACGAAAATAAAATATGGTCCACTGCTTTTGGGGTATACTTAGTTCTTTTAAAAAATACTTATTACAACTTTATAACTATAAACTTATTTATTGACGTTCGTCATGGCCCTGAAAGCAGGAAGACCAAATTGATTCATCTGCGGAGATGCCGTATTTTGAATATCATATCTTATACTATTATATGAAGTTGAAGTTAAAGAGTTTATTTGTTTGTTTGAACGCGCTAACCTCAGGGACATACTGGTTCAACTTGAAAACTTTTTGTGTTGGATAGTCCATATATTGAGGGAGGCTATAGACGATAAAATATCATGCTACGAACAATAGGGGCCCGACCAGAGCGAGTGAATCCGCGCCGGAGTAGTTAGTTTTGAATATGTATCAAACCATTTCCCAGTTTTTTTTCTTTCGAAACGTTTAAAACTCTTGTATGCTACCAGAAGATGATACCATATATGATACAAGAGGCCTTAGTACGAGTTTGTTTTACGTTTAAAGTAATCATAATGTAGTTAGTATATACATATATAGTTAGTAGTACGCATTCGGCGCTCTGAGGCCTTAGTATGAGTTTGTTTTACGTTTAAAGTAATCGTAACGAGTACGCGTTCGGCGCTGTGATTGGTTGGTTCATTGGCGCCGGCCAATCAGAGCGCCGAACGCGTACTCGTTTCGAATACTTTAAACGTAAATGAAACTCATACTAAGGCCTCTGATTGGTTGCTTCATTGGTGCCGGCCAATCAGAGTGCCGAACACGTACTCGTTTCGAAACCTTTAAACGTAAATCAAACTCGTACTAAGGTCCAGATACATAAAGGAACTACACTCTAAACTACTTGTGAATGATAGATGTTTTTAACATTACGTAATTGCATAACTAAGTTTCATCACCTAGAAGTTTTACACTAGTATCATAAAATGATCATCCACTTACCGTATACTTCAACTAACAGACGGTATACGTTCTCGTGGCGAAACTGCATGGCGATGTGCAGAGGTGTGTATCCCTGTAACATAGATTATTCGCAATTTTTACCACCGTGAACAATCAGACCGAAGGATCATTTAAAAATAATAATGTAGGTAAATGCATACAAGGGTACGCGCTTTGCATTTAAAGTCATCATTTAATACACGATATTATAACATGTCTCAAACAGTGCACCTTTACGATAGTATCAGATATGAAATATTTGAAAAAGAGATGGGGTGATCGGGGCACACAAAGCGCGCTTAAACAGAGTTGTAAAGGCTCACATCTGCTCCCAGTTCCTCATTCGTTGCCTCCGTTTGCGAATCTAATACTTATATCCAATATTATCTGCGATGGATATTAAAATCAGTTTGATATTACTGAATATATAGCAACGTCAGCTGTAGCGTAAACTAAACTAAAGTAACATAACGAATTTAGGCTTTATTTAAGACTTTAATTTGATAACATCTTATCATAACTTTCACTCACTCAACTTTAGGTAAGTTAGTTGTCTAAAGTTTAACAAAAATGTCCATAGAACTAAGTATTAAAACAAATCTCAATTAAATGTCAACGAATTAAAGTTACAGGGAACATAAGTATGGGTTCCTATTCTACAGACATGTAAGTACTTACATAAAGTTGTCATAAAAAGTAGTTTTATGAGGAAAAGAAAAACATTAAAACCTTGAGTGGTGCACAGATAAATTTACCAGCGCTTCCCTTGAATCCACAAGTAGTCCAGTAATAAAATTCTCAGCGGACTTACCCCATTCTACTTCCGTTGCCGACGATGCCGAACAGCACATGAAAAAGATTGTAATGACATTTTAACGATACTGTAAAGCAGGCTAAATAAGTAGCAGTAGCAGTAAGTAAATTTGATTGGACATTAAAGCTTCTAGGTAACAGTAAAATTAGCAATTACTCTTACCGCGGATGTACGTAAACACATAATTAAGTCGACCATTTAAACTCGATTGGAATTTAATACTATAGTTATAGTCAGTTGACTAGTGCTGTATGTTGGGGTCAAGGTTCTCCTTACTTTTTATTTGTTTAAACGTAGATTTGATAAATGGAACACTCTCTGTAAATTGTGAATACTCACTATAAAATAGCACTGTAAATTTGGGCGCCAATTGGTTAAATAAGCAGTTCAATCATCAGCCTTACTTATTTAGTAAACAATATCGTTCAACTAGCTTCCTGAATGATATTCAGCCGTATCGTATTCAGTTACAACATTTGATAACAAAAACGGTATAGCATGAGAAAATGTATTATTTATTAATATCGGTTGGCTAATTTTAACAGAATATCAGGTTAATAACATTATTTTTTTAAATACAACTTCTATTACATGTGTGTGTGATTTGCATCAATCAATTAAATATGTATAGCTAGGTAATTATTACTCACCGATCTTTCGTTGACTACTTGCCGGGTTACACCACCCAGTAATTTCACTAAATTTTCATCACCACGTTTACAAGCCCAGTGCATTGCGGTCTGAAAATGTGTTAAGTTTCTACATTTATATCTATAATTCGTAATAACTTGCTCAATGAATAACTCTTTAAGCTAATAACACAATGATTTGAACCCGTTCCTAAAATGATGAAGAAAAAAATCTGATCTAAACACTAAGACAAAAACTCGATTCTATCACGAAAAGAGTTTAGTAGGTTGAGAAACAAATTACTTGATTGTCAGCATTTTATTTTTATATATGTAAAACACTTTGATGGACAATATAATGCCGAAATTATAGCTCTTTGTAATCGGAACGCATTAGGATGATTTGCATTCAGATTAAAGATTATATTTTGGTGAAGGTAGGTGTTATTAGCATAGTTATAGGAATTAGCTTGCTATCATCGTTAGTCATTTTAATATTTAAAATGTTAAAGTAAGTGCAGTATAATTTTACGGAACCGTATTTTAGATGGAGGTAGCTTTAACTGTAGGTTAGTTGGTAATTTAAGCATGTTTTACTCGTTGTTTCGTTTAGTTTAAATTCTGACTACTATCTAATACCATAATGAAACTACATACGGTTGACTTAGCAAAATGGTGGGGTACAAAAATAATTTTCTACTATTTTGAGTTAAATATTGGCGTTGTAATACATTTACAAGATTGGGTAACATACAAGCATACCGATAAGACAGGTGAACTTATTTAAGACTTTAAAACAAATGAATGAACTTTTGACCGCACTACCGCGTAGTTTTCTAAAACGAAACTGAATACAAGCGGCTGTACTTGCTGTACTGTCCCACACTCGTTTTTCGATACAATTAAATGTTATGCAGTTGAAAACCGCCGTGGTTTCGCCGTAGTGCGACCGGGGTTACTCCCTCAATTTTAGCAATAAAAAGAAAAGTATACGAACAATGTTTGTTTTCCTATATCACTAGTCGCGACAGAACCCCGAAAAGAGCGTTAATTAATAACGTTGTTCTTGGTTCTATCAGTGACGTGAAGTGATCGAGTCCGACTGCGAAGCGTCTCGCGGGACCCTATTGTTAGTGTATGAAGGAGCTCAGTTTAGTAATTACTTCGACAACACAGTTTCAATGTTCTAACCACAATTATTGCTTTAATTTTTACATTTGTAATGAGGACAGACTGAAAATTAGTAATCACTCAGTAGATGACTAATTTTTATTGTAATGTCCACCTGGTGATTTATTTTAAAATATTACACACATATTTTTATTTTTTTACAGAAACGAATACTTTCGACGCTATATTGATTTGAAACGTCGCGTGACGTCACTTCTATGTACATTTTATACGTCGAAATGACGTTTTAGCCACAACTTTGATTCGTTATATCTAAGTATAATTTTCTTATACGCCAAATTAAAAAATATGTCTAATATTTTTTCATTACCTTACTGACGGACTAATTAGATGTTTTATTTTCATACCCAGTCATCATTTCTATTATACGTACGTAAGTACGTTCTTCATTGTATGTACTTATTTAACCCCAAAAATATTAACCGCTTGAATGGCCCGTATATGAGACATAATAGAAAATACATTGTGTCTCGCGAAGATCCACGTTTAGACACACGGGTTAACCTATTAGATCCGTATTAGTACTATTTCAATACCAAAGATAAGTCCATCTAGAAATGGAAAAACAGCAATAAATATAGATTCAATACTAATTCTATTGACCCATGCTCTAGTCGCGAAGCCCATAAAACCTGTCACCTTAGGTGTGCGATGGTTTTCAGTCAGCAGTTCGGTCTTGGGAATATATATTACTTTATCCGCGCTGAGGGTACGAGTTACGTACCAATCGGAGTATGTACAAGATGTAGGCGTGATCGTCGCTGATTCAGTGGGGTAGTTAGTGGCGGGCGGTCCTAGGTTCGACGTCGCCCGGAGAAATATTGGCCCCAGGGGAAGCGCTGTTAATTTGCAGCGCACATTGGGCACAGGCACGATTTCCAACGTATCTATCTACCTACGCAGTTAGAGTTGACTGCATCAATATTGGTGGAGGCAATTTTGTTCTACACGTATTTCTTTTATGTCTGTGAGCTTTGAGTTTGTGCTAAAATATAAACCGAATTCCTATCGTAAAAACTTGTTTTTTTGTATTAGTAATTAGTACAAAGTAATTTTTGACACAACAGATTATAAAAAAAACAACCTAAGCATTCTGCACTTCTACCCAACCTGTGCAAAACGCCTCTTGCCGGAGGTTGTACGCAAGGATCGTGCGGTCCATGGCCCTCTACGGTGCCCCTCAATGGGTGACGAATCTAATGCGGCGACAAACTCGGACGCTGCTCACGTGTCAGGGTTATGGTCATTTCGATGATCCGTGGATATCGCACGATCTCTCCTGTCTCTTCTATCGTGGGATCTGGAGGCAAAGGTGCTCTCGCACGTGTTTTGATAAGTACGTGGCTGGATGAGCTCCGGCGCGATATCATGACGGAATGGCGGCAACGACTGTCGCAGGTAGTTTCTCCCGCCTTAGGTAAGGCAAGAGGTGTTTAATTAGATAATTTTACTCTCTTAAAAAAAGGTTATCATTCTGCATGAATTACAATAACCGCTGTATGTTCACGTTAATGAAAGTTTTAGTCTTAATTGGTATGTTTTTATGATCTGATGCACGATTTTGATAAGTTGCTCTATCTGTTTGTAGTCTCTGCCTACCTCTCGATATTCTTCCGAGTCAACCCAAATTTAATATTATTAAAGGACAATATACTCACATACTTCAAAAGCACGCGTTCAGATCGTGGCCGTCGACAAGTATCCGAGGGTGACATGAAATAAGAACAAATTAAATTAATTCTACGTAATGGTACATGATATTATAGGGATCTTTTGAATATCCTTAAAATAAAAATCTCATTAATGCGACGTTTCCGGGTCAGCGGACTACAGAATTTACAAATTTATTGTCGGCTAACCTAATAAATTTAAAACAGGATTACGTGGTTCGAGCACAAAAGCAAAGCTTTACAATTTGCCCGATATAAATCTCTCGTCTATGTCAAATGAGAGACGTATCATTTAAAACAAAACGACTTGAAAAGCTACGTTTGGTCCTAAACATTGCGTTTTTTTAATTTGCTCGCTTGACGTGACCGACGAAATATTAAGCGAAAAATGTTAATACATTTTTCGGACAATAAGAAAACTATAGTGACGATATTGCTTACACTACAATAGTGACACCGACACTCAAAAATGATAATTTCACTTGTGTGATAAAAGGTTGCTGAGTTATAAGCACACCCGAGGACCTACATTACCAAATAACAGGAAACCAGTTCTAAAACCAATAAAGTTATTTAACTTTTGTAGGTAGGTAGGTACCTACATTTAGAAGTGTAAATTATTGTAGTCCATTATTCTAGTCGCTTAAAAAGCAATGTTATGTTTTGTGACCAGAACAAAAAATCTACCTTCCATAGTGTTAACTTGCTTTAGTATACTGAATGGTATATTTCTGTTAAATATGTTTGTACTTCATAAATTATGGTACTCTACGGACACAATTGTCAATTGATACAGATATGTACTTGAGAAATAAAATGGTTGATTTAACTACATGTACATATCCCTTTATAAGAAAATGTTCAGTACACTATTTCTACAAATAAAACAAAAATAACGAATTTCTCATATATTTAACACAATTATTACTCGAGTGACAATATGTGTATGTTTGGGATTGTTTTGCCCGAGTGGCTATATCCACGAAAGGCGAGGGCATGGCTCATGTCCCCGTGTGCCGACCAACATCCGCTACCACGTCATATTGATTGCGTTTGCATGTACATCAATTAGGATCCGCGGAACGATGCGTCTTCCACGCCACTAATTATCATCTTGTCACTGTGTAATTATGCATATAGGTTGACAGCGACGTTGATATACGTGTCGAAGTCAGGCTTACTATTAATCTCGTATCTAAGATGTTTATGTCAGTACAATGACTGATATTTTTGACCTATACATAACTAATTTAGAAACGTTTGTTATAAAATTTGTGTTTCACATACTAGAGGTATAATATACCTAAATGTATTACTATACTTGCATATTTTATATCATGGTAATTACGGATATAATGAAATATTAGCAAAACCAGTAAACCAGCAGGATTAAAAATCAATCAGGTAACCTAATAAATAAAAAGGTTAAGTTATGGTAAAACATACTTACACCCTGTGTGATGATCACCATCCATGTTGAGATAACCGGAAAAGTAAAAACAAATTAAAATATATTCTGTACAAATTTAGAAATGGGGGATTTTCTCTCTTTAGTAACAGAAAGAATTTTCTGTTATGAAGCCTAATTGTGACTTTTTTATCATGTTGGTCTGACTTAGGTTTATTTGTTAAACAGTTGAGACAAATTGTTACGCCGTGTTACTCACCGTGAAAGGATCCTGAAACAAAAGAAACTTATATTAATAGACTCTCTCTCTCTTACACAATTAGCGTTATGCTTCTTTAGACTCAGATTCAATGATACTAAATTATCTGTTTAGTGACAATTTATCTCTCTTTTCGAACTTCCTAGGGAATCAAGATGTTTCTACCTAGATATTCTAGGCAGTACCATAATCTTTTTGTTATTTTCTGGTGTCATAGATATGTCAAAGTTACAGCAACGTTCAAATGAGAAAAGTCTCACTTGTTCTCAAAGGACAACATACAAAAAACCAAGAGTAAAGCATAGATATTATCCATAATTATAAAACCTTCCTGTTGTAGACATGTTACACAAACACGATACTCAAAATGTATACATTGCTTTCATACATGCTCGTTAATATATGTAATTCAAAAATGTATTCACTGTACTATGTCAGAAGGTATTAACGCCGGACAAAAGAAATCACAGGTTGAATTTTGTAAAATTACTAAAATTGCATTAGGGGATATCAGAAGGTAAGTATATTGCAAAACGAGTAGACGTTGCATAAAATAGACGGTATCATATACTATGTACGTCGATGTTGTTGTATAGTTAACTATGATTTCAGTTTATTAGTTAACAGTATTATTATATAGATTTGCCCTCAGCAGTTTACTGTCGGTAGTTAAAGGATTAATGGTACACAAACGCAATGGTATACACACGTCAAAGTCAGTAGATGTGTTTTTTTTGTCGAAAACGACTGTTTTCGACAAAACGATTTATCTTAATTCGGGTAAGCAACAGCCATATTACAAAGAATAAAAATTCAGGATGCTGATACAAAGACAATTGTATCGTTTCCACGACTAACTACAGCATATCTTCAGCATATATTCTATATTTTATAAATTATTTCTTTAGATCTGAAAAAATATTTATCAAGTGAATTTGCGAGTTAGCTACGTAAACTTGCCTATGTGTACGTTGTACGATTACGTCAAATGTAAAATGTACCCAGAATCTTTTGTTTTTACGTTGGTGGTCTATTAAAATGGAGTCTCCAAGTAGGAAGATATCATCCACTGGGACAGTGATTTCGGAAATCACTGTTATTCGTTATTTTACCGTCAATTTGCTTCAATACATTAGATACAATTTATTGTTTTAGATAAATGTCACTACAAGATTTACTGAAAAAAAGTTAACAGAAAACATTTTATAAAATAACGATTGGTCCAATAGTGACTAACATAACATAACATAACATCACGCATTTTATCCCCGAAGGGATAGACAGAGGTGCACATAGAAGTAACACCCACTTTTCACTATTTATGTTATGAGTCCCATGTAATAGGGGGTGAGCCTATTGCCATATACCCATATTTCCAGACTCCGTGCTACTACTGAGAATTTTTTAAAAACCCAGTAATACTTTGCCCGACCCGGGAATCGAACCCGAGACCCCTTACCCGGCAGTCGCACTTGGGACCACTCGGCCAACGAGGCAGTCCAATAGTGACTCTGATGACGATTTAATTTATGATGGTTTATAATAAGTCCTTCAAGTTCCTTTTTGCAACAAAATGAAGAGGATGCAATCAAGATGCTATCGAGCATCTTGATTCGATCTTTTCTAGTAAAGAGATGTTTGGGTTGGATGATTTGAATGACAAAGAACATGATATAACAACAAAAACATTAGAACCATATAATTTCTGTGCCGAGAAAATTCTGAATTTACGATCACCAACTATTTATATCACTAATTCTGAAATACAAAGTGCAGCAATAAATCTAATTTCTGACAGTGATTTACCAATACCAACTTGACATGAAATAGGGCTAGATAATATTCAACCAAACACGGTGGAGACGGATGATGCCTTTCAACAAGAAATCATATTATGAACAGAACATGTTGAGAAACATGGTTAGAGAGATAAACTCATCCTCGGAAATTGGAAATACAAAGAAGACTCCGTTATATTCTCAATTTGATAAAAAAATCTATAACTTTTTAAGCTGTGGCTATGGCTATCCACAGCCTGAATTCAATCAAAAAACGATCGATCGAACGAACACTAACTAGATAGAAGATCTGGGCTGAAATGTCGTGATGAAACTCAGCGACAACCTCCCCATGAATACACTTGCAGCAGTTAACAACTTCTCCACTAATTGCAATTTACTGGAAACTAAATTAAACGTTTTATGCTGTATAAACGGTAAGATCAAACCGAAATGACCTTTAAGAAATGATGAAGAAGCAAACGAAAGAGTTAAAACTACAAAAATATCAATTCCAGGCTATGACATCAGATTCTATCACACAAAGATGATTCAAGAGAAGAAGTCTTTTGTCTAAAAGCAATTGCTTCTATCTTACGCAATGAGCATGAGCGGAGGATCTATTCGATTGTTATATGTCTCCTCTTACCCAAGATACTTCTTACCCAATCAATAAGAAACCTCGCAAGTTTTGGATGCGCCTTATTTATGTTTGATACATCCGCTCTATTTTCCGTATATTTTTACAAACTTTCACATCTATATAATATTAGTAGGATAAATAGGAGATTATGACATTATTTCTTAAAGAACGAATTTTGTAAATAGTTGCAGGTTTGTGTTTATAAACCATATTTTAAAAGAAAGAAGAAAAATAATGTAGTGAATCAGCAAAGGTAAATGTAACTGTTATATATCAACAAAATATAATATTATTAAAAATGTTTTCAATTCGCTCCCACGATATTGATCAGTATATGAGAAAAAGTATTAAAGTTTCGGCGTAGTACTCATAATGTACGCTTCGGACGCTCAGTGATCGCCGAATTACCTACTAAACTGTAAAAAACGTAGATAAAAGGTGGGGCTGTGCATATTCCCATGATCTGAAGACGGTCAGACGGCGTTTTAATACACCCATAATCGTCGATCGATGGTGGATCATATGAAATATGTAATACCGCTAATAGGTCTCGGTGGGCAGCTTCCTCAGCGGTCGCTCGACCAATTTTGCCGTTGGTAATAACCTTAATATCCCATCAGTGCTATACCCCATGCGTGTACAAAGATGAGGCCGGGTAATGACTGTGCGACCGACGCGAGTACCCGCCCTTGCGACCGATAATTCAACTTTATTGAATAAATCTGTTTGATTACCGTTTTGCACGCCACGCTTTGTCATTTTATTGCGACTTTATTGAAATAATACAAATTCAATCAATGTCAGTTCTGTGTGGTTTGTGTGTAAAGACCTATTTTAAACGGTTATATTTAGCTTGATCCGTTTGTTTGTTTTACTTGGAATTTTATCCCTTTCCTGATATGATAGATCGATCTAACACTTAGTACAGACTCATTAATCTTGATGACCATATAGTTTATGATAATAAATTTTGCATAATATTTACATTATCAAACGAAACCGTTTACATTTAAAAAGTATTTTAGTTTAAATGGCTATAATGCGTAATTCAATGAATACAAAATATGTTCGTACCTCGCCTGTTTCAAAATACTAATAGATCCTCTACCTATCAAGAATAAAATTTTAATTCAAGAGTTTGGAAATTGTAATATTTACAAAACCGCATTTAGTTAATAGTAAATTAATGTTTTTACTTTTCATGTATTTTTGTATGAATGTAAACTGGTTAAAACTCACTGTCATTCTGTTTTTAGAAATTTACCAAAAATTATTAACTGGTAAGAAATGAAATAGGTACTTATCTTTATTTTATAACAGGCGGAACAACGAACAAATTAATAAAATCTTTAATCAAAATAAATTCTAAAATCAACAGATATTAAACTGTCAAACACCAAGCTGTCACCGGTGACCGCAACCTATTGTTCTATAATTGTGTCTATAATGACGGTACTCGACGAGTTAAATCTATGAAGCACAGCCGAGGAGTGTCTAGCTTGGCCTCTGAACGGTGAGTCTTGGTTGCCAAGATCTAGGTAGTCCTGTCACTGCTAGCAGTAGTTAAAGCTACGCTGGCAGATATAGGAAATTGGAGGGAAGTGGCCTCCTTTTGTGGGACGCTAATGTCCCAATAGGAGAATGCTGTGTGGGATCGCGAGAGGCCCGATCCTCCTCCTCGATCCGGGGGACCACGGGTATATAGAATGGGGACTCTAGGTGCCAACCCAGTGGCCGCAGCGAGATGCATGACACGTCTCCCTAGAGATGTGCCGTAACTGGCCTTGCAATATGGGAGCTCCAAAGCAGGTCTATTAGAGGACTCGGTGCCCCTTACAGGTGCTGAGGGTAGCCACCGGGGTGAATTCAGTAAGGTAAAAATCCTACATACCCTAGTGATTTATTCTCCAAAAGCTAGGCATCTTTTTTAGGTTATTCCTGTCATCAAATAAAGCTATGGAGCTTTTGTTGAAAACTTAGATTGATCAGTTTCAGGTCAGCTGAGTTTGTTTACTGGAGAAGTCAAGCTTAAAGCCTCAACGTCGGTAGTGGTACTTATAATCAATCAATAAACAACATCAGTAATTATTTATATTATTAGGTAACTTCGAAGCACTTAACAATAGATAAGTTGTTGAGAGTAATTTACAAGAAATTTGTGTCGACATCGTAAACGATGAGCCCAAACTATAATATAAGCATGGTGAATGGGGATTTCTAAATTAAGAGGCTATTTATTATCATAAGCATTGCAGACGCAGTGACGCAAACATTCGTCGACAGTTATTAAGCGCTAGAACACTGCATCTGGATGGAGGGCGCGCGACGCCACAGTTGGCGACGATATTGTCATCTCTCTTGCTAGCGGCATCAGTTGCACTCACATGTCACAGCTAATACATAAATCAAACCAGACAAATGGTACCTCATTATTTCTTTTAAATACGTGACTTTCATTCCGCTTATATCTTAATTAGAGTCGCAAAAATTACGCTTTGAATTACATATTAATATTTACACACTTTATTTTCACAACACTAGCCTAGCAATTTAGAAGTAAAACTGTATTACATATATGATTACATATCTATAACTGTTTTAAGTGAACAGACTTATAATAAGTACCTAACCAAATGTAAAAAATGCATGTGATCCTTTTTCTTTCTTGAATAGCAACCAAGTCTCCAATACAGTGTTGTCGATTTTAAGTACTGCCAGTGTCAAGTGGTAACGGCAGATAGCGAATCGAATTTTAACTATTAGCGACTAATATTTGCTTGACGTACATAGGTAAAAAAAAACTTAATTAATAACAATATAAAATCTTTTGTCTTAAAACTTCATAACTTTAAGCAACTCTAATTATTAGAAGAACGTATTTCGCATTTGTTGGGCCGTGGCAGTGCACAGCTGGACTATGAATCTCTTCAACTCTACGCTTGGCAGGCAGGTTGTAGGTTGAAGTTAAATAGTTCAGAATTTAGAGAGCTGCCCGGTCTCTGTTAAATGTAAAACGACACACAGAAAAATATGACTACTCTGCTGTCACCACGCGGCACACCTAAATGCAATTTTACTATTCAGAATTGATATTATTGAACTCAAAATAACTTAATTGAAACCAATTCATGAAGTACTATCCGAGTACAACACAGCAAAAAAAACCTATAAAATGATATTTTTTGTCAAAATAAGTACTTGCTTCTTATAATTACATCGTGTATCGGCGATTAAACGTGTATCATACAGTCACGGTGTATTATTTTTAACGTGTGGATATCGAGTGAACATTGTGAATTTAATTGTGAAGCTGTTAACGGGTGCACTTCGAGGATGTGTCGTTAATAGAGCGTTGTGTCTCTTCATTTTGTTTGAACGTTCACTGACTCCGTTATTTCGGAGCGACTAATAAATTGCGTGATGACAGGTGTCAGCTGCTCCACCGCCTCTGCACTCTTGCGTCGATGTCTCATTCCTCACGTTCTACTCCTAAATTCTCTTATTTTATCAACGCTTCGTTCAATTTTCGTTCTCCCGTCTGCCTATTTGTTCGTTTGTATTATAGCGTTGATTCCGCGATACAAAAGATGTATTATAATTATTTTCACAAAATATAAATACATAACTTATTTATTAATTGTCGAAATTACAAATTGAGATCACAAAAATCTATTCGTGTAGTTTATATCTACAAAACTTCCAATAAATTATTCAAATTTAGAATAAACTTAATTTATTACAATTTTCAAAGTTTTATGCGGTTTTTATTGTAATAGGTATACTTCATCACTTCTGAAGTATTTGACATATTACAACATATATTAGGTTTTGATACCAATGGCATTAAGAAACCAACCCATGTATCACAGCAATGTTTTCTTTCGGTTAAATTACAGAAAATTTTGTAATAATGTTTGCTCGTGAAACTACCATCAACAATTTGAGTAACACAGTTATTACATTTTTTATGGCATAAAAAGACTTGAAGATAAATAAAAAAAGCATATATACGGTCGAATTGAGAACCTCCTTCTTTTTTTGAAGTCGTTTAAAAATAATTCAAAGGGAAACATATTATGCATAGGTAAATGGTAAAATATTATAGTTGACTGACAAATTTTCATGCAGCCAGTATTGTAAATGATAAAATAATAAGAACAGGAAATAGTAGTACTAAATGCACGTAGGCTACATTCTTAATAATATTTATTTCATAATAACGACCGTGAAACATACTAAATTAACTAAAAATCGCGGGTTACGTGAAAATACTGAGATGAGCTCTTTGGCTCGAAACTAGTAGAGCTTTTCTCAGTATATTCATGTGAATAACAGGCGATTTTTAGTTAATACTTCTTTCTCTTCTTATTGAGACTAGCTATATTCACTATATTCTTTGCTTTGCTTGTTGGAATAAATACAAGAATACACTAGGGATTACCAGTGTATTCTTCATAAGAAATAAAAAGTTCTGTTATTTTAAATGATTCTTAAATTATCACTGAATGGTTTCCTTATATTCTTAGCAATAAGTTGAAATGTTAATCTTAAAAATGAATTACTGGTTTCTCACATCTATTTGCTGTAACAATAAACATCCTAAATACATATATGTCCCAGGAGGTCGGTAAAATAGTGACGACGTTTAATGTAGACGCCACATTCTTTGTAGAACTGGTCATCCACTAAGGATCCCTCGTCTAGAATAACAGTTAAACTCAAAATAGGTTCACTTGGTTTAATTTATAAAATTTCAATAATCAGAGCTCTGAACCGAATTACAGTTGAATTGACAAAAAGGTCAAGAACGTGTGTATTTAATGTAGGTATTTACCTAATTATTTTAATTACAATATTCTTACATTGTAATTGACCAAACATCATACGATTATTGATTATTACATTTTTAACATTCAATCATTCCTTCATTTTCTTTCCTCCGTCAATATGTAAGTAGGTACATTGTTACGTACTTGTATTAAAATGTGACAGGAAACTAATAGAAATCTCTCATATCATGATTGTGTGACGTGTATATTGATATACATTTTTATATTTTTATGTTCCTAAAATTACTTATAGTTTAAGGAGTTGCTTGTATCTAAGGTAAGAACGTAGCAACAGGCATTGAAAAGAAGATTGAAACAGTCAAAAACAAACACCGAAAAAATGATATGATATAAATCAAATGATATATTTATTTCTTTTTACTATCGTTAATTACAGAAGGGCGTATATAAATAAAGAACGCGCGCCCATTGAGGCGGCGTGGCGAGGCGATCGCCAAAGCGCGCCTTGTCGTTACAAGCAAATGCACTTATCTTACCGGGATGTGAAAACTGTTTTCAACTCGCTGTCGTCGGTTAGTTGCGCCAACACAATACACCCAATCCGTACCCGAAGTCAATGCCTCTAGAGGTTACGTTTGAACAGGATTTGGAGACCCAACAAAAAAACTACAAATCAGAAAGGGTCTAACACAGAAACAATACGAAGTAACATTCATGTTTATTCTATTGTATTTTTCCACAATTGCATTATGGACATGTAACCAAACGAAAACCATTAAAAAAATCTGTATCGATAAAAATGAATGATTTGTAATTAAAGGGTAATTATGAGAGAAAAACAATATATCATTTGAATTCAGACGCACCATCGTAAACCCGTCATCAACTCCATGATAAAAATAAACAGAAGTCTTTGAAACATTATCGATACAAATAAATTGTCGGACCAAGAATCAATAAATTGGAAATGTAACTCGTAAAAACATATCATCGATTATTGTAAACAGCTGGCGGGCATTTATGCAAAACGAATCGTTCATTGGACCAATTCAACAGCGGTAGCGAAGATAGAAGAATTTTAATTGAAACTTACAGATTGGACCTGCGGCCTTGCACTGCTCACTAACGCGCTGGCGCGCCGTTTGCACCGCCCCAAAGACTCTCGTTTATGTTCCCTTTAAATACTGATAAGTGCGGAATGATACTTAATGCTATAATAAAGTCAATAACAAGCAAATAAGTTATGATGATGATAATCAACTTTTCTAAACCAGCAGAAACTTAGCAATTTACACGAAATTTCAAACTTTTGGTCGACACGGCCTTATTAAAATCTTGGATCTTGACGGGAACTTAATTTGTTCCGACAGCTACACCATTAATCTTATCAAAGTCTACATAACCTTCATAACTATTTCCCTGATTTGTATATTCGTAACTATTTCCCTGGTAACATTAAAATATAATGTATATAATTATAATTTTAAATGTTAAGTAATAATTCAAAAACGTCAAGTAACCTCGTAATGAACCAACTGAAACGCTGAGTGAATAGTTAAATCTATTCACTCAGAATGATTGTGCCACTTAACCTGTTTCGTGGCAATCGTACGTAAATCTTTCTAACGGCTGATGTACAAATAAAACCACGAACCAAGCATTCGCGATAGCGGCTATCATCCCGTTTTCATCTCATTTGTTTTTCTTTGCATTTGGTTAAACAAATAGAGGCCTCGTTGGGTCGGTAGGCAGATCCTAATTAAAAACTATATTCAGCCGCTGTCGTATATTACGCAGGAGGCCCCAGGCAGTTAGTCACCACGTCTGGACACCTCCCAGTCGTTTAGAGTTCGTATTTCTTTGAGGCCAAAGAAATACCAATAGAGGATATTGATTCGATGGTGTGTATGCAATGAAATCTTGAATACATAATTTGTTTGAATACTAATTAATATTTACAATGACACAGGTAATGTTTATAAAATTGTTGTAAAAAGGTCATCAACAACTAAGAACAAAAGCGTTCTACGATATCTACCAAAGTTTCATCGTATAACATTGTATTCCTACACTTTAATTAAATTACGTAACAACGTATGAAATCATTAAGCAACCTTATTCCATAAAACTGTTACAAACCTTGATGCCTATTTGTTAAGTCTACTTTGTAATCAGAAGCCAATTAAATAACAAATTACAAATAAAAACAAACACTCCAAGATAATAACATACAATATCGAATTGAATGTTTGATCAATTCATAATTAGAAACAATTGTAAACACAAAAACTATAAGCGAGAGAGCAAGCGTGCGCTGGAAGCAGCCAGGTCCGATTCTTGTTTATAAGACGGCCGGCCCACCTCGTCTGCACTAAAAGTTTGATCTTATCTTCAATATTTTAATAGGTTCCCGCGGCGGCACCTCCGCCAGTAATTGTATAAAGTATCTCTCAAGGAATAAATTCAATATTCCGGCGTGGGGCCGGTCGAACGGGGATCCCTTCGCTTAACCTCGTGATAAAGCTTAAATCAACACACGAAGTAATTACAATCGAGCCACACTTCATCACAGATGCGAATAGTGATTAACTATCTTCGCCTTTGGTTCCGCGGTATTTGAACGCAGCCTCCTCCTGCTGGCCAACTAGATGCGAAATTGGACGAGACCTCATTACAGTGTATGTACGTCACACAATTAATGTTTTCCCAGAGAGTGCCTTACTTTAATGAGTCATACAATCTACTGTGAACGACGTATAACGTAGTAAAATATCAAAAAATCTTGACTGCTTTTTTTATGGGACAAGCCCAAGACAAAACACCGGAACACTGAAGTCCGGCGCGTCCTAGGGACATGAGTAACTGTCTTAGTTCCCGCAACGAAGTGAATCAGAAGATATTATAAGAGAAGAAGAAGAAAAAACTAGTTTCCACTTCCCTCGGTGAATTACTGCAGAAGACAGAATGAATTAAGCCTAAAGGCAGAAAGAAGAGACTGTACAACTGGGTGAAGCCCAGTTAGTGAGCTGTTATACTTGCTTCCAATAATAGGTATGGCAAAAACGCCTAAACGCACGAAAATTCGTTCTAGATTCCACAAGGTCCGTATAATAAGCTACACCTGACGAAACAATTAAATTATTTAACATAGTGTTACGTTCATATTGCCAGAGATCACACTCCCAGATTATGTGATAAGCCGATTGCTCGTATTGCAACTCCTCTGTCGAACACTGGCACCATGGTGAATCAATAAGATTGAATGAGAACAATTTGCTTTTAAAGTTGCCGTGGCCAGTAAGAAATTGGGCAACAGTGATCACCTCCAACCATGTCCTCTCCAGCCGCTCATGCACGGATGGGAAGAACTGATATAGGTGGCGGCTCTTAATAGAAGATGCCCATTTACACTGCTATTCAGTTATATAATCTAGCAATTTTATTTCTATCACGTTGTGCTAGAAAGCTTGCTGACAAATTAGGTCTCGCACTGTAGTACATAGCAGCACGTCACCTCAAGATCAATTTCCAATATTGAGACATCCGGCTGATATGGAAGTCATTAGAGGACTTACATTCAGCAATGGGCATTTTATGGCTGATACGATGGATACATAAGAAATTCTTAGAATAGGAGACATCCCTTTTTCAGCTTTTAATTAAAATTATGTTAATCAACTTAGTCATGTAACTGTTTGGAACGTAACTCGACTAATTTCAAATCATTTTAGAGGCATAATCTTAAAACGCGCGAGTAAACCCATAAATATACAACAATTAATTTAGTATATCTCACGACAGTTATAATTGTCAATTGGCCCAATTACTTCTAAATAAAATAACATACTTCAAGTAATATTTTTAAATCTTAGTACTATGTACAAAACGTATTTAATTATCATTACTATCATATTAAGACACACGTTTTTAGTGGTATTATGTAAATAAAAAAAACGTATCAATTTACACATGATATAGAGTGTTAAACACATAGCCTTCATTTTCATCGTGCACTCGCTTAATTGAAGTGGTTTTTGGGACATTAAAACAAATCTTTCTTGAATGTTGGCAAACATTCCTTCAAATAGAATGTAGATAGACAAAATATCATCAACCGTCCCTTTTAATTTTGATTAATTAAAAGTTTTGCATGGAAAGTGTAATCTTAACGCAAGGGTTGTACTTAGTAAACTTCTTTTGTATTTTATCCTATAAAGAGAAGTTTTTCAGTAAAACAACGCTCAATCTGCAACAAAATATAAAAGTTTTACAATAACGTATACGCCTCGGGCGGGGAGATCATCAAAGACGAAAATAAATCCTTTTTCTAAAGTTGTTTTCTATTCACAAGTATTTAAAAGAAAGTAATAATAAAAGGATTTATGTAATAAGTATATAAGGGGTTGAAAACATTTTCATGAACTTTACACCAAAGTCTCGAAAAACCTATTTTGCAAGATTTAGTAAGTAAACTTTTGTTACCATTGTTGCTAACAAAAGGTTTTGGTTTCCTTCTCCCTACAACATATGAAACAACGTATGTACGGTTAGACACATCTTACAAAACGTAGTAGTATTTCAGCTTAATGCAGAAACAGTGTCTATACGTATATTCGCATTTATACCGTAATGAGCCCGTTACACAGCGCTCGAATTCGGTACTGCCGTGGGCGGGCGGTGGCGGGCTCGCACCTACTTCGCTGCAAGCGGCCTCTCCCAATTAGCCTTAAAATAATGAACATGTTTTATATTTCCACCCGAGTGCGGCGTGTACTTATCCCCGTTTGCCCCGGGAGGTCATGCGGCTGTGGCCCTCTCGCATTGTTTTACACGGGCGTACCTTTAAGTAGGTAATATAATAAAAGGGACACGTCGGTTTTGGAAATATTTGCTGTGTGTTAGGCGGTGATGATATATTTTGTATTTATTTTTGATGATTCATGGTGTTGCTGGTGCGAATACTCACAAATATTCATGAATACGTATATTCCTATATGCGACATAATTATGGACAATATCACACTAACAGGACAGAAGTGCGATCCTACTATTGTTAAATTAAATTAACAATATCTTAGTCACAGAAAATTACGAATGTTTGGTCTGGTTCGTTTAAACTTTAACTTAATACACAATGACATATTGACATTTACGAGCCTTTTTAGGTCTTTATTTGTTATAATGAAACTTTTCCTTTAATTTTGAATTGCCAAAGAGTATGTTCGCGAATAATTCTCGTGTCTAAGATCATGATAAGGTTTGAGGAAAAATATCGACCAATTCACCGGGAGAGAATTCGTCCAGAATGATATAGACATTAAGTAAGTAGGTACCTGTTAAAAGAAAATTATAAACTAATAAAATAGTTTATACCACAATCTTTTCACGAATACCTTGTAAATATTAATCACATTTCACAGTGTAATATAGAGGTATTAAAAATTTGCCGCCGTGACAAATGAGATGCAGAGGCGCGCAACACATTTCAAATAAGCATTTAACCACTTCCTGCCTGTTTAGTCTACAAATAACGCGACTGCTCAAAGATTTAACTAAGCCTGAATAAATAATCAATTTAGCCAGCCCCGCGCGGCTTCTGATCGATTGCCACAATACCGGCTGGATGATATAGTCGACGAGCCGCAGCGATAAATATCCCGAGACAAATGTTTAGAGTGTCTCCGGAGAGTTGCGGTGACACTAAATTTAAAAGCTTCAATTGTACAGAAATAACCAAAACACGGTTAAGATCTTTCGAAAACAAATCGTGTATCGGTCGCTTGACGACAATCGTGATTGACTGCGCAAGTGAACGTCTCTAATATAAACAAATTAATAGGGAGCGGGTCGGGCCCGCTGCGGTGGCGGGTGTAGGTAATTTAGAAGACACTCGTTTACCGATAGGGGTTTACGAGGAAATGAAGAACGTCCAAATATTCATTGATGTATTTTCTAATAAAAATATTAGACACACCAGTTATAAATTACGTCCTGAAACGTTATGTATCTAAATTTATTTCCTGCCTAGCCGTGATATTTTTATCGTAGATGACAGTCGTAGGGAAACATAATTCTTAAGTAATCATGTTTATATCTGTTTTGTATCATAAGCCATTAACGTTTTTGACGTGTTAATTAAATTACAACTAAAATAGCAAAATGAAACGGCATGCTTTGCACCGAATAAATATTTCAAAACAGTTGGGAATCCGACTTCGAATATTATCTACACCCATTAAAATCTAACATGTGTTAATCACATCCTCTTAGGACCGTCTTATCAAAACGGGAGCAATTTTAAGAATGACTACTCCTATAAATAACAGAATCCTTACATTAATTATGAGCTTAATTATGTAGAATCCCTTTGATTTACAAGCCGCTCATTGCCGCCGCAAACGAATTGTAGTGGCTTAGCGGAGTACCTCGGGCTTTGCCTACCGCCTCTTGGTAATAATTATTTTTGTCAAAAGATAACTCAACTGTGTGTATAGATTGAGATGAAAGTGAACCGAGACAAGTTGACATTTAAATTGATACTTAATATACGAACTATTCTTAAAATAGTCAAGCTCTAAATGTCATCATGATCATAATATTGTGTATAGTAATTTTGGATTAAATTATGGCTTATTCTTACTAACTACTTATTGAGGCAGGTTAGGGATGGTAGAATATCACCACCCTTACACTTTTCAACGCCGATCACTGACCCGCCTGTAGAGGGTGGAGTTTGTTAAAACTTATAGAGAGCCTATGTAGAGGAAGCCCGAAATCCAGCAGTGGATTGTCACAGGGTTTTGATGTTATTATTGGTCGCTTTATCTGTAAGTAGTTTAACAGATAATATTATAATATAATGTTTTAAACTGTCAAACATCAAGCGGTCACCGGTGACCGCAACCTATTGTTCTATAATTGTGTCTATAATGACGGTACTCGACGAGTTAAAATGATATCTAGAATAAAATAATTGTTGCGGGTAAAACTGAGGGTGCGGTAGGGGCGGTTGTTCACGGATCGCCAATAGCGCTGCTGCGGGCGCGTGTCGTGTATGCCCAGGGCACCCGCCTCTGACATGCCTCTCCTAGGGTTATCAGCAAGTATTTGCAAATTCAGGATTGAATCTTGTTAAAATATTATGAACTCTATTGTGTCATTCATACCACAAATTTAAGATTGTGAGATTCACATAATTAGTTGTTATTTTTTACTTCAACTAAAGCTATATCACAGCCCGTATTCTGCGACTAACAAATTATTTTATTTAGCTTGTGGTTTATTGTTACAGGTTCGAATAATATTTGAAATTTAGGTATTGTACGAATATAGGAATTAAATATTAAACTATTTTTATGTGGATGCCCTACCTTCTACTACTTCTACCTTCTATGAATGCCCTAAGTCTTAGTCAGTTTCAAAAGAAGGAAACATAATTATTTAATTCTTACATTTCCGCGCCTATTTCAATTAGGACAACTACTTCATCGCCGTTCTTACCACGAGTTCACACGAAAGGTAGTGCATTATTGTTGTTAGGATACAGGAAAAAATACGTCTTTATACCCATCATCAGATGACCCTGACTTCTTGACAATGAGTAGAATTAGGTTAAAAGGAAAGCTGTTATTTTCTTACTAATTTGTACACAAGACATTACTTATAATATACAGGGTAAACTGTTCGGCCATTTGTTCAAATAACCGCAATAGGCATTCAAATTGTCGACTCATCTATCTATCACAGAATTTCTACAAACAAAGATCATGGCGTTTCAAACTGCCGGGACAATCGAATAATTGTTCTCGATCGCATACAAGCTACGATCGCAACCGGACAGTCGGCAGGCTCTATTTCTGCCTAGTGTTTAGAAACAATAGCTCTGCGCTGCAATTAGTTTATCCGATAGATGGTGGTCGAACGAGTCGTAAATCTACGCTCTTGCCACCAGTGGGCTCTCTACGTGGTTGTGGCGCCGTATGTAGATTCCGCTCGGTTAATTAATGTGCCACGGTAAAGTGCGAGGTCTCTCCCTCACATCCCGAAGCCGGGTTTCATAAATTGCGCACCCTTCTCCACTTTACTAAAATAGCTAGGTATATTTAGTAAAATCTGAATCAACTTCAAAATAAATAAAGATATATATGTATATGTATATTAAAATTTTTACAAAAAGCATTAATGTTGTACTTAGTTTTTCAACAAAAGTGACGTGTTCCGGACGCAAGAGAAATTTGAACGTGTACAGTAGCACCATTTGTCACAGGAACCACACTACTGAAGTACCAGTTTACATAAACCACTGCGCAGTGTTAACATAATTTAAGTTGACTACATGTAACCACACTATTATAGATCTTGAGGTCGCGAGTTAATTGTGAGGGATTCTAAAATTCTGCAAATAAACCATGTTTAATTTTTGATTATATTGGGTATTCCCGCTGCGAATCTTACAATATTATATAAAGCTGGAGTTTGTTTGTTTGAACGCGCCAATCTCCGAAACTACTGGTTCGAATTTAATAATTCTTTTTGTGTTGGATAATGTATTTATTGAGGAAGGCATCACGCTAAACATCACGCTACAACCTATAGGAGCCGAGAGAGCGGGTAAAACCGTACGGAAGTAGGTAATTGATCATGCATCTCACTCAACAAATAAGAGGTAACATTTGTGGAGAGATACCAAAGATTACCTCCTAACACCGCTCTCGAGTGACGTATGGTGGGTGCGCGTTGTGAGGCGAAGCCCACCACCCTCATTATCCCTTTCATGCTGAATTTCAATTAGCATGCTTTCGTGTTTTGCAATAACAAACCAAGTTCGGTTTGGAGGACACAACGTATATATAGAGCTACAACAAGCATCCAAGTTTGGATATGGATGCAGAAAATCAATCAGAACGAATTAATGATTGTAAAAGGAATGAAGAGAGATTGTATGAACTTATTTCGGAAGGGATTGAGGTTGACGATTCAACATTGCACAACACTCTATCTAGTCTTTGACTTCGGGCGACCCAACTACTTAAAAACGGTCAGTCGATGATCAAGTATTGTGAATTTATTATTGAGTTTGAGATTACAACAGTGAACATTATAATGAAAGTGAACTAACCTTTAATGCACTTTGTTAACCTTGTCTGTACATTAAGTGGCTGTGACGGAGTTTGTTTCATCGTTCCATTTTAAAACAATCAGTTCCAAGTCTCATCTAACTTAGTTAGAATTTTAACTAGTTAAAGTACAAAAAGTTCATTTATTGTTTTACTGATATCAACACATAGCTCTGCCGATATATGAGACAAAGAGGGCTCTCGCATTCTAACCTAAAATATGGCCCACCTCATCCTCCAACGTAATATAATATTTTTGTATCATAGCTTTTGTGAAACAAACTATATTCGCTATTTTGTTTAACGGCTTACTCACGTAACTATTTGACA
Organism: Spodoptera picta; assembly: GCA_038387885.1. Classification (NCBI taxonomy): domain Eukaryota; kingdom Metazoa; phylum Arthropoda; class Insecta; order Lepidoptera; family Noctuidae; genus Spodoptera; species Spodoptera picta. The sequence continues at coordinate 4,093,074 of JAZHFQ010000105.1, forward strand.
AGGCTCTCGATGTTCACCGTGTGTGAGCGTGTGTTGACTTCCGCGCAATGTTGCTCATGAGTGTGAAACTAGTCGAGTTCCTCGTCAAGCAGTTAGGTAAGTACGTGAGTAAACCGGTAGAAATAATAGTTAATATGTAATAATACATTAAATTACGTACTGATGTTCAGAAATGTTCCAGCTGAAAAATATTATTAATACCTATAATATTAAAAATTTATAATTATAAATAGGTTCATCAGGCCAGATATTGTCAAACGTCGACCCAACGACATACAAAAAAGGTGGATAAGCCTCGACTTTGGTCACCGGCAGTAGCAGTGTGATATGTTGATCAACATTGATGAGGCAATTAAGGACCTCTGAATTCTCAGATTTTGGGCTACGGAATGGACATTTTAGTTAGAAAATACATTTGCACTTTTAGATCTAAGCAGCAATGTATAAGAATCGAACAATCGATATATGTTGCACAACAGCCAGTTTTCCAACCACTGTACCAAGAGTGTTCCGTACCCTAATCAATGTAAAACTAAAAACAGATTCTTTTACAAAAATCTTATCAATATTTCAAATGCTATAGTATTAAAATGGAATAAGATTGCAAGTCTAGTCTTGATTCACAATTATAATAATTTATTGTAGGTATACTACCAACTCTTTATGGCGCCAGAACCAAATTACCAATGCAGCACAAATGCTGAGCTGTCTCCTTTCAAATTTGATTGCGCCCAACATCACACGCCCATGAACTCTATAATGAAATAGCCGAATAAAAACAAAACTACGGGCATATATGATTAGGTCGATACACGAGTAAGGTAGAACCACTAAACAAACAACCATTACAATATCGCTGCGTCACTCTGTTGGAAATCACTTATTGTGGGAGTGACTTGCACTCCCGCGCAAGTGCTTTATGCAGCACGCTTAGGTTTTGTTAGTACATTATCAACTAGTGCTATATTCTCTTCTAGCTAATACAAATATCTCATAAAAGTTGAAAGTTAAATGTTAGAGTCAAGGGTATCTTATTTCCACACTAAGTTGTAACTATAATGGTAAATAAAGTAAATCTATAAACTTAAATTACTTTTATCATAATCATATATAATCTCCCTTTTTTCACCCTAGGGAATAAATAAAAAAAAAATGTTTACACAAAATACCTTTGCCAAATTTTTGCTCTCTACGATCAATTGTCTCAAAAGCGCGTTGTTTGTCGGTTAGTAAGTCAGTCAGCGAGTCTAGATAAGAACACACAATTACCTACTAATAAATATTAACACTAAGATTAAGGATATGATACATTGGAGAATGTCTACTAAAATTCAATAAAATATCTAGGTGAACTTACGACTGTGTAAGAAACGAGTATTTTAAAAGACAAGCGGCCTTGTCACCTCTCTAACCAAACCCTTGTGAATAATTATTCAAATCATAATAAAGAAGCAAATGTAACTTGCTGAAGGGCGATGTAACTGTCAGTGGTTTTTACCCCAAATGTGAATGCGCCTTACTTATTTTATCCCGTTACAAGTTTCCATCCTCCGAGCACAGAACAAATCCCAAAACTCCGTACTCTAGTTGAACCAATGAACACAAGCTAGAAGCGACTCTTCTTATTCCTAGTTATAGTAAAGTAATAAAAGTCCTAACCTAAAAATATTTTGAATAGACAGGGCGAGCTGAATAAATGCACACATATACATAGCTACAAACTCAAAGATATATTTGTTTTCTTTCCGTGCTTATTTAGGAATGAAGATACTGTAATCATAAAGTGGTGAATATTATAAAATTGGAAGATGTCTTGCTTATATAACAGAAGATACGAAACGTTCTTATCGCGGCGTGTCATGTTCAACACGCATAGCTAAACAATGGCGCGCGCATTCGACGGACGGACGGACGGGTCAAATGAGGCGCGGCGTCAATCTCGGGTTGCACCGACTTGGCGCCGGGCGACACATTTGAGAAGTTAGCTCACCCATTGAAAACGACTAAAAAACAATAAACGAAAAGTTGTGGCCGTCTTGCTTCACTTCACAAAGTAACAAGCGACCATAGTAAATAAATCTGTCAAGGAATCGATTTCGACTAAGATTAACAAAATAAATATATAAAAATAATAATTTTAACTAAAATACCTATTTAAGAACATCACATATTTTTAACAAATAATTGACCTAAAGAACAAGAATGAAATATTTAAGAGTTTAATTAATTAGTTCATGTGCAACTCAGATTTTAACGTAGATAAATCATTTAGATGCCACTGTCTTAATTAGACTGAGAGATGTCAGCAAAGTCGATGCCTTGCACCGGAATAAATCAGGACTTAAATTGCTTTCTACAACGACACTCCCACCGTCGAGTTGGCGTTAATAGCGCGTGCAACCGAAATCGTAGACGAATATTTGGAAGTATTTTTTACAATGAAATAGAATACTCGAGGTCTGCGAACAGGCGCCACAAAAAAAGTGGTTGTAATTGCACTCCAGTTTAACGCACCAATTAGAACATGCCAAACCATAAAACTATTAATTTTATTGAAGAAACATCTTAAATGTTATTTAACAAACACAATAAAAACTGTAAGTAGTCTTTTAAATTAAAGATGACGATATAATTTTTTTCTTATATTACCCTATATAAATGTAATTAACAATACCATTATTGGTCGTATCAAGATAACTGTTGGTATAGCAACCAAATCCAAATGATTTGGATTTAATTACTTGGATCACTGACTCCGCCCTCGTTGACTCAAACAGTCGTAAATCAAGAATACTAATAATACGAAGCTTTCGAGTTTTTATTAACTAAACAAACCTTTATCAACACAATTACACAATCATTAGTAAAGATTTAGATATTAGAAAATCAAATAAAATTAGCTCGTCGTTCTCAAAAACATTAGTAGTAGGTATTTGGAAGATAACTTATTAAAGAATTAAATATCTATATAAGAGATATTTAATTCTAAAGAATTAAATATCTCTAGGTATTGGTAGAACGCAATATTCAGACCTCCCGACCTCTGTTAGTCTGGATGATCTAAACAATCATTTCTCTACCTCTTCGCCCTTGGATTGTCTAACTAAAGAGAGTACTGCATCATCAATTGCTGGTCTGATGCGTCCTGCTATAAATCCTTTCCGTTTCGACCCTGTAGACTCGGAGGAAACCAGAAAGATTATCCTGTCCATCAAGTCCAAGGCTGTTGGTTGTGATAATATTTCCCGATACATGATCATAACAGTTTTGGATCACCTCATCCCAGCCTTAACTCACATCATCAACTTTTCACTCTACTCTAGTTCTTTTCCTTCCTTGTGGCGCAGAGCATTTGTCCGGCCACTGCCTAAAATCTCGAATCCTACTCTTCCCACTCACTTCCGTCCTATTTCAATCCTCCCTTTCTTATCTAAAGTGCTTGAGGCTTGTGTACACAGGCAACTCTCACATTTTGTATTCCGCAACTCCTTACTTAGTCCCTTCCAATCTGGCTTCAGGCCAGGGCACAGCACCACAACGGCCCTCCTTAAAGTGACTGGCGATGTGAGGGCAGGTCTGGAAGACAGTAAAGTCACCGTACTGGTATTGGTCGACTTCTCAAATGCCTTTAACATGGTCAGTCACGACATCCTTCTAGCCATCCTATCCCATCTTATGGTTTCCGATGATACTCTACATTGGTTCTCATCTTATCTTCGGGGGCGGCGACAGATGGTCCAAGTTGGTGATTCGTCATCAGAATGGTGCCATTTGGAAACTGGCGTCCCTCAAGGCGGTATACTTTCACCTCTCTTATTTTCTATCTTCATCAATCTCATTACTACTGAACTTCAATGTGCGTATCATCTGTACGCTGATGACTTGCAGTTGTACTGTCAGGCTAGTAGGGAGAACTTACCGGAAGCTATCAAAAAGCTAAACATTGACCTGGCTTCTATTAAAGACTGGGGTGATAGGTTTGGGGTAGCTGTGAACCCGAGCAAGTGCCAGGCCATAGTAATTGCGAGCTCGCGCATCCTCAGTAGAATAGATGCTAGCACCCTTCCCCCTGTTCTGTTTGACGGTGCGGTCATCCCATGCACCAGCGACGTCAAGAATCTTGGCCTTCACATTGATAATACCTTGAGCTGGCGCCCGCAGGTTACCAGTGTCTGTAAGAGGGTTACTGGGTCGTTGCGGGCTCTGTATCGCCTCAAAAACTTTCTTCCGTCCTTCGTGAAGGCAACGCTTGTCCAGTCGTTAATTTTCCCTATTATTGATTATGGTGATGTCTGTTATTACGACCTGAATGCAGATCTCCTCAACAAACTAGACAGACTTCTGAATAACTGCATTCGATTCGTGTTCAATCTTCGTAAATATGATCATGTTTCTGCACAGCGCTTGCAATTAAAGTGGTTACCCATACGCCAACGTAGGGAGCAAAGGGCTTTAACTACTTTATTCTCTCTTCTTGAATCCCCTTTTTCTCCTAACTATCTATCCACCTATTTTCAATACACCAGTGCAAACCACAGTAAATATCTTCGTTCTTCCAACAATCGCCATCTACAGTGTGTTAGTCATCGCACTGATTTTCTTCATTCTTCTTTCTTCATACAATCTGTTATTCTGTGGAATGCACTACCCACGGATGTCAGGACGGCGTCCAGTCGCTTAGCTTTTAAGATTAAAGTTCGGGAGCATCTTCTTCAACAATTGGTAGATTCATCTCAAACCTAAACCTCTTTTAATTTTATATTTTGTATTATATTTTATAATGTACATATATATTTCTATATATATATTCATTATTTTTTATTTATATATTTACTTTAATATTGTATACATAATTATTGTTATATGTAAGTATGTATAAGTTTTCAAATATGTTTAGTGTTTATTGAATATTATGATTGTGAGATTTGTTATTTATTACACTGGTACATTGCCTATTTATAAAGGTTTAAATCACCTGCTACTTTCATCTCTGCACTGCTTAAAGGTTGACTGGGAGACAATGCCCAAGGCATTAAGTCCACCTGTACACACTTGTTGTATGAAGTTGAAATAAATAAATAAATAAATAAATAAAGAATTATAAATCGTAATACTCATAGTTATCTTTGTTACCTATAATATAAGGGTAAGGGTTCATAAGTCAATAAGCCACACAACCATATAAAAAAACAACTTTGTCTTAACAATTATGTTCTTGTAATACGAGAAAGAGGCTTTTTTGGTTCCAAGTAAAATTTTGTCTAATCAACCTTGCATAAGTGCAATTTTTATAACCACCTACAATCTTAGTCTTTGATAGAAAATTCTTTTATAGTGACTGGTATCTACAAATATTTATATACAAAACAACAAATTTATCAAATAGTAATAAGGATTAAAACAAACTTCAGAAACATTTTTTTGGTGTGTTCTAATATTTCTTAAAGAGATAAAATGAATTCAACATTAACAAAGTGCTAACAGGAGTCATGGAGTGTTAAAAAAGCTTATAAAATCAGCTAATATATTTCAACTAATCACCATGAGGCATTAAAATATAAATTTTAAAGATAAGTTCTTTTAGATAGGAAACGACGATGACATATTTAAATTTCTCATTTCAAAGAGAAACAAGCGAGGTCTACAATAAAAAATATCATAAGAACCCACACACAGAGAAATTTCCACAAATCTATAATTCCATCAGCAAGTCAAGCAAATACGAAAATAAGCATCAAAGTGTTTTTTTAGAGGAAAGACGACAAATGTCAACCAGCAAGGCAACAGTAGCAAACACGTGTTCCATATTGTCTGACAATATTTACTGTTGCTTTATTAGCTCGGGAAGCGGATAGATGATAATGAAAATAACTGTCATTCTTCATTCTAAAGTACTAGAGTTAAAATAACAAAGTAAACTCATAATACATAGATTGTCAATAAATTTAAGCCTATCAAAATTATTGCTTATAGCAAAAATGAAGGTTAAAACAAATCTTTGTTAATTTCCTTAATTCGTGTTTTAACTATTCACATACCAAAGAAAAGATACCAATAAAATTTAAATCCAATTGCGTCGACCCTTGATTTACCTCTATAACGGATCAATAAAAGAGAAGGCTATCATTACTTTTTTACTGCGTATTCAATAAAAGTAATGTAGATACTTGGTAATCAATACCAAAACAATACTCTTTAGACAGAAATATAAACTGTAATTTGTATTTTTATATACCCCTATATATAGAGGATGGGATTTGCCCTTAAATCTTAAGGGATTTTGGTAATTTATTGCATTAGATAATATATTATAAATAATAATTAGATAAAATAATAATAACACAACTCAGTTTTGTCAATATGGCTGATTACTTGGCCCCTATGGCTGATGAATAACATCAACATTTATTAACCCAAATTACGAAATGCTCTTTAAAATTAGCGATCTTACAATCACTTTATATGACGTCTATATATCAAGAGCGAGGATTGAAACAGTATTTAAACACAATAGTTGTATAGAAAAAAGTCGGGTCTGAGAGATGGCTCATAAAATAAAACAAGGGACTACGTCCGGAGATATGTCAAGATAGCATGCGGCGGGGGGGCGCGGGCCGGCGCCGGCCGTGCACCCTGAGACCCAATTAGAAGCACACCTTTTGGACATGTGCTCTCACTTGGTGCTTACTAAATCCGAAAAACTCAAGAATATGGGACATCCACATCCGTAATCGTTTATCACATTTTTAAACGGAAATTATGTCGTGCTCCGAAAAACAACGTTCGGCTAATTCTAAAATGGTGTGAACTTTTAACAAAAAAAATTATAGGCTTCTTCTTTTCCAACACTTAATATGCTTTATGATACACTAACCTTGGTCTTAACAAGTTTCGCATTTTCCTTGCACATCTTTGCCAGGGCATGATAGTCGCCTCTTGCAGCACATAAAATCCATTGCTTTTGCTTGGAGTCTAATGGGTCAGCCTCGCTCTTTTGATCTAACTGCAATAAAATAGTCTTAGTTTATTTGCTTCGTTTAATGGGTAATAATTCATTCCTATCTTGTTTGTACTTACAGAAACTCTGTCTTCCTCGTCCAAACCCTGCAAAAAAAATTCAATGAGTCATCATCAAAACTTTAAGAACCATTTTATACTTTTAAGTATAGACTTGTTCATTCATGGTAACCGATTTATTAAACGATGTTCATCAACGTACTTAACGTCTGAAAACAAAAGATTAGGAATATAAATAAAGATGATATTTACATACATAATAAATATCTTAACGACACATATAAATTAATCGGAACCTAATATTTCAAAATTAATAAATGAGTACTTATATTGTGAAAATAATATTTTGAATTAATGGTCAATAAATTCGAATTCTCCCGTCTTCAGGCCTGCGCTGCTATTCAAGTAAGATGATTTAGGTTACAAGTTATTTGAATGGGTCAGTATAATTAAAAACTCTAGGTGTTGTATAATACAGTTCATTTTCGTGTAATATACGATTAAAGTTACAATGTTTGCGACTGGTGCACTGGGCGTGCGCTGCGCAGCATGACCACTTTACCACCTGTCGTTACATATTTATGTCTACACTATTGGCCTCACTGTTAGGGACTTTGATATTGACAAGATAACATCCTTAATGTGATGTGTTTGATTTAATAATAAGATTAAGTTTGTATGTTGCCTGTTTAAATTCTGTGGAAACAACAATTAAAATAAACGCCCAGATTACAAGTGCTTTTGAAGAGGGCAAAATTCTGTAGCGTTACTTGGATCAATGTACACAAATTGCAACTCCGAAATACGGATAATGAAACATTTGGGAGTATGTTTAGATTCGAGTACCATTGCTGTTAATCATGGTTAATTATAAGAATCTACTATTTTCCTTTTTAACGTTAAACATATTAGTTTGCTAGTATTATCTTAATTTTCTTTGTTTACAAATAATGAAAACGACAACGAAAATATACCTACATAGTGATAGGAAATATAACAAAGAGGAAAAGAATTCACTTTCAACCAAAACCAGTGATTAATTGTATAGAATGCCATTTCGTAAATAAATTGTGACCATTTTGCAAGCTTTCAATCAATTCAAGTTATGATTGTCAAGTTTTAAATTTTTCTCACACTCACAATTATTTTCATTTCATGAACTAAACGCGCTCCGATTCTCCGGCTTATTCTTGAATCCTATTCCGATCGATCCACATTGATATTGTGAAATTTCGTACTCTTAAGTTGCAACATCAGCGCCCATTGCATCCGTATTGCGTAGATATTAAATGAACTAAATGGTATTGAGTTAGGCTTTTTATTCCGTACTCTTAATGCTATTTTAACAGCTACGATAGGGGATTTTTAGTGTTGACATTGAATAATTATTGAGATTTTATTGGATTGAAATTGCATTGATAAAAGCGTCCAGGGCGCTCACTCTTGAAACCAATCTTAATGTCCGATCTTTTCTTACAGTAACAAATACTTTCGATAATATATTGATTTGGAATATGTATCGCGTGGCGTCACTTTTGTGTACATTTTGTACCCAAAAATTACGTAGCTAGCTCCCATACCTAAACTTTGATTCGTTTTTTTAAGTATTGTTTTCTTATACCACAAAATAAAGAAAAACATGTCGAATATTATTTCATTAGCTATCTGATTTTATTGGATGGATTCCGATCGTACATTGATAAAAGAACACAATTGACACAACTCGCGTTGGCCTGATGATGGAAACTGTAAATAACGGTTTCACCGAAAATGTTCTACATAATGCCAAACAAAGTGTGTTTGCCGTAAGCATACTGACCAACATTTCCGTGCGAATATGTTAATGATCATTAACTATGCCGATTTTACACTATCGGAAACAATTGTAGAACTATGTTTTTTTTAATGACGTCACTAACTAATTTAACATATTCTTATACATAAATCAAGTGAATTAAATAAGACAATGTATGATTGTAAATAGGAATACATATTAGAGAAGAATGTGAGGTAATTATTAGCTTCTATTTAGCTTTATCTTTAAAAAATTAAATACTTTTTTGTTTCCATGACAAAAATAAAATTGATATTAATGCATGAAAGGGTAGGCTCGCCAGTTAGTCGCCGAAGGGCTCCAGGCGTGCGTGCCTCTCTCTTCGCTGTAGGACGCCATAGGCATCACGTTGTTCGCGCTGGCTCGCATTATGGTGGCGACGACGGCACCACATTACGATCGATATACGTCACAATCTCCTAGCGTTTAATTTCATTCTTAGTATATGACACAATACGGATCTAATAAAAAACGTTACCTCAATTCTGAAGAGTTGCAAATAAATTGACTGCACAGTTTGAACTTTTAAAGTGTAGGGGAACCATGTTTCGGCACGAATAGAGCCAGCTTGACCGGAGTGATACCACTGACGTGAAACAACGCTTGTGTTGTGTTCCGTCGTGTGAATGAGGTTATCGGAGGCCCAATTACTCCCCCCCCCCTCCCCAATCTCCCCAATCCCTGAATCCCATCAATCTTCAAATTCCTAATCCCCAAAAGGCCAGAAGTTGCAAAATCATCAGCAATGACCATGATCTATGCAATAACAAACTATGACTTTACTTTATATGCATTTAGCTATCACTCTAGTTATGTTTAGAGGTATAATGATATATATCGCACTACCGAAACACATAAAGGAGGCAGAAAAAAAAATTAGCGTGTTTATAAATAAATTAAAACGGTTCCTCATTGAAAAATGTTACTTAACGAGTTTTTCGATGACCAAACCAGCAAAACAAATCTATACATATAATAACTATCAAGATTATAGACACCTAATTAAAATTCATAATAGTACATAAACTACACACAATAAACATATGTAATAATACATACATTTAAGAAATTTATGTAAATAGGTCAATATTATGATGCATTAAAGAAAAAAAATGTTACTGTTTAGAATGAAAATAATATATCTTATTTCATAATATAATAAGAAAAATAAATTAGATTATATTCTGCTTTCATATAGTAATTATATTGTCACCGTCCCTTACAGAGTTGCATGGTGAAACTCTTTCTACCCAATCATGTAACACCTATTGTACACAATCATGAATGATGCAAAAAATATTTGAATTCAGTGCTATGGTTAGTACTAGGTAACGAAGAACCAAGTACCACAAGCAAATAGGTATGACCATAGAGCTGCTTCCCATAAACATCAACATGAGGAGGAATCAAATGAAAGTTGTCTTCATGAGATCCAGTGACGATTTGGCAACTAAGTATTTATCTAAGGACCAAAACACATAAGCCGTTGCGGCGCCGTGCCGCTAGAATCGACAGTAGCGTCACTGCCGATTTAACTGGTTCCAGCATAGCAAAGTAATGTCTTCTTAATAACAAATAAGCTATAAGTTTTTCACGATGTTCCATGGCAAAGACATGTCTATCCACAATAAAAAATCACGACGAACTGGTTACCCTACCGAACGACAATAAAACGCTCTTTTTCACGAAGCCGCAACACAAACTGCCGATTTTAGCGTTGCGGCGACGCAACGCGGTTATGTGTTTCGGCCCTAACAGCCCTGAAAACAACATGTAGTGATCAAAAACAAACGAAACTTATAATACGTCCTAGTGTTGGGGTCATTGCCTAACTAAAATAGTGATGTAAAAGATTGGAATTATTTGAGTCCAGGCAAAAAAATATTTTTGCCTACAGATATTACAGAATACAATATGAGACCGAAGTCCTAAGTATTCGTCTCCAGGGAAAAAGCCCGTATGATGGCTTGTACCCTATAGCAAAAGGAACCTCAACACTTATCCAGACCCTCGTGATTTCTATGGAATTGCATAAACTTTTACTTAAATAAAGAATATATGAGGAGAAGTAGAAATCCCTACCTGTATAATACCTGAGGTATATTGTATAAGATCTAACAGAAACTTTAAAGGAACAGGGTAAAAGATACAAGCAGATAAAGAGAAACCCGGTGCTGCGGTTTTTAATCTATTAAGTACCTTAGACCTATACCCTTAGAATATCTTTTAACTTCCGTCTTAATGCAAGGACATCTCATTTCAATCATGGAACCTATGGTACAGAAAACTGAGCTATCAGACGAACAATCCAGGTTGGTGTCTTCAGAAATTGAAATTTTGAAAGGTTTGTAAGCTACGGTTACTACTACTACTAGTTTTGAGGTATTTGAATGTTAATGATATTTTATGCAACTAGCTGACCCCGCAAATTTCATATCACATCAAATATTTTTTTCTCACTGTTTATACCTTCATTGGACTTCCATAATAAAGTGAAGACCAAAATTAGCCAAATCGGTAGCCGAGACTAACGAACAGAAATTCATTTTTATATTATAGATTTTGCTATATTAATATTGGTGAAACTCTTAAAAAATGACTCCAATTAAGGTTAGTTATCTTTAGAATAAAAGTAAATTATCTGCTTATTTTAATCGTTAGTAAAATATTTTGTGAAGCCTAGGTGTTCATATTCTTCTGGCTGTTCCTCAGCTACTTTGGAGCCTAAGACCAGGCAGGTAACGCGACGTAAAGTTTAATATTAGTTTATTTAAATTATGTATTTATAACGCACTGACCAAAGAAACTGTAACGCTACTGAATTTTAAGTCGCACGTAAGTACCTCTATAGTTCTATCACTATACATTCTTTGTAAAATGACAGAGATGGCACTATATTTAACTACAACTTAATATTGAGTAGGCTACGTAATTTTAAGTATTCGGGCGTTAATCACTTTGTTGCTGTAGAAAGTTTTTAACGACACACATGTCCAGCTTTCGCAATGTAGTTCTTGTCATGGCCGCTTGATTGTTTCATGCCACAGAGCGTGTATTATGCGTTGTCTTACTTTTATCATTGAATAGCTGACAGCTAATTCATCCGTTCCTATTTTCCATCACTTCGACAAGGCTCGTTAAATGCGGCATCCGCGTTGTTGATGGCTGCGAGTGATTCTCAGACCCGAATAGCACAGAAAGAACAATGAAATCGGTCATATTTTCCATCCAACTCGCAACGGACGGTCCGTTGCGAGTGTTATCTTTTTCATCGTGCATAACAACTGTGCGTTTATTCAAAACGATGATGATGAATACTTAAACTGAAGCCTATTTAGCTGCCTTTAGATTTAAGGATCTGTATTTATAAGTGCGCATCTATTGCGTGGCCGGGAAGTATTTGAATGACCACGGACTAATTGATGGAGTTAGGGCAAAACAGGAGGAGTCGCGAGTGGCGGATTGTCGTTCGACGTGGCCTACTAAGGGAAAGGTTCAATAGTTACATTCTCGATTTGGTAACAATGACAAATGATAATTGTCATAATTATCATTTACAAATATTTTACATGATTATGTATAGGTACTTAACAAAAATAGTGTTATGAGTAGTTTTGAGCATAAGTAATTAGTATACAGACATGCATGTATTATTTATTTATTTATTTATTTATTTAAGTTTTATACAATTGCATAAGGAGGACTTAATGCTAACAGCATTCTCTGCCAGTCATCCTTTGGGTAGTGCAGAAATGTATGTGGTAGGTGGTAAGCTGCAAAACACTCATGAGAAATAGTGGTATTTATCCAAATTAATAAAAGGGTATCAAAAGCATACATAAAATACGTAAATATAATCGTATAGATATATATAATTATATATAATATAAATATCATTATACATATAAATATATTTGTGACTCGTATATGAAATGTATTACAACTTTTGTTAGTTTTTGATAGCGATATTTATACGTCATATTATGTCAGTATACCTATTCGATACCAGTGGTTTCGATTTCACTTCATAACTACCTACCCTAGTAATTTTGCTTCTTGCTTAAAAATCATCTTCTGGTAATAACAAACACAACAATAATAATAATAAGCCTGATGCAGAAAGCAGTACTTCTGGACACGGCGCGTATTGTCCGGAAATTCCTTTCTCTGAAGCCCTGACCACCGGTAGCTTGGATTTCTCCCGTTACTGGTGGGCTACTGCTTTTTATATTTTTAAATGTTTTTTTTTTATATACATATAATGAAATATTTAAAAATATATAAATCAAGTATGAAAATAAATAAAGGAAATAATAATAATAATCTAAGTTTAAAATAAATATCGCATCCTTAACCAGCTACAAATGACTACGTACATCTAAATACGTTTTATCGTTTATTATCGTAGTTCAAGATTATTCGAGACGTCAAGATAGACTTCACTCAAAATAAGGCAATGGGACAATAAAACGTTTACGGGGTACTTAGCCCTTAAAAACCAATTGGATTCTGCGTTTAGCACGTACTAAGAAGTCTTACAGGGATCACAAAATTAAACTAGCCACTTCGTTTTAAATTTAAGTATTAACACGAATGTGTTTGTTAGTGGTGTTAAGGAGAGGATAGAAAATTATCAGACGTAACCAGACGATTAACAGTACTAAGGCAAGTAACTAGTTAACAATGGGATGGGAATAGGACTGGTCATTTCCAGACTGCATTAAATTTGTTGTCCTCAAGGTTATTTTCTTTTCTTATTCTCCTTGACTGAATATTAGTATTACATTGTTCTCACACAATTGAACCAACGAAACAATGAACCAAAACTTGTATTGTGAACCGGATTGAAAAAGAGTAACCTATGGAGTTTCTTGCTCGTTCTTCTCCATTTGGAATCTACACTTTGGAACGAGCTAATAGCTTCACTAAAGGACTGACCGACTGACATTTTTCTTTAATATTTAAATATTTTGTTTTGACGTTCAAAAGTGCTTTCTTGGTCTAATTGAAATAAATGATTTTAGCATTGACTTGACTTTAATGTTAAATGTTACCAACTACTACTTCGTTGTACCGACTGGTAATATCAAACACAAGCAAAACCTAACCAAAATCGTGGTTAGTACTAAGCACGAATGACCTTTTTTTTCAAGCTTTAATAGCGCACGTGCGCTTTGTAATCACACGACTGTAATTGACAATCGATCGTAAGTCACGAGGTACGAGGTAGTATTTAATACAGTAGGTATATGTTATGAATAATGATAACCTCGACTAAAAACCCACTGACACTGATGTAAATATAAAATTATGTCTCTTTTGGATGCATAGCTATAAGCATCAATGTTGTCTTCCTAAGCAGACATTTTCGCAGTGATGTTAATACCTCTACATAGACGAAAGTAACATAAACATCAACTTTTTAGGCATAAGAATATGGAAATGAAAATACGAGTAAAATAAAAATATGTCATAATAAACAGTTAATAAAAAATACAAGCAGCTAAATAAACCAATAATCAACTCTTTATTATTGCTTATACGTTACTTAATCATTCGTATTTAAGTTCTAGAGGTATAATATTTTTCTTAAAGCAGTATCTGCACGCTAGAAACTGTTTCTCCCTATAATTATGTATATTAAAAATTATAACTTTTAATAACATGTCAAACGCGGAGAGCATTCATAAAATTTGGTAAATTAATATTTGAAAGTGAATATTCAAACTGGTGAGCGGAAATGTATGTATACATCGTTGATCTATTTCAGTGTTGATTTATGCGCCGGGATCTCACTCAGACGGGTGGCAACGTGGCATATTAGTGAGAAACGGTTTGTTCATTTATTATTTATTAGCTTCCGCGGCGGCGTTAAGCGAATTCCAAAACCTGTGATTATCTCGTTTGGATGCATAGCTGTCTAAGTGACATACTAATTGCTGAAGAGGACATATTCCATATACACGTTTGATTTATCGACAGACACGCATTTTGAAAATGCTGACAGTTACAATCCTACTAACATTATGAATGCGATAGTTTACGAGTATGTATGTTTGTTTACTCTTTAACAAAACGACTGCCTCGATGGCCGAGTGGTCGCAATGCGACTGCCGGGTACGGGGTCTCGGGTTCAATTCCCGGGTCGGGCAAAGCACTACTGTGTATTTTATAATTTCTCAGTAGTAACACGGAGTATGGAATTGTGCCCGGTATATGGCAATAGGCTCACCAACTATTACATGGGACTCGTAACATAAATAGTGAAAAGTGGGTGTTACATTGTACACTGCCTCGTTGGCCGAGTAGTCGCAAGTGCGACTGCCGGGCAAGGGGTCTCGGGTTCGATTCCCGGGTCGGGCAAAGTATTACTGGGTTTTTTAAAATTCTCAGTAGTAGCACGGAGTCTGGAAATGTGCCCGGTATATGGCAATAGGCTCACCCCCTATTACATGGGACTCATAACAACTAGTGAAAAGTGGGTGTTACATTGTACTGTGGTAGAATGTGCACCTCTGCCTACCCCTTCGGGGATAAAAGGCGTGATGTTATGTATGTACATTGTACAGTGGCATAATATACACCTCTGCCTACCCCTTCGGGGATAAAAGGCGTGATGTTATGTTATGTCTTTAACAAAAAAGTTACTGGACGGAATTGGACGAAGGTTTTTTATAATGAGGTAGATGTAAAGTCTGAACAACAAAAATTAATGTTTCATAATATGAATTATAATGATAAAAGTTATAGAGTAAAATTATATATTATTAAGTATGAAAATAATCATAAAATGTAAGAGAGTTCCAAATTAAGTAAATCCTTTCATGTTTTTGTTTTATAATTAGGTACCTGAACGATTGTTTTTAAAATAAGGGGCAGTCAGTACTCATAAACTCAAGATTTTTATCTCCTTCCATTTTATGGGTGTTAACCTGAATACGAGATACTTACCTATTTCATCGTATTACAATTCTACGTTATATTTTAATATACCTGCGCGATTACTAATAAAATGTCGATAATAATCATATCTGACATCATTCTGACCACTAAAGGCCCATGACGAAGGTTTTACAATTCAATTAGTTGCACCAGGTGTCGACAGACAGGAAACTTTTACCCTTACCGCAAAGGAACAAGATAACATTTAAAATGCTTTAATTGAGTTTGGTAATTATATTCATAGTGGTTGCTTGGATGCCCCGACAATTCCTATAAAATCTGTACAGTTAGTTAAACCTACAGTTTGTTTTCAAATAAATAACAACCTTGTAAAGAAAAGGAGTTGTCTGAAACCGTTTGTTTATATAAATAAATAGTAATATTAGGTATGTTACAGTACCTAATCCTACTAATATTAATTTAACTAATATTTAATTTGCTTTAAAATTAATATTATAAATGTGAAAGTTGTGAGGACGTATGTGAGTGTGTGTGCGCGTGTGTGTACATACACAAACACATGTTAGTTACTGGTTTACGCAAAAACTACTGATCGAATTTCGATTAAACTTTCCAGTAACGTAGGTCATACATCAGAATAACATATGGGCTACAATTTGTAAGTATTTTGTGCGTAATATAACACAAAATGTGTACGGGAAAATAAATTTATTTTGCAATAAATATAGTAGGTACTGAATCGATTCTGATGACATTTGTTACAGTCGTATAGCAATAGAATATGCCATTGGAAGGACTAATCAAAAAACTTAATTACTACCAGAACTTTACGCGGTCAAAGTCGCGGGTAACAGTTAGTATAATATAATTTTCAATACACTATATTATAAAACCTACTCAAACCTCGAAGTCCGTTGATAATAAAGTTCTGCTTCTATGAGTAGATAAACCGCATTTAAATCGGGTCAGCCAATCGCGAAACAATCGTGGACAGACATTCATGCATACATATACAGGGCGTTCCTGAAGTCGACGATCAAGTGGGACCAGTTGATTGGCAAGGTTCCAACAGTTATCAGAAAAATATAAAGAAATTCGTATCATAAGTGATATAGTTTTTAAATTACAATGACTTATGTGTACTCCACGAAACAGTACACCTGTGACAATCGATCAAATCAATACAAAAAAATTTTTCGTCTATAATTTTGCTTACGTTATCCTGAATAATGCTCTAGAATTATGGAATCATAAATTCTAGGCCAACTGCTTTAGTTTGGAAAAGAATGTCATTTTTTGACGAATCAAGAATTCTCAATATTTTTTTTGAAATTTAATGAAAAATAAATATATCGGCGGCGGCGACAAAGCGGCGCATTTAATAAGGATTCTAATATGGTATGCCACTCCCTACCCTACATTATTACGTACGAATCGGCGTTCGGAATTTTGTGCATAGCGGATTTCGCTTTCGCGACCTGCCGTGTCTCAGGACTCAGCCTTAGGGAACAGCGAGTAGAGTTCTAAGATTGGAAAAGGTGCATCCTCCGACCAGGCGAGGTGATCGTGCTTGGCGGGCTTTCAGCCCAACTTTTGTTCGTTGAGATTTTCTATCTATATTTATTCGCATGTAAACTTACATGTACGATGAAGGATTGTATCGTCACGTTGATTTGCTTGTCGATGGTCTATACGCGTCATGTGAGTTCTGTCATTTGTCATGTGTCGCTAAACTACATTAAATTCTTGAGGGTCAAAACTTTTGTTAATGATTGTCAGACGACCAACAGGTGCCGCGCGCTTGGCATCCCATAAATAACCCCTAATACTTCATAATTATTTACTTGTTTTACATAAAAATTAGTTATATATTTATACAAAAATATTCACTAACGACGTTTTATCCTTTTAATTAGGTACGTCATTTGCTTTCGTCATTACTATAATAAGGATACTGCTGATATTGAAATTCATTTTCACATCATCTCACACTTATGACAACACGAGCAAGCATGCACACAGAACCGTAACTAGACACCTACATTTATACAATTGTCAGTACGACTTTAACGAAAACTGATATTTATTCATACCTTCAGAAAGGATTCAGATAAAAACACCTATGTGATGATTAAAAATGTTAATTTTAATGAACTTCCTGTTTAATATAAAAATATATTTACTGAATAAAACAATTGTATTTCCCTGGACTCACACTAGGAATTCCTGTGTTGTGAAGGAGTCAGCTTTTAATTTACATACAAATAAAGAATAATAATGTGCAGTAACAATGAACAGAATCAAAATGAGAAAAAATTAAATACGCGCGATGTGATTGCGTGTACGTATATGACCGTTATAGTACATAATAATGATGATCTATTTTCCTCAAAAAATTATTCTTCTCACCTCAGTATACATATTTTTAATTCAGTTTCATTTTCCTGCACTTAGTACATTGCTAGTATTTTTTTATCCCGAGGTAGAGTAGTGGTGAAGCCCTTTCACCTAAGAGGGGACAAATAAGACTGTCAGACTGACTGACTAAAAACCACCCGATGTCCCGTCTCACAAATGGATACGCGGATGGAAGCAACTTGTTGTCCCCACTGTAAAGAGTACAGAGGAGAGTACCTATCGGTCTCTTCTGTGCTGCGCCTAGGGTTCGGTAAAACGGAGTAACAGGAACTTCCCCAAATACGCAGCCGACCTTAGACCCATATAAAAAATGTATACGCGCAGGTGCGACTTGTCCACGAGCGGTTCCAGCTAGAATTCACCAGCTGTGCATGAAACATAAGATCTCTTTTTCTTCTTCTTTTCATGATCGGTAACAAGTTTTAAGACTGAATGTCAGCACTATGCATATTTCATACCTCCACCACTAAATAACATAAACTACTGTAGATAGAAACCAATAGAAAAAAAACATTTAAGTAGGTAACTACAATGATAATTTATTTAGCTTCAACCAAATTATTAATCCGAACATAGAACTTAATTCACTGTTTTTTGACATGAAATATTTAGAACATTAATTAAAATCAATTCCATTTCATCTGCTCAGACACTACCAGAAGAATATCAAAAGGATTATTCAATTCGAACTAAAGTCAGATATAATTCTGCAGCTTTATGTATAAATGTATCTATAGATAAAAGTACCTATACATATGTGTATATTACTACAAGACAGTAATTACTTTTAACCATTTTTAGAAAAATAAATATATGTCCCAAGTAATGCATGAAACAATAAATAATAATTATAAAATAGATGGAATAGGTACACACCCAAAATTACCAATTTCAATGTCCAGTCAGCAATACAAAATACCTAATCACTAATCGTTTCAAATCTTATCAAAGAATATCAATGAATTAATGAAAGTTAAAAATATTTTTTTTTTTCAAAACTATATTCTGGATAATGACTTCTACTAAAGACATGTCCTTAACTTTTCAGGAAAACTCTTGTAGTATAGTTAGAAACTTAGCCCTTGCTCAAACAAGACTAATGCACATAATGATGTGACACAAAATTAAAAAAAGATAATAATACTAAGAATTATATATAGAGTAGAAAAGATATAATTATGTAATTAGACAAAATAGAAGTAAATCTTCCTTCTAAAAATGAAATATTGAAACAGGTACCTTTTCCAGATACAGCCTTTTATATCTACATAAGAATTTGTACAATAAAATACATACTTCAAGATATAACAAACACTACACTGAAAACGAAACCTATCAAAACTAGATATCATAATGCTTTCCATGCAACCTTATTTTGGTAATAATTTCCTCCCCATCTTGCAGCTACCACCTACAACACACTTTTCTACGCTACTCAAACAACAACGGGCAGAAAATTCTATTAGCAAACACAAACAGCTTTATGTGAATATATTTAAATGAAATGTGTTAAATGAAAGTAAATAATAGTTAACAATAATTTCTTATTAATATTATAGATATTATACTCTTTATTTCCTTTGCGTTAAGTTTGAACTTTTTACTAACTAAACTTTGTTAACAATTGCATCCCAAAAGTAAGTTAAAAAGAACATGATATTTGTATTTGTTTTATTTATAATATACTAGCTTTTACCCGCGGCTTCACTCGCATCACATAAGGATAAAAAGTAGAATATGTGACATATACACACAGCGCCATCTATACCAATACTTTTGTTTTCCCTCGGGACTATCAAATTTTTCCAGGATAAAAAGTACCCTATTATTTAACCCAGACTTCTAACTTTACGTCTGCAAAAATTCAAAGCAATCGGTTAAGTAGTTACGGCGTGAAAGCGGAACAAACTCACTTTCCAATTTATAATATTAGTAAGGATTTAAATTTAAATAATACAACGTTAGTAGGATGTAGGATGTAGGATTAGTAGGAATATTATTCAGTTCCTGCTATCTAGTTCAGCAATCAGTGCTTTAGATAACTTGGAACACTATTTATGGCAACAAAGATTTAAAAAAAAACTGTTATGTACTCACCTGTGAGCTTAAGTTTCCACCCAGTTTGTTTGTCTTGAGAACATCACTCTCAGAAGCCATTCTGTTAAACATTTGCTTTCTTTCCTTCACTGAGATTGTCTGTTCACTATCTACTAACATGCTTTCACTTCTAGATGAAGATAATGTTGGTGATGCATCACTTTCTGGTCTAGAAGTATCTTGATTAGGTATAGATGATCTATGTCCCTGCATTCCTTGCACATTTGATCGTTTTTCAATACTCTTCTCTGATGACCGTCTCCGTGGGTGCACTTTAGGTGGTATGTCTTCACTAGGGATAGATGTCAAGCTTTCTTGAGATTGACTGTCAGAGATCACTTCAGCATTATTAAGATTTTGCATGTTATCTTGAATAAGACTTGTTATTATATTAAAATCTTGGTTAAGTTGCAATGGCAAAGGTGGACGTTCTGGTGGTTCTTCAACCTCTGGTGTCTCTGATTCTGTGGGTGTTTCAGTCACCAATGTGCTAGTAGTATCAGCTGGTTTTTCTGTGACTTCTCCATTATCTTTACCATTAGTTGGCATATACTTTTTCTTCAATATAAGCCACTTCTCATTGTTCTGATTTTTAATAATTGCTAGGGAATTTACGTGTTTTTTAAACGTACTTCTGGCTTCATCTAGAAAACAAGATTAATTTCAAGGAAACATGATAGAAAATAGTTAGGGCTCCGTGATCTTTGTAACTTACCTCTCATATCAGGATTCATAAGAAAAACTTTAAAATGTTTCACCAATTCATGGTTAGTTACTCTGCCATTGTGCAATAACATAAACTTGAGTATTTCCTCAAAACTTAGTTCAGACGGGGGCGACATTTTCTTTATAATGAATCACCTTTAAAACTCATGTACAATAACACCAAGAAATAACTAAAGACCGAACACAAAACTTAGAAGTTGTAACGTCAAACGATCAAGAGCGTTCCAGTTCCAGTTTATGAACTTGAAGTTTTATTAGTTTGATGCGCGCGTTCCATTTTACAGAATATGCGTTAGTTCATAGATAGAGCTGGACGTGTTGCACAACACTCGTTCCTCTAGCGACAATGTTACCGACGAATACTGCATGTGAAATTATGAGTAGATAAACGATGTTACTTAAAAGAAGTAGGTAGGTACTCGCCGATTTTCAACATGTTTAGCGTCATGATGATACCATGGCATTATCATGTTGTATCAGTGTTGCTGGACACAGGATTATGAGGTTTTAACCTACACTTTGGGTACCTATACTTA
The DNA here is from genome assembly GCA_038387885.1 of Spodoptera picta. Taxonomy (NCBI): domain Eukaryota; kingdom Metazoa; phylum Arthropoda; class Insecta; order Lepidoptera; family Noctuidae; genus Spodoptera; species Spodoptera picta. Next base: position 4,114,605 of record JAZHFQ010000105.1, read on the forward strand.
CAAGAATAAATTTTAGTAAGTGCAAAAACAAATTAATGGAAACAGAGTTTCCTTAAAAAATGATTTTATCGAGTTAATGACAATTCAAAGTCAAAGTCAAAGCATATTAATTAGGTACCTACTTTTGACACGTGAAAAATTAAATTGTCCGTCCATCTGTCTGTCAGTGAAGTTATAATTTAGGAAGTGATATCGGTAAATACACTGTAAGGACACATGCATGTATGCACGGCAGAGCGCAAGGTAAAACGTATGAGAAGGTAAGGTATGCACGGACTGGGAGTTCCTGTGCACGGGTTCGAGTGAACGATTCTCTTTTGGAGTTTACGCGCAATAGAGGTATAACCGGTATCCGAACGCCGTGTTTTATTCAACCTTTGCACCACCAACCCGAAGAAGCACTACTCAAATTAGGAATTTAAACCAACCAACCATGAATCTCTAAAGTGGTGACCCCGACGTGATGGAACCTAGTCGCGGTAGGCCGAGGGATTGTCCTTTTCTCTTGGTTCACATTCGAGAGGTTAATGTTTTCTTAAGGGAGGGATTAATATCCCAGTCATAAAGTTTGTTAAACTAGAAATGACGCTATTCCAGGACAATGAAGCATTTTCAATACTTGTCGAGAAGTCCTTTTGTTGTTCTAGGTTTCCCTGGATCATCTAAATAAAAAAAAAATCAGTGCATTCTGTGCCGTAGCTAAATCCGAAATAGCGATCTTGGCATTCTTGGCTAGAGCGGAGGAGTGTTTTTATTACGGGGAGGAAATCATCGAATGACTTCTCCTGACTGAGTGAGGCGGGAGGGAGAGTCAGACTCTTACTGACTAAAAACCACCCCGTTCCTACTCGTGCACTTCGAGCCGGAGCCCCGGTAGCTTTTTACGATCTCCGCGGCTTCGTATCGGCATCAGTCCCATTGGGCCCCATCCGTGTGTCCTGTCTGATGGCTCTTTGAGGCACGCGCGGAATGCGACGCGCCATACACTCGGTTCTTGTTCTGGTCGCGCGGCAAGCTGCTCGCCGTCCGCCTGTATTTACGGTGGCCGGAGATCGTACCTCGATCCCCGACGCCCGGAATGTCCTTAGCGACGGCTAGGTTGTGAGGAGGCAGTGCTTCATTGCATCACGCGCCCCGCCTTCTCCTTAGCCAGCATGACAAAATTTTCTTCGCAAATGAAGGAGACGGCATCCCAGTCCTCCTCACTCTGCATTATGGCCGGACGCGAGAAATTGTCGTTGGCGATCACATCCCTCACGGCACGGTGGTTCTCGGCCCATGCAGGGCATGCCCCCACCGTTTCCTCAGAGCGGCCCTCGCAGTGATGACACCCGGGCGTTTCCCATGTCCGGTAAGGATCTGCGTCAGGCGGTAGGTGAATACGCCATAGTGTCTCTCAAGCCACTCCTCAACAAGGAGACTTACCGCTGCAATGGCAGCGAGCCCAGCCCTCGACTGCAACAGTTGTTGCTGCCATTCCGCCATGACATCGCGCTGGAGCTCTTCCCGCTACGCCCTTATCTGGCGCCCTTTTTTTCGCCCCAGCGACATGCGCTGGTTAAACACGCGCGCAAGCATCTTCGCCTCCAGATCCCACGGCGTTAATCCGGCAAGGAGATTCGCCACCTCCTCGGAAAGCGAGGAAGAGCGGAGTAGTAGGTAAGCAGTTAGTACGGGAGGGCCATTTGATGGTTTCCCCTCAATTAAAGTAAATGGTGTAAATCGGTCGTTGAGAGGATCTGGCAGCTAGGACTCGAGGTGGTCCTCTACTAGTCCGAACCCACGTGTTTTTATCTTGGGGTTGGCAGCAAATGTCCTTACCGGGTCACCGCCATGGGATCTGAAAGTGATAGCGGTGCGATGTCATACCAGCCTGGATGCAATACGATTTCCGGCCACCGTAAGTACGGGCTTGCGCGGACGGCGAGCACGGGTGTCTCGCGTATACAACGCGTCGCGTACGATGAGGTCCAGTAGGGCTGATGCCCGATGTACCTCTAAAGTCGCGGAGGACTTAACGGATTGCCGGCACTCCGGCTCAAAACGAAGGAGATGGAAAGGGGTGGTTTTTATAGGTAAGTTCAAACGATCTGGCCGACTCTTAAGTCTTAGAGATCGACGCGGTTCAGGTTTTGTTGTATCTGTCTCTGCTCTAGGTAAAGTAGTGTGAGGTTATGATTCTGGTTCCGCATGTTGCATGTTGTCTGTAGATTGTTGTTAGTTGTTGTAAATATGTTACAATACAAAGTCTATAGAGGTAGATATTTTTTGTATATCCATCGCTTCTTCACTAGTTTCTTCTTTCACATTTGCATGTTTCTGTAGCCAAGGTAATTTTAATAAGGTCATTGAACTTCGTGTCTTGTGATTTTTGGAGAAGCCGTTCCTTAATTCGAAAATAGATTCATATTTTTGCAACTTATATATTGTTGACTCACTTTACCACGTTGGTGCAATGTGGTAGCCCAAGATCCTTACTAATTCGGTGTAAGATATTGACATACTATACTCAGGTATCCCTGGAGCATTTACATTAGAAAATTTGTGAGAATTTATGTGTATGTTTGTTACTCTTTTGAGTCAAAATGTCTGAAGGGATCGAGATGAAATTTGGAATAGAGGTAGATTAGTCTGAAATAACACATTAGCCACTTTTTGTCCCATGAGAATGCGGGCGAAGCCGTTAGCAGAAGCTAGTTAACAATATTTTGGGCCAATGCAATCAATAAATATTTGTAATTTAATTTAGTAGTCTTTACAAGTAACTTTGCTTCGTTCATTTCGTCATATGGCTGTAGGAAGATACCACTGACAGACTTGATACCTTGATTTAAGAACGCCCTATGCAAGTTCGCATACGGTTCCCGCACTCGCCTCCCATCGTTACCATCATCAGAAAATGTAGTTTTTTATATATACGATGGAGCCCGTAGGCCCATAAGGGCCTTGAAGACACCCAGGCCTTGGACATACCTTTCAGGAAATACATAATTCCACTCTGGCAAAGAATTCCATTCCTTAGCAGTACGCACAAGGAAGTTTGATGCGAAGCGCTTCGTGCGTGTGGGTGGGACATCTACCATGAATCGGTGACGTTTCGCCGATGGTCTTGTGGTACGATGATGGAAAAGACTAGGGGGAGTCAAGTTGTGTAATTCCCCCGCACACTTACCGAACTGTAACCGGTAGAAAACTGAAAGGCTTGTAACGAATGGGCGGGCTCGACCGGAGTGATACCACGGCCTCACAGAAAATCGATGTGAAGCAATCCTTGCGTTGTGTTTCGTCGTGTGAGTGAGGTTACCGGAGGCCCAATTACTCTCCCCTTCCTCGATCTCCCCAATCCCTGAATCCCCAACGATCCTCAAATTACTAATCCCCAAAAGGCCGGTAACGCACTTTTAACGTACCTGGTGTTCCAGGTGTCCATGGGCGACGCCGATTGCTTACCATCAGGATATCCGTCTGCTCGTTTACCGGCAAATGCCATAAAAAAACCTTACGCCTGTGTTCGAGGCTTTGAAGCCGGGCCTCCACATCTCAATTCACAATTTTTTTTAATTCACAATTTAATACGGCTGTTTTAATACATACACATATCGGATTCATCTGGAGGAAATACCTGGATATACCGTATGACCAGAGGGCCCAGGTGGTTCTCCCAGCAGTAGAGCATACTGTAACGGTGCCTCAGCCGCCTCAGGAGGAGGTAAGCCTGGCATTGGGGATCTTACAAAGGCCATTTCTGACCACCATAAGCACGGGATATTCCTCAGAAAAGAAACATACCTAAGTAAATAAGTTATTTTCCACTTTATTCATATTTTACATTTTTTAGCGTATTGAAACGTCGTATTCAGTAACCCACTAGACATAATCACGGCGACGAAATTGTCATGCAGCAGCGACCTGAATTAATTCAGTTACTGCACAAATTGACCCGAAATCATTTAATAAGCCATGGTATGCAGTGGGTATGCCGGCAGTTAAAAGGTTAATCCAAAATCTGTAGATTATTATATATTAATCGAATTTTGATATTAGTTTGTATGGTGTTCCAGTCAAAAATAGATTTTAATACACAGATTTTGTATTGAAATAGGTTATTGGAATTGGCAGTTAGTTGCTGCACAACGTTAGATAAGTAATAAAATTCCCTGTTCACATTACCCATCTCGATTCTTGTTAGCTTTAACCAAACCAGCCTTTTCAGAAGACTCAATCACCTACATAAGTCTCGTTCCTCGAAAGCGCACTTCTAATTTATACTGTACTTCCCACGCAGTCACTACTAACGTGAGGACACTTATATGCTCTTGTTTATGCTAACCTTCATTTTTTTCGATTTTGCAAGCTTCTCTACTCGTACCTGCAAATTCCTGTGCATGAGGAAAACTTCCAGTTATGGTAATGCTGGAAATTACTAATTTTGATGCACACTATAGAAACATACCTAATCCCGTGAGGATTTTAAGTATTTTTACCCCCTTAGGTGTAAAAATACTACTACTTTTAAATATGTACTAAACTTTTATATCATACTTTTAATAAAACAAGTGCTTAACTACGTATAAACCGTATTTAATTTAGTTATAGTATGATGTACACTTTTACAACGTGGTTTCAAAATGTCGTGTCTGATAAAAAATAAATACATGTTTTTTAGGTACTACAATTTCCGTCTCACCTCGTGATGTTTAATGATTTTTAATATACTAAAAAGACCTTGAAGAGCGTTTTTCAAAATCTTTCAATGAGAAAAGCGCTACGATAAATGTTTTGCAATGATATTCGCATTGTATAGTGAAAAGATGGTAGAGGTATAGGCGCTAAAGGTAGCCAAGTCGAAACAGCATCGAAGTTTCTTTTACTTTATACTTCCAAACAACGCCTGCTACCGACTTTAAAAAGATGTATGGAACCGAGAAAACTGAACGAAAATGGAATCATACCTACTTGTTCGATCATCTAAGCGGAAATAAGGGGATTGCTTGGAATGTTATTCGGGAGTGTTGAAAATAGGCAATTTTGTAGATTTTGATGTGCTGTTACCGATTTCCATTTTGCAACCTTGTACGTGCGCCGCCGAAAAATTACGACCAAAAATAGTTTTCACAATATAGATCCCTTTTCCTGTGCATTTTTCCAGAACGGCGATTACCACAAATATTAGACACCATTATCTTAAATTTGTATATAGACAGGTTTTTTTATAGTATAAGTACCTAGTGTTGGCGCCACAGCTACGCAAAGTACATTTCATTGAGCATTTAGGAGGAAAATAATTTTAAGGGCATCCCGGGCAGTGGAAGGACACCACGGTGGTTTTAGCCGGTACGCCAAACCTATGAGGTTTCCATCGCGATAGAAAAACAGGAGGAAAATGAAATTTAAAAACATCGTATATTTGTTTGTGATTTTGCCAATGAACACCTGAAGGGAAGGCAAATGAAAATGTCAGGAGATTATGAGGACATAGGTATTAGCTTGAGATAAACAAATTATGATGTTTAATAAGGAACATTTCTTCTTATCGTAGTTCATTCTAAATTGTGCAGATGATATACATATAGGTATGTCACTTTTTCAGAAAATTAAAGATATGGCACCGAAAATAATCTTGTGTGGATCGGGAGACAAGCCAAGCAAAACATAATGATTTGCTTCCTCAGACATTCGTTTCCTCAAAGTACTTTGTTGTCTAAGTCGGAATTTCTATTGGCAAACATAATCAGAATTCCTTGAATAGAATTTTAAAAATAGTTAATAATGGAATCGCCATTGCTCATTTACGTTATACCTACCTCATTCAACAAAATTCTGAGGGTAGCAGGCTACTTTCTACAGTCCTACAAAGTTTAGATTTAGATGTAATATTTAAGCTTTGTGGTATCTGAACTACTTAAACAAAATTTTACACCGCAGTTTATTTTTTCGAGATTTTTGATGGAAAGTCTGACGTAAAGCATTATTATTCAATATTGCCATATAAGTACGTTGTCTACATAAGTTCAATTCTCCAAACAGTACAAACTTTCAAAACAAAATAATTATTATAGGGATAATCAAAACCAGATTTCTGCTCCAATTCTGTCCAATTACTTACTGGACTTAAAATAATAACCTAAGTAAAGATTTTTTGGTAATTGAAGTTTAACTCAACCAATCAACTGTAAAGTTTTCTTTAAAGATATGAAAAGAGAATCATACATTCTCATCACACTTCTATTATGATGACGATGGTGTTGGGTGCAGAAGCAGATATACGGCAATAGCTACTGTGAAATCTTAATTAACAATCCTTTACCATCTGAGTGGTAAGTTAATTTGTTATAGAGCGAACTTTATCATTATCCTGATTAGATTTTCGTGTGGTCCATCACAACCGGGGCGGTTCCGTGTCGTACCTATGCATAACATTGAAGAACTTTCAATTTAGTAATACCCACTAGTTGTGGACTTCCCGCTTCTAACAAGAATTAGACATTTAACTTTTAATTGGCCGCTTGTACGGTCTTCAGAAACTTTGTTCGCCGTAAGTGTTTAACTATGTTATAGGTACTCCACGCTTTTAATAATGACCAAAGTTGCTTTCTGTTCTGAGATAGTTTAGTTTCAGGCCCAACCATCAACGGAATAATAAATATTTTATGTATCAAATTGATTTTTAAGTGCTTATATACCTATTTAGGTTTTGATTCTAGATGATGTGGGCATTGTGGGTAGGTATAATATATTGCTCTAATTGATACTTTCTACTTTTCGGTAATTATATTTTTAAGTAGTTCCTACTTAAAATATTATTGCGCAAGTATTTAGAAGTTTAAAATAATTATGCAATTTTTTATGGGCTAAACCGGTAAACGAGCAGACGGACAGTGTAAGCAATCGGCCGGCGTCGCGTCGCCCATGGACACCCGGAACACCAGCACCCACCAACACGTGCGTTACCAGCCTTTTAGGGATTAGGAATTTGAAGATTATTGGGAATTCGGGGATTGGGGGGAGGGTAATTGGGCCTCACGTAACCTCACTTAGACGACGAAACACAACGCAAGCGTTGTTTCACGTCGGTTGTCGTTGGTGAAGCCGTTGTTCGGTGGCAGTGGTTCATTCGTGCCGAAGCATGGTTGTCCCACACTCGAATTATTATGTTTGAAATATTGAGTGGGTAGCGGAAGTAATAAGCCGGATCATTAATAAATATCTTCTTTTACCTAAGCAATAATATTATTGTGGTGGTTAACATGTTAAGTACTTTTTTGTGGTATAGGTAGTAGGTATGTCTAATCAAAATAATGTAGGTAGGTAGGTAACCTACCTAATAGACTACCTACCTACTATATTATGACAGGTTTTGTAGGTAAATTATTAGTATTATTAGTAGTAGGTATGTTATAAACTAACATAAATTATTATTCAAATTTACCTCTACAATTGTTGTAATATTCAGTTTTTATTCAACTTTTCATGAGAAAATTCATACGAAAAGCTTTTGAAATTAGAAAGTTTTTCTCTTGACTGACAGAAGTTTGTAGCGTCTAATACTTGTGGTATTTAACGTGGAACTGATTCCTTCAGTTATTTAATAATTCCCATATTGAGACCATAGTGGATTAAGGATGATGTTCAAAGTTGGTAAGCAGTGGTCTACAGAGAGGTACGGCCATGTTGCAGCCACAGACGGACAGCGGGAAATCGCGGCCGCCCATGGGAGGCGTGCGACGCCGGGCCAGGTGAACGGGACGGCGAAATTGATGTGGAGGAGGCGCGAGCGAGAAGAGTGCGAGGCGGCGCGACGCAGAGGGCGTACGAAGTCGCGGACCGCCACGCACTCCTGTTCCGGTCGCGTCGACGGGCGGCCGGGAACCCGCGCCTCGCCACACTGACTCCGCACACGCTGCTAACACTGACTTTTCTCCTAGTACGTTTTTTGAATGCGCGCCGGTAACAGCGGGCACGTGATACGCCCGCGGCCGCAGCTGTTTTTTTCTCTTTCGCTCGAGTTTGTGACAGCTGAGTGTCGCGTGCGATCTCGCCCATTTCCCGCCACTTCCAGTAGCTCACGAAAAAGTAAAAAGTAAAACTGAGAAGTTTTTGGCGCGAAATGAACGATTCAATGGTACGCTCTTAGGGAATGCTGGTTACCTGATGTGGAAGACGCTAAGACGATAGATCTGTTGGTTTGTGAAGATAGTTGAACTGTGATTTCGGTTCGCGTTTTGATCTAACTGTTCTATAAAAGTTTAATAATGGATGACTGGGAGCGGCACGTAACACCGCTCCTTCAAGACATGGGGTGTGCAAACGAAGATGCCCAAGATGACTTCTTTAATCAACAAGACGTAAGTGATAAACGTAAAAAATTCCGTAGCAAATCACATTTCACAGCCATGATGATATTTTTATATCAAAACGTTTGTACAACCGCAAAGAATTGAATAGTTAAACAAGTTATGTCCTATTAAATTAATTGCTAAATGAAAAGACAACAACTGTACCTATATATAATTAATTCCTTGCTTAACACTACTATATGGGTAGTTAAGACTTTGGAACCAAGTAACGTTTGCGTCTATAGGTACTAGGCAGGTTAGTGGTACCTACTAGCTAAAACAATGTCCTTCCTACAGTCGGCTGATGAAGTAAATGGTTATTTTCAAATGTACGTAGTCGCTCATAAATTGTGATGAGAAACATGTTTGTGGCGTTCTTCAAAAATAACTTATATTAATAAAGTAGTACTTTATGTACTTCTCAACTAAGAAACTTAGTTTAATTTCCAACCTAGAATAAAGACGCTGTAACTCAGTACTGTTTATTAAATGGTTTTGAGATCGGAAGCTGTAAAAGATTGTCAAGTTATTTATTCAAAGATTGTACAGATTCTCAATGGTAATGACTGGTTTATATATTATTACTAACATTATTATCTCATTGAATTATTAATATCTAGAAAACACTATTTTTATTGATGTAGGTAGTTATAGCCTTATATTTCAATTTAAAACAGAGAAAAGGTAATCTGCCGCCAATTCAAGAATAAACGTAATTAGGCACTTTTATTTGCTTATCTTTTTATAATAGGTTCCATTTACATCGCGAACAAAATGAAGTGATTACTTGATATGACCACTACTGTTTATTTATTTGTTTTATGAATATGAAACTCAACACGATGCCTTACTAATAAAGCGCTTAAAATATAGGTTTGAGTCCCAATCTGCACAGTGGACATAAATTAATATAAAATAAAGGCAAAGCCGTTATAAAGGGTAAAAACGTTAACAGTCATATGCACGAAACGACATCACCAATGGCAATTTTCACCAAACACTCAAACCATATCTTACTAAAAGTTACTTAATGTGAGGGATCTATTAATCTAACCCTTTACTTATACTGTTAGATGTCACTCAGGTTGTTGAAAACCAATATGTTGTTCAGTGTCATCTAGGTATCTTAGATTAGGGATTTCTTAAAATATAATAAAGGTTTGTGAACATGGGCATTAGATATTTAAAATCGCCTACCTATCTTGTCGGTTTCTAAAGTTACATCCTTTTTTTATTATAATTAATCTTATCGTGGATTATAAAAGACTTCGTACAATTGAAATTTATCAGTTTAAATTTACTTATAGTTCGTATTAAGCCCAATTTATATTTCATGATTTAAGTTTTATTAATGGGCAACCATATGTTAAGTAAACACACATAAGTAATGAACCTATGGAGATCGGGAACCGCCGCCGTTGTCGTGTCCTACTCACTGAATTCCAATATAGATAAAAAACATAAATCACCTAAACATTTTACTTTAAAAAGTAAGTCACAGGAACAGATTGAATCTGAAGTAATTTTTTTATAACATTTAAAGTTCAACATTCAATTCAGCTAATTCTAATATGAAAACATAATTTTTAAGTGATAGCTTATACGTATATATACCTATAAGCTATATAAGCTTATACCTATAAGCTATATATATATATATATATATAGCTTATAGGTATAAGCTATCACTTTATCATAGGTACAAAATACAATAAATCTTCACTAGACTACTTATAAACGGATTATCAAATGTATTTTTATTCACAGATAATTCATATTTTTTCTGCATATATAATGTAGGAGTCGTGTGTTTGTTCAACTACTGGAGCTACGCTAGGGCGCTAGAGACATATCTCTAACATCGCGGGTTAGACCAGTTCCAATATAAAACGAGATTCGAGTCTGCTGCCATGTGGCAAGGTGCCCGGGGCCTGGTACTGCTGTTATGCTTAATTGCCCGAGTAAGAGCGCCATTCACCGCAACATTCGCGTCTCTACAACGATGTCTCCGTTGAAACATGGAACTGTTATTGGTGTTTGAATCGGTTATTGGCCTTTATCTGAATTAATATCGATAATATAGGAAAATCTTTATCCTGATAATAACAAATCGTGAAATGTAGAAGTCAGGCTGGAACGACCTCATAGTACTTTTTAAAAATGAATCAACGGGTTCAACATTGAATTGTTGATCAATATGCAGATTTTAAAAACCTTATAATGAATAGTAATTGCCGTACCAGTCAATTACAGACCGCTATCAACACTTTTCCCTGGTAAAGTAGTGGTTTGTACATGGCAATAAGCAGCTCACACACTTAATAGTAGTAGGAGCATAATTTTATAACTTCCCTCTTATTTTCTACCATATTTACGCTAGCGTGATGTCATGCCATTTTCTAACTTTTAATCCTTGGACCCCTGTGGCTGTTATGAATGTTCATCTGATCCGAGACAACATAAAACAATATTATTTCATTAACGTCCATTATGACGTCATGACTATATTTTTGACGTTTGTTGACTAAATTGACTTTATTTTAATAAATAATGTCTTTTCTCTTTTCTCCAAGTACTGTTCCTTTATAATGCATAATTTATTTAACTTTAAACATAAGTGTAATGCCATTTTATAATTCTATAAGCCAATCGATTCTCGATATCAACCTCACTATACTTACCTGCGTGTTTTCGCATCTCCATGAAGAAGTATACCAGTACAAATTATTCACTTACCAAAGGGTAATTGAGTCCCTTATCTCTTTAACACCATCGACTTTGGATACCGCTCTACACTGGCAACTGGTATCCTTAAATTACACATCCTTAATTTCCAGGCGGTGAAAACGAATTGAGTCCACATATATTGTCGGTTAATTCAAATTGTCAATATTAACTTATGAACTAAATAAATTAATAATTAATTTATTAGGTCCAATTCACAGAAAATACGCGCACTATATCAAAATGCCGTACTTTATTTTCTAAATCCTATTGTGAAAAGTGTCGAAACTTTCGTATTAAAAGCTCACTTTGACACTTCAAATAATGTCACGGTGTAAAATGACACAATATGAAATGAAACACAGTGTTACATTTTAGTTCTTCGTTTTTCACTGAGCAAAAACTCGGCAAAAGTGTAAAAAAGCAATCTGTATACACAGACAAGACTGAGATTATTTTATTTAGTTTCCAGTGTTATAAACTTCTTCGTTTCATTGTTTTCATTTGTCTTTTCTAAATTTTATTTTATGTGATAGGTTTATGGCTGCTTTTCAAGAAAGTAACTGACATGGTAATATCCTGTCAGATAATGTATTCGTACTTTCAAAAGGAACTTTCTTTTATATCAACAGAACTTCATCATCCTAGGACATCCCGTGAAGTTGCTGAGACTAATCATTTCAATACTTATCTACAATATTATTGATGCTCGTATTTGACGAAGCGCTCACTGAAATAGTAATTTACAGTTTTTAACGTGATACTAAAATGAGAAAACATTTAGAACCATTTGTTAGTGTCCCATTGAAGTGAATACTCATATACTTAGATATTATATAAATACTCATATAATAGCAACAACGGCAATTTCTATTGTTTACAAAAACACAACAGAATATAATTTACATCGTATCAATTTAGTTTAAAATAAAATACTTATGTAAAATTCACTCGGTGTTTGTTCACACGAGTTTCTGTCACGCAATATTGTAGAGTTGGTTTCACGCTCCCTAACGCGCGTGATTCAAGGTGATAGACACTAGGTAGGTAAGTGAAACGCAAGTCTACCAGCCAACCCTCAGGTACATTACCTATTATCTTGGTAATGAAAGACATGACATTCTTCTGTATCCAACGATTTCATGGTATGCGTCGATAAAAAACAATGTACATATGTAGAACATTAATGAAAGGATTGGAAAATCCTTGACATGGCAACTTTTAGTTCTATTTCAAACTGATGAAACCATAGATAAGTTTGTCCCCCAACAAAGGTAATTATCGAACGTAACTTGTCATTTCAGGCCTTGTTAATGATAGGTTAGTTCACGGCGTTCACATAGTCAGCCCTTATATTGAAGGGATCACGATTGCTGACTAAAAAGTAGCAATTCGAATATACCAATCTACTAAAGTATATACCTAGTCATTCGGAATCAATATCTGGTTTGTTTGTTTGTTTCAAATTAATGTTTTGACAAGCGCCATTGACTGCAGTCGAGTGAGAAATTGTAGGAGCAATAACTAAAATTTATCACCGACAGCTCTTATATCATTTTATACAATTCATCACATTTTTTAATAATCTACGTCTTCGCCATTTTATTTATAGACTTTCTAATTATTATTATTTTTACTTGACACCAGAGTTATGACTGAAGTAATTTATAAATGAGTAATACAAATAAAGTTGAAGATGCACTTCATATAACTTGCTTTCCAATTTTATACGATTTTTATTTTGCTTAATAAACGTATTGTTAAAAAAATTTGAGCCCCTTCTACTATCGTATCTTTCTCCTCGCCTTCCCTTCACATCATTCCAGTTTATTCCACTTTAGTTGAATACGTAAGCGTCAATTGTTTATTTGGAACGTTTGCAACACCGTGCGTACGAAAAGAATCAAGAAATTGGACCAGGATAAATATCCTGGTCTCATTAAATAATAAGAACACAGTATCAACAGTGGTTATTGTTAAACTAGATAAAGAGTAAGTAAAGGTTCAAAAACGTCCTATAGATCACTACTGTCAACCTTGCCTTGCATTGCCAATCGTCCTACAGTACCTATTATCATTGCAACTCGTAATATCATCAGGGAGATTACGAGAATTCAGTACCACGTCGAAAAGGTTCAGGCGCAAAACGTTTCTTTCGCAAAATGTCCCATGGTCGTAAAACGTCTCTTTCTCAGAATGTCTCTTTCGCAAAATGTGTCTTTCGCAGAATGTCTCTTTCGCAAAATGTCTCTTTCGCAAAATGTCGCGCCAGGGACTTAAGAATAAAATTTTGATTTTCAACACAAAAAATCATTTATTAAAATTAAAGTGCAATTATGATGTTAAAAAGTAAAAAAAAAAGTCACTTTATGACGTAGCTGGTCGAACACTGTCTTATCTTGTAGTACCTAGGTATAACTTCTTACATGTGAATATAAAGTTTCTAACATGTTTAATGTACCTATATACTTTCTTATCGACAAACTTATTAACATCCATTAGATTTACTGCTTCTAGTACAAATAGAGTATTGTTGACATATCAATATAAAACAGTTAATAACTTACATTTCTACTTGTAACTATGTGTTTGTGGACCTCTGTTTCAGGTAACACTTTGGTTACCTAATCATCGAACAAATTCTGATCAATAATAACGTGTATTAATTCTTTATACTCTTCATTATTCAATTCGTCGTCGGTGATTAAAGTTACTTTAATGTGGTTACTTCTATTTCTAATCACTCGTGTTTGTGAAACAGGATTTCTGAAAGTAAATGTTTGATTACTACGACGCGACTGCGTTCGAATATACCTTCATATAAAGTCTGTCTGTTGTCAGTTTTGATTGCGGAGGTGCAATTTCCGAGTTAATTTCAGAATTACTTGATTTTTTTACCCATGTTATTCTTTATATATTATATTTACAACTTACAATATCTAAATATTTTATTTGAAATCTCAGTTTAAAACATTACTTACTTAATTAATCATCTCACCAAACTCGATATACGACAAACAAACAACTAAACGATAAACAAATATTTCATACGTCTTTCTGGCATTTTCTAGAAAACGAACGTAACATTCGATTAAAAAGCTACAAAAAGTTTTTATAAACACTCAAGAAAGAAGTCGGAAGTTTGAGTATTTATCTGTTCAATCAATAAACAATGCCGCCCAAGATCCGATTAGCTGCCTTTCCGATTATAATGAAGCAACTTTTTTTGATTTATTCGATGTAGGTGGACAATGTTGTGAACGGTGAGCCCTCCCATCTGTGTAGAATTAATTGCATTTCTATATAAGTAAATGAAATGTTGATGACCTTCCTGGCTGTAATTTTAGTGGACAGGTAAAAGTATTTTTAACATTTGAATATGAAAAGTTTTCTTACTACCTACCTACTTGGTTAGATAGATAATGATTGTTGAGTGGCATGGCAGTATGGCATCGTTGTGATTCTGTTTACCATTTACTAACGTTTTCTATAGGTACTACCTTTTTATATCAGTATGTGTACTTTTCATATTATTAATTTTTAATCGATTTGGTACCTAAATATCTAAATCTATACATATAATAAAACTGTAGTAGTGCAAATGCTCTACATTAAAAAAAAACATTCAGTGGGGGGGGGGTGTTAATAGATAGACATTGAACTAAAAGCTGTGCTTGTGTCTGTCTATCTGCCTATAATTATGTTCACGCATCACGCAAAAGTACTGGTTCGATTACGAAGAAACTTGGTATGATTATACTTTCATATCCTGAGCACAACACTTGGTACTTTTATCCCGAACTACACAAAAAAACAAACTTAATTGTGCGGCTCAATCTCAGTAACAGCAGAGTAAATTATATTTTGCTATTAGTTTATTCTCCGTACCTTAATTTCCGCAGATTTTCTACTTAAACCCTAAGGTTGCGTGGTAGAGAATGCCATATAGCATTAAGTTCGCCTAATGTGCCATAATCAAATTGAGTACATAAAAGACTTAAATAAATAAATAAACAATTTTGCACCACCCCTCACTCTTCCCGCGGGTGTCGTTGTCTCGACTAAGAAATAACATATCGAATAGACATCGGACAACAATGATCTTATAGGTAAGTGAGATCTCCAACCCGCTGGCTGAACGTGTGACCGAGACTGGAGATTATCGGAAAGCCCCTTATGTAGAGGAAACCCTAGCTCTAAGACCCTAGGAGTCCAGCAGTAGGTGGAACTACAAGAGTGCTATTGATGATGACACTAGAATATTATAAACGTGAAAGATTCTTTGTTTGGTTGTTTGGATGTTTGGATATTTGTCCGTCAATCACGCTGAAACTACTGAACGGATTTTGATGATATTTGGTATGGGCTGACTTACGTGATACGATACTTTTTATCCCGATTCAATTTTGCCATGAGATAAAACAGGCATCATATTCTACGCGGACGCAGTCGCGGGCAACGGCTAGTACCGTCATATGTGGTGGATAGAGATCAAGAGCTGAATAGAGACAGAAGCGTGGTGAATAGTTATTTCGAAATTCTTTATACCTCTAGTATCGATTCACCCCTCTTCTGTCCCTATTCATCCCATTTTACATTAATAATTAAAAACCTATACACTCAATGTATTTGACCTTTTCATTTAAAAAACACAGATCTTTTAACAATATATTTTATTTCATAGTAACTTCCCTTTTACTTTGCTGTCGTAGAACCAGCCCTAAAGTTAGCGTGACTTAAAAATGTCAGTTAATGTTTGTGAACACAGTGGTCGCATAATAATCACATTCAAAAAACTCGAAGAAAGCAAATTAACGATTGTATTACGAGTGTGTTCCGATATAAATCATTAAACACCAAATTGAAAATAAACGTGCAAGAAACACTTGTACGTATAATGTTTGGGCAAATCTTTTGGTCTGATCTTTACATTAATAATGTAAGATATTGTTTGTAGATGACGTGCTGTCATATACAAACAATATTTTATTCATATTAAATTGTTAGAGTTTACCTTAGACCGCAAATTAACAAATGTTTAATATTAACATCCATTAATAAATTTTAGTTTTGGGATAATACATTCACCTAGTTGTTAAAGAGACCCTTTAATTAACTCGCTAACAAAGTTAAACAAGAAGTCCCGACCTTTCCATCGTTAGATCACAATAATATTACCATTAAGCCAATATCATTGATGGAAGCTGACAATGTAAGGTTATTTCTAAATTCACGTTTCATCATAATATTATTTATATACTACCTACTTACATTAGCGATTACTTGGACGACTAATAGTAATAAATCATACTCAAATCGAACCTACTTAAGTGTGGGACTTTATGACAATCATTTTTCATAATATGTATGTTGAATGTATGAAATTGACATAACGACGGTTTTACAGACGACATTTTGGCAGCTCTTAGTGATGTTTATTAATATGAGCTTTACCCTCGAATACGTTCTTATTTAATTTGCTTAACTCGAAGAGGTTCCTAGGACTTATGATTTAAGCTCTTCCGATCAGTACTCAAGTTAACGGTTTTGTTAAATAGTATTTGTACCTAATATTTAATTAGACAATGACTAATTAGCCTATTTATTTAAAAAAAATGGGAAGCCATTTAAAAAATCTTCTTTTTGACGTAAGAGTCACTTTAGTTCGCGTCATCTGTCACAAATATTATTCCGCTCTTTTATAATTAATCATAATAGGCAGATGATAGTACAAAATAGGATAGCAAGACGATCAACCGAATTCATAGACATAATAAAAGAAGTCTATCAATTTTAGTGTAACTTGGCTGAGGATTGCTGAAAATAATAACATATAAGTACATTTAATTATAATGTCTAGCGACTCGACCCCGCAGTCAAACCATTGCAACGGTTTTGTGGGGCTTAGATTATAAAATACTTACCTGTGTGATATAAAGATAAATAAATAATAAATAAAATAATGTATGTATTGTAACTAGCAAGTACAGTTAATAGTATTTACTTACAATTAAATGCCTACAAATACCCTTTCACGTACATATATTTCTATATGTCAATATTTAAATGCTAGGAGCATCTCCTGGTAGTCCACCTTTGATAAGCTTTTTAAGAACCCAATTGTCGTTGACGTTAGGAAGACTGATGTCTTGTTTATAGTAAATTAAATAAATACTTACTCGACGCTTACACCGATATCCTAATAATCAACGTAAATAATGATGTGAATTGTGTAAACATAGTCTTGCAACAGTCAAAACTTGATACGGGTCACTTAGTCGCGGACACCTAAGTGCTGTTACCAGTTTTTCCCATTGTGTTTTAATGCGTTATACCCTTTTACTGCAGAACCGTGAGAAAATCCACTAGTATAGTGTTCAGGTGGCCTAAGGTGGTACTTCCTTGGACACGTGTGTCCGCCATTTGCCAACGGACCGTCTACCCGCATTATTTTACTTAAGAACCGGTAATTTTAATGAAATTCTATACTTTAGTGCAGCTGTGCCACACTCGGCTGGACTGTACAAGCCCGAATAAATTTCATAAACGTCAAAACGCACATTGAATTTTAATATCCTTATCGACTGCAAATATATTTATTACTTAGTTAAAAGATAATACCTAAGTACTTATTAGAAATTCTTCAATTATCTCTATCTTTTATGCCCAGTTTGCAATATGCTTTTTATAGTCTTCTGTCCCAAAATTGAAGCGAGAGAGAGCTAATAAATGCACGCTACTCGGCTAAAATGCTAGCGTAGTACGAACAAGGCATAAGAGAGAAACAAGTGGAAAGGGTAAGAAACTGGTGGATCAAATACTTTAAGTAGAGAAAACCACTACCTACTCATGACTCTTAAAAGCTCATGTTATTATAATTAATGGTAATCAATAAACGGATAACTGTCTATCTAATTAGTAATTCTTTAAATACATAATATTTTGACTTTGACAACTTAACTATTCTTGTTCAGTTATGTTATTCCATAAGTCTTGTGAGATTAAAAAGTATTAAACATCTTGAAAACTGAAGTCTTACATGTGGTACGTATGGGCAATATCTACTTAAATAATGGAAGATAATTTTGTACCTGCGAACATTTGTACCTGCGGACATTCTATATCGAAATAAGATCGTCAAGTTGGACAAACGAGTACAAATTGTAAAAGAATTTATACATCGCGTGTAATAATATAAACAACAAGTTGCTGAATACGGAATTAGCATTCGAGTGCGCGAGTGCATCGGTATAAACGAAAACTCTCATTAAACGCTGACAGTGGACGTTATCTCCTTATCGATATGTATAACCTTTCTGTGTGAGCGTTATTATAACATTTAATATAATAACCTAAATGATAATAAGGCAGACCGCTGGTGTATAATAATTACAATATTAAAAGTATAAATAATTCAATGGGCTATCGGCGATGGAAGCACGCGACGGACTTCCGGAGAGTCTAATGAATGCGTGCCTCATTCTCGAGGCGCTTGACGAACTACGAAAATTATATAATTATCGTGTAGTTGAGTGTATACGAGTGGACATGAACTTAGAGATAATGGTCTTTGGAACTCGTTAGGTCTTCAGGGATCTGCGTGCTAATAACGGTCTGCTTACATATCTACTTAAGTAACTGTTAATAACGACACATTGACACTGTTTTTTATTACTCATATAAGATGCGCATAGGTGCATTTTTCATTAACTATAAAACACATTTTAAGTTGTTCTGGAAAGTGGGTAACTACTTTATTTTTAATACAATGCTTTGACTCGTACGTACTTGATTTTTATGTTATCGTCTTGGAGCCGTAGATATTCCCCTGGCACATTTGGTGGTAAACCAGAACTTGTTTGTGGTTCAGTAAACAATTTGTGAATATAGTTTTTGTATTTAACATCATTTTTGTATAGATATGAGTACACAACAGTTATGAAAAGATAGGTAATGTCATTTTCGTCCTGAATTTCGATAGTTTCATGTGGTTGCATTGGGTATGATTTATATCAGTTTTTAGACAGCTTTCGCTTGTAGACTTGTTGGCAATATGACCATTATTGCAGGTCAAATAAAACACTTAAAAAAACACTTAAAAATTTAAGTAAACTTCGATAAAAATTTATAGTAAGTACTGGAAAAATTAACATTAAACAAATGGTGGCCTAACAGCAATCTTCAAGTGTGGTGAACGTTGTATATTGTATTAAAAGAAAGCCCAATTTTTGAAAAATGTGATGATAGCTGCCCCAGGAAACTTATATTTTTGGGAATTTTCATGAAAATCTGTAAAATTTTTGTCGAGTTATTTATTTATTTTACGAAAATGTTGATAGAGTAACTGTAGGTAGGTACTATCATTCTCATACGAAATTATTGTAAAAAGTTTGATGAGTTAAATTAGTATGTCTCACGATAGTTATGTCCCAAAGATGGTACTTACCTACCTATGTGAAATTCAAAAATTTTTAGAATTAATAAAAACATTTTTTTTTATATTTTAGATGGAATTACATATTTCAGTGTTCTGTTAGTAGTCAGTAGAAAATCGTTAATTTTCCTTGATGTGAATCATAACTTACGGACTTGTATTTAGGGGGAAAATCATCGAATGACTGCTCCCGCCTGGGTGAGGCGGGAGAGAGTGTCAGACTCTTACTGTCTAAAAACCACCCCGTTCCTTCTCTTGCGCTTCGAGCCGGAGCCCCGGTGACTCGTTAGGTTCTCCGCGACTCCGAATTGGCATCAGCCCTGTTGGGCTCCATCCGTGGTGCTCTGATTGCTCTTTGAGGCGCGCGCGGAACGCGACGTCGTCCCCGAGGGCACGGCGGTGCTCAGCCCACGCAGGGCATTCCCCCATTGTGTCTTCCACCGTGTTCTCAGCGTGGTCCTCGCAGTGATGACACCCGGGCGTTTCCTGTCGCCCCATCAGACAGGTACCTTCTGAAACTTTCATGTCGGTGAGGACCTGCGTCAGGCGGTAGGTCGCCTCCAGATCCCACGGCGATAATTCGGCAAGGAGGATCGCTGCCTCCCCGGAGATCGAGCGGTATGCGGCCATGGCCCGCACGGCAGCAGCGTATAACCTCCGGCAGGAGGCGTTTGGCCCTCCGAGGTTGGGTAGGAGGCGCTTAAGCGCTGCCCCCGTCTTCGCCAAACGTCGGAAGTGCTCCACGAAGTTCCACCGACTGTCGAGATTAGTCCCAGGTACATCATCTTCGTCTCAAAACCGATGGTAAGTCCTCCCGCCGTTATTTGGGACTCACCCGCAGATGCCGCGTTCCTGCGGCCATGAAAACACTTGGCCTCGGACTTGTGGAGCGCCACCTCGAGTCCCAACTGCCGGATTCTCTCAACGACTGGCGCAACCGCTGTCGCCATTAAATCGGCCGCCGCCTAATGCGACCTCTCGTGCGCTAGCACCAGCGTGTCGTCGGTGTAGCAGATGATGCTAACGCCGCTCGGGAATTTGGTGCGCAGCACCCAGTGATAACTGATGTTTCACAGGAGCGGCCCCAGTACCAATCCCTGCGGAACACCGCGTGACATTTCTCGCCGGTTCCACTCGCCCCGGTGACCGGGGTAGCTGACGAACCTGTCCGTCAGGTATGCCTCGATTACACGACGGAGGTAGATAGGCACCAGATGATATCGGAGTGCCTCCAAGATGCAGCTCCAGGGCAGAGAGTTGAAGGCGTTGGCGATGTTCAGAGACACCGCCACTACGACCTTACCCCTGGACACTGCAGCCCCCGTCACCCCTGGACACTACAGCCCTCGTCGTGATTTCTCTAACGCGCATGATGGTGTCCACCGTGGAGCGCCCTCTGCGGAAGCCAAACTGGCCGCCCGACAGGTCCGGTCCAATGTCCGTCAGGTGCGCGACGAGGCGGTTCGAAATTATTCTTTCGAAGACTTTCCCGACCTCGTCGAGCAGCACTATGGGCCGGTATGCGGATGGAGAGTCCGCAGGGTACCTCTTCTTCCGCACGAGGACCAGTTAACCCGCTTTCTAGAGCAGCGGGAACTGGCCTCTCTTCAAGCATGCGCTGTAGGTAAAATAAGGTAATGAGATTTGCACACAACCTCCTTTGGCAGTGGGTGAACATCCTTTCTTGTAAACCCCTACTCTATAGTTTGTCCAATTGATACAATAGTTATCTCATAATCATCCCTCAACTTCATTTGATAAACTCCAGTTGTCATATACTCAGTCTCATTGTTCAAATTGAAGGCCTTGACCGTCTCTCCATCCTTCATCATGGGTATATTAGAGTACTCTTTAGGGCAAGCATTCGGTGTGGTTCTTTATTTATGAAGGTTCTGATTTGCGTTATGTTTCTGCTCTGGTTAGTGGAGGTTGTGTCTGTGTATCTAGAGGTATATTTCATGTATGTGCCCACCCCCATTAATATGGATAGGAACTCTCTATTAGTAGCATAGGCCATGTTGTTAGACCATCTTTTCTCCCCTCTAATGTAGACCCTCTCTCAAACAATGCTTTTAACCAAATATATTCTAGTGAATTCCTGCCACCAAATAAGATCAAGATAGTCCACAATTCTTCTCTTCATTATGGTCGTGTTACAGCAGATGTCTTTTAAATCAGTAAAGCTTATGCTTGACAATTCTGACTCCACATCTTTATGTGCCAATATTGGAAAACTTCATAAGGTGTCTTTACACCTTATGAAGTATGATGGCTCCCAAGATGTATTTATATCCATGTTCAATATCTCAATGTTGCTCATCAAGTTGTTGTGCAACATGGCATGCTTGATAAGAATTAATTTGTTCCCTGAGATTGGTAGAATCGGGAGGTATCTTTTCTTGGGGCCATTGCATTCAACAACACTCTTATTTGCCTAACCAGCCCAACTTTATATTCCATGTTTAGATCGAATACTTCTTTTAAACTCTCAATCTCTGGGAACAACACTTCTTTGAGGGCTGCACTCCTAAGGTTTGTTGGGAGATCAACAATTGGTTGTTTGGTCCTTACTATCTGTGTCTGTGTTATTATATTCTATCATTTCAGTAAAATAATAAGTCTGTGGACCATGGACAAGATCTCACTTCATTTTAATTTTTTAGCTTTTTTTTATTTTCTTTTTTATTTTTTAAATATGTTATGTGTGTTTTGCGCAAAAATAAATGGCTTTTCTTTCTTTCTTTCTTTCTATAGGGGGCCCCCACTTTATGTTTGCTCTTGTCCAGTTAATAGAGTAGTATGATTTTACTTCTTCTTCTTTCTGCCGAAGTAACAAATTGATGACTTTTATTGCACCCTCGGTCGGCCAAGGGCTGTGCTCAATTCACCAATCGATAAACTCAAGTTTAGATAATAATTATTTTCTGTGGCTATCCTTTCTCACCCCGCTTGACTCAGCTGGGAAAAGGTACTTAGGCATTTGATATTTTACTGATTTCCTCTCGTTTACCACAATTGGATATTTTTTGTTCAGTAGACACATCGCCGTTGCTAGAGGATTGGGATCTTTTGTACACTTAGACTTTACGTAAGTATTCTTTTGTTTATTAGCTCTGCACTCTCTTTGTTGAGCCGTAATATTTGATTGAGCTTTCATTAAAATCCCTTTTTTTCTCTTCATTTTCTTGTATTGCACCCATGTTCAACATTAATGTAAAAAGGATCTGTTGATACTCATTACTTACGGACTAGAAATATTTATTGTTTTATTTAATAATACCACATCTTTTTCGTTTTGAAAAGCTCTCTAGTCCAGTCAAGTAAGGAAATGTGGTTTATTTTATTAATTGGTATTCCCATGTTTTCTTTTATAGATATTAATTTATCATCATATTCATAGATTAAGTAAGTGGACAACTAAAGACGAAATCTTAAATTACGTTTTTATTTTTTCAAACCAATTTTTCTTTCAACACGTTATATTTTAATTCATAATTATGTTTTTTAACTCCATTGACTCTTTTAATTAAGTTGGGACTCATTTATTCATTAGTTATATCTATAGATATAATTTTTACCTAATAATTTACAAATATTTATTTTTAAGAAGGTATTATTCCAAAACCATACTTTACCTACCTAGAAATAGAAGTAACAATATTAAAATGGCTAGTCGTAGAATATAATCCTCTAACCGCCGTACTCAGAGTCATTTAATGGCTACTTAACCCAGTCCTTAGCAATTGTTTTCGGAACAAAATCGTTATTAAGGAATAGTTTAAGTAATTATTAAAGGTCTCTGAGTATCGCAGTAAGAGTTCATTCATTAAGACACAAAGCCTAACAAGAAAAGTTCAATTAGCACTTTGTAAAGGACAATGATTTAATTTAAAACTCTAACATTTAGTCGATTTTGAATGAAATTCAAAGGTACCTAAGTAGGCATCCTTTCTTATAAGTTGGTGCTATTATCTACTTATTGCAAGATAAGAGAACAAACTATATTGTGTAACACGATACTGAATAGCCTGATAATAACGTAAATGACTAATTATTATGTATTAGGTTTTTCAGTCCTATTGTTTGAGTTAAAAATAATATTTGAGTCAAAAATTTGAGTTGCTGTTCATAAGTGAACCAACAAGCGAATATTTCCAGAAAATTGTCAAATAGGTATCTTCAAAACTTTCGAGATAAGAGTTTATTCTTTTTAAAAGGCCGGCATCGCACTTGTGAGTCCTCAGGTGTTGCGGCCGTCTAAGGGAGGCGCTGATCGCTAACTATCAGGTGATTCGTCTGCTCGTGTGCCTCCTATTCCATAAAGGGAATTCTAACTAGGTCATGGTACTCAACTCACTCTAGGTACTTAGCTAATCATCAATAATAAAGTTAAATTTAATACGCTAGGATTTGAAGAACATACACTTAAATATGTCAGATATTACACTCGTTATGAACGGTTGTAAGAATAAGTGAAACTATTTTAAACTTATTGTATTTTAGCATATATTATTATACCTAATATTCATATAACTGTTTGTGTGCCTACATAAAATATTCATCATGTTCATCATGCGCAGATTTTTTAGCAAGCAGCAATGAACGTACTTAGAAGCGGTCTGAAAATGCAATATTCTGTCTAATTTTTTAACTGTTGTCATCTAAGCCACAAAAAAAATATAAAAACAGTCTACGTGCTAGAACTTTTACTCTTATAAAACTTTATAAAATAGTCAAACTCATACCTACTCAGTTCTAGCCATTTTAGGTATGTTTAAATAGGTCAGGATCATACTACATATTTCACTGAATGAACATGATTTAAACTGTCAAACACCAGGCGGTCACCGGTGACCGCAACCTATTGTTCTATAATTGTGTCTACAAAACCGGTACTCGACGAGTTAATAAGCATACATGTATAAATTTTACATATAAATAACATTTATTTAGAACAGAAATGTGTATCATAAATGTAATATACCTACATTATTAATTATATTATTTAGATTTTTATTGTTTTGTGGGAATAACCAGCTCTATGCACAATATCAAATATATTAGAAAAAAAAACTATGTATTTCGTTGATTAAGACTAAGTTAATTATGAACTTTCATAGTTTTTTGTAAGGTTTTGTTTATATAATGGTTGTAGGTAGTATACGAGCATGCATGAAAAGATTGATGACTGTTAATGAAGCGAAAGAGGTATGTAAGAATCGTAGTAATTGGCGTTCCTTAGTCTCTGCCAAACCCCCATGGGAGACAGGCGTGAAGTTATGTATGTATGTATGTAGGTAGTATAAAGTACGATGGGGTTGGCGTATCCTCATGGATAAAAACCTCGTATTAATTATATGGAGAATAAAAAAAAATATTAAAAACATAATTGAGATAACAAAAAAAAAAACAAAAAAAAAGTAACTATTCTCAAAGAACATTAGACACATTAGTATATAGTTTTCCTTAGATAGGGTAAATTTTTTTTAGACCTGTCGTAGGTAATAAAATATAACTTACTAGGGATATTACAGTGTTTTCTTACAGTATGATGTCCAATATTATTAGCCGGAAAAAGCCCAGTGCAGTGAGTAAGACCTTCCCCAATGCGCAATATTTATATTGATAGGAAAATATTTTACTTTATTATATTAAAAATATATATGTTACACCGTAGTACTTATGGTGTACAGATAAAATATGCACCTTTACTATTTATTTTCACTACACGCCATCAAAACAAAGCATACCTAAGTCATGGATTTTAAAGATAAAGATAAAGATAAAGACATTTATTTGCGTAAAAACATGGTATACAAAGATGTTATAGTAACAATATAAATAGATCATCATGTTTTGCTTAATAAATAAAGCATGCAAATTTTACCTTAAAACTTATTTTAACTAACTTACACTCGTAGTTGTTATACATACTTTCATGTTTTAATAAAGTCGTTTTGTTCTTTGAATAGCTAATTGAACTTGAATGATACATTAACTTTACCTATAAGATTACTTGGTACAGTTAGTCTGTAATTTGGTACTGGTATATTTCTTTCTTATTTTGTGCTCTAGCCTAACAACTGTCTAATTTTACCAGCCTTAAGCTATAATCCTACAAGTCGTTAAACACTATAATAGCTTTATCAAATGAGTAATAATTAATCGCAGTCTTTCCGCTTAGTTATTTGTTTTTAAACTAATATCAAGATGCAACAATGAAGTTATAATTAAATGCGAACGTTGGTGTGAATCGTCGGGCAACAAAATTCATATTTTTGTAACGAAGTATCGGCTGCGATAGTTAAGTCGAGATAACGTCCAATTAAAACAATTCCATCAAAACATTTTGTGTCAGGTCATTCCACCTGCCTCCAAGTAATAATTTATTCATAAGAAGCCGCGCGCCCGTCGGCGTGGCCAGCGCATTTTATCGTCCGAGTTGCGGTTGTCGAAAGCTCGACGGAACTTCCTGTGCACTTATGGAATGACGCTAAATCATTTTAATATACATCAGCAATGTTAATAAAAGGTCCAATTTTTTAATCAAATGAAACACCATGAAAAACTTTTGTAAAGTATAGTTAAACTAATTTATAGTTATTTATTTTTTTGCCATCGAGAGATGATTGTGAATAAAAATATGTTAATTAAGTAATTATATGTTGATCGGGATGTTTGTATACCTTATCAATATATGACTGCAAAAATTTATGAACTTAAACATGAACACTTACTTACTTATTTAGATACTTAGAAATTAGACAATATCCAGTAACGAAGTAATGAAAGCAAAATAATAATGAAATGAAAAAACCGCACGTTAATATTTGCACCTATTATATCCTATTGTTATACATCAGCGTGCAACCCAAATTGTTGGGACAAAATGAAATTTAGATCCTCATAAATTATAGCCACCCACTAATGAGGGCTTTTTTAAAACAACCCCTTAGGGATCAATTCGACAACCTGAGGGTAATCCTGATGCACTGTTTTATGTTTTTCTCTTACATTTGGGGCCATTGTCATTTTAAACAAAGTATAATTATACTATATCCGTTGTTATTAGACGAAATTATTTTATATCATCAATAAAAACAGATTTGATTCTAAGTACCTGTACGAAATAGGTATGGTAGGTACTAATTAGCAGAATCTATATTTATTTTTATTTCACTTATTACAAATGATCTTTGAGTTTTTCGAAAGCATTTCTGTTAGCTTGAATTAGTATATTGGCGAAATATATTGTTAATGGCGTAGTGAAGGTGGCGACACTTTTGATAAACCCTGTATATGAAGTAAAATGAAATAAACCATAGATTTCAATTATCGGATACAGTTCGTATGAATCGCAATATTTCATTAAAATATTTTTTCATTTAAAGCATTTACTACTTGCAAGTTGTAGTGACAGCTATCTATTTGAAGCCCATGTGACATCAAATCCCATCTAATCGCTAAGTGGCGGTTAATTATGTTGTGCACGGTCCTAATCGAACCTGCATTCTGATTTAATGCCCAAACTGAGATGACAGAGTAAATGGTCTGTTTAATCTCTATTCAACTCAAGCTTTTAATGCTTAAAATTAGTCTGTTGGTCGATATATTGTCCATAAAATAAGTTGAAACCCAATTATATCTACATCAATAAGAAGCACATCTGGGTTATGTACTTGATATCTCTGAAACTTAAAAAAGGATTTTTTATAGAATTTTATAATCCTAATTATTGTTATACCTAATCAAAATGATTAAGCAAAAGTCAAAACAGCTTATTTGCGATGCTACAATAGAAGCATCCCAATTGCAGTCTATACGTCGTTGTAAGAATGAAATGTTAATTTTGTTGGCTAGAAATAAACGCGACTAATGAATAGCAGATTGCTAACTTCGGTCTGTTATTTATTTAAGTACCCATGAACTGACACGCTTGTCTGTGCTAATCGGATCAACACGGGCTTTTACCCACACTCTACAGCCATATTCAAATTCATTATACACGTTTCATTGCTATGCTTGTATATTTAGAATATTTTTATTATTTACATAGGTGTTTAAGTATTTATTTAACGCATTACCACATAACACGCGATACAACAACAAATAACTAGCAAAAACAATAAAGCATTACATGACATTGAAAGACAAATAGCGCAATTATGTAGCGCAACAATACTGTTTGCTACTGCAAAAAGTGACAGTAAAAAATGAAAACGAAACTTGTGTATTTTTAATTATATTTGCAAAATGCTATTGGATTTTTGATTTATGACTAAAACGTTACCATTGATAAATTGAATAGTTTTCCTCGCAACTATAATTTTTCAATTGTCTCTCTAACTAGCAAAGGATTAATTGTTATGTACCTCTACAAAAAAGTTAATAAATACGTAATAATAATATTTTTTTTACTTACTTTTGTAAAATTATTGTTTCGCCAGTCTGTGGGCATCCGTCCGTAAGAACTTAAAACTTTTTTAAATAATGCTAAATTTGAACTTGCAGCTTATTCGGATTAGATTCATCCAAGATAAAAATATACTTAATAATATTTTTGGGGTCTTTGTCATTTTTATTCCAATATTTTTCTCATTCACGGTCCTACATAAAGATAGACCGGTCTGTTAATGACCGACGTCAATAGTATAAACAGATTTATATGCATTCGCAGGATTGTAAAAGTTTAGTAGCGTAGTAGACGCTTCACTTAAAATTACCCAGTAGGTAGTGAAGAATCAAACGTAAACGCTACTTGAAACTAACTTTCCCGGCTTCGTTATTTGTATCATCTTACTTACTTATCTTACTCTTACGTAATTGGACCAGACATCGTATTTAATAATAGTTTTAAGTTTAAATCTGTTTCCTTTAAATTATTGTTTATCTCCCCACTTGCACTTTAGATGTAGCTTGATGATTCTGACAATTTGCCATTAGTCAGGTGAAATAGCACGCATACATCACCAATAATGCTATTTTACTCTGTGCATCTAGAACATAGTTAGATATGATTCAGCACCTGAATCCTTCCGGTCATTACAAATTTAAAACTCATCGTATCATGTTACTAAATGAATGAAAAGTGCACCTGAATTAAAGTACTCTTACACATGTTAATTTCAAACACGAAAGCATGCTATTAAATATTAAAAGTAATAAACTTAATTTAAAAGCATGCTTCAATTGAGCACTTGCAACTTAGCACGGGTCTCGGAATGTTGCTCATAATTAGCATGCTCATTTTTTCGCGTCTAAATAGGTTTGCTGATTGAGCATGCTTAGAACAAGAACAAGTACAAGAAACAGTACAATGATATTTAGGAGTTTTTTATTGTGTTTATGGCTTTCCATATTAAATTAGTATGTCTATTAAACCATGTTTTTATGAATTTAGCATAAATCGGTATAGTCGATCTGCCAATCCTGTGAAGTGTTTTCAATGTATGTAAAGAATCTCCAGTTGCTTGATATCTTAATGTCACTTCTAACTTCACTTTAGGTGGGATAGCATTTCGCGTGTATGTATTTTGTTTCTGTATGGAGTTTCTTCTTGGAAGATGACTTGGAAGAGTAAATAGTCAAATTGATTTGGTAGCATCCAAATCTTTCTCTTTCTTTGGTTTTTTGCCGAGCTGATATTAGCTTCTGGATGCATTGCATCGCTAGCAAAATGACGATCTTATTGAGCTACATACGGATAGCTGTTTGATTATCCATGTCTGTATTATCAAGAGAGTGAGAAAACACGATATAAAATGGTATGTGTTTGTGTATTTGGAATGTTTGCTTTGAGCATGCTAATTCAGGAGCATGTTATAAAGAAACTAGTAGGCCTATTGCCTTAAACTGCTCAAGAGCATGTTCATATTAAGAAAGCTCAATAGACGGCTTTTTATCAAGCTATTTTAGAGCGCATGCTCTAAAATAGCAGGTATTAGGCATTTTCATTTTCTGCACAGTTGAAAAGTCTAGCATCAACTGTCGGCTGGATTGAAATCGATCTAGACAGACTTATTCTGGACCATCACTTATATATTCTGATCTTCAATGATACGAAGAATATTGAATTGGTTTTAAGATCTTTTTTCCTAAAATTAGCTTCTCAGTACGAAGAGAATTAATATATCTTATAGACGTCCGTCTACGGACGGTTTTGGAATCTAGCCATTCATTCAGCTTGATAAGCAAATAGATCATTAAATGCAAAGAGGTTCGTATCACGCAGATCACATACAGACTTACACTTAGATTTTTTCAAATTGTACTAGGTGACATCACAAACCATGTTATTTCCCGAAGGAATAAAACCTGCGTTTTTGGATACCGGTCGGATAACGACTGTAACGTGTACCTACTCCTACACGTATAACTGCCGAATAGGAATCGGAAAACCTAGTCGACTTGTGTTAAAGGGCGTTTTATTTTTAGTGGGAAATTTGAACCATTCTATCCGCAAAGGGTTTTTGTTTAGGTAGTGATAGCAATAGGTACTTGTAAGTGCTACGAGGAAAACTGAGTAATATTGCCTATATTTAAAGTATCACTTGTAATACTGATTAGGTAGATCAACATGTTCCTTCTTACGGTTTGCCTTGAAAATTCTTACGGTTTGCCTTGAAAATCGTTGTCAACGAGGTAGAGAAATTGTTGACGTTTATGCTCAAATCTAGGTTAGGAAAGACAAATGCAAAGTTATTTTTGTATCACACTTGTGTAACAATGATAGCGTTTTATTGTAAGTAACAAATTTCATTTTGTGGGTCTGTTTTTGATACTTTTAAATTATTGGTCGTTGGTAAATTATTTGTCTAATAGATTTGTATAGCCTAAGGCTATTTACCAAATTATTGGTAAATAATTAGTCGCCTAAAAAGAAACATAGATGTGAATCTTTTATGACATTATCTTTGATACAGTAATCAAAGATAATGTCATAAAAGATTCACCATACAGTTATTGTTATAATTTCGATGGTAGTATCTACAATTTGTAACGATCGCACAAGGAGAGTCAGAAGGAAATATACATATAAGGCGAGTATAAAACAATTCTTATTTCACAAATGTGAACCATTACTTTTATTATTAGGTATATCGTCGAAACAACGGGTAGTTATTAATAGAAAATAAACTTTAATGTGCATAAAATATGCACAACGTTCGTGCGTAGTATTAAACGTAGGCGGTCGTGCAGTGAAAATGGCGGTAGGGAGACTTGCCTATCACATTGTACATAATCTATTAGCAAGACTTAAAAGGTTAGAATTACATTCACTGGTACACTCGCTATGTCTGTTTATTTATTGTGGATGGAAGAACAGAATTTCTTTATGAATCTTACCTATATTCCAAGTGTTTTTAACCAATATCACATATTCTAGTACCAACACATACTCACTTCGTCTAATGTATAAACTGTACGCACTGAATCATAAGTACGAATGATCGCGTTCAACGCACGTTTTATTAAATCAATGAATGAGTCAATTGGGACGGAATGAATATAAAAGGCCAGAGTGCACAAAAATTAGGTTGCGTTGCATAAAGGGTTAACAAGGTCAATTTATTGTTGCGAGGTGTCGATGCTGAAGGCCTCTGGAGGCCGGCGACGTGGCTGTCAAGATAAACATCGCGGCTCGGTCCCCGATAACGTGGTAACGAGCCTAACGTCCGTAGTAACATCGCGGACAAACATTTTCAAACGATTTTGTTAGATGCACCTTTTGACACAGTTAGATACGGAGTACGGATTATAGTTCAAATATTCCGTTCCTATACAATCACAGCTTCTAAATTTTTATTTTATTGACATGTATTTATTATTCAATGTTGAAATAAGTTCCTATTTTAAAGTTAATAATAGGTGGATAGTACATAGTATAGTATTTTATTTTTAGTCAACTTAGGGCCGATTTTTCAATCATCAAATTCTTAACTATAGAATAAAATTGACAGTTGACAGTTTTTAGTATGGAAGAATTGTTCAATATTCAAACTTGTTTTGAAATTTAACTGGCGTTGGAAAAAATCATGACCTTATTCATTTAGGTATGCCACGTCGTCTACGAGAACCTTTTACTTCAAAAAATCTTGATTCATAAATTAATAAATCATTAGTACCTACCAAACTATATCTGTTCTTACTAAATTCATCGATGCCACTTAGGGAATAAAGTTGTCTATTTGTATTTACTAATAGACTCACAAATTGATTGTCATCTTCTGGATAAATATAATTATTTACTCACGAAATTACGATAATATTTACCAAATATTAATTTATATAAATAATTTCACTAATTTGTTAGATTCTGTTTACAAGACGTCGAACAACTTGTGTCCACGTCTGTACCTCCACTTACGGTTGATTGTAAACAGCTTTTAAAAAACTCCGTTGTCCCTCCTTTATCTTTGTAGCAGGTAGATACTAATTATATGTTATTATTTAATACGATGTTATTAGCTAGTGTATGCCAGCATTCCCTTATAAAATGAGTAATACATTGATAAGCTGTTGAAGCCAGTTTCGTATAACACAGTGAAATGATACAATTTAACGGGTGTATCATTTCGTGCCGTTTCGAAAGTTTTAACGCAAACCGATATTTAAGTTCTCATTTTGGTTTGATTGTTCAACTGAGAATTTTATATTCATTATTCATGTATTCTAATTACAAGTATCCTACTTGCGATGCTATAATCATAATTAAATTATTTATAAGTACACCTAGGTATGTTCATAAAAAACACGTCTCATTGTAATTCAGATGTGGCATGATATCGTTAATTTTATCAATCGTTCTGTTTTTATTGCTTTACTAATTAATCATTAAAGATATTGCATATATCTATGGGTACACTTCTACATATTTCAAATTTAATATCAATTGATACTCTCCATATATATAATAGTATGACTAAATTAAAAAGGACTACCTACTTCATAGGAAAATAAACATAAGGAACTTCGTCATAATATTATCTACTTGTGTCCACTTTAAATTGATGGTCAATTACATTTTTTCAATTATTACCCATTGGCATGACATGGGCGGTATAAAACCCTAACATCTAACATCTTTGATGTCATTTTGTTTTATGGCCATTCCATATATAACGAGCACTAAGAAATTCATTAAAATCATTAAAAAGATGCAGTCAATTAATGTTATTAAAGTTATCGGCAATACAGAAGCCAATCGAAATAGCTTAGGTATTTCGTTCCATTATAGTGCGCCTCGGGCTGCGAACGGTCAAAGACAATCCTGAACTCGAAGCCTGGCGGTCGCTGCTGGCAGTTTTTATTTGAGAATATTTTCCTAACTAATTAAAAGCGTTAAAATAAGAAGATAAAAACTGGCTTCGTTATCGAAGGCATCGACCCGCTTTTGTGTAGCGGCCACCAGCGCGGCCGCGGAGGAGCGCCCGGCGCTTAGTCGCACTCTGTAATTAACTAAAACCGAGCGAATCGAGCCCGCCAATGTATCCGACGCACAACAAAGGATGCACAACTCTTGAAAAATGCACGTCCACGCATAAATTGCGGCCAACTTTGGCTTCTGTTACGTAAGTACATACTGTTATCCCTATTTCTTCTTTTTTTCAGCTAATTTTAGCTTCCCAATTCTGTGACATTTATTTTTATCTACAGGTAAGCGTGTACGCAATATTGTTGTATTTTTGATAAGGTATAAATATTTGTTTTATTTTTTTTGTTATTCTTCACTATGGCTATCTTTTCGAAAAAAATAAGCCTCTTGTTTGGTTGGAGCTACATGTCCTGACTATTTTAATGGTCGTCTTCGAGGGTCAATGAATTGCTGAATCCTGGAAACCTCCATTTGGCACATTTTATTAACAATTCAAAAACCAAAGTTGATTTCAACAACAACTGAAGTAAGAATTTTGTAAAATAGGTACTAGGTACTTTATTGTGGTTGCAGCTCTGCTCGGCGCCTATAGATGTTTTATAGCCTGTAGCCTTCTTGGATAATGCGGCTATCTATCACAAAAGTATTTTTTTAAATCGCTTCGTTCTGGAGATTGTCGTGTTCAAACAAACAAATTCTTCAGCTTTATTTATAATAGGATAAGATGAACATATAAATATTATAAAACTAGCTACTTCCACGCGGTTTCACACGCGCTGCTTAGCTCCTATTGGTCGTAGCGTGATGTTTTATAGCTTATAGTCATCTTCGATAAATGCGCTATCCAACACAATAAACTTATTCAAATCAGACTTGTAATTATGGAGATAAGCGCGTTCAAACAAACAAACAAACAAAAAAACAAACTCTTGCGCCTCATATAATAGTATAAGATTGGTTATTTGTGTTCGTTTTAAAAATGTTATCAAAAATACTGATCCTTTAAGGTACACAAACTATTCCTATGGTTGGATTGTGACAGATTAATATTACATCGACAGCAGATGATATAATCACATTGCAGATCGTTTAGGCACATCACTATAAGCTAATTCTGTCAGTTGGCTCTTACCACTTGGCAGGCAGACACACGGTATTCAGATTGACAGTATTTGAACCGAAATTAGCCTGGTTAAGTTTATTTCTAGGGGATTCCAAAAAATATTTAAATGTAAGTTGAATATTAGCGATTTATTTCATAGTGTTTTCTGATACCACAGCTAGCATGTAGAACAATACAAACGTAGTATTGAATCTTTAAATTTCATAAGAGATAATTTAATTTAACGATTATTGCGGTTGGAAAACTATTATAGTAACTGACATAATTCCAAAAATAGAAACCAAACAAAACATAAACAAAACACACAATGAAAAACATGAGTAAATATTAGTGTGGAAACAGAAATTCACAGCATTCCGTAGTTCCTCTCGCAGTACCTACTTTAGGCATTTCGATAAAATCTGTAAGTATCCATCCACCAACAGATCACTTGCTGGATTAGAAGAAGTTACGTATGCAATATGATACGTTGCATAAAATGGAAATCCTGTGAAAGTGGCATAGACGTGCATCGTCTACGTCTTATGAACTTGCAGAATTTTGTAGACCACTTCAAATGATACATTTAAGAAAATGTTTTTAGAAGCAATTGATATATATCGGCTATTAGAAAGTGAAACGCAAACATAAAAATATTCAATAAACTGCATAGGTATGTAAAATAATAGATGATATACGTATGTACTGATGTGAGGTACATTAGCTATGCGTTGTATGACTGCAGAACATTCATTCATTCTTTTGTTCTGTAACTCTGGTGCTTAAATAATATCTATTACACGAAACAACACGTGGTCGCTGAGCTCATGTATGATGTATCAAGGCGCTCATTGTCCTGTCAGTTCGCTCGACAGCGATATCAATATTACATTCAAAATATAAAGTCAATATCAATTTATCAAATAAATACTTTTGCATAAGCAAAATGACCTAAAACTTTACTATTGTATAGAATAACCCATTGTTTACCTACTCCTAATATGTCAACAACAATTTGCAAGACGGATAACTTAGTCGGTGTCTATTATAATTAAAGTTTTCATGCTACTAGAGTATTTGCTATGCGCTGTTCCAAGTTAATATTAATAATAATTTCTTAAGCAGGTACGATTATAGTTAAAATAATCTTAAAATATTTGTTTCAGCACTGAAAAGCATCTTTCTAGATAAATAAATACATTTATAAATATAAAAATGATAACAGGCGCGACTGCAGAATTTCTCAACCTGGTCTTTTTTCTAGGATACTCCAGTACCTAATTGTGATAAGTACACGAATAAAACCAACACTCTGAAATGAAATATTCATTTATGTTTTTACAAAAATATTTATTTTATCTCTAACGTCGATGCATCGATTTTATCATGATATAAATCTAGATAATTAAGTGGTGTGACAAAAAATGGAGGCGTGATATGTTTTCGGGCCGTCGACTCTTATAAAACTAGATGGTAATGAATGAACACAGATAAGGCAAGATGAAGAGGATGGGTTCAGAGGACAGGGGACACGTTAGCCCTTTGTGAATGAACATTTTCGAAGTCCCTACGCGTACGTGTGTGAGTGAGAGGTACATGTTTTGCGTGTAGTCAGGCGTGTGTGACAAAGGTCGTTGGTGTAGAATAGGTTTAAGATTTTTTGTTCACCGACACTTTGAAAAAGAGCTTTTTAAAGAGCTCTCGAAAAGTTTTAAAGTTAAAAATCTTCAAATGGATAGGAAAGATTTACTTTTTCTTTATGAGTACATCGATCTCGTACAAAACTTAACTTCAAGGAAACATTTAACTACATTGTTGAATAAATAATGAATGGTACGGTTGGCCACAATTTGTTAAATATCAAATAACACAGTAAGAACACAAATAAATTAAACTGCAGCACCAACTATTTTTCACTTCTGTAATGAGCTGTACTTAGTTAAATTGCATGAAATTGTATGCAACGAGCCATTAAACAAGTTATATTAACCTCAAATTATACATAAAACTTGTACGTCGCTAATTAGTGGAGTTTTGCTACATTGTTAAGCGATACGATATATCCCTTCTATTGCTTGGCGATAATAATTGGCTTCTCGTTATTTTAACTGCTATTTAAGTGGTCTATCATCACTTCATTCGGAAATTAATATCGTACTACCTATGATTAAAAGCAAATGTTGGTTACAATTGCGATTGTTTGCTGGATAAAGTAAGCACATCTGGACTGGTAAGCTCTTTTGAAAGTATAGGTAAGTATTTAGCAAGTGATTTCTCTTTAACTATATGCAGTACAATAGGAATTCCAATTGTACAGTCTGTCGTTATTTGAATAGCTCCAAGTTTGATATCACAATCCGTAACTAAAATGTAAGAAGTCTCTTAAACAAAACTAATCATGATTTCACATTGCTGCATTAGCATTGATTCTATAAGTACCTGTAAGGTTATTATTTATATCGTTTTATTACTAAGATACCATTCAGGAGAATTAAAGGATTGAAAATGCTTCTTTTATTTTTTTTTTATAATAAACAATTAAGTTAACATTTGCCAAATTGCATAGCAGTTTGTCGGTAGTATACCTAAGCGATTAAAAAAACGCAGCAATCACACATAATTTATTACATTAGAACTGCTTACATTTGAAGATTTTATTACGTAGGCAGTGTGCCCACTCACATTGAATGTAGGTAGATATGAAGATACCTTGGACATGTACACTGCCAAGATATTCAAGCTTGAAACCTTTTAAAAATCTTATCTTTAAAATCACTGCTCTGTTTAGGACGAAGGTAAATCGCTATATGCTTGGCGCTACAACTGATTCATTTTCTTTTATTTGAAGGCCTGTTTTAAAAAGGATATCGTATTTTTTCCGGTAAAACGCTTTGTTGTATATTATTAATAATATATTGAAAAGCATAGACTGCAAGATACGATTATTGTACTGTTACCTCTACAGTAAGCTGAAAAAAGCAACTTACAGATTTGTATTTATTTTTGTATTAGTTGACTCCATTTAACATTACACTATCTTTATGAGATTAGAGTAAAAACTAGTAGATATTGTAAGATATTGTCACTATAAGATTGCATCTAATTACAAAATTAATTTCAGTGTTCAATTAGTTAAACTGTAAGGTACCAAGTTGTCGCGACTCGCGATGTCGACCTGTTCGTGTTCAACCAAGCTATGTCGGTACATTATCTATATCCTCTAATCTCCAATTATAATTCGTCAGTGTACAGTAAACCGGGACATTTCCACAAATTCCCCCGGTCCAAAACCGAGAAACAGCGCTTTCTGCCCTCCTTAATATTATAATCTTATTCTAAACACAGAATATATTAAGAAGGAGTCAACCCAAGTTGTTACTCACCCCGACTTGAGATGAAATACATATATTTTGTTACATTTTTATATAGATATAGCAATGTGTTTACATGGCATACTTGATTAAGGCTACGACGTGAATTGAATTTCGTCATATTTCTTACTTATCTTTTATACATATATAATTCAAAGGTGATTGACTGACTGACTGACTGACTGACATAGTGATCTATCAATGCACAGCCCAAACCGCTTGACAGATTGGACTAAAATTTGGCATACAGATAGATGTTATGACGTAGGCATCCGCTAAGAAAGGATTTTGATAATTTCCACCCCCAAGGGGGTAAAAAAGGGGATGAAATTTTGTATGAACCTTTGTCAGTTTTAAACCGATCGGATTGAAATGACAATGACCAAATTTGTATGGAGCGTGGTGCCTTTTCATTTTTTCGCGGCAGTTGATCAGATGTGGAAAATCTGATGCAGAATAACATTACAAACAAAAAAATATATGGGGTTTTATATCAAAAACACAGTCCAAACCGAGTTAAACCAGTTCAAAGATGTGAAAATAGTGCTATATTATTCCTGTTATTTTGTTGCTGGTGACCGTACACAACGCATATTTCTTTATTTACTTGTCAGAAATATTTTGTATTAATTATATATTCGTTGAAATCGTTTATAAACAAACCACTGCTGAAGTAAAAAAAATATTTCTCTTGATTGGCTAGCGTGTTCAATTTATATGTATACGGTTTATGGCCTATGACAGATTTTCATGATCAATTTTCTCTCAGTCGAAAACCCGCAAAATGTTTTCTGAGCCCTATCATGAAATGGTATGTTTGTCAGCTGCGGCGTCGGTAGTGGATTGAGTAGCGGCAGTCGTCAAAACACGAAAAAATCATTTTTCTGTCTTCTTCTCCCGACTGACTTCCGATTAGTAACCAATCTAGCTACAGTTAATTCTTTAATCTACAGCTAGCATAAGATTCTGTACAAAGATATCGTCATTCAGTCACAAAGTGATGTATTATGTTTCGACTGATCACATTATATGAAAAAATTATGCGCTCATCTGACGTATAGTCCATCTATACATATATGATTCAAAGGTGATTGACTGACTGACTGACTGACATAGTGATCTATCAACGCACAGCCCAAACCGCTTGACAGATTGGACTAAAATTTGGCATACAGATAGATGTTATGACGTAGGCATCCGCTAAGAAAGGATTTTAATAATTTCCACCCCCAAGGGGGTAAAAAAGGGGATGAAAGTTTGTATGAAACTTTGTCAGTTTTAAACCGATCGGATTGAAATTTGGCATGCAGATAGATGTTATGACGTAGGCATCTGTTGTGAAAGGATTTTGATAATTTCCACCCCCAAGGGGATAAAACAGGGGATGAAAGTTTGTGAGGATCTTTGTCAGTTTTAAACCGACCGGGTTGAAATTTGGCATGCAAATAGATGTCATAACGTAGGCATCTGCTATGAAAGGATTTTGATAATTTCTACCCCCAAAGGGTAGAATAGGGGATCAAAGTTTGTATGAGACTTTGTCAGTTTTAAATCGATCGGGTTGAAATTGGAAATGCAGGTAGATGTTATGACGTAGGCATCCGCTATGAAAGGATTTTGATAATATCCACCCCCAATGGGATAAAATAGGGGATGAAAGTTTGTACGAAACTTTGTTACTTTTGCAACGACCAGGTTGAAATTCTGCATGCAGGTAAATGTTTTGATGAAGGCATCCCATAGAGGAGAGGAAGAGGAAGATAATGAGATTGTTCGACGATTTCGACTGGATCCGACTACGTCAACCAACGTTGTTGCCCGAGAACTTGGAATCTCACAATGGAAAGTGTGGTTTACTGTGCATACTGCCGGACTCTACCCCTACCACTACACGCCAGTGCATGTTATCGAAGAAGGAGATCCTGTGAGGAGGCTAGATTTCTGCAGGTTTATGTTGAATTCAGATTTGGAAGATCTTTAGTTTTTTCGTAGCATCTTGTGGACTGACGAGTCTAAATTTGATCAAGATGGGATAACCAACTATCATAACGCCCATCATTGGGCTCCGAAAGCAGGAAGAAATACTAATAAGAAAAGGGTAAAGGGGTCACAGAGATGTTTCAGCCTTAACGTTTGGATGGGAATAATATCAAGCTATCTAATTGGGCCTTACTTTCTTCCTCCAAATTTGAATGGAGAGACCTATGAAAATTTTCTAAGACAAGATTTACCCGATTTGCTCGACGACATACCATTAAACCTCATTCGAGACATGTGGTTTCAGCACGACGCGTGCCCCGCGCACTTTAGAAGGAGTGACAGAGAGTGGCTAGACACTAATTACTCAAATAAGTGGATCGGAAGAGGTGGGCCTATACCGTGGCCAGCTAGAAGTCCAGACTTGACACCCATGGATTTTTATGTGTGGGGGCACATGAAAAGTTTGGTTTACAACGAACCTAACCCATCTGTTGATGTTTTGAGGCAGAAAATTATTGATGCTGCTAACGAAATAAGAAGAGGACTAACAACTGGGGTAGTGAAATGTGGCTTAGGACACAGAATGCGTGTATGTGTGCGAAATAGGGGTGGACATGTGGAACATGTATTGTAAAAATTATTAATAAACCTTATTCGTTTCCTATTTGGATTGTTTTATTTTGTTTTCTGACTAAAGTTAAATTTGACGCTTAAGTATCGTTATTTTTTACTACTACCTGGTAGCATATCATCGATGTTTTTATTAAAGAAATCCAATAATACCAGATTGTATTATACCTTATCGGAAAGCTGAAGAAGCGTAGACATTTTTAAGCATATCTGCAGCACAACTGTCATAGATTTTTTTTTCAATATCTTACAAAGAAAAAAACACTTTTCACAAATTTATTTCTTTTTTTAACAATTAGTCGTCTAATACGACTCAGTTGGTACACTTAATTGCAGTTTTTGTGTTTAAAACAATGGAACAAAAAATACAATAACAAAAACATTAGAGGTACAAAACACAAAAACAGAGGACAATAGATTTATTAAAAAAAATCTTCAAAGTCCCATAACTTGAGACGGTTAAGTTTGGGGTAGTGGGTTCCATAGTCAAATCAGTCAAGAATGATGGCAACTACCACTTCTTAAAGGATTTAGGTCAACTTAACCTGTAACCCTGTATCTTATACATATACTAGCTGTTACCCGCGACTTCGTCCGCGTAGAATAATGACTTCTGACAGAATTCATCAGAATCAATTCAGTGCCCAATTACGATTTACCTATTGTGAAATGATTTATCGTAATTTCATTAAATTATAAAATCCCGCAGGGTTCTTACCAGTCCCGGCCCGATCACGTAAGTTTTGAGTAATAAAAACTTCGACTATTGTTGTACAGAATCTCTATGAAATAAGCTCAGTGGTTAAAAGATAGAGAGTCCTGGAGCATTGACGCATAGTTCCCGTTCCCGAGGAACTTCTGTGATAAAAACTATCATACGTTACTCAGGTCCCAAATCATCGTTTTACCGAATGTAATTCAAAAAGATTCAATGATTCTAGATTCAATTTTCATTCCCAATTTCACACCAACTAATATTCCCTATTTTATCCCCTTAGGGGTGGAATTTATCAAAATCCTTTCTAAGGACCTATGTCATAGTAACTTTATGCATGCAAAGTCTCAGCCCGATCGGTTTAAAACTGGCAAAGTATCACACAAACTTTCACCCTCTATATTACCCACTTTGGGGTGGAATTTATCAAAATCCTTTCACAGCGGATGCCTACGTCATAACATCTATCTGCATGCCAAATTTCAACCTGATCGGTTTAAAACTGACAAAGTCCCATACAAACTTTCATCCCCTATTTTACCCACTTGGGAGTGGAAATTATCAAAATACATACCTCTAAATAATTCAAAGGTGATTGACTGACTGACTGACATAGTGATCTATCAACGCACAGCCCAAACCGCTTGACAGATTGGACTAAAATTTGGCATGCAGATAGATGTTATGACGTATGCATCTGTTGTGAAAGGATTTTGATAATTTCCACCCCAAGGGGTTAAATTGGGGATGAAAGTTTGTATGAGACTTTGTCAGTTTTAAACCGATCGGGTTGAAATTTGGCATGCAGATAGATGTTATGACGTAAGCATCCGTTATGAAAGGATTTAGATAATTTCCACCCCCAAGGGGATAAAACAGGGGATGAAAGTTTGTGAGGAACTTTGTCAGTTTTGAACCGATCGGGTTGAAATTTGGCATGGAGATAGATGTTATGACGTAAGCATCCGCTATGGAAGGATTTTGATAATTTCCACCCCCAAGAGGGTAAAACAGGGGATGAAAGTTTGTGAGGATCTTTGTCAGTTTTAAACCGATCGGGTTGAAATTTGACATGCAGGTAGATGTTATGACGTAGGCATCTGCTGTGAAAGGATTTTGATAATATCCACCCCCAATGGGATAAAATAGGGGATGAAAGGTTGTACGAAACTTTGTTAGTTTTGCAACGACCAGGTTGAAATTCTGCATGCAGGTAAATGTTTTGATGAAGGCATTCCATAAGATAAATTTTGATTTTGATCAATTCTACCCCCAAGAAGACAAAATTGGGGATGAAAGTTTGTATGAAATTTCAAAACTGATTGGGCTGAGACTTTGCATACATAAAGCTACTATGCCGTAGGCATCTCCTAAGAAAGGAATTTGATAAATTTATTCCACCCCCAATTGAATAAAATAGGACATGATAGTTTGTATAAATCTTCTTAGCAAATGAACCTAAAATCATTGAATCTTTTTGAGTTAGATTCGGTAAAACGACAATTTAAGACCTGAGAAACGATGTTTGATAGTTTTTATCACAGAAGTCTCACTATCTCTTAACCGCTGATCTTATTTTAGAGAGATTCAGTACAACAATTGTCAATAGAGTGCATTTTATTACTAAAACCTTACGGGAACAGGCACTGTACTGATAAAATCCCGTATTTATTTTTTTAAACCACGATAAATTCATTTCACAACATATACCTCTAATAAAATCGTAGAAAGGTCAAAATCGTACCTACACTGACTACTTTTTTTTAAAGAATGGGTGTGATCTACAGTCGTTACTGAAGCCAAAATATGAACTTTAGAATTTTTACCTGTTTGTCTGTATGTACATACATCCGGGATGATCTAAAAATTACTGCTTGGATCTAATTCAAATTTTGCATGATTATTACTGACAGATCGGGTTAACATATAGGCTAGGTGATATAACTTAATAGTCACAAAATTGTCAACAGCTTAATATTAGGTATCTATTAAGGTTTTTTCTTAGGATTCCATCATCAGATCCTAACCTGATCAAACAAAACAAAACGGTTCATGGCGGACTAATTGGTGAACAAACAAAAAAAAATAAACATCTGAATATAGTGCCTCCTCCTTTTTTTGAAATGGGTAAAAATTTGGTTCAGGGATAGTTTGACACCTAGGAAACGAAGTATGATAGTCTTTATTCCGAAAATCTCATGGCAACGGGCATATGCGTTAAAATTCGGGGACTCTGTATCTTTCAAATCACTGAATCCATTTGATTGAAATCCATTTCATGGAATAGTTTTAATCACTGAAACCTGAGAGAGCTCGCCTGGTGAAGGCGAGCTCTGTACGGGTTGAACTCACGAAAATAGATTCATTTCACAATAAGTATAACCTAAGTACTGAATGAAGTCTGACGACATTTTTTTGTTACCGTAGAATGTACCTTGGTAAAGTCTAATTCAAAAGCCTAAATTCGGCCAGAAGTCATTCTGCGCGGACGAAGTCGCGGGCAACAGCTAGTATTGCATAAAATTGCATTACGTCTGTTTGTAAAATAACAAAACTAAACCACGAACATAATAAATGTTAATAAATCATCGTAAACGCCTACTTTAACGTAATGAAAAGGATCTTTACCTATATTGAGTATTTCATCAATGTTTCTGAGTAAACGGTACTTCATGGCACTGTCATTGTTTCTATTGATTCCGTCATTGATACAACGTGGTCTTTTGGTGAAAAATAGTTAAGCTTAAATTTTGATAAATCTAATCACATTCATTGCACCCGTCAGTCTAAGTAGGAAAATCATAAGACCAGCTACTCCACTTTGTAATTAACACTACCCATGTACAGTTTTTATACTCAATTCAAACTTTTGTCTGGAAAAGGTGACAGGAACAATAAAATTGTGAATCAAATAAAGTACGGCTTGTATCTATAACGGGCGATAATAAAATAGCTATAAACATTTACAGACCCTTACTAACAGATAAAAAGTTCAACACAGGATGCAATCAAACCATCCGTACTATTACATACTTCATTATACAGTTAATTATTAGTCGAGCCTCTTGATCTAATCGCATCAAGTTGGTAATCCCGATTTATTTTAATTTACTTTTTTCTCCATGTGATTCGATTAAATATACAACAAAAGTTGACATAATCTACACATAAAAGTCATCTTACGTGTAATTCAAGTTTTTTTAAAAATATAATGCTACAAATGTTTAATGGGATATAGAGGTATTTTCTACGTTACTAGCTTTTTTTCATTTTATTATCGCAAGGATTATTTTTGTGCAACAACAAGGTCCGCGTTTATTTTCAGCAGTTAACATTATAAAGCCTGCTATAAGTTATTTATATGTACTTACCTACATAATGTATATTATACAGTAGAAATTTAATAAATATAGTAAAAAGAATTGTTCGCTGTTAAAAAAAGAAACAAGTTAATAGGTAGTTACCTCAAGTTGACACACAGGACAGTATCCATAACTGAAATTAATGTCTACTGGACAGCCAATCTACATGTATCATAAACTAGACACATTTAGTAAATAGA
Source organism: Spodoptera picta (assembly GCA_038387885.1). Lineage (NCBI taxonomy): Eukaryota > Metazoa > Arthropoda > Insecta > Lepidoptera > Noctuidae > Spodoptera > Spodoptera picta. The sequence goes on from JAZHFQ010000105.1 coordinate 4,158,834, forward strand.
CTTCATCATCGCTCACATAAGGTAACACTTAACTTACATAATTTTTACCAAATAGATGATGCAGTTTTATTACCAAGGCGTTTGGTCTGTTTCCCTCTATCACAACTGCACAGAATATTGTAAAAACCATAACATATGGTGCCATCTCCAAAAAGAAACACTGAACTATCATCATAATATTAATACGCGACGCAAAAACTTTGTTTTTCGAAAATTATGCGTACTACGAATACGAATATGAAATGTGGCACAGATAAAGTTTATACGAAGAAGAAATGCAGAAAGCAGTGAATGGAAATAGTTTTGTAAAATAAGAGTAGAAAATTAATAAAATTAAATAAAACAGTACACAAATTACAAAAGTATGAGGTAAGTACACGCCTAATTGGTAGTAACCGGCAACGTCAAATGTCAGACAATCTTAAAATGTATCATTTATTTGTTAGTTGTTTTTGAGAAATTGCTATCGAATCTTTAACAGTACGCTATCACAAGCCTATGATAAGACTTAGAAGCAAATCTTGACTGCACGACTCGCACCATGGTTGGGCAACTGATTCCTGCATGGAACAACTCTTTGAGTGATCCACAGATCTTTGTTCCGGACCTGGGTGTCATGTGTATGTGGACTTGTATGTTTGTAAACGCACCCACGACACAGGAGAAAAATTCTAGTGTGGTTTAAAAAAAATCAATGACGATTTTAATTAAACACAAATTAAGTACTTCATTATTCTGTTTGTGTTCTTAAATGAATGAGTAGAGAGCCACCTTAACTTATCATTAAACGCAATTGCTATTTGTCTGTGGTTTTTAATAACTGCTGAACCTAATTACTAATTAAAACCAACAATTATTCAGCACATAATAGGTACCTGATAATTGTTTCTAATTGCTAAAGCGCTTAATGTTTTCCTCAAATATAAAGGTTAAGTTTAAGTTTTGGTAAAAGTATTATATTTATTGAGAATCCTACAAATGTCGTTCATGAAAAAGAAGTTATAAGAATTCAATAAGGAAAAACTAACACTCTTTTTTGACGCACAAACACGATAAAAACTCTGGCTAAGTATCTGTGTCGCATATCTAACCAAAATGATTTTTTATTGAGGTCCTCTTAACTGTAGTTTCGTAGTTTTCTAGATAAATAAAGTATGAGAACAACTTCCGAAATTCTGACCGATTTGATATATTATCGTATCCTGAAAAATGAACACTTGGGCAATATATACACATAAGTACTTAGTTTCAAAAAAAAAATAGTTCCTTCTTGAGGTAAGACCTTACAACTAATTATTTAACGTCACAGTTACGACTAGCAAATAAGCAAACATCAATTTCTAAACAAATGTTTATGCAACTATGTCAAAACTTGAGTACTATGTGTACATGACTAATAACTTTAAAACATGTATAAATCTGCAAGATTATGGACTAAAATATTGCTTAAATATAGTCAATAGTCATAAAAACTTATGTAATTCTCTACACCATACCTCCTTAGGCATCGCGTAGAGCCTTGCATAAGTTTTATTTACGTGTATATTAAGTGGCCAAAACGTACATAAGTCAAAGTGTTAATTAACCGAGCAGCGGGTTACTACCTACCTGAGAAGAACCTACATCACAGCGACTCAATTGCTTCCGAAATCAGTAACTTCCAAAATCTGTTTGTTTATCCACACCCCTGTAGCATGCTACCTTCGTATTAAACAAATACAAGGTCTAATAAGCCTCAGTTCATTGGATGTCGTATCAAACGGGGCCTTTGTTTAGCGGCTTTGTTGATTACTAATGAATCGCAAATCGCGTTTGTAGAGGACAGGGGCTGTGACACTCAGAGGCTGCTTTAGTAGAAGATATAATATATATATGTTTCGTACTCAATATCCCATTTTTGTGTCCCGTGACTTAATATATTCAACTCAGACTAATACTGAATTAGTCACACAAAAAAATAAACTAGATATAGAAGAGTACCATGATTAAGTTTATCATTAAATCAAATTCTTTCGGATTTTATTGAATAAGAGACACATACACATATAAAATGCGGGCTTTTCTGTAGCTATCGTTACAGATCATTCCATATGCTTTTATAAATATTTTGAATCCTGATTACCAAATTAAATATAACTTTAAAGTTAAACACAAAAAACCAAATCAAACTATACCAAGGCATTTACCCTACAAATTATTGTGGAAAAGACTTTGATTTAAACTGTGTTATAATATAATCTAACATGTGTATACTAAGTCAATAGTACAAAGTGCCTACATGATAAATGCTAGCATACTTTCTCAAACAAATATAGGCATAAGTGCCTATTGCATCTAAATCAATAAAGCGCGATGCTCTGTTTTCTGTGAAGCTGTAATTTGTGGCAAAAGGCAAGGATCCGCGTTTCAATTAATCTAACCCTCTTTACGAACGCCCACTAACACAGTGTATTAGTACATAATGCTAAGTATCGACGAGTTAATAACGCGATATCTACTACATGAGAACAGGGCAGGTACAAGCATACAATCAACGCCACGTGCAGATTTTCCCATAGGATCTCGTGACATGTAAATGCATTTCTGGGGAGTTCGTCTTGGAAAGCTCTTAGTGTTTCCCTAACATATCTATATGACGACTACCTACACGCAAATCGGGAAACTTGCATCTTGAGCTCTTTTTCAGTTTAAAATTCTATTTGAACCTGTTCAGGTTGAGCCGTAATATCTTTTTCTTTGAAACCAATCTTTACATTTCATATTTGTTGATGTAGAATGATTTTACTGGTTCATAATATCCATGATTGATTTCAAAAATCAGCGAACTATATCTAATGTTGTCTTTTGGCATAAACTTGGTACTAACAATTAAATTTTTTCTCATTTTCGGTTGGAACAAGACGCGTGCTTTTTCTGCGTTTTTATGTGTTTTTTTGTTAACGTATCTGAATTACAAATAAGTTATCTTATTTGACTACGTGCCCATACGAACACATTCACTTTTTTATCATTTGACTAGGATGAGAGCACTTATAATGAAGATAACTAATCAAGGCGGTTTATTCAGTCCAGATAAAGGAATTAAAACCCAGATATAACAGGTATCAGGTATTATAGCACCAAAGCTTGGTGCCTCTGATGCAACGGATTTAGGAACCAACATAACACTGTAAGAAGCCCTCTAGTTACGCAAGTTGCTAATCTGATTACCTCGGAAACTATTTGCATCTGATTTCAAAATGCTATAACGTCTTGTCGATCTCAGGTTAAGAGCTAGTTGAGGCACAAAGAACCCATCTGTCTCATTGACAAATTGTATTTGTCTACAAATATTTAACGAATTTAATTTATTAGCTGGCACGTCATAAAATAACACACGAATTTTCACTTTTAACTTGAAGATCGTAATAAATGTGACAAGCCGTGTTGTGTGTGTAATAAATTAAATAACAAAGAAAAACTGAAAGTGTTATTAGATTATTGTTATTAGTCACTGAGAATGTTGAAAAGAAATATGTTGTTGTTCTAAACTTAGCCGACAACACACTTTATCATTGTTAGTCTTAAATTACTTTTCAGTAGCTCTTCAAACAGCCAAAACCTCGCGTGCTTACCCGTACTTGCACGGTTGGGTTAGTTAAAAAAGAGACGATTAACCGACAAAAACGTCTGTAAACTCATTTGACACATGTATAACAGATACAGGGTACAAGTGGTTCTGATAACGTATTTCCTCTATATCCGGGCGTTTAGAAAACATTTTTTCAAGTCATTTTAACTGATTAGCTCTCGGTTTCTTGAGTGAATCAAGCAGCTTGCAGTTGTAAGTTTTTGTTTGTTTGTGTTTGCTATCGCGTCACAGACAAAAAAAATCTCTTAAGTGATGCTCGGGAAAAGAAGCTTTAAAGGTTTTTTCATTGAAATGTAGTTTGGTCCCTTTGGGTCATAGAGAAAACCTTAGGATTTTTTTGCTAAACAACATGCATTATGCAGTTGGTCGTAAAACTACAACAACGTTTAAGTTTAAATTTTAAGCTGAACAGAATATTAGGCATGCAACTAATTTATACATTACGTACAGACTAGATATTTTAGAAAGGTTTATCCACTACCTACATACATTTTCTTCATAATCAAACTGAAGAACTTGTAACTTTCAGTCAGATTAAAGACGAATTAAATGAAGTGGTTCAATCGTTGAATGATTTCTGTTTAATTCGATGTGTGCGTAACAACGATAGTGAGAAACGAGAATTTAGTAAAATATACGAAAACCAGAACAATTACGAAGTACCTAATATGATGATCTGATTATATTATTATAGAGGTACTTACAAATGTAGGTCGAATTCTCGCGTTAAACGTAGTGTACACAGTGATTAATGACCGCAAGCTTTTTAACGAGTAAAAAATAGTGTTTTGTTTTAAGATAATGAGCGTTAAGTTGATAAATAATTAATGGATTCGGGTCCGAGATGTAACGGCCGACACACTGTTTGATAAATTAATAAGGAGTGTTGTTAGTAATTTTGTTAAAAATTAATACTTAAGGCAACACGCGGTGCCTCGGAGTTTTGATGCTGGTATGATTAAGACAAGTGTAGTTTATAGATAAAGCTGTAATGTAACATCACGCCTTCTGTTCGAATGGGAGGCAAGAATATGTACATACCAAGTATACATGTAACACTCTTTTTTTGCTTTTTACCCTGAGTATAGCAGGTGAGTCACAATTCACTATCGATGATATTAGAAATACGAAATCGAAGAAATAAACAAAAAATGATAACATTTAATCATAGACTGGACTTATTATATCTATGTTGTACTAGTTCATACTTTCCTTTCCCTTCGGAAAAATTGATCTTATTAGTGTAATCATCACCTACCTCCAATTACGCAGATAAATAGTAAATAGTTTTATTGTCCTATTCATTACTTATGAACTAAATCATAATAATATCATTCGACATAAATACTACATTTACTTGTACTTAGACTATAAATAAATTGATTCATTACCTATTTCATTACATCTTTTTTAGGTTATTTATCATCATACATCATACGTTTTCGTTAATTAACTTGGTATATTTGAATTTATAGGATTTTGATTCCTAAATATGCGTAAACTTGTTGATTTTGTACTAGGTACTCTACATCTATTAGGTACTTAAGTTCGTATCTATCATGAATTCTACGCATGTGGTAGATACTTTGAAGTGTTTTAAATGAATACATTATGATATTTATTTCATTTTTTGTATGCAATTAAACATAAGCATGTTAAAATATATGATAACCATCTTTAAACAATCGAAATCTGTCAAAATCTAATTCTACTGACAAGCGACAAGGTCTATTATCAACAAAAATGGCGTCACTGTGCGTCGGACCACGCACTGGGAAGACACGATAAACGGTCGGCGGGCAATTCAGCTCGTGCCTATTCTACAGGCGAATTCAATTAACTGTACAAGGCACGGGAGTAATAAATTCTCTAAACAATCAGAATTCGAGCCCTGGTAATATGTCCGTCCGGTTGCATACGCATTGCGGCCGTGGATATGTTTAATCAACGAATAAACACGATGTACCACGGACGGTTCCGAGCCGACACATGTATCTATGTGAGCGCACCCTTTTTTTCTGACCGCCCGTAAAAAGGTTTATGTGCCCATTGTTGCTGGAAAGATTACTTTTTGGCATTTATTCAGGGAGAGTTAATTAATGCGAATTACAAATGGCTGGTTATAGCTTTTGTTTTTTTACGAAATACCTATTCCCTATGCTGTAGACACGTAGTGGATAGGGGTCGTTATTAATATTTACGAGTTATTTGTTTATTTCTGCAGCAGTTCTATGCTTGTACTTACAATTTATTTTCTGCTATTTTAACATATTACGTTAGAAGAACAATCATTCTATTCTAAGTATAAGCACATTATTTGTAAAAACAGTCGTGTTTTAATTAACCTAATAAATAACTGTAACGCAATATACTAAGAAAGTTCGCAGGCGCCCGCTACAAAGGGGCGTCGTGTTTATTGCGGGGTGGGAGACCTAAAGCACATCTCCACAAAAACGAAATACATCTTTAGACAAACACGCAAGTAATACATTACCGCTACATGAAGCCCTTTATCTATATCTCCGTTAGTACATAATATCAAATTGTAACAAAAGGATTATTCACGTAAGCGGATTAAACTCGGTCTCCTAATTTATATCCATGACTGGAACACCAACAAAGCGAGTTTCCTTGTTTTTCTGTCGAAACTAATCCATTTTTAAGTGCTTTCTATGGAAATGTGTATTGTGAACGATGTTAACACTTCAGCGGCGGACGTGTGGCAGGCCATTGTTCGTGCGTGGCTGGGTCGCGAACCGCAGCCTCTCGTCGCCTTCATTACTTAACGAATCGATCCGCGGAAAAACCTCCTTAGCCGCTAATTCAGGCTTAATTAACCTTTATACGAGTCCCAGCCGAGACGCCGCCGCCGCGACAAGCGTATCGCTCCACTGATTCCGTTATCTGATCCATCGTAAAAATTAATTACGTACACATGTTCATAAATATCTAAACTGTTAGCATTTACGGGCAACGTTCGCCTCGACGGTTCACGCGAGCGCTCACGCACCTACTGTTGCGCCCGCGTAATTAGTGAGTCGGGGCAAAAACTGAACATGTCAACCACTACTTTATTTAGTGTTAGTTTTTGTATTACTTCCTGCCATGAGAGTGAGACGCCTGGGCGCTCTTCGATATTCTAAAAATGCAAAATTGGCTCAAATTGCTTGTTATTAACGATGACAGATGTCTTGGCGCCAGCCCCTGCTACGATTTAATTTTAAATACAACCTTTCGGTAGTTGAATTAAGGACGTGTTTGCAATAGGAGAGGTTGACAAATCTCGAGGCAACTGATCGGATGTGTTGATACTAGAGCTATGGATATGCAATTAGTGACACAAACGTTGGTTTTTTTTGTTGAAAGCAAAGAAAAGTGAGATGTTTCAACGTCGACTGTATCAAATGTAAGTAGTGGAGGTTTTGGCTGATTTGAGATTTGAATAGATAGTACCTACGAGGAAGAGGATATTATCCAGAATGAATAAAAGACTTATTATTTTAATGAGTTTAGTGGGATATTTTATTATTCCAGAACGTAGTATGCCATCTACTTAATAATTATTTCAGTCACGCTTTGTTGAATTTAAGATTGATATGTTGTTAAAATGTGTTTTAGTTAACTGTATCATTTGCACTGTTAGTTTCGGTTGAATATAATTATTGTTATCAACACCATTGAGAATAAATTCATCGTTGTTAGCATTCGATTCATTTGGAATTCTTTGTTAATTTGCTGAGAAATTACCAACATTGTTTTAAATGGTTGTAGTGTTTTATTGTATGTTTGTTTGTAGGTTTAAGTACTTAACTACTTACACGACTTAACATTATACAGTGTCTACTTAGACAGAGAAACTATTATTAGAACAATTTATTGGTTACATTTGATCATAACTGATTGCTGAACTGCTGACTGACTGACTGACTGAAAAGGTAAGGACAACAGGGTAGCTTTTTAATAGTTTTTGTGTCGTATACGGAAAATAACGTGTTACGTGGTTTGAGTCTTTTTTAAGTATTGTGGAATATGAGATTTATAAAAGTGATGTCAAATAGGTAACACGTACCTATGTATAAATATGGTACCTCTATGTTCCTCTCCCAACATTTATATCTTGTTTCTTGGATGTTTAGTATTCTAAAAACTGATGACATGGGAATTGAATAGGTAAGCTTACACAGAAAGACGACCTTTTCTTGGCGCCTTCATGGACTAGTAACTCTACTAAGAACTTTTGATGCGAAACGATATTTGTTATCCCACATTTTTTCCTAGAAAACAAGCTAGCTTGTACTAACACATTTTCTAGTTACAATTTCTCTATTGTGGGAAAAAATGTCGTAGCTCCATGTAACAATAATATTAGCACTAGTTATTAACTAACCCAAAACGGTAAGTCACACACATTCAATACATAAACTCTAAGGACATTTTTAGTCTTGCCTTTCTGGAACAAATCTTCAAAATTGTACCCACTAAGGTTTATTCTTGTCTGACTGCACACTCTTATCTCTCAACCATCATCAGTACATTAGAAATGGAATGATTAGATACGAATATCGAATCAATATTACCATTGATTTAACACAAACTTTGTCATTTTGCCCCTGGTGATAAAATTAGCGGATGTTTGAACGTCCCCCTCAAACTGACCAAGTTAAAGTGATACAGGGTTTCTCATTCTCTCCGTCTCCAAATTTGATTTCTGTTTTCACTTTGCCATCACAAAGATTTAAGTATTTTTTTTTTTTAAGGGGGGAAAATCATCGAATGACTGCTCCCGCCTGGGTGAGGCGGGAGGGAGTGTCAGACTCTTACTGACTAAAAACCACCCCGTTCCTTCTCCTGCACGTCGAGCCGGAGCCCCGGTTACCCGTTAGGTTCTCCACGACTCCGAATCGGCATCGGCCCTATTGGGCCCCATCTGTGGTGGTCTGATGGCTCTTTGAGGCGCGCGCGGAACGCGACGCGCCGTACGCTCGGGTCAAAGATTTAAGTATAGATCTGTATGAACTTTAATTTATAATTTAGGTACATATCTAAACACATATTTCAGCAGTTCAGGTTTGAAAGGCTTACTTACAGACTTTCTTGATGATAACATTAATTTTTTTCTGGTAGCATTAGGGCCCAGAAACAAAACCTCGCCTATATATTATTAAATTTCCGTCATCGTTTGTTATAAATATATACATAAGTGTGAATAGATAAGGTAAGACCCTTACCATAGCCTAGGTACATCGTTTAACACAAAAATAAAAAATATTTTTTTATAGTACCTAAAATACTAAAATTTCGAACTTTTAAGAAAATTTTAATAAGTATTTTACCTATTAAAATTTCTATCTTTTCCTTTTCCAGTTTTACTACTTTCAGTAGTTTGTTTAATTTTGATAAAAGAGAAACAAACTTTGGTTTAAAAAAGTTACATAACAACATAATCAAGCTTAGATTTCCTCGATTACTATCATTGTGAGTTATTGTTATAAATTAGTATATTGATAAAATTAATCCTCATCACCATTATCATCCCATCAGCCTATCAATGCCTACTGCTGAACAAAGCCTCTTCTCACAAGGAGAACGATAAAATTAATACAAGTCTCTAATTTATTTCTTAAAGAATCGACTTGTGAGTGTCAAGCCGCATTTAATGCACTATCCATAGAATAAAGTCAGGGCTGGTCAGGTTCAAGTAAAACGGTTTTGTTGCTCGTTAACTTTTATAGCAATTTAATTTAACCTTTAAAAAAACAACACCATTACCAAAAACATCTTATAACACACTCAACAAAAGTACTATAGCAAGCCACGCATGACATAGCACGCGTATTGCGGCCAGTGCCTAAGAGAGTGTTGGCGTCACTTATGTTTAGGCATGTCACCTTTTGTTGCATCCATGAAGTACTCGACGTACACCTCGAGACATTCGGTGTAGACTTCATAACGTCCGATAAAAGCGCGATGTTGTAGAAACAAGTAGATAGGTGCCTACCCATATCCGTGGTGCCTATCCGTTGATATGTGGGACTTGGATCATATGAACGAACGAACCTCTCGCACTAACTGGTTACAGGAGTCAGCTTGGGACTGCTTGGGAGTTGTAAATGAAGTGCTAAGTGCGTCTTCTGTCATAGTTATATTGCTGCAAGATGTCGATTCCTCTCCTTTATCTCCTTGCGTGGACTTTCGTTTCCATGATATTTTTCCACCACATCGCGACGTAATAAAGTTCACCTGAGCACAAAAACACTAACATAATTTTGTTTTGTATGTATTTAAACACGATGGGCACCAAAATGTAGTCGAGGTGGGTCAAGTTCAAATAAAACGTCATCGTTACTCGTGTCCTAGGAGTTTGGAGACCGGTATACTTAGAATGTATTTTAATTAATAATGAAAAACTCTCACATTTGTATTTTTGTACTAGATCAGTTGATAGCAATAAAGCTTAAGCAACACCACCGTTAACAAAAGGGTTGCGAACTATGCGGGAAGCTGTTTGATTGCCCATCGTTTCCGGGGAAAAGAACACTTCGAAAATGATGGCACAACCAAACCGTGGGGTAGGATTTTGGAACTCTCACTCTCTTAGCGGACAGTAATGACAAGTAAACATCCACTTCTCATAGATCTGTTATAATGACCCGATAACAGTTTCAATCACCATAATGTCGACCCATCACATACTTAGTTATAAAAGAAAAGTTCGAATCCAAAAGATCCTGTTTTGCCTCGAGACAAATGTAATTTTCTAATATACATATAAATATACAGGTGTACCTGCCTAATATGATGCGTGTAATTATGTTTTAATATAATTATTATATGATAGGTGAACATGTACCTACGATAATAACTACATAGTACATACCTATTTACGTTTAACTAGGTACCTAAGATAATAGTTATCGGAAATTCTTACAAGTTCTAATTTGTCTATTCACGTTATCTATGGAAGTATGAATATATATATTACACTGTACATATATAATTCTAATCAGTTCATTTATACATTTGTAAATAAAACAAGAGCCACTTATCCGATTGACGTGATTCGTACTAATTCATAGATAAACAGAAACTGACTAATATTTATGTATTGTACCTACTTATGTACCTACATAAGACAATTTATCGAAAACACGGTTTGGGCATTGGTAAGTGGCATGGAGGCCATATAATAGGCGATGTATGTGGGACTATTTTTTATAATTATTACTACCTGTAATTACCATACTCTGTGCAAATAAACGTTCTTATTCTTATTCTTAATAACTCTTGATTGTGTAAACATCTTGAATTCTTATTATTCTATTGTTACATTCTGGACACTAAACCCTATTTTCACTAGAAAACACTCTTCACTCAAAGAATTTTAATTATTCATTTGTAAAATTGTCGGCTAAGAGAATTTTATCTGTTAAACGACACAATTTATAAAGGTGGACAAGAAAGTATAAAACAAAAAAATAAATAAAACGCAAACGGAAAGGAGAACAATCACCTTTTTTTGGTTTGTTTAATTCTTTCCTTTTCATTTGTATTTTCTCACTTCTTCAATGTTGATGTTAACTTTTGTTTTCTTGCTTTGCTCTGTTAGAGCTTGTTCTAAGAGGTAGTATCCTATATTCAGAAGTACTTCCTAAATATATTTCTTCCAACCTACATACAATTTGGATACAATAAAACGCTAATTAGTAGTTTTCTCAATTATATAGGTAGTGATGGCAAAGCACTGTATAAATCGCTCAGTTAAATTACACTGTGAAAAAGAAGTAACTGCACATACATGTTACAAAAACTCACATATGCAGGGTTATGTATAGGTACGTATGATTTCTTGGCTGCATATAGAGGTACTATGTAATGAATTTTGAAAGGTCGTAGAATACAAGTTGTTGTTAATAATGTTAGTAACACGATTCTGCTCGGTTCCTTCTTAGTTTCAAATAAGCTTGTATAATTAGGTGTACAGGTTGACTATCAATGATTTGTAACTTACGTATAAGAAATGTACGAAAACAATCATTTTTATGAAGTTAACATACCTACTAGAGACTACATAAAAAGACAAATGGTATTGACGATTTAGATGTTTTGTTTGAAACTGGCATTTTTAATTCAGTACCAATTGCGATGTCACGTTATTCACGGCATCGATATTCAATACTTTCCTGGCGTAGTTATTTCAATTGAATCAGCATACCGATTTAACTTCTAACCCTACTATGAAAACTTATTTGAAAAAAAGGACAACAATCATTATTAAATAAAAATCAAAATTGAACTCACAGAAACAATCACCACAAAGAAATTTAATTATTAAAAATATCTAAAAAATATAATAAGGCACAAAAAATAAAAATAAAGTTTTACATTCATATTGCTCATGGGTTATGCACACAATATCATTATTATGATTTAGCATTAGGTATATATAGCATAAGCATAATTTATTATAGCATAAGCAACATTTCGCATTTCTCAACTGCATTTGAGGCAAATCTTTATACCACACGCATGATGTTCCGACGGCGAATCGAAAAAACTAAGTTAAGTACTTACTAGGTATTTTCTGTAGACAATTGCTAATTGTGTCAAAATAAACAAATATGCAGCTCCTTTTTGTATGAAATTTGTTGCATTATGCATGCAGTTTTTCTGGTTCAGAACAAATAGAAGGATGGATAAAAACAGGTTTCTTTTCGCCAATGAGTAACTACATTATAACGTCCCAAAACAACCTTTTCTTCTCCTAGTTATCCATAAATAAACATAATTATAATGATGTCGAATAAAGTTAATTTATTATTCAGGTTATTTTCTCAAATACTTTAAAATAAACTAGTTTTCGTGGAATGAATTTATTTTGTGTGATAAATATGAATGATATCTACATTTTTATGTTTTCTGGATAGGTGCTAGGAACACCTAATAATGATATCATATTAATAGGGTAGTCCTAAATTTTATTGTCCGTCTGGTACATTAATTTCAAACTTTAGACACGTATTTTTTCTTTTCTCAAAAATTAAATAATTCTGACGATAATATATATTAATTTGCAATATTGTGTTGACTCGTCACAGCAAGTCACATTTTGTAGCACATTATGACGTCACGACCTAACTCCTAAACTTCGCGCCATTTTATCTAGGTAGGTATATATTGCAACTTAATACGAGAAAATAAAAAATATTTGTGTGTAATATTTTTTCATTATCTAACTGATGGAATAATTAGATTTTAATTTTGATACCCTGGAAACTACCCAATCTTATATTATATATTACTATGCTACAAAATATTCCTGAATATGTTTCGAAATGACTAGGTACTCAATTTACCTACATATTATCCTGTCAGTATATTAAAATCATAACCACAGTCAGGACTTGCCGTAATTTATTCCAACAATTTTTCTTCACGCTCAGACGTGCGCGTACGCACGTCTATTGTGATCCGGTTCCAATTCGTGAACAAGGTAGAGTGAGTGCAGTCAGAATTGATTTAATTTCTTAAATTTGTAAGAAGTGTACAGAAGGCACAGAGGCTTGCTAATGGGGTTATATGAATATTTAACTGATGGAAATTACTTTTAACGCACTTGTTGTTAGGGCTAAGATATTTTACTGTGTTACCAGGCCCAAAAATCGAACCAGTGTGACCTAAACTCTTTAACGAACTTAATACACAATGAGTAAATACATCATAGTACACGTCCAAACACATATAAGTTGGTAGTCATCTTTATTACATAACATAACATCACGCCTGTTATTCCGGAAGGGGTGGACAGTGGTGCAGAGGTAACACCCACTTTTCACTATTTATGTTATGATGCCATATACCGGGCACATTTTCAGACTCCGTGCTAATACTGAGATTTAAAAAAAACCCGCAGTAAAACTTTTTCTGACCCGGGAATCGAACCCCTTGCCCGGCAGTCGCACTTGCGACCCCTCGGCCAACGAGGCAGTCATCTATATTAACAACCCAAACAGATATATTACATGATTGACACTATACTTCTCTTTTTGTAGCAATACAGGATATACCAAGCAAATTGTGTAACCTAAGTATAATAAGAAATGAACAAACAAACATCCGTAACTAACAAGCAAAATTATTTTATTTCAGTTTTTATAGTTTTCCACTGATACTAATTAAATATTTAATAGTACCTATCGGCTCCTGCGGCTGTAATATTTTATCGTGTAGCTATTATTTTATGCCATAAGTGGTTCACAGAGCATCGCAAAATTATATGGACGCTACGTTAGTTTTTATTTATGAAATAAATTCTTTTTTACTGTTATAAATGTATTGTTTAACGTTATACATAAATATACTCACTTGTCGTTGTTTTTATTGCAGTTAAAAGGTACTTATAGTACCTAGGTATTTATTAGTTAGCATTCAAAGTAAAATTGTATGAATTCCATGAAAAACATTGCATTATCGTTTTCTCATTTATTGGCAGTTATGTTGCAATTGGGAGCGAGCCTTACTTCGGTTATCATTCCAGTGTTATTTGTATTGTTACCGAAATATTATGAAAATTTAAAAAGGTATTACAACTTCGCAGCTGTAATACCTTCGCAGCTAACTGTAAATGTCTAATAAAACAATTGATGTAGCGTAATTTTTTTTTTAATCTATTTATTTATGGGATTTAATCACATAGTGATAATGTCACCCCGTGACTTACAATTAACTTGTCTAAAATCTAAATATGCTAAGTATCTTACGAACTACCCAGGCTTACATGTACTTAAACAGTTAAACTTACATAGTATTAACTAGTTATACTTGTTACACATAATTAATAACATTTAGGAGTCGACACAGAACCCTAGCATCTTCTGACAGAGGGACAGCTAGGATGCTGTTACAAGTCCCTACTTCAAATCCAGATAATTTGAAGTTTCTTTCCAGTACGTTCCGATCACACTCCATCAGAACATGGTAGATATCCTCTACTACTCCACAAACTTCGCAGTTTGGAGAAGCAGTTTTACCCATTAAGTATTTAAATTTGTTGGATGGACTGTGGCCGGACCGCATTCTCAATAATGCTACGACATATTTCCGTAGCGTAATTAGTAACTTCTTTACTAAGAACAAAATTACACATAAAATTATTTTCCTTTTATTGTATTTAACCAAATATAGACATTATCTGACTTCGTGGACAATCTCTTCGTACTTTCATTAAGTTAGGAATACATTTCTACTAGGTATTATGTAGCCACTGGGATAAAATTACAAGAGATTTGCGTTAACTGAGAATTTCTTGAAAGTTTGCAAGTATCTGCAGACCGTCTATTTCTGAACTTCCAGGTAAATGTAGAGTCTAGTAGGTAGAGTCATTTATAGGTACCTATTGGTATTTATTTGACTCGACTTTATGAAGAAGATATTTTTAAAAGTACCTCTTTGCTTCGCAGATCCAACTATATGTTCAAGCACCTACTACCTGAATATTTATTTAACAATCATAAGTTCTAATCGTCTGCTATTGTATTATTTAATTTTAGAGGTTTACCAACTAATATTAGACAAGTTAAACAAAACACAGTAGGTACCTACTTAATGTAAGCTGAAGAAACATTAAAAATTGTAAAACCATAACATTTCGTCTCATATACATTAAAACTCTAGTCTTACTAGAAAATATTTATTTGATGGAGGCACTTACTTCGTAAAATAAGTTGATCACTAGAACTGTGAACACTTTCCTTTCCCCGAGCGATTTATTAAAGTGTGACGTTTCTGGCAAGCGAAATGGATAGCGCCACCTATGTGACGACCCCTAAATCACGTCTTCAACGTCTCCGCGAAATCTGGCCCGTTTCAGTTAGTACCAGAACATTCCGAGTGTTTCAGCACTTTCAGTGGGTACATAAAACCTTGTCTAATAACTAAATGTTTCAGTATTGATGTACATTGTACAGTAGATATTGTAATGCATGATAAGTGTGTTTTAGTGTTCTCTACTTAGCTATTAGTTTTATCGATGCTATTGTGTAGGTGTACACGTACCTATAGCTGTGTAATGAATCAGGACAAAAACTGACGAAATGTTTAATATTTTTATACAATATTTTCCCATAGGTAGACTCACGAGGCGCTAAACCTACCAATAGGAAATCATCTTAAATTCTGTTTTTAGAACTAACTAATTACTAACCGTTTTAAAATATATTGTAATCTTATTAAGGTTTAAGGTATTTACCTATGTAGTACCTAGCTTCACTGACGGACTGACTGACAGACTATTATTTATTTTGTATTTGTTGACGTTTCGAAAGTACCAAACTATGGTTTAATTGAAATAAATGCTTTGACTTTGACTTTGTGGACATTATTTGGACATGTGTAGTTCTGATTAAGTTATTATTAAACAACAACTGAGTTTCAACATATGTATAACTTAACCTAGGTCCGTTAGGTAAGCTTATATCAAATTTTAATACCTACGGAACTAGTCAGTATAATATAAGTATTTACTTGGAACAAAACTCATCATCTTCGGCATAATCTACATACCTACCCATAGACAATATGATCGCAATTGATATTTCATCTAAACCTTTGTCATTGCCCTAACCTAGGTATTGTTGAAAGTAAACTAATTTAAACTAACTACATTTAAACTTGTTGATAATATCTATAGTTATATCTTGTTATCTTAACCAAAAACTGGAATCTGCTCGACAATTATCCTATTCATCTTATTTTATTGGAGTACCAGAGATAACATAAAGCTCTACCCAATATCAACGCAGGTGGTAGTCTATAAAGTCGATTCTTAACTTGGCGTCGCCTTGTTCGTAAATCTGACGAGGTGAAACAACTTGTCCGCGGCGGAGCCATTTTTTGCCACTAGAGATTTGTTTGCCCGCGGTACAGGGCTGGCGGACTGTCTCGACGGAAACCCATAAACATGATCAAGTCGGCCCGACTCTGCCGCTTTTTTCCAGCGCCCCACCCGGACGTGGGCGGCAAAGAATGGGTGGGCGGTTTCGTTCAGTGGAGGGGATATTAAACGCCAATCAGATGCTCCGTTTCTGTCTAGTGTTTTGAAAAGGACAGAAAATTGAAGCCATGGTTGGTGGTCGATGTGCGGCGCCGCCTTTAAGGCGGGGCTAAATTAGCCGTCTCCTACGGCGGAGGGGCGTCAAGCGTCGTACGCGCGCCAGTCGGTGTTTAGCCTCGATCGCGTAAAGAAGGTATAGGCCGGTCGCATACGAACACGAGGGCCCGGCATGCGAAGCGCGCGCGCACCGGCCCGCTGACGCGCAGGAATGGCAGCGCGCCGCGCAGTCGCCGCGCACACAATCATCTGTGATACACTTAATTAACTTAATTTCGTACTAGCAGTAGTAGAAATATTTTTAGGAAACTAATACGTCCGTGCTAAAGACTTCGAGAGACAGTGTTTAGTGTGAAACCGCCCATATGATCGTCCCGATGGCAGCGTATGCGCAATTTGGCTATTCATACCCGCCCGCCTCGCAGGTTAGTAAACAATATACAAACTGTACGAAAGAAATGTTTTGCATAAAAAATATTTCCATTCCTTTGTTTCTGCAACTAAAACATCAGTGATAGAGAACATATCTAATAGTAAGTGATTAAACAGTTACATATCACGTTTGGTTTCAGTGTAAAGGCAGCTCGATGAAAATTGTTGTAAACAAAGATATAATTAACATCTTATTTTTGTTGATTTTTTGTCAACCCTGTCAAGGGGCAAATGTATATTAGGTACAATTAATTTTAAATGGTTAATTTAAGTAATGTCATGAAATAATTCTGGCAATTTGGTATAGTGGCTTCAGTTAAATACTGGTCTGCATGTTCTATCCACGATACTTAACGAGGATTATAGGTTAGAAGTTAAATATATGTAGGTAATATATATAAAACTACAATTACCTAAGAATTTAATATTTCTTTAATAAGTACCGTGGTAATGAGTAATATCCTATCCTAATCAATACATAAGTAGGTAGTACCTATGTAAGTACACGTTGTATTCTCCAATAATGCATGAAATCCTGAAAACGTTTTTTGTTTTTGTTATTGTATTCTGTGTCCCATTACAAATAAATAATAGTTAGTTTATCTATGTAGATGTACACGGTAACATTTATACTTACACATGTAATAAGGTTAAGTTACAAATAAGTCATGTACTTACATTTGCCTGGGAATATTTAGGCCTATCTATGGTTAGTACTTGCTCAGATAAATACATGCTTAGGTACTTATATTTCTATCCCGAAAAGTGACATTTAGTAAAGGAATTATGTGCTAAATAGATCCTACTCAATTCTTATTAGCTACTACCACGGCAATGAGTGTCAAAAACAAAACAAATTATTGGTGATTAAACTATTAATTACAAAACAGGGTATCAGTAAAACGTTTATTTAAACATTGTGTTTATAGAAAACAACCTCTTATTGATCGGGTGAACAGGGAAACTTGAGACTACTTACTTAATCCCAACTTAACTAAATAGAACTTTAACCACTTACGTAATCTTAGTTAAAAGAATAATAATAGCCGTTTACTTTGTGGAACCCGCTTGTTGGTAGACAGTATTTATTTCATTGATCGTCCATTTCTTTGTTATTGTTTTGGTTAAGATTCTAATTTTGTTTATGTAAGTATAGTTACCTATATAGATTATATTTCATTAAATGCCTTTAAAAATGTATTAACCTAAGTACAAGAAATTAAGATAATATCCTAGAATAAACTACATATTTGTGTGTTATGTTTTTTAACAGTTATACATATATACCTACAAAGATTTTCAGTTAAGTGTACCTACATATACTTAAGTATGTAGCAGGAACTGTTGTTACAATATCATTATTATCAAATAGGTTACTTACTTGGAGGCTAATTATAGGAACATGCAGTTATTAGGTGCTTTAGGATATTTTTAAGGACAAATTTTATACCTGTGTTTACTCTATTTTGGATTTATGTCTGCCTCTGACTTGTGGATAGACTGCACAGGTACCTATAATAATCAGATTTTTTTATATATTTGACTATGAGGGTTAGGTTCAATCTTTAGACAAATATTTTCAGATGCTTATAGTCCTCTGAATAGGTAGTTAGGTAATCCACGAATAATAATGTCATTGGTTAAAACCATTTGAAATCCAGGTTTTTGTTTACATAATAAGTTCAATGCCTAGGTACCTTCCTTCATAACTACCTGTTTTAGAGCTCATAAATATTACCTACTTGTAAAAATATTCAGTGAATTTGTGTTTGAAGTAATATTCTAATCATGGTATGTTAATTAGCTGGTAGGTTTAGATAATTAAAACTAGAAATGCGCGATGTGTGAGAAATGTCTATTTATTTAATTTATATGTTAGGAAATTGATACTTGTAAGTTGTCTTTATTGGTATTACGGCTATATATTAGGTAAAATATGCCTTTTAACACTAAATATATTATTCGATCAATCGTTTTTGGTACCTATCTACTACAATAGTCATGCTTATATACCTATAGGTATATGTACCTATATATATTTACCTGAATTATGTTAAAACTAACCTAAAATGCATATATAAACGACAGGTAATTGGTATTCCTATTAATATTGGTCTTCATTAATATTACTAGTTAATAAATAACATGGTGGGTACACTCCGTTATTATCACTTGACATTTTCATCACCTGTTGAGACCTGGTTACTATAAGCCGTCGGATCGTAGCCTTAAACCACTTAACTGAAGTAGGCTCAATTAAAAAAGTACTTTAAAAGAATATTATCTCTCAAATTAAATGGACTATGTGTTATAGTGCTTGAATTTCTGAAGGTAACTTAATGAAAAATGATTATATCACTACGTGGTCTTATTAAATGCTGGTAGTATATGTGTCTAATTGTTGCTACAAACAAAATTGTAATTCGGACCATTCGGACGCTTCGAAAGGTCTATGTTCCAAGGATTTTGTTAAAATTACTATATCCTATATTCTTATACAGTATTGAATAGCTATAACAATAGGTAGCGTTGTTGATATTTATTTGTTGTTAGTATCATTAATTTGCATTTCACAGCCAAATTATTATTATAAGTAGGTAGGTACTCACATAGTTTTTTTCATCAGATTGTCTGTAAAATTGACAGATATTTATAATTTAAACTAGCCAAAGCAAAAAAACTGATTCAACAGTGAATAAACAAAAACAAAACAATTTGGTTCATTGACTCAATTCAGTTAAAAATATTAAGTTAAATTTCAGTAACCTTGAAGTCTATAATTGAACCTAGTGTTAGGTTATAGGAAGTACTAGTTCATATGTATAAAAACTCCCTGTCATATGTAGTAAACAATACAATCATGTTTGTAAAACAAATACCTATTTAGTTGAAACATTTGTTGTCTTGTATTAGTGCCTTAATAAATTATTATACCTACTTAGGTACCTATTTTCTGTAAAAATATCATTGTACGAATTTCTGAGAATCCTGCAATAATCAGTTTTCGACGTTTCCCCCTAAACACTGATAACTTTAAATGCATAAGTAATGTGCCACATATCTTTCCAAAGCGGCATACAAGAAAGAAAACATGCCTAATCTTATATCTGTATCGAACAAAATTAATCGCCTTTAAGTAATAATATAAATGTAAAAAATAACTTATCAATTACTTACACCTAATTTTTTATCAGCGTGTTCTGAAAAGCATTAAATGTTACATTACTTGCCTATTAGTGTAGATATTTGTGGGTTTTATAAAATATACCTAGTCACTGCCTTCGAAAAATAATTTCCATTTGCGAAAATATAAAGATATCTGAAATCAATTGGACAGGATGTACGTAATAATATTACCAACATAGCACCATTAAGAGGGAGTAGCTTCACTGACGACCATACTGACAGACTATTATTTATTTTGTATCTGTTGACGTTTCAAAAGTACCATATTATGGTTCAATTGAAATAAATGCTTTCGAGTTTGAGTTTGGACGTAAAAAATCACCAGTACCTAAGTAATTATAAAGATTTAATGAATTTAAACCAGTTTAAGGTGATCACTAGTTAATTTTTCACAATTACCACGAATTATTTCTTTGTACTAATGCACAATAATACCAAATCTACTCCACCAGTAATTTATTGATTTACATAAATAGGTACATACCTATATGTACTTCTACAATGTTATCTTTAATTAATGCATGTAAACGACTAATAACCTGTATTTGTATTGTACATATGTAGGTAGATAGGTAAATCGTGTACCTACTTTGTAGATAATATCTGTTAAACAAACATATTACTATTAAAAATATGCAACTTGTAAATTACTTATCTTTAATTTTATTTGGGGAAACATCAATACGTACAGATACTTTGCTTATACTTCGTAATCGAAGTGTTATGAAACAAAATGTGAATATTTAACGGACACTTCATAAAAAAGCGGCTGTCCTTAAAATAACATAACAAGATTATATCTTAGGCTGTAGACTCGACAGACATATTGACGTTAATAGAAAATTGTAAATATTAAACTAATAATTAATTACAACAATCCCAAAAAGGTGGTGACTTCGATCGCCTAGTTAGATAGGATTAAAAGCTATTAACATCTGTTTCAATGTGCAAGCGAAACTCGCCTTTAAGGTGCGTGAAGCATTGTATAAAGTGCCACGAACTAAAAAGCTGTTATGTTATTTAATACGATAGTAGAGCAAATGTTTTGCTTCGTTTAAGTAACGAAATGATAATATTTGACACTCGCTTTAACTTTTAGAAAAAAAAAAATAGAATTACTGCAAAGAGCAAGGTTCTGTACACAATATCCAAGTACAACACTTTTTGGGCATTCGCATTCAAACTCAATCGTTATTGTTTTTGAATACACTCAAAAAGTAATTTTAAATATCTAATTAAACTGAGGCTAAAGAAAAAAACGTCATTCCGTATCATAAACCAAAAGGTAAACCATCAAAAATAAAAAAGTGTGCCTATTGTAAATAGATGAGTCGGTGACAGATGAATGGCCGGACGGATTGATAAACGAGTAATCCTACAGCTACGAGGTTCCCTTGTTACCTTTACGGGACTCCAAATAATATCAAGATGGCGCCTCTGTGAACAAATAAGATCTGATAATGCTTAGGTGCAGGTAAACTTGACCCTTGCGTTAAATTTTGGGTTTTTATACTTCTCGTGCGCTAAAAAAATACCCTCATAAAATTTCAATTTAACGTGTTACGCATTTAGCACTATACCAACCATTTACATGTTCTGAGACTCGGTGTAAACTTTCGGCTGGCGTTAGATTAATAAGTATTTAATCCTTTTATCATTGAGGGCGATCTGTGCCAGTCAGCTGTTCCATGCGTTCCCTATCGCGATCCAACTACAGGCATTTCACACGACATCAAACCATATTAGCATTGTGTTTTTGCCGACTAATCCGCTGGCCTCCGCGTAGCTGTTCTATTTTTGTAAATCGTAAGAATAGAGCAGGCTAGAACTCTAGAAGCCGTAGAAGTTAACAAAACAGTTCGAGGTAGAAACAAGCCTTTGTTGTACTTAGTAGTTAGTAGTATAAGTATTCTATAAGTCGTATTTGCATCAGCGAGAATTATGCTATAAAATATAATAAATACAATTTAAGAATAACGTAAAATGTATTTATTTTCAGGCGAGACATCGAGAGAATGGCTTGACAAGAACTATTATGTCAAGAAAACTACAATGTTAATATAATAATATGCTACGTACCTGCAGTTTGCATTTCACAAACGATTGTTACAATAGAAGCAAATGAATAAAACTTTTATTTTAATGAACTGTAGCCATAGAATTGTCGACTGTTAATTCGCTATGAATTAAACGCGGATTTGTTCGCAGGTAGAAAGCACCATGGACCTGTTTGTATCGCTCGTCACGAGAACAGAAAGGCACATGTGCAATCCCCACAACAATTTTCCGTCTAATTGACCGAATGCAATTGAGCATTCAAGTTGATTCGATAGCAGTTAATAGTTAATAGCCTTCTGATACGGGTCCCTTGCTAGAAAATCAAACAAACTTGAAAGAAAATAGCATTGGGTTACCTGACGTTTGTAAACACTTTGAGCATTTTAAAACATGTGCGGTTCCTACTTCAGCTTTTTCTTTTTAAGATCCCTTTCTTTTAATTAAATTTGTGCTCTTTCATTTGTTTAATAAATCAAAATGTACTTAGGCAGACGTCTGACTCATGAGGTTGTTTTTTAAACAAACCCGAACAAAACATTTTATTAATTTATCGCTTACTAAATCTGCTGAACATAATAATCAACAGTTTTATTACTAGCTGAAATTAAGAGGTGCATTGTACATCTATGTTTGACGTACTGAAACCTCGTTTTGAAGAAATTCCTTTTAGCCTTTGCTTTTAGTACCAACTTTTCTCGACAGCAATAAAATGAAAATGTTTAAAATACAAGTTTTGTCTTATTTAGAATACCCATACTGTAAAATGATAAGTAAATTAGAATGTATGAATAAATTTCGAATTAATACTAATATTTATTTGGTTTAAATTGAGACTCAATATGTCGTTACCATGTGTAGCGCTCATTTATCGCAATAAATGTGAAAATAAAACAGCTAATTCGTATGAAATTATATATTCGAAAGAAAATTCACATGACTCCAAAAATATCCTACGACACGTACCTAATACTGGACTGTTGAGATTTAATTGATTTGTTATTGATTACTAATATTACATTATTGAGGCATTGTTGAATGGTTATTAAAAAATGAAGAACCGTCGCATGATAATGTGAAATCTTATTATAATATTAGTGTTATAATAAAAATTACACAGGATTGAAGAAGTTAAGACCAAATATGTGTCTACAAAACATTTGCACCTACGTTATACGATGTACCTACGTTTTATGCATATAGTGTGTAGTGTTGGAAAACTGAATGATTGAAGAGAATTCGATGTCGTTTTGGACGTCAACTGATAACAAGGGCGCCGTTTTATCAATCATACGAATTTATGACAGATACCGTGTGGAAACAAAATGGGAAACATAGTGTGAAACTTTTTTTCTCAGAAAAATATGTATAGGTATCTAAAATTTTCAACCGCCTAACACTAAATGATTTTCCCCAATAATAAGTTTTTACATATTTCCAAATAAAGCAGGTAAATAAAACATTATTGCGTTTTTCTGTAACTTAATTTACCTTTACCAAAAAAAAATAAATTACTTTTGGTAGAAAGAAGTCCCAATTATTTTCACAAGTTTTAAAACGTTTGCTCAATTCCGATTGTATTTAATGTAGTGGAGATTTAACCTTCGTTTATTTCATTTACACTGCATTGATTATATTATCAGTACCTATGTGCATCGATTACAAATTATTGTATTCCTCTTGGCGAGTCTAAACACATGTCTTCTCATATAGTTTAGCTCTGTAAATACCGTACACTTTGCTATTAATGCATGAGCTCGACAAATAGGGTGTATCCCAGGTGATTGTTTTGTCTCGCATAAGAAGTGTTATATTATTTATGCAAGCAAATTCCCATTTCTGTAGTTCTCTTAATAAGCATTTTGTCCCATATATCTACGCAAAATAGCTCTACACTTTTTTCCCCAACAATGAATGCGGTATTGAATTATTTATGTGTAATTACTGCACACCTCGTACATGGAATATACAACATAGCTACATATTTTTTACTATTTATACTTTAAATACAGATGGAGCAAATTGCTAATTGTTTAAGACAGTCCTTGTTTACATTCGTCTTCATATGCTGGCAATTAATCATGATATGGGTGATAAATTATCGCGCGTTAGTAAAACAATGGTTTTTACCCTTGAGTACCCTAACTAGCTGAAATAACATTTCAAAGTACCGCCTTTCACTTCTTATTCATTCTCTGGTATCACATTACGGAGGTAGCAGTTGTATGTAAGATAGTCCTCATTCAAGTAGGTCACTATTTCACTAAATGCTGAGAGTCACATCAGTGGCCTCAGTCACACGATGCATCGTGTAATTTTAGCATAATATCTATCCAGTAGGGTCGCAGGCGGGCCGCTTGTGGTGAAATCATAATCATTAATTCACCGGAATTTTGTGCGAACGCCAACGTCGTGCGTAAAGTGGATCCATTTATTTGGAAATCCGGTGGGAGGTCATTGCAAAAGTCCACAATAAAAGCCGGGTCCGGTAGCACAGTTTAATTGAGTCCTCCGACCTCATAATCCGCGCCTCTCGCCCCACCCGCTAAATGTTATTTATAAGCGAAACTCCAAACAGCCGCCGGCCGCCGCACCTACGCCGTGTATAAATTTTAGCCTATTGCACCCCATACTGGCCGCCAGCCACTGGCGTGTTTCAGCAACGCGTCATTACTTTTACTGTTTTTCTTCGCGCTCGCTCTAAGCTGGTAATTAATTTGCAGCGATTATTGCTATTGCCTTTACGCTTGTTATTAAACTTGTCGATAATTTAAGATGGAACACGAATCTCAAATTGCGGCGTCGCGGCCGATTGCCCTTTCGCATACGCTTAGATTGTGTTTTGTCGGGAATAATTACTCGACGCGTTTCCATTCGAATTGTTAGCGATGTACAGTGCGCACAACGAACACCCGCGTCTCCACATCCGTGTGAGTTGTTTACTTTTATAAGTCCTTTCTTACATTTTACATTCAAAAACCCAAGTCAATTTCTAAACTAAGTTTTTATTTTCTGAGCCTGTACCTATACCTAATAATAAAATTAAAATTTAATTTTTCATCGGAAAAATTTATCTACCTAAATAATTAATGCTTGGTGCGTTTTAAGCCCACCGGCTTGCCAACTTTATAAAGGTTAATTTGTGCAAAATTATTTTTATTCAGTAATTGCTGCTGGCTATAAAATATCTAATAATAACAGACCCAATGTTATTATTTATTTTTGTAACAAATTACCTACGCCGTTATACTATTTGGCTATTAATCGTAGGGTTATCGTAATTTCATCAGGTCGATGGGCAATTAAACGAAATACCTACCTACCTAGCAGATGACATTTTTATCCGTTACTTTAAGTTGTAAAGTAACATTAACATACTTTTACGCTCTGTCGGCTTCGAACGTTGCAGAATTAATGCCCAATGGACGCCGATTGAACATGTGGCGAGTCCATTGCTCGCATGGCAAGAGCCATAAATGAAGTACCCGCCGAGTATTAACTACTGGGAATTTGGCCATCGGAATTATCGGCGCAATCCGCTTGACGATAATTGAATGGAAGCGCGTTAAATAACCATTAATTGTTGTCGCGAGCGCGATTGATATTTATCGCCGGTGCGATCTGTAGGCCCCAAGGTGCGGCCGGTGCATCTCTAATGGCGGCGCGCACACGTCCGCGCGTGTGTCACAGCCGACGCGTCATTTCGTCGTGTTCCGATAGCCACGCACGCCGCGAACCCGTTTTTCGTGACAACGTGCGTCACGCACACACCTCATTTCAATTTTACTACAAGAATCGAGCCGTTTTATCGCGCCCCAGTCATATCGTCGTTTTCGCGAAGGCTCATATTCCGACTTCGCTCGACATTCCGACGCCTAGTGTGACACTAGACATTAATACCCACATGACATATTGTATATTACAATGTAGACACATTATACGACGCTATGCTCTGCACAGCGCACCGAGCTCTGCTACATAATAATATTATGTCAGTGCAGTGTAATGTACTCTCGACGACACATTATCGTGATGTAGAAAGGTGTTTGTGCCTTAAAATAGAGGGACATTTCTGTGAAACTATTACTTTTAGAGTATGCCCGGCTTGTTGTGTTACACTAGTGAAATAAGACATGGATTTGAGGGTCTATCTTTATTTGAAAAGAAAGTGAACTTTATACTCGGTAGAAGGAATGTACTTGGTAGAAGGATGCACAGTGTGAGACAATTTTTCCACCGCAGCGCTGCAAAGCGCCACATAATATTTTCAAGGAATGGCGCTGGAAGATTTATGTTTATGATACGCATAATAGTGGCGTCAATTGAAAGCTGGCGGCGAAGGAGACGACCCCTTTTGTGTTCCGTCTCGATGCGTGGATGTTTTGTGATGTCTCCACCCATTACTGTGATATTTAAATAGCGCTTAAGGGCCATTATCACTGACCATTCAGAAAAAATATGTTTCGAAACATTATGGTCGTAAAAGATGCTACCGAGTTTACGCGTTATGTAGCAGCGGGATGTTCCCAATGAAAGGTGACGAGTGAGTCAATTAGTTTTTTATTTCAGAGACTTAGAAAGAGGAGAAAGAAATTTACGGGAGCATGTCACTATTAAAAATTGAGAAAATTTGCGGCTTAATGATTCGACCTTGCAAGTGGTCAGGTGAAGTGAGCACGCATGGAGTTTGCGCCCGCGCAACCCGCGAATACCCCTCTCACGCCCTTTTTCAAATTAAAATACGACTCCCGTTCGTCAAGCGTCTCAAAAGAAACAAGAGTGGCGTTTACAGCCCAATCATTATAATGATCGGTTATCGATTTGCTGTATGGCGTGTTTTTCTAAAGGACCAAAATTTAGTGCGTCCGATTACGCGCCGCTGCGCTGCCCGCCGGCTATTCCGTAATCTATTCCTACCGTCGTCACGATATCGTCGACTTATCTTCGTCGTTCACTCTTATAATTTTGGAAAATTCATATAATAATATCTGATAACAATCTAATTATTATAATGTCCTCTTTAACATATCCCGTTGGTCGAGGCGAAATTGGAACGAGAGACGGACCTTCGGGACGAGATAATGCTTTCGCTAATGTAATGGAAATTATGAGATCATCTTTATGCCTTTCAACTGTGCTTTTAAAATAAACACATTACTTTGACTTTAGCGACGGTTGGGCGAGTTTATAGCGGGCATTCCGTGTGAACCACGCTTTATAAGTATTCAAATGTTCGGTCCACACAGGTAGCTAATGATTTTCAATTAAAGTAATTTCAAAATGATGTGGATAGCTTTTATTATCGGTTGTTAGTGTTCAAGAATCAAATATTATGGAAATCTTGGAGATGTTTTCTCTAAACATCGCACTAGCAACTAAAAGTTTTGAAACTGGTGATTAGTGTTTTATTGGTTAAAACACTATTTGAAGTACAATGTATACTTAGTATTTTAGCATAATTCAATATTTTGCTTGCTTTTACGTTGTGCTTGGGCGAGACAGGAACTGAAACCCTGATAATAATTTTCAAGACAGTTCATGATTATATATGTATACAAGGTTTAGAGGCATACACTAAGTTACTCTAATCATGCATATATCAAAATAATAATTATTGTATGGGTGCAACGCAATAACACAATATCATTTATGTTTAATTGAGGTCTCATTGTACCTAGTTAACCAAACAGAAATGTTAGCTTTTGACAGTGGCAAGTTCTAATAAAAAGAGCATTAACCATATAAATTATATTCTTCCTTTACAAAAGATATTATGTATGTCCTGTAAATAGTATGTGTTGCTTGTGACATTTAAACAGCATATGTACTGGCAACCCAATGCTATGTCTTATATATACACATACAAATATCGGTACAGTTAGTGAAAATAAATAGTCACTTACAGAAATGCAAAACATTTGTATATTGTTATTGATACTAATAGATTTAGTACACTATATATACAATCACGAAATCAATATTACACTAACCAAAATTTCCAAAACAATCAGTCATAATCGAAACGACGGTTTGATAACAAAACTGCAGAAAAATGATATCAGTAAGGGGAGTTCCTGTTCACCGGCCCCGAATTATCATCTCTAGCCATCATCAATATGTATGAAGTCCGACAACGAATCGGTATAAAGGACAAGCGGTCGGCACGGACACTGTCGAATCCGCCCTCGTCCGAATCTCATCAAATATTGACGAGAGACTGAAAGCTTCCCATCACCTATATAGATAGATATATACGAATTTATATAGGTATACACTTACGCATCTAGCTTGAACCTAACCTATCTCTAGTTTGGAGTACGAGGGGCATACTATACAACGAGGGGCATACAAAATGAGACCACACCTCATTCCAATTATATTTGGGTATAACATAATTTAATCAATGTGTTCGAATCACAGTGACGATTCTATTTGGGGCCAAGTGTTGCCAAAAATCACGGACAATCTAAATAAAGGTTCAATCAGTTTATGAATAATTTGGAATAAGTTTTCCATCATCGTGTTTAAATTATCACCTTTGTTTGATAGTTTGTAAGGGTAAAATAAAGTGTAATGCATAGTTAATGTTTGTCGCTTTCGGTATTGTTTGTAGTTGAAAACAAAATACTGTTTTTACCACCAGAGCAGAGAAAATCACACAACACAGTAATAATCAACCACATAACATAAATAACATAAATAACCACATCAATAAAGCCCTCTTATTCCTTTCTCTACTTTAAAGTAATACAAAACTTCTTTTTTTCAATTCCTCTTACTAGAGTTTTTCTATCACAAAATTCGTTATTCACCGTTTCTTATAATTATTATCTTTTCTTTAGCCGTTTTCTTCCTTTTCGATTATCCAAATTAGAATACTTACGAGTACAATTATGTCTTTAATTCCTTCTCATAACTTGTCCAAGAATAACGACTACCTTTCAGTTCTTACTCTGTAGCCGTTGCCTTTTTGGAACGTCTTAACCTACTCCTTCTCATCACATAAACATCCATTTTACCATTTTTATCTATTCTCTGATGTTGATACTCTGACAAAGCTGTCTTGGCTTCATTTATTTTGCAATTCTTTTATCACAAGTACCATAGACTAATAGGTATTTATTAGTAAATCGAATATACGATCGAAATGCTTAAACTTATTATTGCATGGCTTTTGTATATCTACATAACCTAACTGAATATATATCTATCTAACCTTATAAAACGTGGATCTAATTAAAATTTTATTTGATACTAAGTATTTGAATACATGACATGACGGGGTGAGATAAAATTTATATTCAATCACCCATTAAAACGAAAATTTTATTAACAAATATTATAATTCTTACGCCATTTGCGTGAATAGATTCAATAACCAAGGCGAAGACGAAAATCAATAAGAAATGTCATTAAAAGACGACAAGCGCTATATTCTTTCTAGCGTTTCAAATGACGATAAAGAAAATTTGAACAATAAACTCTTATTAATCCGGAAAATCAATAATTTTTCACAACATTAGCGTAGGTAGCTGCGCACCACCGCATGTATAAGTCCGTATATTATATAAGTTTAGCGCGCATTAAATTCTAATCACGAACTTCAAATGCTAGAATCGCTAACCTGTTTTATGTTAATATAAGATATGGGCCCTAAGAAATTCAATGCTTATTAGGCTTATAAAAATTCCTAACGTTTAATTCTGGAACTTTCTGACAGGCACGCGATGCCTGACGAGCTTGCAATGGAGCTTTGGACTATTTTGTATGTCTCAGGTCTCAGTAGAGAATTAGTGCTGCACGTAGGTAGTACTTAGTCATTACCTACTTGACTTTCATATATTTTTGATCTTAACCACAAATGAAATACATGTTAGTATTTTCATTTTACATTTGTTAATTAAGGAGCAAATTTACTTTTTTAGCTTCAACATATACTTTAATTAATAAGATTCTGTAACAAGCTAAAAGAAAGAGTTATTTGGTAGACCAAATATGTAATACATGAAAGATATGTTTTATGTTCAATGGTTTTAATGAGACTCTATTTTACCAACCAAGGCTTTCTGTTTAATATTCCTAAAGGAGACATTTGTGGAAAAAAATAGATATGGTCATCACGACCCTATCAGGCTCTCCTCTCACCCGGGCGGGAGAAATATTGGATGATTTTCTCACCTCAAAAAAAAGGTGTACCAAATATCAAATCAATCTGTTGTCTAAATGGGATAAAAATCCATTTGACCCAAACCAACAAACTAGTTAATAAAAGTTATCCCGTTTTAGTTATACACCCGTTTAAAAAGAAATTTAAATTGAACACAATGTTATTTTGACAATCATGTCAAAGAATTACCTTAGGTGTCAACCAAAGGTAATTCTTTATGAGTAGGTATAGCTACCAAAACACTCTTAGTGAAAATAACCTAAAAACCACTTCCTTACAAATAAAATATCATTAAGTAGAAAAAATAATAATGTAAACACTAATAGGCAATGCCATTACGTGTATCATAACAGCACTTCGGTTATAAATCCCCTTAATTGTTTTTCAGCATGTAAGTTGTGTAAAGTGTATAAGATAACCGATGTCAAGCCGGGCCATATTAACAACTGGCTACGTTACTTTCACCCCCCTCTTGAAAACATCTGATATCGCCCACATAAAACATTAATCCAAAACCCTCTCTTTGCTCAACACTCTTCATTTGACAGATTGGACTAAATTACTGAAGCTTTTTTATTTAATTTAAGGGTAACTGCAATCGTAGGAGTATTTATATTTGAAAGCTTGTTTGTTCTGTCTCGCTGAGATCGCTCTCCGTCCAAGTAGTTTTTATTGGAAGTTTTGTTGACCAAAGCAGTCAAGCGTTGGCGGGACTTTGCCCCCTTCGTACATAGTGACATAATATTGCTTATATTTGATTTGATCAACCCTCCGGACGGGCCAGGAAGCCCCATTATTGCTTCTGCCCTCACGGTTTATTATCTTATAAATGCTCGTTACATTTCTTAACGAGTGTCTAATTTATTGGTAGTTTTAATTAGAGTCGATTGTGGAAAATCAATGAAAAAGTTGCAAGGTTAAGTGTAAAATGTTCCTACGCTTACTTCTATTTCTACGAATTCTTATTTCGTGGGCTGTGAAACATTTTATTTGCTATCGTATCAAGTTTTTACAAAATCCTTTATGTTTTTTCAACTTTGTTTTACCATATCAATACATCCATACCTGTGTTTGTTTGCCCTAATGTTAAATATTGACATGAAATAAATGATACATTGCGTGACTTACATGTTAATAACGCGAAAATAGTTTTTCTATGTGACGGTAAAAGCACATGTAGGTTTTAGGTAACATCAAAAAATCATAATATTTACATTGTGAAAACACATCCAAACATTGTCACAGAAACGGCGGCGGCGTATTACACACCGATAGGTGCATGACTAATAGCTTTGTAATTTATAGTACTGACAACAATACAATAATATATATAAATATACGGACAGCTTATTTAATGTGCCACAATACATATATGTTAATATCGTCTACAGGCAAGCGTGGTAGGTACTGTGCGCCGTGATTATCGAGCGGCGTGCGATTGATATCGAAATCACAATTTCATACCTAAATATCGTCGTTATCCATAACGACATAGTGTGTACGTGTGTTATCTTCGACTATTACTAATTACACGTATGCACGCAAGCAGTGATAGCGCTGTTTATACAAATATGGCGGTCCAATAAGCGGTTGACTCTTTGTAATTGTAGCTCAGATTAATCGCGACGTGTTTGCCCCAACAACTGCTTATTCCGAATGCACATGTAGGTATACAACTACTGCCAGGACGCCGACATTTTTGAACAGTATGAAATCAGTTTTGGATTCCCTTGATAATTTAAAATATTTTTGATCGCATAATACGTCGTTTACCCCTACCAGATAAAACAACACAGACAACCATAGATAATTTCTAATAATTTACTAATAATATCACAGATTTAATTTTCTAGTAGATATTACGTTAACGTTTTAAGTTCCCTATATCACGAATATTATCAGGCATTGGACGCCTGTATCAATCCATATCTTTATTTAAACAAACATTTAACAGTTACAAATGTGAGTCAGAGCTTTCAGCTTGCAAGCCACAATTCCCATGTAAAATTGAAGGCCAACAAAGGTACAAGACTTGTCTCTTTGAAGACTTCGCTCTGTTTAAAGAAAACAAGTTGGTACACTCAAACGGAGCGTCATAGGTGAAGTGGGGTCCAATGTGTGCACAGTATCTTATGCTATTATTTCTAAGTCAACCCGACCCCAATGTTTGTCCAAATCTGTTTACGTCTCCGTTCCCTTTAGTCTTTCACCGCCTAAACTACACTTATATTGATTAAATAAAGAAATTCATATTTGTTATATCAAGAAGACTGAAGAGCCTTGTCTGAACCCACTCTTTCATCTCTATTCAATGGGCCTGCGTCGTATTTGCTCTTTATATAAGTGTACACAGTGCTTGCATATGCGTACGTTTAGTGTTCCGATTGGTTGAAGTTCTAATGAAGTCATTATAGCTGGGTGGTGACAACTGCTCTGTGACATCATATTTTATTCAGGAAACATGTCTAATTTGATTTTAACTTATATATTTATTTAATTACTTTTTTAGCCTGTTAAACTTTTAAACAGTTGAAAATGGATTACCCAATGGCTATTTGTTGCTCACTAGCGCCCTTAAAGCAAACTCATACACATTAATCCTCATTGAGTGTTATTTGATATAGATTAGAAGAGATGTGTATCTATGTATAACGCTTGAATACTGAAAGGCTAATAAATCGACCTCAAATTGAGTAGCGTTTAAGTATTTGGACATAAGTAAGTTGATTTAATCTTTTATAAGCTTTGTCTAAGAATACTCCATTTACGAAAAAAATAATATACAGTAAATACGTATAGTTTTTACAAGATTGGTTTTAAGTTAAATTATAGGTACATAATCATCGCTAAGATAATAAATCGAAATGAGATTAGAGGAAGTGAATGAGACTTCAATTCATAACATCAACACAAAATTACGATGAGTTAAACAAGACGTTACGATTAACAAATTGTGCCGATCACGTCGTTACTTTGATCAGCGGAGCGTTAGCTCGACTCTTCATAATATGTTTACTAATTATTTCCACGAAGTAATTCGAGAGTATCTTCAGTCGGACGGGACGATGGGCTCGTCACAGAGATGCTTAGATTAAGCGGATGCCCCTGATATTATCTTACCGCTCTGCCCTAGAAATGGAATTAATTTGCATTCGTTTAAAAATAAACGCATAAGAGAGCGCTCCAGTTGTAAAGTGTGCTCTCAAATCGACCGAGTAACGATCTTTTAACTGTTGATTAGCTTGTAGTTGTCGTTTATTCTGAGAGCAATAAATTTCAGCTACATCACTCGTTTGACCTCTAAAACTTATCAGCTCGCCATACTTAATTATATCAGGGTCCCCTTCTACATTTCCCCTTTTGTTTTTTGTCATAATTATATTCTATACATATACTTACTCATCATGAAATCGTTTAAAAAAATTTTATCTCGTGCAAAGATTCTTCAATTTTCAACAGTATGGTAAAAGGAATTCTGTTGCAGTTGCTCGTGGGCAGCAGCGGGGCGGGCACCGGCGGCGCGGCTACCTCGCCGGACGGGGGTTCGAGTTCGGCGCCACCACTGTCGCCTGGTGGCTCGGCCGTTGCTGGCGGCGCACTGTCGCCAGGCGCCGGTAGCCATGCCAGCACCCCGGCCGCCTCCTGCTGCGACACACCGCGCCCCATCATCACAGACCCGGTCTCTGGACAGACAGTCTGCTCCTGCCAATACGATGGAGCGAGACTCGCCCTTACTTCCTACCCCCGCCTATCAAGTGCCGCGGTCGGTGTTTATGGAACACCATATCCATCGACAGATCAAAATCCTTATCCCAGCATTGGTGTCGACAGCTCAGCATTCTACTCACCGCTGGTATGTATTTTAATATTCTTAGCACTTAAAACATCATCAACATCAGTAATAAGAAATTTAATACGACAAGCCGAGCTCTTCATATTCTAGGATGTATTAAGATCATAATTGAATCTTAAGTCATGTCACGAAGAACAAGTATAAAGACTCAATATTTAATGTTATTTTATCAGCGAGCAAATTGCTGTCGATGTTTATCTTAGCTAATTGAGAAGTAAGGCTCTGTCCGTTGTGATAGCAGCACTGGAAACATCACAATTGAATAAATCACTAATTATGATACAGTTTATTTCATAGTCGCCATTAGCCGAGTCAAGCTGTTAACCTCCTAAAACAGAATGAACAGACTGCAAATTGGTACGAATAGGTCGTTTGCCGTTTGCCCGTATACGAAGCAAGGTTTATCGCTCTCGACTGCGATACAACGTGTTTGGCTTTTCTGGCGTGGCGTGCGAGCCACCGGCGAACCGGTCCGAGCGCGCTGGGCCAGAAAACCACCGACACCTCGCAGACCCTGCCGCCACCGCTGCCCTGTCACGAAACATTAATATTTAAACTCAAAAATAAATTCAAAAAATTACAGCTACATTATTATACCAATTACACTCTCAGTTTACTTCTGAAAGAAACTTTTATGTTGTTTGAAATGACAAGTTTCGGTTTTTGTGTTTTTC
Source organism: Spodoptera picta (assembly GCA_038387885.1). NCBI lineage: Eukaryota > Metazoa > Arthropoda > Insecta > Lepidoptera > Noctuidae > Spodoptera > Spodoptera picta. The sequence continues at coordinate 4,193,937 of JAZHFQ010000105.1, forward strand.
TTCTGCCACGTGATGTTATGACAGTTGGCAAAAACGTTTTTCATAAATTGCAATGTATACCCAATTTGTGGTCAGACGAAGAATGGTTGGAACTGCTTCTCGGTTAACACCTTGTCTGAGCAAAGGGGACAAATGGGCGGTCGTTTTATGCGGCAGCGATACCCTTATAAGGTACTAGTCACCAAAGAATCGAATACACTCAAGCTACCGCACGTTTCAAACTGGCTTAGTATTCTAAAGCTTTCAGTATTAGCACAACATGAGGCATTAATTTGTATTTGTATATACTATTTATTTTACGTTAGCAATCTTTGAAATTCAATAAAGTGAATTAGCAGATTCTGTCGATCGCAACAATTCCCGTAAAAGACATGTGAAATCCGCTAAGCCCACAAAATCCTATTGAACGAATGCTCCATTCTTTTTTCTTTTTCGAGAGGAAGTTTATAGGTCTTAATCGTGAACCGCTGAAATATTCATAACGAAAGTTGTCACTAAAGATATGAGTGACGCTTGCCAAGATTATGCCATTATAATAATATGTTTTGGGTGTTTTTCGTCATGGCTATTCACATACATGTTTTTAAAGACAGTGATTTTATGGTGACTAAGAAATATCTTACCACTTCTAATAAGACGCCGTCTTTGATCTCAATTTTTGCAGAAGTTAAGCAGTCTAAAACAAAAAATACTCCATCCATCCCGAATCAAATTCTTTTCTAGGCTAACACAAAATAAATATTACTTTTATTAATATTATGAATACGAACGTTTGTGAGGATGTATGTGTATGTGTGTGTCTGTGTGTTTGTTACTCTTTCATTTTAATGCGTTAATTTTATTTAATGGATATAAAACTTTTTTTTCCTTGTTAAATCAGCTGTTAGTACAATAAAATTATATTATTTCTTCAAACACATTAGGTATAATATACAATTTCTAGTAATACACGCCAACAAAAAGATCAAGTTCATTCAACTCATAATTATAATATGATGTGGTAGGTTTTAACAAACCTTGTTGTTTGTTGATAATTGTGGATGCGTCCTAAACCGACGGTAGTGAGATCTCTATCAGTCATTTATTTAACGAAGCTGGTACGTAGGTACGCTCTGTGACCCTGCATGTTTAATAACAGGTGTTTAAATGTATGTATACTGTCATTGTGTGTCCCTGTTCATACCTAACTCACGACAAGCCCGGCCGGTTCCGTGCAAGCGACGATTTAGCGAACAATGACGACGCTCCACCGCAAATACACTTGTGTCTGTTTCTGGCTATGTAAGTCTTCACTTACCTACACACCAAATGGAGCCGTAAGACGGGCGGACAGGGCGTAGTATCGTTTGGCCCTACATTACACCGTTGCGGGGGAAAATATTCAACTGCCATTTTTGTACACGAGCAACTCCGGTGGCGGCGTCTGTTCGACTTGCGACTTACAATACGAGCAGCGCCATCTATTGTATGCGTTTGATAATCAATAAAAGGGCTTTTATTTGTGTAACTGCTTTGAATGACATCGATTACTTCTTTATTTATAATTTTCTTAACTATTATACAAATAAAACTATCTATTTTAAAGATTATTTGTAGATATTTTTATAACTATAAGTATTTATTTTAATAAAATAAAACGTAGCTGTATCAGGCGTCGCGTCGTGTAATATATACCATATTTTTTATAGATAGCAAACGACATCTAATTTAAAAATTACATCAATTTCACAACTATCGCGAAAATAATGACTTGTAATCTTAATAATTAAATATTGTGAAATACATACTATGTATACCTCTATAATAATATAATATGTTTCTTCAAAATAAAAAATATACCTAAAATAAAATTCTTCTTGTAAAAATGAACCTGCTTAAAACTGAGATAAGCGGCCAGCTATTAAAATCAATCCGCTATTATGCATTATGAACTTTAAAAATAACTGAATATTTTGACAACCATGTTTTTTATTGCAAATAGACATTTATGATGTTGGTAGATTACGAATGCTCGGCTATTAATTTTTATGTATGCACAATAAAAGGAATACTCTTCCTTTAAAGATAAAGGCATAAATACTTCATAAAGCGTGATAAAAATGTTAATTAATATTTAAGAAACTGATGGCGAATCGTGAAGTCGAGCAATAAAATCTCTCGTCAGTTGTTCGAAAGCATGTGCAGCAGCATGTGTCCTGCTACATATATACGTTTATCACTCGTTTATTGCAAACGGAAACCTCAGACGAACCCTTCTACCATACAGCATTATAGCCCACTGATAGACATATGACGCGACATCCCAAATTAACGAGCGCCGACCGAGTAAACCGTGTCATATCTCTCACATCAATGACAAATGCATTAAATATTCACGCCTTAGTTCTTAGCTGTTTATTATAACAATTAAATTAAACCAGCCAGGATAACAAGAACAAACATAAAGCGCTGAGACTCACCTTAGTCTAACTCGATTATAAAAACGTAACAAAATCCCAATTTAAATACATCACTAATCTTAAGTCAAAGAGAATAAGTTTTAGAAAAAGGGAGCAGAAATTCAATTAAAGGAGGGTAGCCAAGCGGGATACAAGATGCGTAGGGACCGCGTTGGACTGAGAAAGAAAAAATAAATAAAAGTCAAGAGAAATCAGGCGAATTGAGAATAGCCATTAAGGTGTTAATGAGGGTCTTATTAAGCCGTCTCCTCCCCGTGGGTGGTCTGCCTGTAGTGCTCGCTTTGTTCATTAATCACTGCAGATTAAATTTCGACTTAATTATCAAATGTGTATCACGAGCAACAATGGACGATGAAGTTTTGATAATGTCATCTTTTTTGTTCGTGAGTTTGCTTGTTGGTATCGAAGTGCAATTAAGTCACATTTATGCACACAAGAGAAGACACTTTGCTATACAGCTTACCATCAATCATAATTGCTTTTTTCATTTATAAAATTAATTAGGTGGGTAACCAGTAAATTTTGTTTGAGAGTATCATATTGTTTATAATGCCTTAATATAGCATCACTTGTGTTTATTATCCGATAGGTTGTTTTATTGTGGGCACAATAGTTGCTTATTATTTTCTTGTGAATCGTTAAATCTTGATTCAAAATTAATTTATGATAAATATTAACATTTTTAGTTTTGCATCGATATGATATGGTAAATGTAGAATGTCTAAATTTTGTACGAACAAATAAAGAAATTTTAGCATACATTTCAAAATCATGATGCATCAACTTATTGTCTTTCGTGTCAGTTTGTTCGTCTTATTCCATACTTGCTAAGAGGTTGGAATCTACCCTACAGGGCCCAGTTCACATGAGCAGATGTTATTTGTTACGTTTAAATTTGTATCCCGTAGATACTCGTTTTATTTGAATTATTTCTCTATAATAATATAACTCCGGAGATGAAATAAATGCATAAAAGCAGCTGCTTAATTTAACTTGAACCCAGTTTACATCTCTCGTAAACGTTACAGGACCTATATGTATGCAAATTAAGAAAATTAATTCGACGACCTACACTATAAATATGATGTTAATAATAAATATCACATATCAGAGTGGGCCCTTAATGGTAGGTAGGTATGTATATTATTCACTGTTCAATTAAAATTAAAGTCATGATAATTATTACATTTTTCGGCTTACTCTTGTATTTATTTGACGAGGAAGTCGACTAGTTACAAGCCATGCTAGACGCTCATATTCATGAGCAGCACTCCACGACAAGCGACGCGGCGACTGTAGTGTTGATACTCATGATATTTTTGAACATAACATAACGCCTTTTATTCCTGAAAGGGTAGGCAGAGGGGCACATTACGGCACTTAATGCCATTGAACAATGTAACACCCACTTTTCACTACTTTATGTTATGAGTCCCATGTAATAGGGGGTGAGCCTATAGCCAAATATCGGGCACATTTCCAGACTCCGTGCTACTACTGAGTTTTTTTGACAAGTACTAATTCAAAAAGCTGACGGCCAACCTTCAGGAATGAAGTGGCACCATATGAAGAAGAAGAAGTTTACAGAGTAGAAAAATTTCAGTTCGTCTTTAAATATTTCAACTGTAAAACGTTAGCATAATAGACTATTATAATATTAAATTAATTGATTATGTTCACAACCACACACCTCCCGTTAATCTAACTTATAATCATCTAACGGTCGCCACATTCTATTACAGCTTAGCTTTTGCGAGTTAAAAAAAAACTAAGTAAATTCCTTACATACGCTAGACCAAGTTGATATGATAAATCTTGTATGAACCTGCATATTAGTAGAATACAAAATTCAGCCTCCACTTTAAATTATGTCACCTCACTAGTACCTATCACACATGTTCCCAACAACTGCCAAACAATTAAGGCACATAAGTTCTAAGCAACAAGTGACTTGGTTTTTAACGCTTTTTTCTACTCGTTTCATGCACACCAATTTTAGTTTTTGGGACGAACATTTTTACACAGACACAATTAGTTTCCAGGACATGAATTTGGTACTATTTGTTACTCCTTGTCTATCCTGGTGTGACGTCATAGTTCGATGTTTTTGGGCGATTAACAACACCGTATGAATTGTTAACGATATACCTCTACATACCTAAGAACATCCTACGTGCTGTAGGTACATAAATATTATTTACTTATGTTTGTACATAAAGGGGTTTAATAGTTACTACCTTCTTGGTACACGAGGTCTATAAATCAAGTTTTCATCAAGTTTAGGGTTTGGTTAACATGGTCTCAACTAGCGTATTCTAAGAATTAGTGATGTCGGAGTAATGTGACGTGGAACAATAAAACGTGCCTGGAAATGGCCACTTAATCTAAATGCGGGTGATAATTCTGAGCAGTTGAGTTCTCACATGGATCTGCATTAGAGAAAACATGGCCGTCGAATGTTACGATGTTACTTTTTTAATGAATCTAATTTCGATTTGATGTGACAGAAATAAACTTTATTGCACTCTGAGCTTCCACTTCTATAAAACTAATACTTTTTGGCCGATCTAAGGATCCGATACAAAGCCTTGACTACCTTGGTGTTAATTTGATCAGTGAGCAGCCATAGTTAAAAAAAGAGATTAGGATTGATACTTTTCATAATGTAATAAAAGACAGCCCCAGACGCCCAAACGGCCCACATCTTAACACTTCCGATTTTTTAAATTAATGATGGAAGACAAGATTTTCTGATTGACTGGGTGCAACTGATGCGTCGACTAATCGTTTTAAAGTTTATCTATACTTTAGTGCGCAACCTTCTATTTGGCTGATATTTTTTTAATGTGCAATAATGTCCTTTAATGGTCGATTTGCGCACAATAAATTGTTTTGTCTTGACAATCTTGTTCTATTTTGAAATTTCTTAGTTCTTGTTTGAGATTTTGTAAAGCTGGAAAGTCTACGATTTCGACACTTTACGCACAATTTACGACTTGTTACTTTTAACAAAGACGCAATTTTCTTTTATCGAAGAAATTAATTGGAAGTTTGGAGAAGGAAAGAATTAGGTACCACTTGCTTTTTTGCGTGCTCTTCAGAAATTGACATAAAACAGAATAATATGTTCTAGTTTTTTAGTCAATATAAGTCAATATAATAAATTACGCCTGAATTAAAACTACCTAACTACCCAAACTATGACGTAACATAACATCACGCCTTTTATCCCCGAAGTGTAAGCAGAAGTCCATATTACGCCACTGTACAATGTAACACCCACTTTTCACTATAAAATATGTTAGATTCATTCATGAAATTCGCAAAGTTATGATGCTACATAACAATGTAAATTGCGATTAAAATGTAATCAGAAATATAAATGTAGTAAAGATTTGGCTCGATAGATCCTTTTTTGAATTAATTTCTCACTAAAATCTAGGTATTTCATACTAATACAGGTAATACCTAGTTTAGCTATATCATAAATATCTTAGTCGACGTCTATTACCACCATTACTCTTTCGCCAATTAATTAGTCACAAGCGACCTTGCGTCTGAGTAATGACCACACTTCATTTTATTTTCTTTTTAATTAGCTTCAGCGGGAACAGAGTAGTCGACAACAGCCAAAATGAAACCAAACTATACATACATTGCAATAAGGCTTGAAATAATTTGAACTTCTACATTCATATATGTGTGATTTTGTAAACATGTGTGCGTCAATCTATACACAAGTAGGAGTATTCTGTAAATGGATAAGCTATCTTTAGATTGGGCGGCGTACTTAGATAGATAAAATATAGCATAATGGCTGTTTTATTTTGATAGGAGAATAGTATACATTCGTATTATCATAAGTTTAACTTTTTGTTTATTGTTTTTATCATTTCGTGGTCTAACAAATCAACGGCAGATGCAAATATACAATTGTAAGAATCAAACAATTATTTCTCTTGTGCAGTACATGAAAAGATTACAACACGTAACTTTAGTAATACAAAATGTTCTATTTATTTATTTGCTAGTTTATAATACACAAACAATAATTCTCATTCAATATTTGCTAGTTTATAATACACAAACAATAATTCTCATTCAGTATTTGCTAGTTTATAATACACAAACAATAATTCTCATTCAGTATTTGCTAGTTTATAATACACAAACAATAATTCTCATTCAGTATTTGCTAGTTTATAATACACAAACAATAATTCTCATTCAGTATTTGCTAGTTACATAAACAAACAATAATTCTCATTCAGTATTTGCTAGTTTATAATACACAAACAATAATTCTCATTCAGTATTTGCTAGTTTATAATACACAAACAATAATTCTCATTCAGTATTTGCTAGTTTATAATACACAAACAATAATTCTCATTCAGTATTTGCTAGTTTATAATACACAAACAATAATTCTCATTCAGTATTTTCTGTAGGTACCTATCAAAAAACAAACAATGTGCTATTTACCAAATGGCTATTGGCTAAAATTTCCTATTTTGTACATAAATATATTATTAAATAATGATAAAATTTTCAACATTATATATATTTAGAACAACTTATAAAAAGAAGCAACATGGAGTATTTACTTAATAAATACATACCTTAATATATTTTATACAGAACCATCATATTTTTAATATGCACCAGACTACAAAAAATGTTAGTTATGAGTGGCCGTAGTCACATAAATTATCTACAAAAAAGTTAGTGTCAACTTTAATAACTGCACCAACATGTTCTACGAGCAAATTAGAAATTTTAAAATTTTCTTCACCTGTAAATATCAGCAGCATATTCTTGCAAGCGCGATAAGTAACATATGTCATTTTTTGTATTCGTAATGACAACGTGTCTGTATAAGTGTTACAGTACATAATATCAACCACCATTGCTTTAATGATGCAATAGAGAGCCGGTGAAACGTGGGTGGGCTTATCAATAGGTACATCGGCGATTTGACATAAATGCGTTATACTTAGATTACCTATGTGACAACCGATAAAATGTTGTAAAGCGCCGCCTAGCAGTGATTGACACCGCGCATGTTTACACTGCGATAGCCTGACGTAGATACACCTTCTGTATCAGCCGCCTTATCTAGCAGACACATAAGCGTTTTAACGATATCGTGCAGACTAAAGATGGTTGTAACACCGTCAGAAATACATAATATTCAAATATGAATCGATATCTGTGACAAATCAGGCCATAGCTATTAAGCCGTTTAAAATAATTCACAAACAATGACCGTTAACCAACCCCGCAACCCTCGTCTCACCTCAAACGCGTTAATTGCTCCGCAAATATACTCATCTTCGCACTAAGCGTTTACTTGCCGACTTTAATGACTGGTCAAACAGAGCGAGCGCGCGGTCGCGCGGTCAGCCACGCTGTGGCTCTACCGCTAATAAATCTTCGGATTTTCCCCGATTTCCCGGCGTCCCGCGGCGACCGGCGCCCTACGTCCACTCTCGTACCACTCTTATAAATTACCTACACGCTTTCGCTATAAATCACACAATGGTCGGGCTAAATGCATTTACTATTGTTTGAATACACCTCGAACAGCACTATCGTGACCGATGTCCGTGTGTGTTGATGCATATTTCATTCGGCGATCATTTTCGGTTTGCGTACTACGTGTAGCAGACGTTAGTCAGCAATCTTGAACGGCACAGGAAATTTGTTACATCCCTTTGTTAGCGCCGGAACTGGAGGATATTATGACCGTTCCGTATGAAGGCATTCGCGATTAATCTCAAGCGAAAAGTTTGACCAGTGTTTGAGCTAAGGAAACGGACTAATGCGCGATAATTGAAAGCTATACAAAAATTCAACGAGGGTTGGGATTAGCCATAAAATAAACAATTATATTGTATGTGCCGTTTACTAAGCGATCTGTGACCACTTAACAATATAAAGGTGCTTATTTCAACCGTTATCTCGGCCGGAAGTAAAAAAAACGTGATCCAAGCGTAATTTTTGTCCGCGCCGCTTGCCTCGCCCAACGCGTTATAAGCATTAGTCGAATAAAAAACAAGGTGTCGATTAAACTTGAGATAGCTTTTAACTACGTTATTATTTAATTTAAAGTTTGTTTTAGGATTCCGTGGCTTCGTGTTTTCAAAGTAATTTGCATAATAAGAAAGTTTATAAAAGCAAATTATACATGGTGTTTAACTAAAATATAGATCTTAGAATATAATATGGTAATTTAGATATTACTTGAACTATACCAATTTCAACTAGTTTACACCAAAAGTAACGTCAGAAAAGATTACCTATATAATTATTATTCCTCGAGTTTTAAAGAATTGGTAAGCTTCTACATGTAATACGATTATCACGTGTATTTCAACCAAAAATTGTTGATACTTCATTTCTTTTGTAATAGTTGTGCACAAAAAAATTAACAACAATATACCTACTACGAAAAGGCAAAATTTTATGCCATTTATAATATTGTGACATCATAGTGTATCCGCTTTTGATCGATTTAGGACCACCGAAGTAGGGTGGGTCTAATTCAAACTGGAATAAATGATACGTCACTGACAACAATGGCTCAATGAAGACATCTCGGCGTGCATGCATACTCTACGATAGGTACAATGTATATTCAGCGGAAAATAATCGCAGAGAAGCGCTTTACAGTTGGTAAATTTGGAGTGAGTTTTTTGCGAGTTATTGTAGCGATTCGGACAGATGTCACGGGCAGGGAATCCACGACAACAAAAGCGCCCCGGGGGCGCATTGTCCTCTCCTCCCCGACCTCCCCGAGTCAACCATTAATGCTGACACCTCTAACATTCATTCCTGTATCAAAATAATACATATAATTTATTCAATTTATTTATAGCTATATTCAGTGTATAATAGTTATTGCTCTAAATGGTTTTTAATGTCCTTATTTTATTAGTAATTTATACGTAGAGTCGGTCCTTTACAGCTGCGTTGCACCCTCCAATGACGGCTATTAGCAAGACATCAGATAAATACGATAAACTCGGGGTCCGGAAATTCTTATAAACTGCTATGCTGCGTGGCCCATTGTAACTTAATGATTTCTCTGTTCTCAATCAATTAGTTGTTTAGAGCTTTAATATAAAATGTGAAATGTACAAAGGGAATACATTAAGTTTTAAATTGTTACCACTCATCATTCTGGTGTCATGTTAGCGGTTTAAACAAAAGCCACAATGAAGACAGTTTTGGAGGAGTTAAGAGTTGAGGGAAACAGGGATTAGGAGTAAGATGTCGCTCGGAGGTGGGTAAGTGCGCGGTGGACCGCGGAGGCCGCGGCTGCTCCGGCGTGCCCAAATCAATCACGGAGGCTCAATAATTGATCGCCCTCGGCGGCTCCGCGCCGAGTCTCCCCCGACCTAATTACCTCTCTCGCCCTCCACACGCGCACGGCTCATTAAGAACCGTCTGTTGTTTGTTCTCCTAATTAAAGTGGAGCTTTATCGGTCTCGGGGCCCCGTCTAATTGATATCATTGCGAGCGTTTACGATCATTGAATTACGCCGGCCGCGATCGGTTACCGTCGGGTTCGGCAGTTAAACGTGACCGCACATTGTCTGTGTCTGAGCTCCAATTGACTTGTTTAATCCCGGTTTATTGTTTATTTATTTATGGGTTCAGTTTTCATGCGAAATTGTTCAATTCTTTAGGCTGCATCTAGGAATGCAGGCCGAGTAATATAAAACGTAAATAGTTTATGTTCTAATTAGATACTAGCATGATAAACATATAAATTCAAATATGAAGAAAGTTTACTAACCTGATTGTGACTGACAAACGCTCGTTTAATATTTTTTGTGAACCTCCACCAGTGACGTTTTAATAACGGTGTACAACTCAATTTCAAATTACGAGTGTTCGCTCAATTTTCAATAATAAAATGTTGTAAAAAGAAATGTTACTGATTAAGAACACAATATCATGCATAATAAAATAATATTAACTCGATACCAAAGAAATAACTTTCAGTTCTCGAAGTGGAAAATAACCAATTTCGTTTAAATCACAATCTAGCAATTCTTTGATACCCGTGAAATTGCCGTAACGAAATAAATGTTAAATAAAACGTAAAATAAAATTATTGTGCCTCCACAAACAAATAATTGGAACGGGAACGTACCTAAAACGCCCGCGCCCGTCGCCGCTCGTTTTATGGCTTATTTGGGGGAAAGCTTTATTGAAGTTAGCCACGTTGTCTACGCGACTTACAAATACAGCCCTTAACTCGCTCGGCCACGGCTCACAGTGGAATACCGCGCGCCGTTGCGTCACTGCCGTGCGCCATGAAATGACTTTTTCGTTTGTATTCGCTCTTTATCCACTTAGAGTCATTCTTTTTTCCACTCGCTACAATTCACTTTTAGATTCTGCTAGTAGTGTTTCCTACCGGTATTATTTTATAGCATGAATAATTTTATTTCTTTTTTGTAGTTACGGTTGAAGGACTCACTGTATTAAACTATCGATGATATATTGAAATGCTTGCTTACTGATACGTAAGCTTGCTTTTGATATTATGCTTAGACACACGTTGTTTTCTTGATGCACGACGTATTACGTACTTATAATATGGTTTATGAAGCAGAAAATGTTATCGCCATACATGATACCAAAGTAAAATCATGCCTTTAACTGGCGTACAGTAGCCAGAAAGCTGAGTCGCGATATGATGGAGTGTCGTCGATTTGGCAAGGCGGCGGGTCGGCGCGGCGCCTCGGGCGGTGCTGGGACGCGCGCTAGTTCAATAGGCGGCTCCAACCACCGATGGGGTACGAATTTATGAACCGTCAAATAACTTATCACCAGTTTAATGCAATGAAATAAACGAGCCTTATTTATGAACCACACTGATCAGTCGAACGTGAACTTTGTCTTTTTTGTTTCTAGGGTCGTGGCCGTAGTTGGCTCTTATTTATGGATCTAGCGGCGCGTGTGAATAACGTTAATAGTGGGGCCGGCCCCTTTTCGCTACTGTTTATATTTATTTGGGGTTGGTGTAATGAGTCTATCTGGCGCGCTGACTCGCGGAGTCTGTGGAGAATTGATTAAAATGTTGTTAGACCCAGTCTTACGGAAAAGGGGGATGAATTGGTGCGGATAAGATTTTTCGAGAGTTAATAAATGAGTTTTATCACCCCAGTTCAAATAAACACGTTACAGATTTGTAAACTGATACTTGTGTCTTTTTTGTTTTTACGTACCGGATTGTGTAATATCACACACAAAGTATCTAATAATTAATGTTCATTCGATCGCAATGCACTAGAGCCTATACAAACTAGTGTTTGTATTGGAATCTCAGTTTCGCAGATTACAATAACTAGTTTTTTATGGAATACTAGCGACCCGCCCCGTCATCGCCCGGGTGCAATATGCATGTATTATACATATAAACCTTCCTTAAGATTCACTCTATCAATAAAAAAAAAATGAATCGAAATCCGCTGCGTAGTTGTAAAGATCTAAGCATACATAGGGACAGACAGACGGCGGATAGCGACTTTATTCTACACTATGTAGTGAAGAGGCAAATGAACAAACGGATCACCGTTAATACCTACATACCTTAAAAGGTTTGGAGACACTTTTGTCTAAGCATAAATAATAGCTATACATAAAAATGGCAGAGTCCTCAAATCCTACACCGCTCCCTTGTCAATTACAAACAAAAATGTTCATAAATCCCTAACACGAGGTCGGATATGCATAGTCGTAAGTAATAATAGCATAATCATTAATGTTTGGGCAGGCACGTGCGTTCTCTAGTCTCGCCGCTAATGTCGGGGGCGAGACAATCATCACTCATAGTTAGCGAGCCCCGACCTCTGAGGGAACCACGCTGCCCTATCACTACCAGGAAAAGAAGCAATTTTTATCACAGTCCCACAAAAGAGTTGCGGTCGCGAATTTGTCATTGGCTTATTTGGTGGGGAACGTCGAAAAAGTGTAATGTTTACTTTTACAATGATAGATATTAATGATGCGGTAATCATTCACAGTTGTTCCGTGATTCCTCGACTCTCCCTAGTGGTTTCAAGGATCGAATCTTATTTAAACCCACCTACTGACGTTTGGACATTTTTCTGGGATACGCTTTTTATAATTTTGATAAAATACTTATAAAAATGTACTGGAAGATACTAAGGTATTATTCGTCTCTCTTAATCTTGTTCTGTTTACAGAACATTTTATTACTTTGATTTACTGTATTGCGATTTTGTATTTCTTAATGATCTTACTACTATACTCATGATGTTTCAAAACAAATTTCTAAGAATTTGTATGTAGGTAACACGTTATTTCACTAATTCACAACATAAAGAGTTTTTTTTAAAAACACTTAATTATTGTTACGATAGTCATGTTGGAAGATTACGATCTGCTTGGTTATCTTCCATTGCACGTAGATACAAAATCAAAAACTTTAATGTTATTAGTATACATAAAATTCTCAGAAACTCGCAGGGTAAATCGAGGCATCATTGTCACTACTATCAATCGGAGATCGATAAACGATTGAACGTGTATTGCCAATTATAATTATCGAATTCAATTAGGGTATCAGTGTTGATCTTGTACCGACAACAATGTTCATTGCAATATACAATAATTCATGTTCAAATTAAAAATACACATCAAATAGATATATACAATTAATTAGAACATCACCTTGACTAAAACACGAGTTTATTTTAATATTATTGTTCTTTCAATTAGTATTGAGCTAAAATCTTATAATGACCGCTGTACGTCGTACGTACGAAACATATAATACGTCTTACATATACGAACATTCTCGTTAGGAAGTTTAGTAGACTATCTGTACATATGTATATGTCTCATGCACATTTATTGGGCAACATTCTTCAGTAACTTGTCAAATTTGTTGATTATAATTAAAATACGAAATCAAAACGTTAACACAGTTAATAAGTAAATATTTAACAATGACAAACCACGCTTGCTTTTCCCTGGCAGGCAAGGTACTTGTAAATAAACTTTTAAACGGAAATTGCGATATAAAAAACAGCGCATGTGGACCGCAAACCAGAAAAAACACTTAGTTTCTAAAGTACAATTGAATTGCGGATGCGTATTGAATACACTTGCTTATGAGCAGTTCCCTGTTTCCATTTTAAGTACCCTCCTCTTACATCCATGAAAGAGATGGCATGACCGAACGTAATAGAGACCGGGGCATTAATATGTTATTTTATTGCCAATAAATAAAACCTGCCACGTACCTTCTAACCAGTATGTTCTCGTTTAATTTATGTGGTTTTTTTACGTTCAATTAATGTTTTGATACTAGATTGCCCAGTGTTTTAATCAATTTTATTAATAAATTCTATTTACAGACATAAAATATGAAATTCAGATTAACGGTAATAATTTATAAGTACTACCCTTGATCATACGGAACAAAAATCAAAATATTTCAATTAAAAAGTTCGTTCAAATCATGTGTAGAAGCAGCTATGCATGCTGTTCCATGTGAATATAGCGTGACACTGAGCCGTTCAAATCCATTCGTGTGTCTAATATACGAGTATCCGCTCACCGGCATTGTTCCATGGATTTGGTGCTGTCCTACAAGCGCAGCAATTACTCGATTTTGACTATCGAGTCTCAGCTCGATTCGTTCCCGAGCTACACAGAGGATTACCAATTTCGATGCACTATTCCAACTAGATCAATCAACCGACAAGTTAGGTGTATTTGACGTATGAAAACCCAATTGTTTCCTCAAACCTTTAATTATTACTTTGCAATGATGAAACGTTATTTAATACAACATGAATGTCACCGTCAGGTACGCCTTTGTTCCCCAAAGAGGAGAGCACGTTTTAAATGTATCTTAATATAAATAATTACAGGCTACGAGTCCTATGTGGCTGGAATATTCTTTACCTAACTGATTAAAATATTGTTCCTCATCTTCATCATCAATCTTTTACAGTGAGAGAGTAATATTGAGAACAAAAATATGCCATAAAAATATTATTTGCGCAAAATGACCAGTGATTATACTTTTAGATGTTGTGAACATGATATTCGCACACAACCACACCTATATCATATTTCCAAACAGCCAAATTCAATACATCTCTTTGTCTCGACACGATCCGAGTGTGACGTTAACGAGAAACGTGACATCCAACATGCAATAAGGATTTGTAAGTCAGTACTGTCGTGTCGAACATAAATCGAGTGACGTCATCAATGACAATAATTACTAATGCAAACAGGTAACTAAGCTGAACAATTTGTCTGAGCAATGAACAAACGAGCTGTTTACTTAGTATAATTTACCTCGAGTCTTGAACAATAATTATGCTATTATCTCACAAATACTCGTTACCATTCTAATAAGGTATGGTACGATGTAGTTTTTATCATTTTTTTCTCTCACTCTCCCTATATAATTGCTTGTGTAAGTTTTTATTGCCTATGTAATAGTCGCGTATATCATTTTGCTTATCTACGTATATTTTATTCATTCTTAAGTTTTATTACAGGCTTTTTAAATTTTATGGCGGGTTTAACATTATCATTATTTTTGTATTAGTGCGGCTGAGTTTTTAATTTCGTCTTCAGCATAAAATATAATAATATGAAGATTGCAAGAATGTTTAATGTATTATAAGAAATAAATAAGTGTTCGTGCCCTTATGTGTTTTGAATACAAACTGTGACATTTTACTACGCTAACAAACATAAAATAACTTTTAACAAAAAAAAAACCGACTTCAAAATAAATAAAAAATAAAAAACCAAAAAGCAAAAAATAACTTACTAAATATGCAATTTATAATACTTTTAAATTACTACTTACTATGCAATTAATAAAAAAACTATTATTTTCTTAACTAACTAGTCTAACTACTTTTTTGGTTTTTTATTTACTTTTTTATTTACTTTTGAAGTCGGTTTTTTTGTTAAAAGTAATTTTATTTCACAATTTTAAGTGATGGGTTGACCAAGCAAGGATGCTTCTCGAATGAGAAAACGTCGATTCCTTGAAACGAAAGATGATAGATGGAAACGATTAGACAAAATAAAAATACATGCTAATAAGAAGTGAGAAAATGAAACACTAGAGGAACGTAAAAAGAGATTGTCGGCTATGAGAGCTTATGTATCAAAAAGACTAACGAACGAAAGTCAAGAAGATCGTACTCACCGGCTCAGTTTGATCCATGAACGCTTATCGAACGAAACCGAAGAAGCCGGTGCTCACCGGTTCAGTTTGATCCATGAGCGCTTATCAAACGAGACCGAAGAAGCCCGTGCTCACCGGCTCAGTTTGATCCATGAGCACTTATCAAACGAGACCGAAGAAGCCCGTGCTCACCGACTCAATTTGATCCATGAGCGCTTATCAAACGAGACTGATGAAGCCCGTGCTCACCGACTCAGTTTGATCCATGAGCGCTTATCAAACAAGACCGAAGAAGCCCGTGCTCACCGACTCAGTTTGATCCATGAGCGCTTATCAAACGAGACCGATGAAGCCCGTGCTCACCGACTCCGTTTGATCCATGAGCGCTTATCGAACGAGACCGATGAAGCCCGTGCTCACCGACTCCGTTTGATTCAAGAGCGACGATCAAATTAATCTGCTACACAACAATCTCAACGATTAAGTTACTTACGTAACAGTTCCGCACTAAGGGTACTTAATCAACTTCCAGAAGAAAGGGCCAGTCGATTGACTGTTCTAAGACAAGTATCAAGTCGCTTGAGAAATACTCGTATAACCTTAGACGAACAGCTGCAGAAGGTATGGTTAATAATTATAATGCAGATTTGTTAGGGCTATAGGAAGGCAACATTGACGTGCAACCTTGTGGAAATGTTACTGCTGTTTCCTATTACGTTGCGAAATTTTATCAAACCCAAACACAAGGTAGCTACTGGTAGCCGCCGAGGAGTTCCCTCAACTGTCGTACTACTTCATCATCAGACCCTTAATGACAATCACATCCCATCTGGGTGTAAAGTCCTCATCAATACAAATTATCAAACCCCAACACAACATAGCTAGTGGCAACCGTTGAGGAGTTCCCTCAACTATCGTACTGCTTCATTGTCAGACCCTTATTGACAATTACACCCCACTTAGGTGTAAAGTTCTCATCAATACAAATGAATCAAACCCAAACACAAGGTAGTTACTGTTAACTGTTGAGAAGTTCTCTCAACTACCATACTACTTCATCATCAGACCCTTATTGACAATTACACTTCACTTCATCAATACAAATTAATCAAACCCAAACACAAGGTAGCTACTGTTAACCGTTGAGGAGTTCCCTCGACTGGCTCTCGGCTCCATCATCAGATCCACCCCAGACCTTTATCAGATGGTAGTGGTTTTTAATACTTAATAAAAAAAATAACAAATGCACTAGTCGCCCCTATAATTTTTAAAAGATCCCCTCGGTTTCCCTGGTCTTCCATCATCAGATCCTGATTTCCTTATCATGGGACCATTCTGGGACTATCTCCTTTCCAACAAAAAAAGAATTATCGAAATCGGTTTATAAATAACAGAGATATCGGCGAACAAACATAAAAAAAAGCATATATACGGTCGAATTGAGAACCTCCTCCTTTTTTTGAAGTCGGTTAAAAAAAAAAGCATATATACGATCGAATTGAGAACCTCCTCCTTTTTTTGAAGTCGGTTAAAAATATACTATTATGGCAAAAAGTTAAACTCTCAAACATATTAACTTACTGCGCATTATTTAGCGAAAATATAATCGTTTATTAGACAATCGAGTGGTATTTACAAACCATATCTGTAAAGCAAACATATTTTGTATTTGCCATATTATTATGTTATTTTATGTTGTCTTCATAGAGGTATAGAAAGTGTACTTTTAAATATTTGAATTATATTTACCCGGGATGAACACCACAGGCAAATCTAAGCAACTTCCAAGTAGATGTGCTCGACAGGTCTATGCATGGCTACGCGACCGCTACGCGGGGCTACGTACGGCTACGTAGGGCTACACTACTAGATTGTCTCTACGCTTGGATACGCGTCCTCTACGCATGGCTACGCGTCCTCTACGCTTGGCTTTATGGGTTTTACGTATGGCTCTGCGAATGGTTACATAGGGCCATATACTACTAGAATGTCTCTAGTCTACGGGTATTTGTAACGTACCTCTAAGAGCCAATGTGAATTAATGTAAATCTTAAGCTGTATCTGGGAATGTGTCAGTAGTACGCGATTATTGCACCTAATGTAAAAATTATGTGTGTCTGTCTATTGGTTCCTCTCCATATTCAGTGAATTTGGTCGAATACGCGCGAACACGACCGTGTAGAGGTATCCGCCTGTGATCCGTGAGTTATCGGATTTTCAGACACGAATCAAAATCATTCGGCGGGTTGTTCATGCTAGTGGATTTTTGCTTAGTAAATTAATCACTTTTTAACATTATTGATAACATTATCCAATAATAAAACAACTGCAACTTTGTGAGGTATAAGTGAAAAGTTTATTAATCAAATTCTTACATAAAAAAAACGTTTGCAAAAAATGTACTTTCTATACATAGCTACATTATCGCTTAGAGAATGTAAACATTGCACGTTACTTTGTTTGTAAGTAAAACAGATGTACAAGCATTCTCACCCTACGGTAGTAAATAAAGTGCCATTTGTCATCAGGCGCCTGTCACGTCGACGACGCGGTGACGAACACTCCGGATCTGCCTCCCTGGTGTTGTACTCGGCGCACTAGAGTCCTTGCGGTTAACAATGAAATGAACTTAACTGCTACAACATACCAATTGAAGTATTGCCATGTAGCCATTTATAAAATTTAATATAAACAATGATGGTATTCGATTTTAGTTGATAATTATGATGCTATTTTTTCGCATACGAAACGCAAACGCATTTTGTCATCAAATAATAAAATTATGCATAAACAAGTTAATTTTTCTGTGGAATACAACAGCAACACGTCTTTGTGTTGTTACAAAATGAAAACAAATTACGGAAAACAACGACACACACTTTTCTTACTTAAAGTAGGGGGACGAATAAGCTTGCTCTTTTTATTCAGTTATCGCGTCACAACCAGTGCCATACGTATCATAATGCTCTTCATTTTATTATCAGAGCAGCTAGGGAGAGACAAGGGACTTGCTCCCGAGGCGCGTTCGAATCGTTCACACTTTTAATTTAGTTGCTCCTAATGTATGCGAATAACTGAGTAAGGAGGGTAGCATCCCCGCTCACTACCTCACTGTTAAACAACTATCACGCGTAGGGTGCGTTAGGCCTTAATAGTTTTCCCCTCTGCTTCCATACATTATGCAAATACGCCAGTGATATGTCAGCCAGTACACTTGGGACTTTTATTGTTGTTCGTGAGTTTATTCCCTTTTATTAAGTTAACTTTAATTAAATTCAAGCCGAAGTATTTGTAAGACCGATTGACTGAAAGGTATTAAGCGTCGAGATTTATCCGCTTACATGTGGGCTTAGCGATGCGGAGTGCTAGAGTATTAATGGTTAACGGATTTGAAATAATTGGATATGAAGAGTGCTCGTAGCATACACCACTAATGTCGAATCGTGTATTTTTCTAATTGCTGTAATAGGTGCTGAGAAGAATACTATCAATTTTATGTAATGTGTGATTTTTTCTAGCCAATAAATAGAATTTATTTAAAACAGATAATTAATCCAATTTAATGTGGTACTATAATTATGACATTATATGTTTCTAACAATAGTATTTAAATGTTTATTGTTAACTATATTGTTTTATAGAAATAAAGGTACTCAGACAATGTTCTATTATGGTAAATTATATTCTGCAGACCGACATAGGCAGCCTACTTACATACCTACATAAAATTGTAGACATTCGCAGGATTGTGTCGACTGAAATAAACTGTATCTATATACGTAGTAACATTTCCACAGCGAGTCCATTTGGCCAGAGGCAAGTTTATTTATTGTGTCGTGCGGTATTTCAGAGTAACCCTTACGCGCTCAAGGAGGGCGGCGGCGAGATGTCTGCTTGGACGTCGGCTGGCCTTCAACCCTCAGGCGGCTACTACCCCTACGACCCCACGCTCGCTGCCTACGGGTAAGTCCCCAGGGTCCAAGAGACCCCAGAGGTCCACAGCGCCCGCGCCACTTTAGATAAAGCCCACGCCGCGCCGCACCCGGATTAACATAATACCTCCCTATCGAGACTTATCTCTCTAATAGATTGCAATGCGAAAGGCTCATGTTTGTATTTGGCGACTCGTTTTGACTTTAATAAATTCTGTTATACTGTGCATATGTACCCCTAACATGTTTTAGTGTTATTGGATTCGGACGCGTTTTACTGAGTGATCGTTTTAAACAATGCCCCCACTGAATACATTAACATACTTGTAGCAAAATTAAAACATTGTCTGTACACACCCCACGTTTGCTTTCTCGTTTAGTTGACGTGTTTATAGGCAGTTCGATTAGTTTGTCCCCAATAATATTTGCTCGTACAAACGTCATAAAATACTTGTCATTACGATCTGTCATTGTGTTAGGTGATTATCAGACCGATTTGTGAATACAACCGGTGGTTTCATATTACACATTTCACATTGTCAAATCACGTGTCATTATTAACTTGTTGACATTTTATACGTGCTCGTTAAAAGCCAGTAACTATAGCCCGTCACAAGAATTTACAAAGATTGTTTAAATATAGATAATGTGGCACCGATGCATGGTAACATTTCATACAATTAGAAAACAGGTTCCTTTAGTTCATACAGTAAACATGTCCATTAAATTGTTAAATACATATGTTGCTTGTAAAATGAGTGTACCTTAGAACGTAAACAATAATTAGGTACGTGTACATTGTAAAGAACACTGTATTAGTGTCCTCTCTCCCCGCCCTTTTAAAATCTACACATATAAATTAAAATTAGACAGGTAGGTTCTTAACAAATTACCGACGTTGTTTAACAAAGGTATTCTACTCTGGCATTCGGAAACAATATGAATGGTATGAAAACATTGATTTAAATATGACGACTTATAGACTAATTTCTTTATAAAACATTGAAAGTGCACCTATAAAAGCAAACGCACACGCATTTATGCACTACGCAGTGCGTGTCGGCCGCAAGGGACAAATGACCGAGTAACCACTCCCGGTTGTTCGCCGTCCCGTTTCGACACGTACACACCAGCACCTCTGACAGAGACGGATGACGCCACATCCATTCGCACTAGTGCTTGATTAATTCACAGTTTTTCTTTGAAACGCAATCGCACGACGCGTTTCGTTGACGTTTTCGGCAAACTTATCAACCCGTCAGACTTGTCGACGAACAAGGGTGGCCTCTTATTCAATTTTATTTATATCGAATCGTCTACACAATCTCGTCTTTATATATCAGCAGCGGTCGTCATAACAGTGTCATAACAATGTATTATACTGAGACATCAATTAAATATACGTTTCACGGCGCACTTGAAATTTATCCGTCCATGAATCACATTGAAACTGCCTGAAAATAAAAACAAATCATGATACATCAAAGCGGAGTTATGCTGACAATTCGGCTACGCTCGACTTAATATATAGCAGGCGGTGCGTTATAATCTAAAAATAATTAGAGGCGACATTAGTTTTTATGCGTAAAAAAGACGCGACGTTACGGTATCGTGGCGGGACGAGTACGGAAATACACCGTGATATATAGCGCCCCTGATGTCACAACACAATTGTTCGCTACTCCAACGCACGCATAGGATGATCATTTTGTTTCCGTAATCATTGTGATCCATAGTCTAAGTTTAAAATATAACGTCCCAAAACTTATAAATTATATTTTTTACAACAACGTGTGACATGCTCTCATTCGGAAGTGTAATTACAGACAAAGTTGCCAACACAATTGTTGTGTATTCATTTTAAAAGAAAAACTTCATAAGAGGCTCATAAAACGTTCTGGGGGTCGCAATAAGTTAGCCGGACCGAATAAATACCCTCACAAAGAAACAACTACGGTGAAAAGCGTACATAAGCAACAAAACTTGGCCGCGATGTAGGCGCTCTTGAGTTAAGTACCGTTGGCGTATTATTTGGAACAGCCTGTAATCTGCCACGCCCGCCGCGCGCCGAAATGAAAAATTACTCAGCTATTTTTAACAAAAGTCTCGAGCACAGAAAACGTACAAAAATTAGAGAAAAGAGACGAGGGAGCACTTGTACCGCACCATTGAGATCAAAATGCGCAGGAAATTACCGCGCCCCGAGCACGGAGCTCTGAGGGAATTATTTGTGTGCCAACGATTTGGGTTGTTACTTTTTAAATAACCCAAGCAAGGGCGCTTGTTAACGAGACACGCAGCTCGAGCGACATTTATGAGCATTTAACACACATTTTGTTTAGGGACTTTACCTTGATAATTCACACTATCACTGCAATCCATCATGTCGTCTAAAACGTGTGCAAATTAATGTTTCAACAGGCAGATATCATATTTTACAAACGATAACAATGTAGGTTACCAACTAATCATTAAAAAAGTTACTTATAATTTTATTTCTCCAGCACAACATCGCCAGAAAATATGACACAAAAAAATAATTGTCTTGTAATATCTGCAGCTGCAATTTATAAGAATTTCTCATTATGTCGGTCGTTATAAAGCTAGAATTATTAATTATTTTGTCGCTGTCAAAACCTACAAAAACAGTAAGTTATCGGAAGACAATTACCGGTGCGTGTATTGATCATAATTAATACGTCATACGGCGCGTTCCAATCAGGTGTAAGTTGATAATAAATGTATCAGATAATTGTGTAGGTGCGAGGCTCGACAGGAGGAAGCCAGCTTTATTAACTAATTACAACAGAATTACAATATGATTGACACTCGCACATCCGGTCTCAAAATCTTCGTTATCCTAAAGAGTTTCATTAATTTGCAGAAAGATAAAGATTTTTTTCCACCTTACTAAAAAGACAAGATTGCATTAAATGAATAATGTTTAAACGAAGTAGCGCGCCACACAAAGCCATGAGACCACCACGGATGTGGCCCAACAGGGCTGATGCCCTTACGGAGCCGCGGAGGACTTAACAGGTTGCCGGGGCTCCGGCTGGAAGTGCAGGACTTCCTCCCGCCTTATCTAGGATATCGATGTTTTTCCCCTCTAAAAAAATATACAAAGTAGTTTTAAAACTAACAAACACTCGAATCATTCAGTCATTATACATGTGTTAGCCGAAATAACAACTCAGTTTTTTACACCTAATATAAAAAATATCTCGTCCAAAAATCTTTATAGGTACATGCACTATATTTTAATTGAAGTTTAACTCTTTCAGTCTTGGTGGTCACTGTAACTAGCAACCTTTTCTTAGAAATCCAATTTTTGAAGTTCAGACTTACTTAGACAGACAGAACTGCAAATTACTTTGCATTGGTTTTTAAGCATTTCAGTACAATTGAATAAAATATATTCGTAACCAGTTAAAAGTGTGACTGAAAGAGTTAAATAACTGTATTTGGTATTTTTCATAATGGTATTTATTATAATAAATCCTTTGATAATAGAAATTAAAGCTAGTTTAAAGTACATTCGTGCCATCAAGTTTTGTGACTGCTTATGTGCGATATGATCAATCAATTCCAAATAACATCGTCATATCTACATGATCTACATTGTATTATTAATTGCGTAATCGCATATTTAGCACCTAATACGAATAAGTATTGAACAATTTCATTAAAATCACATCAGTATCGAGTAGATACAATTCTAAGGAAATTGTTAACACAAAAGATAGAAGATAATGTATGTTTTTTAACTTTGCCCCACACTAGGATTTTCTCTTTTAAAATACAAGTAAAGATGACTTGGTTTGATAACAGAGGTATTAATATAATGATTTCAAAGCATTTTTGTCATAAATAAAGTCTATTGTTTATTTAATGGTCAACGTAATTAGTGCCTTAATACGGTCAGTAGTGGCGCGAAGTTTAAGTTTGCGGTCGGAAGGTACAAGACACAAGTGTTTAAGATAATTTATTTGGTTTTAAAAGTACTTCTGTTTAATACTTTAGAAAGAACAAACGTGATGTTAAATCGTATGAGGCGGCGCGGTTGGGTAAAACATTTAGCAAAAACTGTAAATAGTAAAATACGATTTGAGAAAAAATCAGTCAAACAGTTCATGTAATAAAAAAAAAACGTCTTAGCTTCTTCTCAGTGTATCATTAAGATTTATTCCAACTCTCCTACGTACTGAAAATATTAGTCTGGCAGCTGTACACAAGACGGAAACAAAGTGAATACTTCTTAAAAGGCCTACTCGACTCGTACTTGAGTTGCGAATCCTAATTCTAACATGAGCCAAACCACCCCCTCCTTAGGGGGTATTACTTATGTACATTCGTTTTCGTATATAGCTGTACGGTTTACGGGGGACGGGACGTAGAGGCCGCAATTCCCCCAAGCGGGTAGATCGTAAACCTTCGATACCGCGAATTGAATACTCGGCAAGCGCAAATATGTAGCAACGGTAGTAAGCGCCCGCCCAACACTGCGCCGGCCATTGCGGGGACCCGTGTGACCTAACAGACTACACGTATTTCAAAACGGCTTCAGTCCAAAAATTACAATCTACTGTCAGCTGTCATGCATAAGTGTTCACGTTTTTTTCTTACATCAATTAATTGTTTATTGATAAAATTGTAACAAAATATAAGCCACGATGTTTTGTGAAACTGTCAAGTTTTAATTTCATGAGTAAATAAATGTACATTCTTTACAAGAACGTAAATACATGACGATTCTATGTCAACATTCGTTGCTCACACACAAGAAAGCACAGAATTAACAATTTAAGTCAATTATTGTTTTCCATTGCTG
Source organism: Spodoptera picta (assembly GCA_038387885.1). Lineage (NCBI taxonomy): Eukaryota > Metazoa > Arthropoda > Insecta > Lepidoptera > Noctuidae > Spodoptera > Spodoptera picta. Next base: position 4,218,366 of record JAZHFQ010000105.1, read on the forward strand.
TTTATCTTCTCTAATCTAAAACCAATGCAGGAAACGTCACACAAAATTAATCCAGACATTTGTTTGGCGCATAAATATAGTACATTATTCATAGCTCACCATAGGTTTTATGGTTGTGTCCCCAAATTAACAAAGATACAAAGTATTTCCGCCCATGAAAGTATTAACATTCTCAGAGCCGAGTGCATGTGTTCTCACAGGGCGGGCGCGCCGAGTAAGTGGACTGTCTAAATTAATTAACAAAGCTTAAGAGATTCAACCCTCGCAGCAGCTTCAGGGCTGTAAAACAAAGCGAGCGAGACCGAATCAATAAAACGTGAAGCAATAAAGCGCTGTTTTTCCTAACCGACGCTGTCGTCACTAACCACTGTAGATTTCTGAAGAGCTTATTCATGTTCAAACTAATGTGGTTTGGTTTCAAAGGCTTTGAATGTATGCTCGTTTGACATGCGTATTAATATGGCACAACGCATGTTTCTTAAGGGAACACATATTACGTTTATGTACCGATATGACGTGTTGATGTGATACGGCAGGATGACTTTCTCAAAAAATTAAATGAAATAAAAATTTCAAAGTGTGGGTCGGTTGGTATTTTTACAATAAAACCAGCTGCCTGATCGGCGCGTGAGGCCCGTGTCGCCGGCCGGCGGTCGTTCGGCGACTAGCAATACCGGTGATGTCCGGTGAGCAAGATGGCGTCGCGATCGATTGGTGGTGAGTACGCCCACGCTACCCACGCCTGCGCTGCACCGCCCTGCAATTGCAACCACGGTGCAACGGTCCGCCCTCTATTGCATTTAAGACACTTACTTGCACAAGAAAGAAATCTTCGCAACATCTTGTAAGAAAATAAATTCGGTGTAAACTCTACTTTAATTATTAACGATTATGAATGTATGTATTTGATTCTTTTAGTCTGCTTTATTACTAACCAAGATTTGCAAATTTGACATTTTGTTACTAGTATCAATCTTACTCGTGTCACGCTTACTACACGTAAGAGAAAAAGGCGACAGGGTCTTCTAATCTAAACCCTAAGCGAGACGCTCAACAGCACAATTTGCGTGAATGTCAAACGAGACGGGACCATTTTTTAACTACTTTCACGCGCGAAACCTATTTATTGATCCCCTTAGACCGCGCCTTTGTCATGTCGGCAGGAAAATCGAAGTCAGGTACGATACTGGCAGCGCCGGGGGGAACCCACAATTACGCTCAGAATGCGGATGCAAATGGGACCGTAGGCCCTAAAAAGTGTACCGAATGTCGCTCTGTGCCGCGATAGCTTTATTTTTGCTGCCGTTACGAGAAATCTATTGCCTCAAATAAAACGCCTATCTGCTACGAATTTAAAAGCCACTTTATTGCTCGCTGTAAACGATTCGACGCATGGTCGCTGTAACTAACTGAAATCTGTTTGTTGTACTGAAAATTCTCGTTATATTACGGATTTATTGGTTTGTGTATAGGTACTATAGAAATTTTAATGTTAATAAGGCCGTTTTAGATACATAATTATTATCATCTTAATAGATAACTCTATCATTTCAAAGTAATTAATGTTGTAGTCAGTCAGGTACCAAAACAGTCTTCAACTTTGATTTTGAGTAAACATACTGATCCAAATAAAGTTAAATTCAATTATTTCACACACAAGACGTTGTCCGAATCCATTGAATAATGTATTTTATTTAGTTTTGCGAAAATTTTCAGCTCTGCTAGGCCGGAAGCGTAAGTTACCACTAGGTATATGTAAGTATAAACATGTTTGTCGACAGATATGGAGCCGGGTACGATTTAGCTGCGAGACGCAAAAACGCGACACGGGAGTCAACGGCGACACTCAAAGCGTGGCTTAATGAGCACAAGAAGAACCCATACCCAACGAAGGGCGAGAAGATAATGTTGGCGATCATCACCAAGATGACGCTGACGCAGGTGTCGACGTGGTTCGCGAATGCGCGTCGCCGGCTCAAGAAGGAAAACAAGATGACGTGGGAGCCCAAGAATAAAACGGACGACGATGACGACACAATGCTCTCTGACGAAGAGAAAGACAAAGATGAACAAGAGGAGAAAATAAAAACTCACAAAGGTTCGTTAAGTTCCCTATTTTACAACATCAGATAGTCAACCTTATTTACTCAAAAATATGTACTTTCCGTATGAAAAAAGCAAACCAAACGTTGACTATCTGATGTTGACTCAAATTTAAAGCTTTCACAATCTCTCTATTTGCAATACAAGTTTTCCATTTCCGATTGCTCTGCGAACTATTGTGTTGTTGATGTATTATGTTGTGTATGTTCTCGATAAGCGCGAATGCGATTGTTTGATTTGCTAATATACCTATTGCACTAATTACCCCTGACCTGTGGTACCTAGTACGTGTTATTTCATGTTCAGATTGAGTCAGTGTTGTTAACCGTTTAAAATTGCTTTAATTTTGTCGGTGTATAAATCGTCAAGTGAATTGGCATAACGTGGCTGCGGGCCGGAGGGTGTGCGGGTTTGTGAGGAGGCGAGGGTCGGAGGGGCGTGCGGTGGTCGGGGGGAGGTCTCAGGCGTGTAACTGTGCGTAACCGCTCCTCGCTACCGGATTTCCTATTCGTAGTAAAGTGGGCGGCGCCAGGGCCCAAAATTCATATAACGCGTCTTCCGTTCGTCGCTACAACGGGCCGACGCAACGCTCGGAGGTCGCGTTCAGCTTGTCTGACGATCTGCCCTACTTCATGTTCTTGCCAAAGGATTTGTCGAGTTCGTGGATCGTTTCTTTTATGAGGATATTCCGCTGGAACGTAAGTAAGTAAGTAAGGTTTTGGGGATTTATAATGTACCTATACATCAACTGATCGGATCCGTGTAACAATGTTTTTGGTAGTGTATAGTTTATTTGTTTTTATCTCTTGATATTTTATTGGACACTATATATAACACATTATGGATTTATAAACTTTTATTTCCATAATCATAAACTTAAAAAGATCTGGCCAGATCGACCCTAAAATATTGCAAGTACTTGAGAATGATATTTCTTTAAAAGGGTAAATGCAATAATAAAATCCAGATACGTATTCGACATGGTACGTGAGAACTGCTGGGGCGGCAGTTAGGCCCTCTTGTCAACAACATAAATTATAAGTAGGCATTGTTACAATAAAGATGGTTTCTAACAGAGTGTTTTCATAGCGAAGTTCACGTCGCTAATGGAGGCGCGAGGGCGTCACGCATAACGCCCGGCATACGCTCGTGTAATGAAGCCCACTATTGTTGCGACAGAAGTGTACTTAATTCGCTGTGTATAACGCCGCGTGAATGGCCCTCTCACAGCCATCTCACACGATTCATAAAAGTAAAGATGTGTGCCATAACGACGTAAGTGAAACTGAAACTGGAACTAATGTCTAATTTATCGACAACATATACTTAATATGTCATATAATAATATTATAATAATTTCAACTATTAATTTATTTATTTTACATTATATTTTTTTTATTTATTTGGGTGAATGGACGCAATTTATAATATAAAAGTTAACTTACGTACCTAAACTGTATCCAATTACTTATATCTTTTATCAACAATCTACTAATTAGTACATGTCGATTACTAATTAATACTCGGGTATTCGTTTAATATAGTGACATTTTACATGATAAGATCCCCACACTAGATTACGTGGGAGTAGATATCTGTATGTTAACGATAGGTAAGTAAAGATTACTGAATTAACAAAAAACAATTGCCAGGTAAACTGCTTTATTTCGATATCATCTAGTCGCATCTGCCTGGAGATTTAATCTAACCGTCCCTGTTACATGGAAGTGTGAAAAAAAGACTCAAGACGGTTGGCATTGTCTGCAGGATTGTAGACACGCGCCCCCGGCGACTACTCTGCAATATCAAGCGTTGGGGTGTCGCTCTCTTGTTTACCTAATATTTTTCTTTCAACTGAAACTCGACTAAATTGATATTGTAATTATTATTCATATTTCACATTCCGTAACACCAACATTGCAGGATGGCAGGTAGGTTAAACATTTTGCCAATTAAAATGAATTTGCATTTAATATTAACGATTTACAAATTTCCATTTTTTTTTAGAGCTGTACTCATTTCTATCAAAATCTTCCCATAAGATTTAATAGCGAAAATCATCGCGTGACCGATGCTGCATTCAAAAAGAGTCATTATCATAAATATTTAAGTAGGCAAATCTCTCGTGACTACGAAAGAAATTCGTGAGAATGAAATGAATCGGTTATCAAAAACTGGGCATCACCAGATTAAATTAAACTAATCCCAGAGCCAGATCGCAAATAAACCATAACATTTGTAAGTAACATGCATAACCATTCTTTTACAAAAACGTCAATGTTAGCGACGTGTAATATATCATTTTAAGTCACGGCAAACAAAGCCAATATAAAAGCTTTCACACGCGATCCCTAGAACGTCGTCGGCAAACAAACACACAGAACTATCCGGAGCTAAGCCACTCATGAATAAAAGCTTCATTTTCGGACCCTACCAATAAATGTTAATTTTTGTCGTGAGCGCACGCATTGCAAACAAAATATTAATCCGACGCGCGTTAATGGAAAACGAGTAGAAGTAACACAAACAAGTGAACGTCGGCCGGGTTCGCCACGCGCCCCGCTCTGCTTCAGGGTGGGCAATAAATTGCATTGACCTCAGCTGTTAAGTGCAGGGCTGCAGCGCGGGGGTGCAACCACTTAGCGCCAACCACTCTTACACACTTCATATGATACACTGCATACTTTTATAATGCATCATCCATGTCACAAACATAAAAACCATGGTTAATACGGTCTTAGTCCATACACTTCTTAGTCCATACACTTCTTAGTCCATACACTTCTTATACAGCAACAATTTGTCACCAGTTTAATATCTATACAACTTTTTTGTATGAAGTTTAATAAAAACTCAGAATTGTAATGATGGTAATGATTCTATCAACGTTAGAAATCTGGATGACATTTAAAAGATTCCTTAGGTTACGACCTTTATAATTTTGTAAGCTTGGGTTAATTATTATTTTAGTCTTAACTGTAAGGGATAAAAGTTCCGGCTTGCAACTCGAACGCAAAAGCTTGCTACGATTTTTTTTTAATATTAGTATCATCTTCATGTCTAAATGAAATTGTGGGTAAATTCTTTGATATCTCATTAAGTGCTTTATTCATATGTATAACTTATTGGAATGATTGGGCATGGAGCTTCAATACACTCAGCGTGCCTGATACTAGTTTTATATTTATCTTTTACCAATTCGTACTTAAACGTATTAATGGAGCACACTGATTAAAAATGATGCGAGTTGGTACTTTACATGCAGTTGTGGCAACGTGACATGGCTCCTCAAGTAACAAGACTGAAAACAAATACGTATTACAAGAGACTGCGTCGAAATTGATGAAATAATATGAAAATTCAAAATAAGAAACAATAAACCTACAATAGGTCAAGGACTGAACGACTGTAGAACTTAATTAACGTTTTTAAGTAAACGGCTTTTTTACATCGTTTGATAAAACAAATTCTATACGAGGAAAACACTGTGATAATATTAAACAGAAGAACAGTGGTAAGACATAGTTTTACGACCTAAATATACCGCAGCACTACTCAAGTGTACTCGCTACCCTTACAAACAAACAAGCCTATTGCAATAAACATAAGTAGCGGATTTCCTTCGGTACCTACCAACCTACCAACCTACCAACATTACCAACATTAATTAAATTATTCCTTGTTTATGGTTTAAATATTTAATTAAAGCAGCTAACGTATATTCAATTAAGTATATTTCGAAGTTAAAAGCGCAGCTCTGTTACTGATACGTGCTATTATTTATTAACAACTTCCATTTGTTTGTCATTTTTCACAGAGTCTTATTAAATTACAAACGCTAATATAAATTACTTACAAACTTATAAGCTACAACTATTTTACGACTAAACAGGTAACAATTTAAATAATACTTATTTTTAATCAATTCTATCCCGGTCATTTTACGGTAATTAGTAAATAATTTAATCTGACGGACACCTAAACACATTTATAAAATAAAACATCTCTAAATCGTCCACGGTACGCTTATCTCGCCCCGTTGGTGGGCCTTTATTAGATTAATACAATGAAAATTAAAACAATTTGCCGGATAAATATCTTCGCGCAGAGTATCAGTGGCGTCCCTATTTATCCCTAGTGAAGGGCAACGCGGATAACCCCTCTTAAAAGCTAGGAGCAGTCAGCATTAAATGGAATAAAGAGAATGAAGTCGAGCGGTCGCGACGCCCCGCACCGCGCCTCTGCCCCGTAAACGTCCTCACCGCTTTCGCGGGGCCTCTGAATTTCATTAGCGACCCCGGGCCCGCCTCCGCACCCACCGAAAGCCACTTTACAACGGAAAATGGCATTATGATAATACTTAGAGCCTTATAAAATTCGCTGAATAAACATTTTTGTGTAATTGTACAATAACATCAAATTTTTTCACGCGAAAAATACTTAAATTTTTATTTCATTGCACTTTTATCGTCGTTATCTTCTAGAATAAAATTTAATAAGAAATTAGATCATTTCGAGGAAATCTACAATAATATAAATATTTTCATTTTATCTTCTCACCAAGTAGAATATAGAACATGGGAGGAGTAAATAAATGCAGCAAGAAATAAAAAAAAACAAGAAAGGTTATGAAAACTGGAAACCGTGGTTGACCGTTAATTGTATCGCTCGCACATTCCGCGGTGGAGAGTGCGGTGCCGCGGGGCGCGCCGGGAAATGCGAAATAAATGCTCGGCTTAATACGAAAGGGATCGGTAGCAGCGCCCACGGCGGGGGAATCGCGCCCTAAAGTGGTATTTTCACTTCGCTAATCGGATAACCACTTAACGAATGGGTCACTGCACGCCTAACGTATTTTCACACGACTTTTCTAGAGGGGCTGCAAAATCCGACGTCTTACTAGCTAAAACTTACGTACGGCTTGTAACGGTCACGTCAACGATTCAATCCGGAGCGTATCGATTTTTTTGGAACATTTAAAGCCCTCTTTATTGTTGTCGCGTCATTTATGGCGTCGGCTATTGCGACTAATCTGTTTGCAATAACGTGCGCTCATGCGTTTATTGCTGAACGGACGTAAATATGATCGATGAATATGATTATCTTTACAGATGAGGAGCGAAAAGGAGACGAGATGCTGCAGGGCATGCACCATCAAATGTTGGGCTACGGTATAAAGGAAGAGTCAAAGCGAGGCTCATCCGACTGTGGAGTGCCGATTCCTGCCTCTAAACCGAAGATATGGTCTCTAGCTGATACAGCAGCATGCAAAACACCACCACCTGCGGCACAACCGTGGCCGCAACATGCTTATGGGCCACCTGAGCGTGCAGCGCCGTCTGATGGCGGATCCAATGGCTTTGCTTTGCCAGCGACAGCCGCTGCAAGTCCGGCTAGTGGTTCTTATGGGAGGTATGGTGGCTTCGCTGGTGGGCAATATGGTGGGCAGCACCCCTGCGTGCATCCGGCATCATTCCCTGACGTTCAAACCGATACACCACCTCAAACACCCCCTAACATGAAGGTTCCCAGCGTCGCCAACCCACTTGGTAGCGGCGGTGGCTCCGGCTACTGCTTCCCTCGGCATCAGCAGTCACCTCAACGTGATCCCTACCACAACCCTCATCACGCTGCTAACAGTCACCAGCCTAATCAACCGCATCACAACGAAGGATCAGCGGCATTCAAGCCTTTCTATAAAAGGTATATAATAATATGTTAACTATTTTTGCACTTCATGGTTATAGGAATCATCCCAAACGGTTAAATAGGACAGAGAGAAATGAGATATTGCTAACGTCACGTGAAAAGAGTGAATATTTCCAATTCCAGCTCGCTCCACCACCCCAACGGTTTCGTGCCGGCCGTCTGAAAGCGGACCGCGCGCCAATAGTGGTGAGTTACAGATTGATTCAGATTGACGAGCTTGAGCACAATCGCAACGCGCGCATGTAAATGAGAGTAGCGCACGTAATGGACGATCGTGGTGGAGATATCGGAGGGCCATAAACTGAGTTGCGGTTTAGTAGCGGAGCTCGCGCCGGAGTGTCATGTCAGTAATTGAAAACAATGGAGTTGAGTCGAGGCGGAAGGGCGACGCGCGACTCGAGGGCGGCGAGATTGCAATCTTGTGTCATTTGTCATTGTCAGAGCGACGCGTTCCTTGCGCCTACACTCGTATCGCTGACCTGCCTAAATTAGCTTTCTACAAGTATGTAAACTTGTTGTCATGGATGTGAATCCTTCAATAACTACCAAGTTAGAGGATATAGTGATAGATCACAAAAGTAATTTGAATTTGTTAAATAAAAATAAACATTTTGCTTTCAATATCGAGTCAACTGAAGGTGGAGAGTACGAAGGTAGTGGTAGCAGTTTCCCGTCTCACATATTTCTTAGAGTCGTCAAAGATTTTCTAAGAAGAAATAGCGGCATCCGCGTCTCATTACAATAAATCGCTTCACCGCCTTCGCCGCACAGGACGGCACCGCCAAGAATTTTGTTTTAGCCAAACGCTCACAAATTCACTTCTATAAACCTTTTGTATTATTTTGGTTTTCACGCCTTTTTGTCTCTCGAATTCTTTGACGCGAAAATAACTCCTTATCGCGGCATTCCTTTAAAGTAGCCCAAAAAGAACGGATTTATATTGCCAGTTTTTATTTTCGCCTTAAATAACATTCCAACAATATTTTAACTTATTATTTTTCCATGTGATATTGTTAATTGAACTTTAATCTGATTCCAACGTTTAAGTGTACTTTACACACGATAGTAATGTCTCTTAGTTAAATCCATTCAGTAACACTAATTTAAATAACTCGGCACTGTCATTGAGGAAACATAAAACTGAATGTATGGTTGTACAATGTGCACCTATTGTTCGTTGCGGAGGGAGCATGGTGGTGACTGCGCGGACGCACGGCAGCCGGGCGGTCCAGCGCGCGCCGATAACGCGCGTACCGCGAGCGTGCGTGGGCGCGGAATCTCAATGGATCCTCTTCATTCACAACACTACCTCCGCATTAAAAGCTGCTTTACTTTTTTTTGACGCCCTAATCTTCCCTCTTATCTCTCGATCCTGACTTGGGTCCTTCTCCGTTTCATTCAGTCGTAGGTCGTCCGGACAACCTGTTTGACTTCTTTTTTCATTGACGCCGTACAAACTTTAGATGACCGCGGCCGAGGTCGAGTTTTTATTTCTTTCACATTTTGGTTTTCCGGTCCAAGCGATTCGTTAATAAATTCTCAGATAATGAGACTGAACGTTTCGTCACCTCATCTCGATTGGTTTAGATTTTTTCTTTTTCGGTTTATATGTGTGAACGCGGCGGCGGGCTCGCACCGTCGACGCTGCGATAGAATCGGAACAGCTATCGGAATGGACCTTCTTTTTTGTTAATTTAAATACCGCTATAGATTCTTTTTAAAGGATATGGGATGTTTTATTGTTTTAAAATACATCGAAATGATGCAGCCGTTAAGAATGAGAGACCCTTTTGAATGAATTTAATTCAATGTAAGATATTGGACCAGTGTATAATCTTGTTATCGCTTGTTGCAGGTAAAGCACGTGGAACCTGGGTCGCTGCACTACCCGTCAACTACTAGGGACTCTCAGATTATCACAGTGGCACAGTGTTTCAGTTCTACGTTAAGATCAACGATACGACTATAGTTAAATGGCCTCGGACTGGTTAGACAACTAAGTCTAAAGACCCCTTTGTAAAATTTATATAATTTGGTAAATACATTGATTTGTATATCACATAGTGTACCTCTAATTTAAAATTCCTGAACTATTTGCACAGAACATAACACAGTCTAATGTGTTCCGTTAAGTACTTAATTTTGTTTGATGTGGTTATATGTCTATGGTTGTCACTTGTCACTAAGTACTTATCGAATGAATCATTGAATGAAATCGACGTTGCTCAGTATTTTTATAGTCTTAAGAATATTATGGAAATAATATCCAAATTATTTATAGATACATGGAAAGCGCAATTTTGTGTAATGAAATGAAAACTAGCCTATATTGGTTTTAGTGAATTATTGTAAATTTTTTATCATTTCCATGACTGGAATGTTCTACATAAAATAAGGGATCTTATAATTATGTTTTGCTTAGTTCTTCCAAACGTATGTTTATGATTTAAATTTCCTTGTGGAGCAATAAGTTATTCGTTAGTACAGGTGCCAGACTTAACTTTGATTAGATTTAAGAGTAATTGTACATTGAGAGAGTAGACAATGAGAGGTGGTTAGGTTTGGTATCATACCCTACTACACAAACTATTGTTTAATTTTGTTAATAACTAGATAAATAGTCGATAAACAATCGTCGATTTGGTTATTGTTGTTGTCCTTGTACATATAAAATGTTTTGTAGATTTTCTATTTTAGTTTGTCGAGATGTGTACAAAGTAATTACATAGTATGATTTCACCACGTTCGATGTTGTCGACGAATATTTCGATGATAAAACTTATAAATATTGTTTAAAAGTATTATTAGTATACAATGTACATAAAAATATTCTGAATATTTTTTATTTTTGAAACGGTCGCAGTCACACACACTTAAGTAACGTTTTCGTGACATTCTTTGGAAAACACTATTAAAGTCAAATGTGGGCAAATAAAATAACTAAACGAATAATGTTACTAAATCTGGTATAATTAATACAGCTGCCGTTCGATATATTTAGAAAAATCGAGGTCGAAAATTATGTTTTTATCTAAAAATGTGGCCTTGAGTCATTGGGTCATTTTGATTTGATGTTTAATGTATATTTTGTTTTATTATTAGTGCTAAATGCAGACATAGTGTATCTGCTATGATATCGGTTGTGTCTGCATCTAGCATTAAACAATTGGAGCTGTGAATATCTAAGACATGTTTCTAAAAATTTTGTAACGAAGGCATACATACATCGATCAGTAATATAAGATAATTGATTAAGAATTTTAAATAGACATTATTCTTAATTTCCCACATTATCAAATAATACATTTTCTCAGGTCACTTATTAAAATTTATGGCAATAGTTTTGAGGCTTGTTAATTAAAAATAAATCATCTGTATTAAGAACTTAAATAGATGAAGAAAATTTCAATGTGACCAAATCGAATACATTCGCTTAATATTAAATGTTCTATATAGATATTTATAGAATATATACCTATTAATTATTATTATTATGAGTAAAATTATGTAACGATTGTAATTAAATCTTTATTTCAATGGTGTAATTTTCATTTTACGTATTCTTCCTAATCCAAATTAGATACTGTTTATATGAATTTTGGTTTAACATTAATACCTATGACCTGCAATAGAGGTAGAATAAAATAATTACTAGTGTAGAACCAGTTATGTCGTTTTCCAAAAACATTTTGTTACACATTTATTTTATAAAATCAAGAATTCTCTGTTGCGGAAACCCGTTAGCAAGGATACTTGAAAAAAGATTCACAAGACGATAAAAGGCTACCTGAGTATTTTTAAACTTAAACCAAGTAAATTATATTATCACGATCATTTCATTAAAATTCAAGTTGACCCAAACCTTTTTCCATTTGCTCACAATTAATACTTAATCAGAGGAAGCAGCTATTGATAGTCTACCCTTTTCTTAAGTGCTTAATCGGAACTAAATTAAAAGAATTCGACTTTCAAATGGTTCGATCTTGAGGTACCTTCCTACTAACTTACATACTTCTAAACAAAATGAGAAAAAGTCCATAATGAGCCGCTAAAAGTCGTTGGGTACTCCGAGGGTATTCGGAGGGTTCCTCCCTCACTCTCAACACTTAAACAATACTTAAAAGCTAATAAAACGAACCTTTTTTTAACTTTCTAAGACAAAATTATGTCTTCTATTTTCGCTTTAGCGGGGATTATATTAATTAAAGGCTGTGCTTTTTATAAATAAATAGGTTTCATTGAAGTTTATAGCAAAATAACATCATTTTAATGTAAAATGAAGGAAATAACGTGAAAATTTAGCAAGGCAATAAAAAATTGATTAATCGGATTCTTTCTTTCTTAGATTCTTTAGAAATTCATATTTAATACATTATTCTGTGAAATTCGGAGCCAACCCTGACACGATTTAGTTGTGAACTCTGTAGGGCAAATACAGTAAGAACATTTAATCAAATTAGCTTTGAGATGGGGAGGGTTTAAGGATGAAATAATTGTTTTCATATTACAAGTAGGTACTTTGATTTAACCCAGATTTATAATGAAGTTAGTCAAACAAAACTGAAAAGGGTTTACGAGCCTACGTAAGTTATGGAACTTACTATGGAGATGTTATATATTTTTAACAAAGTTATTTCGTTTTATTGTACGTACTCAAAAAGTACCTACTCTTAGCCACCACATCAGAAACTTAAGTAATACGCAAGATCTACTTGTCCTATTCATAGATACGAAAATAGTAAACAAATTGCAAGCAATTAGCAAACCACTATAGGTTGGCAGGCGTACATTGGGTAGTTTTCTGGGTCAATAATAAATTATTTTGATTTTTCACTCCAATTAGGTATATATTGAAAAATAGTTATACTTTCATAATATACTTAATTTTCGATTTATTCTAGAGGTAGTATTTATTTAGATATAAGTATTTGACTCAACAATATGATGACGTCATAAGATGTTATTTCGTACAAAATTCATAGAACAATATCGTTTTTGACGTTTCGATAAAAGTATTGAACTTGACTGGTTGTCAACTATCGTATTGCCTTAATTTTATAGTCACTATTAAATATCCGAATCTCATTGGTTAAAGTGTTTTGTGTAAATACAGAGCACATTCATAAAGACTGAACGCATGTAGTATCCCCCCGCACCACCATAAAATAATATGGGGATGTGCATTTCAAAATCAAATCAACTAAACAAATACCATACAGCAAAACATCTAGATAGTAAAATGTGTCCATTTAGTAACAAACAAAACGCACGATTGCTTAACTTAATCAAATCCGTTGCTACAACAATTGAATCTGCAATAAAACCGCTTCGCTAATAAAATGGTCATAAACATTGACAACACAAATAGCAGCTAATAACCAATGGAACCAATCAGGTCGAACGTATGTGACACCTATTTATTTTATATGTACCTTTATAGAGATCGAGCCTTGCAGATGATTGCCGCAATAAAATTGTTTGCTGTCCCAGCTTTTAATTAATTGACGTAGTAAGAACTTTCTATAAACAAATAAATAACTATTAAAATTGTAAGTATGATGAAATCCGTATCTGAAGCATGTTTAGGGTTATCAAGAACTTATTAGAAAATGAATTGAATATATGTATGTACAACATGTCTAACTATATTATTGGAAACGTAGGTTACTCATCTAATACATGAATAAATATGTACTGCTATTCGATACTAGCAGCTATGATTATTGACCAATTTTTAAATACAAATATCGATAATTTACTATTTCTGAGTCGTAATTTTAGTACTTACCAATTTTAGTTGGCAAAACTGTAAATTTTAGCTGTATAAATATGTATCATGAATTTTATCATCAAAGTATTCTACGGATTCGGTATATTGGAAAGTGTATTAGTTTAAAAAAATCATCTATTGGGATAAATCAAAACACCGTCTTAATTGCTAGTGAAATCTGCCACTGGGGTTTCGAAATCTTTGACATCCCATTGATTACGCTTGAACTAATAGTCTCGGTTGGGGTAATTCATGCAAACTAGTCCCGTGACCAGGAAGTAGGGTTATCGTTTAACGAGCTTCCAGCGTTCTGCGACAGATGGCACTCGTGGTAACTACCGCGCTTTACCTTGCTTAGTACCTAAGCCAATACTTGACGCTACAGCCACGTATAAAACACTATATCACACATTTTATAGTAAATTGATTAAAATTGATCATGTTTTCAGTAAAATGCGGTCTTAGTTATGATAGTCATTCTGTAAAGGAACCTATGTGTTTTTAATATTTCTGTTTATCTGAATTTGCTGCCGAGTTTCTGTTTGTCTATACCTATTTGTCATAATTATGAGAAAACCAATTTAATTGTATTTTTCTATTATATAGAATTTACATACAACTTTATGTCAAATACGGTTTCCTATAACCGTATCTATACGTTAAATAAAGTAAGTAGAAGCTAGGTACAATTTTTAATGATGTATAGGTAAGTTATTCAAGTATTTTAGAGTATGAAATTTGCAGTTCGAAGTACGTATTACTGATGTTTATTAAGCTATTATCATACAACAAACAAGTACAGCTGTTGTATTGTGATGATTGTCTCCAGTAATGTTCCCGCGAGGAGCGTGCTGGAGGTCTGTTACCGTAATCTCTACTGGCGTCGCGCACCTTGTCGACTTCTTTAAGAGAACTTTTATCGTTGAGACGCGTTTACGTTTGGTGGCTTTATAAATATTTTATATTCGTCTTGGGTTAACCCCGAGTGTGCATCGCAGTCCAGTCTGCGGTCCGCGGTCGGAACTTAGCGACGGCGCAGCGCGACCGTCAACCGCGCCCCGTGCCGCCCGCTCACAGTAATTCAAATAAATATTTAGATTTCCAACGTCGTTTAATGCTTCGTGGTTGTTATTCTGCTATTGTTCGCCGAGAATGGCACTTATTGCGAACGCGCCCCGAGTTAGCTTTTTTGAGCTTGTAAAATTTATTAGGTGTACAAATGGAATTGGAGGACAATAAAAATAAACAGTGAAGGTATGCTCGCGTGAGGTCGCCCTCTGTGATTTAATACTATGAGTGTTCATTATGACGACTACAATCACAGTCTAACACAATATTGGTAAAACACAGGTGGCGCCGGTACACCTGCCTCACGTCGAAAGTGCCGAATCTAATCACTTCAGATTTGGTTGCGAAGGGGCAAATTTATTCATAACCTCACATTTATCACCGCAGGCCGCTCGGAATAGTTTTTCGCATGTATGAGAAAATTGCCGAGGCGAAATTCTATCACGCCGCGTCCCGAGGAGGGCGCGAGCCGTTAGAATTTTGTGCACCTTGCCGAAACCAATAAATCAAACTATTGCGTAATACTGCCCCTATATGCATGGAGATCTGTGCGGAACTTCAGCTTTATTTATTGCATCTAAACAGATTTTTATGAACGATTTATGAGACTGGAAGTTGTTTGGCCTGTTTAGAATTTTAATCATGATTCAAACATTCCGAAATTTGTTATAACACAAGTTGAATGAACCAAAAACATAGTCAATTTACAGATTAACGTTTCATTGCCTAATATTGGATATTATGATGTGATGTTTTAATAGATTTTAACATCCTTAAGACTTATTTAATTTGTTAATTAACGATTATTATCTGTGTAGGTACATTTTGCAACGCAAGCAAACTTTGATAATATGAAACTTACATTAATAAATTACAGTTGTTCGGCGGACCAAGATATATCTAATTATTTATTGTGACATAATGTGTTAGACGTCATGTTATTAACTAAAATAGCCATCAATAAATCTCTATGACTTCGATAAATAGGTTTGGCCGACGGTTCACGCCGATAACAAACTAGTGGCTACCAGATGTGTGCCGGGCGCGTATCGCAGCATCGATCGCTCCCTATGTCCGAGATGTGATCGTCGGCATTCCACCATCCCGACATCGGAGATAACTGAAAACATTACGTTTAATAATTTATCTACAGCAATTCGTCCGCGCTCGGCTCCCTGTGTCTTGTATCGGATGCGCTAGTCGAGCGCATCAGCCGCATAGTAGGTACCTTCCTACAACACGCCACTAGACAGTACACTTACTAATATTAATGCCGTTACAGATAAGCCTGATAATATTACTTAAATTTACTGCAGATACTTAACTGATTAAAAAGGATAATTTTCTCATATCAGTTAAAAGGTGCCTATCAACTTTAATGGAGTTGCTCTGCCCTTAATGACTTTAAGAAATACAAACGTACCCAACGTCTCTGGCTTTACCATCATTGCTCTATTTTTAAGTCAAAGTATCGAGAACAAAGGCAGAGGTCGATGAATATCACTTTGCCAATATTAGATACCTAGGTACCTTCTTAATAACGAATTTACGAGTATAGGGATACTGGCAGACAACACAGATTCCACGCTCACGAGACTAAATGTAATCATTTAGTAAACACTAAAGATTAAACCCTGTCGATTTCACTTCGCGCAGAAAGATGCCTAATTTCTTCTTCGTGTTAGAAATAGAGTACTAAACAAACGTATTCAAATATAAAAAGAACCAAGGCTTACCTACTTCATTAATATTTCTATTGAAATCAAATACCCAACTTTGGAATACTTTCACGGCGCAGTCGACGCATAATCCGGAGGAAAATCAATGAGACATTCCTACACGACACAGGATTCGCGATTGAGAGGAACTTTGGAGTTTAAATGAGTTCACCTTTAGGTGTGATTTTGGCTCAGTAGGTATACTCACGTACGTATGCCGATTATATTTGCAAGGATTCAGAGATTATTAAGCGGGTATAAATTAGTTTACGTAGGTAATAAACCTGTACATCATAATATTTAAAGGATAAATAAACAAAATTAGGCCAAGCATATACCTGACGTAAGGTCGACATCTGGTATTGGCCTTTATGAATACCAATCGAATAAGCAAATCATATTACAAAAAACACACGCTGATTTAGATTTCACATTAACAAAAGCGGACAAGATGATATAAAACAACATAAATCGGATCCCGCCGCGTGAACTGCGGACTTGGCTTCACTCATGCGCCGAGAACATGAACAAATACTTTATTGCGCTCATCGAAACATCCCTGGGAACACGTTGCGCGATCGATAAGTTACGGTACAGCGTGGCTGTCAATTTCGCGGTATAAAATTCCTCTTCGGACACGACAAAGGCAGCTGTCGTCGTAGCTTGAAGGGTCGCGGCATCCCTCGAGGCTAAGCCCCTGCCGTCCGGCGGAGACACGCACGTCGTCCGAAACTCGCCTAATCCGCACCTACTCCACATATAAACCCACCTAATTGTTAATAAAAGGAGGAATTCGGAAGCGTGCGGTTACATCACTCGGATAGACTCTCTAATTGATTTTTACAGCCCTTCTAATTTAATGCGAGTTTATGAAGTTAATCGGCGCTAAATATTGTTTAGCGCTAATTATGTGCAGCCTGCTTTTGCGATCGTTAAGGGTGTCTGCGGGGGAAGCAATTTTGTGAAGGCTTTTGTTTGAGCTGCTATCGAGAATCTGAACAACTCTGTATTTATACAAACAACCTCTGGTTGTACTGTGTACAATTTCACTGTAACAAATACGGGTTGACACTAACTACTTTATCTACATTACTTGCTAGGTACGAACTTACTTGGTTGACTTTATAAATAACTAGACTCCAAATGAATTTTCATCTTAACATTACAATCACGAGACGATTGACATTTAATCTATACTCTCAGATGCTAGTTATTCAAGCTAAGCTACAAAAACACAGATAGTACAGTCTATATTGTTCACCAGCGGGATGACATACAGAGAAATTCCAACATTTTATTCTATTTCGAACTCATCTTAATAACTCGGACAATATTTTTTGTGAAACGTCTTATTTTCTAGTGAATAAGAATTTGTTGGGACTCCTTGAACGTGTACAACATAATGTTATTATAATTTATGTCATACTAAGCAGGTGAAGATATACGAGCGGGTCATTCATTTTATTAAACATGTTTGCTAAGTCGATTTTGTTATTTTTTTGTCGTTCGCTCGTGGGCATCTATCACGCAGCGTGCGGGCGCTTTCTCGCGCAGCTCTTTATTACAGCACCAATGATTTCCGGAGGTCGCGCTGGCCACTCGGCGCACTCCTCGCGCCCTCCTCGCACTGCCATAGTACACCACATGATGCTGCATTTGGATAAAAACAGATAACCTCCAAACTTGTTTTTATGATACAAAGGTACGCGCATTTTGTGTTCTGCTGGCGATCGTTTTGCTTATGACTTACTAGTAAATCATGCACGAACCTCGAGCGTAAGAGTAACCACACAATGCCTAATATGTATATTTGCATAGAATATATATTTATTGCATGTTTAATTTTACAGCTTTTAACATCAATAACTCGGGTTTTTTTGATACTAGGATGTCGTGTCCCTTACTAACAGTTCAAAATTTGGCAGAATCACGTATAAGATTAAAATCTAAAGAAAAAAGCGTAATGAAGAAACTCAACAGTCTCAGCAAACCACGACACAGGCAACAAAAGCATCGATTCTACTCTTCCAAGATATATTTTGTGATATTATAAGAGAAACATTTGCGCAAAATGCGAACATCGGGACCATCCATTATGCGACGTCGCCGACAGACCGACCACCTCTCGCAAAAGCACTTTGTATTAAGTCAACAAATCCAAAAACCATTCAAAGGACATTTGTTTCCATGAATAATAATATGTAAATACATTATTATATACACGTTTGGAGAGCCCTTGCGACTACTTCGTGATACACTGGTATGCTAAACTGTGCAATTAAACTAAATCGTTGAAGGGAAAGCTTTCTCTTTATTGAGTTTTATTTCAAGAAAAAGTGTTTATTGTTATTTTGGAGAGAGATTGTTTATTGTTATTTTGAAAGAAGTAGTTAATTAGTAGTAAGTTAGTCAACAAACCACTTAAATAACTCTAAGTTGATGTAAGTTATTGCTTATTGAGATTGTCGTTAAATATTTGTATTGTTGTTAGTCAGTACATAGTAATCAGATTCGGATTGGCGTAGCTTGCGAACAAGGTTCAATTACCGAAATAATTTGGAGTGTAGCTGGATGGCAGTGTAAGGTACAAGAACGCGAGGTCCGTCCCGTGAGTTTTACAGATTTTAATTTTCCTTTTGTCTTTATGGATCACGAAATGTTTTGTGTAGTGGTGCCCCGGGAGGCCGGGCCGGGACCCCCCGCCGCGGCTTCCTTCCTACATCGCCTCACTACAAAAACGCTTGTTATAAAAATGCACGAGGAACAAAAACGCTTACGTCGGGTGACAAGTGACCTTTGTTTATAATATTTGTTGATTTGTTTAACTTGTTTATGAATGTCCATAACACCTGATGACTATGCTCTTTTGCAGCTTAGATACCAATATTGGTGGCACTACCTATGTAAACATGTATTAGTTGGTAACACTCTTAGAATACAATGAGGTTGTGTTTCTTAATTAAAGCCTCAATTATAATAACGAAGTACTTACTTGTGCTCTAGTTTAACATGAAGTAATGTATTGGGCAAGAACTGCGGTACCTACTCATAATATGAATTCTGGTGTGTATACCTTCCGTATTCCTTGTTTTCATAGTGTGACTACATAGTCATGCACATGCTTAGAACCTATGTTATAGGTAATGTACCTAATAACCAACTTCATTAGAATCTAAATGTTTACTGGCCCTTAATAAAAATTGAGGAACGTGATTGCTGTCAATTTAATTTTATCATAATTTGCGAGTAAATTAAATGTTATGTTGTAAAATATAGACCGTGTCATAACATGCGTGCCAACAAGTTGTAAAACACCTACATTCATCGGGCGATCGAAACCGGAGAGCTTTATTAGCTGACACCTCTGTATAAAATGGCGTCATTATCGAGATATCATACTAATATAGAATGTTAAATTTATCAAATATACGGTATTTGGATGAAAACATACAAGTTGACAACACGTGTAGTCGCTATCTACGCGGACGGATCGGGCGCCCCGGGGCGCGGGTCCGACTTGCCTGCATTACTCACCGTGACCTAATGGGCGGGGATAAATCATGTGTATATGTAAAAAACATACAAAACAAACCCAGAAACGGACCAATGTTGAATAAACAAAATTCATGGAAATGGGGACAAATCTGACAATACCGAGTCCGGTGGTCCGCGGATTCACCTTGTGATCCACTTGCGAATTTTGGAATAATGACGTCATAATTCCGCGATTTGCTACCTTTATATGTCAATTGTAATTTCCTGCAACTCGTACCTATTTATCGATAATTGAATTTCTAAGGACAAAAAGACATTTCGGAACAAACATTCAAATTTACACTTCACCACAAATAAGTACCATTCCTGATATATTTCAACTATTCGACATAAACGAACTCATAATAATATGCATATTTTCAATGTTCACAAATTCCCCTTTTGAATTCGCGGGATCTATAATCGTACCAGATATTAAATTACAATGTCACTCAAAGCCTATGCAAACCAAAGATAAGGAAGAAACTGTTGATTCGACAGAATGAAGATATGAATACCCTCTAATGCGATTAAACGAAAAGTGCAACAAATTAAATTCTCCCACGCGAAACGTCCCTCGTATAAAGAAAGACATTACGTCGGGGCCCAAATAGGAGCAATTCATAAAACTGAGCGAGCCCTTTGATATGAAAATACAGCTAATCCGGGGCACGCGCTCTGAGCTCCGGGAGGTGACCTGTGTTTGTTTGTTTGTTCTACGGTATCATGTTGTTATTTATTTATCATAACTCGGGACTTTTCAATACTCTCGTCCAAATTTATTAATGCTCCGCTTGTACGCCATTATAAATTATAATTTATCTTGAGATTAATGAATATAAGTGTGTTATAATCATTATGTGGTATTTCTTTAAATATATCCCCGAGTTTCTGGAATGCTTGTTCGTATTAAGCTTTATTGGTTAAATATTTGGTATCGAATTATGACCATGCTTCTATAAAAGAAGTTTGTCAAGTCAGAGTTGAATTTGGTAATCTTTGAAAAATAATATATTCGATTACTCTGACCGTAGGCTCTAGCGAGACTTTTTATGGTCCTTGGAGTCGGATGTATGAAAAAAAAAAACATCTGATGGTCTTTGAGAGTTTTATCAAAGTTTTTATTTCCTAAGATTAATGAGGAATCAAATGGTTCTTTATATTTCTTATAATACAGTATTTTAAACGTATATAGTTATAAAGTTTAGTTTAGTTTGTAAGGCTTTAGCGCAATAAGCTCGCTCAGTCAAATGGATAAATGTAAAGCAGGTACGCGAGGTAAGTACATGACAATTTATTACCTTCGTTAGGCAAAACAATAATAATCGTTACATATATTATTATAACAGTGAAAGGGCCGGGCTATTCTTTTAAAAGGGTATTATTAAAAGTCATTTGGATCATAATATTACGAGAAATAATAAACACCATAACGAGTATTTGTTCTTTTTAAATGTTTTGAAATACATAAGCACCAGATGATTGAGCATTGCGGTTGACCTGAACGGTTTTATTAATTTTAAATTGATTTCGATTGTAAAACCCTTTTTTGTGTGGCGATGGAGATCGACAAAGGATGAATGAAGTTATTATTGCTACCACCGAACATTTTTTATGGCTGTTTCTCGGCACGAATCGTAAAAACTATTTTTGTTTACAATTACTATAATTTGGTTTTCGTGATGTTATGATTGTTGCTTTGAAAATCATTATTCATTTCGACTTGGTACTAAAATTTTATTAATTTCAAAATATGCACATTGGTTCTGTTTTAGTTTTTTGTGTGCGATTGATGTGTAAAGAAAGTACCTACTAAACTACATCGTATATACACGCATATTAATAAATAGGAACCTGACACAGGTATCACACGCAATGGAATTAAAGTAGAATAATTGATCCTGTATATCTAAATATAATAAGGACAGTACACGAGGATACTGCAAAAAGTTACTTAAAGTTTTGCACTTATCATATTATGCCACTACTTCAGTTATAATATCATAGGGAGGGTAAAAGCTAAGATAAATATGATCGGACCAAAGTAAAAAAAAACGTGAATTTATTTAAAAGGTTAGCAAAGGTGAATGAAAGACAGAAACACATACTTAAGACTTCAGAAATACAGTTAAAGTTCGGTAGTGACGTTTACGACCACTATATCAACATGAAAAATGTTTAATTGATGGTTTGATGACGCTTCCATCTTCCTAATAAGAAACATCTTCAGTTTTTACATGCCAGAAGAGATAGGAATACAGAAAGCATAATTATAAGATTATAATAAGCAAAGCAAGTAATTTAGACACCAGCAACGGACGTTGAAGGAAATTATCGTGAGGAAAGGGTAATTTGTATTATAAGTTTGAAATCGCCAATCTGCTTTGAGCAAGCGTGGTGATTAATGCCCAAACCTTTTCCTGTACAAAAAGGCAGCTCAGCAGAGCTCCTATAGGCTGTTGTTAATGATGATGCTGGTGGTGATATAAGATTAATGAGACGAAAGATAAGCAGTGATCGAAAATGGGTTTCAGGTGGCTAGCTGTTTGCTGTGCTCACGGAATCCATGCTATTTCTGAGAATCTTGAAGATGATAAGGAAAGCATATGAATCTTTGTTAATTCCAGAAATCGATTCAGTTATCAATATCCGTATCCGAATAGAATAAATAGAATCCAAGTAGAATGTCACAACATACTATCACTAATATAAAGTTTTATATATGTCTATTAAAGTTTTGTTAAGTACTTACATAAGTGAGTACCTATATACCTCATTATCATTATCGCCATTATCACCCTGAAGATTTAAAGTATAACTCAGACAGGTAGTCTAATGGTTAGTCATCGAGGATATAAAGCGAATTTTCTCTTCTACGTTTTTGATACAATTTTAGTTGTAGGTAATTGAAAATAGAACATTTATTGTCTTTATGTAATTTGAATATACTTTGTGAATGTATATTTCTTCGCTATACATTAGACTGATGCCACATACTTTGTTATCTGTAATATTTGTTGAAGGACTGCTGAAGTACAATAAAGTCCTTAGACTATTATCTTAAATATACTATCAATTTTAATGCAATCAAACCACTGAAAAGGTACATATGACAATCATCATTAATTCCGGTAATGAGAATTGAAACTACACGGGGCGTTCATGTCAGATCTAGTAAACATGACGCTGGCATCGCTATCGCGCCACGATCAATGATGTATCGATATGTGTATTTCATTAAGCACATACGCTCAACACGGATATACAAACAAATGAAACGACAACGCATGATGATAATCATACGTAAGTAAGCATTGCAAATAGGTAAATATGTAGGTATTTTGAGGTATGTTCAAAGTATAAATAGGAACTGACCACTTGGTACCCAATTTTCTTAGCCAATCATTGCATATGAGATGTGATTCTAGAGTTTGCTCCATTGGTGAATCTCTACTTGGATATTTTCTGTAATAAAATTGATTATAAGCTCAAAAATTAATTTGAATAGCTGGCTTTACTGTAACAGTATTTACGACCCATGGTGTACTTACGACTTTTTATAGTCAGTAAGTAAGTGGCAACATCAATATCAAAAGAAAAAGTCAGACCAAGAAGTTTATATAATAACTATCGTGAGACATACTGAATTAACTAAAAATCGCGAGTTACTCACGTGTATATAATACTGAGAAAAGCTCGAAGCGTGCGCAGTCGTCGCGGCGATGTCTGTAGGCTGCGCGACGTCGCCGCGACCGCGTACGCTGCTCATGAGGAAGAACCCCTCTGTGGTTCGAAACTAGTAGAGCTTTTAGCTAACTTTGACCAATAAATCTTATTTTGACACAATAGACCAACCAAGACTAAATAGTTTCTATATTTATTGCCTTCAATCTCAGTACCTACAAACTTGCATATATAATGATGTAACTGTTAATTAAATAAACATGCTTTTTATCAAAATTGTTTCAAGATGATATTATAATTAAATATGAGCTATATTACAAGGCAAAGGTTATCATAAACAGACGTTATCGTTGTATTTTAATTAAAAACTGTCAATGATGTAATAAATGCGATGAGAAACTAATTATATTATAACAGATGACTTTTTAACATAAGCAAGTAAATAAATAGATTCATGTTTTCAGTACCAGTCAAGTTAAACAAAAGAGTCAAATATTATAATAGTTATCCCACGTACTGAACTACATAAACTGTTTGCTGATCTTTGAGAAGTGTTTAATAAAAACCAAAATTCAAAGGTTGTTCTTTTGACTTGCTTTTTGCCTCTCACTCTGTCTTTCTATCTTTTTCCTATTTTAACCTTTACGTAGATGCTGTCTACCTCTAGATAGCAGAAATATTTAATTGTCATCATTTTGCGTATGATATAAATATAACAACACTCTTCCCTGAATCACATTGTCCTAGAACACTTGAAGACTATCAAATAATTTTCGAATTAGCACTTCCTCAATATTGCTCAGGGTTCGTAGACTTAACTGTTCTCGGCCTGTTAGCGTCAAGGAGCAAATCTGTCAATCCCAATAAACGAGAGCTCTATTTCCTTGAGAATATTTTGAGTGACACTCGTTGCACAGTCTGCGGATTTACATAATTGGTACAAAAAGGAAATGGAATCTATCTTTCATCCTTTTGCAATTTAATGTAATTGTTTTATTACTACAAAAGTTATGTGTTAGTAGGTTTTGTCAACCAAAAATGCTATGTAGCTTTGTGTTGACATTATTACTAAAATGTACAAAATAAAGAAACAGTAAAGTTGTAAGCCGCTTCCAGCAGAACTTTAATTCTTTATGGGAACGCATGGGTGGGTGTCCTTGACTTCTCGAGTCATCGATCATATCTGAAGCGCGCTCAGTATAGATGCTCACTAAACATAACACCGCATATTATATTCATTATGGTGGTTTATTAAACAAATCTATTGGTATCTTACACTGGTGATACCTATTCGCATAAAATGGTCATTATTAATCAATTAATTTCTTTGACAATCAAAACAAAAAACTACAACTTAGTGTTATGAATTAACGGCAACTGCAACTCAGGCTCATTAATTAAAATGGCGCTGACTACGTAAGTACCAAGCAGGACAGAGCAGTATAAAATTACGTCAAATTAAGTTAACTTTTTATCAATTTTGATTGCAAGACGATTTTGATTCAGGTGTGTCGTTACACCTGCTTGAGAGCCTTAATAAGTACCGCGGTGCGGGTAAGTGTGATAGATTTCGGTAATGATACTTACAAAGCCACAATTTAAATTAAGTTTTATAATTCTTGACAAGTTTTCATGAAACCTTAATGCGTGCCAGTCATTGCACTATATTCACTTTCACAAGTTGTTTCACTAACTGAAGTGACGAATGTACCTTGTCTTACTATCTTACTTAATATAATAAATGAGAAAATTTGTGATTTTGAGTGTATGATTGTTACTCGATCACCTCAAAACGGCTGAAGGGTTCGGTATGAAATTTAGAACAGGGGTAGATTAAGGTATTGAATAACACATAGGGTACTTTTTATAAGCTAGACCACACATCAACAGGCTATAATGCCCACTGCTGACCAAAGCCTCTTCTCACACGGAGAGAGGTTTGAGCGAATCACCACGCTTGCTTAATACAGGTTGGCGATTTCAAACTTATAATTAGTTTTATAAGTCCAGATTTCCTCACTCAGTCCAGATTTCCTTCCTTCACTATTTGTCAGTTTTACTTTTCCTCAATAATCTTAGAAAGTACATATAACTCGGAAAATGTCACATTGGTACTTGCCGTTGGTATGTTTCGAACCCGCACCGTCATGCAGAATGAGAAGCGGGCGTCTTAAACCTCCGGGCCATCACAACGAAGCTAGACCACCAAACAATGACCAAATCTCCGTAGATTCTTAGATTATATGTTAAGAGCTGACCATACTATGCATGAATACTACGAAAACACGATATTCAAATTTATTTAATAGCCTTACACAGTTGAGCCGGGTTTATGTTCCGAGTCTAGTCGATCAGGCCATTCATGGAACTACGTTGTACCTTGTGGTGGATTGTAGACAGTGCTTTGTATAACATGAGCGCTGCCTAATTGACCGAATTTCAAAGGCTTACTGTTGTAACCGGAATTTGACTTAGAATTTCTACAAGTAGGTAAATATGTAAAAAGATGAAATAAGTTTTTATCTATCAGACCATTAGATTATGATAATTAATTAATATGTTTGTTATTTTCCAATGATTAGAATTATCATAGAAAGCAAAACAAGAAAATACTCTTTAGGTTTTATTTCAGCATTTCACAAATGGTTTTAGTTTTGTAAACACATGTCGTCCATAAGGAAAATAATTCATAATGCTACACGATTTGTTTAAAATGGAGATTTTTAACAGGGATCCACGATCGGTTAGGTAGTGCCTGGGGTAGTGTGACGATTCACAGCTCTAGCCATATTCCAGCGTGCTAGGTAAGCGAATCACTTCAATGTGACATGATTTTAAGCCTTCTGTGTATATTTTAGGAAATATACGAAAATACACAATTTTTCATTTCAATTCAGAGTACCATTTGTTTTTTTTTTTATTTGCTAGGTAGGTACTTACCTAAGCGGCGGGAGTAACCTGTCACTGTCGACTGTTGTACGAGCTATGGTCGACAGCGAGAGCGTATGGGACGGAGTCGCTTCCTTTTGTGAACAAGTCATGTTGGAAAAGGAAGCGGCTGAAAGGGAGAGAGAGGCGTCAAGTCCTCTCCCCTCTCGCCGTAGACGCGCCGGTCGTCAGCGCCGTGAAGCGGCAGCCGATCTGCGTCCTCCATGAGAGGAGAGGCCTGCGGGCAACTGACCGGGGGAGTCAGACGTCCGCTATATAGGCGGGAGTAGGCGTTAGCGTAGTGTTCCACGCGCGCTACTCGAAGAAGGAAAGCAGCCTCCTAGGGCCGCTAAGGTGGCGGGACCTGCCGCAAACATAGCGGTAGGTCGAGGCCTGCCGGGTGTGGTGATTCCGTAAGGGCAACCCGGGTCACGGTCACAGGCAGTGAAGGAACACCGCGGTGGTTTTAGCCGGTATGAGTCCGGCACGCCCCCTCGTCGTCCCCACGGCGCGGGAAGTCCATGAGGATTTCCATCGCGATGTAAAAAAAAAAAAAAAAAAAAAAGGTACTTACCTAAGCGCGGATAACTGAACTGTGGTATATTTGGAAATACAGCCAAGTATTTATATCTTTTATAGCTGGATAAAAAACGAACAGTTGGTTGCTAAGTATGTATTTTTTTTAATTATATTATTCTAATGCATGTAATAAAATTAAATCGATTTAATAAGATGACTGTCAAGCAAGCTTTGTTTTTATTGTGGTAGTACAACTGTACTCGTTATGGTGCGATAAATGTAACCAATAAAATATAATAATATCAAAAAACACACTTTAAAACGTACCTTGTTCTTAACCTATTTCTTTTTAATTCAATATAATCAGTTGTGTTGACCTACCTTCTTCTTTACCCATAATGTTACGATTGTTAATTCACACAAAACAAATTTCAATTATTAATTCCATAGGTTTCAGTGTTAAAATTTAAAATTATAACTGAATATAATGGTTACTCCTGTTTTATAAAGTTGACGCTGTGCGCCTGTGTAGATGTTTGCGGCAACATTGAAACGTTGTAGCACACACTTCCACTATTCTGTAAGGCGTTATGCGCATGAGTCACATTTAATGGGCAGGAACAAAACTTTCATTTTATTTTATTCTTATTACATTTGTATTTTACATGACATTGTAATATGTTTGACCACAATTGAGTATGAAATTTGTATGTTAGTATGAGATTGTGTTACGACAATGAATTATGAAACAATTATTCTGAGTTAGGTAACCTAATTTCACATAGGTAGGTTTTAATGACAATACTATACGTTTATCTCTTATCTCTTAAGAACGTATCTAATTTCAAAATAAATTTAGATCTGTATTTAAAAGATATTTATAATACTTTGAATTGTGAACAATAAGAAGTGTAAAATTGTTATGTAGGTACTCGTTTCAACCCAAAATCAAAGAGTAGGTATAATTGTCTTCGTTTCAAAATGGCTGAGAATTTTACAAATATTAAAGATAAATAAGCGAGTGTATACTATAAATTTCACGTATGCCAGAAAAATCCTTGGTTCTTTCTTTTATTCTTTCCGTGTATTGACATCTTAAAGTGGTATTGTGCTCACTGCCTACATGTGCAAAATAGTGGCTCAATTCAATATTGATATCTCACTTTTACTGCCATCCTATTGTCCAAGCTACGGTCATTTTGGTGGCATAAAGAGACGTCCCAGTTGTACAGACATTGCAACAGAATGACTGCACTGAATTTGTAATGATGTATATTCACAGCAGTGGCCTTGACACCTACCGCGTGGAGAACTTGCATCGCAACTATATACTCTGCGATTATTTTCTTCGCTGCGTCATCCCATACATCTTCACTGACAATATTTTACCACCGACCCTTATTTCACGGAATCCGACCATATTACACCGGACAACATTCGGACATGTAAGCAAACATCTTAATGTTTACTAATGAAACATTTCTAAATACATTGATTGATGATGTTCTCCTCGCACGGGTTTTGTGTAGGCTCGCATTATTCTATTCATAAGTCGCGCTGCGGGATGCTGAACGTCAGCGTTGGTGGCTTCGCTATTGTTCATTGTGGACACAATTCGGCAAACATTCTCGTGCTATTTTTTTACCGTTTTCCTTTCGAGTGGGTCATTTAAATTTCATGCGTATTTTAGCAAGATAGACGTCGTTGATGGTTTTCCATTAGGAGTGAATGATTAAGAGGTCGAGCCCCGAAGTGTCGAGGGAGTGACAACGTCGTGAGAGGGCCTTTGTCTCAAGGGAGTGTGTGGAACCCCTGACACTAGAATGTGATGCTGTGCTTACAATTAACTCCTCGGGTGGGCATTATCTCGGCATTAGAGCATCCCGACAATGCCACCCAACCCCCTTTGCAACATTTATATCAATATTAAAAGGTATACAAACCTTAGCAGAATAAATTCAAACGCAAATATAATCTGTAGGTCTTTTTACGAGAAGTTTATCCCAATTTTTGTGGACATGTAAACAGGACGTAGACTCAGGTAGGACATGTGTTAATATCTAACTTTGGACAGACGGGTTCATCAACAAATTATGAACTTCTGTGCACCAAAATAAAGTTATTGTAGAGGTAGTGTTGTGAAAGTGAACAAAATAATAGTATTACTCAAAGTGGCGTTTGTTGAGAATAAAACCCCGAAACGTCAACGGTTGTGATTGCCAATATAAAAGTTAATCATGTTAGTGTGCCGGGGTGGGCCGGGTGTCGCGATATCATTGTCCCAGGTTCGAGCTCGGCCACCCCCCGCTAGGATTCGTTGCTTATTTAATGCAACGATGCACACGTAAACATCTAAATAACTTTTGTGTGACACTTCTCCCTTACCCTCTAATTTTACTAAGTAGCCGTATCTTTACAAATGTATTGGGGAAGAAACATTCAAACCAAATGTGTTTTGGAGCAGATTTGTTGTCTTGTCTTAATTGAAGTGAACAGAACACCAAAAAAATTCCTCTGATCAAGTAGGTGCTTCTTCAAACAGCTGTTGTTTTGAATTCTTAAGAAACTCATTAAATAAGGTCGTTTAAGAATAAAAAATTATGAGCATAATCTTACATGTACATAGTTAGTTTTACTAGAGGACATACTTTATGTATTTAGGTTACGTTTTTAAAGTTAGAAAAATAATCCACGATTAATTATGAAGTCTTTTTATTGTAATAGAAGTAGTTATGCGTAAAAATGTTCATCTCAAAGACATTGATTTTATAAATCTTTTCACCATTCGAAAGCACACATACCTACCATATGTCCTCTTTTCTCTTCTTAATTCTGCACAGAAGCCTTTTATACCTATCGATTTTTTTCGGTACCTACCTGTTAATTTCACGCCAGGTGTAAATCGTCCAGCGAGCAATGGAGAAGGCTAAGCTCGAATACTCTGTGAAGCTCAAAGGATTAGCAATCTGGAGTGGCGCTAGGCTAGTTACGTTTGTCGCAGAACCAAAACCATGGTGGTATACTGGTCCACACGGACTGGTATAAGTTAGTATTCCATACCTATTACATATTATATTTTACATTATAAGGATTTTCGTATTTTTGACCTCTCCATACGGGCCACCAATTTGCGAAGTATACGGTGCACTGCACTGCACCTAAGCTACGTAGATTTCATTTTCATACTGGTGAGTTTTTTTTACATAGGATTGAACAGTTTGCCACTGGTGTTATAAGTAAGCGTAGAGTAAGCTATTAGATAACGCTATCCGACAGGCGCACGCAGGGCCGCGGCACAACGTACGGTCGGCGTTGGGTGCAGGCCCAAAGCTCGCACCCCACGGCTGCTGCCACTCTCCTGTCACAGCTTACGCAAACCGACTGACAGCCTCCCAATAATTCGTTACGAAAATGTGTTAATCGCGCGCCAAACACTTTCACGGTTCGCGACATCGAATTAGATTAGCTCGATGACAATAACTACAACTGTAGCTGAATGAGACTCGTCATATTTTGACAGGTATCGTCACATGTCCGTACCCTCGTCTGCCCACATACACGTGTTCGTTCGTCCCACGCGGACTCATCGTAACGTTCGATGTCAGCCTTTTTTCCTAACAAAAGTCATGATTTCACGCGGCGCGAACATTCATCCGATTGTCGTGAATTTCGTTATCTTGTATTAGCGAGCGTGTGAGGTGATATTGAAAAAATAATACGTTTGGGATTTGACGGCTCCCCATGTGCGCGCGGCAGCTTCCTTTTCACTGCAACGCTCCTATAAATGAAACGGGATGATAAATTTATTTAATGTATACAAATGTTTGGACATTTTTATTTTGCTGTCGTTTAGACGTAGGTAACATAATTTAGATCACCATATGTTAAGTCGTTACAACGTTTTGAGTAGGAAGTGGAAAAAATGTTTTACGACTTGTGAGAGATAGTATGACAGACTGGTGTCTTTCCGTGTATCTTCCTAGCTCTATCGATAAACAAACTTTTTGTCTGAACCACGCAAAAACTGTAATAAACGAGGCTATTGAATCGACGTGGCAATTACTTGAAACATAATTATTTCAGTGATGCATTCAGTCTGTCTCCTCCAACATACTGTGTAGTATTTACAAGAGAAGGTGGTCTCACAGTTTCATGGTTAGTATGGGAGAGTTTTTCTTTGGTCAATTAAAGTTCCGATATAGCTGAAACAAAAATTTGCCAGCTCATTAACGAGGGGTTTAATTCGGGGTTTCCGTCTAATTGATCTCTGGCCGGGGTAATTATTCACAGGGGGTATATAAAGTAATTATTGCTGGGTAGCCCTTTTTCCTTGTCGCCATGGTGCCCCCCAGTCCCCCTCAGCTAATCACCGCCCGCGCCCGGTGTCAATGACGGCTCGCAACTGTATCTTGGATCGCGATGACAGAATTTTAATATATTTTGTTGTCGTATGTAAATGGCGGTGCAGATGGCGCCGCATCGAGTTGCGGATGATACACATATAACTCCCCACATCGTTTGTAAATTGCCAGCTAGTGGATAAGACGTTATAATATGTTGCTCATTTGTCCAAACGGGAAAATTATTAACTTGGGTAATTTATGTATCAAACATGTTTGGAAATCGGATGAACAAAGATTATAATTAAGTAAACAAACCATTTAAGACCATTATCAGAAGGTACTCTGCTGTCGCGGTTAACAGCAAACAATTACAAACCATAAATTAACATTACCCTTAACTGCCTCAAAAAACCTACGAGGGATGAAAAGGAGATTTATATTTGTTAAGGCGAAGTTGTTCGTCTTCATAAGGCTTGACGTTTCATTTCTGTCTAGGCAGGCCGACAAGTGCTAACCCTCCTTCGCATCTGTCCCGCGCGCCCCCGGCCCACCCTGTCTCGAAGGGCTCCCGTTGTTATGCATAAAATTTTGTCTTATTACTTCCAACTTTGCTATTATATTTGACGAGACGGAGTTGGCAAGTTATTTTGTTATTAAAATTTTTGGCCGAAGACGACGGCGAGATGAATCTAGTTCGAATGTAAATGCGAATGCTTAAATTATAAAGCAAGAACTTATTTGATTTAACAAACCTTACGATCTGGGGATTAATGTCGGAAATTGGAGGAGGAGGCGGCGTTGTGATTCGCGCGTTGTCGCAAGCCCAGAGCGGTGCGACGCGGCGGCGCGGATAAAGGACGAGAAAATGGAATTGACAAACATCGCTACACCAACTTTGAAAGAGTATTGCCTGCTCTTAACTTACCAGCCGCGCTTTGTTTTACATCTGTACATACATACATACCATACTACTTATTAATCAGTAAATTCTGACTGTGTATGGTGATATGGATGACTGATAGATAACTGCAACGTGATTGCCACCGTAACGAAATACTTTAAATTAAAAAAAAGCATTAATACATTGAATATTTGCTTTTTACTGAAATTTTATTTTGCCCTGACGAGCTCTGTAAGTAGTGCCTATTTTTCTGCAATTGTCCAGTATACTTTACATTTCCCAACCAGTACAAAAATAGTTTAGAATATTAGGGCAATTAATTCAACGCCATACAATTCAGTTATCACGCTCACAGCTTGTTTAAGATGGTAACAATTACCAGGTGACTTATTGTTATTAATACAGGAGCAGTATATCAAACTCTCTCCAAGAGGAACAATACTGTGTAACAAGTTTCATTTACATCGACTCAGGAATGGTAACCGAAGTTGGTAGGATTAGAGCGTGATAGGGCGTAGCACGCAAGACGGTGGCGGTGCGGCGGCGGCGGTGAGCGTAGCGGGCGCGGAGACGCCGTACGTAACATCTGTTCCTTTTGTAGCAACAAATTAACACCGACTCGAGCAAACTGAGGCAATGCAACCACCCATTCCCAGCTCGGAACGAGCCCTAAAGCTTCCCTTAAGCGCGACGCCAGCTGCTCGCAGTACTAAATTCTACGTTACAATGCTTTGTTTTAAAATTTGTAATCATTCTCACATTTTACGACGGTGAACGGTCCGTTTCGGAAAATTTGATACGACTATAAAGCCTGTAATTGTGTTAGCATTCCAGTTAATTAAAAGTTATGAATTTAAAGTCGCACAGCTTTAGTGCTCTTTGACGCTCGCCGTCTGAATAAAATGGTCATATAAAACGTGATGAATTTCTTTTTACTGCTCGAAAGAGAGTTTAGACAGCATTTAGCTACTGTTAATGAGTAAACAAAAAACATTATGAATCTTTTGTCTATCAGTTTATATCTTCAATTGTTATGGCGCTATTTAACGTACAATGAACGCGCTCAGCTCACTGTCGAAACGAGCGTCGTAATGTAAATTGTGTGCATTAAGTCAGTAACGAAATATAAAGCTTTCTCTGGTAAGCATCTGCTTACGTCATAATAGTTTAGTTATACATAAAAAAACGTGAAGTCAAAACATTAGTTTCCCACAGCGATTAAACGGCAACGAATAAAGGGCAAACTGAAAACACTATAGAGAGTGAATTATGAAAACAAATACACATTACGAATACGTACGAAATCTCGTACAACTAATGACGTTAAAAGCGAGGGGTAAGAGTAACAATGTTAACAGTCATAGTTCGGGTGTGTGTGCGCCAAAACTTGGGTACTGCGGCCATAAATACCGCCGCGGGGGGCCGGCGCGCCGGGCGTCGGTAACAATAACCACGACGTATGCCGTGTTAACATTAGCTTCGTACTTAATTCCTTGTAGCCCTAAACTCGCTTAAGAGGGTAAGACTCAGTGACACGGTGTTAATTAAATAATTACTTTAAATAATAACTCCTTGGCCCCGAGCTCCGACCCCACCGAGAAACGTAATGTTACACGCCGTCCTTTGCTTTAATCGCGTTCACTCCCGCGCTGCATTAGACTATCAACTAATATCTACTGTATTCAAGCAGAAAATTAACAAACGATTATTGGAATGTTTTCTGCAAAATTCGAGGGTTTAAACAATAAATTTTGCAAAGAGCTCGGTAAAAAATATTGTTTCAATATGATGACTGTAAGTAGGTATGTAAGTACGTAATTTTCCTTTTATATTTTGAAAAATGTGTCATTTTCATAAAGTTAAGTTATATTAACTATGGTAGATATTTACTATTCACGGTTTGTACAAATGAAACTAACTTTTATGTTACTTTCAGGATATAAGAATCGGATCGGATCGGATCGATATTGGATACAACATGCTAAAACGTATTAAACGCACTTCTGTGAGTACCCAGTAAGGACGATATGATATTTGATATGGATTAAAAATAATAATGCTTCCTTAACTATATGGAAATGAGAAGATTCGTATATCGTATCGATATCGCTTCAAAAGTGCCTAGTTATTAAGAATTAAATAAAATAAATGCTTTGAATTTGCCTTTGATTTTCAAACAAATATGAGACCATCAGCTACAAGCAAATATGTTACTGGATAAGTTACTGAATTAAAAGAAATTTGCAGGACATAAAATTTCCGTTTTATAATAACAGAAAAATGAAATTTTTCTCCTGATTGGGCTTGGCCGAGCGGTCGCAAGTGAAACTGCCGGGCAAGGGGTCTCAGGTTCAATTCCCGGGTCACGCAAAGTAGTACTGGATTTGTAACAGTAGCAGTGGTCTGGAAATGTGTCCGGTACATGGCAATAGGCTCATCCTCTATTACATGGGACTAATAACATAAATAGTGAAAAGTGGGTGTTACATTGTACAGCGACATTAAGTGCTGTACCCCTTCGGGGATAAAAGGCGTGATGAAAAATTAAAAGCTCATATAATTGCGTGTGCTTTAGAAAAGTAAAAAGTAAAAGTGAATAACAGGAAGAATAATTATGTCATACCAACACAATAAACCCGCTGCATTTGATGTTTACATACATACTAAAAGTTTGTAATATCAAAAGAAACGACAAAACAAAAGGGGAACACGAGTAACAAACGTAATGTTCCCGACTGATATCAAAGGCAAAATTTAATGGGTTCAGTTATTGCTCAGAGGTCGTCTGTCTAAATTCATAATAAAAACCCCAGGCTATACTTAAGTGCTCTCACAAGTCTCTTGTATTTATGAAATGTTTTCACCGACCGCTTCAGGCACGTTGTCCTATGTAATAACAATGGTTATTATTTTCTTTTCAAGTATGTACGACGCACAATTCAGAATAAAACTTAACAAAGGGATAAAAACTTTAACGGCTTGTGTTTAGGTACATTTCGTTTTGATCTGTAGAGTTAGTGGTCGTTAGTGCAACACTCAAGCACGAGTTGGAGCTAGACGCAAAGTTTTGTTGCAATTTTCGATTGTTTGAACCGTTTCTAGTAGAACGGACTCTGAGTTCAAATTCAGTACAGTCGAAAGGTACCTGTCTCTAACGGACAGTTAAAGATTTGTAGTGGCAGTAGACCGTAGAGATCCTGGTGACCCTCTGTATTGGTTTGACATAATAATATCCAGCCAGATTAATTATTTCCATATCGTGCTTTGCATAAGTTAAAAAAAAACGCTCTGCCTACACCGTTTTTAATTCATTAATGTCTTTTATTGGAGAAAAGCCGTCTAAAATAGAATACACCACAAAAGTTAATGTCGTTGACTATTACTTGGCTATACTGGTTCATACGGTATTTACATAGATTTTACACAAAGGTCACCGAATTGTGCTTTACTGGGTATTGTTTTTATTTTAAATCAATCGAAGTACCAAAAGTGTTTACCGAAAATCTCGATGATTTTAACTCGATGATCTTCACTAATTCAGGGAGCGTCTGCACAATAAAAATAAATATAAAATTCTCTTCAAAGTCAGTGACTGGAAAGTACATAAATTGCAAGATGAAGCGCAACTATAAGATGATGCAACCCGAGTTCGGTTCTCGGGTTTCATGGCGCAGGCTCGAGCTCCTGAAGGAGTCGAAGTGTTAAAAATGATCACCCGTCTATGTATACACAGTGTCCAGTAAATAGTGCACCATACTGTAAAAGGTGATAGCTGCCACATACATTTCTTCACTGCTGTTGTTGAGCGTTGAGCGACAAGAAAATTGTTCTACAAAAACTGACACAAGAAGTAGTTTTTCCTAAAAACTCCCTTATTCCTGATATTAAAAATGCCTACTAATGAGTAGAATAATTATCCATGAATAATTTTATGTACAAAACTTACTAAAAGAATTTCTAGATATTTTTAAAAATGTAGTATATTTTTTAAACCGTACATTTTCACTGTACATACATTGGGTAGTTTAGGTTCGATCCCAGCTATCACACTTTACAATATGGTGCACTATTTACTTGACAGTCTGTATGTCTACCGAACACTTTAACTTCATCTATGTACCATTTTAATTTTAAGTAAGGTGTTAGTGCAATTCGTTTGTTCGAATTCAGTCAATACAGATTCAAATGTACCATATTTACTTGTACTTAGGAACCAACTAAACAGATCTGTGCTTCACATTTTGTCAAATTTTGAAGGCAAGTAAGTGTTTATTTTTTGGTCATAATCTAAAGTTAACTAGGTACCGAAAGATTGAATGTGAGAAAGTTCTCTCATTTTTATAATACATGATTATTATTTAATCCTATAATCCGTTGTTGCAGGTTCTTCATGTAATTTTAAATATCGCTGGACTACAGCTTACGAAAAAAATACTAAGGAGACCCACATTAAAGACTAACAATTTATAAAAAGTATGACTAAAATATTAATTTATTTATTTTGAGGATCACCGACATAAATACAGCAATATTGCACAATGAAAATAATTTATATCAATTGCGCGAAAACTTTAATGTGGTTCTTTCTTCTTAGACCATATTAATTAAGATGACTATTGAATTTTAATAATAAGTTGCGACTGTTAACCAACTTTACATTTTCCTCCAGTTTTCTGCAGAGTTATATTGAGTTAGGCTTCAATGAACCCTTTTCAATGAAGAAAATATAGATGCAGCTTAAACTACTAACTGATCGGGAAAGATTCCTTTAGTGGACTTGACTAAGTTAAACTCAGCATTAGGTAGCTTCCAAATGACATTATGCAGATTAACTGCATAACTAAATCCGGTAAAAACCGGTAAAAAGTAGAATTGTTTCATCTAAGGCTTGGGCCGCACTTTTTTTTTTTTTTTTTAAGGGGGGAAAATCATCGAATGACTGCCCCCGCCTGGGTGAGGCGGGAGGGAGTGTCAGACTCTTACTGACTAAAAACCACCCCGTTCCTTCTCCTGCACGTCGAGCCGGAGCCCCGGTTACCCGTTAGGTTCTCCGCGACTCCGAATCGGCATCGGCCCTATTGGGCCCCATCTGTGGTGGTCTGATGGCTCTTTGAGGCGCGCGCGGAACGCGACGCGCCTTACGCTCGGGTCTGTTTCTGGTCGGACGGGGAGCCACCCATGCTCGCCGTCCGCAGGCCCGCGCTTACGGTGGCCGGAGATCGTCCCGCGATCCCCGACGCCCGGTGTGTCCTTAACGATGGCTGGGTTGCGAGGAGGCAGCGCTTCGCTGCCTCACGCGTCCCGCCTCCTCCTTAGCTAGCATGACTGCTTCGCAAAAGGAGGAGACGGCATCCTAATCCCCCTCGCTCCGCATCATGGCCTGCACTAGGCCCGGACGCGAGAGGTCGCCATCGCCGATCACTTCCCTGAGGACACGGCGGTGCTCAGCCCACGAAGGGCATTCTCCCACCGTGTGTTCCACCGTGTCCTCAGGGCGGTCCTCGCAGTGATGACACCCGGGCGTTTCCTCCCGCCCCATCAGACACAGGTACCTCCCGAAACTTCCATGTCCGGTGAGGACCTGCGTCAGGCGGTAGGTGAGGACGCCGTAGCGTCTCTCAAGCCACTCCTCAAAGAGGGGACTTACCGCTGCGATGGCAGCGAGCCCAGCTTGGGCCGCACTACGGTTGAACCGCAGCTGTTTTAAACCACGTTACTTTTGTTTGCGGTATTTTTGTTTTAAAATTGTGAAATATTACAAAATCCGGGCAATAAACCAGCAATATTTGTTATTTGATAGGTAACTTAGTAGTAGGCCCATTTTGAGGAGGGGGAGGGTCATCCAATGACCTCTCTCCCGGATGTGGCGAAAGGGAGTGTCAGACTCTTACTGACTTAAAACCACTCGGTTCCTAATTCTGCCTTTCGACCTGGAGCCTCGGCCCCACCCGTTAAGTACTCCGCGTAGTGGTAGCTGGCTTAAGGTTAAGTAAGACCTTGACATTGTATAGAATAGATTTATCTTATTTGTGAAGCAGATTTAACAAGTGTTTTACATCAATCGTCGTTATTCAAGTAATCGCAGATGCAACTGCAGATCGGTTCTCAGGTCCAATTCCTAGATCCGGTGTTAACGTTAGATATCGGGTTTTTGCGACACATTGGAAGCACAAAGACTGTATTTTCCAACTTGCAGCAAACTACGTGTCCCCTTTGACATGCGTCTTATGCAAAATATGTAGGTGCAATTAAAAGATTTGTAAAATCAGTTAATCTATTTTTAATAATATATTTTCAGATAAACACTGAATCATTTCGTAGTCATCTACGAAATCATACATTGAATATCAGACGTCACTTGCGTCGACATCGTATTTAATTGTATTTTATTCGTACTTCAGGTTTCCTACTATTTTTTGGTATCGTCATACACGGTACGAGGTGAGATATAATTAGATTATTGTACTTTTAAATTCACAATTGAGTTGGACATTTTGATATGAAGGTCGGTCCTTTTTTTTTAATGGGACAAGCCCACCACAACCTCCCAAAACCGCTGCAACTCCTAGCCAGGATCTACAGTAGATACAACCACGAAAACACCGGAACACTGAAGTCTCAGGGACGTCTCAGGGACATGAGTAACTGTCTTGGTTCCTGCAACGAAGTTAATCAGAAGATATTATAAGAGGAGAAGAAAAAAAAGCGATGGTTTCCACTTCCCTTTCCCTTTCAAGGTCGGTCCTGTAACATAGGAAGTCTGATTGTACAAAATCAATTATTGTAGAGCAAGGTAATAATTTAATACAATACTTATGCCTGATTAATTCCCCGACCGGGCTAGGGCAGAACTTGGTAGATTTTAACCGGGTAACATTTATCGTGGAACATAGCTGCAAATTCTATTTGTCCTCTTATTTCACAATAAAACACCTCCACGGCTCCTCCTAAAGCGGCCAGAGCCTGACGCATGTCCGATTTCGGTTACTTATTATGATGACACACGTTGACGTCGATATTATATTATTTCTAATCGAATTTATGACAAGTTTAACGGAGATGTAGAAGAATATTCTAAAAGTGCACCCACTTCAGAATCTTTAGTGCTAACATTACATAATTTATTTTTCATTAAGTATATAACTTTTAGTCCCTAGGCAACGGTGTGCATAATTAGGCACAAAATGCAATGTAATATCCATTTTTCACCAGATATGAACCCCAATTAATAGAAATGAGCCTATAGATGCAGTATTACTACGGAAGTATTAAAAAAAATACTGAAATACATATATCCAATATAATCCATAATCCTCTGGAATTAAACCCAAAAA
Source organism: Spodoptera picta (assembly GCA_038387885.1). Taxonomy (NCBI): domain Eukaryota; kingdom Metazoa; phylum Arthropoda; class Insecta; order Lepidoptera; family Noctuidae; genus Spodoptera; species Spodoptera picta. The sequence continues at coordinate 4,257,977 of JAZHFQ010000105.1, forward strand.
AGATACCTTGCTCGGTAGCCGCTCTTTTGACACTTGAAAAACTGAATATTTCATATGTATGTATGACCTGAATATCAAAAATGTATTATAAATTGATACAAAATCAAGTCTTCGGACACTTATGACAAGAAAAGTTTCAAAACGGAATAGAGTACGAAAGTTAGTTGGTAGAAATCAGGATTATCTGTCGAAAACTTTGGTTAATATTATAGTCAGTTATCAGTTTGCGAAACTCTTTTGATACTTGGTATTGAGTGACTCCGTGACTGACACACAACACGTTACAGTCGAAAGTACAGATTGTGGAAAACTAAAAATCCATGTTTCTTGAGGAGATTAGACTGATTAAGTAGGCAGACGTTAATTTCCGAATTATCATTATATAAGTATCGCAAAATATTTTTATTACTTTCCGAACTTACGGCGCATAATTTAATCACATCGTTTATTAAAATAATGTTAAATTAATAATTTTGACGGGTGATGCTCCTGTGTGATGTAATTAAAAGTGAAAATTTATTGGAATGATCATCGATGAAACAGGAAAATGCAACCCAAATGAATTATAAAAGCACTATGTGCATACATTATAACGTTACTTACTGAACAAGAAACCCGAAAAACAGTAGGTAACTTCAAGAAAATTTCATTAATGTATCGTTTTCCAAAAATAAGATTGCAGGAGTATTTAGTTGCGCTCATATTGAATTAAATTTTTGTCGCCCTAGGTAAAACGGGCAAGCCTATTATATTGTGAAATACAGAGCAAGATTTCAGCCTTTGCTATAGTACTAAAAAATTCGAAATTTAGCTCGACTCTGGACTCTCTCTGAAATGAAGACACCGAAGCGCCGGCAAACGGCTGAACGAAACAATTGGATCACAAACAAACCTATAGGTACTGAATTCATAAGGATATTAAAGTTGCAACAGTTGCAGTATTTATAATTAAAATAATAAAATTAATATTTCTGACATTTACGTTTTGCTGCACAAACAGAATAAAAACCACATATGTCTTATTTTACTTGGCTTAGTCATAAAAATGTGACTTTTAATATTTTTACAGAAATTATGTATTTTGTTCATGTTTAATAAGTAATAAAACCTTTTATTCCATTGTATGCACATGACCAGTTAACAAACTAGACCTGTCATAAATAAAAATATTTCTTAATTAATTCCATCATTCAGCTGCTACCACGACCACCGAGTGTAGCTTGGCTTACCTTTAACCTACTGGTTTACTATATCTTTTCATTGCATTAATCCTTATTACATATTATATGAATAAATATTTAGGTACGAAGAATTTACTGACCCAGAATTTGCTGAGGTAGGTATGGATAACCCAGTCTACACTTTTGTATCCTATTGTGTTTATTTACGCCACTACAATACCAAACAAGGCGACTTAATCGATCATAGACATTCAAAAAGAGCCCGTAATAACACTTTATTTTTATGAAAACAGAGAATAATTTGAATGGTTCCAACGCACACAGTCGCCTGTTATTTGTTCATTAAGGCGGGGCGAGCGAGCGTCAGCGCTGTGTGAAGCCTACCCTCAAGCACCTACTCTATTGACTTTCTTCCGTCACTTTCTTATCGAGTTATGATAAATGGCGCCGAGTCCGCCTGGAACACGACCTTGTTCTCAACGCCCAAGCGTACATTTTCCTACGGATCCGCCTAGTGAGCATAATTCGTTTCACCGCATCGACGTTACTTCTTAAATAATAAAAGCTCTTTGTAAAACTTTCCCTCCTTGAGCGTTCTAAAGCTTTTCGGTATCCAGTAATTAATATTCATGGAGGCTCGTGCCGGAGGGGCCGTGTAATTAATAAACTTATATGATACTTTTGTTTACAGTGTCATTCCTGAAACGCAGGGGAGCTTTGGGAACGCCTGTTTGTCTCAATGTTCAGTCGAATCGCGTCCCCCTTCTTTATGTAAGTATTTTTGATACAGTCCAACGCGCATTGAAGGAAATTCTAATTCAAAAGGTCGGTGAAAACGTAAAGCCATCTCTATCGGAGACGACGGCATAAAACGAGGTCCTTAAATAAATTAATGTTTCATATCAACGAGAGACAAGTATCATTTAATTTAATTTGAAGGCTCAAGTAATTCGACAAAACTTCTGTAATAAAATTATCGAGCATTGACCGTAGTGTGTGATAACGCGGTGAGTGGGTGTGGAGGCGAGACGTGCGACAGGACACAGCTCCGCATGTTAATACACGTAAACCAAGATAATCCATAAAACTCACAAAAGGTGCCGAGTTGTCTTCACGACCCGGAGCCTGGCTGCACAGAAGCGCTTAACCGAAGTTAATCTACGCTTATGTTGAGATTAACGAAGCTCACTAGTTTACATGAAAATTAAAAGTAGTAATGTATATAAGTGTTTACCTAATACATTGTAAACTGACAAAATGTAAAAAAGAGGTGAGAATACCTAAGTAAAAAAATCTCTGATATTTCTAGTACGAACTGCTAGGCTAATGTACAACTGCGGTACAGTATATTATCCTCAACTAAAATATTCGAATAACAATTTAAGAATAATGTGTCGAATTGAAAAAATCCCGAATGTTAAATAGCATGCATTGCTTATTCATCAGTGAAACGCAATCCCCTCAAAGCACTTAAGCACTTAGCGCAAACATATCGATTCTCAATATGCGACGCTAACACCCCGGGGACACTGTGACAATGTAAAAACGCGAATGCGCAGCGCACCACGTGATTCACTTATTTGTCCTCTTGTGCGGCGAGTGAGCAATGAACATTACCAAAACGAGAGTTAAACTAGGGTTAAAAGTATGGAGGGTCCACCCCGACCTCATAATATTATAACGTGTAAGGAGTAAAAGAGTCGGCGTTATCTTCTACACAGGCCCGATTCCTGACCACTTTAATGGGAAAAGCATGTTAGAATTAAACTAAACAAAGACGACGCATCAATTAGGGGCTCTTCTTGTTTTTTTCCCCTTTTTTGAAAAAGGGCTTAACTTTTTAAACTTGTACTTACGTTGACCAGCCGGCGCTCGATGTTGTTCGTTATTTTTTACTGACTTATTTGATTAGATCAATCTCAATGATTCTTGTATGGATTTCAGTTACGGCGATGAAGAGATAACGCGGGTGCAAACATTACCTTTCACTCTGGGAGTTACCTACTCAAGTGTTTATCGTTTAGATATTCCAGATACCTTATATACAAAATACATGTACCTAAGTACTTTTTACTGCTGTCGTTAATAATAATTTCGAATAATAACCAAAGTTAACCCTATTACTTATTTAGTAACCTTAACAAACCAATAAAATCGATTTTATTGTAACTGTCACTTCGCGATATCAACTTAATTTTTAATAGCACTCTAAAATCGTATATTGCAAGGCAAACATAAAGGTAATCGTGGTACCACTAAACAGGACTTTGATTGTACTAAAAATGAAGTGCAATAAAACTGAGAGGATAACTCCACAGTAATTAAGACGAGGTAAATATATGGAACGCATTGACGGATCGTAAAGCTAAAGGATTCAAAACAACAAACTGCAAGCCAGTGTTTACGACGACGACCGAACCGCTTTTATTGTTGTTGTAAAATTCACGATCCATTATTAATTATTACAGACATCATTAATCTACTAATCTATTTAAGGGCGTGCGATAAGAATCTCATTTAAAGTATTGAATGAAGAGTGTCCGTAGTGGACTTGAGATAGGCTTAAATTAGCCCTCAGGATTTTAACACAAGCCGCTCTCTTCTCACGATCGAAACGGGCTCTTAATACCTTACGCTATGGTTTTATTTCGTGAGACCCTTGTTTCGAGTTATTACGTTTAGTTGTATTTGATATGGTGGCTGATTTATTACAGGTCGGTGTTTAAACGACAAATGCATCGAAACAGATAGGAGCGACATGTCCGACATTGGAGGACCGATGTTGACCAGTATACATACAACATACACGGCGTTATTGGATACAGACACGTCACAAGATATACACGGAACTCTCGCAGAGTATAATAAAGTTTTGACGTTTTGATCTAGTATTTACGTAATAATTAAATAAAAAATTTCGTAATAGTACCAAAGTTCAAATTTTGACGTATTTTAATTAGAAATAATGATTCAATTCAAATCAATCAGGTACCTATATTACCTCTATAGACAAAAGTACTCGACTGTTGTTTTTTGGTTTATTTATTCAGTGTCACATAGACTAGGAACCTACTTATATTACACGTGTATGAAGTCTAACTGACGTCAACAGTAATAATAAAATATTTTATTTATCTTCATACAATTTGACATCCATACTATTTAAACAACGTACTCCTAGAAATCTCAGTCGCGTTTAGTGTTACCATAAAACGAACGGACAAGCCATTGAACTTGCAATAACCTATTGCTGAATTCAAACAGCCGAATGAATGGTGATATGCCCGATTTTATGCCTTCTTGGTTTATTCACTTGTTAAGGCTTCTAGATTTTACGAGAGTCTTAATATGATGGTCGTAATTTTCTATATTTTAATTTGTGAAGATTCAATTCTAACTCAGTAACGGAACGATAGTAGTTTTTTTTAAATGGCACAATCTCGCACCAACCTCCAAAACCGCTGCAACTACTGTAAGCCAGGATCTAGATCCTGAAAACATCGGAATACTGAAGTGGATTAGTAGCTAAATTCTTAAAAAAAAAATTATCTGCTACGCAAACAAAATGAAACTGTGAGGATATTTTGTAATCTCGTGTGCAGCGGTCTCTCCCAAAGACCGGATGGGAGTTTCTTTAAGACATAATCTTTACAACAAACTGTGATCGGATCACATACTAACGAAGCACCAGGAACACACGAGATAGATTTAAGTAGCACTGATTATAAAAGAATGAATCTTCGAATCCACTATCTGTGTTTTAAACAGGGCTTTTGTTACGTACTTCCTTAGACTTTGCTTTCTAACGATTTTATACTTTACGTTTATGTTATTTATGTGTATTTTTGTTAAACATACTTATATTATGTTTCATGTTTGTGGTAGCTACCGCAATTGTGATGAATGTAATGCACATAGCCTCGGGAATGTTAAAGTAGACGAATTATTGACATAGTTTAAAAATTACTAATTAAGTATAGTATGTAATAAATTATGTACTTTTCGTATTTCTCTTTGATCTAGGCGACAGTGCATACATATAGCACTAATCAATCACCCTTAACTCGTCGAGTACCGTCATTATAGACACAATTATAGAACAGTAGGTCGCGGTCACCGGTGACCGCTTGGTGTTTGACAGTTTAATTAATATGCAATCAAATGCTTATTTTCGTTTATGGGATAAGCTAGTAAACGACCAGACGGATTACCAATCTTACCATAAGGATTACCATTAGGTAAGCAATCGCCGCCGCCCACGTACTTCCGAATCACCAGAGGCGTTACAAGTGCGTTGCCAACCTTTTGGAGATTAGGAATTTGAGAAATTTTGGAGATTCGGGGAATGGAGAGATTCAAGAAGGCCTTCGGTAACCTGACTCATATGACGCAGGCAGGCGTTGTTTCAGGTCGGTCAGAAAAACGGGAATGATCCCGTCGAAGCCTCTTCCACACTTGAAAGTAATTTGCGCACTAAAAGTTGGTTGTATTTGAACTAACTAATATAAAAGTAATAATCTTATTAAAATACAAATATAGTCACAAGGTTACCTAAAGCGACTACCCAATATAACATTAAAATTTATTTAAATTCCTTATAGGCTTACGAATAATGAGTATATGAGAATATCGGCATTCGTTCTAGAGCTTAAATCCAGCTCCATACATTCTGTAAACATAAAATCTCTATGTAAGTCAGGTACGAAATACTAGAATCGCTCGTTCTTGGCGTTGTAAAATTGGCATAGGCATGACATACGCACATTTAAAATGGTTATACAAATCAATTAGGTATAAATATTTTGTAAACCTTGTACTTTTTGCCTACTGACGTTCACCGGGTAAATTATGAAAAACAAGCCATAACAGCGATAAGCGTTTATGCGAGTTTTGTCAACCGAACGCAGATCGTTTAATAAATAAAAAGTTATAATTCTCACGTTCGAACGTAACCGCTCACCTACAAGCGACGCGAGTTGGCGAGACTCGCAGAAACTATTGTGTTGTGAACTATCTACAGAGTATTGTACGGACGAGATTGCTGTTCACCTCTGTGTGTACCTGGGGGGGCCGGCGGTGGCTGGGGGGCGCGGGGAGGCGGGGCTGCATTGCTTGCTTCGCTATTCCGCGCCACCACATAGTTTTGTTCGCAAGCTCTCATCGGCCTCGAGCTCGTACTTAAGGCTCAGCCCTTGCTAATTGGACATTTTCAAGTGTCTGTTTCTGGTCCTACTTCAGATAACAATGCAATGCAACGCTCTTGTTACAATGCCGGTCGCCGAAAGCCCTTTGTATGTGCATCACAAACCAAATTTTCAATTAGTTTCGTTAGCCACTAATCATCTTGGCCCAAGGCGCGCCGGTCCTAATGCTAGCAATGTAGGTAGGTATTCAGTCCAACAATGTTTATTAAATTGGGCCACCCTTGTAATACTTTAATTACTAGGTTTTTTAAAATTCTCAGTAGTAGCACGGAGTCTGGAAATGTGCCCGGTATATGGCAATAGGCTCACCCCCTATTACATGGGACTCAATAACAACTAGTGAAAAGTGGGTGTTACATTGTACTGTGGTAGAATGTGCACCTCTGCCTACCCCTTCGGGGATAAAAGGCGTGATGTTATGTTATGTTGTAATACTTTATTTTCTAATGAAACTAAGGTCAACCTTGTTCTTAATTAGAATGCGAAGAAGGTAAATAGAAATTAATTGACGGCCTTATTAATTATTCTAAAACGTAATTCCAGTGAATTTTATGTAAAACTTCAATCATATAAATTATTTGACTTAAAAACTTTGACCTCGTTGACAAGAGGGTACTAATCCACTTAATTATGTTAAACAATAAATTATTTTCCCGAAAACAATGAGTTTGACACAAAATCTGTGTTTTCTAATGGTGACGTCAGGATAAAAAAATCATAATAAAACAATCATCGTCTAACAGTAACCATGCCGTGAAGGTATGTATTTGATACCTACAATACATTGTATATAGTAGTTATGTATTTACAAATCAAACCGTCTAGCATCATCACTTGACATGTTTATTTGACAAGTGTCGTGACGTCACCAACCTGGCTATCAATGAAAAACATCTAAAAACAAATAGGTACCTATATAATATTTTAGTGAAATCTATACATCGATCGAATAACCCCATAAAACCATACATTGTTTTGTTATGTATCTACAAATAACAGAAAATTAATTTAGTGATCATCAAAATCACCTAATGTATCTAAAATGCAAAATCACATCAAAATATAAGGGTATTTCATATTTATTACATAAATACTTTTGTGCATAGGATCTTCGCCTTAAAATAGAACTCGGTAGAACTTCGGCCGCGCAGGTTCTTGTTAAACGCCGCCGCCCTGCAGCTTAAAGCAATTTGCAAGAGTTCATACCATAGTGGAGCTGTTTGTTCCACGGTTTTATTAAAAGCTCTTGCAGTTTGCGCAAATGCAAATTGTTTGTGATATTAAAATTTTCAACTGTTAATATTAAAACGGCCGCTAGCAAACTAATCAACTAATGTAGCTGACCCAAGCTGGTTCTGATTTATTAACCAGTTTTGATAAATACCACATGTGCATACCCTGGATACAACAACCACCAAATATTATTCCGTGCTTGACGACGACGTTTAGAATCACTTGCCTATTACATACACTCTAATATTGTATTGTTAGTTCCAACGATTTATAAGTACCTAAATGAATAATTGAATAAGCTTATAATTTACATTTAATAAACTAATTAATGATAATAGCGAGTACCTACTGAATAGATGTCCTAAATTGATGATACTAAGTATATTGACCTATTTAAATTGTATGCTTACTAAAATAATGACGTAACAGTCCAAGGAAAAACTTTGCGAATACCTTTTTAACCCTTTCGAGTATATGTTCAGTTAATATGTGCGAGGTGTGAAAAATTGATAAATTGATAAGTTCTAATATTTTCAAAACCAAACACTCAATACGAACTATTTTACAATAAGACACATGATCTGTCACCGTTGAAGCCGAAATTGATAGGAAATATTATCATTTGTGATTTAAAAGTACATTATTAAGGAAGCTGATGATTTATCATTAATTTCTGGACATTAGAGGTGCAATATTGTAATTGGAGTTTCAGTTTTTCTCTGCTTTGTTTGGTTTTCACCCACTATTGAAGAAAAATAAATAATTTTAAAATAATACCTGCTTTGTTAAAAATCTATTGCATTATTCGATTCTTGGAAAATTAAACCATAGAACTCTATTCAGAAGGCTAAGATATCGAGTAGAACGAACTCTGTTAAATGGTTCATATATTCTCGGGCCACGTAGAAACTAAACCACATTAAATTTATCACATCTTTCGAATTGCTTAATCGATACAGGTCCTCCCTCCTTCGTAGAAAAATACGTTTAAGTTCCTCAGTCATACTTCTGTAAATGTTACAACATAAGTTCAAAAACTTGAACTAAGGACACGTTTACAGTTAAGAACTAATCCACAGTCAGCTGAAGTGGGAGACATGAGTGTGAACCAATAGTTCACGCTTGACAGAATAGAGATATCAACTACAAGAGAAAATATGCCTTACACATATGGGTTCACAGACCATTTTTCTTTGAGATTTGCTTCTTGGTGCCACATGCGGGGTTCGAGACAAGCCAGACTGGAACTTTTCAGATTCGCAATCACGCCGCGTGAAAGTTCCAAGTAAGTATTAAGTTTAACGTGAACCGCGGTAAGGTAGTTTCACATTGTACATTATGTTGTGAACAATTGTGTCGGGTTTTGTACATGTATAATTTACGCTAATATATACCTATGTGATAAGCGTTTGGAATTTATAGAACTAAATTTTTTTATATGTACTTCAAATAGAAACCAACTCAAATCATAAGTAAAAGCATCACAATTGTAACTTTACGTAACTAAACATAATATGCAAGCATACTTGCGTTATAGCCATATTCAAAAACAATCAAAACAACCTCCTTTAATTCAATAAATTTAAATATGTATGACCATAGTACAAAATCTATAGAATAATTGATAATTGATAAATGTAACAAACAAAACTCTTTTTACAAACTTCCCAATACTACGTGTTTAATCTTGATTAACTGTATATGTGTACAAGCCGGTACCTCTGCCTAAATCCTATTGTTGGCCATCACTGAGCTTTGCTCTTTCTTCTTTAAACTTCGGCTCATGAACGAACTCAGAATATTGATAAAATTCCACGGCGATAACACCTCAAAATATTTTTTAAATGTTTCATACCACTTCCACAACCAAAGAAAGGTTCCTAAACAAATACTTCAGCACCATTTAGCCTATTTTTAATTTCTAACGTTCTATTTTGAGTGTATGTTATCAGTTAATGTACCAATTTTGTAAACTTCATATTATCTTTGAGTGCAGGCTTTTTAATATGTCGATAATCTATCTGTGTTTGAATGGGAGAGCAAATAAGGTTTTTTTAATTGGGCCCATATAGTATCTTAAACTTGACGCTTAACTTGATAACGAAAACATGTTATTTGAAAGATCATAGATTCTTTAGTTTTTAAATACCTGCTGTGTATTCGACCAATGATTTATGATCTTGATATATAGGATTACTCTAAATCTGGACATCTGAAACGTAGCCACAAATTTCTCCAGTCAGAAATGTGTTAATTGAGACATGGCGATGGGCTAACAATAACGGAAATAACAATAACAGATATAGAGAAAGATATTCCAGTTAAAATTGGATATACCACAGACCACGGTCATAACGGGAAGCCTATATTTACCGCCTATAATTTCCATATATAATTGTTGCCGATTAAACGATCAACCGTTGCAGGGGGGGTACTCGGAATTATTTACGTGAGAGTCGGACAATACCTCATGCTACACCGCCAATTACGCCATTATACTACGGTGCAAATTTTAAAGACGGCAGCATAATCTACTAGATGCTTATTAGGGGACCGAACCCTGCTGTTAACCGTTGATTAAAGACCACTTTACCTCTTTATTCCATGTTCTAAAGGTGTTAGAATTTTAATGATAATGAGTCATCTTTCCCGTAGTTCGTTCATTTATGAATCTTTTTCAAATTATAACCTATTCTATCCGTACGAGTAAGTAGTGTCTATAATCTATCATCGATCGTTTAATAGTCGATGATATTAAACGTTTTGGCGTGTTAGTCGATTGAAGTAATTTTACCCCTTTATTGTTTATTTTACTCGGTTTATCTCACTGCCTCGTTTGCCGAGTGGTCGCAAGTGCGACTGCCGGGCAAGGGGTCTCGGGTTCGATTCCCGGGTCGGGCAAAGTATTACTGGGTTTTTAAAATTCTCAGTAGTAGCACGGAGTCTGGAAATGTGCCCGGTATATGGCAATAGGCTCACCCCCTATTACATGGGACTCGTAACATAAATAGTGAAAAGTGGGTGTTACATTGTACAGTGGCATTAAGTGCCGTAATGTGCACCTCTGCCTACCCCTTCGGGGATAAAAGGCGTGATGTTATGTTATGTTATGTTATGTATGTTTGTTTATTTTATTAATAAATAAAGACGACTACGTTAGTCGACCATAATAAGTATGTTTCTGCCAGGGATAGTCAATATCATTTATTTATAATTATGCATAATTTATACATGGTTGTGATTAAAAATTTAAAAACCATTGCATTTGTAATCCATAATGACATTCTCTCTAATAGCAGTAGGTATATGTAGAGGTAGAGGTAGGTACATATACTGCTATTAGAAAGAATGTCAGTTTCCATTATGGTAATAGTCTAAAAACTCGCTGATATAATATTTAAGTAATAATTGTGATGAACAGACTCACCACCATCACTTCCCAAAAATAGTGCCCATACAGTGGCTACAAATAAAAATAGCATGATATTTCAAAAACTCTTTTTAACGTAATTGCATGCTTTAGCTTTACGTCAAAGTCACCAGTGTTGTCACTTTTCATTCCGTTCTAAATAGCAATAAAAATCCAATTTTAAAAAATTAAACTTCCATTTGACGGCGTGTGTGTGACGAATGGAAATCGGGCAAAAGGGGTCGTCAACCCCTTCCTTTAAACTCGACGCATTAGTGCAACAATCTGTGTTCAAAATTATGGTGACAGACACTTTTTATAGCAGCCTCGTAATATTATATTATGAAAGTAAATTAATTTATTGCTACGTTAATAAAGAGAGACATAATTTTTAAATTGGTTAGTTACGTGTTGAGTTCCGTCAATAAAGTGTGACGACGCTAAAAATGTCTATTAGGCCAATAAGAGGACTAGGATTGATGACTTGAGTTATTATTAGTCACGGACTTTCGTATGGAGCGGTTATAGCTATACAGGCTGATGACTGAATAGATACACTTATTTAATCTTCAACAGATTATTATTATTTTTTAAATACGTTGCCCCACATTAGGATTTTCTCCAGTGTCGTGGGTGCGTTTACAAACATACAATTTCACATACACAATGAAACCCAGACCCGAAACACAAAGTGTTGTTACGTGCGGGAATCAAACCCGCGACACGTTGCACGGCAGCCGGTTGTCCAGCCACCGCACCAATTGTATGTAGTCAATTGTATGTAGTCAATACAATCTATTCATTTATCAATACATAGTATAAAACAAAGTCGCTTTCGCTGTATGTCCGTATGTATGCTTAGATCTTTAAAACTACGCAACGGATTTTGATGCTGTTTTTTTTAATAGATAGAGTGATTCTTAAGGAAGGTTTGTATGTATAATACATGCATATTGCACCCGTGCGAAGCCGGGGCGGGTCGCTAGTTATAATATAAAGAAGTTATACCAATAAAGTTATACTAGTGTCAGTTTTATGTGTATGTTATTAAGCGTACTGTTTTTAACTCAAGGTATATAAATAATAGCTAGTTTCCACGTCGCATAGTTAAAATTCTTTTCTGCATCGTTAGTATTCCGTGTAAACCATTCATTTGGATGAGGTTATTTCCATGTACATAATATGTAATTTATCATAATTCCATATTAATTTAAGGAAACAATAAGCCGCTGTTTATTTGGCCTGTAAATCAAAATGCAGTAAATGTAAACAAATACAGTATAAGATTACGAGTGACGGTAAGCGAGCGCCCTCCGCCGCTATAAACAACCGCATTGGCAAATAAAAGTTCTCTCCTAATTCTCACACGAGCGTAAAGCAATTGGATCGAAGTAATTTACGAGTTAAATCTAAAAATATGTCTTTTCTATGGCGTCCCGGTCTCGTCACAGATGGCTACACAATAATATCGGCAACGAGACCCCTTCAGAGGGGAGCACCACTTATTTTATAAAGTTTGAATAAGATTTTAAAAAGCTGAGTGAGGCTTATAGAAAGATTTGGGTGGAAAACGTTGGGGATATTGTTTCGGAAACTTTGTGAAAATTTAGTTACCGTCGCCCCTTGACTCCGTTCGACATACAATGCTACGAGGCTTTAGTTTTGCGTTGTTACATTTTGTTGTTATAAATGAGATTTAATAAAGCGTTGCGCATTTTTTGTTCGTATAGGTGTGTGAGTCAGTATTCCCAGATCATTTACAAATAATTTATCGATACAGACAACGCCTATTCGTTACCTTGATTTACATTTTGTTTCAGATTGTATGTCTGTTAATGATTATTTCAATTTTTAGATTGCTCTCATATTGTAAGTATTTTAATTACTACCAATGTAAATGTGCTTGATTTGCTAACGGATCAAAAACAACTTCTGATCAATTGTATAAATTGAATTTATGATATTATCCACGCACATTTCCATCCGAGAACCCATTGAACAAGCGACAACCATATCAATCCTCTTAAAGCCCTTTTCAAAATATTCGTACCATAAGCCATCGTATTGGGGACATGACTCGTAGATACGTATGTAAGTATGCTATTAACTATCCCACCGGGCTGTCCACTCGTATAGCCCACGATCACAGTTCTGGGGGATCAGTTCAGCTTCGTACCGTGACGCAATAAAACTTTATTTGCTAGACGTACATACGTAGCTGCACTAGTACTTTTTATTTCCTTACCGCATATTTCCCAGGGCACACCAAAGATCAGTTTGCGACCGAGTAATTCGGTATCGTTACTTTACGTGACTCTGGAACGATGTTCGCGACGTGTTTCTCCTATTGCCTTAGGCCTCCCCTCTTCGTCGCGCCGCTAAGAAGTATCACTACGATTTTATATGATAAAGATTAAGGCAGCGATAGATCTGCCGTATTATTATATTTGAACATTTTTATTTTCTAGTGTAACCCGAAATATTAAAAAATACAATAATGTCACAATGAAAAACTGCTAGTTATGCCTTTCTAAATTGATTATAATGGCTCGTTATTTTAAACCCATGCCAGCAACTTAATGACGACCGACTTCCAATTAAGCGAATGTATAGTTGTTGAACTTCAATTTATTGTTCTATTACTTACCTATCATTATGAACCGCAATTTCTTACCATTCACATCGTCTTGCCGCATTAGTACCTACCTACAACATAAAATGTTAATCAATTAGTGTTTTCACTTCATGTTTTACGGTGTACCTACATTATTATCCCTTCTCCAGCCGTACCGTGGCTATATTTGTAACTTTTCATTTTAGTTTAAATTGCCAAGACATATCCAAGTGTCTTTTTACAGCCAGACACACACGAAACAAATATAGGCTTGGTAATCTGCTTGAAACGGCTACTGTCATACTCAAATATTCCAAAGGCGGAAATCGCATCAGGTGGATGGATGTCTAGAAATATTCCAGAATTAGAATCAATCAAAAGCTCTGGATTGGCTAGTTAAATAAATGATGGCAAAGGCTGGCCAGTCTACAAGTTTTCGCCGTCTATGTGTGAAGCATTTGTTATTCTACGCGCGTCCAGTGGCGGGCTTCATCCCGCGCCCTTTGCGCCGATGGTCTGTGTCATTATCATCGCTTTTTGCCTCACATAACTGGCCGCAACCTCGAGAGATGTCCGTATTGTGCTGGCCGCACCTACGCACCAATCGTATGTACTAACACACATAGGTACATATATGAGTAAAATTGAGCTTTTTAGAGGCGAGACGATAGCAATTCCTGGATAATGTAGCTAGTGGATGTCAGCGATAAAGACACTTTTTGTTAAGTGGTTAAATATACTGGTTTTTATTTAGCTTTGCAGATCTTGTTATTGTTTAAAATATGTACTTTTATAAGCATAGTTCAATGTTTTCTATGAAAAATGGTAATAGGATATAACAAGTCTTATAACAATGTGAACAGGTAATTATAGATACAGGTAATTAATAATAGTGTTAGTTTTAACAGCAAATATTTTAATTACACATACATACACACATTAATTGCTATTGCAGTTAATTATTTGGTCACGCTTCACTTCAATAAAGCCCTGGATATCTAGTTATTATTAATGTATTGTAAATCGGGAAAATCATCTAGTGACTGCTCCCGCCTGGGTGAGGCGGGAGGTAGAGTGTCAGACTCTTACTGACTAAAAACCACCCCGTTCCTTCTCCTGCACGTCGAGCCGGAGCCGCCCCGGTTACCCGATAGGTTCTCCGCGACGTGGTTCATCCATAGGTATAATACTGGATAACCCCGTCATAATTTTTACATCATTTTGTAATTCCATTGTAATTTTTTAAAAATCAGGCTTTTAATCTATGATGGTCTGATCACCTCCAGACAGTTCTATAAACGTGAAAAATATTAGTATAGACATTAAATACAGATTGAGCATTTCGTTGAAAGTTTTATAGCAATTTTCATATGTAGATATTTGATATATTTTACAATGACCACATAATTCACTAGGTACTAAACGACGAATCGAGCTTACACGTGAAAAGATAATATAATTTTTATGTTTCCTCCACTGTTAGTGTGGCGTAATGTAAATATTTTATAGCAAACTGTAACAATAAATTAGACTTTTGATTTATAAGTAGTTATTGACAATAAAAATAAAACCATTGAAACGAAACGTAAGTGTTTTGTGCACTATATCAATAATAGAGATATTTTAAATATTGAAATACATTTTATGACCATATTTTTCATTTTATCAAAATAGGAAACAAAATATGTAATACATAGGAATACCACATGCGTCACTGAATCATATTAGATTTTTTTCCGTTCATTTTGGATTCAAACTCACTGGTTTGCAGAGGCAAACGCGTCTAATAACAACTGCCCCTGCCAGTCAATAACATACAGTACGCGTATGATCATTCTATTATTCTTGAAACAATTTATTGTATTCACCCTTAACCTGCAGGCAAGTTTCGGCAATGCAACATATTACCTATTTCCTGTTTCCGCTTCAGTTACAATTGTGTCTCCGTCACAGGGGTATCATACGTTGCATAATCAGTAGGCACAAGAATCCTCAAAGGATCGAATCTAAAATCAATTCTATTATTGTTTATTCAACAAATAACATGAATGTTAGTCCCAGGCAATTTAATAATTAATATGAACGGGCGCCATACATCACTGTCAGCGGTGGGACCGCAACCGATACAGTTTATAGTCACAAGACCACTATTCATGTAAATCGTATTCCCAATAGTGTGACATGTTTATTTTCCGGCACTGAAAGCCTTGCCGGGGAAAGGAGTAAAATGAAAAGTAGACACGGGTCCGATAAATAATTGAAGGCTTTGATAGAGCATCGGGAATTCCAGGTCGGAGTACGCCGGCTGGATCTAGAGGGAGCCATCGTTCAAACCACCCTCCGACGCTACTGAATTATTCCGCAATAACACACTTGTTATAGACATTTCTCGAGGAGTGATACTTTTATGATTTACTCCAACTTTTATTGGCACTTAAAGGAAGTATACGATTTATTTCCCGTTCAATATAAGGTATGGAGTATATCATTTTTTGAGTCGATACCAAATCTCTGAGGGCGTTCGGAACGGTTGGGCGTCACACGCCATTTATATTTGGGGTGTTATGATGTTTCGACGAGTTTTACAGCTATGAATTATGTCGTCGTTTAAAATAATAAAAACTGAAAATTATACTTATCATACAAGCGCGGGATTCTTTCGTAGTTGGTTTATTATCACGACTTAATATGCACTCTAATTAAAAGAGCGCTTCTTATTAATGAGTCGTCCAACAAATGCATACCTATTTGTCTTTTAATAAATTTTAAATTACTTTATTATTAAAAGTATGTACTTACCTACATTAGATATTTATCAAGTAAATTATTGTGATATATGAAATGAATATAGCTATACCTTTAGGAATTCTGATAACTGTTCTTAGCTCATGAATGATTTAAATATAACATCGTTTTTTTCTGGTGCTGGTTAAAGAGAGCTGTTTAAATATGTGCTGACTTGTCCATTTTTATTCATATGTAATTAAGGTATAGCTTCTCATTTTGTTTGAGTTCGGATTAATTCATTCAATCGTTCTAGGAAAACTGAAGAGGTACCTGAGTGAAGTGTTTGTACGTTTTTTAAGTCGAGAGGGTAATATTATAAAGTCGGCAAGATTTTAAGCACAAAATCTGGTAATGGACAAATACGTCCACCGATACTGCGTATTCCAGCGGTAGATGTTTGTCAACGTTGGGCACGTGTGCCGCGTTCCGTGTCAGAGCGTGATGCATATCATGAACGGAGCCGATCAAAAATTATTATACGAGAACATTAAACTGCTGTACATTGTGCTTTATTGACGTCACTTCCGCGGCAATAAAATCGGCTTGTCTCGAAAATGCATAATTTGTACGACAGTCACGCGCATTACGCTACTAAACGGTGTCTTTGAGAACACATTTCACACTAAACTCTCTGGGGGCTGCTTTCCGATCACAGATAAAGCTTTGTTTTATGCGTTCGAGTTATTATCGTCAAACGCTTGTTTATGGCTGCGGGAATATTAATATTTCTTTATATCGAGCTCGCACGCACCTATCCCACCGCCAATATGCGGCGACTAATTCTAATGAGGGCAGTTCGTCTGTCTTAGTACACTCCGCATTGTGACACAAACAACACATGCTCCAGAAACCGAAAAAGGGTTATTGTTGTGTATCTGAATATAAAAACGTTCCGAGATATTTTTTGTGTGACTAAGCGGTATCTTTTGTGACAAAAACATTTCTAGCGAATCCATTAATTAGTGAGATATACGACACACCCGCAGCCTTTGGCGCTCAATTATGGGCAGACCTTTGACGCTTGATTAATTCCGACACAAAACTGACCTATTACAGTTTATTGATTACGATCTCTAAATCGATTCAAAGGGCCGCGCTTCCCATATGCTGGTTTGAATAAAAGCTTAAAATTCCTCAAATGCCGACCGAGAAAAACAATAACTGAGGAGTATAAGGAAGGAGCGGGGACAGTGTCACGTAATAGGTCCAGCTTCCGGTGCGTTTATCAAAAAATTTATTTGGACATTCCTAACGCGCCTTCGCTGCGCTTGCCCCGACTGGATGTGTTGGCATTTAATTTATCTATAACGCTGAAAATGCCGGAGACGGCCGCGTAACCGTTATTGCTGGGGTTCTCTCACCACTGGCAGGCTACGCACTTCCGCTATGTCAATGATTTATAGCCGCTTACGGCATTTGCGGCGTTTAACTGTGTGTTGTCCGACCCATTGTCCGAGGATCGTCGAATATGGACGAGAATCATTCTTGAATTATGAGCTGGGGTCGGTTGCCCTATAATTTTTGATTTCGCATCCTAATGCAAAGGGTCAATGCGTGCTTTGTCCAAGTTAAATCTGTTTGCGTCGCCTAAAGGTGACGTTGATTTGTTTGCGTTCCGATTCGTCGCGCTATTGTCATGGGCGTTTTAAAAAACATATGAATGGATTTATATTCGATTGTTGGTACAGGAAGTTTTTACAGATAAATTTTAACAACGATCTTTGTTGGCAGCGTTGACCCTGGGTAAATAACCGGATATTAGTAGTAGATACATTGTTAATTTTATTGACAAACGGTTTTGATGTATCCTTGTTAATGTATTTTATGAGTAAAAGGGATTATTTTATTGTTGATTAATTTTATTTATGGTTTCCAATATTTTGCAGTACATTTTTATCTAAAAATTATTGAGTAAAGTTTTGTTATAGTAAGAAATATTATATTTCAATTCCCAGGTTAGTCATTCAACTGGTTAATAATATGGTAAGTGGTTTATGCGATATTGCCGACGTTTATGGTGACTACAAGGGTATGACGTGTAGGCACATTACATCGCACGGTTCTCACGCCGACCTCTTACTCTGTCAACGACTCACTCACTCTATCAACACTGAACTTGATTAAACGTGAACCATACACGTTCCTAAGTCACTACTATAATTAATTAAGCAAACCGTTTGAAAGTACGTCTACCATTGGAGTGTCGCAAAGAAATTCGATGAATAATTAGCTGTGAATGCCCATCCGACATAATCAACTATTGACAGAGTAGATATTTCCAACGAATGAGTATTTCACAATATTATACCTATAGATTTACCTAGAATTTAACATCTTAATGCGATTATTAATAATATCCCTATAAAACAAAACAATCAGTATCAATCTAATAAAAATAGCTTTAAAATTCTCATTTATGAAATGCTTATCCTACGCACACCTTTCTTTGGTTCTCTTTAATTATGTGACTAGATAAATAGTAATACAAGCAAAAGGAGTAATTTCCTCTGCTTGTTGTTAATGTTAGCTTTACACAGAGAAAAGGAAATAACACGTAATTTTAATTAACACGATCAAACATGTTTGTTTGTTAATAGCTTAATCGAAATATTATTGGGATTTTGTCTCAAAGATAGTTTACTGTACTAATTTTAACTAAAGTTTTATTCAAATACAATAAAATTGTGATTTGCCATCGCTATAATATATTTTAAAACTAGCTGCTACAATTCTAGTAGAACAAAAAGTAGCCTACGTGTTATTCCAGAGCATATAATCTATCCCTGTTTCAAATTTCATCTCGAGCCCTTCAGCCGTTTTGGCGTAAAATTGTAACACACACACACACACACACAAACAAACCCACACACACACAAATACTCACAAATGTATTATATCTGTCGTGAGACATACTAAATTAATTATTATGTTTTCGATTTACTCCAGTAATTACTCGACGAGGAACTCGACTAGTTACAAGCCATGCTAGAGGCTCATATTCATGAGCAGCATTCCACGACCCGCGACGCGTCGCATGAGCCGAAAACATAATAATTAATTTATAATATTAGTAGGATTAAATTTTAGTTTTATTAACCGGTCTTTTATTTTAGCTACGTAATTCAATTTAAAAAAAAATCGCGTTCATTATTTTATTCCATAATTCATTTCGATCTCAATCAACACAAACGTATTAAGTCGTTAAAACACATAAATATAGTTATACTCAGTTTTTAATTCCTTACATATTAAGTTAGATGAAACCGCAAACAGATGCTAGGTTCTTAGCGGCAAAGTTTAAAGCTTTGTTCTGACCGACAAATAACTAATTTAAGCGTAGTGAGTAGCTTGTGATATGGATTTAGATAAACAGATCGTAGGCACAGATACCGAACCAAATGCATTAGATAACATTGATGTTAATTACAAGTCAAATTCGATACTACTTTGGAAATATCAAAACTATTTATTTTTAAACTTTTTTGTGATTGTCGATTGGTGACGTCACATATTGTATCATTGATAAAAATGAGGGGAAATATCCTTACTAATATTGTAAATCGGAAAGTGAGTTTGTTTGTTTGTTTCGCTTTCACGCCATAACTACTAAACCGATTGCTTTGAATTTTTGCAGACGTAACGTTAGAAGTCCGTATTAAATAAGGGTACTTTTTATCCCAGAAAAATTGATATTCCCGAGGGAAAACAAAAGTATTGATATAGATGGCGCTGTATGTATTGGTATATGTCACATAGGCTACTTTTTATCCTTTTGTGACGTGAGCGAAGCCGCGGGTAAAAGCTAGTAAAGTAATAAAATGTTGATGAAGCCATGAAAACTTATTATTGTATGGAGGTTGCCTGATATAAAACTTAGTACTAAATCGATACTTGTGTTATAATTGACAATGTCAATATCGTTTCATAGGAAAGTATGCAGTTAAAAACCTAAAAATTATCATCGTTTTTCATGGTACAGCAAATAAGATTAAGATAAACACAGATATACCAACCAACCTATATCAGTGTCCATACTTTGTCCCAAAAATCAAATTAATTTTAATTTGACGGTAAAAAGCAAAATCAATTAATCCTACCAATATTTTAAATGCGAAAGTTTCTGAGGATCTATCACTCAATAATCTATAAATATAGATAAAAATGAATCCCTTTTTCCCTTGGTCATGGCATCACGCGTGATTGGCTGGACCGATTTCACTATTACTTTTTTGTTGTGTTTGATTGGTTCTTAAGATAGAAAAAATCCTGAAAATCCTATGGGAACGGCAGAAAACGAGATTGCGTTTAGTCTTCGTTCGTTTAGAAGTTAGCTTATGCTAATAATATATGTAAGTGATTCATAAATCTTCATTATATGGAATTCTTTAGCCATCTTTGACCAAACGGAAAGAATATGTCAATTCAAATTCCAATTTTTCAATGACTCGACATGACAATATGGCTAGTGTTCCAACCTTATTCAGATAATTATTGTGAAATAGGCCCGAAATAATTAAAATTCACTACAACCGAACTTAACTTCACTTAACGAAATAGGTCTATGTAGATTGTGTAGCCACGTAGCTACGGGCTACGAAATCTACGTGTACTACGTAGCTACGAACATAATAAAACGAAACAAAAACTAAAATAATATAATAAAGTTTTATTTAAAAAAACATTAACTTTTAGTTTTAATGATGTTCCTGCAAAATGTTGGAGTCATTTGGTTTAATTCGTACAAGAACTTTATCAGACTAACCATATTCCTTTTCGAAAACCGAATTTTCTAATGGCGTACAATTTTTTTAGGCTAACATTTATTTTTGTCTAATTGTCGCCTAAATTTCCTTTATCAGTGTATGTTTTCAATTTAATTCCGCGGAAAAACCATGTCTAGAGATTATCTAGATTTTAAGAAATCTGACATGAAATCAAATAAATAGTATTGTTTAGTTTTTAATTTTGCTGATAATTGCCAACGTAGTTAATAAAACTGTCTGGCTATGCAAGTGGCTAAAATTTCGACTGTTAAGCTTCTCATTTATTATAATACGTCACTCAAAATAGCAGCATATCTGACACAGTATCATTTAAATCAAATCTAAGCCCTTCTAGTGCTATTTGAATTAGTCTGCCTACAAATATGAAAATATCCTCCGTGACTGAACTAACCTAAGAACGTCAGTGCCATTTCAGAGCTGTCAACCTAAATGAAAACGTTGAATGGTTCAAATTTTCATAACGGAGGAAATAATTCTAACTCTAGAGATATTTATAATTCATAATCATATTAGATGGACGGTACCAATGGACACAGATATAGTATTTAATCCGTATTTTAGGTTATGTACCATTAATTTTGTAAATATATTATGTAATCTAAACGATACATGATAGAAGTAGCATTTTCAACCATACAATCACCGGAGCGGGGAAATATTGGAAACAAATATATATTCCAATTATAGTAATAGTCCCAAGTACTCATACGATTAGGAGAGCAGAGCAATGTATTAAGGTCTCAGTAACTAAAGTATTTACTAAGCAATCGAGCTACCTCAAAGACGCTCAAAAGACATTGCAAGACCTAATATACTTTATTTATTTTCAGCTATGATCGTTTCAGTGCAGACCCAAACGATTTACTTTTTCATTTCAATTTTGTTTGAGTGTCATGTTGAGGGTGGTCAAAAAGTCATAGAAACTACAGAAAATTAACCAGAATATGAAATTTATCGTGTTTAAGGAAATCTTGCTGATTGAATGCCCATTCAAGTAAGATGTAACATAATATTTTTATTCCTAATGAAGATTATTTTCATCATTAATTTTATTGAGCAGTAGAAAGTTTCTTCGAAAATTGCTTCTCTTTTTATCCCCTTAATAATTTACTTCATAACTGTTCAACCACCATGTATTACTTCAGTTTGTGCATCAAATTAATTTATCATGAAGCATTTTATGATTTTCTTACCTTTCTGTGCAACCTTCTGTGTTGTTTGAAACTTCTTCTATATTAAGTAATAGTTGATTAAATTACTATTATCGTCTTCTTCGTAAAATATTGCAATGTGTATGCAAAAACATAGAAACAATTATATTGTCGACTGTCGACTGCTTCTCCATTCTAATGTTAAGATATATTATGTTCCTGTTAATGGACATTGTTGAACAGTGGGAGTAACGTCGAATTAGCCCTTTTGTTGTATTTAAATATAATTACTTAAATTAAGTTTTCGGTGGTCAGTTCGGTGATCAATTTTCTTGAGTTTTAATTTGATTGGTTCTCATTGTTGTAACCTAACTTAGGTTGTATGTTCAAAGATACCAATCGATGTGATTGCAAAACTGCAAGTCACTGTTTATTGTATTTACCGACGAGTGATGATCTCGACGTCTCTGATGACGTCGATATCACTCATTGACACATCACATCATCACAAAGCTAGTTGGTAACTAAAAATCAAAATTATATGTTCCCCGAGAGGTTGTGTTCAGCAATCTTGTTTGTGACTACAAGACTAACTATGAATCTACCAATTAAATTCATAACATTAAACGACCACTGTTATTAAGTACGTATAAAACTTGTAGTTTTATTACACTTTATGAGCATAATATCATGAACTTAAATATGTGAATACATTGTTTTATGCCCGTCTGGTTATGATAAGATGTTTATATTTTATCATAAATGGTTTCCTTGTTGGTCTGCCAGCACCGCGCAAACAGTTTAGAACATTGTCAAGAAATTTTATTTTGAAAACGTCTTGAACTGCGATCCCAAAGATCCTGCCAAGCGTGGGTGTTTTACCAATAAAACCCTTCAACTGAGTTCAAAATCTTGATGATAGGTGTAAAATGTGAGATTGCAACCCATGACATGACAATATAAGACATAACTGATGAAAATTACATTTTACTACGTAAATCCACTTATGAGTAATGTGATTTTGCCATTCAGAAATGGAAAGCTAGTTACGTTATATTGCACTGAATGGCTTGCACTCGCATGGGTGACTGTGACAGCCTTTAAGTAATACTAGCGCTACCTTACTGGTCACGTTGGATGCGATCTACGTGTCTCTACATTGCGTCTAACACTAAAATACTAAGTAACCACCTTAGGTGCAGTCACTAGCCCATTTTTACTTTGCACCATTACCTATTTCTAAGTGTTTTTGTGAAGATAACAATATGATTAGAGGATTAGATTATAGGCAGTCTCAATTTTGTACTTATACTGCAAAGTATTATTTACTGTCCATTCTTATATTGATAAAAATGTTGGTAGTTTATATGTAAAGACCAATTGATGTTCAGTTTTACTTCAGCTAAGATATGCAGAGCTATAACGTTAATGGTTTTTTTCTAATTCAGTGTAAGTAGTTACTCAAGTGGTCAAGTATGGTGATTTCAACCGTATGCCTGTAAGTACTTAGTGTAGCCCTGCGCTTGATTTTCGAAAAGTGACAAATTACCCTGTATCGTTGACTAGCAGCCCGTCCCGACTTTGGCCGGGGTAGACAATTATTTATTTTCGGAAATTTGGACTGTTGTTAGAGGTACAATAGTTGGACATATGCTACCGCGGAGTTTTTGTAGACATTATGATGTTTTTCAATATTGTTGTACATTATTTTATTCTGTCGCTTATAGTTTCGGCAGCACATTCGACGAAAGACATTTTAAGACTCATTTTTCTACACCTTCGGTTACATTGTTCAAATTTTACCAAGGATCCCTATTTTTGTTCAAAATTAAATGTAACGAATGTCAAATTGGAAGAATGTAGCATTATATTTATGAAATAATTTTTTAAATCGGCTCAGTACTTTTTAAGCCTTATTCATTACAAACATACAAAACTAGGTACAAATCTTTCCTCTTTATAATATTATTATAGATAAATGTTTCCCATACTACTACTATATTTAGTACATTTTTATACTACGGAAATCCAGCTAAGTATTTGATTCGTTGAATTACATTGGTCTTGATACACCTTTTTGATTCGCTATAATCAAAACATCAAGGAGCCGCGTGTGTAGATAAAATTATTGTAGGTAGAACTTTTGATGTCTAAATGAACTGTTTAAATCTAGATTAAAAGAAACCTGCAACTTTAAACGTTATTACTTCTCGCATTTGAATTATATAAACTGAATCACTTTGTAGTACAGTATTTTTGGTGTAATCTAAAACTGCTTTAACTGTTATAGGGCTATTTTTTCTGAAAGAGTCCAACCGGGGTATTAAATACCCAAGTGAATAGGTGGCTTGTAAGCTGGTGTGCTCCATATTATGGGCTGTGTCAATTTGGACGAGATTATGAATCATGCAACAAGAGCAACATCAACAGCCTATAAGTGCCCACTGCTGAGCAAAACCTCTTCTTATAGGGTTTGAGCATTAATCACCACACTTACTCATTGCGGGTTGACGATTTCAAACTTATAATTAAAAATTATAAGACCAGGTTTCCTCACGATGTTTTCCTTTACCGTTTGCTAGTGGTGTTTAAATAATCGCAAAAAGTACTCGGAAAAAGTCACATTGGTACTTGCTGTTGGCAGGTTTCAAAGTCACCCTCATACATGAGAAGCGGGTGGCTTCTCATGCATCATCATCATATACATCACCAACATCATCATCATACCAATATGTGTATCTATTTACCTATATACATAATAATAATAATGTATGATACAATAATCTAGGTAATCGGTAAATTTCGGTGGCTTACACTAAGTTACTACCTCTGTCAAAAAGTAACGTCAATAAAATGAATTCATCGCAAATTGATTCGTAAAATGAGTACAGACAACATGTTTTTGTTAAACGTGACATATTATTACTACGATGCACCTAGATCACCACTCATCAGCAGTCGAGTCATGCCAGAGACAGTATATTGCACATAACTATGTTCATTTCTCGTTAGCCAGCAATAAAAGGCAGGCGCAAAAACGTCGAAGCATTTCGAGTGCCAATTAAATCGCCACAAACATCCTGTAAGCCGAGATTATCGTATCGTAACAAGCATCGGAAACCTGCCCACTTCTCTCACACTGAATAAATTAAATAAAAACCCAATATAAAATAAATTAGAAATTGTTACACCAACGGTTGAGCACTGTTCTGTCTTGGGTTGGCTCATTAACTTTGCGCATAAGCGGAACTTAACGAGACGAAACCGAGTGAGGAAATATTTATATTTTATACATATTTCATGTTGTCTTCAAGATAATTTTGAGGCGCACAATTTGGTTTCCACAGCACTTATTTGTCTAATTTAATTATGTACTTTCTCAATAGATGGCACTGTGCGGCGCTCGATTACCAGGCAACGCACGTGCGACTGCCGTCTATAGATATTTTATGTCTATTCAATTCCGTTTCCTTCTGGGTATCTACAAATACGTAACTATGACTTCTTCAGTGACTGAATAATTATCGTCGTATTCCATGAGTATACTGATTTATTAATTAAGAATAAGTAATTTTAATATAATAGCTTGTTCTCTGGATATTTATTCAAAAATGCCTAAGAGGTGGTTTCATGTATATTATGTATATTTGTAATAACATTTAGTTATTTAGTTGTTATTTACCTTTACAAACTTTAGTTGATATTACAGGAAAAGTTGAAATTGAAAAGTTGTTCAAATTACCATTCATTTCTTAGTCAAATGCAAACCCTACTATCAAAAACCTTGAGAACTCGTGGCTATTACTGTTTTCTTCTGGGTGTGAGAAGAAACCTTTTCTAAGCAGTTAGACGGTACAGATTGACGATGATGGTGATGAAGA
This sequence comes from Spodoptera picta, assembly GCA_038387885.1. NCBI lineage: Eukaryota > Metazoa > Arthropoda > Insecta > Lepidoptera > Noctuidae > Spodoptera > Spodoptera picta. The sequence goes on from JAZHFQ010000105.1 coordinate 4,284,221, forward strand.
ATTCAAAAGACTTGTAACTGTTTAGATTTACCTATATTCTACTAACATCTTTTTAACTAACTTTCAAGTTGTGTTAGGACATATCTACCTCAGGTATAGTTTTTGTCTACCATAGGCAAGTTAATCTCTAAATGTATTCAACAATTTTCTTCCCCATCAAGGCTAACATTATTAAATTGTTTATGAGATTCGACGAAAGTGTGTTGAGGTATTAATTAGACCTATGTTACAGACAAAACTCCAGTGATTAGCGAATGTATAAGCTGTGCTTATTAATTTGAATAGCGTATGTTTCTAAATGCAAACTGTTGTTGCTGGCAGTTTGTGTGTGTTCCAGTTTGTTTTGATGGCGCGAGGATGCAGGGTAAGACAATGATCGAACAAATAGGGGTTTGTCACGCGACGCACGCCTAATCAGGGATCGACGATGTACCAGAGCGCTACCCGACAACGTTTATTTATGCCTTGCCGATATCGAACGACAGTTTTTATTACCAGACGATGCCCGTTATAATTCATACTACACTGTGCGCACGTTTTTAATGAGTCCCTTTGAATAAAATATGTTATTTTCCCATCCAATTACTATTTTCAATGGATGTGCTCCCTGTTCAGGCTTCGTTTTTGGGGTATAACTAGAGTAATAAATTAATAAAAACTGTTGAGAGAGTTGGAAAAGAAGCCTACGAATAATATGCTGCCAAATGCCAATTGACGATTTTTTTATGATTGAAGTAACATTTATTATAGAGGTAGCTTTTATTTCCTAAATAAATCTAGGCTAAAGGCCAGGCCTAGATTTATTTATACATTATAGTGACTTTTGACCATAATGACATAAATAAAATTGTCATCATGATGAACACTCTTTTGAGGTATTAGTTGCTAGTAAGCTTTACATTAGTCGCTCAACATGTAATCTCTTGAAAAAATAATTTGTGTGCTGGTAAAAATATGGTTGAAACTCCAAAATCTTATAACCTGCATAACTAATTCGATTCATTAATCGAACTTCCATGACCAGTACTCGTGGTTACTGAGTCTAAGCACAAAAATGATCTATTATTATAAAACTACCTTATTTATAGCCTATCTGACATGATACAAGGTTTCACAAATATTAATTAATCCCAGCAGACTTCTACAACAGTCCTCAAGATACGTATATTATACAGTATCTACTTGACAGATTATAAAATAAAAAAGGCTTTAACACAAACTCGACTTAAATTATGATCATGCGTCCATTGCGCAGTTGTAGATATGCTAATAAGGATTGTGTAGTGGTGATAAAAATACTAGTTAATTATTAACAAAATGGCTACACAAACAATATCCTACTAGTTACAATTATAACCTTCCACAAAATATTAGTTTTAAAAGGAGGTCATATTTTAATACGTTGCAACTTTTGTAAATGGGCAAAATGAAAAAGTAAATTAAGGTCCTTAAGAAATCTGTTTTTTATATAATAATTTAGCATGGCTTCTAAGCAAGTAGCAATGGTGCTGACTTAATTCATTGTTTCTTATGAATAATTAAAACGGAAAATCATAATCTAAATGTATGTAATTAAGATTAAGGCTCATACCTAAGTCGTGCCTATTCCGAAGATAAAATTTCGGGTAACGCTTCGTTTACTTGCTCACCGTCAGTAACATTGTAAATATTCTAAATAAAACTGTCTTTTGCTGTGAAAATCTCATATAAGTAAGTGGAGAAAACGTAGCATGCATATTAAATAAACAGTTAGTCACTTACTCGAGTATAATCACGCACAATTTGACTAAAAGTAGAATTTAAACTTTCAAACACCAAGCGGTCACCGGTGACCGCAACCTATTGTTCTATAATTGTGTCTATAATACCGGTACTCGACGAGTCAATTTGAATTTAAATTGAGTAAGACACTCATTTCGAAATAATACTAGGTTGTTATAACAGTCTAGAAGTATTCACAGAGTTCATTAAGTATTCTGACGATATTGTTTCAGTCGTTGGCCCCGATAGTTGCAAGCGGCCTGTTTTGGATCGACAAGACGGAATAAGAGAAGATAATGCGGATTGATAATTATGATACAGCTAATCAATACCTAATTACCAAACCACTTGTAAATTATCCAATAAAATAGTGCCTATGGAGTTTTAAAGTAGTTGTGAGCATGTACCTCCATTAGCATCGATCGATCGTCCTGTTGCTGACCTAGGCCGGTAATTTCCGTCATTTATCATTATCGCCGTACAATTTGCAGTCAATTTCCATTCTGCAGGGTATAGCGATGGCTAATCAATATTTTACTTTCGATAGAAATAGCTATATCCAGTATTTTTTTTTTTTTTTTTTTTTTTTAAGGGGGGAAAATCATCGAATGACTGCCCCCGCCTGGGTGAGACGGGAGGGAGTGTCAGACTCTTACTGACTAAAAACCACCCCGTTCCTTCTCCTGCACGTCGAGCCGGAGCCCCGGTTACCCGTTAGGTTCTCCGCGACTCCGAATCCGCATCGGCCCTATTGGGCCCCATCTGTGGTGGTCTGATGGCTCTTAGAGGCGCGCGCGGAACGCGACGCGCCGTACGCTCGGGTCTGTTTCTGGTCGGACGGGGAGCCACCCATGCTCGCCGTCCGCAGGCCCGCGCTTACGGTGGCCGGAGATCGTCCCGCGATCCCCGACGCCCGGTGTGTCCTTCGCGATGGCTGAGTTGCGAGGAGGCAGCGCTTCGCTGCCTCACGCGTCCCGCCTCCTCCTTAGCTAGCATGACTGCTTCGCAAAAGGAGGAGACGGCATCCCAATCCCCCTCGCTCCGCATCATGGCCTGCACTAGGCCCGGACGCGAGAGGTCGCCATCGCCGATCACTTCCCTGAGGACACGGCGGTGCTCAGCCCACGAAGGGCATTCTCCCACCGTGTGTTCCACCGTGTCCTCAGGGCGGTCCTCGCAGTGATGACACCCGGGCGTTTCCTCCCGCCCCATCAGACACAGGTACCTCCCGAAACTTCCATGTCCGGTGAGGACCTGCGTCAGGCGGTAGGTGAGGACGCCGTAGCGTCTCTCAAGCCACTCCTCAAAGAGGGGACTTACCGCTGCGATGGCAGCGAGCCCAGCCCTCGGTTGCGACAGTCGTTGCTGCCACTCCGCCATGAGATCGCGCCGGAGCTCATCCCGCCACGCACTTATCTGGCGCGGCAGCGGAGTTTCGCCCCGGCGACGTGCCTCCGCGCGCATGCTGTACACGCGCGCGAGCACCTTCGCCTCCAGATCCCACGGCGGTAATCCGGCAAGGAGGTTCGCCGACTCCCCAGAGATCGTGCGGTATCCGCGGATCATTCGGATCGCCATGACCCTCTGTGCCATGAGCAGCGTCCGAGCGGGACGCCGCAACAGGTTTGGCGCCCAAACAGGGGCGCCGTAGAGGGCCATGGACCGCACAGCTATATCCAGTATAGGTAGCTAATTCTTTACCAGGTCAGGCTAAAATATTTAGTCTAGTATTTCACGTTTTTGTTGATTTCTACGAAATAAATTATGAAACGTCGAAACTCCAGTTTATTACACTCGTACACAACAGAAATAGTTTGTTGTGTCACGTTACTTGTTGAAACTATCATCAGTTAACTCGTCGAGTACCGGTTTTGTAGACACAATTATAGAACAATAGGTTGCGGTCACCGGTGACCGCTTGGTATTTGACAGTTTAATATTTAATCCATTTTGGTGATCTATGAACGTATAATAATCTATCATACGAAAAAGTGGTAAAGGTGCCTATTACTTTAAGGAACAAAATGCCAAAATATGGGAGAGCCATACTTCCGCACGAATGGGCCGGCTCGATGAGATTGATAACACGGCCTCGTAGAAAACCGACGTGAAGCAACGCTTGCGTTGTGTTTCATCGTGTGAGTGAGGTCACCGGAGTTCCGATTAACCCCCCTCCCCGCGGCCGGTAACGCCTCTGGTGTTCCAGGTGTCCATTGGCGACGCCGATTGCTTACCATCAGGTGATCCGTCCGGAAAAATTCAACCGTATGTAGTAGGAGAAAATAATGTTACCATCAAATTAAAACAACTATACCTCTATATTTAGCTATTTATATCGACTGAAAATGCGACTTTAAGTAAGGAGTTTCATGCTATTGAATTCTAAATACATGTAAATTTTCTCACAAGAAACTTGTTCAGCTGTTGATGTCCGGTTTAAGGAAAATGAGCTGCAAACATTTATGAAAATTGAAAACTATTTTCAAAAAGCCTGTGGGCTACTCTCGTGCTACTTAAACTCATTTGCAACTTCATCGAACTTAGTAAATATATTTTGAATTTCTATTTCATGTGTGAAATTAACTTTTTTAAGAAGATAACCATCCAATGACTTCTCCCGCCTTAGGTGAGATGAAAGGGAGTATCAGACTCTTGGTGACTAAAAATCACCCCGCTAAGTCCTCCGCATCGGGCATCAGACCCACAGGGCCCCATCTGTGGTGAAACTAGGGTTTGAAACTATTCACGATTTACTTTAAAAAGGTGAAAACTGAAAAGTAATATATTGACTTAGGAGACAGTACAAGCCTACGTTATATTAGTTTGTTTATTTAGCGATAGACGGTATCGGACTAATGAAGATGATGTGCCAATAAAATTGTATTGTATTTTTATTCCTTGATTGGATTATAATCTATTAAGTAAATAAAACTGTTTTTGTTTGGAAGCATGGGAAGAAGAAACTTGCAGTTTATTGTTACAATATATTGCTTAAGTTATTTAATTAACCAATTATTATACATATCCTTTACCTTCATCAACCTCTGAGATCGCTTTCTTGGATAACAAATACTAAAGACCATCTTTTTCAAATGGCGAAAGTTATGCGATAAATAAAATACTCCTCTTTTTAATAAAAGCATTATAAAGTTTGGTGTGTTACGTTTGAAACATTTTAGTCTTTAATCTGTGATTGTCAGCAAAGCCGCTGAATCCAGACAGGTGAATATTTTATTGGAATGTCACCTCTTTTCTTTGTGTGCATACCCCAACATCGCGGTTAGTGCAACTTTGGACAGATTTAGTCTGTCTGTTACCCTATTGTTTGTAAGCGAAATTGCTCAAAGTATTTTCCGATTTTACATTTCTTTTATTTATATGAGACGCTAGTAATTGTGATCCCTTCCTGAAACATAGTAAACACGGGTTCTTTTTCAATAGAGAGATTCGTGAAAAAGGCCAGGAATACAGCTGTTGAAATCTTCTACCTTACTTCTTTTCGACTCGTACTTTAAGAAAGTCATCATATCAGTCCAGGTTCAACCACTGCTATGTATGAGCCTCCTCTTTGTTCTGCCAATTTTCTTTACTTTTTGTCAGCGATTCTGACGTTATTATCCATGTCTAGGCATGGATGAAATCTATAGAACAAACTCAGTCTATGAGTATTGTCAAAGATGGCGCTTACTTTCTGCCTAGCCCCTTATGTCAAATGCCACAAATTACAGTCAGTGTACGTTGTAGTGTACAGCCACAAATGCCCAATAACATGAATCTTATAACCCATTTAGCAAAAAGAGTTCAGGTTTCTTAATTCATTAACAAATATAAGTACATATATATGTTTATCGAGGTCGAAGAACTTGTGCATAATATCTCTGTAACTTCGCCAGAACATAATAAAAACCATATCTACCCACTGAAAACAAGTACGATAACTTTAACAACACGGCAAAATGCATACAAAGTGGATAGCACTTTGAATGTGATATCGTAAATATGCATTTTAACTTATCGTCCCAGCTTGTAAATATACAAAACAATGCACTTGGTATATAATTTTTCGTGTCTATTCTTATGAATAAATGGCTGCCAACATACCCTATGGTACCATTCTTCATAATACTCGATCGTCTGCATTTATCTCACACTGCAGCCTTGATCGTTTTGTAAGGAGAATAAAATATTACATTTTTCAGAGGTTAAGGAAAGAATAAATGGAACGCTTCATAGGTGTAGTGGTCTTACGTTCCAAATTGTAGCTGCAATTTTTGAGATTATTGTAATTGTTATGTCTTCTTTCAAACATCTTTTTCAGGAACCTAATAAATAGAGGATATAACACGAAATTGTAAATATTATTCACATTTAAACATGCTTTCTCAGTGCTGTTGTGTCATGTTTTTTGTTGGAGTCCTGTCCGGCGTTTTTGCTATACTTGCGTTATTGTCGGCGTGTTAAAAATACACTACGTACAAAGATCTTTAACACCATAATATGACCCACATTAGGCTCGATTAATGTTATTATCTCTGCAATTACACATGTGCATGAGACGTTACTGATACTGCACAATAAAACTTTACAATTTCTTACCATTTCGCAATTTATGGGGTTCCTTATAAATTCTAATAATGACGATCTTCTACTCAATTTTATAAAGATTATATAAAAATATATAAAGAACTTAAAATACCTTAAAGCAAATAAAAGTAGTATGAGAGAGAAATCTAAAGCACTAGAGCTCTTTGTCAAAGAGGTCGTTTAAGGAAATGCCAACCAATATCTGCCGCCAAGCAGCGTCGCAGTATTCCGGTTTGCAAGGAATATGCGAGTCGATGTAATTACAGGCGCTTAAGACATTTCAGTTTTGCCTGAATACGCGTGAACTGAATCTCCTATAGATATAGTAAATTCTTAAACTAAGACCTCATTGCAAACGAACCATTATCATGTTGATTGAGAGTATTTGTTACGAATTAGAATATAAGTTTTTACTTAGACTAGGTAAAGAGATATATAGGTATAGGTACGTTAGCTTTCAACGAAGCCTTAAATTGGTTCCTAAATTTATCAAATACCTGCCTTTAAAAACTAAATTAGCCTAACTCCGAGCTGACAAGTAAGTAAACATAAATGAAGAACATAATGACACGACTAATACAAAGATATAATAACATCTCCATTACCAGTCTGGTTTCGCTTGTCATTCACAAAATGAGGGACACTTTTAAGTTTCTTAATAAACAAAGTAACACAAAATATTTACCTCTAATGAATCGTAAAACTGTTGCCGTGAGGTGAATCTCCTCGACGTCGGCGTCGCTCGTGGTTGTCTTAATGCATGATTACTCGTTCCTCCCACCGCATCGAGCGGCTATCATTGGCTCTCACCGACCAGACGCCGCCTCCACTCCTGCGCACACTCTACTTCAAAACAACTCCATCCACTCAATAAACAAGTCTTGAAGTCCATTGTCTCCGCACCATTATGCCGTCACATCGACATGTTATGCAGCCCCGTCATAGATCTGTTAGAAATAAATAACAAAAAACATCGGCTACTCTGGCATGGCTACTCATTAGCCTCACTTATTTAATAAATAACACTTTGATACGTGATTATATATCTCGTATCTAGTTATCATTTGACACTTGTTTTTGTGACTCATTAACAATAAATAGAAATGTTACCGGTTTTATTTTTTATTTTTAACCACAGTACCTGATCATGCTTTACGTGGATTATGTGAATAATTATAATTTGGAAATCGTCTTCTATGTTTCATTTCTCCAATAGTACAGGTCAACTTTGATGGGGCTAGTTAATTAGGTGATGCCGTAATCTGAAACATCAAGGGCATGTACAGGTTCGATGCGGCGATCGTCATGAGCGTGAAATGTGGCGCCGACGAGTGGAACTCGCAGGGGAGCTGAAAACACGACAGAGGTCGGGGGAATAGCGCCTCGCCGGGAATAAAACCACCGTTTGCCTCTGACGCTCGCGCTTCCCTTATAGCAAAAAGTCGAAGACGGAACGAGGCGACAACCACAGAGGCTCGCCTCCACGCTGCCGCGGATAAAATCGACATAGAATTAAAGAAAAATACAAAAATCACTCATTGTTCTCATAAAATGAATGTGCTGGGAGTTGAATGTGAGGCTTTTTGTGAAAATATTCTCATACTTTTAAATGGGATCTCGTGTGGCGCCTCCTAATGATTCGTCCTTTTTGCGGCGGCGATGCGCGCGCCGGCCGGACGCTCTCAACATCTCTAGGCTTTTGGTGTGTCGGCGCATGTCACCACTTTAACTTTTTGTTTTACTGCTTCGGATGTAAATTAAACAGTTTAGGCGGCATTGTTCTCAAAAACGGCGGAGATAAGAAAAGGAAATTTTCATTATTGGGTTCGTTTTTTGTTTAATTTATTATGTTTTAGTTACCTATAGCTTTCCTTTGGTAGATAGATATATTACATTTAGTCATTAATAACAAATAAATGTAAATATAAAACAATATATAGGTAAAAAACCCTTTCAGTCCGCAGCTAGAGTGAGATGTAATTTCATACCAGGGATGTAATGCAATAAAAATACATTAATTTTATTTTTCTACATCTTATTAATAATAAATTGACTATATATATATATTAATTACAAGCGATGACTTAGCAGTACTTATATTTTTTAATATCTGTCAATTGTATTTTGTTGCAGACACCTTTAAATATTTTTTCTTGTTACTGTACCACGCTAATCACAGTCCAGGAAATAAGTCCAGCTTATCAGTTTACTTTACTAACGACAGTACTTAAAATCTTAAAATTTATCAACTCGTAAAGTCTTGTAAATACGAAATCAAACAGCAGCATTCACATTTTCATCCACAAAACCTCGAACGGTTTCAGTGTAATCGCTGTGGGTCCTCACAAAATTCCAGTCCGCCTGTTTATTCATTGTGCATAAACGTTCATTTGTTTGTGTACAGCCGATGGCGTGGCGGTGTGGTTACGAAACTGGGAATAAATAATAAAAGCCGTACGAGCCCGAGTCGTGACACCAACTCTTTCACTAATGGAGCGTCGACACTAAGTTCGTATTGTGTATCCCAATCAAGATGCTTCGTTAGCTTTTCCTCCGCCTTTTTACTGATCATAATGATGTACACAAATATCACATTTATTGGAAATACTCCGCTTATAAGTAGATAATTGACAGAGAAATTGACTTGTGATATCGGCGGTTCGCATCCACCTACTTAGCAATCAATTTAAAGCAAAGCTGCCGTTCAAAATAATTTAATTGATGCGATTGTAAATAGCACTATAGAGGTAAATGTCCAATATAGTTTTAATTTTGTTTAGGAAGTGGACGGCCTTGCTACTTACTTTCGTTTCATTTTGGGAGGCCACACAAGAGAACAGTAGGCGCAGTTATCTCGAATTGATGGGGTTAATCTTAAAGCGATGCTTTGTCGTTTGTCTTTGGACACCGGCTTTAGTTGAGCAAGATAGGAGAAACAGAAAGCTATTACTTGTATTCGAATGACCGTGATTCAGCTCTTATTTTTATTGGAATTATGACCATTGACTCATATGGCTAAGGCAATAAGTGCCAATTTGGTAACTAATTAGTTTAGTTGTTCGTAACAGTTTCCTCAACTACTGTTAAAATTTTAACTACCCTATTTGGTTCTGACATTATGTTTCGATGTCATTTTCCGTTGCGTGACGCGACAAAGTAAGTCAAGCAAAAGTTTGACTTGTTGCCCTAATTTCATTTCACTGGAATATTTTTTTATTTGAAGTTTTATGTGAATTGAGTTTTTGATTTATTTTGTTCTCCACCTCCCCTTGAATAAATTTTAGACTAATTCATTCCTCCATTTCGTTGTTAAACGCGACTTTGTCATCAAGTGATGTAAGTTTCCTTAATATCTAATCTGAAATTTACTTCAATAACTCTTTATTATCTAATTTCATATAAACCCTCAAAATAATGAAACTTTATTCAGACCAATTTTTAACATTATGGTTCGGATACTGATGAATTTCATTTAATACCGTAATAAAATTCAGTACATATTAATACTATTACTCAGTCATTTATTAGCACGCATTTTGAAAAAAGATTGAATAAATGTCTACATTAATTCTATTTACCCATTGTATAATTCGTTTTTTTGAAGGATTTCTTTAACATCAGACGACTTTGAACCATTTTTGTAGTACAAAATGGCATTCAAACTAAACATTTTATCACTAAGCATAAGCACATAAAGGTTATAATAGAATGGGGAATGCTGCCGAAAGTGGCAGTTAAATCTCTTACAGTTGCCATTTTATCACACTGCCAACTCTTGGTTTAATATGCGTCCAAAAACTGTTGGCAAAAAATAGGCGCCACCAAGGAGAATCCCGTGTCGATGTACAGCAGGCAGGTCCTTATAATATCGTGTAGTATATTTTTTACGTGTACCCTTTGGAGGCCCGGATTTTGTGTTAAAATACACACCTAAGTATCATTAGCTATAAACACAGTTCTTTGTGTCTACCTTTGGAAGAAATAAGGGCAATAAAATGGGGAGATTGAGGTGCCGAGCGGATATAGGCCAACTATGGAATACGCTTCTATCTCCAACATATTTACTGACATTTTAAAAATATATTATTTTTTACTGTTTCTCACAGACGTGACGTCTAAGATAACATCACATAATAATACATAAATTGTAGATATTTTCCAACATGCCGCCATTTTGTTTTCGTAGTGTAGTTATCTTTGTAACTGATAACTCTAATCAAAATATCGATCATATCGATATATCGCTGTATAGATAATACAATCTCCGATTCCTCATAATGTTACCTTATAAATCCTTTGAGCGACAAAGGAGTTGCGCCTACGCAAGTCGCCAGTGCCAGTGACCCCCTCCCCGCCGCGGGCACCCGCGCCCCGCGCCCTCGCGCCCCTTTGCCGCCCGAGTTCACTGTGGCGCCTTATTATGTTACCTTTGTTTTCAAATTTAATTGGCTTCTCAAAGATAACTTATCTTGATAATAAACGACGACCAATAAACCGGGGGTCGGGAACAACTGACTGTTCTTCAAGATAAGATTGCGCCTTGAATGACGTCTAATAGTAGCTAATATATTTAGTAACATGTACGGTAATACGTGAGATTTAATAAATTTCAGCCTCAGACAACTGTCAGAGCTGTGTTGTTATTTTCAGTAACTAGAGAAAATAACAATTAATGCATTTGTTTATGAAAAAAAACACGAATTTCCTTTTATTAACAATATTGTATAATCTATGCCGATAAAATATAGTATTTTAAAGGGGAGCTAAATTTATATTTCCTAGTCATTCCTTACATGTACCTATTCGGTTTTTATATCAGAATTAGTTGCCATTACTTCTTACTCCAAAGTTCAACAGACAACAGAATATTTAGTCCACACTGAATAACAAATACTTACATTATTATCGTTCACACGAAGGAAATTCTGAGGTCAGGTCTACACGAAGAATATTTAACATAAGTTGTATATAAAGGATCATGTTATTATCATAAGGCAAATGTCCCTTACGTTTATCGACGTTGTATTTTAAAATGAACATATTGTTTAAAATAATTCGATTAATTGGTTCGATTAGAGTGATTTCATTCTACGTCGGCTAATTTTCAAACTGTATATGAAAACTTCAGCATTTCTGTAACTTCAACTACGTCGGGCTTTTGTAGAGGTACTATGAAAGAACCTTTTAAAAGTTAATGACGAATCATTCAAAGTACAGTTCCTTTAAAAAAAAATATTGCTAACCGGACTTAACCTTTTACATAAGCGTCATCAATTCGACATGACTATTGTTTAACGCAACAAGATATAAATGCATAGATTCAGCTTTTAAATATCATTCACATGAATTTAATACCGATAAAGTTTATCGTGACAATAACAATAATATCAGAATATGGTTCGATTGTATAACATTCACTGATGTTCCAGCTAAGATACGGAATAATTATAAAACCTTAATTAAACTAGGTCGTATCTATTTGATTATTCCGATTGTTAAGTGCAAAATTTTGTAATTACAACTAGATTAAGAGTATGATACGGATCATATTTGATTAAACGGAACAAATATGTCTTTACGTGTCCTCCAGGTAGTACTTACCTACTGTAGCACATGATACCTAGTTTGATATTGATTTGTTTGATGTTATCACCCAGAGAACCACTTAACAAATGCCTGTAATCATTTAAAAAGGAACCATCTTTAATTGATGTTATGATTTACAATATCTCGTTTTACATTGAGGAAAAGGGGTTGATTCCCTTAACCTTTTATTCATTGTTAACAGTTTAATTAGCCATTCCAATACGTTGTGCATATTCATTAACATGTTATTTAATTTGATAAGTGTTTAAGAAACACACTGCGTAAATTAATGACAAATACGTATTCGTGTAAAAAATAATTAAATTATAGAGGTATAATTAAAAAGTGATTTAATTATTTTTATCTATTACATAACAATTTTAAAATGTAACAATTTTGTATGTACATGATTGAAGTTCATGATATTTGTAATAATAATGAAAAGCAATATACTGAAATTTATATTCAAAATTAATAAATGCATACATTGACCCGAATATTAAGATCTATTGTTTCTTTGAAAACGAAAGAAGGAGCCCACTTGTTTTTACTGCTTAACATTAGTGATCAAAAAGTGTTTGTTTCGATAAAAATCTGGCCCTGATAAAAGCAGCACCTACCTACCTATGTATAATAAAAAATAGACGAGCAGAAAAGTGATAATACACTAACAAAAAATAAGTATACTAAAAAAATCGCCGGACCCACAATTTATTACCGCTTTTAGCAAAAGGTTTGTTGTTTACAAGACATCTTTTATTTAAATCTTAATTTACGAGTTCTCATTCAACAACATAAAGATAAGCTGGATTTAGAAGGCTAATAGTTTTAAAAATAAATAAAATAAATGTTATCCATAAAATGAATGTGTTAGCGGAAATTGATACGATTCTTGTCTAGGTACTATAAATTGTTTTGAGATCTGGTTTAGGTAGGCCTAGTCCATGGACAAAATACTTCAACATGATTTGTTAATTGTCTGATTAGTCATAAGGCCTACATTTCCTTCCCACTGCTTATAAAATTAGCAAATCTATAAAACTTATAATCCATAGTGACATTATATTAATGTTCTTATTTCGTCACCTTAAGAATCATTTTCGTAAACGTGTTATAAATAGCAGTTGATGACGAATTAAAAAATACCGCTTATCTTATATCAATCAATATATCGTTTTAACTAATAATGTATCAGCTATATTGATATAAAGTATGTAAGTAGTGGTAAATCATTAAATACCCAATGATTGTTTGAAGTGATTATATCATACCGACACATATTAAATACTTTTTGCTAGTTCCGAGGAAACCGGCTTGAAAGTAATCAGTAGGTATCGACCAATAACTTATTTTTAGGTCAATGGAAATATACAATTATAACAAAGACTCGGTTATTGGTGTCGCATAATATATTGGCTAAGTAAAACCTAATCATATTCATCTGTTGGTTTAGCAACTTAATTATGGCACGTGTACACGATTTCACGCGTTATAATCGACTTATATACTTATTTATATGTATTACTTAATATAAAATCTAGAATAGGTTATTTAAGATGCAGCAGTCTCATTCATTGTAAATAAGGTCGTATGGTTCAAGTCAACTTCCCGTTTCCGAAACAATGCGGGCATTGTTACGCAGACGTCTGATTTTCGGAGCTAATTTTGGTTTGTGTTAATCACAGGCCAAGTGACCCATTGCTGAGACATACTGCCCCAAATACATCGAACAAACGAACATTACATTTATGTGAATTATGCATGGTACAGTTTAGTACTTTTGAAGTATTGCTCGCACAAGGCTCGAAATTTTGGTATTTGGAACCTAGTATTATTCGAAAGCATTTTTTGTACTATGCGGCATCATAACGTAAGATTATATGTAACTACTTACTAGTAGCGGTTTTTCAACAATTAGTTAGAGTAACATAGAATTTTTACGGACTGCGTACCGTTTATTTTCCTATTAAGATCACCACCGAGCAAACTGGGCTACTTCTTCTTCTCTGTCGTTTCGCTCTTGGCATAGCGGTCTTGGTCACGTTGAGGCGACCGTATTTGTGTTGGAAACCGATACTGCTTTCCTCACGATCTCCCGCCATCTCTCCTTGTTTGTAGATTGTCTGGCGCAGTCTGACACTGGGTTTCTTGTCACCGATTTGACTTAATCAGTACTACGCATAGGTGAGCTGCCTCGTAACCTGAGTCGTTACTACGTGTGACTAACAGTCAAAGTCTCACAAAACTATACTTTTCATAAACTATAGATCTATCATCCAATCATTGCAGCCCTGCCACATACGCAAAATTGTCCTTAATTACCGAAATAATGTAATTTATAACAAAACTATCTTTTTGTACGATCTAATCCAAAAATGACAAAATGAGAGACCAGAAAAAAATGTTTATGTCGTCAATAAAAATATAATTCTACTGACTCAACTACGAGACATCTACGTCGAGGACAAATTGGTTCAAAAGTTTGTAGGTACTAATTTCTGAATTGTACATCATCGCAGACTTATGAATATCAACCGTAGCCACGGATTCTGTAAATACATTTTGTGTACTCTACAAATTGGTCAAAAGTATTCGACGCAGTGGACAAAAACTGGTTAGGTTTACAATAGTTTCTATTGTTCTTAAAACCACAATAGTGGACATTTTGTGGAAGGTAACAAAGTCCACATTTTTTCACCTTCGAAATTTATCATAATACTTGCCATGAAGTAAATGTACATGACGTTTTCATTTCATCTACGTCACTTTCAACCACCAAGGACTAATCTACGCAAACAAAACGTCAAACAAAACAAAAAGTGTAGGATTTGCGTCAATTCATAATTTCACCATTTATAAATGCAAAAAAATCTAAAGACAGGCGTTGTGTTAGACATTCCTATCGCTATAATACCAGAACTGTACCCGAAGTCGAGTTAAACACAAGACAAACTACTGCTGTGTCGGTCAATTCGCAAACTTGTCAAGATATTCAAGAGCAAATTAAATCTGTTTCATAAACAGCACGACAGACGATTACTATTGCTACCTTGATAATGTCGTGTCACGCTATGTCCTCTCAACTTGAGCTGTTGAACTTTGAAAGAAAGAAAGAAAGAAAGAAATCATTTATTTGCTAATAATGTAGGGTATACATATAAGTTGGAATAAAGTTAATTGACCCAGTACATTTTACCTTTCGGCATGCAAATTAAATTATAATGCTATTTGAATGTCGTCAAATAGATAACTAGGTATACAATCAAAATTTTAGAATAATTGTAAAAAAAAAATGCTAAAATGCTACGATCAAATATAAGCCATACAAACAGAAATAATAAAATATGATGCAATGTCAACGTGGGTACTTAGTCTAAAATATAATGTTACAAAGTTTATGTCAAGAAATGTCAAATGTTACAATTAACAATAAATTAAGTTATGTCGACGATTGCAGATATCAAACTAACGAAGTATCTTAATTGAAGTCATAATGTAATACCATAAAGGTCACTAACGCAATCAACACATAAGAGTTTCAATCTGAGCATGTCATATCACAGTGTTTCCCCAAAGTTTTGCTACTTATTATTATTAAAACGTACATTTTTCCTATAGCGTTCTGTCGTTTATAAACTCTTTGATTGTGTAGTAACACTTAGTCAGTAGCAATGATGTTAATTGGTTTTTAAATTTATTTAGAGGTATATTTTTAAGTTTTCCGGAAGTTTGTTATATACCAGCGGTCCCATGTGAAAGATGCTATTTTTCAGCAAGGCTGTTTTTTGACCACCTGTGCATAATTGGCTTCTATACTGGGTCCTTATTGACATTATAACATACGAATTAAAATAATTATCTACATTTTCCTGAATTGGTTTTAGTGAAAGATGACGTATACATCTCATAATTTTTCCAAATGAATTCATTTTCTTGTAAATAGGGGATATAAACAAAATGCAAATTAATAATAATCATAATGAATCGAGTTATCACACATAATTATACTAATTTACGACCAAGGTATTGTTTCATTCCAATAATACTTTTCACATAGGGGCGAAACTTAACATCTTCACTTCAATAGTCGTAATAATAGGCATTTTAGCAGACGAAAATGTTAACACAGAAATACAGCCAAATTAGCTAAAGTTAGTAAAGTTTTAAGAGTCGCATACATTTTTTAATTACATCCTAGTGATGTTTATGCATATGGACCGTCCGTGACTCACACAATAAAAGTACGGAAGAAAGAAAATAATAAGTCACTGCACGTCATTATGTGGGTATGTGTGTGTATTCGTGCATACTTGAACTTATTACATGTCGGTTAATTACCTCTTTAATCGATTACCATTGTTTTCATTGTGGTGAGTACAGACGGTTTTGTTTTTGTAATTAGAATTTGCAACCACATATTTTTCAACTTCACCATCGGGTATTTCGTAATCACTACCAGCATATTAAAACTCAATTTGACGTCCAACTCAACATTTTCAATATAGATTCCAGTAATACCTAAATAATAACAAAAATTTCGATCACCATGTAACACCATTTCAGAGCCATCCCAAACAATGGCTTTATTTATTCCTATTTTCGTCCATAGTCCTTTACAAAAACCTGTGCATTTTCTTGATACGTAGTTACCTACTGCAAGGATCGGTACTATTTCATTTAGAATAGAATTGTATGTCAGACATCTGGCCTCCAAAATACGGGAAATCTGTGACCTGTATTTTTTTTATAGGACAAGCCCGCCACAACCTCCCAAAACCGCTGCAACTCCTGTAAGCCAGGATCTACAGTAGATACAACCATTAAAACACCGGAACATTGAAGTCCGGCGCGTCCCAGGGATATGAGTAACTGTCTTGGTTCCCGCAACGAAGTGAATCAGAAGATATTATAAGAGGAGAAGAAGAAAAAACTATAGTTTCCACTTCCCTCGGTGAATTACTGCAGGAGACAGAATGAATTAAGCCTAAAGGCACAAAGAAGAGACTACAACTAGGTGAAGCCCAGTCGCCAAGCACCACGGAAATTTGACTAAAAACTAAGTGGGTCCTATGTGTGAGCTGTTATACTTGCTTCCAATAATAGGTATGGCAAAAACGCCTAAACGCATGGAAATTCGTTTTAGATTCCACAAGGTCCGTATAATAAACTACACCTGACGAAACAATTAAATTATTCAACATACCTCGTTACGTTCATATTGCCAGAGATCACACTCCCAGAGTATGTGATGGGCCGACTGCTCGTATCGCAACTCCTCTGTCGAACATTGGCACCATTGTGAATCAATAAGTTTAAATGAGTTTAGAGAATTTGCTTTTAAAGTTGCCGTGGCCAGTAAGAAATTGGGCAACACAGTGATCCACCTCCAACCATGTCCTCTCCAGCCGCTCATGCACGGATGGGAAGAACTGATACAGGTGGCGGCCCTTAATAGAAGATGCCCATCTACCCTGCCATTCAGTTATAAGCTCATCCCAAACGTCCGTTATTGGCTTCAACAATCTTGCAATTTTATTTCCATCACGTTCTGCCAGAAAGCTTGCTGACAAATTAGGTCTCACACTGTAGTACATAGCAGCACGTCGCTGCACCTCAAGATCTACCGGAAGTACGCCCGCGAGCACAGGTAGGGCTTCAGTGCTAACTGTCCTATAAGCCTTACACAGGAAAATCAAGGCTAGACGCTGGCCTTGAAGAAGTTTTCGCCGTACCGCGCCTATTGTGGCCCTATCAGCCCAGACAGGTGCCCCGTAGCACACGCATCACAGGTAGGTTGCTCCGTATATGATCCTGAGCGTAAGAATTAGGCTGTGACCTGTATGTAAAAATTAGGTAAATATTATCAACGAGTACAATTGAATGCGATCGTTATGCCTTAGCAGTGTCGCGGAGAACCTAACGGGTAACCGGGGCTTCGGCTCGACGTGCAGGAGAAGGAACGGGGTGGTTTTTAGTCAGTAAGAGTCTGACACTCCCTCCCGCCACACCCAGGTGATTCGATGATTTTCCTTGAAAAAATGCCTTAGCAGTTTTGTCAGTGAAACTATATTTTTACCAAAAAATAAAATCTATATTTTCCATAGCCATCTATGAAGAAGAAGAAATTATCTATTTTTACCTCTATGACATTTTTGTTCTAACCAACACTGACATTCCTGAAACGCTTCAATACTTAAATAGCTAATCGATATTGATGAGTCTAGTTTACAAGAGTCACTCCTATTTTTGCACAAGTTTCTTTTTTTAAGTGTGCTTCTGCACGAATGGGCCGGTTTTGCGTTGTGTTTCGTCGTGTGAGTGAGGTTACCGGAGGCTCAATTACTCACCCCTTCCTCAATCTCCTCAATTCCTGAATCCCCAACGATTCTCAAACTCCTAATCCCCAAAAAGCCGGTAACGCACTTGTAACGCCTCTGGTGCTCCAGGTGTCCATGGGCGACGCCGATTGCTTACCATCAGGTGATTCTTCTGCTTATTTACCGGCTTATGCCATAAAAATAAAACGAAGAATGAAAAATACAAAATCTCAGATTTAGCTGAAAATAAGAAATAAATGTCTTGTACAAGAGGGCTAGGCTACTAATAATAATTTGAAGCCTGAAGGCTAAACAGTAGAAGATGCTGAACGCAGTTGGCATAACGTAACTAATTTCTTCGTTTTTTTCTTTGCGTACATAATACTCACTTTATTATATTTTCAGTCTGTATTTGATTGAAATACAAATTGAAAATTAAGCGACTCTTATTTTTGTATGCCCGTATACCCCTCACTAAAGGCTCCACGCACTGCTCTCATCGTGTTTATGTCAACCAATTACACGGGGCGTACGAAAATTAACCACGTAACCATTTCAGCCAACAGTGCAACGTAGGTATTTTAACGTAATAATTAAAAGGAGAGTGACTATATTTTACGTTTGCTTTGAAATTTTAAACAGTTTACCATTAAAATAGACATATTGACTTTTTTGGAACATTAATTTGCATCTTTCAATATGTTCTTGCCGCATATTTCACTTCTCTCGTCGTTGAAATTGATACGCGAGTTAATATCTAAAGTAAAAAATGCATTTTGTGTCTATTCATCAAAATTCATGACAAGGATTAGTCCTTTTCATGAATTTTACTATTCAGATTTTGATTTGAAATGATTATAGTTTTGTAATGAAAAATTATTACTTAAAAGTATATAGGTAGGTACTACGTAATATTTATGTATGATATTAACTAATGTTATTCCCCACCAAATAAAATATTTTTCTTAATGTACTATCAAAGAAATAATCTTGCACTTCGCACTATTATTGGCCTATTTTCATCGTGTAGATTATAGGTACCTAATATACGCAACGACGGGCCTATAATAATGTGTATTAACCTTTGTATACCAAGTATTTTAATTATAACAATTTTATTACTTATGTAACGTAATGAAAATTAAGAAATTTCACGCTACTACGCAGTCAGTCAACCAATTGCTTACTTACAAAAATGCAAGGTCAATATATTTTTGTTTAATTACAAAGAAATATGTTAATACATCAATGCTATGTAGCTTTGCCACGAACTCTATTCACGTGTGGCCTTATGATTTCAATCGACATTACTATGTATGCTATAGAAATATATAACCGTAGCCCAATGTACACCTGCAATACCAGAAGTATCACAAACACACTACCAACTTTGTAAGAAACAGCTTAACTGCAAATAATGCAGCAGCTTAAATGCATACAGTAAATTGAGCATCCACAATTCTTATTTACCAGAAGAAACACGGAGTATCATTACGTCACCACTTCAGAATGATTTACAGTGAAAGAGTGGTAATTCCACGGTCGAGCCGGTAATTTCAAGTTGATTATACAGCCCAGTCTCAGCTTAAGGCAGGTAAGCTCTATCAATCGAGTGCGACAAGTAAAGCATCTTAGTGGTTTAGCAAATGAGGATGAAGAAATTAAATCTCTGATAGAAACTTCTCAAGCCTTTTTCAATAGAATTAGGAAAGTTTTCTGTTGTCGTTCACTGAAAATAGAACTTCGAGTTAGGATGCTTCTTTTGACCTGTCGTTAACACGGTTGTGTCACATTGCGCAAAATAATGCAAACAACCAACAATCGCAAAACAGAAGGTGGTATACTTAGTCACATGCATAGACAGGACAGATATGTATGCTGATTTAACTAAAAATGATGAGTGGGGCTACACAGTATTGTGGAGTGGGCCGGTATCAACTCTATTGGTAACTTCTTTTTCTCCAGCACAAAAATAACAAAAACGCTAACTGCCAAACTTCAGTCGTGAATTTAAATTAATATTTTATAAGGTACACTTTCGTATAATGACACCTTTTAATATAAATGTTTGTTTGAAGTTTATAAAGTTTGTGGAGGAAGCCTTAACTTTCAAGACACTACGACTTAATTAATTATAATCTAATACACGTATAATATAGTAAAATTAAAATAGAATTCGCAGTCTCTTTATTATACCTAGTATTTTGTAGCAGTTTAATGTCGTTAGCATAGTATTGCAGAAGCATTTTTCTAATTATATATAAATAATCACTTATAATTCAATTGTTGGATGGTATTTCGACCCCGGAAAGGTTTTTTTAATTAACACCTTAATCTACCAAACTATACAAAATAAATCGTATTTGATACCTCGTACGTGGTAGTTGTAAGACTTTAATTTTTAAAATCTTTATTTCTAATTCGATATTTATTTGACTGGTCCTCACAATGAACCACAGGTTGTGTAAAATATACCTAAGAAGTATAAAATCTTAGTAAAATTAACCATATTCCGACGATTTTATTATTAGACTCTGACAATAGGTAGGCCACATCGCTGGAAGAACTAATAGCCGATGCAGGTGAGCCACAAATGTGGTTGAATGGCGACCTCGGGCCGGAAGACGTAGCGTGGGCACAAGGCAGGCCACCCACTAGGTGGATTGACAACCGATGATTGCCTTTCGACGTGATAAACGGCAGTGAGGCCTTTGGTTAACAGCGGACATTTTCCAGCGGATGATGTTGGACCAGTACCTACAGTAATAGGAAGCGAGCATAATTGTGGTCCAAAATAAAGTAAGCATTTTCTTTTCGTCTACTCTATTAAACAAATCAATGAATAAATACATATGTTTTCATTATGTTCTGCTGTAGTGCATCCATAAAAATTGTGTTTATGTCAATGTATTATTTGTTCCTATTTTACAAATTCGTGAAAAAACATTCTACTATTTTGTTCCTTTACAGGTTTCAATCTTTGTCCAGTCTATTTATTATGTTACAACTACGAATACTTAATTTTTTCATCCTCTCTTACATACATGTAAATAGGTTAATACGATGTACACAAAACACCGTTAATTAGTTCGCAGCGCTACACATCGACACTAGTATGACTACACAATATACATGTGTGGGTAATTTCATATTAATAGATATGTATAGAAACATTCGTCTATCACACACATCTTGGTATTTAAATATCATTTTTGTGTCGGTATACGTAATTATTTAGTAAATAAGTTTAAATAAAAACGAGGGTAAAGATAAAAATAACTTATAACAAACTTTGAATAAATCGAAATCAAATAATGAGCAATCGAGCTATACAATACCCATATAAATATAGTGTTTTCTCATCGTATTTTTATGTTACTGAATGGTATACAATATTTCGATAATCTCATTCACAGCGCGTTTGGCGTAATGGTTATCACCTCCAGTAAAGTGCCGCCGGATCGATTCCAGCATTCACAAGTTGTTTCAAGAATTCATTAATCAAATATTTAAAATTTGAAACAATGTTTTAATCTTTTCTTTTTTTCTATCCTATTTTTCTAAATCTTCTTATGTTAATTTTAAAAGTATAAACTTTATCGCATGATATTTCCCAATTCGACTATAAGGTTTATTGGCATATTGATTAATTATTATTTAAAGAACTTTAAGAACTTAACTGTGGTATGATAATTAATTATTATAAATATTGAATATAAAACCACTTATTTGTATAATAAATAAATTAATTGTAATAAAAGATAGTATTGTTTTATTTAGCGACTGATCTGCTTCTTTTATAGCCTGATCTAATATATCAAAAAACAAAAAAAATAATAATAAGAAAAACTACATAGTAAAATAAAAAAAGAATCTTTCAGCTGGAATAGAACTCACATCATCATTGATCATTGAAAGACGATAAAAGTGTGCTCATTAACCAGACGACCACGAACACTACGTTAATATCCGTCAAAATGTCGGGTCATATCAATGATTGTAAATAGTTTTAACCTTACCCGTGAATTAAATTATAAAAATACATATACCGACACAAGAATAAAAATACCAATGTGAATGTGGTGGACGAATATTTTTATACACAGTAATATGAAATTACCCACACAGCTACAAAAACAACATATTTTATAAGGTCCAAAATAATCAGAAGCTGGTAACGAACTCCTCTGGTGCTACGGATATCCATGGGCGACACTGTTTGCTTGACATATGTTGAAACATGTACTTCAACTCAGTTGCGGGGTGTTCCAGAAAGGTTGATAGTAGGTTCGTGGTTTACCATTTATTTTATTAAATTAAGTATGAATAGATATATACAACTTAAAATACAAATGACTATAAACTAAAATATTTATACCTTAAAAAAATAAAATAATAAAAATGTTATCTTAAGCTTAAGGCATCAAAAAACCTCTTATCGCTATCGTGAAGTAGGGACCTAACCTCACCTTTGCCCAATGTAGTAGCCAGCCCTTCGATCACCTGAAGTCAACCATCCTTACAATAACTTTGTAAAGAAAATGTGTACTGGGGCCCCACGGCCCTAAAGTTTTAATCCCAAACGGTTCGAAAGCATAATTGCCAATCATGCTATTATACTTTCGCCATTTGAGGTTCCTGACAACAGCAGCGGTAACACCGGCTTGACATGCTGTATTTAGAAGATGGGATGGCGCCAGAGTATCAACGCAAGTGGCGTCCCATACTAAGGCCTACCATCTTCCAAGGGAATAATGACATACCATCGGGTCTCTTGCCATCGTCGCGTACCAAGCCATTAGATTCTAAAGTATGGCATGCCAATGGAAACAAGAGCTCGACGAATTATGTCATTAATACTTGTGTGTCGAGCGAAACCGCCCACACTATGGCTACACGTCAAGCCGTGGTGTCCAATGCTTTTGACATGTTCACCACAACAACAACAATTAGGTGAACAAAATGAAGCTCCAAGCCTTAAAGAAATTGCAGCGCTGAATGTGGTGTCGTCCAACAAAGTACCTAGGTTGGACGAAAGCAAAGCAAGAAGCCATAATCCCGACTCCCGATCACCCACAGCCAAAAGGCGAGCACGCTCTGTAGTTGAACAAGAGGAGTTCAAGAGATTTTCGCTCAGGCCTATGCTAGCAGATGTCGCTGGGCTGCCAACTGGTAAACCTGCACTGGTAAAACTTGGAACTAGCACCAAAATGGAGGCCACCAGTACCTAACCCAGTGCTACCAAATAGTATATAAGAATACTTCCATCACAACTGAATACTTCCACGACAACAGCACTTTCGATTAATTATTACTAGGTCTTGAAGTCCACTTTCTTTAAATTTTTAGATGACGCATAGATAGATTCAAAGTATGTGAAATATTCAAAGTATATTTTTATTTTACAAAATCATATTTCAATGACTAAATCTATATTATATTTATAATAAAACTTCCCTGAAGAAAGTGCCATGGACTAATTTTACAACACTATACATCCGAAAGAGGATTTCTGTTTGCCTCCATTTTAACCGAAAGGAGCTGGAGCTGGCCTATTCGATTCCAGGTAATTTGTATTTAAATATTAATTTATGTAATTAAATTCTGAAATCTAAAACGCGTGTAGAATAAAATGGCAATTATGTATGTACATAGAAATACCAGGAATTAAATACCTTTAGAAGTCAAATTTCATAAAGACTATGCTTATAGTATTAAATCAATTTCCTCTCAAAATTTCAAACTTCTATCATTAGTGGTTTAGACAAAGAGTGATATGTCAGTCAAGATATTGCCTTTTGTATGTTTAGATAGTTGTTTGACACAAATACAGTCCGAAACTTTGAAAGTTTCATTACCCATTAGCGGTTTTGTTGGAAAACAAACGTGTATATTTAGTAGTGAACCAACATTGTACTGGGAACACTGCTTGATGTCCGCCCCGTGTTGTAACTTCGGCGACAGGGTCAGCCGCGCGACCCAAAACTAACAAAATGCTCATTTGAATTGCCAACTACGAAATTATGAATATTTGCATTGTTATTAATCCGACCGGCAAGTGTATAAACACTGTGTAATTTAAACTTTGTTTTAACAATTTGAACTACAAGGACCTTGAAATTTACATTTTTGAGTAATTGATTTCTAATTAGATATTTCATGGAGCTAAGTATACATACATAGATTGCTTGTTTTAATTATTTAATTAATGTAGATAATTAATATTACATCAAAATTATATTTCTTATTAAATAACTTAAATATGTAGGTAACTTTATAAATAAAACCAGCAGAAGATAGAGGAAAGGCTTAAAAAAATTACCTTCTATTATGGTCGCGTTCCTGACACATAAAGCTTTCTTCTTTTCATTTCTGTTCTTTGTTCTCATTCTATTCTCTTCATTTTCTCTGGCAGTCACCACACTATATATCTTTTTTTACACCGACTTTAGATATCCGCTCAACTGTGCGGTTTTTTAAGAAAAAAATAAAAATTATTATTTAATGACCTATGAATTTTGATCTGTAATGGCTTTCATCTATCTATTTATCAAATGTCACATAAAATAGTTTAGTCTCCATCGATATAATAAACAACAAATACAAAAAAAGTTAATTAGAAAAAGTTAATGAAAAAAGTGACAAGTTTAAATATCACTTTTTGTCTTTTTTATCTGTTAACGGTAGGTATTTATCTTATTTAAACATATTTAGTATGTGCATGATTCGCTGAGACCAGCCAAGTAAAGCGCAAGTGCCTATCAGATAAATAAAAAATTCAGTTAATGCTCGTAGCCCGTAGTTCGTAGCTCGTAACAGCGTTTTCTTGCTTTAAATCTAGTTGGCATGCAAACTCTTTCCTTGCAGCCAACTAGCCAATTGAGTCTATGGTTTGCATGCTATGAGATTAAACACAAGAAAACGCTGCTCCGCGCGGCGAACTACGCGCTACGCCCTACGCACTACGAACTACGTGCTACAAGCTACGCGCTACGTGCTACGGTCTTAGTATCTCGTAGCAACTTAAGTGTAAAATTAGAGCTTAGAGATTTACGGCTCGGTATTTAGCTTAATATGAGATATGATTAGTTTTGATAGGGGGAGCTATGTATAGGTTCCTGATAACACTTTTGGGAGATTGTTTATTTATGTAAATACCGAGAACTATAGTTTCCCTTTCACCAAAAGTAGATGTACAACGTTGTCTCTTAACCTCGTTGCTTATTATTTTCAGCCTGCTATTCCGTTACGACTTTAAAAAACTGATTACGATTTATCATTCATCCAGATCCAGATCTTTCATCGATACAGTGTCTTTGTTGGTTGTTGTTAGGGAAAATGAAAATTTAGAAGAAAAGGGAAAATATATTTTGACTGATTTTAAAATGTGGAATACGCAGTATCGATGAGGGCCACAAAACAAACAAGTTTAGAGACAGACAGAGGATCGTTTAATCAGTCTGTGCTGCAGACACGGCTCGCGGGACGGCGGGTGGCGGGACGGCGGGGCGGCGGGGCGGGCTACCTTCCACTAAATGACCATCCCTCTACTCCGTTAACCCGTGCCACCGTATCCACAAACAGTATACTCGGTGAGTGCGGCAAACAATAGTGCAACACACTCTATTAGAACTGAACCAATATATATTTAATTAAATATTAGTTATTAGGATTAGTTACGACTACTCAAAAACTCAAAACAGGCTAACCGAATTTTAAGAATTTTTAATAACTTTATATGACAATTGGTAATAACTTCTGGTAAAGTGGATACTGAAAAAATGTGTAGTCACATTTGGTTAACTATTCAGCTTGGTCACTTCCAACCTATTTTAGAAAAATCACGAGAGCATAATCTGCGAAGTAATAAATTGTAATAAAAATAAACAAATAGTAAGTTAATATTATAAT
Organism: Spodoptera picta; assembly: GCA_038387885.1. Lineage (NCBI taxonomy): Eukaryota > Metazoa > Arthropoda > Insecta > Lepidoptera > Noctuidae > Spodoptera > Spodoptera picta. Next base: position 4,310,380 of record JAZHFQ010000105.1, read on the forward strand.
GTTTGTGTTGTGTAGTGGTAGGTCTAAAAGATTGTAGGTCTTTGGCTGTACCTCCCGTGTTATTTCCGCGCCCTCGCCGTCGGGGTTGGGCGGAAGCACTCCGCCCGCCCGGATTCATTTCTGGTTTTCGCTACTCTTTTGTCTTAAACTGTTTTTGTAACTTATCTTCTCTCTCTCCCAAGAAAATGTTTACCCACTTATTCAACGTGTGCTCCTAAGATAAGTTCACTAGTAATTAAATTAAAAAATGCTTCGTGAAACCCGATAATTAAGTAAGAGGTAATTAACGATCCGAGCTCGATTCGACTAATGGAGCAGAAACTTCATTGTAGAATTGTAACTATAAGTAGATACGAACCCATTCATAAGAACGACTTGCAGCATCTACTTATACATTTACATTTGTATCTTTGCTTACAGTTCTGTATCTACTACTTCTACTAGTCAGGGATGAACTTTAAGTAGGTCTACTCTTATTTGGTTTTATATTTTAGCTAAACATTTATATATCACCAAAAATCACCTATACATTGTTTGGAAGTAATAGGTGAGCCCTATCGCTTACGAAGATGTTCTAAAGATAGTGACTTCATAATTTCATACTTATTGTTTTAGTCTAGTCTTATTCCATTATTTTTATAAATATCAATGCTTATTGAAGTCCTAAGGTAAGTTTCGTAGCGCCCTGTTATTAGCGGTTCTTCTGACTCGTTCAATTTAATTAATAAAGACATTATTGAGTATAGGAGTTACCCGTCCATTATCAGACCAATTAAGACATCGCATCGTTCAGTCGGGAACTCGATCACAGAACATAATATCTTTTAGCGGGTGCTTTCATCGACTTATAAAACATGCATGCATAAGAATTGGGATGAATACTTGCATGTGTATGCAAGTACTCTACCATTTTTTTTTAATAATTGAAGAGTCTGTTGTCTTAATAATTATTCAACTATACCTCGTATCGATACCAACCCTCGTTCGTGATAATAGTAGCCAAAACCGTTGAGATGACGTCTACCATCAGACGGCCTGTATACTTCATGATACCAGAAGTAGGGACAATAGTCAAAGTAATAGTAATAGTCAGTCGTCCCTAAAATATAACAGATTAGCTATAAACCAAATAAGTATCTTTCGAATAAATAGATGCTATTTGAAAATTGACCTGCAACCAAAACTCTGAGAATCTTCTTCAAATGAATATCGAGGTGGAATTTTCGAGGTGCATTTAATTCTAAACATCACACTTGTCTTGCGATTTTGTACATTGTATGTATAAGAAATTCTGCTGTGCTTAATCTCGTTCAATTAAGAAGTACTCGTTGTAATTCCCACTTTGTCTTCTAGGTCTCATATTTTATTTTTCGGCGTGAGACACTTACCTAAACAATTATTTAGAGAGATTTAATCAATAATAATTTATGTAACTAAAGTGCCCAAGTTAATAAAGCTATAAATATTAGTAAAATGTTTCATGTGTTTCCTTCTAAACTTGGTACTCCGACAGTCGTGCGAATTTCGTTCTATTTCAGCATTGGAAGCGAATATGAATTCTAGATTAAATCAAAATAGAAAACCGAAGACCTGAGTGCTTTATTTATAAAAATGACTGTCCAATAAAATATGTATTTAAAATCTATCAAAATATTCCATTTCAAAATCTATTGCTGCACTGTGGATATATCTAGTATAAGTGTAAGTAAATAATCAAGTAGTATTGTTATATTTCTAATAAGAAATAAAAAGTGTGTATTTGATAAAAGTTTGTAAACTATGAGTGTCCCACCAACTCCTATGTGTAGTTTAAACCATGGAATAAAAGTTCTAATATTCAACTCTTACCTAGTTACTTACGTGTATATTTTTTAACAAAGTTCAATATAAATTATGACTTGTAACCTATTGTGTAATTAGGTTAGATATCTGTATTCCAAAATTTAGTAACATATTATTAATATTAGTCCACAAATTGTATTAGTTAGAATAATCTGAATTACTAATAACATGCTTAATTAGCGAACTATTTAGACATGTTTAAGTACCTATACATTCACGGCCGGTATTACTAATAGACTTCCAAAGTATCTACGTAGGTAGGCATTGTCATAATATACAGACACAAGGAACTTCTAAAACAAAAATAAACATAAAATTCTAAAATAATGATTTGAACTTGAAATAATGATTTGAATTTGAACAATTAATGATTTGTGTGATTGAATCGTGGGTACAAAATCGGCCCAATGGTACAATGAATTAACGAAATCTTATTTGAATCACAACGGGCATTTGAATCTCATTGTGGCTGTGTGTGTCGTTTCCCATTTCCTCTGATAACTGCCTTGATTTAATGCAAGTGTTTGGAAAGAGGTTGATCCACTAACGTACCTACCGGAGCACAGATCAAAAGCGCAAATGAATTTTGACGTATCCACACAGGGGTATATCGGATAAGCGGTGGCGAGGTATCTAGAGGTATAGTAGGTAAGTATTTACCAGCAATAAACCCGCTTGCACGCCTCCCCCACCCCGCTCAAACAACGGTACACCCACGGACTCTCGGTCTACTCATTTCGTATGCAATTTTATTCATTATTTGTAATCTACTTCAATCGAATAGGGTCTCAGTATAAATCACTTTTAGGATTTGCTCGATAGGACGTATGTAGATTGACGCTTTTAGTGTGATATTTAAATGCGATGTGTCTTTGTGCCGGTACAGTCGCGCTAATAAAGCCTGCCTTCTACGAACTCGATATGTATGAGATGCTCCACGTCAGAAACTCATTTGACTAAAACAAATAACGTTCACTTTCTATTTATTTTCTTATGCGCACGTCTTTTAAGATGCCGATGCGTCTTTCCATTTTATTTCAATCTGTCGTTGAGGCTATAGAGCGTTTATAGGTGTAAGTGGACGGCTCTTAAAAGATCACCACACATGCCTTGGCTGAAATTAAAAGAAGCCGTCGAATGAGCTACGTCCACCGGTAACTTCAAAAATAACAAGACGAGAAAATATTTTCACAGCGTGTTTATTGCAAACCGTATCACTCGGCAGCCGACAAATAAATTGAGGAAAATTTTGTAGAGACAACATAATTGACTGACAATGTTGAATCTGTTCTATCTAGCCCATTTTATAATACTTTGAACTAAACGTAATAAACGTAAACTTATTACAAATTAATGTCAAATAGCTGAGTTCTAACAACTGTATGCAAAATAAATGAAAATGTAGAGCTTTAACATGTTCTTGATTTACTGACATTGTCCCGCCATATGAATGTGTGCTGACAAACATGAGCGCAGAGATGTAAACATCAAGAAGAAGCGGTCTTGTCGTATATCGACGTACCTACTTAGTGTAAAGACTATCACATTAGACTCGTGAAAGCCGAAGTTCACAATATAAACTGGACAATGAACGCGCCGTTGCCCGTGACTGTTCCCTACTTAAATATATTTGGCGTAAGTACTCATAATTATAAAAGTCTTAAACATCCTAAAAATATTGTTATTCTGTGACATAATAACTCAGAGAAAACGTCATATTTAAGATTAAACTGTCAAACACCAAGCGGTCACCGGTGACCGCAACCTATTGTTCTATAATTGTGTCTATAATGACGGTACTCGACGAGTTAATAAGGATAAGAAAAATAACTGATATAGAGGTAGTGACCATTGATGTGGAGCAGGCCCACCCCCAGAACGTCGCATATTGATAAACATGTTGAAATAACCAATCCTAGCTGAACAATTTGACATTTTTTGTTGATTCTAAACTATTTGTCAGCATTAACTACACAGAAAATTTTCATTAATTTTGGTATACACGTATTACCTACAAGTAACTTTGTTAGACGAGATAGAAGGAAAACAGACGACGCAGATCTGATGTCATACTGATTAGATCCAGTTTTAATTGACGCCAAATTAAACTAGTTTGTTGTAACCGTGTACATTTTTTGTGGCAGTCCGCCTGTACGAGAGTCAGCGTCAGGACGTGAGTGTGCATACAGTGTAGATGTGTAGGTACGCTGCGGTGTAAGTAAGTCGATGTAATGAGTCAAAGGATTAAGGTCATGGTTTAGTGCTGGCCGGCGGCAGCGGGTAACATCACGGCCGGAGCGAGAGCGGAACATAGCGTGCGGCAACGGCAGCAGCGCCGCGATGAGTGACTTTGGACCGGCGTCGCGCGCCGGTCGACCCAATTGGTCGCTCGCCGGTACCCGCCCAGAGGAGGGGGCAACGCACACAATCTCACACTCACCTAAGATAATTTATTTTATGTTATACCGTTTGAATATTTTATATCTGTGTGAGTTTTTTCGGTCGGTATGCGTTCACTGTGAAATATTCGCGCGATAAGAAAGAAGAGGGGAACAGATCGATCGGGGACGTTGCGCTTTTTATTTCGATACTTGGTGTGTTATTGTCATAGTTTAATTGTAGATGGATATCTTCCATCATCATTTTACACCGTCTTAAACACCTGGTAATATATTATTTTTACTTAGATACTGCTAAAATAGTTTCATAACCATGAAAATAAAACTAATGCGGATTAGTCTATATCATAACCACAATTTAAATTGCATTAAATATAGGTAGTTATGATATTCTTGTTACCACTTACCTACATTACCTACCTACAGAACCAAACATTTAATGGGAATTCGCATTGAGTGAAACAAGTTTGTTCATGGGACTACACAAAATATAAGCAAGTCACGAGTAAATGTACTTAATAAGCCAGTTCTATTTGTGTTGGAGATAAAACTTCGTATAGGTTACTTGGTACGCAATACAGACATAATTGAAACACATTCAAAAGACCGTTTAATGCTGTCACCGCTAACATGTTTCCACCGCTAAAGCAACCCCCGTAATATAAGCTATCGAGTACACAACAGGCCACAACCGTCGACTTACAGACAGACTTGTATAGCTACTCGAGTACGATTCACATGGAAGGAAAATAAAAATTACAAATGTCGTGGTTACCTTTAATCAAATGCAAAGCTATCATTAAGTCGACGCTTCGGCAAACTCGCTCGTCGTGCGCATCGTCACTGTTAATTATCACAATATATATGTATAAAATAAAATAAAAGAGACCGCTTCGTACCAATACTAACATAAAAAATACGAGAAAAGAAAGAGAAGCTTTAAAAAAGAAAGGAGTGCATCTACCCCCACCTCCGGTGGCCCCCACCGCGTCGGGCCGCCCCTGTGGCGGGCGCCACCCACCGCACCGCAAAAATCGAGAGCGTCGACGGCGCGCGGGGTCAAACGGCGACGCGAGCGTGAAAAGAAGGAGCGGTGTGCGAGCATCACGCACACAGCAGCGAGTGTGCGTGTGCGCGCCGAGAGGGACGGCCGACGAAAGAGCAGGACAGCGGCGCCAATTACTATCACCTGGCGGGCAGCTACCGCATTACCCACTGCCGCCGCGCGCGCGACCACGCGCCCGCTGCACCACGCGGCTCGCTCCGCTCCTGTGACGCTCCGCTCTATCCCGACTCTACACCGCAATCGATATTCGCGGACTCGCGGCTACCCACTGTGCACCGTCGCGAGTGCATCCCGTGCTACGCTCGCTGGTTCTCGTTCGTCTCGGGGATGCACCGCAGCTACATCGGCTCGCGTCCTGAATAGTGCCAACGCGCGACAAACATGCAACTGTGAAGTGTGTGCGGACAGTGACACAGACATTAAACTAATCGTGATCGTTTACAAGTTTTCTGGCGACTTACACAGAACGAGATGACTTCCCAGTTCGCCTTCAGAGGATCTCCCCCCAATCAGGTAAATACAATTTAAATAACATCACAAAACTTTTTTGTATTTTTCAAATTAATAATAACTAAACAAATTATTGCAGAGCGATGTAAGATGATAATATGTGAATGTGCTGTACTTCTATGCCATTAACAATAAAAGTGATATGTTCATGTGGTTAAAAAAGATAGGCTTTGTTTTTTTATGATAAAATAAAATGAAAATAATTATCTTTATCGATAGTGTTTTTCTTAATAATTTCCTCTTATTTTAAGTTATAAGTATCACTAAAGTGCACATAGGTAAATAATAAATTAATTGTACCATCAACGACTGATGTAATTTCAGACACCGTGTAAACAAATAAACATACGGATATAGCAAAAGTTAAAAATTAAAGTAACATCACAAGACAATCCAGCAGACAATAAATTTTATTAGATAATGTAAGTAATTAAATATCGACAAGTTTCGATACGAAGAATAATTTTCATCGCACTACTTACTCTTGATTGGACGAAGTGGCTAAAACAATCGGAAACTTAATAATCAATCGATTTCAAATAGAAATTAATCGATGTAATTCAGTCTGAAATTTAAGCACATTATAGCTGTACTGAAGTGCAAATTGTTTCCGAAAATATATTAATTGCAAACTGCTTCAAGCGTCTGTTTTTCTTTCTAGTCACAATACCACGTATCGGTACAAAGTCAATAACTTTTCTGATACCGATGGTGTATAAAGTTAACCTATCCTATTTTTTGGTATTTATTATTTTTTTGTTTCTATATTTATTATTATTTATAATAATATCTTTGGCAAGCATTGATAAAAATATTTTGCCGACGCAATCATTCTAATCGAAAAGATACTTTTATCTCCACTTTTTTATCAGTAGTGAAATGACTTTATTTTTAAGATAACTTAAAATTAGGAGATTATTTGGTTCCCATACCTATTCATTTATTACAGAGAAGCCATTTCGTCCTAAAACTCGTTCTAATTTATAAATAAGTATGTAAAACTGAAGAGTTTAACTCGTCGAGTACCGTCATTATAGACACAATTATAGAACAATAGGTTGCGGGCACCGGTGACCGCTTGGTGTTTGACAGTTTTTGAAGTTTCTACAACTCTTACACTACACAGAAGTCTGTAAAGAATGTTACACACATAAACATATCCGTAACTTATACTACAAGCACCTTACACAATGATTGGTACCCAATATCTAAGTCATTAAAATCTATCTAAGTACTCATTAAGTAGGTTGCTACAATTAATTGTTCGCAGAACCATAGCTTCATTCAGATATTCCAAATATATTGTCCCATTGCCCTAGATAAACTTAAAAAAAGCAGTTGCAACTACCCATAATCAACAAGAAGATTTAGTCATTGTGGAAAGAAAAACACTAGGAAAATATAGTCGATTCAGTAACTCTTTCTAAAAATACTTAGGAAATAGAAGTTTTATAGGTAATCATAGATACAGATATTAAAAAGGTTATTAAATACTTATTATCGAAATTGTGTAAAAACAATTCTTAGGTAAATCGAATCACAAAACCATGCAAGAAAAAGTTTAAAAGAATATTACTTTTTCCGTAAGTCAATTGCATCATAACTTTCAATACGTACTGAATAATCAATCAATTAGTTTATCAGCCACGTTTGTAATTAAGACAATGAATGGATGCATATTAAAATCTGTACGATAAAACGATTATAACGAAGCAACCTCAAACAATAAGTTAAGGACAATTATTATAAAATCATTCACGAACTCTATTGCCAGTTAGGTTAGGTTATAGAGGTAGAATAGATTGAATGTACTGCTTTTTCAAAATATTCTTAAGCAAATTGAATTTGTTCAGTAGGTTCAAAAGTAGGTGTGTTATTCCTTTATCAGCCACAGTAATACTATATTTCAGCGTGACAGCCTGCAAATCTTCATCTAAAGTATCTTCATCTTTATAATAATGTTACTCAATGTCCAAAGAATTATATAAAACCTAGATGTCAATTCATTTTTATTTTTATTAGTTGGCTTTGTGAAAGAAATCGAAAAAAATTTACAACATAAAACAAAATAAGTATCAAGTAAATAAAAATACAAATTATATAATACTTCACTAATGTTCATGAAACGTAAGTTAACAGAAAACAAAAAAAAATATTATCGATTGCCAAGAAAATGTTTTTACCAGTACCTAGAAATATAATAAAAATATAGCGTGACAACACACAAATGAGACGAATCAATATAAAATATTATTCTATTTGAAATAGTAGAACCACACGTTACAATCAACTCTATCGTTTGAAGGAACACAGTCATCAATAACTTTAGAAACAGCAAAACCAGTTAGAACGAGTTTTTATGTAAATTTATGTTGTATGTGTAAAATCAGGCCTAAATGTTCTTTGTTTCGAACAATTTAAAAGCTACGTTGGTACATGTTAAATGTAAATTAAATTGTTCTTGACAATTCTTTGAAAATAATTATAATATCGGTGTATTCCAACTAGATTTTTACAAATAAGTCGTTACTTGAAACCTATAAATACATCATCTTTATAAACATGCTACTTGTTTGTATTTCATATCACCATTACTTAAACTGAACTTTCCCAACTCACTTGTTACAATACCATCTTCTGAAGTACTTTCGTTCCCAAATCAAATACAATCCCTATATTAAGTGAGTATATTATTTAAAAACAAAACATTATCTCTCAAGTGGTTGTGATTCATAAATCAATTATTGGATTTCCTGTCACCCTTATTTGTTATCCGATAACAGTTTATTAAATTTTGCACTCATATTAATATCGGCCAGTTATCTAATAATACGGTTAGTTTGCGAGCCATAATTAAAATGGTGTGAAGACTACGTACGCCAACGAATGTTAATAAAGATAATATGGAATGGTTCGGTCAGTGGCCGAGTGCGTGCCGTATGCGATCTAATTTCGCTATCTCCTTGATAAGAGGGAGCCACAGTCATTCCCTCGACATGGAGAGGATTATCCTCATTATTTCCCAGTTTTGAAATGTTAAGCTCCATCGACGACTGGACGTAGCACTCTGAGACTTTTAACACTCAATAGTCTTGCCTTGATCCTATTGCAGTTATGGCTCTCTATTTTTTTCTTCATTTCATAATATGAGACCGTAATAAAGTCTGACTTTAAATAAGCTTAATAAGAATTCAAAGTCTTTTCTTTAATAGCAGTACGGTCCCATTGCTTTCATGGTACGTTTTTATTTAAATAGCAATTAAGTTCAAGAATGGGCTGTAAACGTTTATACTGCGTTGTAGCGTTCGCTTTAATACCTCAGACACGTTAAATCTCGGGTGGCATCATTTTACTTTCCACAAACTTAGACGGGATTGATAGACATCTTGGTAGACACCAAGACTAGTTTTGGTATTGATCAAATTCATTGTCTACAAATTACTCCAAATACTGCACAAATATTTTTTATTTTTAACTAAAAAGTTCAAACAAATTCTATAACACAACAATATCGCGTCGAATTTTCCTAATTCTCATCATATATTTTATTCTAAGACAAGGATTTAAAATCTTTAGATTTATCTTATCTCTTTAAGGATTGAAAGTAAATTCCAAAAGGATAGAATACTTTACTTTAGTGGCTCCTTGTATAAAATTCAGGAATAAATAAATATATAAATATTGAAATCAAACAATCTATACATTTGATAGTTGGTTTATTTAAATAAAAATGTAGGAAGATACGTTTAGTAAATAAAACTACGTTTTATTCTTAGTAGTTTAACATTATGTAGCTCCCTCATTATCTACTTATTCTTTTGTTCTTATGTTCATTTCCATTTGATAAACAAGAGGGAACAAAAGACGACAAAGTTGTTTTTATTTAGGTCATTCGAGACTCGTCAAGCTTACGTTCCAAGTGTCGAGTTCCAGATTAATATTTTGTGAATGCGTTCGTGAAGTGGAGGCCAATTCTAAGGAGGAATACACAATTACGCAATCGAAGTAAGTAGGAAAAATTATTGACGAAACTTTATAATAGAATTTTTCATACTAATCATAATGTTGATTATATTAGAAGTGCAGAACAGTAAGAGCTGATAAAATTTTCAGATTGTATTTTAATAAGTTCTCGAGGCTGTATAAGTACTTGTGCACGGAGGTTTACTCCTTGCGGTAATTGAAGGTGGGTTCGAGAGGCGAGGCGCGGAGGCGTGAGCCAGCTCTGCTAAACTATGGGAGCCTACTTGGCTTGCTTGTGGTCACATACAGTGAACACGCGTGCACGACCTCGGGACACGTAAACCAAAGAACAAAACCAACACCATTCATTTAACTTCATAATGAGCCATGAACAATCTTCGTCATTTTTGCAGTTTGCATTCGACCGCTTACTGACCCCTTTTTGTTCAGAATCGTAATTTGACGTTTGGTACTCGTTTCGACTTTAATAATGCGTACCTAATAAAAAGCCATGATTAAGTAAATGTTCGTCTGGTGAGCTATTGTTCTTGATAATGAGCCAATGTTTAATGATATGCAAGTGTGCTTTTTACATTTGTGTAACAGGATATCGCGTCGGGCTTTTGCTAATTATGTACTTGTAGTATTGTCATTGTTTGCAATAACTTCATTCTAGACGGAAATCTATTCGTCGTTGCTTTGTTCCATTAATTATAAATGCTTACTACTAATTTATTACAGAAGTTATTTATAGGTCTGTATATCATACAAATATATTTATAGCAATTGTATTTAATTTATTTAGCAAGTATTTGTTAATATTTTAGTAAAAATCGAATTTATTAGGGACAATCGACATACCTAATATGACTTATTCCAATGTATACAATTTGATATACATTAATTCACGGTCTATTAACTTTTTCAATGACATGTTAAACTAAATAACTAAATTAGAGGTATAAGTGGTATGCAAATTACAAAAATAGGTGCTTGTGGTTATTTCTGGAATGCCAAAAAATCCTTAATAATAAAGTTTATTAATAGATAAGTACGATGTTAATAAATTGGTTAATGGTTTGAGTTTCGATTTAAAAAAATAAGACAAGGTGGACATACAAAATATAAGTCCTACGATTTATTGTATTTGTATTGATGGTATTGTTATAAGTCGACTTCGTTTTACTATTTCCTTTTATTACTATTATTTGTTTATTTCATTTTCATCAAAAGTACAGGGTATAATCTAACATGATGTACTACTAGTACTAAAGTATACAAATTTAGTTTGAGTATTGGATCTTATTATTTTGTCATATTTGTAACAAGCGTCCTATTCTTGAAACCATTCAAGAAAGTGAGGAACAGAGGAACCGGAGTATTGACGTAACTATGCGACCTATAAAAAGCTAGGAATAATATTTGCCATTTTATTTGTAACGGAATTATACTTATCGAGTCGATAACTGAACTCGAGAAAAATCTTTTTATAAGATACCGTACCGTAAACCTGACACCTTATCGCACGACCCCGAAATCGGTGTGGAGCGATCCTCAATGCACGCCCACTCGACTCGCCCTAATCAGATAGGTGAATGAGACGTTCACTTCTCGGAAACTTTAATTAATTTCTCCGAAATGAAGGGAGTGTGCTGTTTACGTGGTTAGTAAATTTTGTAGTCTCTCGTTACGGCAGCGACGAATTGTGATAGTGAGTCTCATACAATGCGCAGGCGCAACCGGATTTAGTAGCTTATGTGTGCGTGCCGCGTACACTCGCCCAGAGACATACTCCATCCATTTTGAGAATATCAAGTCGAGTTAACATCCTTTGGAATATGAGTCTTTCCCCTTCGCTACAGAGTTTAATTCAGCTGTATAATCTAATAGTCAGTCGGATGGAACTCCAAGATATGTTACGACATTTTGATGGTAATAAAACTTTTTCGCGTTCAAACACGGCAATGAAAAGGCCGTGTTAGCGAGTTATGTTGCGATTAATAAGAAGATACAGTAATTCTTATGGATGACCGCTTGAAATTATTGAATTTTCTGCTACTTAAAGAAACAACTTTGTATCCTCTGGTTAATATTTCGCGAACTTAAAGTTATGTCGCAAATAATTTAGTCTCTGAGTATATAAAGTTTCGTTGGCGATACATAATCCATGGATTATTCAGTAAATTTGGTTTTCATGATCAATCCGATATCAATCCTTTTTTTTATTATGTAAACTTGATACAATTTATAAAAATATGTCATGATACAGAACATTAGAGGTATATTCGTTTTGTAGAGTATTGTACAAAATCGAAGTATAACAATATTGTTTTTACTTTCCTAACATCTTTCAGCCATATTCCGTCAAACACGTCTTTGTATACGTAAGTAGGTATACATTATAAAAAATACAGCATCAAAATAACCACAAGACAACTGTAATACACGAATAAACGGGCGTTGCGGCGCGTCGCGACCACAGATCTTTCGTTAGTGGTCCTAATCAGGCGCGCCATAGAGAGTCGTGAAACTTTATTACCAACATTGTGAACTTAAAATACACATGTATGACAATTACTCGCGTTGTCTCGCCCACGGCCGTGTGTGCGACGGATGAGGTGCTCACATATCGTTAGTTCACACCTCGGCGCCTCCAAATACTCCACTCGCGAGACATCGTTCCAGTTGTGACACACTGCCGCGCTGACACTCTAACATTATCAATTACAATCAAACCATTGCTTTCTTAATCACATTAATCTTCTTCAACAAACCAAGTACGGGTCATCAACATCCTCAATTCCTCATCATAAAAAACGTCCACTACTGAACATAAGCAAGAGGCTAGAGCCAGAGTAGGCCCTGACAGATGAAGCTAGATAGAAATTTTAGAATGTTACAATAAAAATATGTTAAACACAAGAGACATAAGCTCTCAAGGACATATGAAAATGATAATAAACTTAAAGAAACGCCCGTACAGTCTGTATGTAAATGCGTTAGAACTAATAAAGACTTTACAAGTTCCTTAATGTACTGGTACATGTCCCTCATTAAACTGGACGGTTTCAAAACGTCTTGCAAATAGTGCACGGTAACAACACCTAAAAGTTTCATGATCGAACACTAAATTGAATAAGTTTTAAAATGTGCACAATACTCCGATAATAAGAAACTATTTATAGACAGTAATAAATAGTCATTAATTTTGTGAATGCTAATGATAGAGTTGAAGCACACACTTTAAGAACTACCTAGTTGAATACATTTGTTTTATAGAAACGCAAATTGTTTTCCAATTTGTAAATAAATTATAGTCGTTCACGTAGTAATTTGAGCGAGAGTTATTTTGGTAACACAGTTGTCGATTAGTGGGTAACGACAGGGAGTTTGTAATAAAGGCTCGACCGGGAACAGCACGGGATGTTTTGAATCGCCACCGCTTTAATGGCGTCTGTATTAACCGATAATTCAAATTTCCATGCCCCTCTTCCAGTTCTAAACACAAGCTGACATAACACACTACTGCTGTATGCATACTGACAACAATTACGAAGTTAACATATTCGTGGATATTAATTGTGTTGTATTCGAGTACATTATTGATGAATTCACTAGTTAAATCAGGATTATATACGACAATATCTAGTTAAAGGAAAAATTATCTAAATTATAATTAGATAAGTAGTTCTAAGATGCTTATTATATATATTCCTGATTTTTTTGCTATTGAAACATATTTCTTAAAGTTAAATAATAACTTACGTTCAAGAGTACCTACATTGAGTAACACTAATTATAGTAACTTTTCTAATAAGAAGCAAAAAAATTAGATATGTAGTAGATGAAAGTAACACAATTCTAATAAGAAAAAAAGAATTTTAAAAATATTAGCAACAGGTATAAACCACTCTATATCAATAATTGTACTTGTGAAGCAAATCGCTGTACAATGTCCTGATTGCATCAATCTAATTTCAGCATTACAGTAACGCAGGAATGTTTGCGACCACGTCACAGGGGTATTAAGCAGAATAATAGTCCGGTTATTAATAGACAAGTACCCGCGGCACTAGCACATGTTTATTCCGTAACAGGGGCCAATAAATCTCGCTGAACAATCTGAAACAACTTCATTAGTGAAATCAACGTTCGCTCGCACCACACTGGATGATTGAAGACACATAAGACGTCGTCGCGAGATAATGAAACGGATCTTATTTTTCATATACATGTGGATATCGAATTAAAAGGTCCAGGTAAAAGTTTTCGTCCACATTTGTGGGTGCGATGGAGTGTGTCGACAGGCTCTCCGGTTGCTCTCGAAAGAGTTGCAATTTTATGAATGAGTTGTTTGAATGAAAAACAATAATAATACGGCTGGGGCTGCGAACCGACGCGGAAAGCGCGCTGTAGAGACGCGGACGTGTACGTGTCCGAACCGCCTTTTAAACGAGCATATTTGGTCCGACGTTAAAGATTTCACCTCCCCATAAAACACTTAATAATATTATATATCGATTTACAGCGCCCCGGGCGCGTCACTGTTCTTATTTAAATTGCGTCAAGTCTACTTATTTTAAATGTTTAAAGTTATTGTTCTTATTAAAGAACAATCACTTTTGTAGAAATGTAGGTACGTTTGTGCAAGTTATCACGTCTGTCGAGTCTTTAAATAATCAACATTACTTGTTAACTACTGGATACAATTTCGTTATATGAATATCATATTCCAAAGTTTTCGTTGGTTATGTAAACATTTAATGTTACTTTAAAAAATCTTAATGGTTTTATTATTATAACAAGTCACTGAACTAACACTGTAATTGTAACACTGGTAATAGTAATTTACACTTTCTCAAAAACAAAAAGAATTAACTAAATGCTACTAATTTATATAAATGTTCCTCACTTACAGATCATCGGTCGATAAGCAAAGAAGGCTCTGTTATAAAATTGGCGGCACTGCTTTATATCATTTTTACGACCACACCCAAAATTATGTTACAAAAAGAGCGTACACAACGTGCTTGTAAATTTGCGACTATACATTTTAATTAGACTTATCTAAATACAAGAATAAATGAACTTTTCGTGTACCAACTAAATTAATGGAAAACGATTGTAAATTATCATTATCTGCAACCATGCTAGCTACCGATATAAAAAAACAGGTAATAGATATAATATATGATCTACGTACAACGTATACTGACTGAACCGAAACATAGATAGACGTTTAGGTAATCTGTTCTGGTTGAAATAAAATCTCAAAATTTTGAAAAACACGAAATAATCTATAAAGACCTTACTGCAAACCTATAAGACCGATAGACGGACGACTTTTACAGTATTAATATACTTAGATAAATTAATAGATAGGCGTTTATTATCATTATGCATCATTAATGCGTATTTATCTTTACATTAACATATCGCCGAGTATTAGAATAAGGGCGGCGGTTCCTTTTCAATATTTATTCTTTCCTAATTCTACCCTAATTAGGGAAGGTGTGAATTTCTTTGAGGCATCGTGCATTTTGAGGGTGGGCCAATTTTGTCGGCTTATCTATACGAATATCTTGACACAGGATGCGGTCGAAATAGACACCTACCTTAACTGGTGATGCACCATGTAATTGTCCAATTAAAATAAAATTTTATGTAAATAACTTGATGTAATAACAAGAGACGTTAAATTTTATTGTGCCTTAAGGTGGAAATGTTTATACCCCACGTATGGGCAGCAGAGAGTAGTAGAGTAGCAGTTCATTTAGATTGACCATTCGCTTAATATACGAGTTCACAAAACAAATCGTCGCGAGCATGGAACGCGAAGTTCAACCGTTTCGGATGTAGATAATTACATTGCCAATGTTAGTTAGTCCGTAGAAAAGTGGATGAAAAACATTGAACAACCGGTTAATTAATTAGTTTCCTATTCATGCGAGCTAGGTTCGCTGTTAATTGAGGCCGAATCACACGATACACTAGCATTCATTGTCTAAAACAGATCGACGATAATCTATCATAGTTTGTCAGTGCGCAACTATGTTTTATTCACTCGAAGCTTAATTATAGAAAATCATACTTTAGATGCTTTTCTAAGATAAGGTCTAGGTAGGTGATTTTAGAAAAAATACTCTGTGAAAGCAGTCGACTTTTTATTTTATAATTTGCTTCGTTATTACTATTTTTAGCATTTTCCGGTATTAGCAATTCAATATTTGTGAATTAGTATCGTATTGTTAGAGTTCAGCTCTGATAAATTTTAATAATATTAATAAGAAGAACGATTACTATCCAATGTTACGATGTACTAGTGTGACTTTATCATACTAATCTACTATTGCATCTATCTATGCTACAGGAAAAGAAGTCCGAGAATATTGTTATGTTAATTACTTCAAATAAGACGATGCGTGTATAGGTATTCTAAGCAAATAAACATAGATATCTATATGATTATAGAATTGAAGCTGCTACGGGAGCATGTAGCTGTTATACAAATTATTTTAATATGATTGATCTTAATCTGCCTGTAATTAACCTGATGTTTAGGAAAAGAAAAAAATGTACCACATCAGAATTATTCGCACACGCTTTTCTCAAGACAAGGAATGTAAACGCGAGCGCAAGCTGGCGTGACGCCCGAGCAGGCGGTCTTATCATACGATCTATCAAATTGTGATGCTTTTTCTTTTGCAAACTATGTGCGAAAAGGATTAGGCGAGAATATTAGCACTCTGATAATTCTGTGAACTGTCTTGGCGCTGACTAATAGCTTAAGCTACGGACCGCTACATGGTAACGGTCTCAAATAATTATCTTCGCTGACAGAATCAGCAGACCTGCTTTGACATATATGCAGGGCAGCCATATCACATTCATGCATGGTTAATGATAACACCCGACCGCAATATACTAGCATGTTTCAGTAAACAGAATTTATAATATGATCTATATCAACTGACTGTTTGCGTAACAGATTGCTTGATTGTTTAAGATGACTGATTCTAAGTGGGAGCAAGCTCACATCGGGACTATGCAAAGCTGCAAAGACATGTATCGGAGAATTAAACATTAGCAAGAATGTCAAAATTATTCCTGTGCACCCGTAACCTTATCGTAAATTTAATACTTTAATGATGTCTGCTAAAGGGCCGACTTTGATAAAAAACTCGTGGTACCTGGACAAAAGCCATCGCTCGGCGTCACCCACGGTTAGTTAAGCGAGCGACATGTCATCGATATTTTTTGCCCGGCTGATGTCTTTAACGAAATTCATGTCATTGGGTTCGATTTCTCTAAGATTAACTTTTTTACATTATTTAACAAATAGATCGAACCCTTATACGCTCGAATATTCAGTTACATGGTTTAACACTTAAAAGGGCTTAACGACTCTAACATATCCTGCGGGTTACGATAAAAAAAGACGACAAAAAGAGAATACTTCTCGTGTTTGTTTTTTAAAAGATGTCTGCCGAAGATAAGGTGCAGCGGCACTTTAATCCTCCAACCGTCCGATATTTGAAAAGGATATGATGACAACTTTTTTGTATTCTTTATCTAATAAGCACACATAACCAATACTTACTTATTTCAAAGTTTGTCTAAATAGATAAATGAAAATTACGTGTTATACGTGAGTATTTAGTTACCTGTCATGTTTACGGACCGTTTAGAAACTGTCAAACTAGCGCTATACCTCTACAATGCGCAAGACTTGTTCTATGCAAATATCTCAGTAAAATATCCCATGAGTCAATTTCAATTACACAAACCGCAACTCTTGGTGTTAACTTCTAACAGTGAAAAATGACGCTATTCTAATTTCATAAATTGTAAATATAGGTATACGTACAATGTAAAGGAAAGACACTCGCTTCTATAATTCATTTGTTTTATCAATTAACAACAGCTAGATAAGCTAGTATAGGAACTAGTAGCGCTTGCAAACATTTTGCGGAATAACACACTTGTAACGAAAAAAAAATCTTGTATCGTGTTATAAACTAGCTCTTCTTTCTCCTCTTTTTACTCCTGATGAGGCTATTCATATTCAATAGCAACTGTTACTGGGTTTTGTACAAGCTTCGGACTATATAATTTACTACAATGACGTGTCTTAAACCATTTAGTCTTCATCATCCTAACATTTTCCCGGTTTGTTGCCTAACTCAACTTCAGTTAACGGAGCTTGTCAAGTGTTAATTATAATTAACAAGACCTCATCGAGTAAATCATTTTTTTTAATATTAGAAACCGCAAAATGTTTGCTTATATTTTGTTTTATATGGTGCTAATAAATATTCTACCTCGGAATACAAACCTACAACAGGGAATCGACAATTAATTGTCACTGCTTCAGCCCCTCGATCCCCACTTCTTTAAATTAAATAACTAAAAGTTATCATACATTCTTTAAAATAATTTGGAGGTGTAATATTTTAATAGACGTTTTTCTTATGACACCTGTATCACCTTAACCAAAGATAATGCAAAGCATAGAGGCTTTCATTCATACGAATAATATTTGACGCTGTAGAAGTTTATAATAGGTTTCAATGAACATTTATGTAACTCAATAATGACGAAGTATATATTATATCCATCTATCATAAACTCCACGTAATATATATCGTTTTCATTTTCATCGTTTTGTAGAATTATTTTTATTTATTTACACTGTGATTGTTGACAATAAATTGCCAACAGCCAATTTTCAATTAGCATGGGTCACTGGTGTCCGGCATTGATGTTCAACATGTTAAAATAAACATTTCACCTTCAATGCCAATGATTAAAGTCAACAATTTGTCATTAAATGATGTTTCCCTCGTTGAAAATATTGTATATGTATGTGAAAAATATTAAACAACGGAGCATACTAGGGTTATGTGGTCTCTACGCCAGCTCTACGTATTTTGGGTACGCGGATACTACGCGGCCTCTACGTCGTTACTTTGTTCCGTCAACACGGCTGCTACACTCCGTCTACGTGGATGCTACGCAGCCTCTAAGACGTTGCTACGCTGTGAATACGCAGCTACTACGCTTCTTCTATGTTATTCCTTACCAAATATTGAGGAGTGTGTGAAACCAAATTCTTTTTTAATATAAGGTAAGGGTATATGAAATTGTAAAAACAGAAAGTTATACGATCATAAAGACTTATAAATAGATGTGAACAAAACGTAAAAGATACTCTAATTACGACTGACGCAAAGAATGACAGCAACTGTTATTTTTTGTTTCGTAGTGATTTCATTGGTGACCTACTTTGAAAAATATCTCTGTACTTTTATTGCTAAATATACCTGACCTGACTACTTTAGTCTTGATAATAGACAATTAAATATTTTTTATACAACCGTCCTTTGCCTGAATCAATCAATTTATCTATTTAAAATATATTATTGCATTATCGTATATTTGTCTTTGTACAGAAACTGTTGTTTTAGTGTTATTTTGGACTTAGTTCCGTTCCTCGAAAAAAGGCATCACACACATACATTGTAACCAATAAAAATACGAATTGTACTATGTGTAATAAAGATACCTATCCGCAACAGAATTTGTCAACATTGCTGTAGGAAGATTTAGTGTTAACTGATACGTGTTTACAACTGTCGCCTGAACACATAAATTAAGCATGCAGTAGATGGTGTAATAATCATATTATGTCGTTTCTCCCACCAGACACTCGAATCATTTGATGAATGATTTGAACGGATTGAATCCCTTTTAAGCACCAACATCGCTCTCAGCCGGAGCCCCTCTATAGATCGATACCATCTCTATTACCATAGTCATTAGGTCGAATGAACAACGATACACGCGAACACCTACCAACTCTAAAACCTCCTATAGATAAATACACCACGTTAGCGAGCAAGGATTAAATAACTATGCAGGGTATGTAATGTAGGTAATGCAGGGATTCGACGTTTAACGGCTTCGGGATTACCTAAATAATTCCCTCAACACAACAAATGTTTTTAGCCTGCCGTGAGGGGGTGAGTGTGGGCTCGGTGCGATAGGTTGTCGAAATGTTGGAATCTATAGCAACGTGACAGTAGGTATATTTCGCGTGTTTAGGGCGACTGAAGCCATACTTCTGGCAGACGGGTCATAGCTCCAGCTTAATACGTCCACAGTCAACCGCGACGTGACTTTACTAGGCTTATGGCAACAGAACCGCCTCTTTACACTATTAAAGGTCAAGTCACACTGTTTTTAGACAAAATTGTAGAAATATAGCACAAAAGACGTAAAGTGAGCATTAATTAATTTCTCGAAAAAAAAACTGACATGTGATGTGTAAAAACGACATGTCTCGAATCCTAATCCCCATTGAAAATACAATGAATTTTGGACGGCTAAAACCATTTTTCATTCCAATGACAAATATTTAGAAAGTTATTTCGGAACGAACCCGCGTGCGGGTCCACACTGAGCTCAATTAAAAGCACAATCTAAACTCACATTTCTGGCATTATAATCGGACAACAGCCGGATGTTTATTTTGCGACCGCGTTATCGATTCAGGTAGTTCGGCGAATAATAAATCTATAACAACAACAATGTGTCCGCCCAGCCCAATCCCATTGTGATTTATTAAAAATATCAATCGCATCAAATTAGTATTACTCGCTCGAGAACATTAATTTTTTTTTGTTCATGGTTCTCGCCGTTAATATTTGCGTACGGTCACGGTTCGCACTCACGTAGGTCCTGACGACGGGACAGACACGCCCAAGGTTACTTTTGATGCTCACCCCTTTTCACACAATCGTTAAAGGCTCGTTTATTATCAATCAATTATTTTATATTATGCTAATTTTATTTTAGCTGTCCATTATGAACTTTTTGTCGATTTATGGTACATTCACCACGTGAGCATATCACAATTGCATTTTAATTTGTTCATAACGCTTTGCGACTGGCTAGCTGTGCGCACGGAGGCCTCCTATCTACACATCGTGTCTGCATAAGCGAATGAAAAACGCGCCATAAAGGCATTTCAAAATTTGCAACTTACAGAGCACCATCTCGACAGCCTCCAACAGTCCGCCGCCGGCGCAGGCGGGAATGAGTGCGGGCGCGGGCGGCGCGAGTGCCGCGGCCCGGCCCAGCTCACCTGCCGCCGCAGCCCCTCGCTGCTGCGACACTGGCCGCCCTATATTCCAGGATCCTATCACCGGACAAACAGTCTGCTCGTGTCAATACGAGTTTCTCAACTACCAGAGGCTCGCTTCCGGCGTGCCCCTGTCTATGTACAGTGCCCCTTACTCTGACGCAGCGGCGGCTACAGCTGCTGGTATGGCAGCGTATTTTCCTGCTTTAGCAGCTGATCAACCACCCTTTTATACAAATGCTGTAAGTATAAATCAGGTATATATTATGTACATCTCAAAATTTTCGACCAGAGTAGCAATAGGTATCGGAGTCTAAATAAAGAACAATAACTTCCATTGTAATTACTTCAAACCACGTCTAGATAAATTTTAGGAACTAAAGGAGAATGCCCACGGCACTATGGACAAATGTACTGAATTCAACATTGTTGTGTCTCCATGAAATAATCTTTAAAATATTCGATGGCATGTCCAAATACTACCTCAAAAGATTTAACACAAAATACATTGGCATTTTCGGGGATATTCACAAAATAAAATTACTATTTTGAGGTTATGTCCGACCAAAAATTAACTGATAAAAGCTATTTAAAAGGGTCTGAATGGGTTTACGGGTGTGCTTGGTATCTTTGAAGCATACTCATTTGTGTAAAATCTGTAACGTGTTAGCTATGTCAGGTGGCCAGTTACTGGTGGACACATGTGTCTACCTCACCAAGTCTTATTGATTTAGATTTTGCGCATTTTTAAATCTATCGCCCGCGTTTCATTAAATTGCAAAGCATGGAAGGAACCATTACTAAAATAGTCAATAACTCAGTGTTATATCTAGACCCTACTCAAATCATGGATGTGGTAGGTATCATGGCATGGCCTTTATAAATACCTACAGAGGTAAGGAAAACAAACAAAAACAAATACAATAAATAAAATAATGATTATTTCTTATTATTATTTTATTAGCCGAGTGGTCGCAAGTGCGAATGCGGGGCAAAGGGTCTCAGGTTCGATTCTCAGGTCGGGAAAAGTATTACTGGGTTTTGAAAAAATTCTCAGTAGTAGATAGTAGCACGGAGTCTGGAACTGTGCCCAGTATATGGCGATAGGCTCACCCCCTATTACATGGGACTCATAACATAAATAGTGAAAAGTGGGTGTTACATTGTACAGTGGCACAATGTGCACCTCTGCCTACCCCTTCGTTCGGGGATAAAAGGCGTGATGTTATGTTATGTTATTACTATTTCTTTTCTTATGAGTAGTTGAGACATTGCATCACAGTCGCACTCGGCATGATCGTAACTCAAAAAGTCCAGTTATTAGTGATAAACAACACACACGGTGCTACGGCGTTAAAAGTATGTTTATTTTCAATGGATTGTCAGGAATTACGGAGGAACAAAAAGGCTCGACTCGACGCAGAACATACTAAAATCAGCAGAAATAACAGTATTGTATTGCAAAAATATGTCAGACGCGCAATAAACGTCAAATAAAGTTCTACCCATAATGATGAAAGATCGATTTTTTTTCTATTTCCGTAAACCAGCCAGTGGTATTTGACAAATACAACCGTGTTTTGAATACAAAAAATATAATACAATAAAAAAAATAACATTTAGGGAACGGAGAGTAAAGTTCCCTAAGATCGAAAAAGGAGGATCGTTCATCGATAGTCTATGTGCATAAACTGCCATGCTGTCATTTGACATATGTCGGCACAGACATACCTATAAATGGCGTACTATAACTTCGGAAACATAAAATTACTAATTAATTATCAAAAAACTATCCCAATGTAAATATCATTCAAAGTCTGTTTAAAAATATATTTTTATTTTAGATGTTTCATGCCGTTAGAGATTTTGAGACACAAGTAATTTATCAAGAGTACTGTCCCTTTGTTACTGAACGAATATCAACTTTATTATACAGGTACAATATAAGAGTACGTACGGCTGTTTTCGCGCTGAACCGAATTGGCTTTATAGATGTCTGTTATTTTTATTTTTTGTTAAAAGCAATACAATTATATATTCATATACAATATATTCGTTTAGTAATAAAATAATAATTATTATGAACGGCGTATTATTAAAATTTAGATATCAATCTCTATGTATCAATTAAAATTTTAAGTGCTTAATTAACGTGGACAAAGAGTTAAAAACAAGCACGTAAAGAGCGCTTGAAACAAAAAGCTTTAAATAATATCCAACAATATCACTCATTAGTATAATAATTAAACAATCTTGAGATTAATAATGTTATTTGACCGAGTTTAGAACAACGGAGCCAATCCCTGCGGTTGACATGATAATCAGACGCTAGTGTTGCAACAAACATGAATTAGGGTAAAACCGGGATAGATGCCGCAGTGGGATAGGTGCCTCGTTTTCTAAAACACATATTTCCGAAATAGCTACCTACGATTTAATAGGTTACAACGGGAGCGCAGACGCCGCACACCTAAGTCCCCGCAAGTGCGTCGTTCAAAGTGGACGCGTTTCGATCGTGTGTGAAATAATCTCCGCGGCGAACGTGTCAAACAGCTCGGACTTTTTTTATGTAAGTATTTACAGCTTCATAACTTTACAAGTCGTAATTAGTTCCATACAATTTTTGTTATATCAGTACACAGGTTATTAAATTACACATCCATATTCATATAGTTGTTGTTTTGTGTTTATTTTAGTAAAAATATATAAGGGCATCTATCCATATCAAAAAGGATAGTCGCCTTGATTTTTTCGTGGTATAGGTGCCCCTAAGGGCATCTATCCCTCATATCCTTATACATTATAAATTAACATATTATCTTAATGTTTAAATTTCTTATAATTTTCATTGCATTTAATTATTATATTTATTCGATTCTTATTGATATATTTTGTGGATTCGCCGGGGCATCTATACCTAGGTTCTTATGTAGTACTAACTTGTTACAGTATACATTTCATTTTATGGTTCTACTAAAGATTTTAGCACTTAAATATATTTCTAATTGTCTGTTTTAGATGAACCATGCCACGAAAATATAAGAGAAAGGCGGGAGTTCAAGCTCGAGTGGTATTATGGACTGCAGATAAATTACAATCAGCTTTCAACGAAATGGACAAAGGAATCATGGGGATCAATGAAATATCCCGACTCTTTGGAATTCCACCCAGAACTTTAAGAAGGCGTTACGCTGCTCAAAACAAAACACAATTAACACTGGGGAAACATCCTGACCTTGGATTGCAAAATGAAAAAAGGTTGGTAAACCACATTCTCAAGCTAGCAGATGCAGGATTTCCTCCTAACAGGCAGACAATATGTATGCTAGCGTATCAATTTGCTGAAAAACTAAAACACAAATTTGACAATGAAAAGCAATCGGCCGGAAATGCATGGTTCAAAAGTTTCATTGAGAGGAATCCAGAGTTGTCCATCAGACAAGCTGAAGGCTTATCTGTTGCTAGAGCTAAAGGTCTTAGTAGAGAAGAAGTGACTAAATTCTATGAGCTTTTAACTAAAGTTATGACCGATAATGACCTTTTGAATAAACCTGAAAGGATATATAATATGGACGAATCCGGTGTCCAGCTAAATAATAAACCCGGAAAAGTTGTCGCCAAGAAAGGTGCAAAGGTAGTTCATTCGGTTACATCCGCAGAGAAAGGTGAAACTATGACAATCGTGGCCTGTTGCAATGCAATTGGTAATTTTCTTCCACCAGTTGTTATAATAAAAGGTGTAAATAAAAAACCGGACTTTGAAAATGGACTTCCACAGGGCTCAAAAGTGTACATGAATTCTGAGCTTTTCTACAAATGGCTAATAGAACACTTTGTACCTCTGAAGCCCCAAGGTAAGGTTTTGCTTATATTAGACGGACACGCATCACATTCATCTGCGCCAGACATGCTGCAAGCTGCTATTGATAATAACATCATTTTATTGTGCTTACCCAGCCACACAACTTCAGCTCTACAACCTTTAGACAAATCATTTTTCGGACCATTGAAAACGTATTTCAACCATGAAACCAATCATTTCATGCGAACAAACCCTAACAAAAAGATCAGTCGTTACAATGCTGGAACGCTTATACGCAATGCTTGGACTCGCGCAAACTCAAACTCAAACTCAAAAGCATTTATTTCAATTAAACCATAATTTGGTACTTTTGAAACGTCAACAAATATGAAATAAATAATAGTCTGTCAGTCTGTCCGTCAGTGAAGCTAGGCGCTCGTTCTAAAATGTCGATTCGAGTGGAGAAGAACGAGCAAGAAACTCCATTCGTTACTCTTTTAAAAAAGTCGCAGCTACTCCTTCCAACGCAATTGGTGGCTTTAGAGGAAGCGGGATTTATCCACTAAATCCAAATGCTTTGCCCGACACTGTTTTCATAATATCAGATATCGCACTACGCGTACCAATTTCTCGCGAACCATCTAAGTCTGCTACGTTTGTAGGACCGACATCAACACCTCTGCCTCAGGCTTCTTCTTCGTTGGATCGCCAACCAGAACTCGTGGATGAAAGAGAAAATATAGAACGTGCACCTGAAGAGGTTGAACCAAGAATACAAACACCTCCATCTCAGATTTCTTCTTCGGTAGTTGATTGTCGACCAAACCTGGGCAGTGAATGTATAAATATAAGCACCATAGATCCAAATCAAACACCGGAAAATCTGATGCCGACTCCATTAAACAGGGAATCTCCTAGCCTTTTGATTGATCCAGACATTATAGAGGATATAAGTATTGTCGATATTGGTGACGATACAATTGCACAGTTTTTAGATACTTATAAACTAGGTACGTACTCTAAAATGATAGAAGATAAATGTAAAGATATATCTGTGAAGAAAAATAAAAGAGGAAAGCAAGGTAGCTGTAATCATACAGATGAAAATAATTGCATAGAATGCTTTGACAGCTACGAAAATACAAAATCAAAATCCGATTGGATTCAATGCATTTCATGCCAGAAGTGGTTGCATGAAACCTGCACACTATTCAAAAATTATTGCTCAAGATGTGGAAAAGAGAGATTATAAGTACATGTTGATTTTTTAAACTTTTATTACTTACTTGACTAAGCTAATTAAAAATTTTCCATTATTTTTGTTACATTATTTATGATTATTTTACTTGAAGATGATTAACATAACATGTTGATTGATATGCCTCAATAAAACAGATGTTAATAATACGTATTTCTATTATTTTATGCCATATGGCATCTATCCTACACCATAGGCATCTAACCTCCTTAATATTTTCATGGCAGGGCATCTATCCATATAGGATAGGCACCTATCCTCAAAAAATGGGTCTGCGGAAACTCATTTTTTGCCCAACCAGTAATTGCTAGGCCATCTAAAATAAGCCGTAATGTAAGATAAAAGACCAAATTAATAAGATTCAAAGATTTTTTTAACGATATATTAGTAGATTTGAAATAAAGAGATAATTTCAAAAAGTGAGGCATCTATCCTGACTTTACCCTAAGGATATCGGATTGAATTGCAAATAAAAACGAACATTAAATTAATTCTGTGCTTTTTGTAGTGTCGAATATCGGTCACTTAATGTTCCTCGTGTCTTAATTTCCATCGCATTAGAAATCACTTTTTTCATCAGTCTGTCGATACTTAAATCGGATGGATTTATGTACATGAGTATTTCGTTTGGCCTAATCAAAAACGCATAAACAAAACTCCTTGTAAAGAAGAATTAATCTTGTGCCTGTTTTCCTTGTTCATAAGAGATATAACAGTTACACATAAAAGGTACAGATCAACGATTAATATTTTCAAATGTTGCAGAACATTTTTAGTATAGGCATGTAAACTGAAGTTGGCGCATGTATATATTTACTTGATATGATAGACAATGGTCTAATCGTTTACTTAATGAGTAAGTAGGAGGACCATTACGGGTTAAAGAATGAGTCACTTATTCATTTATAGTAAAATTTACTACTAGGCTTCATGAGTGGTCGGTGTTTCTGTGACTGTGACCAAGCCACACCGAGTACCACATAGGTACTTACAAAACGAGTTTACTTGACAAGTTTCTGTCCTATCTTATACCAAGTAATTTAATATTTTATTGTTTCACTAACATCGACGGGGTATCGGTTTTATTAATTTGCAACAAAGACGTAACATGTATGTCAGTTGTCAGCTAATACCGTAATATTTAAATTACTTACAATGAATGTTTTACTAGTATTTAATATGTAAGTACAATCGAAAATATGCTGAATACTAAAACAAAACTCAACCTTTATTTTACATTAATAGTATTGTTGTATTTTAATCTAGGTCATGAACTATCCATATTATACGGAATTTCATTAAAACTTATGGCATATTTAGTATCATTTATTAGGTATGTCAGATTTATAATATATAAGGATATATATCAGGGATAAAGACAATTTCAAGTACGATTGCAGTACAATGATAAAAGCTTTCAACAGACACAGTTCATAAATGCACCCAAGCACAAAAACTCGTGGCTATTTAGCAGGTGTGTAAGTACCTGTCTATTTTTTTGAATTCCCAAGTACTTAGTACTTATGTTAATTGTCTAAAACAATACTCATATTCTGTACCTCTTGTACATTGTCACAAACATAATTAACGCGTCCAACACAGTTGCTTATCTTTTTGTCCAAACTAATCTTATTAAATTATGACTTAAATTAATTACGTCGACAAAAGCTTAAAACCCATCGCAGTTTGGAAACCAAAACCGTCTAAACCAAAGGGATTATGTTCCCTATCTACATCTATGGACGAAGAGCTTTGATTCCATTTTTCCCCCACTTCCGACTACAAAGAGTGTTACGTTAAAATAATTAGGATACGTTGTCAAAATATTACGTTAGAGAAGTAGTTATAAGACTCTCGCGCAGTGTTAAGTAGGCACCACAATAAGGTTTACGATATAAGTAATAAATACATATAAATTTGAATCGTAATCCGTTGATGTATGTTCTTTTGTCCATCGACCCAAAAAAGTTGTATCGAACCAGGCAGCTTTAATAACTTAATATGTTTAACAATTTCTTTCTGAGGATTAAAATATGTGTCCAGAGTCCCATATTGCATTTATACGGGATTATAAAATAAAATAATAATGTACCTATATCGCAACATATCAATCTAATTTCGTGAACCTTTATTATTTTGAAAACGTGTACACTATTAGTACTGGACATCACACGTACAAATTAACTTCAATGGTCTAAAATAATACTAAAACGTAATCATAAAAGTCCTCCTTGTGTTAGATTGTACCCCTCGAGACGTGTGTGGGTAGTGCCTTTGAATGATAATGATCATAACAACATAAAAGTAGCAACGCTACGTAATATATGACGTGTAGTAAAACTTTTGGAGGAAGGTGTTAAAAGCCGTGAACGTGTCCCGGCAGATGATTCAATCATTCATGTAGATATGATCGTACATCATCAGTGGCGAAAGTGTTAACTCTGGCCGACGCCTTCAATGGGATCCTGCCTCACGTCGTTTTTTTAGTTAACGCCTTTTATTTTGTCTATAATTTATTATTTCATCCCGGCTCGTAGGGTATCCGTGCACTGTACACTTTTTTACTTCTTTGTTTGGTCTTTTAGCTGTCAGATTATAACGTGTTTGTTTACACTTCAAAACTTAAATGTAATGCTCTCTGTAAACAGAAATACGTTTATGAGACAAACGGAATATTTGAAGTGTCAAAATATTTAATAGCTCACCCGGTCTAATCGCTTCCATTTGCACATGTGTGACTATGGTGACGGGAAGCCAGCGTTATTTTATGAAAAAAATAATTTATAGTTCCGAAGAAGTATCCTAAAATAAATCATCGATCTTTGCTACTGCTTTTAGTAGTAGATTTGTGGTTAATGGCCGCTGTAATTTATGATAATTATAACATGTATAGTATTGTAATCAATAGACACAAAGATTTATTCAGAAGTTTGTAAGTAAACATCAATAATTTTAACATAAATTATAGCTTTACTGGCTGTGGTTAAAAACAAAGAAAGATTTTTTATTTGTTTTTGATAGAATGTGCTTATAGACATGGTGAATACAACATAAAAACTAGATTTTTAGACGTTAAAAATAGTTTCTGTAAAATGTAGGTAAATCGGTTTATAAATTAAGTATGTGAGGACGGAACACACTGCAGCATCAGCCTTGTACATGCTATTAAAATGGTCGAGCACTTTATAAGTAAAACATAATACTGTCTTCAACATTTATCATATTTTTATTGTAAAAATAAAGTAACTAATCATTTTTAAAAATCCGTCCAAAGTATTGTATCTACTTAGTACCTTTGTGGACTCGACGACATTTGAACGCTACCTGAGCTTGCGTGTCAACCACATCGCTCACCGGATTAACTTATACCTTCCATAAAAGTATATACCTACTGGCTAGTTCAACACACTAATGTTAATGGGATTATAGCTAGGTTCCATTAAACTCATAATGTTGATACCAATAAAGATCACGGGCAAGTTTTTTGTGCTCAAATAATTGTTTCGTTAAGACCAACACATCTATCAATCATTCCTTAACCGTATAAGTACGATGGCGATCAATTTATCTCTAAGTCAGCCAAATATTGTAGAAGTATTAGATATTACAACAATGTTTATAACTGTATCTTTATCAACCGAGCACTTAACAAAACATAAGCGTTGCATTTTAAAACTAGTTCAATTATTAATTTAAAGCTCAAACATAGATTCACGTAGCGCAATTGGCATTTTAACTGTCAAACGCCTACGATGGATGGGATCAGCCGATTAAGTAAATATTGCAGCAGCAAAGTCGGCACAATAAATCCACAGAGCCACAGATTCGCGTTACGGCGTAGTCCGATTATTATTTGAAGTAACAGAAAACTGGAATTATATCACAAAGGTCGCAGCAACAAAGACCGACAGCGCGACTGGATTACGCTGTCGTACTTGAGTAAAATTTATTATCGGATTTTCGATTCGGCCACCAATGAAGTTGTTGGACAACAAAATCTTTTGATAGATTTATCCTGGCTGACCGCATTAAGACTCGCTCCTGAGTTATTTTAAATGTGTCGCTATAAATTTTTGGACCCTTAGTGACAGCCATGCTTTTTACGCGATCTCCGGCGCACAACCTTAATAACAAATTAATCATAATTTTAAAACTGCTGTTTATTTAATGTTGGACTTTCTTAAATAAAGTTATCTCAAGTTTTTAAGCATTTCATATTTGTTTATTTGTAAAACGTAAAAGCTTAACAATTAAAACAACAAAAAATTTGGATGGAAAGATGATGGATGGACCCATTAAGTAATAATAGTTAAGACTAAAACTCAGAAGCGATCGATCAAGAAATCAATCCGACGAGGATCATTTTTTTAATGGATTGCTTTAAAGCTACCGGAAATATGGAAGGAGATATTATAATAATATTACAGTTAGACGGTTAATAAAAAGTATAGCGGTGACAAATAGCAGACATTAATACAAATAATGAGTAGTCGTGAATACAATAGAAAAATGTTTAAAGGTCAAACGTTACATAGAGTAGTTGATGAGCAACTCAGATACACATAAATCGTATATGTTTACCAAATTAGTTACTCTTATACTAAAAACATTACATTTTATCACAAATATTTTGGAAATATAAACTTCAAGTCAATCTATTTCACATGACAAAGCCATGATTTGGCACGTATGAGCGGAGTGGATACCACAACCTCATGTAATTCTAGTCTCAGTCCAATTTTCTCTTTACCCCCAAATCCCCAATCGCCAATCCTTAAAAGACCGCCAATTCACTTGGAACTTTCCTTGTTTCTTTCTGGTTTCATGTAAGTTGATTACTTACTATTGCTTGATCATGCTGATACGTTTAGCGTTCTATTTTATTTTATTTTAGCTTCTCAATCGAAAATAATAATTTGTTGTTTGGTAATTTACATTGGTGTTATCGTTAGAGTAAGACAATGCATGCATTCGTCAAATAACGTGTTCACAGGTTGCATGCATTCGTCAAATGATGCATCGTAGGCAAAGTTTTGATTATTTCTACGTAGGATGCTAGCATTCGTTTTATAATCGGCAGGCAATCGTCTATTGACGAATGTATTACTTGCTGTTATGTGAACAACAACCCTTAGGGCCAACTAAGGGACCACTTAACAGACACTATCGCTCTTTAATTAACATGAAACTTTTAAACTGCGATCTTTAAGACGGCAAACCCTCTTGTGGCGTTGTGAAGGAGGCACATAGTCGTGCAGTGGGTTGTTACGGTCTGTTGATAAACGCATAAACAAGTGAATCTAAAATTATTGAAAACGTTAAATTATTATTATTGTAGATGGATGGATTCAATGGAAGTTTTTGTTCGTATTCTCTAGTTTCATATACCTAACTTTAGACTTCATAACTACCTATTGCTGCGTTAAAAAAATAAGTAAAGACGTTTAGTTTTAGTATTATCACCACATTCAAAAAGTAACTATTACCTAGAAATATCTATATTTATAAAGGTGGTACAAAGTAAAAGACCACTAACAAAATAAATTACAACTGTATGTGCTAATAATCTGCTTTGTATCCCTTATTCTTAGGCTGCAGGAATCGAACTCAAAGAAAACCTTGCCGCGAGTGCAGCTACTTGGCCATACCCAACTGTTTATCACCCCTATGATGCAGCCTTCGCCGGATATCCCTTCAACGGGTGAGTAACACTGAATTTTAAATCTGAATTCCATTCTATCTCCAAGTGATTTTCACGACGAGTGACTCCAAGGTTGTCTTACTAAAATCATTATTCAATCATCATCAATCTCAAAACTAGAGAGTAGTAGATAGCTAACTCGATAAAACTGACATTGAAAACACAGTCGGCTAAACTCTGATAACATTTGCCCAGTAAAATCGCATGCATCTATAATTCAGGTGTGTCTCTATTCATCCTGATTTACAATTCCCGTTGACAGAGCTGGGCTGCTCTGTGTCTGGCATAATTAATTTTTGAGTAACTGGCGCAGCGAGCCAATACCAGACAATGGCTGGCCCTCGGCAATTTACAGATAAGTCCCTAACGGCGCAATATCGACAGAGTAGACGTGCAAATCTCTAAAAAAAGGTAAATCCGACGTAAAGGCTAAAATAGCTGCTATGCCCAAACAACCTACTGTCACTCTGCATTTCCTGGTTCCTGCCTATGCTACTGATGCTCTTTTTTCGCCAGTGTCCCGTTAAAAGCAAGCCTCCAAACGTTTTTCGAGGAACACTATGACAGCTTTGTGGCTGCTATTGCTTTTACTATTTGATAGACTGACTTTAGTCACTTCACAAAGCCATTTGATAAGGCACTTTAATTAAACTAGATTATGTATGCCTAGTATTAGTTCAACAAGTCAATTAGTTCCTCCTTGTTTCTACTTATTAAATCGAAAGTAATTTTCGTAACCGGTAATACGTCAAATACTTAATTACTGTCTTATTAAAATGAACCGTTAATTTCAAAGGTGAAACAGCGTGTCATCATCGGTGTCACGCAATTGAGGGATAAAGATTAAGGTTCTTATGTTTCGAATTAATTAAGTGGAAGTTAAATACCAATATTTAAGTGTTTTGAGACACAAAACGAACATTTTCATTGGTTTATTCCAGACCTCGTAGCATAGCAACATTGTTACTGAAGTGTCAGGCGTGTGGTTTTTTAGTTGTTGTGGTTACAAGGTAAGAAAGTAAGTAACAAAACCTTATATAGATAGCTCATACAAAAACTACTTTGTCGGTACGTAACCAAATACTTGAGCAGAGGGGTAGGTGTAGAATATCGATGTATACGCCCCGCGGGTAAGCTAACGGTTGTGCGCGCACATACGTACACGATAAATTTCATTTAGTTTACTGCACTTCAACCTGTCATTGAGGCCTACTTGTACTAATGTTAAGGTTTCTTTCACACGTATATAATACCTCTATATATGATTTATTTACTACATAAATATAAATAACCAATAATATTACTACCTCGTTGGCCGAGTGGTCGCAAGTGCGACTGCCGGGCAAGGGGTCTCGGGCTCGATACCCGGGGGGGGCAAAGTATTACTGGTTTTAAAAAATTCTCAGTGGGAGCACGAAGTCTGGGATTGTGCCCGGAAAAACAATGTATCCACCCAATATTACCTCAAGGGCCATCTGCTTGGTAGACTCTATTCGGTTCGTGATCTAGGTGTTGTACACGATTCGAAACTCCTATTCGACGAGCATATTGAGAAAATAATTGCAAAAGCATCGAGGTCTTTGGGTTTTATTATGAGATCGACAGCCCCATTTAAGAATGCAAAAACATTCAAAATTCTATACTGTGCATATGTACGAAACATACTTGAATTCGGATCGCAAATATGGAATCCCCGATATGATAAATATATTGCAAGAATTGAAAGGATTCAAAGGAATTTCATTAAATTCTTGTGCTTTCGTTTGGCAATTCCTAATAAACTTGGGTATGATAACTATATTAAACTCTGCAAACAATTTCACTTTCTTCCACTTTATAAACGTCGCGAGATAGCTGATGTTACTTAT
Organism: Spodoptera picta; assembly: GCA_038387885.1. Taxonomy (NCBI): domain Eukaryota; kingdom Metazoa; phylum Arthropoda; class Insecta; order Lepidoptera; family Noctuidae; genus Spodoptera; species Spodoptera picta. The sequence goes on from JAZHFQ010000105.1 coordinate 4,343,932, forward strand.
ATCCTATCCATAGCGAATGGTAGAGTTGACTGCCCTGAACTCCTTGAAAAGTTGTCCCTCAATGTTCCATCGAAATCCTTTAGGAAGCACGCACCTCTTTGTGCTCCGGTAGCAAATAGTAACTACAGGCAAAACTCATTCTTGTGTCGAGCCTGTCGTACTTTTAACGACATCAGTAGCAACCATGATATAGATATCTTTTGTACAAGCCTTAGGAAAGCTAGAACTATGATAAGGGGAGATTTTTTTAATGGCTGATTTTTTATTTATTTATTTTATTTTTTAAATATGTATTCACCTTCTTTTTTCTTTATTTTAATAATTTTCTTGCTGTGTGCCTGTTTTTAATGTATTTATAATTTTAATTTTGTCTTAGCTGTTACCTATTAACTCGTCGAGTACCGGTTTTGTAGACACAATTATAGAACAATAGGTTGCGGTCACCGGTGACCGCTTGGTGTTTGACAGTTTAAGTCAGTATTCGTGTGAGTAAGTGTAAGTGGCTCAATGTTACTATTTTTCTGCTAAATCTATGTAATGTAGCTGTTGATTCACCATTCAATAAATAAATAAATACGGCAATAGGCTGACCCCCTATTACATGGCACTCATGACATAAAATAATGAAAAGTGAGTGTTATATGGTACAGTGCCATTAAGTGCCATAATGTGCACCTCAGCGTAGTGCCTACTCCTTCGGGGAAGAAAGGCGTGATGTTATGTTGTTGTTGAACCAATAACATCGTACTACTAACGACCTCTCGATTGTATAGTATAGTATAGTACGCCAACATAACTAGGGGACCTTTTATTCCCATAAAGTGTTTTTATATCTCCACAAATACATATTTAACGCATTTCCGTATGGTAGGTAATCAAAATCCGTTTAACCCCTTAACAGCTTACATTAGCAGATATCATTTTTTTTAAATAAGTAGGCAATTCTTGTGGATACCTTTTGATGTATGTATATTATCGTAATCACCACAAACGTACCGATGTAGATAGGATTTGATACAGTCAACACGCTTATGTAAACTGATAGCGGCAAACTGAAAAGGATACAAAACATGAGTTTATTAGATAATTATGAATGTTGAATCAGATTATCGAAACTGTGTCCATGTATGCGGGCGTACGGTGTGTAAAGCAGGCCTTTAAGTGCGCAATTGAAGCCGACCCATATTTAAAAATACGTCCATTTTGACTATTGATCGGCGTTGTGACTGAGATTTACTTTGATATTGATAACACTAAGGATATCTCCTTTTTAATGTAATGCAATTTACTGCAGCATATCATTCTGCTAGTCCACAATTCACCATTTGTAGATATCTTTATTTGTATATAAAATAAATAAACTAGGTATATATTATTAAAAATTATAATTATATTATTTTTGAATTGATTGATCTGATGCCAATGCTAATTTTACATTAATCGTATAATTATCGACAGTGAGTGATATCACATTTGTAGTTTAAAACCGCTGTAAAACTGCAGAGCTTTCTTAACTTAGCCAGAACTGATTACTAATTTTAATGATGACAGTAATAAAAGGAATTTGTAGTGAATTCCAATATAGTCATTATGAAGCTAAATAGTTGAAGAATGCGTAAATTGTGGATAGCGTAGGAGTTCCGCCTTGATGCTGCTTGCAAAGCGTAACCCGCACTGCCCATATAGTTGACGTCCATCGTGAACTCCATAAAGATAATTGTTTAATTCAATTGTCGTAATTGGTTCACATCGTTTCACTCGGTAAAAAAAACAAACAAACAAATGCAAGGGCTTCATAAAAACGTAGAACTCTATACAAATGTATACTAGAGGTATATTACGCATACCACATAGTCTATGATGCATTAAACGATATTGCAGTAATTTAATTATTACACGCGTCTTTGGTAAATAAAATTAACTTCAAGTTAACCTCACATTACGTGTATTTCCTCTAAGAAATATTTAAGTTTCGTTTTTAATTTTCGTAGTCAAGGATCATGTAACTTTTCTACCTCTAGGCAACGACATTGTAGATGCCAGAATTAAGAGTAAATTGACTTTTAAAATTTTAAACGTAATTGTGCTCACCAAACATATTTATTTGCGAAAAATTATGACAATGATAACTTTTATACACAAATTCAATTAATTGCGTAAATTCTTAATTATTCAAGAAAAATTTCCAGATTACTGATTCACACGTGAGTAGAGAGTAACATTACCAACATAATTTTCAAATAAACGTGTCAACAACATGCTTGCCTATTTGTAAAAGAGACGTCTGCGCAAATAATTAATAAGCAAATGAATAGTGTTTCATTAAACAAATATTAAAAAGCAGGAAATCAGTGTTATGCAGAAAAACTTGCTTTACAGTTTTTGTTACAGAAACACTTCATTAGTTTCACGCCTTGGTACTTTACAAGATTTTTTTCAACGATAACGTCGGCATACCTATTGATCGTATAACAAGAATATGAAAGTTAATAGAATCATGGCATCGTTCTCATGAACTGTTTTTGCTGCATGCTCATCGCGCCACGTCAGTAATTATAATTAGCAATGGTTTCATGTCAATGTGAGGAGGAAACTTGGTTTTTACGTCACATTGATAACACATAAACTAGCCATAAACGATATCTAAGCTGTAATTAATCGACAGGTGAGCATTGTGCATAAAAATCGTATCAATTTACAGTAAACATGAGGGTTAAATATTCACCATATCTATTCCTAACAGTTAATACTTATTAATATACGAGTGTTTATCCTTTAACATGAACTTTCATTATTTAGTATATAAAATAAGCCAAAAACTAGTAAATTATTTCTCTGATTGAATGACATAACATGCGCCAGACGCTCCGGAAATACTTAATATTCTTGTTCTATGATCACAGTTTATGTGAACACCGAAGCAATGGATCTTGAGGTTAACTGCATTCAAGGTAGTTTTACATATCAGGTTTAAAAACTTCTATAAAGACAGTAGAAATATCAATACGTATAATTTGACTGCTATCACATTATTATGAAAAGTTTTCGATGACGATTCTCAGGAACAATATGAATCTTGAATTAACTATTACATACTTCCCAGGCATTACAACGGGATACTAATAGAATCGTGAGATACGAGTGTATGAAGCCTTTTAGGAATTAATAGTGCGAGTCTAATGTCATCGTTAACCTAATAGGAAACAAAAACATACTGCGGATATAAGTTAATAAGCGACTTAAAGAATCGTTAATAGATTGCAGGCGGTGTTAACTAAATGTAGAGAGAATACTTTGATTTATACGTTTTTAATTGCACCGCTGTGCAGTGATGCCGCGCTAACTTCGCCGAATGAATATAGATTACGCGATTGAAACTAACTTGAGACGTTCTTCTACCTCAACGAAACCCCTCGTTAATTTGAATTAGTAATTTATAAACATTTTGTATCCTTTATTAGTGTGTATGCCGTTCTATTGGAAGTATTTATCGTTTGCTGTAAAACAGTAATTGGCTATAAAAACGTATCTGTGCTATAGGATTGCTAATAGCTACATTTACTTTACGCTGTTCCGGTTTACGTATTAAAAAGTGTGATAATAAAGAGTTGCTTGTTGTTGTATTTCAATCGGTCGGTGAATCGTAATAAATAATGTTAGCGGTAACTCGGTGCTGACTAAAACTTACATCTTAATTACGCATTGCATCCATAATTGACTATCACTTTTATTCAAATTGGTTAGTAGATTTCCTAACAAAACTGTATCATTAGATACTTTCTGAAGATGGCAGCAGAGGTGTAAATACAACACACTCACTTATTGCTTTTTTAAGGGTAACTTAGTGTCCTAAATCAGGCAAATCAGGCTTCTTCAGGCCTCCTAGCGTATGGTTACTTACAAGTAAAGAATAAATATTTGTCATTCAACGTGGCAATGTCTTTTACTTTTGCAATGTTTTCATGCTTATAATTGTTTGCTTCAGGTTTTTTTCATATCTATTTATTTGTAATTTGTAAAGAATTATATTCAGTGCTAAATAATATAATATATAAATATATTTGTTTTGACATTGAAAAGTTTATGGTATTCAGCAATATCTGAACACAACCGAACTTAACATCTTATACTTGTTATCATCAGACTTTATAAAAAGCAACACGATATGTTATAATTATTATACAAGGTGTTGTCTTAAAGCCGCGTCATTTTCTAGGAGGTAGGTAATTGGGCTATCGATTCTGAGTCCGAATCAATAAAAAAAATGTAGGTAAATATTTTTCATTTTTCTGTAAATTACGGAAATCCGTAAGTGCGAACTACACGCCGCCGTCTTGTAACTAGCTTTATAACGCGGCTTAACACACACAAACTCAAACACGTAATTAATGTTATTCCTAATTCCAAAAACTCCAATAAGTAACATTGTCGTCGCTTATTCTGAAATATTGTCGAACTTAAACGATTTATTATAGCCGTATTTTTAACTATTGGTCCGAAATTTTATCTTACTTTGAACCTTTATGACTTCTGTGACATGCGATGAGAAATGAAACGGCTTTAAAACTACACCTTGTATTATTATAGGTTAGTTTCAACCTAAGTACCTATCATATTTGTTTTTCATCCTTGAAAAATGTTTAGAATACAATCGTTAACAATAATAACTATATTTTTCCATTTTATAAATTAATAACAGATGACGTGATTATTATTCTATCTGATTCAATTGAATACCAAATTCACGGTTATTTTCTTAGTAAATGAATTAACTTTTAACTGCAATGATAGCGAATCAGTTAAATCTTAACTTGTTTTCGTAACCAATTGTCTACTTCCTAGACTTTTGTTAGAAAAAAGAACTATTATATTATTTATTTTTTAGTATTCTTGTATGTATGTATAGTATTTTATACAGTTATTAATTAATGTACACTTGACGACACATATCAGACTCCTATTACTGCTCCATCCAAAGGTTGTCTATAAGAAATCGCCTTGTGCGATAAGACCGCCCATTGTACACTATTTTTGTTTTAGGAAATATTGTCCTGTATTACAATTGTGTGGTGTACAATAAAGCATATATCTATCTATCTATCTATCTATTATTTTATTAACCGAAAGGTGTTTTTAATCCACGGGTGCATAGTATAAAAAGTGGTGTCCGTGACTTAGATGTAACTTAATCTTAATGAAAAACAGGCATGTTGAGTTAAACACCTTAAGTTCGTTGTTCGAATCTAACTTTTAATTTCACTCGAAATAGAGTTCGAATTGGTTTTGATAGGATTTCGTTGCTATTGAATCGAACGATAGCAGTTTCACATAGTTTCAGTGACATACAACAGTAGATCAACGTGGGTATGCTACTGCCAAACGCAGTCTCAGGTTCGAAAAAGAAAAGTATGTAGTTTCCGGCACTAGAAGTCTAAATTTAATACAAATATTATCCCTTATCACGTAGGATCTCAAATCACAAATAGCGGGTGTCTCAGAGTATGCGATTATAAAATGTTATATTTAATTTACCATTAGAATTCGGCTTATTAAACTTACAGAACGCGAAAAGCGAAGGTTGTCTTACCTGTAGATATAAAAAACATACAAAAAATGAAAACGGAAGGCTTAAAATAATCACGGCAAAGATTCGGATAAGATAACGTACAATATATTGAAAGAAACGAAGGTGGATTCATAAACAATGCGATAAAAATACCTGATGTACACGACGATTGCACCGACAAGTTTCTGGAGAAGCTTATTTCTGTACCTAAGTTACAAAATTATGGAAGTTTTCCTTGCAAACAGTTTATCAATTAACCACTTACGTATTGTCTTCTTTTCTAAACATGTATTCTACATTGGTGTTAGCGGTTTAGTTACGTCATAGCAAATCGCGAGGTCTTTGGCTTATTCGTCGGTTACTGACATAAAATGTAAATATGTATCTTAAAACCAATCTCTAGTTTTAGCAATATATAATAAAATACAAAAATAAATCTATCCATCCCAATATGCTTTCATGTTTTATAAGCACAAAGATTGTAAGAATCTAGATAACTGTTGAGTTAGTGTAACTTTTTATTTATAAACCTCTAATTAGAATGTTTTACAATAAAAACTTTAATGTCTGTAACAATCTAACAACAAAAACAAAATATTTTCAATTAGATCGTCAGCGTCAGGCAGGAAGCCCACAAGCTCTGTTTAATAGGTAGTCGTGCGATCAAAATCTGCAACTGCCAATAACAAATAAATCACCGTGTCAGTCGTGAAATAACAAGCGTTAAATAACACAATTAAAATGTTGTAAAACGTCGAGGGGCGTCTCACTAATAACGAGGTAATAGAAGGTTTGAAGTGAGCCGAGCTGGCGGCAGGTGCGACTCCAGACAACGACTCTTTCCCGATGCGTATCTCACACCTTAATCACTCACGTCGGCAACAATCCGTAATGATATGTATGTACTAAATAAACACGAAAACGGACCATAATTAAATACATTTAACTATGTTACCGACTTGAAAACGTGATAGAGGTGAATTAAACAGCTTTTTACTGAATTTTTTAGTACGCTTATCGTTACTAACTCAAGTGCTTCGTTGATAAAACTAAAACTATAATTAGTATGTTCTACCACTATACCTAACCTAACCTAACCACTGTTTCTGTTTAATTTTCTCTGTTTAACACTGGAGTTTGTGACATTAATGGATATGCAGATTTGATTACTAAATATTTTTATTAGGCCCAAGGTGAGCTGCTTAAGTAGTTTACAAATAGACAACATAACATAACATAACATAACATCACACCCTTTATCTCCGGAGGGGTAGGCAGAGGTGCACATTACGGCATTTAATGCCACTGTACAATGTTACACCCACTTTTTACTATTTATGTATCCCATGATAAATAGGGGAATAGAGGTCACCCCTATTACGTGGGTAGTAGTAGTAGGTAGTAGTAGTATATATTAAAAATATACATTATTATTCTAGGTACATGGTACAGTCCTACCAAAACATTCCAGAATATGGGGAGTACCTACCTACCTATTTTTGTCAAGTGTTAAAGTTTCAATGTTTATGGATTCTTCTGTATCGTATCTTCTTCTTATTATTATAGTGTTTTTGAACACTAATAAGTGTTTTTAAAAACAGTTATTAGTGTTCATGGTCAAATAAATATTAAAGCAAAAAGCAATAAATTCAAACAGATACATACGTGGATGTGTGGAGGTTATCCGAACAATCCCAAGAGTTGAGAATTTGATGTTATTTCTTAAGCAAGACCTATTTTGCATCATTAATTCAAAACCTTGTGAATTTTTAAAGTTAATTCTAATCATGTTTGAACACTTGATGATTTTTTTTGTCTTTAATGTAAAAGCAAATCGGCAAATAATAATAATATGGCTTGCTAAATTTAGGCGAAATATTATGCTTCAGTTGCTCACGACCTAACGGATCTTGTAAAACCACCTGAGGGAGACGGTTAACTGCTGTAGGTACACTCATAAGCGATGGGCTAGCAAACTGCGACGTACGGGCTTAAACTCTATCTAATTATCTACGTTCCTTCAAGCGAAACGATAGTACGCGCCTAGTTCAACCGTTTGTCTGTTTATTAAATTTAATTAACATAAACCAAGGTTTACAGTCTCCAGATTATACGAACACGCTTAAAGCAACAACCTCACTTGTTCCCCCTTATGACAATTCGAATATCACATATTGATTTATGGGTCGTGATACTAAATTCTACTGTCATGAATAGGTGATATCTGTGTCATTTGACAGTAAAAAAATATGCAACATGGTACGGGAAATTAATGTAATTCTACCAGTAAGAACTATGTAAATCTCAGGCTCAGAAATGTATTTGCTGTCTGTAATTATTAGTAAAAAATCTAATAGCAAAGCGTGGTATCGGACTTCCGTGGGTCACTTTTAATGTTAGATTATGAATTTGTGATGTGTGCGTGAAGTTGAATACACTAAGGGCCGAAGTAAATTTATTTTAAGTCCCTAATGTAAGATGGTCGCGCCGCAGTCCATAGCTGGCGGTAGCCCGTTAGACGACGGGCGACGGTCGTCAACCGGTGCGTCGTGACTGGTGTAACAACCACCGCCGACACTTCCTCTGTCCACCGACATAATTACAAACGGAAAATTCAACTACACCATACAAAAGTGTAGACGAATTTCGTTGAAGCAAGTGATAATACTCGGGAGGCGGACGCGGTCAGCACGCAGCTCACGTACCAATCTATTTGGCCCCGACCCGATATTGTGCACACAAAGTAACGATTACTCATGCCCGCCAAAGTTTATTTATGACAGGAAGAAATTGCGATTGTATTCTCTTAATGGTTATAACTTCCCAATATGACGGCGCCTGTCGCTTCTTGTTTGCCTCAAATTATGGTAACATCGTTGTTCCGATGAATGTTTCAAATTAAAATATTGCAAGCTTATGAATATTCAACGTGGAACGACTATTTCGCTGACATAGCCATAAACTGTTCAAATATTTTCCATATCGGATTTATTTTTCTTTGAAAGCCCCAAGGACGTCCGTTGAGGTAGGGTAGGGCAAAGTTAAGACGGTTTAACGGTCTCGATTTGTCAATCTCGGTCACTGGGGAGATGGGAAACTAAATCCTCGTGTGTTGTGTAGCCAACACGACTGTAGCAAATTGAACAGTGAATGTGGTTTGTTTGTTTGCTTGGTTCGTCTACTCTTGTTTTATATTCCAGAGAAAGTAGTCTTGTATTACTTATCAATCAAAGTAAAACTTGCTCAAAGAATTGAATTATCTTTCTGCTTTTATGCTAGTTTTGCACAAACTCAAGGAGAAGTTTAAACTTTGAACGTGGATTATCTACATATATGAATTTTATACACTTATATTTATTTAGGTTATTGAGACATTTAAATAAGATGAATGTAGGAACTTTAAAAAGTCGTAACAATACATATTAATTTAAAATAATTCCACAAAAAATGATCTACTTATGTAATGGTAATAAGTTAATATATTATCAGTGCGGTGGATCATTTCTACAAGACAGCAGTGGTAAGCCGACTGAAGGGCTATGCGTCATCGGGCGCAGTAACGCGCAACGATAATAAGAGTCAGTCAAACACGTACCCTCACGTTTCTGTGTGGCCACTCCATTCCGGACATGATGTCATCGTCCACACTTGCGCAGAGGCGGCATGTACTGACACGGTGCCCGCTTCGACTATGGCTACAGCACACAGTTAATCGTGGATACGTGTACAGACAACGATTTACAGCACAAAGTGCCAGTCCTCCCGTGTATTACCAATCTATGGAACAATAAAGAGTACGCGCGAAGGCATATAAATGAGCGGTGGCGTATGCAAGGGACGCCGCGCGTGCCATTAGTAAGCCGCACTCGGTTCGGAGTAATTGACCGACGGGCTAATTTCATTCTAGGCGCATTGGACGCTTCCTCTTTCCTTTTTCCTATCGGTCAGCGGCGGCCACGAGGCGAGTTCTGATCGACATGAATGTACTTATTCAACTCAATTAAAAATAGACGAGTCACCACTCCGTTTTAAAGCTGCTAACTTATTAAAAAGGTTAAACTGAAATTTTAATTTATTAACTTCGGTTTGAGAAGAATTTGAAGTGAGAATACTGATTGAAAGCTTAAAAAATAAAACAAAATTGTATGATGGTTGGTGGTCCAGTTAATCTGAAGGTTAAGGGTGGCAGGAATGTCGGGTGTTGAGTGTTCTGAGAGTTGGTGAAGGCATTTAACTCGCGGCTCTTAGACTGTTAAAATTAACGGTTTAATATATTCGAATAAATATTTATATTTTATTCCACTTATTGAGCACAAGGTTGCGGGTCCGTCTGTCAACTGAGTACTCAACCTGATCGACGTCACCTATCGTCACGTTGGTAAAGGAATAAATCCTCAGGAAATATCAATGTAGTCTGGTACTGGGAAATATATGTACTTTTCCTTCTACGTATGTTTAAGACATTCGTGGAAGAAAACTTGATATGAAGTGTTGTGCTCAACTACTCAAACTAAAGTTTCTAAGCAACAAGTCGCCATTTACTGGTCATCCCTGACTCAGTCTTGGAACTTACAAAAGTAACATTTCATAATAATCCTGTGTAAGAAACGTGGAAACTTGGCAGCTGGCCAGACACAATAACAGCCATCATAATAAAATAACAATTAACTTTCCTTCATTTAAGCAAGGACAGTTTACAGGGGCGGTCATTTGAGACAGTTACTTACAAAATAAATTAAGTTCACCATTTATAAATAGTACATTCCTAACTTGATTGAGAAAAACGAAACTTAAACCTGGGTAAGTCCTCTACTCTACTCTAAAACAGTATAATTTTAATTATTCCAAAAGACAGTTGGTACACAGATATCATATCCAAAGTTGTAACTCATGTCCACTTTGATACTTGCTCAGCAGTCCAGCGTGTAGCCGATTACGTATACATATATACGATTTGCGGTTCCTTGAGCGGTATTACAAGCCAGTGGTTGTACAATGTACGTGTCATAGACAGTTTGTTGTATTGGTCATGTATCGGTCGTGCATACCCCAACTAAATACACATGTACCGTGTTAGCATAAACCCTACGATTGCAGATGCAACAAATTAAAGGAAATGTATAACGATTTAAATATTTTTAAGTTCCAACGTCGGGAAATAGTCTATTCATTGCCAATTATTATGGATTTTTAATTGATACATTAAAACTATGTTGAAAGGTTGGCGTTTATTTTTCGGAAGGCAACTGTAACTTATGTTTCAGAGTCGTACAAACGTGTTTCGAGTTATTGTCTAGAATTATTTTGTATCAATAACGATTTATTTAATCTAATAGTAAATTAAACTTGGGTTGGTTATCAAAGTTTTTGTTTACTCTAATTGAAATTTCGTGAAAATTTAAAATTAGTGTAGCTAGAAAGGACTGAATTTGTAAGATTGTATTGCCAGTAAACAAGTACACCTTTCCCCTTTCAAATACGTAACAAAACAGATATAAGTACTTATTGTTATTGTAAATAAATTGCTATCGCTTTTGCGTATTAGTAGAGTATTTTCCGAACCTCAAAACACGTAAGTCTTGGCCGACATATAAACATGAGCGATAGTTAACTAAGCGGTGGTCAGAACAGAAGCCACAAAAATTCTCCCCTCCTTCACTATTGAGGGCATTGACAATTGCTTCGCTTATAAAAATGAATTTAACATAAGACTAGAGATGTCTAAAAAGTAATACGAATAAGAATAAGGTAAATTACCAAACAGTCTACTGTAAAACTGCTATAACGATATTTACACTAAATCATACTAACAGTTATAAACGATACACAAATATGTAAATGAACATTTTATTCATTATTGAATATAATTGAATTAACACATTCTATCCCTATGACACATGAACTGACAAATCCACAGCGAAAAAAGCATTGACCAATTATTCGAACGAACAGCAGAAACCAATTTAGATTTTAATGCAAAATGAATGTTAATTCAAATTCGAAAATTGAAATTGGCATTACACGGTTGTCCACCTACTAGTGTGTTATTTCACTTAACGAAGATGTCTTATGAAATTAATTTCCACGTTCTTGCTCAATAAAAACCCAGTAACGGTACTAATAGAAACAGTATACGTAATTATAAATACCTTTATGTATCTGGTTTTCCAAACGTCATGAAATAAAGTAATTAAGAAAACATATTTTACCGTTAAAAGAAAAATAACGTTGTTACCGAGTACGATATAATTTTTCGTAAGTACATACTTTGCTAATGAAAGCTTACATACAGCAGCAACATGATAATGTAATAAAATTTTTATGGACAAAAATGATGAACAGAAACCATGTAAGTATATTTCAATTTTCGTAATAAAATCTGTTTCAATAAAGCGAACATTACAAAAATTGTATCGAACTTTGATCACAGGATGATGCAATTAAATAAGAACGGTAAATAATAAGAAAACATACATACATTAATTATTATGATTTCAGCTTACTCACGTAACTGTTTGACGAGGAACTCGACTAGTTTCAAGCCATGTTGGAGGCTCATATGAGCAGCATACAACAAAACACACATAGTCAAAACCTTCTAAAAGTTAAACCAAACCAAATTAGAGGATATATACTGCGTTGTAAGCTTAGACTTAGTAGGGCATGGACAAAATAATCCGTGATAAATGTTTTTACATCGATCAGTAAAACAGATCAACAGACAGAGTATTTAGTATTAGGCAACAAAAATCGTAGGAATTATTGCGAAACAATGCCTGCTGACCGTATAAAATTCAATGTTCTCATCGATATTAATAATATGTCAGTAATAAAATGAGACGTGACCCCTGATAGTAAGTGAACTGTGGTCACGACACTTAATTTTCACTAGTTTATACGTTCTACATAAGGCGTCTTGTGAGGTCCAATGCGACTATCGGGTCGTCAGTGGCGCCACCGCACAACGTAGCGACAAACGAGCTACATGTTAAGGTTTGGACAGACTACGCACTATTGGATGTGCAAAATCGAGAAATTTCACCATGGCATCTAGACAATACGAAGTTTTACCTAATTACCATACCATTCGTTGTCCCATGGCTATTTATTAATTGGTTATAATGACCAATTTTATACGATTATGTAGCAACGTACAGTCATAACTTGAAACAAAGCTAAGTACAAATTTTTATTATATCATGTCTTATTTAATTGAACCATTATTATTATTTGAGCACGGGACTTTTATGGGCGACGTAACTGAGGCTTAATTGTTAATTATTGGACTGTGCAAATAAAAGATGATTGAAAAATTCATTTACAACGAATTTTTATACCTATCATCTGGTTTTAAACGTTATCCGGCCGCGAACACGCGACCAACAGACTGATTTGAGTATTCAAATGGGACATGGAGTACCCTCTCGTACATCAGCGAGCTTGCATAATACGTCTTCCATCGGAATGTCCAATTAGACATGTGTGATCTACCCGCGCCTTTACACTTCCATGTAGGTAAATGTTCAACAGTTGATTGACGTTTGATAAATAGCATGTGTTGACATCTTCCTAGTGAGAGTTGAGCATTGATAAGTCTTTGGGAGGTCGTAAACAAATTTACAACAACAAAATAAACATGACAATTTATCGGGTCGATAAAATACTGTGTGGTATTCCTTGATTATAATAGAGGTATATGGATCTATGACTTGACGCCATAATTATATTTTTATTCATTCGATACCAATAAGTCTTATCGGGTACATATAATGTAATAAATAATACAGGTAGAGGTAGGTATACTTTTTATTTAATATTTACCTACAATACATAACTTTAAGTTCTTGTTAGAAATTGTTTTAGATTGTTATAATAAAAATAAAATTACTTTATTCTGATAAATATAGTAAATTCATTGTTAACAAAATCATAAATCCATTACATTATAAAAATAATAAGAGCGATATTAACAATTTAAGTGAAGTCCTTAGTACAATTCCATTACAGACCATGAAGAGCAATATAAACTCATGATTGAAGTAAGCCTAGTGAAATTACTGGGACTTATTTAAAGGTGGTCATCGAGGTATGATGCCTTTACTATTCTAAATAATTATGATTAGACTTGTTTGTCTTATAAATACAAAGAAAAGATACACACTCATTTTTCATTGTATCTACAAAAATAAACACAAAAAGAATGTCACACTTTGTTTTAAAAAAACCGAAGACCCTAAGATCCATTCACATTTACTAGCGCCAAAACCGTTGAGGCACTATTTTATCAAAATACATCTAACGGAATGTGAAATCGGTGCATTTCTTTAGCAATTACTCCTATTAACTTCGTTTTTGTGTCCCTGCATCGTGACTGTGAAACAAAGAACCACCAGATTAGATAGCGGCAAGCTTAACTCATTGTATATCAACTAGAAAGAGATTTTCAATCTAGATTAATATTCCACTTATTAGCAGCACCAGGGTTAATTTTAACAAAGGCCTTTTGCTCCTGAAAATCATAGATGACGTCCTAATAGGGTAGATAACAAATTTTTATTTTAATGTCCGTCTGATAGATTATTTTAAAACATTACACAAATATTTCTTACAGAAACTAATACTTTTGACAGTATATTGATTTGAAAGGTCGCGTGACGTCACTTCTACATAGAATTGTACATACATTTTATACGTAGAAATGACGTTTTAGCCCCCACTCCTAAACTCTGATTCATTATTTCCAAGTATCATTTTATTATACAACAAAATAAAAAATACGTGTCTAATATTTTTTCATTATCTAACTGACGGACTAATTATATTTTTAATTTTCATACTCTGTCAACTACCCAATTTTATCATATGTGCTTGCACATGAGTATATGACCTTTGCAATCATACAGCTTATGTCACATTAACAGCCTATGAGACTGCGTGGGAAATGTGTGATGTGATGGAAATGTCTTGTGCGAGAATATCTATCTAACTGTGCTGTGAAAATGTGTGATTTGCCGTTACCACCAGGGCTGTGGCGAGGCGAGGTGCCTAAATGAAGCGATTCTATTAGTTTTTTTTTACAAATACATCTCTCACAACGCATCCTCGCACATCTTTGGTGGAGATGCAGCCGTAGTGTATCATCGTCGTACTGGAAAAAGGCGTCTTCCCCACAGAAAAGGTTTGAGCATTCATCACCACTCTTGCTCAAAGCACGTTGGCGATTTCAAACCTATAATTAGAAATCATAAGTTAATTTTTCATTAATGATGTCCATCACCATATCTAAATAATATTAGTCAATTGAGTCTAAATAATTTTAAAAATTACCTACATATAGTTGTATGTTATATTGGTACTTGCCAAGTTTCGAACCAGCACCCTCATGCATGAGGTACAGGTCAGCTTGTGTACCTTAGTAAAACTTTTGGAAGTAGATAGAAATGATTAAAGAATATTTGAGCTCATCACATCGACATGTTCATGTGTGCAAATCGTTGATTTTTTATTGTATATTTTTCTATCTGTTTGAGTACTTTTCTCTGTTCAAAACTCATATTTAATAAATATATTTAAGTATATAGGTAAAGGTTTCGATAACTAAATACAGGTTTCATTTAGAAATTTATTCGAGTATTAATTCGAGTAATAGGACGAAATATTAACGCTAAAATATTGACACCAGTTTATAAAAATACCCACAACAAAATAAAATTACCTACTCTTTTCATCTCTTTCTCTCTTTAATTTTGGTATACTTATATACAATATTTCATGTAAACTGCTAATTAAATATACATCACACAGACCCTCCGTGTATTATGTTAAAATATCAAAATTCCTTCATCTGCATGTAACGGGAAACGGAAAGAATAATAATAGGCATAGCTTTTATTAATTTATGCATCTTTTATACTAATTTCGACTGGTTTCGAGTTCCTACCTAATTAACTTCATAATTTTGAAATTATTGTTATGTAGGGTGCATTTTACAGTTAGCCTGAGAAAATATAATTAACAATATTACGTACTTGAAAATTAAGTCACATTTTATTCATTTGGCCTTATAATATTCTGATGTAGGTACATAATATTGCTACTAACTAATCACATAACTAGGAAAAATTGTAGACATAATTCCTACATTTACAAGTATCACAAACATAATAAGGTATGTTGCTATTTAGACACACTTTAGTTGGTACTCTATCACTCCAAGTGGCTTAAACAACTTTAACTTGATGCATCTACAAAATATGACTTGGACCAATATACGTGACTTTACGGCTCACAGCGAAATCAGACATAAATTCACAGAGTAATAGTATAAAAAAGTGATTTCTGCAAAGCAACGTTCTATTCGTAGATACAGTAGAATAGAAACAAGATGACTGCTTCCATTATATTGTCGCCTTTTATCCCACAAATCAACTTTCATTAAACCTAATATTCGGTTCCTATTTCCGACTGTCTAGAAATATTTTAGACCACTGTCTGATTCTCATCCTTTCATTGTGTTATCTGGGGTAGCTCGGCTTCCTTAAAGAGTCTGGTTAATTCTAATAACAGTTTCCAACTCATCCGATAAATTCGTTATTATACACTTTCTGAAATCTTAGTAGTTTTAGTAAAGCTGATGTAATTTCATCGAATTAATTCTATTTTAAAAAAGTCTTTAATGGTTAAATTGCTATAATGTATAAATCTGTGCTATTGACTACTAAACGCCTTACTAGTGTCATTATACAGAGCAAAGGAAAACACCCATCTGAAAATGTTGAATAAATGTATCGGTATAAGCACTGCCATTTCATGAAACCTGTGGTTCCAACAAATTATTTGCAATATCAGGTTGTGGCAGTTTTACTAGCACTCACTTAAATTTAATAGCTTACGCGGACGACAATATTGTTGTTATAATTGTTAAAATTAATTAAAACTGCTTTGTGTAACTATATCACATACATTAATACTTTATCAACTACGTAAACAGCAGGGTCAAGACACAAGTTTAACAGAAATATAATTTGCCACAGATAAACGACACAATTTATGCCTTGTTTTTGTAAAGTTTCGTCTCGACACAAGAAAAGATTATGGAAAGATTTAAAACAATAATGATATTCATTAATCTGAAATGCTGCTCCATAAATGTTCCCAGTCACTGAGCATGAGTAATAAACGACCACACTGCGAATTCTATTTCAAAACATGATTTATACAAGTGAACAAAGACAACTTATTGCCAATATTTGTAATGATAAATATATGTACTTGTAAACATACTCAAGGTGACCTTATGTGTACCAAAAATGGTACATTATGTATATAACGTCGATGTAACATCACCGGAAATGGGACGGCAGGTAATTTGAAACTTTAAAATAAAAGCAATTTAAAATATAACCCCCTGTTATAAAAACAAAGATGGCGCGACCGAAGTACCGGTGCGGTGGTGAGTTTACGCTTCGTTTGTCACGTGACATGCGCCGCCCAAGCCTCTAGATAACACGCCCTTTAACCACCTAACTTAACGATTGGCCCTCATTACAACCACCGTCGCCGAAAATATTTGGTAGGTAGCCACATACACCAGATTGTTACAGTTATACCTTGCGATTAATGCGATCATATACGGTTTAGGCTGTAAAGCGGCTCCCCCTGGCCGCAGTTGTTTCTATTAGGGGTTTTTGTGCATGAAGCTGACCAATTAGTCGTCGGATAGCATGTTCGGGTGGCAGCTATCGGCTAACATGGACGCGTGCGGTTCGCCGTAATAGCGCGTTGCCGGCTCGTAATGTGTTTTTGGCGTGCCGCGCCCCCGGCCACCCTATCTACCCGCCAATATTTAGGACCTGTATCGTACCTTTTAAAACTTCGTCCATAACCCGAGATTGGTCGTTGCGTGTGCCCATTTCTATATTACGACGACGAATAATTAGCTTTATCAGATATCATTTTTACGAACTCAATAATTTACTAGAAGCATGAAAGGAAAACTTTGTGTTGAAAACGATCGTACTTTTATTAATCATTTTATATTCATTGGTTTCTAAAAGGAGCAGCTATTTTGTCGGCCTATGTCTGACTTCAGAATTCAAAATGTAATGTAGATTTTAGTTGACACGTTACCTGTTAAAATTGGTCTAGTAAGAAGTAATACGATATAGCTATGGCATACAATATCAAGTGCGTTTTTACACAAAAAAAGCTGTCACCGTGTGTTAAGTGTGTCTTTTAAATTTCATAGATGGTGGATTACAATGTTGACGAAATCTTTGAAGCGTAAGAAAAAGGTGTACCTACGAACGTCTATTAACTTATAAAATATGGCACCGTGTAATTTTATATGGGTGCGGGCGATGTCATTGGTAAATTCAAACTGTAAGAGAAACACTATATCTCTTTAACTTGCCTTTAAGCTACGTCATGTTAGTTGGGGCGGTATGACCGCTCACACAAAAATTCTGTTGGTATACGGTTACTTTGTCATGCACTTATTAAATGTGAGTCTTAAATTTCTTTCAACCTTGTTATATTAAGATGTATTTTAAAGTCGTATTCGGTTTAATCGTTTGTTTTATCAATTAGTTTACACAAGTACTTACAAGTAGTTGTGATATGTACACGATCGTAAACTTTTTAGTAAAAATGTAGGTTTTATTTCTGATTCACATTTTTCAGTAGGTGGGCACTTAAATATGTGAGTAATTAAGTACCTAAGTAGGTAAATTAAAGTACTATTATACGTAACGTACCTTCGTATTCATATTTTTATTTTAACTGTTTATGTTAGTAGCATGTGGCAATTAAGTTAATTGCTCATATGTAGGTATACCAAATTGAATATTTTTTAAATTGGATTTTTGACCGCATTTAAATAATTGTATCACGCCAACCTGTACATAAGGAGGTTCCAAAAAGCTTCGGGAGATGAGTACCGAGCATATCTGGTATGGCAACTGTGATAAGAACGATAAACTTTGAACTTAAAAAAGCAATGCAGAATATCCATTTACTATTGTAGATAGTGTTATATTATTATAGGTTTTTTAGTAATTTTGTCATATTATCAATCTAATTTTGAAATACTGAGCAGTTGTAACTGCTCAGTATTTAAACAAATTGTATTGTATTAATTACAATACAATACAAACTTTTTAAATACTTGATACAATCGTTAATAGTGAATGAAATAATTTTAAATCTTCGACGCAGTAGCATAATTTATCGATTAAATTTAAATTGTATCGGTTAATAGTGAAATTTATCCTCATAACTATCTGTGTTTGCACTCGCTAATAACAAGCGCAATTTAGCCCATAATGTAAATTGATTTCATCAGTTTAGGTGAACCACATCACTGACCAATCAGAACGCGGCGCTGCTTCCATTATCCCCACACATTAGCATTAGCAATTAAACAGTGATGTTAATACACTTATATAAATACAGCATACTCCAACAATACATTTCACGTAAGAGAACAAAAAGAGAAATTGGCTCTATAAAGAAAAAATAAAGAACAAACTGCCAGTAATCCTTGCTTATATAATAATCGCGTAATCACTAAAGTCTCTAGTTACCGAGTTTTTTTTGTTAATACTAAGATAGCACAACACTTTTACGTAAACGGTCTAATTAGACACGACAGAAACATGTGAAATGAAATTTTAGATCAACCGAGTATATTGGAGCCGCTAGTTGCGCGACCGGCTAGCGTCGCACTTTTATAACCGACTCTAGGCGCCGCCGACCCTCCTTTAAACATTCTCGATTTTCTGTTTATTTTTTAACTGATTTTCTATTATTTTTAAGTGTCTTAAGTGTCGGTAATACTACACTAAACTTGACACATTTGATGGATGACATGCTTGTTCAAACACTTTTAATAGAAATATCAAAAAAGTACTCGTAAGTCCATTCGCTACAAAGACCCGCAGGCTGATTCTAATGCAAATAATTTTATAGTTTAACGTAGTATTAATGTCATATTTGCACATCTTTATCTGATATCACATCTTTATATGATGAAAACATGTTTGAGTTTACAATTTTGTGTCTTCCTACTCGTCCGTAGGTTGTCTGTAAATTTTATTTTAAAAAAAATATCGTTCAAATACATCAGACAACATTTTATTGTATTACAGTAGGTACAAAACAATTTAATGATCTTCAATCACAGTAACGAAATCTGAAGTGTTAAAGGTATACAGATCATATTTTAATATCAACCCTCTTCGACGCGGCGAATAAGTATCAAACAAAGGTTTCAGAACGGTTTTCCTTTTGTCACCGCTTCAAATTCACCCCTGTCTGCCTCGGGCCGCTTGTTTTAACAACGACCTGGGGCTCCATTATGTATCGGTAATGCGCATTGGGAGGATTTATCGTGAAAATAGATTGCGCTATATCACGATTGAACGTAGGCCTACCGATCACCAATCATTTCGGACTAGGATAATCCAATCAATCGCTACAAACCACCTTTCTAAAATTAGTAGCCTTCCACAATCCACATGGACAAACAACGTTTACCAAACGGCAAACCCCAGTCATCAACAGCCGGAAGACGTCCACTGCTGGACAAAGGCCTCCCCCTTAGTCCTCCACGTCGAACGACAACTCGCCACCCGCAAACCCCAGTGATTTAGTCAAATTACAGCAATATAATGACACCAAATACGAGAGAAATTTAAACGCGGTTCATTAATGCAATAAACTATGAATTGGTACATAAAATTTAAATAACTGAATGAACCGCAGCACCATCGGATTACTTTTATAATAACGACAGACTGTACGAGCAATATTTTTGTGTTTATCTCATTTTTATGAGTTTAAGTAGGAAGCATGAGGTGGCGCGAGAGATAGGGATTTAATTGAAGGCGAGGCGTTGGTGTGAGAAGGGTGGATACCCGCAACCGCCCGCCGGGGCGCAAGCACGCCGCGGGGATAGCAAAATAATAAAAAAATGAAGCTTGCAGACCGATCCCCCGCGAGCTCGGATGCTGTGAAAGTGGCACGCCGTGGATAAATGAAGCTTTTTTGTTTGTAGAATACGCCTAAGCTTGGCGTCGCTCCACTTTTGTATTGTCACTTGAATTCTATGGATGTTAGTTCATTCATAGTCGCTTCGAGGGCGTCATTAAATTGGTTTTGCTACTACGTATGTCTTGTTTTGTAGTCAAATTATACTTGCGCTCAAATAAGCCATTATTTTATCATTTGGAAGGTAGTGGTGTTAACAAACATTCATAAAAATAGAAACGAAATAAAAGGAATTTTCTATCATATTTATTTACGAGGATCTCGCTCAATGGGGATCGAGGAGAATTAAGTCAACAACGAACTTAACAATGGAGTGAGCTACTTCATTTGGCGAGGGCTTTATGTGAATCGTGACCATAACTATTACACTAAAGGTTCAAAATCGATTGCGCACATTGAACAAGAAGGGGCACTGCCCGTCACTTCTGCGATTTAAGTGACAGTTTTATTAATTTCCCACTACTCATCCCTATTTTCCACCCTAGTCAGCCTCTGATAACTTAGCAAAGGCAGCATATGGTACCAGTATTGTTTACATCTAAACATTACGCGTAACGGATGAAATGAAAATTTTCACACTACTGTTTGTGTTACCAAAACGGAATAATAAAACTAAAATACATATTAATAAAATAAACAAGTTACAAAACTTAATTACAACTTCTTTTCCTTAAATGTTTGAGTAAACAAACGACACGTTTTCAAGATTAACGTTAATAAATTGACTTTAATGGAATCTATCGTAATACAGATAGTACCATTCAAATAATGGCACATGGTCCACCAACAAATGCGTACGTAGCTGTGTCTGAGATAAGCTGCAGCTTAACGCTGGCACAGCAGTCGATGGCTTATCTCGATTTCAATTATTATGCTGGCGCTTTCATTGGTTCGGTGTGGCGATCACGGAGCGGCCGGGAGGGCGCGCGATAGGGATTGGGGCGGTCTCGATTCACGTTATCTGAAATCTCGCCCAAATCGGACTTTGCCATTATACGCTTGATTATGTTCTAAAAATTTAGCACAATCGTCTTCGCAATAAATTCGGAATGTAACACCAACTATCGTATTTTAGGCAAACATTATAATCTACGATTTAATAACTCTTACTTATTATTTGTCCCTAGGTATGGAATGGACCTAAACGGTGCAAGAAGAAAAAACGCAACTAGAGAGACAACGAGCACTTTAAAAGCGTGGCTGAACGAGCACAAAAAGAACCCATACCCAACGAAGGGCGAGAAGATAATGTTGGCGATCATCACCAAGATGACGCTGACGCAGGTGTCAACGTGGTTCGCGAATGCACGTCGCCGGCTCAAGAAGGAAAACAAGATGACATGGGAGCCGAGAAACAGGGTCGACGATGATGACAATAATAATGACGATGATGACCATAAAAGCAACGATGGAAAAGATGGATTAGGTACGTACCTGCATTAAAAACTTGTTATAATACTTTACAGTGCAATTTATCCAAACAAATTCAACAAAAGGTATCGGTTCGTTGAATATTGTGTAGTTTAGTTTTACTAAATATAATTTCTCTTTTAGATGGAAAAGACTCAGGAACCGGCTCTAGCGAAGACGGAGATAGACCTCAACAAAGATTAGATATGCTTGGGCAAAGGACAGAATCAGAGTGGTCCGAATCGCGAGCCGATAGTGGTCCCGAATCACCTGAACCTTATGAAAGACCTATTCACCCAGCTTATCAGCATTTACCTTCCCGTGCGCCACCCGGCAGCACTCCAGCCTCAGCAAAGCCCAGAATATGGTCACTAGCGGATATGGCAAGCAAAGAGGGCGAAGCTCCAGCGCCACCATCACCGGCATCCGCGTTTTACCAGTCAGCAGCCGCTGCCGCGGCAGCTCGCCTCGCTCACCCTTACAGCCGGCCTGAGTTATACCGAGGCCTGTATCCTCCGACTCACCCGGCGGACGTGGCCCTCCTCGAGTACTCTCGTTCGCTAGCACTTGCTGCACCTGCCCCTGCACCTCCAGCTCCCTCACCGTCCTCATCGTCCACGTCGTCGCTGGCCGAGCCCCCTCCCCCACCTCGGGCCTGACCACAAGCCCCACGCCCGCCGTTGGCGCATCGACAATAATTTCGATCTCCCCTGAATGTGCCGCGAGAGGGCACTCAGCCTGTAAATAGCGATAGACTAATATAAATATGTATACATACGTATAAATACGTGATAATAATTATTATGCACCGGTAGAGAAGCTTAGATTTGTGATAGTGGACACATGCGAGCGGTGTGCCACCTGCCACCGCCCGCGCCGTGAGGTTGACAACTCGCAAACGACGTCGACGCAGCGCCCGCGCCGACCGACCGACAATACTAGGTGCTATACAAGTTGGACCTTGCGACATGTTGCTGTAGTTATTATTGGAGGTGGTTAAACGAAGTGATTTCATTCAAAAATAGGTATTAATATGTGTTAAGTTTCTTATACATAGATAAACAACACTGTTTTAGATTATTATTTGTATGTAGTGTAAATTATTATTTCAAATATTCTACTTTATATTTAGTGCCTAATTACGTCCAGTGTTTTCTATTGTTTGATAGTTTCTTAAAATATCTAACATTCGAATTTTAATATTTATTGATACGAGGTCAGTAGTATAACGAGTCGTTAATATAAGATTTTTTTATCTACAATACTTATATCAATAATTTATATCAGATTTGGTGAGGATTTCAGAAAGTCTGTATAGCTTTTTCTAGTCAAGAGACTATGATTGTCTGTGTTAAACATAAATGAAATTACATAACTATGTCTAGTAATCACCTTTAGTTACTAATGAATTCCCCTTTGGTAGGGCTGGCATGAACAAGAATTCGTCATCAATATCTAAACATTCTCATGAAATCACACAGGTTTCACTAGGTTTTGTTACGCCGCGGGCCATGCTGTGAGGTGTAGCAGTCCCCGGTATACTCGTAAAATATCCTATTATCTGTGTTATAATTAATAGGTAATAGGCACCTAAAGTTAGAAACTTTAAACCATGTGGGACCAACGAAACGTGAAATGCGGAAGAGAGTCGGGCTTCCTGCGAAATTAAAATAATTAGAGTCCAAATAAAAGTTGCTCGCTGCTATAGTACATAATTGTAGGAAATTTACTGTCACAATTAAAATATCTAGCATTGCTGTTAACTTTTGTTTGCGTATGGCAGAACGTTATAAAAGTTGAACAAACCATGTTTGTGTTACATACGCATAACTAGGTGCCTAATTTCCATTTCATGTTGTGCCAACTTTTTTTATATTATTATATTACTTAAATTATCTTAATTAATTTGATCGTTACTTACATTTATGCATTTATATTAATTTCCGTGATGTATTTAATGTAACAAAGAGCCGTAGTTAAAAGTTTAGTTTTTAGAATAGGTTAGCAAAAATTATTCTTTAACTTTTGACTAAATGAAGGTGATTTTTTGTTAGTTTTCTTGTTACAGAGTCGTAGTACTAACGGAACCGTGTCCGCTTACAACTGTAACAGCTTTTAAGTTAATAAACGCGGGACTATATTATCATGCTTGTGTATTACATCACAATCTAAACCCTCTTTTACATGTGTCACTTACAAAACTGATATAAAATGAACTGCAAATAATTGTCTTCTGCTAGTTATTGTTAATGTAGTTATATTTTCTTACACTGTTGCAATCTCACTGCAGCTTTGTGAACTTAGAGATCTGAATAATAAAGTGTAATTTATTTTATTTAATACATAGGTATCTATAACATATTGTTATGGAAGTGATCGCATGGTCGCGTCGCTTCGTGATCCCGCTAAAACCGTTCACATTTTGCCAGGTCCGAAATTCGTAGTTTTGTGCTGCCAGCCCTACTCGAAACGGAAATTTATCTCATCTGTAGCATTCACACAACATTTGTCTTCGTAAAAATTGTCATAACTAAATAAAAATGGCCTTGTATAATTGTAAACGTTAAAATAATGTAAATTCACATCGTTTATTTGTTTCTATACATTGTACCTATAATATTTTTTTCAATATTGTAGAGACTGAAAGTCCAAAATTGAGTCTATAGTTTTGTACATACGTCACTGTTGTAAGTATATATTGTAATAATAACGTGAGTATTTAAGAGAGGTAAATGCAATAATTTTTCTGTATTAGAATTCCTTTTGATGTAAATAGGCACGGATGGAAGACGTGAATCTTCAAAGTAGTTATATAAACAACGAAATGTATATTCGATTGTAAACGATATACGAATATCTTAACGACAATGTATATTTTCATTAAACAACATACTTACATTTCCGAATCCACATTTAACTGTATAATAACTGTAGAGTCAGTGCCATTCAGCGAACTGTAGAATCAGACTGTTGTAACATTACATGAGTTTAGTTAAAACAAAAAAAGTGTTGATAAAATTATTAAATGTTGTCCAATTTTGTTAGCTTCAAACGTCTTTTAACCGTTTTCCCAGAAAGGTGTGTGAATAGATGCAATAAAATTTAATACAGAAATATTTGATGGTTGTTTCAATCATTTCATTCCTTACCTGTAATAAATAACCCCACAACGAAACGAAACCCAAAATAAACATTTAATTAAGTAATTATGAAAATTATTCACAAAATTCTACATGTATATCTAAATCTTCTTACTGAAACATAGAAGGAGGCTTGGAGGCTGCTTATTACTACTAACATAAAGACCTGTACCTATGTGTCAAAGTGTAAACGAAGGGCAGATCCTGACCAGAATATTTTTTCTTAAGAAAGAAATGTCTCTAACAACTATCAGAAAGGTAAAGTGATGCATGAAGCAACAGTAAATGATAATAGGTATTTGGAGATCCTGCGATGCATTGTTATAATAAGCAATTCTGATTCCTTTTAGAAAACTTCCGAATATCGTATGTATCGGTACACGTTAATAGGAACATCATAATATTGCCATACAATTGCTCTACGAATAGACCTTCTGATTTGTTTTGGCCTCAAAAAAGGAGGTCATCAGTGTTCTAAATCACTCATATATAATTAAACAGGATTCCATATAAGTTCACATCACTTTTTTAATTACTTAATATTAATAATCTTAAATATCGTCTCATAAAAATGGAATTTTATGGTAAAGTTATAAGTAATATTGTCGATATCAATCGTAGATGACTTGAAGTCTAATTGGTGTCTTTACTGTCTTATTAATGTTTTATTTGCATTGTTGGACTCATATTTAGTAAATCAGGTGGTAAATGATAAATTAAAACGTAAATAGAGGTATACTATCAACTGCTAAATTGCTACCCGAAAAAATTATAGAAATATTTCACAAATATTCCAATGCATTTCAAATTGCAATTACTCTTATTAAAGAAGAATAAATGGGTGAGACGGGAGGGAGTGGCAGACTCTTACTGACTAAAAACGACCCCATTCCTACTCCTGCACTTGGAGCCGGAGCCCCAGTAACCTTTTACGTTCTAGAAGGACGATTCGATATTCAGAAGAGTATATCAGTAAAGACGACATACAGTAGCAAGAAAATGAATGACAACTGTAATGAAACAATCGGTAACCAACAAAAGTATAATACAACATCACGGCTTTTATCCCCGAAGGGGTTGGCAGAGGTGCACACAGAGGTAACATCCACTTTTCACTACTATTGTTACGAGTTCCATGTAATAGGGGCCTATTGCCATATACCGGGCCCATTTCCAACCTCCGTGCTACTAGGTACTGAGATTTTTTTTTAAATCCAGTAATACTTTTCCCGGCCCGGGAATCGAACCCGAGACCCCTTGCCTGGCAGTCGCACTTGCGACCACTCGGCCAACGAGGCAGACCAAGAAATGTCTTACACCCAAATACTGAAAGACTACCCAATGTTAAGTTCTTTTTAAATATCGTGCCATTCCTGTATTTTATATATATTTTGTAGCAACAAAACTATACTTAAATGCATCTTAAAAAGCCGCGGAGACCTCAACGGGTAACCGGAGCTCCGGCTCGACGTGCAGGAGTAGGAACGGGGTGGGTTTTAGTCAGTAAGACTCTGACACTCCCTCCCACTTCACCCAGGCGGAACCCATTCGATGATTTTACCCCTTAAAAAAAGTGCATCGTAAAATTGAGTGGCGATTGAGTATTTGGACATTAGTTTATCAGGCGAAGGTGCTGGAGGTAAAATAATATATATAATAATGAGGTACACATAGGTAATTTCGATAATTATTTTTACTCAAAACAGACTACGCAGTGTGGAAATGCACTAGGCACAAATTTCGATTTGCACAAAACTGTTACAAAGCGTACAAAATAAAATTCTGAATACTTGGCTTTTTATTACTGGACTAGCTTTCATCATTACATAGTATAAAACAAAGTAGCTATCCGCCGTTTGTCTGTACCTATGTATGCTTAGATCTGTAAAACTAAGCAACGGATTGTCATGTGGTTTTTTAAATAGTGATTCTTAAGGAATATCATATAAAGAACTATAATTGAGGCACGTATAACAGACGTATTAATTACAAAGTACTTGGTAGATACTAAACTGAAATACCTACGAAGACACGCATCATTGAAGGCATTAACTTTGTAATCGATATATTTCTTCACTAGTTTTGTGGTTAACTCCATGCACCCAAAACCCAAGCTGGTAGGTTCTTTCCTCGTTTAATATTCATGAAAATAAGACAGGTATATAAAACTAAACGCCGAAACAATTCAATAGAAGTAACTGAATCCACTGTGTTCACGAAAATACACAAACAGTTATAATATGGGTAATTACATTGCCAAGGTTTGATACGTTATTACAGCGAAAAGGGCAATCCTAATACTATTTTAATAAGTTCGTACATTTCGTGCTTCGATGTAACATCACAACGAACATGCCAGTAATGAGGCCCGTGTATGTCTGGACTGTATGCGACACACAAAGTAACAAGGAATATTGCTGATATTCGAGTGTATGATATCTAATTATGATGACTACCCTTGACCAGTAGTAAATCTACTCAAAGTGTAACGATAAATCAATCAACGATTACCGGGACACTCGTACGCATGATATCAGTATAGCTCATCGCGCCATCCGCCCAATTAGACATCAAAGCATTTCAACGGTAAACACTTTATTATGAAAGTGCACAAATTTTCATGAACGTAATTGGGCCGAAGTCTAACAAAATACGCATAAATCATCGATGTAGTGTGCTTTGATGTGACCGTGTCCGGAGTGACGTCACACCGCCGTCTGATATGCCGTACATTCATTATTTGCTCACGTATACTAGATGAAAGGCGACCACAATATAAATAAACAAATCGTGGAACAGCCTATGAAGACGTTGAAAGAACTTCTTGACGGAATTATAATAGAATTCATGAGAAATACATGCACTCGAATTGTGTTAATAATTTTCAATTAAAGTGTTAACTATACACTTATCATAAATTGTAATTCATGTTATCAAGTGTTTATAATAAAGCGTGAAAAGTTGGTGAAATAAATATGTGATGGCAGCAACGAAGAAGTGATTAGTTGCTGAGTCTATGAGGTCGTAGTTCTCAAGTGCGCGGTAAAGAAGTTTCACCTGACTGATAAAAATAATTAACCTTTTGACGCCAGTAACTAGACACTTACTAACTTATAGGAGTCTAAAATAGTCAGTTTATGAAATACACAAAATTATTTTGTACAAATAGTTGCCAATTAGAGGTAGGTACAAACATTCAATAGTCATGTTTCTTCTTTTATCATCACAATTAATCTTAAACTCCCTTCTGCATAAAAAAGTTACAAAAAGACAAGTTTTTCATGCAATATGGTCGAGAATAAGTTATTTTTACAGTAAATAGAATTAAAGAAGGTTGTAAAATCGAACCTGTAAAAAAGTGTTACAATACAAGCAAGTATGATAGACTACCAGGTATGCCTCTAACATTAAGAATGTTGATGGAGACTTACACTTAAACGATAGACAAAGGCTAAAGCAGAAACCAAACCGCAATACAATAATGATGATACAAATATTCTATAATAATCATCCACAGCCTAGGAATGTCTGCTATGCAAAGCCGTCATCTCATAAGGAGGAGGTTTGACCAATCACCATGCTTGCTTAAGGTAATAAGGCGATTTTCTTCACGATGTTTTCCATCACGATCACGTTACACCATAATCTTTGAAGGACATATGTATAACTTGGACAAAGTCACATTGGTATAAGTACCAATGTGACTAAAACCTAACAATGGTAAGCCATTGTTAGGTTTTAAACGCGCTCTCTCAGGCATCGGAAGCGGACGTACTAAACCTCCGAGCCACCTCGATATTCATTAGGCAATATATATATTTAAAGTATTAAATCGCATCATAGTCATCAGAGGTCGTTTACTGAATAAAATTCTTTCCTTGTGGTTTCGTTTCCCCAAAGTCCCACGCTTGGCAGTGAACTTAGCACTATCCAGGTAAAGGGTAAGAATTCAATAAAATTTTACCTCGTAATTATTATGATTATATCTTTTTTGTGGACACAATTTCATCATCAATGAATAAAATAATAAAGGTAATCAATGGTGACGTTTCGATAACAATTTTAATTAGGGAAATCTTGATATAAGAATCTTTATACTTTCGTAAATATGGGGTAACCTTATCATTCCTAATATATAATAATAATGCTATAAAGCCAATTTATACGTTAAGAATAGAAGCAGAAAGTTGCAATAAAATAAATAAAATCGACTATTGTGTATTATATTGTTTGTATATTATTTTATTTAATTGCATAGAAATGATTTTAATGGTATGTACAATGTAACTAACGTTACGGATATTACTCCGAGAATGGGTAGGCAGAAGCGTTCTTATAATATACAGTTTGAACCTGATGTTATTGTTATGCCATTATAGTCCAATACAATTTTTTTTCAGACACCGTATATTTTAAACTCTGTGCCATTAAGTATCGAAACACTGGCTGCCATTAAAGCGAAGTTAAATAACAATAATTTATCAGACTTATTTTTGACCTAAAAAGTGAGCCGTATACCTAACAAGAATAGGGGTCAGCGCATACTGCTAGGCACAGTCAGTCGGGATACGTTCCGGCCGAGCGCACTCACACGCACGCATGACACACAACACAATAAAACATCGTTAAATATTTCGGAATGGTATGGATTGTAAGGCTTTCCAGTTTAGCCGTAAAATAACATTTCAGTTACCTACTGTTTTTTTTTTATTTTATTTACTGTATCAAAAATTTACATAAATGCACACACCTTCATTCAAAAGTTAGTGAAGGTACTGCCTTTAACTAAATGCTGCCCTATTTTATATTAATACATTATTAATTCAAACTTCAGTAGGTAGAACATGTATTTATTTATAACACTCACTTTTCATCAGTTAAATTAT
Organism: Spodoptera picta; assembly: GCA_038387885.1. Lineage (NCBI taxonomy): Eukaryota > Metazoa > Arthropoda > Insecta > Lepidoptera > Noctuidae > Spodoptera > Spodoptera picta. The sequence goes on from JAZHFQ010000105.1 coordinate 4,373,982, forward strand.
TAATCTCCCAATAATCCATTTACATTGAATTTTCAAAATACCCCAATAATATTTTGACCGATCCGAGGATAGAATTCGGAACCTTGCCAGTCGAAATTAATACCAGTCGATCAGTCCTTCAAGAATGACGGATAAAACAAGGACCAATAAAAGTCGTTTGGATCCATATGAAAATTTAAAGATTGTTTACTACTTATTTTTCAAATTAATCCAATAATTTGGAAGTCAAGACTATTATGTATGTAGGCTACCGTTTTTTCTTATTTTAATGTTCAATGGAGAATTGAGAGGTCATCTTCGTGCATCTCTACTAGACAGTAGAGATGCACGAAGATGACCTCTCAAGTAAACTAGTTAAAATATCAAGCACCTGAAAGAAATAAATTCATAACTAGGTCAAAAAGCTATAAAAACGCCTTTAATCATATTTTCTTATTTATATATCACCTTCATTAGGAGAAACGGACACGTCTAATGACTCCAAACATTCCATCACAAGACAGCTCGTACGGTACCATAATATTGTATGCTCTGCAATTGCTCATCCAATCTACTTGTAGTTACCAGATTGCACGATACTACAATAATTAGTGCGGTGTATAATTCTGATCCTTAGATTACATTGCACAGTTTGTTACAAATCAATACAATACAAAAACATAATGTATATAGTTACCAATTTATAACCTTATCTCAACAATCCGTCGGCTAATCCGTTTGAAATAATCAAAGTTTCCTTGTTATTGCTGTATTGCAATAAGGTTGTTTTGAATATTAAGGAATCTACGTCAATACAGGTCAGGGGTCTGACCATTTTCGACCTTATTATCAAAGCAATTTGTTAAGGGACATTCGCATCAAACGCTTCTGTGGGTGTCTTTGAAATAGGGACGGAAGTTCATTTTGGATCTATATATTATCTTAAATTAGAAGAAGATGAACTACGCACGATTCAGCGGCAAATTTTTAGTCTAGATTATTCTCACAGTTTCTTCATTGTATCAGTACTGTTACGATTCAACTGTAAAATTAGAGATTCTTAAATGTTATAATGTATGTAGCTTCCTTAAGCTTAGCTTACTTCTGTCCGTAAGCAACCAATTTACTTAAATTAATCTTAATCTTAGATACCGGGACAGGTAAGAACAGGAGAAAACTGTTCGCTTTAACATCGATATTATTTTCCAAATCTGGCACTAAAAGGTCGACTCTTTGTTACAAAAAATAAACTGTTCAGTCAAGAACAATGTCACAAATTATTTATTTTCTGATTTAAGTCCGAAATATTCGATCAGGATTTTCAGTAACATTACGAAATATAGGACACGTACCTCTATTTCTAAGAACAAATAGCACTGTGTACAACGACACATAATTGCAACGACATCATAGATGTATTTTGCTAATTAAATACTGACTGCCGTCAAATATTTTAAAGAATGAATGTCACATTGATCCAAGCAATCCAATCAATAAATTATTTCATCCGTTCAAAGCCTACGACATTTCCTCAGAATTTCCCAAGGCCAATCAACATGTCTGTGATATGAGTCATAGTGAATTAAGTATTTAAGTTCATAATTCAATTACAAACTCTCACGCAGCAATCACGCGTCATTGTCACCTCAAGATGCTCTCTTTGTTGGACCTCTACCAGACTATATCGCCGTCATTCGGTTCGTATAATAAAGCTATCGAAACGATTCATTATGTTAAAAGCAAATTCTAACGTCACATCGCACTAAGTGACTTGAAGATTTCATTCAAAGTCGTGAGAGCGATATATGCTGACCGACAACAACGTAAGGAAAAAAGATTTATTTTTACAAAGGCGCTCAGGGCAACGTGTTGTGTAAATAGTCCAACATGTTTCTATAACAAAGAAATCTTAATAGCCGATGACGGGCAAAAGTCAACATAACAATCTACGGGTTGATTGCTCATAATTTTATGTGCACACTTGGACGTAGGTGCTTGGTAATAAAGCCCACTTCCTCGTGATTTAACTTTAAAGTTTACCAAGGCTCTCGAAAATTTGTAAGTTATGTTTCTGTTTATAGGATTAGCATAAAACATGGTTATCTATTGCATACCTGGTTACTAAAGCGTTGTTCGAACGTCGCGATACAGTCTCATTGTACACGGTTTATTTCATTGAAATAAGGACTTTAATAACATATGTTTATAGCTGGTTTTCAGCGTCAAGCTCAAGGAGAATCCTTGAGGCTGGAATTCCGATTTCGTAGCGGCGACTGCTATGCCATCTAAAATATTGGACATCTCCATCTTGGTTGGTGTTTTGCTCTTTCTGTGGTCACAAACAATGAGTCGGGATCGTCAAGGGAATGTATGCATACTTTAAAATACGTTAAAACCTTTCTCCCACGTGGATATGTACAATTTCATGCAAGTTACTCGAGTGCAGTTGGATAACACGGCATATTTGTACAAAATGTTTCACCACTTTGCTGTGCCTACAGTGAATGACTAAAAAATTGTAATACCTATTAAATTCAATGTAATATCACAATTATTTACAAGCAATAATTTTATTGTGTCGTTTAAACAATCTTAGATTTCAAGTTGATTATCAACATGAACGCCGTCTTTAAATGCTAATACAATAGATAAATAAATTAGGGACAAGCCTTCATATTAACATTCAGTATAAAACCATCCTTTGCTTGCATCTGAATCGTGATCTGTTAAGGTTGGCAAAACATAATCCAACTTAATAAAATATGCATATTTTAAAATAATTTCAGTGGCTGCCGTGTTTTGTATGATATTAATATTTCCTCAAAATTACAATTAAATCTTCACATAATAAATTATTTAAATTACTCGACTTCTGTTTGTATTTCGACTTTAATGTTTAAATACTTAATAACAATGTTGACACTCGTTGCAAGTTCAACGGGCTTCTTAAACAAACACATAAAAGAATTTTTGGTCTTAATGTGCTTTAGGTCCTTGATAGATTTCTGTAATAAATACTGCCTCCAACCCTAAAGGTGAACTAAGCTCCCACCCAATTCTACGGGGCATCTGAATGATGGCTTGTATTATTTTTTGTAAGCATGCCATGTCATCGGAACGATTGTGGTCGGTTCCCTATGATTTATCGATGTCCATATTACAAATACGACACAACATTATGCGATTCTTTATTTCTTCTTTAAGCCATATTAGTATTCCGCCAACAATCCTGTCCAGCGTTGGTTTTGTCATACCGACTAAATGTTATTTTGTTGGAATTTCAAATAAACAATTGTTGACTTTTTTTCATAGCTTTTATTTGCAATATAAATTAATGCGGGGCTTCAATCAGCATTGACCAAGTCGGTTGGCATATTTAGAGCGCTCATGAATTAAAACCTCGGGATTATGGTTTCTTTCATTTCAAATACAACTTAATTTGTACGCAATAATTAAAACAATTAGGAGTGGATCCGCATGATACCATGTCTTTTGTGTGCTTATTTAAGTGTTTTTGTAGGGCTGTTGATATAAGGAAAAAGATGGAAAAGCAAAGCGGTGTGAATATTGAACACAATCGATCGATAGAAGGAGTTCGGGAATCCTCAGAAGTGTTCATGATAAATCTGTTCCAGCACGCATGGCAATTAATTGACTTGTGACACTCCATCGCATCGCTGCGGAGTCTTCATGTGGTCAAGCGGTAATTTGCTGCAGCCGCGTTTGCGGCCAACTGTTACTTCACTGTTATACTACGCCGTCGTGTGTACCTACGTTTGATTTACGACCATATGATTGCTCACTCAGTATTCGTGAATTGTATTTCTAAACATTATTTCATAAAAATAGCGAATACACTGAAGATATAATCAGTTAACATTTTCTAAACTCTACCAAAACCACCCACTGTGAAACAGGTCTCCATTTCGAGATTATCACACAAACGTTATCTCGTGCGTATTATAACTGAATTCGACTAATATAATTGTCTAGGCAGTTACCTAATTATACACAAACGAATGTGTTTTAAGTTTTGATAGGTGCCCATACTTAGTAAAAGAATAGTTGTTTTCTTAATGATGGCTAATGCAGGCAGTAACGAGTTTTATGTCTTTCTTTATAGTTTGCTTGAATTAACTAAGCACTGTAACACATTATTAAAATTTTTACTTCGTTAGTTACATTATGTGCGCCACGAATTTCACGCGTAAATATATGTAAATATATGTATGCCACGATAAACATATACAACAAAAATAAAATCTCGTAATTATGCTAAATCTTTAAACGGGTCCGCGTACAATCAGGGCGTGAAGTTCAAATTTTCATTTAGCTGCGCACTTTGCGTTATTTGAAAGTGACCCTAAATCCCGCGTCCTCTGTGCAGATAATTCTTAATTTGCATATTAACGAGAAACTTTGCATCGGCAATACCGAAAAATTCCGGAGGTCGAGTGTGAACGGACAGGTGGTGCGGCGGACTAATGCCGGAATATTTCTCAAATCCTCCACCGCTGTCGTCGACGCCACCGGTATGTTGTTGTCCTTGATAGCTTTTTCGTTCCAGAGAGATTCATTTCAAGGATTCTCCGGTAACGGACCTAGGGATGGTACTTACCTTTTAACAACAGTAGTTCATCGCAAAATAATAAATAACATTTTGTCATAATTTGTCGGCTCGTAAAACAGAACTACTCAGAAAGTACAAAACTGATTTATACAATTGTAACAAATAATTAAGTTTAATGTGAAAGAAATCTGACATTGTGTGTAAGTATCAAATGTATGTATTGTGCGACGTACTTCCCCTTAAGTATTTAAAATAATATGATGAGCGGCGAGTGCTTTGAGCGTGTGGATGGTAATTACGTGAACAAACAGGGAAACCAAATGATAACTACCACACGATATTAGAAACGGCTCATTAGGTCTTTAAGCTGAAATGACAGCTCTATAAATAGTCGACAGGCGTCTTCTAAGAGTATATTATTATTTTATTTATTTTTGAATTGTCGGAGCTAAAAGAGAGTATTTGTAGTGGAAAGGTGGTGCGATGACAAAACATCTGTTCCGTGTGTGGGAGCCTTCGGCGGCTATTCCGACTAAATCGTTTACCGCGTCCGCGACACCCCGTAAACGAGCTTAATGCGATCGTCGATGACAAATATAATCTTTGCTCTAAAGCGAGTTGACTTGACACTGTTGTTATTCCGAGAAACGGAAAGATTTATTTTTACTCAAAGAGCTAAATATTCAGGTGAAAGATATCTGTGAGGGCGTTGTTTGGCCGACTCGTTAAATCTGTCGGCGAAGTCGCGTCTTCTGTGTAATCGCGCCAATGATACCGAAAAATCTGAGCGGATTTCATTGCTTTGATTTTCAGTCTCAAAGAAGGAATAACATTTTATTAATATCCCTTCTAGTGAACGTCGAGATGGTTGGAGTTTGTTGATCACATCAACAGACGTCGCCATTACTGATTAAATTTATTGATACGTAATTATCAGCTTTCGGTGCATCAATGTTTAGAGTTGAGTAGGTATAGCGCGTGCTCCACTTAGACTCGGCCTTCTGCCGTAAAGCTAGCTGTATTTCATACACTTTAACAGCTGCTGTAAAGCAATTAATACGACGACGTTCACTCATTTAGTTGTACACATAAAGAAATCTCTATTTTTATTATAACGATCTTGCTTACATTACTTCCTTATTATCACGTTTTAGACATTATATTTAATATACAGCGCTAATTATGAACGAGTTCTTTATTACACAAAGTGAAGGCCCATTCAGAAAATATCTTAGAAGAGGTTAATCGCTATTGTTATTTTTTTCTCATTTAGGGTTCAGCAAAGCGCTTTCAAGTGAGCATTTAATTAAAGCAAAGGCGAATAAAGAACCAGTGAGTATTATAAAATGTTTCCTTTTCCTTTAAATACTGTTGGTTTTCTGTTTTGTTTTAAGAGCAAAAAATTGTTAACCTTATTACATTTTAACCCGTGGTTCCGTCTGCGTCGTCAAAGGGCCGTCGTCGGGCGTCGCGATGTAAAAAATTACAAAACTTACAATTTCTCATTTATAATACATAACATCGCGCCTTTTATACCCGAAGGGCTAGGCAGAGGTGCACACTGAAGTAACACCCACTTTTCACTATTTATGTTATGAGTCCCATGTAATAGGGGGTGAGCCTATTGCCATATACCGGGCACATTTCCAGACTCCGTGCTACTACTGAGGATTTTTTAAAAACCCAGTAATACTTTGCCCGACCCGGGAATCGAACCCGAGACCCCTTGCCCGGCAGTCGCACTTGCGACCACTCGGCCAACGAGGCAGTCATTTATAATATTCCAGTAAGGATCTTGTTATCTTGGATCCACAGAGTTAAGATACCTCTTAACTCTGTGGATCACAATTTCTTTCAATCAATCTTTAAATATCTTAGTATTCAATATGGAAGACGTAAGACTACTTAGAAACGAACAGCAGCGAGCCAACATTCTCAGTTACCTTACTGAAGTATCCTACCAAGAATGGTGATTATAATACCTTTTGTTCAATATTGTTTTCCGATTTATGATGAGGAAGAACAACGCAAAACACAAACAAAATCACTTCAACCTTCAGTTAGAGGTTTTATATCTAAGATAGCAATTAGTCACTTCAAGCAATGTCTAATTTTTGTAGAGGTATATTATTTAAGTTAAAAACAGTGTTATTTAAATACGTAAGGAACCCCTTCAAAAGATAATTACCTATTACTTGACCAGTGCTAATTTAATTAACATAAATTGTTATGCTGGATAAACGAATTTAGACATGTATTTTTTATTGTCTTAGGTAAATGACGTGTGAACAGCATCTTGTTAATTTTTATTTGCTATACAAAAGCGTGTCCCTCGGCCACTATCAATGTTGAGGAAGTTGGATTTTAAAATGTCATTGTCCTCACATCCCGGCCTGGTAATTTGGTACAGTTAACATAGTTTCACGTGTAATTTTAACAGAACTTAGACATGAATAACAATAAACAGTTTTATTCATTGTTTTAAAATTAAGTACCTAATTACACATACCTACATTTCGCCATTTAGGTATGTTAGAACCATGGAATAAGGGGCGAGAGAATTACGGAATGAATGATCAGAGTTGACCTACAGTAAATATAGATACTTCTTTTCCTGTCTTGCTAATATAGTTTCAGACCCCGTGTTACTGAGAATTATAAAAAAAAACCTTCGATTTTATTCGTTTCAGGGATAGAATCGGAAAACCGTACTCAGCAGCATTGACTAGCTTAATACATAAGGTAGTTTGGGTTGGTTATTAGCACTGCCTAACGCGGGATCCACTTTAAGCTTAGGGTTACTTGATACGACATACTCTTAAATTACGTATATTTAAAACTAGGTCCTTCTTCGGGGTTTCACCCGCCTAGCGTGCCTTCTTCGATAAATAGAGTATCCAACATTAACCCATTTAGACCATAATTATTTTCTTGAAAAATTTTAGTTATTTTAACTTATATTCATTAAGAGGAGTACAAACAACAATAAAAAAATATTAGAAAAAAATATAATTACTGGGGGGACGAACGTAGGGGGGTGTACCATATCGGGTACAGTAGGACTACATGCATACAAATATACAAGATTTTTCAATTAGTGAATTTTTTTTTTGTGTAATACACTTTAAAACATTCCGGGATACGGTACAGATATTTTATTTTTTTTGTTCCTGCGAATAGAATTCAGTTTTGTGTATAGGATTGATGCCAACTGCATTGGAACACACTGAAACCATGCTATTATCTTGGCACTTACAAATTATTACATCATCAGAGACGCGATAATCGTAGAAGCCTCTCTCCTTTTATTGCTTTTTTTTTCTCAACAGGCGAATTATTTATGTCGATGTTATCTTCCACCCGAGTCTTCATCAGTCCGATCCTCGTGGGCAGTGACACTGTCAGGATAGTGCTGGTAGTAAAAAAATATCTCTTCCCTGATTACTCATATCTTCTTCGAGAACTGTTGCAATTTCGTGCAGTGTCAGTGGCTTGAAATAAAAATAAAATAAATTCAATTTTAGACAAAACTAGATAACTAGTACTAGATAGTAGGTACAAGATTTTGATGTTACATAAACCTACTGTACCATATGCGGTACACCTTCTTTAGGAACAAATATATCTTACTAAACTTACCTTACTGAAAATTGTTTACATATATTATATTTCTATAAACCTACTCTACAAAATAGTATCGAAAAATAATATTATTTACAATAAATAATATGGAACTTACCAGTTCGAAGTTATTGTATATATTTCCTGTAGACCCAGCTGGGTGTCTTCGATAAAATTTGAAAACGAAATTTGCATAAAAATACTGTTGTATTATAGTAAATGTAAAACTAACACTCTGAGCTAATTGTATCAATTAACAAAAGAATAAAATATTAATTTGTGGGTAGGCCAAAATATGATATATATTATATTATATATATTATATTATGTATATATATATATATATTATAAATATTATAAACTTACTGTACCATATGTGGTACATTAGGTCAATATGGGTTAAAGGTTTTTTCAAATCAGACCAGTTCTTGAGAATAGCGCGTTCAAACAAACAAACAAACTAATCAGCTTTATATAATAAGGATAAGAGAACAAGACAGACCCAGAATTTGCACCCACTTAAAAGTAAATACATAATAGATAATTAAAGCTACTTAATTTAAAAGACTAACCATCTGGTTATTCTGATTTCTGGCTATCCAGATGCAATATAGCTATATTGCATCAAAAAATTCATCCGCATCTATGTCTACGGGAAAAGTATCCGAAGGCTGGCAGTATTGAACAGACCAGCGCAGCGCCTCTGGTTACGTGTGACGTCGTCGACTAGGCGTTTATACCTTGCAATTTGCACCTTATTATTAATTAAAAGATAAATGATTGAATGACACAGGACGATACCCAAGTGTGTCTAACTCAAAGTTGCTGTTTCACCCGTTAATACAATTTTTAAATTATAATATGATTATTATTAATTTGATGGTACAGTGCCTATTATGAAGTGTCTTTAGATTTCTTGAAAAAAGTAAGAGATTTAGGAGTTTAATACAGATTTGTGTACTTACTCTTTTTTATGTTAGAGAATTACGCCCGAATACTGAAAGGCTACTAAATTGTAAGTTGCATTTAAATACCGTGCCATCTCTGTCTCACAAACAATTTCAGCATTATTCTCCGAAACTGTGTTCACATTCACAAGCTACTTAATTTTTTTATGTCTAAACATTATTAGTAAGAGTAAATAAAATAAATGGATGACTCTAAAGTAGCTGTATCAAATGTCACTGACGACAAACTCAATGTATTCCGCCATATCTTAAACAATACGAGCTTTATTAAAATGCGTACTAAACATATCTTGGAACGAAACAAAGGTCGTTCACACCGGTTTGGTTCCTACAAAACGTGGTGTGGGACCGTGACCGCTTGAGTTCCCTCAACCATTTTAAAATTTCGTGTACACAAACAAAAGTATTCGAATGATAATCACAACATTAGTAGCTCAACCATCTTCTAATCATACTTTAAAACATCTTCCATGTAAATTATTTTTAAGTAATTAATTGAACGTTCGCGCTTCATATAAGCGACAAGCTAAGCTTCGAGTAGCCGTATAGTAAAATACAAAACGTTTTTGTGGCTTTTCAATACGTCTCTCCGTCTGCACAGACTTACCAAACCATAGTTTCCCAACCACAGCGGCGACATTAACCGCCTAACGGCTCGTTGCCGTAAAAAATGTCTCCGTAAGTAGGTAGTTAAGAATCCGCTGTACCATTTATTTACAAGAGTGAATCCGTCTTAGAAAAACTAGCATTCAAAATTATTAATGGTTTGTTTGAATGGTGCGTCACGCGGCTCATTGTTGGCGCGCACTCCGTCCGGATGCGCTCGCTGACACTAATTATTCCCATAGTGCTTGAATGATAGATTGCCCTGGACAAATCACTTCTAGCCTCACTCCCAAACAGTAATAAAAAAGTCGTGTGATTAGTTTTTTTAAGACGGAGCCCACCGATTGTCAAAGAACGTGGGATGACTTGTACCGTTTGTCTAAAAAGGTAATATGTTACTGTAAAAAGTAGAAATGTCTGCGATGCTATCGCGCGTACACTTCTGTCAGATTGGTTACTTTAATCCCATTTAAAATTATTAACGTCAAAAATAACAACTGTAAAATGTTTATAATTTAAAATCCGTGTCCAATCTCTTTATTGTGGTTTTCCTACAATGGTTTTGAGAATCTGTCTGCAGAACGATGCTATGTTTGAATTTAAATATCTGTTTGCACATATTCCCCGTGTGGTAAATAGAGCACAGTTGGCGCAGTGCTTAGCGGTAGCAGGTGAAGTTCTAATTAAGAATTTGCTATCTCAAATGGTAGCTAATTATGTACCCCGCATGTGTAAACATCTGATTATGTCTAAATAGGGAGCCAATATAGGTAAGGTTTATTTTATCTCTATAGATCTTAGAGCCGCTTGCATTATAATAATTACCTTATTGCCTATTGAAAAATTATTGTAGACTGCAACGTGCTTCCCTAGTACACTAAATATATTACGTCAGCTCTATGTCTAATAGGTTTTAAATTCTTAGCGTTTTTAAGGTTGTGACAGCCTTGAGGAGTTCAATTTAATTGCTTATCAATGACAGTAGAATAACAATTTTATTTCTTGAAAGATCCTGGGAGTACACTTGTATCCTGTAATAATTACAATAAAAACATGAAAATAAAAGATCTAAAACACACTTACCTATTTGCAAAAAAATAAAAGATTACTAACTTAAAGTAATGAGGCGCACTTGTCCAGATTGACAAAATATTGAGGTCTTTTATAAGTAAGCCCACAAAGATAACAATGTACCAATGCTTATTTCACTTACCTACATTTGTGAATAGATTTCGTGAACGATACCTTAAAGTTGACCTATCAACCTCAAACAAAGTAACGGAGATAACATAACAAATCGCTTCGGTAACTGCGATACTAACTGAAACGATAGCGTCGATCGAGGCGGGGGCCGTACCGCGCCCAATGAAATATTATCTCCTGTGTGACTTACGAGTACTGGCCTCTCGACCAAGCATAATGACATTTTAGTATTACAACATTTTATCTACACGAGACGAAAGTTCCAAGATAAGTTAAACGCCAACTGGTATATTGTTTCAGAAAGTTGACAGCCGATGTAATTTGTTAATGTCAAGCGGCGTTTGCGGCGACCGGCGACATAGCGACGTATCTGCGCCCGCGGCCCGACCGATCTGACGTAACCTAAAAATACACGGCGACACCACTTCGCCCCAGCTCCTTGCCTATCTGTCGTACTGATTTAAATAATGAGATTTATCATTCCTGTGTGCACAAACGCATAAAATTATTATCTGGCATCATTCTATCAGTTACATTATTTAGTAAAGCTACCGAATAAAGTAGTGATAATAATTCACCTGTTCGTTTAAAATCCGTTCTGTGTAATACCATTAAACTTACTAAAAATCTGAATGACGCATTATTAATAGATGTTCCTGATAAACGTCAAGTTGCGCCCACCTACATAGCTTATCCTTAATCTCATATTAGATTTGAGAAATGATGAACACTATGATTGATTTACACGTTTAAGTAATGCGAATATTTTAATGGAAAACTACGACCATTATTATTTGTCTTTCTTTCTTTTATGATTTGTGTTTAGCGACTCTCAACAACTTAAGTTTTAATATGAGTGAGGGGAATACAACCACTTATTTTCGGACTATGATATAAAAATACTTGTTGAATGTTGAATATTTTCCAATGCTTCAATTATGCATATGACAATGCACTGCTATACTGTGGCTGAACAAAATATGTTCTGTTTTTTTAAACTGATTTAAGTTCTGACCAGTGTCCTTAGTGGCGCTGCTTAGAAGATTTACGAACGGATAACACTGTCAAGACAATAGGAAATTATTGAAACAAATACCTCTACGTTCATATATAGTATCACAAGCGCAAGCATTAAATTCGAGGTGTGGAGTCTCGAACTGGATGAAGTAAAACTTACTGGCCTTTTTATCGATTATGAATTTGTCACTGCTACTGTCGCTGTTGCTTTTAATCGTGTTGGTGGCGGTTACGCGGAACTTGACCGAGAGGTGGTAAGCCCGTCTTGCGAACATAAAGTTACGAGGAGTAAGTTAATAGTTAAAAAATAATAAAGGTTATAAAAAACTTAGCTATGGCCATATGTCCATTTCTCCTGATGACAAGAACATGTGTTTTTTTTTAATGAAAACGAGTTGATTTTTTTTTAATATGAACCATTTAAAAATCCAATGAGATTGAAAATAGGCGGACATAGTCTCTTGAAACAACTACTGTGGCACCTGACTACTATAGACTTACACGCAGAATACACACACATTAACGCGAAGGACATCTGTCGCGTGACATGACTCGTCATTACACTTCATACATTACGGTTTTGCAAGTACACGCACACATATTTACACCACTGTCATTTTGGTGCTTCAATCATTTCTAAGGGACATTACGTCCGCCTTTTTTTAACGTCCTATTTAAAATCGTTACGGGTTACCCGTAACAATTAACATTGTCTATGACGAAGTAATTTTTTGGGCGTCAATGCAAATTTAATATTTTTAATACTCAATTTTGCACATTATCACCGCGGTCGCAGCAAAAGTATTCTTTCTCCGAACCCAATCTCTTTTAACAATAAAATCCCATGTTGTTGGTTGTTTCTTTGTTTGGTTTGTGGTTTAGTGCTAAAAAAGGAAGATTGACCTGTGCAGTTCCATGCGCAGCCGTCTGTCAGACTAAATCTATTTCACTCTTACTAATAAATTTTAAACATGTTGTAACAAAACTGTTGAAAGATTTTGGAAAATAATTCTACAGATTACCTGTTCGTTATCTGTGTAAACTGTGTGCAAAAACAATTTTCGAGAAACCATATTTTTTTTGTTTTAGAGGTATTTATTTATCTTTATTGGCCATCAACAATTTGTATACATTAAACAACAAAATTTTACATTATAATTAAAATGTTACAATCGATAACTAGTAAGAACAGTTTTCGCAAATGGTACAAAGAGAATTAAGACTATCAATAAAACTCCCGTTAAACCCCCAAATCGATTTCATCACCACTGTCAATTACTGTATCGGTTTGTGACCAAAACAGCTACTGAACACCGTACAACGAAACGCTTGCGGCAAATTGGTTTACATACCGTACAATCATATAAGTCAATTCGGACTAAGCGTTTTACAAGTGTTCGTACAAATACGACGAAGGCACGTGTAAGCCGCACTGACTTAGGTATATTGAGTAGGTAAAAATTAAATGATGTTATCAATAAAAGATCCTGACAACAATATTTTTCAAAAATGCGAACATATTTTACGTCTTGATTACCGCATTTGGCTTTGGCAGGCTTGCTCAAGGCCGATTGGCGATTTTGAACTTATAATTAGAATTTAAAGGTTCAGGTGGGTCACCGTGGTGTCGGATAATTCGGAAGATGTCACATTGGTACTTGCCAGGTGTCACCCTCATATATGAGAAGCGGGCGCTTTGACCTCCACGCCATCACGATGGTCTCTATCAAATATATCAGTATCATATCTTGTGGTAGGTATCTCATTTGACAATCATTCGTTCACAGAGATACTTAACATTAACATAACATTCATACATAACATCACGCCATTTAAATAAAAACGCGGGTTACTCACGTGAATATACTGAGAAAAGCTCTACTAGTTTCGAACCATAAAGGGGTTCTTCCTCAAGAGCAGCGTGCGCGGTCGCGGCGACATCGCGCAGCTCACTGTGTTCACAGTGCACGTGCAGCAGCTCACGTGAGTAACCTGCGTTTTTACTTAATTTAGTATGTCTCACGATAGTTATTATAAAAATCATGCCTTTTATCTCCGAAGGGGTGGGCAGAGGTGCACAATATACCACTGCACGATGTAACACCCACTTTTCACTATTTATGTTATGTAATAGAGCTGGGCCTTTTGCCATATACCGGGCACAATTCCAGACTGCGTGCTACTACTGAAAATAAAAAACACACCCATTAATACTTTGCCCGACCCGGGAATCGAAACCGAGGCCCGACAGTCGCACTTGCGACCACTCGCAAACGAAGTAGTATCAAATCTATCTGATTTCTATACTTTCCTTCTTAATACGTTTACTTTGCTGTAATTGGAGCACACTATAACATGTAATCAAGATCTATATGTAGAAAAAATATTAGAATAATGCGTCGCTTCGATTAATTTTAATGATTAGATATTTTTTCTTGAAAGCCGCTTATAAAAAGACAAACGCGATGTTTATACTACTTCATAATATTATCATAGCAGCAACAAGGTTCATATCGTGATTTATTCGTAAAAAGATTATCCTGATCATCCACCAGACCCTAATTCCCGAGGGCCCGTCCCTGATAACTCTGTATCGCGGGTGCTCTCGTTTTCAAATAAGTAAATTAACGTGGAATTGAATTAAGTTTCGTCCCGAGTTGAGATTATAGCGATTTAGTGAGATTATCTGAATGTGTTAAACGTCGCCGTCGGGTTGTAATGGAAGGGCGTGGGTCAGGCCCATTGTTTAATTATAGATAGTGCTCCAGTATAAAAGCCACGAAGCATGGTCAGGTTTTACTACTCATATTTATGTTTATACGTAAGAAGGTACCGTTTTTATGGCTCTATTGTGGACGGTGGTTTAACTTTATAATGCGTAATAATATCACGTCATTTGGTATTGTTTAATTGCTATTTAGCTTGTAATTTAGTTTCTACTATTAACTAACATATTTAACTTACGGGTAAGATATCTTTTTAGAATGATTTTATGAATTCAACGGTGATTACAGTTCTATTAGATCTTATATGTGCATTGTAAAATATTTATTTTTACTCTATATTAATAACTCAATCAACAATCATATAACATTTTAATAAAGTTTTACACAGTGGTTTCACACTAATCTATGTTAAATATAGATCAAAATGAGGATTCAACAATTAATCAAAGATAAGATAAATACAATTAAACTTGGTCTTTATCCACAAAGTCGAACTCATTGACTGGCCGGTGCGCGGAGCCAAGCGTAAGTTTTAGAATACTTTTTTTCCTTTTTAACGGGGACCAAGTCTTGGCGTGTTCGAGTCTCGGTAGCTATCGTAAAGCCGCGTAGAGATCGACGCCGATAATTGAAAAAACGTTACGACTGCTGAATCTTAACACCGATTTAAAACTGCGATGGATAAATTAAAAGAATCCAACCCCGGACGATTGTTTTTCTTACCGATTCTTTGCCTCCGATTTAGCCGATAAGCGTGTTGTGAGCGAACTTTATGTTCCGATTGTACTTGTGTTCATTGTGTGTAGGTGGCGCTGTGTCGTGTGCTTTAACACTTCTTTTTAATTTTAATTAAAAACAAAATGTATTACAATTAAAGGACATTAATCGTAGTAGTTTTTTTAGAAAGCATTTCTGTTCCCTTACGCTGTATGTGAATAAATTATTCTTTGACTTTGTAAAATACTGATAGCGATTTCGAATTAAAGTCCAGCCAGTCGAGCAAACCTTGTGTTAACACAGATAGATCCAATTTTTATGTAGTTCGATTGTTTTATAATCTGGAAAAGCAAACGAAAAGTATATTTATAAAGATACAACATATATTAAAATTACACATGGTTACATATTGCAATTAACATTCGAAAATACAAATCTTTTTGAGCAGCTACTCAGTTCTACTTAAGCTTCTGCGTTGAATTCGAACAATTCCTCCTTACTTACTTATAACTTAACACCCTGAGTAGTTAAAATTGGTATAAGCGTGTTATAAAAGGCGAGGGAGTGCGGTCGGAACAATAATTCACAAAAATTGTGAGCAGTTAATGTGCTCCCGAGCCTGAGGGCGACATAATCATCCGCAAAACTAAATTTAATGCTAATAGCACTTTTTAAAATAAAACCTCGGCAGGGTTGGGCGCTTAGTGGCATTATTTAAAGTGATTTTAATTATGTTGAAAGCAGATGACACCGAGTTCCCTCCTCTTCATTGTCCGTAGGCGACCGTCGCTTACCGAAATCACTTCCAATGGCTGAGTATCGGCATTTCTGGTTGTTGTCAGTAGTCGGGACCTATATTACACTTATTTATCTTCATGCAAGTTGCGAGCGAGGTTATTGAAGTGCCATTGTACCTCGCAGGCCAGAGACTACAATTTAATTCTGCATAAAGCTGGGCGTTACTGTTTATTTTACAGAAAAAAAAACACGATAAAAAGTGCAGGGAGCTGTTTACCATCAATGTGAATCTACGTTGTAGTATTTTTGGTAACAAAGATATCAATCTAAATGAAGGGTTGTTACAGCAAACCTATTAAGTAATATTTTCAGAAACAGGATAATACAAAAAGTAAAAAAACTTAATAGGTACTCGTACCTAATAGTAATAAAAGCGGAACGCCGAAACTAACAATGTTATCCTTTTAACTACAGTATTGTGTTACTAATTTAGAAGAGCCGTAAGTGTATTTGATGAACAAATCGCTCATGACGAGCTGGCGACCCAATATCACAAGCGGTGGTGTATGTATCTAATAGTCACGTAACATTACACCGTGCAGTAGACTAGGACCCCGCCATCGGCAGTGCGTGCCTCTAAATCCGACGAAGCCAATAAATCACACGAAGGCAAACATTACGAGGGCTTTCTATGTATACTGTTACGCATACTGGCCCGCGTTTGTGTACTACGAGCCGTGTTTGTGCCCCGCTAGTCGTTACAAAAGCAGAGTGATTCACAAACATTCATAAAGCACCCGCCTCAGTCCTCGGTAAATGCGCATCGATGTCAAATGGAACGATGACACTGCCGCAACGACAATTTGCCACCGCTAAATAACTCGTTTTGTTTTAATTAAACTTTCAATTTGTTCACATTTTAATATCAACTAGCTAGGCCATCCGATTCGTAACTCATGCATATTCGTAATAATTATTGACTGAAGTTTTAAATTGATTTGTTCGTTGATGAATTTGATTGGCCAGCAAGTAAGCATTTGTTTGTTTTATTAAAAATTGATTCTACGATTAATCGGTTGTGTTAATGAAAATGGTTAGTAGTAAGTTGTTTACTTTATTGAAGTTATTACTTATATATTTAAGAGTTTTAGCTTGTTTAGCTGGTTTACTTAGTAATAGGATCAGTAAGACCAAAAAGACCTGTACTGATTTACGGATTTTACAAACTATGGTTCGAAAATTCACACAGTTTGTAACTAAATTGTATCTCAACAGCGCAATTTGCTTACATTCACGCCACCTACCCATTATCTTTATCTACTTACTGTCAGGATATTGAGAGTACACCAGCAAATTGACAAGGTTTGAAGGTGAAACCTAAATTTGAGTTTAAAATAAGAATATTACGTATGTAGCTTCATTGTTAGAGTAGCTTAAATACTAACATTAGCTTACTTTTTTCATTCTAAGAGCCAACCATGGCGATCGTAAACCACTTATAACAACTGTAGAGCCAATACTTCTATATATCTAATGAGAATTGCACACACATTGAATTTATCATGGAAACTCTAAGTACTATACAAAGTACAAGTTTTTTGCAAAATGCAATATTTATGAAAAAATCTATGCAAGTGATAAGTCTTATGGGATTTTAATTTTCTTTTGGGATTTGTACTTTTATATAAATAAATACATATACGCGTATTACCATTTTGGGTTATATAAACCTTACTATATTATAGACTAGTGTTAAAGCTCGAAACTACCTCCAAATCCAATCAGCAGTGCTTAATAGACTTAGTGAAGGCTCACCACAAAATCCATTAGGTGTACAGATGTCTAGAAATTGTCACGACATCAGCCATTATGACATTATACGAAATTCAGTAGCGAAATCTAATTGAAGGATAGGACAGCATAAATTATCATTATCCACCTTTGATCCTAATCTACCCATTTATTGAATAAACAATGTCTCCACGTTGTTACCGCTAATGCACCCGACGCGGCGACGCGACCTAGCGAATTCAAGTCAGTGTTTGACAGCATTCTTGTTCCAAGCACATTTGACTGAACATCAAGTTGAATTTACCAGTCGGCGGTTCGGTGAAGATTTAATATTGTTTTATTAAAGTTTTCATTAATATTTTTGCAATCGTTATAAAGTTTCTATGTTTATGTTATTCAAAAAATAAGTGCAAAATAATCGATTATATAGGCGCATGTCTATCCAATGTGTGATTTTATCGTAGTCCGTATTTTAGTTCAATATATTTGATTATTGTTTTAGAAACTTTAATTGAACGTGAACTATTGCAATCGATGACGGTTTATCCATTACGCAACAACCAAATGCATTTTTCAGATAAATGTTACCTCGGTACAATGCAATTCAAATAGTCGAAACATTTTGTGTCCAAAGAACGATAACAAGATTTAGGCGGGAGAAGTCATTGGACGATTTTCCCCCTCAAAAAAAAAAAAGTTTCTATCTAAGTACCCAGTTAGTCTAGTCGATCAAAATAAACCAGGACGCACTGAATTCAAAATCGATGTTTGATAATTTCCATGCATTTTACAGTGACTAGAGGGAGTAGGTGCCGTTATAGGATTATTTTATATTGGAGGTAGAGGAATGTTACTTTACAATCAAATTAAAAAAGAGTAATTTTCTAAGCTCTTATCACATTTCATATCCTTGGTAAGGCACACAAAAGAAAAAAAATCCTGTGTCATATAAGTTATACGAAGTGGTGATTTTACCTACGACCACATATAACTCGTTGGTCGAGTGGTCGCGAGTGCGACTGCTGGGCAAGGGGTACTGGGTTTTAAAAATATTCTCAGTAGTAGCACGGAGTCTGGAAATGTGCCCGGTATATGGCAATAGGCTCACCCCCTATTACATGGGACTCATAACATAAATAGTGAAAAGTGGGTGTTACTTCTATGTGCACCTCTGCCTACCCCTTCAGGGACAAAAGGCGTGATGTTATGTTATGTCACATATAAAAATAACTTTAACTAAATAATAATATGTATCAAGAAAAAGTAAATCCAAATAAATTTAAATCTTGTATGCAACTTATTAATAATTTCAGTAAATAACTTCGAACCTAAGATGTTGCGTTCATTGTAACCCATAATAACATTATGCCTAAATCAATCGAACTTTGAAAGCAATACTGTAAAATAAACATAGGGTAAGTTTAATATAATGGGATCATCTAAAACCTTGACGGCACTGATCCGCAAGTGTTGATAAATCACACGAATATAAACACGAGGTGGGATTTCGTTTGTCTTTTGAGCCACCGCAGATAAAAACCCTCAGATACATCTGAAATGTACCGTTTACTGACAATCACATTTGTGTAAAACAAATAAGACGCGAGACGACTGCTTTTCTTCTCTCGTATGCTAAGAACATCACGATTATTATTTTAACTTAAAAATCTCGTACCAATGCTTACCTAGACTGGTTTATGGACTTGAACTTCAACAAGTTATTATTAAAGTGTAACGCCGTATTTTTCTTGAATATAATAAGTATCTTTTATATAATAAGGAATCTCAGAGGGTGTCAGAAAGGTAATTGCCTTCCAAACAATACGGTGAAATTCTATAAATTTTGCGTTTTAATCATAGTTGAAACCATACCAACCGTTTTAACCATAGTTAAAACGAAAAATTCATAGATTTATGTCTGTCATATCTCCTGTCTACCTCTATAAAATTGAGAAGTTAGATTGTTGAAGAAAGAGCTAAATTCATCTTCCATGTAAGATGAAGAACTAAACTATAAACAAAATCAAATATATTTGGTGATATTCAGAATAAGAAGTTTCAATCATAGTTAGTATTATCACCACAATGATCAATATGCTACATTTCGGTTGCTAGGTTTTATAAATGAATGTTTTACAAAATTATTTTTTTTACATGAGAATGATAATACGCCAAGAAAAGTTTCAGATTATTCTGAAAAAATCATAACCACTAAATAAAATCCCAATACTTTTTATCATATCCATTAGAAACTGAATAAGAAAGGAATTTCCAGACATTTTAAGGGCTACTGTTAATGGAATCATATTGTACAGTTTAATGCCTAGTGCAATATCGTGCAAAATGCTTCCAGCAGTTGAAACTACAAGAGATAAAAAGCAACAGCACGTATCAGTAAATCTCGTTAAAACATTTCTCCTGTCGTTAAATATCTGCGCTCTTATTGGACTATGCAATAAAAGAACCAATTTTCGTATCGATTCAATAAATGAATGTGATGTTTCTTTTGTCATACGAAATTCCTAGTTGGTATTCTTTTTCATCGAAATCTTTGCATTTCATTCATTATGAACGGAGTGCAGGGGCTTAAATCGTTAGTTGCTCATTATTGCGGCGACAATGGGAGGCGGTGCGCAGTTAGGCATTAGAAAGGCCGAGCTTTCGCTAATGACATCCCGGCGCGCCTTATGTATGCCGCCACGGCGCTTTACCGAATAACTCTTTGTTCGAGGAACGAGACGTTTAATTTACCTTTTTAAATGTTCCGCTTTCGGTGGATAATTTGATAGAGCATTTATCTGGCAGTAGTCGCATGAAAAATTTTGAACAATAAACTTATTTTGCTTGTTGTTATAACGATTTTGGATGAACTGTATGAGAGGTGCGTCTTCAGCTACCTAGTTATTGAAATCTTTTACGAACGGCTACCGGCGACCGGAGGGTCCAGCTGTTCGTAAAAGATTTCTTTCTTTGTCTATGTTATCATTAAACAATGTTTATTTTATAAGGAAAAATAGTTTACAAAGGCGGAGCCGGCTGCTTGTTTCCCAAAAATGCAAAAATTTCATTCGTATTTGGTAGAAAGCGTTAAGTATGTACTTTACTTCAAAATATTTTACAGTATTTTTGTAATGTTTATTTATTATTTGCATTGTTAACATGCAGTTTCACGACACTTAAAGTTGGCAAGGTGAGAACGCTTAACAAAATGTCTTGTATCTATGCATGTAAATTACTTTTAATTAATTAATTGTGATTTGCATATATTTTAAGACAATCCGGTAATAAGGTAGTTTCTTTTATTAGATGTGTATTTTCGTTAAATTAAAGAAATATTTTTGCGTTTGAGAAAACAATTCTCTAACATTTAAAATGTTTACAAAAGTATGATTTGTCGCGAATTCATTAGATATGTACATACTCTCATTTTTGCAAATACGTGGACGGTGTTTTTAAGTCCACTCATCGAAGATTAATTTAATAGAAAAGTAGTATTTGTGATAGTCAGAACATCAAAATTTTCAAGTTTTCTCATCTATATTGTTACCTGCCTACCAAATAAAAATATAGGTAAGTACATACTTGTTTTGAAACTTTTTGTTTCATCTTATTTTAATCTGTACCTTTCGACGAATCTAAATCTCGACTTCAGTGCGTAATGTTCATTCGGTAGCCTTCCCAATATATAAAATAAACATATTAGACCTTCGTCTAATATGTATGCTTCCATAAATATCAAATGAAAGTTCTTTAATTAGCTGAGTTACATACATCTTCTATGTAACATATCTAATTACTAGTCTTATATTGGAACAGACTTAATTTAATATAATTTTTATGCGAAAGAAAAAATCAATACGCAATCAGTCTACATTTAAACAGTTGGAAAACCTTGAGTAGTTAAGTGTTACCGAAGAGCTGCTAATTGTATTGCAGTGTGTACAGTTCGAGAAGTGTTGAGCACAGCGCGCTTCGCATAACGCCATCTATTATCGAAGCAGTGCACTACAAGTTACATGCGTTTATCTGAACCGGTGGGATGTGTTAAATGCAACGACCGACAAACCCGACTCGCGTCAATATTGACACAAAGTCCCATAATTTCGACCGCCATGCACACAATAGATTTATAAGATAAACACAGAGTAAAATGTCTGTAAATAGGATTGACAACATTTTAATATATGGTCTTGTATTTGCTTTGGGTTGGTTCGGCTCTCTGTTATGCCTACATGCGTTAATGCTGTACCGTGAAATCATTGTTTTTTGTAGACGCTTTGGAGATTAAATATGAATAAAAGGACAAAGCGCCGTGAACATATTGTGTTTTTTTTTGCTAACCAGAGTTGACTTAGTAAGCCTGTGGGATTTTGCCATTGCGACATTTCATGCCGGTTAAGTACTTTTAACGGGTGTAAAATTTAAATAAAGGTTTCTTTCAACTTTTGAGCTACATTTTGTGTGAGATGTTTGGGTTAGTAATAACTCGAAGATTAAATATTAAAAAACTGTCTATACATAACCAGTTACGAAAAACAAACTATGTATCTATGGATGTATGTATCTACAGCAACAACGGGTAGTCAATGGATTCATAGAATATGAAATTAATGTGTCATTGAGATCCGATGTTATTGAGAGTTTCCTTCTTACAGACTGCTTAACCCTGAATAACGATACACTAATATAACTTTTATTGTTTATCTAATAAAAATGTCTTACCTACTTACAAACAAATTAACTCACAATTATTTTATAGTTCTATAAAATAAAAAATACTTTCTTAATGATACAAATTACCTTGTCTTTCAGAGTTATTGATAAAAAATCAAAGTGTCCAAGAAGTTTCGCATAGATGTTTATAAGCATAAATGCTTATATTTAAGTAAATAGATATATATATAGAAATACTTAATTATTATGTAGATATGTATTTATTCTCATTGTAATAATGTCTGCAATTATTATTGATCGGGATTGTGGAAATGTACGCATCCTTAACGCATCCGGTGGGATTATAGCATGACGTTAATATTCCGTAAAAGATTACCTGCTGTCATCTCAGTTTGTCAATAGTAATCTGTAAACACAAACTGTTAAAATCAGCTCTTTGACGTTAACCGAGTTTGCTCAGGTGTAACCCTTTGTCAATAACCAGCTTGGTTATAATAAACCTCTTGAATGTCAATTTTACTTGAATCCTTTTGTGATAACTTGACAGTTCCGAAATAGATTATGAATGGACTCGTTGCCGACCGTGATTAGAGGAATAATTAGATCAATACTTTTTTGTGTGTCGGAGAATCGAAGCATTTTACTATATTCCAGGTGATGTAATAAAAAATCTATAAATTTCATTGATGATATAGTTTTGGTATCTGTCTGCTGCTATCTAACAGTGGACTTACAACTTACCGATATTGCATCTGTCATTTTATTAGCTCTACTTTGCCTTTTTTGGAAAAGGAAAATCATCCGATGACTTCTGCCGCCTTGGGTTAGGCGATAGGGAGAGTCAGACTCTCATTCCACGGTTCCGTAGCTCTACTTTACCTAAATACTGAAACAAATATGCTAAGATATTTTTGAAAATACGCGTCAATTCAACGTTTCATGTGTCACCAATCTACTCAATCTGAACTTATCTAACATAACCCACTTGATAATTATGTTTATATTTTAACGTAGGTATATTTTCTCGTTCTGAACATCTCTGACATAAAGCAAGGGAATGGCTGCTTGCAAGCTCACTCTACAGGAGCAGGCATCAAACGCATATTCTGCAGCTGATTAATGACACCAAAATGAAAGAGATAAAAGAACCAGTAACAATAATTCATGTCGCTATGTTTGTACACGTTCGATGTACAACAATGCACCAAGTCGGCAAAGGGGTGATATTTAACTCAAAATCAATGCCAACTCCATTGTATGCACACCACGTCTACAGGAGGGGGAACTTTATGTCTTTTGCTTATACTAATATCAACACCCCTTATAGGGTGGCTGGTTCCTTTCGAATAGGGAGCATCCAAACTTTGTATGTTAATATAAACACTCGTGTAGGCTTCCTTGCGAACATCACAGAATTCAATGTACTAAAAGCGTTATTATTACATAAGCAGCCCTACGAGAGGGAATTATTTCTTAAGGGGCATGTTGAGGTGCTTCATAAACAGGTTTATATTGAACTTGGAAATGTGTTCGCTGTAATTATCCCGAGCGCTCATATTGAAAGCTGGACAAGTAAAGGATGAGACGGTTTGTTATTCGTAGTCTACTTAGTGACAATTTCCAGTTTTAATTGATGTTTTTAAAGTATTGAAATTTTATGAGAAATGTTCAATGTGTGTTTTGATTCGTCTCTTCTGTAAGTAAGTAGATATTATAAATATTCTTTTGTCAAGGCAAAAAGTTTATGTGATCGTAAAATTATATCAGCAAAAGTCTAAACAGGCACCGCTGATAAAAAGTCGTGTAACTTTTAATTGATTTTTCGTTTCATTGCTTAATTTTCTCGGATTAAAAATAACATTAAATTAAATAATTAAACGGTTTTAATTACTATCGACAGTTTGATTATTCAAGAACAAATAAATTATGTAGGTACTTGCATATGAGTAACCATTATTATTAATTATACGAGCACGCACGTTACTTAATTGCAAAATATGAAACAAGATTTCGGAATACCAACTGAACATATTATTCTGTTAATTGATACGAATACCGAAATAAAGTAAGTAGGAACACCAACTTAAAGTTTTAGCACAGTTTTGTGTCATAGTTTAAGTAACGTTAAGTGGATAATGTGACTTGTAATACGATTAGTGGTAGTAGTAACCTGATTTAACATTAATGTTATGCGAAAATAAAACGTGTATGTACAAAAATTACGCTGATCTCCAAAACACCAAAGAAAACTATATATTTCAATCGATCTGTTTTCGTCTGATCTTTGTTTTATATTTTTTATTTATGCTTTCAACCAATCCATTTCGCGACCCCTAATCAGTATTTTATTAGTATACTATTATTACATATCGTAGACAATTATAACAAGCATAAAAAAGAAAAAGGGTAGCAAAGGGTAGAAGCCTCGTCGGCCGAAGCGACGTAGGTAAAGCCACCGGTCTATCTGTGGTTCATTTCTCTCTATCTTCGATATATGCACATCTCAAGCACTGCTTTATTTCCAAGAGCTTCAAAATCTACTTACGTAGTCAAAATTTATCTAAAACTATAATTTAAAACAATGATACCGTTGCCAATAAACCCAACTTGCATTGGCTGGTGCATCTTAAAATGCTCACTTAAATAGAAGAAAAGTATACATATAGCAGTAAAGCATAGGAGAATCTTTAATAGTAAATCTGCTATTACAAATATTAAATTACCTACAAGATGTGCTACAATATGTGATGACCTGCATCAGGAGGTCGTGACGTACTTGACTGCTTGCAATTATACTAATTCTAATAAACTTTGTATGTTAATAGAGGTATAAACACTCGTGTAGACTTCCTTACGAACATCACAGAATTACTGCAACTATCAGGTCATTTCATTAAAAAATGTACATTTTGTTGTGCAATACAAATAAGTAATTTTGAAAAGGCCAGGAAAAATAAATACTGCCATCGTTACGTTTTTTTGCCGTGATAGTGGTAACAGAAAAATATCTCATATACCCAACTTTATTTCTGAATTCTTTATTTCTAAATGTGGCAAGTACCCGGCTACATAGGACTACCGAGTTATGCTACTCTAACTAGCAAGTAACAACTTTTGAAAAATGTTAAAGAAAAACTTATAAAAGTTCCAAAGCAAGAACTGCTCCGCTAGGAAACTTGACATCAATGCAAAACAGTGAGTGAAAACTCGTAACTGACGCAAAAGTGAGGCGAACGAATATATGAGAATATTCCTTGTTACAGCTCAAAACGGAAACTGGGTTTGTCTACATCGAATACAAAAATCTTCCTCGTTTCATGTAAATATAGAGCGGAACAAACTCCGAACGACGCTGAATTCGTAGTCGGGCTCGTAGGAGAGCGTAGTGAGCAAGATTCACCGTTCACTTACACGTGTCGGGGCGCGGGGGTGCGTCGCGACGCTGGGCGGACACGTGTCGTATGTAGCCTCCTCCTCTCTCCACACTCTTATCATAAGGATGTGCTAGTTGAGTCGTCAGAGTCGCGGCTTCACTACCACCCGCGCTTACCCGGCACCCACTTAAATTTGTATGCACATTATACATGAGGCGACGTGTAGACCGATCATCTTTATATTGCTGCCATTCCAACCCGAGACACTGTAAATACCACTAAGCCATAGGCCCGATTTGTCAGCCGACCCTGCGAGTTCCAATTTTGAATTAAAACATAAACAATTTATACATACATTAACGCCGCGCAATTTGCCGTCTTATGATAGGTAAAACAATGAAACGACAGTCTTATTGTAAAACTTCTCGGAATAAACACAGCTGCTTACTAAACGCATTAACTAAAAAGAGGTTCGCATTTAAATTGAGTTAATTGGTTTACGGTGCTAAAACTCCAACACACAGAGCAGCATGGGTACCTACTACCTACCCACACGTAACTATGTTTAGTAGGGATATCTAAGCCCTCTCGGAGCGTTTAGCATTACCAATTCGCGGCTCATTGAATCCAAATTGAGCTCGGCTTTGTGAAATCCCTTTTCTCCCTTTTTCATTTTTACGAGTGTTGCTTTGGCGCCAGGCTACTAATGAACTTCGTTTGTACCCTCCCATTTCATTAAAAATGTAACCTTAAATTGTTAATGGTGCAATCACTTTAAGCTGTGCTGGCCTGGTATATTCAAGTACAGTTTAAGGATTTTGATGCAAATCAAATGAAAAAAGTAACAATAATGGCCTATTGATACTTTTGAACCAGTACTTTTCTTGAAATATTGTTGGTATTTAGTGTTCCGAGTGGTCGCAAGTGCGACTGCCGGGCAAGGGGTCTCGGGTTCGATTCCCGGGTCGGGCAAAGTATTACTGGGTTTTTTTAAAAAAATCTCAGTAGTAGCACGGAGTCTGGAAATGTGCCCGGTATATGGCAATAGGCTCACCCCCTATTACATGGGACTCATAACATAAATTGTGAAAAGTGGGTGTTACTTCTATGTGCACCTCTGCCTACCCCTTCGGGGATAAAAGGCGTGATGTTATGTTGGTATTTATTAATGTTAATAAGTGAATATCCTCATAAACTCATCATTAAATTGTCAAAGATGTCAGATTGTATTAGTCGATCGCCAAAAATATTTGTGATGTCAAAGACCCAAGGAAGTATTTTTCAATGCGGAGTTAGAAACCACATCCGTGAGTTTAAAAGGACCAGAAGTATCACCATTCTCGAGTACAATACGTCTTTGTAGTACAGCCTACGACAACTTCAAAAGGTGGGTAAGCAGTGGACAAAAGGATGAATTAAACGAGTATGGGGTAATCACATACCGTGACAAAGTCTTTGGTTAGCTTTAGGTAGCAATACCGTACATGCACAATGAACATTCACTTTAATTGTACCTATTTTAAATCTACACCGGTATAAAATAATATTTTTCACACGTAAGTTATCAATAGTAATTCGGTTTTGTTTACACTTTAAAGGCGCCACCGGGAATTTTTAGATAATCTTCATTAAGCACAAGGCTTTACAACTAGCAATTAGCATAAGAAAGTTACACAAAACACTAACTAACAGCAATATTGATTACATTTAAGTATGTATAATTTTAACTTAGCTAAGTTGAAAGCACGTTTGAACACCTTGACCAAAAAATTTGTAACTTCAAAAAACTTTAACATTTTGTGGAAAGGTAGTAAATGTCAATGGAAAAGTAATTAGTATGGAAGCATTTGCTTATCTGTATGTGAAATTTAAAAGGACTGACAGAAGGGAATTAGATACCAGATTTATACGTCCATGAATTTATTCGCAGCAGTGTCATCGGGGAACGTTCCCAGAAGACTGTTACAAGAGTATATTTTACTAACTGACCTGACAAACTTCGAACCGCCTAAAAATTGTTTTCGCACCTTTCATACCTACCTTGGACTTCCGCGAACATTTCAAGACCAAAATTATCCAAATCAGTTCAGCCGTTCTCCAGTTTTAGCGAGACTAACGAACGGAAACTCATTATTATTTATATAGATTTATACTTCTATCAAAAACAAAAATACTCACTGGATTATTAAGTACTTACTGAATAAGTAAGCGATCATCGCAAATAGGTTCACCTACAACACCAAAGACACCACAAGTGCTTCGCTGACGATACCGACTACATGTTTGTTGTAGGAACACCCTGAAAATGATGGTGCAATTAATGGTTTAGTATACAGATCACATATACTATCCATTACCAGTGTTAAGAATGATGATGAACAGCCCGAAGACGTCCACTGCTAAGCAAACACCAACTTTATCATCCTCGTCGAGTGAATGGCCACATGCATACAACGCCACCTAGCGGGAGGCCTGCCTAACTAGAGTTAGTAACGTTTTTTTACCTCAAAAATGCAAATTTAATGAAAATATTTTATTTGTTTTTTTTTTGTAACTTTAACCAAACAGAAAGATTAAATAAATTATAAAAGAATATTCTGTTTAACGTTTTGCTAACGGTCGGTTTACATGTGTCTACTTTAACCTCGCTAAACTATGTACCTAAGTATTTTAAAGAAATAGTAATAACAGTTGAAAAGAAGAACCAGTACATTTTTATTTATTTTACCTTACCTACCTAATATAAGATTTTGCTTTTTATTTAGCGAAGATTACCTAAATATACCAACCTAAATATACCAAAATATATCTACCTAAATAGGTGCGTGTATTAAATTAGACGAAGATTTCTTTGGTATCATATGGAAGCAAATCTATTACTACGCAATAGGTACCTACAATTCCAGAATCAATCTTCAATAACAATCATGTAGTTTTAACAGAATACTGAATTAATGATTTTGATTATTTAACAATTGATTATTGATTTTAAAGTTAAATAGTGGTATATCGCTCGCTGCTCACAGGCTACCTATACCTCTATTAAACTGTCAAACACCGCGAGGACACCAGTGACCGCAACCTATCGTTCTTTAATTGTGTCTATAATGACGGTACTTAACGAGTTAAGGTTTACAGATAGGTACAAATATTTTCTAGAGTTCCAGCCGCGCAGTATGTCCATGAAGTGGTTATGTCAAAATGTATAAATGATTTTTTGCTCTTATGTTATGTTGCTAAGTACCTAGTTATTTTAACAGACAGTTTGACCACGACCACACAAAAACTTACAGTTGACCTTGACAAATATCTACGTTTTCGATCCATTGTTGAAAATAAAAATGTTAAACAGCTACACGTGTATAATGAAAATGTAAACATATAATTTTGTGTGTTATGCTATGTTTTGTGGCTGCTTCGTTTCTTTCGTCGTCGTCGTCGTCAAATGGGGGCTAAAAACTGTATTCGATACCCTGATATGGAAAACGAAATTCGAAATTCTTATGACTAGCACAGTTATCAAAATTGTGCACGTTATTTGGCATTAACTTCACTAACAAATGACTAAAAATTGTCAGTAAAACGGTCTGGCCAGCCACGTCAGGCGACACTGCGAACGACACGACGAAAACTATAAGGGTCGCCACCATCTCCGAAATCGGTAAGGAGGACTTATTATTATAATTGTAATCAGTAAACGTTGATTTTTTTGTTGCATCCTGATTCCTACTGAACTTATCTCTATTTATATATACCGTATACCGTCTGTAAACATTTATTACACTTTTGGTATCCAACTTAATTTTTTTAATGTCGTGTGAATTACTGATTTTAATTACCTACTGTTGTTTGCAAGGTGTATTATATGATTTCATTGGTGTTTTTTTAGATTTACCTATCTACTACAGAAATGCCACTGCTTATGTTAACTTGTATGTGGGCATTATAAACTATGTAGGTATGTATTTTTTGGTCTACCTTGCAATTGTGATTGTGGTTTCTATGTATTCATTACCACATTTTGTTAAATAATAGGTATACTTGTCCTTTGTTTTGCTAAATAAATTATTCTTATTTTTATTCTTATTCTTATTTAATACGAAAAGAAATAAAAAATGAAAATCGGTGAAAATATTCCAATACGAACAATTTTTTTTTTTTCGTTACAACATTTGCTCAACTGTCAATAGTAGATTTGTAAACTTACACAGCTACATTACTGCTTTTACATTTTTGTTACATTAGGTACATAACTTTTTTTGTTATACATCATACTAACACTATAAATGGGAAAGTTTGTGAGGATACACGTGTCTGTGTGTTTGTTACTCTTTCACGACAAAACGGCTGAAGGGATCGGGACGTAATTTGAAACAAGGGGTAGATTATGGTCTCGAATAACACAAAGCCACTGGCATAAGCTAGTGGAATATAAATTATTAATTACATAAACTTTAAATACGTTTTAGCTAAAAAAAATATACCCAGAAGTTAGATGGTAACTTAAGCTGAGAAACCTATCACAATAATTAAAAAAGTTATTAATATATTACGTAATTCTTATTACGTCACAGTAGGTTCCTTCCATTGTTTATATTCCTGACTTACAGAAGACTGAACAGCTAATGTATCTGAGTGTCAATTAAATACGATGTTACATTGTATTATGCATTATTTAAAGTCCAAAGCGTGCGTATTGTCAGTGTGGTGCGTGACGAATGGGCCGACGATGTCAACGACACATTTCCATTGCAAGGGGAACTTTTAATATTTTGTAGTCTGTTTCTAATTGCCTCGCCAAAACATTAAAAAATGAACCTTTCATTTAAATTAACATGAAGAATTGTGAGGGTCAATCGTTACTTACTGTTTATATGTAAATTTAGCAGATTTTGATACGCTTTCACTTTTATACCACCGTTTGGATTGACATCAAAACTATGTTTCGTGCGAAAAAATATGTAAAAATATTTAGGCTATAGTTTGTCTATTTAAGAATGATGAGGAATGTTTTAGGAACTAACGCATTAAAACTATGGCAACACTCAATGAAAGTTGAATGTTGAATGTCATCAGCTCTGATCGAATTTGTTTTGCGAATCGGTTCTTAGTAATATTGGAATTTAAGTGAATAAAAGTTACAAAAAGTTTATTAATCACGCAAAAGAACAATTAGGAGTAGACTTCGACTGATTGTGTTTCGAGTAAGTATTAAGTGATTTTCAATAGAACAAGAAGCTGGACTTTATCAAATTAAGATTATGCTCTCGCTCGAACCGTGGCTATGACGGGTAAGAATTGTATTACTGTTTATATTTTATCTGTTAGAAGTGAAAAACCTTAAAAATGTATATCTTAAATAAGGATTTACATTACACATTTATTTATAGATTATTTTTGAATTTTATTTGGTTGGTACTTACGACCTGTGGCGCCCTCATTGATTTTCATTAATAGGTACAAAGACAAACTGTACATTTAAATCATCTATGGGGCATCTGAAAAGTATTGGGTCCACATCAGTTTACAATTTATTAAGTTATGGGTAGGTACTCTTTACCTACATACATACAAATATAGTATTTTGGTAATTAGTATTACTCTAGAATGTGTACCTACTTACCTAGTTATTATAATGGGACTAGCGTCCTATTTAAGACATGAGACATTTATTCCCTGTGCAAGCAAAGATTAACCTTAAAAGCGGTTGGTCAGTGCGGTTTTATCTAGGCATTAGCTAGTTTCTCTGACGAATAAAGCTCTGAATTAGGAAGCTCGAACATGCACATACACTGAGGAATTTACCTCTGAATAAATTTATTGAGAAAATTGCACTTTATCTAATGTTTCACCTCAATTTATTGTTGTCACAGTTATATTACCTTTTTTGTTTTCGAATAACCTATGGCTAATGCAGTTTTTAAAAGTACACAGTGTTAATAAATACAAAGTTAATTATCTAATTCGTTACAAAGTACACATGGAGCATAGAGGGTAAAGCAAATAAATGTTTGGACAGTCAATCAACAACCGCGAAGAGTACCTACAGCAGCTGCGGACTGATTGGAAATGATAATGCACAGTAGAGATCGCGCACTCCCGACACACTCACTGTGTACATTCGCCTTTAATGTCGTATGATTAAACATGAACCGAGGACTTTATCAAATTTTGGCACGCGTTTGCTCGCCGGGGATGGGGCGATAGGTGTTTGCAGACCGCGCATGCATCGGCTGCTCTCAGATAGAGCCGTCAATACGTCGAGTCTGCGACAACCCTGAGTGATTGCTCGATAAACATGCAGTACAGATTTATTTTCAGTCATCTGATATTGGCGCCGCACGAAAAATATAAGAAATTACTTTTATATTTCAGTGGTTTATTTTTTCAATCGGTAATCGTAATGAAAAGTCTCCAAAAATGTCCTTACTAAATGTTGAATGGTGGTTACCATTCTGCATCGTTGTTTCCAAATTTCGTTGCTGAATGCTTATTGTCAAAGCTAAATGACTAGGTACCTAGTTTTTTATTTATCAGAAACACCATCCAACAGAAAAACCATATAGATGTTAAAGATACGTAGGTGGGAGAAAACTACAAAACTATAGAATTCGTTTTCTCATAACATAAACAAATCCGAAGTCGAGTACATGACCAAAAATAAGTATCATATATTTTATCAGCAATATCAAAGTATCTACTTATTTAATGATTTTGAAGGAACAATGACGTTGGTAAGATCTATAAATCATCAGAAAGTACAATATGAAGAATAAATATGGTATCTAACAACAACTGCGTAATAATATCATGAAAGATCCCTGACCGAAGCTTAGATTATACAGCGTAGGCTTCAGTGGTACGCTCTACCACTTTGAATGCAGGGAACCGTGAACCGAGCAGGACATTACGGATGTGCACTCCGATCTGCGAAATACGCCGACAATCCTACGGATATGACAGAATCGAGTACAGAACTCAAGTGGCGTGCGACGGTGCGATTTAATTAATAAACCAAGTAGTAAATGGCTTTTAAATACTTTTTGTAATTGATCTGCCATTATAGACGATGTAATTTAACTTAGTAAAAACTTATGTATGTATCAAAAGTTATTTCCACGAAAATTCTGCTAAGGAATTAGATGACTAACAGATTCCACTAACAGAAAAATGCACTGAAGTAATTTCGATTCACATACTTATTAACTACCTACTGTTTGTTCTGACAAAGCGAACGAAGCAGACAGGTATAAAAGCTACTTAAATACAAATACTGACTTAAGTACGTACATATTTTCAACTTAGCATTAGTAAAAATAACACACATTATAATTAGCAGATACGACAGTGGGTGAGCTTCGTATGTCGTTGTGGAGGGTTCACATGGGCCGCGCAAGATGCGGCGTAGTCCCACTTCGCCATCCGTCAGGCTGTCGTACGAGCGCCACGACACGGCTCTGCACTTAACTTCACGCCAACCATACATGTGTCTATGGCGACGAGGGGCTAACTTGCTACTTGTTAATAGTTATGAAAGGGCCACGGCGAGTGGTCATCCCACAACAGACACCCAATTATGAACCTCGTCATGACATATAGTGGCGAATTTAGTTACATGTCAACATTAATGTCAGCTTACAATTTATTTTGGCTCAACAGTAAATAGCAGGTAATTAATAACTAAGAAACTGTTTGTCCCTTTGTATTTTACCACGCTGACAGTTTCACGACATAAATTTGTACTTTTTTAATAATGCAGCGATGAACATTGAACAATGCAACCTTAGTCCCACTATGTATTGCAAACTAATGTTGCGTAATTATAGATTTGCCTGAAGAGGAGAAGTGGTAGAATCTTTTAGATCCTTACTTGGACTCCAGTAACTTATCGTTGACATAAATATAAAAAGGCGTACACTAACTTAAATTCTAATAGATGTAAGTGTGTGTTGTGATACCTAAATAAATAAATAAATTCTTACGAGAGGTAATTAGTAAGTACATAGGTACCCTTTCGGTTTTCAAGGCCAAATCTTTAAAAGGTGTCTATGTATTATAAGTAGAAAGACCTGGAAACGGCGTGTGTTGGCAGAGGAATATTGGCAAGGCAGATGCAGTAGGCATATTTATAGGTACTTAAGCACTTAGCTTTGCTACAGTTTTTATGTAATCAACACCTAATTACACTTAGCTCCAGCCGAATCCGATCAAGTCCATCAATATAGCAAAGCTATTGAGGTCAATGGCAATTTCACAGCAATTTTTGGATTTTAATAGCTCTGCAATAGACAAATGAACAATAAATACTAAGAATTGCCGCAATTAAACGACAATCAATATAATAAAAATCTGCAGTAAAAGTAAATGGCTTTTGGATGATCATATTTCTTTCGGAATAAAGTTGCCCAATGAACATAAATATGCTGTAGGGAAAAACGGGCAATAGCATTATTCTCGAAATGAATATTCTAAATGGAGAGGCTATTAAGTTATTTAACTCTTAAACCTTTGCTAAGTTACATAGGAACACGAGTTTGTGCGGCATAAATTACTTTGTTTTATTATAGTTTTTATAATCTCTAAAAGAGATTAAATACTTATCTACAGAAATTAGACACACAGTTAATTGTCGTTTGGTAAATAAGATTATAGGTACTAACTGAACGTTTCCAGGAATAGAATCTATGTAGTTGTGAATGACTAAATAGATACCTACGCAAGTATTATTTGTGGCTGTACGCCGAAGGTAGATCTGTCCTCAGGTTAAGCTGCACTTAATGCGATCGATCTGTGCATACTTAAGTGCCATTATTAACGTGTCTGGACTACTCAATCTTGAGACCAGGTCTATATATACCTAGTCTTACACGTGCACAGCAATTCGCTTACCTACGATGGTAATTATTAATGACTTTAATGATTAAGGCATATTTAGGAACCTGCCTTAAGTATAAAAGAAGTAACATTATATAATGTAGGTAAGCCTACCTCTTCACTTGGTACCTAGTTAAACACTTCAGAATATTGCTGGAACGCCTGATAGAAAGTTAAGCATAAGTTTTCAATGAACGCACAAAAATATGCGGCACATGGTAGGTCCTGTATTTTAGAACCCCATACTAAACCATTTTCATGTAGAATGTTGCAAAGAAGAAATCATAGATTTTATAATTTTAAGTGTGATAACTTTTTACCGTTATCAGATCTCATGTAGAGCCCAGCTTTTAACCCTACAATACAAGCCTGGTGTTAAAATAAGCCGTAATTTCAAACGAAAGCTACAGCCATAGTTCGTGGTTCGTAACTAGTAGCGCGTACCTCGTAGTGCGTAGTTTGTAGCGCATAGATCGTAGCGCCTAGATCGTAGTTCTTGGTGCATAGATGGTAGATTGTAGCTTATGAATATTTCGTAACGCGTAGCATCGTTTGTCCGCCATTAATATCATACGCGTGCAAAGATGGATTCAACAAACGTGCGTGTCGCTAGTCAGTCGCTAAAGAATAACTGGAAAACGCTGCTACACGAGATCCGATAATCCATCTATAACAAATCACTCCTTAATTTTAAAGTGTTTGGCATGATTTACTAAATGTTCTGAGATACACACGTACCTATCTTATTATTTCTTTGATAATGATAACTAATACATTAAATGCCCAATTTTTTGATAACCTATGGAAAAATATTTAACCTATAAAAAATATACCTAAGTATGACAATAATCTCTTAATTAATTAGGTAGTCACAAGAATTGCAGGCTTGGTGTAAACAAAAATCATCTTCGGTAAGCAGTAAAATAAAACAAAAAAGTTACCATTGTAGTGTGCTCCGGAACTCGACGCCATCGGTCATCTCGTTAGCGCTCAATATTCCGAGCCAAATGCCTGTTAGTAACCCTTGGGTTTATGTTTTGTTTAGGTATTGGATTGGGGGATGGCAACGATAGCATTGTAATGAATTTTATTCAAGTATTTTTCTGAAATCGTATTTATTTGTCTACTCTGACAAATAAACACAGTCCTAGCTTGGTAGATCTACTTACCTACCTTCAAACTCTGATTCCATATTGTAGTACTCTTTGTCTTCTTTTTTCGGCTAATAATTAATTGTTAACAATGCTCTAGGTTTTATTACCCAGCAGGCTACATCAGCAAAGTGAGGGGGATCGGGATGCCGTTTCCTCCTTCTGCGAAGCAGTCATGCTAGCTAAGGAGGAGGCGGAGCTCGAAACGAAGGGAACGATCCTCCTCCGACCCGCACTTACGGATCCTCGCCCGCCGATACCACGAATGATCTATTCGACAGTTTGACTCATAGATACGCGCTGCTGATAGATAGACTACCCACATAGTTTGATTCGTAAAGATTTTTGAACTGTTTCTCATATTGCCAATGTGTGAATGTTACTCTAGAGGTAGATGTATAATAAATATATGAGTCTCCGAAATATATGTAGGTATGCGCATAACTTCAGAACAACTGAAGTAAATTGGATAATTCTTACTGTGTTCGTTATTGTCGGGAGGTTTGTATGAAAAAATGCAACGTGATGCACGTACGAAGTCGCGGACAGCAGCTAGTAATTTAAAACACCATCGTCCAGAAAGTTATCGGATAAAGTCACGGTGTAGAAAAATATTAATAAAACAAAGGTATGGTAATGAAAACTATTTATTAAACTGTCAAATACCAAGCGGTCACCGGTGACCGCAACCTATTGTTCTATAATTGTGTCTGCAAAACCGGTATTCGACGAGTTAATATGATAGAACTTCCACCTTAAATTAGGAATGATAACAAAAGCTTGATATACACTAACTGTCGTACTCAGAGACATTTAATAAATACTTAAACAATTCTTCTGTAACGATTTGTTCTGAAAACAATTGCTCAGGACTGGGTTAATTGGGTATTTTCAAGGGTCAAATATAAATTATTTAGATTTTTCAATCCAAAAATAATTACAATATCATTCATATATTAAGTAAAAACGCTGGTTACTCACGTGAATATACTGAGAAAAGCTCTCTCTCTCTCTCTCTCTCCAGTGAGCTGCGCGACGTCGCCGCGACCGCGCACGCTGCTCATGAGGAAGAACCCTTCTGTGGTTCGAAACTAGTAGAGCTTTTCTCAGTATATTCATGTGAGTAACCCGCGTTTTTACTTAATTTAGTATGTCTCACGATAGTTATTATAAAAACATCATTCATATATTTATGACCATATACTTAATTTTCGATTTATTCTAGCAACTTTTTCAGAAATAAGATTGCTATTTGACTCGAAAATATGATGACGTCATAAGTTAGTTTTTGGTACAAAATTCATAGAACAATATCGTTTTTGTCGTTTCGATAAAAGTATTGAATTTGATTAGTTGTTAAATATCGTATTATCAATTAAATTACTTTGAGTACGGTGGTAAAACCTAGGCATAGGAAAAATAAAATTGGATCTCAAAATTATCCAAACCGCTAGTAATGTACCTACCTACCTAAATAAATTAGTATTCATTTATTTTATTTTTATGCCTCGGCCTCTCTAGAGCGGAACTACGGCAGTTTTTAACCCCGGAACGTTAAAATGTATTAGGAAATGGGATTGAGACAAGATCGCAAGTGCGGCCGCTTGTATTCGATTTCTAGTTTCGTAAAATTATTCGATTACAAACTCGGTGGTTTCGCTCTAGTGTGGCAGGGGCCTTAGTATTGGCACACACGCTAATTTTGTCACAATAAAGATGTTATCGATACTATAATTATTGTGGTAATATTGCAACATTTTCGATGTCCGATGTCCGAAAATATATTTAGCAAGGGGACTAAAATTATCGCGTGACCAATAATTATGATCGATATAAGTAAAGAATACATGATTTAATAAATAACAAATTATTTTTGGTTATTAATCCAACCCACTAACTCTAATGTTTTTTTAAATATGGTTCTTAAGGATCAACAATTTAGTAAACATGCTGTCACACAATTCATTTCATTAAGATACTTCGTTGCTCCAATTTCAAAACATTATCTAATCTTCGTCCAAAGAAATAAAGTAAGTTCAAATACGTATTTACTATGCAAAATACTGTCGAAGCAACAGCAAGTAATTATCATTTATGAGTAGATTGATGATGCGGCGCTAGTTTTAAAAAACTTTCAGTTCAAAATCATTGAAACTACTAAACCGATTTTAATGAAACTTGGTACTCATACGCAACGTATCAAAGTCTAAAAAGTTACTTGCGAGCAATTTAAAAAATTTCTTCAAGTGAGCAGTTATGTGTGATTAAATTCTACTCTACTCTCTCTTCTACTTCTACTTCTTAAGGGTGCGTCTACATCTGGCGAATGCTCCGCAAATGAGCAGCTTGCGAGCCGCTCACATGCATTTAAAATTATTATTATTTATACGAATCGTCTATGACGTGACTGCACGAATGCAGCTCGCGAGCAGCTTGTAAGTTGGCACATTCGCGGCGCATTTGCCAGATGTGGACGCACCATAAGTCTAGCCGTCCATACCACTGCGTAAAACTTTCTGCCAACCCTTCTAGGTAAAGTTAGTCCTACTATTTCCTAACCTAGATGAATCTGAACAATATATGTATGTAACGGATATATCATTAGTATGTAACAGTATAATTAATTTCATATGCTTTTAAATTATTTTCAACAGTCAACACTATTTTTTTTATATTTTCTGTTCTACTTACGCTTTAAGAACAGCGAGGCCCCCCTCGCTGTTCTTAAATTTTTACATTTTATAATAAATCAGTACAGAGAAATGAAGCATACATACATTTGAGCTTTCTTCAACTTTATTAAAACCAAAAGACTTCTTAATCAACCCTTTTTTTTTAATTATTCATGTGGTAAATGTTTCCAAAAATCAACGAATTCAAAGCTGTCTCTTCCTCCATAGATAGCTTCATTTTTGTTTCATGTACCTACTTATAGAATTTCTCACGATTAATATTACTCAACAACTACGCATGTATATCGCTATAAGTTGTCAAATAACAACGATGCATAAGGCAAGCTGGCGCCATTTTGTTTAAATTACATAATATATGATTATAGTTAGAATATTATTCGATCACAGATTATTGTACGTTTAGGTAAATAGATACAATTAGAGTATACATAAATCGAATCAAGCTATCTTTATAAGGAATGGAATGTCAATGTACCCACGATTTAATTAACAGGTATATTACATTTGTCAATACTAGTAGTCATGTGACGCACGATTACGTCATCACTGACAATTACTTTTATTGGTTCTATTTATCGATGGCTCTGATTGGTTGTTTGGTTGAGGGACCATTTGTTGTAGAGGTAATGTGTTTCTTTCTTTATTTGCCAAATGTGTATACTGCACAATGAACTATTCCGTATTTGTACAATGAATTTTTACAAAATGTTATTTTTTAAACTGGCTTCTAGTGAAATAAGGAACGAAAATGTGTTTTTTAACCATATAAAGGAAAATTATGTAATTATTAGTATCATGATTGACCTATTTCGTAAAACGAGTAACTGGTGTGCCTACACAGTTTCCCAAATATAAAATTGGCTGAAAACAGCATTTCTATGAACACCAACACTTCAACAAATCTAGTTAAATAAAACTTACACGCAAAAACATGAAAGAATTTTAGTGTTATAGCAACCCTTTCTTTGTGTGATAAAGATTACACAATAATTTATTATGATTGTGAACTTTAAAGGGCAAAGATAAATCTGAAACCATATTTTTTCGTTTCGTATAGATGCAACTACGTGTAGAAAACCTTTAAAGTTCAATATTGATTGTACATGTAATGCAAAAAAAATAAGAAAGCTGCATTACTCTTAATAGGTGAATATACATTAAAAGTGATGTAAAATAACCTTAATTATTGTTATTTTAAACACAATTAATAATTGAGGACAAAAACTTTTTATATTGAAAACAATGAACTAC
Organism: Spodoptera picta; assembly: GCA_038387885.1. NCBI lineage: Eukaryota > Metazoa > Arthropoda > Insecta > Lepidoptera > Noctuidae > Spodoptera > Spodoptera picta. The sequence continues at coordinate 4,413,935 of JAZHFQ010000105.1, forward strand.
CAACTCACAATATTCAATATTAGAATATATCGCAGCTAACTAACTTAAATTGGTGTTTAAATACAACATATAATCACGCGTTTTATCCCTAAAGGCCGAAGGGGTAGGCAGAGGTGTACATTACGGTACTTAATGCAATAGTAGAATGTAACACCCACTTTCCACTATTTATGTTAAGAGTCATGGGACTCTTAACTTACCCCCCCCTTAACATAACCCCCTGTTACATGGGTAACAGGGGGTTAGCCTATTGCCATATACTATATAATTATAGGATTTGTGATGGTGATCTAGTATATTATGTACTAGATGACTATGTAGTTGTTGTCAATTCGATGGTAATGGCAATCCTTTCATTCATAAAGAACTGCCTGAATATGAAATTAAGCCATTTAATGAAATAGCTAAGTTAGCTAGGTTGAACAAATTAAGATAGTTAGCTGCAACAGATTAATTGCTTCTGTTTAATACATTATGTACTGTCAATGTTGCAGGCAGTAAACATTCATGTCTTTCACTTGTTGTGTAAACAATGTTACATCATTCATTAAAAATACGATAAAATTGTATATTTATTACTATATACTACATATTATATACAACATTCAGCGATTCGTAACATAATGTGTATTTGTCATTTCATTTAAAATATACAACTAAATAACATTAAAACTTCCAATAAAACAGGACCCAAAACTGATTTAATAACTCGACAACAATAGTAAATTAAACATATATAACATACATAAACACGTAAAACGTGGCACACTAATGGTCTACTTTGCTTACTTTGAAGATAAAAATTATAAACATAACAATAGCAATATCACGTCTTTTAATCCCGGAAACTATAGGTACAACTACACAATACATATACTACATAACAACCACTTTTTACTACTTATGCTATGAATCTAAGTCATAGGGGCAAACTTACTACAGACAGCCAATAATTCCAGATTTCATTGTGTAACTGACTTTTCGAAATTAAATATTTTTTGTAGTAAGCTTTGCTAAAGCCGAGTATCGTCTCGAGATCCCTTGCTCGGCAGTCGCACTTACGATCACACGAACAACGGAGCAGCCTAGAAAATATCTAGCAATAAAATCAATGCTGGTCATTTTAACCACGAAATAAATATCATATTTTGTAAATAAGGCATGACAAGGTTTGAAAAGTTACTTTAAGCAAAAATGACACTTATAGACTAGATAATTTAGGCCGTAGTATTGTACCTCATGTTGTTTAAAGGTTGATTCTATCTATATAATTATTTTATTTTATTAAAGTAAACGTTCAAACTCCAAAATGGATGTTTGGCTTGTAAACTGAACAAAAAGCTATTGTATATGAATGAAACATGGTTTATAATTTACAACAATATCTACTATGATCCTAGTAAATATCTGTCTTTGTTATTTCATGAACACTTATTTTTTGTATCGAAGATAATGCTATCTAAATAAACACATTTGTACCTATTTGAGTGAATCTACTATTGTCAATTGTGTCCAATTAAATATAGTTAGAATTTAATTTAATATTATCATACTTATCAGTCTCTGTATTACACATTTAAAAAAAATAATTGTATATAAATATGTAACAGTTGTATATGAAATGTTATTGCTTTGATTAATGTGTGTAAGGCATTATTAGTATTAGAATTTCGATTCATTAGGTACTTAGTTTTGTTCCCATCCAAGGGATCGGTCGACAGCCATTTTCCACTGTTTGTATCGCATATCTCGTTCGTCGTCGGTTATAAGAGAGGTGTATGTAGTTCCACTGGTCATTGGTATAGGAGACCCTTGCTTAGAAGGCTCCACTCCCCAATAGGCACAAAGCGCTGCCCCTAAAGCGGTGCTCTCAGTAAATCCAGCCTTTATTACGTTGATTCCGATCAAATCAGCTTGCATTTGCATGACTAGAGCATTAGAAGTCATGCCACCGTCCACCTGGAAAACGTAAAATTAAAATTTTATGAATCATTAATTTTATTCTTTTGTTTAAAAAAAGTGCACCATACTAAAATTATCCCTTCTAGTGGTTACAAGAGCAAATATTTTCAGATACATACAGATTAGAATGATTGTTAATAGCGAATTGAAACTGGCGGCACAAGTTAGTCCAAAATCATTTTGCACTAACTTGTGCCGCCAGTTTCAATTGCATTACCAGATAAAAAGTGGTCAATGTTTTTTAACTCCATTGTTCTAAGTATTTATTAATAGTTTGTTTACTAAGGCCACATCGCTCGAAGTACTGACGGCCGATAAGCCGAGGAGGACACGTAGTACGAGTTAGTTTTACATTAAAAAGAGATTAAAACGAGCCCATCATTGGTTTAAATTTGTTCGGTTGGTCCATAAGAGCCGAAACTCATACTATGCCCTATAATAATTGAAGTGGTCGAGTGGCGATTGCAAACCGAAAGACGTAGTGCAGGCAGGTCTCCCGCCAGGTGGACCGGCGAAATCCTCAAGAGTTATGAAGAGATATTGAAAGCAAGTGGTGAGTTGTCGATCAGAACTTCTGAGTGGATGACTAAATGCATTGGTTCATGATGGCGGTGGGCCATGACAGTGATGATGGAACACTAGGTTTTAAGTTATAAATGTAAAGTGTGTGTATAAGTAATACCTTAAGTAGTTGCAGAGGAATACCGCAGTCTTCATTCATAGCATCGAGGATATCCCGCACTTGATAACAGACAGCTTCGAGGGCAGCCTTTACAATGTGATTGGAGTTTGTATCTTCAGATATTCCACATATAACACTGGAAATTTTATATATTAATTGATTGATAAGATAACTTACAAAATTAAATAATTTATGAATTAATCGTTGTCTAAATCTAAGCAAAATATTGTAGTTAAAACAAAATTACGAAAAGAATGCACAGAAGATACTGCTGCGTAAAACTAAGGAATTTTGGGAAACAAAAGCAATCTACCTCGTGTGTTCATAAGTTTTGAGACAAATTAAAAGTTGCATATCTTTTTAAATAATATACTTATATTTATAAAAACAATAACAAACATTAAGTAGATAGTAAGTAAAAATTAAATATAATTATTATTCAAAATGACCACCCCTGTTTTTAATACATGCCCTTAGACGATTAGGCCAGTCATCAATGGCGGCACGAATCTTTTCCAGAGGAATTCGCTTCGCTTCTCGGACAAGAGCTCGCTTAAGTGACTCCAAGTTTGGGTGGGACTTTCGGCAGGCTCTGAGCTCTAATTCGGTCCATAGAGAATAATCCAGCGGGTTGAGGTCGGGGCTGGAGGAGGGCCATTCGTTCGCCGCAATGAAGGCCGGCACAAGCTTGGGTGGTTTTAACCTTATGGGATGGCGCCGAGTCTTGCTGGAAAACCCAATACTTGTTATGGAATAGGGTATTAGACAGGGGTTTCACAACAGTCTCTAGAATGTCACTTTGATAATTTTTGGCTTTCACCTTGACGCCTTGTTGGCAGAAATGAAGCTGAGTGACACCTTCGTACGAAACTCCCCACCATACCATGACACTAGCCGGATGATGAGTACGCGAGACATTCCGTGCTGAAGGTGGGACATCCTTGCTACTTTTGGCATATACTTTATTGTTTTGTCGATTGAACTTTTCTTCGACGGTAAAGATTTTCTCGTCGGTGAAGAGTATCTTCCTCGCATCGTGTCTCCTAAGTAGTATTGGACAACGTTCGCGTCGCAATTGACGAAGGCGATCGTTTAAAAAGTGTACTTTTCTACGGCTATACGCCTTAACCTTGAGATCATATTTCAGTATTCTGTTGACTGAAACGCGCGAAATATTGGTCTGCAGAGCGAGTTTCTTCTGAGTGCGACATGGATTTCGGCGAAGTCGCTCTCGGATGATTTTAATGTTCGCAGGCGTCCTCACATAGCGTGGACGACCACTTCTTTGCCGATCATGTAAAGAACTTGTCTCCTGGTATCGTTTAATAGTGTAATACACGAAGTTACGGCTCACACCAAAACTTTTCAGTTCTCGGAAAATGTCCATAGGTTTTCTTCCCACCTTAAATAATGAAATGACGGTCGCACGTAATTCTTTTGTTCCCTCCATTACGAGAAAATTTAAATAAAATAATCCGAAATCATAGATATTAAAAGTTAACATTCCAAATTCAAAATTAGAAAAAGAAATATACAGCAGCCAGTAATTTTTATTTTATTTTTATAAGCAAAAGTTTGTCTCAAAACTTATGAATACACGAGGTACATTTTCTAATTATATTGTTAATCTCACATTTAAAAAATACCTACTGAAGTTAGTAAGATAAACAACTGTAATGTACGTATTTACAAATTAAATTAAATGCAGTACATACCCTCTAGCATCTTGACGCCAATACGGTGCATACAAACCACTGAAGGCAGGTACAAATACAACACTACCATTTTCTGTAGCCTTCTCAGCTATACCCTGAGAGTCCTTGGCACTCTCTAAAAGGCCAATATTATCTCTAAGCCATCCTAGTGCAGCTCCAGCAACAGCTACCTACAACATAATCCATAAATTACAATAAATATACTTAATCAGATGTTACTGATAATGACTTTATGAAGTTTTTTTAACATTTTGTACTCCGGCGAACTTTGCACCGCTTCAATCAATAAACATAATTATGCGTAATTTTTTTGTGTTTTCATACGTTATTCTGTTACATAAGGCAAGGATAAATCCATTTTATCAAAGGTCATGAAAATAATCAGCCATTTTGTTTGTACAAACGCTTTGAAATACACATAACAATGTAAATTAAAATACTACTTACTGATCCTTCAAGGGCATAGTGTGGTTGGCTTTTGCTTCCTAGCTGATAAGCAACCGTAGTCAGCAGACCTCGGCCAGAATTGACGCGAATATCGCCCGTATTGTAAAGCACAAAGCAACCAGTTCCATATGTAGCTTTCGCCTGGCCTTTTTGCAAGCACATTTGGCCAACTAAGGCGGCCTGTTGGTCTCCAAGACAACCAGCTATAGGTACACCTTTTAGTGGACCATCAGGTATGTGACCATAAACCTGAATAAAGCAATAGTATTATATAAATAACTTTATTCAAACATCTACCTGTTCCATCCTTTAGTTGTTTACTTATAGGGTTTATGTTATTGACAATTTCTTATCCCATAGAAGTTTGTTAAATAAGAAATTGCACTACTATTTAAGTAATTACCTACATTTTATACATAGGTACTTTGGCAACAGTCCTAGGAACTTATTTGGGTTATAATTTTATGAAGAAGATACTATGTAACATTACCTATAGATTTTGTTTCAAATCTTAAATAAAAAATAGGTTTAATTGTGGGAAAGCCATGCTTCGGCACGAATGGGTCGGCTCGACCGGAATGATACCACGGCCTCACAGAAAACCAACGTGAAACGTCGTGTGAGTGAGGTTACCGGAGGCCCAATTATCGCCCCTCCCCAGTCTCCACAATGCCCGAATCCTCCATAATCCTTACATTCCCAATTCTTAAAAGGCCAGTAACGCTCTTGTAACGCCTTGGTGTTTCGGGGGTCCATGAGCGGCGCCGATTGCTTACCATCAAATGATACGTCTGCTTGTTTACCGGTTTATGACTTATAAAAGGAAAATCAAAATAGTTACAATACTACAATGGTTTCATATTTATTTAGTTAATAATTTATTTGTTAATTGGCATCTATCTATTATCACCAATTAGTGTACAGACACATACTTCTTGATTGAAATTGACCTAATGAGTCACATTTCATACTGATTGAAAGGAGCAAAGGGCAATTGTTTAGCCATTCATGTCAACTACAATTTTGATTTCAAATAATTCGTCACAATCAATGGAACCTTAAGCCTTACAAACTACTTAGTAAATTATTCAATGTTGAATCTAGTAGTAGATCATATTTACACTACACTGTTTACAGTATAGGTGCTTACCTCTGAACTAGATTTAATTTCTGGTAACACACTCTTAGGAACTTCAAAAAACTTTAGCAACAATGGATCCCAGTCCAGGTTCTCAATATTCATCATCATAGTTCTTGATGCATTGGTTACATCAGTAACATGCTTTCCGTCATTGGGACCACCTGAAAATATGTATAATATTTATGTATATCAATTACAATAATTATAAGAACATTAAAATTAAATAAAATTTTAATAGTTGATATATTAACTAACTTAACTTATCTAAGTCTTATCAATAGTTTGTGGGACAAATAATATCCCATTCTATAATAAATGAGCCGCGGAGAACTCAACGGGTTACCGGGGCTGCGGCTCGAAGTGCAGGAGTAGGAATGGGGTGGTTTTTAGTCAGTAAGAGTCTGACACTCCCTCCCGGCTCACCCAGGCAGGAGAAGCCATTCAATGATTTTCACCCTTTAAAAAAATTTTATAATAAATACCAAGTAACTGTGTATGTACTATTTACCTGTCAAATTCCAAATGATCCATGTGTCAACGGTTCCGAAAAAACATGTTCCTTTCTTCATAGCATTCTTTATAGCATCAACATTGTCACTGAGCCATCTTAATTTTACTGCGCTGAAGTAAGGGGACAAAGGAAGTCCACACAAAGGCTGTAAGATCATAATAAGAATATTCATTCATTGAATATACCTTACGATAATACACATAATTATATATGCTACAACTTGCTTAGGGAAAATAAATTGGATTTTCGGACAAAATGCTAATCATCTTATGAGGAAAGAGTGGTTAAAAAATTAAAAAAGAAAGAAGAAGAAAGAAAGGAAAACAGTTTATTTGCACCATTACAGAAAGGACAAGAAAAAAAAATAGTAATAAAAAAACAACAGTTTACAAGGTGCAAAAAGGCCAGTGCTCAGCTAGAATGCTGTCACGAGCGCGATTGCTCGAGTCGCAGCGCTGATTTTCAGCACTAGCCTGTTGCCAAGATCTCATATAAATAAATAGATAAGATAAAAGCGGTTTCTTCTTTTGTTTTTAATATTCTGCAATTGATCAGAATAATATTCACCTTTAAATAATTTTTATTCCTTGTCTTATTAGGCACTGTGTCTAACAACTTGTCAATAGTCGAAGAGGTTCTCATGTCCAACCACACAATTGCATTGTGTAAAGGTTTGCCTGTGCTTCTGTCCCAAACTATTGTTGTCTCTCTTTGGTTAGTTACACCAACAGCAATAATATCCTGCAACACAAATCAACATATTGCATAACTAGCAGTGCCTACGGCTTTGAACGAATGTTGTTGAATAGCAACTATAAATCCTCTAATTAATCTTCAAAAACATGGACAGTTACGAGTCAGCCCCTAAACATCATAACTAAGGATGATTTAAAAGATCTATACATTTTCCCTGGATACAAAATAAAATGTAGTTCTATATCAAAATCTACACCACCACAGCATGTTTTCCACGATGCCTGTTCTATTGACAAATTCAATGGCATGCCTTTCATTCAATAAAAAAAATACAGTCTAATTGAGAACCTCCACCTTTTTTTTCGAAGTTGGTTGAAAATTAGGAACACTGTCTTCAGCGGATTACTATTTTAAGCTTATTATTAAAAACTTAATTTAGTTTAATAGAAAGCAGTAATAAAGTAGCAGTATCCACTACCTCTAGAATTGGCAAGAATATAAACCAACTGTAATATTGCACTCGACCTGATGTCGGAATGCAAAATGTCAAAATTCAGAAGGAATCTTACTCTTGAATCCAATTCCGATCGATCGACATTGGTATTGTGAAATTTCATACTCTTGAGTTGCAACACTAGCGCCCATTGCATCCGTATTACGTGGATATTTAATGAACTAAATGGTATTGAGTTTGGTTTTGTATTCTGTACTCTGAATGCTATTTTAACAGCTACAATATTATAGTTTTGACATTGGATAATTATTGAGATTTTATTGGATTGAAATTGCATTGACATTGAGATAGGTTTCAAGAGTAAGCGCCCTGATCAGTGAACCAAGGAAGTCAGTATTGTATCTAATATTTATTATAAATAGATAGATAAATGAAAGTACATTTGATCCTAATGTTAATCATTTCTTAAATCCAGTATAACTTAAATGTACCTAAATCTTATCTCTAGGTTGAGTAATGTATTATATGTATGAATTTGGAATCAAGCATACTTAATATTTTATGTAAGTATCAATTAAATTGCATAATCTATTATTATTATTAACTAAAATAAACTTAAGGTTATAAATATTTATGAGCAAACAGGTATGACTACATACAACTTAGACATAATTATTATACTATATGTCATTTCAATAACATTAATTCATCATTGCCCGAGGCTAACTGAGACTGACAGAGTGGTTGCAAGTGATATTGCCGGGCAAGGGGTCTCGGGTTCTATATTATTGTATTGATGGAGTCTGGAATTGTACCCGGTATATGGCAATAAGATTACCCCTATTACATGGGACTCATAATAAAAATAGTGAAAAGTGGGTAAAAAATTGCAAAAATGTTTAAATTAACTATTTCATTGCTGCAGTTCTTCATTAATTAAATACATGTTGGACTTTTATAAATAAGCTGTAATGTACCTTCCAAAATTAGAGTGAAATAATAAACACAAACCTTAGCTGACCCTCCCAACGATACCAAAGTCTCAACTGCTTTATGTATGCATGTCGTAACCACTTCTAAAATTGCGTTCGGATCTTGTTCAACCCATCCTTCTTGAGGAAAAATTTGCTCAAGCTCTTTTTGATGATATGCTACAACTTCTGAAGAATTCGCTTTGAAAATAATAAACCGCGCACTTGAGGTGCCCTCGTCAATGGCACCAATTAACGGACCGAATTTTCCATATTCAGACATTATTATGATCACACACTATACTCGTTAGCTACGGATTAATCTTTACAATGCAGTTGTTATCTCTAAATACGAGTTTTATTTGATAGATGAGGCGGTATTAACTATAATCTTCTTATCTAAATGTATTTACAGTATGCAAATACGTTATATATGCCCATGTACGTCTTACGTTGGTCTTACGACTTGTGCAACGCAGACAATATAATAAAAATATTGAAGGAAAAAGGGAGATGACACAAAAACCCGGGAAATAATAAACACAACGATAGGTACGCCGTATAGCTATAAGACGTCATTGAATGACACTTTGAACCACTTTGACCAGTGACATTTGCTGCCGACAAAATAGCCTATTGTACAATGACAATGACTAGTGTTGTAAAACTACCGTATCGGGGGTACCAAAAGACTCGGTATTATCGGTACCTATAATATCAAAATATAAAATAAATGAAAATATATACAACTTAAAATATAAATAACTATGAACTAAAATATTTACTAATTTAACAGCCTTGGACACCACGGCTTGTCGTGTAGCCGTAGTGCGAGTCGTTTTGCTCGACACGCGAGTATTAATGACATAATTCGTCGAGCTCTAGTCTCCGTTGGTGTGCCAGCTACTTTAGAACCTAATGGCTTGGTACGCAACGATGGCAAGAGACCCGACGGTATGTCATTATTCCCTTGGAAGATGGGTAGGCCTTTAGTTTGGGACGCCACTTGCGTTGATACTCTGGCGCCATCCCATCTTCCAAACTCAGCGTGTCGAGCCGGTGCTGCCGCTGCTGCTGCCGAGAACCTCAAACGGCGAAAGTATGATAGCCTGATTGGCAATTATGCTTTCGAACCGTTTGGGGTTGAAACTTTAGGGCCGTGGGGCCCAAGTGCACATCTTCTTTACAAAGATATTGTAAGGAGGATGGTTGACACTTCAGGTGAACGAAGGGCTGGCTTCTACCTTGGACAAAGGTTAAGCATTGCCATCAATGTGGTAATGCTGCCAGTCTTTTGGGCACCCTACCTCACGATAATGATGAGGAAAATTTTTTTTGATGCCTTATTATAGCCTATTTATTTATTATTACTTTTTTTAAGGTGTAAATACAAAATACAAAAGTATTTTGATTAAGACACCTATTATTTTAAGGTGTTGTTGTATTATGAGCAGGCTAGGTTCCGATACAATGCGGCAGATTATACAGAAGGAAGACTGAAGAGTATCATCTGCCCTTATGCCTAGCATTTGTGGACTATGAGATAGCCTTTGACTTTAATGAAACCTGGTCTGTTCTGGAGTCCTTGCAACGGTGGCAAGTCGATTGACGATATGTCCAAGTGCTGAAAGATCTATAAGATGCTGCAACTATGGTTGTCCAAGTCCAGAGCCAGCAATCTGAACCTGTCCACGTGCATCGGAGGGGTAAGACTAGGCGATGTTATTTGTCCCACATTATTTACCAATGCTTTGGAGGATATGTTCAAGACACAGCACTGGTAGGGACGGGGCATAAATATAAACGGCAAGTATCTCTCACACTTGAGATTTGCAGATGACATCGTCATCGTGGCTGAAACGGTGCAAGACCTACAATATATGCTGAACAGCCTGGCTGATTTTGCTGCTCGCATTGGACTCCGGATGAACCCAGACAAAACGAAGGTAATGTTCAATGAACATATTTTTCTAGAGCCGATCACCCTTAATAGGTCTACTCTCGAGGTTGTTCAGGAGTATGTCTACCTAGGACAAACCCTATAGTTTGGTAGAAACAATTTCAAGAGGGAGGCTCGTAGAAGGCTAGTTGGCTGGGCGGCATATAGGAAACTCTATTGGGTCTTTTCGTTAACTCTACCGCAAAGCTTGAAGACGAAATACTTCAACGAGTGCGTCATACAAGTCATGACATACGGAGCCGAGATGTGGACACTAACAGTGCGACTGGTCTACCAATTTAAGGTGGCGCAGCGAGCTATGGAGAGGGCTATGCTCGGAGTATCTCTGAAGGATGGAATCTGTAACGAGGTGAACTAACAGAGAACTAAAGCTACCGATGTAGCCCAAAGAATTAGCAAGCTGAAAAGGTAGTGGGCCGGAAAAGTTTGTCGAAGAAACGATGACCGCTAATGTAGACATCTTCTGGAGTGGAGATGGCGTCTAGGCAAAGGTAGAGTAGGTCGCCCTCCAGCTAGGTGGAGTGGCAATGGCTGGTAGAGGTTGGATACTTAGAGCTGAAGATCGAGCTCAGTGGCGTGCCATTGGAGAGGCTTATGTCCAGGAGTGGACGAAAACAGGCTGTTAATATTGTATTATGAGGAGTTTAATAAATGAAATATACTTAATGTCTTTATGGCATAAATGCATAATACATTTTAGAAAGGGCAATGGTAATGTTTGTAAATTATATGATCAGGCCCGCCACTAGCTAGCCGAGCGCTCGCATGCAAATACCGATTATGCCGCTCCGCTTTTTATTAGGTGGAAACTCGACCTCGAGAATGATAGACGATACTCGATAGATTACGAGTAACTCTATAAAGTGATCGAAGACGCTCGATAGATTTCGAGTAACTCTAGAAAGTGATCGAGAAATTTCTAGTGACCATTGAATCTCGATATTTTTGAGTAACTGTGCTTTGTTTCCCTTCAAATATGACTTGGGTGTCTTCAAGTCCCGAGTGAACAGATTGCTCATAGGTAGGCGTGCTCTATCGGCGGCCACATCATCGCTTACCACCAGGCGAAATGCCGTCAAACGTCGACCTAAAAAATGATAGAAAACATCTAATAGTTTTCAAGTTACTTTCGAAAGAGATCAAGGAAGCTCTTTGGTTTCGAGTAACTCTCGAAAGTGCTCGAGGAAACTCGATATTTTTAATTTAGTTCTTTACTTTAATAAGATAGAACATCTGAAAGTTTTCGAGTAACTCTCGAAAATGATCGAGCACGCACCATGATAACAAGAACGCTAGATAGACTTCTGGTTATGATTTCTGATTACTGTGGACAATGATTCTAAATAGTACGTAATGAGTCGCTCGATTTCTGCTCCCATGATCGTGCGCCCGTGTGCTGTGCACGCTTTGCACGTCCGCTTACGGCGGGCCTGAAGTTGATCATGATGATTGTTAGTGTTATAGTACAAATAAGAAAGTTATAACAGTGAGAGTGTGAAGTGACTCTTTTAAATGTCAAACTTCAATATTCTCTAACATCTAAGAACGGAACGGTACTGCATCTCGCCAATATCGGTATCGGTATCGGTTACACATTCCCCTATACAGCCTATATTTATTATTTTTTTTACGATACTCTTTGGTGATACCTAGAGTTGACACCCCTATACTTACTAAACTCTTTGGTTGACACTTGCTTGACAGGAAAATCGAATTGAATCTCATCAACTGAAAAATAATTTAATTTTAATTTTTATTTTTACCTAAAACGCATTGCCTTGGTCTTTATTGATACCATTAGGTTTTAGATTTAAATAATATTATCGCTTCTGTGTATCATGTTAGTTTTGGACGAAGTACTTTTGTAAAGTAGCCTGAGTACTTAGCTGCTTTAGATTGCCGTCCAAAGCGACATAATACTTAATTACACTCCATCAACGTGCAGTTCAGTTGGGATTCTCATAACATTAATCGACAAGAAGCGAATTGTCAAAATCATATTTAATTTAAATGGATTTCAAGATGCACGAGTTTACCCACGCTCTAGTGGGCAAAGCTACTCCTGGGTCCAGCTCTGGAGATGGTATTGAATTCGACGAAGTACGGCGTCAACATGAGTGCTATTTGAGACTGTTGAGAGAGTTGAATTTAGAAGTGGTTGAATTTAATTTGCAAGGTTCGTTAAGTGATAAGCTCTTGCTGGAAAATCTAGCAATTGCTTGCCATGGTATTGCCCTTCTGCCAAGGAACAATTCGTCTGTTGAAGCTCACAATGTAAGTAATCTTCTGTTTGTTTTATGGCCTATGTAAACATGGGTATTGCTGATACAACACTACATAACTATCAATACTATTATTATAGCAGAGTTGTTCTTGCAATTTTTGGAATACCAATGATATTCTTATGTTTATTTAGAGAATTTTTAACAATCTAGCTTATAAATAGCACTGGCAATTGGCAAATCATTGTATTTGCATAATATATTGTACCAGCTTGAAAAATTAACATGTTTTTCACAGATAGTGTATTGTTTGAAACTAATATATGGTTATCCTTTATTTTAGGAATATTGAAATATCAAAGTTATTAATTTTCAGTATTGTTTCCCGTCGAGGACAGATTTCTATTTCTAGAACACTTAATTAAGTAGGTATATGCCATATGGTGTGACATAATAATTGTTTTATTTTCACGTCATTTATCCTGTAATAATTTTAGATTAAGATGATTTACCTATTGTAGTGTTGAAATAAACCAGTTAGCCATGTTGATATCTACACTGCGACATACACAAATAGTTACAATTTTTGGGCTTTTTGACATAAACACTGGTTGTAATTTGAAACGAGAGATACCAGAGAAAATTAGTCTGTTTACACAGTTTTATTAAAATCTATATAGAAGTCTATTTCACACAGTTGCTGCAAAATTTTATTAGCAATGATACTGGTACTCATATTGACACTACTAATAATGTTTTTGTAGTGTTTATATTATTAATAAATAGGTATATAACTATTATTATTGGAAATTTAATCTATTGCTATATTGTTTGATTTATTTGTCCAGAGGATCTACAATAGTGTCTTGAATCTTGACTCATGTATATTATGTCATACAATGATTGAATGCGTGTTTTATCTAATTAAGCCTTTGAAGTAAATTAATGTGACCTCATTATCATTTGCAATTTGACATCCAGACCTGATCCCTTAATTAAAGGAATTACCATTAGAATAGTTTCCATGACTCTTGAACACTGTCTGATGCTTTGCGCACATGCTATGGCGAAAATTATCTCAAAGTTGTAATTTTGTAATTGCAATATATTGAACCTATTCATTAAATTAAATTGTCTGAAATTGGACATACTTTTAACAAATATCAGGAATAACTGGCTCAATCTAAACTTCTTGCCCAGAGTACATAATAATCTTTTATATATTATATGTAGTCTGTAAGTTTCATTGATTTTTTAATTTGTTTTTTATTGTTTTTCTTGTATATTAGTTTTCTTTTATTGTGCATCTACCACCCATTCCCAGATTCTTTTAAAAAATTTCACCCAAAGGTTGTCTGGAAAAAAATCACCGCGTGTGATAAGACCACCCATTGTACTCAAATTACTATTGCCATGTTTACAATTTTTTTCTATTTGTGCAATAAAGTGTAAATAAATAAATAAATAAATGAAAACAGTGTTTGAAATGTGATTATCTCTTGTTTCAGACAAAAATTTTAAAAGAAATATTGCAAAATGAATTGGGCCAGACTGTTATTGATCAAGTAGATCCCGATGCCAATATTTCGTGTGCAGATGTGTTATTCACAGGTAAATAGTTTGTTCAAATCAAGGCACAATCGACTTTTAGTCTGTTCAATTGATTATAGGTTCTTTGTTTGAGGGGTCACAATAGCAACTGCTTAAGTGGTTCACTTTTGGCTCCTTGACCCTTTGAGTACTGTCATTATAGACACAATTAAAGAACAATAGGTTGCTGTCGCTGGTGTCCTCGCGGTGTATGACAGTTTAATGCTGTATAAATTGCTGCCTGATGCTTTGAGGAGTAATCGTAGATAACATGATGTTGTGTTCTGAACATAAAGGGTTTGAATTAATCAATTTATGTTAATCAAAATCAAAACACTAAGCATGTTTGCTCTATTCACCATTGTATACCACTAGGTAATAGGCAACCTAGATGGACACGATCTGTTATTTTAATTGGTTATGTTTGCAGTTCCATGATTTTGCATTTATGTGTTTCAGGCCGAGAGTTCTTTGTTGGTATATCTGAAAACACAAATGAAGCTGGAGCAAGTGCTGTAGCTGAAACATTTCCTGAATTTCCATGCACACCTATAAAGGTAAGTTTTCTGAATACATTAGGATTTGCTAATAAGCGTATTGTTAACATACAAAATTACATTTTTTGTTTGCTTTTATTTGCTATAAAGAAAAATATTCTTAATTCATTTTTAAGAAGTTGTGATGTGTTTCTTTATTCATAAACAAAGATTTGAGGCTGAAGTTGCAGGCTAAAAATATATAAATTTACCCGAGCTTTTTTTATAATTATTACTTATGCAACGCGCCATTTCGATTACGGTTTGTGTCGGACGCGCGTGTACAACCCAATGAACTGCGTCACCTCGTACTGAACCTATTATTATGTACTAAAATCAGGACACGTTTCTTAAAATTCATTTTCACATTAAATATATAGCCTAGCAGGAAAATAGTATGGAATTTATTTTAGTTATTAATATGTTTATTATTACTGCTATAATGTGATCAATATTCGCATTTGAGAAACTAGCTACTGGCCCAGACTTGTTATGCAAATAAGTATATGTTATAAAATTTACGATTAATAAAATATTTTCAGAGTTTGTTCTTAAAAATTATTAGGTAGTCACAAAAACTTATGTCGTAGGCCTGTCGGAATGGGCTCGCTGCCATCGCAGCGGTAAGTCCCCTCTTTGAGGAGTGGCTTGAGAGACGCTACGGCGTCCTCACCTACCGCCTGACGCAGGTCCTCACCGGACATGGAAGTTTCGGGAGGTACCTGTGTCTGATGGGGCGGGAGGAAACGCCCGGGTGTCATCACTGCGAGGACCGCCCTGAGGACACGGTGGAACACACGGTGGGAGAATGCCCTTCGTGGGCTGAGCACCGCCGTGTCCTCAGGGAAGTGATCGGCGATGGCGACCTCTCGCGTCCGGGCCTAGTGCAGGCCATGATGCGGAGCGAGGGGGACTGGGATGCCGTCTCCTCCTTTTGCGAAGCAGTCATGCTAGCTAAGGAGGAGGCGGGACGCGTGAGGCAGCGAAGCGCTGCCTCCTCGCAACCCAGCCATCGCGAAGGACACACCGGGCGTCGGGGATCGCGAGACGATCTCCGGCCACCGTAAGCGCGGGCCCGCGGACGGCGAGCATGGGTGGCTCCCCGTCCGACCAGAAACAGACCCGAGCGTACGGCGCGTCGCGTTCCGCGCGCGCCTCAAAGAGCCATCAGACCACCACAGATGGGGCCCAATACGGCCGATGCCGATTCGGAGTCGCGGAGAACCTAACGGGTAACCGGGGCTCCGGCTCGACGTGCAGGAGAAGGAACGGGGTGGTTTTTAGTCAGTAAGAGTCTGACACTCCCTCCCGCCTCACCCAGGCGGGAGAAGTCATTCGATGATTTTCCCCCCTTAAAAAAAAAAAGGCCTGTCGGATGATACCTAATGTGTATAATTTTGTCGGATAATTGATTGAGATTTTCTGTGTTTTATTCCGTTCATCCACTTCTAGGCACTGGCCTGCCTCTTGTTTCTGCCATGCTTCTCAGTTTATTGTACATATCTCTCAGCCATCTACTTCCAGTGATTGTGGCGATATTATCCACCCAACGCATTATTGAACGATCAGCATTATTTAACAATTGTAAACGATACCCTTGAATCATACCACTGAGTTGTCGTTTATAGTTTGTTTTAAGTAATCACACTAATAATTTACAAAATACCTGCCCTTGCCATTTTGTATTTGCTCATCGAATTAACCCGGACCCCCTTGGCGTGTATAATATACTGCAAATTAAAAGTAAAATTCACGTATAGCTATAATAAGAAGTATTAATAAAAAGATCAAGAATGTTGCGTATTGTTTAGTTAGACTATCCAAGTCAGCACACAAACAAACGAAACTTGTCTATAGGGGCTTAACTCTTAAGTTTAATCTATGATATAATCGTTAAAATTTCAGATATCCAAAGGTTGTAAAGAATTAAAGAAGTATATTACGATGGCGGGCCCTGATGTCCTATGTGTTAGTGCTAGCAAGGAAGCCAAAGAATTGCTTAAGAGGATCGAACGTGAAGCTAACTTTACCTATCAAACTTTGACGGTTCCAGAAGACGAAGCTGCCAACTGCGTTTATGTTAATGGTACTTTAATACACAGGGCTATTGAGGAAATCCCTGAAGCATTCAAGGTACATTTTTTTCCGCAATTTTAATTTGATAACGGTAAAAATAATGACAACGCGGTTGACGCTACGGCGCGTGGGTGTATGGTTGCTGTGCACCTTAATACTGCCCAAGGCCCAAAGAATTACTTATTTAGACCTTTTTATACGCTTCGACTATCTGGCAACCGGAGCGTGTGAAAAGGGCCTTTGTGTGTACCCATAATTGCGTTTTTGTATTAATTTGCGTGTGTTTATGTATTTGGATACTGTGTTTTAAACACACTGATACGTAGGAGAAAACCATAATTTATTTTTTAAACTCCCTTTATACTTAAACAGATCACATTTAAAATAAATTTAATGTTTTCCCAATTGTTAACGTACTGTTAAACTGTAGGCTGCTCACCTACGTTACCATTATTTATTTCATTTTTATGTACCTTCCTCATATTCATACTTTTTAGTATTAGTTAGCTCACCTCTTTTCTTTTGTATTTTATTCTTCTAGTAGAATCTGTCAATACTGTTTTCATAAGTCATAATTTTTCCAATGCAAAAATGTCTTCACTTTATATTTTAATAAAACAGTTTATTTAACATTTTAAATATTATTTACTTTCCGTCGCATTGGTGGACCCCTAAAGTGGTAACTCCTTAAAAACAATACCTATACTTACAAGAAGATGGAATATTGGTCACCGTCATCATGTTAGCGTATTTTATTGACAGGCTTGAAATGGGTAACCCAGCATGTCTCTAATACTATAGTCAGAATTTTAATTCGATTCTAGATTTGACATTAGCTACTGTCATTTTATTAAATAATGATACCACGTTTATTAGTATAGTGATGAACACAAAAATCGATAAACAATCAGTGTGTGTGTTTTACCTCGTGTGTTCATAAGTTTTGAGACAAATTAAAAGTTGCATATCTTTTTAAATAATAAACTTATATTTATAAAAACAATAACAAACATTAAGTAGATAGTAAGTAAAAATTAAATATAATTATTATTCAAAATGACCACCCCTGTTTTTAATACATGCCCTTAGACGATTTGGCCAGTCATCAATGGCGGCACGAATCTTTTCCAGAGGAATTCGCTTCGCTTCTCGGACAAGAGCTCGCTTAAGTGACTCCAAGTTTGGGTGGGACTTTCGGCAGGCTCTGAGCTCTAATTCGGTCCATAAAGAATAATCCAGCGGGTTGAGGTCGGGGCTGGAGGAGGGCCATTCGTTCGCCGCAATGAAGGCCGGCACATTTTCCTTCAGCCAAGCTTGGGTGGTTTTAGCCTTATGGGATGGCGCCGAGTCTTGCTGGAAAACCCAATACTTGTTATGTTAGGGTATTAGAGGTAGACAGGGGTTTCACAACAGTCTCTAGAATGTCACTTTGATAATTTTTGGCTTTCACCTTGACGCCTTGTTGGCAGAAATGAAGCTGAGTGACACCTTCGTACGAAACTCCCCACCATACCATGACACTAGCCGGATGATGAGTACGCGAGACATTCCGTGCTGAAGGTGGGACATCCTTGCTACTTTTGGCATACACTTTATTGTTTTGTCGATTGAACTTTTCTTCGACGGTAAAGATTTTCTCGTCGGTGAAGAGTATCTTCCTCGCATCGTGTCTCCTAAGCAGTATTGGACAACGTTCGCGTCGCAATTGACGAAGGCGATCGTTTAAAAAGTGTACTTTTCTACGGCTATACGCCTTAACCTTGAGATCATATTTCAGTATTCTGTTGACTGAAACGCGCGAAATATTGGTCTGCAGAGCGAGTTTCTTCTGAGTGCGACATGGATTTCGGCGAAGTCGCTCTCGGATGATTTTAATGTTCGCAGGCGGACGCCTGACGACAGAGCGTGGACGACCACTTCTTTGCCGATCATGTAAAGAACTTGTCTCCTGGTATCGTTTAATAGTGTAATACACGAAGTTACGGCTCACATCAAAACTTTTCAGTTCTCGGAAAATGTCCATAGGTTTTCTTCCCACCTTAAATAATGAAATGACGGTCGCACGTAATTCTTTTGTTCCCTCCATTACGAGAAAATTTAAATAAAATAATCCGAAATCATTGATATTAAAAGTTAACATTCCAAATTCAAAATTAGAAAAAGAAATATACAGCAGCCAGTAATTTTTATTTTATATTTATAAGCAAAAAGTTTGTCTCAAAACTTATGAACACACGAGGTATAATAAATGTTACAGAAAGTGACAGCGATAGCGATAGTGATGACGGCGACAATTTATAAAATAAATTATTACCATAATACATCTATCTGTTTTACTTATCATGTTCCTTCATGATTACATTTTCTTATTTATTTCACACACAATTATAAAAGAAAAGTCTCAGATCGTTAATTAATCGTCAAAACTAAATTATTGGTCGGAAATATTTAAATTCCTGATATTTACTTGCTTGTACTTTACGAGAGTAAAATTATAAACGAGAAGAATCGATCCAGAAATATTCCATTTCCATATCGAATAATTTCGCAACGTCACTATTTAGTACTTGTCATAACATTTCAACACTGAAATTGTCAAATCTGGAATCGAATTAAAATTCCGAGTATACTTTCGACCATTCTCTCAATGTGTCCAAACCATTTTAGCATAACCGTTCTTGACCTTTGTTAGTACAACAGCAACAAATGTATGGCATATCATTGACGTTAAGGTCGTATGTTTCAGGTGTTCTGTGAAAGAATCGACTTCGCTAGAAGATCTATCTGTTTTTCGGAGTTTGCGAAGATGCAGGCTGGTTTGAGTTCGTGTTGCTTGCTAGTAAGGAAACCTTAAATATATTCTTCCTCAGATCTAAGTTTATTGAGTTTGACACACCTTACCGTCCGCCATTTTGACAAAATAGGAGTTCTTCGAGGCTTTCTAGATTAAACCATCTAGATTTGTTATACTTGGATTAAATAGGTACTTGTGAATGTAAAGCTCCGTTGATGATAAAGTTCTGAGAATTGAAACGTAGATACATATTTTAGTTAGTAGAGAACAGTAATATTTTTTAATGCGGACGGTGGACGTGTTGCTAAGCTCGTGAGTTAATATAATTGAGTTATTTACTTTATTTACCTTTGGCCCATTTCACTACAATGGAATTATTTTATTATAAGGCAAACAAACAAACAGGAATATTAATAAGAATGAAGAAACAGCTTGCCTACATAAATGTTTATGATTTAAGAAAATTCTTACATTTGGACCTATCCTACCTCATAACACAGACTACCTATGTCACACAGTGCAATAATATGATTGTTCCACATAATTATAGTTAGTTACTCCTAAAAGTACAAAAAATAGTGAAATTGGGCTTTAAATAATCTTAAAACTTATTGTTTGACATTTATTCAGTGTTAAATAATAAAAATAACCGACGCATTTATGCAAGTTCTATTTATTGCGAATTCTTCATTATGCATTTATTGAGATTTTATGAAAATGTCTACCTGTTACTGTCCTTCTTAATGGGTCACAAAAATCTATTTTCCAAAATAAATACCTCTTCAAATAAAATCTTAACAGAGGGCCAAGCACGAATAACTATCGCATTCGTATCGTAACAGTATCGAGCGAGTTAAGCTTTCTGATTGGTTGGTTCACTTGAGCCGGCCAATCAGAGCGCCGAACACGCTCGATACTATTACGTTACGAATGCGATAGTTATTCTTGCTTGACACTCTGATATGGTTCAATGAAAAATTTACTTCTTAATTATTCTTCCACCATTTTGTATTCCACTTCCCAGTCCACTTTACCATACATGCAATTAAGTACGATAGATGTATGTATGTACTCCATAATTGTGCTTTGTCCATTCTCTAGAATGTATAATCTACATTTTTCCCAACGTCTCTTGGTATTTCAAACATTTACTCTTATAATGGTTGTCTATCCACAAAATGGTATATTCAGTGTTGGGTTAGTTCACCGCGGGCCTGGAACAATGTCTATCAAAACCTTTGGTTTGTCTTAGGGATTATAAATTAAAATTTAAAACAAAAGACAAATCTTTTATTTTTTGTGCTTGGTTTTAGCTAAAAATGGTTATTGGCAAAAAGTGGTTTGTTTGTAATCGACTTCAAAAAATAAAATGAGGTTATGTGTGACCTAATATGTATGTCCACGTTTATCTTGCGATTGGCTGAACCGATGTTGTTGTGATTTTCAGAAAAGTTTTTGTTTCACGGGTTACACTTACACACGTTGTCACACTTAGTATCAAGTTTCCGTATGTTAACCGATTTAAAAAAAGATAGAAAATTGAATTTAAAATGAATTAGAGAAATTGTTTATATTTTGATACATTATTTTATTATCTACTATAGGCTACTGACCTATTCAGTTTACATAAAAAAGGTCTTAGCATTTTCTGCTTTTCTGCGTGGCTAATCTGTCACAGAGTATATTCCACGTATTTCATTCAAAAAAATTTCAAGCAAATACATCTTTAATGATCGTTAAATATATCGTTTTAATCGTCATGATAGACGTGGGTGTCTACATCCTGTATTATCGTTTTAACTGTGCGATTGTGTTAACTGCAAACCTTATACCCAAAATAGTTGTAATCTTCATTTGATCATTCCTTTACCTCGAAGACTGAGTGTAATGTACCTACTTCGATCTCGTTTTCAAACAATTATCATTCAATTAAAACGTCATCTTTCTTACTAAAACATTTATTCCAGTAATATATTCCTTACCATGCATTCCCATATTATTTAGTTTGTAGTTGAAAAGTTTTTTGTACCCTAAAATGTATACATAAATTTAGATATATTGTTTTAACAGTTTTCAACTGGGTGCAACTACTCAAAAATGTTCTAAATGAGTGTCGTATTATATTTAGTTTATATAATAACATATTATTTCGATCAAAGTGTCGTGGTAATAATTAACATAATGACTTATGTCAGAAATTAAAAATCAATACTATCCCAAGTACAATGTACCTAATTTTACTTTATTTGCACTAAATGTATTCGTTTTATCTTTGTATGATCGTTGTATCTATGTTTAACTAGTAGATCTGTAATTGAATGTTTCAGTATTTTCTCAATAATAGATTTAGTGTCCGTAGGGAAAGACTAGGCATTTCAGACCAGGGGCAGATTTGTTGAACCTTGAACCCTGGTTGTGCCACAAATAGATTTCTTTAAAGTCAAAGTCAAATAAAGCTGGTATTAAGATATAATTTATATTGTCCAGTTAGCTCAAATGTATTTCATATCTTTTATAAATGTTTGCGTAAATATCGATTATTGAAATGAAAAATGAGTATTTCAGAGATAATTAATAAATTATTCCTTTCTAACAAAATACTCCAAAGTTAAATTTTAAAGTACCTTGCTTGTAATTGTATTATCTTGGTCGATTTTTCCATTCATTCAATCCTCGAATTACTTTAGAACCTTGTACATTCAAGTTTTCTTAATTTGAATAATTATTCGCTTACGCTTGTTTCCTGATGTTGCCGCAACAAAAGTTGCTTGCTAACATATCTCAGTGTTCTAGTTGGATAGTTTTATTGTGATGTTATGAAAGTATTAAATACTTACTGTCTTGTGAATCTCTGTACTGTACCTATATTTAATTACACTTGCGTAATGAACGCACTTTTTTGTTTGTATGAAATATAAGTAATATATTGTTGTTGAATATTATTATAACTTATTAAATTATCAAAATCCAGACGCCAGGTTGATGTCTTCGTAATTTGTTGTTATAATAATTTAGTACCTTGTTTAGGATTTTTTTCAATGATCGTCGTGACTGCGTTCACTAAAAGACATAATTTTACATGCACATCCATTAATTGCTTCAGTTCAAATCAATATAAATATTATTTTTACTTTCTTTAAATGAAAAATCAATTTACTAACGCCCGAATACAGAAAGAATATTCAATTTTGGTTTGAGTATTTCGACATAACTAAGTCTTGGTGTCTGGTTTATAGGCTTTTATATTGTAGTATTAGCTGTTTATCTATATTTTAACTTAAAATTATTTATTAGTCGTAATATTTTATTTTAAGCTTCACATCACATATGTTATATTCTTAATTATTATTATTATGCACAATTTAATTGTTCTGTGACGTAGTGTAAACTTTATGTACTCGATACTAGATATATTTTTGCTTAAACTTTGTATCTCTTTAAAGATCTGATTATGGTTGTTTTTAACAGTGTTGTTATAAATCCAGGGTTTCACAATTCTGGGTTTTGTAATAAATAGTGAAATATAGGTCTCTGTTGTAACTAATGGCAAGGAAATATTCTTTGCCAGTACAAATAACCATTTCTAATAAGTACAAATAAACTATAAAGAAGAACTTATCAGTTATTATTATGATTTTTAAATGTGCATTGTGGAGGTATAAATTGTATCTGGAAATTATTTATTCTGCTATATTTAAGCTGTTTATCTATATGCAAGTGTATTCGCATATGATTATACATAATGTTTACTCTTATTGTTAAATAACATGCCTAAAGTAAAACATATTTGAGAGACAACATTGTCTTGTCAAACTGGGTAGGTTAATGCACAAAATACCTACATTCCCTTCTATGGGCGTTGGTGTAGAATAAGATCTGTTCATCATTATCGGTCTTTTGACATAATCCAATTTCTTCATTACTACGTTATAACGCCCAGAGTCATTCGATGAGACCTTACTCGTCAATGGCGTCAACCAGTGAACACTAAAACGACGAATTAATTAAAGGTTAATAGAGTTCACTGGATGTGCTAGTCACTAGACTAGACAGACACTAGTCTGGGTTCTTGAATAATGAGACTGAATTGTAATTTCAAACCATTAGTCAGTCATCTATTATTGGATTCATGGACGACCATGGTCTTACATGTTATTAGCGCCCTCAATTGAGTACAAAACCTAAGACTCATCAAAGTTGTTGCTTCGCGCCTTATGTGAATTTATCTTTAGGTAAAATATTAATCTGTAATATCAACTGGCATTAATGAGCCTCATGGTATGCCATATTTGAATTTGAATGTGGCTTAATGTGAAATCGTCAGCAATAATTATTATATAAAATATTTAAGTATTTATGTATTAGTTACTTAGTGTTATATATATATATAATAATAAACTTCCATTTATTGAGCATAAGAAATTAGCCTTAATTGCATTTATTACAATGGATGAGTACGCCCTTCGTATACTCATTTTAAGTGCATTTGCTGGATATGTTGTTGTCATAATACTTTATGAAATTGTGTAATTTGATAAATACAATTTTGTCGGTCTGTCGCCATGACTGTGATTTATTAATCTATCATATATTTAAAAATTGTAGTATTGTATTTTATGAACCATTTTATTTTATCATTAGCGTGTCATAGGGTAAGTGATATACGCATCAGTCTATCTATTCGTTTATATATCTACAATCGATAACAAGCATTGCCCGAATCTACTGTTTATTATCTTTTTCATTTAGGAAGAGTACGATGGCGCTAAATGTCATTAATTTTACACAGCTTTAATTATCGAACTGAAATGGTAACTGTACCTAAGATATTAAAATTTTAATTTACTGCTTCTTATTCAACCGAAACCATTAAAGTTATGTATCTTATTTATACATTTTTATATTTATAAATCTATCTAAACCGATTAACATTTCGCTAACTCTTTTTTTGTTGCGTTTGTTATCGCTTGAAGAAGAAGTAAGTTTATGTAAGAAAAAATGTATAAAGATGCGCAGAAAAATTCCAAGGTAAAACTAAAGTTTGCGGGGTCCGTTAGTTATATTTATGTTTTAAAATTGATTGGAATGCCACTCTCAGTGATAAGATGATAGTGGTGGAAAAATACAAGAGGACATAATGCTTGTACTTTGTGGGTTAACAACTTAACTGTACCTAAATATTTATTATATTAAATTTTTTATTTTCTGATTATTATTATTCAATTGATATTCTTAATCATGCCGAATATAAAACGTCATCGCACCTTCTTATGTGAAAAGACAGTAGTTAAATTAAGAAATAGATATCTTGTAGAGATCGGATGGTTTTAATTACAAATATGTACAGCCTTGGCCACAAGTATTGAGCAGAGCACCCATGACATCTTTAAGTTTTAAGCTGAGTATCAAATTGAAATAAAACAAAACATTTTATATGGGTTTATTTTACTATTTATTAATAGAAAATCAATATTTTGTTGGTCCACCCTTTGCCTTAATTACAGCAGAAATTCTTTTTGGTAAATTATTAACGAGATTTTTACAGCCTCCAGAAGTAATTGCGTTCCATTCTAGGCGCAGGCAGCGTTTTAAATCTTCCTTGTTGTTGATTGTGTGGCGCCTAATCCTAGGCTTTAATAAACCCCATAAATGTTCTTTGGGGTTCAGATCTGGAGACTGGGTAGGCCAGTCAAGAAGCTCCGTGTTGTTTTCCCGAAACCATGACATTGTGCGGGCAGATTTGTGGCATGATGCGTTATCTTGCTGGATCTTACACCATCCATGTTCGTGTCACCAAAAAGTTTCGTGAATGAAGGCAGTAACACAGTTTCTAGTACATTTAAGTACTTGGTAGAGTCCATGCGTGAGGGCCGCACGAACAATTCGCCAAATCCCGAATCGGTCATGCAACCCCAGACCATTATGCTACCGCCGCCGTGTTTAGCGGTGGGAATCACACACTTTGACTTAAATTCTTCGCCCATACGGCGACGCACGAAGGTCACACCAGGTGTACCAAAAATCTGTAATAAAGGAAAAAATATTGAGTTTAAACTAAAATTACTTCTTTCATGCGTTTGGTTTTTCAACCTTTTTACAAAATTGTATTAGGGCATTAAATTGACGTACTTACCTCAAAGTTTGATTCGTCGGACCACACAGTATTTGACCAATCTTCAGCGGCAAAAGTTCGGTGTTTTAAGGTCCATTCATACCGAGCTTTTTTGTTGTTGTCGGAGAGCCGTGGATTCTTCCTGGGTTTCCATCTTTTCAGACCAGCTTCTTGAAGCCTTCTACGAGTAGTTCGAGCAGAAATTGGTTTCATAATTTGTTCTGACAACTCAGCAGCAAGCTCGGAAGACGTTTTTTTTCCTATTTCTTAATGACCTCTCAGAAGCTGATGGTCTGTGGTAATGCGTTTCCGCCCGGTTCTTGATCTATTTTCATGTGATCCGGTAGCAGAGAACCGCTGAATAGCAAGCATATGCACGGATCGACGCGAACATTTCACAGTTTTGGAAATCTCTACTTGCGATTTCCCTTGCTCATACAGAAGTTGTATCTGTACACGTTTTTCTAAAGAAAGTTTGTTTCGTTAAGGCATTTTGCAACGATAACACTAAAAACTTCCGAAATAAAATACAAAAAGCGCAGTAGATCACTAAATGTGTTCACAACGAGCGATGGTAACGAGCTGATAAATAAATACAAAAATTGTAAAATACACATTTTATTGCACCCAAGTGTTTTGTTGCTAGCTGCGGCGTGAGTCATTGTTTTTAAACCTTTGTAGATGACCGACAAAATAGTTCATCAACAATAGATATGGTTTTCTCCCACACTTACCGTAAATGAGCGAAATTTGTAAGGTGCTCAATACTTTTGGCCAAGGTTGTATATACATAGTCATTTATCTATTACATAACTCAATAACTGATGTATATCACCAGGCGATATAGTTGCCAAATGCTGACTTAATTTAAACAAACCTTTTGCATTATTTAAATCTTAATCTATTCTAAACACAATATAGCTAGACACTGGCTATCAGATTAATAATTATACTCTTGTTAATTGATGATGATGATTTTAAAAATACACATAAATATAACTTTATTTAAAATAACATTTTTGCATCATGATATGTATTATGTAACAATATGAGTATTTTATAAATGTTAAAAATTGGTGTTGTATAATCCGTTTAAATTTAAATACATTATTTAAATAAATGATGTACCAAAACGGCTGTTTTTTATTTTACCTTTATGTACCTACTTACTTATCAGAAAATACCTATCACACATAGTTTAAACAAACTTATAACAACATGGATCATTGTATTTAATTGTACTTATATATTCTTTAATGCCCTTCAAAACTTGTATTGTTGTGCCCGACAGGGGTCCACATTATCATAATTTCTGCCTACCTTACTATTCTCAAACCAGGGAATCTGAGGAAGGTTACCTTGAATGGTCTTGTACCATATGCCTTTTTCTTTTGATGTCACTGTAAAATGATTTTGCCAAACATCGAAGCATTTCTGTTTAAACTCAGGTAAATATTCTAAATAGGTGTATAATCAAGTTGCATTCCTTCCTTAGCAGCTAATTTCGACAGACGGTCAGCTTCCTCATTTCTCATTAAACCTACATAGGTTTGGAATAGGAATGGAAATTAGCACATGTGTGCTGGAACCCATTGCACCTTCACCATTTTTAGCAAAAATAAAATGGTTGCTGATAGAAATTAAAACATCACGTCTTTAAAGGAAAACTATCACAGGAATAATGGTCGGTCAATAGTATTTCACTTTGAAAAGTTAGTTCAAAATACATACATAACACATACATAACATCACGCCTTTTATCCCCGAAGGGGTAGGCAGAGGTGCACATTCTACCACAGTACAATGTAACACCCACTTTTCACTAGTTGTTATGAGTCCCATGTAATAGGGGGTGAGCCTATTGCCATATACCGGGCACATTTCCAGACTCCGTGCTACTACTGAGAATTTAAAAAACCCAGTAATACTTTGCCCGACCCGGGAATCGAACCCGAGACCCCTTGCCCGGCACTCGCACTTGCGAATACTCGGCCAACGAGGCAGTCATAGATAATATATTTATAGTTCAAAATCTATAAATATATTATCTATCTATACCTATTTATATGTCGCGGAGAACCTAACGGGTAACCGGGGCTCCGGCTCGACGTGCAGGAGAAGGAACGGGGTGGTTTTTAGTCAGTAAGAGTCTGACACTCCCTTCCGCCTCACCCAGGCAGGTGCAGTCATTCGATGATTTTCTCCCTTAAAAAAAATACCTATTTGTATTTCTTGTAACATACTTTATAAATCGTAAATAATTATGTTTGTTATAGCGATATTTCAATGTATTTATGAACCTCTCCTGTTTGTGGATAGATGGCGTTAGGAGTCATTTATATCGCGCTGTAGCAGGTACCCTCTATTTTCGTCTGTTCCTCTTTCAGACGTTTTGGTACCCCATTATCTATTATATATTTATTTTTTTACCAACATAATTAAAGATTCATTATAAAGACATATAGATTGAATTAAGCAATTGGAATTTTTTATCTATTTATATCATATATATATTATACTTATGTTGTTTTGATATCTGGCAAGCCGTTTGTCGTTATTTCACTTTTAAAATGTGGTCTGAAATTAAGTGCTTGTTCGACGTTGGTTAAAATAAAGATTACTATGCCAGCGCTATTTATTTATAGATAGTACCTATTATAACATAGAATAAAAAATAAATGTAGTTTTTCGGTATTTTTACTCATTTCGTGTAAGATAAGATTTTTGATGTATATCCTATTAATTGATAAATTTAAGCTAAGTTAATTAAATTATATATTCTTATAATATTATTGTTCATTTGCCCACCAATTGTTTGTATGCCTTAACATCACTGTAATTTAACCATGGGTTTCTCACATACTTGGATTTTAAAAAGTAATGTAGTCTCATGCTGTTTAAAAAGACAGCACATTTCCTTCTGGTTCTCATTGTGTGTTGTTTATAAGCAACTACAAATAAATGCTGGATGGTTGTGACTTTTTCTCTCCCTCACGGTCTGCGCACATTAACAATAGCTTGTTGGATACAAAGACTCGTAGTGAATTAAATCATTATGTATGCAGGATTTTCGGATGTAGCTGTGTGTCCCTTTCAGCATTAAGATTTTTTTAGGAGGAGGTAGATGGTACGAAGAGGTTTCCCTTCGTCTTCAAAAAAGGTAGTACGTAGGTACTCTTAATGCTAATAGATATCAACAGTTTATTTTTTTTTATCTAATAACTTTAAACGAGCGATTCTTAAATATAGGAATATATTAAAGATTTGGGAAACTTATCCATCTATTTTCTAGAAAATTTGTAACTAGGGGTTTCGGGGGCGTTATATCGATCTAGATCTAGCTAGGTTTCATTTTAATAACATGTCGTTTTGTCCGTTGGCCTGTCTCGTTGGCCGAGTGGTCGCAAGTGCGACTGCCGGGCAAGGGGTCTCGGGTTCGATTCCCGGGTCGGTTACTGGGTTTTTAAAAAACATCTCAAATAGGCTCACACCCTATTACATTACATGGGACTCATAACATAAATGGTGAAAAGTGGGTGTTACTTCTGTGTGCACCTCTACCTACCCCTTTGAGGATAAAAGGCGTGATGTTATGTTATGTTATGTCGTTTTGTCCGTGTTTTCATTGGATAAAAATCTTTATTAGAATACAAAGCTAAATTTCGCGAAAGCGGACGCCTATTACGCAGGACATTAGAGTTCAAACCTCGGTCCGAATGTTTATTTTATCTTTTTTGTTCTATTTTATATTTAATTTTTTGTTGTATTTTATTTCTATATTTATTCCTTTTTTTCCAAAAACGATGGACTAATAAAAACACCGCGTGAAGCTTTCCAAAATCAAAGGCAAGGTAGTTTTTCCGCTTGTTGTTCAAAACATACATTTTTTTTCACTGCTGTAAGTTAAAAGTTGATCACAAGAAAATTGTTGTATGAAACCTGACACAAAACGTAAATTTTCCTAAAAACTCTTATTCCTGATAGAAATATACAAAAGACCTACCAATGAAAATAATATTTTCTATGAATATTTATCCATGAATAATTTGATATGCAAAACATACTAAAACAAATGAATTTTGCACTAAGCTGCTAGAAGACGTGTGTCAAAGATTTTCGATATAAGTAAAATTGTGGTAAAATTTTGAAACCATACAATTTCGCTGAACATACATTGAGTTTATTGTAGGTATTAATCCCAGCTATAACCCCTTACAGTATGGTGAACTATTTACTAGTCGCCCTGCATATCAATAAATCGAGCTTATATAGGTATTTCATTTTATAATTGTTCTATCTACTAGTAGGTATCAAGTTATGTGCCAAATTATTTCTTGCTATCATATCGCTCACCTATTTTGCTACATACCACGTCACTTTCCGAACGTGAAGCTTTCAATTATTAATGAGGTGTGGGCCAATAGCGGGTTGTCTGCGTTTGACGCGCATCTTGGCACTCCAGATACCTAATGAGACTCTTACCTCGTTACACCGCCACGAAAAAAAAAAACATCAATTCCTTCGGTCTTGAGTGCGTTGAAAGATATTTTTTCGCAAGTAAATACCTCTACTGTGTCACCTTTACAACGTTTACACAACGAGACATGAAAAATATAGGTATTTTACTTTATTCTACAAAATATGGTCATTCAAAAGTCTGTAGGGTGAAGTTATTTACATGATAGTTTTTATTCTTATTCGCGCGTATCTTCTTGTCTAGGACTTCTAATTAATGAATGTTTAGCAGAAAGAAGACGATGTCGAGCTATTGATGCGAAATCATCTGAATAGACCCATTCATTATACCTATTATGTAACAATAT
Source organism: Spodoptera picta (assembly GCA_038387885.1). Taxonomy (NCBI): domain Eukaryota; kingdom Metazoa; phylum Arthropoda; class Insecta; order Lepidoptera; family Noctuidae; genus Spodoptera; species Spodoptera picta. The sequence continues at coordinate 4,444,627 of JAZHFQ010000105.1, forward strand.
TTTAGTTACATTATGAAAATCGTATAATACGTTTGAAAAAGTAACATACAGGTACCTACCTAATCCTAAAATACTGACCTAAATTGCATTAAGTCCTGGAAAATCAGTTTTATAGAGAAACAACCTGTCAGAACCACCGCATCTAAAACATTTTCATTAAGTCTGAATTTAGTTCAGTTACGTTGCAAGCGTTTTAAAACCGTTAGCTGAAAGTAGTTTTAGTTAGAATTAGGAGCATATTTAGTTGGAAAACTTATTATGCTCACCTATCAGGGAATAGATAGGTAAGTAAGTACCTATTAAGGCTGCGTTTTCACAGAAGCTGATCTGCGCGGAGCTGAGCAGAGTCTTATAAAAACTGACCAATTACATTGCTCAAAATACACATCTCATCATAGTTCTGATTCAGTGGAAACAGTCATAGCGGAATCGAGAAGATTTGGATTAAAATATATGCGCGGAGATAAGATGCTGGCCCCCAAAATTAACAATTACAGCTCTGTTCAACTCATCTTCGCTCCACTCGGCCCCACTTCACACACGCAGTTCAGATCTGCACAGCTCATCTCTGTTCAGTTTTAGTGAAAATACCAACCTATTTACACTGCTTTGCTCCGCTCTATTCTGCACAGCTCAACTTCTTTGGAAACGCACCCTCATGTTATCTGTATTTGGCTGTGTACGCATGCGTCGAAAAAAGCAACATAATTTTGTACAATTTTTCAAATTACCTAATTGAACATTCGGTTTCATATTTTCTGTCTGTTTTGCATTTAAAATTAGCGTCTTATTATATTTTTTTTATATTTATAAACTCAGGATGGCCTATTCATGTTTCACGGAGGTCAGAAACATGAACAAAGTCACTAATTAATTTTCCAATGATTTATTTCTTCTTAACTTTACAGATTAATAACAAAATATAACTCTAGCACTCTTTAATTAGGCACAGATAATGATACTATATTAAATCAACTTCGAAACTGTTACAGATGGCGTCGGAAAGAAGCGATCGTCGAGCGCGTGGTGCGTTGGCGGTTGTCCATTCAAAGAGCGTTTTTGATGGCCGCCCCGCTTCCACCGGTGTGACGTTCCGCAAGACTGGCAGTTAACAGACCATCTATCGTGCTGCCACCCTGTTCGGACGTCGTCGACAGCAAACGCCAAATGTCATGTGTCGCGCCGTCATATTATTATTGGTGTGCTAATTTAAATATGCATGCAGCTCATGCTATCCAAAGCTAGACAGCTAGGCCCTAGCACCGAGTATAACGTGTTCATTTTTAACTGCTCAAGAATAATCGCCCACGCGTGTTGTTAAAGAAAAAGTTTAAACTTCACCATAATCCGATAGTCTGAATTTTAAAAAAACGTTGCCGCTCGTTACGTTGTCTTGCATTAAAATTGGGAACAAGTAATAATATTTTAGACCTATTTTCTCATTGTGATAGCCACCAATGTATGTTCATGCTACTTTAACTCTTCATATATTTAAACACATTTTATGTTATTTTTATCAACGAGGAAAATAACTACCATAATCGATGGTAGGTAAGCGTCTAACGCTTTGCTTTTGCATTGTTCCTTTGGTTTGTTCGATGCAATTTAACATCGTTCGTCGGTCGGCAAAATCTCCGCAGCTTTGTAATGACTACCGCTGTTTGTAGCTATCGGTTGGCGACTTGCTTTTTATTAAGTTTTTGTAAAATGTACATCATTTATCTTGCCCGTTACATAGTAGCTGGTAAGATGTTCGATTTACATTCTTCAAGTAAATGCTCCATTCTACCTAATTGTCACGTCCGTCGCTAGTGTTAACTAAAATAACAGATTATCGAGCATAGACCCGTGCAGGGAATTCCTAACTGATGTCTGATGGAGAGTCCCTTTATCTGCTTATAACACTCGCGATTCGAAAACCTATGCAGCAGTATTATCATCAGCTTGCAAGACTCTGGAACCGAACCATACAGCTTGTGCTCTTCTGAGCTGCTGATCTGCAAAATGTGATTTTTTTAAACGGTTTTATTTAGCTCACCCCGTTTGTTTTATTATTTATTCTTGGGTCAAATTTAGTAATTCAAATTTCACCCTCTTCCTGTCAACCGATTAATCTGAAATTTTGTATACACTTTGGATTTTGGTGACAATACAATTATGTTTATTCATTATCATTATAAATTCAAAATGGCCGCCGCTACAAAATGGCGGACAACGTAGGTTTTATCAATCCCATCAATATGGGTATCAAATGAAAGGGCTCAACAAGCGAAATACAATATAATATAAAAAATTGAAATCCAAGATGGCGGCCGCTACAAAATGGCGGATAACGTAGGTTTTATCAATCTCATCAATATGGGTATCAAATGAAAGGACTCAACAAGCAGAATACAATATACTATAAAAAATTGAAATCCAAGATGGCGGCCGCTACAAAATGGCGTATAACTTAGATTTTTATTTATTATTAATTTATTATTAAACGGCTCTCAGCTCACCCCGTTTGTTTTATTTATTATTTATTCTTGGGTCAAATTTAGTAATTCAAATTTCACCCTCTTCCTGTCAACCGATTAATCTGAAATTTTGTATACACTTTGGATTTTGGTGACAATACAATTATGTTTATTCATTATCATTATAAATTCAAAATGGCCGCCGCTACAAAATGGGTATCAAATGAAAGGGCTCAACAAGCGAAATACAATATACTATAAAAAATTGAAATCCAAGAAAATACAAAATGGCGGATAACTTAGGTTTTGTAGCCACACTAGCCATAGCACAAGCTACAAGGATTTAGACCATCGGTTAACAGAAACCAAGAAGCAGACAGCTCTGAAAAGAGCTATATTATTCAACGTTTTTGACCACCTCTGTTAACACAGACAGCTCTGAGAAGAGCTATTTTATTTCACGTTTTTGATATGCTCTGTTAACACAGAAAGCTCTGAAAAGAGCTATTTTGCTGAACGTTTTTGATCCTCTGTCTACAAGAGACGAAGTAACTCGCCGACGCCGCTGCCAGTATCACGCGCCGACCATCGCGCGTAGGTATCGCAGCGCGGCACGGCGCACGGCGTTTACATCTTCACGGCTCGACGGTCGCAGGAGGAAAGGACAGAGCCGTCGAGTCTTCTCTGCGTCCCCGGCAGGGGCGCGAGGTCGCGCGTTCCAGGCCGATGCCTGTTTCGGCGGGTGCGCTCGCTGCCTGCTACAGCAGGCGAGGGGTTGGGTTAGTCAGGCTCCTTGCGGGGCCCGATGCGGTGTCGAGTCCGGTGGTTTGCCCCGCCATGGGCCGCGCTCTAGCCGGGCAAGCCCGGCGAGCAGCAAGCTGTTGGCGGGGCATGGTCGTGTCCAGTGGGGGCGCCGCTAGGGGCCGCGCTCGAGCCGGGGGGGAGCCCGGTGAGCGGCGGGTTGGTAGCGACGCGCGGTCGTGTCAGGTGGAGGCGGAGACTCTACCGACCCGCCGGCGGGCGGGCGGGAGTCTCACGCGGTGTCCGATGGGTCGGTCGGCGCGACCAGGTCTCTTGGGAGGCCGAAGCCGTCGGGGGGGCGCCGGTGGTAGGGTGCCAGCTCCCGGAGGTGGTCGTGCCGCGACCAATCGGAGCGCTCGAAGAGTGTGGTGCTCAGGCGCTGCACGAATGCGTCGACGCTCTCTACGCCGAGGTCTCGGGCGATTGTCGCGTTCCGTACGAAGCGCGGGGCCTGTACGATGGTGCGCAGCGACAGTGACTGCTGCGCACGGAGGCGTTTCTTGTTAGTTTCGGACACGAGCGCGTACCATGCCGGGGCGTCGCCGTGTCCGAATGTAGGCCTTGTAGATACCGAGCTTCGCACGGAGAAGTAGCGCCGAGTCGATCACCGGGCGCAAGAGGTAACGCGCGGCGCGCGCCTGAGCAACAGCCTGCTGCACGTGGGGCGTCATTGAGAGCGAGCGGTCGATGGTCACGCCGAGGTATTTAACTCGGCGCCCACCGGACCTGCTCTCCCATGAGTGTCATGGGTGTCGGCTTCATGATCCCCACGGCGAGCGCTTGAGTCTTGGCCACGTTCACAGCTAGTCTCCACTTCTCCAGCCATTCAGGGAGTGCATCTAGGGCGCGCTGTAGTTTAACTACTGCGTGCCTCGGGTTCAGCGATGTCATGTAGTAGGCGGCGTCGTCGGCGTACAGCGCTAGTTTGACGCCGCTCGCGACAGGGATGTCGTCCGTGTACACGCAGTAGCACACAGGTGAGATGCAGCTTCCCTGGGGCACACCGGCTCGGATGTTCCGCTCGGTCGACAGAGTGCCTTCCACTGCCACTTGGAAGGTTCTGCCGTGCAGGAAGGTGGCCACGATCTTAACTAGTCGTCGAGGAGTAGTGGATGTGGCCAGCTTGCTGAGCAGGCCGGCATGCCAGACGCGGTCGAACGCCTTCTCCATGTCGAGGAATACTGCCGCGGCGCGCTCGCGCTTGTTGCGTGCGGCCGCCAGGTCGTGCAGTACCCTCGCGACTTGCAGGGTGGTGGAGTGTTCAGCCCTGAAGCCGAACTGTTCGCCTCGTGGCTGGAGATGTGGGCGCAAGTGCAACAGCAGCAGCTTCTCGAAGAGCTGCGAGACAGTATCCAGGAGCGTGATGGGGCGATAGCTCCTCGGCAGCAGTGTGTTCTTCCCCTGTTTGGGCAGCATGATTACTCTGCCGAGCTTCCACTTGGCAGGGAAGTGTCCGGTGCGGAGGATGCCGTTGAATAGCCGCGTCACCGTCGCGATTCCTCGTGGCGGCAGGCGGCGGAGGGCTTCATTGGGTACTCCGTCCGGGCCGGGTGCCTTACGTAGTGGGGCTCGCAGAGCCATACGCCGCACCATGCCAGGGGAGAGCACGATTGGGTCCTCTTCGGGGGAGATCGGCTGCTCCAGGTACTGTGCTACCTGAAGTTCGATAGCTGCTGTGTGTTGCACGTTGCGGGCCGGGTTGGGCTGGAACTGGCTTTCCAGGGTATCAGCGAAGAGCTCCGCTCGGTCTTCGGCTCGGTAGCGGGGTGTACCGTCGCCGGCCAGGAGGGGTCTTATCGGAGCTGGCTTCCCGGAGAGACTGCGGCACAATCTGTGTATGCCCGACCAGTCGTCGCTCACGTGCTCGATGGCTCGTTGCCAGGATTCGGCCGTGTGATTTGCCACGGCGGACGAGATTCTGGCGGCCAGAGCGTTGAGCGAGCTCTTCATTGTCGGGCATCGGGTCCTTTGCCATTGCCTGCGGAGTCTCCTCTTCCTCTCGACCATGGCGAGTATGGCGGCTGGGAGGGGTGATGGCCTCCTCGGTGACGACACGTTTGCCATCTGGGACTCGGCTAGTGCAGTCTGGGTGGCCGCGGTGAAGTCGACGGCGAGTCGGTCGACGTCGGCGGGCGTGTCGATCCGGTGTGACGGCGAGTTTAGCGCCATGTGCGCGGCGAATGCGCGCCAGTCCCGCCGTGGGCGAGAGGGAAGAGGTCGCAGGTGCTGTGGGATGTCCTCGATAGTCAGACTCACTGGCTGGTGGTCTGACCGGAGATGGTCGTCCAGGACGTCACAGCTGACCGTCGCGGAGATTCCGCGTAGGACGGCCAGGTCAATGACGTCGGACGTGAGTTGCCGGTCGTGCGGGTAGTGCGTCGGGGCTTCCGGCCCGAGCACGACGTAGTTGTGGAGCTCCGCATCGTCGAGCAGGCGGCTGCCTTCACGTGTGTTGGCGTTCGCGTTCCACGCCGTGTGCTTCAGGTTGAAGTCACCAGCGATGATGGTTGGCAGTGGCGAGTCCAGCAGGGTGTGGACGTCAGCCACTGCGAGGCGGTAGTGCGGCGGTCTGTAGAACGCGAACACCCGGGTCGGCTGATGGTCGATGCAGATCTCCACGCCCAGCGCGTAGGACGCGCGCAGCGTCGGCACTGGCAGTAGCTGGTGGACGACTTTTCTCCTGACCAGGATTGCCAGTCCCCTGTAGGCAATCCCTGACGGCGAGATGTGATCCTCCCGGTAGATGTGGAAGCCAGCCATCTTCAGCTTGTCTACCGGTCTAAGGTGTGTCTCGTTGATCAGGGCTATATCAGCTTGCCGCTGGTCTAGCAGCAGCTTCAATAGCCTGGTCTTCTCGGGGGACATCCCATTGGCGTTCCAGTGAACGATCTTAAGGTGCCGGTGGTCCATCGCAGATCAGGGACTTGATCGCGTCTAGGAGCAGCGGCACTGGATCGCTCTGCTCTTGAATGAGCGCCGTCACAATCCCCTGCAGGATGCGGACGACGGTATTGATGGTGATCGGCGGGGGTGAAGGTGCTTTCGGCGCGGTTGGCGCGGTCGGTCGGTTCGTCTTAGTCGCGGCGATGACGGGCGCCTTGGTCGCGGGGGCAGGGGGCGCCTTTGCTTTAGCAGCGGCGCGGGCGACGGCGGGGGCGCTGCGGAGAGTCTTTGCACGGACCTCTCACTCATCGACTATCTCGCTCTTTTATCGGCTATCCTTTTCTTTCCATTGTTCACGATGTAAACAAAGTTCTGTCTTAAATAGAGTAACGCTATTGGCTATAATTTAGGCGATGTTATTGGTGTACAAATTTCTAAATTTTATTTATTTTTAATTTAATAGTTTTAATTGGTTAATGTACAGAATTAGGTGTAAGTAGCACTAGTACCAATTTTTGTATAAAAACAACCACCTCCGGCTAATATATTAATTCGTTCTACGACAACAAGTTGTTTCACTAATAACAATCGATCTCCAAAGTTTTATCAATCCCACCAATATGGGTATCAAATAAAAAGGCTTGACAAGAAGAATACAGTGCACTATACAACCTCAATATTTAAGATGGGCGCAGCCACTAAATGGCGTATAATAATTTAAATAGATTTAAATTTAGAAATCTATCATGGGCTTCTACAATACATAAAATGCAGGGCTGCACTGTGGATCACGCAGTTGTATACTTAGGTGTGAAACTGTTTGAAGAAGGTCAAGCCTACGTGGCTCTTAGTAGAGTAAGATCTTTGCAGGGACTACGTATAGAGGAGTTGGACTGCAATAAACTAACCGGCAAGAAACCTTGCAATAATGAAGCTCTAAATGAATTAAACAGAATGCGAAATAAAAACTAAAAACTAGAAAATAATAATAGGTAAAAAACCTTTTTAAGTTAAACGGTTTTATGTTAAACATACATTGCAATGTTAAAGATAAATGTACTAAAAACCAAAAAATAATAAAATAGATACAGTCGTGGGAATTATAAACATATGCATAGACTAGACTAAAATAAAACCGTGGGGCACGTCAATTGTCTACATATTATCGACTAAATGTGCGATAGAAGAATCGTTTAATTCATCGTTAGGCAGTTGGCCCGCAGACGGTGAGGAAATTACTTACTATTTTCTTGCTCATGGAAATTCTAATAGTTATACACTCCACGTAAATCAAAGAGATGTTTCAACTAGTTTATCGTTGGACATTTACACTGCTGGCTGGCGAGGAATCATTTCACAGCTCGTAGTTTGTCTTTAATCGACAAAACATAAAGTAAAGCTAAAGCATAAAGCTCCCCAATATGAAACCCTAAAACTCGCTTATAATCGAGCTTGCTAGCTTGTATCTACATTCTAGCCCTACTTTATCACACGTCCATCGTTGTCGGTTGAACAACTGCCTAACTATAGTGTTACACTACAAAACAAACATTTTAATCAACGATTGTAGACAATTGACGTGCCCCACGGATTTATTTTAGTCTAGTCTATGCATATGTTTATAATTCCCACGACTGTATCTATTTTATTATTTTTTGGTTTTTAGTACATTTATCTTTAACATTGCAATGTATGTTTAACATAAAACCGTTTAACTTAAAAAGGTTTTTTACCTATTATTATTTTAACAACCGTTCAGCTTGTCAATCTAGACCTTCAGGATTTAATGGTTTCTAATCAAGGATCACCAACCAGCGTTCATTCGTTATCACAGGGTCCGAATAGACCAAGTGTATTCACACACGGTTGTTGTTATAGAACACTATGGGTAGTAGGTATATACATAGAGTTCGGCCGTTTCCAGTAATATGCTTGTTTGTCCAATAGTATTAGATTACTTAGTAAACCTATCATGTATTATGCGATTAGATGTTTACGTAGTTCAGTAATTTCAGTGGAAATTTCATGGTATTTTTTTTTTTTTTTTTTTTTTTTTTTAAGGGGGGAAAATCATCGAATGACTGCCCCCGCCTGGGTGAGGCGGGAGGGAGTGTCAGACTCTTACTGACTAAAAACCACCCCGTTCCTTCTCCTGCACGTCGAGCCGGAGCCCCGGTTACCCGTTAGGTTCTCCGCGACTCCGAATCGGCATCGGCCGTATTGGGCCCCATCTGTGGTGGTCTGATGGCTCTTTGAGGCGCGCGCGGAACGCGACGCGCCGTACGCTCGGGTCTGTTTCTGGTCGGACGGGGAGCCACCCATGCTCGCCGTCCGCAGGCCCGCGCTTACGGTGGCCGGAGATCGTCTCGCGATCCCCGACGCCCGGTGTGTCCTTCGCGATGGCTGGGTTGCGAGGAGGTAGCGCTTCGCTGCCTCACGCGTCCCGCCTCCTCCTTAGCTAGCAAACTGCTTCGCAAAAGGAGGAGACGGCATCCCAGTCCCCCTCGCTCCGCATCATGGCCTGCACTAGGCCCGGACGCGAGAGGTCGCCATCGCCGATCACTTCCCTGAGGACACGGCGGTGTTCAGCCCACGAAGGGCATTCTCCCACCGTGTGTTCCACCGTGTCCTCAGGGCGGTCCTCGCAGTGATGACACCCGGGCGTTTCCTCCCGCCCCATCAGACACAGGTACCTCCCGAAACTTCCATGTCCGGTGAGGACCTGCGTCAGGCGGTAGGTGAGGACGCCGTAGCGTCTCTCAAGCCACTCCTCAAAGAGGGGACTTACCGCTGCGATGGCAGCGAGCCCAGCCCTCGGTTGCGACAGTCGTTGCTGCCATTCCGCCATGAGATCGCGCCGGAGCTCATCCCGCCACGCACCTATCTGGCGCGGCAGCGGGGTTTCGCCCCGGCGACGTGCCTCCGCGCGCATGCCGTGCACGCGCGCGAGCACCTTCGCCTCCAGATCCCACGGCGGTAATCCGGCAAGGAGGTTCGCCGACTCCCCAGAGATCGTGCGGTATCCGCGGATCATTCGGATCGCCATGACCCTCTGTGCCATGAGCAGCGTCCGAGCGGGACGCCGCAACAGGTTTGGCGCCCAAACAGGGGCGCCGTAGAGGGCCATGGACCGCACGACCCCGGCGTATAACCTCCGGCAGGAGGCGTTTGGCCCCCGAGGTTGGGGAGGATGCGTTTAAACGCAGCCCCCGTCCTCTCCAACTTTGGGGCCAAACGTCGGAAGTGTTCTATGAAGTTCCACCGACTGTCGAGGACGAGTCCTAGGTACTTCATCGTCGTCTCGACGTCGATGGTAACTCCTCCCGCCGTTATTTGGGACCCACCCGGAGGAGGCGCGTTCCCGCGGCCATGAAAACACATGGCCTCGGACTTGTGGAGCGCCACCTCGAGTCCCAACTGCCGGATTCTCTCAACGACTGTCGCAACCGCTGTCGCCATTAAGTCGGCCGCCGCCTGGTGTGACCTCCCGTGCGCTAGCACCAGCGTATCGTCGGCGTAGCATATTGTGCTAACGCCGTTCGGGAGGTCGGTGCGCAGCACCCAGTCATAGCCGATGTTCCACAGGAGCGGCCCCAGAACCGAACCCTGTGGAACACCGCGTGACATCTCTCGCCGGTTCCACTCGCCCCGGTGACCGGGGTAGCTGACGGACCTGTCCGTCAGGTAAGCCTCGATTACACGACGGAGGTAGGTAGGCACCCGATGATATCGGAGTGCCTCCAAGATGCAGCTCCAGGGCAGGGAGTTGAAGGCGTTGGCGATGTCCAGAGACACCGCCACTACGACCTTACCCCTGGACACTGCAGTCCCCGTCGTGAGGTCTCTAACGCGCATGATGGCGTCCACCGTGGAGCGCCCTCTGCGGAAGCCGAACTGGCCGTCCGACAAGTCCGGCCCAATGTCCGTCAGGTGCGCGACGAGGCGGTTCGAAATGATTCTTTCGAAGACTTTCCCCACCTCGTCGAGCAACACTATGGGCCGGTACGCGGACGGAGAGTCCGCAGGGCGCCCCGTCTTCCGCACGAGGACCAGTTTTCCCGCTTTCCAGAGAAGCGGGAACTGGCCTCTCTCCAGACATGCGCTGTAGAGACCAATCAATCGAGGCCCGAGAGCCTCTGAGGCCAGGACCCATGCCTTGCCATGCAGGCCGTCGGGTCCTGGGGCGGTGTTCTTGGCGCCCATCCGGCGCACCGCCGCTCTCAATTCTGCCTCGGTCACCTCTGGGATGATGTCGTCGTCGTCGTCGCTGTAGCCCGCGTCGGGCACCGCAGGGGGCGGAGTCATATACGGGGGGGTGAACCCCCTCCACAGTCGAGGGAACAGGGTGCCAATCACCTCCTCCAGGACTTCTTGCCGGAGACTCTGGGTGAGCGGGGGAGCCCAAGCGCGGAGCTTGTCGCGTACCATCCGGTACGGGCGTCCCCACGGATCTCTGTCCAGAGTCCCCAGCATCTCTCGGCGGGCCTCCTCCTTGGCCCGCAATATCTCCACCTTGAGGAGGGCCTTGGCCGCCCTGTATCCCTCGTACAACTCCGCCTCTCTCGCCTCCGCATTAGGAGGACGGATGCGGCGCCTGCGGTGCCTAGTGTACTGGCGTCGCGCAGCAGTGCACGCCTTGCGTAGAGCTGCTAGCTCTTGCGACCACCAGTACACCTGGCGCTTTTGTTGCCTCGACCGGATCCGGGGCATCGCCACGTCACAGATCCTGGACATGGCGTCCTGGAGCCACTTGGCCTCATCGTCTGTGTCGGCAGGCCTGACCGGTGGTATCACCCAGGCCTGCACGATGGCGGCTTCCAGGAGCAGCTCCCGGTCCAGCTGTTTCAGCGCCCAACGCGGGCCACATGGGGCCTGTCTGACCGGCGGGTCTGCGGACTCGGCGGAGACGTCGAACCGGATATACCGGTGGTCGGAGTACGTCTCCACCTCCTCCATGACGCGCCAGTCAACAATACGCGGTGACAGAGCAGGGCTGGCGAACGAGATGTCCACCACCGACTCGCCCTGCATCCGCACGCATGTGGGGACAGAACCCCGGTTCAGGACGACTAGGCCCGTCTCAAGGGCCCAGTCTTCCACCATCCTACCCCGGACGTCGGTGAACCGGGAACCCCAAGCCAAGTTTTTGGCGTTGAAGTCCCCGAGGACGAGCACGGGGAGGGAACGGAACCCGACGACGACGGTGACCAACTCCCTCAAGGAGTTGTGGAACTCGGCGAGAGTTCGGTTCGGAGAGAAGTACACGCCCACCACAGCGAGCTCTCCGAACCGTGCTGCGACACAACCCCGGCCTCTTTGAGCAGCCTCAAGAGTCGGGGTACCGGCGGCGGCCGACGAGATGATGGTCACCGAGCCGTCCAGGTCCGCCACCCAGTGATCCCTGGGCAGGACAAAGTACGGCTCGGAGACCACGGCGACATTGATCGACCACTGCGCCATGCTCTGGAGCAGGAGATCCTGAGCAGCGGCGCAGTGGTTGATGTTCGCCTGGAGGAGGCGGAATGGGGCCATTATTGGCAGTCCATTCCGACCTCCTCAGTGGCGGCAGCGGCGACTGCGGTGGCAGTGGCGGCGGCGGCGGCGGAAACGGCAGGGGCGGCGGAGGGCCTACCTTTGCCCTTGGGTTTGGCGGGAGGGGAGCAGCCTTTGCTCCCGACCCGGTGATTGGCCGGCTTGCCAGCCGCCGCACATGCATTGCAGTGCAGCGGGGCGGAGCACGAGCCGGCCTTGTGACCGGGCCGACCGCAGCGGAAGCAACAGTCGCTGCGGTCCACCTCCGAGGTGCATTTGACACTCACGTGCTCCCCCACGTGACAGCGGTAGCACCTCAGAGGCCGGGTCTCGAGCAGCTTGACCTGCGCCGAGACCCATCCCACCAAGAGCCTTTTGCCCTCCTTCAGCTTCTTGGCCGCTGTGACGGGGCAGCTGACCACCACCGTGCGCAGCCCCGAGTTATCCGGACGGATAGTGCCCACCCTGACCTGGTCAGCAGGGCACCCTCCCGTCCTGGCCACAGCGGCCACCACCTCGCTCTCCGTTACGGAGTCGTCCAGGCCCAAAATCCTGACATCCAGGCATTTGGTGGGCCTGGACACGCGGGCCTCGTCCGCACCGAGGCACGCCCTAAGCCTCTCGGCCAGGGCGTCGGCCGATGGGCCGCTGGTCGCGCCGGGGACCTCCAAGAGACGGGCTCCAGTGGCAGTCACTTTGACTGCAAACCCGTCCGGGGCCCCGAACTCCGCAGGAGTCACCGCCCCCTTGAGCTTGGCGAGGACGTCGCCGTAGGTAACGCCCCTATTGACCGCTTCCGGCTGTAGGGTGATGACCACAGCCGCGGTCTTAGGGGCGAGGAGCAAGGCAGCAGCGCGTTTCTCCCTGCGCTGCTGCTGTCGTCGCTGCCGCTGCGCCTTCTTGCGGCGCTTCCGGCCCTCCCTGGCGACTCTCCTCGCCTCGCCGGCGATTTGCCACCCGCCGCCGTCCTCCGCTCGCGGGGCGGGTTCCACCACCGCTGCCGCAACTCCAGCCTGCCGGGCTGGAGCGCCTCTCCTCTCCTTGCGCCCTGCGGGCGCTGGCGCCGTCGGCGCAGCTGGGGTCTGCGCCGGCGGGGGCGCCGAGGCCCTCGCTGGGGCAGCCGGTCGCGCCCTTGCCGGCGGTTGGGAGCTGCGGCTAGCCTGACTCGAGGTCGAAGGCTTGGCCGCAGCGGCCGCGTACGACCGCGGGACCGCGGGGGCGACCTGACTTGCCGCGAGTGGGGGCGCAAGAGCCTGCCCTCCAGCACGTCGAAACGTCGCTGGAAGGCAGCCATCTCCGCCCGCAGCAGTCCGACTACGTCGGCCTCCGCCGGGGGCTGGGGGCGACTGCCACGAGCAGCGGCGAGCTCGGCCCTGGCCGTCCGCAGCTCGGCCTCCAGAGCCGCGTTAGAGGCCGCCAAGCGCGCCAGCTCTCGCCGCATCTCGGCCAGCTCCGAGCGCACCTTTCCCGCAGTGGGCCCCGCACACTGCTCCAAGGCCGCCTCCGTTATAGTGGCCGCCGCCGCCTTGAGGAGGCGGAACCTAACCGGCTGGGATTTCCCCATCGCCAGCTTGTAGAGCTCCGCCGTAATGGCCTGTTGGAGGCCCCCGGAGCAGCTCTCGCTCTCAGAGCCGCGCTCGCCCTCCGACATCTCCACGCCGGACATCTCGGCCGCAGAGGACTCCGAGCGGGCAGCGCTCGAGAGAGCCCTGCCCTCCGCGGCCAGCTGCTCGGCTGACTCCGCGCAGGCAGCTGGGGCCGGTTTCCGGCGACCGCTGCCCTTGCCGCCCCTACCCCGCGCTGCCGTGGGGACCTTGGGGGGAGGCGCCTCCTGAGCGCCGGAGGACGGGGACAAACTGTCCTCCTCCAGCCTGGGGCGTTTGAACGTCCCCGTCGCGCGGCGGCGTGAGCCTTTCGAGCTCACGCTCAGCCGCTCCGCTAATGTCGCGTCGGACTCTGAGTCCGACCCCCTCCGACTAGACTCCCGTGTGTGGGGCCTGCTGGACGAGTCCAGCGCCCCACCACGAGTCCCGGAGCCACTTGGGCTCCCTTCTCCTACTACTGCAGGCGAGCCAGGCTCACCCGCACTCTCCTCCTCCGGTTGTGTGGTTTTTATTTTAGTATTTAACTCCATAAAGTTCCCACGAGTATGGGGGAAATATTCGGTCCACCCAGGCAGTGCCCCCTGTACCTGGGTAAGTGTTAATTTGTTTCCCAACTAGAGGTTCCACTGGTCCCCTAGCTGGGGGTGCGCTCGCGACTGACACTACTCCTCAGCCATGCATACTCTCGCCGCGCACCAGAACTTAGTATTGGAGGAATTTTTTATAGAGGTTATCTTCCTCGCGGTCCGGGCGACCAAGCCAAGACCCTCGTCCCGTTCAGAGTCACAAAACATGACCGTGACCTCCTTACGGATTACGATATCGACGGCTGCAATCGGGGACAGCTTGTGTCCCGATGCTGCTCGCTGGCAGGGTGAGTGCACAACGAGCACCGCCCTTGCCTCTCCGCCACGCTCTCTGCTAATCAGAGAGACAGGCGGAGAAACGCCCCACGGAAGCGCGGGCCATGAGCACACAGCCCGCCGCCTCCAGAACCCTATCGGGTTCGCCCGCCCAGTCCAGAAGTCTGCTGCGGGCGACAGTCACTCCAACCCTATCACCCCCGCTAGGGAGACTGTCGCCCGCACCCAGGGTGCACCACGGGGAGGTCTTCTGGCACCGCACCCCAAATTTCATGGTATTGGGAATACTCTTTCGCTACATTTCCGTCGTTAATTTGTACATATATACTATATGTGCTTTTTCCGACGTTGGGATTTCAATGTCAATCATCAACAGCCTATAAATGGCTGCTGTCCAAAGGCCTCTTCTCGCATTGTTTGAGCATTAATCACCACGCTTGCTCAATGCGGGTTGACTTATAATTAGAAATTATAAACCCAGGTTTCCTTACGATGTTTTCCTTCACCGTTTGTCAGTGGTGTCTAGATAATCTTAGAAAGTACCTCTACATAACTCGGAAAAAGTCACATTTGTACTTGCTGTTGGTAGATTTCGAACCCGTACTCTCATGCATGAGAAGCTGTCGTCATAAACTTCCAGGCCACCACGACAGGCTTTCAATAAAAAGAAAATTTCTTAATGCATCTTATATTTGCGCCAAAATTCAGCAGGACAATTTTTGTAATAATTTATTAGTTTTTTTTTTAACAAGTTTTGCTATTTTGCGTGTGTTTTAAGAGTTGTTATAATTATTATTTGCTAATTCATTCTCTGGATTTATTTCAACAGAAATATTTGTTGACGCTCACTTACCTACATTTGTTTTCACTAAGAAGATACCTATCTATAGAAAATTACGACTTGTTGAGTTTGGTATTAAAATACAGAAAGGATCAGCTTTTTTAGATATGGATATGCGTTTTTTTCTGGAACGTCGAATACGGCTGGTAAAGCTCCAAACAAAGAGTATGCGGCAGCCACGCTTGGTCGACCGTTTTGCCGTGCGAACCAATTTAAACGTTATACCCAAATTGGACATGCAGCAATGGTTCGATATCCGCTGCTTTTTTTAAATTCAGTACAGTGCACAAATTCATTTTGCTATTGAGGTAGACAAATTATTTTAGTAATTTGTAAAAATACTCTATAAGATACACATCACAAGTCGCAAGTGCGAGTGTTTCATAATAGAAACATTTTACGGGCAACATTTTAACGTCTTCCTTCAACACTTTCGTTGAATTTCTTTCTGCAAATACAAGTGTCCTTTTAACTTGAGATTATTACTTAATGGTAAACAGTTGAGCCCATTCGCTGTCGTATTAAGAGAGTTGTGTTAGCTATAAAATCGGAATGAATATGAAATGCAAGGACGAAGGATAATATTGTTAGGAAGAACCTTGCACTTGCAGTTTACCTTAGATGAGTTAGGTTAGAGAGACGAGGAGAGACCGATCACAATTTACAACTAAGTAAATAGGTACCTAAGTTTAAGTTGGACAGAACTCCGCCGTGTTTGCGTCAATTATTTAATTCAACGTCAAATACGACTATTCTCTCGGAGTGTTATAAAAAAGAATAGTACAAAGTACTTTATGCAGGGACTTAAATTATTAAATAGTTTTTACCATCATTCTGAGTCTTAATTTGGAAAAAAGAAATTTGTCGCACACTAACTATGCAGTAAACATTACCTACATTAAAATCAGTACCAATAGTTCAGTGCTACAATTTATTTTCACTTCAAAATTTAATTGGTTTAATTTTATGCAATATAATAATGTAACAGGTATATCAATAAATGGTAGAACATGCACCACACATTAGACTTGCGGTCCACCGCATCATCTTAAGATCGACATGAATGTCGCAATACCTGTTCGTGTCACTATATGTAGAGTGCACATACCAAAGGTATGGACATGGAACTACATGTCGAGCACGGACCATCAATTACTCTAGCTGACATCACGAGGTCGCCTACCGGTTTTAGCTTTGTGGATCATACTAAACTATAACGGAATATAATGGAAAAAATCCTCTCGGAATTTTCACAATGGCATCCTGTATGCATATTGTTGGCTGTAAAAGGGTGGCTAGTGATACGTTACGTATGATGCTGAGGCTTTTTACCGTAAAGTGAACTAAATTTCCATAGACTTTCACGCCATTTTTGTTTTGGTGCAATAAAAGAGGCAGGCGCTCTGTTTGCGTGAAAATTAAAACTGTAGTACTGGTACTTGGATTTTGATATACTTAAAATTCCATAATCTCACCCCACATTCTATCGTGCTCATTATATGTTTTTATTCAAAAGATACTTATTATACGACAGTAACGTACAAGTAATAGTAGTAAATTTATTGTGCTATGTGAAAGATCGAAACGAACGGAACGAGCTACGAATGGTTTCATTGTATTCCTTTAGGAAGTTTATGACGATGCCAGTGTGATTTACAATACAAAAACCAAACTATGTTCATCATATCCACATTCATTATTATTTTTTGTTTTTAGCTAATCAAACCAAAGCGAATCGAAGTAATTTTTGTGAAGCAGTAGATAGTATATGTTTTCAGATCCACGTGTATGTTGCAATGTAATTGATATTTTTTCGTTATTAATTAAAAGTAGATTTTAATTTTAGCGAATAATACTGGACCCAATTAGCATGAGATACGCCAGAACATAAACTGGATTGCAAAAATTGGTGCGTAGACTGATTATATCGTCATGTAATCAGTCTACGCACCAATTATGTATAATATGTTATATAGATATGATATAGAAAAAATACACGAATGTTTATTGTTTCAGTGCGAGAAAAGTTCGTAGAGCTAAATTGGAAAATTATTTTTGCTTTACCTTCCGATATACCTACACTAAAATAAAATTGTTACAACCGATACTTCTTTGGCCTACATTATATGTAGGTAAAGAAATAAACTGAATTCCTTTTGTGTTAAGGGTTTTTCTTTTAGGGTACGACCTCCCTTGTAATCGTCATAAACTAGTAGACCTTTTGTTGCTTGATGTTCAGAGCACAGGTGGTGCTCTGAGGGAAATTACCTATTCACTCAAAAACAAGTCTCTTGACGAAAATTATTTTTGTTTATTGTAACATGTGAGCTCCTAAACTCATAAGCGGAGTGTTTATTTCTTTGGACTTTAGTAAATTATTATAGTGCTGTGTTGTAGATAGACCAGTCGTCATCCTTGGGTGTACCTACACTTATTTTTAAAGTATTTAATTGCTATAATAAATTTGTATTTGCTGTAGGGTATTTGTTGTAGAATCTAGATTCTAGATTCTGGGTATTTATACAAGATTTTCTTTGCAAATAATTTCAGAAAATCGTCAACTAGAGATTCCGGTTTTAGACCCTTGGGTTGAAATGTTGTCCGTAGTTCATCAGAATTAGTGGTAGGACTTAGGTTGTAAATGTCACTGGCAACTACCCTGACAACTTACCGTTAGGCCTACCGCGGTTCCGTATCGGGCATCAGCCCTATTGGGCCCCATCTGTGGTAGTCTGATTGCTCTTTGGGGCGCACGCAGAACGCGACTCGCCCTACGCATGGGACTGGTTCTGGTTGGCCAGAAATTCAACGCAATCTACGTTGCAACAATAACGCTACGGACTCACGACGCGATTTTCACTCTTGATTTATTTTCAAAACTCACGAGTCCGGAGTTTTCTATGGTTCGGCAACCGTTGCTGTTGCGATTAGCGCCCGCAAAAATGGCGGTTGATTATCGCAAGACAAATAGTTAAGTTCAGGATTGGCACTCCTATTGTGATCCCCCCAACCGATCGCAGAGCGTGCGGGTGCAACCCGCCGCGGCTGCATCCGCTGATGCAGCGGGAACTGCAAGATTACTGAAAGATTTCTAAATCGTTGAAGTTTTGTCTTTTGTTGTTATATTAGACGATCCTTTTGTTAAACACCGAATAATGTTTCATAGTACAATTTTTTTTAATAGTAGTTCGGTACGAGCTCCTCTAGAAATTGTACTAGAGAAAAAAATGGTAGACCTGCACAGTGGCGGCAGACGGTATTAATCTGATTTATATACCATTTTTTCATGTGCATACATTTTCAGTTAATGTTTGTTAGGACTATAGAACAGAATGTGTGTAAATGTAGAAACTTGAGGTTATATTATGGCGTTTAATTGTAAATATATCTATATTGTTACCTACGTTTTAAAAACCAAGTAGTTATTTCGGCTAAGCTGTGCCGCTGCTGGCCACTGTGTTGAAATTGATATGAATAAGAAATATTGAGGGAAGTACAAAGGGGTCAGGAGCTAGAGTTAAAAATATCTCTGTTTTAGGTAACTTCAGAACCCTAACATGCGGATTAACTTCTGCAAAGTTCAGGGATAGGTGCAAAGCTGGAGTGCATTCGCTTCGGATAAATTTATTCAATGCTAGCGGATGTGACATGGCGTCGGGCGTCAGGGGCAAGCTTGCAACGAGACGAAGCGACGCGACATACGACGTAAATTGCCCGGATTCTGTCATTGTTCGCTTCAACTCATTGTTAGTTTCTAGAAAACAGAGTTATACACAATAAAGGCATAGGTGTACAATAAAAATGTGTAATTTGTTAACATAATGTGCAGTCGAATTATCGTTTTTCTTATTTTGTGTATAAGTAGTACCCAAAATAATCCTATGTTGAAACCACATCCACATAGTATCTATTTATAGTTGTCATACTGTTAAGTTATTAAACTATATAAATCTTTATATAAGTTTATAAGCTTTTGTTGTTAAACACACGAGGCAAAGGTCTATCTCAATCATTTTTAACTTTTTATAGAACACTGAAGCTTAGTTTTTACGTATTTCTACAAGTATTTTTTAGAAGAATTACCCCAACCGTCTCAAGGTTAAAAGAAAATGAGTCTCCGTGACTACCTCACAAGGAGTGTCCACTTTCTTCAAAGTGGTATACGAAAATAAGAATTCTCGAGGACAGAAATGAGATTATAATTTCAACCACGTTCTTTAAATTTACCTTTTAACGGCCACTTGATATTTTTTAAAACGTGTCTCTTCAAAATTGTATGTATAACTTGCGCAGGAAAATAGGATGAAAGAAGAGATAAGATTCGCTAAGTTTACCTGAGCTTGTTGATGCAAGTCACGACATGAATTTATCACTACTCTACTTTAGGTACTTCTGAGGTAATTGAGTGGAACAGAGGGTCTCCGGTTTCGAGCTGCACTGCTGATCATCGATCTCGCTCACACTCTTGGCCCGGTATGATAAGAAGTCATTCTTACTCACCTCCACTTCTTGATACGAACTTTATTCCGGTCACATTCGTATAATGTTGAAAAATTAACAAACAGATTGAAAGAGAAGTTAAAACGAATTATTATAATTAGCGGTCGTGCTAGTGTTGCCTGGAACAATCATTGTTATCTCCAACATTTATATACAGAATTAAAATAGTTAAAAAAAAATCTATTAGAACATTTCTTTTGTGTTATTTGAACAATATTTGGTTTTGTTTGCTTAGACACGCAATAAATGTGTTTTTAAGGTTTTAGAAGTCATTATCAAGATTTAGGAATGATCAATTCGAACCCTCTAAACTCGTATATATTGGAACTTCCAGGATCAAAGCGATTTCCTAGATTTTCTTGAACAAATGATTTATCTCATTGTCATGTCCCGAACAGGGTAGATATCATACACAATTCACACAACTGAATTAGATTAAGTCAATAGCATACTATGTTGTTTAGATAGCAGGTTCTAATCTGATATCTATAGAAATAGACAGTCATTAATTGAGTAAATGTTAATAGTAATGCACACAACATTATAATTGTAATAGTACATACTACTACTACGAATTATAAGTAGTCACAATTGGGTAAATAACTACGCTTAATTAGTAAGTAAAATCAACAGTTGTATTTGATAGGTAAGTTAGTTACTTTACAAATTGCAGATATTAATTAGTTAATTACGTCAATGTACTTCAGTTACTCGATGCTAAACAAAGTGATGTATCGGGTGATGATGTCGGGCAGCTTCAATGAATAACTAATGCCTCTAGCACGTGCCCGAGTTTCCATTACTTGATAAATTCATTTGCATTTTAGAACCAACGAGCAACAGCTGCACTGTGATGTAACCAATCATATCACACAGAACATTTTCGAAATCGTTATATCTGTTTTAGTTTGGAAACAACGTACTGTTGTTGTGATATAGTGTCTGTCGACTACGAGATTAGTCGATTCTCAGGCAAAAAATATTTAGTAGGTGTAAGGTGTTTAGCCTATAAAATTATAAGACTAAATCTTATGATTTTGAATTTAATTCCACATGTTTTGCATTATCTATTTAAACACGATTACTTAATAATTATTTGTATTCAGTAAAATCATCTTTATAATTATTATTATTTTTTTACTTTTACTTCCTCAACTACCAGCACAATTACTTTTTGAGACGTGGGTTCTCTCTTCCTTTAGTCATTTCTCTTTCTGTAAATAAACCTACACCAAATAAATACCAACGATTACTAACATATTCATACTTACCTCACTCAATTTGTTAATTATTCAGTTATAGAAAATAATGTAACACAGTTTGAATGCCAACAAAAAATAGAGTTTCATATAGGATAACATTTTATACCATTTAACGAATAAATATTCTCCGTTTGATGGTAATAAGTTTTGTTAATACCTGCATTAAAACCTAAAATAAAAGTCTACTAATATGCCAGTCGATTTGCACAATATCGTACAAGTAACTAGAGGCATAAAAATATGCGTACATATGACAACATCCTCACGTCAGGCAGACGCAATGTGGGTGTTCAGTAGAAACCTCCCTAAGCTTTCCCAGAACAACAAGCATGATGTTGTTATGTCAGTAAATTGAAAAGTTCTTAATTTTCCGACTATAGACCGCCAGTTATTGGGAGAAAAAACACTCGATTCATCTTAAGCCGTAAATTCATTTGCTTTCCGACAACGAATAAAAGCTATTGGAAAGTTTTCCTGCATTCAAATCGAGGCTGGAAGGCTTTTCAATTCAAGTTTTGTAAAGAACAATTCGCGGAATAACGACTACAGTCGTGGTTACTAACAGTACCAATTCTAGTTTACTTACATAACTGTACTATAATCATATCGGCTACTGTGAAGTAACCTTTGACAAAGTTAGTGGTTCGTTGTCACTAATATAAATATTGACCACTAATTTCAATGCATTAAGCATAGGTACATGTAAAAGTGATGATAGTACTTACGTATAGTGATGCATAGTTTATGAATTGCTTTAAAAATATGACTTATAAGTCATACTTCTTTTTACTTGCAGAATAATAAACGTGAGGTCAAAAGCATACGCTAGGAACAATCTCGTACATGTCCAGTACAATGCAATAAATGACCTGAATTGTCCTTATCATGTTCTTAATAAAATTATGTTACGATATCGAGTGCAATTTAACCCTCATAAGAAAAGGGCAAATGTGATGAATTGATTGAATTACACTGCAGGTCAACGATGCTGAATTGCGATAACACTATGTGAATTGTGATTCATTAGTTCCCAAAGGATGCTACTACCTTCTCTTAATTTTTCTTCCCACTATCAAAGAAGACCAATCAGTAAACAAAAATTTTTGTATACATCTATTTTGTGCTAATTTTTTATTTCACTCCAATATTGTTTGAATTGTACTGTGTGTGTGCCTGGTGTTGTCCTAAATATTTTTTTTTCTTTCTTGCTTTCTTTAATTCAGTCTTTTATCATCTAATTTATCATCTAAGTTAACTAAATACTTTCTTACTCTACGCCGGTTAGGCTATATTCGTTTATTATCTATTATGTGTATTCGCAAAGGACGAATATACGTTAAGAAAAATATTGTACGCACACACACACACATACATAACCTCACGACTGTGTGTATTAAAAAAATATTGTATATCAGAAATTGCAATAGGATACCTGACCATACGATCCACTGGATTCAACTGGTTAAGAAACACCATAGTTCACAATGGCGTGTTCAAATAGAGCTTCACTCTGTGCCGTTTGCCTTGTAGTTCTATGAGCCATTAGAATGACTGGCTACACTATTAGAGAGAGCGTATTCGATGTTACCTTCCTCTAAATATGTATTTAGAAAAAAACTTGTCGTTCATATTCATATTTTTTATTCTTGAGAAATAATTATGCTGTTTGACGTAGAAATATGACGTGACCGTCAATACTAAGGGACCATTAACTACCTTCGCGATTTTAACTACCTCATCACCTAAATATTATTTAAACACAATGATTGGCTTGCAGAATTAGATTTTCGTTTAGGTTTATTTATCAAAAGAGCTAAAATAGTATTATGTTGGAAAGGAGTATTTAGACGCATTACATTGCAACCGTATTTAAAACCTTTGTACTGCAATCGATAATTAAATTATCGCTTAAAGTAGTTTCAGCAAAAGCTTTTACCGTACCTTGTTTGTTAATGATATTTAAATCCAAATAGCATTTCCTTCTACTGTTGTTACTCACAATCTTTGCACGGCAAAAACATTGCATGATTCGCAATATCAGATTTTGAAAATGTTTAAACATTTCGAAATCAATAATTATTAATTTGTACTAAGTGAGTAGGCAGAAAATACCCATTTCGTATTAATAACCAGCCCTACTAATCAGAATATGTTGCACTGCAAAGGAAAATCTGTGCTGGTATATCACCAAGTAATTAAAACTTAAGAAGGCTCAAGTGATACTCGTAAACTAAGCTGAATATTGTATGAATGCAAACAAACGAAATCTGTGCAATAACTGCGCGTCACGAAAAATATCACGAAGAATGGACCATTGCAATAAAACCCAGGTGTATTTTTGTTTGAGTGAGAAAACCATCAAACTACTTCTCTGGCCCTGAGTGAAGCGAGAGGGAGTACTACTACGAGTTACTGAGGGAGGGAGTCTCTTACTGACTAAAACAACCCCATTCTTACACCTGCTTCGAGCGGGAGCCCTGGTTGGTTACCTAAATAACGTGGCAAAAGCCTTCATGCCAGAAGCACTTTGCACCACTTTTTAATAGGTCGGGACTACTAGATTGTACACTTACTCCAGGCATCTTTTAGCTTCCAAGTAATTCTGACAACTCGGAAGTTGTGTAGGCAAAGTTATCTTGGACGACCCTAATCTTTAAATAGTGAAAAATAACAATCTTGGCTGTAGGGGAAGCCAATTGTTTTGAAGAATGTTTTATGTGTGTTAATATTATTTGGAATATCTATGAAAAAGAAAGCAGTTCATTTACAATGAGACACAAAATGCAATTTACAAAAAAGTCGTCATCACATTGATCGTTTTCAATTCATCGTCATTTTTAACCGACTTCAAAAAAAGGAGTAGGTTCTCAATTCGACCGTATATATGCTTTTGTATGCACGATTATTTTATATGACGATATTAGATCTTTAATAGCACGAGGAGAAAAGGAATAATTAAATATAAAGGGGAGGGGGGTATCCTCATCAAAACTATTATACAAAACGTGCGGCGAAGCTACAAAATGTTTTCACTTAGAAATTACATTCACTATATTTATTTCACATAAAAAGCGACTCGGTTTTGTCCTTTAGCGTAGACGCAATGAGGAATGTTTTTTCTCTTATTTTCCAACGCAATTTTAGCTGTCATGAAGGTCTGCTAAGCCCACACATTTCTCGAGTTTTCTAGCATTTATCTTTTAAATCCACTTCTTGTTTTCTGAAACGTGCAGTTTTTATCGTGTTTATAATAGTAATAACAAAATATCACGCCAGCGGAATTTATTTCCCAAAGGAATAAGCAGAACTGAGCGCTACACGTATTAGACGTAACACTCACGTTATACTGGTTATGTTTTAATAGGATTCTTGTACTTATAGGGTGTTACATTTTGAATATTTGGAAAAATAATCAGACGATAGTAAATAATGATCGTTAAGGAAACGCCGACTTGTACCGATACCGCACCTTGAGTACCTCTTGATATCACGTCGCAGCCATCTGTTTTAATGTGATGTTTGATTGAATGACTAGCGCGTTGATTAAGTGAGTTTCTTTAATTGAATGACTAAACGACAATTCGACGAGTAATTCAAGGTAACTTAAAATAATAATAGGTAATAACGCATTTTAAAGTTTTATTCGAAAAATATGAACACAGTGTAATGTATAATCTATCTATTCGAACTGCTTGACGCCATATTTGTTTTGGTGACTATTAGCGCCGCAGTGGGAAAAATAAACTCAATTTCAATCACCTGACTTTATCTGCTTTGTTCAAAGGGCAAAGGCAATAAAATAAAAAACTAAAAAGTAGGTCAAACGAAAATTCATGATTATGTTTTTAAATATCCAAATAAAATACAAGTAGTCAAAACCATACACTTTAAGTCCTCGACTTGCGATCAAAAATCACTTGACTGATACTAACGGTGATCGAAGAGTTAACTTTAGCTAAACTTTTAACTGTTCCTGATTACCCGGCAAGGCTGCCAGTTTTTTGAGCTCACTACCGACAGAGACGAAGACCAACTATAGATTTTTAACTAGTATATCGTACACCTAAAATAACATAAGCGTAAGTTGAAAATACTCATTTCATAGGTGAGCAAACGAGTATTTAAACAGGTGTATCAATTTTGTAGTTGCTAAAAACATTTTAGTTTACATTATTAAATATCCAAATATTAATACGCTAGTAAAAATCAAGCTATTAAAATTCACAATGTCTCAAATTATTTTGGTATTTATAGTTTAATATTTAACACGATTTCGTCAGCCTGGTCAATTAGTCACTCGATGTCCTCATGCGACGCAATATTTATCTTCGGCAAAATGGATTTTATATTTCTGTCATAGTTGTAAAAGACCTTCCACAAAAAACCAGCATGATAGCAAATAAGTGGCGTCTACATGATTGGGTTGTCACTGACGATGGCTTCTGTCAGAGTTTCTTGTCTAGTCCGCGAATTGTGTGCAGATAGCGTTCGGCACTCTGATTCGTTAGTTCATTGGAGGCGCCCAATCAGAGCGCTGAGCGCGTATTCGTTTCTTTAAATGTAAAACAAACTCGAAGACTCAACCTAAGATGTTGTCTTTAAAAATCCCAAGCACCCCTTCCAACGGTTGGCTAGGGCGACGTATATTAAAGACTAAAAACATTTCATTAAATGTTTTTGCTTTTCCCAAGAAATAAACTTTGATTAGGAAAATAAACTACTGTACTTGAACTCTCTAAACTGAAGAGTTTAGTTTTTGCCCGTTTTTCAAATAGAGCGACACTAGCTCTGCCAATCATTCCGCGTCTACAGAATTCTTTCTGTAGACACGAACGATCTACAGTGTGCAGGTTATTAGCTGTCAAAATAAACATTGTTTTTTGCAAGTATTTAGTAGAATATCCCACATTCGAAAGTGAAACCCTAATTTGCCTGGACTATCGGTATACATTGGTAATCTTAACTTTCACATCACAGAATTATGAGACACAAAGTATTAGAAGTGTGTTAAAAAATTCAAATTAGATAGTAGTCAGTAAAATGCGCGTATCATCGGTTTGTTTGTTTGCTTTCATTATTGTATTAAAGTGATTTAACGGGATCCTATAAACGGGACTATGACCATTTTAAACAAAGTGACAAATACATAGAGCTCGATTCATGAATAAAATCCGTACAAAGTACGACTATCACTATAACATATTTCTGACTACATGCTTTTGTGACAGCTAGATTATAATTACACAAAGTGTGAAGACTACCGAATTAAAGCTTTTATAAAATGCGGCGGGGTCGCCGCCATGCAATCAAGATGAAAGCATCGTCACAGATGATAACTTTTACTTAGTCAGCGGGTGGCGCACCGTACGTTCACAGTTCACAAAATAATGAAGTATTATATCACTGTTGTTTCTTGAAAATTATAGCACCAAATACAAAAGTTTTAAAATTATTCCATACGATACAAGAACTAACCTAACCTAACCATTATCTTCTTGTCGCGGAGAACCTAACGGGTTACCGGGGCTCCGATTCGAAGTGCAGGAGAAGGAACGGGGTGGTTTTTAGTCAGTAAGAATCTGACACTCTCTTCCGCCTCACCCAGGCGGGAGAAGTCATTCGATGATTTTCCCCCCTTTAAAAAGTCATTATCTTCTTACTACGACACTGAAATAAATATTGAAATAAACTATAAACTCATTACTTAATTTTATGCACACGATTGCATAGGCTTCAAACTCCTTTCATTAAAATTTGTCTTACACATCAATTGAAAACGTTTCAATTTCTTTTCTGTCAACACATTGAAATGACCGCCTATCATATCATAGATCACATTTTTTTTGCAAAAAACATTTATTATTTTCGTCATATTCCATTTTCGTTCTAATCGTATGTTCTCGTTATTGTGTTTGTCGTTATCCTTATTGACCGCCTTAATTTTTAAATTTTTTTACCAGCCAAAACCACTTTTTCGAAATTACTTGGTCAATTTTTAACCTGCTTTATTGGGGTTCGTGGTGGCCCGGAGGCTTAAGACGCTCGCTTCTCATGCATGACGGTGCGGGTTCGAAACCTACCAACGGCAAGTACCAATGTGACTTTTTCCGAGTTACATGCACTTTCTAAGATTATTCAGACACCACTGACAAACGGTGAAGGAAAACATCGTGAGGAAACCTGGGCTTATAATTTCTAATTATAAGTTTGTAATCGCCAACCCGCATTGAGCTAGCGTGGCGATTAATGCTCAAACCTTCTTCGTGTGAGAAGAGGATTTGCTCAGCAGTGGGCATTAATCGCCACGCTAGCTCAATGCGGGTTGGCGATTACAATCTTATAATTAACCGGCTCGACACTTTGGCAATGAGTAGAGATGTAGCTTCATTGTGCATTTTCTACCGCTTGTACCACGGGGAGTGCTCTAAGGAATTGTTTGACTTGATACCTACCGCGTCTTTTCGCCATCGACCCTCACGACAGTATATGCATCCCCATCATATAGATGGTTGGCAGGTCACAACTGTGCGGTTCTCACGTAGCTTCCTGCCTCGCACAGCAAAACTGTGGAATGATCTGTCGTCGGCGGTATTTCCGAACCGATACGAGCTTCAAACCTTCAAGAAAAGAGCGTACTCCTTTTTAAAAGGCCGGCAACGCACCTGTAACTCTCTGGTGTTGCGGGTGTCCATGGGCGGCGCTGATCGCTTACCATCAGGTGATCCGTCTGCTCGTTTGCCTCTTATTCCATAAAAAAAAAAATAATAGGCTGTTGATGATTATTGGGCGAAAATACATTTGAATAAAAAAAAATCAAAGACAACGTCGTAAATTTCAATAAACAGGTTTTTACAAACATGGTTTTGGCTTGCGTATTATGTCTGTCATTAACTCAGTTGCTCCACCAACAACAATGGGGGCTTTTACTTAGAGGATATTCTATGTAAAAGCTACTGCTATAGCTAGGTACAGCTATCTACACTTGGTTATTTCTCTATCAAGTGCTTAGGAAAGGCGTATTAACACTCGTATTCAGTTACAGTATCTGTACCATTGCATATTACCTGTCATTGCCATATCGATACTAATCCAAAGATGGGGAAATCCTCATGATCCGTTATAGATTTAGTGCAAATCTATAACGGATCTCAACAGCAACAAAGTACTACAAACTTTATCCGACCTGAGACCCGATCTAACTAATCTGATATTAATGCGCTACAATAACTATACCTACCATTCATGAATAAATTTCTCTTTAACACAGTTTATTTTTCAGTATAAAAATATATTCAATTGAGTTAATAAATATGTAAAATCAATCATTCTAAATATGCACCAGTCGTCACCTGTCAAAAGGGTAACTTGAATATTCTTTTTATTCAATTTACGTTTTCAAATGTACGTGATAAGTGTACCCGAAAACGTAAAATTAAATTACTTTTAACTGATGTTTATTTATGAATAATAAATTGTGCTTAAATCGTATTCAGAAAAAAGTTTCCATAACTAAATAAATATAGGTTTAGAAGCATTTATGTAACATCATATTATGATATACTATTTTTTATAAAGGCTTTCTAGAAACCATTCTGTACTGATGGAAGGGAGGTGATTATAAGTGGGATGAGTAAGTTTCCCCTTGATTCGACGGCACTTTCTTTTCAAAGAGAAGATTCTCTTTGCACCGTAAGAAATATAGCATCCGCTTTTCTAAAAATTCAGGGACTGAGTTAAGTTTTTTTTTTTAAATTGAAGCAATAAGTTTTCTAAAGAGCCTGGCTATAATAATTATTACCTTCACTATACAGGACATTTTTATTTAGAAGAGAGAATTTTACTTTAGACATGCATACCAACAGAGCTTTTCAATTTCATCGACACTGGTAATGAAATACATTATTTAAATGGACCTTTAAAAAGTTCCCACGGTATCTTGTCGTCTTCCATCGCTTTTCGTGTTATTGATGATAATTGACAAAATTTCGAAATGAATTTTGCTTTGACCAATTTGCGTTTGAAACTTGAAATTGGTTTTGTTGGTGAGTGCAAGTCATTGCTGTCATTACATTTCATCGCAGAAGTTTAGGTCGCAACAATGTGCTTCCTAAAATATAGGTATTATACTTTCTTTTTGTCTCCATCCCCGTGTCTATGTAAATGTTGTGAGTTTAAACCATGTATGTTAATAGGATTTCCTGTCCTCAGTACCCACGAATCAGTGCTAAACCGAAATCTAGTATTTGCATAGTGCAAGGAACTGGTTACTATATGTAATTGTATGCTTATTTAACATTTAAATGCAGATAGTCTTATCCTTAAACTACCTTTGTGAGAATAATAGGACATATATTCTATAGAATGTAGTCTCAGGCGGCGTGTGATGATTGATATAAAAAATTATATGGAGAAGTATTTGAAATTTATCCACAAAATCCTTTGATTTCCTATAAAAAAGAAAGAATTTTGTATCTTGAACCGTGCTTGATTTTGATTAATGGCAATAATCACCTATTTAATGTTCATAATACAACTGGTAAAATATTAACGTATCGTATGATATTTGCCTATGGTTGCGGAGATTACAGTAGGTATAGTTATGTTAAAATGGACCAAAATACGGAACTCTGATTTTACTACTGAATATCCTAAGACGTGAGTCGGAAATTTACAATCCGCTCTGAGTTAGCGTGGTGACTGATATTCACTCCATTTTTTATATAATAAGAGGCTTCTGCTCAGCTATGGGATGCGAGGAACTGAGATTATTGACACCACCATGTCCTGATCGCAATTTTGTGAAATCATGCTATTATGGTTTTCTCATACAGCTTTAATATATTAAGAATCGCTGACTTTAACATTGGCTGTCCAGAGCGTAAAGATATTATTGTCTAATTTTAAAACGAGTGATAAAATGATCACTCATCCTACTTAGGACTTCGACTTCAACGTATGATATTATCAGGAGCACAAAAAATTAGCTTTCACATAAATTCTGTATAACGTATATGATTATATTGTATTTGTTTTCGTTGAACACAGAGTAGAACATAAAATGATGTTTCCTTCAAATATCTAATTTATAACAATATTTTACATCCATTGTATGGTGCCAAGGCAGGCTAAAACCACGCTCGGAATAAATATGTTGGATAAAATGTCGACTCAATCGCTTTAGTCAAGTAAAAACAGGAGTTTAGTAACTGGTTTTCCTAAGCGTCTTTTTTATTAGATATTAAATAAGGTGCATCAATGAGATGAGATAAAATTACTTGGAAAAATATTGTGAAATACATGTAACATTATTTTACTTGCATTCTGAGTAGTTGTGATGTTGCCGACGGGACCGACGAATTGCAAAATATGGTAATATTCCTGTTTGATAAAAAATCGAATTATATTTAATCTATCTAATAGTCTATGCTAAAAGTTAAATGAATATGGTCGACTAACCATAGAGCTCGTGCAAAGAGGTCAAGATAAAATAAAAATTGAGTAAAAACCTTCTCAGCTTAAATTTCGTTATAAATTAACAAAAGGAGGCAAATTCCGTCTAAAGTTTTTGAAGAAGAAATTATTTGTTGTCGTGGCTCGCGGTATTAAAGCAAAAGTAATCGTTTTAATTTAAATGAGGGCCATTCTAACGACATGAAATTGTATCATTATTAACAAGAATATCTGTTATGTTGACAGAAATTAAGTATCTTATCGCCTTATTAGTTCGAGAGTTTATAGGCATCTACCAGGGTTAAATTTGTTGGTCGAAAAAACATGAATAGGTTTTTCGGTTATTCGAACATTTTTTTAGAGAGACTTTGGTTTCTTTCTGTTCCCAAGTGGTTCCAGTTGTATAGCACTAAGATTTCTCCTATTTCTTTATTTATGTTTTATTTGTAACAAAACTTCCCCCTTTCAATAATTGAAAGCATTTATTACACTGGCTAATTAACGAATAATGAAGTATTTGTTAACTGGAGTAAGTATGCCAACCGCTTCTATATAGGCGCAAGGTTCTAAATCTTGCATATCAATGATATATTGCTTATTCTAGACATGCATATGCAGATGAGTACGATTATCTACAAGATACATATAAAGATACATATTTACAGACAAGATACATATAACATATCTTGACTAGTGCATATTAGTGATTACATAACATAAATGTTGGCTTTGTATTTTTGTAGTCGAAAAGTATAAAACCTACGAGTGCGCAACAGCGTCCTGAAATCTTTGTTGAACTACCTACAACTACCCATGTTCAGCTGTCAAATCATGACAATTATGGGATCCACCCTCACTTAAAATGGGAGGTGATTTGCAGCATGAAAGTCTTCTGACTGATAAAAAAGATAGTATTATTTATCTCTGCCTATGGCTTCAGGATGAACTAGACTGATGAACTAGACAAAGGTACCCATGTGTGACGTATATTGAAACTCAGTATCATCAATTATTAAGTTATATAATAAGAGATTGTCGACTGATGTCATAGTTACAAGTGTTCAAATATATGTAGGTATTTACAATTTTTTAGTTGTTTGAATTTACAATGCTAAGTTCCAAGTATGACCATGTGTGTTTGGGGACGCTTTATCTCCTACGCATGTAGATGATGGTAGGTAGTACATACATATATGTAATAAAATTCCTACCGATAATTTAAAATGATATGGTTATAAATATAACATTGCATATATACAAACGTTGTGATCTGATAGAAGATAATAGAATTAGACTAGATTTTATGTACTAACTAGAATCTATATACAATAACAGTTACCAAACACAAGTTACGATTCAGATCTCACATCGAAGTAGCTTGATTTACTAAACCATTTCAAGGAGCGTTGGCTGTGGTTCAGTGGAGATTACAACAAAATTCAAGGAATGCAAACAGAGTTGTGTTATCCAAACTTAGGACAGCCATCTTCGCCACAACTTACCCACTGTTCAACTTTGCGTAATAAGGACAGTTTTGAATTTAGTACCATGGCTATGATTCTATAATTATTATTTAAATAAATTAAAGCTTAATCTTTAAAATAACAAGGAATATTGGCTGGTGAATCTATAATCTTAAACGTTTTTCAAGTTAAAATGTTATAACTATTATTAAACATGTATAAGCACTATTATTTAATGATTGAAGCTTTCAGTTAACCAGTTATATTTGTATTATCAATACAGAAATCATAACAAGATCACGTAATTTCCGTTGACCAATGGAACTTTCCAGAGCTGCGTATAAGCAAATTTGCCAATTGTGATGCATGAATTGCAATTTAAATTGCGATCAGCACGCCTATTGTTGACCAATGGACATTTCCTTTACATAAAGGTTGTTATTTGGACGTAATAAGGAAATTGAACTAAGAATTGCAAAGTGTCTAGATTGGGTCAAGGAGGTCAGATGCAAACGCTCGGTAATAGCATCGCCAATTCAATCGTAATTGATAAAATGCAGTATCGGCTGCATCCTGCAGTATGTAAGAATATTTAGGGTCGTTAATCTAGTACTACCTCTATAATAATAGCAAAATTGGCTGATAATCAGACTTCATGCGAAAAGCAAAAGAAAATTTCGAGTCCATTGGAAATCAACTTACACAAGAAAGCAGAAAGTTGATTATTATGTATAATCTTTTTAAAAGGCAGGGCTTACGTATAATCGTAAATGTTAATTGTAATTTGTTTTTTTGTTTAAAAAGGTTACGATAAAATTAATTAGGCTAGTTTTCCTTACGACGTTAGACAAAACTTTTTAGTATAGTCATTTTCAATACGGCCCTGCACAGGGGCTGCGTGAGAAGGCGTACGTGGGCGGATAGAGCAGAGGTCATCGAGAAGAATCTGTTAGATAAGTGCGCGTGAGACGCTTCGACGACATCCTGTCCGCTCGGCAGCATCCTGATTGAATAAACCTTATGTACTCTACACATCCTTTATTTACTTAACTCGTTCTCACCCTACATAAAGTTGTTCGCCATGCAGCCGATTGTTGTAAAACAGATGAGACTAAATAAACACATGAGTTTCTATCACGCTTTTGGAAAGGATCCGACATTCTTCTGATTAACATGTAATTGATAGCCACATTGTGCATTTATCCTCAACAAGAGCTAGAATGGACCCACTAACCAAACTCCCTAGTACTACATAAGATAATTCACCAAGAGTAGAGAGAAGTGCAAACTTAGTATAGGTAACAGTCACTTTTCTCTAGCTGTTTTATGCTTTAGATAGCGGCCCACGGGGTAAAAATCTCTCATGTTCCAATAGTTAATCTAATTGTAGGTGGTAGGCTGTTTTATTCTTGATATAATACCAAGACTCCATGTTTTAGGACCAATTTCATCATTCAATATAAGCACTTACTTTTACTCAACTGAGCTTAGTTGAATTTAAGTTTCACCAGCACAATTCGATTAGCGTATACAAAAACTAAGTTACAAAGGGAAGAGAACCTTAAATCGCGTATCTTCGCTTTGTTGTCACAACACACATGTATCAGCGATTCAGACACTAGTTTTTCTTTTGTTCTCGTGTCGAAAATATGGACGTTTAGAATTAATACTGAGTTTAAAGTGAACGATTAGATGCTCAAACTGAGTTTTGTTAGTAGTAAACGCGATTAGTTTCATTTATGAAAATGGCCCCTAGAGAGTGTAAAGCTGTTGGTCTCATCAATCATATAAGTAGTCAAAATTCTTATAACGACTTTAAAGTGAGCTTATTATATCGCCCCAAGAGGGTTGCGGAAAGCATACGACAGTCGCTGCACGTGAACGTAGACATTCAAGAGATTTTAGTTAGGATCGTCCAAGGCTTAGCGAAAATCTTCAGTCGGTAGGAGTCATGTGTAAGGTCGTCTTTATTGTGGTGATGATATGGGCGTTAATTTTTTAAATCAACATTATTATATCGCGCCTTTTGTTCCCTGTTGATACTTCGTATACCAATGTCAGCTGTAACGTAAGGTAGAAGTGTAATAGCATTCGTTGTTGCAATTAAAAATCCCATAAATACATGTCTGATTACACTTTATTTTTTCTTGCGTTAGATAACGGTAACACAACTTTGTATTTTATATATGATCAAACCAATTTTTTTTTATATATTTCATATGATTTATGTTAACTACTACTAATATCGCAAAGTGTAACACCGCATAGATAATGCCGTAGTTACTTTCCGAATACGCAGTTTAGTTTCTAACTTGTCCTATACCAAAATTAATGGATGTTCTAGATTCTGTTGAAACAAAAGAACGAAAATCACTTTATCTTTCGAAGAAACGTTAAAATAGCGAGAAAATCGGGGTTCTTTCTCTTTGTAATCAACATTGGCATCTATGTTAGAGTACTCACTACCTACATTAGACGCTCGTTACTATTCGACTTTTCAGGTTGACTAATGCCAATCTTGTTAGTTTGACCTGTTGTTTAACGGAATTGAGTTTATATACTTTTACTTAATGTTGAATTTGATGCAACAACTAGCGAGATAAGCTCCATTACCATGCACCGGTAGTAATTCCGTGCATTACCTAAGCATCAAAATGTTTTTAACGTAGGAATCGAGTCCCCTAACACGTCACTCAACCAAAGAACATCGATTTTTTGTGTATCGCTCGTAAGTTTTAGACAGCAATAAATTACAATTTACATCTTTTATAATAGGGCTCATTGAGCCAGAAAATGATCCACATGTAACAGCGGTATTTCGGTGTATCATCATCCCTATTATATTATCCACGACATAGTCAGCTGAATCAAGCTCTCTATAGTTGAGATTCGAAGTCAAAGTATCCAGTTTATTTTTATTAAAATAATCTTTGGTATTAAATAAAATTCAATATTTAGAGATATTGAGGTAAAATGTGGGTGGGAACATTTCTGCTAGATAGTAGTTTTCACTAACATGGTAGAACAGTTTAATTATCAAAAACAGTAATGTAAATGTAAAATAAGTAAACAGGGAAATAAAATAAAACTGTACACATTTTGTCAAAATATGTTTCCATTTTAAACGTGTCAAGAAAACTTTTCATTGGAATACACATTCATTAGGAAAATTAACTAACTAGTTTAAAAAAACAATATAAATATTAGCAGAAGTTAAGAAAGTCATGTTTTTATCTACTTAATT
The DNA here is from genome assembly GCA_038387885.1 of Spodoptera picta. Classification (NCBI taxonomy): domain Eukaryota; kingdom Metazoa; phylum Arthropoda; class Insecta; order Lepidoptera; family Noctuidae; genus Spodoptera; species Spodoptera picta. Next base: position 4,479,529 of record JAZHFQ010000105.1, read on the forward strand.
TATTCTGTATCAAAATCTCGTTATCCCCGAAATCATCTATATCATTTACTACCCGGCTACTGCCTTTTAAACTTTCGTAGAAAGGTAGACAGACAGCCTCGTGGTATAAGGACATGTGACCTTAGGTCAACCAACTTCGCCTGACTAATTTCTTTGCTGCCAGGCCACAAATTACAAACTAATTTCCTGAAATACCTAAAACTTGACCTGTTGACTTTTTCTCAATATTTACCTTAAACACACCTTAAACTAATCATTATTAAAATTAAATGTAGTTAAAATTATGTGCATTAAAATTGCATATGCCTTAGTTTTTGTAACTGAATTTTTTTCAGTGATTTGACTTTCGTGTGCTTGGACCAGACTGCTCGCTGAATTAACTCTCAAACAGACCATGTAGAACTGATCATCTCTTAGGTCTACTCCGACCTCGCCCATTTTATGGATGCCATGCCAGTGCGAAGCTAACTTTAAGCCGGAATTTTATTCTCTTGAACGGGGAAGGATATTCTGGATATCCTGGTAGTATCAAAGGTATTCGTGGAATATACAACGCCTTTCCTTTAGAAAAGAACGCCATTACCATTACTGTGGTGCAATGGCATAATTTTGAAGGGCCTCATATCCTGAGCAGCATTGCCAGAACACCAATCTTAAGTGTGAGGTAATGAGTTGGAAGGCCAGCAGCATATAGGTGTTCAGAAATTTTACTGAATAATTTACATCATCGTTAATTCGTAGTACTGTATCAACCGATTTATACTACATTTCTTCATTTCTTCTTCTTGGTGTGAATTCAATAACTAACGTATAATTTATTTCATTCGTTTTGTCTTTTTTTTTATTACATGTTCCTAAAACGAGCGTACGGCGCGCGCGATACGCGATGCGCCATACGCTCGGGTCAAGACGTACGCTCCGTACGTTCAAGGACCCATCAGACCACCACAAATGGGTGGGGCCCAATAGTGGTGACGCTGATACGGAGCTGCAGAGACCTTAACAGGTTGCCGTGTCACCGGCTCAAAGTGCAGGAGTAGGAACGGGGTGGTTTTAAGTCAGTAAGAGTATGACACTCCCTTTGAGCCTGACACTCCCTCTCGCCTCACCCGGGCGAGAGAAGTCATTGGGTGATTTTTACCTACCCCTTAAAAAAAGTCTAAGATCCCGGTTTAAACTACCTTCACCGAAATGCTTATTTGATGAAACATATTTTATATTGAATTTAATACATCCATAATATATTGCTTCTGGGTTCCCTAATAAATTTCATTCCAGGATATGATTTTAAATATTTCACCGGTTTAACTATTAAACAAATTTCATTCCAATCAATAGTATGAAGCCCATAGAATATTGAATCAGTAGGTTGCCTATTCTTTTCCAGTTGGTTCGGATAAATAGTATTCGCACTCTCTTTAAGCACTGCTATGCGCACTCCGACTATCTCCGGCTATAAATTGTCTTGCAGTAAAATTATTGTTTGCCTCACCCTGTCCCCTTATATTGCATAAAAGCTCCAAATGATCCTGGTTCGCAAAATCCAGCAGCTACCAAAGAACTTTTATTAAGAATACGTCCTACTCGAAATAGACATACATCATGATTAGACTGTACCTCTACATGTACGTCTACTGTATTATTATTTTTTGTCTGCGAGTGTCCATGGGCGGCATCAATTGCTTTCCATCATGTGATCTATCTGCTTCTTTCGCAAATCCACTTTGGGTCGCCGAGTCACCCGAGTTAGTATTTTACTTTGTTAGCCAAAGCGCTGCTGGTTTGATCCCCGTAAATAAAATACTAAACTGGTCTATTGACAACAGCATCGTGATCGACTATCGATTTTTTATGGGAAGAGAAATGGGTTCATAAAACAGTTTCACATTAACGCTAGCCCAGCAATGTTAGTCATAAAATTATGAATTTAATATACCTACAAAATAATCTGGAATCTGGAATATTTCTAGTAGAGCATAATGATTATTAGATATTTCAATACCACGGAGGCTATAATTGTTAAAATCAGTGAATAAAGGGTTGGATGAAATTTTATAAAGAGGTTTACGAAGTGAGAACGAGACGGTTTTATATTGCTTCTTTGAAAGATATAAATATGACTTTGAAGATGGTTATAGATAGGATATTTTGCGAAAATAGTTTTATGAAGGTTACAGAAGTGTATCGAATTGTACAAGGTCTTCGTTAAAAGTATGTATTAATATAGAAACCTGTCTCGTTGCCTTTAGGAGAGGTTTATCTTTTATTAGATTTTCTATCGAAGTATCACTAATCGGTAATTATAATTTTTGAAATTAACTTTTATCTGATAAGCGGTGATAATGATTTCCGAAAACTTTCGAAAACTGGATATATTGTAAATATAAATACGTCTCCAAGACCCTTGCGGAGAAAAAGATTGTGAAAAATAACGCACAAATACCTCTATATAAATATCAAGCGGCGTAAACTACAATAAAAATTAAAATGAATAAATATTTCTCCGACACTTCAAAATGCGGATGTTCGATTTACAGTGGAAATGTCAATACAATCAGAGATAGCAACCGATTCTAAAGACTCTTTTTATTTGAAAACGACGACGGCAATAATAATTCTTAGCTAGAAACATGGCAATAATGGTGTAGGTCAACACCATCTGCCGCCTTCTGATTTATGACATCTTGGGGAAAAAACGTTCTCGAGCAAGCACGGTTCGCTTCTTGCCTCTACACAAATGATGAAAAAAGATTTCAGCAGATTTCCGCTGAACTGGGAGACCGCACGCTGACACTTTGTTTGTGTCCTACGTTATTGCGATAGACAAATATAACAGAGTAGTATAAGTTAAAAGTAATGATGTGCGTGTTATAATTTCGAATCAATTAAATAACAATATGTTTGTCTTTCTATATTTATATTTATGAATTACTAGCTTTTGCCCGAAGGTTCGCTTGCGTGGAATTTGTTCTGCCACGTTTAATTTTAAGTAAGAACTTATATTTTTTTCGTACGTCCAAAATTTGAAATGACTACAGTTTCGTAACATTGGTTTCGGTTGTGTTGTGTGACATCGGTAGGTAATTTATCTATGTGTTTTTAATGAAATATACTCTGGTAAACTAGAGGTATATACGGTGTTGGTTCTGGCTGATTTCTCTAACGCCTTTAACATAGTCAGTCACAAAATCTTCTCAGATGTCCTGTCCTACACACGAAACTCAACGCAAGCGTTGTTTCACGTCGGTTTTCTGTGAGGCCGTGGTATCACTTCAGTCGAGCCGGCCCATGCGTGCCGAAGCATGGCTCCCGTCACTGATGGAGCGTTAATGATATGTCATCGAGTTGGACTACACTGCACAATGTCGTTCAACAAGGCGGCATCCTCTTCTATTTTCTATTTTATCAATCTTATAACTGATCTTTAGTGTGAGTGTATCATCTATATGCCGACGACTTGCAGGTGTACTGTGGCAGTGCTCTGTGACAGGGACATCTGTAACAACAGCCACCGCTATGGCTGAACTGGACCAGAGTATCGCCAAATTCAACCGTGTTTTGTTTGCTACTGAGAGTTGGTCCAAAAGGTTTGTACTCACAGTCAATCCTGTCACGTTTTAAATTAGGAACGAAGTTTTTCTAATGATGTGGTCTTTTTTTTTCCAAAAGATGAGGTGCTGACCAGGGTTGGGTTGAGCGCAGATAGTACATAAATTTGGGAACAAAACAACAAAATAGAATAATAGTGTGGGCTGAATGCATTCTAATGTGACATGGTCTTTCTGAAACGATAGAAAAATTTTGAATTTTTTCAATAATAAAACTTGGAAAAGAGTCCTCGGAGGCGGGCGCACCCAGGAGGCGAAGTGAACATTTATCGACAACCGAGATATTAGGTGCAACAGTATTAATTTTGATATGATATACGTTGGTAGAGTCATCTAGAAATATCTCACACTTGGAATAATTTAGGTCAAGGTGCATGCAGTTTGATTTTTAAAAATATGAAATCATTTAAAACTGTTTCTGCATTGCCTCCCAAGGTACCGTCATCGAGGTACCAAACAATAAATTTGGAATTTAGTTGTCAAATAATAGGATTTATAGCCAGGCTAAAAATCACTGGCCCAAGAGGATCGCCTAGTTGACAGCCAACGGATGATTCCAAAAGGTTGTCTTGATGTAATAATTTGGTAGTGTGTCTATAACATTGCCAGAGAAAACTGAAAATTCGGGGTACTTCCTTTTGAACTTCTGTCAACAAAGTATCCCTATTGACCGAATTAATGTCTCTCAATGTCTAATCATGATCTGTGAAATAAAAGCATTCTCAATGTCAACCTTCAGGATATCTCTTTTCCTGGAATTCAGGTAGTTCGGCAACGCTTGCACAGAAGCCTCGCAGCCCCCTCTCGATCCATACCTGAGTTGAAGGGTTGGAATTTTTTGAAAACAAATCTTGACTGCCATACGACGATAAGTTGTTCCCACAGCAATGGAACGAATACCGCCATCCTTCTTGCGTAGGGCACATAGATTGGTCCCGTACAAAACGTCGATGACTGATTCATGCACATTGCCGTAGAGCATAAGATTGATCAAAACCGTAAGCTCCTTCAGCAACGTCCCGACGGATTTCCCGGCGCTTGAGCTCGTCAAATCTTTCAGATGCTGCGGCGCCAAACCGTCGATGCCTCCGGCAGAACCGATCCGAAAGAAGCCTATGGCAGTGACTTGTCGACCTGTAACAGATAAGGTATGAATTTCTGCTGCTGGAGAATCTGGAAAAGAGAGACCATTTACTGGAGCCGGGCGTTTGCTCTGCAGAGCTTTAAGCGTATGTAGAGAACACGGAGCCAGTACGTAATTGCTGAAAAGAATTCTGGCTGCGCCGCTTATATCACCTTCACCTATTTTGGCCTGAACTAAATCAGATAAAGTTTTTGTTTAGGCAAGTCGGTAATTTTGGGTCGAATAGGGAAGCCAAAATGCAATTTTCAATTAACATTACATAATTACGGCATTCAAGTTGCGCATTAACAAAATAGGTATACTGACTTTTAATTCGAGCTTATGAGATGGGACCATGTATACCCCAAAGAGTTAACAGACTCCACGGGGTAGCTTGTATATATGACTGTGTCGGTGGAGTTGTAGGTTGTTGCGTCACTTGTTACTTGGTCTAAGATAATTTTATTAATATTTGAAACTGGCATTTGGCAATCCATTCAATTAATCGTTTTTACATATTTTCTAAAACTATTCTACCATATTAGTTAGTGTAACAAACAGAAAGAGTTTGCTAAATATAGCAAAATGTGCATTAAAGTGGTGTCCAATTTAAAGTTTTAAGTTTTATGGTTTACAATTTAAATCGGTAACATGTCGCGGACTTTTATTTAGAACTAATCAAGATAAACAATACTACAGTAAATCGTCTTTGCGATTTAGGCTGCGTACACCCAAATGAGTCACAGAGAGCCGATTTGGTTTCTACCTCTATTTAACTAACATGTGGTGGTATATTACACCAACAGAACATTAAAGTTGGATGAAATAACTCCAGGTTTTCATGTTTTCTGTTATCTTTGAAGAATTCGTTATCATTACTCTAATGCACCCTCTCACACTGAAATCCATTATAGAGGTATAATTTCATATCCATATTGGTTTCCAAGATTAATAGCCTCCAGTTGCTGTAGTGAATCCTTTAGCTATAAAGCGGTAAATAACGGGAGCGATACATTATATGAATTAAATTTTAGTTACTTGTATTGGTGTCTAAAGTTAATATTATATTAATATTACCAGCTTGTAAAGCTGCACCGAGTGGCAGACGATAGAGGTCTGGTTCATCAATGACATAACTTAAATGCACATAGATTTCAAATTCGTATCTAACAGAAAATGTTGGGCGTAGGTCGCGTAGCTCCTCGTATGGTTGGTTAGAATGGTGGGTTAATAATATTATGTATACTTTATAAAAGTTAGGAATGACAGGTGCTATAAAAAAGAAAATCGTCCTAGGTACCAAAAACCTTATGTGACTGGGACCGTTGATCTTGTACCTTGGACAGAGCAGGTTCAAATAAAGATACCATTATGATTAAAACAATATGAAAATATTTAAAGTAAACTTCGACCCAAGTATTTCTATGGTTATTTATCAATATATTACTTGTAATTTAATTAAAATTTAACGAAAATACCGCAATTGTTCTACTCATGTCACTGTATATATTTGTATTTTTCTTTGGTTTTATGGGCTAATTAATTTTTTTCATGATGTCTTAGCAAAGTAAAGGAGATCTTTTTGGTTCCATACATTTTTGGGCTTTTTCTGAAAGTGCCCAAAGTGCCAACGAAAAAAAAAAATGTTAAAAATGGTACTTATCGTTAGAACTAACAATTTGGAGCAGTAGTTAATATGGCGTAAAAGTTGTAGGATCCAAGATGAAGAACTTATACGAGTTCGACGATTCATCATTTTCCTACATTTATTGCTTTCTTGATCAGCGTACGACGGGCGAAACAGCAAGCCACACGAGGTGCCCGCGCTGTGCGCACGCCTAACGCAGCGCACGGCCTAAAGATGCTAAGGAACGCAAAATAATGATCGATATTGCTAGATTAAAGATTCTAAGGCGATTGCGATGTGCGTAAAGTTTTACAGTAGATTTTTTTGTTGGAATAGCTTCAAATGACTCCTCTCGTCCTGGGGAAAGTAGTAGCAGACCGTTACTAGAGGTAAATAAAAAGTACCTCGTTCCGACTCCTACTCCGTGCCGGAGCCGGAGCACCGATTGGTACCTATATGATGATCTACCCTCGACCTCGACTGTTTGCTCCTAGGATTACGAGTTCGGGGCGTGACTCTCCGTCCGGTTGGGTCACTTGACAGGTCTATTTAGCCATGCAGGGCGATATTCTGACTTGTCCGTAAATAGAGCAGTGTACTCCATCACATTCCATCGATCGGCTCTCCCGTAGTTGATAATGCTATTCCGGGAGCTGTGCCAAGTGTCCGGTACATTTGCATACCCACCAAATGAGTATACACAGTATGGTCTGATAGCGCCAATCTTGTCCTTCCTAACTCTGTAGAATAGATAGCATCAATGATGCAAGGACTTGTGCGTCAATTTCTGTAGCAGCTACCACCTGGGAATCCTGCTTTCAGAATAAAACACATTACTAGATGTGCCCTGGACTACTGGCTCGATATGTGTCCAACAAATCAATTCAAGAGCTCGGATCTGTGCTCTTCTTAGTCTGAGAAATGATTTTAATCTTTTCCTCAGTTCTATTCAAAGTCATAGAGACTTTCTCGTATAAGTTGGTGTTATATTGGATACGTGGAAATTTCGTCGGGAACGCATCCTCCATAATGTTTACACTCTCAAGGAATGCCATCTGATCCGTATTCAGTGTGGCAGGTCGCGCCCAACCAAGACAGTTGCGAGTTGGTGTGCCTGCTCCTTCATCAGCTGGAAGATAAGATAGATAAGGCGGCAAATTCCACTCTCGTTCGCCTGGTGTCACTGTTACGCGAAGATCTTCCTGAATCCTCTGTTTACACATGAAAGGACTTGGCATTGCCATGTATATCCAGTGCGTGTGAGGCCCTACTCGACCAGAATCACCTGTTCCGTTAGGCCACGCCGACATCCCCAGCTTATATCTGACAGAGGTACTGTCAACTACATGGCCAAGGGCTTTGAGGTAAGCCTCGATAGGTGCAGGGAGCTGGTGGTTTCCAGATAAGATCTGTCTTGCTAAGGAGTCTTCATCGTATGTAGAATCTCCTTCTTCCTGTTTTAGGGTAATCAGACGAGCATATAAGCTCATAACCCAAGCTGACTTTGATACGCTTTTTCCAAAGTATGGCTGATGAGTAGCGAAAATATCGTACTCCTTCTCGCATAATAGAATAAACCCCTCTGCAGTTACGGCGAACCACACCTGGAAACCCTATCATATCGATATCCGAAAACATCGGCTCATTGCGTGGTTTTGTGGCTATGGTTGAGAGTCTTGTAGGCTTAAGGCCGGTTGAATTTGGATCTCTGGGTGGCAGCGGTGGAGCTGCAGAGTCTTCTAATTATCATATAATGTTACGATTTTATCTTCTCGTAAACATATGTCCTAATACCGTGAAAAGCAATACCCATATACCACACGTTAGTCATGGTGTCTGACCAACGCCCCATTGTCTCGTTATAGTCGAGAATAGCTAGTCTTCTACAAAGTGTTAGATCAGCTGCAATGTTCTCATGTAGTATACGTTTTTGACTCAATGTGGCTAAATTGAATACTGCCTCCTATCACGAAAAGATCTTGTTCAGTCGTCTCCCAAATTCCTTCCACACGGACAGGTGTGCCCCATTGGCAGCCGGACTCATCATGCATCATCACATGAGATAGTTGGAAACTTTATTTTTATTATGCTCATGTCCTCGAAAGAGAAATGAACCTAAAAATACACTTTTTGTCATCATATTCTCATTATATTTTTTTTTCTTATAGGTTATTCTTATACTTACCTCTATACACATAAGTGGATGCTTCTTTTGTCCTTTTGTGTAGTAGATATTTATCTCACACGTGCTCGAGGGCTCTTCGTCTTCGTCCTCTTCGGAGTTGACCTGCCGGGTTCCCCTTTTTTCTGATGGTGGCATAGGATATATCCCAATCTTGCCAATTTCTGCCTGACCTCCTCGAATAGCTCGCCTAATCCCGCAAATGTCATCCTCCGAATGTATTTGTCAATCATCACTGTGTGACAGGACTGGTAGGATAATGATATTAGGAAATTCTCTTGCTCTTGGAAGCTTGTAGGGGAGAGTTATTCTTACCTACAAGCTTGTTTGACTTTGCGTACATGATAGTGATGTAGTAGAAATCGGGGAATTCGACTTGGTTTAAGCTCAGGTGACTGTTGAGATCTCTTACTCTGCTATACGGCAGCTTGGGGTCCGCGTTTTTGGCGCCTTCCAGTTTCTCGTGGAGAGATACGGCTTGATCTAGCACGGCAGGTATCTCCAGCGCCCAGCAGTGCGACTTTATAAAAAAGTTCATATCTTGGACAGCTTTCAGAGATGAGTACTCCCAAACCAGTTTTATATGAGCTCAAATAGCACTCTCTGGACCTGTTTTGGGTATTCCAAGCAATCTGTCAACTATCTCTGCCCTCATATTGGGCTTGCCCGCTATAGCCAAATTAAACACACTCGTTAAGCATGTAATGGCGTTCCATGCTGTGAATGGGATTCGGTCTGTAATGGATTGAGATGCTAGGGCTGCTTTCTATCTCTTGGAAAATTACACACATTACAGTTACACAGTACATTCTGGGGGATTACAGGTTTGGCTAAATGTAGGTCCATTTCTACATAACATCATAACATCACGCCTTTTATCCTCGAAGGGGTAGGCAGAGGTGCACATTATGCCACTGTAGAGGTACAATGTAACATCCACTCTTCACTATTTATGAGGTCCATGTAATGGGGGTCCTATTGCCATATACCGGGCACAATTCCAGACTCTGTGCTCCGTGCCCGACCCGGGAATCGAACCCGAGACCCCTTGCCCGCCAGTGTATGTGTATGTTAAGTGTAATTAAAATTTTAGATTTTAATTCATTGTTCGTCACAAGTCGATTTAATGAAAGAGTGTAAGTAAATTGGACCATCTCATTAAAATATTTTGAACATATTTTATTAGCTTCTGCCCATATTGTCTTCGTCCGCGTGAAATAGTAGCTCCAGTCAGTTTTCTTTGCAAAAAGTGTGCTTAGCTATGTATGTGTAATTACTGGGGTACCTAATTCGGGACATTAAAATGAAACACGAATATTGTATTTTTTCGATTACTTTATTATGGTTTATTATAACAAACATATACATAGATATTCATCACATAGCATACAAGTAGTAGTGTTACGACAATATTGTGTAAATATGTGGTAATAGGTACCTAAATTCATGCTTAGGTATTAAAAGGCTACCTATGCTGTGTCATCATAAAGTACAGTTGTAGGTGATTTAACTGTTTTCGTAACATCGGTATACTGATGGGATTTAGGCAAGTAGCTATAGACACATAGCCAAACTGTAGGTTTAATTATCCAATCGTGACATCACACTACAGATTACAAGAACCTTAACGTGAGGACACAACACCGCGTTGCGAAGACACAACCCAAAAATTTCCGATGCATTGTCGTCGCACAATGCATTTTTTTTTGCGTCATTGCAACAATGTGTTGTGAGGTATAGTCTCCCTCTAGCGCCAGTTTCACCCCTCTGGAATAAGTTTCTATTTCTGATTATAACTGGCAAATACTTAATTTTGTTAATTCATGTATTTCAATAGTTTTTGTGATAGTAAGTGAGCATTCAAGAGTATGTGTAACCGGCGGTAAGTCTTTAACATTACTAGTATCTGTTTGATTCCTCGCAGGTTCACAATTAATTATTTAATCGATTACATTTATGATTAATGATTAATATAATAATATCATTGAAATACGTCCTTAAATCTAGACTACGTCCGTGAAACGATTATGTAAATCAGTCATTTGAAGAATTCTTTAATATAAATATTAGGAATAGTATATGCATAAAGATGCAATTATGTAAAAAATGGCATTATAGTATCTACAAAAAAGTGGCTGCAAATGTTGTTGTAATTTAGTTAATTGCAAATGAATTTGAGTGACGTCTGACTGGCTCAGTACAGTTTACGTGCAAAATTAATATTGGTGGCCAAGTATAATGGATTTCTGTCAATAATATTCAATTTAAATTACGCGCCGTACATCGCTTCCGTAGTAAAGTTCAGCCTTTCACCAGACGGACGGATTTCACCGCAGATTTTATATAATTTGTTTTATAGTATTAGAATCAATTTAATTTTTTTCTCTTTAAATCCAATCCCCTTCCACTGCTGATACTTTTGGCACAATTTTAAAAACTAGAATTTGGCAGGTGCCAAAAGATAAATTAAAAAATAATTCGAGCCCAAGCTTAGTTATCAGCTAAACGGTATTTCTAAATTATCAAAATAGCTTTAGGACGGAAGCGTAATTAATTTAACAAGCTACGTAGCAAATAATATTTTGCTTAAGTTTCATTATAAAAACAAACCAAGAGTTGTAATCATGGTTTCCTAATAGTTTGACTGTCACTTATAATTTTGATATGATTTTATAGTGCCTTTGGCATTAGTAATTTATTCATCTTAATTTATAGGTAACAACATTTACTATAAAATTTATATTAATATATAAATAGATATAAAATGAAGTCAATAGTTAACTGATCAATTGGGTGTTAAGTAAGTAATAATTTATGGAGCAAAGAAGTAATTCATTTATAGTTAATAAAGTTATAAATAAAATACATAAAATAACTGATTTGTATGTAGGAATCAGATTGTGATGTGCTTTCATCTACTCAATTACACATTAAGACACAGTAAATTAGCCTACTTTTTATTAAATGGATTATAATTAAGGTAAATATTAATAAAAACTGTATGTGATATAGACGTCAATATTGAAACTACATTTTATTTCGAAGTTCTGATACATTTATTTATTTTATATTGATTTTAAATCTATGGTTACATGTGCTTATAGTATAATTCTAAAATATAAAGTTACAGTAAACACTTGAAAATTGGATTATGCATGTATTGCACAAAACATACCGAACACGAATGACACAAAAGCGGTTACCGTGTAATAGGATCATTATGTATGCAAACGTCTTCATGTGATCACTGTAACTGCTAAATATCTAACTGCTAATGCTTGTTATAGAGGTACATCAATAATGCAAGACTCCCAGAGATGGACAAAATTAACAATCAACTTATATAGAGGTATATGCCCCAGTATAGTTAGCAATATCTGTAAACGTTGTTCATCCCTGGCATATCGTTATACCTATGCAAGTAAAATTGACCTGCCCTAAAGGATTTTACGGTTTAGTCAATAGAATTATAAAGATAGTTTTATCAGTCCGTCTTCTCTTTTTACCCATTTGTTTATCCTTTTAGTAAAATAAGTGTTTTACTGACGATCAATAATATTAAATTACACGGACATGTTTGCCAGTGTGAGATTTTGTATACAGAAATAATAGGTTGGGATAGTAACAATCCGTTGTTTAACAGCCACAATGCTGTTGTACTGATCCCATGACAATTAAAAATGTATCGTCGTAACTTGCGAATATTTAGTACGCTCTGCAGTCAAACAGTGTCGTTAATTTCAACAACTGGAGTACCACCGGCGTCGCGCCCTTAAAGCGGTAACTTAGCCATGATTAACGTTTATCTTTATCTAACTACCTGGTATAACTTTTAGAATTACAGGATTTTAAATTATGTCACCTAATTAAAAAAGTTTTACTTACTAAACACGTAATTATAAGACCCTGATATTCATCTACTTTGTAAAACACGCCAGGCTTTTTTAAATAACTAAATTGCCAACATAATTCATAATTAATAATGATGTTTAAGTAAAATTTTACGTTATATATATTGGGGTGGGGGAGGGGTAATATTTCTGTATATGCGTTAGTTAGATAAAAATTTCGTTTAAATTACTTTAAATTCTCCCTAAGGATTCACACATATCGCGTTGCGGCCTTAGATCAGTGAACAAAGATGGCGCAAAATTCACTTAAACATACGACACGTTACAATCTAATAAAACACACATAAAAAGAGATCCAACGTTTTTCTTCCTTACAAGTCTTTTTCCTAATATTAAGAATGAAATGAAAATTAAAATATAGATTAGTGTCGTTCATTCAGCTTATACTTTAAAACGTAGAGAAAATATACGTGTTAAAGTATTTAAATTTACTTCAGAAGTTTTATCTAAATTTATTTACATAATCATCACCCTATTGGGGGTTTTCCAATCATTTCATTAAATCGGTAGTAGTCAGTTCAGTAAAAGCCAATTCGTTTAGCATTTTTAGAATCCGGTACAGTACAGGGGCAAAAGCCATTAGGTCCGTTGTCAATGCAGGTAATCGGTTTTCAAAGAGATAGCCAGGTTGTTTACAATTGGTAGAGCTCGACTGAACTTGACATCTTCCGGGAGTGGGATGGCCGACGAATAGTCGTCGCCTCCCGGGCTGCGGATCAGACTTGTGTGAAGCTGGAATGTAGCGCCGTCTCCTCCTGGCCGATTTGGTTGGCCGGGCTATAGTACTGCTAAAGGGAGAATTTACAGGTCAGTCATGTATGGAACCTTGTTGCAAATTTTGTGGTTGAAACATAACGGCTCGTGTACACGACATGCACATGATTGGTGCACAGATGCATGACTGTTACAGCAGTGTCGTGCACACGAGCCCTTAGAAAACTGACAAGTACAAAAGAAACCTAATAAATACTTACGCTTCCGAAAGCTCCTCCGTTCCATCCAAGGCGTTCATTATCACGTTGCGCTGCACGTTGAGATTGTCCCTTACGTTCAGTGTTGCCCAGATGAGCCTTAGCGCGTAGAGCATCGCGTAGCGGTACATTGGCACGAGCAGCCTCTGAGCGACCATGTCGGCAAAACTCAATTAAGGCAACACCCATAGCTAGAGACAGACCTCCAACCAAAACGTAGAATAAGCCAGCCACTTGGCTCAGAGTCAGCTCGGATCCCTTGTCCTGAAAATATATTTGGCAGTTAGTACAGAGAAAACCTACCATCTACTTACTATCAACCTTAAAATAATTTTGAAAAATTTACATTTATATTGTACATTTCGTATATACTTGAATAAATATAGAAAATAAGAAATCGTATTTCGAAAAACGAAAAGTGTATAAAAACAGTTAACTTACATTGTCAGAATGGTCGCACTCAGATTTGGTAAACCATTTACGCACCAGCCTCGAAATCTCACCTTCCTCTTTCAGGGATTGCAATGCCATATTTACGCCGTCCCTATAAAATACTCTCAAATGAAAAAACTCTTAAGCGCTTTGAAGAACTCAAGAAGGAATAATTCGCAAATCATTCGCTATATAAATATCGCGAGCACATTTCGCACTGAAATAAGTGTCGCATAAGTTAAATAATTATTAAAATGCTTACCGCAGCTGGGATCCCTTAGGGATACCAACAGCAAAGTCCTTGTATCCAGAATGTGTCAAAGTAACTACCATTTCGCATGGTTTATCATCAGGTGCCGCAGTTGGGCGATCCATAATGAAGGCAAGCCAACCATGCTCGTCCGTAACCTTTTCAGGAGATTCAGTTGTTGGTATAACTTTCGGAACGTCAATAGTATCCTGAAACATTGAACGATTTTTACTATCCCTTCGTTAAATAAATATATTAACAGTTAAAAATATCTGCGTTCCACACTTCACTTAATAGTAGTTTGTAGAACAGTAATAGAGTTACCTCGGGGCACGTAGCTAGTTTAGTATAAGTTGCACCTGGTTCCGCAATACGAGATAGAGTCAGATATGAAGCTAGGTTTGCTGTGTATGACGAAATTACGATTAATGCGAAAAACCACCACACGCAGCCCACAATTCTTCCCGATATGGACCTAAAATACTCATTTCATTAGTATTTGTTATAAATTACAGCGGATTATTCTAAAATGTGTTGAATATTCATTAAATTATTATTAATTATTTTTTTTAACGAGTTTTTATAAAGTATAAAACATAAATATCAGCATAGGTAGTGATTACTTTAGACAATCAAATATTAAAATATGCACTGACCTGGGGTTAATGTCGCTGCCTTGCTGCATAAAGGAGCCGAGCGAGAACCACATAGAATTCCAAAAGCTAAATTCGTTCACCACGGTGGTCTGGAATATTATGTGCAAGTTACAACAAACGTTTGTTCATTCTATTACGTTAATGTTACTTATCATTAATATTTTTTTACGTTACCTTTGTAGTAGATACATCCGAATGATCAGAATGAGAATCAGTGAAAGAGACAACACGCCACTCATAAGGCGAAAACCGAGAAACGATGAATAAAACCACGCTTACGGCGAATAGGCTGCAGAGGATCGAGATCTGGAAGCGAATTAAATTATGTCGATTGGTATCTTCATTTCATTAAGCCAAGTACTCACTAGGGGAGAAATATCGTGCAACACGTGTCGCCAGGGACGTTGGGTGGAGTAGCACGACGTTGTCGGACTTCGGTCGACTTATCTGGTAACATCGCGCGACACGTATCGCCAACTACATCGAGTGAAGTAGCGCGACGTTGCCAGACACGATAACGTTGTTTGGCAACATCGCGCGACATGCGACTGCCTAGTGAAATAAAACTTCGCGATGTCGCTAGATATGTCCGGCGAAGTTCCGCGAAGTCGCACTACTTTGCCTTTTGTTGCTACGGACATAAGTAGCGCGATGTCGCCAGATATTTCAGGCGAAGTTTCGCGAAGTCGCACGATATGTCGCTGATACATGTCGTGGCACATTTGTCTCCTAGCGTATTCTTGGCTTTAGTCTTACGTCCTTGATATTGAGATAATCCTCAGTCAATTTTCCTTACCCATATTTCCATGGACAGTGGTTGAAGGAAGCTAAATATAGCACTGGTAGAGTTCACCGTATTCTTAGTAGGTTTAAGATCGAAAGACAGGAAAGGCCTGCTAAAATCAATGACTGCTTCGCGTTCTAAAGTCACAGTCAGTGGAGCGATGGCAATGTCCGCTTCCTGAAAATTAAATTACTTTAGAATACCTACTTGTTACATATAAAAGTATAAAATATACATTATATTATATAATAACCTATTTCAAAGTTTAGTTTTAGCGATGTTTTTATCATATTTAATATTAGTTAAATTTTATGATAATGTAATTTTTGGTATACTAAATCATGTCCATTCTGTTCGTCAACCACTTTTTACTTAGAACATTATTGGCAACAACTGTACACTTTGAAGATATCATTATCATGTAAATGGATCAGAGAATTCCATGAATTATGAAAGTATGTTAATTAATCATACAAAAGTGTGGCACCTAATATGTCAAACTGGAATAAAAGGTTTCCTGCAAATATTTAACCCCTTTTAATTTGTAATCGGATGAACTGCAGAAACTAGAACTCGTACCTCATTAATTACGCAGATGGACGTTAATACCTACCGAGTTTCAAGTAGATTTGAAACACATTGATACAAACTTTAATACCTTTGCTGCCCTCTGGGGTTGAATTACAAAATGTGGTGTACTATCACATCGTATGCATCAAAAGACTTGAATGCTAAGTTTATATAAAGAGGCATAGGCATTTTGTGTGTTAACATATTTAAGTATTTTTTGGCAAATTGAACACTGTAAAAATTGAAGATCTTGTGAGAATTCCTTAATAACAAATACTAAATCTTTAACCGCACTATGGCAGAATCTTCGCTGCGTTAACTGTGTAACATTCTATTGTATTAAAACAAGGCTAAACAGTGCGGTTCCATGCGGCCGTAGCCTTCAACGTGTAAATGTGTAAATATACCCCCAAACACACGAAATCAGATCATTGTAAAATCAGCACACGCAAGTAATACTGACAATATGTTTTTTTAAGGGTGGAAAATCATCCAATGTCTTCTCCCGCCCGGGTGAGGCGAGAGGGACTGTCAGACTCTTATTGAGTGAAAACCACCTCGTATTACTCCTGCTTTTTGAGCCGGTGCCCCAGCAACCCGTTACCTGACACGGAGCCGCAGAAGACTTAATCTTCTGCGGCTCCGTGTCGGCATCTGCCTTATTGGGCCTCATTTGTGGTGGTCTGATAGCTCCTTGAGGTGTGCGTGGACTACGACGCGCCGTATGCTCGGGTCTGGTTCTGGTCACGCGTGCTTGCCGTCCGCAGGCCCGAGCTTACGGTGGCCGGAGATCATCTCGCGATCCCAGACGCCCGGAGTGTCTCTCGCGACTGCCACTGTATCCTCCATCGTGTCCTCCGGACAGTCCTCGCAGTGATGACACCCGGGCGTTTCCTCCCGCCCAATCCGAAACAGGAACCTACCGAAACTTCCGTGTTCGGTAAGCACCTGTGTCAGACTGTAGGTGACGACGCCGTAGCGTCTCTCAAGCCACTCCTCAAAGAGGAGACTTACCGCTGCAAAAGTAATACTGACAATGACGTGTATTGATTGCATCGCTTATTTCCGTCTAAAATAGC
This sequence comes from Spodoptera picta, assembly GCA_038387885.1. NCBI lineage: Eukaryota > Metazoa > Arthropoda > Insecta > Lepidoptera > Noctuidae > Spodoptera > Spodoptera picta. The sequence goes on from JAZHFQ010000105.1 coordinate 4,496,722, forward strand.
AATGCACTTGGCGATTGTCGTATGCCTTTGGAGAAATTTTCATCAATGGCCAAACAGTACAAAACAACATCACAGTACCAGTGGACTATTAGCTAATGTCGGTATAGGTGCAACATTAACATTTTTAAAAGCAAAATGGTTCTCGTTGCTTTTATTGTCGTCCAAGTACCTATAGACACTCTCCACGTCGTGTTACACGTTCCGATCAATTTAAAATTCCGAGAATGTAGGTACATTTTCATAACAGCATTTGGAAGTACTTCACGTTCAAAGGTCATTCACACTCCAGAAGTAAGTCCTTTGATAAAAACGTAACATAAGAAATAATAGGTACCTATCGGCTCTTATGTTACATTTTAGATAGATTCATAAAAATATTATATAAACGGAACGCTCCTGAAAAACGTCGACAGGTGATGGTAAAAAACTAGTTTTCTTTTGATAAAAGTAAAGAATTAAATGTTTCTCTTATGTATTAATAGTTGCAAACAACTGCTCATGGCTGATGTGCATGAATAAGACGAAAACAAAAACGACTGGAATTATAAAATGTATATCAGTACTAACCACTTTAATAACGTTTGAAAAGTGCTTAGTTATCCATACAAACAAGTAGGTCATAGATAGGTACGTACTATAGGTGGAGATATAAAAATCCAAGATTCGCGCTTCAGTAGAAAGGAAAACGCTGCGACGACCAAAGCTGTTACTGTCAAATCAATTCATATTAATCACTGGCGTTCGCCTGCGGCTTTGCCCATTTTACTCGGATCGAAAGTTATCACAGCGGTCAATTTTCACTAAACCCATTCACCTGTTTTTGTCTAAAGAGTTTATCAAAAATGCATTGCTCGGCTTCGTAACATTATTTATATACTACAGATATTATACCTCTATATATACTGATAGCGTAATAAACTATTGTTACTATTATGTAATAGTAAAGTAAGTATTAATTTTATTCATGTAAAATAATTAAAATAAGCAAAAACCCACGTGCAAAATATTTGCTTCTCACCCTTAATGAACCATATTTTAGATACGAACGATTTAATTTGATTTCACAAATTGGAGTTCACGGTGTACCGAGGATTGGCAATAGCAGGCTTTGGAATAACGCTGCAGGGACATCGGGATTTTACAAAGATATTTATTGCTCACTGGCTACTAGATAACGACGCCAACCTATTCTCGGTCCATGCTCCCCACGGATTATAACAGTGGCTCATAGAAAATTAAACTCATCGTTAAGCATTTTGTAAGCGATAAATTTACCAAAACACTTGTTAGTATTCTTAATTCATAATATACAAAATATGTATTTATTTTTTGGCTGTTAGACTGCCTCGTTGGCCGAGTAGTCGCAAGTGCGACTGCCGGGCAAGGGGTCTCGGGTTCGATTCCCGGGTCGGGCAAAGTATTACTGGGTTTTTTAAAATTCTCAGTAGTAGCACGGAGTCTGGAAATGTGCCCGGTATATGGCAATAGGCTCACCCCCTATTACATGGGACTCATAACAACTAGTGAAAAGTGGGTGTTACATTGTACTGTGGTAGAATGTGCACCTCTGCCTACCCCTTCGGGGATAAAAGGCGTGATGTTATGTATGTTTTTGGCTGTTAATTTTTACTCCTGCCACTTTATCGAAGTTCATTTTGCAAAGTCACTTATGACTCCGAGGCGAGCTTTAAATCTGAAAATACATTTAGAACTGGCCTTCTAAAAAATTTTAACGGCGTTTTTTATGTTGTGACTTGCAAGGTGACTTTTGAGATGAACGCACCATTTTTAGAGCAGTTTATCACTGTTTTACTAGAATACCCAGAATGAGATCTACTGAAAATTTTGTAAATCCAAAATCATACCCGACCCTAGCTAGCATTAATATAACCTATATTCCGAAATCTGAAACTATCTAAAAAGGGGGAAACAGATAGGATTTTTGATTTGTGAATTCGCAAAATATTTATAGGTTATGTCTGTATAAAAAACCGGTTATTATACGAATAATTATTTGACGAGGAACTCGACTAGTTTCAAACCATGCTCATATGCTCATATTCATAAGTAGCATTCCACGACACGACACGGCGGCTGCGCGCTGCTACTAAGTAAGCCGAAAAATATAATAATGAATTTAGGATGTCTTACGAGAGTTATAATATAAATATTATACGGAGAATTTATCAATGGGCTTAGCTTCCATTTCGATGAAACTATTAACATTTTTCAACGAAAACATGTCTAGTCTATAGTCTTCCAGTACTTTAACCAGAATTTTGCTCAATAAATAGATAAGATTTTGAACAACATTTTAGGGATCATGGCCTAAGAAGTTTATTTAAAAAACGCACAACAAAAATGAAACTTTACTTTCTTCCGAACCCTACACCGGGACTACTTTGACCACTTTTCTGAAGCCTCATCGTAAAAACTTGCCTTATGTTTGTAAAGTAAAAGTTGGTTCAATTATTTCGACCGGCTACAGGGAACTTTAAGTCCGGGTTTAAATCAAAGTAAATCCCACCGGACTCAATTCTAGTTTGACATCTAACTAACGTCAATATCGGCGGTGGCTCTCCAGCTATTTACAAAATTAAGACTTTGACAACAAGAATAGGACAACAAGGTATAGTTAGTACTAAATGCAAACCTAGGTAAAAGTGTTGTAAACAACAACACTTTGACTCAACAGTTGTAAGTCAACCTCGGTAATCAGACGCTTGACAAAATATTAAATGTTCAGAACAATAAGAACTATGTACGACATTGCATGCAATATACATAAATTCCACTAGTAATATCGAGTACTTATCGGGAATACTGATATCATATATCGCACCTACGGTGCAATATCGTCACTTATGCAATTTTTGTCAAACCTTAACTGAAGAAAGAAAACTTCAAATTCACCTCTATACTTGGTGCGTTATTTATTGTCATTTGTGTAGTAAGCAAACTGACATTGTGAGGGCATTACTGTCGTTACGGTTTTGGCGCTAATCTGGACGGCACTAGGAAAAACAACGTTTCATTGTTCAGTTGCGCGCGGGCCTCCGCAATACATAAGTGACGGTATAGCACCGGGGGTACGATATATGTACATATTATATGTACATGGCGTACATGTTCATATTACAACCTGACGGTGGCCACGGCACCGACCTCGCGGGCGGCGTTAGCATTATATGCTACGCCGACGACACGCTAGTGCTAGCGCATGGGAGGTCGCACCAGGCGGCGGCCGACTTAATGGCGACAGGGGTTGCGACAGTTGTTGAGAGAATCCGGCTAATGGGACTCGAGGTGGCGCTCCACAAGTCCGAGGCCATGTGTTTTCATGGCCGCGGGATCGCGCTTCCTCCGGGTGAGTCCCAAATAACGGCGGAAGGGGTTACTTGGAATTTGTCCTCGACAGTCGGTGGAACTTCGTGGAGCACTTCGGACGTTTGGCTCCAAAGTTGGAGAGGAGGGGGGCGGCACTTAAGCGCCTTCTACCCAACCTGGGGGGGACAAATGCCTCCTGCCGGAGATTATACGCCGGGGTCGTGCGGTCCATGGCTCTGTACGGCGCCCTTGTGTGGGCGCCGAACCTGATGCGGCGGCTCGCTCAGGCGCCGCTTACATCACAGAAGGTCATGGCGATCCGAATGATTGCTCAAGGTGGATTGGCGTATTCATATTTTCATAAGTGAAGCGACCATACTTTTGTCATTTCCAAATTATATTAGGCCTTAAATTTTTTAATGCATAGGGAACCGATTTCTCACTTTATTAGCAGGTACAAATATGACCTATTATTGGGGCCTACTTATATCGCGCTATACCAGGATGACACACAATCATGATGATTGTGTCATCACCTTCTTCTCCTTAAGAATTTCAACATTACCTCAACCAAATAGCCATATTAAAAGACTGAAATATAGACAAACACTTGTATTTTATTTTAAAATATTTTATTGATGTTTAGAAGCGGTTTTTTGTTATATACAATTGAAATAAATTTTATAACGTTGTCTGTATTCGTTGAAATAAATAGAATTCCAGTCAATAGGTACTTAAGAAATATGAGACTCGATTTTATCTTGTGCACTTGAATCATCTTATACCCAAGTCATGTCTATAATAAAGCCGGCTTTGATATGCAAATAACCAATTGTATGTCCGTATAAGAACTAATAAGTACGAAACTTGAGATATTTTTCCAATTTAGTTATTTGATTCAGATATTTTCTATTCACTTGGAATAAACATAAGATATTGGAAGCGAGAGATTTAACATTCGAATGGTTTACAAATTATGTTATCATTTGGACATATTGTAATGATTTAATTCGATGTATCTAATATTGAATTCTATTTTAAGTTGAAAAACTACTAGGAGGCCAAATTTTTTTATCAAGACTCCATAATGAACTCCTTTTAGATAAATTTTGTTGTGTCAAATAACGGTTCTGAATATTAAGTTTTAAAACCATGGCTTCGTCCAATAATAGTAATTTTTAAGCAAGATAATCCTACAGGTCCAATACGTGGAATTATACAAAATGTTAAAGCGCATACTGTCGCAACAAGGATTGTGGCAACGGAAAAACGGTGCGTTTAAAACTTTAAATAAGCATTGACACATTTTTCTCGCAAAACAGAGTAAAATTACGTTGAATATTAAAATTACGACACTTTAATACCGTACATTAATACCTCTTTGATTAAAACTTTTGACAACTTTTATTACATCCAATCGGATGCATTAAATTGTGTTTTTAATTTATGACCATTGTGTTATTTCAAATCACGTAAGTAACAATTATTTAAAATATGTAGAACATATCAGTTATAGAATCATTTGTGGTAATAGTTGGTTATTTTATAGGAACAGTACCTTTCTCAAAAGCTCGCCCACCAGTCCGTCCCAGCCGTTGGGTGCCTTAGGATTTTCACTGCCATACTTTCCATCCCTCACCACCTTAATTTGATCTGAAAAAAAAAAAAAACTATTTTATTTCACTGCCGATATCGCTATCACTAAATAAATCCTCAATTTTGTAGTTCGGACTAGCTTACGCCTACAACTTCGCCCGCGTGAATTGTTGATGAAAGAAGCTGGAAAATTCTTGTCTATTGTTCTGAGTATCCATTTACATAAATTTCATTACGATTTAATATAAACATAAGCAACCAGTGGTATCTTTTTACCGACCATGGCCACCACATGGACCGTCACTATTCTACTGTGTAGTTACAATACAAGTTAAAAACTTATTGCACATGAACAATTAATAAATATTTATGGAAATAATTGGATATCATAATGTAAAATGTAAACATTCAATACTAAAACCGAAAAATGTTTCAATTTTGATAGCAGTTTAGTAAATACCTCTAAAAATGTTGTGTAATATTTGTGTCTGAATCTTGAGCAATTTTACCGTCATGCCAACCTCGTAAAAGAAAAATTACAGTAGCGAATGGTGTTTGCGGCACATTATAATGATTTCAACATATTTATATTATAGAGGTATTGTCCCAGACTTTTATTCGGAACTAGCTTCTGCTCGCAACTTTATCTGCGTTTCCAAAACAAATTATACTTTATTATGCTGCCTAGGCCTGTTAGTTACATAAAATAATAGTTTCAGTCTACCACACTCGATATAATTATTTTTATCGCGCTCAAGATAATCAGGTCAGGGGTCTAGAAAGATGATTAACACACGGCAATAAATCAATCTATATATAGACCGTGCCTAAAGGCTTTTTGCAAAATAAACTTCCTGAGTTTGCTACTTCAAATAACCTGCATCTAAACGTGCAAAATGTCGGTGTAAATCGTGTAGAATCTATTGGATATAGAATCTGTAATCTCTTAGGTAATAGTTTTGAGAAATACAATTATTTTAGTCTGGATTTAGTTCGCGCCTGTACTTACGCGAATATACGAACAAAGGTCAGCAGACTTAGCGAAATCCACAAAAGAATTAAAAAATCTTAAATCTTTCAAGTTTAAATTAAATTACGCCTTAATGAGTCACAAAAAGAGTATTAATCTCAATATTGCGGGCTAGATTGTGATCTAACGCTAAGTATTATGACGATTGGACGTCCTACTTACAGTTGATTTCCATTTTTTCAGACAACATTTTTGTGAGCTCTGCGCAAAATCCAGTGAATGGTTCTTCGGGGTCATACTCGGGGTCTTCGGGGTCTTTACGTATTATGTAGGGTGGTTCCTCGATGGTGGTCACAATATAAGTTTTATTGCGATCATAGGTTCCAGTTATGGTACGGGCCAACTTCTTAGGGATGACAGGTATGAACCCTTTATTATCCGACCAAGTTGCCACCTGTTTGTTTAGGATAGTTAGCAATGACGAAAAGTGTAAAGTTCAATATCTTTTTGGTTTATACAAAGTAAAGCTATAACAAGAAAAGTTGATGATAATTTAAAATTATAATAACATTCAAATTATATCTTTCTTAGAAGGACAGAAAGAAGAAGAAATTAAAATTGAATGAAAATCAATATAGTTATTTGTTGTTTGCAAATACCTAACTTATATACCTCACTTCAAATAATTTTCTATATTTTTAGGTTATAAAAATTCATGTTTATACTTTGGTGGGGCGAGATCGAGGACTTATTTATGACTTTCGGAAACAATCTCGTTAAATAAGCAATATCTCTGCGAGACAACTTTCGAAAACACTTTTTATCGTAACAAAAGTTTCGTACCACCATTAATATCTATAGTTATATTTGTTATGATAGTATACAGGCATTGTAGGTTTCACAAGACTGAATATTATCTTACCTTTACCATGTCACCGTCTTCGGTCAATTCCATAACTTGAAGCGTGAAGTTCTTGCGGTGTCCTATGTCATTGAATCGTATGTTGCCCGTTATTCCAACAATCTCCGTCTAAAACAAGATATGGATACTCTTTTGCTTCACTTTAATATCGTCATTTTTAAAACAAGTTCCCGTAATATTTTATGATTACTGGTAATGAAGTACAACTTTTCCGGAAAGGGAAGTCCAAAAGTGCAAAGGGGTTCGGATATCCCGGGTGAGGCAAATCGAGGCAGTTAGCGAATGCGAGGGTTAATTACGCGTCACCCAACGAAACCTAATTAATCGCCAGTTTGTGAACCTTCACCCACCTACTGAGCATTCTGATATAAAACACGGACCGTATTCAACACCTGTGTTCTTTGTAATTCAGTTCAATTAAAATTTGGTTCCAACATATCGTGGTCATTACACAATAGGGACCATATCCATAAGATTTGTGTTATAAAACATTAAAGATAATATGTCAGAGGCAGTCATGTATTTTGACGTAGGGTAAGTGTGCACCGCACGCCACCTATCAACGCGCGCTACCAACGCCACGTTTGACTGAAGGAATAAAGCTACACTCCCAGCTCCCAGCTCAGAGCAATGTATGACGGCAACCGCCGCAACTTGAGACTTCCTTTTACAATTTATGTTCGTACAAAGGAAAAGTAAACTCGTCTTATAAGCAAAATGTCATTTTACTTGCGTTTTTATTGTTCTAGCGCTTGTCCTTATTCGTATTAAAAATAAGTACTCATCGTTGTTCTAAGTACTGATAAGCGATTGCAGCTTATTAGTTATGTTTGTGTTTAGAAAAAGTTTATTCGTACTAAATGCATTGCATTAACACTTTCCTATAAAATTGAAACTGGCATTACGTTTTATCATACCATGCTTTAAGTTAGCTTTAATTGAACTCTAGCTATATTTGAATTACGACTACATAAAATCACATAGTTATTTGCAATATTATATTATACCGGTATCTGATAAGCAATCTTCTACGTATATTTATGTAAATGCTATTTTACGAATTTTTATATTCACAAATCATAATGCCGCTACGTACTCATACCACGAAAATGCAAAACGCATGATTATCGAAACATTCGCACGGAATCATAATTGAATATATGAATTGATACCAACCATTCGCATGAGCAACAGGGAATGTAAAATTACTCCAGAGAATAGAGGTTTATTACACTTGCATAACAATATTATACGTATTATTTTCACAGTTATATGCAGCGATGTCATACGCTGTTGTATAAGCTCTGATTTTAAGTGAAATACAGAGCGCAGTGAATGGTTTACTACATTGATTGGCAGTATTGTACTACGATTTATCCCACAAGATAGACACAGTACCCACCTTTCTGATCATACGAGATATCTTCTCGCCGTGTTCAAACGGAATGAATTTGTTTTTCGGGTTACAGTCCATAGATTTGTTTGTATTATTTTGGCTCGCACGTCGCATGGTTGCACGTACGAACTCGGGCTTTTTTCGTACCAGGCGAAGGATAGCATCAATTAACACCTGCACTGCGTCGTAAGTAAGAGCAGCCTGTGCCTGCAACAAAACATACATTTAGTTTTTTTTTAATATTCTGCTGTCGGTAGCAACAAACCATACAACCAGCTGCAACAAAAAAAAAACAATCGAATACTGTATAATCTGGTATAATTTAGTCAAAATCGCTATTTAACAAGAAATAAATATTTTAAATTTAAACTACCCTTTCATAATTTGCTTTAATTCTACAAAGAATGGATAAAAAAGATCACAAAAGTTTGGCCAGCTATGTTACGATTCCCTTATTTGGCGAAGTCTATGGTCCAAATCTGATAACAGATGTCAACAAAAATGATGTAATCTTAAATGTAGGTTAATAATTAAAACATTGCTTGATTAAAGTAACGAAACCAGTCAATAAAGTCACAAGTTCGACAATAAGAACATGTGTTCGGCTATCACAATTGAGACTCAATTAACGAGGCGAGGTTAACTCTACGAACTAGAAGTAAAAATTGAGTCAAGCTCGTTATTAGTGCAACACCTGCACTAATAAACGAGTTTATAACCTAAAGGAACTTTGAAAGGTACAGGATGATGTGATTTCCAGAGGCGTAACTGAATAGAAAAATTGCTCTATTGCGAACATTTACATCATTTACTTTAAAGTGATATTCTTTTCTACACTCGCTCATATATGATGCTTTTATGAATGTACCAAAATCATTTCTTCTTTATCGCATTCCCATTTTTTCAAAATTGTAATGCCTGACAGCTATTTTTTTTATTTGTTTGATTACAAAGGTAAGCTTACAAAAAATATGCGTAAAAAATGTGAAAGTTGTATTTGCTAATATGTTACGTTGACCAATGAAGTAAATTGGAAAGTGATGAATTGTTGAAATTTCGACATACAGAAATAAGAAACTTACGGAAATAGTCTCCCTTTTCCAGGCATCAATAAAGTCACGCACTACTTTTCGGGAAAAATCCAGTAGACGAAATCCAGTGATGTTGATAGCACCATATTCAGTAACTTCTTTCTCCCATCGGTCGTCCATAACCTGCACCATTATATTAATTTAGTAAAAATAACATTCGTAATTAAAATTAAAAGAATCTGTTGATTTTCATATACATATATATTTATTCTCCAATTACTCGAACGACACTCAATTTTAAGACGTGATTAAGTATAGTTTTGTCACTATACAAGGTGTAGTTTTGAAACCGTGTCTTTCTCGGGGGCATGTCACAGAAATCATAAAGGTTCAATGTCAGAGAAAGTTTCGAGCCAATAGTTAAAAATACGGCTATAATAAATCGTTTAAGTTCAACAGTATTTCAGAATAAGCGACAGGAATGTTTCTTATTGGAGTTTTATGGAATTAGAAATAATATCAATTACGTGTTTGAGTTTGTATGTGTTAAGCCGCGTTATAAAACTAGTTACAAGACGGCGGCGTGTAGTTCGCACTAATGGGTTTCTGTAATTTTCAGAAAAATTAAAAATATGTACCTACATTTTTTTTATTGATTCGGACTCAGAATCGATAGCCGAATTACCTCCTAGAAAATGACGCGGTTTTAAAACAACACCTTGTATATTCTTTGTAAAATGGCACAGATGAAACGATATCTAAGTACAACTTTAAACTGTCAAACACCAAGCGGTCACCGGTGACCGCAACCTATTGTTCTATAATTGTGTCTACAAAACCGGTACTCGACGAGTTAAAATTGAGTAGCCTTTCAGAATTCGGGCTTATGTTATATTGATTAAAATAACGCTTAGATTTATTAACCTATTCCTACTTGAGGAAAATATAATGACCCACAAATTGTTATATCAAGTTTGGATATGATGTGTAGTATGTGTACAATCTCTGGCCCCCTCGTTTCTATTTTAATTAATTTATATTTCATTTAAAGGAGTGCACACTGGTTATATTCAGTACTTATACATTAAAACATATAGGTAACTGTTATGAATTATATTGAGATTTATTGTATTGTATTTATTCAGATTTGTATTTATTAATTACAGTGTTAATTAATTCTTATGTCAACACTTAAAATTATCTTTATTAAATTGAAAACTTTGTTTAAACGCGATTATCTTCGCAACTACTGGTTTGTATTTTTTTTGTTTGAATAGTCTACTCATTGTGAATGGTTTTATGATAAAACATCACGATGCGTCCAATAGGAGCCGAGCGAAGCTGAAAGCGATTGAAACAGATTAACATTCATAAAAAAAGACTAACTAGACCCGCGCGATCTCTGCTCGGCTTCTGTTGTAGTAGCGTAATGTGTTATGGGTTTAATAACTGATCGACGAATGAACTATCCAACACTAAGAATTTTTTCAGTTCAATTCAGAAGTTCCGGAAATTAACAGTAACTAAACTCTTCAGTTTTATAATATTAATTCCATAAGAATAAATTGACATTGTTCTTTCATATTACATAATAAATATAATTCATAATTTGTAATCGATTTGATTAAAAAGTATTGAAAATGAACGTATCAACAAAATCAGGGTGCGTCTAATTATGGCTAGGAACTGTATGCGACTGTAGAGGTATATGTTTGTTAAAACTCCCACGATAAAGGAGAAAAGGAAACTACACGCGGCCAACAACTAAAACAACACCGTACGAAAGTAGTACATTATTCGTATTTCTCTTCTCAGAATTGATGAAGTCTCTCTGATTTAGCTGAAAGTCTCTCTGTTACTTTGCAACTTCGCTTATTGTTATATAAACATGCAAAGTCGAGATCTTAAAATTTTACGATTAGCTTTCCAACAATGAGCTCGGGGATTACTCACCAGTCCGCTTAGGAAGTAATGATAGTTCCTACGGCCAAGGTGCACATCCCGTACGTGCATAATTAATGCGGCTTTTGCAAGCTGAGTGGTAGAATCAAGTACAACATATTTGTTGCTCCAGCGGTCCAGTTTTTCGATAGCACGAAGAAACTCCACAACATCGGATGCATTGGACACTCGTTTCACGTTTGTTATGCGGAACGATGCCTTGCCAGGTTGCAGGCTCTGGTACAGCTGCTGCAGACGCAGTAAACCTACAAATGGGTTAAAGAAATTGTAGTGTTGAAAAGATTTTTGTCAGATTTTTTAAGTTAATGCGGTGGCCCAATGTGTGTCGTGTCATGGTTAAGTAAAAGTAATAGAACGCCGCGCCGCACCGCTTTCAACTTAGGGAACCATATTTTTCCAAAGAATTGATTGAAACAGAATGTGTGAAAAAAACAACTTTTTTCATTTCAATTAATTACCATCTTTTAAAATAAAAGGTTTCCTAATAATTATCCCTATTTTCTTTAAATCTTTATTTCATTAGTAGGGCTTTTTTACAGGTAGAAATATAGGCAATTACTTATAAACACTTTTTTGGTTTAGAAAACATTTTTAAACATAATATTACTCTCATTCAATGAATGTGTTCATGGAAATTTATTACAACGGTGTTTTCAATACATATTGGATCTAAATATTTTATAACACATATACAAAGACTTTTGGTAGAGGTACATACATAATAAAAAGCGTGTAGTTGTGAAAATTTTAATAAGTTTTATTTACAAGTTCTTTGCGAGTTTCAAGTATAATCATATCCTTAGATTTTATTTGTCTTTTATATCAAGTTTATTGCTACGTTCGGAGTAAACATCGTTACTTAATTTATGACTTTATAGATTTATGTAAACACCGCCTAGATTCTGCAGGTAAAAGGCTTCGAAAGATGATTTAATTTTACGCCGCGGTCGGTGCACTGGATAAACGATCATTTGCTGAACTACGAGAAATAAATGTTTCTATAACCTACAGGTAGTTGTACCGTTAAGTAAATCATTTGCTAGTAAACAAACTTTTTATCTTTATTGCAGCAATAGTGAAAACTGAGCAGTTAAAAAATGATGGTTGCATAAATTAGCCCATTCTGGGTTCTACAAAATATAGTATGTCAACAGGAATAAGGATTATATTACTTTTGGATAAATGTCTAAATAATAATAACATTCTCGATTATCATTTTCTCTGAAATATTGCGATTTTACGTACTTACTGAAATAAACATTTAATTACCGCTTTCTTTTCTACACATTTTGTAATGTTACATGTGTATTTCTAAATATTATTATTTCTGACGTAAAAACTATTAGTCGAGTTGATTTCAATATTTCGTAGTCATAATAAACCTCGCAATTCTTATTGAGTTTTCTTTAAAATTAGAGTATTTTATATTACAGTCCCGTATATATGTATAAATATATATTTTAATTACTACAACAAAGTATTGGCTAATCCGCACAACAAGGATTCTGTATAAAGTCGATAGGGTTCATAATACAATTTCAACATAAACATGATACATTTAAATTAAAGTGAACATATTGTAAGCACTCAAAGTTTAGTTTCCATTCTATGTGAGATGAAACAAAAACACTGACATGCTTATAGTGTCGCGTTGTAAGTAAACTATCGGTGGCATTATATTTTAGTGGGAAATAGAGGATAAACTAAATATTCCGTAGATTAAATGTGGATTATCCCTCAACTCATTTTAACCTATACATCACATAAAATTATGTCTGCACGTTAAATGTACCTATTTAAAAAGAGTTAATAATAAAGTCATATGAAAATAGCTAAATAAAGTAAGTACAAAGCAAGAAAACAAAATTATGTTTGCACACTAATCTCCGCTATTAATGAACGAATTAGCATGAAACTATTTTATTGTATAGCTAATAAGTTTGGACAACGTACACATCGGGTATAATTTATTTTGAAAATTGGAACAAAAATATATCTACCTAAAGACCCTAGTGTAAATAAAGTATTTAACTAGAATACGTAACAGCATCAAGAATTTGAATAAATAAAACAAACACAGTAAAGTGTTCGTCATCTACACGATTATTTTAATCAAAATGTCAATGGAAAATGATGATGAATGGTGTGATCCATTCATCACTAGTAGGGATTCATTATGCAGCTCCCAAACTGAAGCTTTTGTCATAATTTAAGAGTAATATCCGCGAAAAGATTGAAACGGTGACGAAGACGCACGAAGAAGAGGGTTGACGTGTGGGTAATGAAGGCGTTATCGTAGGATTTGTTGAGACTCGCTCACCCTCGGCAAGAGTGTCGCCTCATTGCAATTTCATATCGCGTCATAAGCCTACTTTCCTATTTAACAACCAAAATTTTATCTAAAAAAAATTAAATCTAACAAAAAATCTTCGGATGAATAAAATATTTGCAGAAAAACATAATAGCTCAAAGTAAATAACCATAAATATTTTAGAGTATATCATCTAGTTGGATGTTATTGAAGAAATGGCGCTCAAATTCGGATCCTCTGTATTCGCATGTTATTTGGTGATATTTCCAAGATCAGTGATAACATATATGTTTCATAATCGAAAAGTATTTAAACGACACATATAATTATAATTATGTACTATTCAAATTATAATATTGTGTTAACTGATATTGTCGTTGATACTAATCATGGTGGACAAATACAATCATTCTCTTGATTCTGTTCTTTTAAGAAAAGTTTTATTTTTACTCGAAGCTATGTAAACTCTTTCCTTGTTTGGAGTCAAGCGGGTGGACTTGGGGCATTCACGTTCATCGTGAACTGCACTAACTTTCGAAATGTCTTTTTGCAACATCTGCCGAATTCGAATCTAAAACTTTTTCTTTATCTTTAAATGTCTTACTCCGTAACGACTCAAGCTTATCTTGGAAGCTTGAGAAAGATTCAACAGTGGATTTAGGCTATTTCAATAGTGAATAATGAACATCCTATAGTTTAACTGGATTTTCTGTGTCTTTCAGTCAAGTCAGAACAAGCTCCGACAGTGATATTAATGTTTGAAAATGTTATTTGAGTACGCATGAAGCACTACAGCAGTTGCGAGTTTTCAAGTGCATTATTAGAGGTCCAATCTTTCAACATATTAAAGAACAGGAATTGCAGTATAAAATATAGTCTTATATATTAGTAATATAGTTCTAATAATATAGAAATATCAGAGTTAAAAAATGAAACTTGTAAAGATCATATATTCGTTAAATCATTTTACAAAAAGTCTAAAAAAGGTAACCCGTTGGTTGCCCGCCAGTCGAGTAGGGGGCCAAACTCCATCCTATTTACAATAAATAAATAATTAAATGAACTTTCATGCCTTTACGCTAAATAGTTTCAGTATCACTGTTTGAAACGAATTTTACTGATATTAAATATATTTTTAGTTATTTCGTCCAATATGGAATAATGGCCAATTGAAGCCACTGGTTTTGGATTAGCGCATGGGATACGTTTTATCCCTATATTGCAGGCGCCCAGTGTAGTGTTTCGATATAAAAAATAAGCCGATAGTATTTTGCTTTGTAGCGTTTATTGATTTTGTTGTTGATAGATAACTGGCAATATAGACTGTTAGCGAAATATACGTGATCCTTTCACCATCAATTGGTACTCAATGGCCATATTGAAACAAAAAGAACAATACGGTTTCATTTAAACCTTTTTACTTTTACTTGTTAGTCGGATTTGATATATAACATGCACATATATATAGGTATACATACTGTATATTACTCCTTAACGACTCAAGCTTATCTAGGAAGTTTGAAAAAAGGTTCTATGATAAGTAGATTTATGCTATTTCAAAACTGAATAATGAACATCCTATAGTTAGACTGATTTTCTGTTTCTTTCAGTGAAGTTATAACAAACTCCAAAATATTAGTTGAGTACGCATGTAGCACTACAGCAGTTAGTTACTGAGAAACTTATCCGGTTTAACATAAGGCGTTTCAAATGAAACTACAAAGGATTGATATGTGTATGTCTACAGACAACAAAGAATAATTTAATTGAAAATAACTGACTAATATCTCGCACACGTTGGAGGAAAATTGGAAAACGTGATAAAATGCGCCGACCCTAATTTATAAAAACCGTAAGCAAGAAATCCGTTTCTTTTTGTAAAGAAAATTATCTACAACGGAGACTACAGGGGATGCCGGGCTAGACGGAATTCCGGCGTTGTCGCTCGTTGAACGTGATTCCTCTCTAGACATGATTACGTCTTTTCTTATATTGTGTGAGATGAATGGAGCCTCCATCGCTGGCCAAGAAGTCAATTGCTCACAGTTCGTGACTGGGTATGAAACGTTTCCTATCGGCTATCAGGCTTTAGTTGAGTCACTTAAACTCGTTAAACTTGTATCGAACAAATTCTACCTCTATACAAACGGTTCAATATTTGAGAACTTCATTGTTATTATTTCCAAATGTATACATAATTATGTATTATTTGTTCATATCCTAAACGGCTAGACAAATTGTGATTAAATTAGATTAGAACAATTGATTTGAAATGGGTGATTTGAAAACAATTTCATTACACAGAATCACATTGTAAAATTATGGATGATAATACTATCGTGCTCTGCAATGTTGTCGACACCGGAATAAATATTTTTTTTTTCATAACCACTATATTGACTGTTGGCACAGTGACTAGGCAGTAAACTTTTGTGCAATGTATAGTTGGTTTGTTTTCCACATAGAAAAGCATTTTGTATGATCCATGACTTGTTGGTCTGAGTGTGTATGTGTAATATATTTGTTCGTGCTACGTTGTTAAAAAAAATTATACATATTTATATAATTATAAACAACAAAACTGGCTCTATAACACTTTGAACGCTATTTTATGCCACGTGAAAATTATGCAATGTGTTTTTCCAATCAATATGTAGAATGTTTTGTTTTAGTACAATTAGGTTAAAAATATTGAATAGAAATGAGAAATTTATATACTCAAATAAACAATAGCTTTAAAATAGGCATATATTAAAAACTGGAGCACTATGACTGTCTCGTCAAACAGTTACGCAGATATATTTGTAGTGGGTATCGATAATATTTTTCACCATTTATATCTATCATAAATTTTACTTTATTTATTAGGGGAAGCTTATTTCCAAATACCGCTTTTTAAATTACCCATGCTTGGCCTCTAGTTGAATGGAAAAATCGTTGAGCTGTAACAAGTTTTATCATTTTTAATAACAATACCTCTATATATCGTAAACAATAAAGTCAAAGACAAAAATGGTCACTGTTCATTTGTTTTATGAGAAACTGATTTTTGTAATCATAGTAACTTATATAAAGATGACATTACCATCAAAAGAAGAAATACGGCAAAGTCCAACCATTTATGTGAATCCGCTACTGGGGTTCTAAGTATCAAAACAAAAGCTCCTTATCTCATGACTTCGAAAGAAAACCAAGTGTAGGCAATGTATCTACGAGCCCTCTTAATTTCAAATATCATTGTTTATTTACGTATATACGTTTTGTTTCTTTTTATTAATAACTTAATGTTAAGGAAATTGAAAGCGCTACGCGGTGGTATGTATATGCGATGTCGTGTTCCTGTGTAGGATAACATTATTAAACTGTCATACACCAAGCGGTCACCGGTGACCGCAACCTATTGTTCTATAATTGTGTCTGTATTGACGGTACTCGACGTGTTAATGCATTTAAGAAATGACCTGTAGTAATTAATATAAGTATCTCAGGGAAGGACTATCATTTTGGTGTTTCCTGGATGGCCCAACGAAGCTTGATCTTAGCAAATATACGTATTTATACCAGCACCCCTTCTAGATAGTATTACATGAGACTTACAAAACGCATTAATTGTATATTTTTACAGTTGTATTTTTTTACGTTTTTTTATGGTTTTTTTAGATTGACTTACTTAACGGTAACTTGATCACAAAGGCATATATTTTAACAAAATAATATTGATATTATTTAATAATAACTTGAGTTATTATTACAATGGAAACTTTGATTAGGTACTGTTACTGTGATCAATTTAAGTTTTAATATAATTCAGGTTAAATTTTAATGTAATTTGATTTTGGAAGTAGATGCCGATAGTTTTGGAAATCAATACGAAATTTAATTATGCGATAATTTGCTCTGTTATAGAGCGGTTGTAATAAAATTCATTAAGGTGTGAGCAAGAATCCCAAGGTATATGCGGTTGGGAACGGAAAATCCGTGGGTTTTATACATTAAATTCGCTGAATAAATTGGAAGTCGATAAAACCATTCCTATCTAGACACCACGTTGGACCTGCTAGTTATTCTAAAATATCTATGCATAAAATTTTATTCGCCTGGGTGTTATTGTAAATTGATGGGTTCGGGTCGTTAAAATATCATTTATAAATGAATACAGCTGATCTTTACACGAAGAGATGTATTGTCAAAGTATTATTCTAAAGAGAAAATATTTTATCGACATTGCACGTAGCTAAAAGTTCCATAACATTATAAAATTTACCTAGTTTTACTTAAGATAAATATTTTCAAGAAGTAGTTTTATGTTCTCCACAAAAATGTGAACTTATTATTTGAAATGTGGCTTGCTAGGCAGTAAGAAGTTTTCTAATTAAGTCGGACCCGAAGATGAAACCACAAAGCGATGGACTGCTGGCGAACAAATTATAATGAAGTCATACAGCCATAACTAAACAGGGGCTCAAAAGTTTATTCTGCATTTGGCCCAGAGGCGCTCGTGCCATGTGATTACAAAAGCATTTACTCGGTTGAGTCGAGATGCTAGCTTGTTTTATTCAGAATCTTGGTAAATCCTTCCTATTCTGTAGCGACAATGCGTTGGGATCACGTCCCCATTGTTGCTTGTATCGAGTTGACGATTAGGGAGTTTCAATAACAGACCGAGCCGTTTATGTAATCTATTGCTGTCATAAAATCTCTCAGCTACCCTTTGAAGATTTATTATATGACTGACGCAATGGTTGCGTCGAAGAAATCAAATAGTACTTGCGTGAATATTAAAATATTAAACAGCATAAATTGTATCTTGTTACTTTTACTGCAAAAAATTAAAGAAAAATCATTAAAAAGTATCAAACCAAACGTATACTTTTGTGTCAATTTCTATTTCATTACAATGAATGGAGTAACTCAACTGTCACCGTATAAGAGTTTTAATAGCTATTTAGAATAGACCAACCTTTCAGAAACGGATGGTAAAGTCATGAACCAAAAACTGGACTGCGCAGTTATTGTTTTTGTGCTGAGCTTGTATTTTAATGCGGAATAAGTAAATGATTGACGTTGTGTGTGGGACTGTAATCGATTGTAATGAAAGGATCAAACTACGACTTCTGCTGACTTTGAAGTTGCATAAAAAGAATATCTATTTCGTGGTGCCAGTGTGATATGAGTATAAAATAAGCTGACACTGGTTTTAGAAGACCCCATCAGAAAGACGTGCTTTTATGTCTTGCAGTGAGACTATGGAACTCACTCCCGCCGAACATTCGGGATGCCAAGTCAATCTCTATCTTTAAGAGACAAGTGAGAGAACATTATCTTTCCTCCTGAAATATAGATCTGTTTGTTTATATTTATATATATATGTAGGTATATTTATATAAAGGTTTTTTTTTTCTTTTTATATAGAGGTAATAGCATTGTATTGGTTTGTTTTATTGTTTATTATTGTTATTTCTATCGGTTTCTTCGGTATTATTACTTTTTTTTTTAAATTGATATTTATCTTGTTTGTGTAACACACTATGTGTCTCGGTGTTATTATATCTTTTCCTGCCACAGGCCCACAGGAAGAGATTCCAGTTGGAATATGTGGGGCCTATGTACTCTGTTTTCGATTCGGAGTCGCGGAGAACCTAACGGGTAACCGGGGCTCCGGCTCGACGTGCAGGAGAAGGAACGGGGTGGTTTTTAGTCAGTAAGAGTCTGACACTCCCTCCCGCCTCACCCAGGCGGGAGAAGTCATTCGATGATTTTCCCCCCTTAAAAAAAAAAAATGTACTCTGTTTTTATATATGTGTTGTCCTCTGTGTTGAATGTGTCTACATAAATAAATAAATAAATAAATAAAATAAATAAATCTTAATGCGCGTCTACGCAGTATTGTAATATATAGAATTGATCTATGTATTTGTAAGTAATTCTGAGTTTACTAAACGACCGTCCAGTTTTTAATTATCTTAAACAAATACTCGTTGAATTTATATACCTACCTATTCCGCAATCCACGAGTTCGTTTTTTTTCAATAACCGTTCCAATTTCAGTATTCGTATAAACCAAACCATGTCAGCCAATTAGAAACCACGAACAGATCCCAATCAACGAAACCTTTACAAAACTACCAGTTATTCAACAATGGAAACAAACATACGTGTTCAAATTTTTTTGCAATGTAGTTTTCTGGGTGACTAGCATCAGATGTAAGTACACAGGCAGGTGCGCTCACTGGAATACGCAGGCAATTTATTTATATTATGCGTAACTTCGTAACTAAAATATTCGACGTTTATTCGAAATATTTTACACTGGAACCCCTCTGTCGACGTCCTTCATGTGCCAGCTTGGCTCAATGACACTTCAGAAAAACTGAAAAAGTTTTATAAACCAAACTACCTCTTGCTCGGGAGTAGGTATCTCAGATTATACCTCTAACTTTTCATAGACAAGCTCCACAAGCTCATTCCGGGGAGAGTTCCCGGTTAGGTCGTATTTCCTCCTTCTCGCAACCTTATTTTTTATGTTTCGTACTCGATAAATCACTGGGAATTGTACCACATCTCAGATGACGTTTTATTTCGTTCTGACTCACAGTTTAGGAAACGTGGCTCGTTACTATTGGTAATTGGTATTAACGATTTTTATTCACAAACATACAATTGAACTCCATGTTGTTTTTTCTCTGTATCTTATTTGTTTTGACCACGCCGATGTTTTATACTATGTTTTGTTAATACGTGTCTTGTCATTTGATAAAGACTCATTATCTAAAATGGATTGACATTTAAACTTAAAAAGGTTTCTTTTCTGGGAAGTCAAAGTAGATGGGTATTCAAATTAGTGTCGTACACAGATCGGCTTTGATGTAGCAGACGTTCTGAAGTGGGTGTTATTTGGATATCGGAACGATCTGTCTTCCGTTTTCGCCGCGAATCCGATCCCTAGTTTATTTTTGTTTTTTTAACCTAAGCCTTTAGTACAGGCTTTTTAGATCGCTACTTTCTTTAACGTAGTGAATAATCTGATTTACATACCGTACCTACCTCTTTAGCATCTGCGCAGCATCCGGCACCCGCGAGCCTTAGCTTCTGCTTCTACATCCGCACTTGCTTTTAATGTCTTTCTCATTTTTATTTTCTCTTAGTAAAACCCGGTTTTTAAGGTGAACTTGCGTTCTCTTGCTATGAGCCGTTAAAATGTAAATATGTAGTGTAATGTACGGATACAATATCAAAATACTTTTACAAGTTAACAGTTATGAAACTGCGTGCTCCGTTTAACTAAATATCGTTAGGTATTAAACTCTATTGGATTCAACAAAACTTATTCAGTTTCCTTAGCAAACGTGCGTATTCATAGCTATCAGTATACGTACCTACTCAACCACATTTTATATGTAAATGGGCTTTTCGGTTTGCAAAGTGCTCCTTTTTCTGAGGTGATCCTGCGACTGCGACATAAAATGAATTTTACGTCGCATCGGATCCGTGACTACGCGTCTCAAAAAATCGTATTTCTGTGTATCCATGTTTATACGACTCTAAAGACATAATGTTCATATTACTTTTTATTTAGTTTATTTTTTCGAAATATGTTGTTTACGTGTGCTTTTTTCTCAAAGGGATTATATGGAATGGTTGTTAATTTGATAGATACGTAAATTTTATGGGCGGAAAAAAGAATAGCCTACATCATATTGCTTGATATAATCTTTTATAACCGATGTGCCTAAAATTAGAACTGCGTTTAAAAAACGAAATTCAAGAAAAAAAACTAAAATAAAAAACTATAAAAATCAAAACGCAAAAAATAAAAAACATATAGTTGAAGGGATGGAGATCAACATGAGCTACCTTTACCTTTTTCGTTCTCTTTAGTTTTTATTTGGTATGGAATATTTCGCAATATTCTATGTACGTACAAAGCTAAAAATTGATTTGCGGTCTATGTGTGACTTACAACAACTACACCTTTTTTGATTCTGCACCCACTATCGAAACGCGAGCAAAACCGCGGCAAAAACATTGTTTAATGAAGTCTTGTTGGCTCTCAATTGATCTCAAGGTTAATTTCTGGTATGGTCCGAAGGATTATTTTAATGGAATCATCAAGATTTTTTAATTACCCCAGCAACTCATTTGAATCCATCTGTCATCAAAGGTTGATGATGGGAACTGAAGGGACTCTGACCTATGAAAGCAATGTTATGCCTTTCTTAGTTTCTATTTCTGAATACCTAGTATTTTCAGAGTCTTTTCCAAAGTTTTAAGGCGATTATTACATTTTTCATGTTAAGTAACGAAAAAAGAGATAGCGTATGACTAAATTAGGTATACGCGTCGTGAATATAAAATTATCTCATCATTGTAAATACTGCACTCATTATTCGAAGAAGAGGCTTGAAAATATTTCAGCCCCACGGTGAATTAACATTCCGGACGCGGCCACTTTTAAAATTCGCCTTTTTCGCTCAGAAGTGAAGGCGCAACATTTACTTGTCTTTATTTTAGAATAATAATAAGCATGCAAGAATTTTAATGTACGCTTTATTTACAAATTAAACGAGACCATAAAGTTCTCCTACTTTAAAATTATTTTCGATATCTGAGTAAAGTTTTTGAGAGAAATAATTTTTGTATTCGAATTTAGGAAATTAGCTGTTATAGTGCTGTATACATAGTTGACCTGACCAACGGCACGCGTGTTTCAAAATTAATGAAAACAGTTGAAATTCGTGTTATTGCTTTTTATACATAGTTGGTCTGTTATTGAGAGTAACAAATTCCATTACCTTTTCAATTATAATTAATGTAAATATTCGTCATACAAAAGAGGCCCATGTCATACAGAACTTCATGGCGAGTCATTTTCTGCATTATTAATCAAAGTAATAAGAAAGGAAAATATTATTTTAATAATATGAGAAACACTTCAAAAATACGCACGTATCAAACTGTAGAGTCAACCTAACTACCGGACAAGTCGAGCAGATGTACCTCCATTTTCTATGAGACGAAATGCCCGCGTTCGCAATAGGGATTTTTTAAGTACGCCTTGTGTTATAGTAATGAATAATATTTTTATATACAACATGTAACTTAAATAACGCACATCCTGAAAATAGTTTGTTCAGAATCGATTTATATAATTTTTAGTATAGGTAATTTTTAATCCCTAAAATAATTAAAACTACGGAAATTATTGTCATATTAACCCTGTATTGTTAAAACAAATCGAATTGGACCGTAAGTCAAAGCAATAAGACTTTTAAAATCGCAGTTTTATTTGTATTCATACAAATTCTATCATTCAATACAAAATAAAGAAAAATAAACGTTATGACAAGACCAGTAAAGATGCATATAATGTTAAATAAGAAATGTAGTAAGTAATTAGTGTATGTATTATGATTCATAATACATACACTAAATTTTTCATAATTTATGGTTATAACATAATATTCTAATTAGGGTGTTTGAGGGTGTGCGTTAATTACGTTACATATTGTATAACTGATTGATATGAAATGAAATTTATTTTTAACGTTTACTAATCGATAGATACATGAATTGGGCTGCGATAGTAAAATGAATAAAAAATCACAGGTATAACTTACCGTCATGAGAATCGTAGATGTAAATAACTTGTTTCCAACCGTAATGAGTGATGGTAGCAATGACTGCGCGGTGGTAGTCAGGACGCAAGCTGACAGCATAGTCATTGAGCCCAGAAGATGGTGGGATCACCTGCAAATTCGTATTAAGTTGTAATATCATAAGGTATGAAAATGGAGAGCTTTTTAAACCTCGAAAGGCAGGTAAATTATACACAATGTCACACCCACTCTACGTCTATTGGGGGTCCCATCTAATAATAGTTCTGTCAATCAGGCATTTAGGCACCATACTAGAAATCGTGTTATTGTTATAAATTAAGAAAACGGTACAACCTCAAATTTTTATCTAGAGGTAAGACCGGTGTCAGTCCTTGTGAGAATGAGAACACTGGACCAACGAGGCAGTTATTTAAAAATTTTTGCAATAGAAAAATTAACAAAGCGGGGTTAATACCACAGGCATTCTATCTAACCTTCCGGATACTTTTTTTAGTAATATGCATCTGTATTCATATAAACGCCCTCGCCCTCACTTGTGAACGCAACAATAAAATCATTTTCAATTTACCAAAATAAATATTTTTTCCAATCCAAGTTCTTTTTAGTTTTCATCTAATTATTACAGTGTTAAAACATTTGAATTTCAAAATGTCTTTCCAATCATTTTATAAGTACCTTATACTGTATTCACGTCCTTTACTCCTTTCATAATATCTAAAATTAATATTTTATAATACCATAGCGACAGTATTTCAATTTCACTTTAAAAGGTCTTTCCGAGTTTAATTACTGAACAAGTGAATGAGACATGTATAAGCTAGAAGGTACCTACATATATGTAGAAATGTTGTAATCACTGCCGAAGTAAAATTTGGTTGTAAAACGGGTTTTATTGTACCATCTTTCATATCAAAGTATTTGAAATAAATTTAAAATGACAGACTCATTATTTTTAGTTACTAGCAGCACATACTATTTAAGCGATTGCACATAATATGTGTCCTCCGTATCAACGTGTGTGTATTCTGCGTGGAAGTCTATAGTAGCCAGGTGCCATAGTCGTTGTTTAAAGATACCATGCCCACCCTTTTTTCAACGTCCTTGGATATACCTCTAGTCCTTTTATGGAATAGGAGCAGACGGATCACTTGATGGTAAGCGATCAGCGCCGCCGATGGACACTCGCAACACCAGAGGAGTCACAGGTGCGTTGCCGGCCTTTTAAAAGGAATATTTTACTTTTCTTGTAGGTTGGAAGGTGTTATCGGTTCGGAAATACCGCCGTTGACAGATCATTCCCCAATTTCGGTGTGCGAGGCAAAAAGCTACGTGAGAGCGCACAGTTGTGGCCACCATCTACATGATGGAGACGCATATGCTGTCGTGAGAGTCGATGGCGAAAAGATGCGGCAGGTATCAGGTCACTGAATTCCTTAGAGCAGTCCTCGTGGTATAAGCGATAGAAACTGCGCAACTAAGTTACATCTCTACGCATTGCCAAACTGTCTAGCCGGTTAGAAACATCTTGACATCTAACAATCCGAACGGCACGCTGTCCAGAGGAAGAAGCTAGTACTGGGGTGCCCCCGCTCAAAGATGAGATGCCGTTATATAGAAACAGGCGGTGGGCCGGGGTGAAATACTGCCTCGATCTATTGAGCACACCAAGCTGCTTCGAGGTTAATTTGGCCTTATTCTCTAGATGACCGCGGAACTGGACTTCGCTCGAAATACTGACACCGAGTATTCCAATACCGGCTGAGGCAGTTAGGGAGGTGCTTGGAAACTGAGGAGATATGACTAACAAATGACTAACAAATCAACGCTTTTCAAAGGCTACGGATATGGATTTAATGTGAGCGGCAATAGTCCTATCTGTAGGCTCAGAGATGCTGTCTGCTACACTTTTGACAAACTTTACAACCTTATTTGGTAATTGTCCCTTGGAGAACTTTAACAGCAGACATCATTTAGCTGGATCTCTAGAGCTTGTTATGGATTCAGTCAAGTCGTCATCATCTCCTGAGTCCTCATCGTCATTACTTGCTTGGGCTAGGTTCTGCTCATGGCCGTCTATGCTGTACACCTTGGTGAACTGGAAGCTGCTGCTATAGGCATAGGCAACAAAGGAGGCATTTTCCAGGATGTCTAGAGCTTATCCATCATAAATGTGACCTGCATTCATTGAGCGTGGGGTCCTAACTAGTGCTCCTATGAGATGTGTTTAAATGTAACGGCAGTTTCTTCTTCTTAGACATGCAGACCTGTGTATTAGTGGAGTTAAATTGGATCAAATTAAGTCCAACACAATCAGAGATTCCCCCTAAAGAGGTCTCAATTTCAGACACGAGCCTGTTTCCCGAGAAATGTTAGTTTTAGCTTTACTGAGGAATAAAGATTGATCTTTACTATAGGAATAATACCGAAGAATATGTTGCCAATATCAATAAAGTATTTAGATTAGATGTAATGGTTGTGATTTACGATCTCAACTTGTACTTACATATAAATGTATTGATGCAACCTACTTAAGCAAAATGAAGGATTTTAAATTAGCATAATCATGATATTCTTTTCGTTTTTATTCCTGATCTGGTAAATTATTTTGTATTGAAATGTATCATATATATTATATATTTTTTAAATAAATATACCCACTTAACAAGTTACGCTAAAAATAAATTATACATACCTAAATCTTGTTTTGATAATTCATTATTTTTCTGTTCTTGCTCGATGTAAGTTTCCAAAATGATATTTCTCACATTGTGCTGTACAAAGCCACAAATTTAAAAACCAGGGATAGCGATGACATCAAAATTTAAAAACTTAATTTTTTTTTAATTTAATAAACTTTAAAATTTCAAAACAAAATCAAAATTTAATTTTATTAACAAATACATTTCTTATTATCCATAACATACGAACTTCGAGAATCATCTTTCATAACCTTTAGTAAAAGATTGATGGCTTCTTCTTAAGAACAGAAGATTTCATGGTTTTATCTCCATCTTAATATATTTGATAATAAAATAAGCAGATTAAAACGTGCGAAGTATACAAAATCGCGCTTGAAACAAACTTACTGAACGCTTAACTAAGTTTTCATACTTCGTCAGCGCGTAAATTATTAACACAAAGCTACTTAAGCGACACAACGCATGGAATATAATTTTAAAGTCCCGAGTAACAATCTAATGGTTTCAGACTAAACCCTTGAAAAACTAAACTGCCGTGTTACCCAAGTCCGCGGCACTGGAAGTTTGAGTGCGGGTACTCCTTGAATCATTTAGTTAGTTGAGCACCTAGGCTCAGTCGCTTAAGTCTGGATCGTGTGAAGTAATTTGTACAAGTTTTTAGTTTCGAAATGCTTTTAGTACTCACATTTACAAAGTCAAACGTTAAGTACTTGCGTAATAACTTGTGCATACAACTAATTTAAAATATTTTAAGTAGAAATAAAAACAGTCTGCTCTTTTCTCTTTTCAGGGCTCCTTGGGTTAAATGAAAGTCAAGTGTTGAATAAATGATTTCTGTATTAATGAATTAAGTACAGACTACTTTAAACTTTATGCTACTACAACAGCAAGTTGGAGCATTGAAAAATGTATATGAGTACGAGCAAATACCGTATATAAATACACTGACTGAGTATAAATGGAGAGCGTTTCAGAGCTTTGACTTTGATAATGATAAACATTTAAGTAAGTCTGTCTTTAATTAAAAGTAATTAGTTTGACTCGGTCAGTATTCAAAAACCAAGCCTGGCTAGAAGTTTTAACACTGAATAAAAATAATGTAGCGGGAGAGTAGGAGGGAAACCATATAATGACTTTCTAAGCACTCAGTTTGTGAAGTGTCAATTTTCTTGATGAAAGTTTCAGCTTCGGAAATTGCCCGCGTCGTTTTTGTTAAAACAGGTGCTTGAGTTGGGACACAATGAATCACTCGTCTTCTTTTTGCAAAATGTAAATGTATGTTGTGCTGTGTGCCTAATGAATCATTTAGGTACATTGTTTTAAATCAAATTTGACTCAAAAATAATTGTTAATGTTTACTAGTCACTATATGTCATGTTGTGTGCACATATTTGTGGAAGCATGGTCTGCCATTTACTGTTTTATGTTGTTACTCTGTTGTGTGCTATGCTGTGTTTCTGTTCTGTGTATCGATAAAAAAATAATTAAATGAGCTTTGTTGTTGGGCGTAGAGGATGTGTTTGGAAAATAAATATTTATTTTGGGTGTTAAAGTTTTTTTATTGCAACACAATATAAAGAATAACGATTCACAGACATTACTAATATTGGGTTATCAAGCTAATCAGAGCCTCGTACTTGACACTAGAAATGCACTGATATGATTCGAATGTTGATTTAGTTTATCTGTTCCTATCTTGAAGCAGTAGTTAGTGACAATTTTGTTACGTTCCGAGGAGACTGAATCGAGGCATTTGATGAACTCGTCACACTCCGCATTTGGTATGAATACCAACTGACATTGATTTCCACAAACATGCTTCAGACGCGTGCCATTTGTGCTGCGCTGTGTTGATTAATATTTACTAAATACTAAATGTTGACATATTCGATTAATGTGATTGTGTCGTACTGTCACTCATTTTTAAATCGAATTTCTAACTTGTTGATTGTTCTAATTAAGTAATAATAACAAATTCAAGTTTTGGGTTCGGGTTTACAGTTATAAAACTGATTACATTTAATAATGCTATAATAAAAACTTTAGAGTAACGTCAAAAACATCAGCAACCTATCGAATAGTTTCATAATACCTCTACAATCCAGACTTTGCAGAGTTGTCCATCTGAGTAAATTTTTTTATGGGATAAATCAGTAAAAAGCAGATGGATCACCTGATGGTAAGCAATCGGCGTCGCCCATGGACACTTGGAACAGCAGAGGCGGTACAAGTGCATTACCGGCCTTTTGAGGATTAGGAATTTGAGAATAAGTAGTTGGGGATTCAGAGATTGGGGAGATTGGAGAGGTGTAACGGGTAATTGGCCTATGGTAACCTCACTCACACGGCGAAATACAACGAAAGCGTTGTTTCACATCGGTTTTCTGTGAGTCCGTGCTATCACTTCGGTCGAGCCAGTCCATTCGTGCCGAAGTATGGCTCTCCCATACTTATTGCATAATAACGTTTATATTCCACCAAATTAGGTAGAAAATTGCTAATCACTCCAGATCGAGCTCGATGTTTAAACCCCTTTCTTCTTCGCGTGATATTCAGACGTTGATTTAATTGGAAATGTACAAGTATGGAACGACGCCCGTTTAGCTGGTCAATATACCTATAAATCCCTCTCTGTGGCATGCAGTAAGGTATGACAATGTATTTAAATTTACCTTTTCGGGGAACCACGGCGTGAC
Organism: Spodoptera picta; assembly: GCA_038387885.1. NCBI lineage: Eukaryota > Metazoa > Arthropoda > Insecta > Lepidoptera > Noctuidae > Spodoptera > Spodoptera picta. The sequence goes on from JAZHFQ010000105.1 coordinate 4,525,249, forward strand.
AAACGGCATTTGGAAGGTATTAGCGTAAGAATGCAAGGTGTCGAATGAATCCGGAGCAACTGCACCCAGCATAGCAACTACGCTTCGTGCAAATTGATTACATACTGAAACAAAGAAAAACATACCTTCCTTAATATTTATTTTAACAAAATAACAAATTTCTTTTAAACTGTTTTCACAATACATGTCTATAGAAACCTACTGAGAGTTTTATAACAATTAATGTAACGAAAATAATTGCGAGTCCCGAAAATCGAACATTATGTTGGCATAATCTTTCGAGTTCGAACTATCAACTATCAGAAACAAATTCCAGTTTGCATTTAACCTTTTGATTTCTCGAATTGTTCATGTTGTGTAATTCTGGAACTAGCATATCCTCAATTTTTTTTTGTTTCCTTGTTATTTTATTTATTGTTTCTGTATTAAAAAACTGTTTCACTTTTAATACGTACAGTCGTGAATCATAATTTTTGTTACACACATTGTACAAATATATATAACTAGCTGTTCCTCGCGACTTCGTCCGCATATAAAAATCTTATATATATCAAGCGGAAAGAAAACAAACATCTTTTAGATATTACCGTGGCTTAAAGGAGTCGGAACTGAGTGGTTTTTAGTCATTAAGAGTCTGACACTCTTTCTCGCCTTGGATGAGCCGAGAGAGAGTTCCCGCTTAACAAAAGAAAATTACATATTTTATGAGTGTAACAATATCATCGCCGCGGAAAGTTTCTGTCGAACGCGAACTATCACTGACACCAACTTTCTTAGACACATTAATGCCACTTCAATTACTTTAATTAGTTTTTAATTAATATTAATATACATAATTAATAGTTTGTTTTTCACTCATTGAAGGGCCATAGAGCTACTGTTTGAACATACTACCTACTTTTCTTAAAACTGAGAATTACACATAACTCATTTCTTAACTACTAAACAGGTATTAAGTTTACAGAAATACTTAGCAAAATTTTGGAATGTAGAACTAATTCCGCTTTAATGAAGGCATCAGAGTACTTTTTAAGTTAAGGTATAGTACATGTTTTCGATTGCTTAATATATTATAAATACGACGTCCATATTATTTGAAATTATTCCTACAAGAATGACACCTACAGCATACTAATGCGATAATATTCGAGTCAAACTGACTCGAATATTTATTGCGTATACTAAATACTCGAGTACTATAAACCCGCAAATAATGAACCATTATTAGTTTAACGTTTGTAATTTATCTATAACGTTCCTTAACGCATATAGATAAGTTACACTGCTCATTGTCCACTTATATTATATTTCCATCCATAAATGAAACTACTATTACTTTTCAGTACCTACCTAATTGCGGATGGTCGTAAATAGTACTCATTTAAAGTCATGTATTAATGTAAGTTACATTATATTTAAAAGCAGGATACATTTAAGGTACGTATCAGTTAAGAAATGATTTATTAAAAATATCAAATGAATTGTTTGCAATAGATTGCATTAAATTGCTCGAGCAATAAACCTAAATTGTTAGACCATTGCTAACTAGATTTCCAAATACAAAATAAAGTTACAATTGTTGAGAAAACCTAACTATTATATTGCTAAACATGGTCATCCGCCCCTTTAACTATTCAATTGCAGCTTTCCTGTAAGAATAACGCGGAGAATATCGAATGTAAGGGCGGATATCATTTTTCCTGCCACGCACGCATTAGCGCTCTCAGTACTTCCAAATATTGTTGGGGGTATTGGTGTTGAAATATGGATGCGGTAGTAAAAAAAGCAAATATCGCTCCGTTTGCCCGCGGGGACAACACGGTATGCGGATCACGTCGGGCCGGCATCACGCTGCGACTCATACACTCACAAACACTTCGCCGCCCTCTAGACCGTTAGTGCTTATGTTACCAAACTTCATAATACTTCTATTTTTGTTTGCAGCGGTACAACTTCACCTTTGAGGGATTTTAATACTGAGCCAACTTTAAAGTTGTTCAAACGAATAGCGTTTAGGGACCGAACGGTTTCGAAGTATATTTAAGTTATCTCGCATGAATACAGTTTCTAGTGTTTGTTACAAACTCATACATATGTTTGAATTTTGATTTCAATGGTAGGATAGTGGAAGTTACCCAATTTGTTGAGAGATAAAAAATATTTTGTAAAAAGTAGAAAAATTTGTTGCAGACTCAGATTCAGGTTATTTAAAAAAGTCTTAAAGTTGGATTGAAGTACCTACAATGTTCAAAGAAAAAAAAAAGTTTATTGGTACATTACTCTAATAGATATAGAAGGAGAATGTTTTTGAGAACTTGGTCGATTCATTAAATGTGAAAATTTTGTTTCAAAAGATTATCCATCAAGACTTGTCTTTCAATCCGAGAATCTGTTGCTAAGTATACAGTGTGGATTTTTTAAGATATAAGACATGTACGTACATTGATTCTTATTTGAGGAAGAATCTTCTGATTACTCCAAAAATAAGGAAAGTCTGACCAGAAATAAAATATTAACGATAGTTATGTTTTGATGTGTTTTTCCTCTGTGTATCATTCCTAAAATAAAATGTAACACATACAAAATTTGTGATAACATACTGTATTAAAATTATTCAAAGTAGATGAGAAAAATCATTTACTGATTTATCAATAATTTCTTGAGTAGGTTAAATATTCTGTTTATTTTCTCCTGTTTAAGCTTGCTAAGCTTGGACAGTATTCATTTTTAAAACATTATCAAATCATCCCCTTCTTGAAAAAAGTTAGAAGTATATACGTAAGTTTCATCATTGAGAAAAATATAGTTCTATTTTTATTGCGTTGAACATTCGATAAGGCAGCAAAAATAAACATTGCATCATAAAAGTCAATGCATGTTTCGATGTTGCATTCAAAGGATGTTTGAAGAGAAATGATGAAAAGGAATTGTGAAGATGGTTATAGGCGCAAGCGGCGGTAGCCGAGCGCTGCACGATCTCTGCTTATTCAAGTGCTTGTTTGCACGGCTCAAGCAGGTATTCCTTCAAGCTCTATTGAGTTACGTGCCCTATTCTCACTTACCCTATCAGATATTCATGCCGACACTGCGCTTATGCGATGTTCGAAACTCTATATCAAAAGTGGCTGGAAGAGAAACTACATACAGAATAGCTTATTAGATAACCATGTTATTGATTACACGGCTAAAATTAAATAAATAAAGATTAGAAATGGTACATTTACAATAACTTTCTTGCGATTCTTAAAAACATTTTAAACAACACTTTTCCAGGATTAAATCGTTCTGTAAATTTCAATTTTAAAATTTCTCATTATATTATGCATTGCTATTAAACTAAGTAATTATTATCTGCATACATGTGGTTGAACAGTAGCTACATGATCTGTCATGGTTTACCTGCATACATTTTGATTTTGGGTTACGTCAATTTCAGATTGCTCGCTTCTATTGTATTTATCTACTCATCATTTTCACATAGTAAATATTTCTGACTGCCTGGGATGATAATAAACACATTTTTGTATAAGCTATGTATAAACTATTATATTGCTCGATGAAGTTAATTTGAAAGAATATACACTTTTAGCGGCACTACTAGGTATGTACTTAAACCAAAAAAACATGTTTGGCTTGAGTGTTATATTCTAAAGTATTGAAAATTTTGAGAAACAATTACCACACAGGCTTCGAAGTCAAGCCTACTTAAAAAAACAATTTGGGTAAATGAAAGTTGTTTGATGTGATTAAGTTACATTATTAGTTAGATAGGAATAGAAATAAATTGTCTACACAATTAAGTTTCCAGCTGACAAACATGCGGTGTTAAATAAGTAGCTAAGCTAAGCACACAGCCCGGCCGCGTCAACCAACACAAGTCAAAACTAAATGACACGCTTGGGAGCAACTTAATACAAGACGAATAAGGTCCCAAGGTTAACTTTTTCAAATAGGAAATTAATGTGAAATAGCGGTCAATTCCAACACACTGTAATGGAGTGATATGAAATAAGGTCTTGTCAGTGCAAACTTGGTCTAAGTAAGGGTTTAATTGTAGTTCCGGTGGTTAATTACTCGTTTCCGGACACAATAATAACGCAATCCGGAATTTGGTATCAAAAAGCCGAGAGAGCATTGTTTGTAGAAGACATGGAAGTAAATTATTATAGTATCTAAATAACGTTTTCATTCTATTAACATACATTATCGTTATTTGGTGTATATCATACTATCTCTGCAGCTGATCTCGTAGCAAGGGATGCGATGTATAAACGTTTCAAAACAAACTAATTGAATTAACTAGACAAAGTTAATTTTCAGAGGAGAATGGTATGTACTTTGCAGGGCTTAGATGTGCCAAAAGGTATTGATTAATTACTGATATGGACATCGACTCTTGCCCTTGTTATGAAAACAAAGGCTTGCTTATCAAACTAGCCACGGACTTAGATTTTACCCTCAATTCATTTCCATTTTGTGCGCTCGCTAAAGTCATAGCATACTTCAATGAACCGCTTCCATTAGCTATGATGTTGTTGACGAAAACCTAGTTTAATGGATGATAGTAATTGAAACAGACTGTATGCGGCGCCAACAGGCAATATTCACCACATCGGAGAAACAGGGTTATTGATTTTCAATCAACTTCACGAGAACGAATTAATTACAATAGTTGAGTGTTTGAAATAATTCGTTTTTACATTCTCTTACATTCGATTGAGCCTCTGAAAAGCTACAAATAACGAAGAATCTTTTGGAGAATTATGATTAAATAAAATGTGTACAATGGTTAATTTACTGAGCATCGTAACAATGGTTCTGCTCTTGTGCTTTTGTCTGTATTGTGAGAAGGTGGCAGCATTGTGACACGCCACCCGTCCTGCTTCGGTTTTATATCGTGCGGACGCGTGCCGTAAACATTCTTGCTGACCCCAATAACTATACCCGGCTGTGGCACTTTCCTAATAACTATGCATTGCACACGGCATTCCTTTCCGCCCTATTAGTTGAATTTCCAATGAAAGCTACCGATCCAGCTTTTGACTAGAATATATTCGATTTTATTGTAACTCGTAACATACACACACACGAACGGCTTTTATTTGTTAGACTAACTACCAAATTTTTATGCTATAGATTTATTATTATTTTTATGTTATTTGTGGTTATTTAATGATAATCTAAGGCCCGCGCTTTTCTAACAATTGCTTGCTGATGATTTTACTGGTCAATTTACTTATTATGATGAAAATGGCTAGAAATAGCTACATAACATTAAAATATTCATAGCTTTTATGAGCTATAATATTCATTCTATATTTGATGGGCCGACGATGGGCCACTATCTCGCCTGGTGGCAAGCGATGATGCGGCCTACGATGAAGCACGTTTGCCCATATGCAACCTATTCATTCGTTCAGAGCTGTCCGAATTTCAAAAGTATATAAAAATACCTTCGTTTTTTAAGATATAAAATTGGCTATAACAGAAACAGTACTAAACGAAACCAATTTAATTAAAAATTACTAATTTAAACGACATGAATTGTATAATAGATGTATATCTATTAGGTAGATGTATATCTAGTAGGTATCTACAATATGTGATATGTACTCGACGAAAGAGGCAGTTATGGACAAACACACAATAAGGTAAACGGAAAGTGATAGATACTAATAATCTAGCTATCACAAATATAATAAAAATATATATTTGTTTGTGTGCAATCGATTATTGACAGTGTTTGTACAATCGATCTTAGAAAAGCTTATTGGCACTGGCGACCACCACTTTACGTTTTCATTGTGATCGAATATTATTTAACTTGAAGTAACTGAGTATTCTACAACACTTAAACTCCTTTACATATTTGCTATTGATAGAACAATAAAGAAAAATTGTATTCACTGTGTGATTTTGTGTCACAATGCTGGGCATGTGACATTTGTTTTTGGTTTAAAAAAGCTCTTCAGATATGAAGCTACTGCAATAATAATGATTAAAGTTACTCGAATGCGACTCATTCACTATTTCTATACGTCATTGATGGTTAGTTCTCGGTTTTCCAGGTAGATCACTAGAATGCATTCGAGTAACAAGTCGCATTTGTGCGATGAATTTGATACACAATACTGACAATGTTTGTCATCCGTTATTTCAAGTTATTGAAACGAAATGAAACATCACGCTAGGCCCAATACGTGCTGAGCAACGGGTTGATGTATACGGCAATAGGTAGTCTAACATATAAGATGTAAACCTCTAGAGGAAAAAACGTGAAATATATTATTATACAAATATTTCACGAGACCAGACGAATGTTATTTTTTATGAAAAGAAGAGTTTTTCATCTGTATTTCATTTTTATTATTTAGATTTCATTTCATTCTATTTGTTAACGAAGACGTTTGTGTTTAATTTCTTCGTGATTACTTAAATGTGAACATAGTGCTTGTGACAGCACATTAATGAGATAAATTAAGGTGAAGAAGAAAAGTAATTTAAAAGGGATATTTCACAAAAAGATTTGCTCAAGCAAAAGGAAACGTTATTTCAGGACTTCTCTCTGTCCTTGCTTTCTCTCAATTAGAATTATATATATATATATATATATATGGGGTATCTACCTGCATTTTATTGAAATCCAAAATTATGTTTAGTATTTCATGAAATGACATCTTCAACATCAGAAAAAACCCTAAAATGTCATAGAATATAGAAGAACATGATAAAAATTGAGATAATAACTTTTTGAAATATTTAAAGTTATGTTTAAGAAGGGCGTTGTAAAGTTAGATTAAATACAATAATAGAATTTAAATATTGTTTCAAAGTTTATAAGTACTCTTCTAATTCTGTGGGTCTACTGGGAAGCTTGACACTCAACGAAGCCGGGGGGCTATTTTTGTTGCTCAAAATATTGTAATGTCTTACCTCTTACCCCACCAATTAATGAAAGTTATAAAGTGTCTTTGATTATATCCTTGTTGTAGAATATTCGGATCTTTAAGCTAATGTTGTAGTGTTTTAAAAATCCTTATAAGTAAAATATGTTGTATAAGGAGGTACTAAATAAGAAAATTAAGATTACAATAAGTTTACCCATCTCTTTACAATCACTCATGACTTTACAAGTGTGATGTCATGTAGATATGTATAATTAATAAGTATTATAAACGGATACTGTGAGATAAATCATGATTAATTACTAAAAAAGCTGCAAAAATACCAACCTAAGGTAGCCCCATAAAAGGTAGTAAGTATCAAATCCGTCTTTATTTATTTTTAAAACTCAAGGAAATTACAAGTGACTAGAGTTTTTCTAAGAAATATTATTATCCTTTTTGGTCGTATCGTGCGGTCGCGCTCTCATCTCCTGTTCACATTTTTATCTTTTTATTTCATATTTCCAGGTTTCGCACCTAAACAACTTGCTTTCACGTAACTTATTTCATTAGGTATTTATTGAAATTGCGGTCATATATGTATCTATGTAACTAGGTAGGTTAGGTTAATTTCATCTCTGTTGTAATGAACAAACAGTACGTCATTATTGGCGTATTTATGTAGCTCTCTAAATTAAGTGAATTTATATTAACATAATTGTAGTTCAGTTTTATCGTCTTATTTAGTTATTTAGCTTCATACTTGAGTAATAAGTTTACCTCTCTATAAAGACATCACACATAAAAATGAACAAAACTAAAAACAAGAAAATGTTTGTCTTACAAAATTTTTAAATCGAATCTATTTAAGGCCTCAACAGACAGATAAAAAGAGGCGGGACTGCGTCACGACGCGATTCTACTAAGTGTCATTGGGGTTATTATCTTGTACGATAGAGAAGGATGAGGTTATACAAAATGGGTAGCTTTGTCCCTTTCTGGCTACGTAACAATGATAGCTCTAACACTTCATAGTAGGGCCCCTGATCAAAACACGTCTGAGACTAATGACGACGACGCGAATTTTTATGGCAGTTTCCGTTCTTCAGGGACTACTATTTGTTCACAGATATCCGTTGAATTTTCACTCTAAAGGCCGCTATAAAAAGTTTAAACGTCTAAACTGTGTAGGTACCCGAGCGATTTTATATGTTTTGCTTTCCCTTTTTTAATAATATTAAACATGAAGAAACGCTATTGTAGGTGGAAGGTGGGGAAACTTTTATCGAGATGTTCAGTAAATTTACATTTTCGCATACTAATGTTCGAATTCGAACACTAGTGGAAATACTGTGTATATCAACTATGTTGATGTTTTAGAACACACCCAAATTTAATTAATAATCGGTTATTCGATAAATAAATGAGTACCTATAAAATACCTTGTTGTAAATTTTAAAGCACTTATTAGACGTATATATAAATATTATTATTTACTATGATAAATAAAAACGACCAATAAGGAAGACGGAACTTTATTTCATTTTTAAAAAGGTTCCTTGCATTTTGTCTTTAAATTGAAAACTTCAAGATATGATATTTCCCTAGTTTTCTTCAAAGGAAAAATACCATTTTTAGATCACCCTTCTATCTAACTGTCATTGAAATTTTCTTGTGAGCCCTATGATATAGGAAAATGAAAATCAATCATGAAAATATGTTACATTAAGAAGACTAGAAACCATTTTTAAAGTATCTATTCTATTGGGTGTCATCGTAATTTAATTGGTTTGTATTAATTCATAATAGGCTTTTTGATAGCATTCGTGAAACTATGTAGGCGCTACCTCATTAAGCAATATAATTCACATCCAGCAGTACATAATTCGATGTTGCGTGTAACGCAATAATCGAATCCCAAGAGTAATGTAAACTAGTGTAGGTGATAGCGCGTCAAAGTTGTTAGATAACTAATTCACAGCCCACCAAACCAATACCTAAATATCCTTTGGTTCCATGTAATGCAATTATCCTTCACTGCACGATTTTTGTAATTGAATCCATATCGCATTGAGATCGGTTATTATGCGTAAAGTAAACTTGGTCTGCACTCTACATGAAAACAAATACAATATCATTAGATTGATGTGCTAACGACAGGATTTTAAATACAGGATCATTTTCAAATATCATATAAGTTAGGAGTACTATAAAAATACAGGTATTTTTATTGTTGCGCAATAATTCATCCGACCGCTTCGAAGCGGGACTATAAGCAGTTCTTTAGGCAAGCCATAAAATCAGCATAATATTTTGTAATTTTAGGTAGGTCTGGGAATCTGGCAACTTGCCAGATTCAATTTAATCTTTGTACTGCGCGTTCCGTTGTGGTCACTTCTCCCGTAGCCCGGTGCCCCTCGGTCTATGCTCACAACTCCCCGATCTACTCTTGGAATTAAATCCTTATCGTGTGCACTTCGTTGAACATCTTCTAACTTTACACCACAAGAATGAATTAATAAATACGAAACGCACTTGGCTATAATCTACAGAGACAAACAGTACATTTATGAAATATGAATCCTCTCGACTTTTTCATCTTCTCTTTTACAACGTAATTTAATGTTATCATGTGTTGTATCGTATTTCGAAATACGTAAGTGCTCGTGTTTATCGAAAACAAGTACGGTACCTACTATTATTAAAAAGCCTCTGAGTACCAGTGATCTTTTTCGTACGTTGAACGTGTAGGCGTGGAAAACAATAATAATTTTAAGTCTATTATTAAAATACTCGTACCATATTTTTCTGTTTCTTTTGTATTATAGGAAAATACAGACACCAACATATATGTATATACATACATATATGTTGGTGTATATACGTATTATGTCAAGATGTATACACATCTTGGCATAATACGTCTATTATGTATTAGATTAATAGGCTTAATTAATGTGTAACAGTACTTTGGAAGTAAACTTATATGTAACATAACTGCGCCGCGTCTCGAACGAAGGGCTCGCAGTAATTTGCGAGTGAAACTTGCGAACGCAATCCCAATTTTGCCAAAGTAAGTACGCGATAATTTGACAACTTCAAAGTATCATTTAGACACTCGTGTCATGTAACAGATGGTGCTAGTGGTAAATAAATCAGAACCCGCCTAAAACCCTGAGTGACTCGCTCGTTAAGGCTTGCCATACACAAGTGTGCGGAACTTAGTCAACCCGAGCTAACTTTGGCTATTAGTTTTCAGGAGCATGCAAGATATAATAATAAACAGATAGTGGTGCATTGAATTGGGTCATTTGTCATTAGGATCGGCGCGCGAAACAGTCAAAAGTTAGTGTCAAACATTTATTTAATTACTTAATTCTTTCTTGCCAAACAGATATCAAAGTTACTGTCAATTAAGTCGAGGAATTTAAATAGGATCGATTAAAATGTATTTTTGAGTGGGTAAGTAAAAGTGTTTTCAGGAAGTTTGCATACTCAAAACAACTAGACTTGTTATTTTCTTAAGTTATGTATGTATGAAATATTATCTTTGCAAAAAATAAAGGTGCATTACATGAAACTGAAGTCGGTTCGGTTAAAGCGTCACCCGCAATTTCGTTCAAAGTCACCTTGTAATGGTAAACACCCATTTTGACCGACGGTTGTACCGACGATTATACTTAATATTAATTTTAATTCATAGCAGAGAGATAGGTACAAATCGAATACTATCCTTATGTTATGTATGAGGAAAATTTAGAAATAAAGAGTACTTATCTCTAAACGTGTGTTTCAGTTTTATATACAATGTTTGCGTATATTAAAATTATAAACAAGTTTATGAATGATCACTTTCTTTGTGATCACACAAATAAATGAAAAATATTTAGCATACCTAAACATGTTAGCGTAATCCATTGTTATGTGGTTCAGATAATTCAATTAATTTCTATTATTTACTTAGTCCATATTTGCTATAATACTGTGTAACGCTACGCTTTGAAAATATTAATCTGAACGAAAACAGTCGAACAATTTTTTGAGGCCTATACATTAAGCTAGCGGCTTGAGCCGGTTGCTAAGCGCTATACTCAGTAGGAACATGCAATAGCTTTCAAGCAGGATTTAATGATACGAACAGCGACTTAAAAAGATTGAAGACAAAAAACCTTTATTAGAATATGTTAATTTATTTGAGTAAGAGTCGACCTCGTGAACATGTTTTGTATTTTCTGTTTAAATTTCGTTTATTTGTTGAAATTGATATTAGAGGAATACAAACCATGTGGCGATATACGAAATTATATGACCATAAGACATCTCCAAATTACTCACGTAAACTACGAAGCTATAATCTTACTAAAATATTGAATGCGAACGTTTGTGAGTTTGAGACTTCCTGAGTTTGTGTGTGTTTGTTTTTTTTTATCGCAGAGAGAGATGTGGATCACCTGATGGTAAGCAATCGGCGTCGCTCATGGACACCTGGAACACAAGAGGCGTTGCAGGTGCGTTGTCGGCCTTTTGGGGACTAGGAGTTTGAGGATCGTTGGGGATTGGGGAGATTGGGGAAGGGGAGGGTAATTGGGTTTGTTACTCAATCTAGTCAAAACGGCTGAAGGGATCGAGATGAAACTTGGAACAGGGGTAGATTATGGCTTAGAATAACACCTAGGCTACTTCGTACCTACATGAACGCAGACGAACCTGCTGGCAAAAGCATATAGTTCATACAATGACAGTCCAGGACAGATTTTCTTGTGTTTTCTCTCGTTACATAAATTATTATTTTATCCTTTTTCAACGACATTATCAACAATCGTGGGTCCTGCTAAATTTTTAAATTTTGCTCTTTATATATAAAATATTAATGTACCTACATAGTTTGTCTCAACGTAACATGATAGTAATCTTGGTCAATCAATGATCTACTGATCGGTGCTGATCGCGCTGAGCAATCATTGATACGAAATGATATGCATATTAAACCAATGAATAACAATCGATAGTAGAACTGACAATGGAAAATAATGAACATAAGGTAGCCAACTATTAGTAGTGAGATGAAAATACATACATACATAAATTACACTATTTTCAGCAATTTCCTATAATATAATCTTTTAAATACTAATCTCAACAATAAAGTCTTCCGCCATGTTGATGAATAAATTAGTTCCATGTTATTCATGCATTCAAACACATCACCAATAAAATGTATACTTGTTTGTGAGATGCGCCATTCATTAGTCTTACCAAAATATATTTCGAACACGCGACAAAGCGAGACCGTTTACAGTAGTGAATCTACTGTTTAGATATTTCTATCTTCGCTTTGAACTATACAGTCGTATTTTACATACATAAGAATGCCAGTAATACCATTGTTGGGTTACGAGTAGGTTCAGAATCAATAAAAGCTACGGGTTTGGCAAAATATAGAGGTATTAAGGAAAAATTATATTAACAAATCATGGGGTTAAATAACTCAAATAAATGAAATACCGCTTTGAGCTAGAAATACGTAAAATCACACCTGTTATCACGCCTGGAGGGGTAGGTAGAGGAGCACATTACGTCACTGTACAATGGAACACCCACTTTTTAATGTTGTTATGAGTCCCATGCAAAAGGGATGAGCCTATGGCCTATTGCCATATACCGGGCACAATTCCAGACTCCGTGCTACTACCGTGATTTTTTAATGCCCAATTATTATTTTCCCGACCAGGGAAACGAACCCTAGACACCTTGCGCGGCAGTCGCAATTGCGACCACTTGGCAGTCAACGAGGCAGTTAATACTTTGAGCTAGAAATAGTGTGACTAATAGGTACAAAAAAGTGTGTTTGCTAGACTTAAACTCGACTTGTAATTGAGTCGCCTTTCTTTATTCGGGCGTTAATAGCCCAAGGCTGAAATCACTACACTTAAAAACAGTACCGTACAGTTGGATGATATTTCGAAATAAATTTCAAAATAAAAACTTACATTCACATACGTAATGATATAGCAGTGAATATTACGATGAATGCGAAGCTCACTGGATTTTTCTTTTATATAAAAAATGATCATTTATACATTTGAGTTATGAATGAATTTCAGTTCACCTATCTTTTAGTCAAACTAGGCAGTTTGGCTAAAAAATGAGTTCAGAATGTATCAGACATTAACGTACACAATTAATTAGGTACGTGTATTGTTCCATACGTACACGTATCCTACGTAATAATGAATTAATAATTTATGTCTTACTTAATGAACAAGCACAATACATATCGAGAAAAGTTAATTATTTATGTATTTTTTAATAAATGTCAGTTTTCATTTAAGGCAAATATACATGAAGAATAATTTATTTTGTTTTAAAATTCTTAGTGGAATGTCTACTAAGACAAACGCGAGTCATGCTAGTGCATAGCTGGCGTGAATTAAAAGGTTTTTTGTATATAGGATCTTACAACCTCATTGTCTAAAGACGACATTTCTATCACCTTAAAAAAAAACAAAACATTTAATGATTTTGATATTTCAAAACATTTCATAGTCATATTTAAAAAAGTCAGTTTAATAAACTAGACATACAAATGGACATGGTAAAACTATTATAAGCGTAACCTGAAATACCAAAAATGAAAAAAAATCGACGAAGAAAAGATGTATGACAGAAACACCTTATTTGACGTTCTGTTTTGTACTTATCCCAATTGAAAGACAAGTGTGACGACAATAATATATATATCAAAGGTTAGGAAAAGTAATATACCAATATCAAATGAAATATCGCATATTGAACTCTATAAATACCTACCTACCTGCCTAACCTAAAACACTCGTATCAAGTTAATACGATTATATTATAAAGATTGGATATTTTCAGTAGTTAACAGCTCCATGTACATAATATATTTACGCGGCAGGCTACACCATCAAATACAAGCTCAGAACCTAGAAAATATGGGTAGCTACTTACTTTGTATCTTCTACTTCTATGATGCTTTGACACTATGCTTGCCTTTCTTCACTTTACAGGTAGTTATATCTATATTTCAGTATTTCGTGTAACAACTTGTTTGTAATATTTAATTTACATAATTTTTAAACGTGTTTTTATTTGTTAAAAATTGATTACATTATATTAACGTTATTGCTGAAACAAAATACTGAACATTGTTACGTCACAGAGATTGATAACGCAATCATAAGCATTTTACAACAAAATACTAAAAATAGCGCCTGAGGTGACCTTTTTGTGTTCGCTCACAGCTCTGTATCAAAAACGCGATTGTATTCATTTGCTATTGTGACGATGTGAATTGACGTCTTCCTTTATAAAATCGATCAAATCTTGTCTACTACGCAATATTACGGCTTTGCCAAATAAATCACGATCTTATCTGTGTACAGATTGCAAGTAAAATTGTAGTTAGGCAGTTAGGATTATAAGGTTCTAGACTTTTTTATTTCTTATATTCGTAATATTCATTAAAGAGGACCGTTGTTCAGAACCGTACACAATGTATAAAAACTGAAACTCTAGTTTCGCATGTCTTTTGTGAATTTAAATTGTCCATAGCATAGTGTGTATTCTTGGACCCAAAAATAATATATGCGCATAATTTTGAACAGGTATCTACTCAACACTTTATTAAAGAACCATTTTCACTACCACTTTCCTCGCCCACATTATTCATCCGAAGCTTTTACATTGACATTATTTTGGTAAGAAGATTTGAAGATAAGTAAAAGTTACCATACATATTAGGTTACTCTATATTCACTTATTATTTTGATAAAATCGAATTGATCGCTTAGATCTAAATGTTTTTACACTTCTGAACTCTAGTTTCACCTCAAAAATGTGTTGTACAAACGGTTGTTTCGAAAATTCACGCAGCACCGCTCAAAAGTGTTTTGATCAGCGTCGCGTGACGAGGCGAAATAAAAAGAGAGGAAGGTTTTGCATTCAAATGAGAGCTCTGTGTCAAGGAGGACACCACAAAATACAAACTTAATTTTCTTGACCTCAACACAGACGAAACTTATGCTGTTTATCTTTAAATTTTCTGCCGTCGACTGAATACAACTTTTTGTTTTATATAATTGTATGTACCTACTATAAACATTGTTTAGGGACTGAAATTACACACGTGTCTTTATTTTCAATAGGTACATATATACAACATGAACAAATTCTTATTAATTTGATAACCAGGAAGTACGTTGCATTTTTTTATAAAAAAACCGTTATGTCTAGTAGCAAGTACTTAGCACATAATTCTCAAGTTATTTAAGTCTAAATATTGTTAAAATTAAATTATACCCTTCAGCATGAATCACTTATTATAAGAAACAATGCCATATAATTTTTGGCAGTTTCGCACGTACCTACATCTAATTTGTGATTTGTTTATGAATGATGCATTTGAAAGGAAAGGTATGAAAGTAAATGTGAACAAGACGAAAGTGTTGGTGATAGAAAGAAATGAGGTGATAACAGAATGTCAGGTAATGATAGGTGATGAAAAATTAGAACAAGTGAATGAATTTGTGTATCTGGGATCACTATTTACGAGAGATGGAAAGTGTGACGGGGATATTGAAAGGAGAATGAAAGCGGGAAATAGTGTTAATGGTGCTTTACACTCTGTCATGTCGAGTAAAATAATATCCAGCAAAGCTCGACTTGCTGTAATGCAGTGTGTATTGACACCAACGCTTATGTATGGTAGTGAATCATGGGTGTGGCAGAAGAAGCATGAAAGCAGGATTAATGCGGTGGAAATGAGAGCCCTAAGACGTATGTGTGGACTAAAATTGAGTGATCGAGTGAAAAATAGTGTTATTAGAGAAAGGTGTGGATTGAAAGATGATGTAGTGACAAGTATTGAAAAGGGAATGTTACGCTGGTTTGGACATGTAGAAAGGATGGATGAAAGTAGAGTAACGAAAGAAGTATACAGAGCGGATATGAATGGGGCCGTCGGTAGAGGGCGCCCTAGACGGACATATAGTGACCAGATTGGCGATATCTTAAAGAAGGGCCAAATTAAAAGTACCCTTAACCGACGAGCATGCATGAAAAGATTGATGACTGTTGAGAAAGAGGTATGTAAAAATCGTAGTAATTGGCGTTCCTTAGTCTCTGCCCCCATGGGAGACAGGCGTGAAGTTATGTATGTATGTATGTATCTAATTTGTGGAACCAATAAGGTACGCCATCGTTATGTTTTTTGCTCATAACAGTTTCGATTCCCACCGACAATTTCCTTAAATAATCTGTAAGTAACATATTTCTGGTGATCAAACAACCACAACATGCACGCGGACGTAGAAAACATTTTTGTATATTAGTTATAACGAGTATTGACGGCTCGCACAGTTGTTTTGAAGAAACTTCTCGAACTTTTCCAAGTCTAGTAAAAGAAGAGTGGTTTTCTACGAAATATTCAATTATTGCACTCCGAAACTTTGAGAGTACTGAGTTTCGTACGTACCTTCTACATTCGTTACCTTTTCTGATTTCATACAATATACTAGCTTTTCCTACAGTACTATTAATTCAAAATAGTCTCAATGTCGCCAATGTATACTTGTTTTTGTGTAGATGAATAAATTATTAGTCAATTACACTAATTGAAACAGAATTATTAATCTATAGTCAAAAGCCGGCTTGAGATTGAAGTGTCCTTCAATCAAAACTACAGTAACAACCAGTGTTAATGCCGGAGGCGCCAAGTTGTAGGCACGTCACACCTATCAATACTGGGTATTTTCCTCAGTCAAAACTAAATTATTTCAACTTATTGATACAATTGAATATTAAAATATATCTACTATTTCATTTAATAACGTTAGATATACTTCATATCGATTTTTTTCTAGCTTTTTATTTTAGTAATAAATTTCTATTTAACGCAAAAAATAGATGACGTCACAAGCTATAAGTCTCATATAAACTCCATAGATAGTTTCCAAAAAAATAATGAATTTGACTAGTTGTCAACTATCGTATTTTGTAATATAATTTCTCCTAAATATCTGACCAATATATCTTCCAAATCCTTCCTTTCTATAATATACCTATTTAATGTAGCAAAGATAAAGTGAAGTTCACTTATTCTCAAAAACAGTCGCAGACCCCAGACATATTGTTAGTTCCTGGACTTAGTGACAATAGGGTCTGAGGGTTCAATTTTATGACTGTACTAACTAACTCCCGCGTGGCTCTCGGTGATGTTTTATAAGCTTTCTCAAAAAGAATTATTCGAATTGGACCAGTAGTTGATAACTATCGTGAGGCATACTAAATTTATTAAAAATTGTGGGTTACTCGCGTAAAAATACTGTGAAAAGCTCTACTAGTTTCAAACCACAGAGGGGTTCTTCCTCATGAGCAGCGTACGCGGTTGCGGCGATGTCGCACAGCTTACCCTAGAACCCCTATGTGGTTCGAAACTGGTAGAGGTTTTCTCAATATTTTCACGTGATTTTTAGTTAATGGACCAGAAGTTCCATATAATTTTCAAACAAACAAACTTTTAGCTCAATAATAAAGTGTAAGGTAATCAATATGAATTTTGTACATAATAGGTATATATGCTAGGTTAGGTAGACAGTGTAATTAATTTACATAAAATGGTTGCAGTTAAAATGATGCAACGGAACAATTAGTATCATTAAAGAGAGGTAATGAGACTAATTGCTCCAACACAGCTCTTTGTCGTCGAAATAATTTTATTTCTTATCAATAAAGTAATAACTGTAGGAAAAAATAATAAATAATGACATTAAATTGTTTATTAGATTTTAAAGGTTTATGAATTACAATTCCATTTATAACGAGGTTCATTATTCTGTAATATGTTAACGATATTTGGTATATCATAATACTATATACTTTATTGTACATATTTACTACTATCGTTACCGTCTTTAGCATTATGCACGAAATAGTTGACGAGCCCCCTTTAAAGTAAAAAGAGATTAGTTTAGAAGTTTTTCGTCCCCTTAACGGTTCGTCAGATCTAGTTAAAAGTTGAGCAATCAGGAATAGATAGCTTTGAGCCATTTATAATGGAATCCCCTGGGAAAATTGAAATTTCCTCAATTCACGGAGTGACTGCAATTCCATTTAGTGTATTATCTAAAAATAAGGAAAATGCACTTACTGAGTCGTGACAGTTTGAAGGCGTCGGCCGTGTTGATAATATCAACATAGAGCTGAAAGTCCAGGTTGGATTTGTTCGCATTATTGGAGTGTTGCAACATCGCAAACTTGAAAGCATTCTGTATTTCTTCTGTATTTTGGTCGAATACTACCCCTGCGAAAGAAACAAAATGTGACAATTAATATAAATATAAAAGTAACATAGCCTATTATCTTGTGTTCTAGAATTTTCTCAAAAGTACAGTTATTTTGTAATTGAAAAACGTGTACGTAAAAGTATATCTTATTGTACGTCCGGTTCAAAACAAACGTAACGACAAAAGCTGGTTCAAAATAAATTAGAGATAATGACAAATTCAAATTCAGCACGGCACATTATAATTAAAGAGCAATAAAATGGACGCGTTACGGTTGGAAATGCTAATGATTAAATAAAACCTTTAGTCGTTCATTGGTTTATGAATATGACTAGAGTGTGCGGCCAGCGTTCGCAATTTATTGTTTTGCAAGCATACGCGGGTATAGTATTCCGGTATGAAATTTATCGCTTTAGTCCGGCTGGAGAAAAATATGGATTTATTGGTTCAGCTTTGCAACAAATCGTTATTACTTTTAGGGATCTACTCGATAAAATGTAAGCCTTTGCTTTATCGGTGTGATCTCGGCGGTTAAAGCTTGCGCAATGAATATTATTTTGCAATTTTATTAAATACGAGTAAGCTGTTTTACGGTTCTACGTCGTTCATTTTGTTGATAAAGCCATAGATTGGGAACCCTTGATGGAGGCAACTGATGTCAACACTATGGTAGACATATTCAACACGACCTTAACTAACCTCTATGATCGTCACGCCCCAATCAAAAAGGTAAAATTGAAGCGAGCTCCTGCACCTTGGATGACTGGAGGGATACAGATGGCGATGCGACGCAGGGACCGAGCGTTTCGAAAACACAAGAGGGATCGCACCGAGGAGAATTGGACGGCCTTCAAAATTGCTAGGAATCGGTGTAATCAGATGGTGCGCAATGCTAAACGCCGTCATATTCTTAACAGTATCTCCTCTTCTTCTTCTTCTGCCGATATCTGGAAGTTCCTTGGAACTCTCGGTATTGGTAAATCGCGACACCCGGATCTTCCTGGTTCGATTGGTCTGAATGATCTAAATATCCATTTCTCCACCGTACCTAAATTGTATCTCCAGACCAAGCGATTAACCCTTTCTTTTATCTCCGGTGTGATGCATTCCTGTGCAATTAGTCCTTTTTGCTTCAAACCAGTGCAGTTGGAAGATATCCGGAAGACTATCCTCGCCATTAAATCCAGGGCTGTGGGATGTGACGGTATATCGCGTGATATGATTACAGGTATACTGGACCTCCTCCTCCCGATCATTACTCATATGGTAAAACGGTCCTTGTACGCTAAGATATTCCCATCCTTGTGGCGCAAAGCCTATGTCCGTCCTATACCAAAAATATCTAATCCTAGTCTTCCTACACACTTTCGTCCTATATCCATCCTTCCCTTTTTGTCGAAGGTGCTCGAGGCCTGCGTCCATAATCAACTCTCGAATTTCATTTACCGTAACTGTCTTATTAGTCCTCTACAGTCTGGATTCAGGCCTGGGCACAGTACTGTAACTGCACTCCTCAAGGTCATTAGCGATGTGAAGGCAGGAATGGAGGACACTGAGATCACAGTATTGGTTTTGGTAGACTTCTCAAATGCCTTCAACATGGTCGACCATGAGATCCTACTAGCTATCCTTTCCCATTTTTCGGTTTCTGATGACGCACTGGAATGGTTTTCTTCTTATCTTCAGGAGCGTCAGCAATCAGTTCACGTTGATGAGACCTCATCAAACTGGAACCACTTACAGACTGGCGTTCCTCAAGGCGGTATTCTCTCTCCTCTTTTATTCTCTATTTTCATAAACCTTATTACTTCTGAACTTCATTGTGCGTACCATCTGTATGCTGACGACCTACAGGTGTACTGTCGGGCTAGGATCGAGGATTTGCCGGGGGCAATCGCGAGAGTGAACGCTGACTTAGCTGCTATATACAATTGGTCTGAAAAGTTTGGAATAGCTGTGAACCCGAAGAAATGTCAGGCGATTATGGTGGGTAGTTCTCGTACCTTGTGTAAGGTTGACGGTGCAACTCTACCACCTGTACTATTTGACGGTGCGATCATACCATACAGCGGCGACGTGAGGAATCTTGGCTTGTACGTTGACAGCAACTTAAACTGGCGTGCTCATGTCACTAGCATATGCCAACGGGTCACCGTGACGCTGCGGACCCTGTATCGTTTGAGGAACTTTCTTCCGTCCTCTGCTAAGATAATGCTTGTCCAGTCCTTGGTTTTCCCCATTATTGATTATGCTGATGTGTGTTTTTTCGACCTGAATGCAGATCTACTTGTTAAGTAGATTATTACTTGTTAAGAAAAGACGGTCTAGTTTGTTAACTAGACCGTCTTTTGAATAACTGCATTCGATTCGTCTTCAACCTGCGCAAATACGACCATGTCTCTGCATTTCGATTGCAACTAAAGTGGTTGCCCATACGTCAGCGCAGGGAACAACAGGCGCTAACCACTTTATTCTCCCTTCTTACTTCTCCCAATTCTCCTACTTATCTTTCCCCCTATTTCCAATATGTGAGCGCTAACCACAGCAAATACCTCCGTTCTTCTAATAATCTTCTGTTGCAATGTCCCACACATCGAACTGACTTCCTTCACTCTTCTTTTTTCGTCCAATCCATCTTGCTGTGGAATGCGCTGCCAACGGATATCAGGACGGCGACCAGTCGTCTGTCCTTCAAATTTAATGTTCGTGAGCATCTACAGAAGAGGCTAGCAGACTCAACACACACTTAGGTCATGTACGTATTTATATATTTATATGTGTATAATCATGTATATTTATATATTATATTATGTTATATATTTGCCTTCGTATATTTAGGTATATATATGTCCCATACTTATTTGTATACTATCCCTTACTGTTCGTTTTGCATTGCGTATATATTAGTACTTCTTCATTATATTTAATTAGTAAATATTGTGTGATATGTATAATTGTATATACTACCATAACAACGATGTTTAAAACTCACAACAGTGGTAAACGTTTACACCTACTATTGTGTCTCTCTGCATCACCCTAAGGTTGACTGTTAGAGAATGCCACTAGGCATTAAGTCCGCCATTGTATACAATTGCAAGAAGTGTAAATAAATAAAATAAAAATAAATAAATAAAGTGTAGGTTATTCTCGTCTTATTTAAAAATGATTACTTTATAACAGAGTATACCTAAGTCCCATTTTCTTTTTAAAACAACAATGAAATAGCCACCCATGCCATCTCAAAAAGATAGCTTTAGAAGGATTGAAAATATCTTATTTCATAATGATAATACAATTTCATTGAATCATTTAAGCAAACTAGACTGCTCTTTCTTTCTTTTTCTAGCGTCTTCTCAATTAGCCTGGGGTAACTGAATAATTAATCGTCTGGGTCCTACTAGATATTTGTATGCCCACCGCAACGAGTCCTCAAGACAGCCTTGGTTATTAGTGCTTAGATACTAGCTATCGTCGGCAGTTTCTCTCGTATTTCTAGTTTAATATTAACACTACTTGTTAAGTAAGGCTTATATATTATTAATGCTTTAAATTATGTTGTGTAAAGTCTGATATTTGTAACTAGTTTTAGTACAAAATTATAGCCAAATACCTGTTAAAGTATGACTTCCACAGCTAATATCATAGTCCCTGTTTAAAATACATGTATTGTCTTATCTAGCATTTCATTACGTAAATTCTATAGTACTTAGTATTTAGTATTAGACGTACAAAACTATGAAATGTGTGTTGTAAGCTCTGCCTTTTCATCTTCCACCGTCATTAATATCAAGCCTTTGTTGTCTAAACTGTTGTACATTTTCGTACTACATTTGATATGTCAGTTGTGTTAATTATTCGAATATCTTTGCTTTCAACCCACATTTGAATATGACTTCACTAGACTGGAGTTTCCCGGAGACACAAACAAAAGTAATTATTAAGTGCCTACTTTTAAAGTTGGTGTAGCTATTTTATTATGTCGACTGAGAAAGGTACTTACTGGTTTTATTTTATTTCTACCTCTATATAGTGGTTAAATCTACTATCCTTTATAGCGATATAAAAGCCATGTTTTAAAAATAATAAGTCATGTAAATTGATATCTCTGGATTTAACAGAAACTTTTATTGGTCTTATTTTTTATTGAAATCTTTGTACAAACAATTTTTTTTAAATAACACATAACATAATTAATTTCTGTCTCTTTTTCAGTCCATTAAGTTTTCAGTGTAAAATAAAACACTAAGTAAGTGGTTTCGAGTTTACAAAACCTATTCCATGTCTTGTTTGAGAAGCAAAATGCTTCTAACATTAAAACGAAAGTTAAGTGAAAAAGTAAAATGTTGTTGAATTTTAATTAGAAGGTAACAAGGAAACTTCTGACGCTAATTCTTTTTAAGTGCCAATTATTGATAGCGGCTTTTTGTTTAAATGTGGCTTCATTCCTAGCATAAATGAAAAGTCACGTTTTCTTTCTAAATTAATAGTATCAAACTCATCATGTAAACTATTAGGATTTTCAATTTCAAAATACTACTGTTAAATCAAGTATGGGAACCATGCATCGACACGAAAGGGTCGGTTCGACCGAAATGATACCTCTGACGTGAAACAACGCGTGCGTTGTGTTTCGTCTTGTGAGAGGAGTTACTGGAGGCCCGATTACCCCCTCCGCAATCTCTCCAATCCCTGAATCCCAGCAAGCCTCAAATTCCTAAGTCCCAAAAGGCCGGTAACGCATTTGTAACGCCTCTGGTGTTTCGGGAGTCCATTGGCGGCGCCTATTGCTTACCATCAAGTGACCCATCAATTCATTTAATGGCTTATCTCATAAAAAACAATTAGTGTTTGTACCAACAAACACATTGGAACCAATATCTATATCGATGTTAAGAACTCTTATTACGTCTTTGCCATTTTGTCCGAGTAAACGCGCGGCAAACGTGGAAATGAGCACAACACCACGTAATGAATAAAAATGGAATTATTTTTATGGTGTTATGTGGTGTGAAAACGCAATTCACCACATATAACACTGAACGATGTGGTTTTCTCCCTGTACGTTAGTTTTTATTCAAGTACATGATTTTTGTAATGATAAACGATTACTTTCGCTCACTTAAACTGTCAAACACCAAGCGGTCACCGGTGACCGCAACCTATTGTTCTATAATTGTGTCTACAAAACCGGTACTCGACGAGTTAAAATACAGAAAACGCGCACTTTGTGCTATTTCAAAATAAGTGGTATATATCATAATGAGAATTCGTAGTTATCACATTGAACACGGCATTTGGCTTGGACATAGTGACAGTAGCTCATAGTTTATTCGAACAATAGAAATCCAAACATTATTACTGATGCAAGAATAAAAGAAATAGTTCAATGGGTGATGTAAATACGGCACTTGCTGAGGGTCATGTTAAAGATAGTAAATTTAATTCTGACACTACATGAGGAAATTTTATTCGCCATTGTTAGTTGTTACAAAGCGGTCACGTAAAGAATAGGTTTGAAAAGGTTCTTGGAACAGTATTGGTACTTGATATAACTAAATTTAAACGCTTTCAAAACTTTAGCTTTGCAAAATAAGCCTGAAATTCAGTGGCTAGTTGTTTCGACTTTTATTTCACTACCCAGAAGGTTCTGACGAAGGAAATATGACGGCTTAGTTTTTATTGTAACGTAAATAGGCGCGGGTCAAAGGAAACTTTCTTTTACGTTGGTCCGACAGATGTCCTTAATGTTTGGGCCCTGTTTGTTTATAACCTTTGGAAAATTAGTCATTGTAATGATTTCTTTTTCTTACTTTCTTGATCAAACGATTGTTTTATTATAAGGTATTTCCTCCGTTTACTAAAAACGTTCCTGCGGTAACTATGTAATTTTAGTATTGTGTACTGTAAACCACACCATAATATAATAAGAATCGAGAAATCTATTTTATAATAACTTACCAATATACTAAGCATGAAATTAGCATACTAAAGATACATAGAATCCTTGCTAATTGTTCTGAAATCGGGTATACAAGATCAAAAAACGGCAATCGACCGTACGTTGGCATTGCCGTAATAAATAACTTCAAAAACAATAAAGTTACTTCACCTTCATTACCTTACTTAAGTTTTAATTTAAACCTAATTAACGAGGCCGCGGAAAGATATTCTTCCATAATTCAGCAAACCAAACTTTCCGTAATGAATTCACAAACATTTTTGATATCCATAATTTCAATTCAGTTAATGGAGACTTATTCAGCTGATTTTATAGCGGCCTTATATAATAATTAAGGTTGGGGAATGGAGGGTTTTATTGCTAAAAGGATTAAATTAATCAGCCTCCGAAGATGGCGACAAAATATTAAGCACACCTTCTGAAACGGGAACTTCCAAATTCATTTCTTTGTATTGTCATAAATAAATATCTTCCCGTGACCTGGCAATAAGTTTGAGGAAAACAATGGACAAACTTTTGATTGATAAGTCTATAAATCTAAGGCAGGGATTGTCTTGGAAAGAAGGCATAATATTTACCGTGTCCTAAATACTAAGCGGGATAATCATTTTTCATAAAGCGGAGTGCCTACATAAGAAAGAAATTTATTTGTGCTGTGTAAATATCGAAAAAAATGTATTTGCCTATTTTAATACGTAGAAAGTCAAGGTCCATATTTTATGAAAATGTTTTGTCGTA
This sequence comes from Spodoptera picta, assembly GCA_038387885.1. Classification (NCBI taxonomy): domain Eukaryota; kingdom Metazoa; phylum Arthropoda; class Insecta; order Lepidoptera; family Noctuidae; genus Spodoptera; species Spodoptera picta. The sequence continues at coordinate 4,550,139 of JAZHFQ010000105.1, forward strand.
TTCCGCCCATCCATGGAAAAATGCATGATGTGTGAAATATCCACAAAGTTCAGAATGTTAACAAAAAATCTATTAAACTTCTCTAAGTTTGGGGATCGAATTAATAATTATGTAATATCAAAATATGGAGGACAAGAACCATTCTGTTTTAACAACTATCATCATATTAAGCAGAACACCTTTAAATTTGTTTCATAAAAAAATTAATTAGAAACCAATGTTCAATTTCAATTAATTAAGAGCAGCCATCGACTATTATCTTATTGAGGATATTGCATTCATTCGGATTAATTATCTCATCGCAATAGCGCATTTAAAGAATTTCATTTATTTAACGTCCAACTTTAATTGATGAGATGAAAGGTATTAGCCGACACGCAGTGTTCATATAAACGTATGAACAATCATTTGTATAGAAGAATCTTTATTTGCTTTTTTCTACTTCTACACTCGTAATTTATTTATTTGTATACGAAATCAAGGAAAATTGTTCTGCGCTGTGAAAATTGTTCAGATTCATCAAATTAGGATGTTATTCATACTTTATCAGATAGCAATAATAATAATTAATTGTACAATCGATACTGTCTGTAATCCTTTGGGAACTAAGAGCGTGATTATATGATAAACCTAATTAAGTGATTAATTTCGATAATTATATTGAAATCGTCATACAAGATAACACTAGGATATGAATAAAGGCTTTCCCTTAAGGGGTTAATTAACTTGAAATCATCCCCATACTTCTAATTACAGAAACTAGATAGGAATTGAATTAAGGAAAACAAATTAGAATTATCGAGAGATTACGAACACAGTAGTTAGAGGTATAAAGAATTTTTTTGTTATCTACCTCTATAATGATCCTCATACTAATGGTTTTATTTTTGTGCTTTTTTGTGTACGTAAATAGTTAAGAGGCGATAGGGAGTGTCAGACTCTTACTGACTAAAAACCACCGTTCCTACTTCTGCTCTCCGAACTGGAGCCCCGGTAACCCGTTAGGCCGTCTGCGGCTCCGTAGCGGGCAACAGCCCTTCTGAGCGCCATCTGTGGTGGTCTGATGGCTCTGATCGCACGGATTTGGTTCTGGTCGGGCGATAAGCTATCCTTGCTCGCCGTCCGCCGACCCGTGCTTACGGTGGCCGGAGGTCGTCTTGACTGCTTCGCAGAAAGAGGAGACGGCATCTCAGTTCCCCTCGCTCCGCACCATGGCCTGAACCAGAGCCTGATGCTTGAGGTCGCCTTCGCCACCCTATGCTCCACCGTGTCTTCTGGGCAGGTCTCGCAGTGATGACACCCGGGCTTTCCTCCCGCCCAATCCGAAACAGGAAGTTACCAAAACTTCCGAGTCCGGTAAGCACCTGCGTCAGGCGGTAGGTGAGGACGTCGCAGCGTCCCTCAAGCCACTTCTCAAAGACTGAACTTACTGCTGCAATGACATTGAGCCCTCGGTTGCAACAGTCGTTGCTGCCATTCCACCATGAGATCTCGCCAGAGCTCATACCGTCACGCACTAATCTCGCGCGGCAGCAAATAGTTAAGAGGTTGAGAGTGATAAAGGTAATCCTTTTTCCTACACAGATGAAGCCACCGACAACAGCTAGTATGTGTGTGTTAGTATGTATGTGTACTAAAGTCAACTAGTATGTTTAATTGTTTACCGTTAGATTTAGTATTGGGTTTGAACAGCCATTATATCAACCAAATTACTGGTCGATTAATCTAATGTTGGTTGTACTGATTGGCACGAACAGTGCATATTAAAATGTATGTAAGATACATATTTACTTTTTATGATGAAAGTAACAAACACGAGTACCTTATAAACTGAGTTTATCATGAGACATGATAAAACAAGAAACTGCTGAATGTAAACAAAAGAGTGCATTTAGATAAGTGCTCATTAGACGTTGATTAGTGAAGCGAGGCGAGTCGCCACGAGAGATCTGTCTCGGTGTTTTGTATGGCGATATGATTGAGAATGGCTGGGTCTTACAGTGGATATGTGTCGGATGACGTGGAATTAATCTGCGTCGTGTAAATAAATGTGGGGTGTATGTCAGAGCGCCGACGGCGGCGGCGAGGCGGGGCGCTTGCCTCCTCTCAGCGGAAGCGCCCGTTCTCAACAGATTGGAGAATATACTTGTGTACGCCGCGTAACGCTCCCCAAATTATTCTTTACCCCTAAAACAGGAACAAAGCGTTCATCATCTTGTGTAATAGACACCAGTAAATCCACCTAGAAAATTGAAAATTATGTGTTGAGATGTGTTTCAAACAGCCACTCACACTAAGAACATAAGACAGGTTTTAACACTTTGGCAATTGATGAAAGTTTTTTAACAAAAGAAAGATAACATAGCGTAATTATAAAACCTGTGGTGTGCAATACGTAGCTTTTCTTTTTAAAGACAGAGAAATGGAAAATTCAAAGCGTTTGCGGCTCGAGGTGTCTGCTTGTTAGTCAGCAAACTGTTATAGTGTGCAAGCGGTTACGTTTCTTGAGAAACCGGCATTTTCAATGGACTAAAAATGTAGTATAGGTTGTCAAAGGTAACTGGCTTAGTTATCTTTAAATAAACGGCTTTATGGCCTAAGTGACGCACGTAAGTTATTGCATCCTAAATGATTTAGGATAGAAATGTACTTAGATATAAACAGACAAAATGTTAATCAAGTCTTAACGTTTTTAGGCTTTAATATCCTGAGTAACTTCACACTTAAAGTTTGTATAGTCTTCGGAGGGACTCCAGTAAGAAGCTGAAAGCGGCAAGTCGTGTTTATCTGTATCGGGCACGATCTCTCTTTGCTTAGTAAAGCGACTTAAAGCAGAACGACATCAGGTACGATGCACTACTAGGGTATTATGGTAAACAACTTTGTTTCCCTTGGGATGTACCAAAGACGACGTCGTGTACATACTTATGCATACGAAGTAAGTGGGTCTGGAAACCGGTTTTAGCGAGAGACGCTGATGAATTTACAAACATCAAAAACTGAGGCCGATATTCTGAAGCTTTCATAATATATCCGTTTGCACGTATAGCGTTAGAATATTATACATAGAGGTAAAAAGTAGTAGGCAATACTAATCTAAGTTGTATGAAGTTCAATGTTTTACTTTGTTCAATAAAAAAATATGTACCTACTTAAGTTTATGTCAAGTTTAAAATAAGTAATAAAACAGTGTATTGAATAAAAACTACAGAATTTTCTTTTTTAATTACTGAGTAATTTCAATATTGTATTTAGTTCTATATATGTATATCAAAAATACATAGATTACTGCATTAAAATTGGACTCTGTTACTACTGAACACAACAAAAGTACCTAACATTATGTAACTTTTAAATATAACTCGTTTTTAATATCAAAACAAATTAATAAGCTGTTTCGCATTTGTAAACCACAAAAATCAGAAAATAATTTATATTAACAGCAACATTTATTGTGCCTGCGGTCCGTCAAGCACCATGGTGGTCATATGGTTTATTATATATAAAAAAATTACCAAAATAGACCAAAAGCATTTTCTAAGTATTCATATAACCTTTTAAGTTTGAAAATCTATTGTGTATTGTTTGTATACACGATATAAGCACCATAGCATAACCCACAAAATGATAAGTAAACATCACAATAACAGTTTTATTTTTAGGCATAGATACCGTCACAATTGTGTAATAACAACTTGAACTGAAGGCTTTTGCGTATTCGCCAAACTACGCAAGCGTCACGTAGCGATAGGGTTGTATCAATACACAAAACTTGAACCTTGCGCAGACAAAACTGGTATACAAGTTAAAAAAATAATGTTTTTTTTCAACCAAAGCTGATTTAATAATATCGCGCATGTTTCCCAAATATGTGATGCTAAACTATCAATATATTCTGTGAAAATGATCAATTGCTACAGCCAAGGACGTGAGAATTTTGAAAACAATTAAGTCAAGTAGTACGAATAAAAATTTAAAGTGAATTCTGTCTTACTACTGTTTCACATGCGCCATTAATTCGCAGTGTAATTAATTTATCAGTCGCCGTCATTGCAGCTAGCGTTTATTTTACGCATTAAGGAGATTATTTTGTGCTATCGGTCGGTAGTGTTATCCCACGTGTCGCCTCCGACTGCTCACTACCGGCCACGCATCGCAATTTTAACTCGTCGAGTACCGGTTTTGTAGACACAATTATACCTCTAGAACAGTAGGTTGCGGTCACCGGTGACCGCTTGGTGTTTGACAGTTTAAACTGAATACACAAATAACCCAGTTATTTCATTTATATTCATTATTACTTTATTACTTTTAATATTTATATACATTAAAAAACTTAAATTAAAACTAACTATTACTTAAATAAAATTAAAATTAAATATTACTAAATTAAATATATACAACTAAAGATTAAAATTAATTATAGAAAAAACAAAAACAACTATTTACATAAACTATTTATAAGGCATCGAAAAACTCGTCCGCATCGACGTCAGTGGGGAAAGTACCCAGAAGGCTGGCAGCATTGCCACGTTGTATGGCAATGCTTAACCTCTGACCGAGAAAAAGACCGGTCACGAGATGTGTCGACCAGGCGTTTCGAAATGTTTTTGAACAATTTAAGCGCACTCGGACCCCACGGACCTAACGTCTCAACCCCAAACGGCTCAAAGATATAACTACCAGCAAGGTTGTTATACTTGCGCCGCTTGAGGTTTTCTGCAGAGGCAGCAGCCGAACCAGCACAACTCGCCGTTACTGGAAGATAAGAAGGTGCAAGGGTGTCGACACAGGTTGCGTCCCACACCAAAGACTTTCCCAGCTTCCAGGGCATAATGGACATACCGTCGGGTCTCTTACCATCGTCGCGTGCCAAACCCTTTGGTTCCAGAACAGCTGGTACACCGGCGATGACAAGAGCTCGACGGATGATGTCGTTAATGCTGGCGTGTCGGGCTATCCGGCCCGCGCTTCTGCTACACGATAGGCCGTGGTGGCCGAGGTGGTCGACCATCTCACCGCATTGACAGCGATGCGGAGAAACACAGGGTGCACCTACACGCAAGCAAGCAGCAAGCCGAAAAGTTGAGTCATTCAACATCGTGCCAATATTGAATGACGGAAGTGCCTGAAGCCAGAGACCTGATTCCCACTCACCCACAGCCAATAGGCGAGCTAACTCCGCAGGATTGGTGCTGGTATTAATTAGATTATTATGCACCAACCTGCAAAGCGGCTCGTCCCATTGTCTCTGGGAGGAAGGGTTGTCAGGCAAGGCTGTATTGGGACAAGTTTCTGTCCAGGCGTTCATCGCGTCGGTCAGACACGGCACATCGGGTTCAACGTCAACACCGGCTAAAATATTTTTTGTTAAAGTACTAGTGCTGTGGACAGAAGAGATGAACGCCGGTAAACTAACACTGGAAATTTTGCGGACGCCTAGACCACCAAAACGAATTGGTAGTGTGGCTTGAAGCCAAACACGATCGTCCATAGAAGCATTGTTTATACATATTGTTTATTATATTCATTGTTTATACAACCAGCGTAATAGGTTTAAAATGCTTTATATATTAAAAATGTTCTAGAGTTAATGAAACAAACTTCATGATAGGAGAACAAAAATGTATTGTGTATTATATTGAGTAGCAAATATCATTCTGTATTACCTTGTACAATGAATTGTAGTTACAAAAAAAAGCGTGAAAAGTGACAGATGTTGCAATTGTGACCGGGACTGTAATTAACATGTTGAATAAAAGTTTACCGGTCCGAGAATAATTCATTTCGGAACAGACTTCTGTGGTTATATGTTATGGAGTGTATTCATTGACTCGAGCACGTGTTGCATATGGTAACTTTAAGCTTCAGAGCGTATAATCATAACACGATTCTTGTTGCCGCTGCACACATCTGAGTCAAGCGACACGCGCGCCTTATTTGTTTTGTCACAAATAATAGGACTGTAACGCCGTGGGCTCTAACACCGCACGCCATTTACTTACCCCTTTTTTAACCGACTTCGAAACCGTGTTAGTTTTATTTCCTCTGTACCGCTGTACGTTTCATTTTTGTGGATTTTATCATTAAGTATTTGTTTAGGTTTACAGTATCGCAAGGTTTGAAATGTATTATTTTTACTATTTATTTGATTAACGATCTTAAGCCAAATATTTTTGATTTATAACAAAACTTAGTAGTTAATAATTCTTATAAACTCGTGGAAGTCGAAAAATTATAAAATGTTAAAGGAAGTGTTTGAGCGTATATTATTTTATTGGGTCTGCAACTGTGCGTAACCTATACTTTCGTATAATTTGCAACAATACATTTTATTAAATACTATATGCTTTAAAACGAACTGACCTCTGTATAGGTTTCGGTATTTCTTATCAGAATAATCAGTTACAAAATAAACACTGTAATAATAAATAATTTTACTTTTAAAATATCAAAATGATAATATTATAAAATCTCTTCTTTGTGCCTTTAGGCTTAATTCATTCTGTCTCCTGCAGTAATTCACCGAGGGAAGTGAAAACCATGTCCCTGTGACGCGCCGGACTTCAGTGTTCCGGTGTTTTCATGGTTGTATCTACTGTAGATCCTGGTTTACAGGAGTTGCAGCGGTTTTGGGAGGCTGTGGCGGGCTTGTCCCATTAAAAAAATATTATAAAATAAAATAATTGTAAATAATATCTATTTTGGCAATTTGCTACATGCACAGATGATGGCCACCGGGGAGGTTTTAGTGAGGTAAAAATCTCACACTCCCTAGTATTTTTCCCCAAAAAGCTAGACGCCTTAGGAAGGTTTCCCCCATCAACAAAAAAAAAGTAATTGCCATTGTTATATAACTTAATTACTTAGAACTTGCGGTGTAATCTTGTTAACTACCTACAAGCATAGCCTGATTAAATGTGATTTACCAGTAAACATTTTGGACATCTCAAAAATGTTTTATGTCTTACTTCCATCTGACCACCACTAAGTTAATGTTTGCTTACATCTGCATTGAAATAGAAAGGGACACATTTCGTTTTTCATAAAAGCAAAACACTACATAAATTATCGATTTGAACCACATTTTGCAATGGCATAAAAATATATTATTTAACTTTGATATTCCGCTGCTATTTTCTGGTTTTTCGAGGATGCGATAAGATTGTGGTTTATATTTTTATACGACGGAAAGCCGATCAGTTGCGATCAGGCAGAATGTGTTGGCGTCCGCTGAATGCGTTTGAGTGGTTGCTTCGGAATGTCGAGTAAATTCTGCGCTACGCTTTTATTAATTTTTCATATATTGTGTTCATTTTAAGAATATACGAATTAATTTGTACCAGTTCGTAAAATCTCATGTACTAAGCAAAGCTACAGTGATGTGAGCTCCACAAAATATCCTGTCTCGGATACGCGACAAAGTCAAACAGATGTCAAGCCATAATACCGCAATTCTTGTTTGTGTAAATTTAAGGACTAGGCAAGTTACGAGGTACGTATCTATGTAACGGAAACTTAGTTTGCATCATGTTTGCAGTTACTAACATTGGATAATTATGTTCTAAATATCTATGTATGTATATTACTGTATTTTCTATTCAAGTACAAGAAGTAGGTACACTTTATATCAAGCCGTATTAATTGTCGGGTAAGTTGATGTTTTTTCCACACGAGTTATATATGCCAAAGTATGTGTTACGTGTCTACTGCCGACGCGACGTTTTACTTAGGGTGACGAACATACCTCGATGACGTCGATGGTGTTCAGTAAGCAATCGACTTTGTCAGATATTGTGAAATAGATTCTTTAATATACGTAAATGTAAAGATTTGTAGTTTATAAGTATTTATTGAAAAAAAATAGTATCATAGTTCTTAATATATATATAAATGCAGGACCTGAATGACCGAGCTTTGCTCGCCGTGAAAAAGTATACAAAAAATATGTAGAACAAACAATGAAAAATATTGAAGAACAAAAAAGATGAAATAGAAAAAAGAAAAAAATAACATTTCGGACTGACGTTTGAACTCGAATGCCCTGCATAGCAGGCGTCCGCTCTTTCTACTAAGCTATTACAACTTTATGATTAATAACGAAATTTAGCTTCATATACTAATAAGGACCAATATTTGATGAAAACACGGACAAAACGACATTTTCTGAAAATGAAACCTAGGTAGATCCTTTTATCGCCCTCGATACCAGCTATATACAAAATTTCAACAAAATCTATGGGAGCCATTTCCGATATCGTTGATATATTACACTAATATGTGAGAGACGGACTAACATCCGTTGAAAGTACTGAACGGATTTTGATGAAATTTGTATAGAGACAGGGTAGGGCTGACTTAGGTAATAGAATAGGTGGTCTTTTATCCCGATTAAATGCTCCCATGGGTAAAACAAGAATAATATTCTACGCGGACGAAGTCACGGGCAATATGTGTATAGGAATCGCTCGTTTAAAGGTATTAGAATTTGAAGCACAAAAAAGCGAATTAAAACAGTTAATAAATTATAGTCAGCTCTAGGTTATTTTAAACATATCCTTTACTTCGGTTTCCATGTTTAAAATTGTAACGAATACATGTATAATTTACCTCTATATTTATTTGCTTGAAATTCCTAAAATAAAAGTTAACCGGGAGATAGGTACCTACTTCATTTACATACATGTTCAAACAACCATATTTCTTACATCGCGAACCTCTTTATTAAACGCAGTGAAATATGGTTGTATTTATTTGATAATAGACTGCGGTACAAGGGTTTGTGTTATCCCCTGAATATTTCGTTGCTATGTTTGCTCATGTTCATACAAGGTGCATTTAATGTTTTCGTGATTTTTATTTTATTGGTTTTGATAAAATATATTGTAGTGTTTCGACAGCTTCGTTGGTCGAGGTACGTGAGTGGGACTACCTACTAAGGATTTCTGGTTTTATCATCATCATCAACAGTCTAAAATGCCCACTGCTGAGCAAAACCTCTTCTCACACGTAGAAAGTTTGAGGATTAATCACCACGCTTGCTCAATGCGGGTTGGCGATTACAAACTTATAATTAGAAATTATAAGCCCAGGTTTCTTCACGATGTTTTTCTTTACTGTTGGTCAGTTGTGTCTAGATCTTAGAACTTCTAACTCTGTACTAACATATACCTCGGAAAAAGTCACATTGGTGCTTGCCATTGGTAGGTTTCGAACCCATACGAGTTGAGGATACCGTCATGCATGAGAAGAGAGCGGGTTAAACCTCCAGACCTCTTTATAGTAGGTACTAATTATGAGTGAAATTGCGACTGGCTTACGGCACCATGGGTGAGCGTATGGTCACCCATGGTGCCGTAAGCCAGTCGCATCTATCAGTACTGTCTGACTACATCTATCAGTACTGTCTGACTAGGGAATGACGAGCAGCTGTTGAAAAGGAGACCCTAACTTTAATTTTGAGTTCAGTCCCGTATTATTACGTCTATCGGTTGAGTAAATCTCAGAGCAGCATGAAGTCTGAGAATCAGGAGAAGGGATATGGTAATAGGATTTCTCCCCTATTACATGGGTCTTATAACGTAACTGGCGGAAAGCGGATGTATATTATACATATTTGCCTACCGTAATTTACCCAAAATAGATAATTTAGTTGACGTAAAAAGTTATACTCGTAACTCACAGCGTATTATTTTATAGAAATTCCAAGTTCTAACTTATTGACGTTATTATTAGATAAATATAATATGAAATGTACTTTTTTAATGTTTGCCACATTTTTAAACTCCGACATCAGTATGATTTTCCCTATAATATCAATCCTCTGAAAATGAGCTAATTTTTTCACAAACGTTCAGGTTTACAAAAGCATTAATTAATAAGTGTAGTAAAGTATGTTAAGCTATTCATTCAAGGAATAAAAAGGGTGTTGTTCGACTGCAGTTAACCTCACACATTACTTCATTTTATATTAAACTTTTTACGTTCTTATTAAATGTTGGCAATCTCACGAGGTTTAATCGCCTTCAGTAGAAGCTACGCGCAACGTGTAGCATTAGCCGTTGGGTTAAAGTGAGACTGCGCATTTGCGCTATACAAACTAACTTAGCAAACTTGAATTTAATTTCATTTTATATTATTTACTAGCGACCCGCCCTGTTTTCGCAGGGGTGCAATATTCATGTGCTATACATATAAAACTCTCTTAAGAATCAGTCTATGTATTAAAAAAATCGCATCATAATTCGTTGCGTAGTTTTAAAGATCTAAACATACACAGGGGTGGATAGCTACTTTGTTTTATACTATGTAGTGATTTTGAGATTGTAACTTTCGTGAGACATACATACCTCTACTAAATAAATAAATATGTTTTCGGCATAGTAGCAGCGCGACAGTTGCTGCGTCGCGGGTCGCGAAATGCTGCTCATGAATATGAGCCTCTAGCATGGCTTGAAACTAATCGAGTTCCTTGTCTAATTATTACGTAAATAAGCCGAAAACATAATATTTGATTTTGAAATGTTTATAAGATCAAACGATTTATAATTTTTTAATATTTTTGCTCGTGAATGCACTCTCGAGACCTGAGAAATTTAAAGAATGGATACGTTATAAATATGAGCTTTAATCGCATGGATTATGATCTAGATTATATGTCTGGCTACAGTCTAACTAGATGGATAACGTTTAATACGCACAAAAATAAACCGTCTAATGACGGACAGTTGGCATATAAACAGGGCTCAGCTAGTCACCACATTGAAATCACGCCTGCAACGCGCACAAAGGCTTCGCTGTACTATCCTAACATCGTCGTTTACAAACGATTGTCACGAAACGAGGCAAATTCTCTGCCTGCCATCAAGTTCTGTCTACAATAGTAGAGATGTTGAGTGACATTTTCCGTCCATCAAGTAGAATAATAAAAAAAAAAACAAATCATTCGAGACATATTGTAGCATGTCAAAGAGCACAAATACTAGCTTTTGCACTTCCATTTTTTACAAAATAAACATTCTCCATACTCCGAACATCCATATAGTCCTCCAAACCAAGTAATCGGCTAATATCTACCATATGAATACATTTGATTTCTATACAGTTCTATCACTTCCTCACACATATACCAAAAAATTGCTTATGCTATCGCTATAATTCTGTAAAATATTCGCAACGATATTTTTACAGTATGACGTTACTACGTCCAATCTCGCACGTTAAAACACGCGCGCACTCAAATGTGACATTTGAATCGACGATTTAAATATTATAAGTTTTTAAGTTTCCAAGCAAATCTCGTTTCGGGCCCGGATTAAAACAATTGGATCGTGGTAGGCAAGGTATTCTATGACGCAATTAAAATGAAGCTCTATTAGATACATGGGTTGTACAAGTTTGTCCAACGCAATAAACTTACTCTGCGGTCTTCGTTTATGATTAATATTGTTATCAAATTAGTTCGTACATATGAATAGCTTCTAGGCTTTTCGTAATATATTATGATGTTAATCCCCAATTCCCTCGTGGAAGAGAGCCCCTAAAAGTTTATATTATACCGATCCAGTATCTGTACGAACTGTTCAAAGTGTAGACGCTGGCTTTACATAGAGACCGCGCCTGTTATAAAATAACCAATTATTAACATGCCTATTCTTTTTTTAATATAAAAACTTTATAAAAATTGGCGAATGTGAAAAATCTGTATATTCTCTTTTAGGAAACGTAATATTCCAATAACGAGTTCAACATTGCAAGTTATTTTATATCAGAGACGTAGGGCGACGAACTAGTGCGAATATCACCTGATTAGGCAAGCAGTTAGTAATGTTAATGAAACCTCAGGGTTGTCATGGTCTTGTGGTCAGCCACGACAATAATCCTAAAATATTACTAAAACAGAATTAAAATTTGAAATTGTTCACTTATAAATAGAATAATAACTAGTTTTGAAAATTTTCGATATGAATCGGGCACTGCAAATAATATTGGGAATATAATATTGCATAATCCGCATTGAATATGGTATTATATAAGTGTGGATGATGATTAAGCCTACAATATGTATACTGGGAAAGGAAAATTCAATTAATATTTATATTTAAACAAAATTCGAAAATTATATGCCTTTGTTTTGATCGTAATCATATGTAATTATACCCATGTTAATAATTATATTTAGGTTACCAAGCTCAAATTGAAAGCTATAAAGTGTTGTCGGCTAATATTTACTGCAGTGCAAGTAAACAACAAAATATCCATTTCCTGAAGTACTCGATAGCATTGCCACCGTTCTATTCCCCTTCAGAGAATTGTACCATTTAAATGCAACACTACTGTCCGATAAAAATCGACATTGCCCGATCAGGCAGAGACATTATGTCGGTCTCTTTACACGACGACATAGATAGCATACGACATTCATCTTGATTTAGGTTAGAAACTACATTATTAAAATGTTTGCATCTGTAGAACAATATAGAGATGTTACAAAATCAATATCACTTTGCCTGACTTGAAAATTAAATTAAAAATTTCTTGTGGAAGTCTCAGAGTCATAAGAACAATGTTTAATGTTGTGTGATTTATAGTAAAGTCAAAAGACAAGCACAGGTATAGTGCACTTTTTCGTGGATAACACATAAGTCAATGTAATTCGAAAAAGTGTGTAACTTCGATTATTTTTTAATATCTTTCTGATAACTGTTGGAACTTTGCCGATAGCCTCGTGCTATTTCGATACAGATTTTATGTACAACCTGTATATACTTTGTAACACGTGTTATATTAAATTTTATAATAACGCAATCTTAAACGCAGACTTTATAAAAGACGTCAAAATATTTAACCATTTCTCAAAATGTATAAAATTAAAGACGAAAGTGTCAGTTCACGTATTTTAATGCACAGTCGGCGGAAAACAAAGTTCTTGAAACGTACAAAATATTGTTGCAGTTGAGAAATCTACTTGAAATTACCTACAATTTGTACTTAATTATTCCAAACCGACAGCCATTTTATTTCACATTCAGTCTTTATCACTAAACACTTTAGCAATGGTAGAGGATTTTTGATCTGAAATAAAGGCCAAGCGTCAAAAGCCTAAGCTCGAAGATTTTCTATGCCTTAAGATTTCCAAGTTGAATAAAATAATACTAATATTCTTATAGCAGCATACATGTATCGTCACAAACTTTCCGTTTCTCTACAACTTGCTTCTACTGTGAGTTTACCATAGCCATCTTCTTTGAAAGTAGATCTCTGACTCATTCTAATTTCTTTATAGTCACCATAAAATATGTATTTATATTTATAAAGTTATCTCCATTTTCGTTGACGGTACTCGATACGGCAAGTTTTCATACAAAGCATCATTAAAAATTATACCAAAAGTTGTTACTTAACAACTTTAATGAAATACTACGCTGAATTAATTTCGTAGCTTATTTAGTGGTATTAATTAATATGGCGGTGTTTTGCATTAATATGACTTAGATATAACTAAAATGTATAGTTCAATTAAGTATCGATATGTTATAACTTAACTATATATTAACTAAATTGTAGTTTACATATTATTAATTCCGTGTTATTATTAGTATATATATTAGTTTTTTTATTGCCATAAAGCTCTTTAGTGATTTGGTTCAAATTCGTACACGGGTAAGTGGGAAAGGTCGTTGATTCTTATTTGCCTTATTTTTATGATCTTAGATGTAAAGACAATCCGGCATAATTAAAACAAGATCACTCCACCCTCCTCCCAATATATATATTTGGACTGATAATTCTAGTTAGAAGACAAGGCGTTATTGCTACGGCGTAGCTACTACGCGCTACGTTCTCGTAGCCGTTCTGCATGTAGTAAACTTTTTAAGCAGCATTTATTAAAGCAACTGGTCGAATGCAGGAATTACTAACGGCTCGGAATAAGAGATCTTAAACTTAACATTTTGTATGTTACTTTTATAAACAAAGATTTTATCACAACATATTTTGAATTTTTGAACATATAATGTATTTCATAAAATATGACATATAAATACGAACGATGTTCGTATTGTGGTTGTAACATTTTTTAAGCCTTTATCTTTGATATCCGTCTTGTATGGCATACATCAGGACGTTTGAGCCTCAGACATCTCGTTAAAGCGCCGTCAATCTAGCACTTGTAAGACGTCAAACTCTAGTAGTTGGTCGCACTAGCTAAGGTTTTGACAGAATTTCCAGCTTGTGCAAGCTTGATTTTAATTTACTATATGCTACCAAATTACTTAATAAAAATGTCACATAACATAACATCACGCCTTTTTATCCCCGAAGGGGTAGGCAGAGGTGCACATTACGGCACTCAATGCCACTGTACAATGTAACACCCACTTTTCACTATTTATGTTACGAGTCCCATGTAATAGGGGGTGAGCCTATTGCCATATACCGGGCACATTTCCAGACTCCGTGCTAAGAATTTTTAAAAACCCAGTAATACTTTGCCCGACCCGGGATTCGAACCCGAGACCCCTTGCCCGGCAGTCGCACTTGCGACCACTCGGCCAACGAGGCAGTCTATATAAATGTCATTTCTAAATATAATTAACTTGAACTGTTTGTTGTTGAACAAATTCTATTCATTCCTGGAATAACTTATTAAAGTGTTTAATTTGTAGATAAAGTGTACTAAATCATTACATCACTATTTCTCTTTCTATGCTACGTAAGTATTTGATAATTGGCATACGAAAATGTTATACAAAATCCCTATGCTTCCAAAGCGATACATTGTTTTAAATTTCCAGATAAACGAAGTAGGTAAAACTAAAGACTAATTTACATATAAGCTTCTGATTGGCGGGTTAACTTGAGTTAGTGAGTAAACGGACCTGGTAGTTCGCACGAGCGGAAAGTAGTACAGGTTCATTAAAGATTCAGGTGGTTTGGAAACTACGACAAAAATGTTGAGAATATTTTAATCCACGATAACATTGTTTCCATGTTAATGTACGCAGACATATTATTAGCTTTACGAAATATGATATATGTTGATTTTAGAGACAAATACAGTAGTTCTACTGTTACTACATTGTCTCTTTTAGGTTAGAGAAGAACATCATTTAAAGCTGCGGTCGCATTCCATTTAAGTTTGCTCTAAAGGCTTGTTTTAAAGAGATTTACATATTTTTCATCACAAGGACATATAATAGTTTTTTACACAGTTTCAAAAACCCTTGAACCCCTGATTAAAAATAATTTTAAACACAAGGCGTAATGAAGTAAAACAAATAGTTAACTATAATTAATAAAATAAACTAAGAAGATCTCAGCCACAGTGTCGATACACTATATCGAAACTGTTTCAAAATTCTATTCCGGCTTACCGTTTAGTTCAAACATTTAAACTGGCATGTATTTCAATTCAGTAGAGGATTAAAGCAATTTTTTTTAACAGTGTATTCATACTTGAATTCTTTTTTCTGTAGCAAAGCTGTGCATTGTAACTTGTAACAGGTATTGAAACCGGCCCTCGACAGTGTCCCCCTCATGTAGCTGTAAAACCGGCCTTATGGTGGTAAGCGCTTAAAGCTTCACCCACATCTTTACACAGGAATGAGGGTGGTTATGAATTTAATTAATCTTCATTGCTATGATTTAAACACGATATTAAAACGTTTCCATTATATTTGAAAATATTAAATCGGGGGATATCTTATGAAAAATCTCGTTTGTCATCTAAGCCAACATATAGGTTGTAATAATAATAATATGTATTACCATGGTTTTGATTGTTGCGTATTATAAACTTAAAACGGGGTGAATAGAATTCCAGGGGTGAATAAATGTTTGGAAAATAGTCTAACACTTATCCATCCCATTCCTGTATCTATTCACCCCTCGAATTCTATTCACCGCGTTTTACGATACTACAGACTGCCTGAGCAGCCTTTACACGACCTCCAAAATGTCAATGTACATAAAAAAAAATAATCCTCATAATCTCATTTAAAAACCGCCCAGGAAATTTTCTAATGACTTTTATTATTAGTGTATTTAATTTAAAATACTAATATACTTTGTAATAATTTTTCTAGTGTAATGTTACCTGAACTTGGGACTGCGGTACAACTGCTTAAATATATGTATGTTTTACGCCCATGTGTACAACTTAAGTTCACCATAAGCCACAATATAAGTTTATAAATAATTTGCAAACTTATGCAATAAATACTCCTAAAATGGCGATAGTTAACTAGTACTACGTAACTTCGGGATGAACTATTGGCATAACGTGAATACATCCACTATTGAATATTTTGTTTGGTCTTTGTTTATCCCGCATTAGTAGTTAGGTATGTAGGTTGTTACGTGTATAAAATTCACATCACAATGTGAAATATGAGTGTGTTTTGTGAAATGAACATATGACAAAGCCGTTCATTTCACAAATAAATTCATATATTCCTATAGTATTACGCAAATAACTCAATACGTCGAAAAAAATACATAATTTTAATTTACTATTCCGAATAAAGTTATTTGGAACTCACTCTTGTTTTTCAACAGTTTGCTAGTTTCATAGTGTGCTTGTTAGGTATGGGATGTATTTTGTAACCTTTATTTCAGTCAGTCAGTTTCAGTCATATTTGAGTAAGCAACTTTGACGTACGATCCTCAAATTCTATTCTAAAAGCTGATAGAACTCGTGCCAATTACTGTTTACAAAATTTTTGACTAACGACCCTGTTAAAACCCGGACTCAAAAGCATGCATTATTGCGACTTTTGCGGAAACCCTATGGTATTTGCACGAGATAACAAATACACAGACGTGGCAATATTAAAATTTTCATATAAAATTTTCCCGAGTTAAAACATAAACGACAAACACTGACGCTTGGCTCATAACGAAGTTTTTAATATAAAATGCAATATGTTCTACTATGATCAGTTTCTATAGCATTCACTTAAACACAATCAATCAACTAGCCTAATGTGAAACTTGGATAGTGAACGTGCCCGGTTCTATGCATTATTGTATTTTGTAAATACAATGACTACATCCTATTGTATTTAGTGAGTATATATTATGCAACCTAGTATGACGTGTACAGATGGCCAAGGGAATTGATGGCGGCCACATGTCGCTGTATCGGTCATATTTGATAGCATAACTAACCTCACGTCACGTCTCACAAACTCAAGGTACCTTGCAATGAATATAAGTTTCATTTCTTTATAAAATATTTATCAGAAGTCTACGCAAAAGAGTTTCAAACACACTTTCAAGGAAAAATTCAAATGACTAAAATAATCAAATTGGCCCAGCGAAGTTGTGAACCTATTATGTCAAACGCAGAAACATTTTAGCATAAAACACGAGCGTGTTGTACAGCTATTGCAATAAAAAATAAAATAACGACGGTTCAGTTCTACCAATTGAACAACATTAATGTTATTAAAAGTTATAAAACCTTAGGAGGATAAGTCCGATTTCCGCGACAATGGAATGCGAAGCACTTTTGACTTCAACTTGTAATTTATTTCGCTTTGTGATTTTTCATCGCGTGTCTCGGTTGCGCCATTTGTACAGTCACATTTCATCTGATGCCGGCGTCACTCTTCACCCGGTCTCACGCCATGGCATCGCCACCTTCCCGCGCCAGTCTCGTGGCATTCCTCCCTCCGAACTTGCTTATCTTCAACTCGTTAATTGCACCCATGCCCGCATCGCATCCTTACGTCTACCCACCAGCTGGTCTAGTATTTGAGTAAATATTCCAATAAGAAGTGTTCACGAGTGTGGTTGAGTAATAAAGCTTTTTCATTCTTTTCTATATATTGAAAACTTAATTTAAAATGAAAGTAATAAGATTTTAAACTGATGGTGTTGAAATCTACAGTTTTCTTTTAAATTACCTAATGTAAATATTTTTTAATTTATTTCATTCATGTATGTTTACATTTCGGAGAACTTAACATGAACAGATTTTCCTACCAGTCATCCTTTGGGTAGTTTAGAGACGTACGTGGTATTCAAAGAAGTAATCGGCTCCATTAGTGCATAAGTGCATTGAAAGACAAGTTTATACCGAACATGTGGTTGTCGTTATTGTAACTGCATTTAGAAAGAGAAATAGCAACAAGATATTTATCTGTGGTCGTCAGTCTATTCACTAATAGCTGGACGACTTAATTGAATTGCTCTTTTACTTTCTCAATTTCCTGGAAGACCGAATTTTAATGGACGTTAATTGAACTGAAAATGAACGTAGTTTATATTTAAATGACGGTGTACTTAGATACTGGGTGCTGCGATACAATTTATTTTTTGTTTCAAGTCCAGTAATATAGTTAGTCGGGTTTTTTAGTTTTAAGTTTTATTACGTGAACAGTGATAGTTGCCAAGTGTATATTTTTATGTTCAAAAACTAAAACTGAGAGGTATGTTGTATCTATTTCGTAGAATATTATTTTTGAGCGATTATTACTCAGATAATACTTGATTCCTGACAATTACAGTCTAATAAACTAATAAAAAATATGTTTAATGGCTCAAAAATAAAAATAAAACTATAAATATTAATTTTAATAATTATTTCATTTTATAATAAGGCGGTTGCTTGTTTTTAGGTACTGTTTATTAATGCTTATTCTCATAACACAGAGTGTAATTTAAACAAAATGTTTGAGTTGGTATTCTCGTTATTACTTGACTTTTAAATAAATATTTAAACATGTCATACAAATTCATAGAAATATAGAACTTGATATTTTATTTATTCTAGAAAACGGGCCGTTGAAGACCCCTAATCCCAACGTTCTGCGTGAGCCGATACGAGCCCGTCCCGTTTTTTGCCGTCATCGGATATCAAAGATAGAACCGTTGTATTGTTTTAATGTTTCCCTGTAACAGCGGCGCATTTGTTATGGTTAAAAGAGTGGAATAGAATTTCCAGAAAAGGTAAAACGAATTTGAAGCATTTATTAATTTAGATAGTGTGATCATTTACATCATAAAATAACCATGTCTTTACTGTTGATCACACTTTGGCTTTTTGACATTTATATTTTGATAGAAGCCAAAGAATATTCTTATCATAATTTCGCGATGTTTACACCCTTGTGAAATAGATTTCTTGAAGATATACGTCGAAGAAATTAACAATAAAATTAACGTACATAAATGAAGAGATAGAAGTATATTTTTCATGCATAATGCTCGTGCTTACGAAATGATATTATGACGGATTGTACTAGATTCCGATGTGCAGACCTACAGTTTTATTCAGTTACAGATAGAAAATATAAAGGCTGTGTTTGTGATTGCAGACTGACATTAAATCTGAGCGAAGCAGAACCGACACTGTCATCGATCAGCTTTATCAATAGAAATATTTTGTCTGTACCTGTTCATGCCGACATGACTGTGCGTGTCTGCCGAACAAACGCCATTTTTTTTTCATTTGATTAGCTGATGTTCGGCCATTGCCAAACAAATGGCTAAAAGGCAACGGTTAGTTTCTACACATTTCTGCTTTAACTCGATTCTTTAACTCAATTGTTATTTTAGTTGAACGGTCTAAATTGATAGTCCGTCTTAATGTAAAATCTATGGATCGACCTAAATTTTTGACGGAAATTTAATAGAACTAACATCAATAATCAATTTTAATGTAAAAATTTCAAACTGAATTGTCAATTGAATTCAGCATCATTTGAATAGACCGGCTTTTGACCGAAGTTTTCCTAGAATTAAAAAGAAAAATAAGCTTTGTAAAATATTATCTTAATATTGATATCACACAATTATTAACATATAAAATGTATTGTATATTTCCCATGATTGATTACAATGGAACCAGGGCTGGGAAATCTGAAAATATTATTCAATTTCATCGCACGAGTAACTAGCCCTTTTTACTAGGGAAATACCATTAATTAAAGTAAAATAATATTCAGATGAGAAAACCCCTAAGATGAGATGAAGAAGCTGAATATTTATTTTTATCATGAAAGAGAATTAACGTAGTATTTTTTAGTCTAAAAAAAATATTATAACGAAAAACGGAATATACCTCTAGAGGTAAATATTATTTATTGTTACTAATACGAGCCGTTAAATGTGTAAAAAGGTATTCAAATTAGTCATTGAATAGATGAGAATTCCTTGTATTGGCCTTACATATTGTTTATTTATTTATTTACCTCTACCTCTATATTAATAGAACGCTACAAAAAACTAATTACACTACTCAATAAATATACAATTGATAGAAGAAGGACATATACTTAATCATTGTTAGATACTATCGTTCATTCATCTCTTTCGCAAAATTTCAAGCATTCCGACAAAAATAATCTTCTATTCTATTCTAAATCTACAATAATAATATTATAGAAAGAGAAAAGTATTCTTTCGCGTTTGTCGCAACTCGATAAAATTATAAAAAAATAAATTGTAAAATGCGCCTTCATTAACATCACTCGTATCACCTTTATGATATTAATGTTGTTAAGTACACATAACATAATTTACGTTTATAGTTTGAGTACCGTGGCGGAACAGTTTGAAATTTCCTAACACTGAACTTTCAGAGTCAAATGGTATTTAGTTACTAAATTGATATGCTAAATTGAAATGGTTTACGAAAGGTGTTAACCATTTATACAGCTAGTTATTCACGAACTTTATTTTGAATGGATATTTATTTTTCTATATTGTATGTGTCTTTTAAAAAACTGTTAAGCTAATTTATATTGACTACACGGTTAGCACCGGTGGCTCGGCAACTGGCTGCCGCGTAACGTGTACTGGGTTCTATTCCCCCATGGAGGAAATATGTGAGAATAGTATTTGTTGTTTCTGGTCTGGGTTTTATGTATATGTGAACTTGTTAGTTTGTATACATAGAAGAAAATCGTATTGTGGGGCAATATGTAAAAAAATATATATTAGGATCGCATTTCTAACCAATTTTATTGTAACCCTTATAGGGTTGAATGGATTTAACTACATATGATCGGAATCCACCGGTAACGGATAAAAGAAAAAAGAAATGACGGTATCCGTGTGTAGATATAAACAATAGGTAAATGTTTATTGCATCTTGTTGGACTTGTCGCACGTCAACGTGTGTCACTACGTCTTGTTTAGTCACTAAACTTTATTCTAAAACCTCTTAAAAGTTAAACAAGAGAGGTTTACGATCGTCGGATATTATAAATTGAAAAAAACGGTACTAAAACTATGACGGTAAAATATTTAGCGGAATACTAATTATTTAATAATAAATATATAGTCATATATGATACAATAATGCATAAGGTGATATAATTATCGTAAATTAATAATAACTTACGGTTACGATATAATGACTGAAAACTAAATTGTTGAGAATGAACTTAAATTCATATAGGTACTCTTTTAGCCAAATGAAATTCAAAAAATATTTACATTGATTCAGTGTTATTTATTAGGGCAGATCCAACATTTTTCTTTGGACATAAATAAGGCGTAAACGAATCTTAATAAATTTTTACTTTATTACTTATAACATAACATAACATCACGCCTTTTATCCCCGAAGGGGTAGGCAGAGGTGCACACAGAAGTAACACCCACTTTTCACTATTTATGTTATGAGTCCCATGTAATAGGGGGTGAGCCTATTGCCATATACCGGCCACATTTCCAGACTCCGTGCTACTAATGAGATTTTTTTTTTAAAAACCCAGTAATACTTTGCCCGACCCGGGAATCGAACCCGAGACCCCTTGCCCGGCAGCCGCACTTGCGACCACTCGGCCAACGAGGCAGTCTTACTTAAGTACTTTATTACTTATTCCTATTATTAGCTCATAACAGAATTAGTATTTACTTTGTCTTTATAGCTTTACGTACCGGAATAAAGTATTTATTTAATTCCGTTTGAACATTACAAATAATGTCAAACGTAGATTAATAATAAGTATCTAATTTAGATCTTTCTCAGTTTTTCGGTGCTTAAAAAAACATGTCGAAAACAGATCCGTCAGTCATATAATAGAAGGTAAAAATTTGTATGCCGCAGCACATACCTACGTTTGTAAGAAATACACAACAGAATTGACGTATGAATTCCTACTTCGCTACTTCTTGCGAAATCATTACGTGGCCGCGTTAAGATGTAAATCGTCATCTACAATGAGGATGGCTGGCATAGAACTGAACCATGAACTTAAAATTATCGACTTGTATTAAAACGAGTCCATAAGGTAATGGATTTAACTAAGTAATAGTGAGGAGGTACTTGAAGCTTCGGGAGCCGCTCGTAAAATTATACTCACTGCCAAAACCTTAAGTAATTTCTTAGGACTGACTCGTAAAGGAGCCGTAAAAGAATTGAGCAAATTCTACACGAAGAATAAGAAATAAAAGGTTTGTTATTGTTCTTAAGCTCGATTAATTTAGATAAGTCCTCAGAAATAGTTCCATTTATTCTTATTGCAAATATTTTTTATTTTGGCTTAAACATATTTCTTATTTGTTTTTCTGAACCACCTGTACATATTGTGGTATTTTGTCTTAAAGGTGTAAATGTGTAGTGGATTATCCTCCGAAATAAATTTAATTTCAAAATATTTGTTCTTTGGCATTTGTTCTCTCTCTGTGCCTCTTTTTTTTTGAGGAGGTAAATCATACAATGGCTTCTCCCGCCCGGGTGAGGCGAGAGCGAGCGAAACCACGCCGTTCCTACTCCTGCTTTCCGCGGCTCCGTATCGACATCTGCCCTAATGGGTCCCCCATTTATGGTGGTCTGGTGGCTCTTTGAGGCGCGCGCGGAACGCGACGC
Source organism: Spodoptera picta (assembly GCA_038387885.1). Classification (NCBI taxonomy): domain Eukaryota; kingdom Metazoa; phylum Arthropoda; class Insecta; order Lepidoptera; family Noctuidae; genus Spodoptera; species Spodoptera picta. The sequence goes on from JAZHFQ010000105.1 coordinate 4,572,964, forward strand.
GACGTACGCTCAGGTCTGGTTGGGCGGCGAGGTACCAGTTAATAGTAAAAAAGCCATTTTATATGTAGGTATTTATATTATAACTTGCGTGGGACATACTGAATTAATTTTTATAATTTGCTGCTTATAGTGAATGTGATTAATTGCCCATGAATAAGAGTCCCTAGTTTTTCTGGAAACTGACCGAGTTCCTCATCAAACAGTTACGAGAGACAACCGAAATTCATAAAACTCAGTTAATTTAGTGAAATAGTAAAATGTATAAAACGGGTTGGTTCACTCGCGTATGTAGCCCTAAACATATTGAGAAAATGAATTCCATTACGCATAAAAGGATGTTTAGTCTATTCTTGAAATTTCATTCGTTGATTTTTCTATCCAGACGCCAGTATTGTACAAGTCTTCGCAGTGGAAATAACTCGATATGGCTCATAGCACGACTATAATTCTTCTGTTATCGGTGATCCTTCACATAATTTTGGTGAGTACAAGTTAAAATGTGTATTAGTGATAAGATTCAGGTTAGCTGTGCAAAAACATTTTGTTTGCATTACTTTGCTTAGAATAGACATTTGATTTCGTGTCCGGCTTTACCATACACCTACGCAATATATATTTTTTTAAATCGTGAATTTAATTTAATATTTATGTGTCAACTGAGAGAGTATTCCTAAGACGTGAAGTCCGCCTGTATAATGTATATTTTTTGTATTTAGTTTAAAGAAAGAAAATGTTTGATTTATCAACATCAAACATACAATTAAATAAGCCATTATGAAATAGCTTAAAAATACTTATGAAATTGCAATAGTAGATTTCTTACTAACTCACAAAGTTCCTCGAGTTAATTTAGAAAATAACACTTTCCTCATAATGGCGCACGTTCCATTAAATCCACTTGTGGAGTAGGTACTTAGATGAGTAACGAATTAAATGAGTTCTATTGTATTATAGGTGAATGCAGAAACGGTTGATAGAAAAACTGTAGAAGGCATGCTTTTGAAGACGCTATGGACAAAAGTATATCATGGTCATGACCCCGAAACGAAGGAACAAATAATCCGACATCTGAAAAAAACGGGCGACTACGACCAATTAATCAATCTCTTGACTAAAGTCAAGAAAAAAAAAGTGGAAAAGGTCTTAAACTTGTTGGCAGAAATTATGCAGATCTATATGGAATAAAATGTTTGTATTACCACATTGTTATTTATTCCATTGTCACGAATTTGAATCCTTTTTTGTTGATAAAAATGGTAGAGTGTTAACTGTAAACTGTAAAATAGATTTTTACACAAGAAAACAGATTACTTCTGATCGGTAAAAAAAAAATACTAGTATAAGTTGCTATGTCTTCCCCGTATCTGTCATATAGTGTTTTCTATATTTTCCTACATAATTTCAATTAGATCCTAGATCTGAAATAACTATTTCTGGGTCACACAAATATTTTTTCCTAACAAGAAACTACATATAACACAGCAGCAAGTCGCCCAGTAGCTACAGCAAAAATGTGCTCATACTATGTATAATATTATGTACAGAAATAACATAGAACTTTGAGTAGATAGAATAAACGTATATGGCTATAAGAAGAGTAGTTACCTAACAAACCCACTGTAAAAATAGACTTAGCATTCGAGAGGGTAGTTATACGAAAGCCCCCAAAGGACAACAAATCACTATCTAACTACACTTGATGAGGTTTTGTAATGAATGTGGTGTATGTTAGCTTAGTCTGGTGTAAACATAATGTAAGGCCGATATTGTGTTTTGGACGTGGTTATTCCGGTCCGTTGATATAGCGTGACCTCCTGCCAACAACACTATACTGCAACATTAAGACAAATATTGAAACTGTACCACATCTATTTAGATAATTCTTTGTTTAATATTTTTATAACTTATTGATTTCATTAAATTATGAACTGTTTGATTTTGTTATAGTAAATAAATGTAATAATTAATTCTAATACACACAACATAACATCATAGCTCTTATCCCTGAAGAGGTAGGCAGAGGTGCACATTACGGCACTTAATGCCACTGTACAATGTAACACCCACTTTTCACTATTTATGTTATGAGTCCCATGTAATAGGGAGTTGCCATATAATGGACACAATTCCAGACTCCGAGCTACTGCTGAGAATGTTTGTTAAAAAACCCAGTAATACTTTCCCCGACCGACCCGGTAATCAATCCCGAGACCCCTTGACCAGCAGTCGCACTTGCAACCACTCGGCGGAAGGCATTATAATTCTCGTTGTGCACTCACCCTGCCAGCGAGCAGCATCGGGACACAAGCGGTCCCCGATTGCAGCCGTCGATATCGCAATCCGTAAGGAGGTCACGGTCATGTTTTGTGACTCTGAACGGAACGAGGGTCTTGGCTTGGTCGCCCGGACCGCGAGGAAGATAACCTCTATAAAAAATTCCTCCAATACTAAGTTGTGGTGCGCGGCGAGAGTATGCATGGCTGAGGAGTAGTGTCAGTCGTGAGCGCACCCCCAGCTAGGGGACCAGTGGACCCTCTAGTTGGGAAACAAATTTTCACTTACCCAGGTACAGAGGGCACTGCCTGGGTGGACCGAATATTTCCCCCATACTCGTGGGAACTTTATGGAGAAAAATCAAAATAAAAAACCACATTCAGAGGAGGAGAGTGCGGGTGAGCTTGGCTCGCCTGCTGAGGCGGTAGGAGAGGCTGGTGCCTGTGGGGAGACGCTGGAGTTGTCCAGCGAGCCCCACACACGGGCATCAGTTCAGACGGGGTCGGACTCCGAGTCCGACACGTCACTAGCGGAGCGGTTCAGCGTGAGCTCGAAAGGCTCACGCCGCCGCGCGACGGGGACGTTTAAGCGTCCCAGGCTGGAGGAGGACACTTTGTCCCCGTCCTCCGGCGCGCAGGAGGCGCCTCCCCCTAAAGTCCCTACGGCGGCGCGGGGCTACCGCGCTACCGCTGCCTGCGCGGAGCCAGCCGGACAACTGGCTGCGGAGGGCAGGACCCTTTCGAGCGCTGCCCGCTCAGAGTCCTCTGCAGGAGAGATGTCCGGCGTGGAGGTGTCGGAGGGCGAGCGCGGCTCCGGGGGCCTCCAACAGGCCATCACGGAGGAGCTCCAAAAGCTGGCGATGGGAAAATCCCAGCCGGTTAGGCTCTCCCTCCTCAGGGCGGCGGTGGCCACCATAACAGAGGCGGCCTTGGAGCAGTTTGCGGTGCCCACTGCAAACAAGGTGCACTCTGAGCTGGCCGAAATGCGGCGGGAGTTGGCGCGCTTGGCGGCCTCCAATGCGGCTCTAGAGGACGAGCTGCGGACGGCCAGGGCTGAGCTCGCCGCTGCTCGTGGCAGCCGCCCACAACCCCCGGCGGAATCCGACGTAGTCGGAATATTGCGGCGGGAGATGGCTGTCTTCCAGCAGCGTTTCGACGCTCTGGAGGTCAGACTCCTTCGCCCCCCGCTCGCGGCGAGGCAGGTCGCCCCCACGGTCCGCGGTCGTACGCGGCCGCCGCGGCCAAACCTTCGACCTCGGGTCAGGCTAGCCGCAGCTCCAAGGGCCTCGGCGGCCCCGCCGACGCAGACCCCAGCTGCGCCGACGGCGCCTGCGCCCGCAGGGCGCAAAAAGAGGAGAGGCACTCCAGCCCGGCAGGCTGGAGTTGCAGCAGCGGTGGTGGAACCCACCCCGCGAGCGGACGGCGGCGGGTGGCAAATCACCGGCGAGGCGAGGAGAGTCGCCAGAGAGGGCCGGAAGCTCCGTAAGAAGGCGCAGCGGCAGCGACGGCAGCAGCAGCGCAGGGAGAAACGCGCTGCTGCCTTGCTCCTCGCCCCTAAGACCGCGGCTGTAGTGATTACGCTGCAGCCCGACGCGGTAAATACTTACGGCGACGTCCTCGCCAAACTGAAGGGGGCGGTAACTCCTGCGGAGTTCGGGGCACCAGACGGGTTCGCGGTCAAGGTGACCGCTACCGGAACCCGTCTTTTGGAGGTCCCCGGCGCGACCAGCGGCCCATCGGCCGACGCCCTGGCCGAGAGGCTTAGGGCGTGCCTCGGTGCGGACGAGGCTCGCGTGTCCAGGCATCTTGGGCCTGGATGACTCCGTAACGGAGAAGGAGGTGGTGGCCGCTGTAGCCAGGACGGGAGAGTGCCCTGCTGACCAGGTCAGGGCGGGCGCCATCCGTCCGGACAACTCGTTGCTGCGCACGGTGGTCGTGAGCTGCCCCGTCACAGCGGCCAAAAAGCTGAAGGAGAGCAAAAGGCTCTTGGTGGGATGGGTCTCGGCGCAGGTCAAGCTGCTCGAGACCCGGCCTCTGAGGTGCTATCGCTGCCACGTGGGCGAGCACGTGAGCGCTAAATGCACCTCGGACGTGGACCGCAGCGACTATTGCTTCCGCTGCGGTCGGACCAGTCACAAGGCCGGCTCGTGCTCTGCCCCGCTGCACTGCAATGCATGTGCGGCGGCTGGCAAGCCGGCCAATCACCGGTCGGGAGCAAAGGCTGCTCCCCTCCCGCCAAACCCAAGGGCAAAGGTAGGCCCTCCGCGGCCCCTGCCGTTTCCGCCGCCGCCACTGCCACCGCAGTCGCCGCTGCCGCCACTGAGGAGGTCGGAATGGACTGTCAATAATGGCTCCATTCCGCCTCCTCCAGGCGAACATCAACCACTGCGCCGCTGCTCAGGATCTCCTGTTCCAGAGCATGGCGCAGTGGTCGATCAATGTCGCCGTGGTCTCCGAACCGTACTTTGTCCCGCCCAGGGATCACTGGGTGGCGGACCTGGACGGCTCGGTGACCATCATCTCGTCGGCCGCCGCCGGTACCCCGACTCTTGAGGCTGCTCAAAGAGGCCGGGGTTGTGTCGCAGCACGGTTCGGAGAGCTCGCTGTGGTGGGCGTGTACTTCTCTCCGAACCGAACTCTCGCTGAGTTCCACAAAGCATGTGTCCTGGCCTCAGAGGCTCTCGGGCCTCGATTAATCGGTCTCTACAGCGCATGCTTGGAGAGAGGCCAGTTCCCGCTGCTCTGGAAAGCGGGAAAACTAACCCTCGTGCAGAAGACGGGGCGCCCTGCGGACTCTCCGTCCGCATACCGGCCCATAGTGCTGCTCGACGAGGTGGGGAAAGTGTTCGAAAGAATAATTTCGAACCGCCTCGTCGCGCACCTGACGGACATTGGGCCGGACCTATCGGACGGTCAGTTCGGCTTCCGCAGAGGGCGCTCCACGGTGGACGCCATCATGCGCGTTAAGGACCGGAAGACGGGGACTGCAGTGTCCAGGGGTAAGGTCGTAGTGGCGGTGTCTTTGGACATCGCCAATGCCTTCAACTCCCTGCCCTGGAGCTGCATCTTGGAGGCACTCCGATAATATCGGGTGCCTACCTACCTCCGTCGTGTAATCGAGGCATACCTGACGGACAGGTCCGTCATCTACCTCGGTCACCGGGGCGAGTGGAACCGGCGAGAGATGTCACGCGGTGTTCCACAGGGTTCGGTTCTGGGGCCGCTCCTGTGGAACATCGGTTATGACTGGGTGCTGCGACCTCCCGAACGGCGTTAGCATAATATGCTACGCCGACGACACGCTGGTGCTAGCGCACGGGAGGTCGCACCAGGCGGCGGCCGATCTAATGGCGACAGCGGTTGCGACAGTCGTTGAGAGAATCCGGCAGTTGGGACTCGCGGTGGCGCTCCACAAACCGAGGCCTCTGGGTGGGTCCCAAATAACGGCGGGAGGAGTTACCATCGGCGTCGAGACGACGATGAAGTACCTAGGACTCGTCCTCGATAGTCGGTGGAACTTCATAGAGCACTTCTGACGTTTGGCTCCAAAGTTGGAGAGGACGGGGGCTGCGTTCAAACGCATCCTCCCCAACCTCGGGGGGCCAAACGCCTCTTGCCGGAGGTTATACGCCGGGGTCGTGCGGTCCATGGCCCTCTACGGCGCCCCTGTTTAGGTGCCAAACCTTTTGCGGCGTCCCGCTCGGACGCTGCTCATGGCACAGAGGGTCATGGCGATCCAAATGATCCGCGGATACCGCACGATCTCTGGGGAGTCGGCGAACTTCCTTGCCGGACTACCGCCGTGGGATCTGGAGGCGAAGGTGCTCGCGCGCGTATATAGCATGCGCGCGGAGGCACGTCGCCGGGGCGAAACTCCGCTGCCGCGCCAGATAAGTGCGTGGCGGGATGAGCTCCGGCGCGATCTCATGGCGGAATGGCAGCAACGACTGTCGCAACCAAGGGCTGGGCTCGCTGCTATTGCAGCGGTAAGTCCCCTCTTTGAGGAGTGGCTTGAGAGACGCTACGGCGTCCTCACCTACCGCCTGACGCAGGTCCTCACCGGACATGGGAGTTTCGGGAGGTACCTGTGTCTGATGGGGCGGGAGGAAACGCCCGGGTGTTATCACTGCGAGGACCGCCCTGAGGACACGGTGAAACACACGGTGGGAGAATGCCCTGCGTGGGCTGAGCACCGCCGTGCCCTCAGGGAAGTGATGCGCGATGGCGACCTCTCGCGTCCGGGCCTAGTGCAGGCATGGCATGCGGAGCGAGGGGAACTGGGATGCCGTCTCCTCCTTTTGCGAAGCAGTCATGCTAGCTAAGGAGGAGGCGGGACGCGTGAGGCAGCGAAGCGCTGCCTCCTCGCAACCCAGCCATCGCGAAGGACACACCGGGCGTCGGGGATCGCGAGACGATCTCCGGCCACCGTAAGCGCGGGCCTGCGGACGGCGAGCATGGGTGGCTCCCCGTCCGTCCAGAAACAGACCCGAGCGTACGGCGCGTCGCGTTCCGCGCGCGCCTCAAAGAGCCATCAGACCACCACATATGGGGCCCAACAGGGTCGACGCCGATTCGGAGTCGCGGAGAACCTAACGGGTAACCGGGGCTCCGACTTGACGTGCAGGAGAAGGAACGGGGTGGTTTTTAGTCAGTAAGAGTCTGACACTCCCTTCCGCCTCACCCAGGCGGGAGCAGTCATTCGATGATTTTCCCCCCTTAAAAAAAATTAAAAAAAAATACCTACTTAGTTTCCCAAATTATTTGTAGTAAATGGACTTTGTTGTACCTAAGAAAGTAGTTCGCATTCGAAGTTTTATTTGATGCAGAAACTGATTCCTACAAAGCGCCGAGTGTGGTGATGCATTTTAAGTTTTGTGGCATGCGAAATTCTAGATGTTAAAAATCTCACAGGCACCGCGTACAAGGTGGTGGTGGATTTAGGCATGTGTACATTGGAACCTAACCATGTCGACGATTGAAAAGTTAATTGATGCAAGCGCCATTTTTTCGATATTTAGTTATATACTAAACATACATACATTATTTAATATTTGTTTTAAAATCGAAAAAGATTTAGCTTGCATCAATAAGCCTTTCAACCGTCGTTATGATTATTTGTCTTAATTTACTAAGTTTTTGTGACTACTGTGGGCTACATTAATGTGATGTTGTCCACAATAACCACATGTTTGTGCTGACACAACGTCAGAGTCGGGGCTTCAAATAATGTAAACCAATGGCAGCATCTACGTCCTTCCAGCGGCATGGATGTGTGTGGTTAGACCGTAATCCGGCACTGGAACTGGAGGGGTACATAATTGGGGCATTAGGTTTAGGGCTCCGTAGCCAAATGGATACTATCGCGAAGCGACCATTGTGAAACTGTATTTAGTGTCGACACAATTCGCTGTCGTTGTGCCACACTAGACTGCAATATGAGCGGTCAATCTGCCAAACAGGATCATGACCAGTTGAAAGCTTTGCTTATGTATAATTTAAAATTTGTCTGCATTCTTATCTTACTGTTCCAGAGAATTTATTTAAGGTAATGTTGTAACAACAAGCTACCGACCAAAATTTTACGGATTAAAAATTATAACAGTTCCAGTATCCAAGAAAAATAAACGTAGGTACAATAATATTGTTAGGTTAGATAAAACTGTGGCTCGGTAAAAACACCCGCATCATGTATGTGGGGAGACTACAAGACGAGTGGGCTCAAGTAGCGCCATTTGCAACGCCCCATGCTGAATAAATACGGATACGTTTGCCACCAAAACGTTCCGTAATAATAGGTATATCAAAACGAAACGTGAGAGTGATCATGTTTTTAGTAGATTAGCTATTTTAACTAATAATGGATATGTTAAATTCTATCGCTTTTTATCTCACTAGAAAGTAGAAAACATGTTTATTTTAAATGTTTTGTTACAATAATAAATATGCGTTAACATACATTGCGCAAATAAAATAATTTTAATTTACGCACAGCCTAAACTACTGGACGTAGAAAACTTAAATTAAGCATGTACTATGTTCTTTGGGGACCAGGAGAGCACTAAGCGCAGATTTCCCTAAAATCCCACGAGAACGGAAAAATAGGAGTCATCTATTTGTGCATACGAAGTCGCTGGCCGAAGCTAGTAACTTATTATCTCCAAACCATAAGGTCTTTGTCAAAGCTTTGTCAAAATTATGAAGTTACGTTAAAAGAAGCGTGTTTAAGAAAGGCGCTTTGTCGTGTCCTTTTCTTCTCTTTTTATGTCTGGTTAAAGCTAGAAAACCGATCTTTTAAAGATGGTCCTTTAAAGAATTTTTAAACATTTTAATCCGAACCATGCCCTCTAAAGAACACGTTGAAGATTATTACTGGAATAAAAAAATCTTAAACAAAGAACAGAAATTTTATTACTTTACCTCTATATTTGCCAAGTTAATGCAGAGATTATTAGTAAATAATATGCTGTTGTGCTTTTTACTTTGTGATTCAAGATGGCGCAGCGCTTGATGGAGAATATACTGTTTCTCAAAATAGAAGTTCGACATTAAAATATTTCATATTATAGTTTTTAAAATTTTTCTTAGTCAAAGGTTTCGAAAAAGAGCGATTCTATAAAATACAGAGGTTACGAATACAGTATAAATTATTTTTCAGAACGATTTGGCTGAAAAACAAGGAATTTGTAAAGTAATGGGGCGTTGTTGCATTTACACTCAATGATTCCAACTTCCTGCACCGACCGCGACCGTGTCAAGAAGTGGACGTTTACGAGTACTTTTCCGTCGTAAATGTAGAAAATTCAAACAGCATTTCATTTTGTTCTCCTTTGTTAAACATTCGAATGCCTCTGTTGAATGCTTAGCAAAGTTAATTTTTAATAAAAACACCACAAAATCATTTCCCTTAAACTGTCGTAATACAACATCTATACCACGTAACGCCTCGCGGAGAACCTAACGGGTAACCGGAGAAGGAACGGGGTGGTTTTTAGTCAGTAAGAGTCTGACACTCCCTGCCGCCTCACCCAGGCGGGAGCAGTCATTCGATGATTTTCACCCCTTAAAAAAAATACCACGTAACGCTTTGTCATATAAATAGAAAAAAACGTTACAGTATTCTTATTGTTTACAGCCGTTACATTATGCTTATTTATAACACTCTTTTGAATCTGGTAATGACTTTTAATCGTATTTTTTTTAATATCGTCATCAGGGCAAAGTGGAAATTACGACGATAAATTTATTTTTTGCCTTAGTGACAAATTACCGGTGCCAGAGTACCTACTTCTTCATAATACAAGTATGGCTAAGAAAAAGCCTTATTTTTTTTTTATGGCATAAGCCGGTAAACGAGCAGACGGATCACCTGATGGTAAGCAATCGGCGTTGCCCATTAACACCTGGAACACCAGAGGCGTTACAAGTGCGTTACCGGCCTTTTGGAGATTAGGAGTTTAAGGATCGTTGGGGATTCAGGAATTGGGGAGATTGGGGAAGGGAAGGATAATTGGGCCTCCGGTAACCTCACTCACACGACGAAACACAACGCAAGCGTTGCTTCACGTCGGTTTTCTGTGAGGCCGTGGTATCACTCCGGTCGAGCCGGCCCATTCGTGCCGAAGCATGGCTCTCCCACACTTATTATTTTTATTTTTATAGTAGTGTTTATGGATTTCTGTTTAATGCAATGTAACTGTCAAATGACAGATCATTTGGGCAGCCAGTTGTCGAGCCAGTCAGAACTGGCAGAGCAACTGGGTTCGATTCCCGCTCGGAGCAATTAATTGTGTGATCCACAAATTATTGTATCGGGTCTGGGTGTCTAGTGCATGTGACGTAGTATGTTTGTATAAACCCATTCACGACATAGGAGGAAATCCTAGTGTGGGGCAATGTTTATTAAATTCGATAGCTTTATTACAAACACAATCGTCATGCAAATCAAATAAATCAAGAGCACTTCATGTGGTAACTATAGGTACGCTCAATATTCATGACAAGTGATAACTGTGTTTTCAAAAGGGAATTACACAAAAGTCGTAATTAAAAACATGCATTTTAACGAGCTTTATTAAAACACGGTTTAAATTCACGTACACGTAGCACTATATGTTTCATCAGGGTAAAAATATGACCTAGCGAGTATATAAAACAATTTACCACGTTCTCAACTACGTTCTGCCTATTAACAGATGTGTGAGCTCGGCGTTGATGAGTTACTCTGTCATTCATAACGTAGTGCTCAAATTAGGTACCCACTGATTCGTGCACATGTATGTGAGACAAATTAGTCCAGTGCTACCGCGCTCTGATAAATAGTTAGGATTTAAGCTAAATGCATTTTAGCGCCGACCTGTGGATTATATATATATGCTAGTCTGAAAATTGTAGAGTTTTCAGCTGGTTACGTTGATCAATTTTAAACCAATTACATAATGTTATTATTAGCACCAAGGCCTTAAACAAATAGACGGAGGTAATGCCACTTACAAATGGTTGAAGCAATAAAATACCAGTGGTGTATTTATGTGTGCATATACTTGCAACCCTGATGTATGCAATGTAATGACGGGTCATACCTGTCACGCGACAGATCATGTTCTTAGTGTCAATGTGACTAGAGGTATATCCGCCATTCTTCAACATTCTTGATTAACACTTAAAACATTTTTAAGTATGTAAAAATATGGGTAAACGAAATGATAACTCTTTTTGATAAAAGTGAGTTACTACGCGTAAAGTAATGTACTGAACATTGTGATGACGCACCACCCCGTGCTGACGGTGGTATGTACTATGTCAAAATTTAAGTTTACATATAAGGTAATTAACGTCATGTACGATGATGGCGATTGTAACATCGTTAAATATACATATATATTTTGTTTGAATCATTTTATAGTGGAGAGGATAATAATAATAATAATAATAATAACCTTTATTGTACACCTTAAATAAATGGAATATACATTAACGTTATAATAATAAAAAAAATAGTAGGGTACAAAGGCGGCCTTATCACTAATAGCGATCTCTACCAGGCAACCTTTGGGTGAATGGAGCACTATTCAATGGAAGTGGAGGTTGTTCTTGGTGTACTCAGGTACTTATACATTATTTTTACAAGTAAAATATATATTCTCTAAATAAATAGTATATTTAAAATAAAATATAATACTTACATAAGACCTTATACATACAAACATACCCATATAAATATCTATACATACAACATATATACATATATATATACATATATTAATACATAAATAAAAATATAGTACAGATGATGAATAGGTGACAGTAAAAGAAGAAACAAAAAGAAATAGTAATGGACTACAACGTGGAGAGATAATGGTTTTTCACAAGTGCTTTGAACCTAACAAGTGATTCTGCTTGTCTGACAGAAAGTGGCAGAGCATTCCACAGTCGAACAGCTCGTACTGTAAACGATCTGTCGAATGATCTGCTCGCATGCTGGGGCATCTCAAGCTTCATATCCTCCGACGACCGTACTGGTCTAGAATGTGTGTCATGGTAGAACTGGAAACGTTCTTTGAGATAGTGGGGGGTAGTAGGATTAAACAGTATACTGTAGAGTAAGGATAAGATATGAGTATCCCGGCGAAGGCGGATCGGCAGCCACTTGAGTTTAGCGCGATATTCGGAAATATGATCATATTTGCGTAAACCAAATATAAACCGTATACTAAAATTTTGGAGTCGCTCAAGTTTATCTAGCTGCACTTCGGTAAGATCTGGATAGCTGACGTCAGCATAATCGAGGATGGGAAGAAGAAGTGATTGAGTAAGCGCAATTTTAGTAGCAGTCGGAAGAAAGTTCCGAAGTCTACACAAAGACTTCGCAGACGCAAACATTTTCCGACTTACTTGTTTCAGTTGAGGTTCCCAAGTGAAGTCTCGGTCCATGACAATACCCAAGTCTTTTACTGTGTCACTGTATGGGATTGTGGTACCATTAAAAATAATTGAAGGGATCTGCGACCACCTAATTCTACAGCGTAAGCGGGGGCTACCGACAACAATGACCTGTGTTTTCGCGGGGTTAACTTTCAAACCATAGGTCGCACTCCATTCCGAGATTCGTGCCAAGTCCGTATTCACCATCTTTACTGCCTCGGAGAATTCATTAGGAGGTGCTTGTGAGTAAATTTGCAAATCGTCGGCATACAAGTGGTAGGAAGACAGAAGTTCATTAGAAATGGAATTTATAAAAATTGCGAAGAGTAGAGGAGAAAGAACGCCCCCTGCGGTACGCCAGCAGCCGTATCAGACCAGGAAGAGTATGAACCCTCTATGGCGACACGCTGCCGGCGGCCACACAGGTAACTACGAAAGAAATCAATCACAGTTGCAGATATGTTAAGAGAGTCCAATATTCCAAGCAGTATATCAAAATCAACGGTGTTGAAAGCATTGCTGAAGTCTAGCAAGGTGAGCAGAGTTAGATTGCCGTTTTCAACACCGGATCGTATGTCATCAGTGATATGGACTAGAGCCGTAGTGGTACTATGTCCCGGACGAAACCCGGATTGGTAAGGATTAAGGAGACTGTGTTTGGTAAGGAAAGCGCTTAGCTGGTTATAAATAAGACGTTCCAGAACTTTAGAAAGGAAGGGTAAAATAGAAATAGGGCGATAGTCGGAAAAGGATTCTGGATTAGGTTTTTTAGGAAGTGGTGTAACCTGCGCTTCCTTCCATGCAGAAGGGAAGACGCTGCTGGACAGAGAATAGTTAAGGATGTGGCAGATGACAGGAAGGATCTCATCCAAGACAGGGAGTATCATTTTGCGACTGATGCAGTCAGTCCCTACCGCATTGGAACTGATGGAAATTACACTCTTCCTAACACTACAAGCTGTGAATTGATTGAAGAAAAATGGTGGATAGTCGGGAGCAGGAAGGGAAGAAAGATGTTTTAAGGTTTTGGATTTGATAAACCCATTAATGTAAGGGGAAGAAGAAAAATGCTTATTTAGGGATTCAAAATCCAAGTTCCCAGAAACGTCATTCTGACGCTGTTTGCCAACTCCCATAGTTTTTAGAAATGTCCAGACCTTGGCCGGATCGCCGTTTTCTACTGACTTATGAATATGGCGGCGTTGTGCATCCCTACACATCTTGTTGCTACGATTCCGGGCTGCAATGTACTCTTCGCGATTCCCCGGATTAGGTTGGCGTTTAAATTTGGCCTTTGCCGCTGCCTTCTTATGAATCACGACCTTCAGGTCATCCGTTAACCACGGTGCAGGTACATGCTTCATTTTAACTGGTCGTATTGGAGCATGAATGTCATACAACTCAATGAGCTTGTTATTAAAGACATTAATTTTCTCATCAATTGTGTCAGCGGCAAGGAGCTTAGACCAGTCAATGTTGCCGGCATCCTCACGAAGCCTATCATGGTCCATACCACTAAAATTGCGCTGAAAGAGAGTTTTGGGTTTAGATTTAGGAGGACAGATTTTGTACGAAAGAAAGATTAAGTCATGATAGGAAAAATTGTCAGCAGAACATTGTCCGTGCTTGACAACGTGTTGATCGGACGAGACAAGGATAAGATCAAGAAGAGAAGGTGAACAGTTAGGAAAGTGGTGAGTGGCACCCAAGGGAAGAATAGACAAGTTGAGTGATTGAGCAATGGATTGAAGTGAAGAGGAGCGGGAATCTTGTTTCAGAAGACAGGTGTTAAAGTCACCCATTATTATGCTGTGACTGTAAGAGGGAGTTAAGTTCAAAAGTAGATTTTCAAAAGAGGAAAAATAGTCAACACGTAGTGAAGGACAGTAATAGACACCGAGCAATACTCTGGAATGTCGCAGTGTTAGTTCCAAGAAGAGATGCTCGCCAGCGTTCCGCGGCGGAGGCTGTGGTGACATATCAATTATTTTATAGGAAATATTTGCTCGAAGATATATGGCAACCCCGCCACCGCCGCAGCCCGTGCGATCATTTCTTATCAACTGGTATCCAGGTAGAGAGTAGGAAGTGGAAGGAAGACAAGGTTTTAACCAAGTTTCAGAGACAAGGATAGCATGAATATTCTTACAGTCAAGGTTCGCCAGTATATCGTGGTAATGAGCTGGAATACTCTGTGCATTTATATGGACTACATTAAGATTTTTCGGTACATCGGAGAAAAGGGACTCAAGTGTATCAGCAAGAGATGGTAAACTTGTAAAGCTGTCATTATCAGTATTCGCAGAAGTAAAACTTTCATCGACACTCTGCATGTAGTTAATCATCATTCAGTATTATTTAATAAAATATTATAAGTGATAATATATATATATATATATATATATCTAAAATATATAATAAAAAAAAAAAAAATAAAATAAAATAAAATAAAATAAAAAAATGTATAAAGTGGTACCTATGTGCACGTATCGCTCAGGTCCACCCGCCGGCTGCGTGTTATAATTTAAAGATAGAATCTACGACTATCTCACAACACAATACTCCGTTCGGGTAAAAATCACAGTTCAAAATACTTAATTTAGCCAAGGAGAAAAAGAGATGAAAAATAAATAAAAAATAATAATGAGTAGATGTAACAATAAATATATTTATCAAAAAGAGAAATAGGATAAAATAAAATAAGATCTAAAAGAGCAAAGGGATAAAATTAATGATAATTTGTACATATATACATATAAAATAATGTTATTTAACATCATCTGCATTGATGTTGTCTATGGTTTCATAGACAATTCACGCATCCGATGTCAAACCTGGAACGCAACTATTAACTTGACGCTTGACAAGAAGTGTCAAACGTCAGAAACAGTAAACATTCGAAAACTCACAAGGTGAAGTTTATGAAATTTATTGCTATGTGAACAAAAATAAAGAAGTTAATTAGGTATATTAATTAAAGGGTAAAATACAATTTATAAGTTTTGGGAGGTGATACGCAATAAATACATTAAATAGAAATAAATATATTGTGAGGGTATTGGAGTTGTTGCTACAAACAAAGGTAATAAAAATGGATTTGTTACCCGAACGAAGCAAGATCAATGGGGTCACTTTTTATTGGCGCCGCGCTTCCCCCTCCGAGCCACAGCCGCAGGAGATCGCTCGGGGACTGCTGCAGGAGACTGCTCGGTGACTGCTGCAGGCTCGCCGATCGCACGCAACTCGCCGAGACTCAGTATGCGGTGTCTGATGCCATCCGGTCCCAGAACATAGATGTGGCCCCCCTTAGTCCAGCAGTTCGCCACACCGAACTTATCTCGCGCCGCCATGAAGACCTGGTGTCGCGGCTTCGTAAGGAACTCGGACAAAGTGATGCCTGTACCCTTGAGCTTGGTTTTGTTATACCACACCTTGTCTCGGGTATCCACGTCCTGCATCTTCACCAATATGGGTCTGGGCTTGGATTTGTTGGCGAAACTGCCGACCCGGCGACATCTACGGACATCAGAGGTACCGAGGTTCTCCATACCGAGCTTTTCCTGGATCACACTAGCAACCACCACTGATGTATTCTCATTGCTGTTCTCAGGAACTCCGTGGATCAGTAGCATCTTTCTGCGGCCTCTCATCTCCTGCTCATCCATGTCACGGGCAAAGAACTCCATCTGCCGCTGCAGGCACTCAAGGGCATCAAGAGTGAACCGCTTGAAGGCCCAGTAGTCCTGTGCCAGACCTGAGGTGCCACCAGATGCAAGCTTTGATGGTGTACTGCAGTGCCCCGCCTCAAATCTTGACATTCGTTCTCTGAATTCCGCCCTCATCTCAGCCAGTGTTCCACTAAGTGCCTCCACCGCGTTCATGTTGTGTAAAGTTTAATGCAGAGGTAGTCTTTTAGGTTTAGAAATGTCGTAATACACTAAGCCAGCAGGTAGTGCCTTTCAATGAGTACTTATGGTGATAAATACTATTTTTAAAAATAAATAAAATTATTTATTTTGGGAGAGACGCTTTCCCTGTGTCTTTCACTTTGAACACCTACGAGGATGTAAAATATATGGTAAAATAAATTGAATAATTAATTTCACTGACGGACTGACTGACAGACTATTATTTATTTTGTATTTGTTGACGTTTCAAAAGTACCAAACTATGGTTTAATTGAAATAAATGCTTTGACTTTGACTTTGACTTTGATTCAAGCTTGTTATTGCAAAGTAATATAGCGATTTTGGTATACATATCTTGATATATTGTTCATTTTAATACATGTTTTATTTTAATACTGCCAACTATTCCAGACCTCTATAGCTACTTTCATTATATGGCAATTAAAATAAATATATTATAATATTTAATTTCGGTTCAGTATCGTGTAATGAAGTTTTGGATCATTGTTACTTTTTGTTACATTTCATAGATTGAGGAACAATACATGTAAATAATAACGAGGTAAGTCAGTTAAAGAACGTTCTAATGAGAAAATTTATAAGTAACTTAAACAAAACTTAATAAATTTTACATAACAGAACATCATGCCTTTTATCCCCGAAGTGATAGGAGGTAACACCCAATTTTCACTATTTATGTTATGAGTTCCATGTATTAGAGGGTGAGCCTATTGCCATATATAATAAACACGCTACTTCCGCGCGGTTTCACTCGCTCTGCTCGGCTCCTATTATTCGTACCATGATATTTTATAGCCTATAGCCTTCCTCGATAAATGGACTATCCAACACAGAAAAAATTTTTCAAATCGGACCAGTAGTTTTGGAGATTTGCGCGTTCAAACAAACAAACTCTTCAGCTTTATAATATTTGTATAGATTTTAATGTTAGAATAAAGACCTGTTCTGATTGGATTATTTTCAGACTAATCATGAGTATCCATTACTCGCACAATAAAAAATTAAAATGGAAATGAGCCCACTGAAAGTTAGTTAAGTTTTGGAAAATTAGGGCCCCACTTGTATCCTATAATAACATTTTCGACTACTTCCTGGCCCACCATTTCCTTTCGTGAGATAAACGCTAGCAATTTTCTGTTCTCAACTCAGGATAAATTTTATCCTGAAAATGATGTCGGAACACTAACTGTTTTGAAGAATATGCTCATTAACGGCCCGTTATTCCAATTTAGCGTTTGGGAATTCAATTTCCCGTTCAAATTTTTAGTCAAGCTAAAAATATACAGTACGTCTTTCATTTTTTATAATTTTTTGTGTTAGTATGTCGTCATCATCTGATGATCATCCTAGCTTGGTTGCGATAACTAATAATACATGGAAGAAGGATTTATGAAACCCGACAGTTCCAATCTGCCTAGAGTCGACTCTTTAATGTTCGCCCTTTATTATTTGCCAATAATCCAGAGGAGGGAGATTCAAAATAGAATCATTAAGAGATTTATAATTGGTTTGAATCTACCAATTTTCTATATTGACATACTTAGTTTGTATTGAGTTAGCGTCAGTTGCAAAGCATGTTTCGATGAATATGTCATATTAAGAACTACTTCCCAAAATGGTTTTGCTTACTTTCGTTAATTTTATTCGTGTAAAGAAGCTGCCTATCACATATTCGTATTTTGACGTCATCGTCACTTGTTAGAGTGTTTTAGCTCGAATTTGAAATAAAAATTGAATATGAAGTTAAAATCTTAGAACGTACGGAGATTTAAAAGGAAAAAATATATTTACAGTGAGTAATTGAGCCTTTAAAACGTGTATAAACAGTTTTCAGAAAGGCGGATAGAACCCCCTATTTAAAATGTAATGTGTTTTCGGAATGTTTAAATTTCTGCGTAAGGGCTGGGCTGGTAAATTAAAGTCTTGTTTGTGTATTAAGAAAAAAGAATTTTTAAACACTACTGCGATGCGGTTAGGTACTATTAAAGTAATTAAGATTAACAACTAACAACGTCAACAACTTTACAATAATTAAAAAAAAAACTCCTGAAAAAAGATAGTAAATAGAGGCTCACTTCGTTGAATGAGCGATTATATACTTGTTTATAAATGAAATGAACGTTTCAAATAGCACATACATAAAAAAATAGCAGACAAAGTCAAGCTAGTCTAAAATATAAACCGTTCTTAGGTAACTTTTATTTTTAACCTTTTGATGCGATGTACATAAAAGAAGCACACTACTCATATGGTCAAAGTAAACAATAGTTGACTGCTAATTTACAGAAATAAGCAGTATATTTTCTGTCTCGTAGCCAGTTTCCATTGTTTATGATATCTGCCAAAGACAAAGATTTAAATTAAATAAATCATATCTTAACATGAATAAGTTAAAGCCAGAGAAATGTTAATATTTTCAACCTTGTACTTACATTTATTGTCGCCATACAAAATGAGATATTTTGTATAATGTCATTTTATTATATTTCTTAAGTGTTTTGGTAAAAATGCATGGGACTATCTAATATTGTCTCCTAACCCTTCTAACCGTACTCAACTCTAGGTTGCATAAGTTATACCTCTATGTTACAGGTTTTTCGGAACCTTTATTATAGGTATACGACGTGAATAGGCTGGCCCGGTATGGAATTCTTACCTCACTCAAACTTTCTCGGTGGCCACCATCATCCCCAATAGGGGGCATTCGGTTCTCTAATAGACCTCCGGAGCCTCTACAGAGGAACGTCTAATACGGCACATCCCGGAGGGATATTACTCCCTAATAGAATACCAGTATTGACGTAATATTGCTGCGTTTCGGATACCTACATATATCATTTGTGCAATCGTTTCAAAGGGAGGATTCCCGAAAATAATGATACAAATAACAAACAGTTTTCTATATGATCGGCAGCGTATGTTATGCTTCTGCTGATGTGAGTGTGCCTATTTAGACA
Organism: Spodoptera picta; assembly: GCA_038387885.1. Lineage (NCBI taxonomy): Eukaryota > Metazoa > Arthropoda > Insecta > Lepidoptera > Noctuidae > Spodoptera > Spodoptera picta. The sequence continues at coordinate 4,592,044 of JAZHFQ010000105.1, forward strand.
ATACATAGTACAAAAATATAGGTTCTATCAAACAATGATGTCACATGATAACGCATAAATGAGGCAAAAAACACATGCCTACTTATAGACGTGGTGGGTGGACATAACCCAAACAAGCTATTGTAACATGAGCATCAACTATCATCAAGTTATTATTAAGTATTTTCGATGAATTTTCTATTATCGTACCTCTAGAGTAGTTGACTTTTCTGTTATATTTATATTTGGTTACAAGAATTTCGTTTGTACCTCTATTATATTTGATTAAATGGATCATAGCGTTCTACATATAGGTAGGTACTTATTGTTTTGTGGAACCCGATACATGTTTTGTTTATCTATGAATACCATTTATATGATTTTTTTTTTGTTCACTTTGAGTTGTATTTTTCTTGTTTTCTATTTCTAGTTTTTATGTTAGCTTTTAATATCAACGTGCCAACGGGTAGTTTTTATAGAAATTACTAGTTAAACAGTTAACAGTTAAACAATTTGTTCTGTGAATCTTCATTCTAGCTTGTTTCTGCGAGCTTCACGAATGTTTAACTGCTTATATATGTAAGGTATTGTAGATGGAACATGAACACAGCTTTCAGCTGAACACAGGTTTTTAGCTAGGTTCGGGAATAATCACCTTGTCATTGTCAGCAAATTGATCATGGATCTGGTTTTAGAAGGACGATAAAAAGACGAACTATAGAGGTACTGAACCCACCAGTTATTATACCTCTATAAATGGCGGTTACATAAATTTGAATAACAATTAATGAATAACCATAAAGTACTGTTGATTTATATTATTATTGTTGTTTTAACAACAATACGTCTTACTTTAAAGGTAAAACGTAATAAGTAAAACAGACAAAGGGTGTATTAATTTACAATAGACACGGGTCGTTAAGTGTCAAAAAGATTCGGATTAATTAAAGAAATACTCTAGTTTTAGAATGAATTTCCTCACGCCTCTTCTTGCTCTCAATTTGGCTGAAAGACTGTGGGGACCATAAAAGAGCAATAAAAACATCGATTTTGCATAAGAATCCCGCAGATGCGGTTGCCGGTCGGGCGGGCCGAGACAACAAGAAGCTGGGAACTGTGCGCGATGTGAGCGCCGTTTAAGCTCTTCCAATATCGAATTATTTTTATTGTCTTAAGTGTCCAATTTGAGATTCAAATACTAAATCATCAACGTGTCACTTTATTATTCTTGGCAAGCGGAACTCGACTGCATCGGCTAGTAAAAATGAGATTTATTTAATCGACACTTTCTTACTGAGTGCTTTGTCTTGTCTTGGACATTCATCGTAATATCCTCAAACTAAACTTCAGGTTATCACTGTCTCTACGTTAGTTTAGTTTTCAATCTATTTAATTTCACCATCCTGTTTGTTTGTCCCACTACATATTTAAAACCTACCCACAATACCAAACCCAGCAATACTTATAGGACAATTTTGTATGTGTGTTTTTTAAATACTACAATAATCGTAGTATCATTTTTATTTATTTCTGACTCACTGTTGCATTCCATCTCTTCACAGAAATTTTGTGAATACCTCTTGAACAAGTGCTGTAAGGCCCGTCATGAAAAATGTACGCAACCAGTATTGAACATGAATAAATAGAAAATTCGAGTGATTGAACATACATATTTTAATACCTAGTGGGATCAGTCGTCTAATACAGTACGGTCAACTGAATTAATAGTTTCAAATATCTTGATTTTGAAACTACCTCTAAATTCCCAAATGTGTAAAATCGTTGATAAAATAGATACCTACCTATGGGGTAGTTTTATATCTATTTTATCAACGATTTTACACACATATTACCTGCATAATAATGAAAACTAATCCTGTATTCAGTCTGCCAAAATACTGTATGTATAATATTTTATTAATATCAACAGCTCATTCTTAGGATGGTACACCAGGTTACAAACACTCTAGACAAACTTTATATCAATTAAACAACTGAGTTAAGTCTTTATAATGGGAAGTTGCCGGTGTGTAAAATACACCAAGTTGAAACTTGCAGTCTTGAGATTCTACGGGAGATGTCATTGAAAAGCAATGCATAAATCCAAGACTTTGTTCACTGCTTGTTAAATATAATAATAATAACCAAGGTAAAATTTATTATGATACTTTATTTTGTTCTTCTTTTAGTGTCAATAAACGTAACAATGCTAGATAACAAGCGTTTTCTTCAAATACCTATTTGACACTATTGTTATCATTCATTTAACTTAATTAAAATGACGTAACCAATAAGACAGGGTTAATCATTGAAGATGTACCTTCCGAACTAACATCTCAACTTATACTTTCAGGGAATAACAGATGATTTGTAAAAAAATTAAATGTTTATAACGGAAAAAATAATTTAATAATGTACATTTTCATAATAACATAACAGTTTAGTGTTTTTTAATCTAACTCTCATTTTTGCCAAATACTTTTGCGTAATACAGTAAAAAGCAAGGAACATTAGCTGCGATCGATAGTGTGGTCGACGCCTCGGCGGCGTGAAACTAATGGACCGAGCTCACGTTTTAAAACTATCCATATGTACAAAGTATCCTCTCTAGTTAAGATTACATCAGTGAGAAGAAAGCTGAACAGATTCATTACTACCAACGTGAAGTGAACGGTGTTTTACCATACGTAGGTATATAATGCATTTATTATTGCGCATTTAATTTTTATTTTCACGGAAAATCTTTATTACTTTATTGTATTCAATGTTTTGTTTTTTCTGTATAAAATTGAGCTCCGAATTTTATTCTTTGAATATATTTTACGTTGAAATTTTCATTAAACCGGTATAAAATGCGACGTACAGAACGTTGTTACTTACGTAAAGGAAAAAAAATAATACACTCCAAATGACACAACCTTACGGGGGGTTGAGTTTAACTGTCTTTAACTTTTGCGAGGGTCGAAAACAGCTCCACGGGTCGGTGAGACCGCCCATAAATCTTGAGGCAGACAGTAACAATGTGTAACTGGCCTGTCTTCGGTCCTACGTACTCACTAAAAACCGTCGCAGACATTGTAATGGATTTTGTTGACACGATAATCTGGCACTACGCGCTAATAAATATTAATGTAGCCAGATACTAGCCTGATTACGGCTCTACTTGTTCTTCGTCATGTATTAATGAAAAATTACACCAGATTCACCCATCCATTACCCCTTAAAATGCTGCATAATCATATTATGTACAGTACATAGCAATTTTTGCAGCACTTTAATATCTATAATTATGAGAGGTTTGGGTAAGTTTAAGTCTTAAACAAATTTAAGTTAATGTAAGTTTTTACAAATAACGGCTTCCACATTGACATCAGCTGGGCGGCTAATGTAAATAGGTACAACTTGCTAAAATTGAGATCGTGTATTCGAAAGAGCTTCAAATTCACTCTAAATACAACCAGTCTGCATTTCGGTATCTCCTAATAGTCTAAGGATTGTTAATAAATACAGGCTTTGCTCCAATATTGCTAATAATAACAAACCTCGAGTGTCTGAGCGAAGCTATTGTTGAAAACAAACATTAACACTGGCAATGCAGTAAGGAACTAGATTGCAATATGGATAGGATACGAAACCTATGAGATATTGATATACACCAATGTTCTTGGATGAAATTATACAATATCCCTTTATTTATCATCAAATCAATCATGGATTCCATCATTCAAATTCAAAGACAATATTTTTGTTTTCGTTCAGTGAATAACAATATTCATAAAGTCGTTGAGTACCGTCATTATAGACACAATTAAAGAGCAATGGGTTGCGGTCATCAGTGACCGCGCGGTGTTTGACAGTTTAAAAATATAACTATCACTTTGTTCAGCGAAATAATTTTTATTTACCAACCAAGTACCCAAATTATAAATTTCTCGCAATATAGAGTGCAGATTGAAATGTTTAAATATATGTAATACAACTTTTGTGTACAACAGCTTTGTGTAAAAAAATATGGAAATATTTAGTCATGCCCTGAATTGTTCGTAGATGTAGTAGTGTTTCGGTTCAACCGTACTTATAAGTGCAATGTACATACCGATGCACATAAATGTGTATTTTGATTCAGTCTAGGTACATATAAGAGGCTGCTAAAATAAAGGACACAAAAGAATACTACTGTCCGGTTTTGCTTGTAAAATTTTACTGCTAATAGACACAACGGAAAAAGGAAGATTTTCACATACCTACCCATAATCATAAAAATGTATTCTACATATAAAAATGTAAAGACAACCTAACCTTATTTTGTATTCTACTAGTTAATTTTGTACTTTTTGTAAGTTAATTTTGTTTATGTTATGAAAAACGATTTGGTAATGAAAATGTTTCATGTTACCTGCGTAATTATATATATAAAATGTTGATACTTGTCATTAAACATGAAAGAACCCATTTATCATGGATTCCGTCACCTCACCTGATATTTACATAGAAATATAATATGCTTAAGGAAAGTAGGTGCTTTGTAAATGTGGCAACCTTTTTCAGATGTATTCAATCACATTTTACGGGCTTTAAATACTTTAAATGACAACAAAAGTCTTTCAAACCAAGTAAGTAGAGGACATCTTGAAGTTATGTAATATTTTACTCAGTTGAAAGTTATTTCATAACTAACATTATTTCGTATTAAAGTTAAGGATTCGACCGTTGCCGTTTTCGGCTACAATAAGTTTGTAGTTACGATAAATCTTCATAAATGCAGATGACAGTAGAGAGTACGCCGAGAGCATAATGCATAATTATTGCTGCTTTAAACTGGCTTAGGTTGGCAACAATTCTATTCTACAATAGTAATAATACTCTCGGGGGCTTATTTTTTATTATGTCGTAACATTATGATGTTCAGTAACATGTAGGACATAAAAAGCGTTATTATATAACTTTACTACAGACCAAGTACTCGAATCTACTTCCTCGTATATTTCACATAGGGTTTACCACTCTGTTAAGACACTTTTGATGTAATGTATTTAGTTTATGTACCTACGGGAAATTAATGTGCTTATATTATAAAATACTTATTATTTATGTGAAGAATAGCCCCAAGGCACAGATTTTATGTACTTCGTTTCATCAACACAACAAAGATTGGCGTTGGTAATAAAAGGAAAATTTCAATACTAATCGAGTTTGTTCTAAGTCCCTGAGTGAAAATGGGAATCTCTTGTACCAGATACAAGCTAATTAGACTTTAGTCTGATTACGTTGAGGAGGTCGTAAACTTTTTATAAAATTTGTTCATTGGCGGGATTCAGCTTCTGGAACAATTCTTAATTACGGCCAGTCTTGTACAGTTCAGATCCCATCGGAAAAACGCAGGTGCGGAATGTAATTGCTGCTGAGTTTTCTCTTTTCTATTACAGAGTCTCACAATAGTTGGGTAAAAAAATTAAAGTAGTTACAGTATTGCTCTGTCGTGTCACATATTTTTTTTAATTATTTTGAGTCTAAGAAATTAACTATACCTCTATATAACAGAATATCCGTGGAAAGACTTCAAAACGCTCGTAAATGAAGAAAATAAACCTTCAAGTCAATGAGCCCACGGTTTTATGCAATTAAAAAGGATTTTCACGGGATTATCGTTTCAGTGTAATTAATTAGAATAATTTTACTTAAGAAACCCTGAGAAAAAGCTTTTCAATTGTATGACTTTGAGCCTAACTCTACCGAGTTCAAAGATGTTTGATATCTTAGAGGTAAATCATTACTAAGTAACATGGTTTTTTAAAATTTTAATATAATATTTTACGTTATTAATTGCTGTTAAGTTAAAAGCGGTTAAATAATATCTTCAATATTTAGATGATTACGTTTTTTCCATATCCTAAACGACCAGCTGGGAATTCAAATTACTATTTGCCACTTAACCTTAAATTTTTAATTATATTAATTTCACACATTTCCTTGAATATAAAATTAAGAAATTAACAAAGGAATTAAATAATCTTAGTAATATTTTAGTTGTCATATTTTATTCTTGGGTTATATGCAGCCTAAGTTGGGAATATTAATAATAATAATATATAGAGGTAGATATTAATCAAAACCAAAACTACCGCAGTAAATAATTAATTGTACGCAATTGAAGCCGAAATCTATTTTCGTTTGGATTTTGATAAGTACCTATATGTGGTGGGAATTACGTTTAACCCTAAATCAGTAGCGATATTTATTGTGGTGGACGTAATGTATTGCTGGCTGATTGTTCCAAGTTATTACAATACGCTCTTCGGTGCGGAGTTAATTAACGTGGAAATTAGAGAGCCAATTACTGGGAAATTGATTACTACCTATGCTAGAGTGCTAGAACTTAGATTGGGTCTTCAATATTTTTGATCGTAAGTATTCAATGTTTAATTGTTTTTATTAGTAGTTTACACATATTGTGTTAAATGTATCGTCTACACAAATAAGTTGTAAATTTTTTGGCAAGCAGTGTCACAACAACAATCAATGATAATAAAAGGGTATAGAAATAAAATAGATATTTCGAAGAACAACTTTCAGTACCAGGCTTTATTTTAAAAGAAAGAATAGCATTTGTTCATGTACTTGCCGTAATTTTAGAACTTACTTTATAGGAGTCAATCATGCAATATCGAACAGTTTAGTACAGTAACTGTTTTGATTAAAACCATTTACGAATATAATGATACACAATATGCTGAAACGCGAAACAATAACTTTGAATTAAATTGGTTTATGGTTACCACCGACAGACTGCTGGAATCCATCGGTGTAATGTGCTTAATACTAATAATTTATTGTTGTATTTATATTTAATTGTTATATTGTTGTTATGTAATTCAGTTCATTTTATAATGACGCAAACAAATATCAGGAGATTTGGTATCAATACAGTATACCTGATATTCTATATTTAATTGAAAATCATGTACAGTCCTATCTAACACGACTTTCTCATTAATGAAATATATGACAGAGATGATGTTGATTGTTAAAAATAAGACGTAACGTAAATGTAATGTACTGGCCGTTTACAGAATTCTCCGAAGAAAGTTAAATAATTGTTTCTATGTTTGAAAGCGCTGATTTCCGAAACTACTTTATCGAATTGAATAATTATTTTTGTGTTAGATAGTCCATTTATCGAGGAAGGTTATCTATATATATAAAAATGAAACCCGTTTCCCGTTGTCATGCCATAACTTGAAAACGGCTACACCGATTTGGCTGATTTTTTTTGTTGGGTTTGTTATTGTCAGGAAAAGATTCTGATGACAGAAAAAAATCCGGATAATGCTACGGGAACGGTAGAAAACGGGGTTGCGCGTACGAAGCTAGTAAGTTATAAAACATCACAGAGCAGGTGAAATCGCGCGAGAATATATTATTATGTTTATAAAATTCGTATGAAATACACATACATTTAAAAGACAGGCATGATTATATGATGTGTATATTCACAAACCAGCTACAAATCCCAGTTATGGTAGTAAAATAAATACAGCATGTCAAGAACACGTTTGTGCAAAGACTTCTTCACACAATTCATGTTACAGTTCGCTGATCACTTCTTCACTCAACGCACACCTCTCGCAGTAGTTGATTGGGATGTGGCTTTGACAGTACAGAGTTATATCATATCTCTACGCCGAGTACGACACACGCACTTAATGTAATTATATACAACCTATCCAATGAGTATTTTTCACTCTGCTGATTTTTTCAGCGGTGAAACAAAAATGGACCCGCATCACATTTTCCGTCATACATTTTTAAAAAGAGATTTGTAATTTTGACAAGGTAACGTCAAAGTTGAACGGTTACGAGCCAGGATGTGTTTATTTTTAACGAGATATTACGGAAACTTAACTAGCAACTAAGCAATCCAAACTATCCAAACTAATATTATAAATGCGAAAGTAACTCTGTCTGTCTGTCTGTCTGTCTGTCTGTCTTTGCTTCAAGCCTAAACTACTGAACCGATTTGTGTGAAATTTGGTACAAACATAGTTTGGAACTTGAGAAAGGACATAGGGTAGTTTTTATTACAAAAAATAAAATTTATTGCGTACATACAGCGCCATCTATTGGTATAGAGTCGGCATCAATTCAGTACTGAAAATTCAACGGAAAAATGTAATTATAGAGTAAAAAGGTATGAAAAATATAATACAACTTTAAGTACAAGTAAAATACTCTAACGGAGTATAGATAATTCTTTTATCGAGTTGGTGATCGCGCAATGGTGTCGATAGTTACACGAGTTCGGTTCATGTTATTGTTTTATATCATCGGAAAAAAGTAAATAAATAGTAAAAAGGTATGAAAAAATAATATAATATAATAAAACTTTTAGTACAAAGAAAATGCCCGAACGGAGTATAGATAAACTAGCTTTTGCCCGCGACTTCGTTCGCGTGGAATAATGACTTCCGGCAGATTTTTGGTTTTACCCACATAGTTCCGGATCTCTTCAAAAATGAAATGTGGAAGATATTCTAGGGAATTCTTCAAAAATCAACATAATGAGCTCTACGTTTGAATTGAAGATATGTATACTCGCTTAGGGCATTAAAGCCGTTATTGCCGATCGAAAAAGGCGAAAATATTGTTATTATTCCCTTATTTTCAAAATATTATTTTGATTTGCCATTTCAGAAAAAAAGACTGTCTGCCTTGACAAATTACCTATTCCCTTAATAACCAAGCTTAAATCTATAATTAATTTAAAACTATATAAAAGAACGATCTAATTAATTTAAAAATTAAAATGAATTTAGACATACAATTTTAGTATCTACTAATAATCAAGATCAAACTAAACATACATTTTACAACAACCAGACAACCCAACAAATAAACCTTTTAATCTACTATTACGACGGAACCAATTTTAGATTTACGAAACGATCAATCCTCAATTCCACGACAGTACCGAAGCATTCGGCCGATACCCAACCAAATGCGTGTAACGAAACCATAGCGCGATCAATTTGATCTTAAAGCCATCTATCGAGCATAGTGACAACTCCGATTATCCAAACTAATCCAAACTAATATTATAAATGCGAAAGTAACTCTGACTGCCTCGTTGATCGAGTGGTCGCAAGTGCGACTGCCGGGCAAGAGGTCTCGGGTTCGATTCCCGGGTCGGGCAAAGTATTACTGAGTTTTTAAAACATTGTCAGTAGTAGCACGGAGTCTGGAATTGTGCCCGGTATATGGCAATAGGCTCACCCCCTATTACATGGGACCCATAACATAAATAGTGAAAAGTGGGTGTTACTTCTGTGTGCACCTCTGCCTACCCCTTCGGGGATAAAAGGCGTGATGTTATGTTATGTTTTACCTTACAATTATACGAGGCCGATACAGGCTGATAGAGTGAACTCCATTCAGTTTTCAGAGCCTATAGATTGGCTTGAATTTAACTGACTCCATAAGGCCTAACAATGGAACAGCATACAATGTACTGAAGTTATTGATTGCAAAGGACAGGTTAACCACAACGCAATTCTCTATGAAAGAGGTAAATATTGTATATTCGATGATCTTATACAGACAAGTTAATATTGATTCCTCTCTGTATGTATAAAAAAAAAGATAAAAATTTTGTTTATTTCACTTTTAGACCTAGTTTTTATACCATGGGAAACTTAGAAAAGTAACATAATTATGTAAACTACTTTTATTTATGTGTCTTTTTTTTTGGTTGGATCGAACACATAGAAAGACAAAATGTTTATATTCCGGCGTCAAGAATTTTTAGACCAGCTTCCTGAGCACTGGTTTCCTCTGTAGAAAATTATAACCAACAGATCAAGGATCACGATATATTCTAACAGGATCTGAATTTGCTTGAATATCGGTCGAAAAGATACTACCTCTACATAATTTACATTGTTTTTTGGCTTTTAAGTCTCAGTCGGTACTAATAGTGTCTCAGACGGTCACCATTTGTGCATTTTTGAAAAAAAGAACGTGATAATATTAATTTTAAAACTTAAAGAAAAATTAACATGTAATCTATATCGTATTTATTATCGATAACTTTCATAATAGTTTACTAATTGTCTATTGCATAACTTTTATCGATCGATCATAGTACAATTATGTTAATTTGAAGTTTAATAAAAGTTGAAAATTAGTATTCAAATAGAGTAAATGTCGACAGTGGCTGGTTCAGGCAGGCATCCCCACCGCCGATGTCGGGTCGAGGCGCTGTTTGCTCGTAAATAATAACTTCATGCATAAACAATAGGCGCGATCTCCTAGCCTAGCTCCTTCACTCGCTACGAAGACACTCATTCATGATTTTCATGAAATATAACCGAGTAAAAGTAATATCGAACTCTATTTTCGCTTGCGTTTCAATTATATTTATTTATTATTTTTTATTTTGAACCTTGTATATCTCGATTTTAATAAAAAACTATAAAATAAACGGTTACGTTTACTTTACCGATTGTTATTTCAGAAAAGCAATCAACGTAGTGCATAAAGGATTTAAATGATATTTTTGTAGCAAAGCTCTTATAGACGTGATCGTACATCGCTCGCTGTCATTGTTAATTAAAAAGTTTTGCGCTTTAAATAGTCCCGAATTTGTGTTGTACTAACTTTAGTGAGATTACTCTCATACTGATAAAGTTGATATGTGCAGTTGCAACTTGAATTATTTACGTGTTTACTTCTACTTGATATATACATATTCGCAACACGGGATGCTTCTATCGATGTATATTTTACGGCAATCCGTAATTCGGGATCATATTGTTTCAATTGGATAATGAAGTCAATACTTCTATCAATACAACGACAAAAACATTTCGTATATTTCACAACAGCAAGGTTCGATCATATTACTGTGACGGCAGTGCTCTATCGGTAAGGTAAAGTACCTACATTAGAGGGGGACTAGCATATATGATAGCATGCTCGAGTATAGGAAACTGAATTTTACTCAAGCTCGCGAGATGGATATACCACAATGCAAATGGATTTTGTAAATCGGTGTTGTTCATTTACTTACTTTTAATACATCGCTCCTATAAATACTGCGTGATAACTTCTAAGTCATAAACATTAAATTATTATGTTTTCGGCTTACTCACGTAATAATTTGACGAGGAACTCGACTAGTTTCAAGCCATGCTAGAGGCTGATATTCATGAGCAACATTTCGCGACCCGCGACGCGGTGACTGTCGCGCTGCTACTGACCACTCGAGTCTGCGGGCCCAGCGCGCCCTCTGCCGTGATTCACGCGCACTTTCCCCCACTCGTGGTATCGGCGACGGCGACGACGAAGAAATGCTGCTCATGAATAAGAGCCTCTAGCATGGCTTGAAACTAGTCGAGTTTATTTAATTAGTATGTCTCACGAAAGTTAAAACACAAGTCATAAATATTGTTTCTACATAATAGTGTAAGCGATCCAAAAGAATTAAGCGCGTATCTTCGTTTATTGATGTATCTAACAAAAATGTCTCGGGACTGTCTTTTACACGTACGCGAAGTACGAATAACAAATGGCGGTTACGGCCTGATTGAGATCTAATTTATTGGCTCGCATTCTGAGAACCGCCGCATTCTAAATCACAATAATGGCATACGGGCCTCGTTCTAGCTCAAGCCTACAGATTACATGTATTGTAAACGGTTTCTGCCGCACATTACCGTGCACGGTGTCATTAAATTTAATTAAGGATGTTGATGTATCAATATCCTAATAGATGGCCTCATCATTTAATGCCCACTGCTGAGCAAAACCTCTTCTCATACTGGAGAAGGTTTGAGCATTAATCACCACGCTCTTGCTCATTGCGGGTTGGCGATTTCAAACTTATAATTAGAAATTATAAGTCCAGGTTTCCTCACGATGTTTTCCTTCACCATTTGTCAGTGGTGTCTAAATAATATTAGAAAATTTTACTTGGAAAAAGTCACACTGGTACTTGCCGTTAGTAGGTTTCGAACCCGCATCCTGATGCATGAGAAGCGGGCGTCTTAACCTTAGGGCCATCATAACATACAATAGATGGCCTTGTCTTGTATAAATATGTATTTTGGTAGTTTAGAACACTAAGCCACTAGTTTAATTATAGTTTGAAGGAAACCAATGGTCAGTCTCAGAGTCAATACAAATCGGTCAAATATTTTGCTTCTCCGGGTATCTGTCATCAGAGTCGTGGTAATTTGTTTTAAAAACCGCAGTTTATGTGCCAGAGATCCAAAGCAAAGACAGCTTAAAAGTATTATTGTGTATCCGGTTCCCGGTTCAAATATTTATTTTTAATAAAGTTTATATAGATTAAAATAATATATAACAACAATCGGAGTGACACACGACATGACCTTTTAACAACAGCTATCGAGTTATACATTTTATGTTTAGTTATACTTTTCACGCAATACTTTTGTTTTTTGTAGCTGTCGTTTCACAGTTGCTAGGGGATTACAGAAATATAATGGCAGGTGAGTAAGTATGTACATATTAAATACGTTTTACTTAATACCTAAAACATGAAATACATTGTACAAGAAGCTTAGTATTTAGTTAGTGTTATCGTGTGCTCCACAGAGATGAGTGAGCATTAAACTCAGTGAAACGAAAAGTCTAAAGCCGAATCAAGTAGGTATTATGGGCACCGGCTCCAAGTGAGTAGCAAGAAGCTCTCTAAGCATGGTAAGCGAGAATGATAAAACCAAATTGGTAAAATCAACAAATATTTTGTTATCGACATGTGTAGGTAAACAATATTGCCGATACAAAATTTATATCGGTATTATACAGTATCTATATCTTATACTATTTGGTATATAAAACTAAAGAGTTTGTTTGTTTGAACGCGCTGATATCAGAAACTACTGCTCCAATTTGGAAAATTGATTGTTGATTGTTAAAATATACATATTTCTGACATAACAATAATAAAAAATAATAAAGAATACGTAGGTGCATTGAGTTTATACAAAAAAGAATACTTTTTTAAATGTTTCCTTTGGTGTACAACTAATATGATCTTACATTGTTAAGTAAAAATATTACCTATGTAAAACGAAAATGTAGTGTAAGTAGGTAGACAACAAAATAATGGCGCGTGACGGTTATACGTCTCTTGGTATAACGCGGTATTTTATCGTTAAGACTTACCGCTTGTCAATAGACACGGCGTATGTGACTTATTTGCAGCTCGTATTATGTGACTCGGTTACAAAATATGCCAGTGTCGAGTCAAAACCATTTTACGTTACATCTTTGGAATTGTAAAAAAATCTTATAATAATCTTGTAAATGCCAACAGCACTGGCTCAGGGCCATAATCGTCTCGTTATTACCGATTGAGAACTTAATCTAAGCTATCCAGTTAGTCTAAAGTCATGCTTCGGTGGAATATTTTAACGACTTTATTATACTCGAAATGCTCTTCAGCGTGAAGTGAATGATAAAATCCAAGCGCATTTTTTATAAAAAGCAAAATAGGAAATGACTAGTTCACTGGATTGCGAATTGTGAAACACTGAAGAGCTACATGTTTATGCTCTCTCAGAATGTTATAAAGTTTTTATATCACTTGAACCAACTATCCGAAGTGAATTTAAAAAGTAATTAATCCGTAGTGGCTTAAAGCTCAGGCCCATCAGTATTTTACATAATTTTATTGAAATTGCAATAGTGAATTGATCGAGCAGATTGTTTTAAGTGTGGCTGAAGCGGCATGGCGAAATTATATTATTTCCATGAAATTATTCAATAATGTTTTTCTCACAAAACTTTCAAAATTAGAATTCTATAATAAACATTAGATAAAGTTACGTAAGCAAACATGTAACCCGATGCTGATTAGAAAGGTCGCAGGTTGTAAACGGTATTTTGTTACACACTCAATATCTGCGCTATGGGACAGATCCTACGTAAAAGCAAAGAGGGTCTCAGACTCCGTGAGTGGATAGGATTATCGGGGCAGTACGAGATCTTAATAGCCACAGCTATGTAATAGGGGTCGATCCTCACTAATACATAGGAGAAACATTTTCTTGCCTGTTTGTCGGCAAATCACTCCCAAATGCTTCCACTGCATTGTACTTACTATTGAGACTGCTGTACTTTGATGGAATTGACTTCTATTTGAGATTCCTCTTATTTTCTCTTACAAGATTTGTAGTAGCGATTTGCCAGAATAAGTTCTCGAGCGTTATTGTTGCATTAACTCTATTATGAAGGTTTGCTAGTGAATGTCAACCGGAGTGATACCACGGCCTCACAGAAAACCGACGTGAAACAAAGCTTGCGTTGTGTTTCGTCGTGTGAGTGAGGTTACCGGAGGCCCAATTACCCCCCTCCCTAGTCTCCCGAATCCCCGAATTCTCAAATTCCTAATACCCAAAAGGCTGGTAACGCACTTGTAATGCCTTCGTGTTTCGGGTGTCCATGGGCGACGCCGATTGCTTACCATCAGGTGATCTGTCTTCTTGTTTACCGGCTTATGCTATATAAAAAAAATGTAATGAAAAGTACAATTGATGAGATGCTTGGTTAGCTCAATATAACTATGATATCTACAAAAGGTGATACTTTGGAACAAATAGAATATACAATAATTAAAAGGGCCAAATTAGAGGCATCCTCAATCGACGAGCATAGTTTTGCTCTTATCGTGTCCTTTGGTGTTTAATTGTATCTGCCTGACACAATGCGACACAGGCGTGATGATAAGTTGTCCCCAGTACAAGGAGATTGTGACAGTGCACGAAAATTTTACATCAGCTGTTTAAAGATAACAGCTAGTTTCGGCTCTGTTCAGTATAAAATTACTAAGTATTGCGATATTTCAAAACAATAATTATTTTTTTACCGAACTTTTGATTCCATAAAAAATAAAAATACGCGTTTAATATTTTGAACCAGTTTACAACAAAAAATTATCGGTATCGCATTACTCGATGATTATTACAAACGCTCGTTTTGTTTGAAAGTAACTCAGCTGTACTCACTTAACTCAGCTCAGTTTATAAAATGGGACAAACCAGATAACATGTTCCACCCTTCTTACAAAAAAGTATATGTAGTGCAACATACGAATACTCGTAGTTAATCCATCTTTCGTAAGCTTAGTTAAAGCTTGTTTTCTAGTGGCAGTGAGGAAGTAAAAATTTGATTTAGGATTTTCGTGAAAAATGTTAAGGTCCTGCTAGAGCCGCTGACTAGTTGCGGAAGTTTTCTAAATATGTGCAACAACACGACAAACAATACAAATTACAACATTATATAAACCTGAATAAAGTGTAATTCCGTGTTTGTTAAACACTCAACTATTTTAAGCCTTCATATCAATATATTTGTGCAGATAGGTAATTTCAATTGAAATAAACTTTTACGTATCCTTACTACCTCTTAAAGGTATGATGTTATAACTTGTCACGGCATCTTTCTCCCCAAATTTTTCGGTGCTAATATCTCTTTTAGATAGATAAACAATATAAACGGCATTATTGATCATTCCGTAAATATTTTGTTATAAACAATAAAAATTCTTCCATACATTTTTGGGACAAAAATTTTCATGGCGGGCCTCGCTTTGATTAAAATAAAAGTACGTCTCAGATATGAATTCTAATTTTGTTGTATTGAAACTTGTATGCAGAATCGTAGATAATCCTATGTATTTAAAATCTTTCTTGTCACATTGCCTTATCTCTCGCATTTTCGATCAAACTGATCTAGATTTTATTAACGGGCTTAACTTATTACATTCACGATTGTCAGCCCCGGGGTGGCTCAAAAGAATTGAATTTTCATAAAAAACAGCTGAATGTAAATAACATCAAAAAGGTCAAACGCGCGAATTAACAACTCGCCGAAGGGTTGAAGCTTTTGAATTAATTATAATCCTTATCAACGAGATAATATTTTTCTGGGCCTTTTGCTTAACTCAGGAAGCGTAATAAAATAATTTGAAATATATGAATCTCATTCATATTTTCAGTTACTTTGAAAGTAAATGTTATTATGCCAAAATTATTATCATTAATTACATCCGACATAATTCGACTGTAAGTCACCACTTGGTATAGAATAAATAAATACACGTTATTCATTAATATTAAGATACAATTATTAGTAAAAACACACTAAATATTATATCATTCAAACAGTTCATGTTAATACCTCTAGAATAAATGAGATGACCGCGAAATAACTGAAGGCCGAACTTATTCGGCATCATTAATCTTTGGCCACTCATTAATCGGTTGCACGTGTCGCAGTTAGCAGAAAATCTATACAGCAAGCGAGCCAGCTGATTACAACACCCGTCAAAACCGTATAATATACGACCTTTCTTAGAAATAAATCTTTTGTATTTGAACCAATACACGATCAGTATATTTATAGAGAACTTTTTTTAAATCCTTATCTTCATATTCACTTTCAATTCAGTCGTAAGAAATGATCTCCCTTACTACTGGTTTACTTTTCTATCGCATGCCGGTTTGAATCTTCAAGATAAGTCAAATTATTAAAAACTAAAAATGTTATATAGCGAAAACGCAGACTAAAAAGTTAAAGTTTCTATTGCATATATTATAATAAAATATTTCTCATTCTACATTCGACTAAAAGAGCAAACATTTCGAAAATAAACGTACGTTTAAAATTCTACGTCGTTAGAATAGCTTAAAAACAATCTGGTTTGAGGAAATTAACGCAGTAAAAGAGAAGAGGGGACATCATTCATTTACTCCGAAAAAATAATTTTGGTAACACAATGAATGTATGAACGTAATTATGATGACGAAAAGAAAAACAAACGGACATAATTAATCTTTACAAACCCTGTAATTACAATAGGAACGGTTGGAAGGTGCTCAAATAGAATTAAGGAGAAAACACTGGACTGTTGATGAGTGCTTCAAAAATCAGTCGGGTAAAGAGCAGTTGATTAGAGCTTAAAGTTTAAACAGGCACCATGTCTGCTCGTAACGTATTTCAATCGATCTACTTCTATACGGTCACAACTTCTTAAAATGTATATATAGATATACATATACTATGAAAGCATACTGTTTTTTTTAAGGAGGGAAAATTATCCAATTCCTTCTCCCGCCTTTAGTGAGGTAAGAGGGAGTGTCAGACTCTTACTGCGCCGTGTTTTTAAATTAAGCTGTGGAAAATTATTCTAATATTTTATTGCTTAAATCACAGTCGCTTACTGATAGCAACGGTAATTCAGTGATCATAATTGAGGAGATTGATCTAAAAGTCTAATTATAATAACTTTCAGCTTAACAATAGTAATATAGGAAATTACTATATTATATTGTTCTTTACTTAATTTAAGATTACTTTAATCGCCCTTTACATATTTATTGATCCTTAGCTTGTTGATAAATTTGTCACCAACACCTTATTGATGTTTTAGGCTAATCATATATTGAGATGAAAGCTATTCTATTTGTATCGATTAATCAATATTAAACCTAATTGTAATATAGTCCATAGCGGACTATTTTATTGTAATTTACTCTCCACTGGACCCTTGCTTAGGTTCAGTAAATTATCTCGGCGTACCTATGTTCTTTTATGGATCGAAAACTATTTGATTGCTTGTTTTTTGGTAGGCTCAACGCATAACCCTGACCGAAAATCAGTTATTAGAGCTCTTTAATAGCTATAATAGTAGGATGCAGGTCAAAAAAACCTTATTGCTGAATGTGGCCTAATGTTGTTAAAAGAGATGCACCTCATCATCCAGATTAACTCATTAGCCAATGCTATTTATCAAGTTGGCACTTCCTAGCTTTGCTATTACAGAGCGCTGAGAAGACACTTAATAAAGAAAAATTATTCCTGCCATTTACGGTACTGTATCTTGGAAAAGAATAGGTGGGTTTTCTTTGGGTATGTCCAAATCTCCAACGTCACTACGCAACAACGTTACACGTCGCCGTGGCTTGCAGAATTCTGCCATTAATGCGCCATGCGCCTACATTTACTTTTTACATGTAAAAATGAGGAGTATGTTGTATATTAACTAGCAACTAGAAAAGAGACTTAACGTTCGCTTTTATTCTTTGAAATGTTTGACTTGGTACATTAAATTATTACGACCTTATTTACCCTCTATCTTTCTCCAACGATTTAAGCTTACTTAAGGAGGAGTTTAAAACCGTAAGTCATACAAGGAAGTAACTCTAATTTTTTAAACTTAGAACGCAAAGTTTATGCTAAAGTCCGGAATCGAGACGCGCGGCCGCGCGTCAGCCAAGTTCAGCAAACAGCGCGCGCCACAGTGTATCTTTACACGAACCACTTCGTGCCACTTTTGACCCCTACACACTGACGCGAACTGTCTAGATTAAAAAATAAGTATATTTTTAAGAAAATATTGTTAGTTTGGATATTTAACTTTATAACCATTCTACTAGACCTTGTGCAAATCAGTCTGAATCAATGATTCTTAATTTAACCGGACTGATTTGTAACTGATTTACCTTCCAAGCCGGACGGTTAGATGAGAACACTTATATTCTGAACTTTTTTTAATAATTAAAAATTTTTCATTGTATGAAACGCTTGCGTTACCATTAAGTTCAGTGTTATATTTTAGGGTTGGAGTCTGGTATTCTTCTACGTACAAAACTCGTTTAAATCACATAATAAGATAAGTCTCCCGAAAAAAAGAATTGGAAAATTCTTTTAATATTTCAGCCGGGTCGAAGATCGCACACAAATTCGGTAATTCCACTAATAAAAATACTAATCAACATTAAGACAAAAATAAATTCATTGATACCTGTACTTTTGTAACATTTTATAAAGCTATTTATTTCTGGAATATAATATTATTGTGTTTATTATCCCTTAAAATAGGACAGGAAGGCCTCTGACAAAGCATTTATTGTTAGCAAACTAGATAAGATGGCCTAATAAGATTCCAGGATAATCGAACCCGAGAAATTCAATCACTTCGAAATTTAGAACTATCTTTGAAATTTCCCTTGAGTATACGCTCAAATTGTCCCTTATTCAACGTATCTGTAATATTATGCGTTTGAAAATAAATTCTTCTTAGTAGGTCGTGGTGAGTCGGACAAAAAACCACATAAAAGTACCAGCATCCAAAATCCGTCGATTGAAATATCTTTAAAAGTGGGTAAAAGATTATGGCGAAAGAATGAACGCGACTCAGCTTATCCCAAACAAAATAAGTACCTACGTGATTTAAGTATTTATGAAAAGTTTCGAGCAAGTTGTAAAAGTTAACTTTATTGACAAGCTCAATCACACCTTATTACTTTCAAATTAATCCTTTTTAAATAACTAATAAAATCAGAAGTTAGTAAATGTAATAAGTATGAAAATATTACAATGAATAAAGCAGTTAATATTGTCCAGAAAGTCCAAAAGTCAAACTACGCGAACACTCTTCAACTCTATTTTTTGTATTTTATAGTATAAAAAATAAAATGGCGTAATGAAAAAATATGATGCTACTAACTACCTAGCAAGACGGCTTGTTAAAAACTCATAGGGGTAAATTTTCTAACGCCAGATAAATTTTAACTTAGGAATGACTTTGAATATTTAACAATTCTTCCATACTAAAAACTGTCAAATGTCAATTTTGTTTTACAGTCTAGAATTAACTGATAATTAAAATATCTGCCCTTAGTACCTAGTACAATAGTAATGTTAACGTAATTGGTTCGGAAAAATTTTGACCTTAAATCACAGTCACACAGTCTTCATGAAATTCAAGAAATACCATCCTTGCCAACCACCTTGTTTTGTGGTGGAGAGTTATAAAAATGCGGATTAAACCAAATACAATTATTTCGATTTAAGCGAGCTTTTTCAAAAATATCCTATTAGATGCAAGTTTATCCTAAAATATTTATTCGGAGTCGCGGAGAACCTAACGGGTAACCGGGGCTCCGGCTCGACGTGCAGGAGAAGGAACGGAGTGGTTTTTAGTCAGTAAGAGTCTGACACTCCCTCCCGCCTCACCCAGGCGGGAGCAGTCATTCGATGATTTTCCCCCCTTAAAAAAAATCCTAAAATATTTATGACTGCTGAATTGATACGGGTGCAGGTGTGATTGCAGCCGCATTTCATCTTCGAGATATCAAAACAACTGAGACGGCGATTCACCTTTAATGCTTTTTTTGTTGTTTCTGGAAACATCGGCTCGCACACCCTAAATGACATAACACACTACAATAAATTTACAATGGTGACAATTGTACAATTAGATGGATTAAAAATATAAAAAAGACCTTTGTGCGCTTTATTTCTCTGAGCGCGTATCTAACGGTTGGACTGACAGCCGCCAAGTTACATTTTTATAGTTTACGGATGGAGACAAAAAAATATTCCATGTACAATTTACGAGCAAAACACCTCTTATTGTAATTGAACAATCCACTGAACTTTTAAACAATTAAGCTTCATTATTTGAAAATCTTTACTTAACCCATAAATCCCCAAGCGGTCACCGGTGACCGCTTTCCACTAATATTACATTACATTATAGACCTTATTTCTTATGTTTAGAGAATACTTTTGTATGACCAAATTTAGGGGATGGATATCAACGGGTACAATATCCCGATATTCAAAAACTTTGTCAGCTCAAAACTCACAAAGTGGAGTTGTTCAGTTGAATACTTAGTGAAAATTTGGAAAGATTTGATTTTTCTTCCTATTTTTAGTCTATTATAATTTTGGAAAAATAATTATTATGATTTGATTATGTTTGTAAATCGGCTAAAATTATATAAAAAGAAAAAGTAAAATTTAAATTTATTTATATTATTAATTTATTTAAATCCGTATTGTGTCACCAAAGTAAATAAATTGCTTACCATCATTTTATATTATCAATAAAAATTACTCACCAATAGGAATTTTATTTTCTCCACCATTCTGGGGCTGGCTGCTTACGACTTTACCTTCGTGATACATAAACAAAAACAAAACAAAACCAAGCCGAAAAAATTTGAAAAAAACTTTAAAAGCCATTATGGAAAATAAAAAACCACTTTTATGCATAAAATGGGAATAGCATTTTCATTCACGCACTGAGTTCAAATCTTCGCGCGGCGATCGCGCGCCCACGGGAAATAGAGTTCGGTTGGAACAAAGTTCTGAGAGTGTCAACTAGTCCGGTTAGTAGAAGCGTCACAACGCGAGCGTCGTTGACTAGCGACTGGCTGGGCGGACGGACTGTTGCCCGCCCTTCCCAACCCTCCCTCCACTGGCCTCTACATTCTCTTTTCTACACGATACGCATGACTTGTTTTATTACTTTTATTTTTCTTTAATAATCTCGCTTAATGGTCTATTTCGTTGCTCGGTGAAACTTCCTAAATTTCGTTTACAAATGTTGCGTTTACAATAAGTTTCATGCTTTACTTGTTCAGGTGCAAATCTTGCCTCAGACAATTTTCAAGTTTGACAAAGTAATCAACATTTTTTATTTGTGATAGGTTTATTCTTTATAAGTTTACTTCTGGATAAAATAGTATTGATAGTAATAAAAATTGAAGAAAGAATATTAAATGGATTTTACTATTTTTCTATAACGAAAATACGGTTTTTTTTTTTAAACTTAGTAACCAGTTTCTATGAACTACTAAAAGTATTAGATAAATAGAATTATAATCTTTCATAATGAGACATTCTTGTGTATATTCATAAATTTCTGAACTTATTTCAGGTAACTGGTGGGAATTTTGTAGGAAATTTTAGTGTAATAATAATAATAATATAATAATATATCTTTATTTGCTAGAATGTAGGTAGGTACATAAGAATAAGATGGTACAATATGTTGTGACGGAACCTTATACATTCGGCCTTGTTGGCATGCAAATATAAATCTAACAATTAGGGTATTGAAATAATTATGATGTATCATTTAGAAAATCTTGCACAGAGTAATAACATTTATCTACAAGTATTTCTGTAAAACATTTTTTAAATTTCAAAACAGGTAAGTTTTTAATTTGGTCAGGAATTTTATTGTAAATAATAGGAGCCATACAGATTACACATTTTTTAGTAGACTAGTTTTAAACACACCTGTGAATGATTTTGATGACTTTTCAAGTGTAGTTATTAGTAAATTATATTCAAGTACGTAAAATGGTCGAGTGTGTTGTTAACGAAAATCGGTTACTTAGGGTAATATTTCAACGGGGCTCCATGGTGGCGTAACCAGTCGGCGCGACCAACACGAACGCCAGCATTAGTGGTTTATTTTGATACTGTCGTAGTGTGGTGTTTGGACTCTAGTGTCTTGTTTGGTGGTTTACGAACGCCACGATGGTGCGACTGGATTTGCCGTCATGGTGGCTCGGTGAAATATAAACCCTAAAGGTCATCGCACATCTAACAAACATTGTTCCAGTACGGCGTTATTTCCAGTTGGCCTACCGCTAGCCGCTATAGCTCTAACGACGCGCCGCCTGTGAATTGTAAAAGTGCAGCCGCCTCACCAGCCGCGAGGTGCAAGCGCATCGCCAGCGCGCCGTCCGCGAGGTGGAAGCGCATCGCCGGTGCCCGGCCGCGAGAGGGAAGATTTTTGTCACCACGAGTATAGTCAACATTACCTTTCTACGATGCGACGTTTTTTCTGTTATGCTTAGCGGCGGCTCGCAGTCGACTCGCCATCGGTGCGCTTCCACTTCGCGGCCAGCGGTAAGTACGCGGCCCGCACGCTAGAAGCGGGCGGGCGCCTCAGCTACAACTCGAGAGGACCGTGCACTGACTACCAATCGTGGGCTTTTTGTATTAAAATACATCATGAAATACATCATACAACATACAATTTAAAGTTCGTATTTAATTGACAAATTAATTGCTGGGTTGGAGCCATCCTTGTTAGGTGTGCGACGACCCAACTGTAAATTTTGATTGATTGTTTGATTTTTGTTCAGTTAAGTAATTTTATTTAAGTGTTTAATTACATACAAGACTTCTTTGCATGTTCGTATTGCTCGTTTTGTAGTTATTTGCGTTAACAAGTTGAAGGCTGAAAGTGACCGTCGTAGTGGTTATTTGGAACATTGGAAAACTATAGGATCGAAACTAAAATCAGAGCACGCGCTGTTATTGTATTTGATCCAACCCAAAATATAACTTCGGCCATATGATGAACAAAATGATGATTGATGTAGGTAATAAATAGTTAAGAATGTGATGTTTACTATTTAAATTTTTGCGAAATCTGTATATTTATAATTCAGTACTAGCAGACCCGGCAAACTCCGTACCGCTTAAAAAAATATTGTCTCACCTTTTAAACTTCTTAGATTTAGGCTTCCACGAAAATTTCGAGACCAAAATTAGCCAAATCGCTGCAGCCGTTCGTTATATTTATTTCCTTACGTTTATTTATAGAGATAGGTAAGTAACTCTCGATTGCAATTTTATAGCATGTTATATTTTATTAGTTCATTACAACTTTTTATACTGCGATCTTTAATCGGCCATCGTACAGATTATAACAACCGCACAGTCAAGCACTGAACTCCCATGGGTTATTGATGTTGATATTGTGGGATTTTTTTTTTAAGTGGGAAAATCATCGAATGACTGCTCCCGCCTGGGTGAGGCGGGAGGGAGTGTCAGACTCTTACTGACTAAAAACCACCCCGTTCCTTCTCCTGCACGTCGAGCCGGAGCCCCGGTTACCCGTTAGGTTCTCCGCGACAATATTGTGGGATAGGGGTGCTATGGCGCGTCATAGAAGAGAATCACACACACACACGGCCATAACACAATATAAACACTACACGACTAGTGGATTACACAAATAAGTAAGTACCTTTTCTGAAGTCCAAATGGACCTCTTAACATGCTGCTCAGCAGCACCAGCTAGAACTTTCCCAACTCGATAACCGTAGCATATTTACGTATAATATAACACATTGCTTTATTTAGCCACATCATATGAGAAAGTATAAGTATTTTATCAGTCTTTAACCTTCAAATATCCCCGTAGGAGTTGTTTTGTCTTGTAAAAGCATATAAGAAGGAATATCATAATAATCTTCTTTACATGTTTACATTTCTTGTTATTGTCCGCAGGGAATCTACCTACGTCTTTTTACCGACTTCAAAAAGTATTGGTGCTTATAAATTTTGTGTTCGTGTATTTGGTGTATATCTTTTTGGTACTAGGTTTATTTCTACATGTATTTCTAAACTGCCTTCTTGCGATAAGGTTCCTAACCAAACTTGAAAGTTTTCCCTGTGAGGCATAGGCACAATGTTGGTATTGGATTGATAACATTGTATGAAATACGGATTAGTTAAACAGTAATAACTTTCCCCTATAGTTATTAAATCTTATATATCCAAAAGAGTCTGATGAATCTAAACATGAGCCAATTTCCATACACAGTGATAGCTTCCACAACGGCAGCAACGGCGTGCCTCTTAAATACCCATGGTCTTACTGAGTTTGAAAATCCTAATTACTTTTTTATCGGATCTTCATAATCGCATTGTAACCACTTGACCAACAAAGACATCGAACTATTTATGAGAAATAACGTATTGGTTGATAATTAGTAGTTGAGGCAAATAATAATTGTTTGTGTAACCGACCAGTACTTTAAATAAGATAATAGTTTTCGGTTAACTGGTAATTTTCGATGTGGTATCAGCATACTTTAAACTTTTGGTGACTTTACTGCGATCTTAAAGTCGTCTGATAAACTTGGAGATTTTAACCATTTTCCACTAATGATGAAGGCATTATGTTTAGTAGTACAGAGCAGAGGAGGACTTAACGGATTGCAGACTCTTACTGACTAAAAACCACCTCGTTCCTACTCCTGCCTCTCGAACCGGAGCCCCGGCAACCCAATAAGTCCTCCACGGCTTTGTATCGGCATAAGCCCTATTGGGCCCTGTCTGTGGTGATCTGAAGGTTATAATTAACTCCCTTAAAATAAAAAAATAGGAGTAAATATAATTCGGATGACGATGATGAAAGGTGGAGAACCTATTTCAAAATAATTAATTTGGCATGATGGTACAATTATATTTTCCGGGCTCAGATCGTATGTATCAACCGCACTGCGATGACTCAAAAACTAAATTTTTACAAGCTAACTAGAAAATATATGTTTTAAAGTACCTACTCGTATTCGGTTTGTGTTTTTCCACAGAACACAAGTACTTTGCATTTCTGTCGAAGTACTCAACGGAAAAGGGTTATTTTAGTTCAAATACTTGAATCGAACATTCCGGTAAATTTCAAATAGTTTAGACGATACAACTACAAATAAACTAAACATAATAAAATAACTAACAATAAACATTAAAACAGCTCCTAACTCAAAAAAAGGATACCTCATAAAGATCTTGAGAAAAGTGCCTTCAATTAAAAATATGAAAGAATACTCCTTTGTAACATTTATTCAAGTGTAAGAGAGGTCAGAAACATAATTTTAAAAGAGAAAATTATCGATATTTATAACAGCAACTTTGAAACGAACGAATAAAGTAATCGTAATATATCACTAGTGTATTGGTGAATCGAAGCACTTAAATCTGCCTGTGAAATTACAAATACGGGCCAAAGAGGTGAAACAAAATAACCGAAAAATATGTCACGATTGCAATGAAACATGCGTCCGCCGCCTTAAACGGTGCACCCACTCACTAGAAATTATCACGCTTTTCCGGACCGCGATGCTTGCCAAATATCTGCCCATAAATTATTGCTGTTTGACGCATTACGGCAAAATCTATTACAACGCGTTATTTAGGTACATTATGTGTTAAGTTATGCTGGAAGTTGTTGAGGGTGATATGTCGCCCTTAGAACTTCTTCTAAACTCGTCAGAGAGTGGATAGGTGCAGGTGTATTAAGTTTGTATGGTTTGTTTATAGAGGTATACACAGTTGTTGAGATGTTGTCATACCCATATTTTTCTTTCCGTCTTTTACTAGAAACACGTGGTTTGACCGCATTCTATTCTTTGTTGTACGATATTTCATAGAATCGGTAGTCAATGGTTTGTCGGTATAGAGAAAGATTAGTAAGTTCTATATTAGGAAAGGTGCTATGTTACAGAGGACATTTTTAGAATTCCTTGTTTTCCTACTACGAAGATTGTGGTGTCCGTATGTCTGTGTTATAACAATATTTTTTTTTAATCTACTCATATTTAGAATTTCTGCTGTATGACGACAGTATGATGACTTTTATCATAAATAGTAACTTACTCATTTGTCCCTTTTAATGGGATAAGCCGGTAAAGGAACAGATACATGCATCACCTGATTGTAAACAATTGGCGCCGCCCATAGACACCCGGAACACCTTACACGACGAAACATAAAGCAAGCGTTGTTTCTCGTATGTATTCTGTGAGGCAGTGGTATCACTCTGGTAGTCGAGGTCAAAAAAGAGGGGTACCAAGTAGGATTTTTTAAAAGGAGTTTATAAAATAATTTATTATTATAAAATAAATATTACCTTATTTATATGTTTCCTATTATATAAATTAATCGTTTTCATAACCATGTTTTAAATCATAACACTAATTTTGTATTACACAACATAACGTTGTAAATACAAAAATATTTAATTCATGTCAACATTTATCACGTATTCATCACTGACACTGATTGACCAGAGTTCAATTGTTCATAAACATAAAAATATAAGTTCGAATATCAATGTCGAATGTAATTATTCAAACGTTGACGATAACAGCTGACCGCCATGTTAACCTGATCTTCTGTAACAGTTTTAGCTTGTACATAATCCGTAGCAAAAAACTATTCCAAAGAGGATCATAAAAACAAAATCCTCGTTACCTGCCCCGTTATTAATGTGGGTTACTGCTTATATTCCTCACACGTGCTGTTTTACACACCCGTTGATTTCAGCGCAACATAAACAGAGTTGTAAAACTTTTAAATTGAAATTATGATCACAGGGATAAAGTTTTAGGGACCAGCACTCGCCTGTCCACTTTCTGAAGGTAACGTTGTAATCCCTTATCTTTATACTTTATTCTTTATTCTCTTTGATATTAATTTTGAACATACCATCACGGCTTTTGTTTTTTGACTTGTTAAACAGTAGAGCACATGTTAGAAGTAAAAATCTTTTTCACCGTTATAGTTTCTACGTTTAATGGGGTTACTTTAGCCCAGTTGTAATTTTTTTTATACTGGGAACTAATAACGATCAGAATAATAGTTCGTATATTGCTTAACTTATTGCACCCGAGACTCATTGCTCGGCAGTTTCAATTGACACCACTCGGCCGCATGCGACCTACGTTCTATAAAATCTATAGAACGTGAGGTAAAATGATTATAATTGTTTAAACTCACGTTCATAGATTAATCAATCACTTTGCCTCTAATGGTCGTTTTACACCAAATATCTCTTAACCATCTCCTAACTAAAAGTTACTAACCTGGCGTAGCACCTAAATAAAATACCTTACTTGTACTGTTTGATGTCACTTATAGAGGTAGACCTCGTTAATTTTTGTTTTAAATCTTGTCTAGGATAGACTTGAATTAAAACACTAGGATTTTCTCTTGTGTCTTCACCAACACGCAATTTCCTATAGGTACACATCACACCCAAACTCGAAACAACAATATGTGAATCACACAAAAAGTTACTCATTGTGTAAATCGAACCCGCTGCACGTTGTACAGCAGCCAGTTGTCTAGCCGCCTTGACCATCGTGCAGTCTCGTCTAGTTACGTGAGTAAGCCGAAAACTATAATAATCTAACCAATGCTGAATTGAATTTTCAATTTATTCAACATTACCAGTAGGTATGAGTAGTAACTCATTACGGTTTCAAAGCAGTTATGAAACGATTTTACAAATCAGGATGCCAATCATTAGAAAATAATTAGTACTAAGTGAGGTTAACATTCAAACAGCGTTGCACCAACATCACAATCGTATACTCACAAAACCATTCAGGTTATTGAATGCTGTGCTGTGTTGCGACTTTGAACCGTATGCCGACCACAAAGGAGTGGCCTGCTGTATATAAAACACATTGATGCTTCAAGTGCTTCAGGCAAATATTGAGCTCTAAACGTTCCCTAATACGACCAACAGACCGCAAAACAGTCATGCGGGCCTTAGGCATATACAGAGAGGTCGGACCATGATTCATTCCCTCAGGTTCATGTACACATACTGTCAGGTATTGAGTTGCCTGAAAAGCATCAAGATACATTATTTTAGAGATCTAATTTAGTATGTTACAAACTTAGTGATCATAATGAGGTAATAATAAGTCTACGAATAAAATCATTGTTTTAAAACTGTAGTTTTAAAATTACTGTGGCAACTTTTAAATATTGATTGTACAACTGAATGAATGGCTGTAATTGTACCTGTTTTTTTTTATTAGCAAACACGACATACTGGTTAATTATTGTACAAATATAAATGACGAACTTTTGCAAATGCACCTACCTAAGCAGTTAAGCTTACGGACTGGCAAGCAGGTTTATGTTGCTCTTATACCTCTATATGACGTTTATAGCTGCGTAACAGGAGACTGTTATTTATTTAATACAGAAAGAAGTGAAGGCAAATATGTAAAAAAAATCATTATTATTACCTACATCATATGTAATCGTTATTTTACGATTATTTTATCTCACTTGTATTACGAAGTAATATAAATTAAATGAAGATGTACCAACATATTGGCTAAAATATATGTGCCTAAGTATGTTCCATAAAATTGGATACATATTATGTATATTTATTGCAAATCTTGATAAAATTCAGAAGAAGTGGCTGCATAAATAAAATGTCACATTTCGACTCTTTACCTTGATATGATGATTTGCACGACAGACATACAAAATGTTCCTATATCGTAACATCGTTGCGGAAAATTTGTCCGACGTGACGTAAATTCTGATTACTGTGTCATTCATATTTTGAGTACGTATCTACTTGTCTCATATGTAACTAGTAACTCGTATATACGTTTTATCACATATGGAGTTAAGCAGACTTTCATCGATTTATACAATATTTTCTATATCCGTCTATGTTATGAGTCCCATGAGCCTATGTGATCCACCATTCATAGGTTATAATTATAGTATTTGTACTATAGTCGAAAATTCGGGGACCATAATTTTGACTTCATGTTTTATATTTACATAAACTCTTTATACATATACTACATATTTTCTTTACTTTATATATACTAAGTCAAGCAATACAATTTTAAAACCCAATGTAATCGGTATACAAAATATAAATGGAAATATTAATTTAAAAACATTTCCATTCAGCTTATAGGTACAACAGTAATAGTATTGTGTTCTAAAAAGAGTAGAGCCTCAAGAAATCGAATAGCAAACAGCGGTATAGCGAAATAATGTTAACAGAAACACCTCGCTTTTTGAATCAGTATTTCTTTACCTATATAGCCTTGAAATTTATTAGTTAAGCTTACTTCAAGTCACTTCATTTTTGTTTGTTTGCAAATAATATTTTATTCATTTTCAGTGTATTTAAAACGATATTAACACAATATTTGAATGTCCACAAACAAAATATTCACAATCCTATTAAACCGCTGCGACTTTAATATAAATGCCTGAAATAAATGCATAACTATAAATAAACAAATATGTCTACAATTCAGTAAATATAATTGACTTTATCGAAAAATGTAATAACTACATAAACTGCTGTATCTAAATTAATATGTATATCTGCTTAAATAATTCTATAACTTTTAATTATTGCTTAAAAATAGAATCATGTAAAAAGATTTTTTACCAATTAACATAAAGCCATTTAAATTAGACAAAAAAGCTAATTTTGAAATAAAGTTTCGGCTCCAATGTAGCAGCTGTGTCATTCTTGAAATTTGATTTCAATTAAGGAAACAAAAGCCAAAAGTTTTATTAAAACGGAATATCATTCGTGGTTCTTCTGTACATAGTTCAAAATTGAATACATTCTTAGGTCAAATTTGAATTTATTTTACTTTGTTAAAGTTAGGAAATTATCCATTTCGTAATATGTAGTTGTAAGTAGCAATAATTTTATACGGTGTTTAAAAGTTTTCCTGTGATAGCACACCGTCAAACTCAAAATGTTTGATATCGTTTACAAATTATTTTTTTACAGCCAGTTACAACATAATATTGATTATTGTATTCAGTGTATGAAGGTTGAACGCGGAAATTCTCCCTAAAGGCTTACACATTATTATCTTTCGAAAGAGAATGCTTCAGAGCTCCAGACGATGCAGGAAGGAGAATCTAATCCATAGTATTATATAAACAATTTCTACAAGCCTGATAATCCTGCTTCTAGGCCATCAAGCGTTATCTTTCAATAGTTAATAATCAAAATGATTATGATTTATAAAACGTCCTACTTTGTTAAAATACTTTTTGTTATTTGCAATTATAGTGGAAAGTGACAAGCTATTGACGATTAAATCGCGGGTTACTCACGTGATTATATTGAGACAAGCTTTATTAGTTTCGAGCCAGAAAGGGGTTTTTCCTTATTATCAGCGTGCGCAGTCGCGGCAATGTTAAAGATGTTATTATTTTATGCGATATCTCGAAGTTATAGTGTAACTTTCACATATACGTAAACACATTAGATGTAGTTTTAGGTTTAACTTTTTTTTTAGCCCGTTAAGTGTATAATCATCAATATCTTATCTTTTTCTTTTTACAGGTACCTAAGTAAGGTTTTTATTGACACATTAAATAAATATATAAATGAAATTAATAACTACGTAAATATTTACAACTTAAAATTAACTACAACTAAACTATTAAGTAAAACGAAAGTAAAAAAGAATACAACAAAAATTATACCCTTAATTTAGGCGTCAAAGTATTCGTCCGCATCACTATCACAGGGGAACGTTCCCAGAAGACTGGCAGCATTGCCACGTTGAATGACAATGCTTATTTTCTGTCCAAAGAAAAAGCCAGTCCTCTGGTCACGCGTAGAGTCGATTAGCCTACGGGCGATATCTTTAAACACAGAGTGTGCACTGGGACCCCATGGCCCAAGTGTTTCGACCCCAAACGGCTCAAAACAGTAGTTACCTACTAGATTTGAATATTTACGCCGTTTGAGGGCCTCTGCCGCAGAAGCAGCTACACCAACGCATGCAGCAGTGCTTAAAAGATGTGATGGCGCAAGGGTGTCTACACACGTCGCGTCCCACACCAAAGGCCTACCCATCTTCCAAGGCAGCAACGACATACAATCTGGTCTTTTTCTTAATGTGTAAATTAGGTGTGTCATATATTATTCCGGCTATAAACGAACAATTATTGTACTTAGTAGTATATTACGTAACTAAAATTGTCTGAACTGAAGATTTTCACTTTAATATGGATATACAGTGGCTAGTACCGTGAGAATCATTTTCGTGAATTACATATGAATGGCGCTTGTGCTATGAGCGTTAGTGATTACGGAACCGACAGCCGACAGATGCTGTCTCCAGGTCCACAGGCACAAAAACAATCATTTTAAGTACATACCCGATGCATATTTTGAGGTTGATGTCGGGGGCTAAAAAGGTAACATTGTATGTTTCATAACTGAATCATAATATGTGACATTTGTCATGTCGTAAAAAGACAACATTTTGATGATTCATAATGTGAACGGAAAGTGGTTCATATTTGCAATTCATCTAATATGACACTTTTGAATGGAAATTCGTAAAATGGTTTGCAAAGAGTGAATTCCTATACGTCAAATAAGCAGATTTGTCAGATGTTACTCAAAGGCAACATTTAACAGTTCATCTAGTTTATATTTTTAATAAATTAATGAAAAATCGGAGATTTAGGCCTTTCTGAAAACCTTTTGGAGCATGCACGTGTTTTAGAAAGGATTTCATATCGTCGACAAAGTGAGACTCTTCAGGAAATGCAAGTTGTTTTTGAAATACCTGTGCCTGAATATATTGGATTGTTTCGAGTAAATAATTGTGTGTCGCAAAATAATCCCAAGAGTTGGAAGCGTATTTAGCCTCTCGACGTGGTGGAAGCGTATTTAGCCTCTCGACGTGGTGGAAGCGTATTTAGCCTCTCGACGTGGTGGAAGCGTATTTAGCCTCTCGACGCACGTGGTGGAAGCGTATTTAGCCTCTCGACGTGGTGGAATAAGTACTGTGTGCAAGATAAGTAGATATGTGTATCTCATTATTTATTTCTGTTTAAGGTATTAAGTGCACTCTAAGCTCTTACGCCTCTGGATCGTACCAACTATTTATTGGAGCTACCGCGTACCACAACGGCACTACGAATTGCATTGTCGGACTCGTAAGTAGGTATGTACTCAAATCTCGCTGGCTAGTTTGGTTGATTGCAAGATCACCCTGCAACAGGGAACTGATAACAAATGCTTGTATTTGAGGAGAAACAGCGAGAAATGACTGTGCAGGTGGGTGGATTTGGTACCTTTACACCCGACATTTACAAGCATACCTGTAATATTTAACGTGTCGGTATATTAGTAATAGGTATGATTGAAGTTATATCTTCATATACTACCTTGGGTTATTTCATTGTCAATAATGTCTTTTCAACAACTTTCACACTGATCTTATTAAATAAAACTATAAATTGTGATCCTGCACAAATAGTAAATATTAATGAATAAAATTGTTTCAGGATAAGCCTACACAGTGCAAGAACTAATACTAATTCCCTAGTACGAAACGGACTTATAAATAAATAAATAGATTTTGGTCAGCACGTATCTGACGATTGGAAAATTTTTGTTGTTTTTACCTCTATTTGCCTTAGTTTTTTAGGTCTATAGCCATAGTACCACCTTTTGTAATGTCAAGAAAAAGAAGAGGTATTTCAACTGAAAGAGATATCATTCACACCAATAAAATAAAGTCACTAATTTTAAAACATTTATTTCATAATCACTAACTAAAAAAAGCGAGGGAAGTGGATACTATCGTCGTCTTCTGATAAATTCAAATCTGACTTCGTAGCGGGATCCAAAACAGTTAAATTATGTCCCTGGGATGCACCGGACTTCAGTGTTCCGGTGTATCTACTGTACAACCTGGCTTACAGGAGTCGCAGCAGATAGAGAAGGTTGGGGCAGGTTTATCCAAAACAAAAATAGAACATCTGAAAATGGAATATGATGAATGAAATTAAATTTTTTCTAAGTTGCAAATTTTACCTTACATTATGATATTAAAGCTACTATCATTGCCTGGTTTATGGTAGGCTACAATAAAACAACATGCCATTGTTTCAGTTAATATAAGTACATGCAAATGCACTTGTCCTGCTGTAGTGCATCTTGTGATGAACCAATACTTAAACATCGCCAGTGAGATTTGAGTACCCCGATACACCTTTCCACAGCATTCCAGTCCGACAATGCTTTTGGGCGTAGTGCCGTGGTTGAGTGTCTGGCTAGGTATTTATGACTAGTATTAGTACACAAATAACAAATAATTAAATTATATTTACCTTTTAACATGTATTATTTCTTAATAAAATCCGTTCAATTTTCGCCTTGGTACGGGAGGAGCCCTTTTCTATATCAATTCACTTTTCGAATTCCATTCACATCTCGAACTCTATTCACTGTTACTTACTTCACGATGAAATAATGTTTAAGTTAGAGTTTTATATTTTTAGCAAATTTGTTTGTATATCAAGTTTAAATTTACTGTACATCTTCTTTACAAAGATATTGTAAAGAGGATGGTTGACACTTCAGGTGATCGAAGGGCTGGCTTCTACCTTGGACAAAGGTTAAGCATTGCCATTCAACGTGGTAATGCTGCCAGTCTTTTGGGCACCCTACCTCACGATAATGATGAGGAAAATTTTTTTTTTGATGCCTTATTATAGCTTATTTATTTATTATTACCTTTTTTTAAGATGTAAATATTTTAGTTCATAGTTATTTATATTTTAAGTTGTATATATTTTCATTTAGTTATAGTTAATATTAATTTACTGTTCATCTGACAGTGACTGACTGACGTGACGTATATCTATGACTATGACGTAACGTAGGAGACATTGCCAGCAAAAAGGAATTAAGTAAAACAAAATCAAATACTGTAAGTAGTTTTTACACTGTATTATATATTATAATATTTTCTCATATCTATATATGAGAAAATATTAGAATTAAAAAACATTTAGGATCGATTTTTTTAATTCAAGTTATATTAAAAGGCAAGATATACAAAACCGGTAAAGTTACGGTTCGGTTTCTCTCTATATATTTCTTGTGTAACATCGGCATCTAGCATGATTCAGTTATGAAATTAATTGCAGATGTTTCATACTATAGTGTTACCATTTTACGGTGACATAGGCGATTCTCTTACAATTCATCAAATCTGTCATATTGGAAATGATTCACCCAATGTTACCTTTTTAGCCCCCCTGATACCGTTTTGTATAAATCTCTTCTGTACAAGTGTAAATTCTGTTCATTGAAAATATTAAAGAAATAAATAGTGGAATGGACACCAAACCCAAAAATGTGATAAAAAAATTGTCTGCATGTCTATATGTTCAAGCATTCCACAAAAAATACCGAATTTGATACAATTGTACTTTAGGCATCACACTGTGTAGGTACTTTTATTTCGAAAAAGTAAATACACTAAATACTAAACTTATTTTTTGCGGCTCGAGCCCTAGACACGGTTATTGTACCAAAAGCAAATAATAGGTTGGTCGAATGTTATGTTACCCGTAGTGGACCTTACGCTGTCGGACCGACGGTCGAAATTAGCTTGAACCGCGCGGTTATAGCTGGTCTATAGATTTTAATTTTAAAAGTATGGGTGGGTTATTCTTAAGTTAGGATTAGTTTTTCGTATATATATATATTACGTTAGTACGTGTCGTTTATTAATAGGTAATAGTTAGATTATATTATTATTATCTACTTAGTTGTTTAGATTAGTTTTCGAAACGGCTGAAAGGATCGGGATGAAATTTGGAACAGGGGTAGATTGTGGTCTGGAATAATATATAGAGTACCTACTACTTCTCCCACGGGACCGCGGACGAAGCCACTAACAGAAGCTAGTGAAATAATAAAATTGAAACTGTATTTTTATAAATGTTCCCACAATGGTTTGCATAAAAGCGGTCTTTTAAAAATGAACTCGTTTTAAATCATAGGTTTTGACTTTGTTTGTTTTATTTTACATCAACAATGCTAGAATATCATAAACCAATTCCAAGTAATGTAACTGTCACATCGCATCGCAGAGGAAGCCATTTTGTTGTAAATAATAGAAATAATAGTGAGAACCGACAGCAGGGATCGCTGACAGTGTACTTTACTTTAGACGTAAGGAATCTGTAAAAATAGTGTAAGCAGATACTCTAAAAATGTAATGCAGTATACATATTTTAAATAACTCATTGGAGTCGCATAACTTTCCATATAACGGGCGCTTTATTCTAGGGATATCTTTATAAAATAGAAAATATGGCCAGATGCAGTTTCACAAAATATTTCGGTTCCTTTCTAAAACATAACATGGCGTGCTACGAACGTAGCGCATTTCGTTTTAGTTAAACCTACGCCTCAGCACAACGTGTAGTTCACTGAACCGCTATTGCGTATGTTATCTTCTACATAAATATTGTCTTTCAGTCCTTTGTCTCGCTCACCTTTGTATTATGACACGTATTATGTGCTTTTTGTAAGCATTTTGACATTCTTATTACTCAGGGCTTTAATGGTAATCCTCGATGCTAGCCAACGAGGTTTATCCCAATTCATTAGATATTAATGTCCCTTTTATGGTTATGAACAAACTCTTTTTATCTTCAGTTGAAATAAAGTTAAAGTGTATATTTGTACTTTCATTAATATTTAACCGACATCAAGAAGAAAAAAATATAAGTTCTCAGTTTATTTGTATGTATGCACTTATATGTGTTTGTGCGCGATTATCTCGCGATCAGCTGAACCGATTTTGATGTGGTTTTCAGCAAAGTGGAGTGTTATACTTAGGAAAAGGTTGTAGTTTTTTTTTTTAATGGGACAAGCCCGCCACATCCTCCCAAAACCGCTGCAACTCCTGTAAGCCAGGATCTACAGTAGATACAACCATGAAAACACCGGAACATTGAAGTCCGGCGCGTCCCAGGGACATGAGTAACTGTCTTGGTTCCCGCAACGAAGTGAATCAGAAGATATTATAAGAGGAGAAGAAGAAAAAACTATAGTTTCCACTGCCCTCGGTGAATTACTGCAGGAGACAGAATGAATTAAGCCTAAAGGCACAAAGAAGAGACTGTACAACTGGGTGAAGCCCAGTCGCCAAGCACCACGGAAATTTGACTAAAAAACTAAGTGGGTCCTATGTGTGAGCTGTTATACTTGCTTCCAATAATAGGTATGGCAAAAGCGCCTAAACGCACGGAAATTTGTTCTAGATTCCACAAGGTCTGTATAATAAGCTACACCTCACCAGACAATTAAATTATTCAACATAGTGTTACGTTCATATTGCCAGAGATCACACTCCCAGAGTATGTGATGGGCCGACTGCTCGTATCGCAACTCCTTTGTCGAACATTGGCACCATGGTGTATCAATAAGTTTAAATGAGAACAATTTGCTTTTAAAGTTGCCGTGGCCAGTAAGAAATTGTGCAACACAGTGATCCACCTCCAACCATGTCCTCTCCAGCCGCTCATGCACGGATGGGAAGAACTGATACAGGTGGCGGCCCTTAATAGAAGATGCCCATCTACCCTGCCATTCAGTTATAAGCTCATCCCAAACGTCCGTTATTGGCTTAAACAATCTTGCAATTTTATTTCTATCACGTTCTGCCAGAAGGCTTGCTGACAAATTAGGTCTCGCACTGTAGTACATAGCAGCACGTCGCTGCACCTCAAGATCTACCGGAAGTACGCCCGCGAGCACAGGTAGAGCTTCAGTGCTAACCGTCCTATAAGCCTTACACAGGAAAATCAAGGCTAGACGCTGGCCTTGAAGAAGTTTTCGCCGTACCGCGCCTATTATGGTCCTATCAGCCCAGACGGGTGCCCCGTAGTACACGCATCCCAGGTAGGTTGCTCCGTATATGATCCTGAGCGTAAGAAAAGAGAGACCCCAGGTAGCTTTTGAAATTCGCGTCAGCGCATAGAAGTTATTTTTGGCTTTCTCACTAATAGCCTTAATATGCTCAATGAAAGAAAAGTTTTTTTCCAAAACTAGACCGAGCTAGCAAACCGACTCCTTTCGTTTTACGGAAACGTTGTTAAATTTAATAGACGGCCACGACTTTAGATTTCCTTTAAGCAATAGCTGGTAAGTTTTATGGGGTGCAAAAGTTAAGCGATTTCGTTCGCCCCATCGCGAGATCCTACTGAGACAGTCTTTAGGCAAATTCTCCAGTCCGGCGCGGGTATTTGACTGTACTAGCAAAAGGCCATCATCCTCATATCCAGTCAAAGTACAGCCACAAGGAAGGGGAATCGCGAGCAAATCATCAAATCCTAAATTCCATAAATACCGACGGATAACCGAGCCCTGAGGACATCCCATTGATAAAGACTTCGACCGAGAACAATGACCAAGCTTCAGTTTAACGGAACCGTGAAGGAAATACGTGTATATTAATTTATATATGTTACTAAAACAGCCACGACCTTTCAGTTTTAAGAGTAACATTGGCCACCATGCGTTATCAAAGGCACCGGAAATGTCCAGAAAAATGCCTACTATATACTTGTGTTCAGACGAATTTACCATGGATCGGACAGAAAGAGCCGCGTCGACAGTAGACTTTCCTACAGTGAAACTAAATTGATTGTTGTGGAATTTTGGTCCACCTGGCAGTAAACGAGGAACGATAAGTCGCTCAAGTAGTTTCCCTAAAGATGGCAAAAGCGTGATAGGCCGGTATGACTTAGGGTCATCGGGGGGTTTATTTCCATTCTTGGGGATTATGCGAATGAATCCACGTCGCCATACACGAGGAAAGACGCCTTCCGCGATACAACGGTTGAATACAGTTAGGATCGCATCAGCCGCGGATTTACATGCTTCTATTATAATTTTATTTGAGACTTTGTCTTCACCAGATGATTTATTTAAAGGCAAAGTTTTAACAATAGTTACGAGCTCATTGATGGACGGTAGATCAGACACTGGTGATTCAGGCGGTATAGCTGCCCACGACCTAATCTGTTGATGGTAATAATTGTCCGTCTCGAATACATAGTCAGGGACAAGCTCATCGAGTAGAACTTCCGTTGTCTCCTCAATACCAGTGGTGTGAACATTGTTGACTTTTATGTTCTGTACGAATGCCAGATCAACGGATCTATTAGCTTTGAACTCATGGTATAGAGGCGACCACGGGCCCTCCTTATCTAATTTTTGTATAACCCTCCGCAGCAAATCACCCTTGGCTTTCTCCACCGAAGCTCTATAGCGTGACCTGGCAACTCTAAACGCAATCAGTGCTTCATCAAAAACGGTACCGGTTAACTTACGTTTCTTTAGTCTATTTAACTGTTTGCGCGCTTTACGAAAGCATTTACATTGTTCGACTAGATAGTTATTCCACCAGTCGCATCTACGCGTACTTGTCAAGGACCCGCGACCAAAAGCGATGTCGGCACAGTAAGTAAAGGCATCTGACATGATTTCAGCACCCTCCTCGGCCGAGAGATCTCTGCGAGTGAAATCTTTGGCTCGAGATGCAAATAATGAACTAAAAAAGTTCCAATCCGCGCCCTTAGTCTTGTACCTAAAGCTATCATTGCAATATGTTGGACCCTGGGGTAATGTTGAAACAAACTCGTACACGATCAGGCGATGATCACTACACGACGCATCTGGTAGGACGCACCACCTATCCAAGCTAACGTCTGCACTAGAAAGTGTGACTTCAATAAAAGATTCGCCCATTTGGCTGCAAAAAGTAGGTGGTGCATCAGGGGTATTATGAATGGAGAGATTCATTTCGGCAATGAATTCTTCAACAGCACAGCGCCGTTCCATGTCAGTAGCCCTGACCTTGCCATACCACAAGGATGAAGACGCGTTAACGTCAGCACCAATGATAATTTTGGAGCCCGTAAGTGATTGCAAGACGTGACGGAGGTGATGAATATGAGGAGTAACTGAGTCATAATATTGAAAGTAACAGCTCACAACGTACAATTTACAATTTCCCGAAGCAATCTCCGCGACGGCACAGTGCGACGTCATTAAATTAGATATAGATGTTACTGTAAAATTAGGTGATCTCGTGACATAAATTCCAGCCCGCGACCTGCCATCCAGCTGCACTACCCTGTGCCGTAAGTGGGTATATTGATATTGTTCTTAAATAAGTACATGTCAAGTTGATAATCAACAATTAATTTATCTAACTCAGACGTCGCAATCCTATCGTTATGGAGATTCAACTGCCCTATGGTTAGCTTATCTTCTATCTTAAGGTTGTAGTATATTATTTAACCGACTTCATAGAAAAGAGTTGGTTGAGTTGAAGTGTATAAAAGAATTATTTTACTCCAAAACATAGGTAACTACCGAAGCTTTATATGCATATTGAAACTAAGAATAACTAGAATGTATACCGATATTTGATATTGTCTCCTGATATTTGTCGAGTGTTACAGGGAATATTCAACGTGAGATTCCGTTTGTTCATTCCAAGTAAAGCTGGGTTTAGTAAACAATATGTACAGTTGAAAGCATTTACTTTTATTGACGGTGATAGCTATACCTACATATATGATCCGTACTTCAGGCAAACTGTCGACAGAGGTACATGACGAGTAAAATATTTAAGCACAGGTTTAAAGTAGCCATTTTGTTAAATGTAAGAATTTTCCTGGTCTAGCGGATCAGAGTAATAGGGCATTAAGCCCACACACTCCCTGACCAATCACGTTAATTTAACAGGGCCGTTTCGTTGCCCGACTTGTTTCACAGTGATGTACGACATGGTCAAATGTTAGGGTTGTCTGGTTGTGCTATTCAGCGCAATATAAACGGCTCCGTTTGGCACCTCTGTAGTTTACTAATACTTGAAAGTTTTAAAATATCTACATAATATTTGACACCAAAATTACTTTAAGTCTAAATAAATTTACACGTTTTAAACTAAATATGTAAAGCCTATGAGAAGCAATCCTGTTGCTAGAGTTATAATAAAAGCAAGCAAAATATAATATAATAGGGTTGCCATAGCATGGAAATAAAAAAATAATCAGTCTGTTAGCTGGATAATGAAAAAATATTAGACACGTATGTTTTTTATTTTCTTATATAAAGTTACAATACTTAGATAAAATGGCGTGAAGTCTCGGAGTGGGAGGTCGTTACGTCACAACGTGCTACACGATGTTGTACATTAATATATCGTAGAAAGTATTTAATTTTATGAAAAAAGAAAAAATACGTGGCTAATGTTTTAAATTAAACTACCAGACAGACATTAAAATAAAATTTAGGAAACAATCCTAT
Organism: Spodoptera picta; assembly: GCA_038387885.1. NCBI lineage: Eukaryota > Metazoa > Arthropoda > Insecta > Lepidoptera > Noctuidae > Spodoptera > Spodoptera picta. The sequence goes on from JAZHFQ010000105.1 coordinate 4,632,596, forward strand.
TCTAAAAATAAATTGCACAATCTAAAGCAACCCCCGAGAAGCTTTACAGTACTCAGAGGGGATAGATTCACTCACATTATTTGTGTCAACTGTCTTATATGATTCTAAACCAGCACATAGTTTGCCCGGGTAGCTAGTTATACAAAAAGACAACAGTGAACTCAATTCACGAGGAAAACAACATTGAAATGTGAACAGAATAACGTACCTATATTGGGTCACTGGCCAGTTACTTTAAACTATAATATTGATATTCGAAAAATCATTTCAATAAATGATCGAGGAACGAATAAAAATGAAACGTGTATTTCTATTTAAAAACTGCAACTATTTTCGAAGACAGATAATCCAGAAGGACATTATACCTCTACAATTGTACATCTTTCTTCATTGTACTCCTTGCGTATTGAACAAGTCAGTTTTTTCTGTAGTCCTTTTTTGTTACAACAGCGGTTTCTGTAATGACTGCTCTGCTGGACAACAAAATAACGTTAAGTAAATCCTAAGTATAAAAACTAACTGAAGTTGTTTTCGATTAATACTAAGCATGTACTTACAGCGTGGAATTTAATAAAAATGGTTGTGGTTTTTCTTTTAATGTCGATATTTCTAAACGGCAGTTACCATACGGTATAATACGAAGTAACCAAGTACCAAAAATGTCGTAAATGGTTTAGTAACGGAAATTTTCTAACATAATATTTTTTAAATTATCTCGGATTCTGTAATTAAGTGGTTCTTCTATTTCAGAAATCAGTTCACTTCTATTTTTATATAATTTGAGTATGATATCATTAAAAGTGCTATTGTATTGTACTTTTTGTAAGTAAATAAATTAATAACTAGACTACAGTATTCAAAGTCTCTCAAAGTTTCTCAAAGGCGCATGTAAAGACGAAACAAGCCAGATGTCGCAATAAAAAAAATCATATCATATACACTCATAGATTCCATAAAGTTGCATGATAACTTTTCAAAACACTTAGATGAATTGAAACACATAAGAAATTGTGCAAGGCACGTGAGTAGTCTGGCAAAATCGATCTCTTTCGAGGGCAGAGTATGTGCATGTTTATACTCCCTTGACTGTCAGTCCGTTCTCAGAGTCTGCCCATGCTAACTCTTGCTTCCCACCCGTGGGAAATGCCGGCGGCATAATGTTACAAGAGATTCGGTAGCTAGCATACCAAGCACCATTAGCTTTATTAATATCTCAAGTGTTCATGTAAATTGTTGGTTTTGCTATTAAGTTTATTCTGTCCTACATTATCAAATAGAAGCCAAAAATATAACTTTTCATCAATTACATTTATTGTAACCCTTTTCAACAGTGGCCAAACCTAATGCCGAACACTGAGCACAATGGAAGATATTATATTTGTACTCACTAGGTGGCAGCTCAATCTAGTAAAATCCTGTTAGTTCTATCAGTTCAAACACTGGCCCTATCAAATATTTACTTACTAATGGTGGGTTCAAGTGCGATCGCCACAATTCCGAGTTCCGCTTTTACTACTAAGAATTTTGAAACTGAAAAGCTCAATAATACTTGACTGACAAGTTTGCTTGTGATCCAACAACAAACAAAGCCGTGAGAAAACTTCCAATCCGAATAATGAACCATTATTTCAGGTAGATATTTAATTAAACTGTCAAACAACAAGCGGTCACTGGTGACCGCAACCTATTGTTCTATAATTGTGTCTACAAAACCGGTACTCGACGAGTTAATTAAGGAAACTGTTACTTTTTTTGGTATACATATAGTTAGCTACATTGAATACTTAAATCATAATGAAATGAAATGGTAACTGTTAGGTACAATTTACAATTACAACAACTATTAACTGTTACAATTTTTCCTCTAGGTCGTCAATGTAGAATGTGGTCTTGAGTCTTAGAGTATCGATTGGATACTCTATGACTTGAGTCAAAGTGTACGATGAACTTCATACTTTTACTACTTACCTCTATATTCATCCAAAAATGTTAAAGAAAGTGAAATTCTTAATCAAGTGGTTGCGGTATAGTGGCATCAGGTGTAAGCGTCTCGGATGTCGCACACTACGAGTGGATCAGACTGTTTACTGATACACTACTCAAATAAGTACTACTGCTGTTCAACCTCGCTCGAAAATCTACTTAACTCGTCGAGTACCGGTTTTGTAGACACAATTATAGAACAATAGGTTGCGGTCACCGGTGACCGCTTGGTGTTTGACAGTTTAAATAGAATTGCTACGCAAGTGATTAAAAAAGAAAATGGATGTTATAAATTCACAAAAACTGAACAATCTAACAACACATTCTCAGCATCTATTCAACTCATAAAGCTTACCGAGATCGGCTGCAACGGTTAGGTAATTATCTCAAGTAACATTATTACGTTTCTCATTTATGCCCTGAACATAATTATGCAGATCATAAATGAAAATAAATTTTACAAGACGTTAAGTAGTTTGCATCACTCATAATAGACGTAGGGACACCTAATAGGTGCACGTGCAATGAAAATGAACCCTACCCAGGCAAAGCTGACAGGGGCCGCTAGTGTTTACGTGTATTTTGTATATGTGAATTTGTATGTTTGTAAACACATCCACGAAACAGAAGAATATTCTAGAGAGGAGCAACATTTTTTAAAGAAAATAAAAATATGATAGGAAGTGTAACCTCAATGCATGCGTCACCTATAATATATGTACTATATAACTCGTCTTAATTGAAATGTAATATTAGATCCTATTTTTAACTTGGAAAATATTACTAATGTGCTTCATTTTTCACATAAAAAAGCAGTTGGCGATAGCATTGTGAAATAGTTTATTTTGCCTGGTACAGACAAACTCAAAATGGCGGTAGCAGCGTTGAGTGTAAACACTCAATGTGAAAAGGCAATTAATACCGCGGCAGCATTCTGCTGTTGAATTGTTCAAATCCTTTACTTGAGCTGGGACATATACGGCTCAAATCTGGGTGTTTAAATGTGATAATGAAGTAGCAAGAGCCAACAAACGAGAGTTGCTTGCAGACGTCGCGTATGTTGGTGAATAAGTAATGAATCTTGCTACAGAAACACTGGCTGCGGTTGAAATTTAAGAAAATAAAGTATCTTACCGATGTAGTGCCTTTACATGTGTATTTCAACGAATCAAAAAAACATCCGCAACACTGGAGTAACTATCAACGCATTTCTTTCTTTATTTGAAAATGAGTTTATTTTTTTCTTATATAAAAGCACTATTTTATATGAATTGTCAGTATACATATGTGAGGACCATGTCAGACTTAAGATATTTGTTTTCTCTTGGTTTTGTTTTTTTTTTCTATTTTAGTATGTTCTGTTATTTGTATGTTGCGTCAGGTATGTCTTTACATTATTCTCACATGTGTGTACAATATTGGAATATATATCAGAGCAATGTAAAACAGACTTTTTTAAAAGAGTAACGAATGGAGTTTCTTGCTCGTTCTTCTCCACTCGAATCGACATTTTGGAACGAGCGCCTAGCTTCACTAACGGACAGACTGACAGACTATTATATATTTCATATTTGTTGACGTTTCAAAGGTACCCAATTATGGTTTAATTGAAATAAATGCTTTTGAGTTTGAGTTTGAGTTTGAAAACGAAAAGAGAATGTTATTGCTCGCTGGATACCTACAAATTTCACTACTTCTTCATTACTACGATATCGTTCATGATATTAATTAACTTTTAAAATAATCCTAATGAGCGAATAACTTACCTGATTTAATAAAATATATTTCCAAAATATTATAACATGCATTTTTTGAATGTACGAGTTATGCAAAGATTATTCAATTTATTCTATGTAGCTCAATTGTTCGGAATAAATTAGTGACAAATTACATTTTCATAAAGAAGAGATAAATATGGTTATTGAAAAATACATTTACGAAGCACTACGGAAAATTCACTAGTACAGTCGACTACATAAATAAGCCTTTAGAACAGACCATATATAAAGTAACCCGAAGAGAATAACTTACGGAAAGGTATAACAAAAATATGATGAAAAAGAATTGATATCTTACCTACAAACGCTCGACCTCTCAGTGCGGGTGAGGTGTGTTCAAACTTGCTCTTTTTGAAAATAATAAATCTAAGTAAACTATTCGTTCAGCCAGAATCAGTTACCAAGTATGTACATATATAATAAATGTAGGGTCTAGAGGTTTCAAATAAAATATAAAGTAAAATAATCTATGTATTCAAAAATAACCGTCTTTTACAATTATCATCATTAAATAGAGTAACGTTTTCGCTCATCACTTTCATTTCGTCCGTTCGGATTCATTCACACAACATCTTATATTACTTCACCAAGTATTCGGATACACACATACAATCCCACAAAAATATAGTCCGTCCTTATATGCTGTCCTAGATTAATTTTATATAATATGAAAATTTTGAACATCACCTGTGCAAGTTAGGAGGTACCTAGCAATTTTCACAGGATTATTTTCCAATACCATAAGAAAATGTTTGCGTCAAAATATTAGTTACATTTTAATTAGTTATTGTATTAATTTGCGTTCCTCGGCGATAAGAAATTTAGTTTTTGTACAGAGGAACTTTTAATAGCATGCTATTTTGGAATTATTTATTTCAGAGTCAGTCAGTCAGGGACAAGACACGCGACGCATGAAGTGTTAATTATTATTTAGTGACCATATAAGAAAATTAGTTTTATCCAAATTCGTCTTCCACGTTTACTTTTTCATTAACAGAGGGAGGTTTATTTTTTCTTCATATTCACAGAATATGAGGAAAAAATAAATATAAAATCAAGTTCAAACAAGCTTTATAACGAACATAGTAATGCTATGGGTAAATCAGTTTCAGAATCCAGTATTTTGTTCAATTTAGTTTTTTTTTAGTTTAATGTCGCGAAACTGTTTTTCACATACCACATGAAAGCCGTATTTTTTAAGGATTTCAATGAGGGTTTTCTTTAAAATGAGGTTTATGAGAAAGTACGCAGGTATTAAGATTTTAATACATGATGAATAAGTAAGGCAAATAAACTGCATATAATATTTATTAAGACTTTAACTCGGCCCACAAATATAAAAAAAATATATAATACTAACATGCCTACAAAAATATTCTAGAATTGATAATACCACCGTTAGCTGGAATTTCTCTCGTCACTGGTGGCTACTGCTTTTTATATATTTTTTTATGTAAGTATATAATCAAATAAATAAAAATATACTAACCACGTAAAAAAATAAAGGAAAGAATAAAATACAGATTATAACGTCGAAAACATGACGCTGTTGGTCCTTAATATATTTTACTGTAAAACTTTCAAATAACATACTTCGAACATGGATAATCTCCATGACAAAAAAGGTTAATTATGCTAATGGCTCTTTGTGAATTAATAACTTAATTTTTAGGGAACCCTACAAAAGACGAGTTGGTGTGTTTCCACATCTGTACATTTAGTTCAAAACGAACGGGCGCTTGACTAACAGCACTGAAGCATCCCGGCAACCGGTGAGCGCCATACACTTGCTAAATTTATGTCCACACAAATTGCTTAATTGAGGAAAAGGCTTTTGTTTGTTCTCCTTTTTGCGGACGAAGGGTCAGTGTGGGCTGGAATAACTACTGTTACTCTTGTTACTGCACGTGCCGACTACTATGGCAGGTTTATAATATAACCTAGACTGAGAAAACGTAACAACTTGTAATTTTGAACAACTAACATACTATATTATAAGGATTTTCCCGTGTACAACAATTACCTAATGTCGAATCAAAATGCTAATACTATACCTTTGTAGATAATTATACACATATTTAGTGATCGTTATCCAGGAGTAATTGCGATATAACTAAAATGTTAGGAATTCGAATAACTCGCATTAAAATTCTTAACATTTTGTTCTACACATATTGGCGTGAAGCCAGTAACTGAACCCTAACCCACTTGGCTATCTAGCTGGTGTCTGAGTTATGACATCAGGACAACTTCATCATGCACAGTATTTGTAAAAGTGCGTTTGGTAGCACATTTACATTAACAAGAACATTCAGAATATTGCCACATAAAAACAGATTGTTGGATGAATCATAATACATTCACGTCACGACGATTCTTTTTTAACTTATTGCATTTTACTGTAGAAAGCTCTGCGTGCAATCATTCAGTTACGACGAGAGACGTCGTAAAGAGACTAGTTGGAAACTTTACAGCTTCGCTTCGCTCCCAACAGTTTGAATTGTCAATGTCGAAAAAAGTTAATATAAAAGTAGCCAATACATTTTACGTATAAAAATATATGTGGGTTGATACGAATGAAAATAGTTTATAAACTGCGACGCCTTGTAAAATAACTCGGCAAACATTTCTACTAAGTGGTAGAGGGTAAGCACCTAATGCATTAACACTCGGGAAGAAGTGCATTATTGTGAAAGTTTAATCGTTAGTATGTTGTGTTTTAACGAACTGTTACTTTCGTTTATGATGTATTCTTGTAAAATACCATTATTTTTATACTAACAAAGTAAATCATTTACCTCTATATAATCATATACTAAGACTTTATAATTACGTGCTGTATAACCAGATACCGTTAGGTCAACGTCTATTCTTCAAATAAGTATTTTAATGACGTTCAACGATTATCTGAGACAGTGTTACTTTATTTTTTCGCAATTTTCTTAAGAAATGATTATAGAACCAAGAAGAAAAACAGAGGTGTAATTGTTTCTCTCGAATAACCTGTCGAGATTTGCGAACTATAAATGTTTCTATTTTAATATAAATATTAAAAGAACATACTATACTTTCCCTAAAACAATATTACCACAAGTTTTCTTGATTGAATTTCCCACCGATTTTACAGCACCGTACGTAAACCTAGAAGTGCTGGTCTGATTTTTTCCCCGGTCTCCACCGCTAGTTGCAAAACCCGTCTATCATCAAGCTTAGTTTGTATTTTCTTTGCATGCGATAGAGGCGATCGAAAAAACGCTCTGACACTTTGCTGCCGTCCGAACAGTTTTACATGTTAGGTTGCTATGACTGAAACACTAACAGAGCAACATTTTTATATTTAGTTACGATATCCTTTTCGCTTTATTTATTTAGTCAAGTAATAGCTTTTCCTTTTCGTTTCGATTATAATGTTTCTTACCTAATAATGTTTATTACTGACATGATTATGTTATATGTGTCTCTCATTTTAACCAGACCTTAGGGGACACGGTGTGAAAAATCTCGACAGTGCTGTCTGGAACTCGGTGGCAGCTGACATCGTTTTAAATCCTTGATTTCTTGGGGTGCATTAAATCACCTCGGATTTTTGGATAAGTTACGGACTCCGACGGGACCAATTGTAATCGTGGGCTTAGATTTCATTCAGGGACGGTGCTACCGACGAGAAGGATGATATGGGAAAGTGTTGTGAGATTTAAGCCCACTCGGTTATAAAGTCGGTCGTTATTACGTCGGAGGGGAGAAGTTAGGTCGGGGGAGGTACGGGCGCGATATGTAGTCCCGAGGGCCGACAACGATAACTTTTCTAGAAAGTAGAAAATTCGCGCGTGAAGTACTGCTAAGGTAAAGTTTTATATAGCTGAATACTGATATAGGAAAATGATTTCGCATAAATTTCTCAAACATGTAAATCATCTCATGATACGATAAGCGAATGGAGGTAGTCCCTAATTAACCCCAAGTAGATCTATACTATATCATGTTTATTTTTGGACAGCAAAACGCGAAATAATAATAAAATATATTTTAATAATAAAAAGTTTGTTAATTAAAAGTCATTTGAGTAAAGTTAGACGTGTAAATAAGTAAAGTTTTTATTACTTTAATAATAAGTAAATAAAGTTTGTAGATGTGACGAACACATGTTAGCAAAGTTTGACAAGCGTGAAGGAACAATGGTTACCTATGTTAGTATGGTATGTATTTGTAATCTGTTGCTATTCATGAAGACAGCATAATTTTACGATAAGGCGTGCGGCGATATTCTTCCCAGTGCCAACTTGGGTTCTGGATACGAAACCATTCATTTATCTAAAGTTAAAATTTTGATTCTACTGAATATTAAAGTTACATAGTCTTCGGTGACCTTTGACACCACCAAAAATCACAGGTTCCAAAATTAATTCACAATTAAAATTAACTGTGGGGAACCACGTCTTTTTTTGCTAAAATTTTGAGTTATAACTATTCAACAAGTTGACAGCTAAGCAAAATGATAGCAAGCTGTATAAGAAGACGAAGTTATTGCAAGTGAGCCTCCGGACACAACAGCTCGGTTGTAACTCCGTGAAAACTATATCTCTACTGCTCTAAGTGTTGGGAAAACAACAAGGATGACAACCTTCACGCGGCTACTGCTTTAAATGCGATTACGTTTCTGGGCCCTAGTATAAAACATCACTTCTAGGAAAAAAATATCACTTTCACATTCATTCGTTTCTGGTCGAATATGTCAAACATGGACTTACAAATTAGGAGACACATTTTTACGTCTTTACACAAAGTCCTAAAATTATGAGGAAATTTTAAGGAATGAGCTAGGAGGGTCATTGCTTGAAAACGTGGATTTAGAAACAAGGTTTTAATATTCCAGCACGAAGGTTGTTCAGTGCACTATCAAATTACTGTGCAGCAATGGCTGAAGAACTCATTCCCAAAGCGTTAGATAATCAGAGGAGTCCAATTGTATCTATTGCACGGCTTCCAGATCTAACTCTGATTAATTTTTACGTGTGGTTTGCACATTACTCCTCGTTTATGTAACGCCTATTACGTCTGTCGAAATCCTTTGCGGAAAAATAATTGAAACGACTGAAGAAATAAGACTCACATTCAGTTTAAGAGTAACCACAGGGATAAAGAAGCGTGTACACTGTGCAGATATATAAGTATTCACTGTAGGAGAGGTCACTTTGAATATTAAACAAGAAAGTAACAATTTGTACGCACAATGTAATGCCGATTTTTTAATGAATCCAAGTTTCTATTGACCAAATTAGTAGTGACACTAAACAGAATTTAATGCGAAATTACTTGCTATTTTAAAGTGAATAATGTTTCTGCCAGTATTCGTATTAATTAATGTTTTTTTTATATTGGTAACTGGTAAAATCTTAAATCAGTAGCTTTAATTGATGTTTTTGTAGGTAGTTCGAGATATTTTTGCCTAAATAATAATATTGAATATCTCTAGCTCTCTCTAACTAGGTACTTTGAAAAAATATGGACGGCCATGAAATAGGTTCATCCCAAGTAGTATGAGATGAACCTATTGTAATATACTGGGCTCAATTCCAGATGCGGCACTACGAGAAGTGTTCTCCAACCCAAGAATCGAACCTGGGATTCTTTATTCGACAGCGTGAACTTACAGTCCAAATACATTTTACACACGCACTAAAAATCATTCTTTATTTTCTATGAAGCAATAACCTCTCATGAAAGTGAATTATATATTCACTTCAATATTTTTTATTCAAACATAAACTAAAGAAACTATTAAAGTCGGAAGATTGTCGCTAAAATCAATCTTAAACTGTAACTTTGCTCACGGAGACAGTGGGTGGCACACAAATAATGGAGCTCTGAATATCTAATGAACTTCTTCACCTCAACAGCTACTAACTTCTTCTACTCAAATAATTTGAGTGCGCGTCAGTGGCTTCTTCTGTGCAATTAACTGTTTCGGCTTTCGTTGCGAGAAACTTGAAATCACTTCTTTGTATAAGCTTCAAATTCGCATGTTAGCAGATATTGGCCTCGAAAACTTTTGTCCTGCACTCTCTATTTCGTATATTTCGTTATTTTAAATGTGCAGATATATCAAATGAAAAAATCATTTTTTTTTTATAAAGCCTTTCGGTTAATATATCAATAAATATTGAAGGATACACAGTACAAAAAGGAGACAAAGTAAATAACAAAGGTTAAAGCGGATCATCATCTTCGCACAATCGCTTCTTGTCACTAAAAAGGTTTAGCTCTGAATCATCCTCTTCGTCAAGCTTCCTCTTTAGTGTCACAATTGAGCTCGGTTCAACACTCGCGAGTAGAAGAAATCAAGATGTCATTGTATAGTTCTGTAAATCTGATATTTTATCATCTCATCTCTTATTGCCAAGTACTTCTCTCCAGCTATCCAAACGATGTACTTTATTCCTGTCGGAATTGATTCTCGATTTTCCCTGAACACCCTCAGACTCTTTACAGGGAACTGCTCTGGGATGTACTGAGGGAAGCGAAACCCTGGTATTATACCCGTCATCAGTCTCTCTGTGTCTGTATGGCCTGATTCACTTGAAATTATCTCTTTTCCGTAAATGATTAAGTTGCCAGAACATGACATCTGAACAATCCCCTAATCAACTTTTAAAAAAATGGTGTCAACATCATTAAACACGAGGACCATGGTTGGATTGAAGGAGCCAATGTATTCATAGGCAAAGCAATACCAAATACATACCTACAGCAATTTATTGTAATTGGGAGAGAACACTGCCATTTTTATGAAATTTACAGCACACGCAGCTATGTTGGCCTTTATTCCTCCAGAGAGATATTGAGCTATTGACATGTTATGCCAATCCTATCGATTCCTAGCGATTCGATCCAACAAAAAGTCCATATTTTTGTGGAAAAATCTAATTTTTCTCCTTAACAATTTTGAAGGGTATAAGACATCAATTAAAACTGGACTGGCTGAGTCCACTACGGCGGGTAATAGAGGTAAGTGTCTTGGGATTGGCGGAAGACTTACCCTTTTCCCGGTGTGCCTACAAACCATGATCGTCTCAGTCGCGTCTCTTAGATCGTCCTCAGGATTCAGATAAGGAGGAGGTACCGCTTGATACTCAACGTTCGGTGCTTGGTGACTGGGTACCCAGGAAAGCCATTGCTCTTCATTCATGAGGACTCCTTCTTGTTAGAGTGCTAGCCTCACTCTTCATTCTGGAAGGGAATTTCGAAGTTGTTTTGTTATAGTTGTATCTGCAGTATGTTGCAACACTCACCAGAGTTTGAAGAAGCAACAACTTATTAGGGGCATTGCTGACCATTGAAACTAAGAGTGGACCCTCATGAGTGAAGTTTCCTCTATAATGTCCTGACCTGAAGGATACTCTCTCTAGCCCGAAGTATACCTTGTAAGGGGACTTTGATAGATTTTCCCTAGTAACAATTTTGACCTTGCAGGGATATGGGGAGAAACCAGCACCTGAGATGTGTATGGAACTTTCTCTCCTAGAAGGCTTTTGAGAAAGAGTACGTGTGGCTCCCAAATGGTCGTGGAACGAGTCTCTAAGTATTGAAGATAGAGACTTACCTTCTATTAAGATTGAAGTCATACATTCTGTTGCATCTGATATCTTATATTTGAATTGTTTTATCCTCTGGCACATGTGCTGAGCTATCAGTTTCAAGCTTTGTATGTTGGTCACTGACCCGAAAGTGAGGAGTCTTTGTGCTTTGAAGTTAATATTTATTAAGGCGTGTTTCATTTCACACGGTTCCTGTGGAAACCTTAACCGTAACTCTACTTGCATGAAACTTCATACAAGAAGCAAAAATTTTGAATATTCTCATATAATTGCAAATATTTTCCTTTCATAATTCAATTTCGGCTCAAAAGCAGTTGTTATCTTCATTTTTATCGCTGTTTTATAAGTCAGGTTTTTGTACATAATATGTTACCCCAAAGAAGAGATAAGTTTAAATGTTTGTAGAGTTACGTGTACCTTAGAGTCATACGTGATGACTCTGATGCAGACAATGTAGGCAGAATGCTGAATCTTCTCTCCACCTGCACGAAAAGCCCGCGATACTTGCGCAAAATACTCAAAACGCGTTTGCGTGAGTACAGTCTTTCGGACACTTTATCACCTAACAACAATTCCAAGTGGTCCAAAATAACACGCGAGCTTCTCGCTGGACAATCGTCGTATGGCAAGATGGTGGATGCACGGAAAGATTCTTTAAAAAAAACGTTTTCTTAGTGCGACAGTCACAGTAGATGGCGAAAGCAGTGCTAAAATTAGTGCTACGATGGACAATAAATGTCGATAATAGATGGATTTAATGAATTAAATCATTTAATCACCCGTACTTTCAAGAACTTTTAATTTGAAACCCATAACAACGTTGAATTGTGTATAATGAAATACATCTGCAAATATGTCAATAAGGGCAGTGATTACTCAGTTGACTGTTTCTTTGCTCTCTGATCGGCAATACTGCGTGATGCATTATAGAAATAAAACAATTACCAGATTTGTCTAGGTATTAACAGTCTGGTCAGTTATTACCAGCGGTTGGATTACTTATTACAGGTAATATTTTAGGATTTCAATTCTAAAGTTAAATTATGTTAAGCGTATAGATTAACACTCAATGAGTTAATAATTTATGTAACACGTCGCATTAAAGTACTCGAATAAATAAATACAAACTTACAATATCAATTCGGGATTTCAATGATGACATTTGGTGAACAAAAATTAAGTATTAAGTGTTAAAAAACATTTCATGCGTAACAACAACATGATTTAGATTTTATCAGTGCTTATTGACACATGTATTGTATTGGTAAAACTCAGCCTCATCCTCACAACCCAGCCGTCGCGAAGGACACGAGCATGGGTAGCTCGCCGCTCGACCAGAACCAGAACCGCGCGTGGGGTGCGTCGCGTTCCGCGGGCGCCTCAAAGAGCCATCAGACCAGTGACCATCACAGATGGGGCCCTATAGGACTGATGCCGATACGGACTCGCGAAGAACTTAGTGGGTTACCAGGGCTCCGGGTAGAAGTGCAGGAGTAGGAACGGGGTTGTTTTTAGTCAGTAAGAGTCTGAAACTCCCTCCCGCATCATCCAGGCGGGAGAAGACATTCGATGATATTCCCCCTTAAAAAAATATTTGTTAAAAAGCAAAACCCACGTGCTATTAATATTTGGCAATTAATATCTGTCGAAACGGTAATTAGTACGGGATTTCGATTTACTACAAAACGAAGGAATAACAACAAAATGAATAAATATGGCGCGCTTCAAGAGTTAATTGTGACGTCATGTCCGCCTAAGAGTGGGGGAGATTGAGTGACTTTCAACATCGCACAACAGCAGGCACTCTTGGCTGGGACTCCGAACGAACAACGACGCACTAAGAATACTGTCAGCCGAATAATCATTGCAATCATTAGAATCAGTGCTGTGAAATTGTCATTGACATTATATTGTTTGAGATTACAACGGTGAATATTATTACAATGTAAGTGGACTAAACTTTGATGTATTTTGACCATTTGTAAACTTTGAAAGGGACTAAGACCTCTGAGTTTGTTTCGGCGTTTCTTCTCAGAATAGTTCATAGGAAATGCCGACTTAATTAAAATGCGAACAAGTAAAGGTGCACTGTCGAAAGTAAACGTTACTTTATTTACGAAGATTTAATTGTTTTATTACTGCATAAACATACCTCTACCGATATATATGACGAAGAGGGCTCTCGCTTGACATCGCCCACATCATCCTCCGACATATCGTTAATGTATTTGGCAATTGTATTATTGTTAAGGCCAGTTGTAAACAATAATTAGTACGTATAGTGGTGTGGTATTGTGTGTTTCTATGCGTAAACTGTTTCCCGCGTAAAATTAAACACTACATTGCCTATGATTAACGCCTTGGATTAAATAAACTTAGTCCTAGATAGGAACTTCTCTGGAGTCCTTGATTGAAAGGTCCCGGAGTCATTTTTAACTCCTCTACTGTTACTAGTGTCCACAGGCGGCGCTCAATGCTTACAATGAACCGTCTGCTCATTTGTGCCTCTGTTCCATAAAATAAACAGATTAAATTACGTAATATGTTTACAAAATAAGTTATTTAAAAAAATACCAATAGTATCTTACCAAAAGTGTGATACATACACATATTATTCTGTATTTCCCCTAGTACGTGTTACCACATTATTTAGACGTCCTTCAGAATTTTATCATATACAAAACTTTTTACTTATATGTTAAAGAATCTTTGACGTATAGTCAAAGAAAGTAATATTATAAAGTTGAAGAGTTCGTTTCTCTATTTATTGCAACACGCTAACCTATGGAATTACTGATTCGAATGCGAGTGAAGTAGCTAATTTGTTGTAAACAGATACGGATTTATTATTATTTTAATCGCACTCCCATCCGTGCATCACATTTGAAAGCGGCGTTATAGATCACTATTTGTAAAAAATGGCCGCCCTAGAATATTAATATTTGTGTAGGGAAGTTTATAAAATGGGCTTTAACTGGAAATGCCGAAGTAGATATCAGCCGGATACTGTATTCTGCCGCTGCAACTATCAACACTCGTTCTATTCAGTAGGCTTCCTCTCGCCTCGTGTTATCCGAGTGTAAATAAATGAAACTAGAAGAAAACCTTTTCAATTCTAAAAGTAAGAATAATAGGAGTATTTTACATCATCTCCGTTTACACACTGGTATGTAATTCGGTGTTACTCATTTTTTTATTAAATAAGACAATAACTATAAAGCCTAATGACTAAATAAAAAACGATCGGCAGACAGACAGCTCCTTCCGATTCCACTTTAAAACCACTTTAGATCCAGCAAGTATAATTGAGTTTAAGTTTATTTCTATCGATTGCGTCAATACTGATTCCGTCAATTAATTGTTACTGCTTCTCACCATTTCTTTCCCTTTTGGTTTTATTTTCGCAAAGAAAACACTTCAGAAGGCTGAATTACAGGAAAATCGGTTAAATAAAGATGGATAGGGTTTAACTTACTGCTTGAGACTCCTTGGTTATGGATTTGTAAAATTTTACCGTCGGTTCTGTGATTAATTACAAAAATGACAAATTGGTAAAAATATTTATTGTGTTAATACTATGGCTCTCACACACTTAATTTTAGTACCAGACGTTAAGAAATTCGTAAAGTGACGTCACGTTAATAAGCTTTGTTGATAAATTTTACACCCCACTTTTTGTTTATTTATTTAATAGATAGCGTATAATTCAGCATTTTACGATTATTCAATCGCCAAGGTTTCAATTTCATATCAAGTAGACTTATACTTACAAAATACTATGACTAGTACCTATAAATAACTTAGATACACCATGGGTGACGCTGACTGCTTACCAGGTGGTCAGTCTGCTCGTTTACCGGTTTATCCCATAAAAAAGGTATTTCATTCTGCTGTTTACAACATAGTTTGATTATACATAGAGGTATAATTGATATCCTAACACTGCATATACAATACCCCAAAGGTTTTATATATCCCAAATCTTTATTTTGTGTAATAGAAATACGACGAAAATTAATTTTCTTTCTTCCATTGTATTAGGTAATGAGAACTGTGTATTTATTTCTTTCACTGTCGAGGTAGAATTATGCTTGTTTTGAACAGTGCTATAGAAAAATTGTGAATAGCCACTTGGTCTCGGAGGCCATCTCCCCGACTGCTCACAAAGTTTTATGTCGTGGAACTTAGCTGTTTGTGCTTGACATTTATTGCTTTTATATTTTACGAGCTCAAGAAAGACGACTTGTTAAATGTTGTTCAACAACGCAAATACATAAGACTAATCGCATCTTGTGCACTTGTTAACTTAATTTATTCTAACTTGCTCCTCGGGTGTATTTTTTGCCTTAATCATCGTTATATCTTTTTTCGATAGAAACATAGTGTGAAATTTTTTATTAAACTACGTTTGAAGACCGACTTTCACTTCCTTTTTCTTTTATCTAGTAGAATCTGCACCAAAATTTAATTAATACCTTCTGGAAACCGCATCAAAATCGGTATAGCTGATCGCGAGATTATTGCGAACAAACGTACATACATACATGCATAAATACATGAAAAAAATTAAGGCTAGTTTGACTTGGATGTGCACGCATCCAAGTCAAATTAAGCTTAATTTTTTTAGGCCAGTTAAAAAATTCTAGGTAAATTGATTTTAATATTTTTTTTAATCAGCTTGACGTCATCTGATTGGGTTTATTGTATGATGTTTGTCATTATATTTATTCTTGACTATGAAATTAATAAGCATGCGGTATCATACTAAAATAAAAAAACCCTCGAACAGCACGCACATGTATAATTAGTTAACAACATTCACATAGGCAAAGGACACTAGCTTCGTGGCAACAGATTTAGCTCCGTATTGCCGGGCATGAAGTACTTATTGGGAAATTAATTAATCTGGAAGCGATACCCGTTCATGATTGGTATAGTTAGCTATGTGTACCAGTTAGGATATGTGTTAATCCAACACAGTATTGGATTTGATACGCGACTCTATTTAAACAGAGTTAATCCAATATTATTTATAAAACAAATGTGTATTGTGTGTAGTGTATACATACAATATTCAATGATCTCGATGCGCACAACAATATGAAATACAAAAGAATATATTAAAATAACTTTGATACCAATTGTCAATTAGTTTGTTATACTATAACATTTTTAAACACTAGATATTCTGCGAAAAGTCGGGCACACAGGCTAATAACTCAGAATTGTATAACATTTTGTAACAAAGTTATGTAGGTACATCACTTGCTCGTTTAAATTTGCTCTCCAGCTATGTCTAGAGTTTCGATTAGTTTGCGTTATTAAAATAACTCAATAATTTCTGTAATATATGATTTGTAATTCTTCAATACTTTACATGTTATAGAGGTAGATAGTATAATAACACGTATAAGACTTTTAATTAATTTTGGTATCATTTAATTTAAGCAAAAACTAGTTATTATTTTATCATTTCGCCACCCGTGGTTTCGCACGTATTTAAAAAGTAGCCTTGTATTATTCCTGATCATAATCTACCCCAGTTCTATCCCGATCCCTTTTGCTCTCTTGACGAGATTTAATAACAAACTTACACACTAATACCTAAACATGTAGACTCACATTTCTTCACATTTATAACATTAGTATACTGAATTTGCATATTGGCTTGTAATTATGGCCCTATATCGACACGCACCTGCCAATATAGTATATCTGATTGACTTACCTAATTCAAAATAGGAGTAAAATTAATTATTAAAAGTGCAGCAACAATTATTTTCCTTCCGTAGCGGTTTTTCCGGAACCCTTAGCGGTTAGACGCCGCAACACCTACAAAGTCTGACGAGTTCAAACGCCGGAAAATCAGGCGCCAGAGTGGCGCTATTGAAAGAATTTACTTATTGGTTTTACCGATGTTATACTCTTCGGCAATATGCTCGAGTCGTTGATATCTTCTACGGGGCCAATGGTTGTGCCCTATCCAAAAGAGGTAGTTATTTGTCACATATGGGCCAGCCAAAATTTGTAACTCTTGTGGTCAGAAAATTAGTTGGCAAATTACAATCCAACCATTTTTAATTGCCACCTTTGGGTTATGGGGTTTAAGCGGAGATTTTCTTGTATATTCAATATGATGAAGTAGAATGTTAAGACATCTGTCTATATATCTATCTATAGAGAATAAAAGATGTAACATTTTCGGCTCTCTATTTAAGTCTTTAATTAACACTTAAATTTTGAAAGAAGAGATGATTATGCTAGTATAAAGGAAAATAGAAAGGGTAGACAATTATATACTGGCCATAATCAAGTAAACCGGCTTTAGAGCAGGCAGAATAAAGTCAATTTATTTTTAACTACCGTCTACTAGCGGCTTTGCCCGTATTCCCAGGGGTAGAAAGTAGCCTATGTGTTACACCAAACCGTGATCTACATCTATTTCAAATTTCATCCCAGTCCGTTCAGCCGTTTTGATGAGTTTATCATACACACAAACTCACATATTTTCACATTTATAATATCGGTTCAAGTTAATTCCACCCATCAGTTACAGTGTAAACGCCACTGAACATACGACAAACTTATAATTGCGTTTGATACAGTAACTGTGTCTAGGGACTGAGTCACATAATTAAGTTTGCTTTTTTGAGCATATACTTTCACGGGATAAAAAGTACCCAGTATTGTGCCCAGGATATAAAAATATATTCGTAATAATTAATATTAAATAGATAAAAATAAATCGTAATCGAACCTGTAGTTGTTGCGTGATGCATGTAGAGGTACATACAGATCAACAGACAAACATTTTTTAAATTACACAATTGGGTTCGGTGTCTACCTAGTAACACCTTTTTTTTTATACTTTATAGGTCGACGTTTAACCACCATCTCGCCTGATGGTAAGCGATGAAGTGGCCGACGATGGAGCACGCCTACCTATGAGCAACCTGTTCACTCGGGACTTGAAGACACCCAAGTCATATTTGACGGGAAACACAGCCTCTGGCAAGGAATTCCATTCCTTAGCGGTACGCATGAGGAAGCTTGACGCGAGACGCTTCGTTCGAATGGGTGGAATGTCCACCATATAAGGGTGGTGTCCCGCCGTTCGTCTGGTGGTACGGTGGTGAAATGGACTAGGGGGAATAAGTTTGTGCAATTCCCACGCACACTCACCGAAATGTATCCGATAGAAGACCGAAAGGCTTGCGATTTTGCGCCTATGTTCGAGGCTTTGTAGCCGAGCCTCCACAAGCGAATCGTCATTGATGAGCTTCTTGGCACGCCTCTCGATGGATTCGAGGGCTTCTAACTGGTATTTCGCTGAGCCATCCCAAAGATGAGAGCAGTACTCCATACAAGACCGAACTTGTGTTTGGTAAAGAGTGAGCAACTGCTCCGGCGTGAAGTACCGTCTCACCCTCGACAGGACACCCAACTTTCTACCAGCCAGTTGCGCCTTTGTCTCGATATACGAGCCAAAAGTGAGAGTGGGGGACAGAGTTACGCCGAGAAGTTCGAGACGGTCACCCATCGGAACGGACACACCCCGGAAAGTAGGAGTCAGTGGGAACCGACTCCGTTTAGCAGAAAACAGACACGCCTGGGTTTTGCTGGCATTGAACCTGACCAGATTGGCGTCACCCCAATCGGAAACCGCCTGCAAGGACAGGTTCACAACACCCCTACTAATTAGTTTTAAATATTTTCAATGCGCAGAATTTGCACTTTTTATTGCATGTATCGATTAAGATTAAAGTACAGTTTACTAGTTTCTATTTGTCCTCAAGTGACAGCGAAGAATTTTATTCGATATATTTACATTTCAAGGTATCCAAAAATTATCATTTACGTATTACAAACGAGATAAAGATCTTCATTTGATGCTTCGAATCCTTATCGTGCAATTGGAGTCTCACGTTTACCTACAGTGCTGAAAACGATGGTATTTGTTCAATTTAAACAAGGAAATGTTTTCAAAAGTCTAAGATTAGGATTTTCCCCGACCTTGTCTCTTGCCGGCATTCTCCCGGAGTAGTGATCAAAATCAAACTTGCTCAAATTTGCAATGGAAATATCTTTTTATTTCCCCTCTGAGCTTTCAAGGTTTAAAGGGACTCGGGTCGTCAACTGCTTAAGGATATTAAACTTCCTAGTCGTTGTCTAAAAGTTATTTTAAGGGAAGTTTTATTTATATTTTCGTATGCTAATGGTTTTAGGTACAATACTATGACATTATCAACATTCGGGATATATTCGTACATTGAAAAGAAACAAATAGCAATTATTCAAAATATTAGGGGTATGTTATTGTACAGATTTTAAATATTTATTGAACGACTCATTTACATTATTCTTGTGTAATTACTAACACAATGATGTTACAAATTATGTATATACTAGCTTTTACCCGCGGCTTCGCTCGCGTGACAAAAGGATAAAAAGTAGCCTATGTGACATATACCACTACACATAGCGCCATCTATACCAATAATTTCGTTTTCCCTCGATAATATACATTTTTTCCGGGATAAAAAGTACCCTACTATTTAATCCAGACTTCTAACTTTACGTCTGCAAAATTTCAAAGCAATCGGTTTAGTAGTTACGGCGTGAACGTGGAACAAACAAACAAACTCACTTTCCCATTTATAATATTATAGTAAGGATACACACAGCGCCATCTATACCAATAATTTCGTTTTCCCTCGATAATATACATTTTTTCCGGGATAAAAAGTACCCTACTATTTAATCCAGACTTCTAACTTTACGTCTGCAAAATTTCAAAGCAATCGGTTTAGTAGTTACGGCGTGAAAGTGGAACAAACAAACAAACTCACTTTCCCATTTATAATATTATAGTAAGGATACACACAGCGCCATCTATACCAATAATTTCGTTTTCCCTCGATAATATACATTTTTTCCGGGATAAAAAGTACCCTACTATTTAATCCAGACTTCTAACTTTACGTCTGCAAAATTTCAAAGCAATCGGTTTAGTAGTTACGGCGTGAAAGTGGAACAAACAAACAAACTCACTTTCCCATTTATAATATTATAGTAAGGATACACACAGCGCCATCTATACCAATAATTTCGTTTTCCCTCGATAATATACATTTTTTCCGGGATAAAACGTACCCTACTATTTAATCCAGACTTCTAACTTTACGTCTGCAAAATTTCAAAGCAATCGGTTTAGTAGTTACGGCGTGAACGTGGAACAAACAAACAAACTCACTTTCCCATTTATAATATTATAGTAAGGATACACACAGCGCCATCTATACCAATAATTTCGTTTTCCCTCGATAATATACATTTTTTCCGGGATAAAAAGTACCCTACTATTTAATCCAGACTTCTAACTTTACGTCTGCAAAATTTCAAAGCAATCGGTTTAGCAGTTACGGCGAGAAAGTGGAACAAACAAACAAACAAACTCACTTTCCCATTTATAATATTAGTAAGGAAGTAAGGATTAGTAAGGATAGTAAGGATACACACAGCGCCATCTATACCAATAATTTCGTTTTCCCTCGATAATATACATTTCTTCCGGGATAAAAAGTACCCTATTATTTAATCCAGACTTCTAACTTTACGTCTGCAAAATTTCAAAGCAATCGGTTTAGTAGTTACGGCGTGAAAGTGGAACAAACAAACAAACAAACAAACTCACTTTCCCATTTATAATATTAGTAAGGATTCATCATCATAATCAGCTGGAAGATGCCCATTGCTGGACAAAGGCCTACCCTATATAATAATGTATGGAATATTGTATGGAGTATTCCTAAAATAAAGTACACCAGTTTTCCCACGACCTTTCGCCAATTTCTTTTTCATGTTTTTGTTCAAATACCTAGAAGTGGGAATAGAAAAATGATGATTCAAAGAATATTGAGTCTCTGCAAAAGTACTGGAAGATTGTACTGAACCATTCTTTAGACACATAATAGGTAAAAATATAAATTTTACTGCATTAAACGAATTGTATGATTTGTTCGTACAATTCGTTTGTACTGATAATGGATAAAATTCCTAGAACGGGACTACTTACTTTAGTAATTTCAGTATTAGTGTTGCAACAGCTTTACGGTCATAGTAAAATCCCGATCTTTTTCGATCATGGTGTCCAGCCTAACCAGACTAGCCCATTACGCAGATGATATTATAGTCCACAAACACAGGTGTACTCTCTACTACCGACATGACCGGAGAGAGGACAGGCGCAGAATCAATGGCTTTATGTACTTTCCGAGGCGCTGGGGTAAAACAATAATGGTCATTATACTCAGGGAATGCCAATAACACTTTTTGGCTATCGACTCGGGATCGAACCCGTGACACGTTGCTGGTCACCCGAGCTCTCCGCCAACCGTGTTGCGGTATGGTATAACTACGCTCATAGCATGTCTACGTAACATTATGATAGGCATAAATATTTATTTAAATATGATACATACAATGGTATGTATCGTATGTGTATTTGGTTTATGCAGACCAAATCATATGGCTAGAATAATTTTGTAGGTACAGTTTGTAAATGGCATGTTAAGTTTCTTATAATTAAATAATAAAGGAATTTCAATTTCCAGATAAAAATTGAGATATTAGTAAAACGAAACTGGTAGCCATCTACCAGTGTCATTTTGCTTATTATGATTCACTATATTCATCATATAGTTAAAAAAACATCCTTTTTATTTTTTCCTTAGAAAGGTCCGTAAGTAGAATTGCTGTTTAAATAAACCAATCCCTTTAACTTATACTGGAGGTCACTTACGAATACGCAAGGAAGAAATCTCGAATAAATAAACCTTCACTCGCCTTTAAAGTTGAAAGAAATTAGTTTTCCTATAGGGAAATTTCGTTACTAAGCTACGCAGCCCTTGGATACAGATTCAGAATCTGCTTAGAACACCAAAAATGTTATTTCATTGCCATGGCGTTACCAGTCACCGACCGGTACATTTACTATGCCTTACATACGCTTTAAATTGCTCTCTTCTATTATAAATTATTCAATAAAATTTCGATAACCAAAAATATTACACATTATTTTTAACCATACATAAGTTATATGTTTTCCTATTTTCTACAACTATACATACACATCATCCATAATTCTCGTACGTAACTATATTTACGATATTTTTAAAAACCTATGACCGACGCGTGGCAGTATGGCAATGTCGAAATTGTGGCTAATGCGAAAGGGAGAAGATCACGCTCCAAGGAAGAGGGTAGGTGGCGGAGGGGGCGACCCTTATCTCTGTGGAGAACGACGCGCGCACCATCTATTAAGCAAATATTCTAACGTTTAAGAACAAAGAAATCAAATAGGTAAAAAATTCGGCATTATTTTTAATTAAATGAAAATTATACGTGATTTTCTATTTAATTTATCAATCAAACAAAGTATTATTAGAAATCTTTTGATATGTATTTCTTCTAAGACATTTTTAACATGACTTGAATGATGTAAATACTGTGATTAGAAAATATAATAATTATCAGACTTTTCCAAATATTCAACATAGCTGTCGGGATATTCGTTAAGCGAGTAAGTGAGAGCGCGCTCGGTGGAGTGGGAGGAGCCCCCGCGTCCCATGCCACACTCGTTTGCCATCAGTCGCCCCTAAGTCTCAGGTTTGCACACAGCATCCCGACACTTTATCGCCTTAAATTCCTTATTAAATAACGAAACTCGTTTAAATAACATAAACGTTACTATGTTATTTTGTAAATAAAAAATATAAGATCACGCAAAGGTCGTTTCCAAAAATGGTGGTTTTTAGTTATTACGCGACGCGTTATGCCGGTTTGTTGTTGTTAAACGCAGTGTTACTGTCAGCACAGCCTCTTACAGTTGAAAAAATTGCAGTTGGTAAGTTTTAATAAAAACATGTGTGTAGTTAAATCAAGTTTTACAATATTTGCTTTACTTGTATTTTTATTGGGCATAAACAGTTTTCTCTAGGGTAAATATTTCATTGTGTTGTATAGGTATTGTGCAAATTCTCTTGTCTTATTGTTTTTAAATATTATTTTAAGTAAAGTAAAATATGTTTTGGTCTCGTCTCACTTCCACGCGTAGTATTTTCCATGTAATCACCATGTACGTGGATTGGATCTCTCTTTCTTGCAAGTAGTGGCTGTCTCACTCACTCGAAGCAGCTGCGGCTTTCGGTAGGGGTGAACAATTTTCAGGCGCGTTTTTAAAATAACTTCGTTTTGTTTCGATATTGGTTGCGACACATTGTAGCCTTTGCTTCACACTGACTAGGGAGCGTATCCAATGTTTTAAAGTACAGTAAAGTAAGTATAAGAAGAAGCCACATTAGTGAGTAGGTGGCACAAGATATACACGAAGCCTATAAGATTAATGGATAAATAAAGAAACATGTACGTTTTTGAACATTATCAAATTATTTTTATACATAAATTCACAACGTGGATTAATTAGGTTCGAGTAATTAGGTTGCTAAATAAAATATTATAAAGACGTATACAAGATAAAATAATAGAAAACGGATAGGTAATTGAAAAACAACTGTTATTTTTTTCATAAATTATAAATGGAACCGAACAAGTACGCCCTAAATTGGCGTAGGTACTGTTTGGAAAACAACTTGAAATAATTATCTGAATCGAATAGTTCGTTTCATGCTCCCGTGAACTGGCCTGCACCTGCGTTATATTGCCTGTAGAGCCTCGGGACTCGGGAAAGAGGATTGTAAAAAAACAATTTCTACACTTTAGTACAGTGCAGGAAAGTCAACGTTGCTTTGCTTTTCTGAATATTTGGGAATAGGAGTCAGATATTCGGAAGTCAGACCAAGAAACAAGTATAAACAGATAACATCAGAACCGGTACCACAGCTAATATAGAGGTAATGACCAAGGCTTTGTCCCGAACGACAACGAAACAACATTACCCCATACAATTTCAATCTAAACAAAAATTTAAACCATTTTAGTTACTTATTACGTTACGTCCTACAATCCAGAACCATAGTATACTATAGTAAAAATGCACAGAAAAAGGAGAGGTGTTAACAGGGATCTCGGTGTGTTAAAATAATGCAAGCTTTAGGTCGCTTGGGTCGGTAAAATGTTACTGTAAGAGTGTAGTTCCATTAAATATATTAAACTGTAACATAATAAGTACAGTTATTTTGTCAGAGTCATAAATGATGCAAAGTATGCATTTTCGTAAAAGCTGCTGTTGCTTAGATTTTTTAGTTAGCTATATTTTACATTACAGTAAGAGCGACTTGTATGAATTAATGTCGTTAAAAGACGACGAAAACAATATATTTTCAATTAATTAACATACGTTGCGAATAAATTTAGCAAGCATGCAATTCAAACAACATGATAAAATTGACCAAATTATTGGGTTAAATATTTGCAAATCAAAGTCCTCAATGCAATTAATTTTTGATATTTACAGTATAATTTTACAGATAATGAAGATTGATATGTCAATAGTCATTTTTGATGCAAACAAACAATAAATAATGCACACAGAACACAAAGGTATGCTAAAATCACAATTTGGAAACCGCATTTAATTGTAAATACAATTTCATATTTGTTCACTTTATAGGTACTGGAAATAGTTTATAGTGAACTAGCTGTTTCCGGTGGCTTTGCTCGCGTGATACTTGATTAAATAATAATTTAAACATTTAACCTGTATTACATGCCTTATTAAGTAAATATTCCCAAATTCATGAAACACGTATTTATTTATTTTATATCAATAACCGAAATACAGAACTTCGTTTATTTTTTGTTCAAAATAACGTACTTTTATAAGACCTTTATTTTGACCGCTTAAGGATAGAATTTTACATAAATGGCAAAATGAATCTATCTAGGTAAACAGTCAGAATTTCATGTTTTTAGCATTGATATGCGCTCGGCGATGATGGATCAGTCAGGCAGTCAGGGCCTGTTATTTAATAAGTATAGATAATATTGTTTTTTTTTCGACAGGATAGCCTGACAGTTAACGTTTATTATGATCACGTTGTTTTTTTATTCCATGATGCAATTAAATAATTACTGCTTATATACAACTTAACTCGTCGAGTACCGTCATTATAGACACAATTATAGAACAATAGATTGCGGTCACCGGCGACCGCTTAGTGTTTGACAGTTTAAGATACAAAAATAGAAATAAAAGAAAACTAAAAATAACTATTTACACAGAGTATCAAAAAATACGTCCGCATCGACGTCAATGCGGTGTATTATAATACGGCGGTTTTTCTAGATAGAGCCATCAGACCACCACGGATGGTGCCCAATAGGGCTGATGCCGATACGGAGTCGCGGAGAACCTAACGGGTTACCGGGGCTGGGAAGGGCAGGAGTAGGAACGGGGTGGTTTTTAGTCAGTAAGAGTCTGACACTCCGTCCAGCCTCATCCACCTCAACTACCCTTAAAAAAAAGAATCGACGTCAATAGGGAAAGTACCCAGAAGGCTGGCAGCATTGCAACGTTGTATGGCAATGCTTAACCTCTGACCGAGAAAAAGACCAGCCCTCCGGTCATGAGATGCGTCGACCAGGAGTTTAGAAATGTTTTTGAATAATGTATGGGCACTCGAACCCCATGAACCTAATAAAGTCTCAACTCCAATCGGCTCAAAGATATAACCAGCAAGGTTGTTATACTTGTGCCGCTTGAGGTTTTCTGCAGAAGCAGCAGCCAAACCAGCGCAACTCGCAGTTACTGGAAGATGGAAGGCAAGGGTGTCGACGCAGGTTGCGTACCACACCAAAGACCTTCCCAGCTTCCAGGGCATAATGGACATACCGTCAAGTCTCTGTTCTCTTAATAGTGTTTATGTATAACAGCAATGTATTGTCCCTGCTCTCTTTACAAAACGTAGGCTAAAGAAAATAGGTCATTTCACTACATGCCCATGCGCGTTGGACTGGTTAATTATAGCCATTTACGTGTCACAAGCCTTAAAGTTACAGTTGAATGTAACTTACAATAGACATTTGGTTTATGTATTTATTTCAAGTTAATTGCACTCTTTAGCCGTTATTTATAAATAATGAGTGTATTCTCAGTATTTTAGGTAACAATTTAATTAATTTAATATCATATTCGTCATTGTCAGTTAGGAAAACCACAAATAATTCGTTTATTGATTCATATAATGGAAATAAACGTTATTTTAAATCAAAGCTCGAAAAATTAAATAAAAACCGAGGTAAGGTAGATAGTACATTATTTCGGTAAAAATGTTTCGATCTGTATGGTGAAATATATACATATATATATATATATATAGAGAATGACTTACACTAAAACAATTTTGTGTAACTTTTTTATTTATAAGCATTAAGCATAATACAAAACTTACTACTACGTTGAATATATGACGAAGGCTTAATTTTTGTAGATTTTGGCTTCACTGGACGAACACCTACCAACTACCAAATAAAAGATCACAAAGATCAGTGACACTGATTGGTAATTTCTTATGATGTCATTGATTGATTTGATTACTGAAATTATATTAGGCTCTAATGTAGTTTTTTTTCGAAGCCTTTTTCTTGCTTCCTGATAGATTTTATTAAAATCTGGGCCAAAGAACAAACCACAATAGAATCTTTAGACGGTGTATTAATAAATTATATAAATTAAAGACAACTGTTCAGTAACCCACTTAATATGTAGAATAGAATGAAGAGAGTTTAAAAGATTGATAAGCATTTCATGCCGCCGGCGGGTGGCAAACCGAGGATGCAAGAGAGTCAATGAAATTAAAGTTCACATTGTTACTTAGTATTTAATACTGGATGACTGCTTATGTATTTATGTACTAGCTTCTGCCAGCGGCTTCGCCCGCGTTCCCGGGGGTAAAAAGTAGTCTATGTGTTTCTTCAGACCATAATCTACCTCTGTTTCAAATTTCATCCCGATCTCTACAGCCTGCGGGTAACCCAACATTCGACAAACTTATATTTGCGTTTGGTACGGTTATCGTGTCTTGGGATCGAGCCGCACAATTAAGTTTTTCGTGTATATTATACTTTTTTGGAATAAAAAGTACCCAGTGCTGTGCCCAGGATATTAAAGTATAATCATAGCAAGTTTCATCGAAATCGAACCGGTAGTTTTTGCGTGATGCGGTTCAGTGTCTACTACTACTTTTTATTTTTTTAACATTTTCAATATACAAAATACAAAATTTACACTTCTAGAATTTTATTATACGTGTAGATTTTATAAAAAGCTCGTTTTCTTTAATATTTCTCACTTAGTAATTGATAAAGATGTAACCACAACATCATCATATGGATATTGTAAAAGTAAATCCCCTGTTGTTGTGCAGAATACAGAATGCGTTACTTTTGGGAAAGTCCAGTCGTGCGCACAAATGTTAGAACAAAGGGTTGTTACTCGTTAGTGCGTTGTACCATTTGGTCGAAAGAACATACGGAAGGTGCGAAAATACTAGTATAAGGATAACGAACTGCTACAAATTATCGAAATATGATTGGTTCATTTTAACTATTGAAACTAGCCCAATTGGGTAAAACAGGAACTACAAATGCCTATTTCGATCATTTAATTTTAATACCAGAAACGGAATGGATCTTTTAGTAGTAGCACGTGTACATACATACCATCACACCTTTTATCCCGGAGGGAAAGGCAGAAAGTCCAATTTTCACTATTTATGTTATGAGTCCCATGTAATAGGGGGTGAGCCTATTGCCATACCAGGCACAATTCCAGCCTCCGTGCGACTACTGAGAATTTTTTAAAAACTGAGTGGGTAATACTTTTGCTCGACCCGGGATGCCAACCCGAGACCCTTTGCCTAGAAGTCAAACTAGCGACCACTCGGCCAATGGGGCAGTGGCACGTATACCTTTCCAAATAATTCATCAACAGCTTGTTAATCATGAGATAAATACAAATATCTGTTGGTCTTTAGGTGCTCCTAATCATACCAAATTCATATGAAGTAGAAGCAATAAATATACATATGATATGGTCAAAAAGTCTGTGGTTATTTATATAACCACTATCTGCGATTATTATATAGTAAATATATGTAGATAACAATATCATATATCCTAACTCAACACAACTTCGCACCCGACCCTTCTTGTCCACAGTTTCAAAACTCATCTTGTCTAGTTAATCATATCTTGGGCTTTAAGATACATAATAACTTGTACCTACATCTCTAGTTTGGGTCAGTAAATGACCGTTTCAAAATAAGTATTAATATACTTTCGTAGTCGACGAGAATATAACAAAACTATTCTTCAAAAACCAATACCTATTTGTAATAATATCCCTAATAAGGCGATCTGTAGGAAAAAATATAAGTATATTATCCTCTTATACATTAAAGTCTTATAAGCATTTGCGTCAAGGGTTGTCATACAAACTTTCATGAAATTTGGTACTTGTCAAATACAAGACGTCAGTCTAGAAAGTTATTTACATCTTTGAACTCGAACTTCGAACATTTTCGAAATAACATTATATCGCGTATAACAGCATACTTAAAGAATATCTCGATAATACGTCGTTGGCAGAGTGGCGAGTGTGATCATGTGTCACCTTCTCGATTCGATATAATAATAAAATAAATAATAAATAATAAAAATGTTCATTTCAAAAAGGAAAAGTTTTACAATTTTGTTGTATCCTGGACCTCACACTAGGATTCCCTGTGTCGTGAGGCCCAGGCTCCCTAACAAACAGTACAAAAAGAAAAGTTATCATAACGCTTAAATGTAAATGTGTATTTTGTGTGTGTGTATGAATATGTGTGGATGTAAGTGAGTAAGTAAATGTTTGTGTGTGTGTGTGTGTGTGTGCGTGTGCGCATCTGTTTTATGTAGTGCGTGTGTATGTGTGCGTATGTGCGTGTGTGCATCTGTTGTATGTAGTGCGTGTGTATGTGAGTGTGTGTGTGTACGTATCCATGTTTGGAAATGTGAATGTGTCACATAAGTAAATACCAATTACTTTTTTTTCTTTTTTATGATTATTGTTACTAACTTAAGAGGTTTTCAATCATGTTGTAATCCATGGTGAGAAGCCACCTTATAATCGTGTTTTTACATACATTATGGGTGAGTTGTAGAATCTTGATATACGAAGTTTCTTCCCATGTACCTCTAGTATAAGTCGTTTGAATTAACACGTAAAGGATTATTGATTTGACAAGCCTTTGAGAGACTGGGGGTATATGACACGTAGTACTATTTACATTTCATTTATTATTTTCATTAAATCTGATATTTTTCATTGTTTCGAGGCGGGCATGTCCTAAAACTTTATCTTAGCGACTTGAAAATCAAGTTGCAAAACTGCAATTTTCAAGTCGTCTGTTAAATTTGGGGATCAGGATCAGTCCTTTACAGCAGTAGCAAACTTGTGGCCGCTATTAACATTTTTCTTTCGGAAATCTTCATTTTACTCATGTCAGGTTAACATTAGAGGTAGGTTGGGACTTAGATACTTGTGCCACATATACCTCTAGTGTAATTACGCATAGAACACTTATGAAACTCGTTGGCTTTAGTCCAAACGTCGCGGTCTACGCGTGTACTAGCAACAATCCAGTAGAAGTTTTAAATTAGTGAGTCCTAACACATTACTGAACGAGTAAATTATCAAAAAATTTCATACTTTGGAAATATGAATTATGTTAAGATGTTGTAACTCGTATTAATTAATCGAATACCTTTGAACAAGCAATTCTTGTATATAAATTAGTTCAACCGTGTTCTTGAAATTTTGTATCTAAGCTATTTTGGGAGCGATAAATCGATTCAGCTAGGTTTGATTTTAATAAATTGTTGTTTTGTCTGTATTGTTGTTGAATAAAAACCTCCTATAATATTATTGGAATACGAAACTTATCACCATTATAAATGACGTTTAAATAGCTTAGTCGGGAAATCGTGGTATTCCATGAAGGACATTCGGATATGGTTTTGCCCCAAATGCTTGTTATTTTTTCGGTTTTCTATTTTGTTTTTGTCCTTTTTTTGTTTTATTTTTTGTGTTTAATTATATGGATTATACTATAATTTTTGCATTTCTAAAAAAATACATATCTCCTTAAAAGAACACCGAGCAAACTTCGGTTTTCCAGGTACTAATGATATAATATGCATACATAGATAATTTGCATCCATCATTTGCGTAATAGATTGTTTACTATAGGACCACATCCAATTTTAACGTATGTACACAATTAATAATATTGTACTTAACTTCTGTTTCCAGCTATAAAGCGGTTAACAATAAAATTTGGCATTTGCTAACATTAAATTTAAAAAATACCAGTTTGTTAGAAAAATATCGTACCAATCCTTACAAAGTCAGGAAAGGATGACCAAATAAAACTTGCTCAATATAAATGAAAACTGGTTTGATGAAAGCCAAATATTTATTGAAATAACCGCGAGAATTGGTTTCTATGTACCTATTGAGATATGGTGCATATTAGTGAATTGAATTCTTCTTTAAACTGTCAAACACCAAGCGGTCACCGGTGACCGCAACCTATTGTTCTATAATTGTGTCTATAATGACGGTACTTAATGAGTTAAACAATGAGTATTTATTAAGTGTTTAGGAATGTAATATTAAATTTAATCGCAGCTTACATCGCCTCACCATCACAATCACCATGAATATAGAATGAACCTGAACATATCGCACTGTACTGCAATCCACGAGCACCTACCTAATTAATATTTATTGAATTATCATTACATTATATTATGACGAGGTAACATAGAGGTACAGAAGGAAGAAAAGCCTCTTTATATATATTATTTACTAGCAATAAATGGACAAGTTATGAAAATATTAATTGATTATATATACATAAGCTGACCAGGAATTATATTTTTACCAAATTCATTTTTGGTACTCATTATTGTTTATGTTTTGAGGCCAAATTTTCAATTGACAGACTCATCTCAAATTCTCATCTCTGGAAGTAATTTAGTATGGAAGAATTATCAAAATTATTTCTCTGATATTTATCTGGCTTCGGAAAAATCGTCCCTTATTTAGTGCACCTTATATTAGTTACTATATAACAATAATATAATCAAAATCTATTATTATTATAGGAGGTATTGATTCTATCACACGGATATTGCGTGTTAATGTCAACTGCCATTGATTCCAAAACAGTACAAAATTTTTCGCCACACTGGATCATGTCTCGTCGACAGGACAGCCAGTCTAATTGACACATTCTCAGTGCCACGAATGTGACACGAAATGATTAGAATACGGGGACGTTAATACGAATAATAGATTTCAGACTATATTAGCGTAAAGGTTCGAGTAGATAAGGCCTACGACTTTCATGGGAAACCACGGTTTCCCATAAATCAAATAACGTAAGCCGTTATTTCACAATTTTCAGAATCCATATACTGACGTCGTATCTGAAGTAGTCCAATAATATATTTTTTTCGTTTTTACTATGTCGAGTTTTTTACATATACGACATACCTACGATAGGCAGCCAAGAAAAGGTGAAAACCACCAAAATCAAACAATTTATGGCAAAATTATTGTAGAACATTTCTAAGGGTTTATATATTTATTTGAATTTCGACGAAGCCTCAAAAATATGTGGACTAAAAAAAATCAAACGACACTTCAAGACTTTTTGTGGCCTTATGTATGCTAGAATAGGTACCAAGCTCAGTTAACAAACACAACGTATTTTATGAATAATCACTCCAGCACAACAGTCATTGTTTGATGAGACAATGAGTATTGAAGCGAAAGCTGGGACGGTTTATTCCCAATAGAATTACAAGTAGCCAACAATTGTGATTTGGTCTATAAAAAGCGCAACTGGGACACAGTTTGTACGACGCCTAGAACATTGAGTGCAATATAATGTAAGTGGGTACAGTCGACGCGACGTCAAACGTGCATCTATCAATACTTCACGCTTCAGTGCACAGCTGCGGCATGCTTCCAGTTAGCACAGATAAAATGTTTACATAGGAACTATTATACCTTATGAAACTTTCAAAACTTCATTCAATGCGATTGTTTGTCAATATCTAATATAATTTTCATTCTAGGATTTTGTTTACGCCGTTTTAATTTCAACGCGGCCTTTAGAAGGTCGCTATTATTTAATTTTGAACTTTAATCTTTTCCATTTATTTAATTTTTGGCATGACATCTCCGTCAATATTGTTACAAATTCTAAATCAAACTAATGATAATTAGTTTGAATGAATATTATATAATGAATGTATATAAATTAATGGTGTAAAAGTTTGAAACTGTTAATTTTACAATACGTAATTACATATTATGTACATTAAACTAACATAAATTAATTATTATATTTTCAGCTTATACACGTAACTATTTGCCGAAGTACGCGACTAGTTTCAAGCCATGCCAGAGGCTTATATTCATTTAAATGAATAAGCCAAAAACATCATAATGAAATTAGTATATTTCATGAAAGTTATTATAAATATAAATTAACCTACTTAAAAAATATAAACGAAATAACAATATGAAATGAAAATTGTTGCAAATTAATATGGTTTCTAAAAGTAAACTGACTGAATAAAACACTTACATTATCGTTATGTAGGTATATGTATATATGGACTTAATGTATGATATACATTAGTAAAAGCTACGTTTAAATCTTTCAATCCAATCAAACCACTCAATAAAATCGTAACCTTCACATCACCGGTTCTAAAGGTGTTTTAAAAATGGACCTTTTAGAACCCTCTCGTCCTAAATAGTACGAGATCCAGTGATTTGTACTTTTATTCTGAGTTTCTTGTTGATCAAAGGGCTTTTTACATGATACCTACAGTATATAGAGGTACATACAATGTACATACAATACCTATTACATTTTTCTACCTAACTGGATTCAATGGAGTTTCAAGTGGATTGTATTTTATAAATATCTTGTCAAATATTCTTTGAAAGGGTTAAGTACAGGTTTATATATCGACTGTATTAGGCTTTTTTTTAAGAGATGAAAATCATCGAATGACTGCTCCCGCCTGGGTGAGGCGGGAGGGAGTGTCAGACTCTTACTGACTGAAAACCACCCCGTTCCTTCTCCTGCACATCGAGCCGGAGCCTGCTGGAGCTGTGGGATCAATGCGCTTAAATACCTAAGTATTTATATAGTGCTAACACTTTTTTTTTTACGGGGGAAAATCATCGAATGACTGCTCCCGCCTGGGTGAGGCGGGAGGGAGTTTCAGACTCTTACTGACTAAAAACCACCCCGTTCCTTCTCCTGCATGTCGAGCCGGAGCCCCGGTTACCCGTTAGGTTCTCCGCGACAACACTAGCAGTTAACCAAAGTTACATGGAACGATTTGAAGGACAACTTATTATGTTGCAAATGGACTAGATGGAGAGCACGTAAAGTCGTCAAAAATATCATAGCAGGTCCTAGGTACTAACATTTATGGCTGCAGTAAAACTTGATAACGGATAGCCAGGAAACTCATATCATTCGTAGTATTGAGGCCATATTGCAATCACTTTGTATGGAACGTACCTAATTGTATGTGATTAGATATTAGTGTTGTTATTTACATCACTGCTTAGGATCTAGTTTTGGTCCATCTTGGATAGCAGAAAAAGTCGATAAAAGAAGTTAATAAAATACTTTTATTGTATAATATATTTTACACGGGAACGTAACATAATTCAAGTAGTTTACAAATGTACTGTTATCACATCGAAAATTATATAAGTATGTAGTAATAGATAGATACAAAAATACATACCCACATACATGCAGTTATACGTATTAAACGTACGTACTATATATTATCTATTAGATTTTTTGATAACAAAAGAAGAACCTGCCAAATCCATGACAAATATTTGCAAAAGGTATAAATAGGCTTTGCGAGGCCCACTAGTATGGCAGAAAAGTAAATAACATTGAGAACGTTAAAAACGCTGTTTAATAAAATATAATCTTATGTAGTAACCTACAATGCAATATTATTATTTTTGTAATAATCTGTTGCGTTATTATATATATATCTATATATTTTATATTTAATACGATGGCGTTTGGCCACCATCTTGGGTATTTGTATATATTATAATCTATAATTTACATCAACAGCCTATAAGTGCCTATTGCGGAGCAAAAGCCTCTTCTCACACGGAGATGGTTTGAGCATTAATCACCACGCTTGCTCAAGGTGGATTGGTGATTTCAAACTGCAATAAAAAGTTATAAGCCTAGGTTTTCACATAGTGTTTGCCTTTACTGTTTCTAGGTATATATACATAATTTTAGAAAGTACATCACATCACATACATACATACATCACATACATACATCATCATAACTCGGCAAATGTTACATAGCTACGTGCCAGGCTAAACAAAATCAGGTACATATTTTAATTATTTATTTACTTTTAACTAGAAGAAACTAGAATATTTACACCTAAAAAAGTAATAATAATAAAAATGCTATCTTAAGGAATCAAAAAAAAATCCTCATCGCTATCGTGAGGTAGGGTGCCCAAGACTGGCGCCATTGCCACGTTGAATAGCAATGCTTAACCTTTGCCCAAGGTATTAGCCAGCCCTTCGATCACCTGAAGTGTCAACCATCCTCCTTACAATATCTTTGTAAAGAAGTTAGCACTTGGGCCCCCCACGGCCCTAAAGTACTAACGAATGTGCCTTAAATAATGTATATTTTCTATATTATTGTCAATTCTATGCTTACTATAAAATTATCTGGGAAAGTATACAGTTATAATAAACAAATTATTTGAGACCGTTAACCTTTAACCAGCTCGGTCAGGACTACACCCGGATTCTAAGGCTTCTTCCCGTTTTACAGTGGCTTCTTGGGTCTCCCTTGCAACTTAAAACTTATCTACATTGTGTTTATTTTAGTGGTAATTCAGTACATCTGTGTAATGTGTATTTAATATTATTATTTCCTTCTTTATATTTAAAGTTGAGTACACTTAAATATTTTTTGTAGAAAAAAGCAATTAACCCGGCGAGCATGATCCAGGGTAACTCATACCCTGTTAAAATTTAAAAGCAGTGTACATTTTAAAATCGTCGTCTGGTGACACTAGATCGGTCAGTAGCTGAAGGGAGGGGCGTGCGGGACGGAGTAGTGGCGTGATCGCAGTGTGGCGCGAGGCATCGGCGAAGTTATACGTGCACAAACTTGTCTCGGGTACGTTATACCCTGCCTCATTTTTGACGTATTTATTTTACGTAATGATTTATTAATGAATTTTAACTGTTTTATTAGATGTTTTTTCAATTTATTTCAGATTTTGTTGCTTTTTGTTTGTTGTTTTTAGATTTTTGTAATTTCTTTATTGTTTTACTATAAATATGAATTTGTTATTCGTTCTTTTATTGAACATTTTTTTTTTATTGTTTTTAGTTTTTGACCAAAATGGATATTGAAAGTCTAGAGGAACAGATTCGTGCTATGTGGGAAGAGGCAGCAACTGATTCTTCTGAGTCCAGTACAGAACAAGAAACTGATCATTGCAGTGAACACGAAGTGGGTTCTGGTACGGAGCAAGAAGGTGACAATTCAGTTGATGTTTTACCCAACTCCAGGGAGGAAGAAGCTGTAGTATTTACTACAGCTCAATCAGTTAGCGACCCCGAGGATGATTTACCATTGTCACTACTAAGCCAGAGAGTGTCAGCTTCTAGGCAAGTAAGTGGACCTTTTTATAAGTCTAAAGATGGTACCAAGTGGTATAAAAATTGTCAGCGTCCAAACGTGATACTACGTTCTGAAAACATCGTAACCGAGCATGCTCGAGTAAAGGACATTGGAAAAGATGCTTCTACAGAGTTTGAATGCTGGAATGTTTTTGTGACCCCAGAAATGCTTCAAGAAATCTTGATCCACACTAATTCGAAAATTCGCCAAAGACAAAATAAAAGTGCAGCAAATAATTCTAAGAGTAATGCTTCTTCTTACATGCAAGAAACCACTTTAGGTGAGTTGAAAGCATTTATTGGCTTACTGTACTTAGCTGGCATCACCAAATCTAATCGTCAAAATTTGAAAGATCTTTGGCGAACTGATGGAACTGGCGTTGATATATTTCGTACCACCATGTCACTGCAGAGATTCCAGTTTCTTCAAAATGCTGTACGTTTCGATGACAAAGCCACAAGAGAGCAGCGTAAACAAATTGATAATATGGCCGCCTTCCGAAGCATTTTCGATCAGTTCGTTCACCGCTGTCAAAATGCGTACTCTCCAAGTGAGTTTCTGACTATCGACGAGATGTTACTAGCATTTAGAGGTCGATGCCTGTTCCGCGTCTACATTCCAAACAAGCCAGCTAAATATGGCTTAAAAATTTTAGCTTTAGTCGATGCAAAAAGCTTTTATATTTTGAATTTGGAAGTTTTTTTTTTTTTTTTTTTATGTTTGATGGGGCGACGTTTGACCACTATCTCGCCTGGTGGTAAGCGATGATGCGGTCTACGATGTAGCACGTCGTCCCATAAGCAACCTATTCACTCGGGCCTTGAAGACTCCCAGGTTGTACCCTTCAGGAAATACAGACTCTGGCAAAGAATTCCACTCTTTAGCAGTACGCACAAGGAAGCTTGAAGCGAAGCGCTTCGTGCGTGTGGGCGGAACATCTACCATGAAACGGTGACGCTTCGCCGATTGTCTTGTGGTACGATGATGGAAAGGACTAGGGGGAATCAAGTTGTGCAATTCCCCTGCACACTCACCGAAATGTATCCGGTAGAAAGCCGAAAGGCTTGCAACCTTACGCCTGTGCTCGAGGCTTTGAAGCCGAGCCTTCACAAGCGCATCATCGTCGATGAGCCTCTTGGCACGCCTCTCAGTGTGCTCTAACGCGTCCAGCTGATATTTTGCCGAGCCGTCCCAAAGATGAGAGCAGTACTCCATACAGGACCGAACCTGTGCCTGGTACAGGCTCAGCAATTGTTTCGGCGTGAAGTACCGTCTCACCCTCCATAGGATACCCAACTTCCTACCAGCCAGTTGCGCTTTTGACTCTATATAGGAGCCAAAGTTGAGTGTGGGCGTCAGAGTTACACCAAGAAGCTCAAGATGATCGGTCATCGGTACGGACACATTCCGGAAAGTAGGAGTCAGCGGAAATTGACTCCGTTTGGCGGAGAATAGACACGCCTGGGTTTTGCTAGCGTTGAACCTAACCAAGTTGGCGTCACCCCAGTCGGAGACCGCCTTCAAGGTCGAGTTCAAACGATCGACCATGGATTCTCTTAAAGACTGGATCTGTGTTCCGCTAGTCCGCGCACTGGACACATACCTTTCAACAACTGTGCTGTCATCTGCATACCCAAAGATACCGGGCTTAAGCAGGTCGTTTATGTGGAGCAAAAAGAGCGTCGCTGAAAGTACTGACCCCTGAGGGACGCCGGCATTAATACCGAATTGGTCAGACGAGCAGCCATCGATGACTACTCGTATTGACCGATCCCTCAGAAAGTCTGCTATCCATCTGCACAGTCCAGTAGGAAGTCCATATGCAGGAAGCTTGCCGATTAGACTGTCGTGCCAAACCCTGTCAAAGGCCTTCGAGACATCGAGGGAGACTGCTAATGCCTCCCCGTGCCCCTCTATGGCCTCGCTCCATATGTGAGTGGCATACGCAAGAAGGTCCCCAGTCGATCGGTTACGTCGAAACCCGTATTGCCGATCACTGAGGAGATCGTTACCTTCAAGGTATGCCAGGAGTCTATTGTTGAGTACACGTTCCATGCTCTTGCAGAGTATGGACGTGACCGAAATAGGACGGTAATTATTAGGGTCGGCACGACTACCTTTTTTAGGCACAGGCTGTACGTTGGCCAGCCTCCATGCAACCGGTACTAGACCCGTCTCCAAGGAAAGGCGAAACAGACGTGTCAAGATTGGAGACAACTCAGGCGCACAGGTTTTTAAAACCAGGGCTGGGATTCCGTCGGGACCACTGGCCTTGTTCACGTCCAGATCGCGTAGCGTCCTATATACCTCCCTCTATCGAATGCGAATTTGCGACAAATTCGTCTTGCATACGCTATTAAGAGAAGGAGGCAAGGCGCCACCAGTGTCAAGACGCGAAGATTCCGCAAATAGAGAAGCAAATAGATTCGCTTTCTCTACCGCAGTGTGAGCCAGCGTCCCGTCAGACCTCAGGAGCGGAGGAAGTGAGGAGCGACAGAAGTTCGATTCAACCGCCTTGGCCAGGGACCAAAAAGCTTTACTTCCCGCTGGGTAGGAAGCTAGTTTGTTCCCTATACGGCCAATATGGTTAAATCGAGCCATCCGTAATGCCTTTTTGCATGACTTGGCAGCCCGATTAAAGGCTCTCTTCTTTTGATGAATGTCATCAGCCCTACGGCGCCTGGCATCCGCCCATGCCAAGTATGCCGCCTGCTTTTGCGCTTCGGCACGTCCGCAGTCGGCATCGAACCAAGGACGGGACCCACCAAAGGATGTCACGTCCGAGAATGGAATGTAGTATTCCATGCCCTGGCGCAGCACCCCCGTTACGGCTTCCGCACAAGCTGACGGGTCATCAGAAGAGAAGCAAACGGGCCGCCAAGGATAGGATGCGAAAAAAGATCGCATCCCATCCCAGTCCGCTGACTTGTATCGCCACATCCGCCGAGGTCCTCTGGGACTCGGATCTGGTGGGGAGTGTGTGGATACAGATTTCACCAGACAGTGGTCGGAGCTACCTAGAGGTGATGAGACTGTCACCGAGTAGCGATCTGGATCAGTTGTCAGCAGAAGGTCTAAGCAATTGGCAGTGTGCGTATCGACATCGGGTACCCTTGTGGCTTCCTGGACCAGCTGGGTCAGGCCGAGCGAAAGCGCAAGTTTACGCATTTCCCTTCCAGCATGGTCGGTGCACTGGTATGGGAATAACCACTCCTGATGATGAGCGTTAAAATCCCCCAGTAACACCAACTGGGCCGAAGGGTACGCCTGTCGAGCCGCATCCGCCGCTTCACCGAGATATTGCGCTAATCTGGTCGCCTCCAAATCTCCGCTGTGCGACCGATAGACACAGGCATAAAGAATTTTCTCCATGCCTATGTCTGCCAGTATCCAAAGGGCAGAAAAACTAGGGTCCTCAAGGTTTCGGAGACGCCGGTAACAGATGCCGTCTCGGACGTATACGCATACACCTGCATGCGGAACAAAATTGTGCTCCAGGGAAAAACCTGGATAGTTCAGGTAGGATACGTCCGACGGGCACCTGATCTGGGTCTCCGAGAGAAACAAGAGTGTAGGGTTCTCGGTCTCGAGGTGGTGATGGACCGCATTGACATTAGAGTGCAAACCTCGAATATTTGAGAGGTGCACTTTGAGGGAGAGGAGTGCAGCCGCTGTTGAACCCTTTTCTTATTTCTCGGTGTCATTGATGTAGAGTGGAAGGTTGCTGAGAGGATGGCAGTGAAATGGTCCCCCACGCAGGCGACCCCTCGACGCGCACCGCAG
Organism: Spodoptera picta; assembly: GCA_038387885.1. Lineage (NCBI taxonomy): Eukaryota > Metazoa > Arthropoda > Insecta > Lepidoptera > Noctuidae > Spodoptera > Spodoptera picta. Next base: position 4,672,529 of record JAZHFQ010000105.1, read on the forward strand.
TTAGCCACACCATTGGGAGGCCAGTCTGGAGACTGCGGGGACGCCCGAGCCCCCCACGAATATCCATCGGGCCCTCTCCTCCGGTCGCCAACCGGCACGATGGCGTATCCATGGGATTTTTCGCTAGATGGCGGGGCAGCCTTTCACGTGTGGCTAGCACGCTAGTTGGGCCCCCAACTATCTGCGGTCGGCCAGCGGTGCACCGTGCCTCGGATCCCGCTACCCTCCGCGACTGGACACCCGGTGTAGCTACACCAGCGCGCGTCAGACCGGCCAGTCTACAGTGGAACAACCATCTCGACCCATCCTCTCATACGGCGTCACCGAGCATCGTGGCGGAACACGGCAGGGCCGCTTGGCGACACGCTTTTGCTCGGTGGGTGGTCATAAAGCCGGCGGCCGAAGCCTACCACCAAAGTGTCACCTGGTTAGCACCACCCGGAGGCCACGTGTAGGGATTCTGGTTTAAGGGTGCTCTCCTACGGACGAGGGTGACTCAGCCTCCAAAAGGTACGCAGGCAAACAACCGTCGGGACCATATGCAGTCAGTAATAAACCCTTTGAGGTAGTAGAGAGACTCATTCAACCAGTTTCTGGTTCACACCGAAACATTACATTTGATAATTGGTTTACTGGATATGAGCTAATGATCCATCTACTAAAGGAGCATCGCCTAACGTCGGTTGGAACTGTAAGAAAAAACAAGAGACAGATTCCTGAATCTTTCATTAGAACTAACAGGCAACCTAACAGCTCACTCTTTGGATTTCAGAAAGATATTACATTGGTTTCATATGCACCAAAGAAAAACAAGGTGGTTCTTGTTATATCCACTATGCACCATGATAATTCAATAGATGAATCTACAGGTGAGAAACAAAAACCGGAAATGATAACATTTTATAATTCAACCAAAGCTGGGGTTGACGTGGTTGACGAGTTGAGCGCTAATTATAACGTTAGTCGCAACAGTAAACGATGGCCTATGACTTTGTTTTATGGCATTTTGAACATGGCAGCTATAAATGCTTGCATTATATATCGATCAAACAAAAACGTTACGACCAAAAGAACAGAATTCATTCGTAATTTGGGCTTATCAATGATTTATGAACACCTACATTCACGAAAAACTAAAAAAAATATTCCAAGGTACATCCACCAGCGAATCGAAGAGCAGCTCGGCGAACCCTCACCTAGACCTACAGTTGCACCCGGACGATATGTCAGATGCCAGGATTGTCCATATAAGAAGGACAGAAAAACTAAACATTCCTGCAATGCTTGTGGCAAGCCCATATGTTTGGAACATTCAAAATTTATTTGCGAAAATTGTGCTGATCTCAACAGTGCTGATTAATCCTATTTCAATAAAAAATATACTTAATCAGTTTTTTTACGAGGAGGATCTCATTATCTTTAAGTTTTAAGTTGATTTCCATTCCAAAGAATAATAATTTTGTTGAATCCTTAATTTTTGTAAAACCTTATACTTTTGTTCCTAAAATTACATAGTATAACATAAATATGAATAAATAAAACATTATTATTTAAAAACAACTTCTTTCATTTAACTCCATTAAATAATTCATTATTTTACAAAATAAAATCAACAAAATAAAAAAAATAATAAAAATAACTATATTACAGTAGATTAAGATAAGGGTATGTCACACCCTGCCACATACTTGAAGTAACTTTTTTTCACCTCATGCTCGCCGGGTTAAATGTAAAGTATCCCCACCTGGCGGTCACGGGAGGAATTCAAGTCACGCTTACCACCGGGTCCGGGTTCCAGTGAAAAGAATTCAACAATTTAAAGTGTTCAGAAGGAATAATTCAAGAAATAGTATATAAAATTATTATTATACATATAGAAATGCCAACCGAAATTTATCAGGATACATTAATAATAATAATATGAACATTATTTATTATTTTTCTTATATTATATCATGGACTAGAGGAACGCCCGGTTTAGAGGCCAGTGTTAAAATTTCTGTTAACTTCTCGCTATCACTAGACATGTTGTACTGGGTGTCACTGAAGTCGAGGATCAAATGGCACCAGATGATCGACAAGATTCCAACCGTTATCAGAAAAGTATAAATAAGGCTATATTTTCCCCTGCGGACGCAGACGAAGCCGCTGGCCGAAGCTAGTTCTTAAATAAAGTTTATTGGATACCTAAACTACTACTAAAGTGTTCTCATTAACGTGCTTAACAAATTTGATAATCAGTTATAATCAATATCCCTGACTCAACGATTTAATGGGTCTTGAACTCTTGACCAAACAGACTTTGTTTCCTTTCCCAATTCACTGTTGATCAAAATATTGCTTAGTCGTAATGTTATGATATCGTCCCTCCATTAAGTTAAGAGCACTAGAGTGAGAAAGATGGCTGACTTGGCACCCGCAACACTGAAAACACAATTTATAAACGCAATCAATATGAAAGCCTTCAACTTCATCAGTTTGATTTACTAAACCAATATATTTTTTCATAACGCTAACTGTTGGCTATCGAAACCTATCGCACTTATGGCCGCGTTCAATTACGGAATTTAACGATACTTGATTGAGCACAAGAGAAGCCACACTAGTAAGACTCACAATGAAAATATATTACAATGAATCCACTACTAACGCTAATGACAGTAGATTCAATAATGGAAATTCGTTCAAATACAAGAGTGAAATGTGTGATTGACATCACATTCATAATAATAATTATCGTATTCATACTCGTATTAATTAATGAATAACAATAATTTAGCAGAGTACCTCGGCAACTATTTTAACTTGGTCAAAACAATAAATATCTTTAATCTAAGTACTTTAAAGGGCATACCTAATAAAATTGTAGGATAAGGTTACATATCTTTACTTCTCACACATTGTTTCTTAAAAATTTAATTAAAATATATAATTAATCAACAGCCTATAAATGCTCACTGCAGAGCAAAGCCTCTTCTCACACGGAGAAGGTTTAATTAATCGCCACGCTTGCTCAATGCGGGTTGGCGATTACAAACTTATAATTGGAAATTATAACTCCAGTTTTCCTTCACCGACTCACCGTTTGTTAGTGGTGTCTAGATAATCTTAGAACGTAAATACTATAGAGGTATAACTCGGAAAAAGCCACATCGATGTGACCCGCACCCTCATGCATGAAAATATATAATACGTATTAATATACGTATATACGTATTATATATTATATATTTTTTAACATAACATAACATCACGTCTTTTATCCCCGAAGGGGTAGGCAGAGGTGCACATTATGCCAAGCACTGAACAATGTAACACCCACTTTTCACTATTTATGTTATGAGTCCCACGTAATAGGGGGTGAGCCTATTGCCATATACCGGGCACAATTCCAGCCTCCGTGCTATCTTTTATATATTTTTTTTATACCTACCTACAATAAAGCAATTTATTGAGAAAATATTACAGCACTTGGTGACTTTATTTAATATCCAAATCCAAACTATCCAAACTAATATTATAAATGCGAAAGTAACTATGTCTGTCTGTCTGTCTGTCTGTCTGTCTGTCTTTGCTTCACGCCTAAACTACTGAACCGATTTGTGTGAAATTTGGTACAGACATAGTTTGGAACTTGAGAAAGGACATAGGGTAGTTTTTATTACAAAAAAATTATAAAAAAATATTTCGTACATACAGCGCCATCTATTGGTCAAGAGTCGGCATCAATTCAGTACTGAAAATTCAACGGGAAAATGTATATAAATAGTAAAAAGGTATGAAAATATAATATAATACAACTTTTAGTACAAAGAAAATGCTCTAACGGAGCATAGATAATTCTATTATATCGAGTTGGTGCTCGCGCAATGGTGTCGATAGTTATACGAGTTCGGTTTATATTATTGTTTTAATTCATCGGAAAAAAGTAAATAAATAGTTAAAAGGTATGAATAAAATAATATCAACATAATAAAACTTTTACTACAAAGAAAATGCCCGAACGGAGTATAGATAAATAATCCGAGTTGTCACTATGCTCGATAGATGGAAAAAATTATTAATTATAGTTTTAAACAAGATTCTACCCTCATAATTATTTGTGGAAATAGAGGTAGTTTAAATAAAAAAAAATATTGCAATTTTATAATTCACTTACAGCTCTGTATAAAATGCTCTAATGGAGCATAGATAATTCTATTATGTCGAGTTGGTGATCGCGCAATGGTGTCGATAGTTACATGAGTTCGGTTCATGTTATTGTTTTAATTCATCGGAAAAAAGTAAATAAATAGTTAAAAGGTATGAAAAAAATAATATCAATATAATAAAACTTTACTACAAAGAAAATGCCCGAACGGAGTATAGATAAATAATCCGAGTTGTCACTATGCTCGATAGATGGCGTTGGGATTGAAATTGATCGCGCTATGGTTTCGTTACACGCATTTGGTTGGGTATCGGCCGAGTGCTTCGGTACTGTCGTGGAATTGAGGATTGATCTCGATTGATTGATAGTTTGATCTCGATTATTAGTAGATACTAAAATTGTATGTCTAAATTCATTTTAATTTTAAAATTAATCAGATCGTTCCTTTTAAATTATATAGTTTTAAGCTTGGTTATTAAGGGAATAGGTAATTTGTCAAGAGAGACAGTCTTTTTTTCTGAAATGGCAAATCAAAATATTATTTTGAAAATAAGGGAATAACAACATTTTCGCCTTTTTCGATCAGCTTTAATGCCCTAAGCGAGTATACATATCTTCAATTCAAACGCAGAGCTCATTATGTTGATTTTTGAAGAGTTCCCTAGAATATCTTCCACATTTAATTTTTGAAAAGATCCGGAACTATGTGAGTAAAACCAAAAATCTGCCGGAAGTCACTATTCCACGCGAACGAAGTCGCGGGCAAAAGCTAGTTTGTAATATATATCTGAAAGAGTCAGCATATAGTTCGGATCAGTGATTAAATAAATTATGATAATAAATACAGAGTGATTGGCTGTCGAATTAAAAATGAGTACAAACGTTTCATTCTTTCTTCACGAGAGCTAGGGAAGCACATACTTACACATTATGTTCTTATTCAGAAAAATTATATCTAACTGCACAACATAATAAAAATAATTCCACCAGCATCGTGGCAATATTGTAGCTCGCTATTAACATTTCATAAAATCCCAGACTGTGGCGTGGTCCGTTTATGCTATAGAATACTTTTGCAGCGGCGAAAAAGTTTCTTTTAATCTTCTTTTAATGAAGTTATAGTAGCAGACCCAGGTAAGACACTTTCAAGTACAAACAAAACCTATTTCTTAATAAAAATGAAGTAAAAGAGTTTTATGATAAAATATTGCTGTTGGAAATAAATAAGATGGACGATTCGAAATACAATAATATTATATTATGTAAATACATGTTGTGCTATGTGACTGCTATCAGTACGCCATATAAGCCTTTTGGAATGTCGGACGTATTTTTATTGTTTACTTTACACATTGAACGTTACATAGGTACAATGAACAAATAATATATGAGTTTTACTTGTATTTTTATGAAATTACTCTGTGTTTAATGAATTAATCGAAGTAATAAAGAACCTATCTAGACCGCATTTAGCCAAGTACCTACAAAACTATGCTTAGTTTAACAGAGTGAATGACATAGTTTGGTACTGCGCCATAGGTTTGCTGCACTCGCACAAGCCTCGTAACGACTAAAATGCAGCGAGCGTTAGCGAAAGCATTCTTAAGATTAAGAATATTAAAACATGACCTTTATCAAATTTATATCCGCCAGAACAAAGTGGGTATTAACCAAGTCTTTAAAGAATAACATTGTTCTAATAGACAGCAGTTCCATTACATAAACTTCTACTTGTAACATTCTTACAGTGTATAGAAAGGAATGACGTTGCAAATAGAAGAAATATTGCTAGAGATGGAACTCAGAATGGCTCTTAGGGCATAATGTTCGACCAGCGGGAGCGAAAAAAGACATAGTGATCGTATGCGGGCACGTAAAGCAAGCCGGGTTTGCGTGTTCCAACGGTATTAAAGGAGCTTGCGAGCTGTGGCTTCAGTGATTCAGATAAACGTTTCGGTCAGCAACCATATATCAAACGGATGACACTTTCAGAATACGAGTGTTCTCACTTTTTCACTGTACGACCGATAAAGATGTCCAATGAAGTGTTCCGGCTCTTGTTTGTGGAGATTTTCATAGACGAGTGATTTACAACGGGTGCAACTCTGAAACAGCTAGAGTTTCTTTTGATACTGATGATACTGATGTGATAGTTAGGGTATTTTGATAAAATATTTCGCACCACTACAGGAAATGGATTATTATCTAGGCTTTATCCATGGTTGTACTCACAGTTACCAACAGTACCGCGCTACTTCTTCAAATAATGATTGGTATATAGGTTCACCGTCCAAAAAGCATCGTTTCACTGTCATTTTCACATGACCTGCCGGTATTAAATTCAAACATGTATAATATCCGCCGGCGGGCGATAGGTTGCACACCTGCCACACTTGTCATAAACTATCGACGCGGAAAACGCAGGTACACATGGACGATTTATTTTTAACGCTGTTGTAAACATGAAACATTCTACCATGAATAAAACGTCTTTTTTATTTAACTTTGTATAATTTATTATTCAGTCACAAGTGGATTAATGTCATTAAAAATTTGATCTTTATTATCATTATCATGATTACAGTACGTTATTGCAAGCAGTTTTATTCATCTAATTTAGATGCCGATAAATGTATCTAATAATAACATTTTTTTTGTTTTAGGTGCAATATTCGACCAGAATACTGAAGAAATTCAAAATGTCTTCAAGTACGCGATGACCATACACAATCAGAACATAAGCAGCCGTCGATTAGAACTGCAGGCATATGTCGATGTAATCAACACTGCTGACGCTTTCAAACTGTCTCGACTAAGTGAGTATAATGTGCAACTGACACAACACGGAAATAAATTATTTTACGAACGAAGCCAAAGAGGGCCTGCAGCTTCATTCCAGAACTATTCCCTATTTAATATGGAATTTATATTGTGGTTTCTTTACATACAAAAATAGGTACAAATCTTTCCTCTTTATAATATTAGTATAGATATAAAATCCAAATTAGAATACTTTTTGCTCTTACATCATATTTTGTCATCATCTCTATTAATAACTGATATCTCTACCTGAGTATACCAATCAATTCAATTACTCGCCGGCTTATAAATGACACTATCGGTCTGAAGCGGACGCTGTATGACGCTTGCCAGCTTTGTCTGGACGGAGAAAACAGATGTATTGAAGCATTAATTAGCTGGCGTTTCAACGTATCCGTATTTATCCAACAACTTATTTCAATTTTATCCTTTTACCAAGTTATGTTTATAATTTCACGGCATAACATCAAAAGTAGATGTTAACTAAAATAATACTTACTTAACGATGACAGGTACGCTCAAAATTGAGTTCGTCTGTCATTGCAGCGATAAGTTTCCTCGTTGAGAAGTGGCTTGAGAGACGCTACGGTGTCCACAACTACCGCTTAACATATGTTTTAATCACTGTGAGGACCGCCGACACGGTGGAGCACAAGGTCGTGGTTTGCCCTTTATAGGCTGAGCACCACCGAGTCCCTCAGGGATATGATCGGCCGCTGGATCAGAACCAGACCCGTGCGTACAGCGCGTTGCGTTCCACGTGCGCCTCTAAGTTCCACCAGCACCACCACCACTACCACAGATGGGGCCCTGTAGAGCTGATGCTCAATATGGACCCGCGGAAGACTTATTGGGTTGCCGGGGCTCCGGTTCGACGTGCAGAATTAGGAACCGGGTGATTTTTATGAAGTTGTTATCCCCTCTCATCTCACACGAGGTGGGAGAAGTTAATGGATGATTTTTCTCCTTTAAAAAAAAATCACATTGATGATAAACTGTAGTGTATTATATAAGTGTGCCAAATATTACTACCTTATACGCATAAGCCAGTAATATTTGGCCCGCGTACTGGCAAGTTGCTCAGCCATGCAGTGTCATACATGTTAAAAATTGGCATAGCATTTTGTTCAACCGTCCACTCTAAAACAGTTATTATTAATCTAGTCAGAATTACAAACTCCTTAATGCGAATTCAAACCCTCGGTTGGGAAAATTACATTTGTGACATTCCAACTAATGAGCTATGCAATTCTATGTGTCGTCACATAATTAAAATATACCCAATCCGTTAATCTAAAAGAGTAGCTCAATAATTTTGTTTTACTTCAATAAATCAAATAGAAAAGTCTATCAAAATTAAATAATCAGTGCGCAGAGCTTAACAAGTTTTAGGATACTAAAACTTCATCGCCTCTGAAATCTGTTTTTGACGTAAGTAATTATTGGAAATTATTAAGTGTTGCTTATAAGTCAAATAATTTATGCACGATTTTATTTAAATCCATTTTGAAATGTCAACAGTTTCAATAAACGAATTGCCTTAAATTTATATACCTATTGGAGAAAATACGTTCGATGCTATTATTAAAAATATCTTGCCTAAATCATCCCTCGGACAATTACTTTAAGGATTAATAGGCGTTTTCAATTACATTCAAATTAAAAACAAGAATTTTCAAAAATAAGCATAATTGGCTAAAGGATGTAATTGGAAAAATAAAGTTAAATTAACATCCTTGAGGTCCCGTTGTAATCGGTCAGTAATTCGAATATTATTATTCTTCACGGGAGAGATAATAAATAGACGCGTGTCAGTGAGGCACACGGGGCTTACGAAGCTTGGCAATAGCCTCGTAGAAAAGATGGTTATTACAAAGTCCTCTTGCTCAAAAAACAAGTCAGCTGCTGATTTAAACAGCTATGCATTAAGGAAGCGTGGTGATGAGGAATATTATTTGTAACTATTTCGCCGTGTATTAAATCAATTTCTAATCGACATGTACCCTGACTTGTAAACAAAACTGAAAAAATATTCTTTAAGTGTTAACTAACTCTTGTCAGTAAATAAAAGTGCTCTATTTGACAAAAAATCGATCACGCTAGTAGCGAGTGACGAGTAACGTGATACGAATATTACTTTCCATATTCAAATTTCGTCGTGAAAATAATTTAACGTTGCAAGTCTAGGTGGCATTGTCTCAAGGCTTGAGGGAGTCTTTCACAGGAGTGCCAGAAGTACATACGTCACATGATTAGAATTCTACAAATACCTTTGTCGTCTGTTATTCAATTGTCTATCTTAGGGACTATTACTGACCTTTGCTATAGTAGCACACAGATTTACAAATAAAAATATCTGTTTTATTTGTAAATCTGTGTAATCTTTTAAGTCTAAAACCTTAAAACAGGCTAGGGTGTATATAATAGGATAGATAATAGGTAATATAAACAACAATGTCCAGGATAACGAACATACATTCTATTTGCTAGAAACTAAATCATTGCAAACGTAATATTTTGTAATCATCTTCAATAAACTAAAAATGTTACAGTATGATTTTTATCCGATATCTTACCACGACAGGTCTCTCTGGATCCTGTGTCTCACTACCCTGTGTGGTACTTACTCGTTTTATAAGCGTAGATAAAAAAGTCTTTTCAGGACTTGTCGCAACTAAAACTGAAGAACAAAGACTAACAAGGAAAATTTAGAAGTAAACTGTCTTAAGTTGGCTGAGATATATTCTTATCAAAGATAAAAAGGGTATCGAATGTTATCATGGTGACAAAGCCGCAATCAAACGACTGCGGTCACCTGATTGTCGCTCGTAAAGACCCAACAAATTACATTAGATAATAAAAACAACATATTTTTTGGGGTTTTGGAACAATACAAAAACACCGACACGGAAATTAAAAAGGCGAAACAAAGGCAAATTAGTCGCGAAAGGAAACGAGCGCCCAATGACATTCCTTATTTACTTTAACGACGAACACTTCCGTATCCACGGTGACCCTATCTGACTCTTCTTATTTTGAAATGAAATAAACGAGAGAACTTTTACAATATGGACACAGCTCATCAATCACAAAGAAAGTCTTGTCAATAAGCTAATGAGCGATGAGTAAGGCAGGCGAACATAGGTTCTGTACAAAATATTGGTCATATTACACAGACGTTCTGAGAAACGCTTTGACCTCATGTTCAAAGGTCAGAATGCGAATTATGTTTCAAGCAAATACAATGATTGATTGGTTTGTATAAAATTTATTTTAATGTTCAACGATACCCTAAAAGTTTCGTTCAACTATACACACACGTGTTATTATAAACCCTTCTTCTCTACTAATATTTTTAATTAAGGGATTTTAAATGCGAACCTGCCTATCTCAGTCTGCCTGTTACGCTTTTACGCCTAAAATACTGAATCGAATTGGTTTGGTTGAATAACATATAAACTGCAGCCATGTTTAAAAATACTTTATGCGTATAAATGCTACAATGCTACAGTAATATAATCTCATATAGAGGTAATATAATATAAAGCTTGAAACATTTGTTTCTGGTCTGGTAAATATTCAGTTAAAAACGATAGCTCCGGCTTGATCAGATAATTCAAGTGATTTACACACGGCCTCGTGTAACGTGATCATGAGACATCTTGATTCTACTAAGTCTTATGTGTGTAATGTATGTGATTGGTTGACTAGACATGAATTAAATCAAGGCTCCATCATAGATTACGACAAATTGTTTGCGTAAGTTATGTCGACTGTAGTTTGTATGCATTAGTGGATGTAGGTACCCACATAATTTTCTTGTTCGTGTGTTATAGTAAATTTTAAAAGTGTTTTATTTACGTAGAGCTGAATTTCAAAGTATAATACTAAGCACAAAATTCGAGAATACCAATAGATAAGCTAAATGATTCAATTTTATTATCGAAAGATTTAGTTATTAATAAGATCCTCGAATTAATTGCATATACAATATTAAGTTTTTTATTTACCCGCCAAAACAATGATTTTGTGATGTGACAACAAACAGATACTTCCGACCGTCGGGTAGTCTACGCCAAAGTCGCGCTTAAAGTGTCTCAATTTAAAATAATAAATATTAATATATTACAGTGAATAATTAATGAGCACCATTTTCTAAGGGTAGTTACCTGCTAGTTGAGTGTGTCTCCCACCTTACATTCCTGTAAATTACACCACTGCTGCTACAGGGAATCGGATCGGATAATAGGACAGTATCATGGAATCAATGGAAGGACCAATAGCTGCATTGACAAGGAAGTTCAGTGAGAGGATGGCAAAATTTGAGGCTGAATATTTAAATAAAAACACAAACACTGCAGCATCCGATGGCACTCCGAGTCTAGCACCGGATTACTCGGATTTTAAAAAATTTATTTTTGAGGCTCTTGAGTGTCTTCAGCAGCAGATGGAGACTTATGGAAGAGAGATAGATGCTCAGGAAATGAGAAGCCGCAGAAAAATCCTTCTCATCCATGGGGTTCCGGAGCAGATGAAGGAGGATACGGCGGTGGTGGTAACCGATGTCATCCAGAATAGGCTTGAGATAAAAACTTTCACTGCTTCCTCAATAAGCAGGTGTCACCGGGTTGGCGGCCGAGCCAATGCTAGTAGTAACCGTCCAATATTGCTGAAAATAAGAGATGTCAATATTAGAGACACAGTTTGGCACTCCAAGACTAAACTTAAGGGTTCGGGTATCACCTTGTCCGAATTCCTAACGAGAACACGACATCAGGTGTTCATGGCTGCACGGGAAAAATTTGGCGTGGCTAACTGCTGGACAAAGCGGGGCTACATATTTGTCCTCGGGCCAAATAGTAAAAAGCACCGCATTGTGAGCCATAGCGAGCTGCGGGCGATCGGTGAGCCTACGCCAACCGCCGTGCCTTGTCCTGTGCCAACGTCCGAGCCGTGCATAGCGCCAACCTCCGGACGGTCTCCTGCGGCAGCGGCTTCGAAGGCCTCCTCTACGGGGCCACGTCGTGCGCGTGCGGCAATAAGGAAGTGATTCCCGTGATAAGTATTGTGATGTCTGGACAACAACTCCATATACTTTATTTACTTTTTATGTTTCACTAAATTTCTTTGTTCTATTTTATTCCTTGTTCTATATTATTCCTTTGTTTCATATTATAATACTTTCTCAAATAATTTTACGGGTAGGTCGAAGAGCAAATATTTAACGGGTACTTGTTTTGTCTTTGCTGGCAGATTGATTGCTTGACGTTTGACGTATGTCAAGCGTCGAGCGCTCGGTTGCGTTCCGGAATGACAGTTTCGGTTTTTTTGCATTGTCTTCGGTCGGGTTGGGATTGTCTATGATTCATGCCATGGACAATCCCAATGTGATATTATGATCATCAAATTCTTCTTTTAAATTTTTATTATCTTTTATTATTATTATTATTTTTTTTATGTTTTTCTTTTGTGCTAGTTTTATTTTGATATTGTAATTCATTTGCTCTGGGTAACCTTGCACTTGGTAAATTTTCTTCGATGTAACACGCAACTGGCAGGTGGTTATGTTTGGATATTTTAATTATTATTTTAGGTATATAAATTATTTTTAGGATATTATTATTTAATTTTATATTTAAGTTTATGATTTATAGTGATACTGATAGTTTTAAATCTATGAATAGTGACGATGACAGTTTTAGTAGTTATCCATCTCTTGCTGACACGCTCGAGTCTCATTTTTCTGGCGTTCCGGGAAATTTTAATGTAGTCCATATTAATGCACAAAGTATTCCGGCTCATTATCACGATATGCTGGCAGATCTTGACTGTAAATATATCCATGCAATCCTTGTTTCCGAATCCTGGTTAAAACCTTGTCTTCCTTCCACTTCGTACTCTCTTCCTGGATACCAGCTGATTAGAAATGATCGCACGGGCTGCGGTGGGGGCGGTGTTGCCATTTATCTTCGTTCAAATATATCCTTCAAAATAATTGATCTGTCACCACAACCACCACCGCAGAACGCTGGTGAGCATCTCTTTCTGGAAATATTTTTCGGCCACTCTAAAATATTACTAGGAGTCTATTACTGTCCTTCCTTGCGTATTGATTACTTTTCCTCCTTCGAAAACCTCCTGTTAAAATTAACCCCTTCTTATAGTCATACCATAATAATGGGTGACTTTAATACCTGTCTCCTCAAACAAGATTCCCGCTCTGCATCACTTAGATCTATTGCTCAATCCTTCAACCTGTCTCTTCTTCCCTTGAGCGCCACTCACCATTTTCCTAACTGTACACCTTCTCTTCTCGACCTTATCCTCGTCTCATCCTTACAACACATTGCTAAGCACGGACAATGTCCTGCTGGCAATTTTTCCTACCATGACCTTACATACCTCTCCTACAAAATCCGTCCTCCTAAGTCCAAACCCAAAACTCTTTTCCAGCGTAATTTTGGTGGTATGGATCTTGAGAAGCTCCGTGAGGATGCGCGCAACATAGATTGGTCTGGACTTCTCGCCACTGAAGACATTGATGCCAAATTAAATATTTTCAACACCAAAGTCAGTGAGTTGTACGATGTCCATGCTCCTGTGCGGCCGGTTAAAATTAAGCACGCTCCGGCTCCATGGTTGACGGATGAGATCAGGGTCATGATTCGGAAAAAAGCTGCTGCGAAAACCAAATTTAAAAGCCAGCCTAGTCCTGTGAACCGTGAGAGATATATTGATATTCGCAATCGCAGCAACAGGATGTGTAGAGATGCACAACGCCGCCACATTCACAAATCTGTTGAAAACGGAGATCCAGCTAAGGTCTGGAAGTTTCTTAAGTCTATGGGCGTCGGAAAACCGCGTCATGATGCTATCTCTAAAGACCTTGATATCGAATCTCTAAATAAACACTTCTCTTCATCGTCCAACATCAATGGATCCTTTAAATCTAAAACTTTAAGCTACCTTTCTTCTCTTCGTACTCCTGATTATTCTCCATTCACCTTCGATCAGATCGCGGCTGGTGATGTTAGGAAGAGTGTAGTTGCTATTGCCTCTAATGCAGTTGGTAGTGATTGTATCAGTCGTAAGATGATACTCCCTGTCCTGGACGAGATCCTCCCAATCATCTGCCACATCCTGAACCATTCCCTGACCAGTTCTGTGTTTCCTTCTTTGTGGAAGGAAGCACAAATTACTCCTCTACCCAAAAAACCTAAACCTGGGAGTTTCTCCGACTATCGCCCCATTTCTATCTTACCATTCCTATCAAAAGTCCTTGAACGCCTCATCCACAAGCAACTTAGTGTTTTCCTCAACAAATACAATCTTCTCAATCCTTTCCAGTCCGGGTTTCGTCCGGGACATAGTACCACTACAGCATTGGTCAACATTACGGATGACATTAGATCTGGCATTGAGAACGGTAATCTTACTCTTCTGGCGTTGCTGGATTTCAGCAATGCCTTTAACACCGTTGACGTCGATATACTGCTAGGAGTACTGAACTCTCTTAACATGTCTCCGGCTGTGACTGATTGGTTTCGTAGTTACCTGTGTGGCCGCCGGCAGCGAATCCATATTGAAGACTCCTTTTCTTCTTGGTCTACTACGACTGCTGGCGTACCGCAGGGGGGCGTTCTCTCTCCTTTACTCTTCGCAATTTTCATAAATTCTATCTCCAACGACCTTCTATCATCCTACCACTTGTATGCTGACGATTTGCAAATTTATTCACAGGCACCTCCTCACGAATTCTCCGAAGCAGTTAAAATGATCAACATAGATTTAGCGCGAATTTCGGAATGGAGTAAGGTTCATGGGCTACGGGTTAACCCTTCGAAGACCCAGCTCATTGTTGTGGGTAGCTCTCGACTGAGCTCAAGAATAATTTGGTCGCAGGTCCCACCGGTTGTATTCGATGGCACTACATTAACGTATAGCGACTCAGTGAAGGATTTGGGTGTTATTATAGACCGGGACTTTACTTGGGGACCCCAGCTGGGGGAGGTCAGTCGGAAGATGTTTGCTTCGGTGACATCGTTACGTAGACTACGGAACTTTCTTCCTACTGCTACCAAAATTGCGCTCGCTCAATCACTTCTTCTGCCCATCCTTGACTATGCCGATGCCAGCTATCTAGACATTACTGAAGTACAGCTAAATAAGCTTGAGCGGCTCCAAAACTTCGGTATTAGGTTCATATTTGGTTTACGCAAATATGACCATATTTCCGAATATCGCAACAAACTCAAGTGGCTTCCAATCCGCCTTCGCCGGAATATGCATGTCTTGTCCTTACTCTACAGTATACTGTATAATCCTGTAACCCCTAAATATCTTAAAGAACGTTTCAAGTTCCACCATGACACACATTCAAGATCCCTGAGAGCGTCGGAGAGGTTGAGGCTTGGGATGACTCAGCATTCTACTAAGGCATATGATAAGTCTTTTACGATCCAAGCTGTTCGCCTGTGGAATGCACTCCCAGTGCCGGTGAGGCAAGCACAGTCACTTGCTTCCTTTAAATCTAAAGTTAAAGATTATTATTTGTCTACGTCATGAATCGTATTAGCTCCTTTATATACTTATTTAGATTATATATATATATGGTTATGTATATGTATTTATATATATATTTATATTTGGTATGCATGTATGTGTATATAATTTAGTATATATATATGGTTGTTTATTTATTCTGTTAGTGGTTAATATTTATGTATGCCTGGACTACCCTCTTAAATTAACCATCGTTCCATACACCCAAAGGTTGCCTGGTAGATATCGCTTTTAGCGATAAGGCCGCCCTTGTACCCTCCTTATTCTTTATAATTTCCGAATATGTGTAATTACTTGCTTGGTGTACAATAAAGCTTATTTATTATTATTATTATTATTTATTATTTGCAAGCACTATGTGTCATTCTTTGAATTTAAGACAGGCTACAATTATTTTATTTAAATATTTGTTTTAAATATCTGCTAGTAGATCATTATTTTATTATAATTCACCCCAGGGTCATCTATTGACGGACACTGTAAACGAAATAATAATTGTTTAATAATTATCATCGTATCGGCACGAATCGTGAGGAGGTTTCTGTCTCTGGAGCCCTAACCACCGGTAGCTTGGACCATGCTCCCGCTACTGGTCGGCCTCTATTTTTTATATTTTTAAATATTATTTTTTTATTTTATAAGTAGTGTTTAAAAATGTAATTTATAGAGAATTTTAAATAAATATATGTAAATAATAAAAATGTGTGAAATATCTACTAAACAACTAGAACACGGAAACTAATTACAACACAACCAGAACATGGGAATTAAATACAACAAAGTTAATCAATGCACAATCAGACGTGGATCTAACGAACCACGTTGTTGTTTCTATCATAATATTGTATTAAAATATAATTGAAATAATTCTTGAAGGTTTCATTTAAAAGTCTTTGTGGTAAAAGATATTATAAGCAATCAATGTCTTAACCTTAATGGACGGTGTGGCGATAAAATTTCACAGAAAATATGAAACAACGAAGACGCGCCGCGTTTTAATAAAGTTACCGCTAATAAACTGTGGGCTATAAACTTATTAAATTTCAATGAAAAGGTGGCGTTGTGATATTCAACAAGTAAATTGGGCCTTCTGTAACCTGATTCACACGACGAAATACAACGCAAGCCTTGTTTCACGACGGTCTTAAGGGAGGCCGTGGTATCACTCCGGTCGAGCCGACCCATTCGTGGCGAAGCATGGCTCTCCCACACTTGTAGAGGTACATTAAATTATTCTTGTATTTGAAAACGGGTACGATACAAAATCGCATGTGCGGTGGCTCGTATTCGGTTTCTGGTTTCATAAAAATATGCCGCTAAAAATCGTTGTAGTTCCGCTCTAGGAAAAAATACGTTATATAAATGGTACAACATCGCAATGATTTCTAACGACTACCCAGCCTACCTAATTAATAGATAAGAAAAATGTACATAGAGAATAATAGCACCAAAATTGTATCGAAATGACAGAGTATTATTATTTTATTAGATCTTGTCATTAATAACCTTCGACGGCTTTTTTGTAAAAGATAATTGATGTAGCTGTCTATTATTTCTTACTATATAAATACTAGCCTTACCTAACTAGGTAATGTCTATTACACTAATAAAATAAATAAATATAGTTTAATTTGGTTTATTTCAGTGTTCATTTTTACTTCTACTCCTACTTCAAAGACATTCTTTTTAACTTTGCCCCACCCTAGTACTTTCTGTTGTATAGTGGGTGCGTTTACAAACATACAATTTCATTTGCACATCAGACCCGCAACAATTTTCTTTTAACGGCATAAGAAACTAACGGGATAAGAAACTCTGCGCTCCGTCTTATGAAATCTTATTTAGAAGAAAGACAGTTAAAGGTTCATGTTAACAGTATTAACTCACAGGGCTCTGGGATGAATATGGGCGTTCCTCAAGGTTCAATATTGGGTCCCTTTCTCTTTTTAGTCTATATAAATGATTTGCCATTTATATTTAAAAATGAACCAAGAATGATGCTTTTTGCAGATGATACATCATTAATTTTTAAAGTAGATCGACGTACTAATAATCTTGACGACGTAAACAGCTCCATTCTTCAAGTGCATAATTGGTTTACCATTAATAATCTAGCACTTAATGAAAAAAAAAACAAAATGTATTAAATTCAGTTTACCAAACGTGCGTAGTAACGATTGTGATATTGTTTTGAACGGTCAAAAGTTAGAATTTGTCGACGAGACGGTGTTTTTAGGCATTACGTTAGTCAGTAGGCTACAATGGGGTCCGCATATAAAGGCGCTTTCGAGGAGATTGAGCTCAGCTGCTTTTGCAGTTAGACAGATTAGACAGCTCACGGACGTACATACAGCTAGGCTTGTCTATTTTAGTTATTTCCACAGCATTATGTCGTACGGCATTTTGTTGTGGGGTCGAGCTGCAGAAATAGAATCAATATTTATTCTGCAAAAGCGGGCTATCCGAGCAATATATAACTTACTCCGTTGCGAATCGCTGAGAGATATGTTTAAAACGATCAATATTTTAACGGTGCCCTGTCAATATATATATGTAAATATAATGTATGTAAGGAAAAATAGGCAATTGTTTGAAAAAAGAAGCGATAGATACAATTTTAATACTAGAGGCAAAAATAAGTTAGCTATACCGCAATTCAGACTGTCCAAAGTACAGAAATCCTTTATGGGGTATTAAATGCTATAATAAAATACCAAATAGCATACTAGATCTCAATGAAAGTAAATTTAAAACATATATTAAGCGCGAATTATGTAATCAAGCTTACTACACACTGACAAATTATCTTGAAGATAAGAATGCTTGGCAGCATGTTGGTTCGGCTCCACTGGACAATACTCAAATGTAGTCAGTAGTTAAATTCCAATAGTAGGTAATATAATACATAATTTAATACTTTAATTCTAATGTAGTTTCCTTATGGCATCGAGCATTTCTTTCTTTATTGAAACAAAGAGTTTCTTTTTCTTGTATTTTTTTTTAAGGGGGGAAAATCATCGAATGACTGCTCCCGCCTGGGTGAGGCGGCAGGGAGTGTCAGACTCTTACTGACTAAAAACCACCCCGTTCCTTCTCCTGCACGTCGAGCCAGAGCCCCGGTTACCCGTTAGGTTCTCCGCGACTCCGAATCGGCATCGACCCTATTGGGCCCCATCTGTTGTGGTCTGATGGCTCTTTGAGGCGCGCGCGGAACGCGACGCGCCGTACGCTCGGGTTTGTTTCTGGTCGGACGGGGAGCCACCCATCGCAAAAGGAGGAGACGGCATCCCAATCCCAATCGCTCCGCATCATGGCCTGCACTAGGCCCGGACGCGAGAGGTCGCCATCGCCGATCACTTCCCTGAGGACACTGCGGTGCTCAGCCCACGCAGGGCATTCCGCCACAGTGTGTTCCACCGTGTCCTCAGGGCGGTCCTCGCAGTGATGACACCCGGGCGTTTCCTCCCGCCCCATCAGACACAGATACCTCCCGAAACTGCCATGTCCGGTGAGGACCTGCGTCAGGCGGTAGGTGAGGACGCCGTAGCGTCTCTCAAGCCACTCCTCAAAGAGGGGACTTACCGCTGCGATGGCAGCGAGCCCAGCCCTCGGTTGCGACAGTCGTTGCTGCCATTCCGCCATCTTTTTCTTGTATTTCTATGGACTATTTCTATGGATTGTCAGTATGCATATGTGAGCACCATGTTAGACTTAAGATTTTTAATTTTTTTTTAATTTTAGTAGGTAAGTTATTAGTATAATGCGTCAAGCGTGTCTTTGCATTGTTCTTACATATGCGTACAGTATTGAAATATGTATCAGAGACATTGTAGAACATACTTTTTTAAAAGAGTAACGAATGGAGTTTCTTGCTCGTTCTTCTCCATTCGAATCTACGTTTTGGAATGAGCACCTAGCTTCACCTAATTTCACTGACGGACTGACTGAGAGACTATTATTTATTTTGTATTTGTTGACGTTTCAAAAGTACCAAACGATGGTTTAATTGAAATAAATGCTTTGACTTTGACTTTTCAAATTAAGAAAGAGTTGCCCGCTAAGCTGGCAGTCTATAAATAATACCTTAAAAAGGTACTGCGATCCCCTATTTTACAGATGCATTGCTAAACTACAAAATACAATTATTAATAAACAGTGCAACGTGTTTAATCAATTCTACTTACTACAAATCGTGATTGAAATAGTAATAGAATATGTACGCATAAAAATCGTCAGCATGGCATAAAAATCTGAATTCAATACCAATGTAATAAAGAGTGTTTCAATACGAATATTTCCATTCCAATGTCATTATTATTCTCGAAATTCGTGGGGAATTCGTTTTGTTTTTGTTATTGTGTTAATCTATTACGTCTCGATGGAAATAGAGATGACGCTTCACCGCTGTGGGATTTTATGTTACGGTAAATGTCAATTTTCTTGAACTGTTTTATTTTTGTTTACAGCCTTCCCTGAGGCATGGTGTAATATCATTTTTGGTAACGCATACAAATATGCGAGACAGGAATCTATACATATAATAAATAAATAATATATTTGTCGTAGCCTCACCTTTCTTTACATGTGTTAGTCACCATTACCTAAGAGATATAAAACTTCTTAATTAGAATTGTCTTCAGACTTAGAGTTTTAGCTAATTCATACGCATCTATTCCTCCTATTGTAATTACATTACACTTAGTTCTAGAATTTATATTTTGGTATATTAATTCATTTATTTTTGTACATATGGCGGCTAAATGATGTAGGTAGTGTACGATGCACACTCGCTACGCTCGCTCGTCTCGCGCGTGAAAGGATCACTATTATTAATCTTTTTTTTTTGAGGGGGGAAAATCATCCAATGGCTTCTCCCGCCCGGGTGAGGTGGGAGGAAGTGTCAAACTCTTCTTACTGACTAAAAACCACCCCGTTCCTACTCCGGCACTTCGAGCCTGAGCCCCGGCAACCCGTTAAGTCTTCCGCGGCTCCGTATCGGCATCAGCCCTGTTAGGCCCCATCTGTGGTGGTCTGATGGCTCCTTGAGGCGCGCGCGGAACGCGACGCGCCGTACGCTCGGGCCTGGTTCTGGTCGGGCGGCGAGTCACCCGTGCTCGCCGTCCGCAGGCCCGTGCTTACGGTGGCCAGAGATCGTCTCGCGATCCCCGACGCCCGGAGTGTCTCTCGCGACGGTCGGGTCGTGAGGAGGTTCGTTCTCTCACGCGCTCCGCCTCCTCCTTAGCTAGCATGACTGCTTCGCAGAAGGAGGAGACGGCATCCCAGTCCCCCTCGCTCCGTAACATGGTCTGAACCAGAGCCGGACGCGAGAGGTCGCCGTCGCCGATCACATTCCTGAGGACACGGCGGTGCTCAGTCCACGCAGAACACACCGCCACCGTATGCTCCACCGTGTCCTCCGGGCGATCCTCGCAGTGATGACACCCGGGCGTTACCTCCCGCCCAATCCGAAACAGGTACCTACCGATACTCCCGTGTCCGGTAAGCACCTGCGTCAGGCGGTAGGTGAAGACGCCGTAGCGTCTCTCAAGCCACTCCTCTAAGACGGGACTTACCGCTGCAATGACAGCGAGCCCAGCCTTCGGTTGCGACAGTCGTTGCTGTCACTCCGCCATGAGATCACGCCGGAGCTCATCCCGCCACGCATTAATCTGGCGCGGCAGCGGAGTTTCGCCCCGGCGACGTACCTCCGCGCGCAAACAAAACACCGCGCGAGCATCTTCGCCTCCAGATCCCACGGCGGTAATCCGGCAAGGAGTTTCGCCGCCTCCCCGGAGACCGTGCGATATCCGCGTATCAATCGGATCGCCATGACCGTCTGTGATGTGAGTAGCGCCCTAGCGGGCCGCCGCATTAGGTTCGGCGCCCACACAGGGGCGCCGTAGAGGGCCATGGACCGCACGACCCCGGCGTATAACCTCCGGCAGGAGGCATTTGGCCCCCCCAGGTTGGGTAGGAGGCACTTAAGCGCCGCCCCCGTCCTTTCCAACTTAGGAGCCAAACGTCGGAAATGCTCCACGAAGTTCCACCGACTGTCGAGGACGAGTCCTAGGTACTTCATGGTCGTCTCGACGCCGATGAACTATAGAGGTATTATTAATCTAACTTTACCAAATATGTCAGGGTGTCCTTAAGTATAATTTTGTAGTACAACTGCTTGGTAACATCATAGATCCGGCCGACGGACGATCTGTTGGATAAGAACTGTGTTACCTGTGTGACAGGGGTACAATCCAAAGCGAATTACAAATAAGTAACTTTAGAAAAAAGGAATAGATAATTATATCTATTAATGCTGACTACATTTATAAAAAAAAACTAAGTACTTTATAAGAAAAAATGTAAGTAGCACCTCTAGTTAATCATAAAAAATGTAAACAAATTATCTAGAATTATTATTATTAATAGACACTCAGGCAGCTAGCGCACCTTCTACCATTGTAATTGCACCCTAACTCAATTACTTTAAAAGCCTGTCAGAGAAGCTAAATTTAATGAACTTGAAAATAAAGTGAATTGTCTTATTTAATCCGTTTTAGCCATCTTTAACGTTTTATTCGTTACTTGGTAGCAAATTTGAACAACGTACTTTTTTATTCATACCCATTGGGAGTTCAGGGGTCGTCTTAGAAGTGTCTAACAAAAAATGTTTTCTTTTAACCGACTTCAAAATAAAAATGGAGGTTCTCAGTTTGACATTTTATTAACCGACTTCAAAAAAAGGAGGAGGTTCTCAATTCGACCGTATATATGCTTTTTTTAATTTATTAATAACACCTTACAATATGACATCTCTTGTATGTATGTATGATTGTGAGCAATTATCTTAGCAATTGGCGTTCCATAGTCTCTGTCTACCTCCATGGGAGAGTGAAGTTATGTATATATGTTTGTATGTATGTATGTATCTATAGATATTTTGTTTATGTTGTCATAGATTTTGAGACGACACAGAGTTCGAAGGCTGGATGTCGAATAAAATATGTTAGTGTTATATTTGGGTACTAGGTAGATACTTAAAAGCATCGTGTCTTACACTGAAACACTGAAAGGAATAAGTAGGCACACTCCGACTTTAGAATATAATATCCAATTTCTGCCAGAAATGTCATAAATATCTATGTTAGAAGTCATGCAACTGGGATCAAAGATCAGAAACCCATAAACAAGCTAGTTTGTGAAATATCTGCAACAATTCGTGGCGATACTTAAGAATTTAAATTATTTGTACAGTATGCAACCAGTTCGCGCGGGGCGTGTTCGCTATGCTCGGTGCGGTCACTCCGGAATCCTTCGACACTCTGCACTCCTACACGAACACGTTCCAAATGCCTTTTGTCACTCCGTGGTTCCCTGAAAAGGTATGAACTAATTTTGTATGAATATAAGATTTTTTATAGCTTTATTTCATGTTTGTTAATAACTACATCATTCTCATTGGAAATATTCGTATTTTTTCTCGAACTGAATTAAATTTTCGAGTGTTGAACTAAAAAGAGAACAATAAGCAATCATTTAAGTAAATAAACCACAAATATTTTGCTGTTTATTACCTACAAGT
Source organism: Spodoptera picta (assembly GCA_038387885.1). Taxonomy (NCBI): domain Eukaryota; kingdom Metazoa; phylum Arthropoda; class Insecta; order Lepidoptera; family Noctuidae; genus Spodoptera; species Spodoptera picta. The sequence goes on from JAZHFQ010000105.1 coordinate 4,695,640, forward strand.
TGCCGTGAGAATGACTCCTGTTTTGTTTAATTAAAAGGTAAGTTAAATAGTATAGTAGATTCTAGAAGAGTGAGACTCGAGATTCTACACTTATAATTTTACAAGTAATTCCAAAACTACTAAACCTATATTACGAAAGTTCATTCACCTACATTGTCAATTTAATCAGTTAGTCGCCGTTAGAAGCTAGTATTTATTAAGGCGTATTTATTACATGTACATAGGTAAGGATGTTTGCAAATATCCTGATAAGAATTCTAAACATTTCATAAGTGGAAACATTGCTTAACTTTATTTATCAATCTGGTTTCGCGCATTGCAAGTGAAATGTACTTCTCATCCGATGATAGGTTCATTCTTCTCCAATTTGTCCATCAAATGCAGCGCATTTATGTTGCGGCTTTCAATTTATAACTATTTCAATTCCCATTTTTGTCGCAACTCTCAAAATAAAGGAGCATAATTAAAGCACTCTATATACACATTTACTTTATACTCACAGTAGATAATAATAAACGTTTACTGGGACTGAAAATGTCATAGTTTTTCACTTGGTCTCACTAAAACTGACTGACTCGATCCACAGCTAGCTTTGATGAATATAAATGGTCTGAGCATGGCAAACTCAGCTGTTCCCAACGAGTGCTTGAAGGATTTTGCTGACAAACCCATTCTGATTCAATTTTTATCTTTTACACAGAATCCTTACATATTCGATTTAATACATGGGTTTATTTAAAAAAGAAGTTGTTTTTCATTCATTGCGTTTCTCTTAATATGCACCTATACCTCTAATTTATACTGTTCTCTAATCAACGTAATTTTTAAAACTTAATTATTTATTACAAATTCAGCCACGATGTGCCAACTTAAACTATTCTGTTTCACAGGTCATTCCACCATCGTCGGGTCTAATCGACCACGCTGTGAGCATGCGACCGGATTACCATAAAGCTATCGTGGACACAATACTGTATTATGGATGGAAGGAAATCATTTATATGTATGACTCGCATGATGGTAAGTACTTAGAGGTATTTATTTACGCATTTGTCCTTTCATGATATTATGTAAGTAGTCACCGAAAATGATTTAAAACGATCTGTTAACGTAAAGAGCATGATTGTGTGTTGTAGTCTTTGCTCTGTAAACAGCCAAATTATTTTGGAAGTCCAATAACGTTAGGCAAAATTCTGATAATATCGTTTTTTTATAATTTAAGTAGGTACTCCTTATAAAATATGTGTTACTACTGATATTGATTTTTAATCACAGCGATATGGTTAAACGAATCCAGGTAAAATTCATAAAAAGTAAGTCTAGACTAGCATATATGCTGTTTTTATCACTGAATAACTTACTATTCCTATGGGAAAGAAGTTTCTACGTGAACGAGATCGCAGGCAACAGTTCGCAATTTACATATTTTAAGCTTACTTATCTACAGAATGTTAAAACATGTCGAGAACGATATTTTGTTTCTGACAGTGTTCACAAAAACCATTTGATGTCGCCACCACGCCATTTTATACCATCACCAGTCATTACACGCACAATGCTAAAAACAAGAGTACAGAATCATTTCGTATTGTATGAATGACTACTAATGGAGGTACCATAGCGGCGCCATTGTGAATCTCACAGTCGATAGATGAGCTGTCATTCGCAGTCTATTCTATAGAAAACTATGTTTAACTTGACTTGCACGCATGCTCACTTGATTGTAACTAATATAGAGGTATGTTCTGTAAAATGCAATTAATGATTATGATAATATACTACCCAGATAATTATTATTAAAAGTGAGGTAATTCTTTTGACAAATAACGTAACTTTAAAACTATTGCAGTTATTGTAAAGGTCTAGTGTATGTTTTGGTCGTGATTAATTTATAAAATTGTATAATGTATAAAATTAAAGTTGCATCAATTACGTTATAATTGATGTACATTATTCAGTGAAAAAGTATAAATTACCTTCCTGCGGTTAGGTAAAATGGGCATTGTCTTTAGAGTAAATAAATATCTAAGTTATATGAATGTTATCAGTTCACAATTCTATGGACACTTACAGTAAAAAGAAAGTCGAGTTTGTGTTCATTAGACACGTGGTTTTTAAGTGCATTTCTAGAATAGTTTTAGCGTGCACGTGACATCTACACATTCTAGCAAGGTTTTATCCTCAAAGCTTCAGAGTCCTACTTTCATGAGTCTAACGTAGTACTCTAATGATACAGTTTTTTATTCGCAATACCACGAGGTATAAAAATACATTGTGCAGTGTGCGAACTTTGTGCAATCTATTCATAAATATTTAAAAATGTGCACATAGGTAAATAATATAGGTAAATATAATAGGAAAAATTGTCATTGTGACTAAGTTGGTTTAATAAATCACGACATTCGAAGGTGTGTGAAAACAATCAAAATAAATAATTTGACTGCACGGTTGGTGCGGTGGCTGGGCAACCGGCTGCCGTGCAATGTGTCGCGGGTTCGATTCCCGTACGGAACAACACTTTGCGTGATCCACCAATTGTTGTTTCGGGTCTGGGTGTCATGTGTATGTGAACTTGTATGTTTGTAAACGCACCCACGACACAGGAGATAATCCTAGTGTGGGGCATAAGTTTAAAAAAAAAAAGTGTGGGAGAGCCGTGCTTCGGCACGAATGGGCCGGCTCGACCGGAGTGATACCACGGCCTCACAGGAAACCAACGTGAAACAACGCTTACGTTGTGTTTCGTCGTGTGAGTCAGGTTAACGGAGGCCCACTTACTCCCCTCCCTAGTCTCCCTAGTCTCCCGAATCCCTGAATCCTCCACAATCCTCAAATTTCCAATTGCCAAAATACCGGTAACGCACTTGCAACGCTTTAGTCCTTCGGGTGTCCATGGGCGGCGCCGATTGCTTACCATCAGGTGATCCGTCTGCTCGTGTACCGGCTAATGCTATAAAACAAATCCTACTAATATTATAAACGAGGAAGTTTCTGAGGATGTATGTATGTTTGTTACTCTTTCACTCAAAAACGGCTAAAGGAATCTGAATGAAATTTGGAACAGAAGTATGTACCCCTGTGGTACAACACATATTTTTATCCCATGTGAACACGCGCAAAGCCTAGTACAAACGAGTCTGTGTAATTTGTGTAGGTGAAAATAACCTAGATTGGATGTTTTCGAGTTTACCAAAACACTATCTAGCAACCAAAAATGTCAGTTCTGGGTTATGTCATGTTTATCGCATATACCGGGCCTGTATACATTTTTTGGTTTGCTACAAGGATATAATAACAGAGAGTGAGCGTCTATTAGTATTATTTTCGGATTAACTTTTTAATAACAGGGGATATTAAAATAAAAGGGTGATGGGAAACAAGGTGAGCATCGCCAAGTCCAACCTAATATTTCTCTTTATCGTTTTGCTTTACAACAGAAAATGACGGTTTTATAAATCGTAAATTGTACCGCTTGCGGGGATTACAACAGAGCTGACTCTACCGATAATAAAATGTCGACACGAAAGAGATTGTGGGGAAAACGTTGGCCGAGGCTAATAGCACTGCAGTCTCTTTAATGGGGTGCCTATCACCAATGGAAATGTGCCAATCTTTACTATTAATTTGTTTTAAGGATGTTTTTAAAACGTATTGATAGCATAGTAAAATACTGGTGCATCCCAAAAACGTTGATCTATAAGTATCAGTTTTAAATTAACACAAAATAACATCATTCTTGTTCTTCTACTAAGTAGAACGCATAGGCGCAGTGACGTAATTCATTAAGTTTCTATATTAGGTTTAGTGTAACGCACTTTTCCAAGCCGTGTGCTGTTGCTTATTTTTTCATCATGATTACAAAGTCTAATTGGTAATTGACATGAAGAAATAAAAATTACGATTAAACACATTGTAATTAACGTTTCAGTAATTATAATTATACTAAACTAGTACAAATGATATACCAAAAATTGCGCTAAACTACAGATCACTCCAAAGAGATTGGAATGGTTCCAGTTTCGACCCCTATTATTCCAAATGTGATCTGTATTCACTGAACAAAATTGCTTTACTGGAGCTCGTTAGGAGTGTGATTGGACCGAAATAAAAAAAATTAAATTGCACACCACATGACGAGCACCAATTTATTTCCACTTGATATGTTTGACTTTTCCAATAATAGTAAATCCATAAACCGAATTTGAGAAACCCCTTTCGTTGATATACCGACAAGTTGCATGTCTCATAGTTACAACTTTTTAGTTTACCCTAACTTTATAACTTGAATATAGATAAAACGATATCTTCTAGAATGTTTTCGTGTTTCGAATTCCCAGAGCTTTCCTAGGAGGCAATAAATAATATTTATAGTACAGGAGCCTAACACCTTATTCGGGGCGGCCCCTCAGTCGAGTTATGAAACTTTCCCGGATTTAAGCAAAGAGTTAGGTAACAACTAAACATGTATCACGAAACGATCAACTTTAGCGCAGGTTATATACCTCGAGAAATTTTCCTCTTGAAGAATTTTCATTTTATCGACACCGAAACTGCGGCAGGTCAACCGCATAGTGCACATAACGTTACAGATTATACACCTATTACTGTATCCGGTTGACGATGGGTGTTTGCAAGGTCCTTGTATCGAGAATTGAATGATATCATCATTCAATTCTTTTATGATACGAATCCAAACTACACCCATGTGTATATCTTATGGTTAGGTCGTAAAAAAATAAACTGTAATATTTCAGAAAAAAATCATGCATTCAAAGAGGATTAGTTTGCTGCTTTAAACCAATTTATACCAACGTGACGGTAAAAGGCTGACATCAAAACAGTTTAAGCTAGAATTCATAACTGCCATTTACGTGGGCCATTTGAAAATATTCGTCATGACATTTTATAGCGGCCGCCCGGTCGAGTACATACGGCGGAATTTCATTCGATTATCACAGCGCGTTCGTCGGGTTGACCGTAAAGTTTTACGTGCCCTCGTAGGATTGCAGAACTACTGTAACAGAGCTGCACCTAATGATATTACTGAGTATTTCTTTCTCATTGCACCAGTTTGCTTTGCTAGTTAACCGTTAATCGAAATCACAAAGGAAATTGCTACACGTTAATCAAAATTGATAATAGTTCGCAGTGAACCGTTGTAATCGTTTACTGAAACTTTAACTTGATTTATACAGTATTAAAGTTGTTTAAAACTTCAAGGTCGTTATTTGGAATTAAGTTCAGAACTTTGCCTTTCACAGGGACTATCCATGCTTCATTTTGAATTTTGGTTTACTGAGAAATAAATGTCGTCAACTTGCAAAATATCTCGAGATAAATTTGAAATATAATTATAAGTTATCTGAATATCATAATAACTTCCTTTGAGGAATGTCTATGGAAGTGTCAATTGTATAGAACGTCTATTAAGGTTCCCATTCTATTTGTTCGAACATTAATAATGATATTATTTTTGTCATCATTTACTATTACGCATTTTCTATTGTATTCTATATTTATGCCATTTTGATATTACAGTATTCGTTGGAAATACTGAAACGGTTTAAAAGTATTATCCTATGTTTTTAATTATGAGTTGTTAAAGTGACTTACACTTTTGGATTTCAATTTTGGATTAAACTGTCAAACACCAAGCGGTCACCGGTGACCGCAACCTATTGTTCTATAATTGTGTCTACAAAACCGGTACTCGACGAGTTAAGTAAAGCAAAGATTTGCCTTAACTTTTATTGCATTAATAGTAATGGAGGCCAAAAGGACCTCGGATCCATGGTTGCCTTTTTCCTGAATTGAGTTTACTTTGCGAGTGCCTTAAGATCGCGACGTGGCCGGCGAATATTGCGTAAAATCAATCACAACACGGAACCCTCCCTCCGTCCGGGGTTTGGCGAAAAATATAAAGAATTTTTCTTCTCCATCATGTGTAAGATGGGTTCTTAGATTGCCTTTTAAAGGTAAACAAAACCTTTAACTTTCAAGGTAAATCGCTGTTCATTTTGCATGATATCTTTATGTGCTTGCTTGGGTAGTCTATCTACCTTTATAGTAAGAAAACTAAAGATTGCTTTTATGATTAGGTGTCATAAAACTGCATTACGCATAATGCAATAAAAAGACACTGCACCGTGACATTTTAGTCGCCTTAGAAAAGCCGTCCACTCAACTTATCTCACACAAAATACCTTTATGTGCGAGAATTTTTGTTATAATTAATGTATACTGAAAAGCTACCCAATTTTAAGTTTTATTAAATATCGTACCATCTCACTCATTTTACAAAAAAATCGTATAGTTCAGTTTTAAGATTCGCTAAAGTATACTTGGAGATTAGTTTAATGCATGTAGTAATTAAAATTACGAAATCATTATTACCTAGAACTTATTTAGGCATAGGTACTCCATTATGTTGCAATATCCTATAACTAAATTATTAGGAAATATTAATTGGTTCCGACATGGTAGAAAAGAAAAAGTAAACATTATTTACAAATAAATAATTCAACATGAAATATTATAACAAATTCAATTTTCTTGTTAGCAAGGAACAGCAGCAATCAGAAGATCAGCGATACGAACATTTAATATTCAGTATGTCAAAGAGGAAAATCTGTAACGGAATCCAATGAATCGGTTTTAAGATAAAATCTCTAGATATTGGATTTATTCAGACGGTCTGTGTACTTTGTCACAGGTACTGGTATGTTTGTAACAAACACTTATCATGCTCAGAAGCTTTATTTCAACTGTTGTAGGTACAAGGCAAACAAAACAAAACAGTATTATGTATATAGGGTGTCCCTAAAGTCCACGTTCAAATGATACCAGGTGATCAAAAAAGTTCCAATAGTTATCGGAAAAATAAAAAAAACGTAAGTCATAGTTGCTACTTTTTTTAATTACATTGGTTTGTAATTGGGGATAGTGTAAATCCACGAATGTAGTGTTATAGGGGAAGGTTAATAGGTTTAATAATTCAATGTATTTGAAGCAACTCACTTTTGCATATTAAAAATGAGTCGAAATGAACTCGAGCCAATGCGGTGGCAGCCAATTAAAAATATCCGCGAAAACATGAATTGGCTACATTTGTCTGCTACGCGGAATTATCTAAAGCTAGTTCCGCGGATTTTCACTATTTTCACTATTCCTGTCGATAAATTATTCAGGAATTGTACACCCTGTACCAGTCTTTGTACTGTTGTTGCTAGAAATCTTTATTTTTTTTGTTTGTATTGTATTTTGCTCACGATATCCTACGCAAACAGATACAATGTGAAACCAATATTTTGAAAAGTAATTATAAGAGTATTTTATACATATGCATATTCACGTACAAACAATAAATGAAAGTACTAGAGGCACATAAATTTGTATATACTGGAAAGTGTAAAGACATAGATTGAATACATACCATAATTTCCATTTTGGAAAATGACACTTAGAAATACAAAATGTATATAATTTTGTACAGTGCACTCATCCGAGTTGAATCGCTTGTAATATCAAAATGCGAATTTATAGCAAATAACTGGCAAATTGATATTTATGCAGTGTCGTAAATTGCTCTGGGGAAAGAAACCTCCACCTGGGTTCCCAACATGCCCTTAAATAAATAAGAGGGCGCGGTTTTAGTCTACTTAACTGGCTTTACAAACCACCTCTTGATTATGGCCGCCTAGTACCCTTACGAACGGCCGCTTGCCGTTTTATTGTGTTCTAATTAAATTTATTTTGAAATTTTCTAAAGTACCTACTTGTATCATAGAGCAAACAGCCTAGTTAATAAGTTTTAAACTTTATAGACTACTTATTAACTAATTTTATAGTCTAGACTAAAGATGTAAAAATGTTTTATATTCATGTACCTAAGTTATTACTGGAAATGTCAGATAATTTCTACAGATCAACGACAGAAGCTATAAATTAAAAAAAAAAACGATAGCATAAATTGAAGTACTTCAAGGGAAACAGTAAAAAAATAACCTACAAACATGTCTGTCAACTCGGTACGTGTAATGGAGGTAACTCGACCTTTATCTCCTTTTAAATAATTAATGAGCAGTAATGTCTAAAGGTAATCATTTGAGTCCAGTCATGGAGTCGCTTCACTATAGCAAAGATACAAGATGTTGACGAGCTTAATGACTTCGAGTGCGATTTACAAACTATTTATGGTTACCTTAGATTTTTGGCAGCTATCACGTTATAATAATTAATTATAATTTCCATTATTTAAGCCTGCTCTGTATCATAGAACTTGTATAACGGTGATTCTCCAATTTGCTGTTCTTTGTCTAAGAAATGTAATAATGTTTATTTTGACTTTGATATATTTTTTGTTTTCGTCTCGAAATGTGGGTGTGTGACGGTGGAAGTCAATGAAATGTGACACAAACCAAAAATATTGAGTATCTTAAGATGTTGAGTCCTATATTGAGTATACCAATGTAGAAATTGTAGTTGGTGGTCTTGTAGATATGTATTTAATACAATTAGTGAACATTAACAATGATAACCATAATTAAATGAAGAACTTCAAACTGGAAAATGATCGATAAAAAACCGCTTTATTGCTACAAGGAGTTTGTTAATCTTGATACCTATCAAATTTGGTGGTGGTAGTGGAAACGATTTCTGTATCAACATCAACTCTCTCGTAAATCATAAATCGGGGTTCTAATTTCGAAAAATGGGAACTGGAACTACGTGTGTTATCGAACATACATTTAACGCTGGTGCCGTACTCAGACAATCCTGAGTAACCAGATCTCTCTCTCCCGCTTTATGAAACCAGTGATGAAAAGACACCAAAATATTGTAATTTTTATAATTAAACATAAAAATAATAAATTAAAAATTACGAGTTACGTTATAGTTGGCTGCGTGATGTCGCCGCGACCGTGGACGCTGCTCATGAGGAAGAGTCCCTCTGTTACTCGAAACTAACAGTCTCGAGTAGTGTAACTCGTATTTTTTAGTTAATTCAGTATGCTCACTATGGTCATTCTATAAACAGAAATGATATTAGAAATACTAAATTATTCATTTATGATGGTGAATGAAAGACTACAATTATCATAATGTTACATATTATTATCGATAACCGCTTATTTGCAAAGCAAAGGCTTTTAAGCAGAGGAAGAATAGTTTTACTATCTTCGAAATTGATAACCCATTCGTTATTAATCTCACGAGTCACGAGTCCGATGGAACATTATTTACTTTTAGTTGTTTAGTTGTTGTGGTCCCAACCATCACCCTGGGGCCATTTTGATGACTCGCCTTCGCTGAAAGGCTATCGAAGTTGTTTTCATTTTAATTTATAAACAATAATGAATATTAATGGCGTTTAGTGCTGGCATTGAAATGAACTAAAACTTCAAAATTAAAACTTTCTAATACAAGTATTACGTTTAATAATTAATGCTTGCAGCGTGCCGTTTGCGTGCTAATTGAATTATTGAAATTTAAAATTAGCGTACCTTGCTACTTCGCAAAGGTTAAAACAAATAAGAAGTGGAATATTTTGAATTCTAATAGAAGTTGTCTATGGTGGTCATCAACAGCGATTCCAATTGAAACATACTTGTCAGTCAGACGGGTATTTTATTCAGTGTATTTTTGCGTTAATCACATGGTCACGATGTTAGTTGGTAAACAAGATACACAGGAAAAGGGGAAATAAAATGGCACACTACTGAAGCATTCTCGATTTTCGACCAAATCCTTTGATCCCGCAGTTAGAAAGCTGTGTTCTTGTAATTTTATCACACGATCAGTTTTCAAACAATAGGTGCGTTTACAAAATACGACTTTATAACAATTTATCAAGTTTCAAAGTAATCTGACGATTAAAACTAAACTTATGTTAGAAGTGTCAGAAGTCATGAGTATTCATAAATCTAATTTATTAGAATGGTTCAGAGATAGTAGATAGTAGATAGTTCATTATCTATCCTGGTCATATAGTCAGTCATCCCAGCCCATGGAAGACTTTTGTAGATAACTAGCAATGGGACCACATCCAGTCTAAAAGCAGTCAAGCTGATTGTGTATCACGTGGCCTCTACGCGTCAGAATTTGTACAGTTCAAGATGTGGTCTAAAGACGGAGTTCCTTAAAGATAGAACAATACATTCAATAAGTGTGAACAATTGCCAAATAACCTAGAAGAAGTAAAAGTACATTTAATAACAATAGATATTCGGGATGAATATTCGCTTACGCGATCGACTAGGAAAAAATAAATACCTGAAAGAAAATGTTGCGAATTTATTATTTATTGCTACTGAGATTCAGTTAGCCTTAGAAACGTGCAATAGGGATTGCCAAAGTTAGAAATTTGAAGCGATGATACTGGACCTGCGAGATGAAAATCCTAAAAGAAAAATGTCCAACTTGTTATTTTTTTAACTGGGTTCTGTAAGCAACATTCTATATTGGAATAATTAACTGAAATCGTAGTAAGTTTTGTACGAAGCAACATATGGTTGAGTGATATTAAAGTAGATGCAACTGCGGTTTTCCATTTCACTAACAATTGCGCGATGAAAACACCTTCAGAATTAACCGGGAACCTAATATTTTAAATACCTGTAGTCTTCATCTTTCCACGTGTATTCTAGGTGAACAAATAAAAGCATTAAATCGTAAATATAATGTATACATCACTGATTTTCAGTTCAAAAAATTTTCGAACTTTTGGCACAGAACTTCGATCTCCTTCTATAGTATAAAAAAGCCAATTCTGAGAATGAACCCAACTGACTGAGTTTAGAAACCGCTAATTACGTATCCTTCAAAGAAGTTTTAATGTTGGAGGTACTTTGCAAGTAATTTGACATTCAACTTCTTTAGTCGTGTTGACAGAGAAGTTACACTATAAACCTCAAGAATCAAACCATGTGAAAAGAGAAATCAATTACATTTCAACGTATTAGAAGAATTTACAATTTGTGTGTTTTTTTAGTAAAACAATAAAACTTCGTTAAAAAATTCATAGGCCATGAGGGGTTAAGGGGCCTGAAGAGCTAAAAGGTGACCTCCTTCTTTAGACCATTTTAATTTGCATTTTAACATGCTTTGAGACCGAAATGAAAATTGAATATAAGAATGTACATATGAAAATAAACACCTTAAATAAACCACTAATGGAATAGTACAGGTAATCTGTCTACAGATAGGTGAAAGTCTAAAAAGAAACAAATACTCAGATTGCAATAACAGTTTTACCTGAGATACACATAACGAATCCGTAGTTATTTTGACTTATGCAACCAAATATTTATAGTAAGGATACTTATAGTGGATGAGGGTGTATAATGGAGTAAGTTAATATTTAATTGGAACTTCTCCAAGTTGCTACGATGACTTTTAAGCGGGTTCTCTGTCACAAACTGGGAAAGTGCGCTACCCCACGAGCAATTTCTTTGCCCTTTGATGTCTTTATTAAGTGAATCATGAACTTTACTTGATTAAATTATAACAGAATTCGTATTACTCCCCGCTTCGTTATCGATCTCCTCCTAACATTTATTAATTACAAGCTGTTTCTGTAACTCAAACTTTTTAACACGTCATTTACAATTATTAGGATAGGATTTTTTTCTTAATTAAGTTTTATAAAATTCACGGAACACGACATTTAACTTAAAATTTAGGTACCACTTAGATGGGTCGGAAATTAATAATATGAATGGAAGTTTGACAAATAATAATAGGGTCGATGACTATTTTTTATTTTAAGTTCCGTCTGGTAGTTTATTTTAAAATATTACACACGCATTTTTTACATCATAACCTATAATTAAACAACCTTTTATGCGGTTAGAAAAAGACTGACTATATTCAAAAATATTGCCAACATTAAAAAACAGAGTTACGTTTTGATACACAAATTAATACCCACACCTATCAAAACAAAGTTACAAACTAACCATCATTATGTAATATAAAAATGTTATTCTCATATAACAATTATTTATCTTTAAGTTACAATTTTTATTCCTAACATTTCCATAAACATGTAATGTTTGACACAACCTAAACTTTTTGTCAACATATCAGCTGGCATTCTGGCTGTCTCTAAGTATTTAAGTTTACAATTTTATTGTTCACACAATCACGGCAAAAATGATAACGTACATCAATGTGTTTGGTACGGTAGTGAAACACACTATTCGCAGACAGTTTTAATGCTCCCTGGTTATCATTAAAAATGTTAACAGTATAAATATTATCAGATATTTCTAATAAAATATTACGCAAGTAAATTGCTTCAGTAGAGGTACATGCCTCAGTGATAGCCATGTACTCTGTCTGCTTCTGTGCTTGATAAAGCAACAGATTTTTGCTTTCTAGAAGACCATGAAATGGCACCACCACAGAGCACAAAGCACACACCAGAGTATGACCTTCTATCAACAATATCATTTCCCCAGTCAGCATCAACAGAAACGAATACTTTCGACGATATATTCACTTGAAATGTCGCGTGACGTCACTTCTACATACATTTTATACGTAGAAATGACGTTTTAGCCCCCACTCCTGAACTTTGATTCGTTATAGCAAAATATAATTTTATAATACTACAAAATAAAGAAATACGTGTCTAATATTTTTTCATTACCTAACTGATGGACTAATTATTAGCATTTATCATAGTATAAGAGGAGAGTGTCATGGTGGCCTGGAGGTTTAAGACGCTCGCTTCTCATGCATGAGGGTGCGGGTTCGAAACCTACCAACGGCAAGTACCAATGTGACTTTTTCCGAGTTATATGTACTTTCTAAGATTATTTAGACACCACTGACAAACGGTGAAGGAAAAACATCATGAGGAAAACCTGGGCTTATAATTTCTAATTATAAGTTTGAAATCGCCAACCCGCATTGAGCAAGCGTGGTGATTAACGCTCTAACCTTCTCCGTGTGAGAAGAGGCTTTGCTCAGCAGTGGGCATTTATAGGCTGTTGATGATGAAGAGGAGAACATATTTTTTCAAGTGCTACGACCATTGTCGCTGTATACCAAACATTTAGAGTTTTTGTTTTAAGTGAAGTGTGTTTAATTATAATTATATCGCAAAATAACTCGCAGAAAACTAGTGGATAGTAAGAGTTCTCTATGCTTAACTATTTAATTCATTTTCGAGACGAGTATCCTCGAAAATAATTACTTTTACTGAATTTCAAACCGTAGTGACCGTTTTCTATCAAACAGCCAAGTAAGGTATCTTGGTACTTTTTTATAAAGTATATCCATAATGTCTTGTCCCTACGATGACAATTTATTTTAGGCGGTCGGTTCGGAATATGTGTAATCGAAGGTCATCATCATATATGAAAAGAATCCTTTTATATCTGCACAAGTTTCACATGCTGCTTAGTTCCTATTGGCCGTAGCATGATGTTAAGATGTTGCACGAAGTTTTTGTTAGTCATAATTCACAAACAGTTACCATACCAATTTTTAGCTTTTTAACTAGAAAATAGCAAAGGTTGCCTGGTAGATATCGCTTTTAGCGATAAGGCCGCCCTTGTACCCTCCTTATTCTTTATAATTTCCGAATATGTGTAATTACTTGCTTGGTGTACAATAAAGCTTATTTATTATTATTATTATTATTATTATTGCAGCATACTCCATATAAACTACTAGCTCTCATTTTAGAGAAACTTAAACTATCTCCACTTAAAAATGACGTCTATTCTTCGCACTGTTTTGTCCGGAAATACGGACAAATAAACAGACATACACACTGTTACATTTTTACTATTAGTACGAATATGGCCTTTCAGTTGTGATATAATGAATTATTTCTTAAATTACAATTTCGATTCTGAAATTTCATAATTAAAAGAAATATTCACATATTTTTAATAATGAAAGTGCATCAGTATACCTACATCTGAGTGAATTAGTTGGTACTTGATTCAAAAGGTGTCTCTAACTGTCAGTGTGGAAACTAACATGTAACTACAAGTATCCGAGTAAAGTTGTCGCTATGCAGTTTACTAGTTTCCCGGTACAGTTAGTAAAACCACGTTACTCAAACATTGTTAAGTACCCGAAGTTTAATTCGAAATTCGCTTCAGCAGATGGCTTGATCAGGACTATGCAACAGGCCCACGTACAAACGCACAACAAACAACGTTAGAACAAACGCAATACGATTATAGTGGGTACGCACCAATTCCAATGTTCTATAACGCGTTGATTGATGTCAATTCAATTTCACACTCACTGCACTGGTAACATGTTTGGGTTGGCGGGAGAATTGTATTCGTTTTTAATATCATTTTTTATCACATTGTTTTATTCAAAGTCCTTTTCACAGTGCACATAGTTTTATTATTCATAGATTTGTTTTTAAACTGTATGCTGTAGGCCGCAGAAGCAACTTTGATATTAAATGAGTAAACAATCGCACTTGAGCGCCATTTTCATAATAGGGATGATGACAGGCTATGAAAATTGAAAATCTAATTAGTCCGTCAGTTAGGTAATGAAAAAATATTAGACACGTTCTTTATATTGTTGTATTATAAAATTATACTTTTATATAACGAATCAAAGTTCAGGAGTGGGGGCTAAAACGTAATTTCTACGTATAAAATGTATGTAGAAGTGACGTCACGCGACATTTCAAATCAATATATCGTCGAAAATATTCGTTTCTGTAAAAAATACGTGTGTAATATTTTAAAATAAACTACCAGACGGACATTAAAATAAAAAATAGTCATCGACCCTATTATTATTTGTCAAACTTCCATTCATATTATTAATTTCCGACCCATCTAAGTGGTACCTAAATATTAAGTTAAATGTCGTGTTCCGTGAATTTTATAAAACTTAATTAAGAAAAAAATACTCGGGTAGGACTAAATATGACTGTTTTTTTCATTCCTTAGTAAAAGCAGTTTGGAATACTAACTGGCGTATGCCAGTTAGTATTCCAAACTGTCCAAATTGTAAGTCCTATTTGATAAAGGATGTATATCCTTTATCAAATAGGACTTACAACATAACTTATGAATATTTTTATGCGACGATGTATACCGATGTACCTCTACACAGCATCTACCGACGATTAAAGATGTTTGTAACGCTTTTTTATTATTTCGGAACACACGTTACACTAAACAAGGTGTAGTTTTAAAACCCTGGCATTTCTCGAGGGCATGTCACAGAAGTCATAAAGGTTCAATGTAAGAGAAAGTTTCGGACCAATAGTTAAAAATACGGCTATAATAAATCGTTTAAGTTGTACAGTATTTCGGAATAAGCGACAGCAATGTTTCTTATTGGAGTTTTATGGAATTAGGAATAATATCAATTACGTGTTTGAGTTTGTGCGTGTTAAGCCGCGTTATAAAACTAGTTACAAGATGGCGGCGTGTAGTTCGCACTTATGGATTTCCGTAATTTACAGAAAAATGAAACATATTTAACTACAATTTTTTTTATTGATTCGAACTCAGAATCGATAGCCGAGTTACCTCCTAGAAAATGACGCGGCTCTAAAACAACACCTTGTATAAGCAACACAGCAATATTGCTTCATTATTAAAAGTGTATCGTATTGGTTTCATTCATGACGTCACACCTTTGTTCTTCTTGCCGACTATCTCCACGTTTCTTTGCCGCAATATTGAACAAATTGGATTCCGATGCGTTTGAAAACGTGAAAAACTTAAATACAGTTACGCTACGCTAGTAAGTAAGTAGCTACGTAAGTAATCTAAACGCAATGACCATTAAGTACCTTTTACTGAGAAATTTTGTCTTCTTTACGTCTTGTGAGTGTGTGTGTGTGTGTGTGTGTGTGTGTGTGCGTGTGCGTGTGTGTGTGTGTGTGTGTGTGTGTGTGTGTGTGTGTAAGTGTGTATAGTTGTGATGGCCTACCAAGGGCAAGTACCAATGTGACTATTTTCGAGTTGTATGTACTTTCTAAGATTATTTATTTAGACACCACTGACAAAGATTATTTATTTAGACACCACTGACAAACGGTGAAGGAAAAACATCGTGAGGAAACCTGGACTTATAATTTCTAATTATAAGTTCGAAATCGCCAACCCGCAGCTTTGGTCAGCTGTGGCCACTTATAGGCTGTTGATAATGATGATGATGATGTGTATTTTCATTTTAAATAAGTCCTATAGGTACCTAAACATGGTTATATAATAAAAACCGTACTTGCTGGTGTTTCTTATAGTTAGTACTTAGTAGTCTGGTCACTGTCTCGTTTGATGGTGAGCGATGGTGTAGGTAGGCTACGATGGAGCACGCCTATTCACTTGAGACTTGAAGACTGTAGTAAAGGTTTTAGCTTCGTCAAGATAAAATGTTTCTCGTAAAATCAATCCCAGTGAAACACCAACCGTCTTCCTAATCCAATTTGTGACGTATATACATTGCGTATATTGGAATATAGGGTTGAACTTGAAATAGAACAAAAAGATCCTATCAAATAAAATTGGTGACGAAAACCATGGATGTGAAGTCAAAATGGAGTGTTTATATCTATAAGATGTAGGTGTTTATTTTGATAATTATAAATTATTGTTTTAATTTACATTATCTTTTAAAAGTAATAATTAAGTAACATCTTACGCCCTTCACTCAATATAATTCTATTTACTATAATAATATCATGATTGTTGCTAGCAGGAAGTTGAAATGAAACGAAGCGAAATACCTCTGTTTTAAAATACTGAAATCGTGAAGTTGGAAATCTCTCTCGAAGTTAAGAACTCCGACTAACTATTAACATTGCTCATAATCGCCGCGTTCGAGAACTCGGAGAGTTTTGTAACAATCCTCGCAAAGGTTAACAAAGCCACAAGACCGTTGTCGGGTGACAATCGAGAAGTTTTAATTCGACCATTTCTAACTGCAATTATTGCCTGAACTTCGGACTAAGAAAAGAGCAGTTGTAATCAATCAGCTACGTCAAAACTTACTCGGAGGATGATAAATAGCAATGACTGCCGTGGCGGTGTTCATAAAAGGGTGTATATTTTTTTTAGTATGACGCGGTGTACTATTGCTTATTAGATAATGCAAAAAATATTCGGAGCTACTGGGTTGACTCATATCGCGATCGACAAGTTTATAATAGATTTCGGGGCGCACGGCGATTCAAGCAGCTGACGTTATAAGCCATTAGCCGACCGACGACAGTGGAAAACCTCAAGGGTCACGAGTTCAAACGCGACACATGGTGAGAATAGTCCGGGTACGGACAAAACTTTCACCACATCTCTGCCCGCACATTTATCTCTTAACAGCGAAATTGTTTTGGATATCGTTTCACACGTTATACATAGTTTAGTGAGTTCAAGAACTAATTTCACATGACATTTCTACAAACATAAATTTCTTCATTTAAAAAATACAGTTCATTTAGAACATATGAAGGAATGTTTACAACAAAGTATATGCACAAAAATGTATGAATCGAAACTCAGAATCGGTTAAAATAATTTATATGTGGCAAAGTCGAAAAATAATTATAACTCTTTCTGCATATTTAATAATCAGTTTATACTGGTTTATCATAGCTTGATGTTTGTCCACTTGTACGGTTTTATTGTATCTCATCTTTATATTGTAAAGCAAACAGATTTCATGGCTCGCCCGTGACAATTGGAGCATTGTGAACTTGCCACCTTGTAATGACATCTTTTAAATCACATTGTCGTCTATTAGCGTAGGACAAGTAATTCTAGTATTTCAAAGAGAATAAGTAATTCTAACTTAATCCTAGGGAGAATTGAAAGCACTCAGATGAATAGACCAAACTATGCTTCAGTAGTACTTGATGCAAGATTCAAAGTATCAAATTCCATCTTTTTGTCCTATTAGACACTAATTCCTAGACGCTAAGCAATTTCTTTGTCATTTATATACATTTCAATTTCAATTACCTATTTATTACTTTCAAAATGTAGGCAAGGCAATAAATTGGAAACCAAAACTGAAAGTTTCTATAAAAAGAAGGAAAAATAATTATACTCTCTGCGACATCGGCAGGGGCATTTATATCCCAGTCTATTTCCCAGCTCTCCTAAACCAATTCGAGTCCACACGAATTTTATCGAATTAAACGCCCCATATAAAACAAGCGGTACGAAAAAGGGACAAAGCGTGCTCTAAAGAGGCAAAAAATAAAAACTTTTCCCGTGTGAGTGGCGTTCAGAAAGGCGTACTTACAACAATGTATATATATAATAATATGTACTGTGGTGTGAAGGGAAGGGTCATAAAGGTAATATAAATCAGTGCTCCCCAATCTTTTAATGTTCATAGTACATCTAGGAAGAAGAAAACAGCTAAACCTCAACTAAATCAAAATTATGTTAAAATATCATTAAAAATTTCCTAATATAATTTAGTCATAATCATTTCAGGTAGGTTTGGTTGGAAAGCTTTACGAGAGTTTGGAAAGATGACAAATTTACAAATTTTATGTGCTCTTTTCTAATTTCTATTTTGAACCGCCCGCGCCGCAAACGGACGGCCAATAAGATTTTTTGTTTCAATATCGTCACCATACCTCCCTAATACAAAGCCCTCCTTTCCGGTGTATCATACTACTAGCTTTTAGCCTATGTGACATATACCAATACATACAGCGCCATCTATACCAATACTTTTGTTTTCCCTCGGGAATATCAAATTTTTACGGGATAAAAAGTACTCTATTATTTAATCCAGACTTCTAACTTTACGTCTGAAAAATTCCAATTCAATTAAGCATTCGGTTTAGTAGTTACGGCGTGAAATCGGAACAAACAAACTCACTTTCCGATTCATAATATTAGTAAGGATAATAACACACTAAAAAAAATAACTAGACACATTGTTTAATTAATATTTTTGTCGCCGATGCGCCACAAAGTACATTTCAATGAGAACTTTGAAGCTAGCGGCCTCCTGCAGTGATACGCAAACGACGTGTTTACGTGTTTACAATATTT
Organism: Spodoptera picta; assembly: GCA_038387885.1. NCBI lineage: Eukaryota > Metazoa > Arthropoda > Insecta > Lepidoptera > Noctuidae > Spodoptera > Spodoptera picta. The sequence goes on from JAZHFQ010000105.1 coordinate 4,714,653, forward strand.
GAGATGTCATAGTCGTTATTTTAAACTGTCAAACACCAAGCGGTCACCGGTGACCGCAACCTATTGTTCTTTATTTGTGTCTACAAAACCGGTACTCGACGAGTTAAGAAGTAAGTTTAAGTCTCCTATTGACTCTGAAAAATTGCATTGCACGTGGTTAGCACGAACTTTCGGTCTTTTTTATGTGATTTTTTGTTTTTTTTTATGTGTCGATGATCATAGATCATTATCTATCACCATACCATACGTTCATCGACACCGAACGAATCTCATTGAACTCGTAGATTTTACCACCACATAGAATAGGCCTACAAACACACATGCTAGCCTACTCCTTTCTGTGAATTGATACCATGCAAGCAGATATGAACAAGTAAGTTAATAAACCAACTATACCGATTTTTAAACCAACAGAAACATTTTCTGAATGTTGAAAAATATCAGTGGAGATGCAACTCATATAGTGACAAAAAAGTAGCCATAAACACATTTCGATACGCAAGTTACCATAGGCATAATTTCAATAAATTATATTTGATAAAAATAAGTCTTAAGGGTTATCAGAAAGATGAAGGTCATTTTCCATGACGTTACACTGTTTAACTTTACTAGACAAAATGGCGTGTCATAAAATATGTGTATTTCTCACAATAATAAAATATTTTGTTATGATCTGTAAGAATTGACACCACATTTCTAAAAGCTTGATGGACGTGTAAATCATCCTTCAAGCTTTCAGGAAAGAAAACCCGTTTTGAAAAATAATAGATTTCTTTAGCATCTTGAGTTTCGAGTTGAAATATTATACATATATAAAATGTATAAAAATCCGCAGTAACATCATTGAAGTGTGAAATTGACAAATTAAATGTCGATTCCATGTACTGAAGGAGTTTAGGTTGTTATAGATATATCCCGGACACGTCTTTATAACTTGAACATTAATAGTGAATTTCTCTAACTATTGAAAAATTTAAAAGTTTTCTATATAAATTGGCATAATTATAATTGGAAGAAGACATCAAGAAATAAAATTTCATTTGCAAATCGATTTTCTTGTCAAAAATATACACATATATGGAAACGACGACGCACCTTAACGCGTGCGGCGTCAAGCCATGCATCGCGACGTAGCATACCGGTACGTTTCCCGACGTAGCATCCTACATACCGCTACGTCTCTCGACGAAGCATACTGCTACGTCTCTCATCGACGCACCGAGACACCGGTTGCTGCTGCGAGCGATGTAGCCGTGAATCTTGCGTACGCTACATCACTCGATTGTATCTTTTTGTGTAGAAAATACTTAAAGTTGCTTTTTTAAGCAGCTTCTTTAATCGTGTGTGCGTCGCGTGGCGTCTCGGTGTTAAATGACCCTAGATGGTAAAATCCATACTATTAACAGAAGCTAATAGCTGTAGGAACGAACTAGATGACAACGCACAGACCGTCAAATTGCCAGGTTACCATTCGCCTACATTTTATAGGAGGTGGCTTCATTGTCAACGACTTAGTCCGATATAAACACGAATACATTATGAAACAATGCAATTTGTCATTAATTATCATGGATAACAAAAACTGCAATATTATTTTCACGATATGAAGACATCATTGACGTTATAACTACATAAGACATAATAATATACAAAATTTGTTTAGTCAAATCTAAACTATGATAATTTTTGTGAAATTAAATATTTTTTTTAGTATTACTGTTCTTAAAAAGAGCAGTGCCTCACTCAATCTACTCAGCATTCGAATGTTATTTGTTGTTGTCTGTACTGTGTTTGAAAAATAACAAGCTGTTAATTAAAATGTATCGTGTTTGAGATACCAACCCATATTCATTATTCTTTGCAATATTAATGTCATAAAATAACACTCCATTAATTGGTAATGTCATAAGTTTACTTCTGATATCCATGATATTAGCAGTACTCCTAAAATTTCGTTAAATCGTTTACCAACAGGATTACTGAGACTTCAGCAACTATACCAGACTATGCAGCCGGGCCGAACCGCGTTCCGCATAGCACTCGTGAAGAGAATTAATAATGCTTCTGACGCCATGGAATTCTTGTTGGCTTTGGAACAATATGACCGTTGGGGAAACAAGCGAATAGTACTAGATTGCAATGCGAAAAACGCCAAAAACATATTGGTCGAACATGTTCGTAAAGTGCAATTGGGACGCAGGACTTATCACTACATGCTCAGCGGACTGGTGAGTATTGCTCGCTCTGGTGTAAGTTTTACATTTATATTTTTATTTAAGTCAGCTTCGTAAATGAATACCCACTTTTAAACATACGGAAGAGAAAGGTATTTAATAGTATTCGTTAACATCTTTGTAAAAAAATATTCAACAGCAAAATGTTCATATTATTTCATTTTCATATTAAAATATACAATGTGGGTGAAAACAAAATGTCCATGAATAAAGTCGTTTAACGACCGATTGCTTGTTTACAAAATGTTAATGATTTCATTGACGTGTATTCAGAGAAAGAAGATTGTGTCGGGTTTTATTATTCGCAGCGGAACAGCACAATTACTTGAAACAAGAACTTAAATTGGCCTATTAACAGGTTATGGACGATCATTGGGAGAACGAAGTAACAGAATACGGCGCAGTCAATATAACTGGGTTTCGCATCGTCGACCACTCGCGTAAGATTGTGCGCGATTTCATGGACGGTTTGCGGCGAATGGATCCTCGGTTCAAGGGGACCATATCGGTAAGTGCTTTCATTACCTCACACCAAGTATGCATACAGATAGTAGCTGTTCCTAACTTTGAACAACAAGCGTTGATGATCTGCTCACTTATGTGGATATTCATCACCAATTAATCGCCGGTTTCAGACTAAATATGCCTTAGTAAGGCCTATAGCCTAAGTAAGGCTAATTTAAATCTGACGATAGATTTCCGTTCAGTTTATTTCTAAAACATTTTTGTTTATCATGAATATCAAAAAAATATCCTTTTTGCCCCTGTCTATATCTCACTTCTAAGTTACCTAACATAAGATTACCAAAGCGGAGATCTGTAAAAAGATGTATAGGTATAAATATAAAAAAATATCGTAGTCTGTACATAACACACATACAAATGCATGTATGATATAAAAATATTTCACCAGAAAGCAGCGTCGTTACTGAGCAACATGGGCGATATTATTACATTGAAAAATAATTCTTCCTAAGTCACTATTTCAGGCGGAGGTATTTGCTGGCAGGAGCTTATTGTTTATTATATTAATAATACAGTCTGCCAGGTTGTTAAAGTATTTAAAATAACCCTGGACAACTTGATGCCCCACGTTAGTATGCAGCTACTATGAAAAGCAAATTGCCATTTATTTTGTTTCAGCTTATTGAAATTCCATATGTATGTTCGTCTCATCTCTTATCATAGCCAGTATTAAAGGATAAAAGAGCAATGCGCATGTCATTTTAAGTTATTAAAACTTTAATTTAAAATATGAAGGAGATTTTAACGATATTCTGACGTATAACGTGAAGAACGCGGGCTATAAATGGCGCATCATGAAGAAAACTGTGGTGTGAAGTAACAACTCGTTTATGTAGATTTCACTAACTTAGGTACACCCTAATGAAACAGTGAGTGGGGTGCCCTTGCATAATTTATATTATTCAGTCTTCAGTGAATGTGAATACTATACTCTACTCTATTTTTAACCGATTTACCAAAAACGAAGTTCTCAATTCGGCCGGTATCTTTTTATGAACAAAATCTGTATAAATGAGTTTGAATGTCGATTCTGTTTTCAAAGCACTAATTTTGTTTAAAAATCTCGATATTTTTTTTACAAAAGTTAGAATTTGTCTTCTTGTTCAGGTTATATGCTGAATGCGGTCAAAGACGTCTACTTTACACTGTGTTAATAATTTTGGGACCCGATGCTGTAACCTAATTCGTGTTAGTAGTAGGTGTTATTATAATATATTTAAACCTTAGAGTATTTTAAATAAACAACCATCGATAAAAGAAATAGCAATGTCCTGTTCAGTGTCAGTTTTGTGTGTTTGTGTGTGTCAAATGTCAATCTTTGCATTAGTCTACTAGGGAATGACTATACTACAAAACTCGAGAATGTACAATATTAATTAAAAAATAACTTTAGAAATTACAAGCTTTTTATGATTTTCCTTCACTACCTTAGGTTGAATTAAGTCCCCTTTGTCCATGATACTCCTCATATAACTTCCTATATAGTGTATAAGTATAGTTATATACATTGAGGCCTTTTTCGACTCGTCGACGTATGCTCAGGAGGATTGCTCTGAAGTTAAGTTACCTCATCATGGTTATTCGCTCGTTTTGCGTCTAACATGTTGTAGATAATATGTCTACACAGTAAAGTAAATCGTCTCCGTCATTTACTGAATGTAATAATTTTTTGTACTCAGTTATTCTTTATTTACTTATATCAAATTGATTGATGTAAATTAATGAATGAATGATTGATAGAAAACTTTGTTCAATCTCACCTTCGGATACATAGATGACACTTATTAGAATGTTATAACAATGAGCATAATTTATGACAGGCGGAGACAGCGCTCATGTATGATGGTGTCCAAGTTGTAATGGATGCTTTGGGAAGGCTCTGGAGAAAGAAGCCAGAGGCCTTCAGGAGACGCGCTGCGGGACTAGCAAATTCAACCAAAGTTATTGATTGCAACCCTGGAAAAAGCTGGGTAGTACCATTTGAGCAAGGTGACAAAATATCTAGATTAATCAAAAAGGTCAGTTATACATAAAATATATTTATTGACATACTTATATTACTCACTTAATAGATTACAAAAAAACAATAACGTTTTTTGTCTAGACGGACATTGAAGGTCTCACTGGAAACATATCATTCAACGAGGAGGGTCATCGACACAATTTTACGCTACATGTCGTCGAAATGACCGTACAAAGTGCAATGCTGAAGGTGCGTATACATAACAAGCGACTACCGCTGCCTCATCTATTATTTAAACTCATTTCTGATTATTCGAACACGCGATACAGAGGTGAACAATGTAGATCCATTTTATGAGCTTTATTAAATTTCGGATAAACTTTGCACATCCGTTAGCAGGTACTTTCAGCAAAGGTTAATTTTAACTTTATTTCACCCTACTTCTGTTCCACAGCTTGCTAATGATTTCTCGCCGTCCATAAATCAATGCGTACAAACTTTTGGAACCATTCTTTCAGTTGCCACTTGAAACTTTCAAAATTTGTTTTCGGTCAGACCCAAGTTTTTATGTGGACCACTGAATTCAGTAGACAACTGTTCCATTCTAAATTAAAATATATTAAATTCATTTTTTGGATCAAAAAAAATGTGTCTGAATATTAGGTATATTTACCTAGAGGTATATTATGTAATTTAATTAATACTCCTACTACTGACGTAGTACTAACTGATTTTGCCTATTTGATCCAAAAATATGCTGAGTGAAATGACTGCTATAAAAATTGTAACTTTTACGCATGCGGCGATAATTGTATTACTAAATAACATTGTTAACTAATTTAAGCAATTTCTTTCTCTTTCACTTATTTTTTTTAACTTACCATTTAAACTTAAGGTTGCTACATGGAGCGATGCCCATGGTCTGCAAGTAGCGTCTCCGAAATATGTACAGCTTCGTTCACCTGCCAGTTATGACACCAACAAAACATATTCAGTGGTGTCTATTCTCGAAGAACCATATCTCATACAGAAATCAACAGAATACGGACAGAAAGAAGAATTTATTGGATTCTGTAAAGACCTGATGGATCTAATTGTGAGCAAAATAGGAATCAAATGTAAGTACGAATTGAGATATTAAACATATATGCAAAATTCATCTTCTAATGATTATAACCAGCCGCTGTAGTCAAATACCATTTAGCGCTTGTCTACTTGTTTAATAGAAAACTAAATTATATGGGATTGACATAAATTTTGACACTTGTCAGGTTCAACCCCATACATTTAGTTTTCTACTCTCTCAGTAGACAAGATGAAGCTAAAATGGTGATTGGCTAAAGGCACAGGTGATCCGTCGATTGCTTTTAATTCAATTAAAAAAACATAATAATGTGTTGTGGTGGTCTAGAGGTTTAAGAATTCCCATGCATGAGACTACAGGTTCAAAAACTACCAACTTCATGTACCAATGTGACTTTTTTCGAGTTCTATGTACTTTTAGACACTATTAACAAACGGTGAAGGAAAACATCGGGACGAAGCAAACCTGGGCTTATAATTTCTAAGTATGAGTTTGAATTTACCAATTGTGAATGGTCAAGCATGTTAATGAATGCTCAAATCTTCTTTCTCTGTGTAAGAAGAGGCATATGGTCAGTAGTAGCCAGTTATAGTTTGTTGATAATGATGATGAATGTGTCATCCAGCAATTAACTAAATTAACTAAAATCGCAGGTAACTCACGTAAAGATACTGAATATACGGATCATCCAGGAAGCTGATAATTAAAAACAAAAACAAATCTTATACACTCTTGCGACCTTACAACGAACGACACTTAAGAGTAAAAAGGCTTTATTGGTTGATAGACAACGCAACAGCTAGCAAGCTAAGATAAGCAAGTACCTAGCCACTTGTAATCATCATATGAAAAAGAAAAATTAATAAAATTTAGAAAAAGGTTACGTACATAATCATATCTCTAAATATTAACACTGAATACTGTAAGAAAATAAGAGTACACTGACAATCAGAAAATAAAAATAAAGTTAATGATACCTCTGTAAATTACAGCACGGGAGCGTAACATTTTAATATCATTCAGCAATAAAGACCCTGTATTACAACGATAAATATTAAATAAGCTTATTCGTGGCAATTGTGCAAATATTAAGTAATAATTGCATATGGTTTATTTGCTTAATGATTGCGTTGTATACAAATGCATTAACAAATATTGACTATATCTGCCTTTAAAAGAAAAGCATTTCCAAAATTTCTATATAAAAAAACAAGCAAAGATGCAAGTAAAGATCATCATCATCATCAACATAGCCTATAAGTGGCCACTGCTGACCAAAAGCCTCTTCTCGTACGGAGAAGGTTTGAGCATTAATCACCACACTGGCTCAATGCGGGTTGGCGATTTCAAACATGTATAAGTAGGAATTATAAGCCCAGGGTTTCTCAACATGTCTTTCTTCACCGTTTGTCAATGGTGTCTAGATAACCTTAGAAAGGATATATAATTCTTTTACTTGCACTCGCGCCCTCATGCATGAGAAGCGAGCGTCTTAAACCTCCGTGCTACCACCATATTAAAAAAAGATAACTTAAATAAAATTGCTGATGCTTAATTTTAAAGGTTACTTTGTATAGTAACATTGTTTCTAAATATACTTCTTATTACAGACAAGATAAAGCTGTTGAAAGATGGCAAATACGTTAACGAGCCTGTACCAGACGTCTACACTGGCGTAATTGGCGAGATTATGAGAAAGGTACGTATTGAGTTTCACATTTCAACTAATAAAGGCCAGGTATCATGTAGAAGTACAAGATATAATAAAGGCCCTACATACCTACGTATCAATAATGTAACATTGGGAATGATTTAAAAACGGATCAATGTTCAGAATCATGCACATCATCGAGAACTTTGATGAATAAAACAGTTTTTACTTTTACTGTTAACTACATTGATTATTATAAAAAATCAACAATTATTTAATTGCAGTAGAATAAATTAAACGACAATGTTTCGTATCTATTTAATAGGCAAAAACTCCTCAAACGACCAGCTGAACTGAGGACAACTTATACGAGCAACTTGAGAAGTTAAACAGGTGGCTAACATTGTGTACTTAGGGCGAACCGAGACAGTTTTCATTACATAACAACTTAGTTCACTCGGTCGCTTAAGCGTCATTCAGTAGCCTGTGTATAATCTATTATTAAATATCTTGAACATAATCCGAAATTCTTCATATTATCTTTAACCTTTAAACTTTGGAAATATGTGTTAAGCACCCTCGGATAGTAAGGATTAACTAAAATAATTATATAATTACAAACAAATTATATTATGAATAACTCTAATCCTAAAAAATAATCTAATACTATATACATTAAGAATCTTCCTTTATTTATGCTGCCGTTATTCACTCGTGCACGAGAACTTTAATACCAAATCATATTTACTACCGCGGTAAACAAAGGAGATGGTGGCCTGGCTAATAGAAATATTATTACACACACACATGTATACACCCTGGCAACATCATAATGCGTGGAAGTCGCAAACTTTACGACTGACAGAGGGATGTATTACATTATGACCAATGCCACAGCCGTAAATAAAAAATATACACACAGACACACATTGAAGTCGTGCTTTTATGAAGCGACGGCGACATCATCATTCGGCAGCGGAAGCGGGAGTTTTGATCAATATTGAGCTCAGTGAAGTATGGATGAATATTTCTCAAGCATAGCCCATGGAAAGAAATTGTTACATTATTCCGCAGTCGACTAGTATTCGTTTATTTTTGCTGTCACGGTCGCGGTTCGGAGAAAATGGGCGTCCGCGGCAGAAAAAATTTTGCATGGCCAGTGTTGCACATTTATCCATATTCACTATTTTGGCTCAGAGGACTCGTGACTTTTTACTTTCCGCAATAAATTACGGCTAGTAGACAACTTTTTGCGCTTCTCTGATCAAAGTTTACAAACAGTACTATGAATTTTTATTTAAATAAATATCTTCTCACGTTATCGTTTAAATTTAAAGCAATAAAGGTTAGGTCTGGGAGCATAGCAATGCCCCCCGCCCAGACGAGACAGGCGCAGCGCAAAAGCACTATCAACCTACCTTTTCTGGAAAGGCCCCGTCATATTTTTGCTTTGGGCGGTGGGCATATGTTGCTAGTAGTAAGGCGTTACTTAGTTGAGTATGTAGAAAGTTCCAATAAACTACTAAAAATACTAGATTCACTAGATTCTCTTATTTGAAATAAATTTACGAAATGTATTTTAGATAGGTTTAATAGGCTTATTTACAGATACCTATGCGGGCTAATTTCATTAACGTAGGTATGTAGGCATTGTGTACTTTAGTTCACTTTGAAAGTACATAGGTTAAACTTGGTGCCCATACTTAGTTAGTTTGAATGTTGTTGATTTTCCTAGTAATTTATAATTGAACCATAACATGGATTGTCAGGATTGCATATTATGTCGTACACCACTAGGATGAATTACAAGTACAGGTATAAATGTTTATGCCAACAATGGGGACACCTATTATGTTATGCTTCCGATTATTATTCACGGGATATATTGGGTAGCAACACTTATACCTCCGAACTCATGGCTGCTTCGACTATTCATCCACTTTTATACTCTATCAACATCATATTATAACAAAAAGTTCCTCATATCACTGCACCAAGAAATGATTACGATCCATGAAAGTTCAGTAACCACTATGAATTTTCTAAGCTTGTTTCTCAAACATCAAATAATAACAAAGTTAGTTCTTTTGAAAACTGCCCGGTATATTGACTTTGAAATAGGTTATATAGTTTTCTGTTGTCCTTTCTCGTAGTTCCAGACGACTTCGGTTAACTAAGATATTTGACAGCAAATCTAATATCAAGAGAAGGTTCGTCCTTAAAGCTCTTTGTCTCCATATGACTCGCTTGTGTGGGCTTTATGTTATTTCATAGCTAGTCTCAATGTCTAATGAAATATTTGCGGGGGTAAGTTTCCCTTATCTCGGGTGTTACTTTATGTACAATGGAGGGAAACGTAAACACAACGCATTTAGTAAACTGGCATGTTATTTCATCTTTTAGTGCCGTATATTCGACTATACAAAAAATATTTTAGTGTCTTTAGACTATTTATTGTTTCAGAGTCAGACGGTTTACTCTTTTGGTAGTAAGTAATTATCTCTTTTTTAGGACGCAGACATAGCTGTCGCTCCTTTAGCCGTAACACCTGAACGTGAGCGATTAGTGGACTTCAGCGAACCGTTTCTCTCAATAGACACACCGATCACTTACACAAGGACGCCAAAGCAGTTATCGGACACATTCAGTTTCCTTCGACCATTATCAAAAGAAATATGGGTGAGTCGCCATTTTGTGTTCTTTTCACAAGTTTTCCTACGCATATGCCTTTTAGTATTCTGATAATATATATCTAATAATGAAAGTACTTGAATAATCTACAAGTAAAAGGATAAATATTTAAATAATCAATAGCACAGTTTGTGCGGTAGCTACATGGGCAACCGGCTATCGCGCAACTTGTAGCGGGTTCGATTCCCCACGGAATAGCTCTTTGTGTGATCCACAAATTATTGTTCCGGACCTAGGTACCATGTGTTATGTTTGTTAACGCACCCATGACAAAGGAGAAATTTCTAGAGTGGGATATCGTGTTTTTAAAAAAAAAACTAAATAAAGTAGAAACAGAATGCTTCAGAGAATACCAAAATACTATGTATACTGCAGTTTGAATAGTATATGGCATCCAACTTTTGTGATCATCAAGAATAATGTTGGTTTGTTTAGTACAAACGCTTTAGAACGTACATAAAATTGCATAAAAAATCTACACAAAACCTATTTGATGATGCATACGGAAAATTCGAAGTGGAGGCCTAAGGGGGAGGCCTTTGTTCAGGTGTGGACGTTATCCGGCAGATGTTATATGATTTTTAATAATTCCATAGTGTACGATATCAATAACTTCATATTTTCTTTATATTAAGTTATCTCTTAGAATGAATTCGACTGCAGTTCACATAACAATACATATAGGGTAGACTAGCTTAGCTTAGAATTTCGTACGTGAACTCATGAGACTAACTACAAACATTTATAAACATTATAGGACCGACTCTTAATGCTGGTGTACGTTATATCTATTATTTTCAATCTCCCTCAGTAATGGTGTGTATTGTAGTAATTACTTTTGTTTACAGCTTTGTGTATTGTTCAGTTTCTTTGCTGTCAGCATAGTACTGTTCTTAGTGTCAAGATTCTCACCCCATGAATGGAAATCTGTCTCGATATCAGATACGCAACTGGACCATGCCATGAGTAGCACAAGTGAGGTAAGACTACCATTTATCGCCACTAACTGAATTCAATACACCGAATACACATACTAAACTAATTTGATTTTCTTTTAGATTATTTTGCACAACGAATTCAGCATTTGGAATTCGTTCTGGTTTTCGCTCGGATCCTTTATGCAGCAAGGCAGTGACGTGGTGCCGAGGTACGTTATAAAATCCCAATGTAGAGGTACATATTCGATTCAAGAAAATCCAACAAAAGAATTTATAAAATACAACGGTTCTGTTTAACAATACACAGGCATTTTAAGTAATGCGGTCAATATAAAGAGGACTTTGCTATGGAATTCTAGATTAAATTCCAAGTCGCATGTAAATTGCGCGTACTGCGGCTATAAGGTCGTACTGTTTTCAAGAAAACGAAAACGATTGATAAAAGAAGGACGGGTAAAATATTATACTTCGTCTTTAGTTCTGAAATGTTTATCGAAATTATATAATGTTTACGGTAGTGTTTAACTACCTAGTTAGTACAAAAATGAGAGTTTCTTGCTGAACACATTCTTAAGTATTTTAAGTGGGTTCAATGATTTTTTTGAAAACGTCAATTATTAGTACAATATTACTAGCATCAGCCAGCGGCTTCGCCCGCATGTCTAAAAATTAAAAAGTCCTATTCCGGATTTCATCCTGACCCCTTCAGCCATTTTGACGTAACAAACATAAACACAGACGTTCGCATTTATAAAATTAGTAGATTTAGGATATTTTTGGTTCAAAAAAGTTTTTTATTAACATTTTACTTGCGATCCGTGTTATGATAATGTGGCACGAGTGTAATCAAGCGAGCGTATAGTAAGCATCTCGACTTCTGTACTAGATTTTGCCGAGCCAGCTACTAGATTAAATAAAGAAACTGTAGTCGTAACAACAAATTTTAAGTTCACGAACATTAAATAATTTATACTAGTAAATATGTTAAAACGTAAACTTATATATAAATATGATATATCTAATCTCGATCACCAACATTATACGTATTCATCAGTAAATGTACTTCTAATATCATATTATGTAATTATATCTCTAAGAGATCTAGACGATTCCCTTTATGAAGGAATTTATAATTATAACCGTCAAAATCAATATGGCCGCGGCAATACCATCCTCTAACTAATTTATTCACTCTAGTACACCCCAGCCAATTACTTCTTCCGTTTATTTTTTATTTAATCAAGACTTTGTCTTTTTGCATCCACATTTATAGTCACATTGAATCACAAACAGATTACCACTTATTATACATATAATGTAAGAAACTTATACGAAATTATTCCTTATTAGATTTTACCCGTGGCTTTTAAAACTAGAATACTGGGGGGTATACCTATGTTATCCCATGGGGGCATTTTAATCGGGATAAAATCCTGCTACCACCTAAATTAGCCCATACCCTGATTGTATACCAAAATTCATGAAAATCTGTTGAGTAGTTTCAGCATAATTGATGGACAAACATCTAAATCAACAAACTTTCACGTTTATAATATTAGTGCGATATTTTAATACCTATGTATCGTTTTTGACGAAATGACGCAACGTGGACAGTAGGCTTTAGTCGTGTTTGTTTCTGTTTATTCATAGATACAGTTTTCTAAAATAAATTAACATTTTCTCAGGTCTTTATCGGGAAGAATTGTTGGAACAGTGTGGTGGTTTTTTGCTCTCATCCTAGTTTGCTCGTACACGGCAAACTTAGCTGCGTATCTCATTGTGGAACGTATTGCGGAACCGGCGCATTCAACCATCAACTATGCACCAAACTTAGCTCATACCGAAGTAAGAACCACATGCACTTTTACATGATACAGGTAACAAATAGAAATTTGTAAGGCACTTCACTTGCCGAAGCGAATTGAACATCGTTTCATATGCTGCTGCACCGTATGCTGCATGATAAAGCAGCTCTAATTATATTTTTTCATGTATTCACAAGATCGCCACTGTTGTAACAAATGTTTTTATCACGCCTGAAGGAGTAGGCGAAGAGTATTTACGACAAACCATTTGTAGCCAGCTCCCATGAATTTCTATTTGGAAAATAAGATATTGGAGATTTTAAATATAATTCATACGCATTAACGATTGCGCTGTGGGTGCATTGAGAGAACCACACAACATATAAACCTTCTTTATAAGTTCTGTAGAGCGTGCAATGTGTTGCAAGTTTTATTTTAGTACAAAATAAATTGCTCATTAAATTCATTTTAAGTGCAAATATACATGTAGGGATCATTTTTAGGGAACATGTACGTTAAATTTGCTATATGAATATTTCAATATTTCCATATCAAAAAGAAATGTGGGGAGTAATAAGTTTAAAAAATAATAACTTTTTTATTATTTGTTTTTATCACAAACTACGCCATTTAAACACAGATTAATTCTTTGAAAGTGATTCAGATGTATAACGTTTTCTAACATTCCCAAGAGCTCGCGAGTGAGTATTACTTGTATGAAAACTATATTTAACATTAAATTCTAAAGAACTGGATATTTCTAAAACCAGCAATTTTGGGGAAAATGATACTGTAAGCGCTTCTTACTACATATGTTTACATAAAAAAAGGTATAATCAAGCTTCATATTCATATAAAGGATATCTTTCCCCAAGAGGAAAATATCGTAAAATTGTATACTTTACACATTCATAAATTAATAAAAATTCAACAGGATAGTAAAACTTAGTATCACTTATTTTAAGGATATTTGCAACAATATTGTGTTAGCCTTGCTGAGTGAAAACAGTCAATTTCTCGTATTAAAACGCAAGCTACAAATCTAATTAAACATATTATATTACAGTTCAGTATACTACGGTATAGATTCCGTTATGTTATTGTTATAGTTCGTTGTATTTATAGATTTGTGAAAATATTACAGGGCCGTAATTGGAATTTTATTTTATAGTCAAAGCGGCAAGCAAGCACCTACAAGCAAAAACAAGCACGGCTCCAACCCAGCAATGTCATTCAAATCAAATATGAACTTTACGTCGTATGTTGTAGGACATATTTTATAACGTCAATTTTAAAAAGCTGTAAGCGCGCGCTTCCGACGCACCGACGGCACGCTTACAACCCTTTCGTATTGTTTCTAAAGCAAAAAACGCTGTCATGGAGCCGTGCTGGAGCTGTGCTGGTGCCGCGCGTGTTACGTTACCTGTGTACCTTTACGATAATTTAAGATAATATATTCCATTCATTTCCGTTGTTTGAATTACTCTTAACGCAATTAAAAATGCAAATACTAAACTATGTCACAAATGAAACAACTTCACATTGCCGATGACAACGAGAATATTATTATTATTTGTGTTGTATATATTACGTAGACTCTAAGTTCTGAACTATGGTAAACAATTCTAATAGGTAGGTACTCTAAAAATCTAATTCCTTACCCAACATTGATTTCAGGCCAGTAATTTAAATTTACGGAGCAATTTCGTGAGGGATCCTGTTTTAAATGAAGATACTATACCAGCTTATTCTGATGATGGAGAATCGTGTGGTCCATCGCGTGTTTGTCGATATAAGCACGTTAATTTCGCAATCGCCACGGCAAAGGGATCCCCTCTCAGGTAACAAAGTTTATGTGCAATTTTCTTTTTAGTTTAGATACAGATATGATAAGTATTCAGTAGAACAGCGACCGCGATTATTATATAAAAAATAGTTTTATTTTCTCGGCGTTTGGAGGATTGGCATAGCTTGCGAGTTTGTGTTCTTTTTAACCAATCAAGCATCGTTTCAGATTAAGAATACACCAGGTTATCTCTGGATGATTTTGAAATCGAAAGTGACGAATATACATTTTAATTTAACTGTATCATAGAGGAGAAATTCTAATACAAGCCGATTAAAAATAGTGCCACCCACTAGGTACCTAGTGGGTGGCACTATTTTTAAACGTAAACGTTATAGGTAGTAGACTCGTGACCTAAGTAAGGAAAACGGTAACGACAACGATTTCGGTCATTACACATAACCGATTGTTTGTTGTATATTTTACTTATAACTTTAGTATTTAAATTTTCCTGATCACAAAGTCAAGGTAATTTGTAAATGTCAACTTAAAATGGACTTGTCAATATAATTATGTAGAGGTATAAAAGTAAACAATACTGTGCACAAATAGGCTCACCCCCTATTACATGGGACTCATAACATAAATAGTGAAAAGTGGGTTTTACATTGTACAGTGGCATAATGTACACCTCTGCCTACCCCTTCGGGGATAAAAGGCGTGATGTTATGTTATGTTATGTGCACAAATGAAACTATGATACGTACGCCAGAGATAAGCATAAACTCTGTGTAAATTTCCGTATAGACAAGAGTTCCTACTATCTATCTGAAATCTCGGCTCTATAAGGTAATTCCCGGCGGAATACTGAAAAGTCGTAAATTTACATGGTACCCCGTCAGTGGGGAAGGCGGTGCACTCCGCTTTTCGAATTTATACTACCCATTTTTATGGTACACGATTTGGCGGACGTGATTTTTGACAACAAGTTAAAATTTACATTTTATATGATACGCCGGTTTTATAGCGCGCCCCTATTCAGTAGATACCGACCGAGTTTATTGAACGAAGGCAATTTGTAAATCGAACCAACCGATTTGTTTCGGTAACACGTATCTGGCTATCCATAAAATGTAAGAATTAGTTCTTAACTAACGAGTTAAGAACTAATTCTTTGTATTTAGCGTATTAAGTGACGTTGACGGTACTCCGCTGAGTACCGTCATTATAGACACAATTACAGAACAATAGGTTGCGGTCACCGGTGATCGCTCGGTGTTTGACAGTTTATATATGCAAGTACGGAGTCTATTAGCACAAGCAATCCCTTTCATTCCATAGCATGCGATCTCCAATTATTTGTATCAAATTCCTACTGTAATTGAAATAAATATTTTAAAAACTCACCTAAACAAATTAATTTACAAAGATAGCAAGGAAATACATTTCAGAAAGTTTTAAATTTTATTTATTGGTAGATATAGGTAATGTTTGTAAATTGTAATTTATGCACATGCTTGCATGCATGCATATGAATTGATAACAAAATACAAGAGATGGATCGAAAGTATTTAGATAACAATCAGAATAATGTTGAATCAAAACCAAATTTTATTGATTGTGTCTTTGCAAAAAATATTTATATTGAAAATAATATTTATATGTGACTGTAGTGTCGAACTAATTATTTCTTTATGTACTACCACCTACATTAGTTTCATAATTATAATTATATTTCTTTCTTGTACAAGTACCTACTACTTGTAGTTTTAGAACAAGTGAATTGTATTCTTTTTGAGAAATATAACCCGAAAACCAAAAATAACCCGAAAAACTTAGTTCAACCATATAATAAATATGCTATTGATGTCATCAATTAAATGTTTAATACTTAAATAATTTGGCTCAGTCCTGTGAGTCACGGCGCATCGCGGAAGCGGAATCCGCCGGGCACGAAACAAATACTCACCGAATCGTGTACGCGCCAGCGATCCACGATCAAGCCAAGATTATTCAAAAGTTTGTTTAATTTTTCAGGGAAGCTATTAACTTGGCGATAGTCAATTTGAAAAAAGACGACGTTATATCTAAACTGTGGCGAAAATGGGCTAACTATAACAAGAAGCCGGATTGTGATGTAATCAAAGATGAGGTGAGTTTTAATAAGTAGTTGCTTATCGTGCTGTGTTTTAGCATCTTTTTATTTCATTTCCACCTTATATTATACTAATATGAATTATGTATATAACAATTGTAACCAATTTATGGGTTAATTTTGTTCAAGGAGACATCCATAACGGAAATGACACTAAGCCAAGTGGCGGGGATATTCTATGTGCTCGTGGGAGGATTGGCTTTGGCGCTAGGAGTTGCATTGGTAGAGTTTTGCCAGCACGGTCGCGCAGAGGCGGCACGAGCCAACGTTCCGCTACGGGCCGCTCTGCGGGCCAAAGCTCGTCTCGCTTCCCGCACGGAACGCAAGACGCCGCCACTACGCAC
Source organism: Spodoptera picta (assembly GCA_038387885.1). Lineage (NCBI taxonomy): Eukaryota > Metazoa > Arthropoda > Insecta > Lepidoptera > Noctuidae > Spodoptera > Spodoptera picta. Next base: position 4,731,829 of record JAZHFQ010000105.1, read on the forward strand.
ACAAAGCGATCACGAGCGCCTCGGTTGGAATGGAGCGGCATTCGCTGGGGTTAGTATTTAATAAAATTCTTATACTGCGAGCCACAGAATTGCATAAATAAAAAAATTGTTAACATCATTAGTTTTATAGAGGAAAATAATCTATTAAATACCTTCTTCTATGAAATGAAACTTATTTGTAAAACTCATATTAGAAGTAAATCAAGGCAAGTTTTTGAGGATTGGGATAATTATTACTTTAGTTTTAAAATATTAATTTATTATTTATTTTTTATATTCAGTACAATGACTTTCTACTAGGAAGAGAAATGTTGGGAAATATTCATCGCAAGATGTATTAAACAATATCATCAACGTAAGTCAATATTTGTAACCGTCACATTTTCCACTAGTCCTTTGGAGCACCAATTGCCCTAAAAATATGTGTATACTTTAAGTAAATTATGAATCCCCCCGAAACATGTTCATGTAAAAAGACTTAAAACTTATACTGTTAAAAAAATTTCACGTAAAACCAAAGTTTAACTTCATACGCCGCGATATAACTCAGCCTAATTTCACATACACACTGTGATCGTTAAGGTGAGGTTACACTGAAGCAGAGAGGAGAGAGTTGTGCCGCTATTTACCAATCACATGGCTTGAAATCCTCATCTCTTCTCCACTCCGCTTCAAAGAAATCGGGACGACAGGCTAGATTAGACTAGCGCCGAGAGGGGAAGCGACGCAGAAAGGCAAATTCACGCACTAGGCGCTAGGTGATGTGAATAAGCAAAGCAACCCTACTTCAGTTGAAACACATACCACCTCTTTTCACAGCTTAGCCCTGTCGCACCCCTCCATTTCGCTCCACTGAACCACAGATTCGCATCTGCATTAACAATTCTAAATAATTTGCGTCTTTCCTTGAAATTGTAGTGACAAGCAGACATTTTATTACTTACTATAATTGCAGTAAAAAACAAGTAATAAACCTTCTATGTCCTAATAATTCTTAGACGTTTACTTAATTCAACAGCCACAAATAAACAGATCAAGTAAAACATAGCAACAGATTAGAAATACAGCTTTATAATCTCCGGGAAGAGATAGGCTACGACAGTCAAATCACGTAATTCATTAAGGACTATTGACAACCTTTACTACTATAAAAATAAAATACAGTCAACTTTCGGCCATCGGACGACTACATATATACGATCCTACGGTTTATTACCAAGTAACTAAACATGGCGACAGTATAAGATTAACAATTTTGTTACCGAAATAGCAAATCACGTGCCGTAAACAAAATAATATATAGGAACTAATAAAAAATGTATACCGTAATTGATTAAAAATATACAACGTGTTTGGAACATAATAAAGGGTCATTCACCAATTTTCGTTATACAAATAAAGAGGTTAGGTAGTCTTTGCAATCATAAAACAATTTCTCCCGCCACATCTTTCTATATGCCTGAAAGCTAGAGGTGTTATAATAAAAAATATTACTCGAAAAGTAAGAAACCAATTATTATAGCACACATCAACAGCCTATAAATGCCCACTGCTGAGCAAAGCCTCTTCTCAAACGGAGAAGTTTTGAGTATAAATCAACACGCTTGCTCAACGCGGGTTGGCAATTTCAAATTTATAATTAGAAATTATAAGCCCCGGTTATCTCACGATGTTTTTATGCACCGTTTGTCAGTGATGCAGCGGTTAGTGCGATGGCTAGACAACCAGCTGCCGCGCAACGTGTCACTGGTCCGATTCCCGCACGGAGCAACTCTTTGTATGATACACAAATAGTTGTTTGTAAACACACGAAAGGGAAAAAGTAAAAGAAAACAGATGCCTAAATAATCTAAGAAAGTACATATAATTCGAAAAATCTCACATTGGTACTTGCCATTGGTTGGTTTTGACTCCGCGCCCACCACGACAAATTATTATATGATTTTCCACAATATTTTTTTTTATATGCCGACGGTGGCAGGAAGAGCCCATGGCCCACTTAATGGTAGTGGTTACCATGGTCTATGAACGCTTGCAACACACAATAGAAAGAGTGATTCTTGAGAATAGTCTAGATATATAATTTATTAGGGTTTTGTTGGATCGTGGAAATCAGCAACATATACAATAACTCTTTCGATACTCTGTGACTGACTGACAGACAACGTACAGCTGAAACTTCTGCACCTAGAAAGCAAAAACTTAGCATCTCTGTATCTTGCGGACTAAGTGAGAATTTCTTGACATTCCTGGAACGGGAATATGAAACGCGTCAGGTAAAAATATTCTTATAATCAGAAAATTGGGAAGTATTAAACACTCTTTTATTTTGTTTATTTATTGCACAAACAACTACCTTTTCCACACGTAATCCAATTCGATAACCATCAGATTTATAAAATATTTAATTGTTTACTTATTGCCTAATTATATTACATTTAAACTTATAGGTATATATCTAGAGGTATATAGATACTAATACAACAAAGTTCTCCCTTACCTTTATCCTTGGAAAATTTTTTTTCTTTGGTTCTGTGCCTGACCTCTCTCTGATCATGTCGAACTGCCTTGCAATGCGGTTATTAAAGCGAGGGAATAGAGAGCGCAAGTATATTTCTAAAGATAGTACTGTATCTAACAAGTATTGAACGAGAGAATCTTTGTAATTAATATTTTTGGTATTTGATGTGACTAAAAAAATTTTAATTGTGTTGCGGAGACAGTTCGATTAAAAAACCCAAAATAAATCCTATATGCTAATTACATAGCATCCTCTAAAACTTCCATATGCCATAAAAAGAACTTGAATACCAGAGGTCTTAGTCTGCTATCACAATTAAATTTTGTTTACATAGCAGACCAGGGCCCCAGGTCTATTTTCCAAACACTAATACGCATTTTTTCTATTTTTCAGTACTTTACTTCTGGCACCCAGATTTCCCAGGAGGATGCTGTCCATGCCAGCTTTACACACGTCTGATCCGCGGAGAAGACCGGCGCCAAAGTGCGTCAGTCTTCTACTACAAAAATACCCAATAACGGTGTAGATCTTTATCAACTTTAACATCATTTTTCAATTACTATGACTTCTCAGCGTGGATATCATTTCTTTTTTTTATGGACTGCCTGACAGATGAGAGACACATACGTCATGCAAGTCAAACTTTTGGTAGTGTACGTAATATTTTTTAGGGTATTTCTCACTCTGCTTACAAAAATGGTTGTTGCACTCCTTCCCCGCATAAACTTATACTGTGCCCCAATTTAGAATCCTCCATTAGCGTAAGCTTAGGAGTACCTGTAGTAATTTGTAACCTATGGTTTTTTTTAAATATATTTTTTTTTTCTAACAACTCACATCCCGTGGTCGGACACTCAATGTCTGACGAACTCTATGCCTGGCATGTAATATAATAATATACAATTAGACGTACCAACGCCTCACTGTTTCAACGATAAGATGCCAGACTATTATTAATCTTAATATAGTCCTTTAAATAGTAAAAGCATGTTTAAAAAGGTAGGAATTGAAAAACATCAAGTATTCCTCATGTTAAATACACACGTAGAAATATACCGAATGAGAGACGGTGACGTAGTCAAAGGTATTTAATGGCGACTTAACCTAATCCTTAACGACGGTTTTTGGAAGTAATCATTAAAATCTGAGTGCAGTAGTCATGTGTAGTGACTGGATCATCAAGTGATCATCATTTATGATATATAAAACAAGAAGGGCTTGTTGTGTATGCATGCTTTCTTTGAACATTAAAGTACAAATTGTGTTGCGTTTATCTTAACAACGGTTAGTCTTAAGATGTAGTGTTGTTATATTATAAGTAGGTAACGTAAGAAAAACAAAGCCAAACAAATAGAGAAAACAAATCGAGAGAAGTGCTAGTTTACTGTTCATCAAACCAATTTTGGCATAAGCCTGAAATAATAACATACAAGTCATATAAATACATTTTATATTTGATACAAACAGCAAGATATCAATATATATATATAGGTATATACAATTATAGTTATATTTTAAAATAGTATCAATCATTTAACAATTTCTTAAGTAAACAAATTGTTGTCATTATTTTTGTATTAAACTGCATATTGGAAACCATAGGCGTGTTGTAGTTTGAAGCTAGACTAATTAACAAAGCAATAGGGCAGTAGACAGTGTGATGCACAAATATTTGTTAACTAATAACCTAATTTCAAAATACCCTGAAAAGATTATCAAAGTTAGTAGTAAAATAAAATTAAATAGTAGGTAATTATCATTCATAGGAAATAAAGAAAAATTAAGGATTTAGTTGCCAATCATTATTAAAAGGGCATTTATACGTATTTTGATAGGAGAAGCCTTTAAAAGTTGCCTAGCATTTTGGGGAGAAAGGAGTGTCGGATTTTTACCTCACCCCAGTAGCCACTCTCAGTACATGTGAAGGGGCACCGGGTTTTCTAAGAGTCTTGCTCCGTAGACCCCACGATGCAATTACTGTTACGGCACATCCCTACAACTGTTAAAATTCTAAGTCGTGACCTGAAACTAGTCGAGTATTGTCGACCAGAAAACGAAACACGAAGATGGTGCTACATTGGAACAAACGGCTACACATCGAGCTTTACATAACCAGTATAAACTGAACGTTAAAAGTGCGGAAAGATGATGCGACGCGACACCAGGATAAACTGGTTTTGTATAGATTGATGTGTGGCCGTGTGTACATTCACACTAACGTAGCACCATGCACCATAACTTGACAGTTTAACCTAGAAGCAGACTCAATTATTATAAACGGTAAACCTTATTTTTTAAGTAACAAATATTTTGCTTTTGTACCGTCTAAATCTCTATTACCCATTTACCGAATGTTGTAACTTAAAAATTGTTATCAAGCTAAATTTATTATATTTGTTTCGAGCAGTTACAAATGACAATTTTAGTTCCATATTGTTAAGAAAGCCTAGAATACGTACTGAAATAACTATGAGATCATTTATCAAGAAACCAAGGAATTGCGGAATACTTTATAGGATTATAGAAAGAACATAGACACTAGTGGAGTCGGCAATAGCTTATCGTGTTAAATTTTGAAACTACGGCATTATTAACAAATTCTAGTAACACTATGTTTATTGATTCACTATTATGTTATCGTTATCATTCAATCATAATGTTGCGGCACGCTGTCATTGTCGTTGTCGACAGCGTGCAGCCAGCGCAGAGCCCGCTGTTGCTCAGTGAGGACAGGAGTTTTACTTTCACCAACTGGACGCTGTGTCGTCATGTTAGAGGGGGATAACAGATAAATGTTCAGGCTTGTTTATAGAGGTACAATGGCTTTATGATGTCCATCATCTTGAACAGAATTACCCTAATCACGTCCACATGCTTCTCCAGCTCCAGGGGAGCACAGGCACACACCGAAGGGCCTTTGGCAGTGGATCAGGGAGCCATGGGTTAATGACCCTTGCTAAACTAACTAGAATAAGCATCGTGGCAACCCTAGAGGCAGACTAGCCATACAGTAATCAATAGAGATACAGTGTACCCTAGAGGTACACTGTATCTCTATTTTCAGCCTGAGGAAGAGGTTCCAGACGATCTTGATAGGGAGGATATTTCTTAAAGAGAGATAAAATAGTGAAAGAACATAGGTACGTGTGTTAATTTACAATACGAATTCTCATTATGACATCTACAAAACTTACGTTATTCAATACTTTATCACCAACAATAAATAAAAAAAATCAAAGGCGCATTGACTTTTATAGAGGTACAAGAAGTAGATGAACTTCAAAACTATAATAATATAGATATTAAAAACGGTATATTTATTAGTAAAAACCGTAGGTATGATAGAAAGCTAGAATTTGTAGTTAGTTTTAGTTATTTTATGAAAACATTCACCTCACGCAAATTATAAGCAATATACGTAGTTCCATAATTTTATATATAAACACCAATATTATTATACCTCTATAGACAAATGTGCGCATACAGGAACAAAGGTACTGGTTGTAGATTTTGATATTCTTAGATACACTACAAACATTTAAAGCAGTTAATTAGAAGAGATCAATAATATATTATTATATTTATAAATATATAAATTGTTTTATATTGTTTTTAAATTTAAATTATTGCATATAAAAGAGCGGTTTTGCTTCTATATATTTTGTATTGGAAATTTGTGATGCATTTCTTCAATAGAATATATGAATAGCTGCACATACATTATTAGTTGAACAATATCAACTATTATCACAATGGAGAAATACAAAACTATGCACTTAAATCGATGTTAAGAAACCTTCTAAGCAATACTGAGAAATCGTTATTAAAAATAATATGTAATGACAAAAAAAATCTAAGCATCGCCATAAAGTATCAAATTCGCACAGTTCCTCATATTTTTTAAAGTAAGATAAGATATAAATGTATAATCTATGATGTTATTTGGTCTACATATATAAGTGTAAGTTCTATTTCTAGTTAGTGTTTGTAGAACTTTATCGTATTTTCATCAAGAACAACTATGTCTAGATGAGTAGGAAACATATCTATTATCTATGTGTCTAATGTGTTAATTAGATTCATTGTGCTATCTTGTCATCGTGATAATATTTTAACTTGCACCTCTATTGTATACTAACTTATTTAAGAATAACCGTTCAGAAGCACCTTAAGTATTACTCCAAACTAATTTTGCATGTTATGCATCATGGCTACCTCACGGAACTAATTTATACGTAACATAATGTTACGATGCACATTGAGCTTAAAATCTCCAATTTTCCTGAATATATAAATATAAATAAATACAATGTGTGGTGTTCCTTAGAACAAAAGTAATGCAAGCACCTAACAAACTTTCAACCAGTTTTAAAAAAAAATGTCAACAATCTTTATAAAAATTCACTTTCCTATTTGACTTGGTATTGGATACTACGGTCGTGGTTGAAGCTATAGCCATTTATTTACAGTATTTCAGCACTTTTTGATAAACAATGAATGTCTTCATAGTGCTACCTAGTTTTATTATTGATTCACTAAAGTTAATATCATCTCATTGTATTTTTTAAGAATGTAGTTTATGCAAACATTATACTCATTAGTTATGTACTTAAATAAATATTGTGAAGTTAAATTTTGGTTTTATTTTATATAAATGCAGTTTATTTTATATTAGATGGGACTGACGTTTGACTACTATCTCGCCTGTTGGTAAGAGATTTTGTGGCCTACGATGGAGCACGTCGACCCATAAGCAACCTATTCACTCGGACCTTGATTAGTTGCATTAATGCAATTTGGTTTTATTTCGATCCGAACTCAAACGGAGATCCTATCTGATAAGATATAATTAAAAGCAATTTAGTCTACATGATGGAAAAAAATATATACCTGATTATTTTTCATTGACACACAGACAGCTGGTGGATTGGTGACCATACCGTAATAAACGATATCCAGTTAACTTTAGCTTTAAAGTTACTTAATTACAGAATTATGCAATTATATTAGGTATCTTCTTAAATCTTTAAAATACACTTGTAAATATATATATATCGACAAAGCTAATGATCAAAGGACTGTGGTACTAGATGAAGAAGAAAAAAAATATTAAAACAAATATTTTAAAGTTTACAAAAGATGAAGTTTAAGTCAATAATTATTAAACAAAAACTGATTATGATATGCCTATCATAATCAAACTAGATTTTGCCTAGAATATTATAAGTAGGTACATGCCAAAACCGTGCCTATACGAAACGAGTTAAAATACTCGAAGAAAGGACCTATCGAATTCCATACAGCCTAAACTTAATGTCGTTAAACATGCTTCAAGAGTGCAATCAGTAAATATCTACAATAAGCTGTACAATTGAAAAGCTCCACTAATCTAAATGAGTTTAAGAGAAAATTAAAGACATTGTTATTAAGGAAATGTTATTACAGCATTGAGGAGTTTCTGAAAGATAAACATAGTTGATGCTAAAATTGAGATTACTAGTGACTTATTTTATATTTAGTATTCCAATCTGACACATTTAAATTGTTTGTTGACATGTAATTAAATTACTCGTATGTTGTTTTGAAATTATTAGTAAGTTAAATGAAGTTTTTATATTTTTATTTAATGTATGAATTTAATTTATGTATGATTGTGTTTTATTTTAATTGAATTGTATTGCTTTTACCTGAGTTTCTTGATTTTTTATGTGATTATTTTTAATTTTGGTTCAAAACCGTATTCGACACAAATGTAAATTTGTTTATGAATAAATAAAATTATTAAAAACAACTCATAACATGCCTTAGCCATTACCTAAACTTTAACTGAAAACAATAAACCAAAGATGTTATGTATGTACTTAATTAATATTGAAAAATATAAAATTATTTAATTAAACTATTGTGTCATTGAATACGGTCCAAGGATTTACTGTTAATAAAAATCTCAGTCATTTTCAAATATTTTAAAGAAAGAAATATACATCTTTCAATGAGTACTTAATGAGCCTTGAACCTGTTGGACACTAGACGAACCAAAGTTATTAAAATAGATGATAATTGAACAAAAATATTATTTTAATTTCAGAGACATCTGTGGAAATAACCATAAACTAATTTCTTGTGTAGACTAGATTGCCTAGCTACACAGTAGATGTCTCTGAGTGCTGATTCCATTTTTAATGTTTACACAAATTATAAAAGTAAAAACATTTCATTTGAATACTTTACAACAAAAACTAACGATACCACATATTATATTTTTCCAAGTTTTTATTGTATGCAAGTTATATTAGCATGGATAAATTTAAAAACAAAAGAGCCACATCATTAAATTTAAATAATTAGCCAGCAATTTCTTTGCACAGAGTAGGTATCTAGTCAGGTAATAGCGAGGTGATAAGATGGTACCTCTAGATATTTCACTTTATGTGTATCCTTTTCCTTTCTTCAATAAAATTGTTTTTCATCACATCACAAAATGGATTATATACTTGAAAATCCACCAGATCAAAATGAAGAACAATGGCAAGTTCCCATACAACAGCTTACCTGCAATCGGTTTGAAACGTCTGTGTCTGAAGAAAATGTTAAAAACATAGAGGATCTATTACTTAAACATAATCATCGAGAATTTGTATCTAAGAAGGCTATAATAAAATTATATTAACACTAGCTACTTCCGCGCGGTTTCGCTCCGCTCGGCGCCTATTAATCGTGGCGTGATATTTTATAGTCTTCATCAATAAATGGGCTATCCAACACAGAAATCATTTTTCAAATCGGACCAGTAGTTTTGGAGATAAGCGCGTTCAAACAAACAAACAAACAATAAAACAAACTCTTCAGCTTTCTAATATTAGTACCTATAGATTAATGTGTCATGTCGTACCAAAAACAAATTAAAATCGATAATTAGAGGTATGTTTGGTATTAGGTAGGTAAATGACATGAAAAAAGATCCTATGTGACATTTTACAATGCAAACAAACAGTTTTGAATTTTGTAGCGGACAATTTGACAAATAGGTCTACTTATAGATACAATCTCTCTTAATTATCATAAAGTTACTTTTTACCTCCCATTATCTGGATAGGTTTGCTTTAGAACACGATTATACTGCATTCAGAAGCTGAGCATGTCAACCTCGATTCTTTAAATACATACATGTCTATCTACCTGCTGCATAGGACTTTACCTACTGTTTTTTTTTAATGTTATTGACACACTGCCTTCCTCGTTGGCCGAGTGGTCGCAAGTACGACTGCCGGGCAAGCTGTCTCGGGTTCGATCCCCGAATTAGGCAAAGCATTACTGGGGTTTTAAGAATCTCGGTATTAGCACGGAGTCTGGAACTGTGCCCGGTATATAGCAATAGGGTCACTTCCCTATTACATGGGTCTCATAACATAAATAGTGAAAAGTTGGTGTTACATTGTACAGTAGCATTAAGTGCCGTAATGTGCACCTCTGCCTACCCCTTCGGAGATGAAGTCAGTCAGTTCGGTCTACTATTTTTCTTACTATTTTTTTAATAAGTAAGTACCTATTTGCTGTAAATGACTTAAGTCCTCTAGCTCTTTCTTAAATTTCCTTTTTGTTGGATATTCAAATATTGACAAAATAAGGGGCAATTTTGTTAGTTTACGATTTCGTTCGATATCACGAATGGGGACGTAAATATGGTTAGGTTTCTAACCGAGCTTTCTCGGTATGGTTTCACAATCGATAGGTTGCGATGATGTTATTATTACCTAACATAGGTAGGGTGAGGCTGTTGGCACAGGTCAAATGCACAGTCAACCAATTGAGCAAATATCTATGAAGTTTATAAGGTGACTACACTACTGCAACCGAAGAGTTAGGTAATCTTGCTTGTATTCTTTAATTAAGGTAGGTAATATGGTAACATCGACGCTTGTCATGTTGTTATACTTATATATAAAATAATATATTAAAGTTAATAGATTATGCATACCATAAATAGGATTATAGGAACCTACACCTACATAATATGTAGGTGGTTAGGGACATATGCCTTAATGAGATACATTTAAAACATGACCACTTTTCAGTGCATAGCACGATTTAAAAGAATTTTAACAAGATTTAAATTAACAAGGATAATGAAATAAATAAGAGGCAGGTCAGATATTCGCTAGATTAATCAAGCCAAATCGGCAACATGATACCCAGTGTCAGACTGTGCCAGACATTCAAAAAGGGGAAAGATGGCGGGAGATCGTGAAGAAAGCAGTATCCACAGCGTGACCACGACCGCTCTACCAAGAGCGAAATGACACGAAACGAAATTAACATAACGTAGGCAGAGGTGCACACAGAAGTAACACCCATTTTTTATGTTATGAGTCCCATGTAATAGGGGGTGAGCCTATTGCCATATACCGGGCACATTTCCAGACTTCATGCTACTACCGAGATTTTTTTAAAAACCCAGTAATACTTTGCCCGACCCGGGGATCGAACCCGAGACCCCTTCCCGGCAGTCGCAATTGCGACCATTTTTTTTGCAGCCTCGTTGGCCGCAACGAGGCAGTAAAAAAAATATTAAGAAATTATTTTGTAAAGGTAGATATTTCATACTGAATAATAAAGAGTAAAAGTACTTATAGTAAGTTCGTAATGTAAAGGAAATTTCCTAACAAATTCTTTCGAAAAGTTTCTTTACAATTAACCCCAAACCGAAGTCATACAACTTTTACTTACCTAGTGAAGTTTACTACCACAAATACAACTTTTGTGCCCAACTGGCAAGGAAATCATAACATAAAGGTAGTTTAATGTGTAAATGACTTCTGAATGTTTCTCTTTTTTTCTTTTTTGGTTGCGTTTATAAACATACAATTTGACATACACATGACACCCACACCAGAAATAACAATATGTAGATTTCATAAAGAGTTGTTCCGTTCGGGAATCGAACCCACTACATGTTGTATGGTAGCCGGTTGCCCAGCCACCGCGCCAAGTGTGCACGTCACAAACACCTAATATCAATCTCCATCCACTCAGAACTTAACCTTTTTTTAAATGGGGGTTATTCCTCCACAAACATGGAGTACCTTCGCCTGGGGAAAGGCCTGGTGTGCCGGACTCTTACCGGTTAAAACCCACCTAACCTTTTTGTACAATATGATGGCGAATAATTGTGTAAAATTGGAATAAGGGACAAATAATTATTTATAGGCACAGCTGCTTTGTACCTCTATATTCCAGAGTAAAGAGAGTAATGTTATAATTATTATACACTTGAATCAGTAGTGATGATTCACCGGTTCTGGCTCACGCGTTTGACAGGTCAAATCCGGGAGAATCAGTCGCACCAATCCTAAAAAAAAAAAAAAAAAAAAAAAAAAAAAAAAAAAAAAAAATTGGGTGATAATGTTATGGAAGTTATATTTTTATCCAAAACAGAAACAGACACAAATTTTGTTATTTCATCATAACGAAATTTCAAGTTCTCTCTGATACTATTTAACGTTTTTAAAATATGTTCAACGTTATCGTAGTTGGTAGCGGGAATATGTTTTTTGTAGTACACTGTTGATGGTTTATCTTCATTAGGCATTATCATGGTTTTTGTGATGTATACAACATTTTCATGATCTTGAACAGTAAACATGGTGCATGGATATTGAAACTCGACAACTCCAACCGACCATTCACCTTCTAATTTCATAGCTTTTGGTAATTTTGTTGAAAAATTTGTGGTCTTGTTATCAGGAAAGTATTCCATTGAACTATTGCTGAGCAAAGTTAAATAAAAACTTTCTTTATTCATATTTCTTTCAAACTAGAAGCTAAAATCCAACTGTTAAATTTATCTGGATAACCTCTCCACTTCACTAATACTTCTTTTCTGTTACCCGAATAACGAGTGCCAATTATTTTATCTATTTTATATTGTGAGGTGGGGTTGTAAGTGACCTTCTGTAATTCTCTTTCATAAAAAGTACCAACTATTGGTTCATTTTGTAAATCAGTTATTGTATAAACAATCCATGGAGATCTATCAATTATTGAAGATATAATAAATATTTCATCACTCCAATTGGATTCATATCCTTTTTGAAAAACATGTTTATATTTAGTTATTCGAACATAATCACCCACGTTGAAATTTGGTTTAGAATTTTCTAAAGAAAGTTTGTTTGATCCTCTATCATAAAGATTAGTCCAAACTGTCATAATATTGTTGGAACTTACATCACATGGGCACATCTTAATACTCGAGTGAATGCTGTGATTATAAGAGTATATTAAACCTTGTAAAACATCGACATATCTATAAGTATTATTATGAGTGAAATAACGCCACATTTTCATTTTTAGAGTTCTTTGAAATCGTTCAACAATACTAGCCTTAATATCAGGATTGTTAGTGGTATAGTAATTTATCTTTTTGGATTTAAAGTATTTTTGTACATCTTTTGAAATAAATTCTGTACCTTTATCAGATTGTATGTGAGTAGGTGTTGAATTACTTTCAGTAAATATACTTTCAAAACATTCTTTAGTTGTTTCTGAGTTTTTCTTTTTCATTGGTCTTGCAAAAGCATATTTACTAAATACATCAATAACACAAAGTATGTAGTTGAAACCATCATTATATTGAGCATAAGTTCGCATATCACTTAAATCAGCTTGCCACAACTCATTAATGTTTGATAGAATGTACCTATTACGCGGGAATTTTTTCCGAATGGGTTTATGTAGTGTATATGTTTCTTGTGATTGTAACCATTCCTTTACTTGCTTTTTATCCATTTTCTCCTTCATAGCTTTTGATAATTTATCAATACTACCAAAACCAGCGGGGTTAGATGGATCATAATAAATCCTGTTAATTTCTTCTAGTACGGGGTCCATTTTTCCCAATCGATCTTTTTACGTATTTTAGTTATAGATCTTTTATCTCCACTGCTCGGTGTAGAAAACTCTTGAACTTCAATCTCAGAGGTTTTGTTCAGATCTTTTGCTTGAAGTTGGTTAATAAACTCACATCTCTTTGGATTTCCAATATAAGTAAGTGGTACTTTAATATCTTTTAATGCTTTAGCAAATCTATCCCACCCTATCGGATCACTTTTTTTAAGGGTCTAAGTGAATCATTTATTAAATCAACAATATTACTTCCTGGAATTTTTTCATTATCAATTATGACTGTGCCTTCATTGTCCCAACGTATTTTACTTTTACTTATTCCAATTAAGTTTAATAATGACTCACCTTTTTTATTATAAGTTTTTGGAATTAAACTGAGTATTTGTGTTGGTGAATACAGTGGATTTGCTTCACTTTCTATACTTTTAATAGATCCTTTCTCCTCTAACAAAGATTCAGCATCAACTGAACTTTTTAGATCTCTATCTTTATTTTTAAAACCAATTTTAGATCCATTTGAATCTTCATTAGATGTATCAGAATAAATTGGTAATCTGAGTGGTTGACGATCCTCTTCGGTAAAGTGAAGGTATCTTTGTAGTGTTTGTAAATATAACATCCACTTCTTTCGGTCTTCCGTCTTACTATTCATAATATTTTGCATTTCAATATCTAGTCGAGACAAATTACTAGTAACCTTATTTTCTTGTTTTAATTTTTCAATCAATCCAGGTTCAATAAGTATCATTTTCTTAGCATTTTCCATGTTAACTGGCTAGTCCACTTACTAATCCACTCAATATTGCACCTAATATTATTGGTAAGAAAGCCCCTCCTTTTTGTATAATAATATTTTTTCTTAGTTTATGTGTACACTTATGCACCAGTTTACGGAGTATATTTTTGTGTTTATTCAATTTTTGTTTATCTTGATCTTTGAGAGGTATCTTTCCTTGTAAAACGTTATGAATACATTCACAAATACAATTTATTTCTTCTTCATCACACGTTTTAAGTAACGCTCTTTGATATTTTGGTTTAAGCGTATGCAAAGCGTTTAGCAAATGTTTATGCGTGGTGAGTCGACGATGCATCATTTAGAAATGATTTGAATTGTTTGATTCTTGGTGTATTTAAACTCTTTCGTGGGGACGTAGACTGTGCAGTAACCATTAAATGGGAATACATTTGTCTTGATACGACAAAAATCATTTGTATTCTGTTTTAAATCTATCATTAAATATCCATGCGCTTCGAAAGTTGCATCCCTGTAGGCGTCTTCAATGAATTTTGGGTTATCTGGTGACACTTGACGTGCTAAATATCTTATTTGAGTTTTATCTCGAGGGTTTTTAAAATAAATTATATAACTTGAGTTTAAAGAAATGTCTCTTTGACCTTTACCTTGATGAAATAAATTTTGTGTTAAATAAAATACACTAAGATTCCGGTGATGACTACCTTTTGTAAATATATCCACAATTCTTCCATCAGACTCTCTCATTAGATCATCAATAATAATAAGGTGTGGGTTTTCACCATCAAACATATTAAGATTTGGAATTCCTTGATGATAGTTAACATTTGGTAAATTATATAAAGGCTGCATTTCATCAAAGCACCATGTGATCTGATTAAAATCACAATTACATATTTCTTTAACTGATTTTATGAAATTTGTTACAAAATTTGACTTCCCACATCCACTTGGTCCTGCCACAATAGCAGTAAACGGATGGATAAAGTGATACATTTCACACGTCTAGAGTTTTAAAGGGATGAAATAAAAATGAAAATGTCGGTGTAAAATTACTATATATTGACAAAATTATATACCTAAAACATATAATTTGCGAAAAACAGAATGTTTTGTATACTATTTCTAATACATTTAGTACTCATCAGAAATAAAAACTACAATTATTTTTTGCACTATTTACAATCAAACAATAAATTTTAAATGAACTATTATATAATATTATAGTAATATCATAATTTTGCAATCAAAACAAATTTTGTATATACACACAGAAATAAAAGTATTACACTTAACGTAATTTATAATGTCCCCAAGCCAATGTATCAATGTTGTTGTCCATAATACATCGTTTGGTATCATTATATGACAAAGATGTTTTATTTATTTTTTGTGTAAAAATAGTGTGTTTGATTGACTTAAATCGAAGCATACTACAATATAATACATTTTTATTAAACAAACACGATTTGTAATTTTCCATATTCATTTTTTTGGTAACACTTTTGTTAACTCCTTTTGCTTTTGCTATAAATTTATCTTCTATTTCTAAGGCATACATTTTTGATCGCAACCCTACAAATTCCTTCAATACTTTACCATTATTCTCATCTTTAAAAAAACCTAACTTTTTTTTATTTATTTTTGGATATCCGTAAATATTATTTTCCGGGTAATCTGATGTATCGAAATAGTGAAGTAGATCTGGTTTTATATCCTCATAAAAATTATCTGTAAAAATTTGATATATCAAACTATCGGTATCGGTGTACAATAACTTAATTTTATTATGAAACTTTTTAATCATGTAGTTATAATGAAATTCATACATAAGGGTCTTAGATATATCTAAAATACAAAATCCTAAATAAATCGGTTTATCATAAATTAACTTTGTTTTCCGTAATTGTATTGCGACTAAATGTTCTGAAAATATTGATAAACTATGGAATTCTGGTTTTGCAATCCAATCCTGAGCACCTAAAACTTTACCACGATTATCCCAGTGAGTTAGTAGTTTAACGTTTACTCTTTTTTCAATATTTTCCATAGTCTTACCGAAGACAGAATTATTCATTAATTTAAAAAAGTCTTTTTCAAAGTTTGATGTAGCTAACGTTCTCAAACTAGTATTTAAGTCTATGTATTTCTTTAACCAAGAACTCTGTTTAAATTTTAAAATTCTATGTACTTTCATTAATTTAATCCCCATTTCAACGCATTGTTTTAAATTCCTGTAATGAATGATGTATTTATTTTTATTATTTAAATTAGGAACTAATTTAGATTCTTTAGTATTACCCACACATATGTTTTCAGGACATAACGGAAAGTCAGAATGCAAATCATGAAGTTCATCAGGATATTCCAAATCAACTTCTAAAACATAACCGAAATCAGAGTTATCCGAAACATTATAATCTGTATTAGAATCTACCCATTCAAAACCACCAACAGGAAGAGATTGAGACATTGCCCAACCATATAAATTATTCGCATCAAAATATGTGAGATATGAATTAGGTTTTTCGCTATCATAATCTTCCATGAATTTATTATTTGCTCTAGCAAAACGATTGCTACACTGAGATATACCCCCTCTAATACCAGCTTTAAAAAAAGCAACTTTGTCATAGTCTGTTAATAATTCTAATTCTATTTTTGTAAATTTTAACATTGCATCCCAACTTAAACCTGGGGCAGTATAGTAATGAGCAGGATCTAGTCCATAAGTTTTTATACAAAGCTTTCTAAAGTTTTCGAATACATCAGTCAAAAGTAAAACATCAGTTTTTAAATATAAATTGGAATAATCAGACATACTACTACACTTAAAATGTTGCCAAATATCTTTTGCGTGATTATAATCATCATTTGAAATATTTGAATCTGTGAGTGAACTATAAAATTGGTGTTGATCAGGAAGTGATGGATGTTTCAAGCAATCACTATTACACATAAATTCATAAGGATAAATACCTTTCCGTCTTAAACGTGAAAAATCTTCATTATTAGGATAGTTCCTTTTTAATTCTGTAAACTGATCATCATTAAGATTTTTAGCTAGTTGATCTAAACTACACGATAAAAATTTCAGTGAATCTACGAATCTTAAACTTACTGGTTGATTATTTATTGTTAACTGTTTTGAAAATGATATGTATCGTTCTTTGTTTTGTGGAATAACTTCAACTTTGTTATCATCGAGGTTTAATGCATGGACAATGAAATGAGCATCGTAGTGACTGAGGTTATGTAAAAATATTGGGATATGACGAGGGGTTCTGTACTTAGAACTACACACTTGATGTGCAACACCCCTAAAACTACCAGTGTGCCAATCAAAATCGTAAAAAAGATCTTCATTTAACTCAGTTTCACAAATATGACATATGTTTGAATTTGAAATTTTAATTTTCTCTTCATCTGATAATGGAACGGGACATTTTTGGAAACTATTTTTTTTAACTATTGCTTTCACATCTTCACAAAGGCGATTCATAAACACTTGTGCACAGTTTGACCCACTATATGTCTCATATTTTGATAATCTGTTATCATATGAACATTTAATGTAATATCCAAAACTATACACTTCATGTTTTTGAATATTAATTGTACTAGGCTTGGATGGATCGTTACTACATGATTCTATCGGATTCAAAAATGCCTCAAAGTCTGCATAAATCACAAACGGCATTTCCAACTTTTTCGCGAATTTATCAAATTTTAATTTATTATTTGAGGTTGCTTTACCAAACCAATCCTTTTTGGAATCCACACCGTTTGGTAATTCTGTACAAATGTGCGCGCAATCATATTGTTGATGGTTATTAAGTCTTTCCTTTGATGGGAAATGAAGTAAACATGAATCACATATACAAACTGCATGATGTTGTCTTGATATTTGTGAACTTACTAATCGCGATAAGTTTTTAATATAACAGTAATGATTGTTAGTACCATTCGATATATATAGTAGGTTAATATGATTAGGTGTACGACATTTTGATAAATATAAAGGACCTACAACAGAATTACACTTTTTTTCTTTATTATACTCTAAACCAAAAACATTAATACTAATATTGTTTAATTTCTCTACTTTTGATATATCTGCAATTTTAACCGGAAAAGAAATACCAGTAAATTTTAATTTATTTCCATGAATTGCGTAAGATGCTACCCGATCTACATTTTTACATACAGGATATAAACCGGAGAGTAATGCCCATTTGAAACACATATTATCATTATTTTTAACATTGATTACAGCTTTTTTTGATTTAATATCTTGAGGAAGGTTGATGTATGAACTACCACGTAGGGGGTTGAATTTGTTAACATTCATATCTATGTATTTAATTTGATTAAGACTCCAACCACTATCTTTTTTTTCAAATTGACAAATTTTACCGACTACTGTGTCTATTAATGATGAATAAAAAATATTTAAGTCATCTCCTTGACATATTATGTAATTAAACGTTTGAAAATCAAACGTATTTTTGATATCTTTAGTTTGTTGTATGAAATCAGCATGCAATATGAAGTTTATTTTACAAATTGTGTGTTGTTGAATACATTCATTTATCAAAAATAAGATATCGATTTTTAATGAATTTAAAAACGATTCCGGCGTTTCAAAATATTGCCCTGATTGATGTGTTTTACTATTAATTCTATATGTTAAAATTCGATTGCCAAAAGCGGTTTCAACAACTGTAACATTCGTTAATGAATTATGTGATTTTAAAAGATTATTTTTATGTGTATTGCTTTTTAAATGGTTGTTTAAATACCTTTTATTAATATAAACATGACATTTATCACATTCCACCTTATTGTTGTCAACGTCATTGGTTTCAATTGATGATGTAGAAGCTCCTTCGTCAAATTTTGCTTTCTTGGTAACCTTATTTTCATCGGCAGTGATACCTTGTTTGATACCTCTTCCAACTTGTTGTTGGCTGTAACAAAAAAGAAAATTGTTAGACAAATCTTAAAATAAAACATTAATACAATAATATTTCTTATTGAGTTTGTACTTCTAATACTTACATCAACGTTGTTTCAACCATCAAACATTGATTATACAACTCATCATCATACGATGAATTGAACAGTTCACGCTTCTCCATTTCATCACAAACTTTAGACAGCTCCTGATTGAATTCACTGTTGGATTGTTCTATATTCTCCTCAATGGGTGCGGAAAAGAAAGAACTGATGCATATTTCACTGAAGTTTTCCATTTTTATAATAAAGAAAAAAGTATGTAGCACAGTAAGTAACAGTTAAGTGTTTTGCTAGGAAAGTCATCTAAAAATCTAATGAGTACACAGAAGTACTTTAAGTAAACAGAATCACATTCACTAATCCACTAATGAGTGTCATTGTTAAAAAAGTATTTTTTAACTTTTTCACTTTCTGCTATTGTCTTTGTAATATTGTATACGAGACCGTTTGTGTTGTCGTAGATGCTATCCTTATTATTCTTTACGTAATATTTAATCCTCGTGGTAGCGTGCTTCCAGTGATCACTAATTGGAATCTTGGATAGTTTCTTCATATCATACATTTCAATTTTTATGAGATGCGTCGCTTGGTCTCCGTCGTCAGAATTTGTAGAGATGTATGATACGCCATCTCTAGCAGCTCGTGCCACAGTCGACGATAGCAGCTTCTTCCTTTTTATTTTTGGTGTCACTTCAAAAAATTGATCAATCGGTTGCGATTTCCTTTTTCCTCCATCGTCTGTGTTAATAACGACGATGTCATCACTCTCTTCTTCGTGTTGGGGAGAGAGTGGCGAGTAGTAATACTGTTTATAGGTATTTTCATTATCGTCTGCGAAGTTGAATGATCTCTGCAACAACAGAGTTATCACGTTAATATCAATTTGTTTACACTTAATCTGACACACACACGTTAGGAAACAACAACAGAAATACAAGTAAGTTTGTCAATAGAATAAACACTTACCTCCATGACCATTGATGCGTTGAAGTAAGTAACACAAACGTAGTATTGGTAGACGTACACAATCCACTGTGGTCAAACGACCATAGACTGACTGCATGACTGCAACTGTTCGATCTTATATAGCACCATTCTTATCTGAACTCTATGAGTCAACAAATTTATCGCACATCGCAACAGGCATGAACTTGTTTTGTGATTCCCAAAAGAATGCGATATTTAATATTTACAAATCACTATAATTGAACATTCGTATGACAACCATTGAATAGATTAGTACTGTAATAATTTGTTAATAACAGTAATATCATGGACACACTAGAATTACAAAAGCATATGAAAAAGATTCATGTCAGTCTAGAAAATAATGTTTATGCTGCTAATAGACTACCTATGTATACACATGTACCAACGTATATAATATGCAATTTGGATGCGGATGATAAACCAGGGTCACACTGGATAGCTGTACATATCGATGCGAATGGCATCGGTCAATATTTTGATTCATATGGACGAACACCTGAGCGATATCATCTTCAGTTTTTGAAAAGGAATTGTAAGAGATGGGACTGGAATGTTGATAGGATTCAGAATGATTGGACTTCAGTTTGTGGTGAATATTGCTTAATGTATTTGCTATTTAAGTTTCAGGGATGTTCAATGCATAGTTTTACGAACATATTTACAGGGAACACACTGTACAATGATATTTTTGTGGATGAGATGTTCCACTCATATTTTGTAGAAAAAAGTAATAAATTTATTAGAAAATTAAAATGAATGATTGTGTTTTATTGATGACATAGGAAATGAAAGATAATGAGGGTTACCAGTGAGTAATAGATAAGAACGCCAAAAGGGTGTTCGAAGTATAGATAAGAACAATGGAGCGTTGATGAGGGTCAGGAGCACCGGAAATGAATGAGATAACAATAAATGGATTTGCAATTGATTTGCATAACTCCAGAACCACGCATCCTACGCAAAAAAGGACTGCAGAAACGTGATCAGAGCATGCCAAAACCTTTTTTTTTTTTTTTTTTTTTTTTTTTTTTTTTTTTTTTTTTTTCAGGATTGGTGCGACTGATTCTCCCGGATTTGACCTGTCAAACGCGTGAGCCAGAACCGGTGAATCATCACTACTTGAATCCACGAGGCTAACAAATTACGAAGAAAATAAATTGTATATTGACAAGACGTGCCGTTTCTCGAGACTGTAGTATCAGGAAAACGTGCCCTACCACGATCCCTTATTCTATTATTGACTAGCGACTTCATGTACATATTTTGCTTCTACTTAGACCTTTATTTCTCTCATTAGTAATATATTATTTACTAGCTTTTACCCGCGGCTTCGCTCGCGTCACATAAGGATAAAAAGTAGCCTATGTGACATATACCAATACACACAGCGCCATTATACCAATACTTTTGTTTTACCTCGGGAATATAATTTTTTTCCGGGATAAAAAGTACCCTATTATTTAATCCAGACTTTTAACTTTACGTCTGCAAAAATTCAAAGCAATCGGTTTAGTAGTTACGGCGTGAAAGCGGAACAAACAAACAAACTCACTTTCCAATTTATAATATTAGTAAGGATTTCAATAATACCTTATTTATTTTGCTGTCTCTTGCTTTTGTCTCACTTGAGCCGAAGCGCGCCGATTTTAAACCTTATTATTATATGACAAAAGAGACCGAATACAAGCGACCGCACTTGGGGTTTGGTTTTCAATAGAATTTAGCGCGTTCAAATAAACAAACTCCTCCGCTTTATATAATAGTATAAGATAAGATTAGATTATTTACTTGCCATACTTTGGCAAGGAATGAATGAACCCAGTTTCACACGAGAGACACTGAGGCTTCACAGAAAACAGAAGTGAAGTAACATTTACATGGTATTTCTTCGTGTGAGTGAGGTTATCGGAGGCCCAATCCTTCTTCTGCCGTTGTCAAATCTCCAAATACTTAATTTTTCTAATTCAAATCCCTAAAAGTCTACTACAACGCACTTGGAACTCCTTTGATGCTGTTCTGCTCGTTTGCCCCGTTCTCCCCTCTGCATTGCTATAAAAAATTACAATATTGTCCTATGTATTTACCAAACCTCTCTTCATCCAGTCAACCTGACCCAGATTAAGTTTAATCTAACTAGGTTTCGTGCGTATTTATATTTTGGGCCTACAGGTATATCTACTTCTTACTATGTTCTGCACTGCAATCCAACACGGCTCGACGTAGACTCGACCGTAGTGCCTGTGTGCTAGGTATGTTGTTGAACGTCTAAATATATTTTTTTTTAATTCGAGGGTCGATCCAACTTCGCCAAGTCGTTTCAAGAATGTATGCTTTTAAAATAAATTGTTAGATTTAATTTAACATCAATCACAGAAACGTTATTGAAATTAAACAAAATCAATTTATTTCATTAATTTTTTTTATTGGAGATTGCATTCTTATGCAACTCAAACAACAAAAACGTTATTATGTATTCGGCTTACTCACGTAATAATTTGACGAGAAACTTGTCTAGTTTCTAGCCATGCTATAAGTAAGCCGAAAACATAATAATTTATGTACCTCTAGTATGTATCACGAAATTTACAATACAAATACAACAAAAACGTTGATTTTTTTATTGTGTTTAAAGGTTAACGTTTGACTACTATCTCATCTGGTGGCAAGAATTAAATTTTATCAGGTGTTTTTCTTTGTATATATTTTAATATCGGTTTAAGGACTTCTGCAATCTTTCGTGCATCAAAACAAAAATACACTTGACGACAAAAACTGAGATATGAGAGACGTACCACTCCAAAATCCACGATATTTCAAACAGAAAAGTATTACTTTCGTATCAAAATCCAGAGCGATGCGCAGTGCGACATTTACCTACTTGATAAATTATTATTATTACTAATGTTCAACTCTTGTTATATGATACTAGTAGTGTTAAAAGTACAGGGTAAGCTGTACTTTTAAACACTACTAGTATTATAATATTTAAGTATCTGTAAAGATAAAGGGCGACATGTAGCTCTGTTAACTGAAATGCAATCACTATGCGAATTTTTCACGGTTGACGCGGTGGCTGGATAACAGGCTGCCGCTCAATATGTAGCTGATTTGATTCCCGCACATTCTTTGTGTAAACCACAAATTGTTATTTCGGTTCTGGGTATATATTTTTGTTTCTAACCGCACCCATGATTCAGGAGAAAATCTTAGTGTGTCACAAAACGTTATTAAATAAAATAATTAGCAGAGGTATAGCGATTTCTACTCTTGAAAAAGACCCCCAAGACCATTGCCCTAACTGCCATAATATTGTTGGTCATTAAGTTGTTATATACATTACCAGCAAATTAGCATATCTTTGAAATAGATTATTATGCTTTATGAATTAATAGTGTAACTGAAGCACAAAGATAAAGGACAAAATAAATGTTTTAAAAAATTAAATTAAATTAACAATGTTATGTAATCATATTAATGTAATAAAAGCTATACACCAATATAATAATTACATTGAGGTATGTCGTGTAAAACAGCCATAACATGTCCCATAGCGGGACATGTACTTACTGGGTTAGGATGATGAAAAAGCTTCTTCTTATTGGTTTAGTGGTCGTAAGAGCCAGCTGTCAAGGAGCTTACCAAATGAAATTTTGTGACGAAATGTACTCAGAAAATGGCGACGGACCCAACTCTATTAAGTTAGTTATAACTTAGAGATATTACCAATTAAATATAAAATAATACAAAACTAGTTAGTAGTTCCTCGGGTTTCATCTACAAATCGGTTGACATTAAACCATATGTCATAGAAAAACTCACAAAATAATTCAACTAGTATACCTATACACAATCATTCTAAAGGTACTTTAATAAGAAGCAGGCTGTCTGTACTATTTATTTCTCACCTTTTCAAATAAATTAATAAACGCAATTTTTATCACGACACGAGGCAAATGTGGCATGCAGCACAGGTAACACTTAACGTACGTACAAACTTACTTAAAATATTTTTCTATCGTTACAACTTTATTATTTATCTTCCACTGAGTTGTGCCAAATATTCAGCTCAGAGGGTAAATTTAGTTGGCACAGTCCCCACTTTGCTTCACAAGAACTGACTATCGTATACTTGGCAATAGGCCCAGAGAACTCTCTCATATACAAAAGCTGTACACAAAAAGACACATTTGTTAAAGTTTCGTATTTTTACATTACTGATATCGATCAACACAAACATTCTTAATGCATGATGTGACTATAGGCGAGAAAATTAGGTACCCACACGGAACCTTGCATGCGACATAAACCAGTAGAGGTAGACCAATATGATGTATTATGTTAAAATAAACTACATGTATTTCTAAACTAGAGAAGTTAAAACAAATTAGTCCATTCAGCTGACTGCAGGGTAGATACGGACGCTGCACAGAATAAAAGACTTGGATTAAATTACTTTTGAGCGTACCGGGAATTGTATGTACAGACTCGCAATTGCTTTCAGCGACAGCCAGAAACTAGTCATAAGCTTGTATAATGCAACTTGTTACAACAGTTTCTGTTTCGTTTTTCATACTGAAGCGAGGCAAATGTGAATAGCGAGATTATTAAGTCTTCCTCAGCGTTACGACGAGACTTATTTACTGTGAAAAGAGTCTCTGGCAATATTTCTGTCGACACATATTTTTAATATTTAGTTAGAATGTTTGAAACCGTTCGGTTTGTACTATAATAAGCAATATTATATTAAGCCTGACTGACTGCCTATATAGAAAACTCTTGAAGGTAAATCTAACGTCGCTACTTAACGTCCGTAGTAACTTCCAAGATGGTTAATGTATTAATGTTAATGTATGTACATTAACGTCTACACGATTGGATACTTTCCATAATCAAAAATAAATTATTTCAACTGTTCTATATAAAAAAAATAATCACACTTTCATTAATTAATTTTTTGACCAACTTATTTTAAGTATTTTTACAGCAAAATTAAGAAATAAGTACGCTGTTTACTCTAAAAAAACGTGACATCACAATTCACAATATCGTACAAAATTCATAGTAAAACTTTCGATTTTGACAGTTCGAAAAAAATATTGATTAGTTGTCAAATACCCAATTCCATTCAATTTATTCTCAATATTCATTTGACTGCGACGGTTGGCGCAAAAGCTGGGTGACGGGTTGCTGCAAAAATATCGTGTGTTGATCCACAAATCGTTGTTCCGCATCTGGGTGTAAATTCGTACCTATGTCTGTAAACGCACCCACGACACACGGGAAGTAATGTACACTTCCAAATAGGCCGACTGAAAGCATTCGCAAGCCAAGACGTCCAACAGTCTTAAATTACGTTATGTGTCCACCCTGTGGTAGACGTCATACGCAGGTTTTGAAATCTTTAGTTTATACTTGGTATTTTAACCACTTATAGCCATTAAGTTACGTAAATACACTCGTATGATGGTAAATGGGTCGATTTCATTCATTGTTATGGCTACAAACTCTTACAAAGTGTAACTCCTAAGTACGAGTGTGCCACTTGTGCTAGTTTGTTGTACCTTGTACCTCCTTGCTGACTTATAATATGTTTATGGTATAAAACGCAGGCATGGCCGCATTGACCGCGCTTAATTACTCCGTGGCGAGTAATTAACAATGACAGTAAATGCAGTGCGCTGTCCGTAGCGTTGGAACTCTATTTTGGTGATTTATAATATTTTAGATCGTAATCCGTATCCATATATTACGAAAAATGCAATTTGTGTAACTTCTGTGAAGTTAATTTATGAAACTGATAGTTTCATGAAATGCATTCTGTCATAATTGGACCTATAATAGACATAATTGCATCATAGACGAATATAAATGCCAGAAGTATCAGAAGAATATTCTTATTACTGACAGTTACATTAACTACATTTATTAGAATAAATAGATTACATTACCTTGTTTAGCGAATCAGTCAGTCCCGTCATTCATCTTAAACGAATATTCAGTTTCTTTAGCAAAATATGACGTGAAAAATCACAAAGAAAAATACTCTTTCCGCCCCAAATCTTCCGGGCGATGAAAACAAGTGGGCGATTGTCAAAGTCAAAGGCTAATTCGTGGGTCAGGTAAGCATTTGTAGAGGTATATTGTACTTAAAACTCGCATGGCGGCCGTATTAATTATTTGTGTGCAGGTACTCTGAGCGTGAGTATCCGTAATAATACGAACCCTTTTTCTATAAATACATCGCGATAATAAAGGGGAGGCTTCGACGTGAAATTACCACCTCATTCTAATAACCTAACGTACCGCACGAATATTCTAAAAGTATTTGCGCATACATCCATCATTTCCACGATAACTGGCAGTAAGATTTGCAAAGTTAGACGATTGAAGGGTATTAAGTATACGGATGATTTGCTAGTTTCTTATCAAAATGTTCGTGAAATGATAAAGCATTTTACTGTGATAACGTTGTTTAAAACTTCGTGGTATAATATTCTAATATGGTTCAGATCTCAATCTATATCTATACTAATATTATTATTCGAATTTGTTGTTTTGGTCCCAAATTTATGTATTTTTTGCGCTCGACCCACCTCTGGTCTGCACCCCTTCTTTTAGAAAAAATTGACCGAAGCATTCGACAAACTTTATCCTTAATTTTGAATGTGGCTCTCGACGACCGAGCCTGGACACAAGCTACTCTGCCTGTCCGCATGGGTGGGCTTGGCGTCCGTAAAATTTCCAGTGTAAGCCTACCAGCTTTCATATCTTCCGCCCATGGTACTGAAGAATTAACCAGGAAAATTCTTTCTTAATCACTGGTTAATTTTGATGTACCATTTTTAGTGGAAGCTGTGAAAGCTTGGAAAATCGCTTGCCCAAATATTGACCCCCCCGTCAAATCACTCTCCCAGAGACAATGGGACGAGCCGCTCTGCAGGAAAGTGAGCGAAAATCTATTGAACTCCGCTTGTTCAACTGCAGAGCGAGCTCGCCTTTTGGCTGTGGGTGAGTGGTAGTCAGGGTTATGGCTTCTTGCTTTGCCTTCGTCCAACTTAGGTACTTTGTTGGACGACACCACATTCCGCGCTGCAATTTGTTTAAGGCTTGGGGCTTCATTTTGTTCACCTCATCGTTGTCGTTGTGGTGAAGATGTCAACAGCCTTGGACACCACGGCTTGTCGTGTAGCCGTAGTGCGGGTCGTTTTGCTCGACACGCGAGTATTAATGACATAATTCGTCGAGCTCTTGTCTCCGTTGGCGTGCCAGCTACTTTAGAACCTAATGGCTTGGTACGCAACGATGGCAAGAGACCCGACGGTATGTCATTATTCCCTTGGAAGATGGGTAGGCCTTTAGTATGGGACGCCACTTGCGTTGATTCTCTGGCGCCATCCCATCTTCCAAACTTAGCGTGTCGAGCCAGTGCTGCCGCTGCTGCTGCCGAGAACCTCAAACGGCGAAAGTATGATAGCCTGATTGGCAATTATGCTTTCGAACCGTTTGGGGTTGAAACTTTAGGGCCGTGGGGCCCAAGTGCACATCTTCTTTACAAAGATATTGTAAAGAGGATGGTTGACACTTCAGGTGATCGAAGGGCTGGCTTCTACCTTGGACAAAGGTTAAGCATTGCCATTCAACGTGGTAATGCTGCCAGTCTTTTGGGCACCCTACCTCACGATAATGATGAGGAAATTTTTTTTTTGATGCCTTATTATAGCTTATTTATTTATTATTACCTTTTTTTAAGGTGTAAATATTTTAGTTCATAGTTATTTATATTTTAAGTTGTATATATTTTCATTTAGTTATAGTTAATACTAGCGACCCGCCCCGGCTTCGCACGGGTGCAATATGCATGTATTATACATACAAACCTTCCTTAAGAATCACTCTACCTATTAAAAAAACCGCATCAAAATCCGTTGCGTAGTTTTAAAGATCTAAGCATACATACGGACATACAGCGAAAGCGACTTTGTTATATACTATGTATTGATTAATTGTATATATAAAACAAAGTAGCTTCTCTCATATTATAAAGAGGTAAAATTTGTAAGTTTGTAAGTTTGTATGCAAGGGGTAATCTCTGGAAGTAATAATCCAATTCTA
The DNA here is from genome assembly GCA_038387885.1 of Spodoptera picta. Lineage (NCBI taxonomy): Eukaryota > Metazoa > Arthropoda > Insecta > Lepidoptera > Noctuidae > Spodoptera > Spodoptera picta. The sequence goes on from JAZHFQ010000105.1 coordinate 4,760,133, forward strand.
AAAATTATTTAAAAATTATAAATTATAATTCTAAAAATTATTTACATATTAATTAAAAAAATTACCAGCAGACAGCTGCATTATTCCTGAGTGCTATAGGCTATAAATTGTTTCTATAACATGTATAATTACCGAGCTATCACAAGTTTTGCCTAGCCAGTCGGAAAAAAAATCCTCATAAAAAAGAATTATTTGCGTGCGCTGCCTAAACTATAAAAGATAGAACCATAAAATGTTCTAATTAATTGTAGATCTTATAAATATCTACAAAAAAGTCCGCGGCACACTATACCTATCTAGGTCCAGTAAGGCACAACTAGCATTTTTTAAGAAAAAATCTTGAATTTTTTTGGACTACATTTCAATACATTTATTTCACTCATGCTATTAATCCTTATCAAATAATAAATATTTCATCACTAAGTACAGTTTATGTAGATAATACTCGGTCTTTAAATGATTAAAATCGGATGTTTGGTTTTGAAGTTATGGCGAAATTAAAATATTGCGATTTTTTCTGGACGGCCCGTTTCGAAGTGAGTACTTACCTATTGCCAAGGCGGGAGGGGCGCAGGGATAAGGCCGGTATTATGTTTATTAAGCGTGCGCTACCTAAACAGTTGCTTAAAATTAAAAACTATGTAGGTCTCCTGGTCCGTCTTAATTATTTCTACAAAATATACCATATACCATATCTCTATCTTTTCTAATTTTATCTTTTATACTTCTTTTATTGCATATTTTTTTTATTTTTTGGCATACTTACGTTTGCATGATTGTTTGACCAACAAAATATTAATTCTTATGGCAATAAATTATTACAAGAACATCATGCAGATAAGATTTGCCATTTACAGTATATCGATTGGTCATACAGTTTCGGAGATAATATAAAATTACTAAAACGCAAAATGTCCCTAGCATAACTTTCACTGTGCAGACGTTTTACCTATTTGGATTTTCGTTTAATACAAATTGAAAACAAACTTTTAGCATTGAATGATAAAACATTGAGTGAATTTGGATTACCGTCTCCAGTTCGCCTTGTAAATGATGCAAGAGATACAATGTTGATACCTTCGCACAACATCAGTGAATTAACTACTTTTGTTAATGAAAATTTGCCGAAATTAGTCACAGACCAAAAACAAGCTTTTGATGAAATTATTGATAGCGTAACGAATAATAAAGGAAAAATATTTTTTTAGACGCCCCAGGAGGCACAGGGAAAACATTCCTCGCTAATTTAATAATATCATAAATAAATTAGCACATGTTAGGCCATCCGGAAAAATTGCTTTGGCAGTGGCTTCTTCTGGGATTGCGGCTACTTTATTGAGTGACGGTAAAACTGCTCACTCTACCTTCAAACTCCCATTGACAGTTTCATTGGAGCAACAGTCTGTATGTTCGATTCACAAAAATGGGCCTATTGGTCAATTGTTACAGAATACGTCGTTGATAATGTGGGACGAATGTACCATGAGTCATAGAGCTCATCTTGAAGCAGTAGATCGAACACTTAAGGACTTGAGAAACTCAGTCGCTGTCATGGGTGGGGTCACTTTTGTGTTTGCAGGTGACTTTCGTCAGACACTTCCCGTCGTCACAAGAGGTACACGTGCGGATATCATAAAGGCATGTCTTAAATCATCGACCCTATGGAGTAAAGTCCAAACTTTGAATTTACGTATGAACATGAGAGTCCACGTTATCGGAAATATGGATAACGATTTTCCACAACAGCTGCTCAAAATTGGAGAAGGATCTTTTTCTTCTCGAACTTTGGGCTCTGACTCCGCTGAAATCGTTATAAATGAGACTCTGGGTCGTATAGTTCACAGTCTGCAGCATCTTATAGACGCAGTATATCCTGACCTCGAATATTTACTAAATAGAGACATTCATTGGCTTTGTTCAAGAGCTATCGTTTCACCAAGGAACGATACAGTCAATGAAATAAATAACTTAATTTTACAAAAAGTTCCCGGCCATGGTAAAATCTACAAATCAATTGATACAGTGTGTAATATCGAAGATGCAGTCCACTATCCGCAGGAATTTTTAAATTCCCTTAACCCACCTGGTTTGCCACCTCACGAACTGCTGTTGAAATCCGGAACGCCTATCATGCTTTTAAGAAATTTAAGCCCACCTAACCTGTGCAATGGCACAAGGCTACTAATAAAAGATTTAAAAGATAACCTGATTGTGGCGACCATTCTCATCGGCCCAGGAGCTGGCCAGTTGGCGTACATCCCAAGAATTCCAATGATTCCGAGGGACCTACCCATACCGTTTAAACAACTCCAGTTTCCCATAAGAACATCTTTTGCCTTGACTATTAACAAGTCCCAGGGACAAACATTCTCTTTGGTTGGCATTGACCTACGAAAAGAATGTTTCTCCCATGGGCAATTATATGTTGGTCTATCAAGAGTCGGATCATCCGAAAACCAGATAATTTTATTACCAGAAAATAAAACGACCTCAAACATTGTTTATAGAGAAGCTTTAAATTAAATAGATACCTACTTAAATCCTAACTAATATTTCCTAATCCTAATTAATATTATAAATGCGAAAGTAACTCTGTCTGTCTATCTGTGTGTTTGTCTTTCCTTCGCGCCTAAACTACTGAACCGATTTGGATGAAATTTTGGTACAGACAGTTTAGAGGTAGAACTCGAGAAAGGACATAGAATGGTTTTTAACCCAAAAATCTCGAAAGAACTGGCTGTCACTATTCCACGCGGACGAAGTCGCGAGCAGAAGCTAGTAACGGATATTTTTGTAATAAATTTATTTTATAGTAGTTTTGTAATAGTCGTGTTAAGAGGAATCATTAATAAATAGAATTACTAAATTTTAATAAGGCAAGGGTTTTCGTGACTATAATAACTTACTAACACAAGAATTTTACAATGGAACCCATTAACATTGCATTAATTTTAGTTATTCATTACCATCACAGTGAAATTATTAATGAACTAGCTTTACTTGCAACTTCGTCTGCGTTTTTCTAAAATAAAAGTAGCATGTTATTTCTTAGTACATTAGCTACCTGCCAATCAAAGTCCCGTCAAAATCGGTCCAGCTATTTCAGAGAGTAGCCAGTACCTACAGACAGACAATTGTAAAAAATGTTATTATGATATCTATGGTATGTATATTCATATGCATACGCCACAACCTCCCAATACCGCTGCATCTCCTTTACGCCAGGATCTACAGTAGATGCAACCATGAAAACATTGGAGCACTGAAGTCCGGCCCGTCATAGGGACATTAATAATAACTTGGTCTTGGTTCCCGCAGCGAAATGAATCAGAAGAAATTAAAGACGAGAAGTAGAAAACGGTTATCTGAATATTACAAACAGACACTACAGTTTTATTTATCTTTATACTATACTATTTGTTTGTGACGCTAAAGATTTTGTTTGCTTGTACGCGCCAATCTCAGGAACTACTCGTACGAATACAAAAAAAGTATCTTGAATAGTACATTTGTCGAGGACGGCTATAGTCTATAAAAATAACGATATGATCAATACGTGCCGGACAGTGCGCGAGAGTAGCTAGTACACAAAAAGTAGCCATCAGACCACCACAGATGGGGCCCAATAGGGCCGATGCCGATTCGGAGTCGCGGAGAACCTAACGGGTAGCCGGGGCTCCGGCTCGACGTGCAGGAGAAGGAACGGGGTGGTTTTTAGTCAGTAAGAGTCTGACACTCGCTCCCGCCTCACCCAGGCGGGAGCAGCCATTCGATGATTTTCCCCCCTTAAAAAAAAAGTACACAAAAAGCCGGTGTCTAATCATCATCATCGTCATCATCATCAACAGCCTATAAATGTTCACTGTTTACCAAAGGCTTCTTCTCACACGGCGAAGGTTTTAGCAGTAATCACCACGCTTACTCAATGCAGGTTGGCGAATTCAAACTTATAATTAGAAATTAAATTATAAGCCTTTCCTCACGATGTTTTCCTTCACCGTTTGTCAGTGGTGTGTAAATAATCTTAGAAAATACATACAACTCGGAAAAGTCACATATACTTGCCGTTGGTAGGTTTCGAACCCGCACTCTCATGCATGAAAAGCCTCCGGGCCACCATGATGAGTCGAATGAATGAGAGAAGAAGACATAACATTGTGCTAATCTCAAATCTTTATATATATATATATATATATATATATATAATTCTGCTGTACGTGTGTATGTCATTAAACTCCTCCTAAACGGCTTGACCGATTTAAATGAATGTTTCTGTACGCTTTGCCTAGGCTAGGTATCCTAAACGACTGAACTAATTTGAATGAATTTTTGTTTATACACAGGACAGCGTCTGTCGGTACCGCTAGTATAACTTTATATAAAGGAGAAGAAATTATTGACATGTAACTTATAAAGCTTTAGGAGACAAAGATGTTAACGTGAAAATGTGTTCGAAAGACAGTGTGAGGTTATTTGATAAATTTTGACCTACATGTGAGTAATAATAAATGCACTAGCGCTCAGTCTGGTACCTATATTACGTGATTGCATGTACTGACTCCAATCTGTTTGTTAGTATGCTACGTTTCAAACACGCTACTTTGTTCCGGTGCCCTAGATTTATCAAGTTATTTGGTCTTTATTCAGGTAAGCAGGACTAGAAATACTTTAAGTGAACTGTTGTTTAAAAAAGATTAATCAATTTTAGTATAGGCCAGCAAACGAGCCAACGAATCACTTGGTAAGCAATCGACGTCGCCCATGGACACCCGAAATAACAGAAGAGATATAAATGTATTGCTGGCCTTGAGCCACATGGGGATTTGTGATTTCGATGACAGAGTTGTGATGCAACGAACATTTGTTTACGTCTAACCTATATCATAAACAAATCTTTAGTATACAGTACATAGACAAGCTGTTCCACAAAAACACCTAGTTGCCGATAGTTAAAAAGCAAGTAATAAAAATTTGTATGTTAGAAAGTAGGCATGTTAAAGAAAATATGTAATATTTGATAAGAAACAGCAATAAAGGCTATTTTATTTTGTTTATTTATTTATTTTATTACATTGTACATACAAATTTAAAGTAGTGTTAGTATGTCCCTTCCTTGTCCGGAGTTCGCATGGTTCACGTTTCCGCGGTTCAAAGCTACCTTCCCATCGATTTTTAGCCAAATCGGTTGAACTGTTCTTGAATTGTAAATAGTATACAGATTTTGCCATTTAACTTATTTCAGGCATCTCGAAGCAATATTAAATCAAGACGAACCCAATTCTTTAAAACTGAGATGGACTGTATCTTCATAAATAATAACGCGGTACCAAGCTGATGAGTAACAAGAGGACGTCCATTGCTCCCATTTGGTGCATTCGTGTGTGCCAAGCCTATATAACCAACGGCATTTCATTTTCAACCGCTAGTGGTACCGTGGCACACGTTGATTTATAGTCTTGTCGTTGCCCTATGATTTTAAACAAACTTTGTGAGTATGGTTTCGAAAGTATTGAATTTACAAACATAGATAGGTGCATACATCAACTTTACAGTCTGTGAGTGGTCACTACAAACAAAAGGCCTTCACACAGTTCACACACAAAGAAGGATTGAGCACTAATCATCATGCTTGCTCAATAAGGGATGGCATTTTCGAAGTAATTTCAATAATTGAATTTGGAAATACATTCTAAAACCTACTACACAATTAGTAAATCTGCAACACTTTTTTATCTATATTTTTACACTTATCAAGGCAGTGAATATTTATTTCGGAAATTCGGAGTCTAAAATCGAAATTAGTCACTTGGGAACCAATTCGCATGATCACAGATGTAAAGGATTTTGTTCGTTTGTATAAATAAAAGATGATACCGTAAAAAGTCGCATTGCGGTGAATATAACTGTCAGAATGTCAGCACCACACAGTGGTAACTATGTAAACTAAAGAAGAAGTAGACATGAGGTATAGTCGGCATAAGGTTAGCACCCACACAAAGTCATAGCTACCTACTTAATTAAATTAAAAGTTCGATAAGAATTCACATAGCTGTGTAGTGCTTCAATGACCAAGATGGCGAATAGTACAATTGAAAAAGAGTACCTATGCCTATGGAGTTTCTTGCTCGTTCTTCTCCATAGGAATCTACACCTTGGAATGAGCAACTAGCTTCACTTCAAACTTTTGACTTTTGATAAACATTAACTTCCCCTGTAACCTCGTACCTATAATGTCACCTACTTTTATTGTAGGTACTTATATATTATCCTATCCTATTCGTGCCAATGACCATTTGGGTAGTGTAGGTTTAAAATCTACAACTAGCGAACTAATCTGTATAATTAATGCGGGTAGTTGCAATACATGTAATGTTTTAACGAACAATGAATTGATTTATCATTCCCAGTTTTGGTGCGGAAACACATTACACAAATCACGCCTTTTATCGTCAAAGAAGGAGGACTCACCCCTTTTTAATGAGAAGGTGAGCTAAGTTGAGTCTACAAGCAAAAAGCAAAAAGGAATTCTTTAAAAAAGGTTTCCCAATTGAGTAATTGCCTAGGTGAGAAATAAATTGTTTCGACTTCTGCAAGACTGACTGCAATCAGGCCCACAATACCCGATCAGTAAGAATACCAAAATGAACTTAGTAGGTACCTATAAAACTTTTAAAGAGAAACAACTATTACTTATCTACTAACTTATGTATAATACCTTTTTGAACATATTAGCATTCATTACCATAACAAGTACGTAGGAATGACATAATATTATGACACAAAACTACAATCTTGGCTAAATGATACAAAGTTAATTAAAACTATACTAGATTAGATTAGTTTAGAACTATAAACTTTGTTTTTTCATTACCTGCAAGTCTGAAGCTTAGTGAGCAATAAATAAGCGTAGTCTGTGGCTGCAACTACTCGAGAACTTACGGCCTGCAATTTTCCGCTGGAGCACGTAAATTAAATGGCCATTCTATGAAATAAAACACGCCGTGCCCTGGCCTGCGCCTGCAGCTGTGCTTGCAATTAGGTATTTTCATAGAGTTTTTATTTGAATATTCTAGCGATATCATGCATATATTTAGGAGTTTATATGCTCATATTGCTCATAAAGTATGCACAAAACCGCATACTGTAACAAACTAGTATAGTTTAGTTATGTATATTCTTTTACTCATTGTTAAAATGAAATGTACCAATTGTTAATTTCTTTTTCTACTCGATAGGTTGACGTTTGGCCACCATCTCGCCTGGTGGTAAGCGATGATGTGGCCGACGATGGAGCACGCCTACTTATGAGCAACCTGTTCACTCGCGACTTGCAAACACCCAAGTTATATTTGCCGAGAAATACAGATTCCAGAAAGGAATTCCATTCGATAAATAATTTCGAAATATGGAATTCGAAAAAATTTGGAACGCCATACTGCAACATATTTCGGAAGAATAAATCCCAAATATTAATATGTCCCACTCGGTTATCGAATTCAAGACTTCGTAATACTCCAGCCGTAGCAACAAAACAGTCTTGTAATGACAGACTTTAATACAGATATGTTGAAGAATTTCTATTTCCGATAGATATACCTCTACATTCTATTTTTTTCCTACTACATTTCTCGGAAAAAAATACTAAAGCAAAATAGTGAATAGAAAATACAGGGTATGAAAAATATTTTTCCTATCTTATTGGTTCTCCAATTGCATTCGTTACGAGACACGCGGACGCTGGACGGTGCACGGGAGAGGAAACGTGACCGGGCGACTGCAAGTGGCCTGCGAAATTGTGTACCGGAATCTCGGCACATTCACAAGTGCCTTCTTACCGAGTTCGAGATTTCACAGATACGTACGCATTGTGCTCGACGGGGCGGAAAAGTCTTATATCATTTTCAATATATTCAATAAATTTATGTACTCTTTCTCGGCTTATTGTTTCTTTTTGTTACATACATAAAGATGAAAATTAGCTGATGATGAGGAAGCGTCTGGGGTTTTGGTTTTTATTTTCGAGATGACAGTATTTTCTTAGCATAAATGACCATTATAATATAAGGAAAAATGCAATTCCATTAATTATTTAGATATTATCTACAGATAGTGAATACATATACTTGGAAAAGTACCTATACAATACTACTGAAAAACAATCAATGTTAGTAAAGTCCTAAAGTAAAATTTATTCATAATTCAAAAATGCAAAATACAAAATATATCTTAAATAAGTAAATTTAATCTCATAACGTTAGATGCCTGTACTAGGACAATCCTGTATCGCAGGCGAAAGGAGTAGAGCTCCTCATACATAATTCTTATAGGAGGACATCTTACTTCTATACACAAATACATAGGTACTTATCATTATACAACAGTAGACAATATCATTATTTTAATATTCATACAATATACCTCCATACTTACATATAAATGTCGAACGAAAAAATAATTAGAGTGAGTAGCTTCAATTAAAGGTGGTATACAATAAATGAGTTCTCTAGATTATTCAGTACGTGATGTTTATCTAAGCCAACATGTTTTCATTACACGCCTAAGATCGCACGTAGAAAATATATTGCACTGACTGCTGTGCACTTTGGCTCATATGTCTTAATTAACCCATGGATGGCCACTATGGAACGTGAACTAAGTTCGACGGCCAGCAGATTCAATAGCAACGTACAAGTACAGAAGTTATGTATATTAACCACGTCGTTTTAGTCCCATGATTGCAGTTCAACCACAATGTTCCAACTTTAATCGTTTACTACTTTTAGTTTTGAACTTTTGAAGCTCATCGAGTTAATCGGTATTTAAAATACGATACTGTTATAGTATATCAGTGTAGGAATCGGTAAAATGAATGAATAAACTGGTTTCTCGATAGAATGCAGCGTTTAATAGACGTGATTCTTTTGTTCTTTAAAACAATAACTGTAACACAGAGAGTTACCTCTCGATACAATGCAGAACTTCCGAAGCGGTCATCCATGCTGATTTAAAAGCATAGCTTCGATTAATTCTGACTTCGTTAGGGGAGATCCCAAGTGGCTACTCTTTAAACAAGTGTGGGTATCTTCACAACAACCTGAGTCGCTTGACCCAACCGCGGTATCGAGCTGGAATGTTTACTTAGTACCTCTAGGTTTGTCTTGATTACCTATCTAAAGAAGATGATAATGTGTTAAAACAATTTATTGTTTCTATAGAGACGAATTGTTTATAGGTAGTTTTTTTTTAATTTATATATGTAGGTATATAAAAAAAATTATCTATATATAAAATAAAAAAACTAAATAAGTATTTCTCTTGGCAAAAACCTATAAAGGCATTACTTTTTCTAGATAATATAAGTATGTGCTGGTTTTTTTTTTGTTCCTAGTAGTATAAGATATGGAGTGTACAATTTAGCAAAGCGACGATGTACGTATTTATGTATGCCGATCGTATAAAATTCCTACAAATAGTAATTATTTAATGTACCCTTTTGCAATTTAATAAATTTAATTTATAAATCATAACTGCAGTTATAATTAACTGTTAAAAGTGTTTTATTTAGACAAAACGTTTTTTGATATATCATTTGAAATTAATATGGCATGTGACCTTAATAATTTCAATAACACAAACGGACATGTCATTATTAAAACAGGAATATGGAAATCATACATACATAACATCACGCTTTTTATCCCCGAAGGGGTAGGCAGAGGTGCACATTCTACCACAGTACAATATAACACCCACTTTTCACTAGTTGTTATGAGTCCCATGTAATAGGGGGTGAGCCTATTGCCATATACCGGGCACATTTCCAGACTCCGTGCTACTACTGAGAATTTTAAAAAACCCAGTAATACTTTGCCCGACCCGGGAATCGAACCCGAGACCCCTTGCCCGGCAGTCGCACTTGTGACTACTCGGCCAACGAGGCAGTCATGGAAATCATCAGAGATAAAAAGGGCAATCTGAAATTATTTACTTTTTATTAAATTATTTTTTCCAAAGAACGATGAAATTAGCCAATAGACTCAATTTGGTTGCTTCAGTCTATTTTAACAAAGGAAGTCTAGATATTTTTATGCATTGACGAGAATATCTAATGCTGTCTACCCCGATAGCGATCAATAAACTGCAGGTCAAAATTAGTCTTTTGGTTTTAAGTACCATTTCTGTTTGTTGTAAATAATTTAATCAATTAAAATAACATAACAATAATGTAATCCAAACCATCCGATTCCCATTCTTATGCAAGATAAATTAAATAAGTTATAAGTAGAATTGCGACTACCGATACCACTGTGTTATTATAAATTATGTATAATAAATAATTCAGTAGTTGAGTAATTACACTCAGCATTGTTCTTCCCCAAGTTCGTTAAGAAATAAAATTCTGTGGTTCACTGTTAATATAACTGAAGGTTTTTATACGTGAACCATTATGTTAATTGTTATTTACATTTCGAATCTGTAAAATTATATTATTTACTTATACATTTACTTAAATTTAATAAAGTGAATAAAATTTATCTAAATAAGCAACGTATGTCGCTCTTGGATAGATACGAAACACTGGCGTAGGTATTTTAACTCGTCGAATACCGTCATTATAGACACAATTAAAGAACAATAGGTTGCGGTCACCGGTGACCGCAACCTATTGTTCCTCGTGGAGCCTCGGCAACCCGTTAAGTCTTCCGTGTCTCCGTCAGACATCAGTTCCAGTTTTGAGGTATTCGTAATTTTTAGATAGGTGAGGGCTCTGCTTAAATCTCCACGTGACGATGATTTTGTCAACGTCGGAGAACCTAACGGGTAACCGGGGCTCCGGCTCGACGTGCAGGAGAAGGAACGGGGTGGTTTTTAGTCAGTAAGAGTCTGACACTCCCTTCCGCCTCACCCAGGCGGGAGCAGTCATTCGATGATTTTCCCCCCTTAAAAAAAAAAGACCGGTGCGGAAACATGGCCCGGTACGTTGGTCGACGTACATACGTTAGATTCCCACACATTAAATAAAAAGGAGAATAATTTGAAACAAATTTAGTTGTGACTGTAGCCAAAACACGTTTTCGATTAATTAGGCCTACGCCTACCTAATATACCGTAGGTATAGTACCTACGAACTATATTCTTAACTAGGTATTTCTTACAGCAACTTTAACAATTAGACATATTATACTATTTTTTAGCATTAACATTTGAAAGCAGAGAAAATATTGTTCGGAAATAATATGTTACCTATCTAATATATAGGGCACAACATGATGGAGGGAAGTTTTCGCAAGCTTTTGACATCATACACAAATAAACTGATATTGTGTCGCCGAGATATGGGTATGGGCACCGAATGTAGGGCAGGCAACGCCGCGGTTCACCGCCACTGCTGTGGGAGCATACAGATTAAATAAATAAGTACACACTATGTAAATATTCATACACCATTCTATACAGAAATTGCTTTGTAACATTTTGCTTGCAATGCAATTTCAATCAATCGTATGCGCCATTTATTTTTACAACTTTTAATTAACCTAAAACTTATTAAAAGTATACTGGGCGTGTTTGTTGCAAAACAAAATCCTCTGACGATTCCGCTTATGAGGACAAATAACAGTCGTCTTTTAATGAACTAAACTACCAATTATCATTAAAATAAATAAATAAATTGGCCGGTTTTTTATTCTAACGCGACAGACAACTCCATCTTCATTTTATCATAAACTTAGCGTGAGTTTTTTCCGTAAAACTGGGAACGGATTATTATAAAAGTGGTAGGTAATTAACTTTTTATTAACACCATGTTTTGTTTTAACTAAAAGTAAGTTCCATTTACTTTAAAATATTCCAGACGATTGTCAGTTAACGTAGGTTTACCAATTTTTTTCAGAGAACTTGCTAAAAGTTTCAGAATTAAAGATATAAAATTTATAAGTCTGTAAAATCAAGTGAGATTTATTTTCCGTGGTGTCGCGCGCAGGTTTGAAGTTTTAATGCGAAGGAGTCCGGTTGTGTAGTAATTAGGAGGTGAGTACGCGTCGCATCGGCTGCGGCGGCGCGACGGTCGATAGCTGGAGCGACAGGCGGTGCCGGCCCGGGTCACGCCTGCTGCGATCGATACCGGCGCGGCAGCGGGAGCATTCGAGCACTACGCTGCCACCGGACACGACAGCAGCCAGTCCGCCTCGCGACACCGGCGACGAGCGGCGAGCGAGCGAGCGCGGCCGCACATACACGCGCTAGCTCCCATGCGACTCTCGCACGCGTCATGAGCGGCGCCCGCCCCCGCTCCGCGCCGCTCCTGCTGGCGCTCGCGGCCGCCTTCCTACCGCAAGCCAACCATGTCGCGTGAGTACTACTCACCAACTAGCATCTCCTGTTCACACCATCACTATTTACCAACTGCCTCTATCTGAATATGCGTTCGACATAAACTTAAGTACAGTTCCTCGAAAAGCTGGGGCGGTCGTAAACCTCGGCGAGGTTGTAAATTGGAATGCATTAGATTTACGATGTTTGACTACATTAATAGATTACTATAATTTCAGCTTTATGCAGGGTGACAATATATTAGATAAAAGTATGTAACTACGTTTATATGGTATGATTCATTAGAAATAACATTAATAAAATTTGATGCCCAGTTTTCCAAATCTATAATTTGTGTACCATACCAGTTATACCATAATTATATACCTCTAGAATCATGTTCTACTTATGACCCCCATGAAGGCAATTGAAACTTTTAAAGAAAACTTAGTGGGTAAACTTATAGCGGTATTTTAGCTACTATAATGTATTCCAAATCTTTGGTGCTAAAATCATTTGAAACTATTTTCTATCAAATATATACCTATGATACTACTCTGCAATGAACTGAAATTAGTAAGTTTTGAAGGCGTCATTTACTTATCCCACATTGAGACGAGACAATATCGTAAATAGACTTAGAAATGAAACAAATATTGTTTGGCAGAGTTGTGAGCCCCTCTATTTTCCTCCGCTGCCTCGGGATAATAATTATGTAAATGTAGTGAAAACCTCCGCACATCATGCGCCAAATCTTCGTAGGACGTATTCACACGTAACATAACTATTTGAGGCTCAATTCGAGGTCTTGCTATTACAATAATTAGTTCCATAACATTATGTCGGGCCTGGATGACGTCACGGGCCACTCGTTCTTTGTATTCCACTTTATGTTCGTTTACAAAGCGCTCTAATACAAGGACTTAAGTACTCAAAAGCTAAAGGTGATTTTGAAGCTAAAACCTTTTATACATATATATTCGTTAGGAAATTTTAGTCGTTTAAGTATTCTGTTTTATTCATCTATTTAAATTTTGTAATTTATTATGTGCTTCGTTACAATGTTGGGCAAAAGCTTGTCTGCTGGGTTAATGTTTAAGGCTTTAAGCTCAGCTCATAGGGTCGATATCGGGTCAGATTTTCAAAATACTAATACAAATTACTGTCTGCTACTATTTTTCATCATTATTTTAAATAATAAAATGTAAAATACTTAATTAAGTAACAATTAAAGAAATTATGGGATGGGTACATAAAGTGTGGGAGAGTCATGCTTCGGTACGAATGGGCCGGCTCCTCAAGCGGAGTGATACCACGGCCTCACTTTTTGTGACGTGAAACAACTTTTGTGTTGTGTTTCGTCGTATGAGTGAGGTAACCGGAGGCCTAATTACCCCCTCCCCAATCGCCCCAATCCCCGAATCCTCAACCATCCTCAAGTGCCTAATCTCCAGAAAGCCGGTAACGCATATGTAACGCCTCTGGTGTTTCGGGTATCCATGGGCGGCGCCGATTGCTCTCTATCATGTGTTCCGTCTGCTCGTTTACCGGCTTATTCCATAAAAATAAAGTAATTCATGAAAATAGGACAAAAAATTTAATTGCTGCACGGTTGGTGCGGTGGCTGGGCAACCGGCTGCCGTGCAACGTGTCGCGGGTTCGATTCCCGCACGGGACAACACTTTATGACGTGATCCACAAAGTGTTGTTTCGGGTCTGGGTGTCATTGTGTATGTGAACTTGTATGTTTGTAAACGCACCCACGACACAGGAGAAAACCTAGTGTGGGGCAACGTTTTAAAAAAAAAATCCAACATTTATAAACAATTAAGTTGGTTTCGTTAAAGATTTTACTACAGATTCACAGATTTAGTTACCTTTTTATGGATCTCATCAATGAAATCACTCTAAAGAAATTGAGTCTGGTTTACTTATCTTATTCAATTCAATAGGCTTAATTAAGCCTATGGGCTGAAATGAATTACAACTTAATCTAGCAGATTAAATACATAAGAAGAAGAAGACGAATTTACAAGGTTTTTTCATAAAAGATCTCTCAATCCATCAAAGTTTTTAAAAATATGTAATCAAAATATACTCCAGGAGTATTTGATTATTCTTGAAAACAACTTTAGCGGTTCTAGAAGAAAAGTATGTAAGGATAAAAAATTAAGTTTGAAGAAAACATTGTAATAATAACAGTCAGTAACAACAATTAACAATAAGTTAAACTACACTAACTCCTCACGATGATGACAACAATAAACATTCTGTTACTTTAAAACAAACAAGGCTTTCATTAAACAAAACACAAAAGATTTCTTTATTTACCAGCATAAAGTGTTTCAAATTGAGAAACACTGGATTTTCTTGACTTCAAAAACTGATGCTAATAATACATAGAATTGAAGACATTATTAAAATTTATAAACTGAAGTCTCTGTCCGTCGTAGGTAGGTAATTGACTACGTCCATACGTATTTATTAATCTTGGTATTTAGTTTAACCTATACACATTGACGTTTTACAAATATTTCCAATACATTCAGCATTAATGAAATTACGACACTCCTGCCAATGTTTAAGAATCAATTCCTCTTGAACAATGTTTTAATCGTGTTTCATATCACACCGTTTCTCAACTTGTAACCAGATTTAACATTAAAATTCTAGGTCAAAGTCAAAGTCAAAGCATTTATTTCAATTGAACCGTAATTGGACACTTTGGAAACGTCAAAATGATAATAAGTTAATCAATATATGTATAAAATATTTGGTTTAATACAATTGTTGTGCCGTTATTTATAACAACCAATTATGTGATAATTGTGTATTTATTCTTTGATTTTTTTTGAAAGTAATTCGTGTTGTACTGTAAAGTACTATAAGCTAAACGCACTTCGGTTCACTGTTGGTAAATATACAAATATAATACTAAACTGTAAAATATACCAAGACATTCCACATCGGTACGCGACTCGTAGCGTGCCTAAAACCTACCGCATTGATTGTTATTTTTATAATAACTACTTAGATTTCATGAGATAAGTTGAAATTTATGCCGCAAAATGGTTCCTGAACAATAAATATTATTCATAAATTAGAATGTTCAACTATTACAAAATGCTATTTTAACATGAAGACTACTTACTTCGTTGGTCTGCTTACATATTTTAAAATACTAAGGGTTAACATCGTTATTGAGGTTGAGATCGAATATCGATTTTGACAAATAAAAATTAAGTATTTGATTTCAAAAAAATACGTTGGGAAAGTGTACTGGAAAAGAAACAGTGCGAGTTTACCACGAGAACTTATTATGTAGGTACCTACAATTGTAATCCCGTGTTGCCCCACTATAAGATTTTTTCCTGTAACGTGGATGCGTTTACGAACATGTAGTTCACATACACATGACACCCAGACCCGAAACCACACTTTGTGGACTACAAAGAGTTGTTCCGTGCGGGAATCGAACCCGCAACATGTTGCCCAACCACCTCGCCAACCGTGCAGTCAGATTAAATGAATATAATATGTGGTATTATGTATATGTAAGTCTTCATTGTTCGCTATTGCTAAGCTTAGACCTGTATGAACATATTCCCCATGCTTGGAAAACATTGAAGCATAATTATAATAAGATTTAAACATAATAATAATAATAAGATTACGCCCGAATACTGAAAGGCAGTTTTATATCGTGTCATCTATGTCATTATACAAAGAATTTGTAGTGATAGAACTATCCTTCAGCGAGACTTAAAATTGAGTAGAGTTTGAGAATTGCGATGTTAGAAAATTACAAATAGTTTTGACATAGGTAGATAAGTAAAAGTAGGCGTTAATTTTTCATGATAATAGGGTAGATGCCTAATATTTATTTTAATGTCCGTCTGGTGGGTTATTATAAATCATTAGACACGTATTTTTATTTTCTTACACAAACGAATACTTTCAACGATATATTGATTTGAAATGTCACGTGACGTCACTTCTATGTACATTTTATAAGTAGAAATGACGTTTTAGCCCCCACTCCTAAACTTTGAATCGTTTTATCTAAGTATTGTTTTATTATACGACAAAATAAAATAATACGTGTCTAATATTTTTTCATTACGTAACTTACGGACCAATTCGATTTTTAATTTTCATACCCTGTCATCATTCCGATTCTCGGGGTTTATTACTATGCCAAAGTGAAGGGGCACCATAACTAACTTTCTGTAAACAACTCAACTAAATCCAAATAAAACCCCTATTAAGAAAAAAGTGTTCATACAACAATATCAGTCTAAATGTACATAGAGAAATTTCTTAATTTGTACGATCTTACTATTTTTTATTCATAATACTAGATGATTCTCATTAAAAAAATTAAATAATGTAACATCACGCATTTTATCCCTGAATGGATAGGCAGGGGTGCACATTACGGCCAGTGCCGGATTAGCCACGTAGCAAGAGTAGCAAATGCTACGGGCCCCGCGAATTGGAGGGCCCCGCGCTCAAATAGGTATTTCGTAATTACACCACAGCAATACTTATGAAGAAAATGTTTTGTTTACAAAACTACTACCAACCTACATGTAATTTGATTTTTTGTTAACGAAATTAACGAAAAAAGACAAATAGTTGGTATTTTATATGTGTAAGAAAAGGAAAGTGAGTATTTGTTCGCTTAGTTGGTGCCATTGGCGGGCGAACCGAGCCCGATTTAAACGAATCAAAAATGAATTTATTAAGGAACACTATGGGCCAAGAACGTCTTAATCATCTCACAATGTTGAATATAGACCATGACTTGCTTAAGGCTTTGACTGCCGACAGAAAACTGTTGAAGGTAAATCCTCCGCTACCGTGGCCCTTACCTTGTCCCCATGGCGTTCAAGATGTTAAAGAAGTCGATATTGAAAGTGTAATCGCTAAATTTGCCCATAACAAATCCAGAAAAGTTTATTTGTAACAGTTTTGTTTTATGTAATAATACCCTAAATGACAACTGACCAAATTTGTATGGAGCGTGGTGCCTTTTTATTTTTTCGCGGCATTTACAAACAAATTTTAACATTACAAACAAAAAAATATATGAGGTCTTATATCAAAAACACAGTCAAAACCGAGTTAAATCAGTTTAAAGATGTGAAAATAGTGCTATATTGTTCCTGTTATTTTGTTGATGGTGACCGTAGGTACACAACGCATATTTCTTCATTTACTTGTCAGAAATATTTTGTAATATATGTTTATAAACGATTTCAAGGAATATAGTAAAGCTTATAGTGGTCTTTTTTTTTAATAAGGCCACGGAATCATAACAGGGTCAACCATTAACTGGCCACTGCCCAAGTAAAAAAAAAACATTTCGATTGCTTGGCTAGCGTGTTCACTTTATACCTATGTATACGGTTTATGGCCTATGGCAGATTTTCATGTAAGTTTCAATATCCTCTCAGTCGATTACCCGCAAAATACTTTACTGAGCCCTATCACGAAATGCTATGTTTGTTAGCTGCGGCGTAGGTAGCGGATTGAGTAGTGGCAATCGTCGAAAACGAAAAAAAATTTTTTTGTCTAGGTACTTCTCCCGACCTACTCCCGATTAGTCACTAATTTAACTACAGTTAATACTCTAATCTATAGCTAGCATAAGATTCTGTACAAAGATATCGTCATTCAGTCACAAAGTGATGAATTATATTTCGACTGATCACGTTATATGAAAAAAAATATACGCTCATCTGACGTATATCACTTTACAAAGTCGACGGTATCCTTTCTACAAAAGATTATGCGAACTATAAAGTAGATGAGTCTCCCACCAGGAGTCAATGGCAAAACAAAATATACTTTATTAGATGTTCGCACGGCTACCGCAGCTCAACCCACCACTGGTAACATAGCTGACGCTCATGAAGCTTCATGACACAATTCCTAGAAGCATCCCACAAGTTATCGACTGAGAGAAAATAGGTAATTAAAATTAGTGCCTGGCAATATGGATATATTGTGGTTACACTAGAGGTACAGTTGCACGCAATTTAAAGTTTGGAATTGTGACACAAATATGAATAACTAGCTACTTCCGCGCGGTTTTACACGCTCTACTCGGCTCCTATTGGTCGTAGCGTAATGTTTTATAGCCTATAGCCATCCTCGATAAATGCACTATCCAACACAAAAAGAATTATTCAAATCAAACTTGTAGTTACGAAGATTAGCGCGTTCAAACAAACAAACAAACTCTTCCGCTTTATATAATAGTATAAGATATAAGATTTGAATAAAAAAACCAAAGTAAAATGTTTGACTTCAGCTCCTTTCAACGCTCATAACTCAATCCAAACTGAGATTTCCATACATAAGCCCTATGGGCTCACTTTCATATATATATGGGGATAATTTCGTTTGTAATGTCATTCTAGACAATATTTTCCATAAATCATCGACTAACGCCAGAAAAAAGAAAGCCAATGCCCAAATGAGAACCGATAGCAAACCAAGAGCCCCTAGACAGAATTTGCTACAGGCCCCGCGCTGGCTTAATCCGGCACTGATTACGGCACTTAATGCTACTGTCCAAAGTAATACCCACTTTTCACTATTTATGAAATGTATTGCCTTATACCGGGTACGATTCCAGACTCCGTGCTTCCAGACTAAGATTAAAAAAAAAACCAGTAATACTTTCCCCGACCCGGGAATCCAACCCGAGTCATAATAATAACTTAGGTATACGAATTAAAAATTCGTGTCTTATGTGCTTGACAGAGATTGGGACTAGGAACGCTAATTGATAAACCTGAACCTGTTCCCCTAATCTGTGGTATCCACCGCCGCCGGTCACCCTATCCGCTAAGCTCGAAGTGAAAGGATTAAAAATTGATTAAAACAGCAGGTTAAAATTAATTACAGGTATTATTAACACTGTGGACTTTTAATAAATTATGTTAATGTGCCATAGAGAATGTATTGTGCCGTAATAAATACTTTATTGCTCTAGTAGGTCATTATATCAACTGCAAAGAATTTATTCTCAAAATTCAGCCATTTCAATATTTACGTGAATACAAGTACCTGTTCTGCCTCTGACTGCCTCGTTGGCCGAGTGGTCGCATTTGCGACGACGGTAAGGGGTCTCGGGTTCGATTCCCGGGTCGGGCAAAGTATTACTGGGTTTTAAAAAAATTCTCAGTAGTAGCACGGAGTCTGGAACTGTGCCCGGTATATGGCAATAGGCTCACCCCCTATTACATGGGACTCATAACATAAATAGCGAAAAGTGGGTGTTACATTGTACAGTGGTGTAATGTGCACCTCTGCCTACTCCTTCGAGGATAAAAGGCGTGATGTTATGTTATGTTAATTACCTATTCTCAGCGTAACAGTGAACGTGATCCGACACAGTCGACTGCTTTTAATGTAATTATAAAAGAGTATTACGTAGGTGTGAATGTCACGAAACAAAGCGATGTTAAACTCTTTTTATACTTAATACAACATGCAACACATCGCAGAATACTATTTTTATAAGCTAAAGCAATATCGTCTTTATTCAAGCAATGCAATTAAGTATAGGTAAATTATTAATACACGTAACCTTTAGAGGTATATAAAAGAATAAAGTAGGTTATCGCGTTACTTTATCTCTTAGAAAAACATGACGTGTATTGTTTACGTAATTAAAGTTTAATATTGGAAAGAGTATTCAAAACCCGATTTTTTAGCTTCCATGAGCTACTTTAACGCGCAGAACTTGTATTTGCATACAGTTGAGTACTCACGCGACGGCGTACACGCGAACACGTATTTAATTGTCAGACTTACTACCCCTAGACATTAGACCGCACTACGATTAAACACTAAAACCGCAACGGTTTTTAACCGCATGAGTTTTAAAAAACTAGGAAACAAACACAAACAGTTTTGCGATGTTTTCCTATGAATAACTCTAAATCTGTGGAATGTTATTGCGAAAACAAACTACCCCAAAGTTTGTAATTCATAGATACCTGTTTATAATCGTACACATTGGATATTCGCTTACTTGCATATTATACCAAATAATAATACGTTAATCTTAAATTAAAAATGTGATGATCAAACGGTTTTCAGAATTTTACGGTGCCATATATATTTTATACATTGTAAATTATTTACGTATATAAAAATGTTATATATACCTAGAATTATGATTTAATATCGTATACTTTATTATATAAAGCTGAAAATCTGACTACCTCGTTGGCCAAGTGGTCGCAAGTGCGACTGCCGGACAAGGGGTCTCGGGTTCGATTCCCGGGCCGGGCAAAGTATTAGTGGCCTTTTAAAAAAAACTCAGTAGTGGCACGGAGTCTGGAATTGTGCCCGGTATATGGCAATAGGCTCAACCCCTATTACATGGGACTCATAACATAAATAGTGAAAAGTGGGTGTTACATTGTACAGTGGCATAATATGCACCTCTGCCTACCCCTTCGGGGGTAAAAGGCGTGATGTTACGTAAAGCTGAAAAGTTTGTTTGTTTATTTAAACGCGCTAATCTCAGGTTCGACGTCAAAAATATTCTTGTGTTATATATATAGTCTCTTTATCGAGGAAGGCTATAAAACATTTCGCTACGATCAATATGTATTATTTTCTTGAAGCACAATTTTATACAATAATTATCAAAATCAGACCAGTACTACAGAATACTACCGATAGTTCCTGAGATTAGCGCGTTCATTCAAACAAACAAGGTCTTCAGTTTAATATAGTAATAAATGAGATTACGACAACAATATATTTATCAAGTTACCTTTTTTTTTTTTTGAGGGGGGAAAATCATCCAATGACTTCTCCCGCCCGGGTGAGGCGGGAGGGAGTGTCAGACTCTTACTGACTAAAAACCACCCCGTTCCTACTCCTGCACTTCGAGCCGGAGCCCCGGCAACCCGTTAAGTCTTCCGCGGCTCCGTATCGGCATCAGCCCTGTTAGGCCCCATCTGTGGTGGTCTGATGGCTCCTTGAGGCGCGCGCGGAACGCGACGCGCCGTACGCTCGGGCCTGGTTCTGGTCGGGCGGCGAGTCACCCGTGCTCGTGCCCGTGCCGTCGCCGATCACATTCCTGAGGACACGGCGGTGCTCAGTCCACGCAGGACACACCGCCACCGTATGCTCCACCGTGTCCTCCGGGCGATCCTCGCAGTGATGACACCCGGGCGTTTCCTCCCGCCCAATCCGAAAGAGGAACCTACCGAAACTTCCGTGTCCGGTAAGCACCTGCGTCAGGCGGTAGGTGAGGACGCCGTAGCGTCTCTCAAGCCACTCCTCAAAGAGGGGACTTACCGCTGCAATGACAGCGAGCCCATTATCAAGTTACCTAACATTATAATATCATTATGTAAACCTACCTTTACTTGTCCTGGAAAAAACTTGGTTTTCGTGTCAAGTTTCAAGTTCATAACCATAAATTGCTTAGGTATCTGTCAATTATTTGTGACGAATTATTATATGCCAACGTCCTTGGGTCATTATTACAACGTTCCATCAGTTTTGGGTGG
Organism: Spodoptera picta; assembly: GCA_038387885.1. Classification (NCBI taxonomy): domain Eukaryota; kingdom Metazoa; phylum Arthropoda; class Insecta; order Lepidoptera; family Noctuidae; genus Spodoptera; species Spodoptera picta. The sequence goes on from JAZHFQ010000105.1 coordinate 4,781,993, forward strand.
TAACATAATACTTCTGACTTAACAATATTCCGTTAATAACCTTATACGGTCGGAAATTTGGGAACAGCGTGCAGCCGTCGACTGTTATAACTTTCTCTACCCACATCTTTGTGTACGACATTTGGTGCTATTGTGGGTGCCATACTAATAATTTTGGTAACCAAACGTTAACATCGTAGCCTTTTATAACTTTTTTCATGATTTTCTGGCGAATTGGTGTATGTTATAGTGTTAGTAATAGCGTTTTCTTTCCTGATGTTGCTCTGTGTTTATTTATGGTCTACTAGGGATCCAGTTCCATGAGGATTTACATGAGGATAACATTTAACACTTATACTCTATTACTTATAATATTATACTCTTTTATTTAAAAACTAGCAGCCCGTCCCGGCTTCGCACGGGGTAGACAATTATGTATTTTTGGAAATTTGGATTGTTGTAGTGACATAACTAAAATAGTTGGACATATGCTACCGCGGAGTTTTTGGTAGACATTATGTTTTTTAATATTGTTGTACATTATTTTGTTCTATCGCTAATAGTTTCGGCAGCGCATTCGACAAAAGACGTTTTAACTCGTCGAGTACCGGTTTTGTAGACACAATTATAGAACAATAGGTTGCGGTCACCGGTGACCGCTTGGTGTTTGACAGTTTAAGACTCATTTTTCTACACCTTCGGTTACATTGTTCATATTTTACCAAGGATCCCTATTTTTTTTCAAAATGAAATGTAGCCTATGTCAAATTGAAAGAACGTAGCATTTTATTGGTGAAAAAATTGTAAATAATCGGTCCTCCACTTTCTAGCCTTTGAGCCTATTCATTATAAACATACAAAAAGGTACAAATCTTTCCTCTTTATAATATTAGCATAGATCTGAAGAACAAACGATAGAAAGGAAAAACAAACTATATAGTTGTTAAGTAATTTCAAAAACATCTTTTTTATATTTGAAGGGCTTACGATTGACCACTACCTCTCTCTTCTTCAACGTTATGTACTTAGTATGTATACTAAAGTAGACTATTATAAAAATAATACTTGATATGCGTCAGTGTCACCAACAAAGGGCGTGTACGCTACATAGTAAATTGCTACGCAGTGCTTACCTATGAACGTAGACAACGTAGACCGTTCGTAAAAGAAAAAAAAATGGTTTACAAGAAATCCAATTTCCACTGTTGAATAACTTAACCGGTTTAATAAAGAGATAATTCAATTTACATGGCTTACATGTACAGCTAGCATGAAGATCAATCGCACTTCAACAATAATATCCACAGTCATTGCTTAGCAGAGTACACTAAATTGGCGATCGTGATACGAAATTGGATGTAACCATAGATAAATGGCTGTAAGGCCTTCCTTCCTTCGCCCATGGAATGGCATGTTTATTGTATCTATTAACATGCTTATTGATTTCCAAGATTACAATAGCAAAGCGATTATCGAAGTTATTATCTAACTTGATTGTTTACTTTAAACGTTTGCTACGTGACTATTAGATCTAATTGTAGATAAAATGTGCCTGCTAGTCCATGGCGCTTCTGAATTAATGATAATTGATATAAATGAAGCGATAGAAATCCAAAAAAGTCACATTCCACTTATCTATACTACAAGAGAATACAAACGTACTGGTTATCGGAATATGTATGTAACTATCATCTAACTATTCAGTAAATATCAAGCTTAATCGGTGTTGTACAAAAGCATTGACATAAAATTTATTTATGCATCTATATTTATAATCAATACACGAAGGTTTGGTCGTAACCCCCAGTCACTAGTAGGTACATGGCCTGTCGATATTCGCTAGCGTTTTGTAGGTCGATTCATGAGCTACGTAGGTACTACTACTATTCAGCATGGTGGTACCTGCAGAATGAAATGATGGACTTTAGTTTCTCCCACTTTTAAAAGTTGCAGTTTGTATTTATTATTGAAATGTAGATGGAGGAAAATTTACGAATTTAGTTTAACCCGATTTATACACGTAAAGGTCAATAGTTGATGTCATGCTCCATCACCAGACGTGCTAGTGCGCTGGGGTTTTAGACCAAGGCCTCTTGGTAATCTCACACTAGCGAAACAGGTCATATTGTTTTCTGTGAGGTCGTGGTATTACTTCGAATCCATCATTGATGATCCCATTCGTGTTCACGTCATAACTTCACGTGTGCGAAAATGTGAAGTTCCATATGTGATAAAATTAAAGTAAGTATACCTAATGGTATAGTAAAGACATTGCTGTTTTTATCACTATAACTGTTTTAATTTATCATCGCTACCATTAAGCCGAATGTTCCTCCATTCGTTCTAATTGCGAGGGATTAATTGCCTCGTTTTTTGTTCAACGGCCAGGTGGAGTTAAACCGTCAATTCTGCTAGAATATGCCAATACCATTAATACTGACCGGGACGTTTTTCTACATTTGCCTGTTGATAAATGAAGAAATTACTGAAATTAATCGTAGATAGCTGTTTAGCTCTAAAAATTAAGAGCTACAACAAACAGTATCACGTCGATTCTAAAACTTCCATAGGCCCTCGGGACAATAGACATGACATTTTATTCAATATTAAGTTTTGCTCGCAGCTTTACTTTCGTCGTCTATATCTTTTTCTAGGGTCCCAACTATCTCTGCGTTGCACAAGTCGTAAACCGAAGGCCCGGACTTGTTCTTGTTTATGTCAAATATTAACCAACAAAATTACCTTACCGACATAGTTACGCACCAACGAACATGTAATGACATTAACTCTGTATTTAAGCTTGTAAACAGCTACGACTCATACTAATAATGACAATTATACTGAGGAATTATGGAGGCGTGTAGGTAAATTTAACTCATATGCAAGCTGTTGGGCGTGTCAGGTTACTTAAATTCTGTGGTCGTGAATCCATGAGGTACCTATATGAATAGAGAAATTAAGTTGTATGCCTAGACGTGGCCGCAGAGGGCTTAACGGATTGCCGGGGGTCTGGTTCGAAGTCCAGGAGTAGGAACGGGGTGGTTTTTAGTCAGTAAAAGTCTGACACTCGCCTAACTCGGGCGGGAGAAGTTATTGGATGATTTTCACCCCTCAAAAAATAAAAATTCCTAGACGCGACTTACGCCTAATTATGTTTTGTAGTTTTCCTACAGTCAAATACAGTTTGATTTTAAATATCCCGTACTAATTTGCAGTTAATTTAAAGAAACACTTTGTTTACTCGTATATTATTAATAGTTCCACGAAACCAATACTTATCCCAATGTCAAAGGAAATGGGACTTACTGATAGATCTCTACAATTTATTATTATTGACAGATTTTCTGTTGTTTGTGAGTACTTTCGCATTTTGTCAATGTCAAGGCGTGTATACCTCGTGCGTCACGGCGGCATCACGCCACGAAATGTCAAACTAGTAGGTTACGCTATGCTCTGCTTGGATTAGTTTCTTTGTTGTGTCAGCAGCTGAATAACACAAAAGGTAGCTCATGTGTTAATTTAGACTATTAATACTCTCATTCAGATCGATTTAGTCGTTTTCCACTCATTTCCATAAACGGCACAAAAAGTACGTTACGGACAATAAAGTTGTTGTTTTGAATATAAGATGTTAATATAAATAGTTTTTCTTAAATGTTATTTTTTTCGCAAGTACTCACAAAAGATATAAAAAATTACATAAAACAACTGGACTAACAACTTTTTATTACTAACCTTGATGGGTTTATAACCCCGAAATTATTTGTTACGTTCCTCCTTGCATCGAAATTTTGCCCCCGGGACGCTTCAACATCGATCAATACAAAGGAACAATTGTATTGCCAAGCCAATAAAATGAATTGCTAATTTACATGTAAAATTGTAGGATGTAGATATATCATATAAACTAAAAGTATGTAAAACATTTTGAAAATCTGAACATTTTTGTGTTCATTTGCTATAAGATAGAAAACCGCGCGTTGTATTGGATAAAAAGAGGAGCTGCGATTCGACAGTGGGGTGAACAAAATTAAACTCTGTACCCGAAAATACAAGAGCAAAGATGTCCCGCTCACGAGAGTCCCGTGTACCGCGCAGGGCAAGTTACCCTCCCCCTCACTCCAAGATACTGCGTCTATTTTTAGCCAGCTGAAAAAAGGCGCCAAATCCCTTAAAAATTTAGGTTCGGCGTGTATACCGACCCGTGAACGTTCTTTATTTATAGCTATGGTAACTGTAAAGGGAATTGTACACCTAATATCGAAGTACGAATGTGCGTCAACAAACCTTCATTACTTTTTTTCACTTCAGGTTTTTACCTTTGAAAGGAATAAGGGGTATCTACGTCAGAAAATAGAAATCCATTAAAAATTATCGCTGTTTCAATTTGTAGAACATTTTATTTCGCTATAGGTATTTTATTATGTATTTGTAAATAAACTAATAATTAAGTGAGTCAAATGATAACGAATGTTCATTAGCCAACAGTCATTTTTCTCGAAAACTTGGAGCAAAACATCGACAAGTTAATTTTAAAACGGTGAAGCGTACTTGTAGACAAGTGTTTTATCGAAAACAGTTCAAGCATCATCGAGCTTTTATTAACATCGTCGTGAGCTTAACCTCTGCTTCAAACGACTTTTATGGAAATATTAAACTTCAGATTATTCATTAATTGTCTGTTTTGTACGATCAATCAGTGGAAAAATATTTTAATTGGAATGTTTTACAAGTACCTAACTACCAATTAACTAACTCTTGAATACTAAATACTTAAGTAGTATTTTAAATAGTTTGTTTGCGAAGAGAACTAAACAAACTCATTTGTTTCTAATTATATAGAGGTAGATATTTGTATTTCATGTAGGTATTTTACTTATTATTTCTAGAGGTATGAATAAAATTACTTCGATCCAAGTAAAACAATCTCGACGATTAATTTATCTATAATAACGCACGATTTCAAACATTGTTCAATAATAGAATTTCTGTGGGAATGTGTACGATAACACTTCCGGCGACAATGTAAAACTTGGTCGCTAACCCTCAGTATCAGTCTCTTTACAGCGCACAACTTTACACAAAGGGTATAAAAATACCCCAGAGATATGGTGCACTGACGAGTTTTGCGTATACGTCAGTGTCGGCTTTTATCTGCATAAGCAAACCTTTTTAAAACCCATAGTTTGAAAATCTAGGTTTTTCTATAGAATACAAAAATATCATTTATATGGATTTAGTTAGCGTTTTATGACCCATTTTTTAAATGGGAATCTATTATTTTTCTTTTTAAAATTTTCAGTAGCAAAACGTTATCAAAACAGACTTGTTGAAGTTATAATCTTTAAATAGTTTTCCTGCCCGCATCTCAGTCAGATAATATAATCAAATAAGAACTCCATGTTCCCTACGTTAAGTTTCAAAGGAATCCTTTAGTAATTACGAATGGCACTGCAAAATTTTATATCAATTTCGTTAATCACATAAACTTTGACATCTCAAAACGTAGGCAAATACCTACGAAAAAATTAACTGTTGTCAGGACCAATCTTTTCAATTCCCCAGTAATGAGGACACATAAAAAATCAACGATTTTATATGTAGGTACGCTAATGGACTGTTTTGGGTGCGCTCCAAATTGCCTGAATGATCATTACGTTAAATGGAGCCGTAGTTAATATGTTGTAGGTTAAATTATCTTCCTTAGAACATAAAAGATGGTAAAATTTCAGAAGTACTCATCAATAAAAATAGACATAATTATATTAAATACTTCATGCTTTGCTGTGGGTTAATAAACGGCTACAGGTTTTTTTTTATGGAACCTTGCCCCACGCTAGGATTTTCTCCTGTGTTGTAGGTGTGTTTACTAACATACAAGCTTACATACACATGACACTCAGACCCGAAACAACAATGTGTGGATCACACAAAGAGTTGTTCCGCTCGGGAATCTAACCCGCGACACGTTGCGCGGCAGCAGTTGCCCAACAACCGCGCCGACCGTGCAGTCAACGTCGCGCATGTTAAGCTATAGCCTCTAGCCTGGCCTCTAGTTCATTGTAAATGTGAGAGCCCTGTAATTACCTGAATATTAAATTAAAATAGTTGAATATGTTTGTGTCAGCTTGGAGTTGTCATGCTCACTCTTACCTTAGACCTTAGGGTCTCATTGGCGGTGGCACGTGCAGTGGATCGCTCGATTCCCTACAATATGGTTGAGTTGGGCGGTGCTGGTGTACGTGTCATGTTCGTGAACGGGCGCCGTCAACTGGGATTGGTCAGCTCCAGACTGTATATTTCTTTTTTTTTTAATGTCCTTTAGGGTTATTTTTTTTCGATCTCTTTGACTGTATTTTAGTGTTACATTGTTCTCGCACAACCCAAACAACAAAACTGTAACTGGAGAATTGTGAACTTGATTGAAAAAGAGTAACCTATGGAGTTTCTTGCTCGTTCTTCTCCATAGGAATCTACACCTTGGAATGAGCAAATAGCTTCACTTGTTAATTTTCTTTATTGACGTTCAAAAGTGCCTCTATGGTCTAATTGAAATAAATGATTTTGACTTTTTGACTTTGACTTAGACGTCCCCTACTGAAAATAGGCCTCTCGCAATTACTTCTATATAATTATTTGTATTATACTACGCAATACCTTCATAATAATAATTACATTGGAAATTTACCTATTTTCCATGTCAGGTTATTTTGTAACATGGTATGCCATCAACCAATGTTCTATCCAGATAGACTACAAAGAAAACTCAGATTTTTCAATGACAAATGTGTTTTTCACACGACACGTAATTATATTTCATTGTGTGGTTATACTTAATGACATCGACTTATGAATGTATACATTACAATGTAAAGAAGAAATCAATGATGTCTAGGTTTGAAAATAAATTGCCTTAACTATTGGCGCAGTGCAATTCTCGAATGGAATTGTCTCGCAATTTCTTGTGAGATCTACAAATTTTTGCTGTTGATCTGATTCTGATTTTAGGAAAACATGAAAAAAAAGGCTATTGTACCCTAGTGCGGTTCAAGGTTTATTTTGAAATATTGGTGAGTCTTTTGTAGTGATTCTAGATGCGTTGTTTTAACAGTTTGCTACATTGAACTTAATATGACATTTGAGTACCACTGGAAAAAAAAATTCTACCTGTCGTCGTAATCTTTTGTGAAAACTGTTTAGAAACCCTTGCTGACTATGAAGGTAAAATTAATATACGATTTTGAGGTCATCAACCTAGTGCCTGAGACAAAATAAAAACGGTATGCAGATATACAGTAGGTAATACAAGAGCATAATTTTGATCCGATAATTTTGGAGACATAATTATGAATGTCCAAAAAACTAGTCATAAAACGGATAAGACAATCATCTTTATTATAAGTTTATAATGAGAAATACAAGGTATCAAATTATTTATAGTATTTCAGTGCACCGTTATAAGAAATGGTCTCGGTATAACTTGAAATAAGTAGGTCACTTCAATTAATATTTGAAACAGATAGTTGGCTATGTAAACTATGCGGGCTTAGGAGGCCCTTTGGCATTTGATTATTAGGATAGCATAGCTGTATTAAATATTTAATAAATTGTTAGATGCTGAGTTTGTTAATGTCATATTCAATGTTGTAGAAAAGTAAAGCTCAAACTTCAACGCAGTATCCGAAATATAGTTACATTAATCTTTCGTGTGCCTAAGAGGTGTCTCATATCGGTGCATTATTAAGGTAGAATAAATAAGTTTGTAAGTTTTTTAAATCAATTGTCTAGAGAACTAGGCACTGACCTGACTTTATTTATAGAGTACAAGCTTCTGCTAGCGGCTTCGCTCGCGTTCCTGTGGGTCAAAAAGTGGCCTATGTGTATTCCAGACCATAATCCACCCGCGTTCCAAATTTCATCCTGATCCCTTCAGCCGTTTTGACGTGAAAGAGTAACAAACAAACAAACACACACACACACACATACACATACATCCTCACAAACTTTCGCATTTATAATATTAGATATATTTATTTAAATTTTAAGTACATATTGACATATTTATTAGTTTAATTATTTCTGCTATCTACTAAGATATATAAAGATAAATATTAAATAAAAAAAATAACTATTCATACAGACCATCGAAAAATTCGTCCGAATCGACGTCTATAGGGAAAGTACCCAGAAGGCTGGCAGCATTGCCACGTTGCTTAATTAAACTTAAATGCTTATTAGTAAGATTTTTCTAAATAACTGCAAATGTAAGTTGAGGAAAGTAAGTGTTGTGTAAACTCACTATTGGCTATCTCTATCTGGCGAAGAATGACAATCGTGGTATAAGATTCCTTGTAATTGGCTGAAATTTTTATTAAATATAGAATTGACTTGGGCCGTACATACAAACCGCTTCACTGCAGCAAATAATATTTCCCCGCATTTATCAGAATTTCACTAAATATCTGCAATGCCGCAGCCTGCTGCAATATACAACACTTAGGAAAATAGGCTATGGCAATATCCACGATACTGGTGCCAGATTTTCGTAGATTTCTTTTCCGATATCACTGTAATAAATTTTCAATTTAAAGCAGAAAAAATATTATATTAAAAATAAGAATATTTGTTAGTTTTTTTTTTATAACTGTGTGTTATATTTTAGACCTAACTGGAATATCCAATGATTTACCCAATTTTAGATATCCCTCATTCCTACTAGGTAATCAGGACAAAGACTAGGTTAAATCTGGTGGGTAAATCCATTTAAGACCAGACCGCTTAAGACCTTCAGATAACTTCACATTTTTCTGGCGTCGACGTAATTTTGTGTCCTTAATTATTTGTTTAAATTCTTCCTATATCTAAATTGTTAAACCAAATATATTTTAAAACATTAGGTACAGTAGCCAAACTTTTGTAATTAATTACATTTCTAGCACTGGATCAGCTGACCAATTTCAATGAACTGTTTGACTGTATTTCAGTCTGTATTCTAATTCTAATTCTGTAGTCTGTATTCTAACAGTCAATATTTATAATTATCGACTGTTAGAATCGTTAATAGAAACTCCGTGTGAGAAGAGGCTTTGCTCAGCAGTGGGCATTTATAGGCTGTTGATGATGATGAGAATCGGTAATAATTTTCAACAGTATTGTTAATTGTTTAAAGAGTGACTGTTACATCGTGTTAAAGTTTTACTAGATCGCATAAAGTATAAATAGTGACACTATTTTATATATCATCAATGTGAATGCCTCATTGGTCGATTAAAACTCAACTTGATCTCTGATTCCGATTTTGGGTTGGACAAAACAATATTAAGTTTACCAGTTTTTTTTTATTATTTCACAGTCACAGCGTAGAGTTTAAATCCGTAGTGTATGGCAATTAGTTCATTTCCTACCATATGGGACTTTACCTCTAAAATAATTCACTGACATGACTCAGTCTCAGTCTACTTACACCTACTTATGCCCCTTCAGAAAACAAAAGGGAACATTCTACTAGGTATTGTAGCTATAGTGACTGCACCCATCCAGTCACAGATATTGTAAGTTGACTCTGCACTCATGCCCGAGAGAGCTTATCTTCGTTCAAATAAGTCATTCACGTTTGATTGACGTGCTCGGTTAGCTAAGTTTAATTCTGGTTGGCTCCTATACAGTACGCAATAACTATTTACTGTATGAATTTTATATTTATATATTAAAGTCGATAGATGGTTTCGTACGTCAGGCGTTATATAGAGATGTCTCTTATTAATAAACTAAAAACCTAAGTAAATACAAGCCTTCGTTGTCACCATGCATAACCATATTTGAAACAAATAAGTCCTCGAACCGTTTCCAATCAACGTTATTGATAACAATTTTCTGTTTTTCACATCCATTCGAACGGGGCGGCACTAAATTGTGTTTTAAATGACATGTTTTTATTTCAGGGGCGCCGGTGGGGGAGGGATGTTCGGTGATGTCAATATATCAGCTATTTTGGATTCATTTAGTATAAGTTACGACAAAAGAGTAAGACCAAATTATGGAGGTGAGTATTCTCAAGCTTCGGTTTGATTTATCTTGACTGAATTAATTGATTATGAACTGACAACTGTGAAGTCACATTAATGATTAAAATGATGAAGTGTTATTGAAATATGGAGGCATATTTAGCATGGGGCCTAGTCACAAAACGTTTGAGAATTCGAATTCAAGGCTAGGCGTGGTGTATTGTTTTGATTTTGATTGACTGCCTCCTCAGTCAAGTAGCTGCAAATCGGGCGTCAACCAAAAATAGGTACCTGGGTTGGACCCCCTAAGCAGCAAATGTGTTATTGGGTTTTTGGTTCATGTCTGACTTGGCTCAAAATGATTTGGCCCTTGCAGACCGTTATTGCAGATGTGCCTAGACTACAGTGGCCATTTACCGTCACACGGTTCGTAGTTTTGTAGCTACTTAGTAAATAATAACGAAGTCATAGTAGGTACTAGAAGAGTGAACTTCGACGTGCGTCACTGGGACGTGATATTATGTTTTACAGTGTCAAATCCATGTATGTATTTTTAAGTAAATATTATGTTACTGTTAAAAAAATTGATTGTACAGTACTATTAGAATAATAATATAACAAAGGGTGTTAAAAATTTTGAACCAGTTGATACTAGTTAAATCGTTACTAGACCCAATTTTTTTTTCGTTATTTTTAGATTAGAAAAAGGTAAAAAGTGAAAGATTGTTATAGGAAATCCATTAGAGAAATAATCAGACTAATTTATTTTTGATGTGTCTTGTTCCCTTTCCAACAGGTTTCCACCTATTATGTTTTGTAGTTTATTTAACTATAGGCACTGGTCTGAATAAAGCGACTTTGGCGTTGGTGCAATGTGGGTACTTACCTTACAGAAAATATTGATACTAATAATTATAAACTAAAGATTACACTTATAATATACTAATTAAATATGAATAAGTAATGATTATATGTCTCCCAGCACACCACTTTGTGTCCATGTTCCAATAATAATACTGTTATTTCGAATTAAATTCTTCTTTCTCTTTAAAATATTTGGCTGAAGAATGATTTAATTTTTTGAAGAAGGTACATAGACTAACAATTTTTTCTGTAGAGTCAAGTCAACTTTTCTACAAATGGTTTTTTGAAGTACCAACGTAGTGCTTCCTGTGATATAAATAATTCCCATTGCAATCTACAGAAACTACTTTCCATCGACCGCCACAGATCTCATACGTGCATAATGTCGCCGGAACGTGACTCGAACTAACTCACGTGTTTGCTAAAGTAGTAAACACGACCCTCGTTGTGTGTCAATTCAATTAATATGATACAATACTTAAGAAGTATTCTCATTAATTGGAGAGCTCATTACGGTAACTCGCAAATAGTAATTACAACAAATAACTAACACTTGTTATGTGTTGTGTATTGTGTCGTTTTCAGGACCACCCGTGGAAGTGGGGGTTACCATGTACGTGCTCTCCATCAGCTCTCTGTCTGAAGTGAAAATGGTATCTTATTTTCAAAGCAATTTTAAGACACAACGCATACATAGCAAGATTTTATCCTTTAGCATTATCACCAGCATTAAACCGTTCATCGTAGCACCCGTGTCCACGGTTCGATTGCATTTGATGGGTGTAGGCGCGAGTTGCGACACCTGGCCTTGCCGTAGCTGGCTGGCCGGGTCGCCGCACTCCTCGTGCACAGCAGCGACCACTAGACATTCGCAGGCACCCCGCGCCTCTCGCGTCCCTTCTGCTCCGCTCGCCCGGCGATGGGGCACGTCGCCGACCTCTGGTTTGGTTTTCACGGCGCGAGGCGCGCGCGCGACTCACGATTGGGCTTGATTGCAGGTCCGCCAGTGGAGGTGGGCGTCACCATGTATGTGCTCTCTATCAGCTCCGTCTCCGAAGTGCTCATGGTACTCGCCACTGTCAGCTCACGCTTGTCTCGGTCGCTCCGGCCGCGCGCTGCGCCGCTGCGACCGAGCAGCCCCAGACACGAGGCTGCGAGCATGTCCGCGTTTGGTGGAGCAGATCGCCCTTTGTCCGCCCACTTGCTTTCTTATTATGTTTCCTGGTAAACTCGTTTATATCAAAAAGTGAAAGGACTATGCCCATTTATTTGTGTCCCCATATTAAAAATAACATTCATTATGGTCACCAATATAATCAAAATATTGAACAAAATTGCAATATTACTTGTTTCCATTGATTGATAATTATTTTACAGGAATTTATATTAGTTAGTGGTGCAATGTGATAACACATGGTTTACAAAACCATCATGTGTAACTACGCATGAAGTTAAGTACGAAAAGTGTTAATAATAGATGTTTAATAATTTTATGAAAATAGTGTATAAGTTACAATGGGGTTGACATATCCATGTGGATAAAAACCCCTCATCAAATATAAGAGAATAAAAAAAAAACTACGCATGAAAGCACACTTTTCATTGGAGCATCATTATTCAAAATTTTAGGCACTTATTTAACTTTTAAAAATATGAAGAAACTTTTTTAAAATTAATAAAGCCACGGCTTCACAAGTTTTATTGTGAATATTATCAAGTACAAGTTGTATCTAAAAGTGATAAATTCTATTTCAGACTAGCTGCTTTAGTCTGGTGGGCATTGTCCTTTAATGATGAAATCATAATAAGAAAGGCAACCCGTTGAACCTTAAAATTATCCAGTTGTGTGTCCTGCAGTACTCGTAACTCCAAAGCTGCTGCCATATCAAGTGATGACGTCTGTCCTCTGATTACTTTACTTTTACATTTGCTATTTTACTATTATTATTTCCTTTCGTTATTGACTAAATTACAGATTGGAATAGTTTGATTTGATGATTTTTTTTTTTAGTTTTTATTTACCACAAATTACGTGTGCAACCCTACTTTCCAAAGCTATATTTTTTTCTTTTTATAATATTATTTCAGTCAAATATCTAGCCAACAGAATATCATCACTTTCTTCGCTGTGGTTTGGCGTAGAAATAATTTAAAAAGTAAAAGTATATTACAAACAGTAGAATAATGTTATTGTAAATGGCAATGAAGGTGGCCTTTATTAAAAAAACCAAGGCATGATCTCAAAATACATTTAATAAGAACGTACATTAAATGTGTTCAGGCTCTGTGGACTTGCGACGACTGTATAACTCTTATCGTGATTCATTTTTGTAGTTTGTTGTGAATGTACGTATTATGTGTATTTACTGAAATATTGCCAACATAATTGTAACTTTCTAATATCTCCAGTGACTTGGAACATCGATACTATCTGACCTTATTTTATTAGTACCGCTTTCGTGAGTTTGCTGTTTTTGATTCTGATATCCCTATATATATTTGCGCAGTTCGATGGTCAGAATAAAAAAACCGAATTCGGTTTTACAATATGTCTAACTGTGTAAGCTTGCTAGGCGTATGTTTGGGTGAAGGACCCTGAAGTGGAAACCAAATCAAGGTTGGGAAGGTCACAATGAGACGTGACCCATGGCCCAGGGTGGAGAGGTTGCCTAATTCACAATCCGCAAACTCTCGATTCGACCTCATAATGGACGTTAATTTGTTCCACATACCTGGTCCGAACTTTGTTGATGGCAACTTATATACGTACCGGCTTGTTAGCTTGAGTCAATAGAGGATTGCCTCTATCGAGCCGTGGGTGTCCGCCTTCGCCGCCGCCCACACACCTTGCCCTCTCCTATCACTTAGAGCACCCACATCCCTATTCATTATTAGACCTCACCTGTGTTCTGTAGGCTTCATGTCACTATCACACTCTCTGCACATTTTATTTTTTTCATAACTGTTTAAAGCTTATCGCTCAATTTAACTTTTCGATGTAGTGCAGTGTCTATATATTTTCCAATGTTATTTCTGTCCGAAGTCACGAGAACTAAGCTTCGACTTTATTGTTTTCAATTTAAAAATTATATTTAATTAGCCTTTTGTGAACATTTGTCGCAGTGTATCTATACTAAGACATTGTGTAGGATGAATATATCTATATGGAACAAAGCATGCAGATGTTAGTTGTTAATTTATAGTTACCCAATACTAAAATATATTTGTGTATATACCTACTTCCTTAAAATTGTTTTAAGTACACTGACTACAAAAATATGGACATCCAACGTTCCTGCTGCACATTTATACATGCAGTTTGAATTGTTTAGTTGGAATGATGAGCCAACACTTTACATACCATAAAACGATACCCACCATTTATATAGTCAGAATTACTCATAATTTCAGTTAACATCCATCCTCTATTTGTTTTATTTATACTATTCCTTTCGATGGACGTGCAAACTTGTTTAATGATTATGATTTTTTTTCTCAGGATTTCACATTGGATTTTTACTTCAGACAATTTTGGACCGACCCCCGATTAGCTTACAAAAAAAGAACTGGAGTTGAGACATTATCTGTGGGTTCGGAGTTCATAAAGAATATATGGGTGCCAGACACGTTTTTTGTAAACGAAAAGCAATCTTATTTCCATATAGCAACAACAAGCAACGAATTCATACGTATTCATTATTCTGGCTCTATCACTAGGAGTATCAGGTAAAACCTGACATTAATATAATGACATAATGCCTGACATAATACCATGCCATGCCATTAATTGTTATGTCGACCATGACGAATATTAATGCAATTATAAAAACTATAGCCCTGTGTACGTGTTTCAGATTGACGATTACAGCTTCGTGCCCTATGAACCTGCAATACTTCCCAATGGATCGCCAGTTGTGTCACATTGAGATAGAAAGTTGTAAGTATCTGAACTAATTTGTATTATTGTACGCCAATATGTGTGTGTTGTTGACAAACTTGTATATTTATCACAAAATGCTACCATTGATAATACAATATTGATACTTAATGTTTTAGCTACTATCAGAGTGTTGCTGGATAACCGCACGCTTTGTGTGTCAGTTGCAACAATGTAATTTTGTTTTTAAGAATCGCAAAATATCGACGGCAATGAAAAAATACAAATGCAGTGCCAGGCACTTTTAGTTACAGATGACAAAACAGTCGAAAACAATATTACTAAACGTATACGTGTGTATTGTGCTCACCAAAGCAATCATTAATTTGATTCTTTACCACGATGCAAACCTATCACTAGGCTTACAGATGTGTTGTAAACACTTTCTTGTATCACAGATGCTACTCAGGGTACCCTGTGAGCACAAGCGTACTACATAATCGTCGACACGTGCTGTGATTTCCCTCGTGTTTTCATAAGTTGGAACGTCTCCTTCTCGCATACAGCACCCGCAGAAGGCAGACCCGTCAATAGTAAGCCTTTGTTCTCACGAGCATTTAGCATACGAAATGATACTGAGACATCGACGCTGCGACATGCTGAGCGGGTTAAAGGAGGCGGGGGACGGTGGCGCCCGAGGGGTCTGCACAACTACCGAGGGCCGTGCCGCAGACAAGGCACCGCACGCGCCTCGGCGCACACCCAACACACCCTAGCACCACCGCCGCTTTCGCTCATCACAGGCACCCTACAGTCACTGCACTTGCATGACCTTACATTTTAATGCTTTCTCTATATAGTCACTATTATCATTGTAGTAAAACTATAATATTTTTTTTGTTAAAAATCATTTATAGAATAGTTAATACTTACCCATTTATTTTTGTGGTCCTTATCACCCTTGTAGGTAGTAGTAATCTTTTTCTATCATCCAATTAAGTCGAACCAAGGGAAATGTAGTATGTATTGTGGAAGTACCTGGGTTCGGCTTAATTACGTCTCGCCACTTGAACCCATCCTCGACACAGGCGCGGCCGCGTGAGGGAAACGCGATGCTTCGCAGCGTAAGTGATAGCGTTTTGTGTGTTTGGCATGTCTCCGGAGTCGGGTACACAATGAGAGACATTCGGTACCATTGGAAAGATGGGGTGAACAGCGTCGGTATGAGCAACGAGGTGCAGCTGCCGCAGTTCCGGGTGCTCGGCCACCGGCAGCGCGCCACTGTTGTTACATTGACGACAGGTAACCGATCGCAATAGCCGCTATCCCAGCACAGCACATCCATAACTCCGCCACCGACCCCGTCTCCCTCAGCCCGTGTGCAGACGATTGTAACCGCGACACAAGCACACACGCTAAACATATCACGACAATCGCACGACGAGACGCGCGAATCCGAACTCGCGACTCCCTTGCTCTTACCCCAACCGAAAGACAATTCGTGTTGTAAAACCCATTGCGATGGGCCTGGGGTTGTTTCATTTATAATGTCCGCTGCGCACAGTCGGCTACACCATGCGGGACATCAGATACAAATGGAACGAGGGGCCCAACTCTGTGGGTGTTTCCAGCGAGGTGTCGCTGCCGCAGTTCAAGGTGCTGGGCCATCGCCAACGAGCTATGGAGATCTCCCTTACTACAGGTACTTGGGTTCGCAGGGGAATCTATGTAGGGAACAAAAAAAAATATAAATGAGACACCACTACGTGGAACACTGGACAGAAACAGCCACGATTCTTATCACGTCCTGCTTTTGTATTATTGCACAAAACACTATGAGTGGTGTGAAATAGATTTTATGTCATGTTGTATGGTTAATTAAGTTTTTTTAATATCTGGAATACTTTCCAAAGTTTAAAAAACGTAACAAATCAACTTAATCTCCTAAAAGTCGAAGTGTACAAACAGAGTTTGTTCATACGTTTACTATAATGATGACATTCCGTTATGGTGATTATTATGATACTTTCTCTAATATACTCCTATTTTATGACGATAAATACATACATGTGTAATTGTTTATTTGTATTATTCCTGCTCTTATTTATTTGAAACCTTTTACAGGAAATTACTCAAGATTGGCATGTGAAATTCAATTTGTTCGATCAATGGGATATTATCTGATTCAAATTTATATTCCGTCTGGTTTGATTGTCATCATATCATGGGTATCATTTTGGTTGAACCGGAATGCCACACCGGCTCGAGTGGCTCTAGGTGTTACCACTGTGTTGACGATGACAACGCTCATGTCGTCAACGAATGCGGCTTTACCTAAGATATCGTACGTCAAGTCTATCGACGTATATTTGGGAACCTGTTTCGTGATGGTCTTCGCTAGCTTGCTAGGTAATAATATTTTATGTATATTATTGTTAATTTATATTTAAATTACAACTGCAAGGCGATTTATTCACGTAAGTCGAATTAAGATTATTCTCTTATGCGAATGTGCATAGCGATAGTCGCAGCATCACGTTGTTAAATATCTCGTTATGGACGTATTTCTCTCATCTTTGCAGAATATGCTACTGTTGGATATATGGCCAAAAGAATACAGATGAGAAAACAAAGATTTGTAGCTATTCAAAAAATAGCCTCTGAAAAGAAAATCCCAGTTGATTGTCCCCCTGTCGGTGACCCACACACACTGTCTAAAATGGGAACTCTTAGCAGGTGCCCACCTGGAAGACCATCGGTAAACTAGTTCAATTTATAATTGTTATTTCTTTTAAAAATCTGCAGTGTTTCCAACGCTCCTCATATGTTTTCCAGGAGGTGCGATTTAAAGTACATGACCCCAAAGCTCATTCCAAAGGCGGCACTCTAGAGAATACCATCAACGGTGGCCGCAGTGGAGCAGAAGAAGAAAACCCAGGACCTCCTCCGCATATCTTACATCCTGGCAAGGTGAATATTGACATGACCCATGTGGACATGTAAACTTTTGTATATTATTAATTAAATAATAAGCGAACAATTATGCTTGCGATAAGGCTATGCGTCTTGTTTTCAGAGATAGATATGCTGAGCGTTTGCGACTTTTAAAATATTTGTGAAATATGATTATAGTTACGAATTATTCCCACTCAGATTAATATTCTAATCTTATCGAATGGTATCTCATAGAAAGTAAATAACGATTTGGTTGATAAAACACTTGGATGAACTTTAAATATATATTCTAAAAACACAATCTTTAAAACGAACTTTTAGTACAAAATTTATCTTATTTCTAGCATTTGATAATGGTATAAAGCTTACAAACATCTTAAGGAATTTAGGAAAAATTGCAATGATTCCCCTCCATATTATCCACTTACACCCACTTACTTACACCATTCATTAACTTGGAAATTATTTGTAAAAAGTTTGAATAAACCTGATCCCGTTATATGTTTCTTTGGTAATTAAAATTTTACCCCCATCCTTATGATATACCCCTCTGATATTTTGATACACACTCTTTATCTTGAGAAACACATATTACAATCAATTTATTTCCACAACTACCTTCGTTATTGATGTCACCGAAAGGTCTTGATTGGAATAATGGAACTCATTAAAACCGTTAAACATAAAAACGTATAACATGTGTGTTTCAATAAAAAAGTCCACCGACGGTCAAAATGGCTGAGTAACAGATAATGTATTTTTTTAAAGAGAACAGTCTCCATTACCCTTTTGTTCCTGTTACTTCATAGACATAAAAGCTTTTGTTGACCGTACCTATATCGGGAAATTGTTGAAACAGGCCATCATTTTCAGAAAGCCCTACATGAAATGTTTTAGATCCCCGATAATTCAAACTCAATTAAGGAAATTGAGTGCCCGGTACTTTTACAGAGCATTCGGAGTTTTTCATTATGTCACGATTTCACGCTGTATTTCTATAGATAATGGTATTTCTTTGATGAAACCAACCCAGCTGAACTCTAGTACTTACAATAACCCAATTTTACCCCAATACCTACCCGGTTTTGGACTTATGGGGAGCCTACTTAATATAATATGTTTGTAAGTTTTAGGGCATTATAAACTAATTAGACGGTTTAAATGTTTTGCATATTTATTGTCCTATAACATTTAACATACTACATACACTGCAGTTCTGTTTATTTATGTTTATTAATATTAGTTAAGTCAACTTAAGTTCATTTAGCTACATGAAAGGTGTTCTAGCTGACCAATTAATACCTATCTATTCTCATAATGCAAATCTTTCTATGAGGTGCCATTTAAACAGCTTTGATAAACTAAGTTACTCTAGTCAATTTTGCATTTTGAGACTTCATATTTGGGCTAATCTCTAAATAATATAAAATCTCAATTTAAAGTACTCAATAACTATACATATAAAATTTCGTAAGACATGCTAAATGAATAATTATGTTTTTCTACACGATTGACTAGTTTCAAGCCACACACGACGCGGCGGTATGCTACTCTTGAATATGAGCCTCTAGTATGGCTTGAAACTAGTCGAGTTCCTCGTAAAATAATTACGAGAGTAAGCCGAATATCATAATAATTGGCTCAGTGACTATTATGTTTAGGGTACACTATTTTAATCTCATCCACTCTACCGTCCTAACAGGAATACAGCATGTTATTAGTAACCGGTTCACTTACATATGTACCTTACCTACACAACATGCACTGATCAGATTCTTAGAAAATTGTTTTCATTTTCCAGGACATAAGCAAATTGCTCGGCATGACTCCTTCGGACATCGACAAGTACTCTCGCATAGTATTCCCCGTCTGCTTCGTATGTTTTAACCTCATGTACTGGATCATATACCTTCACGTATCCGACGTCGTGGCTGACGATCTGGTTCTACTGGAAGAAGATAAATAGAGGGCGCTGTGTATATAATCCACTTATTTTCTCACATTGCAGTATTGAATAATAATTTGAAACAGTTTATCAAATACTCATATTATTCCCCTCTTTAGTAAAGGAAAAACATAATTGTATTTAGATTTTCAAAGTACACGAAACTATCTCGTCGTTTTTCGAAATTGATTTGTAGATAATCTATACTTAATGTACTACATGTAATGTGATAAATGTTGTATATACGTAAGACTCGGAAATATGAATTACAAACGATTTAGTATAAGATCTACATGTTTTTCTTGGAGTCTAAGGTAGAATCCAAACGACTGAAGTTTTGAGTCATTTAGATGTCACGTGTAACGACGTGATCTACTCTTGGGTTGATAAATGGATTCCAGGTTTAGAAAGTAGGCTTTACTGCTTTACTTAATGTCGGGCTGTAGACTAAATTTTAATTTAATTATTTCGTATTTGTAAATATTAGGCTCGTTTACTGCACGTAGTCAGTTATAAATGTATGTGCAGCTTATGAGATTGAGTAAAATATGAATTTATGGTTTTCATATAAGTGAATAAATGGACTAGTATGTTATCCTTCATATAGGCACAGATGTGTTCCTAAATTTGGCAAGTGGGGAATAGTATTTCGTTTCTACCAAATTTCAGTAAGGTTTCAAATTATTATTATTATTAAGTGGTAAAATGAGTGGAATTACGATAAATCCGTAGTAATACGAATCTGATGCTCAAATTTCTCAGCTTGAATTATTTAATTAGTTTTAGTAAACTTTTGTAATTATAACATAAACTTAGTGATTCGTTTATTCTTTGCTGATATCGTTGTGATAATATCATTAGGAATTTTATTTTTTAATTGTAGTTGCAGACCATTCCAATGTCCTAAACTATTTTTGTTTGGAACCGTAGTTTTATTTTGTAACTTGTAAATTACTAATGAATGTTTTGAGCAAGTGATTTTGCTTCACATCATTGAATGCGTGTTGAGTTTTGATATTAATATAATTTAATATCGTTTACTTTATTATCTCTGATCGATAAGTCATGAAATAAATAAGTCAGAAATCAGCAGCATTCAGAACATTTAGAACATATCCCTACGCTAATCGGAGCAGGTAAATATTAGCAAGTTATCATAAATCTGTTTTATTTCTATCATTATATCGGAGCAGATCAGTTCCATTAGAGGCATGCAGTCGCCAGATATCAATCTAATCTAAATCCAGCATGTATGTTCCCACTCTTGTCATATTGTGCCTTTGCAATACATCGACTTTGTCAAATAAGGCTTCTGGTTTATTATTTCATGTTTTTTGGACTTCGCAAACAAGTTATCTAGAAGTGTACAAACGCCAATCATGCGATTAATACATTTTCAGGGAATATAAATATTTTCTGCCTTCATACCGCTAATGTTAGAATGGCCGGCAGCACACACATAGTTACGCATCCGTGACACTGTTAGACTATGGACCTCTATTTAATAAGAGGGGATTGCCATAATCTTCAAGCATGGTAGGCGCGTTGGAGATTGCAGTTTGATAGGTTCAGGTTTACCAAGGGCACTGCTGGCCCCGTCAAATATGTAGAACCTTATTCGGCTTTTACGACAACAACAAGAAGTGCAGCAGTAGTGACAAATGTTTTCTATCCGACCGTCACCTCACGACACAGCCAGTTCATAAACTATGTAAAATACCTACACACACCTACATTTTTGTAATTTCATGTTTGAAAACGGTTACTTCGTCACACTATTATCCACTTACTAATATTGTTTATTGAAGATTATTAATTAAAGTGATTTATTTGCTTGGTATTTATTTTTGGAACGTTAAATTTAAAAAAAATATTTGATTTAGAATTGTTATAGGCAACGGAATCTAAACCGGAATGATCAATTCGAATATTTCAATTACCTAAAATCAACTACTCAGGATATTGCATAGAAATTCTTGTGCGTAGTATTTTGAGGGACACATTAACCATTCAATCTATAAAACATATTCATCAAACAGCGATTTGTTGCTGGAATATCATTCAAGGAACATTGCATTAGTTGACCTACATATTATAGAGCCCATTCATTTGATTCTGATTAATTATCATTAGTACTAATGATTTGTATTTCATCGTAAACAGTATGTACTAGATAAGTAAATACATAGTTTAGTCTTCTATTTAAATAGTTTTACCTCTGAGAATATTTGCTATTTCTTAACTAGCCGCACAATAGTCCATGCAATGCTTTCCTAAATTAGTTCAGTTTAGATGAATTAGCTTTTTTGCTCATTAGTACTCTACTAAAGCAGTAGTTGAAGCATAATTGAGCATTAGAAACGCGTTGTCAATATGGGAATCATATTCGTGGCCTGCACTGCTACAGTGACTGGCGTCGGATATCCGTTCCTATCTTCACAACGTTTGGTGACTGTCCTACCCTCGAATATCTGACAAGCAGCGCTCCTGTCTTCAGCTACGACTCGCAATGGATTTGTTGTGCGCAACACGTTTGAGGTTTGAGTTCTTGACATACACATACACCATAAATGATACGTTTAACGTAAAGACTCAAATGAATCAACATATAGGAATGATCATTCGAACATTTGTAGAAATAATAGGAAATGTAATCGAGTAGAAAATCGAGAACCTACTGTGTAATTGTTTAGTCATAGAATAAAACCCAGAGGATGTACTGCTGAATTATTTTCTCAAGATATTTGTTTTAATAAGGGTACAAACGCCGTATTGTACTCATAGCTTCAGCAGTCCACCTTTAATGTTAACTAATTGCATTTTGTTCATAGAGAATAATAACTATTTGCATAAACTGCACGGGGTACAGTGCGGTTAATACTAGAACACGATATCCGCAAGATAAAATTTTTACATTACTTTGAGTTTCGTTTAGTGCTACTTACTAAATATTTGTTAGCGTTCTAAAGATGTAAATTAGAAAAAAATGAAGTCATTATAATATAGCTATGGAATGTAATCAAAGGCTTCTTTAATAATAATTTAATACCTTCTATACATTTTCATTGCCAAATACACATAGATTATGTATGTTTGATTAATCTTTCAGGTAAAAGTGTAGACAATGCACTTTCAATCCAGATTATAGTCATAAATTACGTAGACTAAACATTTGGAATGAACCTGGTTTTAGACAAAGACGCAGTTTAAAAATAAGTTCATTTTGTATACTCCCAAATTTTAGGCGAAACGTAGACTCTGTTTTTGGATAACCCAGATTTGGGCTTAAAAAGTAATACCTTTTAGATATATTTTAGCTCGTAATGTAAATAAAACTTATTGACACTTTCATATAATAAATAGCACTCAAATATAAGGCACCGTGTAATCTGTGTATTCACAATTTTATTTTATTGCATTTATATTACGACTACGAAAGTCTGTTGTATTATAGTGCATAATAGAATATGATTATGTAATAAGGTAGCACGCTGGTAGAGGAAAATATTGAAAGTAGGGTCTACTATGTGACGTCGGCCACGTCTCTCCGAAACGAAATTCTAAAATATTTGTCTAGTGACTAGTAAATAAGTTCAAGACATTATAGGTCTAAGAAAATGTATCTTAGTTGATCTAAATATAATATTATAATTAAGTAGTTCCGCACTTTCTTAAGTAAGTCACCTTTAATACAAATCACTAGCTGTGACCACGTTTTGCTTCAAGTTGATTAAATCAAATCCATGATTATTGCTAAGTAATCTTTTTTCCACGAAAGGTTAAAAAGTAATTTATTTGTTGAAGAGTTACACTAAGAATACATAGTAGCAGATGCCAAATGTATCAATACTAATACATCCTGCATTATGCAAAATTTATCATACATTGTCTGATATATCAAATGATGACTAGTATAAATTGGCCTGACCTCGAGTCAAGGTTCCGGTAAAGCAAAAACTCAATTCCTGAAGCCAACTAGAATAAATACGCCCAATATTTTTTATAGAATACGTATTAAAAAATAATTAAGGTAACACTCTTCTCCTAGCAAGTTCTAAAAACTTTCAATCAATATTACTAAACTATCCTACGTGACAATTTATACTAGTCTTTCTCTATCTATCACTATGAACGACTTCAATTCGTTTCTTTGTTTTTCGTCAACATGGCTGTCAATTTTCCTTTTTATTTGTACTACTAAAGATGAAAAGACTTTAACCATTGTCCTGTATTTCAACTTCTAAACTCTGTATTTCCCTTTAGGATATCGATACTTCAATATATTAAATGAGCACGTTTGTTTCCATAAAGGTACAATAAATTTTAACGTAGTTGAACAATACACAAAATGAACACCCCTAAAACTGACATTACATGTTTGTATTTTCGTACTCAAATTATACATTGAACTCTAGTAAAAGTAAAGCTTAATGTTATTAGGAATGGATTTTGGATATATTTTGAATCCTGTAGGTTAGTTTACGTGTAACTTAAATATTGTTAACGTCTCCGGGGAAATTAACTTAAAATCGAATGCACAAATATCAGTGAAAGTCTTTTTGTCTGTAGATGTTATTTTGAGAGTATATACCGTTGAGAATTTATAGAAATAGTTACATATATTGCAGATATATAAGATAAAGCACCAAGAATGCCTACAAAGCTGTTATTCCCGTACTGGGCACATAATGTTGTAATAAGATTACTATTATGTCACGACTAGTATCAGTGGATACAGAATCAAAATGACTATATTATGTGTTATAACTTATAAGTATTTCATTTTTGTTAGATATTTCATTTTTTTGGTACATTTTAATAGGTACATTTTAGTTCATATGTGTTTTCCACGAGTTAATTATACGTTATTTACAACGTTTACGAAATTAATAAATAAACTTACTCACATACAAAAAAATAATAGGAAAATTCATTTAGAACTTTTATATTTTTATTGTTTATCTATCAATTTATGTAGGGTTATAGAGGTAGAATCATTCATTACTTTGGATATATTCAGGAATTCAATGGAAAGCTAAATCTGCCACTTAATTGAAACTTCGGTCATTCTGCCTATGTCTTGCACTTAAATATTTTTTGTAACCTACTTTCTATAACATACACATAACTACTTTGATTACCGTCAGCAAGTGGTCACACAATTTTATAAATAAAAAATATATTTTTGAAACAGTTTTCTTTACATTGCAGTTTTATAAAATATGTTGTTTTTAAAAATAAATCACCATTTTCTGTTATGTGCGACATAGATATAGACATAATATACATTTTGTATATCGTATTCAATAAGGTAATTCTAAACAGTAACATTGTATGCAATATTAGTGCATCTACATAATTATGAATAGTGTGAAAGTACCGTAACAATGTACATGAAATAGATTTTCTGAAGAAACGCTAGATAAACTTTGAATGTTGTTACAGAATTGAATGATAAATAATATTGAACGCACGTGTCTTAGATATTATAGAGTTTTATAAATAGATATACAATAGTTATAATATATGATAAATAACAGCAAGCCACGAATGGAGCGAATAGATTATCTCTTTTGAAAACTATTTATACATCATTATACATCACTGGATATAAATATTTGTATGACTGCTCTATTTCTTAAAAAGATCTATTATTGAATAAAGTCAAGTTTTTCAAAATGACTTTAATATCTGCTTCGGCAGTCAAAATGGTACCGCCACGGAATAGATGCGAATAAAATAACCTCGATATGAAAAAATAGATAATTTATTAACAATATTCGTTAGAGTATTTTATAATCACGTTATTTATATAAATTCATGAGTACCTACTATGTTTTTTTTCTATAGGACTAATTTATTTGTTTACATTATTATTTATAAACGAAGGTTTAATTCTACACTTACCAGAGATATACATAGTTTGTACTGTCCCCAACAGCATAACTATTTAAAAGATGGCAAAAGAAGACTTAACGTCTATTGTATATCTTGATATTTCTTTTCCAATAGATGTTTGCGTCCCTTTCGTTTCTATATTGGTACTAAAGTCCTGATTATATGTTAACTTGTTAATTTTTTCATTCTTATTTATTAAGGAACCGTTTATGCCATAACATTTGGGGACTCAACAAGACACAAATAATAATTATTTGACATACAACACGTCTTTCCACGATTTTTCGTTCATCGTAAATTAAAAAAATCTAGTAGCCATACTCCTATTTATAAATAATTTTAATTTTTAAAAAGCCATCAAAATATATTACGGTGAAGCTTTATAAACAAAGTCAAGAATTAATGTGACATTCTTGTTTCATTTAACTATTTAAAAAAAATGTACCTACACATTTTCTGCAAGCACATTTATATGTAACTGAGTCTTGTTAACTTACAAATAATGAACACTGCTAATATATTATGCTCACTCTTCGTCATCCTTCCTACCGTATTCAATTACCTAACCGTCAAATATTTAGAATTATGTAATTAGCGTTTATTCAATAAAAGGATAAACCTTTTTTAGGTGTAGTAGAATTTTTTGTCATATTTCCTTAAATTCAACTTGTAATACGAAATTGGTGTCAAACTTCTTTATTTGTATGATATATGGATTTTTGTGTAAATATATGCTAACTTAAGTTGGTGTACTACACATAACTTTATCTTCAAATATTACCAAATGTTCTTCACACAATTTTATTAATTCACACGACTCTACATCATTAATTGATGAATAATTATAATGAACTAGTATATAGTGTTAATTATCTGTATTGCTCACTCCTAACCTAAGCATATATTTAATATTGGGAAAATAATCAGAATTATTATTGCACCTTACGAACATTACGTAGACACTTCCTGGTTAAACTTGACTAGTATAAGTATCTGTTTTATCATATTAGAAGCAACATAGCATCAAATGATAACATTGCGAGGAACCGATTTGTTATTATGAATAGTCGAAGCCAATTTATAGAAAGTCGCGAGGAAAAACATAAATTTTAGATTGAAACGAACGGGGCAATAGAACTGATAGCTGGTTTCACTGTAGTAGAATATAATAATCAGTGAATCGTAGAGTAAAAAATAGAATTAAATTGAGATTGTTGTTAGCTGGCATAACACGAATGATAAGGTTAAATCACAGAACATATAAAGGAGGATAGAACGGCCTTGTGGGCGGTACACGCGTGCCTTATGCCTTATACAAATCAGCATAGTCCGCAATACATGAAAATCGTCGGTGCGCTTGCCAAAACTGTTATGTGCATTTAGTCAAGTTTTCAGGGGGAGACAATAAACTATTTTTTACACTTGCACTGAAAGGTTGATGGACTTAGCAATAAATTAAAAATGCAGTTTGATGGCAAAAGTTACGATAAAAAATAACTGAGATAAAAGTGAAAATGATCACATGTATCTACTAGTTCATCCCCAATAATTTTATTTTCCATTTTGGTGCACATATCAGATTTATCTTAGAAAACGGTAAAAATTTTAAACAAAAACTGTTGATATTCAATCTGCCAAACTATCTATGTGATGCTGCAACTTCTGACATGTGCGTTTTATGTCACATAACCGATTTGTCATGGCCAGAAAGTGCACATATAAGATTGGTCTAATCGATTTCTAGAGGGAAATAACAGATATTTGTTTTTGTAATCGATGCGCTATCCGATTTGAATAATAATAATAATATAATAATACGTTTATTTGTTAGAATATTGTTACAAAAGGTGTTACAAATAAATTTATGTTCTGAATATTCTGCTGTTTCCAGCGTACAAATATTAAAAGTTAAATTTAAAACAAGGCAGGTAAAAACATACAATCAAAAATAAAAAATTGGATCATATAGACGATTAATTATCACAATGTAGTAAAATTATTTTCGGTACAAAATTAAGATTATTCTTACAATTTACTTAAAGGATAATAAAAAGTCGTCTAGGTTGAATTTAGAATTAAATTTTTCATTCAAAAAATCATTTGTTGAATAGTAACATTTATGCAAAAGAAAACAAAACAGCTTCTTTTTAAATTCCATAAGATTAAGGCTTTTAAAACCATTTGAAGGACATATAGCTAAGAAAAAAAAGCTAAATATTTGCACATATCAGTTTTGGCAGGCGCACCGACGAAATTAAGAAGCTAGATGCCATTAATTTTATCGATATCAATAATCGACCTTTCGCTCCCCCTATCATATAAGAGTTTTTAACGCCTGTATTAGTGTATGTCAAACGAAGTGATTGCGTCAGTGTGACGACCAATAACAAATCTTTTAACCTAGTGCGTGTTGTTTATTTGTGTGCATTTTCCACGTAGGTGGTCTCTTGCTTGTAGTAAAGTTAAAGAGTGGGGGACAAACGGCGACGCGTGTTCTAATACAAATCGGGAACTAATTCCTTTCTAGCCTTCTTTATATGTTCTGTGGTTAAAATGTTAAAATGGAAACACACGACGCTAAAATATAAACAATTAAAATGTTGATTGTTTGTTTTGGAAGCTTAAATATGACCGAACTACATTTCCGTTGGTAGCAAATGAACATATGTATAAACAATACTATATTTTGCTGTTTCTGCTAACATTTGTTAATTGACTGAAACACGTTTTGTTTTCTCCAACACGCTTTATGAGAGAGTGATGTGCCATAGTCAATGTCGATATTTTGTAACAATTGTCACATAACCTGTATACCTAAATTTAATTTGTCGTAGCCTAAATACTTAAATAGTTTTTAATATTATTTGCTACTCATGTTATTTGTGTACTTATGAACGATTACCAATATGTAAAATGATACCGAAAAATAAAATGATTTTTCAAAAAAAAAACTGGTTTTGTTTCACTTCATTATAGAAATTAATATATTTTGTTTGTATTGTTAACTTACCCTTTCCGTATTCCTTCTGAACGAAAGAGATATAAAATACTTTGCCCTTCACCTCAAAAATTTTAATTAAACTCAAGTCTACTATTCCTAAGAGACGATAATGGTAAGAATCCTTTACTCTTTGTGTGATTCACAAATGACTGTTCAATGTACTTGGTCATAAAAACATATGATAAACCTATCAACGACACAGGACAATATTCCGTTTGTGTGGCGTTAATTTTGAGAAAACAAGAACATGCGCACGATGTAATATAATAAATAATAATAATAATCTCGATTCAGAATTTAAAAACTTGTACAATGAATCTTACGCTGGGGTCTCCTTTTAAGTATAAAAAAATACCTGTGCTAGGAGGCCCCGCTCCTCAAAACTAGTAACAGTACTTAGTATGTAGGAGTATAGAATATATGAATTATTAATATTCATTTCAAACCTTTTTTTGATAATTTGATTAATTCAATCTAGCACTTATAAGTTTGTCCTTCATGTTTATTGAGATTTTACTAAATAATTGCACGGTGTTTAAAGTTGTGTCTAGTATATGGCATTAGTAGCATATTAATAAGCCTCATGGCATAGCCGGTCAAAAGTGTCATTTTACGTGATATATTATGTCTTTAATGAGTAAAATATATAAAATAAAACTCGGGTAAATAATGTAGGTGTATAATAGTTTAATAATAGTTAATTGATAGCACAATTGTACACATAATTAAGTACTTATATATACCAACAATAAATATTTAATTATGATGAAATAAAAGTCAATATTATATTATATTTTATATTAAAACCTGTGAATTCCTGGACAGCATCTGGACGGACCGCTAGTTTATTTCAATATTGTGCAATTTGATAAGTTGATAAAACCTGAAAAAGAAGAATAAAATGTTATACTTATATTCGAAATATATATTAATATATACGCTAGCACAGAAGTTACATGATATAATATATATATATATATACATATATTAAAGATAAACAATTAAATTCGCTGGACATTTTACTCGCTACAGCATTACAAGTAAAAATGTTACATAATTATTATGCAATATCATATTACTTCCGATATCCTATTCGCTGTTGAGTTCGTTATTGCCGGGACAAAGTACACAATTAAAAATGTAAAAAACATTTATCAATTTACCACCGAAATAGTCGGGAAAAAGTGCCTGCTGTATTTAAGTGTATACATAATTATTATATTACAGAGTGAAAGATGGACACTGTGTTATATATCCAAGCAAAACTTAGAATACGCAGGCGTAAGTTAGGCTACTAATGACAATTTAGAAATACTTAATGATACATAACTCCCTCATCAAATATAAAAATATTGTGAAACGATACTTGTTTGTTTTTACCTTTTTTGGAAGTTAATTTGAAATCACCCAACAGCATACAGATGGTCCGGTTTTTCGCCCCTCTCGAAACATGTCCACATCTTCTGATATAGTGCTTCAAGCCCCCGAGCGTAGTGCTCACAATCGAATAGAGTACTTTCTAAACGTGCTTTTGAAACCTTAGCTCGAATATATCTTCGACTGGAAAATATAAAATATAGTTATTGCAACATTCAGTATTAGATTTTAGTCTGTAATTAATTACACGTGGGATATGTTTTTTTCTTTCGTATACGGGCAAAACCGCTAGCAAAAACTAGTAATTTTGCATTACTTACTAAGTTCTATTTGTTCCCAATTTAACAGCGATATCTTCGTATTGTCTTTCACTTATGGCTATCAATTCCGGACAACCCAACGCGTTTAGCTGCGACGCCGCAACACTGTAATATTGAAATACACGTAAAATATAATTATACAATGTCGAAGTTTTGTTTTTTTCCTACACTAAGATTTTCCTATAGGTACTGTGGATGCGTTTACGAAAACAAGTCCCACACACATATCACACTCGACTCGAAACCAATCTGTAAATCATATATAAATATTTGTATCGTGAGGAAACCACGATAAGTAGTTCAGTTTATGTACCCATTGTGTGAACCATAAGTCCAGTGTATCCATTATATAAATACGAATTCGTATAAATGACTAAACTTAGTAGTAAAAGCAGTATTTCTGTAATTATTAATGGTAAAATTACAATAGGAAAACAATGTATATTAATACCGAGACGCTAAAGTTTCTCCTGGGAGTGTAACAACTGGCGTTCCTGCCCATAAAACATCCATAGCAGTCGTGTGCCCATTGCACAAAGGCGTGTCTAAACAAACATCTGCTAACTGTCCACGCCTCACGTGTTCCTCCTTGCATGCGATACTAGAAAATATGATCCGACCCGGCGGCAACCCTGCAAAATATTACATTCTTATACCCGATCATCAATCACGTCTATAGCAAATAAACAAATAAAGTCAGTACCTAAACTCTGGGCATATTTATGTACATTCGGTTCGCCAGCAGCGGGGAAACTCAATAGCCAGAGAACGCTATTCGGTACCTTTTTCAGTATGTTCACCCACATTTCCAAGGCTCTGGGGTCCATTTTGTACAACTGATTGAAATTACAGAAAACAACTGCGTCATCTGGCAAACCGTATTGTTTTCTCGATGTAAGTATTATATTTTCAAATATTTCTTCAGCAGCTGCTACTTTTTTATTGCAACTGTTTATTGCTAAACCATTATGTATTCGTCTCCCATTAACCACAACCTACAAAAATAAAAAATTAAAAGTAACGGTTAATACAGAAAGGTACTAGAATATTCATAACACGGCCGTTGAAAATTACCTGTGTAAGCTTTGGATCCGTAATGCTTTCAATAACATAACTTGGAATGTTTATATCATTTTCGAGAATTTCTATCGGTGTATAATCTTTGTGTTTGATCTCTTTGACTCTTGAAGTCGTACTAAATATTTCATTAATGTTTACGTCTTCTGAACAATTAATTAGAGCCATATTTGAAACAGAGCTATTTTTGTCAGCAGTTAAGACGTTGTAATATGTTTTTAAATGTGGAAACATTTGTTTATGATCTCCGACAAAATACGTATATGGCATAAAAGCAAACTTTTCAGTAAAATCCGTTTCAGTGGACACGGGCGAAGATATTTCGTCGGTTATTACGTAGTCCATGTATCGCGCACCACTCGTTCCCGGATATCCTAACCACATTACTTGAATGGGTGCGGGTTTTAAAGCAAAAATCTCATTCCTTGCTCCTTTAGTATAACCATTCATGTTTATGAGGATATGAATACCATCTCTGTGTATTATTTTTGCTGCTTCTATGTAACTGGATATAGAAGACAAATCAACAAAGTGCTCTGAGTCATTAACTATTCTACTACGGAATGTGGTTCCATCATCAAAGTTCAGCGCGTAGCAAAAGATTTCCACTTTTGATTGATCGTGAAGACCTGGTAATGACTGCATTAAGTGCGAAGTTGGATGGTTACCAAAATCACTGCTAACGTATCCGATACGTAATCGTCCTTTTAATTCCTTTTTATGCAAAAAGTTCACGTTGCCTAACATACTTACTTTCTCTATGTATAAGTTAGCATGTCGCGTGGCTATCTCTTTCCTTGCTGCATTCGTTAATGGATATAAAATGGAATGATGTGGATGTACGGAAGTAAGCTTTTCCATGTTCAATTGTTCTTCAACAATAGCTGTAATGTTATTCATTCGCTCGTCGTAATCATCCCAATTACAAATAATTTGTAAACAATGTGCTAAATTACAATACGCATCTGGAAAATCTGGTTTGAATTTTAAAGCAGTTTTATAAGAATCGATAGCTTCATCAATTCGTCCCATATCTTTGTAAATACTTGCTAAATTGCAGTGCGCATCTGCAAATGTGGGGTTTATCTCTATTGCCTTCTTGAAACAGACAAGGGCGCCTGTTATATCCTGCAATTCTCTTAGAGTATTTCCCATATTGCTATAAGCGTCAGCAAACTTTGGTTGAATATTTATAGCCTGCCTGTAATGCATCAACGCTTCGTGTAGTTTGCCTGTAATTACATTATAATAACAATTGTTTACATGAAATTCGCATAAAATTCGTTTCGTCGTTTCTTGTTTATGTTTAAAAGTAATTGTATGTTAACAAGAGGGTATAACAGACGTTGTTGTTAGCATTAATTTGTGTTTTGTAATAAGAGTAATAACGAATCTTAATTTGAGGAAGGTAGAACTAATGATCATAAATTAACAAGTGTTATAAAATAAGCACCCAACATTTTCTTCTTACGTTAAACGCAATACTTTTGTGCTAATTAACTTAGTGTTGATGTGACTGATTGTTATCTGAAGGTCATCTAGTCGAAAGTCGACTACCACACTAAGCGGCTACGATTAGTGACATGACATGGGAAGTTCAATGACAGTTCAATTGTTTAAATTCTTGTCAATATAGCTATTATCGCTAGTTTAACATTTTTACCTAATAGTAATTGTTGCTGCACAATAAATTTAAAAAGTTACTTATTCACTATTTTACTGAGATCAATAACAACGTGATTGCTGAAAAATGTTCTAGAAATGTGTATCTGTCTAGCGTTTTAGAAAAAACAGTATGATTTATGTTACGCCATAAGTATAATATCACATATACATATACATACCTTGATGTTGTAAAAGAGACGCCAAATTACTGTGAGTAGCTGCAAAATTAGGAAATACTTCTAAAGCCTTCATATAAAGTCGGGTGGCTTCATCTATTTTTCCTTGTTCTCGTTTTACGTTACCGAGATTGTTAAGAGTGTCAACATGAGATGGGCAAAGTCGCAGGGCATTGTTGTAGCATTCCTCCGCCTCGTAGACAAGGCCCTTTTCTTTGAGAGCATTAGCAAGATTGCAGTAGGCATCAGGAAAATTGGGCTGAAGTTCTATGGCCCGCCGGTACGTTTCTATAGCTAGGTCTATAAATCCCTGTTTATAGTACAAGCATGCCAAATTTCCGTGTATCACTCCGCTGTTCGGTGTCAACTTCAGTGATTGAAGATATACTGCTATCGCTCTGAAACGAACAGATGGCGAGTTACATTCCTGATGCTGACAATTTTTATTGTGTTTGTAACTTTTATTGTGTTCATATAAATATATTCTTATCTTGACAACTCTGCTTGCTTTTTTACATTATACACGTTGAATTAATCAGTTATAGTTAAAATTTTGATGTTGGTATATGAATAAAGAATTATTATTATTATTCCCTTTATTTATTTTCATACTTGATTTAAATATTTCATTATATGTAAAAAAAACATTTAAAAATACAAAAAGCAGTAGCCCACCGGTAACGGAAGAAATCCAAGCTACCGGTGGTCAGGGCTCCAGAGAAAGGAATTTCCGGACAATACGCGCCGTGTCCAGAAGTACTGCTTTCTGCATCATCTTTATTATTATTATTATTATTAATTTACTGGCTGAAAAATTATGACTGCCTCGTTGACCGAGTAGTGGCAAGTGCGACTGCCGGGCAAGGCGTCTTAATTCCCAGGTCGAGAAAAGTATTATTGGGTTTTTTAAAAATTCTCAGTAGTAGCACGGAGTCTGGAGTTGTGCCCGGTATGTGGCAGAAGGCTCACTCCCTATTACATGGGACTCATAACATAAACAGTGAAGAGTGGGTATGGCGTTGTAAGTACAATGGCATAATGTGCACCTCTGTCAACCCGGGGTAAAAAGGCGTGATGTTATGTTATGTTTCATGTAAAAATATTATAATAAGGATAGATTTTATACACATAACACGATTTGGGTATTCTCGACGGTAATCTTCTAAGCTTGTGTAAAGCTTAGCAATCATATTCAGAAAACTATACTAAATATTTATGTTCAAATTAGAGGAATGTGTTAATATCAAAAGTAGTTCAGGAACAACGACCGCCGATGCTTTTGTCGACATCGCAAAGATGGGTTAAGGCCAATAACAGGTGCTTTGATATGACGAAAGATTTTTTTTTAACTCCTGGCCATCGGTTAGCGTGTTAAGAGGCGACACAATAAACCGCTATAGCTCACTATTGACCTACTTTACCTCATAATGTTTCCTTTTGAAGGCCTCATAATTACTTAATTGTAGGTATATATTAATATTACGATTGTCTCTCTATCATTTATTTAAAATAATTTTAGCGATGAAACCATTCCCGAAAAGTTCAGTTACATTCTAAAAGTTCAGGAGAAACTTCACAATCATTTTATTAAAATACTTTGATGGCGTTAAACGAATGTTTTTGTGATTTATTGTTATTGTTTATTCAATGACCTTCTCTTCTATTTTCCTTTTAATTAAATAATTAATGAAGATAATGGCCATTTGTTGAATTAATTATTTTATTTTACAATGAGCTGAAATGAAATAATCATTCAATTAAGAAGAAATTTAAAATGTCGACAAAGATACCTTCACCAATCCAGCGCTTATGGTTTGTATACTAATAAAATGTTAGTCATCAACAAACTATTGTTGACAACTTCCGGCCTGTAAAGTTGTGTGTTTTGTGTTACAGTTTCATCGCCTCCTGTTGCATTTACGTCATAATTGATTTGTTACCAATATATTATGATTTTAAATTACACACTTTTTGTATACTGACCTCTTGATCTTATTTTTGAACCAGGTGATACAGCCGTCAGACAGTTGTGTTGCCTGTGCGGTGAGCCGCGGCGGCGCGATGTTGATGACGGTGTACACGACGATGCATTGGTAATCCATAACACGGACATGTCCTCAGCGCGAGCAAGGTTGTACTGACAGACGCTAGACGCGAGTCAGGGCCCGCGCGCCACGTCACGCAGCGCGACGCGCCGCGCGCGCGCACCGTGCCAACTTCCCCGGTGCGACGATACGTCCACGCAAGTCGCGGCCTTCGTTTATCCGCGCGTTTATACACTCAAATCGTGAGCATATATCACAAGATCTATTAACGACGAGAAGACCATGCGCACACGCCATTTAGTCGCCTTCGCGTTATATTTACAACATCATTCGTTTCACCATAAAACATTCCCGCCGCCACGCTGCTCTGGAAGACTTCATCGAATCAGTGACGGTATCAAAATACGCTATCTTTACCTATGTATACTACACTGATATTTTTTAAATAGATCCAACCTCCGTACACCAAGTTTGTTTTAAAAAAAAATTAGATCCGCAGTTTCTTGCATTCTTCGTAAGAATGATCAGCTGTTCACACAAAATCAGCTGATACACGCTTTCGTATGTTTCAGCGTCTATTGTTTACTTTTTGTCTGAAAGCTGTCACGAAGACAATAAACGGCTTGAGACGAAAAACTTTACTATAACTGTATACCTAATGCAAAAGCACAGTAAGAGACATTTTGACATTCGTAATGTTATGTGTAATTAAAAAGCGTGCATGTGCGACGGTACAGTAAATACGGTAATATCGATTTGCGAGTAAGCAAGCAAGCGACGGCGGCGGGTGGCGTGGCGACGCGACGGAGTCTGAGCGCGACTGCGGCCGTGGGCCTGCTTGCTGGAAGCTGGCATCCTAC
This sequence comes from Spodoptera picta, assembly GCA_038387885.1. Lineage (NCBI taxonomy): Eukaryota > Metazoa > Arthropoda > Insecta > Lepidoptera > Noctuidae > Spodoptera > Spodoptera picta. The sequence continues at coordinate 4,818,036 of JAZHFQ010000105.1, forward strand.
TCCTCCACAATTCTATGAGCGGCCGCTTCGTTTGTTTACAACTTTCACGCGACTCCGAAAATCCTAACAGATTCTAAATTCATGTTATCCTTATTGATTTAGAAGTTAGTTTCGGCTTCAGTCAAGTGACAAAGATAACGCCCATCCTTGCGCCACGGCTGTGTTCTACTGACCTATTTGTAGCTCTTATTTCCAGGGAAAATTAATTTGTCTAATATACTCGTCATATTATTAATAATCAAAGTACAGTAATTTATTTTATTTTTTAAATGGATTTTAAGATAACATTAGAAGTAAAGTAAGTAAAATATTTTTTGAAAAGTACCTCATCATTAAGTTTACCTACTTATTAGGTTTAAATTGTAATAGCGTATTTCTTTACTTAAATAACCATTTTTAAGGCAAATAAACGTGGAGTTAACTTTTCCGCGTAACGTAACCACTATTTATATGACATTGGCTACGATCTTGTTCCCACTCCCCACCTAAGGAAGGTAGACAAAGTCTTCAGTCGCCAACGATACTAATCACTCACTGCGCACCTTTGTTAATTATTAGCGTCTTATAATATCTTTTTAAGATATTGAATTGGTATATCGATTTGACGTAATTATTTTAAGAGAAAAACGCTTTTCACATCCATTTTCATGACCTAAATAAATTAATAATAAACAGGTAATTCTCCTACTCATAAAACATCGTTGGGATAAACCCAGCTAAAGTTTTCCGTGTCTAACTCTCAATGCAGCTCTAACGTACCTATAATTAAAATGTAGGAGAAAAATATTGTTAATATTTTAAATTTGAGTTTAATTTTATATCATACCGTCGTCTCTCGACCTAGTTATATGTGAGATTCTTGCAAATCATGTCAAGAATGCTACAAAATTGTGGAATACATCGGAACATATTTTTTTAAATTTTGGTCATAACCGGATGAAAGCAGATTAACTAAAGACGTGACATCCAAAATTTCAATGTTATAAGCTAATTTTAAAACCACTCTTGTCGTTCACTTGCCAACTTTCATATGATTTTGACAGATACGTAAGTAGCTATAATTAAATTCAAGAAGCATTGCCAAGGACTAGAGTAATACCAGATATTACGTTCCGCATTTTAATCGCAACATAATTATGGCGATACATAATTTTATTTGCCATTTCGTTATACTTTGATATTAACTAATTTCACGCTGTGTGCCGTACATTTTGATAGACACATAAATTATTTGTAGCTCCATAACTTTTATCTTAATTTTTGTCTACATCTTAAATCATTCGAGTTCTGGATACGACCTCATTCTTAAACAGTTGCATCACTTTGTTTTAAAAAATTAATGGTTTTATATTCTGGCGCCTTGCCAAACTGGAACTATAGTCTCAACCGCTCAGTTATGTGCAAGTGTTGACTGATAGTTTCTGATCGTTTGATTTCGACAGCATTGATGCTGCGATGATACTTCCACGTTCATTATTTACATTTTATTATTTCAATACTATTTTAAAACAAGTGACCAAACTGAAGTAATGATAAGTACCATATTTTTAAATAAGTGGAGTGTAAGTATACTAATTCTGTCAAAGCGGACCAGTGTGCATTCCTATATTATTTGTATTTTCATATAATATGTTGGGATTATGAACAACGATCACAACTCAGCTATAGAAAAGAAGGTTCAGCAAGTGACTTGGTTGTTGCATTTGGTATCTACATTATTTAATGATCATTTTTAGAAAAATCAGGAATGTTGAGTTTAAATACAAATAAAACAACGACGGGTACATTTGCTACTATACCTTTATTTGTGATACACGGACAAAGCAAATAATGAACTATTTACTAACGTATTTAGACAAACACAAGCATAGTGTTCCAGACAACTCTGACGTAAACTATGAATGTTAGTAACAGTAAACTATGAAATACCTTTAGGTACGTAGAGCTAAGTATAGATACGTCCGCCTACGAGTTAATTACACGATACAACATCCTACAAATACACCGTGAAAGTAGATAATTTTGTTATATTAATATCATGAAGTAAGCTGGTCGGAGTGACCTGATTTAGAAGCTTGACCTAGCATTAGCGATCAAAGTTATGGAAAGAGATGAATTATTTCTTCAAACGTCACACTGTTCGGGTTTCTTTGGCTCATGTCGTGGAGAGGCGCCGCGTTCTGAGGTTGGCGTGCTTCCGCCTGACGTGCTCTGAGGACTCCGCTCCTGGACCTAAACAAACATAATCATCACTCACCCACATAAAAATTACGTCTAATGACGTAGCACAAAGCTGACGTCATTGCGACTAATATTTAGGTAACTACAGACACACCCAAATAGCTTTCACACTGAAGAAAATGTACGACATAAACTCGGTACGCTTTACTAAATAATTTCTGTAAATATAAAATAAACATACCAACCTGACTTGTCTAGTAAATAAAATGATTATAAAACCATTCAATGTAAAATACATAAAATCATTGAGTCACTATATTTGTTACTGATCTAACCAAAGCATCAACTGTTTTATTGGTATTAAATTCTCTTGGTCATTTACCAATGTATGTTGTAAATAAACTGAAATTCAGGTTTATAGACTTTCTGTTAAACATATTACCTATTTTGTTACAAATAATAGTATTAATCTTACGATTTTCTTTTAATATTCACCTGCATAACATGTTACTGTCGAGGTAATATTTATTAATTCATAAACTGCTTCAAAGATAGTGTTACTAATTATTCTATTTTTTGGATTTCATTTTAGTGGATAGTGTCTTGTCATTTACATTGACATCTTGACTTTCATACCGTAAGTGCCACTGAATAATTTATGAATAGATAATAATAGATAAAGGTAAAACAAAGACAAGTATTGATAGTTTTATTTTGATCATGTCACGATATATTTTTCGTGGAGGATATATATATAGTGGGTGAACATTTGTGATGCTACTGATCGTTTATCATTTTGACGTAATATATTAAGTAAATTATTAAGTTACGACAAATTTGAGCCCACCGTAACCAAACTCAAAGGCTAACAATTAACAGAGGAAAACTGTTGTAGTAATGACTTGTTGTTATTACAAAATGGGTTTAACAAGAACAAAAAAGGTCGGCGTCACAAAACGGGTCACATGAAACGGAAATCCGTTGCAAAATGTTGCGACTCATTCTACCTCGCTTATGTCTGGGGGTTAGTGATTCATTCAAATTCTTGTGACTTGCCGTTGTGGCCCGGCGCCATATAATGTACGATTACTTTTCGGCGGCATAAATAGAAAATACCACTTAAATTGCCATTAAAGTTTATGAGCACGAGATGGATACATCGAGTGCCAGCCATTCATCGCTGACTGATTGAGTTATACGCGATTAAACGTTTGAGTTACATTTCTTTATTGTTCATTCAACAGAGATAAATTTAACGTACCTACTGCATAAATCATTGAATATTTTCATTACGAGGAGTGATGGTTACTCTTCAGTCGATTAGGTAGACGTGTGATCATGGTTGTACATCTTCCAAAAGCAGAAGACATCGAATTATGATGAAGTCTAAGTTAATAAACCAAAACTTAACCTGTATTCTGTTATTAGAAGGTATCGTGACATTATAAAATTGAGCAGGAAAGAGCCCATTCCCAAATACTGGACATTAATCCAGATCGTCCAGTATCGTCCAGTTATATATAATGTATAAATAACCAGCATATGCCGTAAAAACGTATCCAGCGTTTTAATTACATGAATCTCACATCTGTTGTCTGGTAACACACAAGGGGAACGTAATGTTTTGTTAAATATCTAAAAAAATTCATCATCCTTGCCACCTTTGATCTAGATCAAACGCATTTTGCCAACTTTTTACAACTCTGGACGAACACCAAATGGGCACCTACTTGTAACGAATGCGATTAAGTTACTTTTAAAGAGAAGAACTATGATTAACGGCACCGAATTGCAAATAGTACATTTTGTATATTGGGACTAATATTTGAGAAATAAATTCTATATCTAAAAAAAACATATTATTACAAATAATATTTGTGAGCATATACATGATTTTTAATTAACCAACATATAATAATAGCAACACCTACAATTGATATTATTTGCGTGAAAGAGGTCTTCATTTGGCGTGGAGCGAAGTAAAGTAATTAAACTTCAATTACGCATGAGCTGAATATTTTAAAACTACATAGTCAATGTATAGTACTATTAACAGCAGTTTAATGGCTATAATTACGACTGAAATACAATAAATAACAGAATATGATCGTAAATTTAACGGGTGGATCTTATAAAACATCTACGTTTCCATAATACGTTTGAATAATTAATAGATTGTCAAAAAAAATACACACTATTACAAAAATGATCCTAGAACAAGAAAAACCTGTGAAATTCTCCATCCGCGAAGATAAGACAGTTTCTTCTCTGTGATTAAAAACGTATATCTCTACTGTCGTATAGAAATACAATCTAGTAGAATCTGTCTTCAAGGAATGTATTTATTGTTTATTTCTTTTAGCCCTTCAGCTAGTTATAAGAAAATTCCATTATAATTATAATATAAATGAAGGTTGTATAAAAAGTAAGCACGGAGCAACGATATGTAGTCACGCACAAATATAAGTTTTATGATGCAATCGATTTTGTAAAGCATAACCCACTTGAGGCGTTCTAACACTCACTATTTATGATTTTATTATTACTTTGTAGAACTGTTAGCTTCATAGTTCGTTGAAATTAAACAAAGTGTCAATTTAGATAATACTGGCCGCTGGATTACTCAAAATGCTGACTTCTATTATGTACCTTTTTGTGCCATTAAAGGATTAAGCAGGTATTTTTCTTCTGTATTTAAAAACAGTGAAGTTTAAACTTTCTTGCTAAAAAAAACTTGAGTCTTTTAATCATAACTGTCTTTAGATCTTAGGTATTTGTATAGACTATGGTTTCGTTCGGAGTGTATATTGGTTGATTGCCTTTTGTATCACTAAAAGCTTATCTATAGATGGAAGATTCCTTAATACATTCTAACATACCTGGAGCCCCGTGTGGAGCATATTAGCAATTGTTTCAACATCTAGCGTAGAGTCCTGAGCAGAAATTTTCTTAATCGCTGAAGATACGATGCAAATGTCGCCCCGCAACTCTCTAACCAAGGCAGTAATCTTCTGAGCATTACTGAGCACTTCCACGCTTTGAGTGTATGGATTGTATCGCACGCCGAAGGGTCGTTGTATGCTGTCAGCAAAAGCTCTGTGGAATAAAAACAAGTTCAACGTCTGAAGTATAAGTTTTCATTCTAATTACAAAAGTTTTACCAGGTAGATACAATGTTTGCTCATCAATGAATGATGCTATAAGACCGAGAGAAGACGTTGTTTCAAAGTTGCTACCGGACGGCCTCGAGCGTTTTGGCATAGGTACAATATTAGTTTTCAAGTAACATTGTTAGTTTCCTTTTACCTACGTTTCGAAAGCTTTTAGATTATGTACATACTAAATTTAAAAATGTAATTTTTACTAAACATTTGTTTCGTTATTTTGAAACCATTGTAAAACGTGCTAAAGTGGTAAATGAACTTTATTGCTTTATTTTGTATATTATTCTATCAACATGTTTTTCTCGATAACTTCTGTTGCTGCAAAATGTATTCATTTATACTATCATTAGGTTCATAAAGAATATTGTTTTATTTTACTACGTAAGTAAAATAAAAGTAAATCGATTTATATAAATCACCAGAGTATAGAAATTTAGAGAGGAATATAATATGATGAGTTTTGTATACTTGCCTCATTTTTTCCTTCGCCTCTTCAAATGAGTCAGTGTAGTAATACGCATTTTGATAAGACGTAATAATACATTCCTCGTTGACGGTCACTTCAGGATCGAAGCGCTTGATTTTCTCAGGAGTAACCAGAGCATGTTGGAGTTCGGCCACAGACGACAGCAGACCAGCTCCATAGACTCTGAAGGTTCCATCAGTTTGCCGACACAAACCAAACTCGACCGTAAAGAAGTACAGCTGAAAAATGTTATCACGAATTTAGAATAAAGGATCTCCTGAAAAGTTAACTTAAATTTCTAGTAAGAAGCTATTGTAGACTTTGAGTCTTGAACTAGGAATTTAGAAATCAAATATAATAATTAATTATACCCAAAATACGGTTTCAGAACCTGATCAACATTATGTTTCATTAGATTCAGAAGACGCCGTGGTATCATTGTTTTCATAAATGTTTCTAATGGAACGAATCTAAAGATATCTTTATACTTCCTGATTTCGAGTAACAAAATAATTCAACGCAACATTTATGTCGCTAATACAGTCACAACTGTAAAATGTCGGTTGAGGTGTTTATTTAGAGGTATATTACGCAGTACATATCTACGATTGTTTCACATCAGAATAGACTCTTATTTGAAAATTTTATCAGTACCCATCTGTTCGATGGTAAACAGAAAGTGAATAAAAAAGTTTTGTTCATAACAGGTACAATAAATAAAATTAAACGATGTTCGGTTGGTTACACAACACATGTATGATTACCGTCGCCAATTTGTCGATGTCTTCGTCGGAAGCGCCGAGGGATGCGAGCCCCAGTTCTTGTGAAAATTGCGCAAAGCTAGGGTTGGCAAGCAAAGGCATATGTCCTAATAGCTCGTGGCAGCAGTCACTGCAACAACAAAACAGATAAACTGAACGACTGAATTTTATTTTGCGAACATCTGATCTGCCGTGGCCGATGACATCATTGTGTTAACGGATCAAAAACTGAAAGTGGCTTTATGAAGGGCAATACTTACGGTTCAGGGGTATAAAAGGGATCCGACGAGTGACGAATATACTGTGTGCAGTGAAACACCCTGAACGCCAAACCCGATAAAAAGTCCCTAGGTGAAAGGTAACCCGCAACGGGCCGCAGTTGAAATCCAGTTTTACGTTTGAGGAAAGCGCTCACGTCCTCCAACTGAAAATAAATCACAATTTCAGTATCATCGTATTTGACAATTGGCTCTACGCCAAAAGGTTCAACGTTATGACCCATACAAAACTGATGTTTATGTATGTTTTATTTAATATCGATGCAATAATAACGTTGGAATTGAGATGGTGTAATAATTTATTGACAACGTTAATAAAAGTAAATCTGATCGTTATTTATTTCTGATATAAAAAGTTATTTAGAGCATTGTTAACGTTAGTATCGCATGATGTTTTGTGACGGTTATTATAAAATAGACTCATATGATATTGTTTTCCATCCAATCTTCGTTCGAACTAAAGTTACCTGAGGCAAATTATCTTCCCGATAGCCACAATACTTGACAAGTTGGGGCCAGTTCTCGAGATACTCCTCGCATGCGTGCTTCTGGTAAAGTTTATGAAGTTCACGGAACACGATGCCCCTGTAACGAAGATACAAACTTCGTCAACTACATGGGAAGCAATAATGTCCATTCTAACTAGATGAGATGCGCTCTCGAAACTTTGAAGGCAGCGACACACATAATTAAGTTTGATAGATGGCTTTCCTAGGCAAATACGAGCAACAAGTAACAAGTAGGACCGCCAATCAAAGAGCGATGACTTACATTATAACCACAGCGTCGGTAATGAAGAATTGACAGTTGTTGATCTATCGATAAGGTTCTAAAATTAATTTTGTTATGATGGAAAAAGTTTCAGCAGTCTAGTTTATGAAATACAATTTGCAAATTTATTCAATCACAATCACATTAATATTCAATTCCATTTTTCGTGAACAGCTGTTTGTATAAAAAGCCGTCGGTCCCAGTAGTGAACCAGTGGTGTTTGTCGAAATGAATTATATTCAGTGAAATACGATATTCAGAATAGTCTGGTTGGAAAAGGAAAGATGAGGAAATAAAGTAAAAACAATTACAACTACGCAAGCACAATTAAGTATAAATCGCATTTTCGTCGTAAGTTGATTTGGATACATTTTCCTCGCAAGAGCAAACCACCGCTGGGCTAGATATAAACAAGTATTACTTATTAATAGTAAAATACATATAAGTGCACGCAAAATTAAACAAAACGTGCTTTTAAACAAAGCGTTGTAACAATTAATAGGTTAGTAAACACTTACCACGTCTTTATTTCAACGTCCGTATACTGCACTTTGGGAATGGGTTGACCACTGTAAAATAAATTAAAGACTTATATACCGAGTAGTATTACCTAGATCATAAACAAATCAAATAAAAAAACCTATTATAAAATTATATTCAAATACAAGTTTGAACATGCTGCATGCACTTCTGTTATAATTAAGTTAAATTACCAGAGTTTCCCTCTAGAGGATAGTCATTTAGCTTTCTTTCAACAAAAAAAAACCCAGTAGGTAGCTTGGCAACTTCTTCAGAACAACAGTTTATTTAGGAAACCGAATCGGTGACCCATATACGGTGGTTGTGTCCACACTGTTTATCCATATGGGTCATCCAATTACTTAAGGTAGGTAAGTACATCCTACCTACTGCATTAATTCATTGAATTGATTTTATTAGATGTCAACACCTAACTTGGGCGTCAAGAATTCTACTGCCAATAAAGTGTCGGCGATAAAAGTTTACACTATAAACGATAAATTTAACTCAAGTAAAGTATACGTACTTCATTGATAAAGCACTTCTGAAACTGTGCTTACAACTTTGAACACTTACTACTTGTAGTTGTTGGCAATGGCTGCAAATTGTTCTCGTCGCTTGCGGTAAACTGGATCTTTGAAGCCGGGGTGGTCAGCATCAAGCTCAGAGCCATACATCAAGACGTTTTGGGCTCGATCCAGGTCAGATATTTTACGAGGAAACCAATGCATCTCACCAAAATCTGTTAATTCACTCTTAATTTAAAAACTTTTACTTATTCCATGAATATTTATTAAAAGTCATTCAATCACAGTATCCTTGCCTTGATTTAAAATTTAAATAAACCTTCCATTACATGAATTGATATTTATTGATTTTATTCAATCAAGACACAGGAGTAATCTGAATAAAGTACTATTTCAATGAAGAAATCATTATTTCAACATAATTTAAAAATAAAACTCGGATATAAAATCATTTTATAAAGTAAATTCGGGCTCAAAGAATCTCATTTAGCTCTCTAATTACAAGTCAACAAAAATATCTAATGAATTGCTAGTAAATATTAAAGACAAAATATGCTATAAAATATTCACGAGTCAAGTTACGCGTTCATTATTTTTAAATTTAACATTTCTTTTTACAAAAGTCTGTTATATACTTGTTTTAAACATATTAGCTATTCATAATTGTAAAGAAATGTTAATAATTACCGAAACTAGCAGCAGCAGATAACGGTGTCGGGGGTGGAAACTCTTCACCAGTTTGAGATGATACCACTTCGAAGTCTTGAACTTCCCGTTTGAGCATCCTTTTCAATTGCTCCATACGATGAGGATCACACTCGACATCCACCAAAATGTCAGACTAAACAAAATTACTTAAAACTATAAGATCCTATGGAAAATATATCTACCGAAAAATACTATACCTATAGTACCTTGATGGTCACTGGTAATTATGGAAACTCAGCGATAAACACGTCTTAGCTTGCGAGTTAAATTTTATTAATATTTAACGTATATTAATGTACTCATACCACAATATTGTTGAAAATTTTAAAGTATTTACTGTGGAAATTGTACAAAATATGAACGGTAAAATAGAAACCCTATAATTAAATAAATGGGGTATAAAAAAAGTAGACAATACCATCAAGTAGAACTTACAGAGGAAACTTCAGTTACAGATTTACGGGACTCTATATGGAGGACATTGATGCCAAGGTCTTGGAACACAGTCAGAGCTTTGACCAGTCCACCGACTTGATTCCTTAACGTAAATATCACTGAAATCCTCTCGCTCTCTGATTGCTGGGTCTGCTGTCGAGCCGCCATGTTGAGTTCAGCAAGTTTGGGGTGATGTTGGGCTTCATTTTTAACTTCCCATTCCGACCCATTCCTATAGAGCCAAAGTCCCAAGAGACCCTTTCCGGAACCACTCATATTGACTTCTGAAATTGAAACTTATATTAAGTTAATCTAATTAAATACTGAAAAGCACTGATTTAAAATTATTTATTTACAAGTTTACGAGTCGTGAATGTATGTATTTAGACCACTGATTTTTTACTACAGTTAAGACTAATTGGGGATGTATCACTACAACGACTGGGACATACTGCGCCTTTCCTTGGGATCTGTTCGCTTATAAAGAGAAGAGGCGCGGGAGACTCGCCGGAGGGTGGGTATATTTGATTGGCTGAATCAAGTGTTCGGAGTAACTTGGAAAATGTTCTCTTTTCACACCGTAAAGTCACGGACACACTTCGGCGACGTTTTATTTGTTTTTAATCCTGGAGCTTATAAATGTCTTTTCGAGAAATGGGACTGGGCAAAAATTATTTTCTGAATATTATTTTTATCTTATGTAAACACTTTACTCAATTTACTGCCCAATACTGAATAAATGTTTACTTTTTTTGAAATATACATTTTAGGTACACCGAAAACATATTCACGTATTATTTGTATTGGAAATGTCAAATACAATGACAATTTGAGGAATACTATTATTTTGTAATAAAAGTGAGACGTCGAGGCGATAGGTGATATTTTAACAAATCTATGAAGCCCAATAATACCTCTATAATATGTTTTTACCATTTATTTTCTTTTCGGACTTCTTATTATTGGCGTACGAAAGTAATAATAGATTTTTATCTACACACATACTCCGTTATTTGTATTTCATAATGTATAAAAGCTTTATATTTTCAATTAAGTAGGTAAATCTTAAATGATTTTATTTATCATGTATCAACTTATTATCCTGGTTGGTGCTACTCTTCATTTAAAACACTTTTCGTATGGGCTTTTTAATATTGCTGAATAGTCACTATCTACCAGATAAAGGACGTAAAACACGTTATTGGCCCTAGTATAGGTACTTACATTACTCCAATAAAAAATAATGAAATCGGTTCTTTTTACATATATTAATACCGATGTATGTATATTAATAACACAATTTAAGGGAAATATTTAAAACGTATGTTAAGTGACAATTTGAAATCCATACCTACAAGTAAATAAGAAAAGTCTGGTCTCTAGGTTTTTTATAACTTTAAACCAAAGATTATTTTGTCATTCGCCAAAAATGGTTAAGTTAAAAATCATTTATGACCGCTAACGTGTACGTGAGTTTATATGGTCGCTACCCACACTAGCATAGTTTCATCTATAGGTGTAGCAGAACACAAGTCTGCAACCTCGTAACCGTTGTCTGACGGGCGCTAAGCGATTCAGTCACTGTATTTATTACCATTGTTTAGCGAAAAGAGCATCCCCTATCATTCATTACGAAGAAGGGAGCTGCGCCATTTATTCACCCTATTTCCTTAGTATAGATAGATATTCTTAGCTGAAGAAATAAGTTGCCCACTTACCATTCATACATATCTTACTCAGTATCTCTACATCTGGTCATTGGTGATTGAACTACGTATAATTAGCGATATTTGGAAACTTGTGACTATACATAACTCATTTTAAAAAGATGACAGCTGTCATTTACTTAATTACTTAGTCAAAATAATTTGGACTGAGACAACATCCCAATTATAATTTTTGTAAGATACATACATGGTGTACATAGTTATATCTATAACTGACATCGTTGGACATAGGGAAATTAGATACGACCCTCATGTGGTTTCAGCATGACTATCACAAAAGCTCATTCTGGTGTGACGTTTCTCTTTATCTTGACTTATTCATGCCTCGTTACCCACTCCACAGGAAAATTAATGTAACAGGATATATGTATGTGAGTACTTGTTCATGAACTATTCATAGATCAATGTATAATACAGAAATATTTTATAATTTGTCTTTCAATTTCTTACTCTGGCATGTTGCTGTGTAATTGATTCTTAACTGCCAAATTAGAGATTTTGGGTTCATTTCCTGGATAAGGCAAAGTATAGTTACTTAATGGGTATTTTAGGTTTACATAAAATCGTAGTACTCAGAGATTGGGTGAGTGTTCGGTGTATGGTGATATGCTCGCCCCGTATTACGTATCTTGGGAAAAATTTAGTGTTACGTTCACATTGCATATGCATGCATCTCTACTTAGTCCTTCAGGAAACAAAACCTTGGCTTTTTTATGCGATTTTTTTAAGGGGGGAAAATCATCGAATGACTTCTCCCGCCTGGGTGAGGCGGGAGGGAGTGTCAGACTCTTACTAACAAAAAACCACCCCGTTCCTTTTCCTGCACGTCAGGCCGGAGCCCCGGTTACCCGTTAGGTTCTCCGCGACTCCGAATCGGCATCGGCCCTGTTGGGCCCCATCTGTGGTGTTCTGATGGCTCTTTGGGGCGCGCGCAGAACGCGATGCGCCGTACGCTCGGGTTTTTTTTTAAATAGGCAATGATTTTGAGCGGTTCACTGACGACACAAGAGAAGTTGCAGTTGTGTTACCAGCTTTTAAAAGTTAATGTTATGTTGTATTTCGTCGTTGTAGACCGGAGGAAGGCACGCTTTTCATAAGAGTAACCTGGCAAGTACTTCCTTTGGTCATTTAGCCACCAGTGTCAAACGGTGATAACATCGTCAGGAAACCGGGATTTCAAATTACCAAGTTTTCAAAGTTTAAATCGCCAACCCGCTTTGTGCAAGCGTGGTGATGAATGCTCATTCCCTGTCGTACACAGCCTGTCCTCGCCATATTTTAAGTTACACTAACTTTTAAAATTTCATTGGATATTGTTGCTATTAAGATCTATATATTTATAATCTAGCTACCATATAAAAATCTAGTAACTTTGTAAGTTCAAAGAAAAACTTGATTCAACAAATATAGATGTTCATGACGTAAATCCATTTTTCTACTCTGTTTCATTTTATGATTTGAAACTTTCTTAAGTTATTGCTTTTCTTATTCTTTTTAACTTAAGTGTATTTTAGTAATCTCTTTTTAATAAAGCAGAAGTAGTATTTTGTTAACAAACATATAAGTCTTTGAAAGTAAATATATAGATATAACTTCAGTCGCCGACGAGGGCGCTTTTAATTCAATTTCCTTGGAGACGTCTTCCAAGCGCCTTACTGATTTGCAACGATTTGATGTTTGTTACTTATTATGCCAGTATTCATCTCCTTTATCACAAGTATTATATTGTAAACACAGCTTTATTGCTTTATACAAAGACTTCAGTTTGTTTTGTCGTGTTTGATTAAAATATCAAGTTTCGATCGATTTGTGTTTTTACTCCATCATGTAAAATCTACGGAACAGATTGACAATAATTATGTTTTCGGCTTTATTCACGTAATAATTTGACGAGGAACTCGACTAGTTTCAAGCCATGCTAGAGGCTCATATTTATGAGCAGCATTTCGCGACCCGCGACGCGGCGAATGTCGCGTCGAGTTCCTCGTCAAATTATTACGTGAGTAAGCCGAAAACATAATAATTTATTTAGATTGACAATTATAGTTATTTTTTTTTTATTTAAGGGGCGAAAATCATCGAATGACTGCTCCCGCCTGGGTGAGGCGGGAGGGAGTGTCAGACTCTTACTGACTAAAAACCACCCCGTTCCTTCTCCTGTACGTCGAGCCGGAGCCCCGGGTACCCGTTAGGTTCTCCGCGACACAATTATAGCTATAACGATAACTTAAAACATAGGTTACTTTTTTGGCTTTAACACATCTGTGACTGTTGACATGAAGTAGATAGTAGCTACACTATATGGTTCTGTTTCATTTTTAGTTCATCAATATTATAAGGTTTTCATAATAAAAATGCTGATTTATGTAATTGTAAACAGTTACACAATGATGCTAGCAAGTTTTTAAGAGGAATTTGTTTACGATTGAACGTTTTATTCACCAGAAACTGTTCTGTGTTAGAAAATATGATTCCGAAAAAATATGAGCGTATCGTTATGCGATGTTTACTGTTCAGCGGGTATAACACGTTACGATACGGAGCCGCGGAAGACTTAACGGATTGCCGGGGCTCCGGCTCGAAGTGCAGGAGTAGGAACGGGGTGGTTTTTAGTCAGTAAGAGATGACACTCCCTCTCGCCTCACCCGGGCGGGAGAAGTCATTGGATGATTTTCCCCGCTCAAAAAAAAAAGGTAAAACACGTTTTATCTTTGTGAATCTTTTCAGTGTAGAAGAAATTTATGACATGGAATTTGGGAACTGAATAAAAAATATTCCTATGTATATAATATTAAAACTAAGTAACGGAGAAGAATCGAAGGACAGAAAAGGTAAAATTAATTAAATTAGTTAAATCTATCAATTGTTCTTAGACCATATAATTGCATTTATCTCATAGTAATGGAATTTTATTATGCGATGGAACTTATTAAGACATAGGTTTAAGTACGAACAAAAAGCTCTTTTGAGAAACGCCTAGGTACTCTCTTCATAAGTAATAATCAAGAATCTGTTAAAACATTGTTGAATTGTTTGTACAATTGTATGTGTCGCTAAATGTGTCGCTAAAACTCGAAAACGGCCGAACCGATTTGGCTAATTTTGATAATTTTCGAATTTCGTGAAATGGACTTCCAGGAAAATTTGAAGACCAAGGGAAAGTTTAAAAGACACCTTGAACGCCCAGAAGTGTTACAAGTGCGATAACGGCCTTTTGGGGATTAGAAATTTGAGGATTGTTGGAGATTCAGGGATTGGGAATATACAGGAAGGGGGAGAATTTGGCCTCAGGTAACCTCACTCACACAAAAACACTCGTTTTTTCACGTCGGTGTTCTGTGAGGTCGTAGTATCATTCCAGTCGAGCAGGCCCAATCGTATCGTGTTCTCCTATACTTAAATGTATGAGTAGATGTTGATATTATCAACAGTTTGTTTTGTGCTAATTCTGCCATTGACTGTCGACAGAAAAACGTTGAAAGCAAATCTTCGGCTAACGTAGGTCACCGGCGATCTAAGCGGCGGTTAACGTATCTTAAAAGAATATTTTGTTTGTGTTGATGTGATCATCTTAAACAGAAAGCTTAGAGATAGCATTAATATGTTAGAAGTCTTTGGCTATACAGCATATATGCTAAAATCATTAATACAATGAACACCAGAACAACAGTTTATAAAACAATCTAGCAATATTGGTGTTGGTCTTAAATACGAATAGATGTTCATTCCACTTTTAAATCATGTGTGTAAATCAATATAATCTTTTATTTTTATTTATTTTTCCCTACATGGTTTTTCCATTCGTGATTTGATTGTACTATTCTTGGGAACACACCAAATAAAGAAAAACTCATTCTTATTACGGCGAACATGTTCGTTATCTTGGTGGGGTACAGATTCGAGGTGAACAGAGCTAACTATTTCAAGACATGTCATAAATGTGTATTTCCAATCACATATATTTATTAACATTACACTCCCAGATAAAGGGAAATATTAGTTTTTAATCGAATCCCAAAGGATTATTATAATATCTATGCTAAAAAATAAAGATAATTGGCTTATCATAAAATATTTTTTGCGGAAAACTAATTAAAAATAACACCACACTGTATGAGCAACAACGTTAGTACTCTATTAGTTACCATAACTTACTTTAGTCGCAACCTATTTACCTCTACAGGTTGCTCTACTTAGGATAATATTTATCTAGGTTAAGACTGTTATTTTCCAGGTTGTTGGCAGTAAATATTGTTTAAAGTTTGTACTACAATAATATTTAAACTGCCTCGTTGGTCAGTAAGATCAACCAGGTATCTTGTCGAACTCCTGTCAAAACTATACCTATATGGGTACCATAACAAACTAAAACAGATCTGTCCATATTTTCATGTAGATACCGCTTCATCATCATCAGCCTTTACACAAATCCACCCCGATTCTGGCGGCTCCAGGTTACAGAAAGATAGGGAATAAGGGAAGATCAAAAAGGCTACGGATAGAGGAAATGGAGATTACCCCTTTTTAATCCGCAATCTCCTTCTGCAAAATAATGTATTCACAAAAGGATAATGCAGCACTGATCGTCGTACTACTGACCATCTACTAAAAAGGAGTCGATAAAGACAGTACATCGCATCTCGTCTCACGCCATGCACTCTACTGGCTGTCTAACTCCTGTCTGCAATTCACGCAGCGATGGTACTGAGCGTCTGGCTCCATCAACTTTCTGAACTATTCTTTCCCTGAGAATAGTGTGTTTTCCCGAGCCAGTCATTGAGTAATGACCAAACTACCTCGACGGTGATGGTGTCCAGCATTGAGCAGTCGTCCTTCAAGAATAGTCGCGTATAAACTAGGGGATGAAGTACTGGAATGTACTGTATCTAATACAATAGTATAAAGGTCAAACTATTCCTTCGAGAATAAAGTTTCGTATGTGAGTTCGTGTTGTGTTACAGCAATGACAATATAATAAAACAACCATGTACGTTTGTGTATTGCACTTTCTAATTTTCCGGGTCCGGGTTCTGAAGGTACACAAAACAAAATTTGTTGCAAAAAATATATTGACGCAGGGTCAATATACTGCCACCACGATCCCACTTGTGGACGTAATTCGGGATGTCCTAAAGCCGTTTGTGAGTAATTTGGAGCGCTGCCAGCCGAGGCCAGCTTGTTTCATGAGCAGAGGTGTTACCTAGCAAACTAGGAATCCGTCTGGAATTTTTAGTTGATATTATTTTATTAATGTCAGTCTGTCGG
Organism: Spodoptera picta; assembly: GCA_038387885.1. Lineage (NCBI taxonomy): Eukaryota > Metazoa > Arthropoda > Insecta > Lepidoptera > Noctuidae > Spodoptera > Spodoptera picta. Next base: position 4,834,838 of record JAZHFQ010000105.1, read on the forward strand.
TGACGCGAATAATGTATATACAAGTACCTACTTAGCTAAATACGTTTACTTCAGATTTCTATCTAAATCGTCCCCTTGAATAACTTTTCGTTAATCTTGATAGTTCATCTGAACCAAAACAAAAGCATTGATAATAGTTAACCATATTTGACTGCACCGTTGGTGTGGTGGCTGGGCAACTGGCTGCCGTGCAACGTGTCGCGGGTTCGATTCCCGCACGGAACAACACGTTGTGTGATCCACAAATTGTTGAAATTGTTGAACTTGTGTTTGTAAACGCATCCACGACACAGGAGGAAATCCTAGTGTGTGACAATGATTTAAAAAAAGAAAAGTATAATATTTTAGATTATACCTATTTTAACTTATTACTAAGTTCAGAATATATTTTATGGCTGTTCACAGACTGTACCATTCACATTTAAGTATACAATATTGATTATGTCAATCAAATTAAAACTCAAAGGCGGAAAATAGGGGATTTTCCACTCTCGAGCTTTGATTTCTAAAAATAACTTATAACCGCCTCTAGAGACCGCTGTGTTTGTACAAATAACCTTCCAGTAATTTAAACGCGACAAGATAACAAAGAAGAAGAAAAATTTATATTTATCTTTTAATTTGTCGATGTTTCGAATAATATCATTCACCTCTCGCACCATTATTGATTTAAAATGTAATTAGACTAGAGATTAACTATAAAGTTACAAGTTATTATATATCATACCTCATTTAATAACTATATGTAAAAAACCGACTTCAACCTTGTCTATTTTTAAGTCCGTTAATTAATATACTAGAACTTCCTCCTAAGCGTCACACTTTTCTGAAAAACTCATCAAAATCGGTTCAGCCAATCGCGAGATAATTGCGCACAAACATGGGTGTGTTTCCACCGCACATGGGTATGTATCCACCCCGTTCCTTCTCCTGCACGTCGAGCCGGAGCCCCGGTTACCCGTTAGGTTCTCCGCGACTATGTATACTTGTATGTGGGTACATACAAGTATAGGAACATACAGGTCAAATTGAAGTGCAATTCCTCTTTCTTTTTTTTTAAGTCGGTTAAACAAAGATCGTCATTCAGTCAAATTCATGTAAGTACAGTTTATGAGAAAAGTATGTAACAATTTGACATGAATGGAAAGTCGCAATGTCTAAAAATAACTGAAAAGCCAGTCGCAGTGTTTGCTGTGGTTCGTAATCGCTCATCCTGTCGGTCGAGAAGAGAGCACGTCCCAAGAGTTTTGTCAACACGCTAAGCCTCTCTGCCAGACGTCACAATATTCTCCGCCGACCACAAACGCATAAGAGCCTCTTGTACTAAATGTATTTTTTTATCTAACAAACAAATCTACTTTTCCTATAAACAGTTACACAAATATTGTCTAAAGCTATGACCCTGTTGTAAATCAATAAGCAAAGAGAGTTGATATCGTTTATTGTGAAGATGATTCTTTGTTAGGGTATTTTCTTACTTAGATTAATATAATATCATGATTCCTAGGACTTTTTGTTCTACTTTCTTATAATAAATAGCTTTATTACCATCACATAAACACAGATATAACAGAAGCAAAGAAAGTTATGCACATTATGGTACATAAGTGAGCTTAACTCTAATGAAAATGAACCATAACCTACGTGTTGGGAATGCAAAACTTATCTATTTACTCTTGCGCTTGTATTAAGTATATTATAAGACAGCAATTCGGCCAATATTTGGTTATAGATCAAACGACAAACACATTATAAAATGTACGCCTGTTAAACCTCGAAAGAGTGTTACCAAATACCTGTTCATTGTAACTCCCACCGCAGTTAAAATATAAATGTCGTAAGAAATTATGCGCCTGTTGTCTTATACTGGGCACCACGAGTCCGTGTTACTACTGAGAATTTACTAAATACCATTTTTTTAAGGGGGGAAAATCATCGAATGACTGCTCCCGCCTGGGTGAGGCGGGAGGGAGTGTCAGACTCTTACTGACTAAAAACCACCCCGTTCTTTTCTGAACGTCGACCCGGAGCCCCGGTTACCCATTAGGTTCTCCGCAACTACTAAATCGCGAAACATTACTAAATGATATCATTTAGTAATGTTTTGGCCTACTCAGGAATTAAACTCTAGACCCCTTCCTCGACAGTTGCGCTTCTCTATGTACCTAAACAAAACAGTTAGGGCTGATTTAATTCGTTCTTAAGACGCTGTTATCTTTACTTACAAGGAGAAACTTTAGTTATCGTGAAATCGTTTTATGTAGATAATTCTTAGAGACACACAAAGACTTCTTCAACTTCATCTCGAAGTTAGATGACTATTATAAATACTCTTCCAGTTTCTTCTTAATAAATATCCAGAGCCTTTCTAAAGAAAATGAAATTCTATTGAAAATTTTCATGAAGCTAATACGATAGAGTATCGAGTAGTAGTCTATCTACTCAAGATATACAAAAACACTCGTTGAAGTTTTTATCAAATGGGTAAGCAAATATAAATGAATAAAGAATATAATTCTATACCTATTGATCTAAATAATTATGGATTATGGATTGGAAAGCCCTTATGATTGGTAGTTTGGGTATATTAATAATATTGTAAACACGACAGTCTGTGAGTTTGTATGTATATTTGTAACTTAAGCACAAACTTGTATGTACAATATTATTAACTCGTCGAGTACCGGTTTTGCAGACACAATTATAGAACAATAGGTTGCGGTCACCGGTGACCGCTTGGTGTTTGACAGTTTAAGGTATCCAAACCAATCATACCATATAATAAATAGCTTTTCAATCCATAATTGATAACATATCATCAAAGGGGATGTAGAGGTAGAGGTGCACATTACGGCACTTAATGCCACTGTACAAAGTACCTAATACCCACATTTCCTTATTAATGTTATGAGTCTCATGTAATTCCAGATTCTATGTTACTACTGAGATTTAAAAAAAATAACGCACTATTACTTTGCCCGACCCGGGAATCGAACCCGAGACCCCTTGCCCGGTAGGCGCACTTGCAACCACTCGGCCAATAAGGTAGTCTAGTCTAGGCATAATTGTTCATTGTATATACCACGGCTGAAAGGTTCGGAATGAAATTGTGAAGAAACGTACCTAGATTCTGGTCTAGAATAACGCAAGGTTACTTTTATCCCACGAGAACAAGATTAACGAGGACTAGTTCAGTACTACGTTAATGTTTTTTGAAATTGTACCCTAAGCAAAGAATATGAAAGTGGAATATGTATAATATAAAAATCATTACTGATCAGATCTCATTAAAACTTGGTCTCTAGGGATGGAAAAGTCGGACGGAGAAAATTTAATTTCAGGGCAAATCTATTGCAACTCGGTGCCCTTTGAAACAATTAATGAACACGTTTTATGAAATTAATCTTTTAACTCGTCGAGTACCGGTTTTGTAGACACAATTATAGAACAATAGGTTGCGGTCACCGGTGACCGCTTGGTGTTTGACAGTTTAAAGGCATAAAAAGCTAAGTTAATGCTATGTTTTTTTTACTAGAATTAAGTGTCATCTGAATTGAGTTTAGGGAAACGCGTAAGAAATATTTGCAAAATACACAAACATTTCTAGGAATGAACTCGCCATTTACGCAGCAGTTGATTGTCCTACCATGGTACTTATAACCGATGGAAGTTGTATAGATAATATGTATTTGTATACATTGTGTATAATCGACCTCGATACTTTCCAAACAAAGCGTAGGAAACAATATCTTCATTAATGAAACGTGGGAGTTGATATCCACACTCGCTCATCGAAAGTGTTTAATATTCAGGGTTGTCTCAAGCACTATAATATGTAACAAGTGAAACAGGCTATTTTATTTCTGCAAATAGGCTAAAAGGCAGCACTTAAAATGAATGCAACTGGCGATGAAATGTTAGTACAGTTACGATTCAGAAAATAACGACATGCGACAACGCCATCTAGTGAACGTAGTATGCTACATGTTATGACATATGATATTCCTTTTGCATGACAGTGATAATTACTATTTTGTTGGTCTGATTCAAAGTACATAATACTGTGGGCACAGTGGCTTGGCACCGACTTCAAACCAAGCAGTAGTTAGACTAGTTAGTTAAGAAAATAATAGCTTTTTTATTAATTACATAGTAAGTAGTAATTTAAAAGTATTATAAATTGCATATTTACCTCTAGTAAGTTATTTTTTGCTTTTTGGTTTTTTATTTACTTTTTATTTTTTATTTACTTTTGAAGTCGGTTTTTTTTTTGTTAAAAGTTATTTTATTTCACAATTTTAAGTGATGGGTTGACCAAGCAAGGATGCTTCTCGAATGAGAAAACGTCGATTCCTTGAAACGAAAGATGATAGATGGAAACGATTAGACAAAATAAAAATACATGCTAATAAGAAGAAAGAAAATGAAACACTAAAGGAACGTAAAAAGAGATTGTCGGCTATGAGAGCTTATGTATCAAAAAGACTAACGAACGAAAGTCAAGAAGATCGTACTCACCGGCTCAGTTTGATCCATGAACGCTTATCGAACGAAACCGAAGAAGCCCGTGGTCACCGGTTCAGTTTGATCCATGAGCGCTTATCAAACGAGACCGAAGAAGCCCGTGCTCACCGGCTCAGTTTGATCCATGAGCACTTATCAAACGAGACCGAAGAAGCCCGTGCTCACCGACTCAATTTGATCCATGAGCGCTTATCAAACGAGACTGATAAAGCCCGTGCTCACCGACTCAGTTTGATCTATGAGCGCTTATCAAACGAGAACGAAGAAGCCCGTGCTCACCGACTCAGTTTGATCCATGAGCGCTTATCAAACGATACCGATGAAGCCCGTGCTCACCGACTCCGTTTGATCCATGAGCGCTTATCAAACGAGACCGATGAAGCCCGTGCTCACCGACTCCGTTTGATTCAAGAGCGACGATCAAATAAATCTGCTACACAATAATCTCAACGATTAAGTTACTTACGTAACTGTTCCGCACTAAGGGTACTTAATGAACTTCCAGAAGAAAGGGCCAGTCGATTGACTGTTCTAAGACAAGTATCAAGTCGCTTGAGAAATACTCGTATAACCTTAGACGAACACCTGCAGAAGGTATGGTTAATAATTATAATGCAGATTTGTTAGGGCTATAGGAAGGCAACATTGACGTGCAACCTTGTGGAAATGTTACTGCTGTTTCCTATTACGTTGCGAAATTTTATCAAACCCAAACACAAGGTAGCTACTGGTAGCCGCCGAGGAGTTCCCTCAACTGTCGTACTACTTCATCATCAGACCCTAAATGACAATCACATCCCATCTGGGTGTAAAGTCCTCATCAATACAAATTATCAAACCCCAACACAACATAGCTAGTGGCAACCGTTGAGGAGTTCCCTCAACTACCATACTACTTCATCATCAGACCCTTATTGACAATTACACTTCACCTAGGTGTAAAGTCCTCATCAATACAAATTAATCAAACCCAAACACAAGGTAGCTACTGTTAACCGTTGAGGAGTTCCCTCGACTGGCTCTCGGCTCCATCATCAGATCCACCCCAGACCTTTATCAGATGGTAGTGGTTTTTAATACTTAATAAAAAAAATAACAAATGCACTAGTCGCCCCTATAATTTTTAAAAGATCCCCTCGGTTTCCTTGGTCTTCCATCATCAGATCCTGATTTCCTTATCATGGGACCATTCTGGGACTATCTCCTTTCCAACAAAAAAAGAATTATCGAAATCGGTTTATAAATAACGGAGATATCGGCGAACAAACATAAAAAAAAATAGCATATATACGGTCGAATTGAGAACCTCCTCCTTTTTTTGAAGTCGGTTAAAAACTGTGTCGTTACTGGTCAGCAGAGCAACAGTTGAACTTACCGGTCACAAAGAGCAGAGATTTTTATACCACGACCGTGGCAAAAAAGCACACGGCCCACCTGATGGTAAGCGGTTACGTTAGCCTATGTATGCTTGCAACAATAATAATAATAATAATAATAAGCCCGCAGGGCACCTTGAGGCGAGGTGACGGGCATTAGCGATCCCGCGGGCTACCATCATCCCGAGTGCTCCAGGGAGAAGTCACCGTTCCTTCTTCTCCGGCTTGCCTTAATTGGCTGGCTGGAGTGAACGATGACAAGGAACAGGTCTCCCACCTCTGGCTTGCCTTCATTGGCCGTCCAGAGTGGAGTCGCGAGAGCAGTGATCCTGCTCGGAGGGTAAGAAACTATTCGTAAGTCGCGAGGGGGCCAGGGATGCAGGAGGCTTCGGCTGGAGCAGATGATCTGAGTAGAAAGCGGTGGTAGTTTCTTAACCCTTCAGCCACTCACATTCTCGTTGCCCCTATGTTGCTATATCTAGCAACCATTCCCGGGGCCCGGTCGGTGAGTTGGCGAGTCTCCGCCTGCCATTTTTACGTGTAAAAATTACATTGTTTCGGCAGGTGCCATAGTCATCCATAGTTCCCAATTTACCAATCCACAGTAACCCATCCATAGCCCTACCTTGTTTTTTTTTTTCTATTATTCACAATAGTCCTACACTAACCGGGGACTGTCCTTGGGTGCATTTCCATAGTGCATACAGGGGTAGTCGCCGGTTTGTGTCTCCATTACATTTAGATTAAAGTTGTCTAAAGGGCCTCTGCGCAGTTGGCTTCGGCCCCTCGTACGCCTCCCAAATGACCGGGACCCTGTGGTCCCGTGAATGGTAAAGACATACATAATAATAATAATATATGCTTTATTGTACACCACGCAATCACATTATAGGAAAAATATTAACAAAAATAGTGTACAATGGGCGGTCTTATCGCACAAGGCGATTTCTTACAGACAACCTTTGGATGGAGCAGTAATAGGAGTCTGATATGGGTCGTCAAGTGTACAATAATTAACTATAAAGTACTATACATATAATACAAAAATACAACTACAACTCAAAAAAATAAAAATAAAATAATATACAATATACAATATGATACATAATGGTGTGTATTTGTGCATGTGTTTGTATGTGTGTGTATGTGTGTGTGGTTAAGATAGGATATAAAATTATAAAGAGAGGAAATGCTCTCTAACAAGTTTTTTAAATTGCGATATGGATTGAGCTCGCCTCGCTGCAATCGGTAAAGCATTCCACAACCGAGCTGCTTGCACTGTAAAGGATTTGTCTAAAACGGAAGTGGAATGCAAACAAATACTCAATTTCAGACTCTTCGATGATCTCAAAAACTTCGAATGTGTATCGCCAAGGTACGTAAAACGTTCTTTTAGATAAGTAGGGGTAGTGGGATTAAAAAGTATATTGTAAAGAAGTGAAAGAATATGAGTATTCCGGCGAAGGCAATAGGCAGCCATTTGAGCTTGTTGCGGAACTCAGAGACGTGGTCATACTTGCGCAATCCAAATATGAACCTAATGGAAAGATTTTGAAGTCGCTCAAGCTTGTCTAATTGTTCTTGGGTGAGATCAAGATAGCTGGCATCAGCATAGTCGAGAATTGGTAGAAGTAGGGATTGTGCTAATGCAATTTTAGTAGTAGTGGGTAAGAAATTCCGTAGACGCCTCAGGGCGCCCGCCGAGGCAAAAACCCTGCGGCTGACCTCCTGCACCTGTTTAGACCAGGACAGAGTACTATCAATGTAAATCCCCAAGTTCTTGACTTCACAGGAAAAAGGAATCTTTGTGTTAAGTAGACATACTTGGGGAAGAGTAGACCAGTCTATTTTAGAGACAGTCCTTGAGCTGCCGACAACCATCACTTGTGTTTTTGAAGGATTAATATGCAGCCCGAACTTCATGCTCCAGTCACCAATTCGTGCCATATCACGGTTGATCAGCGCAATAGCATCAGGTAACTCATGCAGTGAAGCATTTGTGTAGATCTGTAGATCATCGGCATAAAGGTGGAAGGAAGAAGAGAGTTCATTAGAGATAGAGTTGATAAATAGCGCAAAGAGTAAAGGGGATGAACACCACCCTGCGGCACACCGGAAGCAGTACAACACCATGAAGAATAACGATCCTCACAATGAATACGCTGCCGGCGACCAAACAGGTAGCTACGAAACCAGTCAATTACCGATGGGGATACGTTAAGAGAGCTGAGTACGGCAAGCAAAATGTCGAAGTCAACGGTATTAAATGCGTTACTAAAATCGAGCAGGACAAGTACCGTCAACTTCCCCATCTCCATGCTCGACCTAATGTCATCGGTAATGTTTACGAGAGCCGTGGTGGTGCTGTGACCCGGACGAAAACCAGATTGGTAGGGACTGAGGAAATTGTGCTTGGTAAGGAAAGAACTAAGTTGATGATGGACAAGTTTTTCTAGGATCTTGGACAGGAAAGGAAGAATGGATATAGGACGATAATCGGAAAAAGAAGCAGGATTTGTTTTCTTGGGAAGAGGAATTACGTGAGCTTCCTTCCAAATCTGAGGGAAAGCTCTATTGGAGACAGAGGAATTTAGGACAAAAAGGATGATAGGAGTAATTTGATCTAGGATAGGAATTATCATTTTGCGGCTTACACAGTCACCACCAACGGCATTCGATGTCGTCGACAGAATGCTCCTCCTAACCTCACATGCAGTAAATTGACTGAAGACGAACGGAGGAAAATCAGGTAGCGGAAGTAACGAAAGAAAGTTTAAAGTGGAAGTTTTGGCGGCCATATCTAAAGCGACCGAGGAGGAGAAGTGAGAGTTAAGAGAATTAAGATCTAGATCTTTAGGTATAGGGTCTTGAGTAGGTTTTCCGATACCTAGTGATTTGAGGAACTTCCACACTTTAGCCGGATCACTATCTTGAACTGATCTATGGATGTGTTGGCGTTTAGCATTCCTGCACACCTTGTTGCACTGATTTCTAATCCTAATGGGTGAATTTCAACAAATGCCATTTTTCTTATCATATCGGTGAACTTTTTCATTTATATATATTTTTTATTTTTTTCATGTTTAATGTAATATTTAGGATACTAAATACTCCCTTATTGGTAACCATCAACGTATCTTTTAAGACTATGGAGAAAATTCAGTTTGAATTCTGGTTTCCACCGATGTGACAATCCGGCACCGATTATCTTTTCTGTACACCGATATGATAAATTTATTCACCGATGTGATATACATATACAGCGATATGATAATCTATCCACCTTTGAACATCAAAAAAGAAATAGTAGGCTTATACATTTTTGAAGGAGTGACTAAGAACTGAATACCTGAACTAAGGGTATTATTTTCTTAGAATAAAAAATAATGTTTTTTTTTATTATCATTGTGTTTATTTAAAAGTAGTATAAAAAACAATAATTTCTTGTACGTTATTGTACAATACACATTTATTAATGTGGCGATCAAGCTAATTGTTTTGCCATGTGTACACTTAAAACATTGTGGCGTTCTAGGTTCAACAATACTAAGAATAGAAACTTTATATAAGAAAACTTTATATACCTAATTAATCAGCCTTTTAAGTTTAACCTTAATCATAACAACACTACAATAATCACAGCTTTAATTATCACTTAATTTAATATTTTTAAAATCTTTGTTCTCAGTGCGTAAGTATCATAGATTACATAGAGATCGCTTATATCTTACATCTAGCAAATAATCTTTACCCTTAAAAAAAACTTAAATTAAATCTGTCAGTATAATTTGGTTATTATGTTAATCAGCCTTTAAGTTCAACATAAATCACTACAGAACTTGAACCGTCTTCGTACTCCACTTTTATTAAATTGCACCATAATTAGACTTTTAAGTCATAGAAGACTATGTAGTATACCTATAGTTAATCACAGCACTTAATTACGTACTTTTATAATTATTATCTGTTACAACAATTAAACCTTTTTTTCAATTAAAACTAAAAACAATAAAAATAAAAATTTTAAAAACAAATCAGCCCAGATCAAAATAAGTCATCATCAGTGTCACTGCAACCAAATATATAATTAAATCTCTGTTTGATGTCAGGAGTTGGTTTACGTGGCTCATTTTTTTCTTTTTTAAAGTTAATTTTAGATTTTATTCTAAATATTTCCTCATCGGTGTCACTGTCTTCCACGGTAGGACTTGAAAATCTATTAGATGCTTTTACCGTATCCTCTTTATTTACGAATTGAGTTGATTCCTCTAAACCAACTAAAATGTTCGTGTCAATTTTCTCTAAAAATGAACAGGCAGGAGTACTTTGATCAAGATCTACATAGTTCAATAGCAAATTTTCAGACATTTTTGTCGAAGAGGATGATCTGGGTGCCGCATTTTCCGAGATTTTTAATGTATTTGATGGTGTAAAATACTTTGAATGTGATGGCTGTGGGAACAAAATTAATTTGTCAGTTAACTTTACTGGTCGCATTTTAGTGATATCTATTTTGGATTTAGTTCTGGATTTTTTATTACTCGAAGTAGAAAGTTGAGGTTTAGACTTAATTTCGTGTTCGGTTGACAAATTGTGGAAGTCTAGATGTTTGCCATGTGGACATTTAACAACATATTTCATACATTCATCTTCTATACAAGAAAGTCGACGTAAAACTATACGATTTTTAGCTTCTTTAGTCCAAATGACTTGTTTGACTTGCAATGTTCCACGAAATGTGTTCAAATTTGTAGGGAGAAGCCAGTCCTTTTCTTCAACTTCATATTCTTCTACAGTACTAATTTTCACGCCTTGGACAGCAGATTTTAAATAGTTTACAAAAGAGTCTATATTATTCATATCACCATCGTGTGCAACAAATCGATCCGCCGTTCGCTTCAGTAGCCCACCTACTCCATCTGGCGCACCTTTTCCATGACCACATTCACTATAGTTCCATATTATGTTAGTCAGAGAAGAGCAGTAAATACTGAGTTGGGACATAATATAAAAAATTTTCTTATTCCGATACTGGCCTGATGGAGAATCAGAAATAATAATAAGATTCTGAACAATTGGAGCTTCCTGTTTAATTTCTTCTAATATTGGAACAAGGTGAGCCCAAACGGCGGCAGCATCATGGCGCAGTGAAGAACTAATAGTGCAGAAACATTGAGTAGTTATATTCTCTTCCTTATTTTTATAGTAAATTACAGCAGTGTGTAATGTGAATTGTTGACGACTGCCACCAAAGTGCATAGATTGTATTTCGGACCCGTACTTGGAGCTATAGTTCTCACTAAAGTCAATGTGAACGACACAATCCTTTTCAGTCATGTTTTGTTTGTAGTGCTTAAAAGCTTGACTTTGATTTCGTATATTACTACAATGTGTTAAGAACGGTTTCAGATTGTTTTCAAATATTTTGATTAGTTGTAATGGTTTAACGGTTATTTTTACTTTTTCTACATAAACGGCTATTTTATCGACTCCATTTTTTTTGTAATTCTTTTTTATCTTCTTCCAATTCCAATAAATAACATCTTTGGAGTTATCAAATTCTTGATAATTTAAATGACGATTCTTACAGACAGGACATGTTCTTTGCAGGCATTCTACCTTAAAAATATCACAGCAAATACTACTTAGAATTTCAGTCGTGGTGTTTTCTTTTATGATACGATTTCTTTTTAAAGATGATATAACAAGATCCATGTTCTCATGTTTCTCACATAGGCATGTATTTCTCAAGTTTAATTTTGGCTGCGTGACCCAAAACGGCCTCATTCTTGTAAAAGTGACGTAACTGATTGGAGGGTAGCCCGAAGTCAAATACTTTTTGTGTAAATTTTTAATTGTGTCTTTCATCAGCCTTTTCTGATTTTTTACTCCATTTTGTGTGACAGTATCCTTTTTACCTGGGCAAAGATTTGAATTTTCATCATCCTCAAAAAACTGAACAACAATCTTACGGATACGTTTTTGCAGGTCTATATTTTTTGGCTTCGTTGGGATTCGTCTCACTTCTAAATTACTCTGTTTTAATTTCTTAAATTCTTGATGTAGTCTCATGTATCTCTTTTTGTACATTAGTTTCTCTTTATTAGCCTTTGCCAATTGTTTTCTTAAATCGTGTATTTGCTGAGTTTTAACGTTTTGATATTTACGAAATTTCATTTTAATGTCTTGTTTGAATTTAACAGTATTAAAGGATGTGTCTAAGTTAGGACTATTTGGGCGTAATGTTGATTCTTCTGAATTTATAGAACTAATACTTGGCGTTCGTAAAGGAGATGCTATTGATAAATCTAGGGGACTGCTTGTATGTAAATAGTGGGAACTACTCGCTACTATGGCATCAATACGCAAATTAGGACTATTACATCGAACATTCTGTCGCAATAGCCGTGGGCTATGAGGTCCTATTAGTTCTTGAGAAATACCGGGCTCATTATCTTGATTTTTCGGTAGCGATTCTGCGTCATTGGTCTCTGAAACACTTGTTGGGTTGTTGCGGGCACCATTTGCCTTATTTTTTTTCCGCTGATAATATGCACGGGCACTGATTCGGTTTTTCTTTTGTGCATTGCGACGTGCATGTGCAGTCATTTGGCTTCGGGTTAGGATAAGTCCAGCTGCCTTTCTTTTAGCTAAGCGTTCTCTGTCTTTTCTTAAATGCTGCTCTCTTAACACAGGATCACTTTTGATTTTAGCTTTTCTTATTCTTTCCATCAACCTCTTTCTCTCTTTTTTCTCCTCCTCGTTTAGTTTTGATTTCAGCATTCTTAAACAAAATTAATCTTAAACAAAATTACTCGAACGAATTGTGTGCGGCACGAGCTGCACACAAGTTAATATTTATGAAAGTTAAAAAATATAATATGTGTATATGTATGTATAATGTATGGTTGTAGGTATGCTCCATTGTTTTTTTGTTTACTTTAATGAAATGACACTATGTCTACCAATATGATAAAATTACACCGAGGTGATAATATGATCTACCGATGTGATAAAACAATCCACCGATGTGACAAAACTATGCGTCGATCATGAATCAAAACACCGATATGATATTTAAGACACCGATTGATTTTTCTTATCACATCGGTGTAAATTATCACATCGGTGGTAAAAAAGACCACCGATTACAGCGATATGAGAACAGCGACGTGAGAAATTATGGACTTTTTTGAAAATTATGAAAAATGTATAATATTTAGGCTAAATTCAAGTACCTATAATGATGCTAATTTACTTACTATGTCTGTTAGAACCAAACAATCGTAATAAAACTTCACATTACACTAGAAAAATGCAACCACCGATAATATAAAATAATTGCTTGGAAGTAACTGAAATGTCGTACTTATGTAATTGGCGGGAATATGCAGCGATTTGACACACGTCCGTCCTGACTGCGCACTAGCACACACTAACGAGGGAAATAAAATTGGGGTGGGGACACTGTCGGACTCATCGATGCAAAGTTAGGTTTAAATTACTTTTGTGCAGCGATATGACAAAATTTTGCGAGACAAGTACATTTATGCCTCTCAGTAATAAATATTATGAATTACGTAATAAAATATGCTACATATTAATAATAAAACTAATATTCTATGAAATAGAATAAGTTATATTCTTAAGTTACTTATTTTTATAACGATATAAGCGTTTTTGCTTGTAAAAAAAGTAGAGGGACAGCACCGATGTGACAAAAATAGAGGTTTATGTATTTATTTCTACCTTTGTAAATAGACTTAGACAAATAATATTTTATGCCACAACCCAATAAATACCTAATGAATACAAAAAAAAATAGTACAGAACAATATTCCTTTTTTCAAATACTAATTTCAATGAAGACAAAAAAAAAAGTCGTTTGGGAAACTCACCCTAATGTATTTTTCCCTGTTGCTGACACTCGGCTGGATCTTAAATTTAAATTTTGCAGCAGCTTTTTTAGCAATCAGTTTCTTTATTTCATCAGTTAACCAAGGTGCTGGGAGATGCTTAACCCTGACGGCCTTGACAGGAGCGTGTTTGTCATATAGTTTAATAACAGAGGCAGTCAGGAATTCAACTTGTACACACTTGGGGATTTAGAATTAGAATAGTCATGTTCCTTGAAAATTTAGCATTAAATATCCTAATAAGTACGTAGGATGGAACAAAATTAAAAACGTTATTATTTGAGTCAATTGTAATTACGGACAATTATTTCAAAAAAAAATCAATACTAATATCTGCTCGCGTCTTCACCCGTGTTCTCAAGGGACAACGAGTATTCCAGACCATAATATAAATCTATATCAAAAAAGAGTAGGTACCTACTTAAAAAATCCCTGTACCAAATTTCATACCGATCCCTTCAGCCGCTTTGACGTAACTGAGTAATAAACACACATACTCACAAATTTTCGCATTTATAAATAAGATAATTATATCAAATTACACTTCGACGAATCAAGTATGAAATAAAAAAACTAAAGACGTGCGACAAATAAGATAACGTATTTCAAAACGCTATGTTATTATACGTATTACGTATAGATCTTTGACAACTGACGGCGTCCAGCAGAAGAATTGTCATACATTAAATAATAAAATAAATGTCTATAGGGTAATTGTGCGATAAACTTTGACGAGACCACCTGGCTTCAGTGTCATGAAATTACTATAATCTTAGTTCGATGAAGTAGAAGGACGCATTCAACTTTCAATTATCATATACGAATGTAGAAAAAAGTTTTGTCACTTCAAAGATATGGCATTGTTATAAGGTGTTACTAAGATTAAGTAACCTTAATTAAATAAGTATGTAAGTATACAAACGAATGTTTTATTGCAAACATTATTAAGCCCTTGAGTGGCAATAGAAAACTATTGAAAGTAAATCCTCCTCAATCACCAGTAAACCCATGGCGTTTAACGTGTTAATATACTCGATTGATCAATTTTGTACCTACTTTTTTAACATAGGTACTATGTCAGTTGGTTGGCTTAACGCTAACGCATATGAATTGTATAAATTACATTTTGACAACCCTAAGTTTTGAATGGATTTCCCGCTGATGCATCATCCGTGGTGAAACACACGAACGCGTGTTAATGTAGGGGTGAGAAGTGCACGCGTGCGCCCTGCAGGGGTGTAAGCGAGGCGCGCACTAGGGGCGAACATGCGCACAGCGAGCCACGTCCTACGTACTCGGTCGATACAGTTGCGGGGGGCAGGTCGCGCATGCGGCACTCTCTATCCCCAACAATCAGGTGTAAAGCGACATGGCTGATAGCGAATTTGAAGAATTTCGCCGTGTTTTCGATAGATTACCTCAACATATAAAAGCTCCAACACCATTTTATTCGTAAGTACATCTTCCCACATTCTTTTCATACTCGGCACGTTACAACCCACTCAGGGAATCACGTTCTACTCCGATTAATTGTCACGTGAGGTTGTAATAAAGACTTCATATGTGCACAATGTTGTAAAATAATATAAAACTAAATTTTATCAAGTAAAATATGAACAGGAAAGTGAAGGATTTATCTTACTTTTTCAGATTAGTGCCAAATGTTGGCCTGGAAGATGACTCCCCGTCTTCCAAGAGCGAGTGTACGCCGGAAGATGACACTAAAGAGGACATGCATCCATCCATGGTGGATGGAAACGCTGCAACCACAACGGTAAAAGAGGAAATATCATCAACGCCTTCACAGCCAGATATTACAGAAACGCAGCGGAGCCCACAGCATTACGCATTCACGAACGGCGAACGCAAACGAAGAAAGCTGCCAGAGATTCCTAAGAATAGGAAATGTGAGTACATTGTTTCTTTTTACCATTTCACTCAATTACTTGTGTGAAAACCACCACAGATCATTCATTTAACAAATAAGCTCGCGAATTGAAATAACAATATGCTAATGGATTCTACTGCTACAGCGCCCAAGCAATTGATTTTGTGTTAAATATTTACGACCCTAGGTAATTGTTGTGATAGCTAGCGTAATTATAGGTCTATGTAGGGTCAATAATTATATAGTCCACTGGTAGAGAACGTGACTGTAATCTAATTGATTAGTCGACCGATGGAACCGACATACTTTTGTTTTTTTGTAATTGAAAACAAAATATTACTCAGTAAATATCTACGCCCTTTTTAATATTATGTTTTTACGGTATATGACATAGGATTTATTTGGGAAAAGGGAATATTTCATTTGTTGTAAAAATGTACTGGAAAGATTACATACATTAATTACTACTATAATTTCATACGTTGACTTTAACATACGATATCATATTTTATTTAAGTAGGTGTTTATTAATTATTTCAGTATACCTACGATATAAAATTAGTATAACTAGGTAGCATTTCATTTATGCACGTTGTTAGTCTTTCAGTATTGCTACTTCTCAACTATATTTTACGATTACAAGATTTTGTTGAATAAAAATACTTCTGTAGATTTGATATTACCTTTTTCTGACGAAACAAACGTACAACCATAACTTAATATAATTAAAAGTCATATAATTCATTAATTATTTTTCTACAACTACTTTAAAATATGATTTTAATGTATTTTACTGTAATGGACGCAGATATCTACATGTATATGTGACCTTACGAATGATAAATAAATGAGACCTATACCTAAATAGTAACCTAAATAGTACATAGGCTTGGTATTAGAACTAAATCACGGTGTTTTAGTAGATGTTTTAATTATTAGGATAGCAACAAGCGTCTAAAAGAACCATGCTAGTTTTAACGAGTATTTCTTCTAAGTAATATTTTTTTTTCGTTAAATATCAGAGTGATGAATTATAATACATTACACTTTTCCTTACAATAATATATAACAATACAAACATAATTATAACTACGAAGTTATACATTAAAATATCCCAGGTGTGACTAGACTATGGTAGAATGACTGGCTGATGTGCAACGTGTCACGGGTTCGGTACTCGTCACGAGCAAATAGTGCTAATGCATCTTCCGGGATTTTTGGTGGCGGTCATCCCTCGGTGGGCACGATAAAACTTATGCTAAGTCATGAGACATACGTTATGCTAAATCTAGCCAGAGGGTTATAAAAGATGCCAATGGTGATGCCAAGTATGTTATTAATATTAGGCTAAGCTAGTAATGGAGGGCAGATGGTAGTCGCTTTACTTAAATTAGAGACGTTTAGTTGAATCTGGTTAAGATTCTTCAAAAACTAATTGGATCAGGTCAGGACAAAGATGTCCCTGTTATTTTATGATTACCACGAATCAACAAACCTCCTTCACTTTTAATTGAAATAGCTTTGTAACGTCATTTGACATGGATATCATTATCAGTGATTTGATATTCTGAAGCCACTGAGGACGTATTAAATATTTCCAGCAAAAATTCTAGCATGCAGTCAGCCAACGTCGCTGGCAGACGAGCTCGGTCAAGTTACCGGGGTGCTGGTCAGGCCTGGGTGTCATACAAGACCACTGCTGGTCCTAAAATGCGGCTATCTCCTGGATGAAGATTCTAGCCCCGACTCGGAGAGATTGCAAAGCCTTGGGGACGTAGACAGTGGACACAGCACTGCGCATTCGCCGATCGATACAGGACCCAAGAGTATATCGCCGACTCCGCTACAGCAAAATGGTTAGTGCACACAGCTTATGTTTACCTCAATGCCCGACGCTAGTGGGAGCGGTCGGGACAGGTTTATGACCTCATTGTTCTAGAATGACTTCTTTTAAACTAGAAACGTCTTGATACTGAACCAAACGAAAGCTAAAGGTTTAAAAAGACTTTCTTACATTTAACTTTGTTCGAATTTGATATTTTATTGCACCTAAATATCTTTATATTAACACTATAAATATTAACAATATCTAGAATTATAGGACAAAACCTGGTACCTGCCCCTACTATACTATAATAAGTCAATACCACCACAAATGGTGGTAGTATCAGAAGACTTTTGTCTACTTCTTTGGAAATAATGTATGTACTTATATATGTGACAATACTTTGTGAATAAAATTATATAACATTTTTGGAACGTGCAATTGCACCTCCAAATTCTACAAACTCATACATATATACGATTAAAATGGAAGTTACAATTTCATGACATTAATTTCCAGTATCTCCAGCCTCAAGTTGCAGCATCAGCGGCCTCAATTTTGCTGGAAACATGACAAATATTCCTCACAGTCAACTAGAAATGCTTGAAGCTACGCACAGAGGCCTACACAAGTTCAACCCTAGACATCACGATGAAATCGAAGTGGAAATTGGCGACCCCATATACGTACAAAAAGAAGCTGAAGATTTATGGTGTGAAGGTAATACTTTTAACTCAATTAAAATATTTTAAAGCGCGAAGCAGGATGGATAGTACCTACGTTAGTCATCATATTGGTTAATGATCAAAATCAGTTACAATAATAACTATACACATAACTTGGAAATTGTACACTGTAGTTACTCCGGACTGGTTTTGTTTGTCATACCTATTTTACCAAGTCATCTGCTTTTGATTATACTTCTTAAAGTACACCTACCAACAGTCCAATAAACCAGTACCTATATATTTAAACAGCATCATCAGTTATACAGCCCAAAAATCCCTCCGTAACATATTGGTCCTTCGAGCTGGATCCTCGTACATTTTGCACCCCGCGCAGCGTTGTCCCCCCTCTTATGCCATCGCCAGTGCCACCTCCAGCGACGTGGTTGATATGTACGACATAACATAACATCACGCCTTTTATCCCCGAAAGGGTAGGCAGAGGTGCACACAGAAGTAACACCCACTTTTCACTATTTATGTATGTTATGAGTCCCATGTAATAGGGGGTGAGCCTATTGCCATATACCGGGCACATTTCCAGACTCCGTGCTATTACTGAGATTTTTTTTAAAACCCAGTAATACTTTGCCCGACCCTGGAATCGAACCCGAGACCCCTTGGCCGGTAGTCGCACTGCGACCACTCGGCCAACGAGGCAGTCATGTACGAGAGGTTTCCAAACAATACTCTATGCAATCAATCATACTCTTGCCTAGTGTTTAAGTTTTTTTATATCAATGTGGCATAATAGATTAATATACACACATTATCCCCTCATATTCTCGTTTATACTTATGGTGAGATTATATATCAATTCTCATCCTTAGCACATGGAATTACTTTTTCATTTGTACATACATCTTATGGATACTATGCTACAAACAACGGCAGTTTAATACTCATAATATACGTTTAAAATGTACATTCAATTTTTAATTTTCTGACTTCCAGGTGTCAACCTAAGGACAGGGCAGCAAGGGATCTTCCCGTCAGCTTACGCCGTAGATATGGACTACAATGACTTCGATCCTGCTAACGCTAAAGACAAAAAGGAACGATATCTGCTTGCGTAAGTCTAGACTTTGGAGTTGTTCTATATAATGACTATAGATTCATCCAAACCTAGGTGAAATCGATAGAGTAACTGGTAAAAAGGGAAGGTTACGTTGAATACTGTTCACCTTTGAATGACCTTTCGGGAATGGTGATACATGTTTGATATCGAGATACGTTATGTTAATTATTATGTTTTTCACCTTACTCACGTTATGGTTTAGCGAGGAACTCGACTAGTTTCAAGCCATGCTTTTTTTTTTTTTTTTTTAAGGGGAGAAAATCATCGAATGACTGCTCCCGCCTGGGTGAGGCGGGAGGGAGTGTCAGACTCTTACTGACTAAAAACCACCCCGTTCCTTCTCCTGCACGTCGAGCCGGAGCCCCGGTTACCCGTTAGGTTCTCCGCGACTCCGAATCGGCATCGGCCCTGTTGGGCCCCATCTGTGGTGGTCTGACGGCTCTTTGAGGCGCGCGCGGAACGCGACGCGCCGTACGCTCGGGTCTGTTTCTGGTCGGACGGGGAGCCACCCATACTCGCCGTCCGCAGGCCCGCGCTTACGGTGGCCGGAGATCGTCCCGCGATCCCCGACGCCCGGTGTGTCCTTCGCGATGGCTGGGTTGCGAGGAGGCAGCGCTTCGCTGCCTCACGCGTCCCGCCTCCTCCTTAGCTAGCATGACTGCTTCGCAAAAGGAGGAGACGGCTTCCCAGTCCCACTCGCTCCGCATCATGGCCTGCACTAGGCCCGGACGCGAGAGGTCGCCATCGCCGATCACTTCCCTGAGGACACGGCGGTGCTCAGCCCACGCAGGGCATTCCGCGACAGTGTGTTCCACCGTGTCCTCAGGGCGGTCCTCGCAGTGATGACACCCGGACGTTTCCTCCCGCCCCATCAGACACAGGTACCTCCCGAAACTCCCATGTCCGGTGAGTTCAAGCCATGCTTACGGCTTATATGTATGAGCAGCTTTCCGCGACCCGCAACGTCTGTCGCGCTGCGACTGTACGAGTTTCTAGTATTGCAAATAATTACGTGTGCTAAATACTGGTTCTTAATTTGTATCGTTTAAGAACTATATTGTTTTTTAATGTGTACTAATATATATAATAATATGTTATTCAAAATATGTTTCTAAAAAATATATATATTATAATTTGCTTTCTAAAGTAGTTGTTTCGTGGCAGGTACATGGGGTCTGTGGAGACATCAGCTCATAAAGGAACGGGAGTTGTCTGCCAGGCAGTGAGGAAGATAGTTTCGGAATGTAATGCGGAGCCTACAATGCAGCCATGTATTTTAGAAGTATCAGATCACGGGCTTCGTATGGTAGATCGATCAAAACCCGCGGTAAGTATTCAATATAATAAAACTTAGTAACTTTAGCGGGTGAGGATAAAAAAAAACCGGCTAGCCACGTAAACACCTATTAATTTTAGATAGCGAAAGTCGCCTATAAATAATTTTAGATTATATACGATCCTAAATATACCCATCAAACATGGGCATTTCTGGGGAGAACTTATTCCCTCTTTCACCAGTGCCGTATTCCGGCTAATGATGTAAAGTCCTATTTATTTCCTTAACCGTGATTTATGTGTCAGTTACTGAATCATTAAATCTCACAAAAATATGGGACATCACAGCTATCGCTTCAAAATAGACGGTGGCAATATTCTTGTGATCAAGATTGTTAATATAAGAAAAACAAAAAATTGTACACTGAACCTATAGTTATAAATAAGACTGAGACAATCGCCAGAAATAAACTGGTCTAAGAATATTTGCTTCAGTACCTAAATAATCGTGAAGATTATACAAAAGTCAAACGATCAATCAACTATTATATTTACATCATAAAGCACAGTTGGTCGGTCCATGGTTTATGTTACACCAGGGGTTTGAAAACATTCAAGTAATTACTCATATTTCTATTTTTCTATAAACAAAGCAGTCGCAGATGCATAAACCATGTATGCTTCACCATTAGTGCTAGCAGGCACCTGTTAACGCTATTTCGTAGCAATGTGCGTAATGCAAAACAATGAAAATATAAAATATTTTCATTGTTTTCTTTGCACATTCGAAAAATAAATATAATAAAAAACTGTATGGGAGTGACCACGACACTAACACATGTAGGTACAATATTAGTCAAACCAACATAATACAGATTCTTCTATTTGACTCCGATAAATAAACGTTTAAATACCACATGGGATTTGAAGACATTTCAATAAATGTTGACGGTCCATACAATTTGTTGAAAACACAACAAATGCATGGTTTTTTTTATTTTGGTATAAATAATTTGAACCTGCGTTTCTTACACGGGTCCTCACGATTTCTGTATTAGGTACAACAAGGCTGTCACTATGCTATACCAGAATTTACACGATTAACCAAGTACTAGGTACATGTATGTAGGTACTTTTAACTATTATCTTTACATCATCTTCAATCAGTTTCAATCATTGTGGCGAGATAATTAAGTATCGATATAATTAATCACTTATCATTAAGCGCCTATGGCATAATAACAAGCTATAACACAAAAACGTTACTTGCGGTTGTAACAAAACAGGCGCACAATTTATAATAATATTACTTATATCACTTGAGTAAAAAATACGTTATCTATAATTAACTTGGTTTTATTTTGAGTCTTACTTCATTCCCGGAACGAGAAAAATATTTTTGTTACTATTTTTTCTAAAATCTTTCAATAATAATCTGAAATTATGTCGCGCATGACAATAGACTCGCCTCGGTGAAAAGAAGGTTCTACATATAAATATGCACCATTGCCTTATATAATTTAATGCTACAATTTTAGGTAACACAATATTGTGCAATTTGGTGTGAACTAAAGTAGAATAGGTAAAGTTACATTACATAGAACTATGGAAGAGTTGCGACTAACCTCGACCAACCGCATTGGTTGTCTTTGGCCTTAATAGAACCCAGAATATAACTTCATTGATTTACTTTTCAGAGAAATCGAAACGGGCCATGTATCGACTACTTCTACTCCCTAAAGAATGTTTCGTTCTGTGCGTTTCACCCGCGAGACCACAGGTACTTGGGTTTTATCACGAAACACCCGACGCTGCAGAGGTTCGCATGCCATGTCTTCAGAGGTCAGGAATCTACGAGGCCCGTAGCTGAAGCTGTGGGGTAAGTGCACTCGTAATAACACACACCACCCATTCTACAAAACTATATTACAATACACCACTAGACGACCCCCTTTTTCCAACTCCTGAATACTGGCTCCATCCAAAGGTTGTCTGGAAGAAATCGCATTCTGCGATAAGACCGCCCATTGTACACATTCTTTTATGTTTATTTTCTATGTATGTTTTTATGGTGTACATAACATCATAACATCACGCCTTTTATCCCCGAAGGGGTAGGCAGAGGTGCACATTCTACCACAGTACAATGTAACACCCACTTTTCACTAGTTGTTATGAGTCCCATGTAATAGGGGGTGAGCCTATTGCCATATACCGGGCACATTTCCAGGCTCCGTGCTACTACTGAGAATTTTAAAAAACCCAGTAATACTTTGCCCGACCCGGGAATCGAACCCGAGACCCCTTGCCCGGCAGTCGCACTTGCGAATACTCGGCCAACGAGGCAGTATGGTGTACAATAAAGTGTAAATAAATAAATAAATAAATATAATATCAGTACCTAGATATAATTATAGTTGTGCTATTTCACTTCAACCTCTCACTTTTATATAGTTTCTATTTGGTAATCAATTACTTTTGCGTCGTATTTTAACCTGGTTTTCTTATTTCTTACATCTTATTCGGCTTTAAGCTAAATTGCATCATTTTCAAGTTTCTCTGAGACCGGATATCACCAAAATTTGCCACAAACATACCTATATTATAATCTCTCCACTTTTGTTATGATAATTATTATTGACTCAACACGACAGTATGTTGATGGCTTTAGAACTGAGCCAAATATTGCTTAAAATGCGGTACAGATTGTTGCGTCTCAATAATAGATTGCTTTCTGTTCGAATCTACAATGTAATTTCACCTTTATTATTTTAAGTTGTAACAAGGCCTGCAATTTTTTTAGCCGTGCTCCCTATCTTATCTTTCACGGTGGTAAAAACAGTTGGACCAAAATATTAGTGATAAATTAAAACTATACACATTTCGTCCCATAAAACTGCATTTTTTGCTTTATCTCATAACTGCCAAAGATTCAGCTAATGCAACTTTTTTCTCTTTAATTTCAGGAGAGCGTTCCACAGATTTTACCAAACATTTATAGAGACGGCGTATCCAATTGAAGACATTTATATAGAATAGGTTATTAAGTAAAACTAACAATAATACCATCAACGTATTACATTAGCTTACTTCAGCCACAGGCATTGAAGAAAATTTAGGTTTAGATTGACTTCCATTTAAAACCGCGTATAGTTTTCATACTTATAGCAATATTAAATATTTC
This sequence comes from Spodoptera picta, assembly GCA_038387885.1. Lineage (NCBI taxonomy): Eukaryota > Metazoa > Arthropoda > Insecta > Lepidoptera > Noctuidae > Spodoptera > Spodoptera picta. The sequence continues at coordinate 4,858,629 of JAZHFQ010000105.1, forward strand.
GCTGCAGGCGATATCGTTTATGGTATCAATGAAATAGTTTGTTATAATATTTTTACAATTAATTTGTTAATCGCTGTTTGCATGTCGCACCGAGTATAGATTGAGAGCTACTGACTACAGGAATGCATTTGGAACAATATATTATAAAAGGTGAATGTTTAACAAAATACCGGATCTAGTGATTTAATTTAAATAATGTTTAGATGAAATAGATAACATTTAACTTTCTCTTAGATTTCTACTAATTTGTTTATTTGAATAAATAAATAAAATTTTAGGTTTGTAGCTCTCATTCCATTCATTTGGTTATGACAGTATCGTATGAACAATTTTCGATTGCTTTGTGAGCATATGTTATGAACTTAGATTTGTATGAGAGAGAATCATTCCAATATATTCTTGACCATGACTACTCCTAACAAATTAAAATTCTTAATTTTAAAGTAATATTTTAGTACTTAGAATATTTTAATTAAGGTAGACTGTAGTCACGGTTTCAAGTCGACTTGCACTTGGTGACATGTGTAGAGACTTATGCACATGAACTGTGGGATGCGTGAAAGATAATATAATTACTATAAATCATCTTATTTACCGTTTCATACACAAAAAATAAGATAAGTAGAACTTATTTTGCGGATATCGTTTTATTTATGAACTTATTATTGAAAAGTTCTATTATGCGTTGGTTGACCTTAAAATATTTAGATACTTATAAAGAAAGACACACATATCAATTGAAATGTAAATCATAAAGTATTTCTATAGAGGTACATACGTTTAATAAATGAAGTTTTGTTTTGTTCACATCGATATCCTAGTATGTAGAGGTACATTAAGTCTATGCCTCGACATAGACAGACGAAGGCAGGATATGATGGTCATAGAAAACGTGGATCACATTTAAATAATACTTGCAGCCGGTAGACACCGGGACGAGAACGTAATAAGAACTCGTTAACAACTAAGTACTTAACCTTACAATAATCAGTATTACTAATTAAAGGTCTTCGTAGAATAAGTTTTACTTACTACTACTACTACTTACTTACACTTGAATAGTTTGTGTATAAAACTGTGTAGATATACTACTACCATTCTGCATCGTGACTGATAACTATTAACAAATATACACATGCGTAGATAGATATTTTACATACAACAAAAGTAATTACTTACTGATAATATTTCAATTCAAATGAAGTGACATGAATTAAGAAGCTAATCGATTAATGCAAGTCACGCCGATAAAAAAGGCTTAAATCGATTTGGTACTAAAATCGTTCTAAGAGTATTTATTTTGCTAATAAAACTTATATTCATATCAATAAAATGTGAAATCTCAATCATTAGTTATAATCGATTCTCAACCACTGTGATATAAACAGTTGATTTTTTATGTATGTAGAGGTAGATATAAAGTGTTTGAAACTCAGCCCCTTCAGTAAAGGCAGTGTGATTGAATGCTAATTTGTATACTTCCTTACCTTAAGTATTACTATCAATATGCTTAATGGAATGTATCTTTATAACGTTTGTAGCTATTTATATTGGTTAGGTAAAGTACAGATATTTATCACTACAGCAACAATTTCTTGGTCTGCGTTAGGTAGGTCTTACCTAACGGTAGGATAGCCATTGCTTATGCAATGTTGTCTAATAAATTTGCTACATACACGTTATCACACGAACCTAAACCGATGTTATACAGCGCTATAGTTTGAATTGTTAATAGTTTTCACGAGGAATCGTTCACATTGCGCTGCTAGACAATTATGTATCTAGGTAATAGTTTGTTCCAAACAAATTAATAAACTTCGTATTTACAAATTCCAGTTGTTGATCATTTGAATTGTTTGTCGAACATGCAACAGTGATGTTACTCTAATTTGTTTAATTTTAGCCATCATAATAATAGGCTAATTTATGTTATACTTTATGCATTGTAACGCATTAACGTAAAGCTGTGGTCGATCTTAAAATTAAACATAAGAACTAAAACTGCTGTAAGCTTTTAAAATGTAGTACTAATTACTCGTAGCCTGTTAATACGATTTAGAAAATGCATCATAAAATCTTTTATATGTGCAACACCTAATTCATATTTACAATCGACTTGAATCCGCCTAATAATTACAATTTTCATTTACTAATCAAAAATTTAACTACTTAACGATGATATTTTAATTTAGGAATTCAATAAAAGGTTGTATTAGATATTTATTTTAGTTTTTTTAGATGTCTCACAATGTCACCGCAAACGGGCCACCAGGCGCAGCCACAAAACGCCACTGCAAGAAGCTAGATGTTACCATGGAGGTAACTTAAGGACCGTGGACGCTACTGCTGGTCGTTAACTAAATAACCATGTGCGGCTAGTTTTCAAAAATGTACCTAAACTGTAGGAAATGTCGCGAAGGACCTAACGGGTAACTGGGGCTCTGGCTCGACGTGCAGGAGAAGGAACGGGGTGGTTTTTAGTCAGTAAGAGTCTGACACTCCCTCCCGCCTCCCCAGGTGGAAGCAGTCATTCGGTGACTTCCCACCCTTAAAAAAAATGTGTAGGAAATACGCGACGGCGTTATGTGGCGGCAGCTAGTGGCTCACCTACGGTGACACCAACATTAAAATCAATTTTAAACAATATATATGTACGGCACATGTTTGGAAATGTTCTCGGTTGTAATGTGAACGTAATCCACGTCTTGTAAATAATTTATATTCAGCTAATGGCAATCGTATTCAACAAAGCTGAACGAAGCTGTGAATCAAACATGAACAAAAAAATTATATTTATTTTTCCAATAAATGTCATAGCGTATTTGATATATCGTGTAAGGCATGAAATAATAATAAATATTATTTGGGACTGATTTTATAGTCTGTTATTTGTGTAACTGTTCCTCTTTTTTTGTATCTATTATTTTTTGGTTTTTAGAACCTTTTGTAGACAATGATAATTCGAAAAATCACACTAACAAAAAGTAACTTAATTCCTACTTAAATCTTGGAAGAAACATCAATTTTTTAAATTCTTCCGACAATTTAGCAAGTACCTATCTAGAACAACATTTAAATAAATTCAGAAAAGACAAGAAGAAAAGTACGTAAAATAAGCAAATACAATTTGAAATTAGAATTTCTAATCTCGAAACACAGATGGCTTGATGTCACCATTTTCAAATTGCTATCGACAGATAGCGCTTCTCTCGGTTCTCCTACAAAATGTAGATGGCGCTACTCTCGCCTCAAGGCGTCAAAGTTTTCAAGGTCAACTTTTGTTCATTCACCCGACCTTGCACATGTTATTGGAAAGTTCAACTTTTAATAAATTAGATTGCCGCTTACTAGGGACGCGCAGTTGTAAACTAGTGGATAGTTACCTAATGCTATTAACTTAGGGTTGATTCTTAATTGTAATTTTTCATTTTTATTAGTTAAACTTTAATTTCCGTTAGTAGGTAGGTACGTATGCAAATACTGCACTGTGTTGAACGTAAGTAATTTATTTTATTAAAATTACCTACATTGTTACTAAACAAAAAATGTATTTCAAGTAGATAGAAACTATTTTACATAAAAGACGTAATTTCCTAGCATATTTAAATATTTAACAAGATGTCTTAGTTGAGCAGTTAAATCTGCTGTTTAAGATACACTTGCTTCAAATTCTGTAAAGTGTTGAGTAGGTACATGGGACCATTGCTTTGGCTTTCTGTTCAATCGCGGGATTTTCGTGCTTTTCGTCAAGGTTGACAAGTTCTTTCATCAAAAACGATGTACATAATAATCTTTTCCCAGCTATTCGGACTTGTATTTTTCTAATTCGACTACAATATCTGTACGACAATAATGGAGTGGCGATTTACTGACCTAGACATAGTTTCAGTAGTTTAGCTTTCTGAGGACTAAGAACTCACGGCGCGATCTTCTCTCGCGCTCACTCGGAATGGAGGCGTAATTCTCGAAACTCACGAGACCCCAGTTTTCTGCGGTCCGGCCCGCAGACTTGGCGGTTGATTATCGCAAGACGGTCGGGCGGTTAAACAATCAGTTGATTTTCAGACCGGCCTCGGCCGCCAACCGCTCACAGAGCGCGCAGGTGCTAGCCGTCGCAGCTGCGGGATCGCCAGACCGTGGTGGTCGCGCCCGCCGGTGTAGCAGGATCCGCAAACAATCGCGACCGCCGCGGGCGTAAAACGCGTCGTGAAAATTGCTTTGATTTTTTACATACATTACTTTATTCTACAAATGCTGTGGGCCCGGCCCGGGCGCGGAAGAAAATCGTGCCGTGAGTCCTTAGTCTTATAGCTTTATTATATGCATTTAGTTCAAAGACGTCAAGCCCAAAAAAAACATAATTTTCGATTGATTTTAGAGTTATATATTATATCACGCGTTTTATCCCGAAGGGATAGGCAGAGGTGCACATTACGCCACTTAATGCCACTACACAATGTAACACCCAGGTTTCACTATTTATGTTATGAATCCCATGTAATAAGGGGTGAGCCTATTGCCATATACCGGGCACCATTCCAGACTTCATGCTACTGCTAAATTAAAAAAAACCAAGATGTACTTTGACGGCCCGGGATTCTAACCCGAGACCCCTTGCCCGGCAGTCGCACTTGCGACCACTCGGCCAACGAAGCAATCGAAGCGTTTTCGAATTACTTATATATTTTTTTAAATCAAATTAGGTATAACCGCTTTAATTGTACTAATAGTCTTTTGATTTGATTGCCATGGCAACTGACATGTGTTTTGTGTAAGCTGTAAATTGAGTTGACAAACGATTCTATTTCAAAACCGAGGAACAAGTTTATTAAGTGCGCTATTAAGGCCATCACACACCTAAGTACGTGCTTGCTAACAAACACGGCTCCGGCACGGCTCAAGCACGGCTCCGGCACGACGTTCTTTTCTTCGGAAACTTTACGAAATATGTCATACGACACACGATTCACAGTTCATATTTAAATAAAAGTTAATTGCTGGGTTGGAGATGTGTTGGAGGCGTGTTTGTTACATCTGCCGTCATCTTTATATGACATAAAATAGATCGGCGACCACGCGATTTGGTCACTAGCACTGCTAATAATTTATACGCTGTAGACCAGCTAATAAAGCTTAAATAGCTATAAAATAAATAGGTACGCAGCCAAAACGCGATTCCTTACCGCGAGGAGACCGCGCGATAATTTTAGAGCCGTTTTACTGGTCTACTGCGTGATAAGTACCGTTGTATTGCAACCATTGCCTAAAAACGTTAGCATTTAAGTTTAAACATTACAGTTATAAAACTAAGGCGTTATACATTTCAAAAAAATATAAAAAGAAGAAAAACAAATCAAAACAGAAAAGTCCCTATATAAAACAAACAATACGAATAATACTTTTAAGAGCATGAGTTGGAATACTTTATTGCCAGCCAGGTATTTATCTGTAATTTTATGAAAGTATGTTATTGGAACAAGGAACCTCACATCGTAAAGGCATGGCCATTGGTAGCTCGCCGCCCGACCAGCAGCTGTAGCCAAATGCCATTTAGAGCTTGTCTACGTGTAGAATAGAAAACCAAATTATATGGAATTGACGTAAGTTTTGACACTTGTCAGTGTCATCCCCATATATTTTGATTTCTACTCTCTCTGTAGACAAGCGCTAAAGTGGCGTTTGGCTAAAGGCCCAGGACCAGACCCGAGCATGCGACGCTTCGCGTTCCGCGCGCTCCACAAAGAGCCATCAGACCACCACCAGGGCTGATGCCGATACAAAGCCGCGGAGAACTTAACCGGGGCTTCAGCTCGAAGTGCGGGATAAGGAATGGGGTGGTTTTTAGTCAGTAAGAGTCTGACACTCCCTCCCACCTTACCGTAGGCAGGAGAAGTTAATCGATGGTATTCCCCTTTAAAAAAATGGGTATCAAGTACGGATTATCGGTACAACTTTAATACTACCTATATGGCAAAGTATCCGGGTATTGGGTCCGAGATATAATTTAATAACTGGCGAAAAGTAATTACAGCTACACACATAACCAGCATGCTTCCATCTCACAAGAATGCAGAAATGCGATTTATAGAACAGTAAATTCAATATCCACTCAAAGTATTGTTGTAGAGGTAGTTCCGAATTAGGTACACATATCGTAGGTTCAATTTCAATTACATAGGTACTTCGTAGTGGTTTCGTATGCATGCTTCTATGTAACTTAGTAACTAATGGAGATCAATATAATGCAACTATCCGACTACCAATAATATATTACACTATAAAGCAATTACTTAAGTGTTCGCCCCGTGGTATTCGACTGACTACTAGCTACTCTAATGGTGTTATGTTGTAAAAGAACAGTTCAGTAACTTAGCAATAATAGATACATAAAGCAAATTTTGAAAATCTTCAATATTATTTGATCTGTAGATTATTTTAAAACTGAAAAGTATGGGTGAAGGAAAAGGATACGTCATATTATTATGGGAGTATCGGAGTACACTGAAGCTTACTTCTTCGGGAAAAGTGAACGATATTTATGCTGATACTTTCGTGGCCGAGTTCCACGGAAAGAGCTCTACTACACAACTGACACAAATGGCTGAAGTTGCACAAACTGCAGTCTGCTGCCGCCTTCGGAATATTACCTTAAATCATTCCAATACCGAAGGAGTTTCACAAAATGATCCCATTGGTTTATAAGTTTTCTTTAAATGGAAAATGGAAGCCTTATAAATCATTACAGATATAAGATACTTCAGTAGAGACACAGTAATAACTGAGTATTTTTAAGGGGGAATAATAATCCTATAAGAAAGACTTAATAAGACTTCTCTTGCCTTGGGAGGCGAGAGTGTAAACTCTTACTGACTAAGAACCACCTCGTTGCTCTGGATTAGGCACCAATTATATTATATTAAAAAAATACTACCCTAGTAAGCAAAATTTTAAAAAAATGCTTTTAAGTACCTATCGTTAGTAATAAATAAGAACTAATAGCTGTACCAGGTTCTCAATTTATATATTACGTGAAAATCTTCTCTTCGTCTCTCTTAGCGAGTTTAGCCGTACTTTTGAACGCAATGGTATGTATATATTTTTAGGTAACACAAGATATAGCATAAATGCTAATTTGAAAGTACACTAATGTACGTAGCACAATATAAAGTAATTAAGGAATTCTCAACCAACAACTGTAAAATGCTTACAATTTTTCATATAACTTCTAGACTAGGTCGTGTTATTTACTTATTAAATAACTCCGTCACTAGCATGGAGTAAAACATGTCTATTTAAAAATGAAACGCCATTTTTTTCTAAGAAAAACACAGAAACAAGCTTCTTGGACGGTGTTTTTTTGTAATAACTACTAACTAACAAGTTAGGTCACCTAAGTTACTTTGGTTCTACGATAATATCGATATTTTGATCGCGCTTCGTCACGGAACACTTCGGAGCAGACAGCGATCTCAGGTTACAAGTGAAGTACCTATATTTGCGACTGGCATTCTCATATCATTCGTACATATTTTACTTTTCTATTTGATACCTCCGTGAAAATTAAAGTATGCATAGTAGACTTTCAGGTTAGACTTGATGGCAATCTGTCCCTGGTTATAAGATCCGATAACTGGATATTGAGGAAAACAAAATAAAAGTCAGTATTTAACCCACACTTTACTGACCTTTGAAAATACACCTAGAACCTTACCTTGAAATTCTATATTCTCAACAAATATGAATAAACTATGAAGTATGAATCAAAACTTTCATAAGTTATGAAGCAGCTCGGATTAGTTGGAGAACTAGTCGGAAAATCTTGAAATGTAGAAGGTAAACAAATGCCCAAGTTCAAGTTCAACTTACAGACGAGCACTTCAATTACAGGTTCTGCAGAATCGCTCGGGAAAATTCTTCAACGCAGTCAGGGCTACTCATTGAAATGTCAGAGGGCCATTGAACGAACGCGAACAAAGAACTCCGAGTTCGCTGCATTTTGTACGGTCTTCATTGTAGAAAGTAAATCATTTTCTTCTTCTGTCCGTATCCTCAGTCTTCTATAGTTGAACTACAAGCTATTGTAATGAAAATTCAATTCATATATTGTAATGTTATATCAAACATCAAATATAGCAAATACATTATATAATATTTTGTAAAGCATTTGAAATTGTACGTATGTACATGTGAATAATGATATAATGAGCAAACAATAGATGGGTTATTTATTGGTTTTGTTAGCCAAGGTGACAATGTTGTTTTTTTACTCAAACATTAATTTGTGTACCTCATATGTTAAGTTTTGCACACTGTCTCCATAATGTTTTCGTATTAACACTATAATTCACACAAGTATGGCGTAATAAACAAAACCGATAGAAGATCCCACTCGATGTTTGTACATAACATAGTTTAAGATCACAATTCAAACAAAACCTAAGTTCGTCTCTTCCTAAGTGATAAATCTACCTACAGCAATAAAAGGATACAGGGTAGGTATTTTTAATCTACTGCATGCATGCATTTTCATCTCGTCAGGTCGCGACGACACCGTGCCCGAAAGCTTAATATTACATACATTCAACATTCTGATTATATTTGAGACAGAATTTTTGTTATGAAATAACGCTACCCTTCACTAGGCTTCCATCTGTATTGTGTGGGCGTTATAAATAGAAATAACTAAAACGAATAACTCAGTTGTGTAATATTTTGGAAAGGTTTTGGACCTACGAATTTAGAATAACCTAACAAGTATCAAATAATACGAGTATGCAACTATTAGCGTAGATAATAAACAGACCAATTTCGGTGCATACCATACCTAATATCAACAGAGAAAAGATATTCAATATCGAACTATTATGTAAAAAATACAAGCGTCAACTTGAGAACCCGATTCTTAATTTTTTCGATAGTTGTATAACAGCGTTTGATACAAAACTAGTTTCATAATAGCTAACAATAATTGCAACTTAACAAAAGTTGATTGTGTGACTTACTTTTACAAATTAAAAACAATTCTGGTAACATTTTTCGTTGCGGTTTTCACTCAAACGGTACACATGGAAGCTAATTTGTACGAGTAGGTAAATGTATGACTGCTCGTTTCATTTGATGCAAATAATTTTAGTGGCATAAGGTATTAAGTATAGTTTCTTTCTTTCTTCATCGTACATACCTCCATAAACAGACGCCAGACAAAAATGACAGAACATTACCTAAACCTACAAATCTTACATAGGTACCTACTTCTCCAATATCCATGAGATGAATTCATGAATCTATTCATATAAACATACCGGTTAGGTACTTTCGATACCTGGAAGTTCTCCTTTCTGTTGAAATCTATAAACCTCACTGCAGGTCACGTTAGTTTTAAGCGCGTTATCATGTATTGACATCTTGAAATAGACCCACCTACAAGAAAACCGGAATGAAGACCTTTGAATTAAATGTAGGATTGTAGGTAGATAGTACATCTAAGCTTATGCGAGTTCGACCCACACACTGACTTTATACACTAGTACACATATTCACACATAATATATCTAACATTTAGCCGGCTTCGATAATGCCACGAATATGATCGTTCCGTTTCCGATCCAATTAGGTGTACCGCAGGAATTTCCGTGGCAACTGGCTATCTCTCCCGAGTAAATTACGTGCAGGTAAAAGGAAATTAAGGTCATGTATGTATTCTGGTGGTCAACTACCGCTGAATACTAAAATATTACTTACCTATTATATAATAAAGATGAATAAACACTGAAATGTATAACGTTAACGCTAATGTTGCGTCATGTCAAAGATTACCTAGAAAGTTATTTATACTGCGTATTTTCGTTAAACCTAAATTTGATCCTAGGTTTAATAAGTACATCAGTAGGTATTATTTGAAATAAACGAGAATATAGCTTTGATTCGCTTTCCGTGAAACTGCATTGAATAGAATTTCAATTTTGCTATTGGTGCCTACGCAGTACATATTAATTACAATAGTTCATTAGCAGAATTCAACGTTCAATTCTAATGACGTATGTGTTTGGTGGTTATTTCGAGCACGGTGAGCTGCCGTACACAAATAGGAAATATCAGGTTATCATTTTGAACTGATATTTTGCATATGACTGTTTGGTATTTACATAACAGAATGAAGCGAAATACCTTCCCAGAAATGACTGACCAAAGCTACGTTTTCCTTTTATGCACTGGATTTTAAAGTTACCTACAAACTGGGTTAAGGTCAGTCGGCATTAACTTTTAAACCCTTAAATTTGAAGATTAACTGCTACGTTTTTCAGATGTTGTAAATGTGTAGTACGAAGTTTAAATATAATCTTTGATTTTTCAAATTAATATTAACTATTACACAATTAAATATATACAACACAAGATAAAAATTAATATTGACCGAATTAAAGGCATTCTTTATGTCAACCTTCAGGATGATATCACCTTTCCTGGAATTCAGGTAGGTCGACAACGCATACACGGCAGCCTCGCAGCCCCCTCTCGATCCATACCCGAGTTGGAGGGGCTGGAATTTTTCCGAAAGGTAATTATTATAAAATTTGCAACAAATCTTGGCTGCCATGCGACGATAAGTTGTTCCCACAGCAATGGGACGAATACCGCCATCCTTTTTGCGAAGGGCACATAAAATGACCCCATACAAAACGTCGATGACAGATTCGTGCACATTGCCGGAGAGCATAAGATTGATCAAAACCGTAAGCTCCTTCAGCAACGTCACGCCGGACTCCCCGGCGCTTGAGCTCGTCAGATCTTTGAGATGCTGCGGCGTCAAACCGTCGAGGCCTCCGGCAGAACCGGTCCGGAAGGAGCCTATGGCAGTGACCACTTGTCGACCTGTAACAGATAGGGTATGAATATCTGCTTCTGGAGGATCCGGAAAAGAGAGACCATCTACTGGGGCCGGGTGTTTGCTCTCCAGAGCTTTAAGCGTATCTGGAGAACATGGGGCCAGTACGTCGTTGCTGAAAATAATCCTAGCTGCACCGCTAATATCACCTTCACCTATTTTGGCCTCAACTAAATCCGCTAAAGTTTTGGTTGAGGCATAGCTGCATGCCGGTAATTTTGGGTCGAATTGGGAAGCCGAAATGCAATTTTCTTTAATTTGTTTGGTTAAAGAAATTTGGAGAGTCAAATTCTTTTTGACGTGTAAGATTTGGTAAGGGAAGGTGAGAAGTTGTTCCCAAGCACGTAACGAGTTCTCCTGTGTTGCCAGACGGACATAATTTGCTAATTGTTGCGCAGCTAAAGGTCTGGCACCACGGGGAACACGTTTAAGTACAGGGATAGATTTTTTAAATTTTGATGGTCTTTTCCAAAAGGGATCTGTCAAAATAGGAGGAGTTGTGTCGATAACGGGGCTGAATGTACACAAAACACCTTTAATTAGTTCGCAGCGCTACACATCGACACTAGTATGACTACACAATATACATTATACATGTGTGGGTAATTTCATATTAATAGATATGTATAGAAACATTCGTCTATCACACACATCTTGGTATTTAAATATCATTTTTGTGTCGGTATACGTAATTATCTATACATATAATAAAATTGTAGAAAAGTGCTGTCTGTACATTGAAAATAAAAATAAAAAACATAGCAGGGGCTATTGTTATGTCGATGTCGAACCCAAAAATGTAACTAACTTTTTTTTGTCTGTTTGTCTGTTCACGCTAATCTCAGAAACGGCTTATCCGAGTTGGATGCGGTTTTCACGAATATATTGTGGTATGCTTCAGTTATGCTTTAGTGTTTGTTTCATGTCAATCGGTTCATAAATAAAAAAGTTACGTCAAATTAAAGAATCACGTCGAACACTATCTATCTATATTTATCTATACATATAATAAAATTGTAGAAAAGTGCTGTCTGTACATTGAAAATAAAAATAAAAAAAATAGCAGGGGCTATTGTTATGTCGATTTCGAACCCAAAAATGTAACTAACTTCTTTTTTGTCTGTTTGTCTGTTTGTCTGTTCACGCTAATCTCAGAAATGGCTTATAAATATATATACATTTAACAGGGTGCGGAAAAGGTGATAGTGGTTTTATTCCTCAGATTCCTCTCATTCCAAAAAATTTTCCGTTTAATTTTAAACGAATTCAGTTTCCAGTGAGCCTATGTTTCGCCATGACAATTAATAAAGCTCAAGGTCAGACTCTAAAAGTTGTGGGTATAGATCTAAGTATCAGCTGTTTTTCGCATGGTCAATTGTATGTGGCTCTGTCCCGTGTTAGCAATCCCAGCAGCCTGTATGCTTTCACCCCCGATGGCCATACGTCTAATATTGTATATAGAGAAGCATTACAGTAAAGTAGGTTTTTTAGGTACCCAAAATGACTGTGATTATGATCCAAATCTAAAATAAAAATTAGTATATATTTAAAAAAAAAAGCTGCTCATAGTCACTATTCTACGCGAACGAAGTCGCGGGCACAGCTAGTTTAGTAAATAAGTTTAAATAAAAACGAGGGTAAAGATAAAAATAACTTATAACAAACTTTGAATAAATCGAAATCAAATAATGAGCAATCGAGCTATATAATACCCATATAAATATAGTGTTTTTTCATCGTATTTTTCTGTTACTGAATGGTATACAATATTTCGATGATCTCATTTACAGCGCGTTTGGCGTAATGGTTATCACCTCCAGTAAAGTGCCGCCCGCGCCGGATCGATTCCAGCATTCACAAGTTGTTTCAAGAATTCATTAATCAAATATTTAAAATTTGAAACAATGTTTTAATCTTTTCTTTTTTTTTCTATCCTATTTTTCTAAATCTTCTTATGTTAATTTTAAAATGTCGTAAGCCGAATTGGCCCACGGACTTCCGTACGCCGCCACGCCTGCATTCCCGCTCGTTTCCGAGACTACGCACTTGAGGCGTAAGAGCGGGACAGAAGATATATCAAAACGCGCCATCACATTGGCGGCGCGGTGCCGAACGACCGTTATTTTTTTCGACAGTCGTCGCAGGAGCCGCGCGCGAGTAACAGCTATGTTCATATCTCTCGATCCGCCGCGCGTGCTCTCAAAACGTGTCCTTTCGCGTCGCTCAATATTGTTTGATTTCCCAGTTATAATATATATATTGTCGTGTTTTTTTATGATTAGTGTCGTGTACTCCGATTATTTTCTTCCTATATTATACGTTTTACCAGTCACACAAGTGTTTATTCTTTCCCGTCCAAACTGTAGGCATTAAAACCATACCTACACGAAAACTGGCGTCCCAACGTGAGGGCCTAATGTTACAGCTTGGAGAACTAATAAACTCAGTGCCTATAGTGTGACTGTATATAAACTCGTGTGTAAGTTTCGTGTTTGTGTACCGCGTTGTGAAAATGCCGCGAACACGCAGACGACAATCGCTCAATGGCTCGCACGATGAAGAGCTGAACGACAGCATCACGATGTCTCGCGACAACTTTACCGCACTGCTGTCAACAATCCAGCAGTCCAATGCAGAGGTCTGCGAGCGCATGCTGCAGCGCCTGTCTACGACGGCGTTCTCTCCGGCCGCTCAGTCACCGGCACCTACGCCGAGCGCGGCAGAGAAAACCGGCAATTTCGCACGATGCTCGTCCAGGTTCTCAGGTTCGGCGGAAGAAAATGTCGACACTTTCATCGATGCCATTGAAGCATATAAGGAGTGCACGAATATTTGTGATGACGTGGCCATAAAAGGCATGTCCATGTTGCTGATGAAAGAAGCGGCAACCTGGTGGCAGAGCATCCGGTCGGAAGTCTCGTCGTGGGAGGACGTTATCAAGTACCTTCGCGACGCATACGGAGATCGCCGCCCCGAACACAAAATATATAGAGAGTTATTTAGAGTCGAACAGGCCGATAATGTTCGCACGGACATTTTCGTGGCGCAGAGCCGAGCACTTTTAACTCGCCTACCAGCGGGCGACCTATCATTGAAGGTGCAGCTCGATATGATTTACGGCCTGATTCATCGCAAAATACGAAAGCGTTTACGTCGCGAAGAATTCAATAACTTCTCAGAACTACTACATAAATCGAGACTGATTGAGGAAACCATCGTCGAGGCAAGAAAAAAGGAATCGCTTGACTCCGCAAAGCCTACATTTCACGCGGATCCGCACGGAGCACCCGTCGCGCGACGCAGCGGTGGCAACGGAGCCCCGCCTCAAGCGCGCACGCGCGCTTCCCCGCGCGACGAGCGGCCGCAGGCGCCGCAAGACACGCGCGCCCCGCCCGAGCGAGCTCCCGCCAAAATGACATCGGCGCCTTCGCGACCGCCATCGCGGCCGTTCTGCGTGTACTGCAAGAACTACGGTCACCAACGTGAACAGTGCCGTAAGTTATCTGACACGGCCACAGGTGAGTCAGCTGCTCATTTTAAAAACTCGGTGTCGTGTTATAAGTGCGGAACAAAAGACGTAACTCGTGATAATTGTAAAAAGTGCAATAACGAACAAAGTTTTTATAGTATTAATCCTAGATGTGTTTCTGATCCAATACAAATGTCTCAACGTAACAATACCTTTATTCCGGATTCCGAAGCTGTATTAAATAAAGTTAATAATGAGAATGTTTGTACCTATTCTCGTTATAATAATAACCATGTTTGTTTTGATAACGCTCATAATAAGTTAGGGTGCAAACACCAATTATGTACTTTGGTACCTAATAATACTTTATGTTCCTGTGACGCTCGTGATGCACAACGGCGTAAAAGCGATTTTGGTACTTTTCAGAATGTTTTTAATAATAACTCCCGCAATGTAAAACGGAGTAACCATATTTTTTGTAATTGTCTACAAAGTGATTTTAATTGTACACATATTAATTCTAAGGATAGTTTTATTAATTCTAAGGTGTGTATGTGTAGTGACACTTATAGTGTAGAGAGCACGCGCGCCGGTGATAGTACCGACCACGAACTTGAAAAAGTTTCGCGTCCGATTTTCGATATAAAAATCTTAGGCGCGTCGGGAACCGCTTTAGTTGACACCGGTGCTAAACATTGTATTGCGGGCCACACTCTATACACCCTCCTACGTCGCAAGGGTCATTCGCTTCAACCGGCTCGAAGACGTATTAAACTCGCCGATGGACACGCGCGCGACGTAGATGTTTTGATGACTGACCTTGACGTGTATTTAGAGGAGAAGGTCATTCGGACTCCTTTCCTTATTCTCCCTGAATCACGAGGCAATGAAACACTGCTGGGTATGGATTTCCTGTTTGCAGCCGCCATAGTCATGGATTTTCCTCGAAAATGTTGGTACTTTTCTGAGGCTCGCCATGTTGAGTACCCAATGCGTTTTGAACCTTCTTTGTCACCAGAACTTGCTTGTTCCTCAGCGGATGTACTAAGGGAAGACGAAGGTACAGTTTTAGATCCACCGGAACGGGACTTGTTAAAGCAGACCTTGATTGACAATGAAGACATTTTCCAGCTAGGAGGGGAGCCTACCCCTTACGCTGAGCACCGCATTGACACGGGTGAGCACCCTCCTATTGCGGTACCCCCCTACCGATTGACCCCTGCCAAGAAGGAACTTATGGGTCAAGAAATCGAGAAGATGCTCAAGGACGACATCATAGAGGAGTGTGAGTCCGCCTGGTGCTCCCCTGCTCTTCTGGTTCCTAAGGCAAGCGGCAGCATACGTTTCTGCGTTGATTATAGACGCTTAAATGCAGTGACTAAAACAGATAATTACCCTATGCCGTTGATTGATGACTTGTTACAGTCAACGAAGAGGGACTGCTACATGAGTACTCTGGACCTCAGGTCAGGGTACTGGCAGGTAAGTGTAAATGAGCAAGATAGGGATAAGACAGCTTTCATCAGCCCACTGGGAACCTTTCGCTTTAAGCGTATGCCTTTTGGACTGAAGAATGCTCCAGCGACGTTCCAAAGGTTGATAGATCGTCTGCGCTCATGCTCGTCTCTAGCCAACGTCACCATCCTCGCATATTTGGATGACCTGCTCATCATATCTGAGGGTTTCCAGCAGCATCTCGAGGATCTCCGTTCGGTTTTTCGTCGACTACGAGAATTCAAGCTTCGTGTGAATCGAGATAAGTGCGTATTTGCCAGGGGGAGTGTCCAGTACTTAGGACATGTGATCACGCAACAAGGCATCTCGCCTGACCCTAACAAGGTCAACGCCGTTCTCGAAATGCCTGAACCCAATAACTTGAAGCATCTACGGACCTTCTTGCAAACCTGCTCGTGGTTCCGCAAGTTCATCCCGAATTTCTCGTCAGTAGCAGAACCTCTTACTAGACTTACTAGGAAGCAGCAGACTTGGACCTGGGCTACGGCTCAGTCGTCTGCGTTCAACGAGCTGAAGCGACTTCTTACTTCAGCGCCAGTTTTGATTCAGGCGGATTTCAAACGCCCTTTTATCCTCCGCACCGACGCTAGTAATTATGCGCTAGGAGCTGTTTTACTCCAGGGGGAGGACAAGGAAGAAAGACCCATTGAATACGCCAGCCGCCTTTTAAATGCTGCTGAGCGTAATTATTCAACCACCGAGCGAGAGGCATTAGCTGTGGTCTGGGCTGTAGAGCGTTTTCGATGTTACCTAGACGGGCACCCCGTTGTTATAGGTAGCGACCACCAGCCCCTTCGATGGCTGATGACGCTTAAATCCCCTACAGGACGTTTGGTGAGATGGGCCCTTAAACTTCAGTCTTTTGATATTAAGTATCAGTACACCCCGGGAAAGGCGAATGTAGTGGCCGATACATTGAGTAGGCCCATATGTTCACCCGATACTAGTGACTTATGCGGCATTTGCTCAGTGATCATCGATCTGCCCGCTAAGAGCCCCGCTGAATTGAGACGGGAGCAACTTGCCGACCCGGAGGTTGAGAAAATTACTACCGAAATGGAAAGCACAGACGAGGTAGCCTCTCGTAGATGGACGGAACGTGGATACCTGTTATCCCAAGGAGTACTTTACCGGTATAATCCAGATTCAGACAGTGAGTCTCCTCAGCTCGTCGTTCCCCTTTCACTTCGTCCTGATATCCTCAAGGAGTGTCATGATTCCCCCTTAGCAGGACATTCCGGAATCGATCGCACTTACCTTAAGATCGCTCAGTCTTTCTATTTTCCAGGGATGAGAAGGGCAGTTGCAGACTATGTGAAGGCTTGTGTCCATTGTCAGCGATACAAAGCCTCCAATAATAAACCTCCCGGACTCCTCCAAACGCCAGTAATGCAGCAGCGAAATGAAGTTGTAGCGGTAGACCTTTTCGGTCCCTTACCCGACGGTGAAAATGGTGAGAGGTGGATTCTTCTGGTGGAAGACACCGCTACGAGGTGGGTAGAACTTTTCGCCCTTCAGGAGGCGACTGCTGAAGCCTGCGCACGTATTCTTACTGAAGAATATTTTCTTCGGTACGGTATGCCGCGCAGGGTCACATCCGATAACGGCGTGCAATTTGTCGGAGCGGTCATGCAACAATGCATGTTTATTTTTAGGGGTTAAACAGACCCTCATACCACTCTACCATCCAGAAGCAAACCCTGCGGAACGTAAGAACCGTGATTTAAAGGTGCAGCTGGCGCAACTTGTGGAGAATGACCATGGTTCCTGGCCAACGAAGCTTCCGGTGATTCGGTTCGCTCTCAATAGCGCCGTTTGCAGAACCACCGGTGCCACCCCAGCTTATCTCATGTTTGCTAGAGAAATGAGGTCGCCCACCGAAGTTCGTCATGATTTGAGAGCCATCCTGGATAAGGAAAACTTTCTGCCTCAAATTACGCCTTACTTAAGGACCTTTATTTCTAATCTATCTGCGGTTCGTGAAAGAGTTGAAGTTCAGCAAGATCAATCCAAGAGGGTCGCTGACCAATCACGTCGGCCAAGTCAAAGTTACAAGGTAGGGGATAAGGTTCTAGTCCGAACTCATGCACTGAGTCAAGGAAGCAAGGGCCTAACAGCCAAATTCTTTCCCAAGCGTGATGGACCATATGTGATTACCGAGAAGGTTAGCCCTACCACCTACATTATCTCTCCAATTGAGAATCCAACTGAATCCCTCGGGAAATATCATACTCAGGATTTGACGCCATTCGTGGACAGTGGTCTAGATAGTAACGTACCACCCAATCCTATTCTTCCCAAACGACGTCGCGGACGTCCGAAATGCCAGGGCCCTGACCTAGTCCCGGAGCGAGGACGCTCTCTAGAACTAGAGGGGGAGTCTGTCGTAAGCCGAATTGGCCCACGGACTTCCGTACGCCGCCACGCCTGCATTCCCGCTCGTTTCCGAGACTACGCACTTGAGGCGTAAGAGCGGGACAGAAGATATATCAAAACGCGCCATCACATTGGCGGCGCGGTGCCGAACGACCGTTATTTTTTTCGACAGTCGTCGCAGGAGCCGCGCGCGAGTAACAGCTATGTTCATATCTCTCGATCCGCCGCGCGTGCTCTCAAAACGTGTCCTTTCGCGTCGCTCAATATTGTTTGATTTCCCAGTTATAATATATATATTGTCGTGTTTTTTTATGATTAGTGTCGTGTACTCCGATTATTTTCTTCCTATATTATACGTTTTACCAGTCACACAAGTGTTTATTCTTTCCCGTCCAAACTGTAGGCATTAAAACCATACCTACACGAAAAAAAGTATATACTTTATCGCATGATATTTCCCAATTCGACTATAAGGTTTATTGGCATATTGATTAATTATTATTTAAAGAACTTTAAGAACTTAACTGTGGTATGATAATTAATTATTATAAATAATGAATATAAAACTACTTATTTGTATAATAAATAAATTAATTGTAATAAAACATAGTATGGTTTTATTTACCGACTTATCTGCTTCTATTATAGCCTGATCTAATATTTCAAAAAACAAAAAAAAATAAGAAAAACTACATAGTAAAATAAAAAAAAGAATCTTTCAGCTGGAATAGAACTCACGACATCATTGATCATTGAAAGACGATAAAAGCGTGCTCATTAACCAGTCGACCACGAACACTACGTTAATACCCATCAAAATGTGGGGTCATATCAATGATTGTAAATAGTTTTAACCTTACCCGTGAATTAAATTATAAAAATACATATACCGACACAATAATGAAAATACCAATGTGAATGTGATGGACGAATATTTTTATACACAGTAATATGAAATTACCCACATATGTTCACTGTGTAAAAGATAGTAGTGCTGATGTGTGGCGCTGCTAACTAATTAGCGGTGTTTTGTGTACTTTGAGATTTGTGAACACGTCCAATGTGTACATTCAGCCCTCGCTTACCTTTAAACTTATCTTTGATGGAAAAAACAATATTCTATACATATAATTGGAATGACGACAGGGTATGAAAATTGAAAATTAAAAATGTTATTAGTCCGTAAGATAAGTAATGAAAAAATATTAGACACGTATTTTTATTTTGTCGTACCTAAAATAAAACAATACTTAGATGAAGCGAATCAAAGTTTAGGAGTGGGGGCTAAAATGTCATTTCTACGTATAAAATGTACATAGAAGTGACGTCACGCGACATTTCAAATCAATATATCGTCGAAAGTATTCGTTTCTGTAAGAAAATAGAAAGTAGGTGTCTAATGATTTTAAATAATCTACCAGACGGACATTAAAATAAAAATTTGGCATCTACCCTGTTAGAATCATTGTGTTTTAACTATTGTAGAGGGGTCAATTATCAATTTGATTACGAAATAAAGAAAATTTGTTAAAATTGCGTACAAGGAAACCTCTTACGAACTTTTGTCTTCTTATAGGTAAACTCTAGAAATGTGAATAAACATAATGTTATTCCTGAAAGACCTCAAAGGCGTATTTTAAAAGAAGCAAACCGCCATCTTTCCCTGATCCTGAATCTAGAGCACGGAGGAGTCGCAATTCTAAAAGTCGTCTTTCACGTATCAAAGGCAAGGTTCAGTCAAAGAAAGTTTGCAATTTACCTACATACAAGCTCTTTATATCAAGTTACTCTTTAAAGTGAAAGAGAACATTACAATACTCCTCTGTATCGCAGTCGCCCACCGCTTTATACGTCTAAAGGACTAAGTACCACCATTGCGTCGCTCAGTACGGTAATGCTTATCTCCTGACAAAGTAAAAGCGGGTTGGCTTATTAGTTTTGTGTTTTTTGTACATAGTTGTTAATGTATTGGGGTAGGCAGAGTTGATATTATATATTATTCCTTAACTTTGAAGCAGTTTGTTCGAGTCGTAGAATAAGCGAAAATTAAACACTGAAACTGATATATGGCCATTGTTAGAGGTTATCGCTTGTCATTTAATCTGACTGTACGTTTGGTGAAGTGGCTGGGCAACTGGCTGCCGCGCAACTTGTCGCGGTTTCATTTCCCCAAACCCAGAACTGGAGTTTGTGCAATTCACTAATTATACTTCTGGGTTTTGAGTGTCATATGTATGTGAAATTATATACTTGGAAGCGTTTACAAATAGGTATAAAATTTTCTTCTTCATTATTTTTTTTCTTTTGTCGAGGGGGGGGAACCTAGCTACCCACAGAAAATCTTAATGCGGGGCAGCTTTTAAAATTATGAATTCACTATTTCTTATTGTCTATAGTTATGTAATAATTTTAAATTTTGAGCTAGCTTCGACATGAATGGGCAGGCTCGACCGGAGTGATACCACGGCCCACGGAATATAGAATACAACAGAAAACCGATGCGAAACAACGCTTGCATTGTGTTTCGTCGTGTGAGTGAGGTTACCGGAGACCCAATTAACCCCCCTTCCCCAATCTGCTCAATCCGTGCATCTCCAACAACCCTCAAATTCCTAATCCTCAAATATCGGTAACGCACTTGTAACGCCTCTAGTGTTCCGGATGTCCATAGGTGACGCCGATTGCTTACCAGCAGGCGATCCGTATGCTTGTTTATCTAAAAAAGATTTTAAATAAGTGAACTGTGATTTTCGTTTACTAATAAAAACCGTTTTCTACATGATGTTTAATTTTCTGCCTGTACTTAAAGAGAGAAATTCGACGCTTTTACCTGGGAACCCATCTCATTAATATACTTATTCAACATCATTCAATTATATAAAAAACCTGAACCTTTAGATAGAAATGCAGTTTTTCCCCTGTAAACATTCGCGATCCATTGAAAAGGAAAACTTTTTTAGTTTTACTTTTAATTGGAGAGCAGACGACAGAAAAGTTTCTGCGACTCGTAATGACTAAGTAGAAAAAGCAAAAGTAACCATTTCATTTCCAACCCTTTATGAAAATCTAAGAAACTCATTCACTTGGTTGAAATCAAGGGTTATTTTATTTTATTTATATATATACATACCTAAACATACAAACTAAAGCATTCACAGACCCCACGTGCATTTCAACTTTGACTTTTATTCACAGTCGAACTTCACCCACCTTTTTGTTTCCAAACATTGTTTGCAAATTGCGGTTCAATATTTTTCTGCTAACAATTCCAGTTTATTCGGCTACAATTTAGTTTCCAAACAACGCGAATGGTATGTGAGTTTTCAACTGACTTCAAAAAAAGGAGAAGGTTTTCAATTGGCCTGTATTTCTGTACAATACTGAGGTAGATGCAATAAACGCTTGTTAGTTTTCGTTCATTGTTTATATTCCGGCATGGACGGCGCGTATTCCCTTTTGTAATTGCTGACTATAGTATTTTACCATTTGCGTCGTACCTTTTTTATGCATGTCTTTCATAGACTTCATACATAAATTATTAGTTGCAATAAAGTAAGTAGGCACAAGATTTGGACCAAACATTACAATTTCCATCTTTATATTCTTATCCCCAAGCTAAGTTATGATTTCGTTTCTTGGTTCTATTAAACATTAAAAGGTTCCTTTATTGATTTTTGTTTGTCCATGCTAATTCTAGTATGAGAGCTGCTACGTCGTGGTCGTAGTCTGATACTAGCCTACTATACAATAAATGTACCTACCTTGGATGCGCACAGAGCTATCACATAGTAATTTCTCTCACGTTAAATCACTTCTCAAAATGCAATGAAAGATGTTCCAATTTTTAAGATAAAATCAAACGGAAATTGAAGTTGTCTGCAACAGCAATACCAAAGGGTTTGTGACAATTTTCCAAGAAAACCTGACTCGGCGCATGAACGAATAAAAATGAATATTGTGAAACTTTAATATTAGTTGTCGACTCAAATGTCGTTGTATGTGCACTCGAATATACTCGTACTTCTTGGAAAATGTAATGAAACTGATATAAACTTATTGCTAGCGTTCCGTAAATACCCACCTCAGAGAATTTTATCTTGCATTATATTTCAAAAATATATAGTTTAGAGGTACCTACAATAAGCTTTTTTTTTTTTTTTTAAGGGGGGAAAATCATCGAATGACTGCCCCCGCCTGGGTGAGGCGGGAGGGAGTGTCAGACTCTTACTGACTAAAAACCACCCCGTTCCTTCTCCTGCACGTCGAGCCGGAGCCCCGGTTACCCGTTAGGTTCTCCGCGACTCCGAATCGGCATCGGCCCTATTGGGCCCCATCTGTGGTGGTCTGATGGCTCTTTGAGGCGCGCGCGGAACGCGACGCGCCGTACGCGACGCACCGTACGCTCGGGTCTGTTTCTGGTCGGACTAGGAGCCACCCATGCTCGCCGTCCGCAGGCCCGAGCTTCCGGTGGCCGGAGATCGTCCCGCGATCCCCGACGCCCGGTGTGTCCTTCGCGATGGCTGGGTTGCGAGGAGGCAGCGCTTCGCTGCCTCACGCGTCCTGCCTCCTCCTTAGCTAGCATGACTGCTTCGCAAAAGGAGGAGACGGCATCCCAATCCCCCTCGCTCCGCATCATGGCCTGCACTAGGCCCGGACGCGAGAGGTCGCCATCGCCGATCACTTCCCTGAGGACACGGCGGTGCTCAGCCCACGAAGGGCATTCTCCCACCGTGTGTTCCACCATGTCCTCAGGGCGGTCCTCGCAGTGATGACACCCGGGCGTTTCCTCCCGCCCCATCAGACACAGGTACCTCCCGAAACTTCCATGTCCGGTGAGGACCTGCGTCAGGCGGTAGGTGAGGACGCCGTAGCGTCTCTCAAGCCACTCCTCAAAGAGGGGACTTACCGCTGCGATGGCAGCGAGCCCAACCTACAATAAGCTTACAAATAGGCCAATTTTATTACTACCTGTATACAATTAGATGGATCCATTACATAGTATAATCCACTTAGCGGTTTTAAAATCATTAACCTTATTGGTGCTTTTCCCGAAGCACTTAGTCCGAAGGCCAATAATAAATTCTACGAAAATTACGCACGTGTAGGTTGCACTCAACTTGCACAAAGTATAGAAAGCGTAACAAAATATTCGTTTAATAAAAGTATTTGCCGCGTTTTTAACATAGTTGATAAAATATTTTAGTTAAATGAGTAGTAGCATTCCAAATATAATTTAATGAAAGAGTAGCACCGTGGGCGCGAGCGTGGGTGCGCTGCTACTCAAACATAGGCACAAATGTATGTATTAAAATAAATATTACTTCTGTTTATTTTCACCGGGTAGTGAAAACAGAAATGCAGAACAATGTTGTTATTACTTTACACGCTGAATGTCAATGTTAAATGTCAATGTCAACGTCGAGTGGTATTGAAATGTGTACACAATCCAATATTTTACCACGGTCAAAGGGATTGTCAATGATGGAGGCTTTATTCATTCAGTTTTTGTACAATACATGACCGTGACTGTGAATGCCATTTTGCTGTGTACTCATTTTATATTAATCTTTCACTGGTATTAATATACCAATGAAATATATAATTATAATAACACATTTTTACGCATTTCTGAAAGTTTAGTATGGATTCTTGGACAGATTTTCTTTTTTTGTTTTTTTCGATATACTCAGATGTTACTTAGTCTGTATAATTCTTCTAATTGATATAAGTTTGTGATGTTTTATTTTTTTCGCATTTTCATTATGTTATTAGATTTAACATACCTAGATCTGAATAATGATAGTGGATGAAGTAAACTAAATATTTTCCAACGTTTTACGACAGATTAGGTGACACGGCTAATGACTAGTGTTCTTAACAGTGTTATAAAAATAAATCGTTTTCCGATCGACTTTTTCTCAAGATTGTTGAAGATTTCTTTAGAAGTATATTATATCGAGTGTAGAGAATGCAAATCCGTCCTGTTTTAAAATCCGGATTTTTAAGAACGGATTTTTGGCCCAATCCGGATTATCCGGATTTTACGGATTTTTCATGAAAATAAACAAACCTACTTATATTTGTGTAAACGGATTAAAATAAAAACACTGGAAAATCAAATCATATGATTTTTATTTTATTTTTAATAATTTGGAATTATTTAATTTCAATACTATCATATTCTTATTAAATAATCAGTTTGTAACTCGCTAGCTAGTGAGTAACGTTAAAAAATACAAATTAAAATAAACTTTGGAGATCAAAAATAAAGACAAATTAATAAACTTCTTCTCGAATTATTAAACATTACACACGAAAATAATCCGCATTATTAAAATAATCAGTCTGTGACTCGTGAGCTGAGTAACGTTAGTAAAAATAGAATTAAAAGAAATTCTGGAAAACAAAAATAATAGACATAACAAAAGTAAAAAAAAACCTATGTTATTTTATGAGACATAAAATGTGACCTCAAAAATAATGTTTTATTATCTAAAGTGCTATCATTTAACCTGCTGCGAATTCGGTTACACATAATTCCTGCTGCAGAAAAAGCACGCTCTGATTCGACGCTTGTAGGGGGAATGCATTGAAGATGCTTATAAGCGGCCTCCAAATATAGTCCTCGTGAAACACTGTCCTCGAATAACGCCATCTCCACTCGCACTAAACTGAGAAT
The DNA here is from genome assembly GCA_038387885.1 of Spodoptera picta. Classification (NCBI taxonomy): domain Eukaryota; kingdom Metazoa; phylum Arthropoda; class Insecta; order Lepidoptera; family Noctuidae; genus Spodoptera; species Spodoptera picta. The sequence continues at coordinate 4,883,553 of JAZHFQ010000105.1, forward strand.
ATCAGTTTCAGGCTTTCGGCTAATGAGCACATTTTCTTCTCCAGCCTTATTGATTTTGTTTAACTCGAATGCTAATCTCTCTCGAAAACTCATATCTTGATCTTCTTCTCTGGGAATAGTTTTATGTGATTCAACAGACACTTCTATAGGATTAATACGGCTTTCTACAGTTCTGCAAATTACTATTTCTTATTATTCAGAAAATCCGCGGATTTGATTTTTGAATCCGGATTTCCAAGTCGAGTAAAAATTTACGGATATCCGGATTTCTCGGATTACGGATAGTCCGGATTGCATTCCCTAATCGAGTGGGTGTATTCCACTGCAAATCAAGAATCCTCTGGTTTATTTTCCGGTTCTAAAAGATACCGCTAAGTAATCATTTTTTTTTTAGTAAAATGTCATTTAGTAGACTGTAATTTAGGCAATTCGTTTCGTAATTAGGTATAAACTTTTTACCGTTGGTCCTACATCTGACTTTTCTCCGGTTCCCCTAAGACGAATGACGAAACAAAGAATACACAAGTGCAGTCTTCACTGAATATTCGTTCATTACAAAATCCGGTATTGTATTTTAACAATAAATTTACAAAAGGTTCATGTAAATGCCGAAATTAAAAAAAATTAAAAGTGGTATAGATGGTACTTTTAAAATAGCTGCGGAAAAATAGGTGTTCAGCGTTCCCCTTCAGCTCGCACACAAAGCGAAATGTGAGATCTCACACACTCACTCATGCTTTGTGCCCGAGCTTGATCGAAGATTACTACTCGACGCTCGATGCAATTGCCCTCCTTTTATGCGCATCACACGCTACGCTTAACGTCATCGTTCAGCCAACAAGCAGGCTCCGGCACGGCTCCAATCCAGCAACGTCATTGTCATTTAAATACGAACTTTAAATCGTATATAATATGACATATTTCCATTGTTTCCAAAGCAAAAATGCTTATTAAGTGCGTGATTGACTTTACGCTGGGCTCTGGCAAGCATGCTTATTTGTAGTATATAATAATTGAGTAGCTTGAAAATAATCTAGATCCTAATCTTCGTACTTTATAGTTCTTCACTTATTTTCTCATTGTACCTTGGCGTGATATGTTACTTATTTGCAGTATTTCTACATAAATTGATTAGATCATTGCGTAATGGTTAAATAGACGTGTCGCTGGGTAGGATTCAACGTATTAGGCTGTAGCCTATAATATCTCTTGGATAATAAATAATCTCCTTTGTCTAACATACATGTGTACACAGCTTGTACTTAAGAGGCTGAGGGAATCCAGATTCTTCCACAACCTTGCTAAGTGTATGTACACTAAGTGAAATTGATCCATGCGGCTCTAATTTAGTCACGAACGTCTTAATCTGTACATTGGCCCTTTTAGGCACAAAATCTCGATGAGAATCATCATAGTTTGTTTATTATGTATTAAGTACTCGCTTTTATAAGCTTATCTCCAGACGTACTAAGACAACAGTAAATAGTGTGTCTAAACATATTTCTCATTAAAACAAAAATAGTGTTGTAGCGCAACAGTTCTAGAAAAAAATCACATTTCTGTTTGCGCTCGGTAATCTCCAGTACTAATGAGACTTACTGTATAGCTTCTAAGGTTGGGTTTGGGCAGCATGTAGAGTTTTCTTTAAAGGGGGGAAAATCATCGAATGACTTCTCCCGCCTGGATGAGCCAGGAGGGAATGTCAGACTCTTATTGACTAAAAATTAACCCGTTCCTACTCCTGCACTACCTTTACGTTCTCCACGGTTCAGCATATACGGTATAATTTGTTTTAGATCCTAGGTCCAAACATCTGCCTAATGTCGCGAACGAAGTTGAGAGCAGAAGCTAGTTTCGTAATTGTTGACAAGATATATATATGTATATATATATATATATGAGTACAAATATCTGCGTTTGTTGGATAAAGGATCTCGGATTCAATTTCCGGGTTGGGCAAAGTATTATTGGATTTTTTTTTAATTCTCAGTAGTAGCACGGAGTCTGGAATTGTGCCGGTATATACGCTTACCCCCTATTACATGGGACTCATAACATTATTGTGAAAAGTGAGTGTTACATTGTACTAACAGTGGCATAAATAAAAATAAAATAAAATACATTTATTTCAGGTGATCATAACCCATATTATTACACTGTTAATCAGATATGTAAAATACATTAATAAGTAAAGATTATTTTTTTTTTTAATTTATTTTAAAGGGCTTTGTCGCTTAGCGACCACATCGCCCAGTTCGAGATAAACAATGATTAGTACTTATCATTAGCTTACGATCTACCTACTTATAACTAATTGATATAAATGTTTCGCTCCGTCAGATGTTGGATGAGCAAGAACAGCGTTACAGAAACCGATATCATTCGTTCTTTGCCATCCCAAAATGTGGATCCTAACATTTTCATTCCGGGCACATTCCATCAAGATATGGAAGACATCCTCGACCACTCCGCATGAATCACAACATGGCGACGGAACTTTTTTCATTAAATAGTTAAACTTATTTGATGGAATATGTCCGGAGCGAAGCCTTAAAGCAATAGTGACTAAAATTTTATTGAGATCACAATCAATCCATGGAACCCGAGGAATCTCTGACTGGATAGTCCGATACCAAATACCCTTTTCTTTTGACCTTTCGTCAAAATACTCCTGCCAAAGATCAAAACACTTATTTTTTGTTTTTCTAAAATAGTCCGAAAACAGTGGGGTAACATTCATGGTAACACCATCAACGCATGCTTGCTTGGCGAGCATATCCACCACATCATTCTCCTCATACTGTACGTGTGACGGAGGAGACTCCATTGGAGACGAACTGTTCTACCACTGGATTGAAGTTTTAAGATTGATTCATATATGGCAAAGGCTGTCGGAATACCTCGCATGTGAGAAGTGTTCCGAGCCAAATGTTGCAGCGAACTTTTGGAGTCTGTCAGAATCACAAATTTATCGCCATTGACCGACAGAATATAGGATAAGGCTTCCAATATAGCAATCAGCTCAATGTGCATAATGGAAATATCTGAATCAATTTTAAACTTCAAATGGCTTATCAGAACTGGGTCCCAAAAGGCTGCCCCTCCCGAAAGTTTGTCTTTGGAACCGTCAGTAAAAATTTTATGATAGTCTGAATATTGATCATGTATATATGAAATACATAATTGTTTTAACTGTATGACATTGTAATGACGTTTAGCTTTACTGATACTAGGAATTTTATCAATGACGATATTGGACAAATCTATGCTACTGATCCACTTATCGAGGGAAAACATTCCAAGTTGAGCACAAGAGTGTACAGGAGAAGAGTCATACTGTGAAAGGATGTTAATTAGTAATGGCAACTTTTTATTGTGCCAATAACTGGAACCTGTGACTAGTGAAAGTTTTTCTAGTAATTGTATAGTTTTATTATTGAGAAGAGATTTTGATTTTAAAATGAATTTACTGGCTAAGTATTTACGACGTATAAAAAGTGGTGGAATACATAACTCGCTTTCCATAACATGAAGTAAAGATACAATTGTTTTATTTAGGAAATTTATAAGGGCATGTCATTAAAACCAATAAAGGGCGTGATGTTATGAAATATCGTTATCAGTAGCAGTAGTCCACGTCAGCAAATTGTGTATCGAATTTCCTGCATAACTTATGAAATAAAATTTTATGGCAATAATTTTTGTATTCTCCATTTCAAGACTCTGCAAGTCAGCGCTCGGGGAACTGAAATCTTTAAAACTTTTCGTATTCCGCAGATCCTTTTGAAGGCAGAGCAAAACGTAAAGTGCAGATTTGTAAGTTTGAAAAGTCATTTTACGTTTAAAGAGGACCGATGTAGTTTGCATCAGTATAGTGCAATGTCCGAGTACGTACGAGCAATTCTGTTTCAAACATATTTGTTTATCTCCGAGATTTTTGTAACTAGTAACAATATTATTAGTGAGTATGGTTCATTGTTAAACTATACTACAGTTATTAATAGTGACTGCCTCGTTGGCCGAGTGGTCGCAAGTGCGACTGCCGGGCAAAGAGCTCGGGTTCGTTTCCCGGGTCGGGCAAAGTATTTCTGGGTATTTAAAAGATTCTCAGTAGTAGCACGGAGTCCTAAATTGTGCTCATGGCAATGGGCTCACGCCCTATTACATGGGACTCATAACATAAATAGTGAAAAGTGGGTGTTGTACAGTGGTATAATGTGCACCTCTGCCGGTAGGCCTTCGGGAATAAAAGAAGTAACGTTACGTTATTAATAGTGCATGATAGTCCACCGTGGGAGAGGTGGGAGAGAGGAAATAATTGCATGAAGCCAGAAACGAAACCGTTTTCAAATCCTCTCAGTATTAATGAATTGAAGCGAAAAGGAATGCGTTACTGACACAGTACAGATGCTGTTTCAAAAGATTAACATAGGGTGACTTATAGTTGTGCTCATTAAGGATAATAAATTCGTCGTTAATTTCCACATTCATCATCAACAGCCTATAAGTGTCTACTGCTAAGCAAAGCTTCTTCGCACACGGAGAAGGTTTGAGCATTAATCACCATGCTTAATCAATGCGGGTTGGCGATTGCAAACTTATAATTAGAAACTATAAGCCCAGGCTACCTCACCTAAATACCGTATCTAGATAATCTTAGAAAGTACATATAACTCGAAAAGTCACATTGATACTTGCCGTTGGTAGGTTTTGAACCCGCACCCTCATGCATGAGAAGCGCCCGTCTTTCACCTCTGGGCCACCACGACATTCCACATTACTTTGTTTTTATTATATAAGTGTTAAATAAAAAGAAAAGCTATGTGTATTGCGATACATTTCACACAGTTTTGAACGCTGCCATATAGGCATATGGTTGGTACCTACTATAGATACCATACTTAAGAACGTCGAAACAAAGGTGGACATAGTCTCTTGAAACATAGACTGTGATACCTGGCTACAATAGACTGACACACAGAATACACACACATTGAAACGAAGGACATCTGTCGCGCTTTATGACCCGTCAATACACGCACACATAAATACACCACTGACATTTTGGTGCTACAATAATTTCTAAGTGACATTAAATTCATCTTTTTTCAATATCTTCTATAAATAGTTATGTCGTTTGTCATTAGGGCTACATCCCATTGACATGTAACGATACTTGTCATTGCAAGTCGTGGCAAGCAAAATAAGAAATCTGATAGATCAAATCCTTGGTCATTTACCAATCCTCTCAACAGGCAGTTAGAAAAGGGGCTTTTGATCAAAATGAAACGACAATACAGATCATATATTATAATTTATTGGATCACAGAACTAAATTTCGTACAATGTAACTACTTCTTTTAAAGTTATTCAGTTTGAGCAACATCATTAACCACACCAATACCATAAAATTTAGTTTTGCATCGAGGAAGATTCTTTAGTTACATATTCAACTTAGATATTAGACATTTCAATAAATTAAATAAATTACACAACTTCTTTATTTCATACATTGACACAACACGTTGTTAGACAATATATAATGTTCGAGAGTTTTAAAACTTTCAGCCTCAAACAATAACAAACTATATATTTTATACCTCTTTAGATTTAGAATCTGTTACGTCAGTTTCATTATATTAGATATATTTCTGTGGAAGCGAAGCACTGCACAGTATTTATTATATGGAATACGAACTACAATCTGGCCGAGTTACGAACTTAGTGCTCATCAGTAGAAGTGTGCATACGCTTAATTAGGTAAGTGAATCTAAGTTACGTAACGGTAGTCGTAGTACCTAAACTGACCGATAAACACATTGTATATTCCAAGAAATACTGACTTGTGACCAGTAGTAGGAAGCAACTAGACTAGTTAGTAACGTTGGTTAGTTGACCCAAATATATTTTCAATGTTGTTTAATGGAACTACGTGTACGCACACTTAAACTGAGTGTGCTAAAATTATAATAGACAAATTTTAATTTTTAGAATTTTGGTAGTACTTTAACGAGCAAAAAGATAGGTCTATTAGGTATTAACTAGTTAAAGCTGTAAGGTGCATAATATATTCTGCTGAAATTCTAGAAGTATGATATTTCAAGAAACGGACGGTGTAATGTAAAGCTGCACAGTCGTGTCCAAGAAACTTAGAATTACAACCTCTTCAGTTTTGTGACTAATCAGGGCTTTGTAGGAATCGGTTATATTATATACCATAATGTGATTGTTTTAAGGAATACTTTAGTTGTCGTCCGTTCTTTAGACCAGAAAGTATGAATAATGAATTATTGTCTCAGAACATTGGCTAATAGACAATAGTTTGTAACTATAGTATTTAGAGGATTGAGGATACTTATAACTCTTTTCATAGATTCCGGGTTCTCAGCCAATATGTGTGTTATATGGCAGCCAGCGACATTAAGTACCAATTCATTCACCTGGTCTGCATAAATTCGTTTTGAGGTACCTATCACCAGCTGTTTAGTAACTGGCGTGCAGTAGTTACGATATTTGTATATATGTGTAAATGATTGATGTTGTACTGACTTGTAACAACGTGGATAAGTATTCGTAATTTCTGACGGCAGCATAGATCTTTAATTTTCTACGTTCAAGCGATTCGATGTTGACATACTGACGTTTTTATTAGGTAAATGGTTTATTAATTATTGTCATAAATATTTTGGTCGAAGAAATATTCATATACTTAGTAGTAACTGATGTTACCAGCAAGTTGAAACAAAAGATTTTAATAATATTTATTAGTTTCAAACGTTAATAACACCAAAACTATAATTAGCTGGATATTTTAATTTATTTCTCTTATATTATAATGATAACAGAACACTACTTAACACTGATACAATTCTCAATAAAATATACACAGGTTCATAAAACACGCAGAAGCTCAATATAATTACATAAACATACTTCGAGGTGCAATCACAATGTTACTTATGAAAATATTCGATCAAAGTTTGAGATGAACCTCGCTCTCGCTTGCATTACTTCATGGTCATAGAAATAATTAAATAAATACATTAAGCATTGATGAAATATTTTCATAAGCACTTACATATAAATGAATGTGCAGAGGACATTAAATTACATAACAAAGAAACAGCATAATAAATTCTAACACATGATATGCCTCAAAAATTTTAAATCTTATTACGAAACACTTTACTATAAGTATAGGTAAAAAAATCAGCATCGAGATACAAGTAACTGCAATACATTACACTGCCTGTAAATGAAGTAATTCCTCGTAGGACAGATCGTTGGATTTTATTTACAAAAGTGGTATACATACTCGTGTTCAACAACAAACCTTTGCTCAAAGTTACAGGGATATATATATGTATATATATACTGTATATAATAAATTATATACAGTATATATATATATACTGTATATAATTTATTATATACATCACAATGTTATCTATTTCTAGGATATACATCAATTGAAACACAAATATGACACATCTAATGACATTGACAGTTTATTATATTAAAACAGATGTGGTAGAAATATATTCGTAATAAAAAGCGAATAATAAAATTTTAAAGCCTCGCATTTGGCACTATTCAAGTCTGCATTTACTATGCTTTATTTATTAAATATTTTATATGTATGTATAATATGCGTCTATGATGCAGAATTACTTTGAAATCAAGTGCCGATAGTTATGATGTGTACGTAATATCTACATATTAAGTATAATCCTATGTAAAACCATTTGAACGCATGTGCTTCTTACAGGCCCAATACCTGAATGTGCAACAAAGTAAGAATAATTACAAAGTACTTAGAGCGCCACCTACAGGCGCACGCGCAAGTGACGGCGATTCATGCTTGTTGCTTACAATAATTTAAAGTAGTCAGAATTAGTTTAGAATATTTACTTTCGACAGCCTTTGTTTATATGGATGATTTTAGTTTTTTTAATACTCGTTCACTACTATTTATTAATTCGTCTGAACACGAAGTCACTTGCCAGTCCCTAAAATCTCAGCAAGAAAATCTCCATAATATTTGACAAGTGTAAGTAATTAATTAGTTTTTCTAGTGCGAAATATTCCATTGTGGATCAGTTATACGAGAGTAGGTAGACTAATTTGGGAAACGTGATAATATAATATATATATTAATATTGTTGAAATTTTATTTGATACCTATATCATAATAAATTATCATCATCATCTTAGTTTTCTAGATTGATTTTACTCACACAGTATAATTTTTTAATAATGCTAGATTTTATTTAAATGTGATTTAGAATTTGGTTTCGCGAAAGAGGTTTGCGGGCAATGCGCGCTAGATGTTTCAGTGTACATAGTAGTAGTGTAGATAGAATGCAGTTTAAATTGGAATCGAGCGGAGAGAGGCTCGAGCGTCACCGCTTAGCAAGAGTCGCTAGCCGTGCCAATAACTTGGCCCACTGCCGCTGTACTCCAGCCCCGAAACTTTTATTAAGTAAATTGTGGCCATCCCCTTCGGCTCGCCTCGCCCGCTCCCCCGTCCGCTAAGCTACGCTACTCACTTACTAACTAGGTGCAATATAATGCGAATTTCACATCTTACATATTTTTTTTCATAATCATGTACATTTAATCCATAGTTCATTCTGAAGGTCGACTAATAGTTAATCGTTAAAGATATACTTATCAATTTGGCTGATTGTAACTACTAATTATAACGTATCGTCATTATATATATATATATGTATATAAATATATTTTAGAACAGAATATTTATGTCACTATCTTGCGATAGTCATGCAATAGATTTCTTATATATTTTTGTTACTTTTAGTTAATGCAGTATCTAGAAACAGAAGAACTTACGTAATCAAGGGAACTTATAGATGGCTGTCATGTTCATTATAGCTGTAAATATGAGGAACTAAAAGAATATTGACTCAGTCTTTATACAATATTTAGGATTAATTGTATTTTAAATAAATTTTAATATCTTTAGAACAGAAATAGACTTTCTAAATGATAAAATTTATAAACGCTAGTCTTAATGCACAGTCTGAGAATGTGGGTATAAAATAGGAGGCAAATTATAATTACTTAAAAATATCACTACCTAACCTATTTATTACATTTCCTAGTCAAATCAACTATTTGCACTCCCTTATACATATTTATAAATAGTGTCTTTGAAAAACGTTGAGCAAATTCAGAAATAAATAATAAGGGATTTTTCTAACAAGAAATGGCTTGTAGCTCAAATCTTAAAATACTCCATAATGATACTGTAAATATCTAAAAACTGGAGTCACAACAAGGAAGTATCGTATAAAACGAAACTTGGGAAAATGTCTTCCCAGTTAAATTGGAATGTATACGTAAATATAAACAATATCAATAAAACCTCTACAAGCCTATATGAGCACAAATACAACTAAGAATTGTTTCCCTTTTACATTATTATTAGTAGATAATTTTATTTTTCTAAGTTTATGTATATTTTCAATTAATTGTGAGATCAAAACTTAGAGTAGTCACAGCTCTAATAACGGTACTCTACGAACTCTTCTTTTCCTTTCTTCTTTTATTCTTATAGTTTATTGTACTTACGAAATACGTGTAAAGACGTACATTACAAAGGTCTCACCGAGTCTCTCCGCGTAATATATGTTGCCTTAGATATAACACAAACCCGATCAATATTCAAGGTTGATTAAGACCGAGAAGTAAGAAATCAAGATCGATGAACCAATCTTACTCTTAAGAACATATCATGTCACTCCGTCAGATCTAACACATTACATTCAATTGATACATGTAAATTTTTAAACTACGTAGAAAAAGTGTTCTGTGCACTAGATTTAATTTGAAGTGTAATACCGGTGTATACATGTTAAATTGAACCGAATAACTTTTTTAAAAAACTAGAGCAATCGTGTATGTGTATCCTAATCGTATAAATATAATATTATGTATAATTATTTACATCTTGTCCTATAAAGGACTCATGATCGTAAATACGGTATCAAGTCCTCTTCAAATTCCGTCGTTATATTTTAGTTCTTGATTTAAGTACCTAGTGACGCGCGCTAATGTCAAATTCATAGATTAATGACTAGTACTGTAATATGAAGAGGCACTATCGGTAAGGGACTGTGGTCCAACTTCCTAAACACCAGTTGTCGTCAAAAAGTACGTAGTCCCTGTTACCTTTAGTGTATTGTAATTACTTTACTGTTTTGTACCGATATACTTTTATACGAATATTTGAAATACATTTCATAATTCGGGCAAATGATGTTCTATAACATCAGCATCTTCTAAATAAAGGAAAAATTTTTGTGGCTATACCGGGCTATGAAATTGTTACTACTGTCGTGTTAATTGAGATTTAATAATCTATTTTTAATACAATCGACTACATATTTTTTGGATATATTTATTTAATTAATATTACAGTTTGCTGATGTATTGTGTGGATTAAAATGACTGAAAATCTTACGTTTGAATTTATCCTTTCAATGCCTTGCCGATCAACGTGACAATAACTACAGTTTGATTAAATTGAATACACGCGTCTGTCCATTCAGTATATTCTTTTCAATGTTATTAGTGATATTCTATAAAATTGCTACTTAATCAACTAGAGAAGTAAAGACAGCCATCATTTGAAGTTAGCAATAAAAAGCGCTTAGATTTGCAATTAGTCATTTGTATATAAACTTGGATTCTTATTAAAAACTAATTTAATCCCATAAAATGTATATTACTTTACAATTGTGGATTTTCATGTATACATACACATTTATTTAAGACTGATAACTGTTGAAGATATAACATTTTGTCTCATAGACAGATTGACTTAAATTTTGAACTTCATATTATCTCTATTTTCTAAAGAATTCAATATTACCAGTGTCAATATACACGACACGTATCTATTATAATCATAGTGATGTTTATTTGTTATATTTATAAGATTACAGAACGCTAATAGATTATCGAGCGTTTCTAGGATTCCAAAGCGCATTACCGAAACTTGATGGATGGTTGATCATGAGCACCCTAAGTTTGAACGAGTCCGGTAAGTATAGTTTATTCGAGAGAAATTAGTTTTCTTCGCCTAGTAGTACCAAGTCGTCGGCCACAACGTCGGAAACATGGAGGTATATGATCCAGTACATTAAGTTAAAGCAAACGAAGCAGACGGGGAACACGATGCGAGAGTACTTGTCGATGTCCGATGGTGTCGTTCCGAGCAGTTTGTTGATACCCTGTAAATATAATTCACCTTAACATCGATGATTAACGTTTGACTTAACAAGCTAAATCAGTTCGCAATCCAGAATTCGCATCGATCGCAACGCATAAAATGTGCATCTCGCTTACGCATCGCAAACTCAAACAGTCGCCGTTTAAACATGTTTATTATGATCAATAAGAAGACATAGTGTACCTTCGAAGCATGAATAAGGTGCGGGGGTGGTCCAGCTTCTTCATCAGGCTGCGGGGCAGCAGGTGCAGGTGCCGGAGCGGGACCTCGAGATCCATTGATAGTGTTTTCTAAGGTGCCGCCCTTGGAATATGCTTTCGGGTCATGAACTTTGAATCGGACCTCCTGAATTAATGGATATAATTAGTAACGAGAACGCCATCTACATAAATACGCACAATATTGAACGCAAATACATATAATACTTACTGAAGATCTACTCGGTGGTGGTGGTCTCGTTAGCGTACTTGTCCTCGGTGGTGGTAAAGGCTCCGATGTACCTGGTGGAACGTCTATTTGTATTTTCTTTTCAGCAGCCATTTTCTGAACAGCAGTAAATCTTTGTTTCCTCATCTGTATCCTTTTAGCCATATAGCCGACGGTAGCATATTCTGTAACCAAATATTTCTGTAAGTAATCATGTCTGTTTCCAGTGTAACATCGCTGAGCAAATTACACATTAAATTTACTCATAACCTATTTGCTATTAAAAATATGATACAAAATACAATATAATCTATATAATAAATGAGTAAGTACGAAGTAAGAATTAACTTCAGAAAATATAGTATTTGTTTTACATTTTTAAAAGGCAAAGATTTTATCTTTAACATCCTTCCATATATTGTTACCTAGAAGACTGGCGAAGACCATGACGAAGCAGGTTCCCAAGTAGACATCGATAGACTTGACATATGAGATCTTGGGCAGTGCGGCATTCGTGGATGACATAAGCGTAGTCATCGTAAGTACAGTGGTAACACCTAGTGATACCCTAGCAGGTGTCGCATTTCGGTTCAACCAGAATGATACCCAAGATATAATTACAATTAGGCCAGATGGAATGTATATTTGGATTAAGTAGTATCCCATTGAACGGACAAATTGAATCTCGCATGCCAGTCGTGAATAGTTTCCTGCAATCAAAGTACATATTATAACAATCGATGTAATAAAATTTATGAATGTGATCAGCATAATTTAAAAAAAAAAGTTGGACAAATCGAAGTCAAATATCGATTTAGCTTTACCAGGTCACCAAAGGAAAGTAACTGATGTTTGGGAGGATGTCTGGCAGAAGCGAATGCATGCAGGTGTCTATTTTGAAGTAAAGAAAAAACGGCAACGATCGATTTTCGGCAAATTGTGGAATGTTTCATCGGTGCTGTATACCTGTCGTAAGAGAGATCTCCATGGCTCGCTGCCGATGGCCCAGCACCTTGAATTGCGGCAGAGACACTTCGCTCGACACGCCCACAGAGTTGGGCCCCTCGTTCCACTTGTATCGGATGTCCCGCATGGTGTAGCCGACTGTACCATGCAGAGATATGGAACGATAAAATAAGCACCCATTGCACTGGGGTTTCTTAATATCTATATAAGGTGAATGAATTTATAGCTACCGGACTACCGTGGGTGAGAAATGTTAGGATAACTGCTTCGCCAGATAACGACGACGGTAGTGCAAGTTCTTAAGCGTTTTATAAACTTTTATTTAGACTTTGTCTACCAAACTTGAAAGCGTCATGAGTCTGCTGGTCAAGTAATAAAATGATGTTTTTATTCATTTAAGAAAGCACGTCCATGTTTTACAGAGCAAAGGACGTGAAACTGTATATTTTTAATTAATTAGAACTATTTCACTGCCTCTAGGTGCATTTATCGGGAGTGTTATATACAAATGCTGTTCATTTTACATTACACCAAAATTACATTTACTTTAAAGGCAATGATCAGCTAGAGGTGATGAAATAGGCCGTAAGCTAAAAATATATTAAGTGCATCCAACTCACAACTTTCGATTTCAATATTGCATAATTGACGGTCCATCGGAAAGTATTGCAGATCCATTGGACAAGAAGCGGTGATAGTCAGTCTGTGAACAAGTGCAAGCTGTTTAGATAAGCCAATAGATCAATAATATTGTACTGTTGTTGTATTTATATACCTGAGACCACCTACTTCCAAACAACTACTGTATTTACACAGTGCCTTGAAGACATGGTTAAATTGATTTTGGATAAACCACTATTGTTTGAGTTTGTGTAATAATGTTATAGATTTAGAGCTAACTCAAGGCACGAGCTTTTAACTGTCGTGATGGGCATCAACTAATTTATCCAACTACGTACAAACATTGAACGTGATCGGACGTCTTAGTTGTTAATAAGGATTAGCCTCGGCCTGCACATACAGATACAATAATTGATTGCTGATTGGTACGTGATTACCCACATGGTGCAGGAAATCCCGGATCGCAAAATGTTATCTGGACTAATTATGTTGAGCATAATTATTCATAGATTGCAGAAACTATATACAAATGCGATCAATGATGTTCAGACTGAAATAAAGCATATTTTTTTAATTGTTAGACACATTTAAGTCGAAATTGATGGAAACAGTTAGTCTCGGATGTAGAGGTAAACATGCATTGTAAATTTAGTTTCTATATATACCTTATACTCCTAGTAATAGATCCAGAATGATGAATGCGGATGAATTCGTTGCTTGTAGTAGCGATGTGGAAATAAGACTGTTTTTCGTTAACAAAGAAAGTGTCGGGTACCCATATGTTTCTAATAAATTCTGAGCCGACGGAAAGTGTCTCCACACCCGTCCTTTTTTTGTAAGCAAGCCTGGGGTCTGTCCAAAACTGTCTGAAGTAGAAATCCAGGGTGAAATCCTGAAACATTTTCTATTGTTGTAGGAAATAATAGCGCAACTTGATTGACTTACACTGACACAACAATGGATGTAATCCGGCAATACTGTTCGTTTGTAGGGTTGCTTGGCGCCTGCTTAAAATGTTAATTTGCTTTAATGAATGCAGCGAAACGTTATCGCCGAAGCACATTCATTGTCTGTGCGATTCGAATGTCAGGAAATACGAGCATGAATGAGAATAACATTCAAAATAACTTTATGATTTTACTACACTTTAGATCGAGGTAATTTTTCACATTAAACATGTGTGAATTACAAGGTAAACTCATAATTGCATCATTATTATCATGAATTTAGCTTCTACAAATATAATATTAGGTACTCGTGATTGAGGTTCTGAGATACATAAATACGAGTGTATTGAATTTCCGCAATATTGCGGGCAATTTGGTCAATTATAATATTGCAAACTGCACTGGCCTCATAATTATGCCCAATGAAATAGTAACAATCATTACCTCGTATAATGAAACGTATTTTAGGTAGGTATTGGTAGATGTGTAAAATATTAATACGAATAATTTATATAGTAATATTTTACACAATAAAGTACACGTAAGAGTATTACTTATGCTGCAAAGCGAATATGTAAAGAGAAAAGCGAAATAAGTAGATACACAAAACCACTTCACAACAAAGTGACTTCTGTCAAACAGTTTATTTGGTCATGAAAGGTATTCATACTGTGAACTGTACTCATACCACGTGGAGGTGTACTGGTACGTGTACTTTTACTAAAGCTAGTTATTTCTATATCTAGTGTCCGGGTAGGGTCACGTCCTATAGTGACTTTCAGAGTCTCCTTGATTTGGTTTCCACTAGAGGTCATACACCCTGGTCTTAGTTTGACGTCTGAATTTTGGAACCGTCATCAAAGGTATTTTTCGGCGGCTTGATTTACGGTTTTTTTTAAATATTCTTTAGTGATTTCATTAATTGTGTTAATACTTTTCTTTGTTTATTCGATAAGAGCCATTAAGCACGCACTAGACCTCACATTTTGTGTGGAAAACCATGTACCAGAACTCTCTTTACTTAGAAAATTTAATTTAATTAATAGATTTCGTGGGAAACAAATATAAAAATCGAGTTATTGCAGTAAATTTCCAATTTCCTTGTCAGACCGGAAGTTACTGAATCACAGTACAAACACGAAATACACTCACAGCAAGACTACTAAAGTAAGAAAAGGCAAGTGGAGTATCCGAGGTGTAAGACACCATTAGAAGATACAATAGTAAGAAACCCACAGTCACAACAAATACCTCAAGAACATAAAAAGCTTAAAATAACAACAATATGGAGCAAATTTTGCGACAGTGTCTTTGCTTTGAGGGATGCTTAATGGCAAGGTAACATTTTAGTATGTCTTTTAAAGACACACCCGGAGGGGCACACCACCATATTCAAAACATATACGCGTACAGTGCGCACAGCACATACAAGATATTGATTCAATTAAAAGAACAAGTAAAGTGGGAGGTGCGTTGCCGTCCGGGTGGTCGGCTCCATATCGCCGGCATGCTCGCAGCCTCGTGTCTGGGGCTGCTCGGTCGCAGCGGCGCAGCGTGCGGCCGGAGCGACCGAGACAAGCGTGAGCTGACAGTGGCGAGTACCATGAGCACTTCGGAGACGGAGCTGATAGAGAGCACATACATGGTGACGCCCACCTCCACTGGCGGACCTGCAATCAAGCCCAATTGTGAGTCGCGCACGCGCCTCGCGCCGTGAAAACCAAACCAGAGGACGGTGACATGACGCCCCGAGACCCTCGATTGAACGTAGGATGAATCATTTCAACGAAGTTTTGCAAAAAGATCCCATAGCTCGATCGAGGGCCGCTAACCTAGACGCTGTTATGTCATTTTTTTGTTCTTAAAATGACAATCTACGTAAAAGTAGTTTTGCAGCTGTAAATACCATTTTCACTTCAGATAAGGAGCTGATGGAGAGCACGTACATGGTGACTCCCACATCCACGGGCGGTCCTGAAATGGTACATCAATTACATTACCTGTGACGACGCTGTTACAATGTTCTCATTCGCCCTCTCTTAATGCTTAGTCATATATTATCTTCGGAATAACATTAGGGCTACACTGTCTACGCACTAGCTCGTTATTTAGTAAAAGTGTTCTTTATCTAGTTGTGAGGTAGATTACCTTAAGATGCCATAAATAAAATGCAGTCCATTACGGTTTGCACTCGCAATTTCCTACACTGTCGTTACAGGGGTTTTCTCAATTCAAAAAATAGAAATAGTCACTCATTGTCGAAGTGAGGTGGTGCTGAGAAGTTCGTAAGCTAGCATAGAAAAATATATTTGCTAGAATTTGTTTTTATTATTCAACAGTTTCCGAGGAAAACGATACAACGACTACGGTGGTCATACAATATTTCCATAACATTTTAATATTACGATTTTTTGAGTAGAAATAGAAGTCTAGACAATTAAACACCAAAACTGACTTCAGTTTTGGCCAGATCTAGAAAGTGCGGTGGATGCGGACGTATTGATATTTCGTCATTAATTTCGTTGTTGATTTCGGTCGATTATGAGCTCGCGCGGCACCCACTTTTTAAAGAGCTTTCGCATATTCAAATAATCATTCACGATATGACTACACATTCCTTTGGCATCTTGGTTCTCAGTCATAGTCATATTAATCAACTTCATTTTATGGTTACCAAAAAATATTTTATTGACTTTCGTGATCGTCTTTTTGGGCATCCACGCCTCCACGGCATGCACCGTCCTCGATTCTCATTTTGCTTTATCAAACTTTAGCAGACCACTTTTCTACGATTTACGTATCCAGTACAAAGTAGCCAAATATTAGTTTCAACAGTAATTGTATTCGCCCAAAAGCCGTGCATTATCAACACAAGAACTTCTCTTTTGCCATGTTTTTAAAGTGACAAAAGTTAGTTTACTCAAAATGCTATAATTCTGACACTAATAGTATAGTATAGTATAGTAGTAGTACTAGCATAATCTAAGCGTGGAAATTATAAGGATTTGATCCTGTAGCGCCATATATTGGTTAGCCTACGAACTTTTCAGCCCATCCTATATTGTTATCGAGTATCCGATATAAGTACATATTGTAATTTACTATTTAGCTCCACCAATATTGGTTATAATATCGGTAAGAATAGTATATTTCGAAGAAGTAGGTACTTAGCTACAACGTTGATTTTCAAACATACACAATACATCAAATTCAAATTCAAATTAGGTACTTTATTTGTAGACATCCTATTAAAAGTATTAATGTAGATGTGGAAGCTGCAAAGAAGTCCCACTTCGGACTTTTTACTGTTTATACCGTAGTACCGTACCTATTTAAAACTGTATTACAATCATATCAAGATCTTTATTAATTTTTTTTTATCGTATTGAAATTACACTAAAAATAGGCTCACCTATTACGACAACGAACAAAATTGATATTTGTACTATATTATCATTCAAATGTTATTTCTACATATTCGCGCATATAAAATATTTTTATGTATGTACAACACAGCTATTTACTGGGCCAGTAAGAAAATATAGATTGTAGTTCAGAAACAATAGCTAGTATTATATTAAATTATACAGTGTTTAACCAAGCCACATATTTTATATCATTGATCGGATCAGTAGCAAACCACCATTGGTTTACTGTCTCTACAGAATCAATCTGCATTTTATATAAAAAAATCGTTGCGACCTTTAAAATTCACCATACCTACTTAGAAGATTTTATTACAGTATTAAACCAAACGATATTGTTTTATCAAATGGTTCAACATACGCATTCATGGCCTGTAACATGGACGGGATAACAAGCGTTGAAATCTAGAGGTAAGTATTAATAATACTTAAAAATAAAATTTAATAAGACTGCCTCGTTGGCCGAGGTCGGTCGCAGGTGCCAAAGTCGGGCAAGGGGTCTCAGATTCAATTCCCGGGTCGGGCAAAATATTACTGGGTTTTTAGAGATTCTTAGTAGTGGCACGGAGTCCTGAATTGTGCCCGGTATATGGCAATGGGCTCACCCCCTATTACATGGGACTTATAACATAAATAGTGAAAAGTGGGTGTAATATTGTATAGTGGCAGAGTGACAGTAAGTGGCGTAATGTGCACTTCTGCCTACACCTTCGGGGATGAAAAGCGTGATGTTATGTTTTGTTAAGAATAAATTTTACTAAGATTTTGGCAGTTGTTCCATGTATAATACTTAGTTGTAGTATATCCAGATGACACTTTGCTGGCAGCCACCTAGTTAAGTAAGGCAAGTAAAACAAAGTGAAACTTAAAATAAGCATCATATTCTAATTCATTACGAAACTATTTACTTATGTAAATTATAGAAACGAAGGTACTTCGTTATTTCAGCTTGTAGTACACTTCTGTCTACCCTCTCTAAGGTTAAGGGGCTTTATGTAACGAAATGTTAACTAAATATTTTTTGTTGTAATTGTAATTGACAGTTTGATTAAAGATTTTTCTCTAAATAGCTACCAATAAATTATTAAAAAATGCATCTTGAGTAATCAATCATAATATTGTTTCAAAATGCATTCATATAAAAATAGTATTAAGCACAGTCCTTAATAATGTAGATGCATATTGTGATTTACAAATTTTAATGAAACTTCTATAGGTAATGTTACCAAACAAAACAATTTTGTAAACAATCGTACACTTAGATTTTATAGATAGCGATAAGTTATCTATAAAATCATATATCAAAAGTAAACTTTTACAGATTCTCAATCAATCACAACAGTTAAACAAACAAAGAAAGAAACTCCTATAAAAAAAATATATACAACCCGCAAAGCTTATTAGATGAACTTTATTAGAAAAATAAAATAAAATCCAATTATACAAACCTCCATAGTTCGGCCTCACTCTTTTATCGTAGCTTACACTTAGCGAATCCAAAATGGCTGAGATATTGACGTCACCAAACATACCACCTCCGCCCGCTCCCCTGGAACAAAGATTTAAATATATTTTTTGCAAAAAGATATGTCGTGTGTATATTTTTAAGAATAGGATAGTATCCTAAGCGCCGGTTTCACCACCTCCATAATAAACATAACATCACGCCTTTTTATCCCCGAAGGGGTAGGCAGAGGTGCACATTTCGGCACTTAATGCCACTGTACCTCTACAATGTAACACTCACTTTTCACTATTTATGTTATGAGTCCCATGTAATAGTGAGCCTATTGCCATATACCGGGCACATTTCCAGACTCCGTGCTATTATTGAGTTTTTTAAAACCCAGTAATACTTTGCGCGACCCGGGAATCAAACCCGAAGCCTCACCTCCATAATAGTACTTGATAAACTTATGTGACAGATACTTAGTTCATACAAATTACGTTCTCAGGTAGATAGCGGCTATCCAGATATTGTGGAACAGGACCTTAATTTTATTTTATGTCATCTGGTAGATTATTTTAAAACATTAGAGACGTATTTATTCTTTTCTTACAAAATAAAATACTTTCGACGACATTTTGATTTGAAATATCGTATGACGTCACGATTTACTATATTTTTAGGGTAGTGACGTAACGACCTTCCATTCCTAAAATTAACTCCGCTTTATTTAAGTATTGTTTTCTTATACGACAAAATAAAAAATATGTGTCTAATATTTTTTCATTATCTAAATGACGGACTAATTACATTTTTAATTTTCATACCCTGTCTACTACCCCATTGTAACAACTGAAAGCATCTAAAATAATTATTAACTAACGACACTATGTGAATGTTTTTATTCACCGCCTACATTTCTTTTGAATACGTTTCATATTCTTTGGCATGAATAAAACATAATAAAAAGACGCTAAAGACGTTTTGTATTCGGTACTCGGAGTATTGATAAACAAAATTGAATAGATGTCAAATCTAAAAGAAAATTAATAAAAATTGAATTCTAAAGGCACCCATATTAAGTACTTTCTTTATTTTCACCACAAGTAAGACTTTAAAAATATATGTTAAACAGTTTTATGGAGCTCTCGTTTGATACCTATAATGGACGTAGTTTTTAACAAAACAGATTATACCTATCATGATATGGTCTGGTCATAAAGATTAAGAGTGTGTACCAAATACCAGCTCAATCTGTCGTCAGGAGAGGCGTAAATCTCCAATAACTACATTTGAGCCAAACAAACGAATGAGTCAAGACAAGTGACATTTTTTTATGAACTACCCTTACATCAAACCGATTATTATAAACTTTTTAATAGACTTTTGAAATGCACGCTTTTCACTTAGGTACATAGCTTCATGTTTATTGAGTACTTCGGCCTCACGTATCCTCATTTCATTTCTCCGCCGCTTCCAATTCTATTTAATACCTAATATGAACATCAACAATGGGTTTGCCACCGTCTGATTTACTTCCTCAAGTATACAGCGGCACGTAGAGAATTATTGGTTCGAAAGATTAATTTCAATATGAATAAAGAACATTGTGAACAGTACATTTGCAGACATAAGTTCTGCTTGTTGCTTGCTTGCTTGAATAACAGAGTTGTTTGTGAGGCCTTGTGACGTTATTCACAACTTACCTTTTACAACCATAATATACTTTTATGCATGACTGGGTTTTTAAAAAAAAAATGTAGTAGTAGCACGTAGTCTGGAATTGTGTCCGGTATATGGCAATAGGCTCACTCCCTATTACATGGGACTCATAACATAAATAGTGAAAAGTGGGTGTTACATTGTACAGTGACTAATGTGCACCTCTGCCTACCCCTTCGAGGATAAAAGGCGTGATGTTATGTTATGTCATATACTTTTCTGTTTATATCAGATACTTTGAAAACAGAATTTGTGGATTGACGGGTGCATGTCCCTGTTTACTTATTTAAATTTACAGCAACGATTTAAAACCAATTGCAGTAACTGGACATACATACCTATGTGTTTACAAAATAATTCATTGTAATCTATACCTACGTATTCAGTGAATAAATATTACTTTAATATAAATACTTAATTGCAGAATTTGGTGTATGATCTCCACACAAGTTTTAGGCAAAGGTAAATATCGGGCTCATAAATTAGTATTTTTGTTTTTAAATACAAAAACAATGTCAGTTTGCTAATATCAACTAGCCAACGGAGTTATTTTATTGGGTCACATATTTAGTAATTTTACTATGATATGAATAGAAAGTTGTAGAAAGTATGTTCTAATTCACCTGTCTTGAGGCCTACGAGTTTCATTTACGTTTAAAGTATTCGAAACGAGTACGCGTTTAGCTATCTGATTGGCCGGCGCCAATGAACCAACCAATCAGAACGCCGATCGCGTACTCATTACGATTACTTTAAGCGTAAAACAAACTCGAATTAGTATTACACTTATACACAAGACCTACTATAATGAAACCTATATTTTTTGTGTCGACTCCATCGAAAACATATCTGCGTATTAGTCACCAAAAATAAATAAATAATCCTAATCATATAAAAGATCTTATAATAATTATGTAAGTTAATTACCGATGCTGGCTAATTATTCTAGTACATACGCACTAATATCCTCAGGGCGATTATTGAATAATATTAGAGGTATAATGCCGAGTTCTCTAGAATAACATTTATCTCCTTATTAATGTTTAGTGTATTGATACCATCTACATAATATAGGCCTAAATAATATTCAATAATATTTATATGCTAATAGAATATGTGATCCGTTTTTTGGTACAATAGGACTATGTTTGATTATAATAATCTTAATTAGCTCGATGATAATAAGTTTACTTTTATTACTATCGGTCGTATAATTCTTGAAACAAGTAATTTATATCAATGAATTTCTGCTTTGATAAAAAAATGCTATGATATATACAACATGTAACGTAATTAACGCACACCCTCAATATTATCATCGTATTATGTTATAATCATAATACATACCTACACTAAATTTTTAAATAAACATGATATGCATCCTTACTGGTCTTGTCTTAGGTTTATTTTTCTTTATTTTGTATTGAATGATAGAATTTGTATGAAAACCAATAAAACTGTGATTATAAAAGTCTTATTGCTTTGACTTACGGTCCATTTCGATATGACAATAATTTCAGTAGTTTTAATTATTTTTGGAATAAAAAATTACCTATTACTAAAAATTATATAAAGCGATTCAGTTAACGATTCTGAACAAACTATTTTCAGGATGTGCGTTATATAAGTTACATGTTGTATAATAATGCTAAAAAATGTTGGGTATTTTCGTCAGAAACCTAGCTGGAATCATATTTAGGATGCAGATCAGTTGATAAACTTCAGTCGTATCAACCGAGATATAAATAAGTACCTATTACAACGAATTGTATAAGGTCGAACCGATTCCATCCAATGAACACTTTTACAGATTGGCGTGGCCATTTAAAAGATGCAATAAAAACAATTAAACGAAGCAAGGCAAAGTCCGTTGCTATCTACATTGTCTTCGAATAGAATCGGTACGCAACTAGTAATTTATTTAGTTCGTGTTTCTATTGTAGTATAAATATAACACCCGTGACTGTATGTGATGCTTTCTCTAGCGTGTTGCAGTTTTTATCGAGTCGTTTTATTGAACAATAGAGCAGATAACGAACGCATGCCACTTGTCGCCATAGAGTAGATGTGCTGTATTTATAAACTTGTACATAATATTATTTTTATCGTGTTTACGATTAAGAATTCTTGTTTATTTTTTTAAATACGTTGCCCCACTCGAGGATTTGTGACTGCAAGGCAAATATTAAGTACATTTCTGTCCTATATTCAGAAGTAAGTGTCTTGTGGCTGAAATATTGATGATAATGATGGTTTTGAGTCACGGCTTGTCTTACCAAAGACTTATTATTAAAAGAACTTATAGAGATATCAGTTGCAACTTACAACAATATCATCTCTGAACAAGACACCTATATATTAAACATATAAATATGCAAAGTCGAGTGTTACACACCGAAATCTATTATGAAATATATTGACAAATAATACAAAAATAGAGTTAACATTGAGTACGAAACTAGCATTTTATTGTCTCGACTTATTGACGAACTTTTAGATAAATGTTTGAAGTTGTAAATCGATAACGGGTTCCGGCGGGTGGTGGCACGACGTGTCTGCCGATAACTAGTGGCAGTGGCAGCGGTAGGAAACGAGTCCACCGCGGTCAACTTCCTACAACAAGTACTGGCTGGCCTCCCACACCGACCTGCCAACCACCCAGCACCCATACCCAATTACCCACCTTCACATTACGTAATAAAACATTACTTGGAATTTAATTCTTGTGACAACTTTGAACCAAAGTTTATGTTATCCCTTATGAATCTATGTAACCAGAGAGTATTAAATCCAAGGAGCACACTAGGCAAACGCCTAATAAACAAAATAAAATAAATAAAATAAAATAGCCTTTATTACTGTTTCTTATCAAATATTAACAATAAGTACCTCATAAGCGCTCCTATTTTTTCATGGCGCCGCCGTCACTCAGTGGGCACGTGCGTCTCGGAACATATCGTAGCGCCCCTCAGAAACTCGGCGCCCTAGGCACATGCCTATTTTGCCTTCGGGATAATACGAGTGTATGTAACGTCAATTAGTATGCTTGTGATTGATTGACTTGACTGTCTCGTTGGCCGAGTGGTCGCAAGTGCGACTGCCGGGCAAGGGGTCTCGGGTTCGATTCCCGGGTCGGGCAAAGGATTACTGGGTTTTTAAAAAAATCTCAGTAGTAGCACGGAGTCTGGAAATGTGCCCGGTATATGGCAATAGGCTCACCCCCTATTACATGGGACTCATAACATAAATTGTGAAAAGTGGGTGTTACTTCTATGTGCACCTCTGCCTACCCCTTCGGGGATAAAAGGCGTGATGTTATGTTATGTTATGTTATGTGATTATGCTATAAAATCAACCACGACTTTATTTGTGTTATTCTTAGAACATTATGAACATGTTCAAAGGAAGAATAATCTTTGTAACAAGTTAATTTTATTCTGAAGTTTGACTGTCAAATTAATAGAGTGGTTGTAAGTACGAAGTTCATAATGTGTGGGCCATTTATGGAACTGTTTAAAACTAGCTATTGTAACAATGGGAATCAATTTAATCTATTACAATTTTGATATTCTTTATTGGAGTGTGCTTAAACTAAATTGTTGCCTGCTAATTATACTGTCATACACCAAGCGGTCACCGGTGACCGCAACCTATTGTTCTACAATTGTGTCTATAATGACGGTACTCGACGAGTTAATATCTCAGACTACGGATAGTCTAGAATGGATACTATGGTAACGCCTATCAATAAACATTTCATTTACTGTGACCATACCATATAAATTATAAGTCCACCCACAACTCCAATTTCCAACCCACAGCGACTTGTTATTTTCGCTTTTGTAGTCAGAAATGATTAGAATTTAAGATTAATGTGTAACATCTCTAGCAGTTTCTCTTAAATTTCCAAAGTACCTACACCTACATAGCTGTAAGGCACTAGGTACTTTACTGGGAATCAAAGCAGCTGTTAGCCAAACTCCTTGTAACTCCTAATACTATTCCTTCAAACTCTAGATTCCTGTAACTTGGCTTTGCCAAACTCTGGAGGATATTTTAATAAAAATTACTAAATCTGAAATATTTAATATATAATGACTTAGTAAATAAATCAATATGTTTCAATTTAACAAATTTTCTAAAATAAAAAACTCTTTATCTAAGCGATAATACTCAACCACTTTGTTTTTCAATATGGAGAGTCAATATTTTCAAATCATTAGGGAAAAAATCTGCTTAAATCAAGTGCTAATCGTGGGTCAAAGGAAGAGGCTTTCGATACAGGTACCCTTAGTCAATGGGGCATTCTGAATGCTCGACACCCGCCGCCACACTCGAATCCCACTTGACCATCTTCAGCTCAATTTCCTTAAAAACCTACGCGAATCATTAACTGATGACTAAATTTTGCCTTGTTATAATAATTAAACGGAAATAAATATTTCTAAATAACTAAGTTTAACCTGAAAGGCCACTTAAACTTAACGATTCAAATAAACAAAATGTATTATTTAAATAGCGTGATATAAAATAAATACTGGGTTTAAATGGAAACGTGTTCAATTTACTGTCAGTTCTGGGATATTGTTTGAACTATAACAAAGCTCGGAGCTTTAACATCAAAAATAATAAATGTAAAATGCAGATATGTATTTCGAATGAAATAAGCCGATAAATTAACACAAATAATAAATTGATTGTCTGAAATAAAATTAAATAATAATTTGTAATATTCGTATCAATTAATGGACATATTTTATTTGAACGGTTTTCAGTAGTAGGTAATTTTATAAAGTTTTGTATAAAACAACGTCCACATGTCACTACAGAGTGCCAAGCACGAATAACTATCGCATTCGTAACGCAATAGTATCGAGTGCGTTCGGCGCTCTGATTGGCCGGCTCAAGTGAACCAACCAATCAGAACGCTTAACTCGCTCGATACTGTTACGATACGAATGCGATAGTTATTCGTGCTTGGCCTTCAGAAGAGCCAAGCACGTCTTTTTAATATTTCGTAGTAAATTCACAAGTGTCAACGCCATCTAGTTTCCTGTCACTGTTGCAATTACCCTGCAATGTATTTGTGTAGCTTCGCATATACCTCTATAATAGAGCAACAGATTTATTCCGGAATCAAACTATCAATGCTCATCAGAAACCTGTCAGAATCGTTGCTTATCATACACGAACAGTAGCCACACACGAAACATAAGTCAGGTGACCTAAGCTCCGAGTGTGGCTGACCTAAGCTTAACAGAATGTACGGAATACAATCTTCAATCGACTAGAGATTAAGCTGCCAATACATACAATTGACATTACGTTCCTAGAACATATCCTATATAGTGTCCATTAACTATTCATGATGATTACTGTAGTATTCCTATGTAATTCTAACATGAATAAGACAGTGATTGTTTTCATTTTATTTATGAATAAAACAATTTAAACTGAACAGAAGAAACACACTGTTCTGTAACTAACATTCCAGTTGAAATATTTATAATATAGTGTTAGAAATAAATGTTGCACCTAGGTCACATGGAAGGCGAAGAAAAATATTTTATAACGTCCATTTCCCGTAGTTTTATTGAAAGTTGCTGAAGTAGAAACCATGGAGCGATGCGCCTGGATCTGTTACCACTTCCACCCCGACATTCCTAAATTCTATATCCAATATATAGGAATTCGCTCCAGGTACGTGTCATCCAGCCTTAAGCGGTATCGACTCTCGCCTGCTATTTGAGTTACAGCTTAACACAAACGAGGCCAACCGTCAAAAATATACTTCGTGGTCTCAGTTTGTTAAGACCCCAAGTATATTTATAGTATGTATGTATATTTTTTAGAACTCTGTCAATAGCAGCTTTATTCAACAAACTAATAAAATATGCTATGATATACTATGATAATTTTAATATTAATATGATTATATATTTTTAAATCTTTGTTGTCGATACAGACACAGCAAATATTCATAATGCCGCTGAATATAGATAACAATATTATTCAATAATTATTTAATTGTCTTCTGAGATATTAAACAAAATAACTAATCAAATTTCCTTTTCAACATTTTAAGTAGATTCTAGGGGTATATATTCAATGTGTTTACAGCCTAAGTATGAAATGACTGGATAATATAAATAATATTTACATTTTCAGCATATCTACGTTAAATCACGTCATTCTCAATAAATTCTGCTGATTTATTAAATTAACTAACAATAGGCATGTATTAATGATGTTTCAAATTGATAAAATCCATGAAAGGCTTTTTGATTTCCATTTTCCTCTCTACCGAAATCAGGAAAATTTCATTATTTCGACATAATAATTCAAACAAGACACCAAAAAATGAACTCTTAATTTCTCAAGTTAAAAGAAGGGAGGCTCACAAAATAATAATCTCTTTACAATGGCTTTATGAATCTTTTGTCTTCCAACAATGCATACCATTTAACAATTTATTGTTTGATTATAATTTCCCGAGTTGGTACATTGGATCTTTTATTACGTTCGTATTGCGTACTATAATCATGACCAGTTGTCAAAAACTTTTGACATCATCAATTTCAAATGTGTATATCATTCATAAAAAGTAACTAGTTTCACTTTTTGTTACGATTCAATACAAAAAAACAAGAACTGGCAAATGTGATGAACATAGAGATACGAATTTCGGATAGCGCATTTCCTCGAAATCGTAAGTACATAATGCAGCACAGAAATTAACCGCGCCAACACCCCCGTGACATTTGCAAGATTAAAGGGGAGGCGGAGAGACCCTCGACATCTAATCAAGAAAGTGCATCATAGCGCATAAACCGAGAACCAGTTAGCTTACATATATAAATGTATCTTAGTATAAATGTGCACTCTGCACATATTCGCAAAATACTAAGGAATCCTCTCAAGTTCCCCATAAGCATTGAAACTCCTCAAACATCAGTAAGAAAGGAATTAATGTATTTGCTCAATGAAAGAAATGTATTTTATTAAACTAATAATTAGTTAGTACTAATTAAACTTCCGTATTACGTCACTAACCAAGTACTACGTAAAACATCTATTTCGAAATATTGCGGTAAACACGTCACTAACCAAATTGCAATTAGGCGGAACTTTGCTAAGCTATTGCAGGAAGAATCTATTGCATTTCCATCGAACTAACGACATAGCAGTACGTCACTTGTTTGCTGCATTTAATGAACTAATAGTTAATAACAGCATTAAGCCCCTGTAGTAGCACTACATTTCCATCATGGACAGGAGACTTACGCTGACATACTCAAACGTCACTAAAATGTAAGTATAGAGGTCACTACTTTTGTAAAATGACGGAGATGCGACGATATTTAAGTACAATTTCAAATTGAGTATAGCCTATCTATATTCGGGCGTTAGCGATCAAGTCATTCTAATGCTTCTGGCAACTCTTTACGCTGGCCAGGTACTCCCAAAGGTACACTAATCGTACCACACATCCTACGATTACTGTAATCGATGTAGGTCCTAATTAAAATGATAGATAAGCAAAATATTTTGATTCAAAAATACTCATAAAAATATCAAAACATATAGTTTGTATGTTTTGAGTAATTTATGCAATCAACCAGTGTTTATATTACGAACATGAACAAACATAATTGTAGTTGTATAAACATAACATAAAACTTTTTCCATTTCATGTTACTATTTACAAGCACTTATTTTTAAAGTTTACTTTCATAAAGGTATGTTTCGGATGCAGGATATTTTTCTATGATTGCTTCGGCAATTTATATGTTCCAGAAACACTTGCTTCAACTGGTAAATTAATAGACTGGTCTTCACTGATAAAAGAACATGAAAATTATTTCTACGGCAACGCTTCAAAAGCGTTAATTTCTATAATTTTCAAGCATAATATTTAAACCTGCAATATCACAACGAGTAGCGCATAATATGAGAATTTAGACTCCTTCAGAGATTTATTTTGTTTTACATCTGTTCTTGATATGTAGTTCAGTTACAAAACGTGTCAAGAATAACTTTGGTATTTCCAATATTACGCCATTTTGTATCGTTTTTTTTGGTCACTGTGCACTCAACCGCAACTCTGAGACACTCAATAAATAGTACGTCTTTGAAATGTTTGTCGTTGAAAAGCTACAGATCTGTAGTCTCCGGTGTGGAAGTGGCGTGTCATTAGTGGCGTGGCAGCACGGTAAACACGCGGATGTATGATATCGATTTCACGGCAGTCACGGCTTTAACTCAGCAATTAAGTTGTCATTTAAATTGAACTTAAAATCGTATGTCGTATGATATATTTCATAA
Organism: Spodoptera picta; assembly: GCA_038387885.1. Classification (NCBI taxonomy): domain Eukaryota; kingdom Metazoa; phylum Arthropoda; class Insecta; order Lepidoptera; family Noctuidae; genus Spodoptera; species Spodoptera picta. The sequence goes on from JAZHFQ010000105.1 coordinate 4,912,689, forward strand.
CGTCAATACAAGAAACCGGCGGCTGACCGTACCAGCTCTCGAGTTGTAGCTGAGGCACTCGCGCTTCCAGCGTGCGGACCACGTGCTTACTGCTCGCCGCCCGCCAGCGAGCCGACAACGCGCTGCCAACAAGCCGACGGCGAGAGACAGACTTTCGAGCCGCCCGGCAGATGTGAGCGAACCAACGTCGCATCGTCGTCATAGATAAGTAGGTATTCATAACCCCCGCACGTATATCCAAAGCGTATTCAATCGCAAATGCCAAGTATTGTTGACTATACTCGTGCCTCGTGGTGACAAAAAAAATATAACCCTCGCGCGACACGCCGTAACTGCGCTGGCGGCTAGCGGTATGCAAATACGAAACAACGCCGTGCCGGAGTCGTGCCGGATCCGTGCTTGTAAGTGTTAACCTTTAAACTAACTCTTTTAATTTCCTTAACAAATGACCTCTTCATAAAATACATATATATAATCATAAAAATGGTATTCCACGCGTAGTATTACCGCACAAAATATTTCTGTAGTCCGAACAATCATTACGAATGTAAAAGAACATTTCCACTTTTTTTAAATGCCAATTTATTGCGTTCATCAAATAGCTTTTACTATAAAATAGGCCAATTAAAGAACGGTGATCTAATTGGAATGAATGAATACAGAATGCTATGTATAATGAAAAAAAACGAGAACATTGCCTCATGGAAAATTGGATAAAGCATTTTATTTAAAAAAATCATTCATTTCTTTTGACGTATGAAATTCATGAAATGCTATATTTTTCTGACGTTACAATACAGCAAAATATTTCTTTTATACTTTTTTGTATGATATTAAATATTATTTAAAAAGCAGATGTTCAAAATATGTTATTTTTTTCCGTATTTTTTGTTCTCTATAACAATGAATTATAGTTGAAGTAGGTATGGCAACCTAACTTAAAAAACGGCAACAATATAAAGGCCAGAAATTTGTGTATTGAGTTCTCGTTAAAACTGTCATATAATTACTACTAACTGATATAACTATACTTTTCGAACTGCAACGTTTGCTCGGAGCGTCATGTCAGCAGTTAATTACACGATGACGTAAATTACTCGCTTGACGCTAAGTTTGCTCCAATTACTAATCAAGTTCGATACGTAATTATCTTAAGAGCTTGTTGGTATACAGATTTTGATCTTGACCGTGATTTAGATCAAGTTAGTAACTAGACTAGACTCCGGCTAGCTACCAACTTAAGTAATTACGCTGCCTGCATGTGACACTGTGATACGTTTGAATGCGTCTCTAAAGCTAGCTATGAATGGCCATTGAAAACGTAGACACGAGTTCACGACTACACAGATGCTAGTTTTGTAATGCTCTAATACGAACGTTGGATACCTTCAGTTTACGTTGTATTCAAAGCGATTACCTTGCATTTTTCCTTTTTTGTATGTGTGAGTATGTGTTTGATGTTTTATTCACTATGATTGCCTCGTTGGCCGAGTGGTCGCAAGTGCGACTACCGGGCAAGGGGTCTCGGGTTTGATTCCCGAGTCGAGCAAAGTATGACTGGGTTTTAAAAAAAAATAGTAGAGGCAAATTGTGCCCGTTATATGGCAATAGGCTCACCCCATATTTATTACATGGGACTCATAACGTAAAAAGTGAAAAGTGGGTGGTACATTGTACAGTGGCATTGAGTGCCGTAGTGTACACCTCTGCCTACCCCTTCGGGGATAAAAGGCGTGATGTTATGTTTTATTTATTTTTAACTTTTTATGAAGTTTGTGTTATCTTATTTAATAAAATGAAGTCCGTAAAAAATAGAAGCAATATTCATTTACACTTTATCCGTAGGTATTCATATATAGGTAATAAATAATAATATTCACAGACTGTGATAATAAAAATAATGATAACTATTTAAATAGAATAACCAATACACCAAAAGTACCAAATACACCTAACGAAATATACTTAAGTCCTTGGAGGATACCTTATTAATAACCCAAGACTATAAATCAGTAGCAGACAAAGTTCCAACTAGTCACTCAACTGACGCGGTGTGACTAATACGTCAATACAACTAATTGGTTCCGTAACAAGGGTCCTTCATAATGCAGGTACTTATTTTCTTTAGTTTTATTTCTATATAGGAGGACCGAGAAAAGTTCAAATGCCAACATTGAAAAAGTTGTCGGTGTGGCGGACGGACGACCGCAGACATCGTTTGTGAACGAAGCGCTGCTGTAACTTCTGTAGTGATCTTTCTTTGTTCCGAGATCTTACGCTACAACATTCTGAATAAGCCCATTTTACTTGTTATTTAACTCTAGGCATATTTGTACAGGGTCAGATATTTGATTCGTTGCAGTTCTTGGATTTGAATTTTATGTTATCGCATAAACATTACCTATAGTGACGCGCCATGAAGGGGTAGATGATGGTGCATCTATCTATATACATATATAAAAATGAATCCCTTTTCCCCTTGGTCATGGCTTCACGCATGAATGGCTGGACCGATTTCACTAATATTTTGTTGTATTTGTTATTATTAGAAGGTTTTTGAAACAGAAAAAGTCTTGAAAATCCTACGGGAACGGGAGAAAACGGAATTGCGCGTACGAAATCGCGGGCAGAAGCTAGTATATACCTAAATAAAAATGTATGTGCGCCTGTAACTGTCGAAAAACTGCAGTGAATTGTATAATAATTTTACTGTAGTGTCTTAGTTTAGTTACTGTTGACACAAGGTTGGTAGGTATAAAAAGAAAATATCGAGACATACACCTGGACCATAATTGGGAAATGACACCCGGGCAAAACCAAGGCGAGGCGCTAGGTTTTACTTTTCTATTTTTTTAGGTATGAAGGTATCGCATCAGAATTCCAAAAAGGGACATATAAGGTCTATTAACCGTTAGAAAGTTAGTCTTCAATCCATTGAACATTCCATTTGTGACAGCAACAGTGCTTGTACAAACAAGACTTCACTTAACAGTGTCACCTGGTGAGGCAAAAAACAGTACCTAGGCCTCATTAGGTAAGGCGAATTTACCGTCACAATGTTGATTAACGTTTATTTAAATGTACAACAGCAACAACCAAAACATAATAATTCGGTACTTGACAACTAGTCAAATTCAATACTTTTTTCGAACCGTCAAAAACGACAGTCTTGAATTTTGTACGATACACAATCGTGTTGTGACGTCACGTTTTTTTAGCGTCAAACAACACACTTATTTTGTATATACTAAAATTAAGTTGGTCATAAAATCAATTAATGAATGTGTGATTGTTTTATTTTTATTGAACAACATTATTGTATTGGACAGTCGAAATAATTTATTTTTGGTTAAACTGTCAAACACCAAGCGGTCACCGGTGACCGCAACCTATTGTTCTATAATTGTGTCTACAAAACCGATACTCGACGAGTTAAGGATAATACCCAATTATCGCTATTCTGTAGCTGTTATAAAAATAATACGTTTTAATCTCCAAACATATACGTAACAGTTATCTTTTACCGTTGAAACAGTACATAACGTTTTCTTTATATGTAGAAATATTTACAAGTACAACGGAGTACCTCTGTACGTATAAAAGTCAGAGGTCAGTACGAATTCACTGTATGCATAACACATCAAAGTTCCGATCAATACTTTAGGTGCAATCGTTATTGAATTTCAACGTTCAGCTTCGATGTTAACATTTTTTTATATAATTTGTCCTTCAATATCTATATGAAGGCAAACAGAGTAGGTACGTTAAACTGATTATTCAAATATGTATATTAATTTAATTAGGCTTTATATACTAATCGCATAAATATTAATAAGGAGATGACGAGCTTATTTATCAAAACGAACTGACATTTAATGTGTTGTCCCTATTAGATGGGGTAAAATTATCGTGCGTGGGTGTGTGTTTTACGCTGTTACTTAATCCCCCACACTACTTTAAACAAGACAAATTTTATTGTAAACTAAAGTGGTGTCGATAATCAGGAGCAACTGTTAATTTATAAACAAACAACGCTCTCCTCAACCACCTCAATATTTACCCTTTCCTTCTTCGCAGGCTTTTGTAGCTTGTCCTCCATTTTTTACCTCCGATATTTTATTGCTAAACTTTCTGAACAAGATACTTAAACGAAAATATGTTTGTTTCGAAAAAACAACAAGTTATTGATTTATCACATTAGATATCAAAACAAACCACTCATGTATCATCAGACGTGTCTCAAGTACCAACTCATTAAAAAATAATATAACATTTTTTATTGTTAAATAGTACTTAAAGACAGACATCTTCAGTTCGATACTTGTTCTGTTACTATGAAATAAACTTGAACTTAGAATTGTAGAAATTACAGGTAAATATTTATCTGAAGAAGTTTTCTTCGCAGCAATGCTTTAACTCGGCTTCTGCCCTATTTTATTCCCGCATGCTTTTACTTTCGTTCACAGATAGTGAAAGCTCAACAACTCAATATTCAAAAGTGAAAATAAATTTAAATACACGAGAATATTCAGGTAGAACTGCACTTATTTATCGTAAATCCTGACGAGTATTTTACGTTTCACGGATGAATATGTAGTATTGATACGAAATGAAACTTTGGGCAGATTATACATATCAGTTTCACGTTCACGTTTAATTCATGAGAGCGAAAGTTTCAACGTACATACAATATTAAATGCGAACATTTCCATCAAGGTTACTGTGTAATTATTTATTTACTGAAAAGTAACCGATACGTGCACATCATCGATACCGGGATAATAATTACGCGGTGATGCCTAATTGCGCGGTTTGTTGTGCAATATTCAGAATATTGGTGAACAATGTATTTCAATTAATGTAGGTAAAGGTCAAGGGGAATGTCGAACGTTCCGCATATTTGTTGGTCAGTACATCAATAACCACAAACGTAAATACAATTTATTTATTAAACAAGTATGTTTCTGTCATAATGTTCACCGTATGTAAATAAACAGACAGTAAGCAACATTATTCTTCTTTTATCTTGACAATCTGAAAACAGAAAATGACAATAGCAACTCTGATTTGCAGTTGTGATTTTCTGTCTATTTTTGTAAACTACGACCGATACTTGTCTTCAATGTTGATAAGTTTTATAACGTGGCGTCTGCTATTAACTTCAAGTTAATTATCCAAAATATTCATATAAATAACTTAGACACGGCATGTGATGTTTTATTACAATCCAAAGGTCAGTCCTCTCGCTGTCTTAACTGCTGAGATTTCTCTCTCTAACTGTTACATGCACAGTTTGTCACATTTTTCAATTATTGCATGAACAACGACGTTTAAACAAAGTTAGGCACTATCCGTACACCTACTAGATAATTTATAAAATATTTTATAAATGAAAGATAAAATAAATCAGCGTTGCGACGAAAAATCGTTCTCTGTGGGCCTAATGGCGGTCTCAATTTCTTCGATATTGTTCTCATGAGTCCCGAGCGAGCGCTCGACGAATAGGTAAATTGCATGAGTATTACTAAAGTATAACAATTATGTGCACCGATACGAAACACAACCAAATTTATTTTGAGACTATATTACGATTCAGTTAATTGAGAAAAAAATAACTAATTTAACTAAATGAAGACCAGCTCGTTATTTTCTTTTTGAGATACACTATTTAATAAGCAAGTAAATAAGCTTGAGAAGCCTTGAGCCCCAACCCCTTTGCTTATTAGCTTATTTACGAGGGATTAGCATCGAGGCCGTGTTATAAACAAATCAGACGCGCGTCGAGCAATGTGAACTCTCGGCTTTGAGAGATTTACACGCACGCTATGGCTTCTCAAGTGCGTGCGGGGTGCGCGCGAGCTGAGCGTCGTAGTCACGCAAGAAGATCGATGGTCACGACGAGAACCTGGTGATGGAAGTGGTGATACTCACGCGGCATGGTCAGCATGAGGCAACCAGGCGATGGCGAGAGCCAGCACAAGCGCGATGCTGTGCACGCCGCGCGGACGGCACGTATGCATGTTTTGCGCGTCCGCGTGCGTCCTTGCGGACGCTGGCTGCCGGCAGCCGCGTATCAGCTTGCCGGCGGACTGGCGTGTTCTTGTAGCCCCTCCGGCGGCAAGAACCCGCGCCTGCGCCCCAGCGTCTATCGACCGCGGCCCGGCCGCCTCCTTCCGCTCGCTACGAATACGCTCAGATCCTCACTGGGAGCCTTATTGAGCGACAAACGCTCTAAACGCTCTATCTTGACGCCGGCCCGATATGACTACGCCACCGCTCATGTTTTATTAACACCTTGATATTTTCAATTACACTTCTTCATTTACAATTCCCAAAAAAAATATTCGTATTGATATTAAACTGCTTTTATTCACTTATTTTCTCGAATGCTACCGGTATTGTAATTTTGTAAACAATCGAAATAAAAAATATACGATATAGGTATGACATTGACCTAGACCTAGACAAATTCATTGAAATCTACAACAGCTGGCACCCTATGGCAAGGACGTTCAAGATTCCCTAGTTGTAATTAGTATCGGTTAACGTCAAGGTGATTAGAGCGTCCGGCGGCCTAGCGGTCGCTGTTGCTAATCATTGTGACGCTTTACCTTTGCGTACAGCTCTGGTAACGCAGCAGACTAGGTAAGGGGTGGCCCATTACATGTATTACAGCGGGAACAGAGATCCAAACACTTGCGTTGACAAGTTTGTTTATTTACATTCTTGATTCCTGCTTTCAAAGTAAGTTTAATGAAATTATTAACAGCATCAAATCTGAGACCAGCATTGCTCTTTTATTGGTAAAACGACCAAACAAGTATTTTAAATATGTGTAGAGAACATAAGTTTAAAACATTTTTATGACATGTTTTAATACTAAAGCTTTATTTGAATATCAATGTTGTAGGAAAGTAAACAAGCTAAAAGTACATTTCCTAGCTACGTAGGTACCATGCATCCTATCCAACAGTGGCTCTGTTGCTTTTTAATTACGAGCTACATTGGCGCATTTACTAAGGTTAGCCACACTTGATGAGTGTCGCAGGATTTTTAACAGATGTTTTAATGACGTGGTTGGTGCTGCTTAGATAGGTTTCATTAGCTAGGTTTCCTGCTGTTTACGTAACGAGGTAGGTATGTTATTGACTATTGCTATGAAGAATATTGAGTATAAAGACAAGGTAAATTTTTTGTAGTTTTAGGAAATAACGATGCTTGTTGACGTCCCTGTGTATACCTCGATATAGTTATATGTATGATATGAAAAGTACTTCGGTTGAATAGTGACTTGAAGCATATTTCAACCAATGTTTTATGTAGTTAATGTAGGTATAATTAGACTTAATAATGCAACCAAACCTTAGTTATTGTGTTACTAATAACATCTGTAATTTTACGATTTTCAAACGGTTTTATTTAGCTTGTCCCGTTTGATTGTTTGTTTGGGTCAAAAGTTATTGGAATTTTACCCCCTTCCTGACGTCAGATCGATCTGATATTTGGTACACACTCTTAATTTTAATGAACATACAATATTATAACCATATTTTTTCATAACCTGCTCCATTATGGATATCAAATGAAAAGGCTTGATTGATTGAATAAAATCGATACACAAAAAATATATTTTTGTGTATCGTTTATTTTAAGTATGATTTTTATGGACACGTACATTCTTAGGTAAAATAAATACTAGAACTTTGTTATACCAAACTTTGAACTATGTTACGCCAAATCGTAAACATTTATACCTGTAAACTTTTATAACTTCTCACTTACACAAACCTATGTTTACAAACAAATTGATTGATTGATATATATGTTGGTGTTATTCCCTCCCAGCCAACAATTCATAAGGTGATACAGAAATGTGTACCTATGTGGAATATGTATCAGTAGGTATATGCCATTAAGAGTGTCAAGTATTTATAATATTAATTACTTCATGTATGACTTTGTGTTGAACCACGAAGTTTTGTTACTTCAGTCGGACAAAACACAATATCAAGTAATACTTGTATGTCTATCGTGCGAAGGTATGTATATATTTGGTGTTATTTCTCCGTGCCTCTGAAAGCTCTTAAAAGTATTTTGTACGCCTGATATCACTACACGTCTGTCGAATAGTGAATTAATTGAGAATACACACATATTTTACGCACACTCAAACGGTTTTATCTTATTAAGTCGTCGAGTTTGTGAATAAAAACTCTGAGATAGAAAATCATAACATTAAAATTTTCGGAACTTACTTACGGTTAATATTGTTTATTGCCAAACGAACACTCGGTTGGCCTGGTGGAAAGCATCCGGGGACGTCCATGGGCACTCTCAATACAAAAACTGTCGTAAGTTCGTTGATGGCCTTTCGGAGATTTGAAGTTGATTGGGTCTCCGGTAACTTTAGATACGAATACGAAGAAACATAACGCAAGAATTGTTTTACGGCGGTTTCCATTGATTCTGTGGTATCACTTCGCTCTTCGCTATAGGTAACAGAGTGTCGACAAGCGTGTAAATAAAACAAGATTAAAACTTCAAATTGAATTTGATAAGACATGTAGAACTAAAAAAATATGATAGAAGATATCGTTCTTCGTAAGCAGATGGGCTTGCCCCACATTAGACTAGTTAAAGGTTCATCATCAACAGCCTATAAATGCCCACTGCTGAGCAAAGCCTCTTCTCACACGGAGAAGGTTAGAGCGTTAATCACCACGCTTGCTCAATGCGGGTTGGCGATTTCAAACTTATCATTAGAAATTATAAGTCCAGGTTTCCTCACTATGTTTTTCCTTCACCGTTTGTCAGTGGTGTCTAAATAATCTTAAAAAGTACATATAACTCGGAAAAAGTCACATTGGTACTTGCCGTTGGTAGGTTTCGAACCCGCACCATCATGCATGAGAAGTGGGCGTCTTAAACCTCCGGGCCACCACGACATTTAAAGGGTTATTACCAGTTAAAGGTTGGTGTTTATTATTTTCAGATTTTAGTATTTTGGTAGGTACAAATATTGCGATTACCGAAACTTGAGAGCTTAGAGCTTAGCTTGAGAGCTTGAGAGCTTCGGTAACTACTACTACTACGGTTACTGAGGTAATGGAATGTACTATGCATTGAATGAAAGTCACATTGAACTGTATTAATCTTATCGGTTATTTTCTTTTCTGTACAATTAGCGAAATTTAAATGTTACATTGGTCATGCATGCATGCATGACAAGCCTTAGTATTAAACCTCTTTAACGACATGTTTTATCATTATATCATACTTAAATCATGAATCTACCTAGATTTAAACTTTAAATACACGAGTAAGCATAACAATATGAACATACTAGATTCTAGTTATGCTAAAAATATGTGCATGTGTCGCAGTGAATGGAGAGAATTGCTCAGTGAAGTATTAAGCACTAATAAACTGTTCCGTGCGTCACTTCCATCATGTAGTTTGTACTTACAAACACATGTAACTTTTTTTTGAGGGAGGAGAATCATCCAATGACTTCTCTCTCCCGGGTGAGGCAAGAGGGAGTATCAGACTCTTACTGACTAAAAACCACCCCGTCCCTACTCCTGCACTGGCAACCCATTAAGCCCTTCGCGGCTCCGTATCGGCATCAGCCCTATTGGGTCATCTGTTGTGGTCTGATGGCTCCTTGAGGCGCGCGAGGAACGCGACGCGCCGTACGTTCGGGTCTGGTTCTAGTCGGGCGGCGAGTCACCCGCGCTCTCCGTCCGCAGACCCGTGCTTACGGTGGTCAGAAATCATCTCGCGATCCCCGACGCCCAGAATGTCTTTCGCGAAGGCTGGGGCATGAGGAGATTCGTTACCTCATGCGCCCCGCCTCCTCCTTAGCTTACATGACTGCTTCGCAGAAGGAGGAGACGGCATCTAATATCCCTCGCTCCGTATCTTAGTTTGAACTAGAGCCGGACGCGAGAAGTCACCGTCGTTGATCACATCGCCATGACTGCCATTCCGCCATGAGATCGCGCTGAAGCTCATCCCACCACGCACTAATCGGGCGCGGCAGCGGGGTTTCGCCCCGAGATCCCACGGCGGTAAACCGGCAAAGAGGGAACACATGTAACTTAGATTCTCTTTAGGTGTCCAGTAGGTATTAAACTGTCAAACACCAAGCGGTCACCAGTGACCGCAACCTATTGTTCTATAATTGTGTCTACAAAACCGATACTCGACGAGTTAAATAGATTATTTATTTGTATTCTACTTGCAATGAAGACCTAGGTTTTTACATTTTAAACGTTTTTTTGGCAGATTAACTGGGAAGATGTCCGCTTCCGACGTCGCGTCGCGTCGTGGCCCGAGCGCCACAACGAGATTAATTTGCAAAAGTGGCCGCTTTTCATGGTTCTCAAGTATGAGACCGTTGCGTTGGTTCAAAACCTGGTAAGTATCAATGTGAGAGTTAGATTTTTCCGAGCCTTATATACTTATGGATAAGCAATGGTACAAACACAGTTTTTTCCTGTTATGTTATGAGAATGTAATAGGACTCTACTTCATGTATCGTGCAGGCTACGCATCTAGGAAAATATGAAAACACCCATTCGCATCGCATCAGGCATGTATTTTTCAAAAAACTAGTAAAACTGCCATGGTTATTCACTGAAAAGTAGGGTCTCTAATGGTGAAAGGGTCTGGTAGTTTTAACGTCTATTGAAAGTAAACAAATAAATTAGTACATACCGTCATTTAAATAAATTAATATAAAGAATGTATACGATAACATGGAAGGTTGTGAGTAATTCGAATTTCATCCCGAACCCAATAGAGTTAACAATCTACCCGCAGTTATTACTAGCATCAGTGGTGAGTGAATGTTTTACCCATATATTATAAGCTCGGTGATAAGAACTTACGCCAAAGGACGGTATCATTTAAATTCTCTTTTGCTGCCTGTCCGATTTACAGAGTACTAGGCATACTGTCCACGAAAGCTGCACTTCATGCGCACGCTTTCGTCAATATACGTTTGTAAGGCCTATAGTCAGAATTTTAATTAGATTCCAGATTTGACAATAGCTACTGTCATTTTGTGAAATAATGATACCACATATAAATAGTATAGTGATGAACACAAAAATCGATAAACAATCAATGTGTGTGTTTTATAATAAATGTTACAGAAAGTGACAGGATAGCGATAGCGATGACGGCGACAATTTATAAAATAACTTATTACCATAATACATCTTCTCTATCTATCTTTTTTTTATCATGTTCCTTCATGATTACATTTTTTTATTTATTTCACACGCAATTATAAAAGAAAAGTCTCAGATCTTTAATTAATCGTCAAAAATAAATTATCGGTTCAGAAATATTTAATTTCCTGATATACTTAGTTTACGAGAGTAAAATTATAAACGAGAAGAATCGATCCAGAAGTATTCCATTTCCATATCGAATAATTTCGCAACGTCACTATTTAGTACTTGTCATATCGTTGCAACACTGAAATTGTCAAATCTGGAATCGAATTAAAATTCCGAGTATGTTAGTTTATCTTGTTTTTATGACAGTTTGATTAAAAACAATCAAACTGTCTCCACAGAGCAGCAACGTAGCGTCAATCACACTTCATACAAATCAGTCTATGTGTCAATAATTGCCAGCAAATATTGTCTATGCCTATGTGTATGCATTAACCAAATTCTGTAGTCGTCGTAGTTCTGTAAGTATGTGTAGACAAGTTTCAGATTGTCATAATAAAGGTTTTTACAAGTTTTTAGCCTACTATCTCTCATTTCGAGGTTCTTATCCTCATTAAACTAATTTGAGTAATTTATCTTGACTAATTTGCCATTGTTAACGATAATGGTTCCAGGTATAAAAAAAATGTAGGCCGAAGTTATAGACAATTTATTTAAGTCTCTACAATATCTGAATATATACAAATAGCATACATGCATAGCATAATACTTAAAGGCTAAGAGCACTTGGAATACTTAGTATTGGTATGTCGATTCTAGCGCTACCTATCACATGCCGAAAAACAAAAAGCGTTTGCAAAGATATATGTTAATCGTCTGCGATGTTATTTTTTTCCTTTTTTACTCAGGTAATCTAAATAATTATATAAACTCATTAAATGTAGCGCGCAAGCAACGATTATTTTGACGTCCTCCATGTTCGTGTGTGAAGTGAATAACAAATTGATTCACTCTGCGAATATGTGAACAACAAATAAAAACATACAAGAGTAAATCGATTAGGGTTACAAACTCTAACTACTTATCATTTTGAAAATGAAAATATTTTAATGATATTTACCAATAAAATCTTCTTTCCAACTTAAAATAACGAAAAAGTAACAAATTAAGGTGTGCACTGGCACAGAAAGCGTTTTAAATCATGTACCCAATGCAAAGCAACCAGTTCTTCATGTGGGTAGGTTTGATTTCTGATGCTAATCGTTTAGTTCATTTTCGCTGGGGATAAGAGTGATTTTATACAAAAAAACAGGCGTAACTCATCCACTTTTGACTCCTACAACAAGTACATATAATTTAAATTTTGGTAAAGCTAATGGCTTAGGTATCACGCAATTCGATCAAAAAGATCAATTTTTAATGGAATTGCGTGATACTTGTTAATAGTCAAAAGTTATTTGTTACAGAGTCATTAGCTGTACTCGCATGACAAATAACACTTTTTTGACCTTTACGTTCTGCTACTTTAGTGAAACAATGAAGAGTACCATCGATCTATATTCTACTGACCGTGTGATTTACGTAAAGCCAAGACGTCCAAGAAAACGTCGTTGTTCCAATCGTTGATTGTGTCGATTTTCTTTAAGCAATTTATTCGTAGTAGGGCAACATCATGCCTTTCCATAAAGACTACGTTTATTTCTTTTTATTATAACCAATTCGTCGAAGTGTCCGCTGCAATAACGTAGCACGTGGTCACGATGTAAGGTACTCAGACTTCCACCTTATTAGTGGAATGCTATTGAAATGATATGGGTACAAATAAAAGGTATTTTTTAATTAATAATTTCTCAATATTACCTTTTTACTTTTAACATTTATTACAGGATACGCTCCACGAAAAAATACAGTTCCTAATTTACGATAAAAAACCAATGACGTTATTGGAAGAAGCCTATGATAACATTACACCGGAAGACTGACAAAAACTGATAAAAAACGACAAAATAATACTCATCGCTCATGACTTTTTTAAGGGGTACCTACTTAAAATCATCTAATGTCTTTTCCCGCCCAGGTGAGACGAGAGAAGTGTCAGACTCTTACTAACTAAAAACCACCCCGTCCTACTCCTGCACTTCGAGCCGGTGCCCCAGCAACCCATTAAGTCCTCAGCGGCTCCGTAATCACTCATGACTGGGAGAGAGATCCTCGCTTTGACATTCTAATCGATGCAAGATTAATAATTAATCTGGGCGATGATTCTAGTGAAACGTACAATTATTCATTAGATGGAACGGCGGATGCATAATATAAATTTGCATGTATCATAATTTTAACTTTTACACCTGGGTATAGTTCACTCATTTTTGTACTTAAATCATTTCATCTTTTTTTCAACGTCCTTTATTACATATAACATACAATTCAATCCCGTGATAATACCATCTGGAACTTAAATCATTCAGTGTGGGAGAGTCATGCTTCGGCATGAATGGGCCGGCTCGACCGGAGTAATACCACGGCCTCACAGAAGACCGACGTGAAACAACGTTGTGTTGTGTTTCGTCGTGTGAGTGAGGTTACCGGAGGCCCAATAACCCCCCCCCCCTTTCCCCAATCCCTGAATACCCAACAATCCTCAAATTCCTAATCCCAAAAGGCCGGTAACGCACTTGTAACGCCTCTGGTGTTCCAGTCCAGTGTCCATGGGCGACGCAGATTGCTTACCATCAGGTGATCCGTCTGCTCGTTTACTGACTTATCCCATAAAAAGAACAAAAATCGATAATTAATTTCTTTCGCGAGTTTATTATTTTTGAGGAAAATTGGTGCACTATGTTTCGTAGACATATAAACGTGATGCTAGGTTTTGTATAACGCATAATACGATGCATTTATACGCAATGTCGTGACACTGACATAGAACCCTGGAAAAAGTAGCGGTCACAAATAGAACACACGAAGCGATGCCACGTGAGACGTGACGACTGCTCTTGACCTTAACCAAAGTTACCGTCCATAATTACTTTTCCCCATCCAATTAGTACTCCTTGTGCCTGGATGCGGGTGCTATTGTGATTTGAAGGACGCACACCACAGAGGCTCGTCTTAACCATATAAGTTTTTAAAGAACATATCAGTTGGTGTCTTATAACATACCTATATGAATTATTATATACCTATTTAGTATAAGTACCTACTATTTAACTCGCAATGTATGTACGTATGAATGTATGTATGTGAAGTGGAATCTTGCTACTGAATTTCATAGCAAATATATTCAACTTGTGTTCAACCATGAAGCAAATACACCGGTTCAATTGATTGATTTGAACGTATGTACACGCTAAGTTTACCTAACCAATAATTAAACAGTCAAACACCGCGAGGACACCGGTGACCGCAACTTATTGTTCTGTAATTGTGTCTATAATGCTTAGCTGCATAACCTTATTTTTAAAAAGTTTATGTTTATACATTGAAACTTGAATTATATACAACCTTAACGTTATATGTTTTATGCGTTACTTTATGTAACGCATAAAACATTGTTATGCTTTTTAATCACTGAAATGTTTAGAAATGCACAGAAATAATGTAACATTAACTTTTCACTAGTTATGAGTTACTTACAAATGTAATAGTCATTTTTAGAAAATATTTACATAACATAACATAGCATAACATCACCCCTTTTATCCCCAAAAAGGTAGGCAGAGGTGTACATTATGCCACTGAACAATGTAACACCCATAACATATAACATAACATCACGCCTTTTATCCCCGAAGGGGTAGGCAGAGGTGCACACAGAAGTAACACCCACTTTTCACTATTTGTGTTATGAGTCCCATGTAATAGGGGGTGAGCCTATTGCCATATACCGGGCACATTTCCAGACTCCGTGCTACTACTGAGAATTTTTAAAAACCCAGTAATACTTTGCCCGGCCCGGGAATCAAACCCGAGACCCCTTGCCCGGCAGTCGCACTCGCGACCACTCGGCCAACGAGGCAGTCAACACCCACTTTTCACTATTTATATTATGAGTCCCATGTAATGGGGTGAGCCTATTGCCATATACCGGACACAATTCCAGACTCCGTGCTACTACTGAGAAGTATATTGAGAATGTAATTGAAATTTTTGCTATATGTACATTGACGGGTTGTATCAATAGGAAAACTACAAACTAAAAAGCCTATAGTTTCATCTAAATATGTCTTAAACTGTCAAACACCAAGCGGTCACCGGTGACCGCAACCTATTGTTCTATAATTGTGTCTATAATGACGGTACTCGACGAGTTAAAGCCAATAAAATCGCAAAAAACGTAGTCGTACGTGTACAAGGAATAAGCTTCAGTGAACCTGTGTTTTGTGAGGCGTGTAGTGGTAGCCCGGAGGTTTAAGGCACCCGCTTCTCATGTATTTTTTTTTTTAAGGGGGGAAAATCATCGAATGACTTCTCCCGCCTGGGTGAGGCGGGAAGTGTCAGACTCTTACTGACTAAAAACCACCCCGTTCCTTCTCCTGCACGTCGAGCCGGAGCCCCGGTTACCCGTTAGGTTCTCCGCGACTATGTATAAGAGTACGGGTTGGAAACCTACCAACGCAATGGCAAGTACCAATAAGATCAAAGTCCGAAATTCAAAGAAACTGTACTTTCTAAGGTACGTTTAGACACCATTGACAAACGATAAAAGAAAAACATCGTGATGATACCTGGAAATTTATATCTTCATTGAGCAAGCCTGGTTGATGATTCATGCTCAAAACCTTATTCGTGTAAGAAGAGGTCTTTTGGTCAGCAGTGGCAACTTATAGGCTCTTGGTGATGATGGTGATAAACCTGTATTAGGGTTGATTTACATCTGACGGAAGATGCGTTGCGTATACCGCTACCGTAATTTCAGATCAGTGGCAGGTTAGTGTGTAGTCAAATTTCGTTCCAATTACTTACGAATATTCGATATCGCATCGTTTTTTGGTCACTTTATCACCAGTAATGTAAAGGGTATATTTATATAAAAGTATTATTTATTTTATTTACTTATATTGGTAAAGTTTATTCTAGTAATAAATGTTTAAAAATATTTATTCATTTTTATTTTCCAACATGCTAAGTTAATATAGAGCGGCTAATTACTTAATTTGCGCATAAAATATTTTACTTTAAATGAAGATAGGTTATTAATAAATGAACGCAGTAATAAAATTAGTCTTACGCTTGAAAAGCTCCTATAATATTTTTATCCGCAAGCGTACTTTTAATATATATTTTTTTTTTAATTCCGTAAACGAGTTTGCACGCGCTGCATATTTCATATTTTTTAAACTTGTTTTTATTAAGTAATATTATGGGTTATAGTAATAATTACAAACCACAAATTGTATTAATTGTAACTTGTTCGTTTTGTATTTGTTTTATTATGATACCTAATAAAAGTTTCGTTATGAGTTAATGTATTATTATTAAATGAATGGATCATTTTATACATGAGAGCTTTTTTAATGTTACTTACATTTTACTGAATGCAAATGCAGCATTACTAATAACTGAAAAACGCGATAAGGTCTGTGTCATTGCGATATAGAATATCCTGATATCCTCTCGTAGAAAAGGAAAGTACGATGTTCTAAGAACGTTTAAATCACCCAAATAAAAAACTCATAAAATAATATATTTGTAACAAACTTGGCCTAAAACAAACGCTTATAAACAACAGACACAGTCAACGATGCTGATTTCATCATGTTGAGGCAGGACCCTGAGGGTTCAAGGTACCAACACTCCGTAACCGACTCGTGGGCTTGGTGTCATAAAGATTCATTAATGATTGGTCAGACGTACTGGACACGTCATCTGAGCTTGTACTTTCTGGTATATATTCTTGATGATTACATTTAAACCATTCCTGTAAAAATAAAATAGTATTTAAGGTGGATCAATTTTACAAAACTTAATGACATATATATAGTCCCCGATAGCGTATATAAAAGTATTATACTCGGTGACTGCCTCATTGGCCGAGTGGTCGCAAGCGCGACTGCCGGACAAGGGGTCTCGGGTTCGATTCCCGGGTCGGACAAGGTATTACTGGGTTTTAAAAAAAATCTCATTAGTACGTAGGATGGAATTGTGCCCGGTATATGGCAATAGGCTCACCACTAGTGAAAAGCGGGTGTTACATTGTACAGTGCCATAATGAGCACCTCTGCCCATCCCTTCGGGGAGAAAAGGCGTGATGTCATGTTATATTGAGTGACTTGTTTATTAGGGCAGAATCTCGTATGGGGTTAAAGAACCAGGGCCGTTATAGACTTGCGACCACTTGGCCAACGAGACAGTCAATGGTATCTATCAATAGATATAAATAAATAATGAGAGGTCTGTCGACGTCTTAATAAGCTATTATTAATGATGATGATCAAGATGATGATGATGGAAAAAGCGATTAATTGGAGAAACTATAAGGAATGATGTCATAATGTGTTACGGAATACTCACATCTATCACCATACAGTTATGTCTACATTTTCTTTGTCGTGTGAACTCATTATAATACAATCTTCGTTTTCGATCTTCTATCTCTGGCGGACCGTAATTTTTATGTGATTTAAACATACCAGCTAAATTCTGCAACAGATATGATAGATAATTGAACAGATTTTATATTCAAATACATGTACCTATTTATTTAGAGGTATTTAAGAGTCAAAAGAAACAATTCGTGGCTAAAATGCAGACATAATAATAGTGAACCCCTATTATATGGAACTCGAAACATACCTACCTAACGGGTGAAAATGGCATTGTGAACTATTACGTACACCTCTGCCTACCCCGTCCGAGATTATAGATTATCCACTTTTTTTGTCATCTACTATTGTAATTGTCTGATTTTTTATGTTTTTTTTAATTTTAATTGCTTTTTTTAAACTGATGTTATTTGTGTGTTTCACTTTTTTTCTTCTTTGTCTGTTATTGTAACTGTTTGATTATCTTTGATTTCTCTTCGTATGTGTGTTAATGTAATTGGTGTAAAGCCGTGTTAACATCACAATAATAAATAAACAAATAAATAAATAAATAGACGTGATGATATAAATTATAGTGAACAATAATCACACATCAACACTTAAAATTTGTATAGCACTTTAAAAGTAGAGAAAGTGAACCATTGGAACCGTTTTCAGCCCAATTATATTTGGCAATCCCGAAGGAATGAGTCTTTCGCAAAGTATCTAGAATCGTACGCAGGACCTCGTTCTTATTACCAACCAAGAAATTTTAATCTTGCTACAAATTATTCAAAAATTTGACGTGTAAATAAATAAATTCAAACAAGTGGTTTAACCAAAAAGAAATTATAATGAAATTAAATTATAATAATAAAATAATACAACTTTATCAACATAATAACAAAAATACCAATTAGGTATTAGGTATTAGGTACACTGTTTGGATCAAAACATGATTTTTCAGGATTAATTCTAGGGGACAACTACTCAAGATCTAATGGCTTCTGTTAATAAAACATGTTCAAAATATGCTGTAGTTAAATATTTAGAAAAAATGTTGTAGAACAGCAACATAAAAAACAAAGCATATTGACGGAAGAAACTCAAGTATTATCATTGGATGAAAATATTAGAAAAAAAAGTGTTTTAAAACAAACATTGTAATTTATTGCCCCAATTCTGATGCATATTACGTAATTAAAATGTCAGTAAAATTCACATTCTACCTACGTAACTATGTACATATTTACAATGCAGCCTGTACACCTACCGATAAGTTCACAAATTAGATACATACATTTCTCATTAAAAAACCAGCCATCGTTTTAATGTTAATTGTAGCTACGAAAGCGAATGTTATTGCTCCCCAAGCAATAGCCATGTACTTCGTTATGGAAGCTTTCATTTGTACCAAGTTATAGACACTACGTGCAGTGCAACACTGAAATGAAAGAAATAACAATTTAACCGACCATACAAATCTTGCATATTCTTTTCACACATGTATGCGCAACACACAGGCAGTACACACGGGAACACATAATAAATAAATTGGAGGTACATAGGTACTGCATATTCCCGTAGGAATTTCTCTCCGCAGTCCCTCGACAGAAAAAAACAATAGAAACTAAGACACTGTGTGTAACTTAGTACATTTGTAGCACACAATAAGTAAAATCAACTAAAACAGAATATTTATTTGTAGAAAATATGCAACGTAATTTCATTTTAAACATGTTTTGCAGCTTCCATATACAAAATACAATTGCGAACGTAAATTTGTAAGTACTCACAAAAAGTGCAGCTGGAAGTAGAGCCCAACTTATTGTCCAAAACCGAGTCGGCCTGAATCCTAACAAAAATTGTATATCAGTGCAAAATTTCTTCAATCCGTACAGCCACATGACTATGGCTACATAAGCACCACCTAGGTACGTGTCAACCAAGTCTATACCAAGAGTGAAGCGTCGATGCAATGATGTCACAATCTAAAACAACAACAATGGTAATGAGAGATTTGTTTTATTATCTTCTATACCTCCAAAAATGTCGCGGAGAACCTAACGGGTAATCGGGGCTCCGACTCGACGTGCAGGAGAAGGAACGGGGTGGTTTTTAGTCAGTAAGAGTCTGCCGCCTCACCCAGGCGGGAGCAGTCATTCGATGATTTTCCCCCCTTAAAAAAAAATACCTCCAAACATAGATTCAATGGTATTCATCATGAAGTCTGAAGTCTACAGACTATGTCGCCAGTTGATCGCCGAAGGCCACTCCTCCAGCAGTAAAAGTATATGGTATGATCGTTTTTCACAAATTATTATGTACGCATCCTAATTTATTTAGTTATTTTTCAAAATAATTGTAACTAATAAAAAAAGACCAAAGGTATGTAAGTACGTCATTAATCCGTTTTTGTTATTCTACCCTGCTTCACCATGTTGCCCTGCTCCACCATGTTACCCTGTTTCAGGCATATTAGTGAGCGCGTGAAGAACGGTCTTTATTTGGATTTATTTTGGATTTGATCAAGATCAAGTATCTAGATTACAACAGGCTCAGATCAAGATCAAGTATCTAGATTACAACAGGCTCAGATCCAACGTCGACGAAATAATGTTCCGCGTATTAATAATTAAATCATCGTAGTGTTTCTAAAAACAAAAAGGTCGCAGCAAAGGTGATTATTCTATTGACGTTCGATGTGAACAGACGTGTGCATTATACATAGGTACTGTTGAATTAACGCAAGAGTGACATACTAAATTATTTTTGCTTAGTTTGAAATTTAGTATTTTATAATGGAAACATAATCATATTTAATAAAAATGGATAAAATCCCGAGCAACCTGGCTTCCTGTGCCTCACCAATAGACAGCAGCCGTAAATCTGACTTCTCAATAGAAGCTGTGTCCACACCCGACATTCAGAACTGGATGGCAAGCATTGAACAGCAGTTAAATGAAGTATGTGTCATTGCAACGGAAGGCAAACTCAATTCGGAGCAAAAGCTTAGAATATCAAACCTGAGCCGTAAAATTGGAGCTGATGTCTCGCAAATGGCTGTCCTTTATCAAGCTCTGAAGCAGCAAGCTCGCCTAGCCGTCAACATAATGGATGAATTGAGAGAAAACTGTGACCTATCGGAACAAATTGATGAGATTAAAAAATCTCTCAAGGACTCAACTACAGCCAAGACTGTGTCTTTTGCGGACATGGTGAGAAAAGGATCCGATTTCGTTCGACCAAACAATCTGGCCTCTGTCGCTGTGTATCCGGCCAATAAATTGAAAACTAGCGAGGAAACTAAAACTATGGTGCAAACAATTATAAGTCCTAGTGAGATGAAGCTGCGCGTGCGTGGAGTCCGCAAGACACAAAACGGAGGTGTAATAATCAGCACTGAGTCGAAACAGGATGCTGAAAAAGTGAAGCAAGCAGTTGGCCTGTCGTTATCCGGTCTTCTCGCAGACGAACCAAAGAAGCGCAAACCACGAATCGCAGTAATAGGAGTGCCGTCGACAATGACAGATGCTGACGTCTTCGGGTATATATAAATATACCATGGTCATAAGACCAGAACTTATCTGACAAGCTCCCGGAGATGACAATGGAGTGTTTTTTAACATCAGTCAAGCTAAGTCACAAATCGGGAAGAAAGGATGCGCCGACCTGCAATTTCATCATCGAAGTTCCAGGCAAGATACGTAAAGCCCTTATATCTCAAGAGAGAATTTATATCAATTGGACTTCTTGCCCCGTTAGAAACTTTACGCTTGTAACGCGATGCTACAATTGCCAACTATATGGACACGCAGCAAAATTATGCAGAGAGATAAACTCATCGTGTGGCCACTGCGGAGAAGCAGGACATGTACAATCCTCGTGCACTAAAAAGTCGGAATCCCCTAAATGTGCTACATGCTCTCGTTACAATAAGCCCAATAAACATAAAACCGGAGTCATTGACTGTCCGGCTAGGAAAATAGCTGAATATAGGTTAGTGTTGCAACAGAACTCTGTTTCCGTTTCCGCAACTGCGGAAGTTCCGCATGATTTTTCACTTCCGTTTAGGCTTCTGGTTCCGCAAACTTTATAACAGAACTCAGAACAGAAGCGGGGAGAGAGTGATGACGAGCGGTGCAGCAGACGCGACGGCGGCACGGCGCGCGGGGGCGGTTGCGGGGTCACGCGTGGACGAAATACGAATGTACACGATCGTCCAGGCGCGCATGCTGCCGATAATTGCCGAATCCCTTCCGGGGAGGGGCGCGCGCGGTAAACAAACGACAAACATGTCACAACGAGTTCGTTTACTTAGTTATTGTTTTTATTTCACTATGCGCATCTCCGCGCCCCGTGACTTTGAGTAGTGACATTTTCAGTTGTTTTTTCTTCTGTTATTGTTTGCATGATACCTAGTTGTATTTAGTGCAATAAGAGTGCAATCATGAAACCAAAATCAAGTCCCATTTGGAACTATTTTGATGAAATCGACGAGTCGAGTGCCAAATGCAAACTTTGTGAAAAAGTGTATTCGCGAAAAGGCCGCACAACTACAGCTTTGAAGAGTCACCTACAAGCAATTCATGCTGAACGGTTTGCAGAGTTTGAGAAGTTAAATGATACTGCCAAGCTTTCATCGGAAACGAAAAAACAAATGGTCAGTTATTTTTTATTTATTAGGTACTTAGTACTTACTTTACTAACTTTGATTAAGTGAGGTCGTGCCCTAGTGGTCGAATGTGATTGATGCTTGATTGAATTGAACGAGCAATAGGTACTTTCTTTATTTGTTTGATTTATTTTATATACGTGTTTTATTTCGTGAAGTAATCGTAACCAATTTATGTTGTTGTAATTGTAGGTTACGTTAACTCCAGCCGGAAACGCTAAAAGACAATTAACATTACAACAAAGTATACAAGTAAAGAATTATTGGGACTCATCGCATCACAAATCACAAGAAGTTGATCGTACTATTGCTGAAATGATTGCCCTCCAGAACTTACCCTTTCATTTTGTCGAAGGATTTCGTAGAGTAATGCAAGCTGCTCTTCCAAAGTACAAGTTAAGAGGCCGTGATTTTTTTTCTTCCTATATATGCGACAATTTGTACAATAAGTTAGCGAAGAAAACCAAAGATTTACTTGAAGAATTTGACAAGTTATCTTTTACAAGCGACATATGGTCGGAACTTCATTCTGCTGTTTCATTGCTCAGTTTAACTGCACATGGGATCTCAAAGGATTTTCGCAAAAAGATTATAATTTTGAAATGTGAAGTCATGGATGAACGTCATACGGGCACCGTAATATCAACAAAGTTTCAAACGATTCTTGAAGAATGGGGCATTGATCGCCAAAAAGTTCACTGCATGGTTCGTGATCGTGGATCCAACATGGTGAGAGCAATGCAGTTGTCAGGCTTTGAAGATGTCAGTTGCGCAATACACCAGATTCAACTGTGCATACGAGCAAGTGTTGAATCTCAAGAGTGGCTCCTACAACTTACTGCTAAATTGAAAAAAATTGCCACCCATTTCAATCATTCCTTGGTCGCAAAGGCAGAGCTCACAAAAATTCAAAAGAAACGCCTTAATCAGTCTCCTCTTTCTGTCATTCAGGATTGTCCGACAAGGTAAATATAAGTTTTTTTACTGTACAGAAGATAGCATATCAAGCTTTACATTCCCACCGTAAGCGGGTCTCGCACACGCAGCGCCCCTTTACAAAAACTACATGGCCAAGCTCAGCTTATACTGGTAAAGCTTGACTTGCTGTTTTCTGTACCTATAAATAAATTTATTTTTAAGATTAGGTCGGTAATTGAATTTGTATTTCTATTTTGAAAAGAAACTAATAATGTTGTACACATTTTTTATAAATTATTAATTATAATATTTTTCTTATAATTTTGTATAAATTTTTGCAAGCCATCACTAGGTGAAATGTGTAACATTTTATTTTCTGTGACCTTCTGTGACCATCTATTTACTGACCATATTTCTAGCAAATAAAATTGATTTGATTTGATTTAATTTCAGATGGAACAGCACATTTTACATGATGGAAAGGTTTTCAAAACGAAAGATTCGCTTGTCTTGTACTAAAGCGCAAATCC
Organism: Spodoptera picta; assembly: GCA_038387885.1. Classification (NCBI taxonomy): domain Eukaryota; kingdom Metazoa; phylum Arthropoda; class Insecta; order Lepidoptera; family Noctuidae; genus Spodoptera; species Spodoptera picta. The sequence continues at coordinate 4,936,522 of JAZHFQ010000105.1, forward strand.
AATCGCGATGATATCCCCCGAAGACTGGATGAATATTCAAAAATTTGTGCAATTAATGCAGCCATTTGAAGAAATAACAAGAAATCTAAGTAGTTCTCAAATCAGTATTTCGTCAGTCATACCTTTAATTCAAGTTCTTAAGACCACGTTACAACAAGAAGAGTCGAAACCTAATACATCAGAACATTTCATAAATTTTATAACAAAATTATGCGATGAAATTAATTCAAGTGTAAGATTTGGAAACCTGGTCGAAGACGACAAGTACACTATTGCGACGTATTTGGATCCGCGATACAAATCGCAATTTTTCACCAGCGTCATTGCAGAGCAGGTTGAATCCAAATTACTGAATATGACGATTAACATTAACATGAACACTATTAGAACCAGACAATCAAATTCCAACCAAGATGATGACTGTGTACCTTCCCCCAAAAGAAGCCGACCTCAAATTGCAATTGAAGACATTGAAGTGCAGCCTTCTACTTCGAAATCTTCAGCTTCTTTGCAATTACTGGAATTGATGTTATGTGTTAATGAAGACCAGGAGGACTCTACAGCCGATGACGATGGTGACAATTTACATTCAAAAATACAATCACACCTTAGGGAATACAAAAAAGAAAAAAGGCTGCCTCTTCATGAGGATCCCCTTAATTGGTGGAGTGGTAATGCGCATAAATACCCCCCTCATTTTACCAATTGTACGCCAATATCTATCAGCTCCTCCCAGCAGTGTAGCCAGCGAACAATTATTCAGCGGAGCTGGTTTAATTTATGACGAACATAGAAATAGGCTTAAAGGCGAAAAAGCGGCCAAGTTACTGTTCATAAAATATAACTTGCCGCTTTTTAATTTTGAATATTAAACTAAGTATTAAGCTTCTGTTAAGATTTACTTTTGACATCTGTTTCCGTTTCTGCTTCCGTTATGCCAGTTCCGTTGCAACACTAATATAGGTATATAAACTCTATCGATTATGAGGACGCGTAAAGCGTCATATTCTCAGATTATAGAGTTGATTAGCCTTTCCTTGCATATAAATTAACAATTTGTTGCTGTTCAAGCATACTTTATTGTGACATCGAGTGAATGACCGTTTGGACTGTAAACTAGATTATGTTTCTGTTGATGTATCAAATTCTTCAGTACTATAGTTCCTACAATGTTTTATATATACAGTGTGTTAAGTTAATCGAGGGACATATTGAGGGAGGGTATTCAGTATTCGATTCTCGTCCCGAATATGTAAAAAACCTATAACCAAAATTTTTGAAGTAATTGTCCAATAAAAAAAATCATCATGAACACTGAGCGCGCAACAAGTGAACTTGTAAACAGAAACAGTACTTACATAAAGTAAGTCGCGTTGCAAAACATGCGCCGATCTTGCCGAAAAGGATAGAGTGCGCTTAAGCCCGCTAAGCCGTAACCCGTAAGCGTAAGCGGAAGCGTTTTTATGGTTCTGTCTGTTATTTATTAGTGTTTTCGTTTTGTTTATATGTTTGTTAGGTTCATGTGAGTATACACTATTATGGGTTTGAATATGTCCCTCGTTTAACCTAACATACTGTATATGTATCTCTATCTATGTTTTGCAATTAAGCTAATATAATTACTTGTTTAATAAATGTACTTTTACGATAATATTAATATTTAGTCACCTATCATGATATGTAGTTATGTACGTGTGTATGTATGTATGTATATTAAATAATCAACTTTACTTTAATTTTGATCGATTACTTATGTTAAGGAATTTGTTTATATAAATAATTTGTCCTAGAATTTGTAATATTGTGAGTGCTCCTTTCACCTGTGATACAGGATATTCTTCCTAGTACAGGCATTCAAACCTAGTGAGATCTCTGATTTTAAATTAAGATGTTTATCTGTACCATGACCAATTTCTTATAATGAATAAAGATTTATTTATTTATTATTTATTATAAATGCCATTGCGTTCTCGAAAAGTTCACTTAAAGTAATGAATATATACAAACACGCTGGCCAGATAATAACTGCTTTTAGAACACAGAAAATAAATAAAACTGCAGAACTGGATAAATATCATAAAATGTATCTAGGCGTAATAATAATGTATTATGTTATAATTATTTATTTAATGTAGATATATCGAGGTATTTCACGAATCACGCTTACGACTTTCAACTCGCATAGCGTGAGTTTAATTCGCGCGGATGAAGTGGCGGGCAGAAGCTAGTTTGAAATATTTCTGGATTTGTGACTTTTCTTTTTGGCATTCTGCATCAAAATTTTGGTTTTGACGCAACACTAAAGAAAAACAATATTTAAAATGCCATCATTTTACAAGATAGTTGAATCGAAACGAAGAAAAATGTCCTTATTAGAATTCGTATCACGAAAACAAAAAAGTGAATGATACATTTTACTGGACATGCACGCGGCGCAGTGCGACAGTTGGTGGTCCTGCTGTAAAGACTTAATTTATTGATAACAAAGATTCGATCATGAAGCAAAACAAAGCCATGGGTATTTAATAACCAGAAAAGCAAATGCTAATGGAATATAAGTACGTTTTATTAAAAAAAATAGAAAATTAGCTATAACATCCATGGATCCTGCGATACAAATTGTAAACCGCTGCAACCAGGACATTCCAAGTACGAATGCTGCCCACTTGTCAAAACAGCAGCCCGAATTATTGTTCACCGAATTAGGAATAAAGGACAACCGAAAATACCTAAGTAATATATTAAATTTCGGCATACCGGACAATATTTTAAAAATTGGATGTGAGCAATTTTTAATCGGAGAATATACCTAAGTATATCAACTGGAAACGAAAACATCGGACTATACGATTTGGTCGTTTATTCGAGTATACGCGCCCACGGAATCATATACCTAGAAAGGAATATATAGGCATGGCCTACCAGACACTAGACTCCGCAAAAAAAAATGAATACACAATAATAACACAGAAATAATAAGACTCTTGGTAGTGACAATATTGGAAACGAAGTGTTGTAAACCTCTATATATACAATAACTGAAACCTCTATAATACCTGTTCAATGACATACATAAGAAAGGAAAAGTACCAGAGCAATGGTCAAAGTCTATAATCCCACCGTTTCACAAAAAGGGAGATCGGAGTGACCTTGGAAATGATAGACCTAACAGGCTTATGACAAAGTACACAATATATTCTAAGGTTATTTTAAAATATTTTTAAGGTCATTATGGTATGAACGTCGTTTTATATTAAAGATTACTTCGAGAAATAAGAAATTGATTCATATACCTACATATTTTTTTAATAACGTTGCCCCACACCATACTCGGATGTTCTCCTGTGTCGTGGGTGCGTTTACAAACATACAATTTCACATACACATGACACTCAGACGGAACAAGAATCTGTGGATCATACAGAGTTGTTCCGTGCGGAAATCGAACCCACGACACGTAGCGTGACAGCCAGTTACCCAGCCACCGCGCAAACGTGCATTCAGTTTAAAATATATATATACATATGACCAAATTCACAGGATTTTATGTACAAACAAACAAATATATGTAATTATATATTTCTATTTTGTTCAAATATTCTTAGTTATTTCTGCTTTCTGTGAACCAAGATTTCTGGAAACAGTTGTTTCTATGAACGATGTTCATGGGAAAATGCTATCTGTGAACAGATTTATCTATCAACAGTGTTTACTAAGGTCCGGGATATCTGCGAACAATATTTACTACCAACAAAATTTTCGGCGAAACGTGCTTTCTAGTTTCTAAAGGTATATAAGATAAGGTGTAAGGTGGGTAGAGCAAACAGTTGAACTATATATATAGTTTTACTTAAAGGTGTGTAGGCTGTCTGGACCAACGATTTAACTGTACAGGTTGATTGTACAGTTAAAACTGCACGACTAAAACGGAAGATGTGTAGCCTGCATAAAATACAGATTTCTATGACTGAGGCTTCTTGCATCGAAAATTGTCGGACAAGCGTGTTTCTATATTACGTTCCAGACTAATTTAATGACGATATCATGTTACTACTATACCGATTTATTAGATATCTGTGAAAATGCTACACATCAGATGGTTTCAAGTTACAACAACTGGAGTTGGAAGAGCTCCATTGTCTATTGTACTCATCAGATTCATCAGATCAGACAGCTGCATAACATCACGCCTTTTATCTCCGAAGGGGTAGGCAGAGGTACATATTACATCAACAGTATATTACTCTGCTCGCACGGAGAAGGTTTGAGTATTAAACACCACACTTGCTCAATACGGGTTGGCGATTTCAAACTTATAATTAAAAATTATAAGGTCAGGTTTTCTCACGATGTTTTCTTTCACCGTTTGTCAGTAGTAGGTATCTGAATAATCTAAGAAAGTACATATAACTCGGAGTAAATCACATTGGTAGGTACTTGCAGTTAGTAGGTTTCAAACCCGCCCTCTCAAGCATGATGAGAGGGAGTCTTAAACTTCGAGCCACCACGACACCTTCGTGGTGGCATATTACAACACTTATTTAACAGACTATAATTATAATTTTATGGGGTAAGCCGGTAAGCAAGCAGACGGATCACCTGATCGCAAATGGCGCCGCCTATGGACACCCGAAACACCTAAGGCGTTACAAACGTGTTACCTTTTGGGGATTAGGAATTTGAGGATTTGAGGATTATGGGAATGGAGAGAGGGTAATTGGTAACGAAAGAAATACAACGCAAGCGTTGCCTCACGTCGGTTTTCTATGAGGCCGTAGTAATCGTCGTATCATCCGGTCGATGTATATCCAATTCAATTACATTGATAAAAAATCCTAATGCCACAAGTTACTGATTTGCCAACTAGTCAAAGAATTAGCAAATCATTAATGATTTATAAACACATAGGTGTTTTTTATATTCATAAATGTGAGAAACAATAATTATTATACTGACCGCCAACAGTGGTAAAGACAGAGCCAAACCCAAACAGCACAGCAAACCAACAATATAAACTTGCTTGACGGAACTGAACTCATAACTTAGGAACTTTGCAAGTATAGCTATTAGATATGTCTGGAACAAAAAACAGTTACATGAAAAGAATGAATTTTTCACTCCTGGACATTCATATTGAAACATTCACCAAATATCAAGCTTGGCCTACCCTGGAATGTTCGTCCAAAGTTACAATTATGTAAATGGTGAAATAATTTACTGATATGCTTAATGATCGATATTATTCGGTTTTCTAAAATCTCTCAGTAACACAGTGTCAAGAATTGTGCCCGGTATATAGCAATATGCTCACACTCTGTTACAAGGGACTCATTTAATAACCGGTGAAAAGTTTGGATGCATCGTATATATGGCATTATGAGCAATGGCTTAGGTAATGATGTCCAGCCTACCCCTGAGGCGATAAAATGCGTGAGGGTATGAGAAAAATCATTGGTTTATTTTCATTACCTACGTGACAAAAATCGTCTCAAATCGAATCGTTTGAAATTCAATAAGAAAATAAGCTCAAGATGGATCACGATTGTTTATGGATTCTACAACTAGAAAGCGCAGGTTACATGTTCAACAAAAAGATTTTGCGATATTGTGTTTACTTACCATAAAAGTTAACGTGCTAAGGAATACATCTCCGTAAAAATAAAATACATACAACTTATGGGCATATAAGAATTCTGTAGTCAACGGTAAAATGGCGTAAACTAATACATGTGTGCTATACTGATCTTCTATTTCCACACATCTTGTCATCGTTATATATAATATTTTTACAATCCATGATCTCAAAAATGACAAAAATGTGAACACTGCTACAAAAATTACAGATGCAGTGTCAATCATGGTATACGTAGATAGGGCACCAAAGTCATAAATACCCAAAAACCCAATGCCGTATGCATACGCTACATGTTTGACGGATAACATCTGCAAAAAAACAGAAGTACATTATACATGTAATAAATTCGTACAAAAGTCAAAAATGTACATTATAAATATAGCCAATCTAGCACACTTCATATATAAAGAGCATTATATATTATACCTCTATATGATATCATAATAGTAACAGATTTTTACTTACGATATCACTTGGCGCAGCGATATCCACTATTTGAGAAAATGCCTCAGTCGCAACATCTTCCGTTGAAATAAATATAAATATAAGTGTAAGTAGTGTAGACATAGCTCTACACATAAATGTTAGTTTAAAAATCTGTAAAAAAAAAGATTAGTATCTTTAGTTATTTTAGATTTTAGTATTAATAGCGAGCCCCGATAACCGGTTAGGTTCTCCACGACGAACGTGCTTGTATAGGATAGCAAAATTGACGTATAGTATATTTGATTATCATGATACAATAATAGCAAAAATAGTTCTACTTAAATATGTAGGTATATTAAACATGTGATTTGATGAAATACATTACAGGCCTGAACGAAACCGTCAATAATTATCAATAAAATTTTGGTTCTTTGTTAACGAAACAATGGTAAAAACTCTATAATATGTATATATTAATGGGAATCTATACGGAATTCGTCATTGTATGCAATTCCCAAGAAATGTTTTGTAATTTAATTTAATTTTAAATAGCTACTACTTAGATAGAGACTATGTAAAATGACGATGAGTTCTTTCAAATTGGTACCAAGCGTTATTAATTTTTTTTTGCAAAATTTGTGAAATGGAACAAGACTTAGTACATAAAAGACGTCGCAAATTGATCAAACTACGTTTAGATTTCTACAGAACGGATGTTGGCATCCCTTTCACAGGATTTCTATACAATTCCTCAGCTTCATACAATTTCGGTAACATATGCACAAGTATGAGTGAAGGGACAGGGATTAATTTTGGTTAACACCGGAACCCTTGTGGCAAAGGCAGTGGCTTACATGACCTAGCGAAAATAAACAAACACCCAATAATATGTAGTTCACCTACAAAACGTTACAAGCGACCTATTTATAATTGCAGCGCATTTTGTACATTGTTACACCGATGTAGCGGTGGGGTCAGTAAGAAAGTACACTTTTACTTTCTGAATAAAATATTCATGACAATAATCTAAAAAAATAATGACAGCACACGTCATTAGCCGCGCACTGACGGAGCAGCCTCGCGAGGCAAATGTTCGGCCAGTCAGGAAGTGCCTGAGGCCTTAGTACGAGTTTGATTTACATTTATAGTATTCGAAACGAGTATGCGTTCGGCACTCTGATTGGCCGGCGCCAATGAAGCAACCAATCAGAGCGCCGAACGCGTACTCGTTACGAATACTTTAAACGTAAATCAAACTCGCACTAAGGCCTCTGACCCGAGGGCCCGAGGTATACGCACGCGCCGCTTCGCTCGAGCATGCCGCGGACCGAGCCGAGCGTTGTGGATTCTTGATTTTCAAAGGCTTTCTCGATCCAAAAATTATACACAACAAGGCTTCCTCGCGAGGCTGCTCGGTCAGTCAGTACATATATGAAAAAAGAATACCTTTACAATAGTTTCTTCAGTAACCGACGCAAAAAAGAAAACTAACATCCAGACCAGGCCAAGAATGAAAAACCTTGACGTCAAAGTGCTTCTCTCTATGGACATGAATGAGTCTCTGAAAGTCAAGGATTATTTTATTGCAGGGTATATTAAATCTGCTTATAACAATATTGCAATTGTAACTACCTATTTATGTTGCTATTGCACCGACGACTATTAAACGTCATAATTATGATTATGCTATTTTCAATGCTACCTCTTGCTAATGCTATTTTCATTACCGTCCGTCTTAAAGTGGTACACCGATCAGTGTTCAAACAGCACAAAGTACTACAGTATTCTATTATCGATGAAGTAAATGTAAATTACATATTATTAAGATGTAACTTACAAATAATTAAAATAAGCAGACGTTTCAACAAACTTAGTAGAAATGTTATGATTGCAGCGCACCATTATGTCCTTGGCTGCTATACACAACGTGCCGTTGTCGGTTTGACAGGTCGACCAAGGAGGCACTTCTCGTAAACTTAGCACTAAGAATCTTAAGCTGTCAGCTAAATATGTCGCATGCTGAAATACACAGATAAATAAAATGATGAAATTTACGCCCTGATAGATTAAGCAGAGGTGGACAAACTAATTAACACCCAGTTTGCGCCGGCGATTGGAACCACATTGATTGCAACCGTCAAGTTTATTGAGTAGTATAATATAATTATGACACACTTTGTTCATTCCAGTAGCCATTCCACTGATAAGCATGGTATTATATACTGTATTGTAGGTGAGTTATCATCATCAGCCGTAAGGCTTCCACTGCTGGACCCATTGTATTGTAAATACAAGTAAAGTATATACCTCTAAGTACTTAAGTACAGAAGTGCAAAAAACATACACATATACTTTCAAAACATTAAAAAATTTGTGCATGTACCTAAACGATTTAAAAGAAATAAAACTTATGATGTTTTAATACTTACAAGAACTACTAACTTAGAAGTTTGTAAAAACCTTCCATACGATATCCCCCGCAGAAGTGGATTCATGTATTTAATACAATCAAATCTTCTGGTGTATTGTTTTATAAAACTATCCATGCACATATACGATATACCTATAGTCGATTCAATTATTATAAAATCTATAACTCTCACTGAAAATTAAATTAAATAAGATAATACAATTAATTACCACTTAAATCATTGCAGTTAAATCAATAGCGAGTAAACCATATAACAGACATTTACGACTATATCTAAAATATGCCTAAAGCCATGTCTACTTTCTACAAGAAATTCGACACAATAACATTACTAAGCTGTAATCAGTCGTTTAAAACAAAACTACGTTAAATATAACTAGTTTTGCTAAACAATAACGAGCAGGCAAGTAATTAATAAAAAGCATCTGGGTACCGTTTTCGCACACCTTGGAAAACACATCAAAATTATAGGCTGTTGAAGCGTATGTGATTGATAAGTAAATATACAACTTTATACATTCCCATCGGAACACTCCGTCACCAAGGGTTTCCTGAAACGAAGTACATTATACTACTAAAAGGTAATTTACAAATTGTTTTTTCGGATTTAGCTGCGATAAGTACGACACAAGAGATAACGTAGATTAGGATTTTCTCGGGTGCATTTTTTATCAATTTTAAAATAACGTAAGTAAGAAATGGAGATGTAACTCATTAAGGTTATGTTGTATAAGCCCTTCTTAGTGGGTACAAAACTCACTTCAGGATGTCAAAGTTATTCAGGATAGTTAGATCAAATCTCACTCTATTTAAAAATTGACTTCTATATAGACATCTTATGTAGCTTAATCCTAACCCTCTCTTACTTGACATTTGTAATATAATTGGTGCAAGGTAGGTGTAACATCGTAGGTCCGTCTCTGTCTAGCCCTTCAGGTATAATCGTTTACATTTACATTTCAAGTCGAGCCACCACCAGTCTAACGCTCTATGTGTTTATGACGTCGGCACCGGTAAAGTTCTGCGTGTAGGCTATACGATACTAAGACTAGTATCGTATAGCCTACACGCAGTAGACACCAACACTATATGTGACATGTTTTTGTTATACAGGATAGAAATACATATAGCAGAAGATATTATCTGATCACCACAAAATTTTGTATACTGGTTTCTACTACTATAGGAGACATTACTTAAAAAAATGTTACCCCATACAAAGGTTTAGTGAATAACCAATCGGCGCTGCCCATGGACACCGCAACACGAGAGTACAAGAGCGTTGCCAGCCTTTTGGGGCTTAGAGATTTGAGGTTCGGGGATGCGCGGAGGGATCGGACCTCCAGTAACCTCAGTGACAATGCTTTATACCGGTTTTCTGTAAGCCTGTAGTACGCCAACGAAGTACACATAAAGCTCCGCAAAACCAGTGTAAACTGGTCGTTGAAATGGTCGGATACAAAATAAGGACACGATGAACTGTTTTTTCTTGTATGACGTACCACAATGTTTGATTGAGAAAGAACTTCACGATACCTAATTGACATACTATGTAGCTACTTACTTTTCGACTGGCTAACAATGTTATACTAGAGGATCCCAGATCTATTACTGTGGCAGTTCGTAGCATTTTCAAGGATTCTGATTAATTGCACTTTAGAAATTTATCACCTAGGTAGACTGAAATAGAAATAAGATTTGTTTAATGATAGTAAACAACACAATATCGATGACACAAAGTAGATCTGAATTAGAACGTAGGATTTATGTTCATTCACATTATGCCTAGGTTTCAAGGCAAAATTACGAAAATCAATATAGGTCATCTGTTATTAACGTATATGTCGGCAATACAATACACTCACATATTAAATTGCTCTAAGTTTTTGCCTACAACTAAAAGTGCACATAATAAGTAGATAGCTTAAATATCCAATATTGTTCTTCAATAAAATAATGTATTGTTATTGAATAATTACAAAATACTAATTGCATACGGCTGTATCCTATGTGTCTGTCAAAGCCATTTCAAGTCATGATGACATTTGTCAAATTTATCAAATCAAGGTTGTATTTTTATGGTATTATGCTCTTTGGTTTACACAGGGGCTTCGTTACACAGGGGCTTCGTTACACAGGGTCTTCGTTACACAGGGGCTTCGTTACAGTTGCTGACCAAGGACGTTGAAAAAAGGGGGACAGTCTTTTGAAACAAAGACTGTGGCACCTGGTTCATCTACAGACTTACACGCAGAACAACACACGTAGACACGAAGGACATCTGTCATTTTAAAATAGGTAGAAGAGGTAATGGGTTACCATTACCTACGCACATCACCCCTCTGATACTTTGGTGCTTCAATCATTTCAAAGTGACATTATGTCCTCCTTTTTTCAACGTCCTTCTTGCTCACCCATCCCATTATCGAGGTTTGAAACCTCGAAACCTTCCAAGGATTAACATAGACATACGTAGTAATCCTTACTAATATTATAAATCGGAAAGTGAGTTGTTTGTTTGTTCCGCTTTCACGCCGTAGCTACTAAACCGATTGCTTTGATTTTTTGCAGATGTAAAGTTAGAAGTCTGGATTAAATAATAGGGTACTTTTTATCCCGGAAAAATTTGATATTCTCGAGGGAAAACGAAATTATTGGTATAGATGGCGCTGTGTGTATTGGTATATGTCATATAGGCTACTTTTTATCCTTTTGTGACGCGAGCGAAGCCGCGGGTAAAAGCTAGTTTAAATAACATATACTGACTGACTTACTGACTTATCATCGCCGAGCGCAAGCTATCAATGCTGCAAATATCAAATTCGTATTGTAAGTATGTTATCTTCACCCGATCTTACGCCTCAAGGAGCCATCAGACCACCACAAAAGGGGCCCAGTAGGGCTCATACGGATACGACCGCGGAGGAGTTACCGGGTTGCTGGGGGCCCCGGCTCAAAGTGCAGGAGTAGGAACGGGTGGTTTTTTAGTCACTAAGAGTCTGATACTCCCTCTGGCCTCAAGCGGGCGGAAGATGACATTAGATGATTTTCCTCCCTCAAAAAACAGTATCTTTGTTATGCAGGCACTCACTAAAAAAGGAACTTGATAAAATCCACCCTCGGAGTTCATAATGGATCAGAGCCTTGTCACTTAGTTTATAATGGTATTTATAGTGTCATTTGCTGGGAAACAACGTGCATCTAAGTCTGTCTATTTTTTTTGCAAAGTAACTATGGACAGTTGTAATAATGTATAGTTTGGAACTGGACGATTTAGCTAAATTAGTTAGAGGAGTCTATATATACCTGCGACGACAATAACTTGACCCGATATTTAAATAAGTATTTTAGTGATAATTCTTATAACGTAGAGAATATGGCATGTATGATAAGAGGTCATCGACCGGATGAAAGTAGGCCACCGCAGCGAATATTCGAGAACAGAGCATCAGCCACTGATATCGAGGTAATACATCTGCTGCTGTTTCTGCTGCTATATCAGTTACAGCTACCGATCATCCTGTCGTTACATTACAAAATGTGCTCACACAGGCTTGAACATTAGTTACAGTAGTAACAGTAGCTCAGCCCATACTAGAGGTAGACACAGATTGAATGAATCACATTTAATATCCTACCCTACACGGTTGGCACAGCAACCGGGCCGTAGTGACGGCGGGTCCTATTCATGCATGAAACAATCAATTAACTATAGACGTGATTTTATTTGTATGTAAATAATCTATAATCTATATATATAAAATTCAAACGTGATTGACTGACTGACTGACATAGTGATCTATCAACGCACAGCCCAAACCGCTGGACAGATTGGGCTAAAATTTGGCATACAGATAGATGTTATGACGTAGGCATTCGCTAAGAAAGGATTTTACAAAATTCCACCCCCAAGGGGGTAAAAAAGGGGATGAAAGTTTGTATGAAACTTTGTCAGTTTTTAACTGATCGGGTTGAAATTTGGCATGCAGATAGATGTTATGACGTAAGCATCCGCTGTGAAAGGATTTTATAATTTCCACCCTCAAGGGGGTAAAAAAGGGGATGAAAGTTTGTATGAGACTTTGTCAGTTTTAAACCGATCGGGTTGTAATTTGGCATGCAGATAGATGTTATGACGTAAGCATCCGATGTGAAAGGATTTTGATAATTTCCACCCCCAATGGGGGTAAAATAGGGGATGAAAGTTTGTATGAGACTTTGACAGTTTTAAACCGATCGGGTTGTAATTTGGCATGCAGATAGATGTTATGACGTAAGCGTCCGATGTAAGGATTTTGATAATTTCCACCCCCAATGGGGGTAAAATAGGGGATGAAAGTTTGTATGAGGCTTTGTCAGTTTTAAACCGATCGGGTTGTAATTTGGCATGCAGATAGATGTTATGACGTAAGCATCCGCTGTGAAAGGATTTTGATAATTTCCACCCCCAAGGGGGTAAAAAAGGGGATGAAAGTTTGTATGAGACTTTGTCAGTTTTAACACCGATCGGGTTGTAATTTGGCGTGCAGATAGATGTTATGACGTAAGCATCCGATGTGAAAGGATTTTGATAATTTCCACCCCCAATGGGGGTAAAATAGGGGATGAAAGTTTGTATGAGACTTTGTCAGTTTTAAACCGATCGGGTTGTAATTTGGCATGCAGATAGATGTTATGACGTAAGCATCCGATGTGAAAGGATTTTGATAATTTCCACCCCCAATGGGGGTAAAATAGGGGATGAAAGTTTGTATGAGGCTTTGTCAGTTTTAAACCGATCGGGTTGTAATTTGGTATGCAGATAGATGTTATGACGTAAGCATCCGCTGTGAAAGGATTTTGATAATTTCCACCCCCAAGGGGGTAAAAAAGGGGATGAAAGTTTGTATGAGACTTTGTCAGTTTTAACACCGATCGGGTTGTAATTTGGCGTGCAGATAGATGTTATGACGTAAGCATCCGATGTGAAAGGATTTTGATAATTTCCACCCCCAATGGGGGTAAAATAGGGGATGAAAGTTTGTATGAGACTTTGTCAGTTTTAAACCGATCGGGTTGTAATTTGGCATGCAGATAGATGTTATGACGTAAGCATCCGATGTGAAAGGATTTTGATAATTTCCACCCCCAATGGGGGTAAAATAGGGGATGAAAGTTTGTATGAGGCTTTGTCAGTTTTAAACCGACCAGGTTGAAATTTGGCATGCAGATAGATGTTATGACGTAAGCATCCGCTTTGAAAGGATTTTGATAATTTCCACCAAGGGGGTAAAATAGGGGATGAACGTTTGTGTGAGGCTTTGTCAGTTTTACACCGATCGGGTTGAAATTCGGCGTGCAGATGGATATTATGACGTAAACGTCCCTTTAGAAAGGTTTTTGAACATTCTCACCCCAAAGTATGATACTTTGCCAGTTTTAAATTGATCGGGCTGAGACTTTGCATGCATAAAGTTACTATGACATAGGTATCTCTTTAGAAAGGATTTTGATAAATTCCACCCCTAAGGAGATAAAATAGGGAATGAGAGTTTGTATAAATCTTCTTAGCCGTTGAATTTAGAATCATTGAATCTTTTTGAATTACATTCGGTAAAACGATGATTTGGGACCTGGGTAACGTATGATAGTTTTTTCACAGATGTCTCACGAGAACGGGAACTATGCGTCAATGCCCCAAGACTCTCTAACTCTTAACCACTGAACTTATTCTAGAGAGATTCGGTACAACAATAGTCGATAGAATAGTTTTTATTACACAAACCTTACGTGATCGGGCACTGTACTGGTAAGATCCCTGCGGGATTATTTATTTATTAAAACTACGATAAATCATTTCAAAATAGGTAAATCTTACTTGGGCACTGAATTGATTCTGGTTAATTCTGTCAGAAGTCATTAATCTACGCGGACGAAGTCGCGGGCAACAGCTATCTACACATATAATAAATCGTAGAAAAGTCAAAACTGTACATTGAATATTTTTTAAAAGAATATTTGAAGCGTGATCTCTAATCGATACCGAAGCCAATAATGTGGTTTTTAGAATTTTTGTCTGTTTGTCTGTATGTATGGCCGTGATGATCTCAAAAAGTACTGCACTACTATTTCAAATTTTGCATGAATATTACTAACAAGTCTGGTAAACATATAGGCTACATATTATCACGCTATCATCTACGGGACTGAATCAATTCTGACGACATCCATTACCGTAGAAAATCCCTTGATAAAAACTAATTCAAAAGCCTAAATTCTGCCAGAAGTCATTATTCTACGCGGACGAAGTCGCGGGCAACAGCTAGTTTAAAATATATAACGCCAAGGATGAATCAAAAGTGATAATGTCAGTATAATATACTATGCAACCAAGGTGAAGGTTTTAAGTCTATTTTCTGTCTGTTATTAGTTATTACACATTGTGTCTTATATCATTGCTACTTTTCCTGCCACAGGAAAAAATTCCAATAGGAATAGATCGTACCTTTGTACTTCAATTTTGTATGTGTGTTGTCCTTTATGTCGTATGTGTGTACATAAAACTATCACCTATTACTATTAACTATCTACTATTATAATTTACTACCTACTTCCGCGCGGTTTCACACGCTCTGCTCAGCTGCTATTGGTCGTAGTGTGATGTTTTATAGCCTATAGCCATCCTCGATAAATGCGCTATTCAACACAAAAAGAATTATTCAAATCAGACTTGTAGTTACGGAGATTAGCGCGTTCAAACAAACAAACAAAAAAACAAACTCTTCCGCTTTATATAATAGTATAAATTAAATTTTCAGGTCATTTAAAGTTGGTGCACTTAAATTGTGCCAATGGAGTTCCATGCTCTTTATGGCAATGATCTGGGGCTTACTCTTGAGTCCAATTCCGATCGATCGACATTGATATTGTGAAATTTCGTACTCTCGAGTTGCATAGCACACTAGCGCCCATTGCGTGGATATTGAATGAACAAAATGGTATCGAGTTTGGCTTTATACTCCGTACTCTGAATGCTATATTAACAGTTACAATTGTGGCTATATAGTTTTGACATTGAAAAATTATTGAGATTTTATTGAAATTGCATTGACATTGAGATTGGTTTCAAAAGCACCCTGTTCTTCCATTCACGCTAACACTCTTTCCCTACGACTAGCCGGAACATCCAGTTTAATTTAGTGCATATAAATGCTCCATATAAATGTTTGCTTACATCGGCCCGCGCCGCGCCGCCCCTCGTGTCGGAGCGTTTGCTCCACTGCCGCCTCCCTATCACCCCACGCTCGCATCCTGTCGCCTATACTTGAGAATGCAGCCTTAGCATTGAACTTGACAAAGTTAACATCACTCAACATCGGAGAAAGCCTTAAGGGACAAGTTCGAACGTCAACCTTGGCCTCGCCGAGACACTGCGCCGCGACCTCTTAGTTTGTCACGCGACGTTGCACTATGTCTTAAGTATTAAATTCATAAGCTTTAATAAATTGTAAGCTATTTATTTAGATTCAAAGAGCATTCCAAGAAAGTACCGATCCACTTCAATTTTTCCATGTTAGTATAATAAGGCTGGCACCTTTGAGATTAGTCGTCCCAAAAACGCCAATTACGTAATAAGTATATTTTGTAAGTAAAATCTAATATGCATTATTAGGTGTACACGGGTAAAAGAAAGTTAATTTCGTGAAATGGAAGATTTCATAAATAAAATTATTTATCTTCAACAGTATTAGGACAAATGGATTTTATTTTTTATTCTGTGAATCGTAATCTTATGATATACACGGAATTTTTCTTTGAAATAAATTATTTAGTGTCATCGTATAAAATGGAATGGAATAAATGAATATCATAACAATTAAATAAACTTTATTTAAATAATTACACAAATAAAATTGAGTTGTATTGAATTTCATTTCCTTAATGTAAACTCAGCTGTGTAGGGTCTCGGCGAAGACAATATGCCTATGACCGGAATGTCGGACGGTACCGTACCATTGCTGACATGAATCCTGTACTTTTGCAGTATACCCACGAACGTGATGAAGATGAACGACTTCGCTAAAGAGTCCCCGGGGCAGCGTCTCCGGCCTGAAATTTTATATATTTATTTTAAAAAACTTCATATTAAAAACATCCATTGCATACATGAATCATGAATCTACTAGAGTATTAAAAATAGTTTCGCAACAAAAAAGTGTACTTCGCTATCACAAACTATAAATATAGAGGTACAATACAATATCACTGTGCCTGGGTCACTGTTTTCTTTAAATAATAAATAAAGTCGCAATACGGACAGGAAAAATAAAGCTCTTGCGTTAGTAAATATTTATTTTTACTGTGTGCCTTGATTTGTTTATCGTGTCAGATAGCTAACAGATACTATGTATGTTTATCGTGTCAGATAGCTAACAGATACTATGTATGTTTATCGTGTCAGATAGCTAACAGATACTATGTTTGTTTATCGTGTCAGATAGCTAACAGATACTATGTATGTTTATCGTGTCAGATAGCTAACAGATACTATGTTTGTTTATCGTGTCAGATAGCTAACAGATACTATGTATGTTTATCGTGTCAGATAGCTAACAGATACTATGTATGTTTATCGTGTCAGATAGCTAACAGATACTATGTATGTTTATCGTGTCAGATAGCTAACAGATACTATGTATGTTTATCGTGTCAGATAGCTAACAGATACTATGTATGTTTATCGTGTCAGATAGCTAACAGATACTATGTATGTTTATCGTGTCAGATAGCTAACAGATACTATGTATGTTAATCAATCTCGATTTTAGCAAAAAGGTTTAAATCATGCGAACATCTGTACGTGTACAAAAAGGGATAGTTACTCTCTATTCTTTATTTGTAATCCCGTGGAAGAATAGGAGACAGTATGCAATGCAAGCACTCAGCCAATAAGGGATTGTCGTTACACGGTGTAAAAACGTTAGATATTCCAGTATTTTAAAATAATAACATTGATCGTTTTGCAATCTACTAAACTAGATCAACGATGTTATTCACAAAATATTGTTTTATATAGGTATAAAATATAAACATTTGTCATTAACTGCAGACAAAAACACCTTGCAATGCAGATTAAAAATAGTGCATTTATGGAACACCATTGTTTATCGTAATCCTACTGAAACAAGTGGCGACCATCAGTAGTTCTGAATTTTACAAACGACTTAATTTATTTTCGCTTCAATAAAATAGAACGTGCATTATGCATAATGGAATAAAGTTCAACATTAATTTAATTGCAATATATTAATTCGCAACCGTAGAATTCTAAAAAGCACGCAATACACAATGACAGTTTGAAAAGCCAATCAACTTTTATAACAAAACAAACAAAAATATCGCACTAAAAATGAATAATCGCTTCAATCGCATTTAAAATTCATGTGGACACATGTAACAGCTACAAATTAATTTAAATAAGTCAAAACCAGGTCAATTATGGCCACCTACCTGATCCAAATGGGTATATGTGTTCTGAATTTTTCAACATCCCACTTTCATCAATGAATCTTTCAGGTCTGAACACTTGTGGGTCGTCCCACAACTCTGGGTCAAAGTATATATCAGCCAAAGACATGAGTACCGTGGCACCTTTAGGGATACGATACCCGTCAATAGATGTATCTTCTTGCAGGGACCTAGGACCGGCCATGCAAACTACAGGGTAGTATCTATGAACTTCTTGAATGAATGCAGACGTGTATACCAAACTGAAAAAGACAAACGTTTGTATCAAATCGATATCGATCTCGTTTCGATTAATCGTTAGATATCTAACTAATCAAATGTAAAATTAATTAATAGCTTTTGTAGGTACAGTTATACTTGATATGAATATTTAACTGTTGAGATATTTTTATTTCATACAATACCACGATAAGAAGAAATAAACATTGTTGTACTTTCTTTTTATGGCATGAGCCGGTAAATGAGCAGACGGATCACCTGATGATGGTAAGCAATCGGCGTCGCCCATGAACACTTGGAACACCGGAGGCGTTGCAAGTGCGTTACCGGCCTTTTGGAATTAGGAATTTGAGAATTGTTGGGGATTCAGTGATTGGGGAAAGTGAGGAGGGGGGGGGGGAACTGCGCATCCGGTAACGTCACTCACACGACGAAACACAACAGAACGTTGTTTCACGTCGGTCTTCTGTGAGGCCGTGGTATCACTCCGGTCGAGCCGGCCCATTCATGCCGAAGCATGGCTCTCCCACCCTTACTTTTGTAAACGCACTCACACTAACCTTTCATTGTCATTCCAACATGGTGGTCTATCCCCAATTACTGTGTCTATTTCGTTAAAAATTTTCTCCTGAATGTCTTGAGATTTTAACACCTTGAGAAAAGCGAAGCCCAGAAAGTTACTACTTGTCTGTGACCCCGCAATAAAAAAATCCAAGCATACTATTTTCAATTGTTCCTCTGAAACAGAGAAGCAAAAGTTAGTGAATAATTTAATTCGAATATAATTGCATTACATCCATTAAGAAACAAAGTCACTTGCCTGTAAATGTCACGTTTTTATTCGCATCAATTTCGTTCAGAAACTTGTAGATAAAATCATGACCTTCTACTTCTTTCTTTTTATGTTTTTCAATAGCTTCCTAAAATAATTTATTGACCTTTATTAGAATAGTCTTTCTAATTCACGATGGCTATGGCTTCAGGAAAATTACGGCTAGTAAATTACACAAATACCTATGTAACACACCTCAAGATTCTATTATCCACAATAGATTTAATAAATACAAGTACTGGTGAAAGTATTACCCGGTAAACCAGATACCTAATGGATCAACAAATTGTTTTATAGGAAAAGAATCAAATACAATTAGACGTATAAAAGAGTTACCTCTATAACTTTGGAAATTTCTCCGTTCAATTTTTTTATAAGTGAGTACCCACTCAATTCAGGTATAATGAATCTACACCAAGGCATTTGATTTAACATGCCCCCGGCAACTGAGAAAGCCTTCCCTCGCTGCCTAAAAAGATCCAATAAATGTTTCAGTTTCTCTTCTTTTATACGTTCACCTAAAAATAATGAACAAAAAGGTAAATTAGTTACTTATTCCTGCGTGTGTGCGTGTGTGTTTGTCGACATAGCATCCTATTATTATGTAAGGTAATACATTAACTAAACAAGATAATATAAAAATATTAACTCAATTATTAAATTGTTTTAGTAGATAAAGCCGGTTTTAGTGAAAGTTACAACAAAGCAACCTTTGAAAGTAGTACCTCTAGTTGAAATCTAAATTAAATCTGTGCCCCGTGCCCGTATGCCCTGTTTTCGGAGGTAATATCAGTTCTTTGAGCTCTTTCTTCAACTTCTACAAATGCTCCCTACACTAAAAAACTTAATGTTTTGTTATTTCAACATTAGGTATAGGACAATTAGACCAGAGAACTTAGCTAGTTGGAATATATATTCGTATCAGAAAAACCAAAGTATCTATGTAAAATCCATGACCTAGAGGTACAAATACAATTATCATCAAATAATGAACTATAATTATATGTGAGTATACAAAATCTAGGTTATATAATTACGTTTATAATTATGAATCTCGGTTAAAATTCTAGTTTTGTAACGAAATAAGAGATATCTGAAAAAAGCAATTTATTGCGTTCTTTTTTTTTTAAAGAGTTTAAAGAGCCCTTCTAGCAGGACATGTATAACAGTATTAATGTCACTATTAAGTACTCGAATAATTTTGTTGAAGTGTACCTACGTATATACCTCTAGAGGTACAACATACAATTTTCGCCAAACTGTAAGACTCTGAATGAAACAAAGGATCAATAGTATTTACCTATTAATGAACTCTCAAACGTACCTACCTATATTTTACCTAATACTCGACACAATGGCAAATAATTAATTTTGGTATTGATCGAAAGTCAACTGTGTAAGCTTATCAATCATTTAAACATGTGAACATGTGAGCGAATACATCATTTAAATGTTAATGTATTTTAATGATTGATTATATGAATGCTTTAGGCGGATGCATTATGCAATACAAACTCAGCAAGGTAGATACAGGTATGTGCTAAAATAGTGCATGAATAATGGAATGAAACAATCAGTAATAAAACATTGCCACACGCTAGCATTTTCTCTTGTGTCAGGGATTCGTTGAGAAACATACGAATTCAACTGGATCAAGAATTTGTGGATTACACAGAGTTGTTTCGTCCGAGAATCGGACCTGGGACACATTGCGAAGCAGCCAGTTGTCCAGCCCTTGTGCCATAAAATGACACTACATCTAAATAATAATAATCGCACATATATATATTAACAGTAGCGCAGTGTAGACAATTATGTCCGGTGTATTTTATGAGATGTTATGAGTCCCGGGGTGAGCCTATCCTATTGCCATATACCGGGCACAATTCCAGACTCCGTGCTACTACTGAGATTTTTTAAACCCAGTATTACTTTGCCCGGCCCGGGAAACGAACCCGAGACCCCTTGGGACAATTGACTTTTTCCAAATAACATTGGCTTGTAAAGTCACTACTAATAGTTTTGCGTTACTCATACACAAACCCACAGAAAGATAATATTAATTATCTATTGGCCATAGTTATCTATGGCCAAACCCGTCGTAGAATCAAATGTACCAACTACGTCAAGTTTATTATAGCGATTTATTCCCGAAACTGTTACTTTTCATTTAACTAATTCCAAAACAATAAATAATGTAAATCTTACCTGCCACAAATTTCCATAAAACATTAATCACAGATTCGCCCAATAAATTAACTATATTAATTGGTTTGTTGTTATTCTCCTTTATTTGCTCCAATAAACTGGACAGTTCATTTTGTATTTCTTTTTCCATTACAGTTTTGCCGTAGCCCACGTATTTTAAGTTTTTCACTGCAAACTGTCTGTGCTCCTTCCACACTTCACCGTTAGCAAAAGTTATACCTAAAAAGTAATGACTTATTAATAAATAAAAACTCCCAATTCATGATCCTCAATGCCCGAATTACCCCTAAAAGGCGGTCAAAGCATTCGTGACTCCTTAGCTGTTGCAGGTATCCAATGGTGGCTTCTATTGCTTACCATCAGGTCACCCGTCTGCTGGTTTGCCACCCTAACCCAGAAACTAAAAAATTTAAATGAATTTTAGGTAATCACAATTACCTAGATTACCTAGGTTTATTAGATAAACCGGTTTGTTAATTCTTATCTACTTAAATAGGAGTCGTACCCATGCAAAACCATAGCGACATAATTTTAATGTCACTTTTACATTGATTTGTGATTTTTATTTATTTTATCTAGTTTGAAACCATGATTAGTTAGTTATTGTGATCAAATGCCAAGCGAATAATTTAATAAATTTTTAATTGGTTACAATATAAAGAAAGTTCATTAATATTATAAGGCGTAGTCCTGCTTTATTACAATTTGTATTATTCCTACAGCTAACCTGAGGGGTACTAATGAATAATTACTGTTCTATGAAGTACACATTTTATTGTGTTCTATTTATTTACACAAATGTACAAAGGCAGACTTAGTGCCTTAGGCATTGGGTACGATAGGTTTAAACCTATTACTGTCTGAAAAATTATTAGGAAATAATATTTTGCACGTAAGTAATTAAACTCTACCGTTTTAGTAACAAATTAAAATTACAGCTTTCAATAATAAACAACACATCATGATAAACGTTCCATTAAAGCAACCGAGACTCTAAAAGAGATGCTGGCAGGGTGTGAATATTAAAAATCTAATAAATCCGTCAGTAAGCTATGAAAAAATACAAGGCACTTTTTTGTTTTGTCGAAATAAGGAAAATACTAAGATAAAATTAATAAGACAAGGGAGGTGGCTACGTGCTGTCCTCGTTGGATATAATATGTACCTAGGTGTGACGTTACGGGATATTTCAAATCAAAATGCCATCTAAGAATATTACGAAATGGACGTTTAAGAAAATTATCAGTAACGATAGTTTTAAATAAGTAAATAACTTACCCTTGTTCTTGTGTCCAAGACAACGTAACCTCGCAAAGAAATTATCAGGCCTATCATCAAATTCTTTCTCATTGAATACTTGACGTACATTCTTTTCACCAAAAACGACTACTAATAGTTCAGTGCTCAATCTCATGCCTAGAACATTCGTGGAATACTGTCTGGATAGTTCTAAACAAGCTCTCCATTCCGATCCATACTTCTTTGTCATCTTCTGCAAAATACCACTGCTTCCAATAAATGGAAACCATATTGGACCTAAAAAAAGTCAGAAATAAATAAGTATTGAATAAGATTCTGCTTAATCTGCTTGCTTTTGAAATGAGATAAGGTATATATTTATGTGTATTTCTTATCTTTATATGTATAATTGACTTGTTATTTTTCGGATACATTAAAATTATTATAGAGGTATATATCTCCGAAAACATTTAGATAATACTTTATCTGTGTTTTTATTATAACTAGGCTGTGCGACATCGCCGCGACGGCGCACGCTGCTTATGAGGAAGAACCCCTCTGTGGTTCGAAACTAGTAGAGCTTTTCTCAGTATATTCACGTGAGTAACCCGCGATTTTTAGCTAGTTAATACTTTTACTGATAATAATGGGTTTCTTACTACTTCCAATTGCTGAGCAGTTAGTAAAAATCTTTCTAATAAGCAATATTTTATCAATTTCACCAAAAAGGCAAATAAAACATCAATGCTACATAAATTTACTAAGCTAGGTACATCTGACAAGTTATTTATTTAACGGAAATTTCAGCGAACATAATAATTTTAGAACAATCCAATAATTGTATAATATTACAAAAGGATTGTGTAACTAAACGTATTGTTCAGTGTAATGCCATATTACACAATTCTACGTAAAACTATTGTGATTCAAATAATAGCTATTTTTCATACCTATTGCTAGTTAAAATGATAAATGTATAAATACAAACCAAACTACCTACTTTAAATTCCCAAAAACATGTAAGTAAAGGTGAAAAATTTGGCCCATTATTTACATTTTAAAAGTCAGATTACTGCATTTTTTTACTTAAAAACGATTCATTTGTTTGCAAATCCGTTGTAATATTACTACGATATAATCATAGTTGTTTATTGTAAGCGTGTATGTCGAAGCCTAACATATCGATCTATCCAATCAATGCAATGGAACGAACAGTGCTTCGTGAAGGGAAAGAACGACTACTAAACAAAAACGTTTTCCTATACAAAACATTACAAACAGTTAGATATTATGTACATAAATTATGTTATTGATGTGCCTTAATAAAATGAAATAAATATAAATGTTCACGTCAAAAACTGGTCCCATTCCACCGCAGAGATGGGACATAAACATATAGGTACCCATCTGTACTTATGACTTATGAACTCACACTATAATCTGTACATGTCACCTGTCTTTAGCGTGTGATGAAGTTCTTTAACTTTCTTTCAAATAGCATTTTTTTAAGGAGGAAAATTATTCTCCCGCCTGGGTGAGGCGGGAGGGATTGTCCGACTCTTATTGACTAAAAATCACCCAGTTCCTACTGCTTCACTTCGAGCTAGAGTCCAGAAACCTGTTAATTTCTTCGCGGCTTCAAATAGGGTTAAAGTCTAGTTGATCCGGAAAACGATAAATTATTAGTTTAATATCGCGG
The DNA here is from genome assembly GCA_038387885.1 of Spodoptera picta. Classification (NCBI taxonomy): domain Eukaryota; kingdom Metazoa; phylum Arthropoda; class Insecta; order Lepidoptera; family Noctuidae; genus Spodoptera; species Spodoptera picta. Next base: position 4,960,718 of record JAZHFQ010000105.1, read on the forward strand.
CACGCTGATCGCTCACCATCAGGTGAGCCGTCTGCTCGTTTGCCTTCTACTCCAAAAAGAAAAAACCACAATATAAACACACCACTACCATAAAAACCTGATTTCGAGATCGAATAGCAAAATACTGTAAAAATCAAATTGGTTTTTTAACTTGCTAGGTCCCAGTGCACACTCTGTGTTTAAAGATATCGCCCGTAGGCTAATCGACTCTACGCGTGACCTTTTAGTATTTTAGATGTATTTTAATTTTTCAATGTTATATTTACAGTTTGACTATTACAATCAATTTATTTGATATCCACATGTAAAACTATCAGGTCATGCAAATTAAGAACTTTGATACTTGCTATATATCCTGTATTTTATTATAGCGCAAATGACACTACATAGTATTATTTCACTTTAAACATAAATTAAGTTCTCATAGATACCTATGCTACAATACAAAATATACCTATTCATTTTTATGACAGGCTTTGTACACAGTTGCACGTTTAAATTGGAACGAATTTTATTTTTTATGTACCAAATAACGTAAAAGCCTGTGAAAAAACGACTTTGTGTGAGTGAGGTTACCGGAAGCCCAATTACCCCTACCCAATCTGTGAATCCCTAACAATCCTCAAATTCCTAATCCCCAAAAGGCTGTTAACGCACTTGTTACGCCTTTGGTGTTTCGGGTGTCTATAGGCGGCGACGATTGCATACCTACCATCAGATGATCCGTCTGATAGTTTACCGATTTATCCTATAAAAAAAATATTTATGTACAAAAAGAATATGTTTTCATTTTTGGCATATTTTCATTTCATATATTATTATTTACCCTTCCCAATGTATGGAATGGTTGCTAGTTTATCGCGAAGTTTTTATCGTTTTAATGAATAATAGACCAGGGTAGATAATTTTTGAAACCAAAAAAAATTACAGTAGGATGAAACCCATTAGAAAAGGAGGGGAATATGATCAAAATGAAAGGAAAAATAAATTACGGTCGATCCGAGTTCGGGAAGTGGGAGGGGGGAGTTTTTAAGGGTAAAAGGTAGTTTATCTTGATTTCCGGCAAAACTACAAGTCCTATGGAAAAAAGTTAAATGGCAAAGTTGTAGGCAATAAAAAGATCTACAACTTTTGTATTTGCAGATTTTTCACATAACCTCAAAATTTAGGTGAAAAATTCAAAAAACCAACGTTTTGGTTTTTTATTTATATCTTTTTCAAATTTGGTGAAAACTTACCTTATTATGTCCCAAATACACTGTAATTTATCTGATTAAAAATATTTATTTTTTCGCTTCATTTTAATTTAAAATCAAAAAAGCACCCTAATTTTCAATCGAAAATTCTGACGTCAAATTATCAGCTTTTTTCAAAAAATTTGGGGGGTTTTTGTTCGTTGTAATATCTACTTTCTGATGGTGTAAAAAAAAATATACATTACTCTAGGAAATATTCTTAGAAAATGCAAAAAATTGAAAAAACCTCAAATTCGAAAATTTTGTTTAACTATTATGTACAATTTCATCAAAAAAATGTGATTGCTGCAATTTTTTTAAGATCTGAAAATCCCTCTTTTATTTCATTGACAGAAAATTGACATTCTGTTTCGTTGTCAACGATAATTAATAAGATAATTAACAATACTCTTAGTGTTTTCACATGCTGAGCGACCCCTTTTCCTTTCTGTCCTATCGTTATAAAAATTTGCCAGACAAACAGTGTGATAATGAGCTTCTATTGCAACTAAATCAGGCACATTTCTTAAACGAGCGAAAATGTTTTTATCGAAATCATTAATTGTGTTTTATTTTTTTATATGCTATAATATATTTTCTCTTGTATCGTTATTTTGAACTGATGAAATTTTATCTTTAGAAATATTACCGAAAAACCCACCGCAGAGAAAGCAATGAGATTGAAAATTAAATATAAGAGCGTCCTTATTTATTTGTTTTCTTTCCTGTGATTTCTTACGTCTTGAGCTACAGAATGCAGCTATTGCAGTCTCATCATTATAATGACTTTGACAAGTTCGATGAATAAGAGCTGATGTTAAAGTTTCAAATTTTTTGTATTTATTGTCGATTATTTTCTTGCTAGACGTCACTAAACGATTCAAAGCTGTTTTTTTATTTCATACACTTGTTTATCGTCTGACTTATTGCAGATTATACAAACATATTCTTCCATACTGGTAATCTGAAAAGACAAAATCAAATTAATAATGCCTTCAAAGTTTTATCATGAGTATAACTAAATCTGTTTGCATAAAATAAACGAAATTCCTATTTTTTTATTCTTGTACTGAAATATCATTCAATTTCAATTTTTAGGCTATGTTACGTTAAACATACTATTTATAAAAGAAAATATTAGAATTTTTTTTTGAAGCTTATTAATATAGATTAAAATACAGATAGAATTTACCTTTCTATGCAGATTCCAAACGATTCTTTCAATAAAGTAAATTTCTCGCAAATCACTTCAAGTTTCCCTGCACGTGTATTTTTATAAACGACTAGCGGCCCGTCCCGGCTTCGCACGGGGGGACTTAAGATTTTTTACATAGTTTTACGTTTTATTTATATTTATTCTCAGTTTATTATTTTTGAAATAGTAGGTATCTTTTGGATGAATTAATAGTCTTAAGGTAACCGATTGAACAATTCAAAAGTTATCTAGAGCAAACTTTTATAAGGATTGAACCATTCATTAAAACGATTGTTATGGGTAAACTATAAAAGGTAGACATATGCTCTCGCGGACTTTTTTAAAAATAATGTTAAGATGAACAATTCATCTATAGAGCAGTTTTTGTATAACTTTAACTATATTCTCAGCGCACGCCACGGAAGGCCTCAGAAACGATACTTTTCCCCCGTTTTTAAAACATTTTTGGTTACTGCTCCACAACTATAGGACCTAGCGTGATATTATATAGCCTATGTTACTTCTGAATAATGCAGCTTTCTAATGGTGAAAAAATTATTGCAATCGGTCCATTAGTTTTTGACTTTATTCATTACAAACATACAAAAATACAAATCTTTGCTCTTTCTAATATTAGTATAGATGTTGTACACTACTCTGTATCTCGAATACTGGCTAACGGTCTTTACAGCTGCTACGAAATAGCAGGTATGTAGTAAGGGCTGGACCCTCCTAGGTCCGTCCCCACTTCTCAATGAAATAACTTACAATGGGCTTAAATTCACCGAAGGTCACTCAGGTATATAAATTATCTTAAAACAGCAATAAATAGGCATCTACAAATATTATTTAAAGAAGATTCTACAACTTTTTAAAAATATTGTGGATGTCTTATTAAATATTAACTTTATTAACTTATTTGTTTGTTAATTATAGAAGGGTATTTTAATTTGTATTTTTTTCGTTTATCAATAAAACATGAAATCTTACGTTTTATGAGTAATTAAAATGTAAATTTTAATAAATACCTCAAAATTGTACATAATAATTAAACAAAATTTTCGAATTTGAGGAATTATCAATTTTTTGCATTTTCTAAGAATATTTCCTACAGTAATGTATATTTTTCTTTACACCATCAGAAAGTAGATATTACAACGAACAAAAACCCCCCCAAACTTTTTGAAAAAAGCTGATATTTTGACGTCAGAATTTTCGATTGAAAATTAGGGTGCTTTTTTATTTTAAATTAAAATGAAGCGAAAAAATAAATATTTTTAATCAGATAAATTACAGTGTATTTGGGACATAATAAGGTAAGTTTTCACCAAATTTCGTAGAAAAAAAAAATTGATAAAGATATAAATAAAAAACCATAACGTTGGTTTTTTGAATTTTTCACCTAAATTTTGAGGTTATGTGATAAATCTGCAAATAGAGGTACAAAAGTTGTAGACCTTTTTATTGCCTACAGCTTTGCCATTTAACTTTTTTCCATAGGACTTGTAGTTTTGCCGGAAATCAAGATACACCATTTTTACCCTTAAAAACTCCCCCCCTCCCACTTCCCGAACTCGGATCGACCGTAATTTATTTTTCCTTTCATTTTGATTATATTCCCCTCCTCTTCTAATGGGTTTCATCCTACTGTAATTTTTTTTCATTTTTTACCATTTTTGTAGGCTTTGACCCTGGTCTATAAACAAAAAGATAATAAATACGCAAAACGCTGCAAGCTTAGTTTTAAAACATATTCTGTATTAAGTCTGTAAATATTACATGCATTTGAAGCCACCTGTACCGTGACGTCATCAAAACTAAACTACATGTTGGTGTTGCCATGTTCACAGAGAGCCTACGTGGGCTTTACAGTGTAATGAAAGGAGTTCTAAACCTACTGAATGTACTAAGTAGGTGCAACTACGGTTGCATAATATTAGACACAATGTTTGTTTGCATTGTTTACTTTACTTACCTGTCTACCAGTTTACGTTGTTTGGTTGAAAAGCAGCAAAAATTCCGTGTTGAATTCAGTACGTAGGATCAGTTACAAAATTTTTTGGCTTTAAAAATTGGGATTATAGTACAGACACACAGCCTAAAATTTAATGTCATACAATTGATGGCCAAAACATATGTTCCAAGGCTATCTATCCCCTTTAGGGAATAAATCGCGTGATGGTACCAGTAATTGGATTCTATATTTGGATACACAAACTTACGCAAGCAACACTTGATACACGGATTCGATTCAATCCGATTGTTTAATAACTTCTTTCGCTCAGTGATTGAAATTATATTGAACTAGCGGTACGACCCGAGCCTCTACAAAGCTCCAATTCTGCCAATACACACAGAACCTCAATAAATAAGACTCTAAAGCCCTCCCCAGGAATCAATCTATCTGTTGGCGAAAACCGAATTCACACCGTACTTATTTTTGAATTTATCACTATAGTGTTCAAATAGATCTAGGGATCTTTATTTTCAAGTGATGTTTACATATACATATTGGAAGGTTCCATCTAACCAAATCCTCAAAATTGTTTTTTTAACAATAGTGTTCAGAGAGGTGTCTGACCACGCATTCTTGTCAGTGAAACCAATTGACTTTGATTGAAACAAACCGTTCAAAGACCGTACTGTAATCATGGACCATCTGATTATGGTATCGGTCAAGGTTAACATTTCAAATATAGTATTGTACCATCATACGCTACATTTGGCGACATCTATGAACCGCAAGTTTCAACATAAACTGTTCTGTCTGTTCCGACCGTGTTCGTAAAATTGTCTGTCAGCGCCATCTTACGAACACGGTCGGCATTACCAACTATGCTCTCTTTGCACTTAGTTCCCAAAAACTGGACCATGTGAGCGTTGATAAAACGAGGTGTAACCTTGAACTTGTAAACAAAAATGGTCGTAGTAAATAAATAGGTAGGTATCTAACATTAATGACACAATCCACAAAACTACCAAATTTGAGTTAAATAGATATACTAAAGAAACCGTACAGGTGAATACTTTCATTCAGAAAAAAGATTCCAGTGAAATATGTACAAATGTTGGGCGAATGTTTATTATGCATCTACTACAATATTTTGTCGTAGGGTCACCCCCTAGTACATGGGACTCATAACATAAATAGTGAAAAGTGGGTGTTACGTTGCACAGTGGCATTAAATGCCGTAATTTATTTTAGTTGCCCTAGTTTTTCTGAAAGAGACTTTACCATTTTAAGCCCTGAGAGCACCACAACTCTTCATAATCACCACCATAGACATTTACTATATCTTCTATACATATAAGAAAACTGTAGAAGTGTAAATGCTATACATTGATAGACACAGAACCCAAAAATGTGATTAAAAACTATTTTTGTCTGTCTGCCTGAATGTTCACGCATCGTGCAAAACCAGTCCGATTATGATGAAACTTCGTATCTAATACTCCAATATCCTGGGCACAACAGTGTGTACTTTCAATCCCGAAAAAAGATATTATACACTAATAAACTAACTTGATTGTGCGGTTCAATCTCTAGTCGCAGTTACTGTACTCGACGCAACTATAAGTTTGTCGAATGTTAGGTTGCCAGCAGTGGACTGTACGCTGTAACTGTAGGGTTTAAATTAGCTTGAATCGATATTATAAATGTGAAAATATGAGAGTTTGTGTGTATGTTTGTTACTCAGTGCCATAAAAACGGCTGAATAGACCGGGATGAAATTTGGAACAAAAGTATATTATGGTCGGGAGTAACATAGACTACTTTATACGCCTGGGAACGCAGAATATCTCTGGCAGAAGCTAGTAATTAAGTATTTCTGTGATCACCACACCTGGCAAACGGGATGGAGATCATATAATATATCCGATCCTAATCAATTCCTTATAAAATAAGGTTCAGATTTGTCATGCTGAGAATGCTGTTACCCGGTCTCTGGTAAATTCCCTGACTCGATTCTTAAGACTTCACCGAAGAGAGTGTGGCAACATAATGTATTCCACTACCGTGTAACTACGACAAAATAATGTGCAAATATTATGTAGTACCTAATGAATGTTCAGTCTCTGTGCATCACAATAGCACATTAAGGTAGTGTTTCACACTACGATATACCTTCCACATTCGTATCTAGCATCCTTCTGCGTAAGACAAGGTCAAATTACTTTAGCATAATGTATTTTTTGCTGTCAATAGTGTGAGATACAATTATAATGGAATGTATTGCACTATTTATATCCATATAATCATACAACAAGTGTGGGCGAGCCATGCTTCGGCACGAATGGGCCGGCTCGACCGGAGTAGGATCGACAAAAAACCGAAGTGAAGCAACGCTTGCGTTGTGTTTCGTAGTGTGAGTGAGGTTACCGGAGGCCCAATTACCTTCCCCTTCCCCAATCTCCCCAATCCCTGAATCCCCAACGGTCCTCAAACTCCTAATCCCCAAAAAGCCGGTGACGCACTTGTAACGCCTCTGGTGTCCCAGGTGTTCATGGGCGACGCCGATTGCTTACCTTCAGGTGATCCGTCGGCTCGTTTACCGGCTTATGTCATAAAAAGAAAAAAAAATACGATTGTAGTACATTTCCGATGCTGAAGTTCTACAAGTCCGATATTACGAATGGTGAGTAGTAAATATTTTTAACTACATTCAGATAATATTTATTGTACCTTGCCATGCCTACCTGAACTGGCCTGTAATGGCGATTAATCATGAAAATTATCGTTATTGCTACGGTTCGGAATTCCCTTGAACAAATTCGACCTAATTTTTTGCCGTATTATGAATTTTTAAGTAGCTGTTCATTCTTCTCATTTAACATATGAAGAGATGAACAAATACTTTAAAAAAAATACGACAAGGTATTCCACCAGTGTCCACATTTTAGTAAAGTTATGTATGAATATACATATGTATAAAATAAATCTAACTAACAACGAGCAGTTGGATCACCTGATGGTAAGCAATCAGCGCCGCCCGCAACACCAGAGGAGTCACAGATGCGTTGTCGGCCGTTTAAAAAGGAATACGCTCTTTCAGTTCAGTTCGGCGGTTCGGAAATACCGCCGACTACAGATCATTCCACAGTTTTGCTGTGCGAGGCAGAAAACTACGAGAGAAGCGCACAGTTATGGCCTGCAAACCATCTATATGATGGGGATAGGTGTGCTGACCTAACGGTCGATGGCAAAAGGACGCTGCAGGTATCAGATCAAACAATTCCTCAGAGCACTCTCCTTGGTACAAGCGATAGAAAAAAACCGACTTCAAAAAACCAAAAACTAATAACAAACAAAAAGTCAAAACTAAAAAGCAAAAAATAACTATTATTAGTACTGATAGATTACCCACCCACTGATAGGTAAGAAGTCGGTGCCATAACTTCCATACAAAATTATTCATTAAAACCTTAATAGGTACCTACCTAATTCACAATTTTGTGGGCATTAAGTTATATCATTATAATATGAGCTTATGGCACCGACTTCTAACCTATCAGTGGGTGGGTAACCTATCAGTACTTACTAATAATAGTTATTTTTTGCTTTTTAGTTTTGACTTTTTGTTTGTTATTAGTTTTTGGTTTTTTGAAGTCGGTTTTTTAAACGCAGATTTTATTTTATTATTTTGTCATTTTTAGTGTAAAGCTACATAATTATACCCGTTTTGTTACTTATAATCTACATAGGTGCAAAGTTCTAATCAATACAAATTATACAAGCCCGAACACAAGGTAGTTACTGTATACCGTTGAGGAGTTCCCTTAACAATTACACTTCTTCATCATCAGACCCTTAATGACAGCTCCACTCTATCTAGGTGTAAAGTCCTCATCAATACAAATTAATCAAGCCCAAACACAAGTTACTGTATACCGTTAAGGAGTTCCTTTAACAATTACACTTCTTCATCATCAGATCCTTAATGACAGCCCTACTCTATTTAGGTGTAAAGTCCTCATCAATCCAAATTCATCAAGCCCAAACTCAAGGTAGTTAATATAAACCGTTGAGGAGTTCCCTCAACTGCCTGTCGGCTCCATCATCAGGTCAACTCCAGACCCTTATCAAATTGTAGTGTTTCAAAATCCTAATTGAAAAACATAATAGACGCATTACTCGCCCATAGAATTTTCGAAAGTTCCCCTCGGTTTCCCTGGGATCCCATCATCAGGTCCTGACCTCATGGAAATGGGACCATCTCGGGAGTATACCCTTTCAAACAAAACAAGAATTTTGGAAATCGGTTCACAAATGGCGGAGTACTGCGCGAACAAACAAAAAAAAAAAACAATCAGCCGAACATAGTACCTCCTCCGTTTTTTGAAGTCGGTAAAAATGCAAAACAAGGCTACATCTCTACGCATTGTCAAAAAAAATGTCTAGCCGAGGGAATAGAAGTGAAAGAGGAATCCTCTTCAATGACGCACCAGGGGATGCGGGTAAGACATTAATTTTAAATCTTTTGTAGATCAACTTCGCGAAGACCACAATATACTTCCTCGGGAATTGAAGCAACTTTGCTCGACTATAATCGGACTACATAGTGCTTAAACTGTCATACACCGCGAGGACACCGGTGACCGCAACCTATTGTTCTTTAATTGTGTCTATAATGACGGTACTCAAAGAGTTAATGCACAATGCACATTCCGTTTTTAAACTGCCACTAAATTATGCCAGTGAGGAAACCCTAAGGACCCCAACTTATCAGCAAAAACAGCAGCCGGGGAGTCCTTTTGTAGCAACTTAGATTGATTGTATGGGATATACGTCCATGATCGCAAAGCATGTGGTAAAGGAGTTGGACCGCAACCTACAGGGTACTGGATATCTGACCAGTCTCCCAAAATTAGATAAGAAAATTCATTCTCCGGCAAATTATGATGCTCTGTGAACTTTGATTGTTATATTAATAATAGAAATCCTTTTCGGATTTATTATTAAGATTTTACTAATTCTCAACTACTTTGCGTATACGTTACTAATCGTTTTGTAATGTGTATCAGAAGTGCCGATCACGTGCTATAGTATAAGATCCATGAGAACATTTCCTGTTCAATAAAATAATTATAAAACATATATGGATGATATACTACCTAATAAGGGAACGTTTGACTTTCCATATTCGTATGTTTCAATTAACATACACCATATTTCAATATAGTGAACTATGCGTATAACCTACATAAATGGAGATGTACTTGAAAAATGTTCCAGTACTCATCATACGTAGGTACCTACTGTTTGTAAATAATTTGAGGTTTTATTCATTGATTTTTACATTTATTTAGTTACTAGCTGTGCCCGCGACTTCGTTCGCGTAGAATAGTGACTATGAGCAGCGTTTTTTTTTTTTAAATATATACTTATTTTTATTTTAGATTTGGATCATAATCACAGTCATTTTGGGTAGCTAAAAAACCTACTTTACTGTAATGCTTCTCTATATACAATATTAGACGTATGGCCATCGGGGGTGAAAGCATACAGGCTGCTGGGATTGCTAACACGGGACAGAGCCACATACAATTGACCGTGCGAAAAACAGCTGATACTTAGATCTATACCCACAACTTTTAGAGTCTGACCTTGAGCTTTATTAATTGTCATGCCGAAACATAGGCTCACTGGAAACTGAATTCGTTTAAAATTAAACGGAAATTTTTTTGGAAGGAGAGGAATCTGAGGAATAAAACCACTATCACCTTTTCCGCACCCTGTTAAATATATATATATTTATAAGCCATTTCTGAGATTAGCGTGAACAGACAAACAGACAAACAGACAAAAAATAAGTTAGTTACATTTTTGGGTTCGAAATCGACATAACAACTCCTGAAGTCCTTACTCGTTCTCATCTTAAATCCTATCTTAAAATTGTGCCCCATAATACCAACTTCTACTCCTACTCCTTCTCCGTTCATGCAGTGAGACTATGGAACTCACTCCCGCCGAACATTCGGGATGCCAAGTCAATCTCTATCTTTAAGAGACAAGTGAGAGAACATTATCTTTCCTCCTGAAATATAGATCTTTTTATATATATATATATATATGTAGGTATAAAGGTTATTATTTTTTTTTATTTCTTTTTATATAATAGCATTGTATTAGTTTGTTTTATTGTTTATTATTGTTATTTCTATCGGTTTCTTCGTTATTATTATTATTTTTTTTTTATTGTTTGTGTAACACACTATGTGTCTCAGTGTTATTATATCTTTTCCTGCCACAGGCCCACAGGAAGAGATTCCAGTTGGAATATGTGGGGCCTATGTACTCTGTTTTTATATATGTGTTGTCCTCTGTGTTGAATGTGTGTACATAAATAAATAAATAAATAAATAAATAAACAATAGCCCCTGCTATTTTTTTTATTTTTATTTTCAATGTACAGACAGCACTTTTCTACAATTTTATTATATGTATATAGATAGATAGATATATAGAGGTAAGTACCTAAAATAATTTGTTTTCCTAGTCATATAAATTTAAACTCACACTAAATATGAATAAGACATAACATATCATAACATTACGCGTTTTATCCCCGAAGGGGTAGGCAGAGGTGCACATTATGCCACTGTACAATGTAACACTCACTTCTCTCTACCTCTATTTATGTTATGAGTCCCATGGAATAGGGGGAAGTCTATTGCCATATACCAAGCACAAATTCAGACTCCGTGGTACTACTGAGAATTATTTTTAAAACCAGTAATACTTTGCCCTAGCCGGGAATCGAACCGAGACCCCTTGCTCGGCAGTCGCACTTACGACCACACGGCCAACGAGGCAGATATAAATAAGACTTGGATAAAAATATGGTGAAAGTTAATATTTTGCATGGAAGATAGAGGTAGTTATCTTTAGTTCACACACTAGATGTGACACTACATTCTTTAACATTAGAACTATTAGAAAACTTTCGATTTTCTAAAACAAATTATAATTTAAGCTTTTACGTGACAAAACTAGATTTTGACAAACTATTTAGGATTTAGGTCGCAATAATAAATGAATACTCGTTCAACCGCTAGAGACGGATCAGAGAAACTAGACTTCTTTTTAATTATTCACTTTCACTAATTCATTTTACTTTGGATTCTATTTATATTGAGGTAAAATGTACCGTTTTTAGGCTTCATCTAGATGTTTTCTACATCTTTAGTTCATTTTACTCTATATGAAGTAATCCAAACACCAATGAATAATAAAAAAAATAGTTTTATTTGTATTTCTTACTAAATATCTTGATTTAGTTCATGAGATAGTCGACATGTGGGATTCAGGCATCATTGTGCCGATAATCGTAACTGACAATGGCCTCATAGCTAGAAGCCTCGACCAATATCTGGGTAGACTAACTTAGATGGTTCGGTCAAGGACCTGATGCTGATGTAGAAAGCACTACTTACTTGTCTACACGGTGAGTATTGTCCGGAAATTTCTATCTCTGGACCACGAGTAGCTTGGATTTGTCCCGTTACTGGAGGGCAACTGCTTTTTATATTATTAAATGTTTTTTTTATAATTATCTTATTAAAATTGTTCAAAGCAAGTATGGTAAATAAACAAAGTAAATAACGATCAAGGGTCTATCAATTTGCACCTCTTAGGATGTTGCAATGAATTCTTGTAAGTCAACGTGGTATGTATGTAGTTTCATTTTTCAACAGTGATAGATAAGCATTCTACGGGGAACGGAACCCTATAAATAAAACAAACAAATCCCTAATGCCTAGTGACCACGTTGTCATTTTATGACTGCAAACATTCGTCAATAGCGATAAAAAGATTTGACGCCGCCGGCGCCGTGTCGCTTCCTTGACAGTTTTCACCGTTTCAAAGCAAGATGCAAGCATTTGACTTTTGTGGGCTGCTTATGGCTGCTTATTATTTGTGAGGGATAACAGTAGGCCGTGAGCAGTTACCATTATTTTAATCCTTTCGCATCGCTGTCATAGCCATACGTTGGTAACTTCGGTAAATATTTTCAAACATTTTAACTGATAAATTATAAACGGATTTCGCAAAAAACAAATGTGAAGAGTAAATAGTTTACATCTAAACTGTTCTTTACAATGACATGCTCTATTTATATACGCGAACCTAAATATATTAATATTCTCTGGTTTTTGGTCGCTAGAATTTGCTCTAACTCAGTATACAAAATACCTATGTACGATATACACAATAACAGAATTAATAGTTACAATAAAATAATTGTTCCAAAAATCACAGTTTAAATTGAACCCAGGTATGTAATACATTCGCAGTTGTGATTTTCTTACGACCGAAATTAATTAAAAATCCCTCTACTAACACAGTGCCACTTATGAATACATTTTAATAGGTTAAATAGGATTCAGTAAAATGAATAAGTAATCAATACAAATGTAGCTATCACAAAATAATTTGCGATAGGCACGCATATCACTAAGTAGTCTGCTTACGCTGCACTTACCTATATTCGTATTTCTACACTTACATTTATTAAAACTGATGCTCAGGTAAACAAAATTATTAACATAATAAACAAAATTATTGGTATAAGCAAAACGCAGTCAAACGTCATAATAATCACGATTCGATTAAATATACTAGTCCGACTTCACTTGAACCACTGCACGACACAGAGTGTGACCATACGACACATTGTTACATTAATAGGGCCGGATCAATCAAACTAATTGATAAACAATTTCAACTGTAAGTAGAGTAGCACCATCACTTACCCGGCGGATACTTTCTCGGCTTTATAGTCGAGATAAAGCCGTACAATATCAACGTGACCACAAACAGTAGTAGAAACGTAGGGATCATTTTCGATGATCGATATTTTTACAGAGAGCACAGTGTATTGTACGCGTGAGGTAAAAATATCCACTGGCCTACTCGGCAACCGAAACACAACTGTACAACGCGAGCGGAGAGCGTCAATTTTTGTACGAAGGATGTACGTTTAGCGATGTCCTTCTTGTAGCGTGGTCACATAACTGTACACTCATCACTAAACCATTCATTAAGATTTGATGAACTAAATACCTATTCATCAGGCCTATGGTATCAATGTGATTCAGCGGAGCCAAAATATACTATATCAAACTCAAGCACAAGGCCGCACGATTCTCGATTATACAAACATAAGGAAAGGTAAATTAAATATCACTTTCATTATCGCTCCCGTATAACCTATAACATACTAACTAGCACCACGCGATCCCATCTACGGTGCCGAACAGCTGTTAATTCGTTGCTCCACTCTCATTTATCGTAGCGTGATGTTTTAGCCTAAAACCTTCTCAATAAATGGACTATCCAATACAAAAAGAATTATTTAATTCGACCCAGTAGTTCCGGAGATCAACTCGTTCAAACAAACAAACTCTTCAGCTTCATTAGCAGTATATAGGTATTAACAATATAGGTATATTTATAATAATAATACTTAACACAACAACGTGGTGCAGTACGTGTACTGGACCCTCCTCAAAAATACAAAATGGAAACAACCAGCTTATGGTGGAAGGAACAGCTCATTCAACCGCATGTCAAAGAAAATGATTCAGCAAAAATAATGTGGGAAATTCCAGTTCAGACAGATGTCACAGTTACACACAATAGACCAGATATTATTTACATTAACAAAACTGATAATAAAACAAATTTGATAGACATAACAATACCATCAGACTACAATATAGGTGCTAAATAAATAGAAAAATTAAGTAAATATCATCTATTACAAAAAGAAGTAACCCGTTTATGGAAAACACACACTCAAGTCATACCCATAGTCATAGGAGCGTCCGGAATGGTAGCTAAAAGTATTCACAAATATTGCGCGCAGTTAACATAGACCAACATTAACATCCACATCATGCAAACACAGGCAGCTATTCACACAACCACCATCTTGAGTAAAGTCTTGGGGAATACTATTTATATAGACAGGGACCGCGATTCTCCTCTTCCTTGAGGGTCTCAGGGCGGGAGGATTGCGAAATACCGACTCTTACGAGTCGAGATGTATGACATTACACAAATAAATAATACTTATATAAGAATAGATAAGTATAATTTATTACGGTCAAATAAGCGATACTTTCATATCTTAAACTACACAGTCTTTGAATATTTATTTGACAACAAATAACTTACGTATGAATATGTAGAGGGCCCAGTGAATAATGAGGGCACTGTTTATAACTCCCGCGTTATATAAGTATGTAATAATAATAGGAACCGGCCAATGCAATCAACAACTATTCACCATTACCTGATGATCAAAAGTCAAAATTAAAAATCTAATTACTTAGTCCGTTCCGTTCGTTAGGTAATAAAAAAATATTAGACACGTATTTTTTTTATTTTGTGGTATAATAAAATAATACTTAAATAACACGAATCAAAGTTTAGGAGTGAGGGCTAAAACGTCATTTCTACGTATAAAATGTACATAGAAGTGACGTCACGCGACATTTCAAATCAATATAATATCGTCAAAAGTATTCGTTTCTGGAAGAAAATAAAAAATACGTGTCTAGTGATTTAAAATAAACTACCAGATGGACATTAAAATAAAAATTACGCATCTAGCCTATTTTATTAGTAGTGCTTCCTTTCAGTCTATCAAATTGTTGACAGTTGATCTAAAACTATAATAATTTCAAATTGTTTAATCGTTTATCATTAACGATCTTTAATCTGGTTCCATACCTCGATAACAGATCGAATTCACATTGTACCTTTACTGCTTTTGTTACTGCCTCATGAGACTAACAAAGTAACTGATACCGAAAATACCTATTTTAACTGAGTGATCATAAAATCACAGCAAGGTTCATCTATTCAAACTATGTGACATAAAAACATTTGCTATCTTATCTATGAACGATTATAACCCAACATTTTTTTCTGCTTACACATAAAGAATAATGCCCAATGAATTAACCATTCATACTACAACGTACTTAACTCTCAGTTATTATAACCGGTTTAACGCCGGCTTTTCAATCATCAGTTAATTTTAAACTACCTATAGAATAAAATTGGCATTGGACAGTTATTAGTACGGATGAATTAACAAATTTTCAAAGCTATTCGTCAGTTAAAATTGATCTGGCGTTGGAAGAATCGGGCCTAAATGATATTCAGGTACGTAATATAGTATTTAACTCTTTTATTTATTATATGACTCCTGTAACACAGGTTCTCCTAGCACGGGGGTCATTGAAAATAATTATAATATACTAAATGTTTTCATGAATTCTAGATAAGTGTCATGATATGGTAATGTGTACTTCTTTGTTTTGAATAAATTATTTGTTTATTTATTTACACTTCTTATGTAACATACAATGGTGCACCGAATGTCTAGCCTAAGGCTAATGCAGAGGGACACAATAGTACTGAGTCTTCAATTGTACTTTTTAATTATATAATAGCTATAGTAGCATAATCTATACATATAATAAAATTGTAGAAAAGTGCTGTCTGTACATTGAAAATAAAAATAAAAAAAATAGCAGGGGCTAGTGTTATGTCGATGTCGAACCCAAAAATGTAACTAACTTTTTTTTTGTCTGTTTGTCTGTTTGTCTGTTCACGCTAATCTCAGAAATGGCTTATAAATATATATATATTTAACAGGGTGCGGAAAAGGTGATAGTGGTTTTATTCCTCAGATTCCTCTCATTCCAAAAAAATTTCCGTTTAATTTTAAACGAATTCAGTTTCCAGTGAGCCTATGTTTCGCCATGACAATTAATAAAGCTCAAGGTCAGACTCTAAAAGTTGTGGGTATAGATCTAAGTATCAGCTGTTTTTCGCATGGTCAATTGTATGTGGCTCTGTCCCGTGTTAGCAATCCCAGCAGCCTGTATGCTTTCACCCCCGATGGCCATACGTCTAATATTGTATATAGAGAAGCATTACAGTAAAGTAGGTTTTTTAGCTACCCAAAATGACTGTGATTATGATCCAAATCTAAAATAAAAATAAGTATATATTTAAAAAAAAAACGCTGCTCATAGTCACTATTCTACGCGAACGAAGTCGCGGGCACAGCTAGTAGTTTAATAATATTGTGCAATATGTTGACACAAACGGGCCATCATTAATGTAATCCAAATGTACTACTTCGGTTTTTGCCATAGCTACAGGGTTCGGTCGTTAACTTCGTTTAGTGACCGCATTGCCCATAGTCGGTGTCAAGGTTAAACATAATTAATTACATAATTTAAAATCGACGTTTGATTCTCTTAACTGTAACATATTGAGGTTCATAGTCTATTTTTATGTCTATTTGTTATATTACTTCAGTAACATTTTAAAGTCTGATGAAAACTTGGAAGATGGATAAGATTTATTGAATCAACGCTAGGGAAATATTAAATAAAAAACGGAGCGTAACTTTACAATGTCCAAACGTATACTGCCAGACCACAGATAAAAAAATAATAAATTTACATAAATTATATTCTCTAACAACTACAATTACGGCAAAATACGTTGACATATAATGGACAATACCAGGAATTTACGAACAACGTTGTTATGTCGCATAAACGTCTATACAGTGGAGTCCAATTGCCACTCCTGTTTCCAAGAGATACCACCCTTACTTATGATTGCTCAACATTTTAATATGTATAAAGAACGGGTAAAGACTGCCTCGTTGGTCGAGTGGTCGCTGTGACTGCTGGGCAAGAGGTCTCGGGTTGCGATACTGGGTTTTAAAAAAAACTCCGTAGTTGCACGGAGTCTAGTATTGTGACCGGTATATGGCAATAGGCTCACCCCCTAGACCCTATTACATGGGACTCACAACATAACATAAACAGTGAAAAATGGGTGTTACATTGCACAGTAGCATTAAGTGATGTAATCTCTGCCTGTTCCTTCGGAGATGAAAGGCGTGATGTTATATATAACGGGTAATGCACTTCTGTACAAACATCAAATAATACCATGCCAATGGCTATAGTAATAAATATTAATAAAAAAGAAGAATATCATAACAAGACTCGGTACAGGGTCATTAAGTTACAATTTTAGCAAACTCCTCAAGTCTCCAATCCATTTTAAAGGTTGCCAAAACACTGATGAAGACCACGACCACGACCAGCCTTCAAAGTATTGATGAAAAAAAAATCAAATTTCAGAGTTTTCTAACAAAACGTGACAAAAATGTTACAAATGATAAATAAACAGCACAGGTTTCAAAGACTTTCATGTAAAATAGGTACCTACATAGATTTAGTTTTAGGCCTAAACTATCGCAATGGAGAAAACTGCAATGATAGTTTTAGGTAAGGTTTTAAACAAATAAATAAATAAATAAAATTTAAAAACACCTACGAGGCTTGGCTTAACTGCCTGGCCTCCGAGGAAGAAAACCTCACTACAAAAAAGTACTACAAAAATAACCCCAATCCTAAGGTGGGCAACGTGCTGAGAGGATGTATGACTGATGGGAAATCAGTATCTAACGCCAACCTCGGTGGAACGGGCAACCACTGTTGTATTTGCCTTCTCCTGGGAATAGGCTTCACCCCAGGTAGCGACCTTTAAATCGTCCTCACTCGTGGGAACAGAATGAACAATTTAAATACCTCTGAAAATATGCCAAAATTAGACAAGAATAACTCAAAGACGTTGACACAACAATTCCTCCATAAGGGAATGTTTTCAAATCGGCAAAGGTCAAGTTCTTTTAGCGGAATAACGAATCAAGACAAAGTGACCATTGATCTATCAGATGAAACAATTAGAGAACCCGAAGATGAACAATTCACAGTAGTGCACTATGGAAAAAGGATGAGATCCAGCCCAGACCCAATATTACGTTGCCAAAAACAAACAAAATTGAGTTACTGGCTAGCAGCACAGGCAGTACCAACATCCAACAGTTTTACAGCGCTCGACGAAGTAGAGCAAGCAGATAAACCTGAAACACAAGCACCAAAATACATAAGACCTCCACCAATGTTTATTGACGGCGCCAAAAATATTCAACCTTTACAAAAGTTGTTAGAAGAAGTTGCAAAAGGAGAGTATGATATTAAAGTACTAAGAAGCGACAGAGTTAAAATACAATCGAAAACAGCAGAATCATACTCCATTATTTACAAAGAACTGAAAGCTAAACAAGATCGCAGCTTTAGAGTGGTGCTCAAAAATTTACATGCATCGACAGATAAAGAAGAAATAAAAATAGCTATTGAGAAGCTTGGCCACAAAGTAACAAAGAAAGAAAGAAAGAAAGAAAGAAAGAAATCATTTATTTGCTAATAATGTAGGTATACATATAAGTTGGAATAAAGTTAATTGACCCAGTACATTTTACCTTCCGGCATGCAAATTAAATTATAATGCGATTTGAATGTTGTCAAATAGGCAACTAGGTATACAGTCAAAATTTTAGAATAATTGTAAAAAAAAAATAATAATGCTAAAATGCTATGATCAAATATAAGCCATACAAAAAGAAATAATAAAATATGATGCAATGTCAACGTGGGTACTTAGTCTAAAATATAATGTTACAAAGTTTATGTCAAGAAATGTCAAATGTTACAATTAACAATAAATTAAGTTATGTCGACGATTGCAGATATCAAACTAACGAAGTATCTTAATTGAAGTCAGTGTAATGCCATAAAGGTCACTAACGCAATCAACACATAAGAGTTTCAATCTGAGCAAGTCATATTACAGTGCTTCCCCAAAGTTTTGCTACTTATTATTATTAAAACGTACATTTTTCCTATAGCGTTCTGTCGTTTATAAACTCTTTGATTGTGTAGTAACACTTAGTCAGTAGCAATGATGTTAATTGGTTTTTAAATTTATTTAGAGGTATATCTTTTAAGTTTTCCGGAAGTTTGTTATATACCAGCGGTCCCATGTGAAAGATGCTATTTTTCAGCAAGGCTGTTTTGTGACCACCTGTACATAATTGGCTTCTATACTGGGTCCTTATTGGTATTGTACGTTGTCTCGTGTCAGCCATTGAAGTGAATAAGCATCTGTTTAATTTCACGAATAGAGCCACTTCTAATATGTACAGACAAGGTAGTGTCAAAATTTTCAAGGATTGAAACATAGGTTGACAACTTTCAGTTTGTGTAAGACCTGTCATTGATCGGAGGCATCGTTTTTGGGCTCGAAATATTCTTTCTTTATCGCTGCAATTACCCCAGAATATGACACCGTATCTCAAGAAAGAAGCAACTAATCCATGGTAGGCTATCACTAATGTATCTATATTAACTTTATTTGAGAGGCTTTTTTTTTTTTTTTAAGGGGGGAAAATCATCGAATGACTGCCCCCGCCTGGGTGAGGCGGGAGGGAGTGTCAGACTCTTACTGACTAAAAACCACCCCGTTCCTTCTCCTGCACGTCGAGCCGGAGCCCCGGTTACCCGTTAGGTTCTCCGCGACTCCGAATCGGCATCGGCCGTATTGGGCCCCATCTGTGGTGGTCTGATGGCTCTTTGAGGCGCGCGCGGAACGCGACGCGCCGTACGCTCGGGTCTGTTTCTGGTCGGACGGGGAGCCACCCATGCTCGCCGTCCGCAGGCCCGCGCTTACGGTGGCCGGAGATCGTCTCGCGATCCCCGACGCCCGGTGTGTCCTTCGCGATGGCTGGGTTGCGAGGAGGCAGCGCTTCGCTGCCTCACGCGTCCCGCCTCCTCCTTAGCTAGCATCACTGCTTCGCAAAAGGAGGAGACCGCATCCCTGTCCCCCTCGCTCCGCATCATGGCCTGCACTAGGCCCGGACGCGAGAGGTCGCCATCGCCGATCACTTCCCTGAGGACACGGCGGCGCTCAGCCCACGAAGGGCATTCTCCCACCGTGTGTTCCACCGTGTCCTCAGGTATTTGAGAGGCTATAAAGTACATATGAGGATTTACTAAGTCTTTGGCACACATTTTCAGCATGATATTTCCAAGTCAATTGGTTGTCGATATGCACTCCTAAGAATTTGGACACTGATGTTGTGTCGACTTTTTGACTTTTGTATTCAGTAATTATACTTCCTGGTTGTACTCTTTGGTAGAAATGCATGACTTTGGTTTTTTGTAAATTTATGACTAAATTGTTCATATTGAGCCATTCTATTATGGTTTCTAGTGTGTTGTTAATTTTATTTTTGTAATCTTTATCACCAGAACATTCTACTATAGCAGTGCTATCGTCAGCGAATAGTGTCATTGGTTGACAAATTTGACGGGGCAGGTCGTTAATGTATAGCAGAAATAGCAGCGGACCAAGAACACTGCCCTGTGGAACTCCGAATTTAGCAACTCTACAACTGGATAGATATTTCCGTTCAAGCTTAGTTTTTGTACAAATTTTCGAGATTTCTGTGTATTGTTTTCTTCCCGTGAATGTCTGGAACATTCAAAGCTCAAGAACAAAACAGGCGTTACCAATGTGGAACATCGAAATAGAATCCCGTGAAAATAATAAAGACATATACACCGTAAAATCCCTATTACACTGCCGCATATTGTTTGAAGCACCCAGATCTAAGCGAGTAATCCCTCAATGCACTAATTGCCAAGATTATAATCACACACAAAAGTTCTGCAACAGAAAGCCCAGATGTATCAAAAGTGCAGGTTCTCATCACACTTCACATTGCATACGGAAAGAAAGATCAAACCAGGTTAAATGCGTCCTCTGTGAGGGAAACCACCCAGCTAACTACAAAGGCTGTACGGTCTATAAGGAACTGTTAAAAGTCCGCTATCCTCCTCCAACTACCCAACACAAAAGAAGACTTACGAGTGTTGTACAAGCACCTACAAATAAAACAACTAATAACGGGAAATCGTATGCAACAGCCACAAAAACACTCCCCCAAAACCCTACAACGCAAACAAATAACGACGAAAATGATAACCAAAAAACCAACGAATTCAAAACCATTACAGAGACACATGTTGCCCTGATGAATCAAATGCTAATTATGACCCAAACGTTAACCGATCTAATCTCAAAAGTGTCCTTTCATTCACAGCACTAAAATTAAGTGTATGGAATGCTAATGGCTTGCCAAATCACTCGGAAGAGTTAAAAATATTCCTTAAAATTCACCACATAGATGTTTTACTAGTCTCGGAAACTCACTTCACGTCCAAAAGCTACTTCAGGATACCCGGATACAATATGTACCACACTAACCACCCTGACAACAAAGCACATGGAGGTTCAGCTGTACTCATAAGGTCTAACATCAAGCATCATGTGTTGCAAGACTACTGTAAAAACTACATCCAAGCAACAAACGTCGTAATAACGGACTGGATCAGTGACATTACAGTATCGGCCCTCTACTGTCCACCGAGACATACTATCAAAGAGACGGAGTTCAGTGACTTTTTTCAGTCGCTTGGAGACAGATTTATTGCGGGAGGTGACTATAATGCCAAGCACATGTTCTGGGGCTCTAGACTTGTTCTACCCAGAGGACGAGAACTCTTTAAATGCATTCAAGCAAGAAAAATGAACGTGATTTCGTCTGGCCAACCCACTTACTGCGGGATTTTACTTTTGCCAACAGACAAAAGTAAAATCCCGGATGTTATCGATTTTTGCATCAGCAAGGGAATCATAAATAGCAATATATCGTGTCGGAGTTGCTGGGATCTGTCCTCAGACCACTCTCCAATCATTGTAGAACTACACACTACCGCTCAAGTACGCGCCAAAAAATGCGTTCTGCATAACAACCAAACTAACTGGCCCTTATTTCGTGAGCTCATCGACAAAGCATTTCAGGAACCAGTTAGTCTCAAAACTGAGGACGAAATAACAGAAGCTGTAATGTACTTCACCTACAGCGTGCAAGATGCAGCCTGGTCCTCAACCCCACTACCAGCACATAGAAATATGGAGAACTATGTATCGAAGCACATATTACATAAAATAATCCAAAAAAGGAGAATGAGGAAGCATTGGCAGCAAACCAGAGACCCTAGTCTAAAAAAACAACTAAATCACATCAACAGACAGTTGAAACACATTTTAGACAAGGATCGTAATGACGGATTTCAAAACTATCTCGCTGGACTGGACGCTACCGCTTCCTCAGACTATTCGTTATGGAGAGCCACTAGAAGACTGAAACGGCCTGTTAGTGTTTCTGAGCCTATAAGAAAATTTGATGGCTCCTGGGCACGGACGGACCGAGAGAAAGCCGAAATCTTCTCAGAACATCTCCCAGAAGTCTTCACTCCTCATTCATACGAAGGTTCTCCAGCAGATATCGCAGAAATCACTGATTATTTGAATACTCCTATAAATACGGAGGAATTGCCCTTAAAATTTACAAAGACAGAAGTAGCCCGAATCATAAAAAAATCGGATCCAAAAAAGTCACCAGGATACGACCTTATCACAAACCGAATACTACAAGAACTATCGGAGTCTGGTATAACCTTTTTGACGTCATTATTTAACGCCATGACAAGACTGCAGTTCTTTCCCCTAGAGTGGAAGGTTGCGTAAATTATAATGCTACTGAAACCAGACAAACAACCAGAGGAAGCAAAATCATATAGACCCATAAGCCTGCTACCCATCCCATCCAAAATATTTGAAACTCTACTATTGCAAAAAATCCTACCTATACTCAAAGAAAAAAAACTAATTCCTGACCATCAGTTTGGGTTCCGATATAAACATGCCACTGTCGACCAAGTGCATAGACTAGCAAATAAGATCATGGAATCACTGGAGGCAAAGTCTTACTGTGCTGGTGCATTCTTGGACATATCTGAAGCGTTTGACCGCGTTTGGCATGCGGGTCTGCTTTTTAAATTAAAAAACTCCTTACCGGATCATCTGTACGGAATACTAAAATCATTTCTACAAAAGCGCCACTTCATAGTACAAAGCGGGGAAGCATTGTCTGGTCTCTGGCCCATACAGGCAGGAGTACCACAGGGTAGCGTACTGGGTCCCATACTCTACTTACTGTTCACTGCAGACTTGCCGACATCCGAATTGCTAACTACTGGAACCTTTGCCGACGACACCGCCGTACTAGCTGCTCATAGTGATTCAAAAATTGCCTCACAAATACTCCAAGAAGGACTGAATGTCATATCTGACTGGCTTAAAAAATGGCGGTTAAAAGCCAACGAAACCAAATCAGTCAATATTACTTTTACTTTAAGAAGAGGATCCTGCCCCTCAGTCACACTAAACAACATTGAAATCCCACAAGCAGATCATGTGAGATATCTTGGATTGCATCTGGACAAAAGACTTATCTGGCAAAAACATATTTTCACTAAGAGGAAGCAACTTGGTATCCAAACACGAAAACTTTACTGGCTCATAAGGCAAAAGTCTCAGCTATCTCTCGACAACAAAATACTTTTGTACTAGGCAATAATAAAGCCCATCTGGACATACGGGATCCAATTGTGGGGCACCGCATCTCACTCAAATATAGAAATTATACAGAGGTTTCAAAATAAAGCTCTGCGTATGATAACCAACGCACCCTGGTTTGTACCCAATGAGCTGCTACACCATGACCTACGAATGCCCACTGTAAAGCAGGAAATCATACACCATACCAAGTGCTATAATGAAAGAATCCAACAACACCCAAATACTCTGGCTCGGTGATTAATGGACAATCACAACAAAGCGCGACGATTAAAGCGCAAAATACCTCAAGACCTAATCCAACCACAGTAATTATAACTACTGTTTAAATAATGAAGATGTGGCACAGGCCACATACTGAGCGAGTCTGCGTTAGCACAAACCGATATACTTCTGAATGTCCCACGAAGGAGACAGATTGTAGTATTTAATAATAAATAAAAAAAAAACTATCCGTTTTTCAAAAAAAGTACCGTCGATCTAAAAGGTAATTGAATTTCTTTGCGGTATAGTTACGTTGCCAATTAAAAAAAATCATATCTGACCGACAATATTTATCAAGAAATGAAAACAACATCAGTGGCTCATTTTCTTTGCTTCCAAGTGTAAATTCTTACATTTCATTACAAGTATAACTTAGTTAATGAACCGATTCCGATGACATTTGTTTGGTACAACCATAGAACATATCTACCTTCGAAAAGAGTTTTTCAAACACCCATATAAAGTCATTATTCAACACAGAAGATATCGCGAGAATAGCTAGCATTAAATAAATACAATTACCGACCAATTTAATTTCCGTACAAAAAGATAATATCAAATGAAGACCTTAATGCAGTTCCTTGTTAAAACTAAATCTATATAAATAAAAATGAATTTCCGTTCGTTAGTCTCGCTATAACTCGTGAACAGCTGAACCGATTTGGCTAATCTTGGTCTTGAAATGTCCGTGGAAGTCCAGGGTGCTTTCTCTTGTGAACCAATCTCAATGTATCTGTTAAAATAACATTCAGAGTGCTGAACATAAAGCCAAAATCAATGCCATTTAGTTCATTCAATATCCACGCACTACGAATGCAATGGGCGCCAGTGTTACCTACAACTCAAGAGTACGAAATTTCACAATACTAATGTCGATCAATCGGAATCAGATTCAAGGGTAAGCCCCCAGGGAAGGTTTAAAAGGTGAGAAAAAAACAAAAAACTTTTAGGCGAAGTTTGCCGGGTCAGCTAGTACTTAAATAATTATGTCACACAGGTAGCAAAAAAATCAAAATAAATTATTATTGAAATTCGCTTCCAACCGGCTTATCGGGAAGTCATTAGGGACCCCTATACCTACGTTCTGCAGTGGACATCTTGCGGCTGATGTGATTTCACAAACATATACATACAGGCACTCCCTTTAGTATTTACCTACGTCACGACTCCCTCTGAGCTAAATATAAAAAAATGTCATGTAAAATACTAATAGTACTTACACGTTGTATTTAAAAATATATTCAATAGTTTTCTGGCACATACGACTTCTCACAAATGTCGAGGTCACAACCTGACTCTTATCTAAGAAGAGAGAAGAAATGTACGCATTTTCTTACTTTATTCAGAAATCCTATTTTTAGAGTTTCGAGGAGTGAAAACGGGACGACGACTACGTCTAGAGGAGCACCACAGCTCCGCTGCCCGTCTATCATCAGGTTGTATGCCAAGAACCGCGATACTATTGAAATTTTCATTGAAATATTCAGTTATATACTATAAATGTCAAATGTTTCTTTTTGTTTAATCTTTTTGAGAAATTTTTGATGCCATAAGACATCTAAATTAGATTGGAATCGAAACATATATACATTTTTCGTGTTTACTAACTAGTAACTGTGTATTTAGTGTACAGTGGAGCCGGAATGCCGTGTAATGTGCGACAGGTTATGAGGTTACGAATACGAACCATTACATAAGAACCGAATTAATATAATAAAATTACTTACAATGTCGTGGTGGCCCGGATGTTTAAAACGTCCTTCTTTTGCATGAGGGCGCGGATACGAAACCTAGCAACGGCAACTACCAATGTGCCTTTTCCCGAGTTATATGTACTTTCTCAAAATAAATATTTTACAACTGACAAACGGTGAAGGAAAACATAATGAGGAAACCTGGGCTTGGGCTTATAAGTTTGAAATCGCCAACCCGCATTGAGCAAGCGTGGTGATTAATGCTCAAACCTTGTCCAAGTGAGAAAAGGCCTTTGGTCAGCTGTGGCCACTCATAGGCTGTTGATGTGATGATATACGAATAATGAATGACATAACGCAAATGAAAGAAGAAGAATTAAAGGAAAAAACAAAACCAACATCTAAGAGGTGCTGACCACATAAAAGATACTTCTATAAAGTATTGGCTTACAAATACTTTATGACATGTCTAACTCTTTAACCAGCTGGGGTCTAGGTGACGATTTACAGCGTTTATGAGTACATAAACGTTACTATTAGTAAATAGAAGTGTAACAAAATGTTTTCATAAGGAGTATTTAGATCTGCCGTCCAAGAACTGTTAATGACAAACGTCCTGAAAAGGATGAGGAACATTTTCCTCATCCTCTCTAATGATCTTATGATCTCACTAATGATCTTTGTGGTTCGAGTATTACATTCTTTTTCGAATTTTGAAATCAATAAGTTTTAGGGCACAACAGTGATCACATGATGACAGTCGACCACTTTGTTTTGGAAATAAGTACATAATAACTTATCATTAAAAGGTTGATGTATTACTTGCCATAATATGATTAATTAAAGTTACGGGCACATGTTTTTTAACAGAAAGTCATCTATTAGGTACTTAGGACTTAGATCAAGAGAGATATACTTTGATGCCTGATGGAGTTAAAAATAATTTAGCTTTTGTCTCGTATATCCCATGACCTCTGAATTGCATGTGATATTAAACATTATAGATGCAGTTAATATTGATTCTCTTTATACAAGGTTTTATGCCTAAAGTCATTTTTGAGATCTTTCGGAAGAAAGACTTGCAAAATTAAATCTGGAGCTATTTATTTATTTGTTTATTTATTAAGCTTCATACGCTTAACTATCACAAAGGCGGAATTCTAAAGAAATTGCTAATTTTGTTTTTTAATTAGAATAAGCAGCCTGTTAAAGTACTTAGTTACTTTTTAATTTTTTTTCTCTCTTTGGCAACCGAGTCTTCAATACGATGTTGTCGACTATACTGCCAGTGTCGATTGCTGACCGCAGATTAACGAACGAACCGTAGAACTTTACTTTGCGGTAGCTTCATTTGAAAATAAGTGTCCCACGACGATTAATTTCAAATTTCGTGCAGCGGCCTTCTTGGATTTACATAGTGACAGCACTAACATTTTCACTACCCTCGAAAAGTAGAAAATCGACATCCAATTTTTTTTTTATTTGATGGATGTCGGCCCATCACATATTGTTTGATTACTATCTCGTCTGGTGGTATACGAAAAAATTAAAAATTTCGTGCAGCAATCTTGGATTTACATTTTGACAGTGTATGAAAATACCTTCGAACTGTTATAACTTGCTTATCTTGGATCCTACAACTTTTAGGTAGGTACGCCTGTTAACTTGAGCCCGCTATTATATATGATATCTTGATAAAGTGATTCACATTGGGTAAGCAATTTGGTTAATACTACAATAATAGACTGCCTTGTTGGCAGAGTTGTCGCAAGTGCGACTACCAGGGGTCTCGGGTTCGATTCCCGGGTAGTAGTCACGAAGTCTGGTTGAGTTCAGTCTGGAATTGTACCTGGTATATGGCAATAGACTCACCGCTTATTATATAGGACTTATAACATAAACAGTGAAAAGTGCCTACCCCTTCGGGGACAAAAGGAGTGATGTTATGGTATTTTAATAAATAGTATATATCTTTCATTTGAAACGTAAGTAATGTTACAAAAAGCTAGTATTGGTAGGGTTGTTAGTAATCAAAACTAAAAAAAGTTACAAAAAAGAAAATATATTGTATAATGACCAGTTATTATGGATAATATACCTAATGGTGACGGTTTGTGGGGCTTAGATTATAAGATACTTATTTTAGTGATATAAAGATAAATAAATAAAAAAATAAAATATTATCGTCAGTAAAATACACGATTGCGGCAACTTGCCTCCTGTAGGAGTCAGGTGGCCGGCAGGTAGGTAGGTAGGTAGGTAGGGGTCCAAATAAAGTACACTTTTTTAGAAGTAGTTCACTCTATTAATGCCAATTATCTGTTGCCCCAATCACGTCCAGGTTCGGGGTAATAGGTACGCTGAGAACACTGGCCTGAACCGTGGAGTAGCTCTGCAGGCGGTCCGGTTTCGTTCCAAATGCACTTCCAGGTCTTCAGCAGGGCCTAGGTAGTTCCCAGGTAGAAGGAGGTCTGGTCTTATTCCCCTACCTCCTACTTGGAATATTACCCCGAACCTGGACGGTCCAGGTTCGGGGTAATACTTCCACTCGCCGCCAGGTAGATGGCTGCGATGCGAGGTTAATTGTAGAACATGAATCCGCCGGGTAGATGGCTGCGACGCGATGTTAAAAGTGGAACATGAATCCTGGAAGCGCAGACACAAGGCAAGCGTTAGCAGAGCTCGGATCACGTAGTCGGGTCCAAAGGTCACAGTGTCCCAGCAGACAAAGAAAAAAAAGGAATAGCCGCTGCTAGCGAGAAATTAAGAAGAAGAAACACCTTACAATAGCAACACTTAAGCAATACATGGAAACTTACCCCAGCGGGATTCCGATTACAATTTACCTCTATATAATTGATTTGAAGTAGATTTAGATAGCTAGGTAGGTAAGTACGATCTTGCAACGTAGATCGTCCGCGATCGAGTGACACAGCCGTCACCTCTGATGCCTTTAAGTTGACTGTTCGTTGGATTTTACGAATGCGCCCGAGACGAGCCGACACGACTAGTTATTAACTCGTTTAGAGATGCGTAGGCGCAATAGAAGCGAGGACCTTTGCATAAACAATTAATATTGGGTTCCGTAATGTTTTTATATAAAATTAATTATTTTAATGCGTTTTAAATTAGTAAGTAGTAAGATGTGTTTCTATTTGTTTATTTAGTGTATTTTAATAATAGTTTTAGAATAATCTATTATAATTATTTGTAATTTATATGGTTTCGAAGCTATTTTTAGGGCAAACAAGGTACAACGTTACACGATGATGAAAATCCTTCATCATTAAAGGTTGAAAAAAACACCATCTGTGAAATACAACTGACAACCCCTTATATATGAGTTACCGCAAGAAAACCATGGTAATAGATGGCTCTGTTCTCAATTGAACAAACACTCATCAGACCGGCTTATTTCTGGGGCCGTATCGCCGGGTTGTTCTCATGGTTCCATTCATGTTAATGCATAATACATAGAGGTAGATATATATTAGTCCGCTGCACTCTAACACCATAATATTTATATAACATATAAAAATATAACTCAAATACTTGCTCGGTGACCACGTAACGTATACAATCAGATCAGCAAAGGCTGTAATAAAACCGAGCATTGAAATAAACATGAAGATACAGTAACCCCAAAACTTTCCCCTTATCTAACAATTTGAACTGAAGAAAGAGTTCATTCATCGTGAAGCAGCTCTTCCGTCGGTGCCGGCCTTTTCTGCACGATACAAAGCAACTCGTCGAAACCATTGCGACATCCGCTAAAGTCCAACCATCGGGGATAAATCTGGTAAAGTATGGTGGCCTAAAGGACAATTATCCTCTTTTCAACCACGGACCATTGTGCGTTCATAACATAACTGTCCAAAAGTAATACAACACTCGAAAGCTAAAAAGGTATGCTTTAATAAAGCAA
This sequence comes from Spodoptera picta, assembly GCA_038387885.1. NCBI lineage: Eukaryota > Metazoa > Arthropoda > Insecta > Lepidoptera > Noctuidae > Spodoptera > Spodoptera picta. The sequence continues at coordinate 4,990,464 of JAZHFQ010000105.1, forward strand.
TCAGTTAATCAGCAATCAATCAATTTCTGGGTGTGTGAAAACCATATAATCATTCATCTCGAGGATTTCTCACATTGAATTTTAAACCACTAAACAAATTCATTGACACAGAACATATAAAGAAAGAACAACAGTGATACTTTGGTTTTCAACTGCTATATTATATTTAACAGAGTAACAGATATTCTGTTACGAAATCCCTGAGATAAGCCGAAAACAGGACAATATGGAGGGATATAACACAGAGAGCAATGAAAGCTTTTCAGGGGCACGACCTTCAGAAATGAAGCAAGTGATCGAGAAGAGATTGTAGTTAAATATAGATATCATATTTAAATTACAAATTAACGGCTGGGTTAAAGCCGTGCTTTTCAAAATGTGAGATGACCTTGAGACAATTATATTCGTGTTCAATACCTACCCAAGTGCTCATCTAATTTTCATAACTGTGTAGACAATGTAAGATACAACTGATATAATAAGAAATTTCATACCTACTATTAATCAGACTGCTGTAGCCGCTTTATATTTCAGATTTTTACTTTACAGATTTGTGATTACAAATTGAAAATTTTGAATGTGAATGCACTATTCTCAAGTAGTACACACGATTCCTATATCTGGAGCAACTCTGCCAAATTACCTTTACTACATAATCTCCATAATGCTGGATATATCAACTATGACTTATTGGGAATGTACTTATACTACTATCTTATCAAATTTATCTCAAAACTTGATGATATAATAAAATTGCAGTACAGATTTTGTTCTATACTAATTACCTAGTAGGTACACATACTTTTACCAACTATTATACAGCTAAGCTTTAATGAACTCAATACTTTATTGCATTCCATAATGTATTTTACAACAGTTGGCATTGTTACAAGGTACAGGAACAATTAAGTATAATTATTAAAAATGGAGGAGGATGACGAAGAGAATACGCCTGCGTTTCTCTACAAAGAAAACGCGATCCATTATTGAGCGCTGCAATCGAGTGCTAAAGGGAGGGAAGGATTTAGATGTCTTATAAAGAACAGGGTTTTACATTATACACCTATTAAGGCCACTAAAATAAATTAACGTCTACCCTGTGTTACCTACACAATTTTTGTATAGCCCACTATTTTGAACTTACTGATATGCCTGAAGAAAGAGAATTAGGTATAATTAATTGTATCTTAAAAGTAGATTTGCATTGATTAATGGGGTTGTCCTGACCCCATCCGAAACACTGCATGCTGAAGCGCATCCCCTAAGGTCCTCGTAAAATTCTATAACAACGTGGTCATTGATCCTACCGAAACAGTATATGCTACAGCAATATTACCTAACTCATAATTACAATTTCGATGTTGATTACTTAGAGGTATATTTAAATAAAATTATGTATAAAAGTGTAGGTTAAAAAATAAAGGATAATCTATCATTTATAAATAAATAAGTTTAATTAAAAAAGGAGAAATTTTGATCCATAAAAATTCTTATTTTTACTAGGTAATAATGATTAAGGAGAGATTGTTATTTATAAAAAATATCTTGTCTTATTACAAAACCCGATCTATTTTTAGTACCAGGATTAATTAGCATTAACGGTTTAACCGCTTGAATGCCTGTAAATGAGACACAATAGAAATACATTGTGTCTCGCGTGGATCCACGTTTAGACACACGACGGGTTAAACCATGATTAAATAAAACGTTATTATCAAAGTTTATCACTAGTTCCTGAATAATATGGTACTAAAAATCGATATTGGAATGATTGATGTTATGGATATTGAAGATTTAGACATACCTACATATTAGAGACGTCTCGGCGATCGTACAGACATCACCATCATGTAAATCCCTTTCAATTGAGTGACGAAGACTTTAAACACAAGTACAGGTTCACGAAACAGATTGGACCAAAAATAGTAGATGTTTTACGTGATGATTTAGTTCACGACCACAACTCTCGAGGATGCAGTTAAGTCCTGAAATGCAAGTGGCTTGTGCATTAAGCAACTGGGCTCGTCATGAAGTAAGTAACCTTGGTCAATGTTAACTTATCATGAGACAAAATCTAAACACTTTAGAAGGTAGGTACGTAGGTATTTATTTAAGGACAACCAACAAAGCATACACCATAATACGTGATAGGTTTTTTAACATATTTGAACACTATAGTGTAGCCTTAATTTAAGGCTGCCACGACATGCATTATAATAGAACAGGATATTACAACAAAAAAAAATTCCCTTATCAAAAAAAAAGACGTCATATTAAATCACAATTGTTAAATTTATTAACATTATTGTTTTATTTGTAGATTCAAGACGATGCTGCTGATTTACACGGTGTGTCTCAACCAGTTGTCAGCCAAAAATATAAAAAGTTAGTAGAGATTTTATCGCGGATGTCTCGAAGATTGGTAAAAATGCCTACTACCATAAATGAACAGGAGGAAAGCATGAGGCAATTCAGCAGTATTTTTTTGGTTTAAATAGTTTATTCTCAGAAAGACAAAGGAAGCCACTTACATGAGAATATAAGCTAACATAAAGTAAATAAACTAAATAAGGTCACCGATACAATCAATCAAAATACGTTACAATAAAATTAATGATACGTGCTTAATCTTTTATCTTTTCTGAGAATATAGGGTATGAGGTTATGTTTTGTATGTAAGTATGTTTGAATGTATGTATATTAAAATAATCATTATATTTTTTTTTTTATATTGCATACTGATAAATATTTGTGTTTATAGAAATAAGATGTGCTATTGTAAAAATTATATTTAGACCTCCTCTCGCCTGCGATACAGGATTGTTCTAGTGCAGGCATCTAACTATTTGAGGTCAATTGTACGTAATTTAGATATATTTTAGAATTTCGCATTTTTGTTATTATGAATAAAGTTTTATTTTTATTTATTTATATTTATAATCTAAAGAATAAAATTAACAATAAATAGGTATAGTGCCATTTTACCCGTTCAACGGTTTTATTCTCACAACCAGTAGGCTAGTGACTTGTTTCAATTATATATTTACCTAGTTGAGATTTAAAACCGCTGAAAGAGTATACATTCTTTATGTGGGACTTTATGGTATTGCTAATTTTCCTACAGTAATTGGAGAAATAGACTGCACTCATATAATTTCTTCTATTTTTATATTAATTGAAAAGGATTTTCTTCAATTAATGTTACCTGTACATACATACCTGTACCTAAACTAATATTATAAGTTTGGCTGTCTCAATTTAATTGTCAAATGACTTTACTTTGATCCCAAAATGCTTCTCGCATTAAATAACTTATTTGACTATCTTAATTACCAATATCTAATTAAAATAAAATCGCTGTTATTTTAATATGTCATTGGTAATTAAGGTAATCAATTAGGTAAAGTAAATAAAGTGTTAATAAGGAATGTAAAATAATATAATAATAATATTCCACAACTGTCACACAATGTCGTTTAGTCCATAGGTGAAGATATCCATAGTCCATAGGTCTAGACCCAAGTTAAGCAGAATGGGTAGGTACCTACTAGACAACTGATAAACATACTTATATATTTCTAAATACATACATATTATAGATAAAATAGATCGAGACGCGCGGCCGCGCGTCAGCCAAGTTCAGCAAACAGCGCGCGCCACAGTGTATCTTTACACGAACCACTTCGTGCCACTTTTGACCCCTCTATAACTAAAAAACTATTCAACGTAAACACATAACTTCGTACGTTTAATTTTATCCGTAAGGACATGTAGAATCCAAAATTTCATGAAGGTAGCTCAAACGGTTGTAAAGATATGAAGGTCCAAAGTTCGCAAATTTTAGTATTGACTGACTGACATATAGTAGCAAATTCTAACCTACTTCCAGATGACCTAGAACCTTGAAATTTGAATACAGCTCGGTTATTGTATGTAACCAAAGGGAAAAATCAAAAAATAACAAAAAGTTAATAAATAAGGGTTGTCTCCATACAAACGTACTTTTCCACTGTAATTGTTCATAGGAAATTAAACCGTGTTTACATTACTATAAGACACATAGTCGCTTCTAACCTACTTCCAGATGTCCTAGAACTTTGAAATTTGAATACAGCTCGGTTATTGTATGTAACCAAAGGGAAAAATCAAAAAATAACAAAAAGTTAATAAATAAGGGTTGTCTCCATACAAACGTACTTTTCCACTGTAATTGTTCATAGGAAATTAAACCGTGTTTACATTATTTTAAGACACATAGTCGCTTCTAACCTACTTCCAGATGTCCTAGAACTTTGAAATTTGGAATACAGCTCTGTTATTGTGTGTAACTAATGGGAAAAATCCAAAAGTAACAAAAAGTTCATAAATAAGTGGTGTTCCCATACAAACGTTATTTTCTACTGTTATTGTACATAGGAAATTGAACCGTGTTATCATAGACGTAAGACACATAGTCGCTTATACAAAAGAAAAATATTGTTTTTATTTTTTCAAGAAATACGTATAAATTATATAACCTTAATAACCATGGTAATCCAGTCCCAATCTCCAATCCCCAATCCCCAATCTCCAATCCGTTCGGCAATGTATTTGTAACATTTCTGTTCTGGTGTTTACAAATAATAAGTAGGTAAGTAGGTACCTTAGTTACGTTGCAATATTTTTATTTATAGGAAATTGAACCATGAAAACATAGTTATAAGAATCATAATCGCCTATAACAATACATAGGGTGACCAGAGGCCCAATACCCTATCTCGAATTCCTAAAAGTTCGACAACGCCCTTGTCTCTCTGGGGTTACGGGTTTGATAGGTACAAAAATCTTATAATACCTAACGCGCTTTGTACGCTCTAAACAAGCGGCCAAAGCGTGCGGCGCGCGGCGTGCAGCGTGGCGAGGCGCGGCGCTGAACCTACCTAACCTACAACGCTCTGACGAATGGTGCACAATTATATTTGGTGGGTCTGTTGGTTTATTAATTAATATCTGCATGTTAGTTATTTTATTCTCAACATTCACTTTTGTGATTTCTTTCGAAAATAAGAAATAATAATAATATTTTAACAAATTAATTTGTTACTGTGCCAATGTGTATGTCAAGGCAATATTATAGCGATGCTTATTGTTACCGTTATAATAATATCTAATATATTTTATTATGTGCATATAATTATGTGTGGACTAATAAAATTTAATAAAAATGAGTCATACAGTAAAATTAATGGTGGATGATACACTTGTGTTACATCGTATTATGCCAATGCCCCCTGATGGGAGCTGCTTATTCCATTCACTTGGATTTTCTTTGTATAATTCGACTAATACACAGCAAGCTAAAATGTTACGAGCGACTATAGTCGAACATGTATGTCTCAACTGGGAAAATTTACGTATCTATACCTGTCGCGGAGAACCTAACGGGTAACCGGGGCTCCGACTCGACGTGCAGGAGAAGGAACGGGGTGGTTTTTAGTCAGTAAGAGTCTGACACTCCCTCCAGCCTCACCCAGGCGGGAGCAGTCATTCGATGATTTTCCCCCCTTAAAAAAAAAAATACCTGCTCGGAAAGTGGCGATCCTTTCGGATCGGAGGAAGAGTATAGAGCAAGCATGCTTCAATCGACCACTTATGGAGCGGTTTCTGAATTAATGGCCGCAGGAGTTTTATATCGTATTAAAATTGAGGTTTATCAGGAAAGAAAACTACGCAACACAAACGCAAGAAAAGAGATTAAATCTCGATACCTGCTTAGTTTTCTGTTCAAAAAGTAATGATATCCCACCAAAAACATAAATGTAAAAAAGGAGAGCCAAGTTCAGCCCAAATATTATGCTTTGACATGGGCTTCGCCGAAAAAAGAATGAAGATCTAAATGAGTGCCAAGTTCTATGTAAAATTTAAATATGTATCTATAGGAACAATATAACGTTATGAACGAGAATCAAACTATATTTCTTTGCTTTATTGGATACCTATAATAATTGCTGTTATCTAAAAATGTGAGATCTTAAAGTAGGTTAGATTTGACTTGGCTAGTTTTTATCAGTATAAAAATATTGAAAAGCTTTATAAAAATAATGACACTGGGGAGCCACCCATGCTCGCCGTCCGCAGGCCCGCGCTTACGGTGGCCGGAGATCGTCCCGCGATCCCCGACGCCCGGTGTGTCCTTCGCGATGGCTGGGTTGCGAGGCGGCAGCGCTTCGCTGCCTCACGCGTCCCGCCTCCTCCTTAGCTAGCATGACTGCTTCGCAAAAGGAGGAGACGGCATCCCAGTCCCCCTCGCTCCGCATCATGGCCTGCACTAGGCCCGGACGCGAGAAGTCGCCATCGCCGATCACTTCCCTGAGGACACGGCGGTGCTCAGCCCACGCAGGGCATTCCGCGACAGTGTGTTCCACCGTGTCCTCAGGGCGGTCCTCGCAGTGATGACACCCGGACGTTTCCTCCCGCCCCATCAGACACAGGTACCTCCCGAAACTCCCATGTCCGGTGAGGACCTGCGTCAGGCGGTAGGTGAGGACGCCGTAGCGTCTCTCAAGCCACTCCTCAAAGAGGGGACTTACCGCTGCGATGCCGAGAGCCCAGGAACTTAATGCTTAGATAGTACTAATTCATCAAGACAAGTCTAAAGCATTTATAAAGCCAGCAGTCTAATCTTTATATTTCTGCAGGGTTTGGGTTCGGGGGGTGTTACTTTGGACGTGTCTCTTTGGACGATGCACTTCGTTTAAATAACTCTTTGAGTACCGTCATTATAGACACATTAAAGAACAATAGGTTGCGGTCACCGGTGTCCTCGCGGTGTTTGACTAATTATGATAGAACTTCACATACAGGTAAGTTTGTTTAATCATTAAATAACTATATGTCATGTACGGATTTGACATGTCTACAGATTTATTACAAGTATAGAAGAAGTTAAAGATTAGTAAATTCATAATTTTGTGAAAAAATTCTGTTGTGTTCTTTAAACATAATGGAAATTATCTAATTCATACATTTAGATTATGATTTTCCGTTTTAATTATTCATAAGAAACAATGAATTAAGTCAGCACCATTGCTACTTGCTTAGAAGCCATGATAAATTATTATATAAAAAACAGATTTCTTAAGGACCTTAACTCGTCGAGTACCGGTTTTGTAGACACAATTATAGAACAATAGGTTGCGGTCACCGGTGACGGCTTGGTGTTTGACAGTTTAATTTACTTTTTCATTTTGCCCATTTACATAAGTTGCAACGTATTAAAATATGACCTCCTTTTAAAACTAATATTTTGTGGGTGTGTGACTAACACCTTACTGTATGCATAGAAGGGTCTTGTCAGAGTAGTGTACATTTACCGGTGTAAATTGTTGAACACATGAAAATTTAAAACCAATTGATGATTTTGCTTTTCTCAGGGTATTAATATTTAGGTAACAGTTACTGCAGGACAAAACATAAAGAAATGGCTCCACAAGTTTTGTATGACTCTAGACATTACACAACATAGTAATAAACTGCCTCCGATTAAACTGCGACCACACATTAATGAAATGGTCCAAGTAGAAGTTAATAGAGGTAATTTTTATTCGACATTCAGAACTGGATTCAATAAAACCCAGCAGAAAATACATTTTGTCTTGTGTGGATCTGCATTTAGGCACACAATGGGTTAAACTATTTTGCAATTTTTTCATTGACACTTACAATGGAAGAAGTTTTAGAGAACTCCTATTTTTGCTATAATAAAGGGGAATGCCCAAAAAAGACCTAAGAGTCTATTAAAATCATCCATGAACAATATAATAGACCATAAGCAAGACGTCACAAATACACTATTCGTTTTGGGCAAATCCATAACTGAATGCACCAAGAGCCTGCCTGCATTAAATTACAATTTTGTATAGGCATGCGAATAATTGACATATTTTGGTTCTATGTTAGTTCCTAAAATAATAAAAGCGTGGGAGAATACAGATAACAACTAATTACATTTATTACCAGAGAATAATAAGCAATCCACCCCAAACCTAGAATATTATTAAAATAATCATACTTGTGTGATTGTGTGAAATTGACTGTTAAATCTCACAAAGATCATAAAAAGCAAGGCCCTGATAAACTGGACACTATTTTTATTAATTTGGTATCAAAGTAATAATTGTATAATTATTATTAGCAACAATAACAAAACAAAACTATCACCTATTATCACCGAAACAACCTCTTATAAAATTGCACTCGATCTGCTTATCATAACATGGCATAATACAAGCAAGAAATGCTTGGAGACTTGGAATGCCGTCGTCAAAACCACTCAAATAGTTCTGTTCCCTATAAAATTGATTGAGATAGGATTTTTAAATTGATTTGATACCAAATTAAAGTTTATTCAATCGATTCTTTCAATTCAAACCAGATGACAGATGACCAGAATTCACATGAATGACATTTGTTTGACATGACTAGGGTTAGGGTTGCCAATTTTTCTGAGACTTGCTCAGAAATCTTATCTGTTAGAAAAGAAATGATGGCGACACATTACGAAAAATTGCAAATCTGGCTACAAATACTTAAAAAAATAATGTTCGTATAGTTTGTCTAATTAAGAATGACGACGAATGTTTGAGGCACTAACAACCATGGACGTATATACACTATGGCAACACTCAATATAAGTTCGTAAAGCCTTGTTATATTAGCACTGCGCTAGTATTTTAGTCGAGTAGGTAGCAAATATTTAGTAGCCTTCTTTGCTTTCGCTTCTGTTCCAATATGGTTCCAATATACACGCAAGAGAGCTACCAAAACTCGCGACTCGACTAAAATACTAGCGCAGTGCGAAAAAGGCATTAAATTCAGCTGTGATCGAATTTGTTTGCGAAATGTATTTTGGTTTATAGATACTAGATTCGAATTTAAGTTAATAAAACATAGAAGTTTATTAAACATGCAAAAATACAATTTGGAGTGGAGATCAACTGATTATATTTCGAGTATAAAATGATTTTCGGTACAAAAAAGAAACTGGACTGGTTCGAAATAAAATTATGGTTTCGCTCGACACCACTGTTCGAGTGAAACAGGTACTGACAGGTAGAAATCGTATCACTGTTTATATTTTATATGCCAGGAGTGAACAACCTACAAAATAAGCGATTTTATGTCTAAAATAAGGATTGTATTGCACATTTATTTGCAGTTAGATATGATTTTATTTGGTTTGTACTACGACTTGTGGGGCCCTCGTTGATTTTCATTATTAAATAGCGTCGATGCGCCTGCCAAAACTGTTATGTGCATTTGGTCAAGTTTTCAGGAGGAGACAATAAACTATTTTTACACTTGCACTAAAAGGTTGATGGACTTAGCAATAAATTAAAAATGCAGTATGATGGCCAAAATTATGATAAAAATAACTGAGATAAAAGTGAAAATGATAACATGTACTGTTCATCCCCAATAATTTTATTTTCGATTTTGGTGCACATATCAAATTTATCTTAGAAAACGTTAAAATTTTAAACAAAAACTGTTGATATT